>CM062379.1:5189071-7783607 GCA_031310005.1 Dactylellina haptotyla | reverse complement strand
CAAAACCATACATATCCGGGTAGCTAGGTAACAGAAGCGGATGATCAAGCATATCTCGAATTTTTCTAAAAAAAAATATTCTGAAAACTGCTCGTCCGAGCTATCCTCGGCAAGCTCTAAAATGAAATCTCGGTTTGAGATGCTTATAGTTTAACTCCAGAACGCTTGAACTCCAAGAATCAGCTGAACATATGCACGACCGCTGCCGAGTTCCGACTAGGAACGGGCACTTATCTCCAATGGTCGGAGGAATTAGAGTCCTACTCTACTACTTTTTTAGCAAATGATTGGGGAATAATTGGCTTATTTGTGGGGAAGCTAGCTGGTAACACCCAGAGTTTGATAACCATCTGCATCAACACACCCCAACTCGAATTCCCCATCACAAAGCCAAAGCTCGCGCAGGAAGCCAAAAAAAACACTAGGCTTCTTCCGACATTTCAACTTGTGTATTCTCGATAGAATAGTGGTGAACCCCCCGATTAGTCGCGGGACACACTGCACAGTTCATCGCCCAAATCGATAATCAATTCTCCCATCTCTAAAACCTTAGCTTGTTTCCAAATGCATAGTAATAATAATATCAATAGTTTTATAACCCTCCCTCCCGAAATCCGTAACTTGGTGTACCAGTAACTAGTTATTTCCAAGATATCCCCAGGAGGCCCGACTCTCGGCAACCTAAAATATCAGACCCTTCTCCAAAAACCGTCGCTCTGGACCCTGCAAGCTAACAAACAAATCCACGATGAATTCATGAAGCCTCGATAGTCCTGTGCTCTCAAAACACATTCCCATTCTACTCCCTATATCTACTAACGATCCGAACATTTCCTTCGACTTTCGCTACGACACCCTATGGGAGTCTGTGACCTATCGCGCGTGTAAGAAAGACTGGTCTCGCTGGGGTAGGACTCCGCAACCTATCAATCATTGAAGACGGGGAAATTTGGTGGGATCGCAAATCACCACGTTTTCCAATCTCTACACTATTGGGAAGATTATAGACACGGAAACTTCCCGTTCACTCGGATATCTAAGGCGGAAATCGATCTCCCGCCCTCGCCACAATCATAGGCACCTTCTTCACCGTTTCCGATTTGATATTATAGATCCAACCGTGAGGGGTGATAGACCTATGCTGCGCAAAAGTCGAAAGATGAATTGCGAAAATTTAGGAAGCAGATGTTGATGCCGTTTAGACGGAACAGGTCGCAGATACCTTGCACCGGGGATTGCGATATTACTGAGGACGTAAACGTGAAGGTGGATACTGACCTGGTTCTGCAATGCATATTGAACATAGAACCAAGTTTTGGAAAAGACTTGCGAGTTGTCATGAGGAATCTGTATCTGCTAAATTTAAAGGAATTGTGGCATATTCCGTGGCCGTCGACGAAACTACCTTAGGTCCAGAAACTGAGATGTTGGAATCCATCTGCACAGCGGTTCGGTAAGTTGCAGACTCGGGTGTTAGAGGGATGTGATCAAAATGATAAATTTGGTACAGAGTAGGAAGAGATCCGAGTTTTAGATATGTGAATGTGGAAGAGTTCTACATGGTATATGGAAGAAAACAAACTGGTCTTTCTGTCAAAGAGGCATTCACCCATATGAGTGTGATAGTGACCGTGATTGACCGCGGCGACAGGATGAGGAAGAATGAATTACTAGGAAATGAGTTGCTGAATACGTACCTACCTTAGGAATGTAATTGATTCTTAGTTGTTTACTTTTATCATTCAGTAAACCTCGCTAGTTTATACTCCAAGATGAAAATTCTTTTAGATGTTATCTTCATCATGCTATGAATTATGAATATTTATATTACAGTTCTGAACTTGAGATCAAAATAGGCTCTTATCAATCTCGTGTTCATTTGGGAGACTTTGTGTCACTTACAGCCCTCTGATCCAGCTCCGCATCTTCGTCCGTTTTGTCAATCCTAGTCTGGCGTGTCATCTCCAGTTGAGTAGCCCGGTAAGTGGATTCCATCCACCAAATTTTGATTTCTCCAACGAGTTGAATACATCACTACCTGGCTTTGCTATTAGTGTATTATCACCCAGGCGCTCTAATTGATATGCATTCCCGCTCCTCCCACCCCTGTCATAAGGATTGGCGCCCATGTCAATCAGCAAGTCGATAAATTCAACAGACCCCTTGGAGCCCACTGTATACTTTGCTAGGGCCAACATAATGGGAGTATATCCAAGGCCATTAGGCACATTGATGAGTTTGGGTTCCGTCTCGAGTAATAAACGAGCACACGTTAGCTTGTCTATCATCTCGTACCCCGGACTGTTAATCAGATGGTGTAGGGCATTGCATCCAGCACCATCAACAACATTTGGTGATGCACCAAACTCCAGAAGCTTCCCCATAACGTCTTTTTGAATCCGAGTGGCTGACAATATAAGCGGAGTTTCGTTCAAAGTTTTGTTTGTAAAATTCAAATCGTAACCAAATTTTGCAAGCGGTTCCACAAGGTTGGCAAAACCAAACATTGCTGCTAGGTTCACTGGGTAGAAGTTGCTTTCAGGGTCTGGTAAATCATTCAAGACTCCCCCGCCATGCGATAATAGAATGTAACAGCAGTCTTCCAGTCCCCAATACACAGCAAAGGAAATTAACCGAGCCAACCTCGCAGGTTTTGCCCAATTTTTGAACTTATAAAGTATCGCCCCAAGCGGAAACATTTGCTTGAGCTCGGAATATTCGCAAAGCCACAAATTGTCATCAAACACTTGTGCTCTGGGATCCGCACCCGCCCTGATGAGGTAGTCCATTTCGTTCGCATTGTCTGAAAACAAAGCGGCGCGCAGCAGGCTGTTGAGGTCAGTTTGGGGTTTCCCTTGGTACATGTTTCGATATTCTACAGTCTCTGTGACGACATTGTTGTGGTGTCCTGGTTCCCCTCTGGAGGTATCTTCGCCGATATTGGCGGCGTTTTTAAGTTGTTCTACAGAATCTAAGAAACTGATTTCATTTCGTACTTGGGGAAACTCGTTGGCATTATGCTGTTTCGAACGCACCCGTCTGTAATTTTTATCATGACCTAGAGAATTGGGACACTAATTTCAGTAGCAGCCTCCCGTACTGTTTTAAATATTGTCGCCTAGGATCCTGTTACTACTAGGTTTGATGGTAGACGCTCACCTGCTGTGTTTGGGACGAAATCCATGTCCGCAGACTCTGGCTCCAACCTTGTTGACATGAGCAATTCATTTACACGCTTGGGAAACAATACACCTTTTTCTTCTTCCAGGAATTGGAAAGTATCTTTCCCTTGGAAATTCTTTATATACGGATTGCTTCCCTTGGATATCAAATACTCAACCAAATCCAAATCGCGATCTAAAGTAGAGCATGCATGTTTGGCGGCGAGCATGATGGGCGTATTTCCCTTAAAGTTAATCGCGTTGACGAGCTTTGGTTCAGCTGTTAACAATATACGAGCACAATCCGTCATTTCGCTTATTCCGATTCTATCGAGCTCGATCATCGCCAGTAAAGCATTGTTTCCATCCTCTTTTGATATACCCATAGGTGATGCACCGAAATCAAGAAGTTTTATCATCACTTCTTTGCGACCGTACATAGCCGCAAAAATGAGTGGAGTCGCTTTTGTACTTTTATTATAGACGTCCAGACTGTATCCATACTTAGCAAGCGGTTCTACAACAAGGCTGGCATGGGATAATGCTGCCAGGATGACTGGGCTAAGGACGGATTCGGTATCCAGAGGGTCATTTTCTATCTTCGCGCCATGCGATAGAAGAACCTCGCAGCATGTCGGTGAATCTGCAAATACTGCAAAGTGAATCAAACGAGAGGATCCTGGACGTTCTTCAATGCTCTTCAATTCCTCGAATTCCCGGTGGAATACGTCGTTTCCAACTTTCATACTCGGTCGAGGGAATATAGAGGACTTGCCGCCGACTAACTTGGCTCTCGGGTTGGCACCAGCCTTAATGAGAAGATCCATTGAGATTGAATCACCTTTTATTAATGCAATCCGTAGCTCCTCATTAAGCTGGGCCTGACTTCTCTGATCATCTAAATTCCGGTGTTCAATGCCTGTAGGCCTCCCATCAATTTTATGAGCCCACTCTTTCACCATACCCAAAAGCCCATTTTTAGATGACCTTTTTGCTTCCTTCGTATTAACAATGGGTACTTTTTGATCTGACCAAACGGAAATAGCATCGGATTCTGGCATCCTGACCTCGGCGTCTGGTAGTTGAGGCAGTGGAATGGTTTCATTTCCAGATGATTGGGGCGGAAGGCTCTCGCTATGGGATATCGGGATAAACCCCGGGACAGTTTTGGGGGGTATCGGAATAAATGTAGTAGGCGTTTGGGTGGCTTCCGGAGGTATAATGACAGTCTTGGGGCCAGATAGTTGGGGCGGAAAGATAGAACAGGCATTTTCGAGCTTATATTTCATTTGGCCGAATTTGCGGTCTTCGAGAATGTCCACATAAGCCTCACTGATCTCATTCGCAACCTCTCTGCTATTCGGTCTCTTAGTCGGATCCGCTTCAGTGCACCGCGTGATAATATTTCTCAGGCGAATGGGGAATTCTTCCGGTATCCTCAATGGTATTCTGCCTGCCGGTGGAGGGGCTTCAGAGCTACAAAGAGCGTACAGCAAGCAACCTAAACTATAAACGTCTGACTTCATGGAAAAGTTTTGACTCAAGCTACCTGCAACAGTTTCAGGCGCTATGAAACCAGCGGTTCCCATTGTTCCAATAAATGAGGCGCGAGTGTTCCTGCCAGATAGATGTGCTGCGTTCGAGAACTTGCCGAGCCCGAAATCCGTGATGTGGCACCAGGGAGGGCGAGTTTCTATCCAGGTCAAGTAGTCTTTAGCAAGTTCTAGCTGCTCGTCTATACAATGTACGGCCTAGTCGTCAGCATTCGTTCCTGATCCAAAGTTATCGTAAAACCTCGAATATAATATCTCGGTACTTACCAGTTAATGCCTGCCCTTCAGTCAGCGCCCATAACATCTCATTATAATTAAACGCTATAGCTAGCAGCACTATAACCTCTCACTATCAGTCCCAACCCTAGCAAAACTACTTACACAGCTTCCCCGATAAGATTCCAGCCAAAAACTGACCATTTGCAGGCTTCAAGTCCCTATGAATAATCCCATGATCATGACAAGCCTTCACCCCTCTTGCCACTTCCATCGACCAATAAGTCGCCATGAAAGGATGTACCAGAGTATCCTCATGCCTGCACTGATCAATCACTCGCTGTAAATCCCCACCCTCGTAGAAATCCATATACAACCTAACCGTCTTCGTCCGCTCAGTCCACGCTACATCCTGACTGAAATTCGCAATGTACTTTTCCGACAGCGCGAAGGAGGCCCAGGTGTTTATCTCGCGGGTCGCGAATACGAAAATATTCGGATCAGGCCGGCAATCAATCGCTTTGCATGCCATAACCTATAATATTTATAGTAATTCATAATTAACAGTGTTTTCGTTGGCAAGTTGTGGGTTTGGTCAGATCACACATAACTTACCTTACCGTCTCTGATGCGGCGGACTTTAGCGACCGATCCGAACCCGCCGTGGCCCAGTGCCATAATAAACTCGTAGTCCGGGTCCTTTCCGGTGAGCTGTCTGTGCGCCATTGCCGCGAAAGTTGGAGATATTCGAACGGCTACGGCAGCCGGGGCGACTGGCGACTAAGGGGGAAGATGAGGGAAGGTTCTGATCCCGTGAAATCGCACCTGTGGCTCTATTTTAAATATTTAGTCCTGCCGCTCCCCAAGACCGCAGGTGACTGCATATTGATATGAAAGCTTTCAGCCTCATTCTCAAACTATTAGAGGTTGGCCAATTGTAAGAGTGGGTAAAATGCGTTGTGTCACTTAGGATAACATCTACACGGTAAGAATAGGAAATACGTAGAGAAATATTTTGGTTTTTACCTCTAAAATGTCGCAATGGCCAGATTCTAACCGTACTTATATCATATAGCTATAAATACAAGAAAAATGTATCGTCAATTGACCACCACTACGAATAGATCTCCTCCAAAACTTAAAAAAAGTATCTACAATAAAATCCGCCCTCGAAATGCATGAATACGAGAAGGAAGAAGATGCCAGGTTTACGAGGAAGTGACCTTGTGGATAGCCTCGGCGAGGTACCCGACATTGCCAGAGGTCATACCGGCAACAGACATACGTCCATCGCGGGTTCCATAGATGGAGAATTCCTTGGCGAGACGGTCAACCTGCTCTGGAGTGAGACCAGTGTAGGTAAACATACCAATCTACATCATCCATATTAGCCTAACTCTAAATACTTTGTAAGGGGGGATATAGGGTATACCTGGGAGGTGATGTGGGACCAGTCCTTCTGGGAACCGAGTCTCTCGAGCTCAGATTTGAGGGATTCACGCATGACGATGATGCGATCAGCCATTCCCTTGACTTCAGAGAGCCATTGCTTGTTCAATTCTGGGTCGTTGAGGATCTGGCTGGCGATGCGGGCACCATTGATAGGTGGGTTGCTAGTAATATACACGTTAGCATTTGACGTTCAATGAGTAACAATAAATCACGATAACATACCTGTACATTGGGCGGATGAGGATCTTAAGCTGGGAGTCAACCGCCTTCTTCTCCTCGGCGGAACCGCAAACGAGTGAGAAAGCTCCAACTCTCTCACCGTAGAGACCCATGTTCTTGGCGAAAGACTGGCAGAGGGCAATGTTGTGACCCTCCTCAACGAAGTGGCGGACGGCGAAGGCGTCTCCGTTGGTATCACCGGAAGCGAAACCCTGGTAGGCCATGTCGAAGAAAGCGAAGTGTCCCTTCTCCTTGATGATTTTGGAGACTTCCTTCCATTGCGCCTGGGTTGGGTCGATACCGGTGGGGTTGTGGGCGCAGGCGTGGAGGAGGATGATGGAGCCGTTGGGAGCAGCCTTGATGTCCTCGAGCATACCAGCCTCGTCGAGGGCGATCTTGGTCTTGTCGTAGTACCTGTACTGCTGAACTTTCAAACCAGAGTCGGTGAAGACGGCCTTGTGGTTGGCCCAGGATGGGGTTGGGATGTAGATGGTCTTCTCGCCTGGGAAGAATCTAGCGAGGAAGTCGCCACCAATTCTGAGGGCGCCGGTTCCGGATATCGATTGGGTGATGGAGATGCGGTTCTCCTTCAACGGGGTGGAGTCATTGCCATAGGCGAGGACGGCGGCGGCCTTAACAAAGTTGGGGACACCGGTGATGCCGGCGTATTCCTTGTCGACACCTTCGCCAAAGATTTTCTCTTCGGCTGCTCGGACGGATGGGAGAACGTATGGCTTGCCCTTGTCATCACGGTACGCACCGACACCTGAGAGATTATATCAGCAAGGGCATTTCCCTCGTGTTTGAGAAATATAGGAGGGGGTTGAACTCACCGACATTGACCTTCTTTGGGTTCTTATCGGCCTTGAAAGCCTCGGTGATACCTGCGGACAAAATATATCAGCATCACTGGAAGATTATACAACAGCACACACAGCATGGATAAACCAACCTAGAATGGCCTATATAATCCGAACCGCGACGGAAACGAGATTAGTCACCAAAAAAACACACCAAAGCTGCGTTCTTATCAATTGACCCGGGGCGATAAAAAGGCTTACATCCTAGATATGCACGATATGATAGGTTAGCAAGATATCTAGTGTAACGACAACAGTGGAGAAACTATTTCCCGCGCGCGGTCCATCCACCACCCATTCCAGCCGAGAAACCAACAGGAAAAATAAGAAATAAAATGCACGGTGATAATGTCTCTGGGGGAATAGAGACTTACTGGGGGGCCCTCCGGAACCTTGGACCAAGCGGACACGGTCCGAACAGCATGAGCTCCGGCTCGGGATGAAAATACGCTTCGCCGGGCCGAAGCGCGCACGGCACTCAGCGACGAGCGAGTAATAGCCTGCATCCTTTATATTTAAAGAAAGAATAAAAAGCGAGACACACACACACAATTGATTGAGGGGAGAGGAGTTCGACCAGAGGGTTGGGTACGAGACAAGAGGAAGACCTGAGAACGAGGAAGAAGGCGGAAAGGGACGATATATTGGATGAGCAATGGCAGGGAGAGGAAGGTCAGCTAGCCCTAGCAGAGACGAGTGAGGACGAGAAGGAGAGAGTCTGAGAGCGAGAACCGGCCGGAGAGAGCTCGCTTGTTTTTTCGCACCACGCCAGCAACTGTCAAAATTTTTTGACGCCGTTCAGAGCACCACTGTGACCTTGCATCATAGTGGGAGCGGAAGGAACTTCGGCCAATCGGCGAGCTGCTGGCTGAACGAGCTAACTCTTTCAGCAATTTGTGCCCTGACGGACAATTAGCCGGCTATCAGGCGATCGCCCGGCATTATCTGATGCGCATGTCCTCACTCGCCCCTCACATGCCGACGCTAGAGCGGCTTCCACACAGCTCTATTTCGAACCAAGCTAGCATAGGAACCATCATCGCTGCTAGTGGCATATAATCATATAATAGGCATATATAGATACTTGTATATATACGCATATACCTCCAACCGGGCGAAGCGTTGTGGTGTCGACGGGGTCCGGCGATGTGTCACACAGACAACCGCCCAAAAGAGTAACCTCACCAAAAAAAACACGAACACGATCCTCGACCACTTCCACGCCGCTCATCGACACATCCTCCCCGCAGTCAGCCAGTTGTAAGAATGATCCGCCTCGACTTCCCGCCCAACTTCCTCCTCGCCCTGCTCGTCACCGTCGTTGCCAGCGGCCTGGGCGGCTACATCATTGGCTCCAGCACCACCCGGATTCGTGATCTCCCCGCGCCGCCTCCAGCAGCTCTCTCCAAATCCAAATCCTCGTCCGCTTCCCTAAAAGACTCCTTTGAAAACATCAGTGCGGGCGAAGCCGAGGAAGGAGAGGAAGAGGAGGATAGTGACAATGAAGCGATGATCCAATCAGATTACAGCCACTTCGGCGCCAGTGCCCTCAGCGAGGAATGTAAATTGGTGTGTGCTTTACAAACCCAATGTGTCATGAGTCGCCGAATAGCACCCAAGAGTGTTTATATCCCTAACCTTACTACTAAATAATAGGTTTTTTGCGTAAGAACCGATCTCGGCATGACCAAAGGCAAGATGGCAGCCCAGTGCGGCCACGCCACCCTCGCCTGCTACAAAGCCGTCTCCCGCCACGCCCCTCTACTACTGAAACGCTGGGAATACATGGGACAGGCCAAGATTGCTCTCAAAGTCGATTCCGAGGAGGAGCTTCTAACCCTACAAGCCCAAGCTATGAGTCTAGGCTTAGTCGCGAAAGTTGTTCACGACGCGGGCAGGACACAAATCGCCGCCGGTTCGTCAACGGTCTTGGGCATTGGCCCAGCTCCGAAGAGCGTCATCAATCAGATTACCGGACATCTAAAGCTCCTTTAAACTAGCATATCAGGCGCATCGTGGTGGTTTTCAGTGTGACAAGGCTTTGTAGGATAGAATTACGACGTAATATACAGTGAACGAGATGCATATCATAGAGAGCAATCAAACCAAATGATACAATACAACCTCCAAACTCCAATGCAGTTCCCAAGTACATTCTATAAACGCGCATTCACATGAGTCTGACTCCGGCCGTCCTTGACTTCTTCGCTGTATCCGCAATCGTGCCCACCATTCCCTCAGGGTTAAGACTGCTCGCCGCCATTCTCTTCTTCTCATCTTCAATCTTCTTAAGCTTCTTCTCCGTCTTCTGCTTACCCGACCCCTTGCCGTGAAATTGATGCGATAGATACTTGAACGCTTCCTTCTGGTTCATCGCCCTTCCGTGTTCATCCTTATACTCAATGTTGACATCAGGTTTATAATCCTTAAACCTAGCAGCAGCTTCTCTCGCCTCTTGGGTGTCTCGCATCTTATTCTCATAACGAGCGTATTCTTCCTTTTCACGAGCAGACATCTTTTCAAATTTACCGCTGTTACGATCTCTCTCCCTAGCCGCTCTGGCCTTGCGATCAGCCTCCTGCTGAGCGACGCGCTGGCGAGCCAAAAATGCTTCCTTCTCTTGCATCTTTCTATGCGACTCCGGATCAACTGCAGAGTCCACCAGTTGTCGCTGCCGCAACATTGACAACATGGCGCCGACGCCGACGCCAATCGTAGCCTCCTCTTCCAATCCAGTCGATGTTATCTCAGCAGGCTCCTTCTTGACCTCCTGGGCTTCCGGAGATACGCTCCTGCCGAAGTCGGCACCGTCCATCGCGAGATCACCTTCAGCATCAGCGTCAGGCGATTCGGGCTCAGACTTGACTTCGGCCTTCGGAGCTCGAGGTCGACGTTCGGTGAGAATTGGTGCCTGCAGACTGCCAACGAACTCTGTAGTATCATCGATGATCATCCCAGGCGCCTCTTCCTCATCGTCTTTCATCGCATCAGCAGCTTCCTCCTTGAGCTTCTTCGCCAGCTCTTCTGGATTCAGCGCCTTCTGTTTCTTCAGCGCCGCCCGTCGCTGGATCGTCAATGCGGCCGACAAATCATCATCATCGACAAACGATTCCTCGAAAACTTTCTTTGGTCTGTTCTCGGAGTCTACATTCATCGCGCTGCCACCAGCATTACCAGCGGTGTTATTTCCGTTGATAGTGACAGCTTCAGGCAGGAATATATCATCATCCTCTTCAGCAAGACGTCTTTGAGTTCGGACTTTCTTCTTTTTTGGCTTCTTTACCTTGATAGTTGACGGATCAACGTAATCCGATTGCTCCTCCGCCGCAGGTTTGAGAATATCCAGACTAATCGGGATCTTTTTAAGTTTTTCGGATATCTGCATTTGTCGTTGTAGGCTCTTGGGAGGAGCGGCGTTTGTAGAACCACTATCGTCGAGGACAAAGAATTTCCGCTTCTTATTTGGGTCAATATCGTCATCGTATTTCGAGAGAACACCTGCTTCGCCGTCATCGTCGTCGCCGTAGGGATTATAGTCTGGCTTGCGCTTCTTGGCGTCTAGACGTTCTTTGAGCTTTTGCTTTTCGACCAAACCGGCATTTTCAAGCTCGTCTCCTATATAATTATCAGCATCTGAGCCATGCAGCGTCCCAGGTGATTCCGTGCCATTCCTACCTTCATCGTCATCCGCAAGAATTTCAGAATCCTTCAAAGTAAGAACGGTGCCATCGATATCGTCTCCAAGGTCATCAAGATCATGGCCAACTTTCAACCCAGCTAGATCTTTTGAGGAATAGTCCTTCCTCAGACGAGCCTCCTCCTCTTCACGCTCCCTGAGATCCTTCTCAATCTGAGCAGCAGCCTTCTTCTGCCTCTTCTTCGCCTGCTTGATCCACGTTTTCGCATCGTCCTCGTCACTATCATCCGCCAACCCTTTACCCTCCAGCAGTCTTTCCCTATCAGCTTTATCCTTTGCCTTCCTGATCTGGTCTTTAGCCTCTTCCCTTCTCTTCTTCTTCAAAAGGTCCTCCTCGTGCTTCTTCCAGTTATCAGCAGCACGTCGTTCCTGCGCGTCGAAGCTGTTGTCGTCTTCAGCAGGTGCAGAACCAGGCGCCGGATCAGTCCTCAGAGGCTTCAGCCCCATCGCAATCCGCAGGCGATTGGTCTCTTCGATTGAGATTTCGCCATCGCCAGTCCCATCTTTCTTAGCCGGCGCGGTTTCCTTTGGTGGTGCTGGCGCGGGCTCCGTGCCTCGCAACGGTTTCAGGCCGAGAGAGACACGGATGCGGTTCGTCTCCTCGATGGAGATTTCCTCGACGTTATCGTTCGCCATCGCGGGTGGTATTGCCGATGTTGGTGATATCTACAATGTTGAGAAGGCGGTGGTATAACGAGGTCGCGCGATGAGCAATTGGCAGACCGTGTTGAAGGACTCAGGCGATCTTGAACTAGAAAAGCTTGGCACTACGGCGCGCAACACAAAGGCGGTTTGTGGAACTGCACAACATCACAGAAGGACCTCCACCTGATCCACTCCACGGCGCTCCATACTACAGCAGCCGACTTGAAGACTCGGTGCATTGGCGGGCCATGATACCCATATTCCCCGACGAGGTTCTACAAAAGAACCCACAGTTCCAGGCGGTCTTTCAGGATCTTAAAACAAACAAGCTGAACCCGGACGCGTCCTCGAAGCTGTCGAACCAGAGTATCAAAGAGAGCCAGGATGTCGACAAGGTGAGCTTGGTTACATCAGCTTCACCAACTCTCTTTTTTAGCGCATTTACCAATTGATACTATTGCAGAGACTCACGGTGATCCGTGAAGACCTAGCACGAACGAAAATAATTCGCCAGAGGCTGATCCATACCTTAAATGATTTACCAGCAGATGTTGGTCCCCAATTACTATCAACCCTCGTAACATAGTCAATAGCTAATATCTCCACCGCAGCTAAGAGAAGTGATAGACCTCTACCTATCAAGCCAGAACTCCGGCGCCGTCCTTAGAAAAGACGACGAAGCATTCTTCCTAGTATGAGCACATATATAGCTGAAAACCTTTCACTCAATTAAACAGCAAAACTAACGCTCCACAGGAAGGACTCCCCCTAATCTGCAAATCACTCAACAAAATCCTCCTCGAAGATGCCACCGACCTCGCCAACATGTGCACCAGTGACACCAATCCAGACCCAAACCCCTTCACTCTCCCATCAACTATCTCCACCCGCCTGGACACTCTCGACCTCCATCGCCAATCCCTCCACCAAATCCGCTGTCAATCCCTCCAGCGCTCTCTCCAACTCGCAGAATTGAACAGAAACCTAATCTCCTCCACCATAAAACTGGTCGAACAGACAAAACACGGCTTGACAGCCCGGGCGCAAAAGACCCAAGCGAAACACCTGTCCTTGGTGTCCGACTCCCTCGAAGGCAAAGTGAAGATAATGTATTTCGAAGCCCTGGATAGACTGTACGATCAGGATACCGTCAACGCACTGGCATTTTACAAAGAACACCTAGAGGACACCAAAGTCCGGTTGAAAAAGCAGGGGAGGAAAGCGGAGGGCGAGTTGGAGGAGTACGAAGGATTCGGGGAGGGAGTTAAGAGAGATGTGGTAAAGTATGCACAGATACTCGAGGATATAGAGCAGACGAAAGCAGATATTAGACGGTTAGGTGGAGATGTATGATCAACTTAGTATTCATAATTATGAAATACTTATTTTATATGCTGCGAAGCAGAAAGAATCCAGAGTAATAGAGTTTATTTATTTATTTATTCGGTTATCATTCTTTCCCCCGCCACTGTTTACAGGATTTCGGTAAAAATAATATCATGTAACAGCAAATTGATGAGAGAAAGAAGAAAGGAGATATCATATTCCTAAGAAGAGACAAACGGAAAAGAAAAAACTCCACTTTTGGTTATCAAAAACGATACGTCGTACAGATCCCGCCCATTTGAAACGAAGGAAGTAAATAAACCCGTAGAATAAAAACCAAAACAAAGACAAAAGGAATACCTTGAAGGTCGCCGGTAAAGATAAAAAGCCAATTCCCAGAACAACAAAAAGAAGAAGATAAATAAGTTGCCAGATTCCCACCGTGAACATTGAACGAAAGATAAAAAGAGAAAAAGAGAAAAAATATACACCGTAGGTATCATAAGCTAGTATACAATTGTGGTTGGTGTTAAATAGAAAATATAATATAGTGATGAAAGTCGTAAGTGAGTGGGCTACCCCACCGGTGGAGAAGGAAAATCGAGAGGTTCAGCCTGAGGTTGGAATAAATCGAGATTGAGAAAGGAAGTAAAGATAAAGAGACATTCGTCAAAAATCGTTAAAAGAATTCGTCGTAAGCTGTTGTTAAAACAGTATCCCATTCTGGTGAATGGGTTGAAGTAGAAACGTAATGAGGATATTATATTGAGAAGATAGGTATTGTGAGGTCGGAGACGGTTATATTTCGAATGTTATAGGCGAGAAGAATTAGTTGAGTGGCTCGGACGAGGTGCTCAAACGGTTGAGATGGAGGTAGACATCAGTGCCATATCTAAGATATATTGTTAGTAGTTGTGGTGATCAATTGGTGACGGAATATCAGCTTACCCTTCCATGCTGATCAACTTGAGATCACCACCGAAGTATCGAGCATACAGTCTAGAGATAGGCAGACCGTACCCAAAACCAGCGAGCGGAGCCTGGAAGTCGTTCTTCTCAAAGCCCGGCTCGATATCTGGAGTCTTGTCGACAGTGGTGTACATGTAGGTCCAGACCAATGGAATGGCACTTCTTGGGATACCACCACCCTCGTCAGAGATCTTGATGGTGATATCTTCCTTGCCCTCGGCAACAACGACCTTGACGGCAGGGAAGTTCTCCTCATCAACACCGTGGGTCTCGACAACAGCACGGAGACTGTTTTTGAGAGTCTCGAACAGCATGTGCGACAAGTGACCAGGAACATACATGAAGTTCAAGTCATCCTTGCAGACGAGTTGAACCTGAGGAGCCTGGAAGAGACCATAGTAATTCTCGCAAATGTATCTTGCGTTATCGATGGCCTCTTCAGCGAGCTCTTTCACATTAGTCTTGGTGCAGATGATGCCGACATGGTCTTTCACACTGGGTTGTTCATTGAGTGCAACATGTTGACCGATCAGCATACGGATGCCGATACGAGACATGTAGAATCTGTCAAGGAAGGACTGGATTGTATCATCGATGCCATTCCTCTGACGCTGCTTCTTGTACTCATTGATACCCAGTGCTGTAATGTAAGGCTCAAATTAGCACGAGCTCGTATCATTACAAATAGGAGATGATAAGCACTACTTACCGACAGTGGTGAGGACAGGGTCGTGTCTCTTTTTGATCGTCTTTAGGGTGTCCGTGAATTTTTTGTTGTAGTCAAGGATCTCGGACGGCCATCTGACGCCCTCGTCAATGGTGGCATAATAGCGGCTGTGCTCAAATTCACGGTCGTCAACATCCTGCGGACGCTGGCTACTCCCACGCTGCAACCCCTGCAATGATTTTGTGCTATCGGGAACATACCGGCCGGCGGCGGCCACCTTCCTAGCGCCGTTATTTGTGTTTCCATACACTGGAGAACTTGTATACATCCCCTTTGTTATCGAGGGATTTTCCGTCGTCATTGACAGCTGCAGAGGGGCCCCTCGGGTCCCTCGGATCAAAGCATTCTTGACGTCTGCCGATAGGGCAGGCTTTGGAAGAGTGGTTATTTCCTATAAAGCAGTGCGGATGGCTCCCGTTGGGCCGAGGCAATTTCGCCCGACCCATGTCAAGCCGATAAAGTTAGCTTCGCTGCATCGACGGAAATCAAGGATCGGGATCATGGGCATGTTTCTCGAAAACGAAAACTAAGCGAGGGAATGTTCCGATGGTGCGATGTGTTGCGGTGACGTCCCCCAGCAAACTGCCCGAGGCCGGCCGCAACACAACTCAAAAAGAGCCGGGCAGCCGAAATTGAGTCACTTTCACATGGCTGGCTGGCTGATGGGCAGCGGCCGCATGGTCGCCCCGTCGTGAGAGGAAAGCGAGCGAGTGAGAGCAGTGACGCAAATATGCAAAACCAAAAGGGCAGATAGATGCAAAGAATATATGCAAGATTGACAGGAGATTCGATGTTTTCTTACCTCGAACGACTGGGCGTACCAGTTTGCGACTTTCTGAATAGAGGGCATCTCGCCCAACCCGTCCGGCAGGTTGTTCAGCTCTCTCACTCGATGTGCCAGTCTGATTGGCAACTCCTCACTCAAGAACTGGGATGCTCTAAACAGTGTACCTGTTCCCCATTGATAAGCCTCAAACCCCATAAAATCCAGTCCATAAAGGAATTAAAAACCTACCAGGCGATGGGTTCTGGCCGAATTGTACCATCTGTCGTAGACTCACCGGTGTTGCCGGGAATCTGCTGTAGTGCGAGATCTGGTCGAGAAGCGACCGCGACATCTTCCACGACATCGTGGGCGGTATTGTGTTGTTAACGGAGACAAGATAGGCGAATAGGTATACGGTGTAAAGGTCGGAAGTAAATCCAATGTTATTGCCAGGTTGGAATGTTTATAATAGTCGGATGTTTTGTCGGAATAATAGGGTGCAAGTCGGAATTCTTGGTTTGGTGGTAACTATTGTATGAGATAATGATTTGAGGAGGGTGTGAATGGGATGGATGGTGGTTATATTTTATAAAAAACAATCGAGCCTAAGGCAAAGAAAAGGTGGTGGTGGTGTTTATCGAGGTTAAGCTCCTCCAGCTGCTACTCCGCATGGGTCTGGAAATGATTCGTTCCGAGGGGTAAAGAGGTGGCCGAAGCATTTCACGTGCCCCTCATTTGGAGTTTCGAGTCCGGGGATTCTTGCAGGGGAGGCCTTAAGCTTGTTTCCGTACAAGGTTTGCCGGGGCAGCAGGGCCCTCTTGCTTTCCTGCGAATCGACGATTGGGAATGAAGAGGCGGCAGTGCTTTCAACTTTGGCCAAGTGCCTTTCCTGCATGAACATCTGCAGAAACGCACATAAGGTGTTTAACAATGTATCAGTGGGGGGTTTTGAAAGATAACGAAGCTGAAGGCGGTTTGAGAGCCCTCAAAAAAGCTTAGGCGAGAACCCTCTTCGAAAGGAAGCGGAGGAGTTGAAGGAGCTCGGGCAGTGCCACACACACCAATGCACCAACTCTAAAGTAATAGCGTCAGAAACAGACGATGATCGTTGGTTGCTATGAAACCTGGAGAGTGTGGCATACGTAGACAGCAAACTGGCCAATGTTATCAGAGATCTCATATCTCAGATACACCAAAATATTCTTGGTGATCGATCGAATAAGCCCGGAGAAATGCTTGTGAAAATGTCACCATAAAGTGGTGTTCTTGTCACCCCACTGCATGCAGTAATATGCAGAATGGTCATACGGATAGAGTTAATCTTCTGTGCATTCAGCAGCCACCTAGTTGTGAAAATAGCAGGAGCTGTCAGGCTAATGGCTTGACCAACGGGCGATCGTAGCCAGCAACCGCGTAGAGCGTCTCCAGGCAAAATATGTCATCCGAGGTCGAGGTACCTCAGGGTCCCTTCGCCCGGCTCCCATTCGAGCAGGTTTCCGTTGTACCCGTCTGTTTCCAGAAGCCCCCGCCTAGATTAACCACAGCAAGCCTAGCAACTTATCCCGACCTCGTTTCGTTCAAAAGTTTCTCGGATATTGCCGTTTCCTCACGGAAAGGAAGACATCATCGACGACTCGGATTCAATGTTCTTTGAGTCGATCTGAAATTCTTGGTATCGCCGAGTCAAACGCCAATGCTCCCCCATCGCAATCGCTCTTTTAGTGCTTTGAGAGGGGAAATTGTGATACGTCGGTTAGCTTCGCGAATGCAAACACTTGCGTACTTTGTACCAGAACCAGCAACAACATGCCTTTGCCCCGCATCTTCATGCACTAATATGCACAGTTTGCCAATTATGATGGACATTCCTCGCCTCGAGGCCTCCAATTAAATACGAGGACCAGAAAAGAAGCTTAAACAGCACCCTTCCCAGGGCCCCCGCACAAGCCAGTAAGGACGCTTGGCTGTTGCATCTGGAGGAACCCTTAGTAGCTTAAATTGTGCGGTTCGACCAGGAATCGATCGACCCAATGATGTCAGTTGGGGAAAAGCTTGACATTGCTATTGTCACTTGGTGGTGGTTTTTGGTGGTTGTGGTGATTCCTAAGGGCGAGCTCCAAGATCCAGGTCGCCGGACTTAGCATCCTTCCACCCATTTTTTTTACCCTCACCGCCACCACGGCGATGGAGTGGAATGGGCTGTCAGTATTGTCAGCATCTCATCGGCTACAGCCGTTCCAGGCAAGGGTATTTATTCCCGAGTTCCGCATCAGAGCCTTCTCCATAGTAGCGGTGGTAAGATTGCATTCATTCATCAAGAATTTCTTGGGGGACCATACCTCAGCTTCTGCCAAAATTCAAGGCTCTTCCCCGCATGGTCTAGCGCTGGCGTTCCTGAGGATGCCATTGGTGATGGGTACATTCTATCAATAGAGTAGTTAAAGAATCAGTGCCATCGTCGTGGAGCCTCAACCGGAGTTGGCGATCGACGGGTGGGGTGCTGGCAACACAACGCGTCGCATCTCGTTCCGACCAATTCAAGACACTTGAAAACCCCACGGCTTTGCCTGCCACGTCTATCATGCTTTGATACTCGATGATTCTCGGGTTTTGGCAAAGAAGCTACAGGATTCATGCTCATGCAGAACAGGTTAAGGTAGCCTTTCGCCTCAGAATAGACCCTGCCAGTTCATCACCGCGTCGCACCCCCCGCCACAGTTCTGTGAGACTGTGCTTATCTTGGGATGTTTGGGCGAAAAGCGTATGCTCTATCACATTTGCATTTCAAAAGCCCAGCTGAAAGGGTTTTCTTGGCTATTATAGCAATATTATCCTATCCATACAGCAAATGTCACTCGCCGTAAGCCGCGCAGAAAGGTACATAGGCATCTGACCCAAAAACAAATACGGCGGCATGCAGGAATTCAATTATGCAATTTCTTACTATTATAACAATTACAAACCCAAGACATTACGGTAGCACTGCACACACTTCTCTTACGTTAATTGATTGCAACCAGCCAACCTACAAAATAATTAAATCGCTCTCCATAGAAGAGATTGTAACGCCGAATAACACCGAACCCAAAATCATACACAAATACCCCGTTGTAATACGTCCTTTTGGACTGAAGACTCCGTCAACTCCAAAGACCCGAGGCGAAACTCCCAAGTCCAAAAATCAGGCTAAATCGCCAGCCTCGATTTAAGTGACTTGGTAATATTCTCACCCTCTTGGCTTGATTGGAGATGCATATGCACAATGTACAACCCGCGGGTATATCCAGCGGAAAAACATTACCAATCTTGTGTTATCTGTTGTGTTGATTGGATCAAAATGCAACATGCTCGGGAAATATTGACCAACTTTCATCCCCTAAACACCATCAGGATTTTGAAGCCGCTGAGCCGCATCTATAGTTCGAGTCGATTTGCGAGGCTCGATGGCGAAGGCAACTAGCGCCAAGTCGAGACGCGTGATTTTGCACTTCGTAAGCACATCGCTGATATCGCGATAGGCATTTACATGTTTACGTGCTTCTGAATTCTGCTGAACCCCATACTAATTTGACTTTGTCATGGCCATGTAGGACTACGGTATATGATATCTGCAATAATAAACCCATATCGTCGCTTTACAAGATCAGTTTCTAATCGGTCCACATAAAGATTGTTTCTACGCATCATGTCACGAGAAGCTCAACCCGGCGCTCAAGAATATGCCCTGTATGCCCTGTGATATTTTTAATGCCTGGTAGGCATCCTCTATTGAGATCTGCCTGCTGACTGTGCTTCGGCTTCTAGTGGCAATTCAACAGAAGCAGATAATAGTGACTTGTAACTATGTGGCACGCAAGAAGGGACTGCATAAACTTCAGCTTCTAAGTGAAGCAAAACGAGCTTGTCCAGAGCTTGTTGTAGTCAACGGCGAGAATTTGTAAGGATTATCTATGCATCCCAAAGAATATAATCGGCTCATAAACCTTCTGTGCTGTCTAGAGATCTCTTCAGAGACTGTTCCAAAGAGAATTTTTTGTTTCTCAAAGAGTACATATGGAGTGGTCGTATTGAGCGATTAGGTTTCGATGAAGTCTTCATGGACGTCACAGATCAAGTGCGCCGGTACCATTCAC
This sequence comes from Dactylellina haptotyla, assembly GCA_031310005.1. NCBI lineage: Eukaryota > Fungi > Ascomycota > Orbiliomycetes > Orbiliales > Orbiliaceae > Dactylellina > Dactylellina haptotyla. The sequence continues at coordinate 7,763,883 of CM062379.1, read as the reverse complement.
AGTTTACACACATGATCGATGATTTAACCGCTGGAATTATAGATCGATTATAACCTCGAACTGGCTGAAAAAGAGGGCTTCTCTACTGGATTCTACCAACTCAAACCCGACCAGCCGAACTTCGGTTTCAAATTCGAATGGAGCGTCATCCCTGGTCATCTTTATCCAGATTTAACAAAACCAAACAGCAGACTGCCTCAGGAGGTACTAGATCAGATACCGAAACGACTTCTCCTAGCAACTCATCTTGCACAGTATCTACGCCTCTTATTGCTAGACAAACAAGGTTTCACTTGCTCCGCGGGTGTGTGTATCTCGAAACTTACGGCAAAACTGGCAGGCACAATAAACAAGCCATGTGCTCAAACATTGATGCTCCCGGATCATATTCAAGAGTTTTTGGATGATCTACCAGTGCTCAAGATTCCAGGTATCGGAAGCAAGACAGGCAGGATCCTTCGGGACTGCGTAAATGAGCGACGGCGGGTCACGGAAGCGAAGACACAAAGTGAAACTACGAGCACTACTCAACAGGATAGCACGCAAATCTTCGATCTCGAGGGAACAGATGATCCGCAGCTAGACGAAACAGATAGTCTTGAGCAGGCTGGGAAGGATGATTTTCTAATGGCTTATTATCCGGAGGCTGAGGTGAAAACGAAGGTTCTTGATGCAAGGACGTTGCTAGACCGGCAGAGGCTAGACGTGTCAATAGGGAATATACCGCCTGGCGCACAGCGAATATGGGAGCTACTCCACGGAATCGATCATACGGAGGTCGCAAAAGCGACTTTAGTACCTACGCAAGTATCTATCGAGGATACATTTCGGTAAGAGATCCTAGTTATCATTTCCAAACACGCTCCCTAACTTTTCAATTATACAGAGCTGGAGCGGTGACCCAAGATACCACTCCAGACCAATTAGAATCAGTTTTGATTCGGCTCTCCATTACATTGATCCGGAGGCTCAAAATTGACCTGCTAACCACAGCTCCTCTTCCGCTCCCGTCTCAAGATGACGCCTTCGTAGACACCACACAACTTGGTCTGCCATCGAAAAAATGGCAAGCATTCCCAAAAACATTGCGAATATCAACAAGGGACAGAAATACAATGAAATACGGAGCACGGAACTCAAAGTCAGGCCCGATGCCGAATTTCGTATTTGCAATAAACACTCGGATTGAAGAAATTGCTAGGAGGCTAGCTAAAGAGGCCTTAGTGCCTTTGTTCAGAAGACTACACGGGCCGGATATTCCCGGCGGAGGAAAGTATGATCTCGCGCTGATAAACATTGCGGCAACAAATATGGGTAGCGGAGAGACGGGAACTGAAGGCGGAGATGTTGCAGCGATGTTTAAGCGGTATAGTGAGGTGTTCCCTGATGGGGATTGGGAGAAGAAGCGGCCTCTATCGGAGACGCAACTCGAGGAGTCTTTGTTGCCGGCTGATGACAAAGAGGATGAAAATGATATAAGCGGGTTGGAGATAGAAAATGATGGAGAAGCGGACGGCGAGGACGAAATCGATGACGGATTTCTTTCTGACGATGATGGCTTCTCCGAAGGTGCTGCGTCTACCGAAGGCAGTCAGGAAGTTGTATGTAAGAATTGCCATATAAGGCTGCCAATATTTGCTATTGGGGCTCATGAGCGGTTCCATAAAAACATGGATAACGGGGAATTATCCCGCTAATATAATATAATACTGAAATAATCATGTGGTTTGGTTTGAGAATTCACTGGTTTTGGTGAACATTTGAAGCTTTTGATAGGTATTTCTGTCGTAACATCGTGCCTTCTTGATATGCGGCTTCAATATTTGTAACATCACTTCCGGGAGCCTCTTGAGCTTCTAAAGCTTGTCTCTGCGAACCCATCGTCCTCAGAACCTTCGAGTCCATTGCCTTCGCCACTATTCTCGCGCTCGTCCACGGCCGCACGTCTCGGGCTTGTAGGACTCTCGTTGACGGGTAGCCCGATGAGCCGCTTAAGCAGCTGATGCCGAGTCCTGGCAAGCGACTGATCGTTGGTAAAGGACAGGATTGCTTGCATTTCGAAGGACTCCAGAGCCGTGACGGCAAACTCTCGAAGTTCTAGGGTCTTTGGGTCGTCGGTGGGAGACTCTAATGTGGACGAGGCGCTGCTGCTCGCAGCCTTGTCCGCGCTCGAAGCGGACGTCAGAGACGGACGAGGCGGCATTGCAGACTTAGACGGGGGGAAGACTAGGAGGGGCTCGCGATATACAGTCGACGCAAGGCATATATATCTAGAAGCCCGGCCGGGGTTGTCCAAATGCCTAGAAAGTCCCGCGGAGAGCACGCGCGTTGAGGTGTTTGAGCAAATGTGTTGTCGATGGTGTTGGCCTGAGGTTTTTTCCTGTCGACTTTGTTTCTCTCTGTCGGTGTGTGACACAGGCGGTGACCGCAAGGAAGCAACATGACGACATCAATCAGTACTTTCCCAGCGACATCCTCCGTCGTCTGCAGAACCATAAAACAATCAACTGTCGCCCTATCGCGATCTCGAAATTTCCGGCCGGCGCTTCACAGCTTCCAATTGGCCACACGACGGATATTAGCCAAGTCCCATTCCACCAGAGCCGCTCGGACCCTCTCATATCACAATTGCTATTACCCTCCTGGTCCAAAAGGTCGGGATATCGCTTCTGCCAGGCAATTCGATACAAACCTCGCATTCCAGCCAACTTTAATTGCACGTCATTTCTCACAATCACGATCCTTGAAAATGTCAGACGAGGACTATGCTGCGTTTCTGAACAAGGCCAATAAAGACTACTCTGGGCCGTCCACGAAGCCGCCTGCTGAAGAGGAGGGCATTTCAACACAGGCACACCCAGCGATAAAGGCCTTGGGGGAGGTGTTTTATTCCTCAGATGCTGATTACCCTTTTATTGATGTTACATTTCCTCAGTGGGGAGGGGGCGGCTTGCCAGATGAAGGTGAGCAAATACGGATTGGCGCAAATTGGGGGCGGTTCTTGTAATAAATTACTAACGCTTGATTATGATATCGCAAATTACAGCTCAGTTTGGAAAATTGATCGGGGCAGAAGAAGAAGATGTTGAAAAATTATCGCTCAATCATTTTGACTCCACCGGAGCCTACAGAAAAGTGATCGATGCGGTTCAGGAAGCCGCCGGTGGAGCCGATGCGGCAGTCTATAGATATACACAGGACCATGTACGAAAATGGTACTACGTTCTAGCACAAGACAAATCACAGAAACAATTGGTTGGAGTCAAGGTGCAGGCGATTGAAAGCTGAGCCTCAGAGAATAATAACGTACCTTCCGAGCTGAATTTCAGTCACAATCACAATCACCATGCATCTGCTTTTTAAAATGCTTTTTTGCTGTGCCAGCCAACCAAACATTGTTGCATGACCAAATGTACCTTACAAAAAATTCATCTAAACCCTAAAAGGAGATGTTGCGACCGTTTTTTTGGTTGGAGCTGGGCGGAATTCAGCTCGAGACACACAAGGAAGGGAGAGAAAAACTGGCACAAACCAAGACCGTATTCTGACCATGCAAGCTTCCCGGAAGAACAAAGTTCCTCGACCTTCGATTCAAAAACGACAGGAAAAACTTGATCCAAAACGCCATTCATCAGGGATGACCGCCATTGCTGCTGTGTGGGAATGGCAAATTCGAAACTCGCCGCTTTGCCTGTTTGCGGTGTTCCAGCCGAGGCACACGAACAGGAAGCCCAGCGAGTTATACCACACAGTGGCTGTACTGTGCCTCCACGCTAACTTAGTCGCCGGATCCAACCTGAGACTAGCCTTTTCGCTCGCGAAGAAAAAAATTGCACTGTGTCTGGTCCCGCCAATCTGCCAATCTGCTTGACATCCTGCCTTATGGGATTCCCACCAGGGGCGGGAAACGCATGGCATAGGGTGGACAAATCCCTGAACCAGGAGAGAGAAAAGAAAAAAAACAGGAACATTGACATCGCTGCTACTAATCTTAACTGGCTGCTGGCTACCCTTTCCACGGCCAGCCTAGCCACGCCATGCAAGATGCAGCAAAAAGGTCTTTCCCTTTTCTCCTAATTAACTTAGGTGCATGAACGATCTTGGCACGAACATTCTCGCACTCGCTTCGCTCGCAATCGAGTCGTCAAAGCCAGCAACTTTTTAGACTTTCACCTTTGACGTCGACTGTTTTTCTCCTTTAGAGCTATATCCTCTTTATTCATTTCTTACGCTCTCTAGCTTGTACTTTCGTTCGTTATTTCCCCCCAGCTAGCTATTCGCCTCACCGCAGTTGTGTATTCTTCTTGTCCTCGTGGCCAGTTTCCAACTACAGACACTCGCTTTATCGCTGGCATTCTCGACGACTCAGAGAAATACCAACAGCTGGAGACACGAGCTCAGGAATTTTGTAGATCCGGGATTCCATCAACTATCAACTGACATTACTCGACGTGAAAACATTCCTTGCTATATGGTATCGGTATAACGGTTTCTACAGACAATGTCGCAAAGAAAACAACCGCCACCTCTGCCTCCTGCAAGGAGATCTATGCTCGCACCGGGCAATCTTTCTATGCCCCCTCCTTTTCCTTCGTCGCAACAGTTACGGCCATCTTCTCCTCGTATTACACTGAATGCAAGCTCGGAAGACCTTGTGCACACCGAAAGAGCGCAATACACAGGCCCGATTAGAACTTTAACACCCAATTCTACAGCGCCGAACTCCCCCATTCTTCCAGCGCACGAGCGACCATACTACCACAACAACGAGTCGGTCATATCTACAGAAAAGCTATTACCGCCCAATTCAGGATTCGCCGGACACAGATACAAAACTGACTCTATCGATTCTAACTTTATACCCGAGTACTACGTTCGACATGAGAGCAGTCGGGATTCATTCGACGTCTACGATTACCAAGACACCCCTCGGGATCCGTTTTCCACACCCTTAGGTAGCCCTAAGCCATGGGATGTAGAGAGCTACAACGATGTTGGGCTGCGGCCACCGACTAGAGGCGATACAGACGACTCGAGCACCTATGCGATAGCCGAAAAGTTTACGATATTTCCAGACGAGAGTCTACTAATGTATCCCAAAGATATCGAGCCCGATGACGAATTGCACGCACCGGATGGCAAAACTGTCGACAGAGATTTCAATTTTTGGACAAAGAGGGGTCTTATCAACTTGGGCGGCTTGCTGCTACTTGTTGGTGGTATCATGTTCATTTTTGTTGGATATCCTATACTGTATGTCGCCATTCAACATGCGGTTCTTTGGAGATTCTTTAATATTGAGATTAAACTAACGAAACAATTGATGTAATTCAGGTTCTTTATTCAAAGCTACATGGCCCACGATCCACCACCTTCCGAACCACCTTGCCGTGGTCTTGAATGTCTGCCCAAAAGCCTTCAAGACCAGCCGTTGTTAAAGAATGCAAGGCGGGGCTTGATAGACCCGGAGACACCGGCCAGCGCTATGACCAGAAGGGCATCGGACGGGAAGGATTGGAAATTAGTCTTCTCAGACGAGTTCAACACTCCCAATCGGACTTTTTATCCAGGCGAGGACCCATTCTGGGAAGCTGTCGACATCTGGTACGGCGCAACACAAGACTCTGAGGTAGGGTTACCCCTTACCCGCATTATGACGGACGTATAACTATTTGATGGACATTAGAGCTAATATGCCGTCATTTCGATTTTTTCAGTGGTACGATCCTGGACAAGTCACAACTAAGGATGGTGTTCTCGAAATTACCTTTGACGCTTGGCCAACCCACGATCTTCCGTATCGATCGGGAATGCTTCAGAGCTGGAATAAATTGTGCTTTACAGGCGGTATCATAGAGGCTAGTGTGTCATTGCCTGGGCGAGGAGATGTCTCTGGTCTCTGGCCCGGTTTTTGGACGATGGGTAACCTCGGTCGACCTGGGTATTTGGCTTCCACGGAGGGAATGTGGCCGTATTCGTATCACGATGAATGCGATGCCGGCATCACAGCAAATCAGTCCTCGACGGACGGTATTAGCGGGCTTCCTGGAATGAGGCTTCCAGCTTGTACTTGCAAGGTAAGACCTTTGCTTTATAACCCACCTTCTGTATTTGGTGATGTCGACTATCAAATGCTAATTTACCGATTTTTAATTGTCCAGGGCGCTGACCACCCAACACCTGGAAAATCGCGCTCGGCGCCTGAAATCGACGTTTTTGAGGCTACTGTAAGCGTGATAAACAAGCAAGGTTCGAAAGTCGGTGCCATTTCGCAATCTGCGCAGTTCGCGCCCTTTGATATCTGGTACCAGCCGGATTACGAGTATATGGCCATTTACAACTCGTCCCTCACAACTATGAATGCCTACCGTGGCGGTATTTACCAACAGGCGATTTCGGGGTTCACAGCTTTGAACAACGAATGGTACAATGGGCAGAAATACCAAACTTATGCCTATGAGTACAAGGGTGGTGCTGACGGGTATATCGAGTGGGATGTTGGTCGGCAACCATCGTGGCGTATGGAGGGGCCATCCGTCAGAGCGAACGGCAATATTGGCCAACGGGTTATACCTATGGAACCAATGACCGTTATTCTGAACGTCGGCATGGGCACCAGTTTCGCACCTGTCGAATTTGCGGAGATTGCCAGTATGTCCTTCAGATAAACTTTGCATCGTCGATAAGAAACAGTGCTAACGATAAATCTAGAACTTCTGCCAACAAAAATGCGCGTGGACTGGGTTCGTATTTACCAACCACCTGGCCAGGAGTCTATTACGTGCGACCCTCCAGGTTATGAGACCACCCAATATATTAAAGATCACCCAGTTGCGTACTTGAACCCAAATACTACTACCTGGTACGTATCAAAACCGCTCTTGAGTCCATACTTGGAATATATTCTAACATATGTCTGTAGGGAAATGGCAAACTACACCCGACCGCTGAACAGCTTTGAGAACAAATGCACTTAAGTCGTCAGACCTTGCACCCAATCTACTCACGAACCGACCTATAACGCTTTCTCTTTACGTCTGAAACATATATTCTCTATCTATATACACATATACCCGGCGCTTCTTTTTTCGACCCAAATTGGAACGAACTTTTACGTTTTTCTTTCTCACTCCTTTCAAAAGCTCCCTTTTTTCTTCACAACAGAATCGCGAGCGATTCATCAAACAGTATAGAAGCATCCGACACAAGATCTCCTATTTGAGAGATTTCCGATCAGCATTTTCCTTTATATCCGGATATAGAACTGCATCTCTCATTTCGTATTGAATTTGCATCAACCGCCTGGCCAATTTTCGCTTTTCTTCGCAAGAAATATATTAGATAACGGCAGCATTTACGTGTTAATTCCTAGCATTACTCCTTCATTTCCGCGAGTATTATTGTATAATACAACCCTCCCAAACTCTACATTTGTACCACTTTCTTCTTCTCGTTTACCTGCTGCTTTCCTTTTTTTTATGATTTTTCTTCTTTGTTCCATTTTTATCTCTACCAGGTGTATTTCAGGAGTTCATTTAGCGTTTCCCTTTTTTCTTCTTTCCTTTCCCAATCTTGGTTGTATATAAAATCACCTTGTCCTCATCAGCTTCCGCGCATCACCATGTTGTTGACAGCCAACTGGCATGGATCAACTATGGTGATCTTCGGCCACACAATTTTAAACATGGATATCGTTTCCACACGTTTAGCAATACCCGAAACACACTCTCACACTCTTCTTTTTTGCTCGTGAACATCTTCTCTATTTTCCCCTTTGTAAACTACCACCTACGGGAGCTCTGTTGTCTCCTTCGGCCGCATTTAAAATTAGAGCATTTACTCCTGTTTACGTATACACAGGTAGTGCGCTACCCTATATAAGTGACTAGTGACGACGTTCCGCCACTCTCCAAGCACAAAATGCGACCGAAGCCAGGCGATCATCTACTCTACTAGTACACTCCGATGAAGTGGTCCCGGTTGTGACCCTACAAAGCTACCCGTTTCCGTTAGGTCTCTATGCCTCGGAATACGTTTATATAGGCCCTCGCCTGCCCGCAGTCCTTTGAGTATATATAGAAACCTGCACAATATAGCCTGGACGCTACCTGTCTCATATTCCACTCGACGATCGATCTGAGGGAGGGAGGACCGCAGAACGACGGCCGCAGGTTTTTTTTTTTTTTTTTGGCCCTTCTAGAAGTAAACCAAGACACAAGAATATAGCTGAAACGTGAATACTTTCCCTTCTTTTGGTGGGTTGTGTTTTGTGGTAGACACGGCTGGTAGGGCTGTGCAAACGGCCACCTCTGATTATTTTTTCCCTCCCCTTCACTCCCTCACTTACCGCTAAAACTAAAACGCTCTCGTTAACGTGTGAAGAAGTCTCATATCCGCCCCACAAACTGGTTCCATCAAGTGCTTACTCACTTTCAATCAAACGTAGCTAACCCGCCCGAAGGAAGGTGGTATCTAGGTCGTACCAAAGGGACTTTGCAGAAAGAAAGAAAGAAAGAAAGAAAGAAAATAAGCCCTATAGTAAGACCTTTTGTATATATCACCAAGGAGAGAACTACCCGTCCCGTCTCCTAGCCCTTTCCTGTTGTGCATAATAGATGTACCTCGCTGAAATTTAAAGCAGCATACGCCGCCGTCGTCAGTGCGCATGCATGCAAAAATAACGAAAAGAAATATGACCCGAAAGTAATAATAGAAAATAAATAAGAAAAATAAGGAAGAAAAATGAAAAAAAAATTAAAGTGTCTATAATCCCAGCGGCGTTCCTGGCTTACCCAGCGGCAGCAGCGGCGGACGCCGGTTAATATAGCGTGATCATCCCGGCCTGACTGGCTTCTGGAAAAAAACAATCAAATAAAAAATAAAAATGCTCCGAAAAAAAACCACCCGTTTGCCCTGCGTTTATTTCCTTTTCCCCAGGCCAGGCACTTTTTATTTTTTATGACTTGCAGCGGGTAATACTTATTTTTTTTTTCTGTGGGCTGACGAACAAAAGAAACGCAGGTTCTTTTCCATGGTTCAACGTCAGCCGCAACACAACAACACATTGCATTTTTCTTTTGCGATTGTGCACGGTGATGTCAACGGCGAGGACCTACTGCTGCAGAACAGAAAGCCACAGGTACTAGCACGAAACAGCTCTAATTACTGACGGTTTCGATAACCAAGAAGCTACCAAGATATAAGCTTAAGGCGATGTTGGAATAAGTTTGAAGGATTTTATTTGCTATTTTCATTTTCTCTCCAGTTTATCTCGTACAGCCACTTTATTGCGACATGTAAGGGAAATATATCATCTACACTAACATCTCTCTGCTTTTCGAAGTCTGCGTCTGCTTCAGCTTCGACTGAAATAGCTTCTTAAAAATCAGAAATCAAATAAAAAGAGGAAGAAATAAAAAAAATGAAACCAAAATATCACTAATAAAAGGATACTAGTTAAGAGAAGAAAAGATAGGAAACATAAATCAAATACGGTACAGATTGCAATCACGGCCAGTAAATAAAAATGCAAAAGGAAATTGCGCAAAATATAGAAGAAAAGTTAAAAAGGTAGGTCAAGGAAATAAAATATTGGAAAAATGAGGAAAAAAGGAAAAGTGGTATCGTTAAAAGAAAATAAAACGAATGTCCCCATTTTGTGGAATCAAACCCCGCCATTGCCCTTGTAGAAAAGAAGATAAAAATTTTTGAAAAAATACTAAAAGTGGTGGTATCGAAAAAAATGACCACCAGCTAGATATAATAGAAGGTATAAGCAAAGGGGATCAAGGAAAAGGGAATCCAAGGGACCGTTTTGAGGGTATAAAAAGCGGTAAAGACCGAGCAGCGCGACCAAGTAGAGCTGAGGAAGAGGAGAAAGACCCAAAATGAAAAAAGAAGATTCATGTCAGCATCAAGCATTACTCAAAAAAGGACAAAGGAACAAGAGAGCTCTTTTTGTATATGTAGCACCAACCGCCTCAACCGCTTAATCACGGGAGAGTGAGATTCATTTATCGCCATTGACGACCGGCTTTGGGGCGCCTTCAGTCTTGACAGGAGCAGATGCAGAAGATGGGCGTCTGTCATCACCTTCTGGCTCGTCGTCGTAGTTCTCGTCGACATCCATCTGTCTGGCCGGTGGCTCAATGATCTCAGTGTTCTCCCGCTTTGGTTGTTGCATAGCTGGGGACTCGCTCATGGGAGGGAATTGATGCATGGGCCTCGGTCCAGGGGTGCTATGATGAGACGGCGGTGGAGGCGGGCCACGGAAATCTTCCCGTGGGCGCTCCGACGAACTGCGTCTTCCCTGGACATCCGGAGAAATCGTAGTGTTCCTCCTAGGTGGAGACGAGCGGTGGTGCATATGGCTCTCTAGCCTCTCGCGAGTAATATCTGATGCTTGCTTCTTTGGGTGAGGGTCGGAAGCTTCGTCATCCCATTCTCTTGGTCGTTTCATCGGATCTCGATCTCTGACGTCATTACGCGCATTGTCAGCGGCCTGGTGCGCTGAAGTCGGGGCGGGTGCGCCACTAGCGATTCCTGACTGATGTTGAAGATGAGCTTGACCATGCACACTATGTGAATGAAATCCGGAGCTTGGAGATGGCATACGGTCGCCCAGTGGTTTCATTTCGGGGATGGGACTTCCGCGAGTCCCATGAAACGTCATCCCCATTGCACTATTCCCATTTGTGGGTGGATTGAGCTGGCCATGCGAAGGTGGTGGTGGCGGTGGCGGTGGAGGTGCTGGTCCTTGTTGGCTATGGTGTTGTGGGTTCAGAATGCGGTTTGGTGGCCCGGGTGGTGGTGGACCATGTTGTGGACCGTTCATTTGTTGCGAGATCTGAGGATGATGCTGCATTGATGGTGGTAGACCTTGTTGATTGCTAGATGGGGGTGGCGCTCCTGAGTACATGGCGGAATGACCGATCTTAGGAGAAGGAGAGTAGCGGTGCAAAGGTGGTGGAGGTGGAGGCCGAGAAGGATCTGCAGAACCAATGTCAGGACTACGCAAACTTGGTGGACGAGGTCCCATTGGGTCGGGACCTCGATACGGCGATGGTGCTGGACCGGGTCCGCCAGGTGGCAATTGAGCCAGATTCGGTCCTGGCGGGCCGGGGGGCGGTGGGCCTTGGTGCGAAGGTGGTTGTTGCGTTCGTTGGGTGCCCTGGGGAAGCCAGCTGTGACTGGGAGGAGCGGCTGGTTGGTACTGTTGGACGTCTTGTGGTAGAGGAGCTGGTGGTGGCGCATTGTTGTTGTGGGGAACTCCAGACGCCTGTCCGCTTCTGAGCAAGTTAAGTCTCGCTTTAATGTGAACGTTGCTTGGGTCAAGATCAGCCGCTCTCTGGTAGGCATCAAGAGCGTCGTTGATTTGGTTGTTGCACGATTCATACTGTTTGAATTAGTCATCAACCTTTATCAAGTTTGTTAAAAAGTAAAATTCCACTTACAAGTGTACCAAGATCATACCAGACCTCAGAGATGTATGGATTGAGCCTGATGGCCCTGCTGTAGGCATCCAACGCATCCCTGTATTGGTTGATCTGATAGTAGAGCACACCGATGGAGCACCAGAAAGTTGGGTTCCTTCCATCCCGGTAGACGGCTTGCTGATAGGCTTCGTACGCCTTTGGATACTTTTGCTGCGACATGTAGCAGCGTCCCAAAAGATACCAACTTTGAGCGTCGGTGTTATCTGCGCGGTGAAAGTTAGCACTGCAACCAAGCACATCGTTCTAATGTTCAAAGTACTCACCCGCTCTAACGGACTTCTCGAGGTGCTCAATGGCAATTTCCTGGCTTTCATAGCTGCCGCTTCGTTGGTGGTAGAGCCAACCAAGCTGCTGCAAGACCTTAGCGTGGTTTGGATCTCTGTCCAATACTCTGAGGTATGCCTTCTTCGCATTTTCGAACTGTGAAAGGGTTTAGTTTAGTATTTTCATCTATAATTTTTTATTGCATGCTCTACTTACGTCTTTCTGTTGTTCGTGAACATGACCAATCTGGAACCAAATGTCCTCCTCAGTGAGTGGGCGTGGTGGGTCTTGCACGATAAATTTGAAGCAGTCCAAACTCTGTTGGAATTTTTGCTGCTGCTTATAGATTATACCGAGACGGAAATAGATCTCATTCGCCTTCTCAAAGTGAGGATCCATTCTCATAACTTGCGAGAAGGCCTCCTCGGCGTGCTCTAGAGATCCATAGCGATCATATAGGATACCGATTCCGTACCACAACTTGGGTTCCTTAGGATCCCTGAGGTGGTAGAGGGCTTGTTGGTAGGCCTGGTACGCCTTTTGCAGGTCATCCATCATGAGATAGCAGTGTCCTGTTGATTTCATTAGCGGTGCGTATTTCAGGAGTGCATAACGGCGTGATACATACCGAGAGAGCCCCAGACGTCGCCGTTGTTGGCGTCAATGTTCAAGATAGCTTGGAGATATTCGACTGCCTTGGGGAACTGTTCCCGTGTGCGCAAAATGTGCGAGATATTCTCCATGGCGGGTATCGAGTAGGTGTTTTGCCTTAGAGCAGCCTCGTAGGCGTCCATAGCACCATCCATGTTGCCCATCATCTCGGCGATTGAACCTACAACAAAATTTCAGTCAATTACTGTTTAGATGGATAATGTGGCAAGACTTTCGAGTAGCGCCAATTGAGAGAATTATGTTGCGTCTGGGACTTACCAATTTTCAACCAGACAGCCTCGTTAAGTTGGCTGAGTTGATGAGACGCGCTGGGCTTTCCGCCGGGCCCCATTGGGGGACCGTGGCCATTAGGAAGCGGGCCGGGAGGAGCATTGTGCGGGTGGTGAGGGGACGTTTGCGGAGGACCAGACATCTCGACGGCGGCGCGATTCACGCGCGTGACAAGAGGTGAGCGTTGCAGTGTGGTGGTTGAAGGGGGTAGTGGGGAAGGTTATTGGTAATGAGGCGAGTCGGAGAGGCTGCTGTGGATGGTTCGTTTCCGCAGACGACACGCTAGCCTTTGGACTTGGTCTCTTTTAATGACGCGAACTACGACAGCCTTCGGACTTGAAGATGAGGTTGGTGGGTTATTGGTACAGGATTGCGGTCGAATCGGATCCCCGGGAAGATCTGTCGGGTGGGCTCGCACAGACGAAAACGTGACGGGGATCGAGTGTGAAGTTGATCTCCCCCAGAGAAGTGTGATGATGCAGACGGGGAAGGGATTATCGAGATGCGGGCAAGGCGACGTATGTACCAACGGAAGGAAACGTGACGAGATGGATTGCGGTGGTGGAAGTGGATTTATGGCCTCGCAATGCGAAAATGCTTCGAGAGGAATAAACAACGGAGATTTCGCGAGAGGGGGCGATGCGAAAGAGAACGGGCCAGGAGAAACAAGGAAGAGGGAAAAGGCGAGGTTTTTGGATGGCAGGTGGGTTGGCGGTAAGGAATTGAGTGGGCAGGGAAGCGAGTCGGCTCAAACAAACACCAGCGCAAGGACCCGAGGCACCAATGGCACACTATGATGTAAACGTAAATGATAGGCGGGAAGGAATAGGTAAAGAAGAGAAGAGGAAGACAGAAGATATAGAAAGAGAAAACAGAACAATAAAATAAAAATTAAATAAAAAAGAATAGGGCGAGTTGAGGGTGAGATGTTCTGCGGTTGGATCGGGTTGGGTTGGTGGGTGTGGTTATTCTTGGAAACGGTGTCGGATGGTTTGCTCGAGAAGGGAGAGGAGCGAGACCAAGAAGGGATTATAGATAGTATCAGATATAGATAGGGCTGAGGGAGCGATACGCCAAACACCAGATCGTAAATGGTGATGATGATGACGACGATGTAGCCAAGGTAGGTAGTCGGGGTGGGTATGATTGGGTTCACAAAGGACAATACACGCTCATACAAGTAACTCTTATCAATCGAAACTTTTTTTTAACTTCGAAGACGGCGGGCAGATAAAACAGGACACAGGCGGGACGGACAGACGCAAAAAAGGCAAAAAAGAGCAGATGGAGGAATGGAAACACGAGGCCCGCGAGATGATGTCCTGTCAAGGAGGGAGGAAGGCTCTTGCTTCTACGTGCCAGAGAAGCGAGGCGGTGGGAGTGGTGATGGCGGTGATGGTGTTGATGATGGTGATGATGAGAAGGGAGAAGGAGAAGAAGGAGAGAGGAATGGAAGAGAGAGAGAGAGAGGAAGAAGAGAAAGGAAGAGAGGACCCGGCGGAGAGAAAAGAGGGACCGTTAGCAGGTAGATCCCGACTCGCCAGACGGACGACAAGACAAGCCAAAGCCAAAAACCCACAGACCGCAGGCCCAGCAGAGGGAAGGAAAAAGCACTTTGGACGGGTAATAATCACAGCCTAGCGTTTATTATAACGAACTGGTCTTAACCCGTGTTTTCTTATTCCACGTTCAGGTATCGGCGGGACCCACGACCGCACATTATCAGCGAGTCAGATTTCACTATAAAACTTGGGTAGGAGCCAGCAGGAAAGTCAAAGAAGAAAAGCTGGCTGGCGGAGGGCGAGTAACAGAGCAGGAGACAGCCAGGACAAGCCAGGACAGCCAGAAAGACAGCCTGCAGTAGTTTATTTGACCCCAGACGACCGACCCACAGATCGGTTTTTCCTTTTTCCTGTGGTTCCTTTCTTTTTCCGAAGAAGCCCACAGGCTTCTTTCCTTTTTCCCAGGTGGATGTCAGTCTGTTATTTTCTTCTCCTCTGGCGGGAAGCTCTTTATTTAAGAGTAGTGCCGAAAAAGCAACCTCGGGCACGCGGCGTCAGAAAAAAGAAACCTCCCGAGCCTATTTTTCCTCGACTAGGCCCGAAGAAGGGTGTGGGCGTCCCTTTTGCTTCTTCTCATTTATTATTATGATCATGGAGGATTGTGATGTTCCGTATGTTGGTTTGACTTCAGGGTGTAACGATTGCCTGGGCGAGGACCTCCTTGGCAGCCGACAGGGGCTCTCTCTCCTCTCTCTGTCATCCTTCTACTTGTTTCTTGCTCCTTCATTTCTGCGTATTAATATTTCACAATCCGGGCTATCTACCTATCTATCTATCCACCGCAGCCCGCGAATGTCCTCCGACTCACGCGCCCAACAACGAACAACTCTCAAACCTAATTATAATTAATGTTATTGTTATTGTCTTCCTTACTATTGTTATTATTGTCGTCCCTTATCACGCCCAGTTATTTACTTATCACATTACCGGCAAAAGGTTAACATGTGTGCAGGTGAGGGATATCCCGATCGCCATGTTTCCAGTCGGAGAAGGCACAGTCAAAACGCATCGACACCATTCCCAGAACATGGGGCTTGGCTGGTATGGCTCCTCCCGGATGGTTCATCCATTCGCCTGGCCTGGGGATAAAAGAAGGAAAAAAACAAAAACAGAGAGAGGCAGAGGAGAGACAGAATAGTCTTCGACGCTAAGGATCTTTCCTGCATGCTGGCTTAGAATGCAAAAAATTAATTGTTTGGGGGTGTGCTGCTGCTGGGAGACAAAAAAAAAAAAAAAACCTCGCTATTACGCACATCTCGCAAGCTTGGATTATATTGCGGGCGTGTTTTGTTTTTCGGTGTTTCTTTTCTTATTCTGCCATTGCCCTTGTTCGAACATCGGCTCCCTCGCACCCCAAGCCAAAGAGGGCATGATGGAATGCTCCACAGCACCGACCAGGCTAACGATGGCGGACCCACTCAGATTAAACTGCGTGCTGGACGTAATGGACCGGACTCCCTCTGTTCCTAATCTTTGCTTTTTTCCTGCGTTCGGTTCCTCGCCAACCAATTGATCGTGTCATTAAGTGACAGAAGGGGCACAACTTCTTCCTTTTTTTCTTGTCCCTCACGCTACCATGTTTGCTTCTTGCCTGTGTTTTATTTTTCCTTGCGTCTCCAGAACAGGCGGAACTTCGGTCGTTCTTTCGCGCTCAACCGATCGGTTTTTGGGGGTCCTCCTTCCTCAATTGTCTCGACAGAGGGGCTTGCGGTGGTTGTGGTAATAATACATATTACTTTACCTGACCGCTACGTGAGATATCCATCCACAGCACACACGTCCACAAAGGTCCACATAGAAACAGTGCTTTTTCACCTCGCTCGCATTCTTTTTCCTGCTCCTGTTTTTCAGCCCTCTGAGAAGAAAATACAAGAATTTTAGGTAGCCAGCGTCTCGATCGTTTCGCGCTGAATACAGACGAAAAAAAACGAAAACCACACGCCTGACCTTTCGGCGTAATAAGAAGACCCATCTATGCCTCCACACGTTGACGGCCGCCATCTCACAGGAACGCCAGATTGATATTCATTTTTCCCTTCGCTCATCGCATCAGTTAACCAGGAAGGATAGTTTACCGGACGGGGCAAGAGTTCGACTCCACCAAACATGTTAGGGCTACCGCGTAGTGTTTGGTGCGGCGAATTCTCCTTCCCTTCCACAAATCCGTTTGATCAGAGCCACTTCCTTTTATCTCCATTTTTAAGCCTCCTGATGACCCATCCATCCCACACTCTCTCACACACACCGCCAGATGGCGAGGGGGAGTGCTCCCGCAACTTTACTTTACCAACTTTGGGAACGTCGCCCAAAAAAGCAACGCCCAAACGTCTCAGGGTTAAAGCAACACAACGAAGAAGCAAACACGGCGAACGAAATAAAATGGGTCGTTCAAGGTTGCCAGCCAACATTGGGAAGGAAAGGGCCGCTAACACATTGCTTCTTCCCTTTTCTCGTGTCCGCTGCCGGGTGGGTAAAGCCTATGTATCCCAGATCATGTTAGTAGTGGCTACCCACCCCAGCTACGCGAAAAAAGAACATATTGTTCCCTTCTACGAGGTATTCTTTTTTTTGCCCCTTCCTTCTTATCCAGTGCATTCGTTCCCTCCATCGCTTCTTGCTGCTGCAACGCTCTTATTTTTAACCCTTGCCGGTTCTTTTTTCTCCCGCATGCATGCACCGATGACAAATGGATCATCCAGAAAGTCGGTCGGTCATCGTGGGGACAGATTAAATGCTATCGGTGTTGTGAGGTGTCATCATATCTCTTAGGACTAACCTCCGTAAGCTATTATAAGATCCGAAGCTGTCGATAGGTACCGACGACCTCGTACCCGATCATGCAGGTATCGTCCCTCCACCTCCACTACACACCCTCCGAGGCATTTTAACGTCATCATCAATGCCCCCCTTCTGCGATTTCTAATCGGCCCCGTCATATTTCATCTTCATTTTTCGCCCGGCTGGGTTTCGCGGACATCCCAATTCCTGCAATGTCTCACGTTTCAAAAAAAAAAATTCCCCAGAAAAGAAAGAAATAAAAAAAGAGATCATGGTTAAAAGACAAAAGAGCTTATGTGCCAAGCCCTTCCCGACCCCCTCCATCCGCATCCCATAATCTACCCCTCAAGAATGTGAAAAGCAAATTTTAATCGACATGAAGGCAAGATCCGAAATCCAGCAGGTGAAAGCGACCGAAAAGGCAAATTTTCGACGGCGTTACATCCTTCTTTCGAATTCGTTCCCTTCCTTTCCCGCAGGCAGGTATGCACGCTAGTATAGTGAACATTACATATGGGTAGGTATGTCATAAACCCTTTATCCCGCTTATTAAGGCATGTTTGCCTCATTTTCCCCTGTGTTTATCTGCATTTTATTGTATGCAAGCCCTTCTTATCAAACAGAATGAGAAAAAATGAGACTACCGTCGAAGTCATATAAGTGATGTACGCTCCGCTCTGCCCTTCCAGCTAATCGATCTCTTGATGAGGAACCTAGAGGGAAAACACCACGCTGCGGTAAGGGGATCTGGGATCGGAATGTTATTATTCTTCTCCTTCTGGCGTCTTGCTCATTCCTCGTTTGGGCCACCGAAGAGAAGTCTTAAAACGTGTTAAGCTTCTTGGGGAAATCATACACCATTTCCAGTACGGGACAGTTCCTGTGCGAATTTACTTTTCGTGTATGCCCAGGAAAAGGCGTATGCCCTTACTCCGGTTATTCCTGATTCTAGCGAGCTTTCTGCGTTTTTCTTCTTTTTACCCTTTAATATGGGTGTGTTCTCTCGGTATTGGTATTTTCTTTTTTCCCTTTTATGCTTTGGCAATTTTCATACTTTTACGGGTGCTTCATGAAACTCGGCTTTTGCTTGCCAAGTGTGGGCTTGGATCGTTCATGTTCCCTCAGCCCATCGCTTTTCCGTGAATGAGATCGGTTCCGTTTTTTCTCGTGATTCCGAGCTTTTCTTTTGCGGTGCGAATCCTCACGCCTACCGCAAGGCCCGTCCGAAATCTTAGCCCAGTCCGCAAAAGGACTGAGATCATCTAACCCAACCCACACTGGTTGATTACAGTTAATTCGTCACGTATGTTGCACGATATACCCTGTGTGAAAGGGGATGAACAAAAAAGTTATAGACGTAATACAACATCCTACATGAACCCCACAACTATAATGATTCGAAATTTGCCCATGTAATATCTGTTGCTTGCAAGTATATTTCAAGGATATCAAGCTTTTTCTCCCCCCAGGCTGTCCGGTGGGGGAGGCGAGGTGAGGGTTCTGTTGCAAGCCGCATGCGAAGAGCCGTTCTTAGTTACGTGTGCGGGCTGCAATTTGGTCAATTTTGCCCTCGCGGTCTGAACACTCCCCTGGTACAACCGACGATGGATCTGAAATGAATCTTTCTCGTCCAACAATTTGATCGCTACTGCTGTCAGGATCTGTGCGGTAAAACTCGAAACATGTTCACGCTAAACCAGGAGATTTGCCCGCCCGGCGCTGCCACAGCGGCAAACCTCAGGTGCCCACATGGAAGTGACCGTACATCACCATCACCAACGCACATGGTATGCGTACGTTTACCATGTTTGAGACAGTGCTAGCCCTCTTTATAGATCTTGCCAGAAAAGTGGGTAATCAAATGCATTTAAATGTATTTACGGAATAGCACTGTCTTTCGCCATCCAGCCAACCGTTCGTTGCACATCGCGTGTTCCGGGATCCTGATGCGTTCTACCCGGGGCTGGGAACCCATCCGACGCTGATAGGAAGATTGCACGATACGTGTGTGTGGATGTGGGGCTGGTAAATGAGAAAGGATACGAGATGCTATTCCTGACGACCAACAACACATCATCGCAGTCGGTGCGAGGTGCACCTGTTTCCATCTCCCTCTTGCTTTTCTTTCCTTTTTCTCATATTTTATTTCCGGTTTCTACGAGACCCGGGCCGGACGAAGACAAACCCGTGTGCTGCTTCGCCTGACAAATGCCGGCCGTATTGTGTGTTTCGTCCGGATGTTTCGCTTTGCTCGTTCGGCATCAGCAGCCTT
Organism: Dactylellina haptotyla; assembly: GCA_031310005.1. Classification (NCBI taxonomy): domain Eukaryota; kingdom Fungi; phylum Ascomycota; class Orbiliomycetes; order Orbiliales; family Orbiliaceae; genus Dactylellina; species Dactylellina haptotyla. The sequence continues at coordinate 7,744,570 of CM062379.1, read as the reverse complement.
TCTACCTACAGGATTGGCATCGTACATGCGTAGATACCATGATGGCGTTCTAACGGGCAACCGACCCACACCCCTCCATTCTGTTCCATTCGCCTTGTTCCTTCCAGCTGAACGGTTTTGCTTAATCCTACGCTCCACCGTGGACAGTTTTATCTATTTAAAAGTGAAAAAAATATCCGATGGGCGAGTGGGTTAGTCGGAGTAGCAGCCACTTTTGCATGGCGGTTGGCGAGGCAAACAAAAATGGGGTCTACAATGGGGTAAGTCTGCAATACTGGTAGGTGGTGCGGGCGGGTACGCACCTTGCACTTGACTTGCCTCTGGCTGGGCTGGCTGACATCTGCCCTTTTCTGTTTCCTTGCTGTTGTCTGGTTCGGTTTCCGATCTTTCCCCATGCCATGCCACATCGCTCTGCTGCCCCCATATTTACTTAGTAACAACTCCCCATCTTGTCCACCCATCCCGGCTCGCAACACCTCCACCGCATCTGCACCGAAGAGTGGTTGCGCCCCGGAAAAAGCAAAAGCCAAGAAGGTCCTTACGCACCGGCTCTTTTTCTCTTTCGCTTGAGGTCAAATCATGAAACAAGGCGCTTGCTTGCTTTTGCCAGGCCTAAAGGGACCCACAAATCTCAATGCCACTTTTGCTTTTTCCTCCTTGTTCCCTTGTTTGGTGTCTTGCTCGCCTTTTTGCTTCTTTGGCGGAGGGTTGTCCGTGACCTTCTTTCTTGACCTTCTTTTCCAGCCTGCTCTTCGGGACTTTGCTTTTTCTCCCTTGATGATGGGCATGGGGAAGGGAAGGACCCACTCGGGTCTGGGCTTACTGGTTGGCTGGCGTAACTAAGCAAAAACACTCAGGTCCCTCGTTTTTTCACTTGTCTTGTCCGGTGGTGCTCCTCATCTTCGGATGTGCTAAAATTACACACAGCCCTTCGCTCCACGCATTTCCCTGGTCTGGGTCCCTTCGTTTCTTTCTGTGCTATCTCCCCATATTCCTCTTCCTATTCGACCTGGACAATCCATCGAACAACTGGAAGCAGGCAAAAGGCGAAACACTGGCGTTTTGACAAGCAAGAGATAACCTGGGGTGGTGGTGGTCCTACTAAAAACTCTGTTTTTTGCTTTCTGGCTTTCCATCTTATTTCCTCCACCCGCCACCAATATTCCTTAGGGCCGGGGCCAATGTCAACTGATCTGCCTTTTGTATTATTTGCCTTTTGTTGGCGGTGGTGTGTACCTGGAAATGCATAATTCTGATAGGTAAGACCGCATTACATTAATAACATGTTGGCTGTCAACCTAAAAAAGAATGAAAAATATGAAAAAAAGAGAAACAGCGGAAGGAAATGTAGAAAAACGAAAATGAAAAAAAAGTAGGCTAACGAAAGAGGCTACGACATACCCGACCGTGGAGCTCTCGGTTGAACAACATATGCACATCCCACGCGCGTGAGGAGTTTGAGTTTGGTAATCGATGCCACCTATCATGATTCGATTCGCCTTTTTTTTTGGCCAGTGAGCTCTAATTTGCCGGACAATCGTAAATCCGTGAGTGGGGTTGGCCAATCACAGCGCGAGGATATGAACGCACCGAGATACGACCAGACAGGTCGGCTGTGATATCAAACGGTGAGAGAATATGAATGTCTCTGCGAATCTTGTGAATAAATACGATGGCTGAGGGATTAGCATGGCCGAGTGGGCGGCAACACGCGACCGATGGTCCCTGCACCGATCGTTCGAGCTAATGCCGTGATCTAATCTAATCGGATCTTATCGACGGAGATAATCTCGTCGCATCGCCAACAGATCTGCTTGCTTTCGTCATCAGCCCTGATTGTTTGTCCCCAACCCAACCATAACGTCGTGTTGTCGTCGTGTCGCTCCAACCGCAACCTGTCCTGGAACCTCCTGTCCTAACTTGACTGCTAACCTCAACCCTAACCCAACCCTAACCTAACCCTAACCCTAACCCTAACCTAACCTAACATCTACCAACCAACTATCCCACATGCTCGCTTCGCTCGCACTTTTTCTTTTCTAACCTACCTAACCCTAACCTTCTCTTTTTCACATCTATCACCCAACGTTACGCTGCGCTCACCTTATTCTTTTTTCTTTTAAACTACCCCTCTAACGTCCTACTACGCTAACTTTTTTTTTTTTTTAATATTTAATTTTAAATTCCGCTATATTCGCTATTTTTAAAAAATCTATGCCAAGTAGTCTCGCTTCGCTTTTTTTTTTTTTTTTTTCCTTTTCCTTTTCCTTTTTTTTTTTTTCCTTTTTTTTTTTTTCCTTTTTTTTTCCTTTTTTTTTTTTTTTTTTTTTTTTTTTTTTTTTCGAAATCGATGGTTCGATCGTGTTTTTATTTTGGTTTGTGTTATCTTTTTTTTTTACCATAACAAGTCTACATAAATATCGTTTTTGTTTGTTTTGTTTGTTGTCAATTTTGTACAATCAAATTTATTTTTTTTTTTTTTTTTTTTTTTATTTACTTTAAAAACGTAACGATATTATGGTGTTATTTTTATTTTTTATATTACTTTTTTATTTTCATTATTATTTTAATATATTTTTCGTTTTTGTTTAAATATTATCCCTTCGTTTTTATTTTTTTTCCAATTGATTTTATATTTTTTTTTGGAAAAAAAAAAAAGATTTTTTTTTTTAAATGTAAAAAAAAATTTTATTTTTTTACTGTAACCTTTGTCCATTCCTTTATTTTTTCATTTTGTTTTTTGTTTTTATTCACTACCATGTTTTATATTTAATCTTAACTCTTTCCTATTGCATTAATTATTCAATTCTATTATTTCGTTTTTGTGTTTAATATTTCTATTTTATAATTTTTATCTTAATTTTTTTTTCTTTTTTTTTTTGAACAGCTTTCCCCTTTGCTTTTGTCGGGTTTTTTATTTTTTTTTTTATTGTATACTTTTTATAATCATTTTCTATCTTCCATTTTTTTCGGTTGTAATGTATTTTTTTTACATCTTAGGATGTTCTTATTTTTATTTTTTTATTTACAATTATATCTTATATTTTATATTTTTATTTTATTTTCTTTTTTATTCCTATTCTTTTATTTTTTGTTTGTAATTTATCTCTTACAATTCTTCTCTCAATCAAATTGTTTTTTTAATCGCTTTTACTCTCCATCATATTATGTGCGCGGTCGGATTTGTTTTTTATCATTATTCTTTCAATTGAATTTTCGCTTTTTTTATTGTAATACGACTTTGTCCTTATGTTCGTAACAATTAAAAAAGAAAAAAAAAAAATATTATTGTAAATTTTTAAAAAATAAAATAAAAATTTCTAACTCTCATTTCCTACTCCCATCATATTTTTCCATTATTTTTTTAACCTTTTTGTCTGAAAAAATAAATTCCACTGTATATTAACCTCCATTGAAAACGCCTTGATCATAAAAAAAATATAATAAAATTTTTATCCCAAATAAAATATTAAAACGTTCAAAATAAATATGCAATAGAATTTTTACCAAAAATATTAACAATATAAAAAATGATAACGTTTTTTCCCCCCCTCCTTCCCTCTTTTCGTTATTACACCATTACAAATTTTTGGCTGAATATATTTATTATGCTAAATACATTCATTATTTGTAACCTGTATAACCGTTTGCTTATCTTCTTCGCTAGTTAACTTGGGTAATCGAATTTTTTCCACCAAACAATCTCTATGTACTCTCATAATTGCACTTTAAACCTAGTGTTCAGTATTTAATTGTAGAAAACTATCGCCAATAGTATTTATTTAAAATCGCAATCCCTTTTTTCCCCCTTCTTTAAATTTGTCTTATTGCAGATATCTGCCAATAACCCACATGTTTAACAGTAGCCCTAGTTGCTTGGCCACTTAATCTATCAGTTTAGTTTTACAATTGTGTTAAAATTCTATTTTTATAATTTGTTACAATACATCATCTTATATTGTTGTTAGCTATCCCCCTCCTTGTTTCTCAGCCTACATACCATGCAATTTTTAATCAACCAGTTAAGTATGAATCTTATCTAATCCGACCCCAATGGTGGCGTTATTCTCTATCCCTATGTAATTGGGGCATTGGTATTAATATCGTAAGTACTGCTCTCGCAAATTTCTGTTGGCCGCCATTTTTTTTTGGTGTAATCCCCCTACCATCTTGCCTCCGCGATTGAGTAGTTATTGTATAAGTTAACCTTTAACTCCGTGCAGTCTATCCCATTGCACCCATCCAAAAATTTTGAAATAAACGTTATTTGGTAGTTTTTCGTTTACATTATTCTACCCAGGTATTACCTGTTGTACATTGAGAATTTCGCGTCCGCCATCTTTTTTAAGTTTTCAGCTGGTTTTAACTTTCACTCTTTTGTTATTACAATCAACCACACTATTATTTTATGCTGTCCCACCCTACCACTCTCCTGCATGTAATTAATTAGGTTGTATGGTATCCCAATGTATATTGTTTTTATTATGCCTGGGTGGTCTACACCGTAATTGAAAATTGTTGTTGCTGTTAAGAAGACTTGTTTTGCTCGTTTTTATTTTTCTAACACTGAGTTCCTTTTTGCGTCTGTTATTTTACCATGGTAGTTTTTACAATTCAATATTTTTGGTCCAACTAATACAATGGTTTCCCTTTTCATCTGCGTGTATATTATGATTTTTTGTCCTGGCCGAAGCTTCATTGCACGTTCTTTGGCCAACTTACACGCCATTGTGATAGTCTGTTTATTTCTGTAGTTTGTTACATTTACACTTACATTTATACAAATGTTTTTAACTTTAATATATTGAACCAACCTCTTAGTTAGCTTTAGCATTTATTTAAACGCCTGTTTTATATATAAAAGCAATATTGTTATTGTGAATAGTGTAAGTATTTTTAGTACCACAACGTGGTGCAGGTTGTATATTGCTTTTCAAAACATTTATTTAGTCACCGCCATGTGGTACTCATCAATAATTATACAATTAAGCAAGTTGTTAATTTTTAATATTAAGAAGTAGTAGAGGAATGTCTAGAATTGGTTCATTTCCTTTTATATCGAGTCTACTGCACTTTTTATTACCACAATTATTACCCATTTGGTTATTAACTACTCGCTAAATTGCCAAAGAACCATTTTTAATCCAATTTCTTTATACTATCTGATAAGATCCCTAACCAGGCTGATATACAGTATTATTATAACCATCGTACCCTCCCAATTCTGTACCACCAATAATATTTAGAGCAAGCTTTTACCCCCACCCATAGGTAGGATTGTAATTGTTAATGGCTATTGTTCTAGGATTACTACTATACCTCAAAACTATTCTATTGATTTAAAGGTTTAGTAACTGAATTTTTTCCTAAGGGTATTGTGTGCTATTGTTTTCCAATCCGGTTCATTATTAAAATTAGCACTTATTCAATACTTTATAATGGTAATCACGCTGTAGATGTTGATTGTCATTTTAAATTTTACTATTTTAAATTTTATCGTTAATTATTATCTTTTTATAATATTAATTTATACAATTTTTATTTTTAATTATTTTTATATTAACATTTTTTTTTAGGTAGCACTTTTCTTTTAATTATTAAAAATATATAATTACTCTAGTTTTGGGGTAATTTTACCTTTTATTATTGTATAATTAATATTGATTAAGGATTTTTATTACTCATATTTTTTAACATTTTGCTCCTCTTTTAATTTGAATTTTAAGAATTAATGCCATTTTTTATTTATTTTGCTGAATAGTTTTAGTAAATTAAATGTTAGCTTAAATACTAGATTTGTTGTTATACCATAATAGTTCGTTTGACTGTGTGTACTATAATTGGTTTGCAGTGTTGCTATCATTTAATCTGTGTTCTTACCTTTGATTTTATCTTCCTCATCCAGTATAAGATCCTTGTTATTAAAATTTTTAAATTATTCATTTGTAAACTTATTGTAGTGTATGATGTCCTTGTTAAACATTATTACAATGTACTAATATAATTGTATACCTAATTTAATACCCAAGTTTTTTTTAATTACTTTCTCGAGCACTTTATATATACAATAATTAAATTAGTACTTGCCCTTATTATTTTTTTAGAGGTAATTTAACTTTAATTTATTTTTACAATATATCCTATTCAAGGTATTGGTAAATGGTTTAATATATTATAAATATATTGTTATCAGTTTCCCTACCTCTTTTGATAGTATTTTAAATACCATCTTTATTTAATTAATTAATATCATTTTTTTATAATATTATAAAATAAATATAATTTTACCACTAATAATAAAGATATTCCTATTTACTGAAAGCCCATTTTAGTAGTAAATATAGCTAATTTTGGTGCTTTTAACTAGTAAACCCCCTGTAATATAGACTAATATGAATAGTTTGTCCAGGAAATTATTGACTGATCTACTATACCACTTAAAATCTAAATCCTTAAAAATCAACCATTTAAAATCACTTAGCATATACAATTTAGCATTTTTATTCATAAACAATTGGTTTTATATAAACTGTATGCCCTTTACCAACTCGGCAAGATTGTTAAGGTTAAAAAAGATGCTACTAGTATTCTTAATTTTAAGGGTTACATTATTATTAGTACAATCCAACTCTATAGTAGGTTTTTAATCTTTCAACTCAGTAAATAGTAGATCCTACTATAGGATTTTATTTATTTTTTTTATTAATATGTACATTATTTTTTTTAAATCATTAATTGTTATTAATTGTTCTTTAAATTTAAATTCAATCTTTATTTTTAAATCTACCTACAATAGGTTCACCTAATTAAATATAAACATCACTTTCTTTAAACCATAGGCTAGGTTATTTAGTATCAAGTTTATCAACATATAACTCCCATTTATCAACTACTTCCATCTGTACCTTTAATAATATTTAATTGTTAGAATAACTTATTCGTTTTTCTCTATTGTTGGTAATAGGTTTGATTTTAGATTATCAATAGTGTCTCGCAAAAATATTAACCGCAAGTAGTATATCAAACCCACCAATATAATTATATAATCCTTGGGCTTCTTAAATTATAGGCTACTTTTATCAATATTTAAAATTGTGGTGAAATGAATTGTGGAATTGTACCAACCACTATTAGTAAACTTTTATTTCAAAATGGTAATATTAAATTTAAAAATTTAATCAATAAATTCCTTATTTGATTTTTTATTTTCTATTCCGTTTTTTTTTAAAGGCTTATTTGTAATTAACTCATTAATATCGCCCAGACGTTTTTCAATTTTTTTATTAAAAATGATTTTATATTTGCTAAACCATTTTATTGGTATTATATAATATAATTATAAATAGTATATGGTTAACCTCTACTAGTAGCTAATATAGTACACAAAATCCAAATTGGATTTTATCTTCTATATCAATCTAGATATATATTTTTCAAGCTTAGAACTCTTTTATTATTATTTTAAATCCCTATTAAAAGTATCTAAATGTTTAATTACTTACTCTAATATAATATGTATAGCTATGCAGACTAATAGCAAGTCAATCTTAGTCAACTAACATCCTGGTAAGACATTTGTTTTGGTTAATCCATCCAATTATAAACTTTTCAAATAATTAGCTTATTTTGTTAAGTTCATCTACGATATCCTCTCCTTTCTAACATTTTTCACCATTATATTAGTTTAGTCCCTCTTCTTTTACTAAACTGATTTGGTGAATAAAAAGATTATATTATTATATAAAATCGCTTCCTCAATCAATCCACCTGAAATCAATTGGCTTCTTTTTTTTTTTGTTTTTAAATTTGGTGTCCTACTAATTAAAAAATAGTAATAATTGGGGCTATTTGTATTGAATATTAATTACATTTAAACTTTTTTGATTAACGCTATAGTTTCAATTATTTTATTAAATCACCCAAATTTCTATTTTATTTTATACTTTGTATTATTGTACTTTTTCACCATATAATCGTTTAAGAATCTAACAGCACAGGTTTTGTATGGAAAGTATTCTATGGTTTTTAATATCAATATTTTGAATCAACCATTGGGTTGTTTTACCATTTTTTTAAATTCATTAGTCTCTTTCTTTTTCCACTTTTTTAATTATGATAGCCTAATATTAGCCAATATTTTATTATAAACTTTTATCAGTTTAAAATAATCAGTTAAATTATTCAATATGACAATATAACTGCAGGTTATACATACAATCTAGCACAATTTATCATTAAACATAAGTAGACAATTTATTGTAATTAATTCAAACAATAATATTAATTTAATTTTTAAATTTAAAAAAAAATAAAATAATTGAAAAAAATAGTGGATATTCCAAAAAACAATATACCATAATATTATTATCAATAATTTTATATTCAATTTATAACATTTACAATAATATTATTTATCAATTTATTCAACATTAGATCATATATTACAAACAAATATATTAAATTTTATTTTTTATTTTTAAATTAGAAATTTATAACCCATACATATCCTATCCCCTTTTTTTTTATTTTTTTCTTTCTTACTTTTGATTAAAAAAAATAACCAATAATAATATCAATTTTATAACAATATTATAAATATTTTATGGTGATAATTAATACCCCCCACAATATCATTTTTTTATAATTTATTAATATTATATATTTTATTAAAACCCCCATTTATATTAATTTATTATTTAGAGTGTTATAAGCATAATTCAATTTACTTTATTCTTATATTAATATTTATTTTAATTATAAAAAGTAATTATTTATAAAATTGATCCCATTACAATAATTGTAGATCCACTTTTGTACTTTTTAATATTTTATAATTTTTATACCATTTTTATTCCATTCAAATTATAAACAACACTAATATATTTTATTTAATTATCATTCCATCTCACATTATATTTTATGGTTTTTATTGAAATTTGTCTTCCAATTAGAATTTTTTTTAAGATTATACTATATCATCAGTGGTTGTTTAATTTTTTTAATCGAATTAAATATTTTTGTTGTTTTTTTCCAATCTATTTTTTTTTTCATCATATTATCGTTATTTTTGATATTTGTAATCATTTTTCAAAATTAATACATTTTTTAAGATAATTTTTACCTCCATATTATATCATCGATAATAATTTAATCATCAATCATTATCATCGTTGTATTATATTTATTATTTTATAATTATTTAACAATTGTCTTTTTATTAAAACATCTTCTAAGATAACTTCTACCTCAGTATAAAATTATTATATTATATTTGTTGGTTTTTTAATTGTTTAACCATCATCCTTTTGTTAGTTTCTTTTCAATAGCTGTATTATATTGTCAGTAACTGTTATTTGATTTGCTTTACCATTATATTCCATTATTTATCATCATATTATCGTTATCATTCTTTTCTTCATTATTATATTATTGTTATTATTATTCTTTTTTTTATTATATTATTTTTGTTTTTTAATTAAAACTTTTTTTAAAATATTCGCTCACGATTATATTATATTATTAGTAATAATTTAATTTGTTTTATCACCATATTCTATTTATTATCATTGTATCATTATACTCTACTCTTTATTATTATATTGTCTTTATTATTATTATATTTTATTTATTCGTTCTTTTATTGTATGTGTAATCCTTCCTATCATTGTATTATATCAATTCTTTTAAATTAATTTTTAATTATTAATTTTTTTTATTCTTAGTTAATATTATTCAATTAAAATTAAGTTTACTGTAAGATTTTCTATCTTTTGTTTTTCGTTTTTGTTTAATGATTTTCATTTTCCATTTAAATATTGTTGTTTTATCTTTAATGTAATTCATTATTTTATTCGTATCAATATCATTCCTACCATCAATATTCATTTAATATATTTCCACTGTATATTTGTTTAAAGGTTTAATTGTTTTGGAAAAGTTTATTATATTAAGTTCTTAATCTATTTTTTATCTTTCCACCATCCTTGTTGTTTTTTTGTTTTATAATACAATTGTTTATTGTTTTTTTTTTTTATTGCTAATTTTTATTATAATCTTTATTATAATCCCATATTTATATTATTATATTTTTTTATTTTCATTTTTTTAATTTATATTTACCATTTTTTTCTTATATTAACTTCAATTATATTATTATATTTTTACTATTTTTTTTTTTTTTCTTTTTTTTTTCCTTTCTTTTTTTTTATGGATCCTTTGGTTTACATTTTATTATGTTTATTGTTTGGTTGAGATTTCTACATCTATAACTGAAGCTTTCCTTCGATAAATTTTAAATTACTTATATTATTTATCACCATCATTTTGTTTGTGTTCGGAAACTAATGTTCATTAAAAAAAATTAAAAATTAAAAATTAAAAATTAGAAAAATTGAAATCTTTACGTTCATTTTTAATATTACTTTTAACCTAAATTTATTATTATTTTTTAAAAATATAGATATTAATTTTATTTTTTTTTTTTATTTTAAATTAAAAAAAATATTATAAATTTAATATATTTAAATTTTAAAAAATTTTAACCTAACTATTGAAAAAATATTTTAAAAATTTTTTTAAATCAAATATTAAAAATTAAAATTTTTAAAATTTTTAAAAAAAAATATAAAAAAAATTACTTTTTATTGTTTAGTTTTAAATCTTCTTTATTTTTGTAGTAGTTGGAGTAATTGTTTTTTAATTTCTCACTCCAATTTTAATTAAAATATTATTTTAATTGTTTAAAAATTTCTTACTTATAATTATATAAAGTGGATGGTTTTTTTTTTTTTTTTTTCTTTTTCTTCTTTTTTTTTAATATCAGCATTAGTACTAGTATTTATAATATTAACATTACTACTTAGAGTAACTAATAATTGGGAGCTGTTGGGTCCTTCCACTTTAGTCGGTTTTTCTTTTTCATTAATATTGTTGTTATTATTGATTAATTTATTAGTAGAGTTTCCTAAATCAGATTCGGATCTAAACTTGGATTTGGAGCTATTACTAGGACTACTACTATTATTACTACTATTACTAATAGTAATAGTAAATTTGGATTTGGTGGACTTAAAGTTATTGTTATTATCACTACTACTAATAATAATAATAATAGGTTTGGTAGTAATAATAGTGGTAGCCATAGCCTTAGTTTTTGGTTTAGGCACTGTTCAAACACTACGTTTAACCTTATTATCTAGGCGAGAGATACTTAATCTAAAATAAGTAAGAGTATACATAATAGTACCCAAATATTATTTGCAATTATATAAATAATTAATGTAAATAATTTTGTTTTTTTTAAAAAAGTCTTTATATAAATTGAATAAACCTTTGTTTAAAGTATAGATAGTGTAGGGGGTGAGGGTTCTAATTTTAGTTGCTTAAATTGATTAAGCTATATGATTGAAGGAAAATATCAGGATCAACAAATTATATTTATATTAAATTAGGTTAAAATTATAATCAAATAGTAGTTTATAATTAGAACATATTTTTGATTGTTTACTTAAAATCTGGATTATTTATTTTTTTTAATGGATATATCCTACTAATAACATCTAAGTTTAGCAATATTGAAATCTGAGTAAAAGAAAATCTTTACTTTATTTTTTTAATAAAAATCACCAGCTAAAAGCTCTTTAATTATTTAGGTGTGGAATTAGGTGATGGGTATAATAACCATCTTAATTTTTTTAATTAAGGTAGTAATAACCTTAAATATAATTATTTAATACTCAACACTAAATGCAACTTTATAATATTTAATTGGGGATTGCTTAATAAATATAATTAATGAAATTAATAAATAAAATAAATAAAATAATTAAAAAAATTAAAAGTAAATATAATAATATTAATTTTAATATTATAACCATAATTTTAATATTTATATATAGGTTATAATCTATTCTTATATATATAAAATTTTAATAATATTACAATTATTAATTATCCCATTATAATGATGGAATTGTAATTAAAAAATTAGAAAATAGGTAGGTGTAAATTATAGAAGAAAGAATATATAATTTAGTAAAAGTGGTTAAAAGATTGTTTATATATTATTAATAATAGGTACGAGGGAATCAACCCCAAAATATCCGCCACTACTAAATGTAATAATTGATTATTAATAAATGTATTCGTTAATTTAATACTGTATCATGCTTAGTGGTATAATCAGTTGTTTACCAGATCTACCAGATTTAGTAGTGTTTACCATGTTCGTTTAATACTAGACATTAATAATAATATTAATAGCATAAACAGTAATGATAATAATGTTAATAAGCATCACCAGGTCTAGATTTTTGGTGTTGATAAATTTGTCAATTGTTAATCGTGCTAGGGTTGCAATTTAGTCCTGGTTGGCTAGGTTGATGTGTTGCCTTGGTTATCAGTTGGGCGGTCAGTTAGCCAACTAATTAGCTATTTAATTAAAAATTGAATGTGGTAACCCAACCTGTTAACCCAACCTATTAACCCAATTTTTTGGTAAGGGATCTTAACCGGCAGAAGTCCAATGTCGATTTTCGATCCAATAGGGCGTTTAACCACAACACATTTCCGAAAGCGGGAGGGTCACCCCGGTCCCGACCAATCACAAAATCGACACCGGGGGTCGTGGACAATAAAACTACCGGTTAGTAACTCTTTTGCAAATGCTACAGCCATAGCAGATGCAGGTTCCTCCCATGCCCTACAGCCAACTTTATGCGAGTCTGCATAATGGCAAATACCTCGAATCACAAGGCAAGGTAAATTACTCAACATCCCAGTAGCTTCGGTATCCATGCATAAAATTTTGTTTTCAAAGTACTGTTTCATATATTCTCGATAAATAGAGTCATCGAAAAAATGGTTTCCTGATGCGATAAGACCATAGTGAATCTTCATGGTCCTGGGCGCTCTCTCAAATAGTTCTCTCGCATCGCAGTATTTGCAAGGCACACCGTATGCATCCTCTACTCCATCTGCTGAGGAGCGAATGTGATGATACTCTGAATGAAATCGAATATCCTCGAGAGAATCGGGTCTTAGATATTTTGAGGCAACATCCGGAAGCTTTGTTTTGAGTTCTTCTAAGTGATGGGGTAAGCCCGGTACCTTAGAAGCGTTGATGAAGTCCTCTGTGTTCAGTTTCGCCAATGCTGCGAGAAGAGCGGCGGAGGACTGGTACGCTGGCCACTTCGCGTGAACACTCTGCCTTCGTTCACAACGCCGAAAATTACTGATGGCGTTTGACCTCAAGTGCAACCAACAACCACATCACCCAGCCTAACTGACAGCGGCAAACCTCCCCCCAGACCAATTAACAGCATAAATTTAATATCGGGGAATGAGAGAAGCAGCCCGGCAACTACAATTTCAGCTGTCGTCGCTGAGGAATTTTGTAAAACTTCGTGCTTATGCGGACACGCTATAACCACATTATGGTCTTCGATAGAACCCTAATCATCAAAGGTGTCTGTGACTATGCCGACAGCCATAAAGATAAAGTCTGGCAACTTTACGCTGCAGCAACTGCAGTATCTGGCGCGAAAACATTTCTAGACTTTTGGGCTATGAATACCTAGATATTTCAGAAACTCTAATATAACATCTCCTAGAGAATACCGAGTACAATAGTTATAAATAAAAAGTAATAACATTTATTTGAGTTGGTCAATCTGGTGCTTGCTCACGTCTCGTAGCAAAGACTCGCGCAACACAAAGTTGAAATCAGAGGACCAAAATTTTGCGCTCACGAACAACAGTCTAACTGCGACCGACCTAGAAGTCTGGACACAAATTCTTAAAGCCAAGATCTAATAAGTGAGTAAAGTAGAACCCGGCAAACCCGATATTTTTGGCGTTAAGACAATGTAAAAAAAATATTGGAAGAACCAAAACAAGGATTATCGCACCAATTCGAACCAAAGGAATGTGCTTCAGAAGTGCGAATTTGAGGTTCAAAACTTATATGATAAGTATACATGGCCCAATACAAATGTGGTGCTAGATTACCACTTCGCCAAAATACTTTACTAGGTTTATTTGAGTCATGGGAATAAAGTATAAACCAGGCTGATTTGAACCCAACTAACCTCTCCATCCAAAAAATTCTATATCTTTGACACGTCACGCGTATGTGTAATTTTTCCCTCTTCGCCAAATACTTTGCCAGGTATATCTGAGTCATGGGAATATAGCGGGCTTCTTTGAAATCCAATTAACTTCTCCGTTCAAAAGGCTGAACATTCACATCTCCGCCACGCGACGTGTGTGTGTGTTGCAAGTTTGTTTCATCTTCTGTTTTTCTTTTGGAATGTTTCCGTGAATATTCGATTCGATTCGCGTTTGTCGAGGATCCGGGAAAGTTGGCGAACGGATCTGACGGGTATATAAAGTCCAGCATCTCAGAGTTCTACCTATTGAGAGCTATTTTATCGCTACGACGCCGTCAACCAAAGATCTATTTAAAACCCCGCTATAGCCCGGATAATAATAAAGATATTAGATCGAATACACAGAATCAAACAAAATTTACAATGGCTCCAACTACACGTTTCGGGGTTTCAAAATCGAAAACCGGTTCGAAACCTAATCCAACAAATAGCGATGAACCCACGACTCACCACCCAGCAATAGCTCAAAATGACGAATCTACGGCCGAACCGCCTCCGACCATGATAATTGATCAGAAGGATGATGACTTTGTATTTACACCCGGTGTAGAAGAATCTGATAGTTGGATTTTAAAGTATCCGCCTTTCTTTACAATAGCACCATCAATCACTCCAACTAGATACGAGGCTGACCTTCAATCTTATCAGATTAGTTAAACTCAAGTCCTTCAAAGAAACTGACATGGAAGTCATCGCGGGGTCTGGTACCATGCAGAGATCCTTTCCGCTTTACTCTAAAAAAGTAATCGATAAATCTAGCTATATGAAGGCCATCTGCAACGGGCAATTTCTAGAATCGAAAACCGGTATCGTAACATTAAATAACATTTCAGCTGATACCTTTGAAGCGGTCGCCACCTGGATGTACGAAACACCGTACAAAATGCCACCAAAATCATTTAAATACGAACAGATTGTCCAACTGTATGCCGCGGCAGAATTTGCAAATTCCGGGTCTTAAGGACAATATTATTAACGAAACAACACAATTCCTACGCAAATACCCAAGATTCAAAGTGAATGAAAGAGAAAAAGCATCTACTAAAAAGGCTTACGAAAAGTACATGAGGCAACATTTCGGGACCAAAGCCACAGTAATACATGCTGGTTTTGATTCCGATGGTCATGAATCTGATAGCGGTGATTGTAACGATAATAGCGATGAGTTTAATCCTTCCTACCATGGATATGGAGGAGGAGGAGACGACGCGCAGTTATTAGTACAGGGCCTTTGCGCGCATTCGCAATTTTCGGACTGGGGCAAATTGATAGCAGTGGTTAACGCCTTAAAGAACTTTTGTAGATCTCCAAGTTGGGATTTGAAAAGCTTTTATTTGAAGCTGATACGCCGGGTGCGAGTTATATGCTAGTGCTGCTGTACAAAAGGGAATCACGGTCGTCAACGCGATACCCGTCGTGCCGAAGCCGAGTAGGTCCGCGAGGGCCTAATGCACAGATCTACTATACCCAGGGTACCCATAAGGCTTGCTATGAGTGTTAGGCTGTTTAAACGTAGATATAGGAGCTAGTTATTAGCAACTTACCATGACTATATGGGTTCCGATCTCAATTGTATTTTCGCGAAAGGTAGGCGATAGGTGCCAAGTTCCAACACGTTTTTTGCGATTGCTTTTAGGCAATGGTACAACTTATTCTACTACGAGGATACAAGACACCTTGGGATGCGAGATGTGGCTACAATCTTGATAGGCTACTCTTCCTTTAGCTATAATATATGCATCACTGGTATCACCATCGGGAATATTACGTTTTGGCCTTGGGTGCCTGCTTATAGCCTAGGGCTTGTTTGGCGACCTTTTCTTACTGCTCTAAACCCTTTTAAGCCTAGAGATATTCAACTTTATCCCCATTTAGCACACAAGCTCAATCTAGGTTCTCTAACTCTCTTACTGCATATGGTAGGTCAAATAGTAAAGAGTCTCGAACATGGGTCCCCATGAGACATTCGAGGTTAGCTGATTGCATATTCGATGAAACGCAGCGTTCTCGTCCAGCGGAAGCAGGAAGGTTAGTAGATGTAAATCAACTACGCATAACTACGTTGATAGCAGCCTGCGTTTTCATTACATACTAAGGGTCAAGCTTTTCATGTGAACCGAGTCTAGAATGTGTTGTGCTTTCTTCCAGCGACCTTGTGCGTGCGCTGTAACACCTTCAGTTTCTAGCGTTCGTAAAATAAATTACCTCAATGGAGTTCTCTTTCATCCTATATTCAATAGATATAATTCTTCTTATATCGGT
This sequence comes from Dactylellina haptotyla, assembly GCA_031310005.1. Lineage (NCBI taxonomy): Eukaryota > Fungi > Ascomycota > Orbiliomycetes > Orbiliales > Orbiliaceae > Dactylellina > Dactylellina haptotyla. Next base: position 7,728,140 of record CM062379.1, on the reverse strand, counting down.
AAACTTGGAAGATATTCGAACTTTTTTTACATTTTTATTCTATCAATTACATTGCTTTGTAAAACTTCCAAGCTAGCATAAGTGTAGCGCTAGTTTCGGAGAATTTCCTTTATTACCCTGCCTTCGGGCGGACAAGCAATAGCCGAGAGTAGAAAAACGTGGTCAGTCACGCATGACCAGTTAACGAATAAGTGCAACAAAGACCCCAGCGGAGTATCAGATCGACTCCCGTTAATTTGGCTGTTGACATGTTTGGCTTGCATCGGAGTACAAATCTCGGAAGGTTATATTCTTAAAATTGCGAAATCTGATAAGCTAATCTTTGTTTGAACTCGCTTTTTGAATGTTTCATCCTTATATCTTGGTGGTTTGTTGGTAGTCATGCTCGCGCGAGGATGCCTATGATACTCGAATATTTATAAGATATAATTCTAACAGAGAATGCCGATCAAAAGCATCTTAACCCTAGCGAAGCATCTCGAATCAATAATAGCAAAGACCAAATTCTCTCAATCGAGAAAGATATATGAAGGGAAGGATTGTGTCTTCAACACGCGAGATAGCCAGCGCACGGCTAGTTTTTGGCTTGGCATCCACTGGAATTCCAACGCAACAAGGCACTACCCGGACAAGCACAAGGGTTCAGCCCAATATAACGTGCTGACTTCTGATAAATGACATCTAGTTGGAAATCCCACTACAGCTAGACCCAGCATTTTAAAACCGGGGAAATCTGGTTCAAAACTTGATCCAGATCAACCAAGCCGACTCGGGCGAAATGTTAGACATTGGGGACTGGGCGCCCTTCTGAACCTGGCTGGTGAGAACATCTAGGAGATTACAGGGTCGCCGCGATGATCATTGTAGGTAGTAGCAATAGAATGTCCGTTCTCGGGCTTGGCGGTCATGTCGTGTGATCTTGATATCCCTATATCAAAGTATATATAGATTGGTGGTAGCTCCGTACGATGATCAAAGAGATATTCGCTTCAGCAATACCTCAATCGGATATTTATTCACAACATCTTGTCCATTGATCAGATCACTGATTTACATCTGATTATTAAATCCCTTCAATTCTTATCCTTATCATCACAAAATGCGCCCTGCAAGCCTGGTTCTCCTCATCGCGACTATCGCAAGCGGACTAAATGCGATGCCCACACCTCAGGCCGCAGTTCCGCCTCCTGTTACCGCGCCACCAATACCTCTTGAATCGCAAGAGGCAGAAATAATGAGCGTTATCTTCGCTATCAACGAATGGGCGAGGAGCGTTGGTGTCCCCGTCGATCGGGCGCACCCACTTTTCCCAAGTCTCCGCGGTTGCAAATATGACGGTATCATCTGGGAAAAGCTGCGAGACTTGATCGGAAAGCCTTGTGAAGCCGACCCAACGCCAACCGGGTCTGCTCCACCCACAAGCAGCACAGGATCTACTCCAACTGTTCGACCTACGATTCAGCCTACATCATCCGGACGTCCGTGATAGATTCACAAAGTGTTGATACACTGTAAATCTTGTTATTCGAGGCGTAGGAGGGCTGTTTGATGATATCATCTAGATTTTTTGTTCTTATGTACATATCCGAGCTTTTATACCCCCAGTTTCAATACCAATTATTAGTTACGCTACGCAAAGATTCGTTTGATAAACTTATTTAAATAGAGGTTTTCTTTGCGCCGAGATTAAAAGCGGTACCCTCAGGTAGAACTCACAAGTGCGGTTGTTTCCTAAATCTGGCGAACGGTTTAAAAACACTTCGGTTTCCTTCACATTGTTATCTGAACTTGCAGAGGAGCGCGTTGTGGTAACTGCATTGAAAATCCTCAGCAGTCACCCATTTTTTATTTACCTCTTGAACATAGGTCTTTATTTCCTCGAAAATACGGGGTAATAAATTGTATTTGGAGCCATTGTATGCTCGAATAGGATATTTTAGATGTTTGTTCATTCCCGCTAAGCGAAGGAGGGCTCGCGAGACTTATAGGCGGTGTGTGTCTTATTGTGCTAGAACCTGCAAGGATATGCTAGATAGACAGGGCCGTCAAAATATACGCTAGACTCTGTAAATCAAAAACAGAATCATTCTCAGTTGCACCGTATTACCAGAACCGGAGGGCATCACGCGAACACAAAGTCAGGTACTGTTCTTTGGAAGCGCGAGTTCTCAGTATTAGTGGAACGCTGACAGCAAACTCTCAGCTACACAACGCCTAGGCATTATAAAAACGACCCCGTTTACTCCGGCTTACGTTTTATGATCAAAGAGCGCGCTAAATCGCAATGTGGGCAAAACAGGCTGCTTTACCAGGGAAGCAAAAAGAAATCCACAGCGGAATAAATAAGGCCACTCACGATCGCTTCCGGCTCGGCGTGGCGGAACTCGGGAGGTTTAAACCAGACCCACAGCAAGAGTCGCAATCGCGAACAAATACATCTTTTTAAAATGACATTCCGTGAATTTTAGTGCTCAACTCCAAGAATAAACGGCAGTTTAAGCTTCGACAGCGTATTCGAAGCTATGCGTAGTCGCAATCGCTATGCATCAGGTGGTATCTGGAATGTCGTGAGAGGCAACCCAGTCCAAGTCACAGTGGTGTGCCTTAGCCATGAGTCGCAATCCTAGTTTTCTGTCGGCGCCGCCGGATGTTTGACATCTGAAGCCTTTTTGTTTGTCTCTACCCTAGCTAGAATGAGAAAAAGATATGCATTCGCAGGGATTCTATCAGCTGGTATAGATGCAGGCATGAGGAAATAAACCCTCATATACTCAACACATCCGAGGGCTTAGAACCAACAAAGCTCTGAAATTTAGTTCCTAAAGCTGAGCAGTCGCCAACTAGTATATACTCAGCCTTTAATGCAAGAAATAGAACAGGGTATGTACTTGCTGATATAGTTAATCCATCTAATCCGCTGTTTTGAAAACTACTTGGCTTGATATCGATACGACTAGTGTTCGGTTCGGCCTGCGGATTAGGTCGCAATCGGAGGTAGCTATCGCTATTTCGGGTCTGATCCAGTTAGAGAACACCATACCTTCCGTAGATTCTCGGCATAGCTGTCGCCGATGATTTTTTCGAGCTGATATTCAATATTTTATATGAAACTTAAAAGCTCAAACCATGGACAGAAGTGGGGTAGTCAGAATAACACGATTTATATAAATCAACAGTTCCCAACAGCTCTCACAATTCCCTATTCTTTCAAGATCTCATCTTCCTCAGGGTGGTTATTATCATATCTAATTGAGCAACCTCCCAATAACTCTAAAACCCCATAACTCCAATTAAGAAACTATTAGTCTAGATATCAACAATCAAGATGAGCCTTTCTTCCTACCTCAAGCAGAAGGCTGTATCGGCATTGACGCCGGCCGCTACACCAGCAAGTACTGCACCTGCCACTGCCATACCAGCAGTACCTGGCACAACAGCGCCCCCATTCGCTGCCCCATCCAGCAAGTTTGGCCTTAGCACGCCAAGCCTCAAGGGTGTTACTGGTGATGCGCTCTCCACTATCGGCGGTGGCATCATTCCTACGGGTATCGACAGTACAAATAATAATAACAATGCCGCCCCGATCGGGGGGATATGGCCCAGGGTGACCGCACCAAACGATCCTAGATTGCCGGTAGTCAAGGACAAGAGCGGCTACATCCCTCCTGAAACTCCAAACTATAGCATCTCAGAAGATAAGCTGAAAGCTGCCATACAACTGGATGCAGACTGGGATAAATACATCGACCTGCACCCTGTCCTTCTTGTGCCGGGAACTGGCTCCTATGGTGGAAGTTGTTACCATCACAATTTTGCCAAATTATTAAGGAACGCCAGCCCCAGGTTCGCAACTTTCGCGTGGGTCAACGTCCCCGGCGCCATGTGCGACGAGTCACCCAAAAACGCTGAATATATCGCGTACGCAATGCACTGGCTATGGCTACGAACATATCGAGGCTACACAGGGGACGACATAAGCAAGCATCAGATCACGGTGATTGGTTGGTCCCAAGGTAACCTGTCGATCCAGTGGGCACTCAAGTACTGGCCGCACACCCGCAACTTGGTAAAGAACTTTGTTGCCATCTCCGCGGACTTTCATGGCACCTTACTGGCCCCCCCGATCGCTGCTGCCCCAGCGATTCTACATCAGTGGTACTTTTCCAAGTTTATCCGTACACTGCGTGCCAACGACGGTGATTCAGCCTACGTACCTACGACTTCCATTTACTCCTCATTGTACGATGAGGTCGTTCAGCCGCAGATCGGCGATATGGCGTCGGCTTATATGAAGGACAAACGAGGTGTTGGTGTTCTAAACTTTGACCTACAGCAGCGGTGCCCATTCACACCGGCAGGTGTTCTCCATGGACATTCAGGCGTGCTTTATAATAATGTAGCATGGGCCCTGACCAAGGATGCAATCATTAATGGAGGGCCTGCTGTTATTGGACCTGGCCGAGTTGACCTTCCAACGGAAAGTATGCAGCTGTGGGCTCCCGGTTTGAATCCCTTGGACGTTGCTGCAACGCTCGCCCTTATCCCTGTTGCAGCCATCAATATGCTTAAGTTCTTTCCTATTGCCCCAATTGAGCCAGCCTTGCCCGAATATGCCGTAAAAGAGAGTGCGGCTTTGGGGCCTGTCCCCGCCCTGACTCCCGAACTGCAGGCTATAGTCGATGCAAACAAAAATAAGGCCCTCTTCTCTACTAAGCCGGCAGTGGATCCGAGCGTAGCTGCCGCGCTCGGGACCACCACTGCGTAGGTATTGATGACAGTTCAACTCCGGAAATAGTGCAACTATTATTGTTATTTCATTGTTATATATATTATTTTATATCTATTTTTAGCAAATTTATCGCTACATGTAACCCGTTTCGATTTAGCGACAAACCTAAGAAACTAGATTTAAATATTGAATGCGATTACTAGCATATGGCCCTATTAAAGGCTGAATACCGACTAGAGTGGAATTTTAAGCAATATTTTCAATTATCATGTTAAATTAATTATATCGTATCTGAACCTTCTAAATTTATTGAAGCTGAGGATGGAGATTAACTTGGGTTGATACCCAATCTCTATACTGGGCCGGGTAACCATCGAAGCTATGATCTTGCAATCCCTTCCACTAAAGTATCACGTCCTGGGTAAATACCACTAAGGTCCTGCCGTGGGTTCATCGATTGAACAGCGCCGCCTCCCCAGATCGACTGGTTCTGGGGGTCTGGAGGCGCGGGTGGTAATTGTGGTATCTCTTTCTCTCCTACGTAAAACGCCTTTTTCCTCCGCTCTTTCGCTAGAATCCAAATGCCAATAAGAGCGCCCGTGACAATTACAACTAAGCCTCCAATTACTCCGCCAACTATCGCCCCAATAGGCGGATTGGTTGAGGCTGGAGGCGATGGAATCGATGAACTGGTAGGAGAATCGGTCAAACTTCGGGTTTGTGTGTTGTTGGGTGTTGTTGTTGAACTGATTGACGATGTTTCCGTTACCGGCGTTGATGTTTGGGAGCCGATGGATGTGGGCCGTGAGCTTGACTCTTCGGAGCCCGAGCTCAAACCTGAATCCGAGTCCGCCCTTGTAGTTCTAGCCTGAGATGTCCTTAGTGGTGTGTCTGAAGGGTGCGTAGACGTCTGATCCGCTGTTGGTTGTGTTGCCAGCGTTGTTGCCGCTGTGTTGCTAACGCTATTCAGATAGAATCGCTGCGAAATACTAACTAAATTGTTGGGGACATCATCATTCCATATCTTGAGCTGATATACGCCAGGTGCGAGATCTGATGGAACACTCCACACGTAAGATCCGCTGTTGGGTATACTCTCTCCGATAGTCGTAATCGCTTGGAACTCCTTGCCATCAGGTTGCCCTAGAACCACAGTGACTGTATTCAGACCAATCCCGGATAGCATCATAGAGGCATCCCATACAAGTTTATACGGGCTTCCGACATTGATCCTCTCCCCTGGCGTAGGTGCGGTAAAAATATCGCCAATTGCCGCCTCGGCGGCCAATAGGAAAGTCGCAAAAGCAATAAGGATCGGTACAACTGTACCAGAATTGCACTCCAGCAAAGCCCAGAGTTGCATCCTGCAATAGGGTAGGATACAGTTTATCGTAGAGGGGAATTCCCAAGGTGAGGAACCCGACTCCGGAGGGACGTTGTTCTAATTAGTTAGTGGATGTAAAATCTTTCTTTTGATTCAGCATCCCTCGCGTTTTTATCGGTATCAACTGAATTTTAGAAGCCTTACAATCTTGATGTGCGGCTGAGATTCGTTTATTCAAAATGGTAACGGGGCGACAGTGCCCACAACACATGAACTCGACACGTCTGATCTCATCAGTAATTTCGGAAGATTTAAACGTCTCAACTCTTAGAGCTCTTCACTTTTAAACTCGCAGCAAGGGCGGAATATTGATGTTTGATGTATGAAAACATTTGCAGTATTTATTAAAGCCCCACATATCCGACCGCCCTGATGAGTAAAGCGAATTCATGCCGAATTGGATACATTATTGTCTTTGCTTACAAGAAGCTTTTGGCCTAGAGTTCTGTAGTGCACACCTGCGTTACATCGATATCATCATCTTTGTATATTTAACTTACAGTTTCACGAACTCAGCCGCATTGGCTTTCAAACCTTCTCAGTTCTTAAGTTATATAGACCTTGTGGCTATCATTAACTTTATTTCGTTGTTCGGAATATAAACGATCGGCTTGGGAGTATAGTTCGCGGTTAAAAAAATGAGTATTTTTCAGTGTACTGTAACATTGAATATCAAGATTCGAACGCCAGAGGATTACTGCAAACCATCTGTTACGAATATGGTGATACAAAAATCAACTTGCTAGGCAAACGCCCTAGCCAGCGTATGCTAAACATAGGCTATAGTAAAATGACCTCAAACAAACATCGACCGTTCCTCCCGATTACCGCTGATAAGTTTGCATCATCTTCGAATACTCAGGCATAAGAGCAGCCCCTTGTATGTTCGTTGTCCTGTGAGTCGTACGATACTATAGATGCAGAAAGTTTTCTGCCCCAGATGTCGCAAGAATTTGTTCGAGCGATTGCGAGGCGTATTCGACCTTAATTTCCAGCTTCATTCACTTATATCAAGTGATATTCCTGCGCTTAAATTGCAGTTTATACTGAAACAAGGAATTGCGGCTGGTTGTAACACGAATGATTAATGCTCAAACTATTGATAGATCCTTGATATGTAAAACCTAAAATATTTTCAATGACGAGATCTGTTGTGTTTTGGTTTGAGTTCGAGACTGGGCCAGCCTGTATGCGCGGGTTTGATTCTACGACAACGCAATATATTTGGCTCCACTATTTAGGTTTGATTAGAACGAGACCAGTTTGATTCGCACTAAGAACCATTCTCTCTCTTAGCAATGTCGATCATGACAGCTGGCTAGTGCAAGGCTTACTCATTACGTCGTGCGGGGTCAGCGCCACCGCCAAATATATATATTTGTCCTTATTCCTTATTTTGGCTGGTTAATATTGTAATTATCTATCATCTGGATTGAATTTCTTTGAAAAAGGTCAAGGCTTGCATCGATTCTCTCCGAAACTTTATTAATATAATGGCGAACCCAAACTCACCAGCCTTCAAAGAAGTTATTGCGAGTATGTACCTACTACCCGTCTGTATTGGCATTCTACTAAAACTCTGTAGAGCAGCTGCGGAATGCGCACGATCATGAAAATGAATATAATGATACGCTGCAAAAAGTGAGAGAGGACCTTGTCATTAAAAATTATGAGCAAGGTACTGGAGGCGAAAGCTGGGACGAATTCGATGATAAGGTTCAATCATCCGAAGAAATTCAGGCGCTGAATAAGAAACGAGATGCTTTGAAAAAGAAATTCGAAGATGAGCTCAAAGAATATGGGCACGATCACTCAAATGTCCATGGTACACCTGAGAACTTCAATTTGTCGGTCACACTTGTAAACAATACCACCAGCGACCTCCAAACTAGCCGTCTCAACTGTAGCTTTGGCAAACTGATCGGAGATGCCCCCACAACTATCAGCTCGGGACAGAAACAAGAATATCAACTACAGGGAGACTCGCATGGTATTTCCGCAAATTGGGCTTGGCATATTGGTAGAAGTGGGGCTCTTGTGACAGTTGCTTCCAAGCAATTAAGCGACAACGATGCCACTTTCGCCTGCACTACCAAGAGCACTCACTACACGATTACTAAAAAAGTAGACGCTGATAATAAGCACCAAGTCTTGTGGACTATTACCGAGTAGTGTGGATTCCCCGATAATGTTTAAAGCCATTATTTGTCAAATAGTTCCATTGAGTTCAAATTAATCTCAGAAACACATTAATCTACCCGATAAAAGTTTTATATCGGTTAAAATATTTGCAAATTAATAGATTATCAGTATGGAAATACCAATACCAATACCAATAGCAGCAAGCGTGCTATCTTTCAACAGCCCCAAATATAAGTTAATCAATAGCAGCCTATCCAACGACTAACTTTTTTTAGCTGGAACACAAAAAGGTAAGGTAGGCAAGTATAATAATCGAAACAATACTTAAATATATATATTATTGACATGAAGCTAAATAATTTATGATACAGGTGCCCTGGGTGGGTTCTGATTGGCAGAACGACAATCTCGATGCAGCCGCTATGGTACCACGGGAGGTCTGATGGTAGCGACTCCGCTTCCATTAGCACAATACTTGATCCCCAATATCTGATAGCAAAACTGTACATGCAGCCCACGAATGCTATCCGACATTCTCCCCCAGTTCCCATCATCCTATGGGTCGCATGCCATAATCTCAAATTTGTTGGTAAGATTTGACATTTCTAGGTATAGTAGGTGCTGTTTGGGTCTGCTGTTTCAAATTCTTAATAAGTGCGGTTCGCTGTATAGTAGTAATAGTGGCACTAATAGAAACTATTGTTGTGAAGTTGAGGAGTTTTGCTCCGCTGTTAGGTTCTCGGAGTCGATTTACCATGTAAAATAATATGATAGAAAGGGATTTATTATTAGTATAAGGATGGGTTGCGGACTTTACACTTATCAACGTAGGTCCCTAAGATGCATAAGGGCTCTAATGGCTTTTATTTTCTACAAGCTAACGCCCAAACCATCTAGACCAGGGCTTGAGGAAGCTAACAATATCCGCGATATCTACACATTCGTGTCCTGCTACGGAAATGTAGCGCTATGCGCTATAGCACGGTCGTCGTTTCAGCCACATGTTGATGTTTTACATCAAAGCTTGCAAAGCAGACACTCAGAGTGGTTTGGCTTACCACAGATCGAATACCCTATCTAAAGCTTATAAGCTTATAAATAACTTATTATCATTCAGTTTGTTGGTTCTAGGTGTGTTCAGATCATGTTGATGTTTAGCCCAGGGTTTGGCGGAGCTGCGCTGCAATGCTACAAAATAGCTAAGTTCATGAATCACGCTGATACTTTGCCTCGCAAGCCAGGTGCCGTCCTGGTTATGCGAAAAAATGATACTCGGACACTAAGGTGTGCACATACATGTACATGTACATGTACACGCGTTCCAACCAAACAACCTATGAGGATGTTCGTCGAGCCTCTATCAATTACATACCTATCAATCAGAAATATGATCACATGTTTTCGCTTAATATTGCGTTAAATAATTAGTGTTTTTTCCAATCCTTTTGAGATTCGCGATTGTTTAGACCAAAGTGGAGATTATTTGCCCGATGCCCGACTGAGGGGAGGGTTACCTCAGACCTCATTAACAAACACTTAATACTTTTTCTTAATCTCAACTTTCTGGTGGTGGTACTCCGAAAAAATGTGTTGTTTTTATTTTTGATATTTTTGTCACAGTCACTGAGTCACTTTCTCTGGAGCTCTAGTTATGAGCCTATATCATGATATATATATAGAGAGAGAGCAACAGAGTAGCGTTGGGGTACTCTGGACAACAGTCAGGTTTGGTGCTGCGCAGCAGTCCAGTCGTACCTAAGTCAGCTCTGATTGGTTAATCTACACAATCGACAAACAAGAAAATGTGTTTATGCAAAATCCCACACCGAGCTCTCGGGTTGACTGTTAACGAAACTGACGTTGCATATTAATTAATTGACCCCGGTCAATCGATCCCATCCAATCTCCCACTCTTGGCATCTTAATACACTTTCAACCAGACAAAACAACCGAAATGGCGTTGACTATCGTTTCGCGTCATTGCTAAAATTTTGATTTCCGGATCCTGATATTTCCCATCTTGCCTCAACCGCTCACGATGAAGGAATTTCTACTTTTAGCAACCTTCTTACCTACGCTCTCTAGAGCTGTAGATACCCCAATTCTACCCGCAAATATTGAGATAGATATCATCTTCCCCCGAAACGAGACTTATAGCCCAGCAGACAAATTCCCTATTGTCTTGGCTTTGCAGAACGCACCACTCGCGTATGACTTTGGTTTCCATCTTCTTTGGGAGCTCAGAAACCTCAGTACCCGGGGCTTGTCCTCCGACTTCGTCGATTCAGAGAGCATTCTCAGAAGCAACCTTCCCCTACGTGTACCTGCCCCGTCGAACACTTTGTTCATTGTGAACTCCACGGACGAGTTTACATCCCTATACCAGGAGGGTATCGGCACGTACCAGCTAACTTGGTACTTTGCATTGGGCCAAAATTGTACACGAGATGGCGATTTCATAAACCACTCAATCGGTGCAAGGCTCGCTGAAGGAGGGCTCGTTTTCACAATTGCAGACGGCGGCAAGCCAGCTAATCTAACCGCCGGAGGACCATGCCCCCCTGCTGGAGCAGCCATCGGAATCCAGTCCAACATCACAGGATGTGCTCATGTTGACGATTCGGGCGTACAAGCGAAGCCATGCAACATAGTAATCAACGACCAGCTTGCCAGCAGCATATCTGCCCAATTGCCCTCGGTCACAATCTCTACTACATCGGCCCCCATTCTGACGACTCCCGGGTCGTCAACAAGCACCTCTAGCTCTACCGATCTCCCAAGCAGCACTTCAACTTCGGTAACAGGCAATAACGCTCCAAGGGGAGGTCCATTTCAAACCGCTGCCGCCCTCTTCGCTGGAGCGGCTGGGCTTTGCATTTTCATTGTCTAATATTTTTTTTTTGAATGTTAGGCTTCCCCTGCCGCGCTGATTCTGTAAATACCTTCAAAATATCCCTACTTGCATGTGTGGGACCGTCCTATCTACGACAACTGGCCATCCAGCCTGAAGTTATCCTCGTGGCCGTGTTAGTAATTGATCGGGCCATGCTACAGGCCAACTGCCGCACGCGGCTTTGCTTAATTATTCTGATCGCGTAATTTCAAGACCTCAGTAACAAAGCCACGTGATCTTTGTGCAAAGAGCCCTATTCGCCTTTATACCCCTCTGTAAGATATATATTATGGAAGATCAAACTTTTCGTATCCATATTACTACTATGTTTTCAATGCTACGCCATTCCTCATGGGCTTAAGAACTGTAAATGTCATAATATGCAACACAACTGACGGCTAAAATACAACATTGGCAATTTCCCAGCCCCATATCCTACAGCTAGCCCGTTGATTTTCTGTAAAGTTCCAGAATATATTCTGTAAAAGCTCTTATTTCTCACAAGGTGCTTCTACGAGGCGTACTCCCATCTCCTGTCGTTTATATCTTGGTATTAGCCAAAAACCAATGTCCCTGTTACCCATCCCTATTTATCCGAAAGCGGAAACATAGATGGTTAAAATCAGTGCATACCAAGAAGAGGAGCTTCCAGATACGGAGCTCTCATAGTCTTAAAATATGAGTAACTGTAGGACTTATGATTTATATAAATCTCGATGCATCAGTTTGTAGTGAATATCGAACTAATGAATAGAGGCAGGATGGTGAATTACATGCTTATTTCTATGGTTCTCTTCGGTGTTTCCGTAACTGCCACACCGGGTCTTTGAATCTTGGATCGCTAACTATTCTCAAAGAAAATGATCTATACGGTGACTTCGCTATCTCAGCTCGGTATTATAGGATTTTGCTAATTTGAGATGATTGAAGCACAATATTCCAACAAAACCTCTACCGCGATCCTTGCCGAACAAACCAGGTCTTTCCTTTTGGCCAAATCTGCTTGCTCATCCTTGTCAAAAACATTGTGGTCGCCAGAGCTTCACGATTTTACTGCTGGAGTAAACAACTCTCTCTCATACCAAGCGTATCTCCGAAAGTTCTCATATAGTCAGCAGTTCTGGGTTGCAGACCATGCTGGTGATACCTGCAGGGCCATTGATCTTGCTGGGAAGGTCAGGGTATTGGACTGCAATCGCCTTCTTCCATCGCTATGCACGCACAGTGCACCATTAAGCAACATTAGCTTCTGGGATACCGCTCAGAAGTATCGAGTAGTAGTTAATGTTGGTTCCCAGAGCGTCACAGGCTTCAGAGACGGCTATAGATTCAGATTCAGAAGCATCCGGTACGCAGCAAATCCAGGGCGCTTTCAACATAGTAGCGTCTATAGCGGCATAGGGGCTGTCGATGCTCTGGAATATAAAGATATCTGTCGGCAACTGCATGATGGGCACGATATCGGTGACGAAGACTGCTTCTTCTTAAACATCGCTACACCGTAAATTCCAGGACCCGATAAGCTTAATCTGAAACCAGTCTTCTGGATTCATGGGGGTAGCAATGTGGAGGTTAATGGAAATCTTGGCAACTCAGATGCGATAAATCTCGCGACTCGTGGCGATGTCGTCGTTGTGAAGATCAATTACAGGCTCGGCCACTTTGGATGGCTAGCTGTCAATGGGACCTCTATCACAGGAAACTATGGCCTTGGAGACATGGTAACAGCTCTCCGATGGGTCCACCAGAACATCTGGGCCTTTTGTGGCGATGCAGGTCGAATTGCAATCGGTGGGGATTCTGCCGGCGCCTCGAACGTGCGAGCTCTCCTAGCGTCTGAAATGGCCGCAGGGTTGTTCAGCGCGGCACTCATAGAGTCTGCGCCAATGGGGTATTATTATCCAGTCAACCTATTCTCTCATTAGATTACGATACCTGAATTCTCGGCGATGTTCAGCCCTACAGTCATTCAAGGCACTGGCTGCGGTGTAGCGGAAGATCTTGAGACGTGTCTCAAAACCGTAGATATAGCTGTTCTCAGTCCGATTGTCTTTCCGGATCCTGTAGGACAGTGAGTGCCCCGTCATCCATTTGGCCTTTATAGACATATTTCCTAGCATGCAGTTCGGAGTATTCTCCATGGTAGCACCGATTGTTGACATCTTTGCGCAGCCTTACATTCCCTGTAGTAGATAATATTCTCCTACAGAGGGGAGATCTTCCAGTAACGGGGAAGGCCTATGCTGCGAATGTACCGCTCCTTATTGGCGTAAACCGTGACGAATACGGAATACAGCTATCCGGTTACTACGGGATTCCCGATGCTGCCACTTATCTCAGCTATATCGGTCAAGCCATTGTCGGTCGGGATCTCTCCGAATTTGCCAATCATCCTGCGTTTCCCCTTCCATCCGGAGATCCCGCATGGTCGGCATTCAATCTCACCTAGAGAGGTTTATCAGATGGTGGGGTGAAATGCTTGTCATGGGCCACTGCATACTCTGCTGTTAAGCATAAAGTTCTGCCCAAGGTTTACACGTATGAATTTAACCGTACCTATCAACCAAGCACCTTCACCATTGCGTTGTGCGAGCCACCCGTCACGATAGAACATCCTTATGGTGATCCTAGCGCTGAATATTTCAAGTACCACAGCGGCGAGATTGGGACGGCGCATGGTGAGCTGCTCTATGGGGCAAAATCTATACGAGACGGGCTCGATATTCCATTCGAACAGCTAGTAGTTGATTATTGGGCAGCATACCTCTGGAATAACGATCCCAATCCCAAAGCGGGATACCTCAAGGCGAGGGGGTATTGGGGGACTCCAAGTCAAGTCGCTATTACTGGTAAGTGGGAAGCCGTAAACGTACGAAATCCAAAGATGATGCGGATCCAATGGAAAGGTGGTCTCGTAGACCTAAGTGAAGAAACTCAGTGCGCTACTTTGGGATTTCCCTTAGAATACTTTGAAAGATCGCTATAAATTCAGACTCTACAATTTGAAAGATACCAAGCTCCGTTATTTCTCTTAATTGATTATCGCTCAAGGACAGTTTTCGTTATTGAGAACGGAAAGGTTTTGGTGCAAAGGCAAAGGCGATCGATCTATCGCATAAAGCATAGACACGCGACCGACCCTCATCAACATTGACCAACGAATGTGACGAAAGTTCCATGATATATAATATCAAATCCACTATTATATAGCTTGCAACTTGGTTTTATAGGGCTAAGCCTATAAGCCTCTACAATATGGATTTGAATCCTCAAAAATGACGAGGAAGGAATGAGGGGCCTTATCGAGCGTATCTATATCTTGAGTGTACGCTTTGTGACATGGATGCTTCACCAGATTCTTTCGTTGCATTGATCATATTTTTATAGTGAAACTCGATCTTTCTTGCAGTTACCAAATACATCCCGATAGTTTTTCCTTATTTGCTTGACCACGAAGCGCATTCTCAAAAGGTTCAAGATGGGTCATACATGCTGAGTACGTGGTACTGTCTTTAACATTGCGTCTCTCTCGGCTAAGTACCGACACGGGAGTATTCCCAAAAGGGCAGGTGGCCCCTCATGCTTGGAGAAACCTCCGTTCACCTGCGCGAGGTTCTAAACTTGGTGGTTAAACGTCCCCGCAGTCATAATAGTACAGCCTCACCCCTTTTCGGTGGGGCCTATCGTCATTTCTCCGAGCTGAATACTCAAGCTCTAAACATCCTCTGTAGATCAGACACGGCCCGATCATCATGCGCTCAGAATGTTTTATTTTCGCGAGACGACTGACAGTCTGGGCGGGCAAATGTCTTACTTCTGGCTTGTCGGAGCGACGCGATTCGTTGGGGCAACCCTAGTCTGTTTCTCACCCTTCACGAATTCCTGGCAAGCGACTAACTGGGGTCAAGCAGGGAAATTTAATATCTACATTGGTACCTGTATATCCTTTGATACAATGCGACTGACGCCTGAGCATCTATCGTGCCTGTGCGTGCGAGCATGCACGGTTTGCAAATTCAGCATGTCTGATGCAAGGGAACATCGTTTCAGTCCTAATTTGGGACTGCACATCCCAACCTCCTCCTTGCGTCGTTGCAGATCCGAGTTATCCTCATTACAACACCCGGAACCTGCAGAGATGGCTTCGATGGCTTCCTTGGCTGGGTGAGTTACGTCGACAATTCTTGTTGATAATAATAATAACCATAATAATAAAGATTAAAAGGTGGGTTATTAACGCCAAAGCAACAGACTTTTCCTTACGTGGAATACAAAAACGTAAAAAGCCCGGCCCTTCGCAAGGCAGCTGAAAAATGAGAGGCGTGGTAACGCTCCACCCCGATCCACCCTAAGAGCTTTCTCACTTTATTCATCGATTTCGGAAAGCGGAGACGATCCAACCAAAATTCAATTCAAGATGATCATTTCAGAGGACGACAAGCGTTGTTCATTGCTAGTATAAATCATGAGCTGTGGTTCTTTAATTCAAAAGCGATGTTTGCGAGTTTTGGGTCAGAGTGTCCGTCAAATCGGCTAGTGTCTTCAATATGCTCTTCGCTGCAAGCTTGTTATTGATTCTCGCAGGCGCAGGCCGCATAGTTGCCCAGTGTACATGCAAGTGCATTCAAGACAACTGCGTGGCAAGTAAGTTCACTTAACATCTGCTAAATAATAGTATTTACCGCTCACAGAATCTCTACAAATTAGGGCTGGCAGGACCTTCACCATTTCCTTCCCAAGCTACTGTCGATGACTGCAGGTCCTTTTTATGGACTTCAATTACCGTTGGCGCAGAGTAAGAAACTTTTCCTATTCGGTTGATAAAGTCCTAACCGTTTTTAGTACGGTTACACGTACTGGGACACCTCCTTCAACAGCACCTAAGCCGACGGATCCTCCGTCCCCTGGCAGAGTCGTGCCAAATTATGCCGCCGCTTGCGCCAACTCAGCATCCTATTCATCAGCATGTGAATGCATTGGTGTAACAGCGACAGGAACGACTTACATACGCGTGCCCACTGAAACGGTCTGGGTGGAACCCACAATCGCGCCCACCCCAGACATATCTTGTGGAAACGCTGGTCTCGAAGTCGCCATCTACAATAACCCGTACACTGAATTTAGTGATGGTTACCCGAGCTTTATACCTGAATCCTTCAAAACAAATCCACAACCTTACGGAAACTCGACTGCGGATTCGATGGGTCTTGGCACTGGGGCCGAAGTCGCTAACCCGCATGGACTTACACCGGCAACAGCAGATGTATACACACTTAACTATCGCGGCTACTTCTACGCGCCAAAGACCGCAGATTATACGCTACTAGTCACCGATGCGGATGATATCGCTCTGTTCTGGGCGGGCACAACTGCGCGAACAGGGTGGATAAGAGGTAATAGCGACGGCATTACCACGTTTAGTAGTTCGCCAGTACCTGGTCAAAAGACATTTAGCTTAACTGCCGGACAATATTTCCCCATTAGGGTGATGTACGCTAATCGTGGAGGCCCTGGCAAATACACGTTCCAAATCTTCGACGCTACAGATCCTAGTCTTAGCTATGTTACATACGGGGCGTCCTCGCCATACCTTATTTCTCGTTCCTGCGATGATCCGTCCACCATATATTCAGAGTCCTTTGGAAGCGAGAGCTAACATGCTGGTAGAGCTAGTATCTTTGTGTTTGTAATTAGAATTTCGAAGCAACCTTGTATATGATTCTTAGCGATTTTCTAATTAGCTTAGCTTCAAATTCTAATATCTACTTAAAGCAAATTTTCTAGTATTCGTCGTATTATTTATATATATTAGACGATATTAGCAGGTAGCCAGCGCGAATCAAGTGATAGTAGATGCTTCGTAGCTATGATTGATATACATTTATGTGATAGTATTTAAAAATAGTTACCAATACCTTGAACATTAATCATATGAGCGTTTTACAGTGAGATCATTTCTGGTAAATACGATTTTTTTGCAATTTTTTCAAAATCGAAGTTCAAATATTTCGCAAATTCGTTTATACATGTATAATACATATCATACTACAGGTACTGCTCTTCAGAACAGTCAAGTGTATCGATACAGTACCCAAATCGTACATCTTATCGGGTCCTTAAGGCTTCCACAAACGCAACGATTCCCAGCCCCCAGATCATGCCCGCTTCACTGAACTGTAAACTCTAACCAGAGGCAAATTTCTTGATGGCATTGTTAACTAAGACAATGATCTTGGCGTTCTCCGAGGTGTTGGCTACAGAAGCTAATTTGAAAGTATTCTTTACGACCTGTCCAATTTCGGGATAGACGGCCTGCAAGATATCAACAAGGATATCCGCATCTGAGGTAAGCTGGTCAAGAGAAGCCTGCAAGCGACTAACAGTAATCGACGATAGATTGGTAACACTTCCAGCAGCTGTCAAGAGCATTGAAAGACCAGAAACTTTCACTGTAGCATCTTGCGTTTTTCCCTTGAAAGTAGCAGTCAATTTAACCTCAGCACTCATGTCAATGATCGCGTTGACTTTAACATTAAAACCACTCCACTCAAGTGTTGCATAGCTGCTCTTGACAATGGGGTTGGCAACTTCTTTAATGGTGACTTCGACACCTTCTGCACTGAGTTTGACCGGCTTGTCCTTGATACCAGCCAAAGCAGGCTTTAGCTTCGAATCGATGAGGCTATTGATAGTCGAAGTGGAATCTCCTTGCCCGCTAAATACGTAAAAGTCGAAGTCGCGCCCCGTATCTTGTGGCTTGACAGGGGCAAGTAGAAGACCAGCTTGGGTAGTAGGGTTGCCCGAGTCGAACGAGTAGGCAGTTTTGGCACCAAGATCGATTGTTGCCTTGCTCTCTTTGGAACCATCGGCTTTCAAGCTAAGCTTGAAACCGCCTTGATCAGATGACTCGATTGAATATTTTGATGCTTTCGAGCTAGCTGGGACTTTGATTGGACTCTGGAGACCTTTGGACATGAACTTATTATCGCTGGTTGTAACCGTGAGCGACTTGCTCCAGTCGTTCACGATGTAGACATCCGCGGATCTGCCCTGGGCGTCAAGGGGGCGAGGCGCTGCAACAAGAGCGGCGGCCACGGCTGCAAAAGGTGCGAGACAAAGAACGGAACGCATTATAACGGATGAACCTTTTAGCAATTATGTAAGACAATATATATTGTGAAAAACTTAGAGTTTCGGTTTGATTGAGATATCACAAGAAAACCGGTTTCGTCCACCTCGGCCGCCCCTATTGTATTTATAGCCTCTGGATACCGGCCATTTGCTCCTTTTACTTGATTTTATGACGATATATTCTTGCCCTACCGTCTATATTCGGATTCTATCCTCGGTTAGACTAGCTGTGGAGATTGTGCGTTATACTAGCCTAGTTTACCCGACTGTTTTGCGGGGTACATACGCCTAATTTTCCAAATTATTACACGGTAGCTAACACCCGCTGCCGACTTCTAGGCAGATACTCGGTTGGCCTTTTAAGCTTAAATCCATGAATCCAGCAGGACATTGCCTGAGCACGTGGCATCGACGAGCGAATTATTGACCTTCTGCGGCTAATGAGATCAACAATTTCTGTGCCTGAAAAGATAATCCCTAATCTCAATGGAAATAGACTTCCTAGATCGGAAGCAGAATCTGTTCGAGCAATACTCACACCATCAGAAGCTAGAGCCGAAGCGGAAGGTGGAAAAACAATATTCGAAGTAGAAAACATCCTTACAGTTCAAGACGCTTTAATGCTCACGAGATCCAAATTGCATGGCATCCTTCATTGTTGTGATTGGACGTATTTTGTTTTGTGTGCAAAACACCTTTCCTAGCTCGCATCATAGAAGTTGCAATGACCTCGCCAACGTATCTCGTAACAAGCTTATATGTTTACACAGCTCTGTAATCCATGCACTGAGGCAGCGACCGTATCCTCAGCCTTCCTATTAGGCTTTAAGCAATAACTCTATCATCATCTTATATTTTGACACTTTCCGCAAGCATACCTGGGTTCCGAATACGAGGAAGTTTTTGTAGAATATATGTACTCCGATTGTGTCCGAATACGCAATCAGCAAACGTTCGAGCCACCCGTAGATAACAAATTTGTGGAAATACCCATCTCAAATGATACCTCGGAAGTTGCAAAATAATTCTCCTCCTAGCTAGCACCCGAAGTCAAAAACAAATAACCAGATCGCCTGAATCTATATGGTCTCTAACATGTAAGCCTATTATACCTAGGAATAGAAATAGCTGGTTAAATCCTTGAATATGTATACTATACGAATTATAAGGTGCGCGGTTATCTAAACTGTGAATGCAATATATGTAGAGATGCTCGAAGAATACATTGCCCAGACATTGCTGACCACTCTAGCCGAGGCAGCTGAAGCCACCGCTTCTTGCTGCACGCTGCTTAACATCCAACAAGACCAACCCGAATACCCCTTTCAAATCTAAGACCAAACCGTTCGCGATATCTCTCATTGATCAAAAACTCTAAGAATTTTGAAAATATAAACATTTTGGTACACTGTTTGGTTTCGTTCAATTAATCAAAGGAGCTTCCCTCTTTGCAAAAATATGTAAAGAGACCCCAGACTAAGAAAGATAAGTTCCTAAGAACTTTCGAGTTAATCATAGAAAATCGGTTCACCTCTATTACATTTGGGTAAGCCAGAAAATTAGAAGAGACACATAAATTTGTTATATCACGCTGACATTTCCGGGTCGTTCAAGTTTTCATACCGAAATATTACGTCGCGTCATTCTCGGTTAGGTTGTGCCAGTCTCATGATGTTTAAAACTAGATCAAAGTGGGAAATAGCTACACTGAAAAGTAGACAAGTATAAGCGCAAAACTTCCTTCCCCCAAAATTTCGAAAACTAAAATCTAAAATCGATAGACGACCCAACCGTCCTTTTGCTTAGCCTTAAAATCGGAACTAAGCTCATGGTAACTTAGTATTATACTCTAGTTTTGCGCTCCAAACACCACAGAGATCGCAATGTTGCAAGTAAAACTGACTCAGACTAGACATGGGGTTAGTCAAGGAGAGGAATATCATGATTATCATAGCAACGAGTTTGAATTCCCGAAACTTTTGTAGAAATTTTGGAGGTCGAGTACAATACTTTTGCCTCTTTAACATACATATAATTAGTTGTAATGACGACACGACATAATTTATCACATTCGTCCCAAGAATACTTCACGGTTTAGCCCCGAACGAAAAAGAAGTAGATGTAGGCTAGGCTATTTGCACCAAAACCTCATATTTATAAAGAAGAGTCGTATACTCGCTATCATTTTCAAACCTCAGACTGCTAAGCCACTCATATATCTAGCTCTCCATTGTTCCTGTTCCCTTTTGAGTCCTGCTCTCACAATCGCTGTAGTTATCAAGGCCATAATCGCCCCAAAACTTGGGGGTATCCCCCACCCTTAGTAACAGGTTAACTGGGCAATTTTCGTAGAAACGCATCTCTTCTGCAGGTTACTTACCTACGGCCCATTCGACCACTCTACTATCCACGAGAGATATTGTGATCACACAAGCAACACCAACTGCGGTACCAAAAATGCCCCACAAAACTGCTAGTGAAGCGAAAATTGATCGTAGCTCGCTGCTTACCATCCACCTGTCGTCAAGAGCCTGCCGGTACTGTTTCCCACACCCGCAATCCACTGCCATTACATCTTCGACTATTGTGTAAATGCCATTCCTCATTTTCTTTTCACAATCCATACTTGAGATCTTTATAGGATATCGTACATTTGTGAAGCTTTCAAGAAACCAGGTAACTAGAACTTGGGGAGCCACAGCACAGAGTAGAAAAGGTAAAGGCAAACTCACTAACTTGTAAGCCTCAAATGCTATACCTAGAGATATCATGAGCGTTATAATTACGAAGTCGATCAAGAAGTTAATCATGAAGAAATCCATCTAGCTTCAAGTTAGAGTGCGTAGGAATATTTATTTAAGAGATATCAGGAGCTGGTTACCTCGTAACGGCCAGCATGAAGCGGCCGATAGTTATCATCTTTCTGAAAGCTACGGTACCAGCGCTTGATTAAACCAGGGATTGTCGCAGCGCCAAATATAGCCGCAGGGACAGAGTATACTAATTCGCAATTTTAGTCTTCTAAGTACTCAACTCTTCCATAACTTAATTTCTACCATTCTGAGTGCTTACCTATAACCTCCTCAGCTTTTGCACCATATTTCAAGATGAACCACATCACGGACGGGAGAATAAAGTTAGATGTAATCAGAATGGTTATTGTAATTGCAACTGTTTTCTTGTTTTCTTCCAAATTTATGGGGAGGTATGGTGGGTGAGCGCTGTAATTAGGAGGATTTGTTGAGAGATGATCGCGAGAAGAGCTGCTCTCAGGCTCTGGAGTTTTTTTGGAAACTTTGGATAGAGAGAGACACCATAATTTTGATTCCATGGCTCTTAGCCTAAATTTATGCTCGTCTTATACCGTTGAGAAACGAACTTCCTGAGCAGTCTTCAATCTATTGCTTATAGGTGTGGGGTAAAAGGTTTCCTTATAGAATAGATCTTAATTTATGAGCGTTAACTATCTGGGTGCCATCAGAATATATAGTTGCTCAAGCACTCTACTTTCTCCCACCACTGCCATTTGCATTCTATATGGTTTCGATGGGTCGATATCAAGAAAAAATCGATGCAGCTTACTTCAGCAGATAGTAACGATATTGAAGGCGTTTAAACTATGGAATATTAAGCTAATTAAGTCATGGATAGCCAAACCGACCACATGAAGTAATTGATTTGCCGGCCCGGGGTATTGCATTCCCGACGGTGTTCCTTCACGCAAAATCTAGGCCGACTAGGCGACGCCACCGATCAACACATTCAGATGCAGATCGTTGGGGGGGCAAGTCCGAGCCTCGATGTTAACGACAGAGCTCAGAGATACATTATATACTAATGCTAATTAAACAAGAAAACGGGCAGATTAATTGGGTATGATTGTGAGGTGTACGATTTACGATGGCTTCGTTTGCAATCAAAGACCCACGTGACCTTTATTAATTACAAGTTATTCATGTATATGCATGTACATGTACTTGTGTGGTAATATTTGCGACGCGAAAGCTACAAACTACCTGAGACCAACAAGAACTCGAGAGCAACTTGGGAAAGCGGTTCTTAAAATGGAAATACAAACACCGTCTTAGTGAGTACATGTTATACTGTGATGTACTTTGTTTTCTAATTGTCACAGAAACGAGCCTCCGTCGTTAAAGGTAGTTTGTGTTTGGGATGAAACCATCGCGCATCCTAACACCAACATTTGTATGAAACTGTGTTGACTGTGTGATAGTTTAATGCCCAGCACAGTGTTGTGGATATCTCATTCGGCATTATGCGACCAAGAACACCCAAACTACACCAAGATTACAAGACACAGGGAAGGTTTGCCAAACCAGGGCCAGTCCTGCGCATTAACGAATTGAGCTATATCAACATGCCACACCCAAAGGAATGGCAGGTATCCCAAACTCAGCCCTCGCGTTTTTGAACAACAAATATCGAAATTGCTCATATCCCTTGACGCTTGCCCTTCTGCTATTATTAACTACATTTATTTAAAACCTTCTTAGTAAAAGAGCTTGCTCGCGACTTTGCCTACCACAAATTTATTATCACATCATATCATCACGATGATACATTGTCGGTCTCAGTCGGGACCATTCACAGCAATCCTTCGCGTCGCATAAGTGTCTTGGCAGCAAGACTCCTTGGGGATGCTGGGTGATTAGAGAATGGGTGGACCAAGAGCTTGAGCTCCTCAGCCCTCCTTTTTCCCATTTTTCTGTCTAGTCGGTTGGAAAGCCTTCAGAAATGTATCACGCCTGGGAACACCCATGCATGAAGGTCCCCACCTGAGCTTTCGTCGCGTCCTGCAATGCTTTGCATGGCCCGCCATTGGAAAGAACCGGTTGAAAAAGTGATAATCCACAAATGACGCGCATCTCACGATTATCAAAAAAAAGCAGATTTTTCGTCATTGGGGAGCCCTTGACCGATACTTTCATCTATCTGAGGGCGCTTGATCCAATGGCCCAGACCTCCTCTGACAACACGCTTCCTTCTGTGACTAAGAAAAAGCGAGAGCGTCGAATGCATCGTGATTCGATGGCTCGGCCTCTTGGATTCCGGGCTCGTGGGACCTGCGCTGGTGTGAGGCACCTCTTTTGGGTTCCCTGCATGCTACTATGCCCTTCCTGGTAGCGTTGACGTACTGTTGAAGGACATCTCATCACCTTGTGAACTGGCTTGCATTGCTAGAGCCAAAAAGCGACCCCTGCAAAACCCACCAGAAACGAAATCAATAAGAGGTTGTTACCAAAAAAAAAAAAAAAAAGCTGCGATCGAGAACCAGGGTTGCTGGGCCCGGTTGTTTTCTCGATGGGAAGAGGGTGTCCCAACTCCACAGAAACTTGAACACCATGATGCGCTGGCATAGAATTTTCTTCTCAGGCCGCTTCTCACCCATTTCCTTATAATCGAGCTGCCGCCAGCAGTCTAACGTGCCACATGGCAAGCTGGGAAGCCATCTTCATCCTCCACGAGAACAAAACACGGAATTGAGGGGTACAGCTCTGCGATCGATTGGTACATCGCATCCCTCATTGTTTTGTTTCTACGAATTTCTTTTGTCATCCTGCTGACTCTCGTTCGCGGGCGCATTCACGATTTCTTTTGTTCCTTAACCCACTTTAGATTACCTCTGGTACATCATACCTCTCGCAGAAATATTTTCTGCTCTCATCTTAAAAGCGTCCCCCGTTCCAAGATTACAGCTCGAGATTTGCATCGCATATCGATAAGCAACTGCTCACCTATGTGCTGAAAGCCCAATTCCAATCCTCCGCCCGAAATAACTACCGTTCCGCAGCTGAGCTTCAAGCGTGCTGAGCCATTCGCGTCGCTAAAAATCACAGGTTTTCAAGATGTTGAACAAGCTCTCCTGCATCACACAGGCTCTCGCCTTCCTAGCTTTCTGCCAACAGGCGGCCTCAGCACCTGTTGCGCTCAGCACGGTATGGGAGGTAGTGACGATCACCTCCTGCGCAAACTCTGCTTGCGCAGCGACTAAACCTTGCACAACATCTGAGCTACCTCCTGTCACGAGCACGACAACTGTAACGAGCTGTTCAACATCGTCATCTCCATCCGATACAACTTTGACGACTTCAATTGTATCGTCGTCAACAGAAATCGAATCCTCAACTTCGACCTCAACCTCAGAACCCACATCCACGCCACCGGGGAATCCCTACCGGGATCGCAATTTCAACACCATAAAGCATATTTATAACTTGACAATATTCCCTAATCAGGTGCCCATAATCGCATTTGGTGGTTCCGCTGTTCCGGATGGCTTGTTCGCGGACCATGCCAGTGGCAGGATATCACCTGTCGGCAACTTCACCGATTTTGAAGATTCGATAGAATACTTCTTTGCGTTGCCTCCGCTCCCCATCTCGAATAAAAACTCTGCTGCTTTCACTCGATTTGAACTGGCGCAATTTTCTTCCGAGTGTCCTGAAATTGCTTCCAGCACAGTTTATCTCTACGCATCAGTAGTCAATGAAACTAGCCCAGACAACGGCAAGTTGGTCACGATACTCAAACAAACGGGGTTTTGGAGGTTTAACACCAAGGGAGAAGTAATTAACTACGACCTCGCTCTCATTGAAGTTGACCACTTCATCGAAGAACTTACATCGACGGACTACACTGATCCTGCCGCACAAGCCGAGCTTATAGCAACGACCTGCAATGCTCAAGCTTTAAGGTGCGTTGGCGTGAATAGCCAATATGATAGCATAGATCACTGCATAGAAGTTCTGTCCGCAAAGCCATTCGGTAGCTATACGGATATATGGAGTGACTCGGTCGTCTGCCGCTCTATCCACATTGTCCTCACTCTCGTGCGACCAGATGCCCATTGTCCGCATGTTGGGCCAACAGGCGGCATGAAAGTATGTTCTAATATACTATATCAATTCCAAATTATCTTTTGCTAATCAATTTGTCTAGTGCGTCGATTTTGACTATAAAACGCGACAATTTGACGATGAGCGTCTATGGGGACGAACAGACCTATTCCGGTGTCCTGGGGTGCCAGCCTACTAAGATGGAACTCTACCCCGACTAGTTTACGACTTTACGACTTTACGACTTTACCCGCTCTTTTTTATCCAAAATAAATAAATACTCCGTCACGAATTATTACTATACGATACTTAATGTTTATGTCTACTAATAAATACCTGAAGAACTACTCGAAAGTTGTTGAGCATAAAAAACATAAAATAAAGAAAAAAATCCAAGTAAGAGGCGATCTAGGAGAAAAGGAGGATCCTACGAATAGAGAATATAAGGTTACTTTATCGCTAGTACTTTTCTCTATAAGGATTTAGATGGATTAATGAACTATAGATCAGGGTGCCGACGTCTTTATTACAATCTCACATCTCTTTCTCTCTTTCTCTCTTCTTTCCTTCTTCACTATTTTTAACAACTCTTTTACCTGGGGACTGCGATCTACTAATTGGGATGATCCTTCCATATTTCCCTCCATTTCTCTAATTAGCATATTATTTTAGGTGATGGGATTGGGGCGCATATTGCATACTTTTGAAAAGCTTCTTTCTCATTCTGGAGCGAATATTTTGTATTTGTTAAATGTATTTAGATACCATCTTCTACTTTTTTTTTTTGCCTGTAATACGTATCTGCTTAGAAAAGTACCAGAATATTCTATATTATAAGATCTGAACTGTCGTGTTTTGCGTACTTAGAGTAAGCTTAACAGCGATACGGATACCTGCGTGGAACAAAAATTTGGCACTTTAATCGACGGTAATTTGAAGATACATCTGACAAGGCCTTTTACGCAGCCAGGTACCTTCTCAATATTGACTGCCTAACTGAAAAAACGAAGCTCTTAAAATATGTAGCCAAAGGGATACCAGCGGAAATATAATATAAACTTGATTATACAAATCCAATCAGATGGCTGAAACTATACAATACATCAAATCTTAAGTAAGGGAAGCGAAGCACCGAAGTCTTGAGAAAAAAGCCATTGTTTGCTAGCACAGCATCTCGAAGTAATATCCATTATAATATTGGCACCTTTCCGGTGCATCTTAATCTATATACAAAATTGTATTAAGCTATCCGCATTCGCAAAATCCCTCGCAGGATGAAAGGTATTTCTAAAATAGAAGAAACCGCGAATGCTAATGGAACGCGAAGCGATGAGAGAAAGTGGCGGCCATCTTCCTAAAAGAAGCGATAAGGGATAAAATCCGTACAATCAAGCACTCAAAGCTTATAGAAAACGTAATGGGGTATTGGCAAACAGAAAGAAGTATGGAAAGTTGTAGTATGATGATCGGATTCCTGATTCGACCCCTATTTCCGAACAGCCACACAGCAGTGACAGGTTTGTAAGAAAAATAAGAAAAAAAGAGTTGCTTATGACACAAGAAAGGATTTAAAGACAGTCGCTAAAACCTGGCAGATATTAAAGGACGGAATAGTTCTAGCAATACCGAGCGGGCGAATGATATCAATCTAACAGCACAATTTCGAGTAGGTGAATCGAGAAGGCTTATATAGCGAATAGGAAGGATTGGCGACAGGTAAATAATACTATTATAATTGCGTGAGCTGAAAGAGATGGTTAGATGAACGATGGGGCTCTCTGTATTGAGTCCAATCTAGGATTCCACCTGGGGTCAGATCGCGACTCTGGTCTGTACGCGTATTCTGATGGTGAATGTTCACTAGTTTTGAGTGATTTCGAATCGCTGTCCGATCCGACATAAGTTATTTCGTAGTCATGGCCGTAAGTGCTATCTTCTCCCCTAAAGGGTCGAGAGTAGTGAGTATATTGAGGGTCTGTAAATAGTCTGTTAGTGTCGAAAGAGGAAATATTGTCGGATATCAAACCTACCATCGTCATCTTCAATAATAGTGGCTTCGATATCGGTCTTCGTGTTTGATGTGACGGTCACAGAAGTAGTCACTGTGAGTTCAACAGCTCCATCTTTGCCGATAACCTCGCGCTTGCCTGTCCCAGCTTTACCGCTTTCAACGGTCCCTCCCCCAGATCTACCAGATCTTCCTGACCGACCTGACTGATTAGTGCGACTTCGGTTGGTACCGGTCCGCTCTGGAGAATTGACAAATAGGGCCTTTATAGCGGGTACGCACGAGGCGATTATGCCGATGTTGACTTCAAGAAGACTCCAAGTTCCGGAACCGTTGATGGCGTTCGTGTAAGTGATATCACCATTGTCGGAGCCGGTGACTTCGCTGGCAAGGATTATACGATTGACGGAAGCAATGCAGGCAAAAAGCCCAAGAGAAAATATTCCAATGACACCGAGCCTAGAGCGAACTGGGAGCTTGAGTTTCCAGATAATAGGGATCGGAAGCAGGCTATTCATTTACGATTAGCAAAAGTGATTTTTGAAGATATGGCGGATTTATTCTTGAAAGACTTACAGAACCATAACATCTGTGACCACGATGAGGACACCGCCAGCTATGAAGCTAGCAGATCTATCTATACACTTGGCGAATATTGGATCATTCCAGTAGTCTATCGGTGTGCATTGGAAGATAATGGTGCCTAAGGAGACGCTAACGCAGGCAATGTTGACGAAGAAGAAGGCAATCACCGCGTTGCGAAATACTAGATGGGCACGAACTGCCGACGAACGAGGGGGCACGAGAGACCAATAGAATATCAAGAGAGAATTCCTGATAAGAAACAAGGCGACAGGGTAAAATATCTCGCAACCGAAAAGCCACTGATATGTGTTAGCAATGTTATGGAACTGGAATGACGAGAGACCGAAAAAAGTACCTGAAGATATCTTTTAAACTCGTCAAATGTAAGATCCCATTGATGTAAGGTGCCTTTGCCGACCCGCTCATCAGAACCTAGTGTCTATTAGCTTAGGTTTGATCCAAGGCATAATGGAGGGTGGGACTACCTAGCGCAAAGCAGCCTCCAAGAAGGACAGACACAATCTGTAAGACAACACATTATGGTAAGTATGCCGTTGGCCAAGTCTATCCATCAAAAAGAACTTACCACGGCGGGAATCATAGCCCAGTCTTCCGGCCGGATCTTCTTTGTCACAAACTTGCGGCTATACAAGCGTACAAGAACAAACGCAACCGAAACAGCCGTCATGATGATATAGGCTACCACGTTTTTAAAACTAACGTTGTCGTGGGGAACTTCCTTCAAGACCAGTTTGAGGGCTTGTAAGGCAATGACTGGCCCAAATGCCATGCCTCCTTGTTGCAATACTGGGCCAAGTAAGGCAGTGACATTCACTGGTGAGTTTGGGGCCAGCAAAAGATCAACAGTTTCTGCCATCGTCGTATTGTGATAAGGACCGAGTGCCTGTGCGAGAAAACCAAGCTGGAGTAGTCCATTATATTCGGCGTACGATAGCCCTAAAGGATACCCTGTTGGGCTCCCCGTACCGTTTGTTGCACTCATTCTTGTTGTTCAAATATGTCGATTTGCGTGTATATGTCAGGTTAGTCGAGCTCAATGCCGTCGGTCGACCGATCCCTTGTGACCCGCTAGCAACCACATGTGCTAAAAAGAATACTCTAGCGAACGGAATATTTTGTAAAAATTTGGGTGAGAGAAGAGAAGGTCAGGTGCGAAGTTCCGAGTAGGCTTCCAACCTTTTCAATATTTAAAATGAAGGCCGGTGCATAAAGGGTCAACAGAAAAGAACAAACGATGGGGAGGGTGGGAACAGAAATACATCTCCAACGGTATTGTCTCACAAAGGACCGTCAGGTATATATACGGATCAAAACGGTTTCTACCGGTCTGATTGTATCTCTGACTGGTCAAGACTCCCCGTCAAATTTGCAGCTAGAACCTTTCTGATGGGTGCCATTCAACCGGATGCCAAAGACATATCCATCATTGGACAGCGGCGGAGGCGCCGTACCAGGATTGTAACGTCCCCACCACGGGTTGAGATTTCCTGCAGCCTTGCTGGATGCGTCCGGACTGCAGCTCGCATTCTCATTCAATTTTAAGATTTTTCGTCAAATTTCAAAGACCAGACACCGATCGAACTACATGGTATGTAGACAATCTGATTAGCGGACAGGTGAGACCCGAAGCGAATGTGTTGAGGAGCGGTCGACGAACAGCAGCCAATTGTTGCGCCAAGGCCCTCGCTTGACCCGCAGGTGGTGGAGCCAATCAACCGGGAGAGCACCTTAGCTTCGGTCGAGGACCGCTGTAGCACTGCCGACCCGAGAAACAAGAAAGGGTTTGGTGGGTGGCCAGAAAAGGCTGGTGTCTGGACTTCTGGGCTTCTTCGACTGGAAATGTGGAAAGCCCACGTTTGCTTCGCCCAACAGTCTGTGCCTTGCTTGCCCTGACGAGCTGGTGCGCGCACGCCGGGTGGTTCGAGCCTGCAAACACCAGTTGATTGCTTGAGCCAAGCGCTGGCTGATTCGTTCGAGAGCTCTGCCTCACACCATTCTCCTTGCCATCAAGCTGAGAGGTGGGCGAGGCGGTTGATTTAAGAACTTTCATTCTTATCCCTATCCTTGTCCTAATCAGGGTATATATATTTTTTGGATAACCTTCTCTTTTCCACCTTGATGCGGCCTATCCTCTTATTGGTGGTAAACAAGAAAAGGATTTGATCAGCAAGCTAGAATTTGAATCAAATCTGTCGAAAGGAGGCAGGAGGCGAATACCCTCCGCTCATCCTTCGATCTGGCAGGATTCAGAAGGTGATTGGCCAGCAATGGGGCTCCGATTGCTCTGAGCCGAGAGGCTATCGATTGCAGCTTACGATCACGTGGGGGGTCGTATCGTGTCTAAAATTTGGGACACGGAGATATACCAATGTGATTTTGATTTTCAGGACTGCGACCTTGGTCTATCCTCGCACGATGGGGCACTGAATTTTCCAATGTTCAAAAACTCGTTCAAGAGCCCGTATTGGAACGATTGTCGAGTTGCCATTAAATGAGCGTCTACAAACAGGTCGATAGCCATCTAAACAGCGCCGTGCAAGCAGGGAAAAAGGAAGGAAAAGAATAAAGGGCAGGATGTCGAAGATTTGATCGCTTGATAGGCGTGGAAGCTCTGTGTTACCGTTGTATCGCCAGCGAGAAAAATTTGAGAGATGAGGTTTGCGGCTGAAACGAGATGCGTGGTGATGTTGCGGTTCGGGCAACACAAATGCCGCCACGCCAAAGACGCGTCGCACAATTAAAACCCAGTTGCCTACGCGCTCTCCAAGCTCCCCTTGTTCCAATAGCTGACTGAGGATAGTGTGACGGCTAGATATCCTGGCCGTCGATTACCTCGTTGCTAAAATTCTCTGTTTTCCAACCTTCTATATTCCAAGACTTTTCGCTATGCAGAAATCTAGCTCCCTCAGTAGCACCACGAAGCACATGTCCCCGGGGCACTTCTCGGAGTCGCAGGTCCAGGGCAGAAGCTCGAAGCGCCGAAAGACAACTCCGAGTGAGAAGGAGGGTGCCAATGGGATCTTCCCATTGGATGTCTGGCTATTAATTGCGGATTCTATACCCGTATGTATCGCCTAGATATTATATACCATTGAACCCGGTCCGTTAACTGGCTTCTTGGTTTGAGCGACTCTCAGTCACGAGATACTCAAACCCTCGCATCTCTTAGCCGAGTCTCCCAGACTTTGTATCAAATCTTTAGCCCCAGATTATATCGAGACGTCGTGGCCGCCGCTCCTTCGCACAAAAGCATTCGAGGGTTTATAGAGGGCCTGCAGCAATACCTTTCGGTCACACAACGCCAGCTGCTCCATTCAGAGCGCCGCTATCCAGGACAATGGTACCACAAAGGTGTTGACGAAGAGTTGGTTCCTTACTGCTCGCAATATGTGAAACGTCTCCTCGTAGGCTGGACCAACCCGGGTGAAGGCCATTTACCTAGCCTTGCCCGCTATATCGAAGAGTTCTTGAAGAATGCCCCCAACCTCGAAGCTATTGTGTATGTCTAAATCCACTGCATATTCACTACCCGGACATACCCTGTTGACTTATGAGCTTGGTTAGATGGATAGATTGCGATCTTCCATTCACTATAGCTATCGGGGAAATAGTTGGCAAGTTACAAAAGTTGAAGGCGTTCACTTTCAACATGTGCGCTACACACGAGTTAGCCTCCCTCCGACAAATACGAAATTTAACTTATCTGGATATATACTCCCACCAGAGTTACAGCAACCCCTTACATTCTCAAGAAATTTTGTCAGCCTCAAGTCATACACTCGAAACGCTAATCTTCGAAGAAGCAATGGCTCCTGAAAAGAACCAAATTTATCTTGGGAAACTTGTCCTCTATAACGGCAAGAATATCGTATTTCCAAATCTTCATACAATATGCATAAAACCATATCGGCTAGAACTAGACGATGTGCCAGCATTAATGAACGCTATAAACTTCCAGCATCTCACATACTTTGAGTTCTCCACCTCAGAGTATGAAGAGGGTAAATTCAGCCACGAATTTCTATTTCAGGCACTTCTAGATCAACCTAGCGCATACTCTAGTGCCAGAAAGCTTTCATGGAAAACATTTCGGTTCAGATCACAAAAGCCAGTTTATCCGAGTGAGACGTTCTTATCACTACTCTCATCGTTTGATACTCTTACGACTTTCGTATTTGAGGAAACGGGACATTCAAAAGGTGACACAGAACAGGAACTAACGTCTGTGGAAAGTCTCCTTTCAGCCCTAGAGCCACACAAAAACCTTACTTGGCTGAGTATTAATGTGCCTTCGCCCCATGGCATTCGGTGGCAGGTATCTCCTTTACAGTTATACAAAATCCAGAGCTCGTTCCCACGACTTGAACATTTAACATGTGTGTGTGAGCAAAGTGCACAGGTAAGTCTCCATGGGCCTAAACTTTTCGCTACTTGGAGTAGGTTTTTAATGCAGTTTTCCATCTTCAGGGTGATTTCTTTTCTATTCTCCCCACCTTCCGACACCTCTCTTGTTTTTATCTCCCAGCTGTTTCCTGGGTAAACCTAAATTCGGAACCAAGTATTACTGGGGTTATTGAGTCGATCTGCAAGCCATTCTTACGTCAACTGAGTGACGGAGCGCCATTGCTCCCGAAATGGGAATACCGCTACAAATTTCGTATGGTCGTCCTTGGACACTCTGCCTATATCTTAGGGAGTGGGCTGCAGCCAGAACCCCCAAAGTCTAGATACCAGAGCAGGGAGGTCAGTTCAGAGGGCCACCGAATACTCTACAAACCCGTGAGACCCGATGAAATACGGAACGGTGAATTTGCGAACCTCAGTTTTATGAAAGCTTCTGAATGGAGAATTAGAAATTACGATGCATCTGGAGATTGGTTCCAGGGTATCAAATTTTGATTACATTTTCCCGGGACTTCTCCAGATAGTCGGCCACAACGTATTTCACGGATCTCTATACCACTAATTGAAAAAAGAAAGAAAGAAGAAGAAGAGGAAGAAGACAATGCTTTTGGATTATATACTTTAATTGATATCCTAATGGCCGCGTGGCTGTCCTTTGTAATGCACAATGTTCCCTTCAAGGATAATAGCTCGCTAGCGAATCACAATGCTGTTTTGGTAGGTCTTTAATGTGTTGCCCTAGATATTTGGTAGTCAAAATCAGCTTTTCTAGTTTCCAAACTGATTGGAAAATACTGAACTAATCTTACACCAGACATCATCTTTTCTGTGATCAGTAGGTGTGCCTCTAGCCATCTTTTCTTCGTAGTCTTCCCTACTTTTCACCGCGTAATGATGCAACGCAATTTTATCTCTCGTAATGGGTTTCCTAAATGCATATGTTACAGTATCACCGTTTTCCCCAACCGTAACCATGCTCCCGTTAAGCCTGAAGCTGTGGGGACTGGTCGGCCCAACGTAATACTTACTCTGTACGAAACTTTTGATGTGCCTATTGTCGCTGTCCTCTCCGTCATAGATACATGACGTATACGCTTTTCTATTTCCGATAGTTGACTTGTGGGTCCTATTGTTTGAATCGTGTATTATCCAGGACACGCCAAGCGCACCGTACTGTTCGTAGTCTTCGAGAAATTGCGCCATGGACCTGCCAGGGGTTTTAGTGATCTCCAAGTATTCGTCCGCGTCAAGAAACCCTAGCCATTTGTGTCGGGTACCGAACCGTTGGTGGCACGTATTATAGGCTGTAAACTGCATTTGGCCGTTGCCTGGTCTTTCCGAAGAACTGAAATATAAAAATGTGATAGAATTGCGAGGGATTGGATAATCGTCGTGGTTTGAGAGTGCTGGGACTGATCCGTCATCGATGATGTAGAACCGGCGAATTCCTAAGTGATGGTAGTGGTGGGTGAGGAATTCTTGGAGATCTGCGTGTTGGTTCCGGATGACCATGCAAATCGCGACCGTCTCATCGATATCAGGCAGAGCGCCAGGGTACATCTACGAATCAATTTATCTAATTAGAATTTATATTTTTTTCCCAATGTACCCCATTTCGTTAGGAGGCTATTCGAATTTATGGGAAGGCCATCCGCTCACTGGTTTTTGAAGCTCCGCCGGAATATCCCTTTAGACGACGTTTGTGTTAGTGAGACTATTGGAGAAAACAGGGAGTGCTCGAAACTACGTCCGATTCGGGGAGCTAAAGGATATGTATATGCATACAAAGCCAGAGATTTTTCCATTGCCTCATCGACGGCTTCAAATACCAGCTTCCGAAGGTAGTCCTCAGTGGCTTGGATTACAACATCATCATTCTGGCCGTGGTCGCCGATAGGGCTCTCATCGTCGATATCAGTCGCAGTCGCATTCACATCTACGCCTATATCCCGGCGCAATGGATGGTTTGATCCCAGAGTAATTTGTCTGTTGGTCCCGTATAATATCGAAGGGTCCAGTAAAGTGTGCACATGGTCTTGTAGAGGTAGAGAACAAAAAACTAGAATGAAGGCTCCGGCAAGGAGGAAAAAAAGCTGCCATTTATAAACGAGAAACTGGAAAGCCATGTCGGCCAAGTCGCAAATAGTAACTAGTCGTAGTGGCCGAATAGCGGGAAGCTAAATGAGAAATATTCGAAATACCGCGCGTTAAAAGCTTATGAACGAATTGAAGAGAAGGTAAAAGGAGTGTGGAAATATTAGATATAGGATATCTTCATATTCGGAGATCTGACAGCGATAGAACCAAGAAACACTCTTAGGACCGAAGGCAAATACGTGATTTCTGTAGTCCTAGAAACCTTCAAACTTGAAGTAGCGGGTTTGACAGACTGCTTATAAGGAGAACCGCAGGGAGTTTACTCCTTGAAGGGGGGGTTTCATTCCTTCTGGGGTTAAAGATTATTTACAGCCAGTTCGGGGATAGTATCAGCAGCACAGGAGGCGAGAAATTAGGATGATAATCGACTTATATGCAGGCCAGTCTGATTGATCACGCAAGTGGCATAAACATATCGTATCAAAGTGACTCGGGGCCTCAAAGCGGGAGCCCAGGGGGTCGAGGAATTTAAAGATACAAGAATGGGCATGAGAGATGCGGCATTCGAAGCCCGAGTGCGAGGAATGTTCATCCACAAGATATTAAAAATATATATTGGGAAAGGTTCTCGCTTGGCAGCCGGCCCTCCTCCGTGTTGTTGTTGACATATTGTTTGTTACACAGGGCAAGCCACAGCCCGAAGCAGCACCCGCCTCTCTTTGGTTCGATCGATCAATCGAGCAAGCAAGCAAGCATCGGGCTGTAGCTCCATCCGTCTGTTTGTGCGAGGAGAAGTACGTCGACGTGGACGCGTGTCTATCGCAGCCTGCAAGTTTGTCGAGAGACGGTGACAATCGTGCTTGCCAATGATTTGGCGAGCGTATGAAAGCCCCTCCCCGGGCTCTCCTCGCTCGAGCTCTGCCTCCGACGACAGCGGGGAAAGAGAGCAGAATGTTGACTCATGCGCTTTTTGCGTTTTCGAGCGGTGTCAACCGGCCGGGACAGAACTGGCTAACTAGCCTCCGCAAACTGCGAATGTGCATGACGACCTGACTCTTCCGGAGCACCGACCAGCCGGTAGCTCTGCTTCCTGCGGCACAGCTGCGATTCCTGCGGGCCCACGACACTCGAGGCGATCTTTGGATCTCAGGTCACTCGCTCTGCGTGAGAGTTTGCCGCTGCACCGTCTGTTTCCTGCGCAGCAATCAACAATCGACCCGTCCTGACCCAGGGCATTATTCGAGGCTTCCAACATCTAGATCTGCGATTGTTCTCTTCTCCAGAGAGTACAGCGAAGGATATCTGCGTGTACATCAGGGCGCGGATACGGAAAACACGGGGAGGGGATTGGAGCGAGATCGAGCGAACCCCCGACGGCCACCACGAGGCCAACCTTCCTTCTTTCGGCTGCATCGACCAGCCTGGTGCACTTGGTGTGCTTTTGGTGCACTTGGATCCTGCCAGCGGGTTTGACAGTCGTTTCGACATCCCCAGCAAACCGAATACTGGCCAGCCTTGTCGACACGCTTATAAGGAATCCGCCCACTGCTCGCATTGGGGCTGCAGCAATATCGACGAGGCTTTCGGGATTCACTCCTCCAGGCTCGTCTTGCCTGAACCTGAACAGCTCACCCAGTCTATCCGCCGCCGGATACATAAATATATCAATCGCCAGACCATCGCCGCCGTGCCGTCAACGTAGCAACGCCTCCACAACCTGTGAATCTGGACCCGAACCTGTAAGCAAGAACCGTCCTCGCTCGTCTTCTCGTCTCTATCTTTTCTCCCTCCGTGAATGGTCTCTGACTCGAAAATTAGTTCAGACGTTTAGATCCTTCTTGAACACTCAAAATTTATATCACTTTTCTGTCGAACCACCAATCTCTCAAGCATATTCTAGAGCCTTATTTCTAGCCCAGAGCATCTCGAAATACCAAATCCCTCTACGATGGCCGAGGATTCTGTCCCGGGCGGGCGAGCTACGGTCTTGACCCTCCCCACGTACCCGCCCTCCAACTCTTCTTCGTCCGTCTATGCCGCCAGCGAAGCTTCGACGGAGACCACAACGACCTTTTCGGGTGCCAGCTTTGCGACGAATTCAACCATTGGAGACTTTGCATACGGCCACACCACTCCAGCACACGCCTACGTTCCGCGTGACGCCAGTAACACCCTTCCCTCGAACCCCTCCACGAATACCCCTCTTCCCTTGCTCCAGTTTCCTGATGGCGATACGCTGTTATTCATCAGCCCACCTCCCACCGCAGCTTCCGCGGATACGACTTCCTTTCGATATAGCGCGAAGACGGCCCCTCTCAGGGTCCTTTCCTCGAAGCTCCTATCCTCTGGTTCTCAGGTTTTCACCCAATTACTCGCTCCGCCAATGCAGCAACGGATCCTTAATCGATTGGTTAAACAAAAGAAAATCGTGCTTATCCACGGGAAGCTTCCTCAGGGGATCCGCTTCGTCATGGATCTCACCCCCGAAGACGAGGGGGAGAAAGCTGTAGAATGGCAAGAAAAACTATGGTGTCCAGATATTGTCCTGCGATGGAAATCTAGCTTGGTTGACTTTGAGCCACTCCCCCCTCCTTCTGACGAAGATAAACTTGCAAAAACCCTCGATGAGTTTCGCCAGAAGGAATGGGGTGGTGCCCGACCTGATGAAGATGGCGCCCCGAGCTCTCCGACACAAGTTACAACACCACCGCCCAGAAAGGCAAGCCTGCCCAAAAAAGACAACCTTCCCGAATATTCTTTCGGCCGTCATGTTCTGGCTTTGGAACGGTTGGTTCATATTCTTCACGGCATCGATCCGCTCGTCCAGCATACTGTAGACTGGTATACGCTGCATTGTCTGTCCGTGGCTTTTGGCACCACCGATGCTACTAGAGACTACATTGCACGCTGGATTTTTGCCAATTCCCTAATAATTGAGACCCACCCCGCATTTATTTGGCAGGTTTCTGTTGAAGCAGGGTTAGCTACAATTGCATCCGACGCGTTTGCTGCTGCCGTAATTCGGTATAGTTTCGATCCCACCAGTGCCCAGGACATCCCTGGAGCTGTCGACGCAGCCATCGCCTTCGCTACGCGCGCCCAAAAAGAATTCAAAGAGCTTCTTGGTGTCGCCTGGGTTGATCAATATCTCCCTCCCCAGCCCTCTGAGCCGAACACGATTGAAAGAAGCGACTACGACACATTTCGGACTAACCTCCAGGCATACATCTCGAGGCAAATGAAATTCAGCGGAGGTGTCGCAGATGTTTCCCTAGATGATCCCATTCATCCTCAGGCCTTGGCCAGGAATGTGTGGGCGTCGATTCAGCACGTCAGCTTGTGCAGTGAGGTTTCATCTTTAAGCCCTGCACTTCTCGATAAGATATCTCAATCCTACCTCCAAGTCGCCATTTTCCATTGGAATCGATGGGAAGCATCGACAGAGGGTGAAAGTGTCGGTAACGATGACCTCTGGAAAGATGTTAAACTTGGTGCCCCCCAATATCCCTTGCCATCTGTAACACAGCAAACTACCATCGATAACAATACTGAATCAGTTTTTTATAACGAAGACGCAAGAAGCGAAATTGCCAGCCAAACTGGGACAGAAATCGCAACACCTGGTGATGATGTGCGAAGCATCAGCAGCACAAGCACACTTAATCACGCGATGCGAGGGCTTGCTACCACCGAGCAACTAATCTCACCCGAGCCAGTCGTAAATACTTTCAGCAAGATCGATGACGATATGGCATCCCCTAAAAGTAAATATGTGTCTTCGCCAAAGTCTAGTAGTATAGAGCTTAGAGATGATAACAACATCGACTACCTCGGAAACAGCGATAAGTATAGCGATCAAAAGACAGATATATTTAAGTTTGAGTCTAGTAACAGCCCTGAAACCCACGGTGCTCAATATCGGCCAATAAGACCTCTATATCCGCAGTCTGATCATCGCGCTCCCGAATGGCTTCGATTGCAACTTTCCGCCCTCTCTAACGAGCACAGTCCAGCTCACTTCTGGGCCCTGATGCACCATCCCAACAACGATTTTACACGTGCTGCTGAGCCCCGCATCCGTTGCCTAGACTGCCCGGACATCCTGTACTTTGCCGGTCCCGGAGAGACCCTACAGAATTTTAGAATCCATCTTCGAAATATTAAGCATATTAATCGCCTCCAAAGTCGCAGAATATCTGAAGGGCTTCTAGGAACGGATGCTGCGAATGCTTCAATTAATTATGAGGGCAGCAGCCTTCGAGACCCCGAAGTTGACGCTTGGGAAGCGAGATATAACCCGAAACCCGCGCCTACAACAGATATGTCCTCCATCTCTATACCAAACAATCTCGTAAACATTCTACGTCTCTGTGACGCTTACGTGAAGAGCAAGTGCGCCGAGATGAGTGCTCGGAACGTAGTTTTCGAGCCGATTCTTCTCGAGGAGCAGTTGGCTTGTTTGGAAGAGTCGGAGCGGGCCTTCATGCCACTATGGTCCGGCGGTGAAGCCGTGCCTTCAAATAACAAGGCTGGAACCTCAAATCGCGGATTTGGCGATAGCTCCGCTAGCGAAAACATGAGTGTAAATGTCAGTAGCATCGGTGTCGGTAGCGTCTGCACCGCTTCGACTACTGATAGCTTCGTCGCTGTAAACAATCCCAGCAACAGCAGCAGCGCAAGCGTCGTTAGTATGTCTGACGAGGACGATGTAGTCATGTCCTCATCCGAGGAAGTTGGAGACGACTGGGTCATGGATGAGGATGATGACGAAGACGATAGTTTTGAAGATGATGATGATATCTATTTCTCTTAGTTCTCACTATCTTATCATTCCATATGATTATTTGGAGTTGGTTAATTTGTTTTGTGTTATTCGGTTGCATTGATTTCTTTTAACTCGCGTTAAAAATATATGGCTTTTACAGCATACGGTTTCCGGGCCGTAGTTACGGTTTCCTTTTCCTTCAAATGGTCAAAATTGATCTTATTGTCTAGGATGGAGGCGATTTATCCTTTTCTCTGTTGTCAGGCCTATAGTCATGGTTCTTAAGTTTACAAGCATATTAATTGGAACAAATCAAAATCACGAAATATTAATGAGGCGAAGTTAACGTATATCTCTTCGGTATTTGCGAATAAGCCGTATCTTTACTCCTCCCGATGCCGAGGATAAAAGCAAAGTCCCGCAGACCCCAGATTTTCGCTGACACAATCCTGAGACCAACAGGGCATGGTCTCCCGCATCAGCTGTTGCAGAATGCTCGAACAACACATATATGTCGCGGCGACTAGGCACAGCATCCGAATGTCCATGCGCTGCGCTTTGTGAAGCCTGGAACGAGATTGGATGACTATTACTTGATCCTGTAAACACAAATTGTCCGAACCCGGCGACCCCTCACTCCGTATTAGTATATGTTCCCTTTTTAGGTTTAAGAACAAGGGATTATAGAGAGGTCAAAGAAAATAACTACCTATCAATCTCATCGGCTCCAACTCAACGATTCGGCATACATTAATACCTACCTCCGGCTATACTTCGCTTCCATTGGTGATCTAAAGTTGGAAGCGAATGAGTATACCGAGGTCCGATTTAAGTAACTATGAAACCCTCGAAGAATTTCCTTTTACGCAGTAGCCTCGGTAATATGCCACATACCAGGGATCGATTCAATCCCGTCCGACTTTATTTTGAAACGGAGCCACACGATCTAGATTCGATTACCCCAGACGTAAGCGAAAGGAAAGCGTTTAAGCTACCATAGTTCAAACCTTGGCGCTCTCCA
This sequence comes from Dactylellina haptotyla, assembly GCA_031310005.1. Classification (NCBI taxonomy): domain Eukaryota; kingdom Fungi; phylum Ascomycota; class Orbiliomycetes; order Orbiliales; family Orbiliaceae; genus Dactylellina; species Dactylellina haptotyla. The sequence continues at coordinate 7,688,103 of CM062379.1, read as the reverse complement.
TACTAGTTGGTTTAGAGCGTTCGCGCCCAGGCATATATATCTGTGCTACAATCCGTATCTCTTATTCACATTCAGCATCCAATTCAGCAAAAGCCGAGCATCTTATTAAAATTAAAATATATCTCTTCTTTTCATTCGAATACTAAATACCATTTCCAATTCACATATACAAAATGCGCTCCATTCTCTTTTCCGTGGCCGTCATATCCCTCTTGCAAACTCTGTCTGCGGCACCTACAGAGTTATTGCCACGGCAAAGTAGTAGCACTCGGAATGACCTTCAAAACGGCGCTTGCAAACCCTTTAGTTTAATATTTGCCCGAGGAACTACTGAAGGCGGGAACTTGGGTTCAGTCGTTGGACCTCCTCTTGTTACCGCCCTAGGAAAAGTTCTCCCAGGAGGTGCGAACGCACTTGCTGTGCAAGGAGTCAATTATCCTGCAAACATAGCAGGATTTTCCGCCGGGGGAGATGCCGCTGGATCTAGAGATATGGCTGCATTGGCCGCTGGAGCCTGCAGCACTACAAAGATTATACTAGCGGGTTACAGGTAAGCTCACAATTGTAGCATTCTTAGGGGTAGCTAGCGAGTGTGCGCACTACATTTTGTCTATTTGCTAACAGTTCGGATTGCTGAGGAGTATATAGTCAAGGCGCTCAGCTTGTTCACAATGCCATTGCTCTAATGTCTCAAGCGACAGCGAACAAGGTTGGGGCGGTGGTCATGTTTGGCGACCCGGATAATGGAGACGCGCTTGGGAAAGGATTAGACGCGAAGTCTAAGACCTTTTGCCATTCCGGCGATCTGATCTGCGCAGGACAATCCATTATACTCTTCCCACATCTTACGTACGGCTCAGACACGACTGCGGCTGCATCTTTCGTCGCCTCGAAAGTTGCATAGGTAGATTGATTGCCTTCTCGCCAGAGCATACAGACAATCTCAACATGGCAAGTTGTCAAATTTCAAAGCATTCAGTGTATGCTGGTCATGCGCTCTTTGAAAGTTGATATCTCAGTTGCCAGTTTAACTTGCATTCACACACATATTTATATTGTTTTTATTCATATTAAGTCGAGAGACAAAGTTTCTTTATCCAATGAAACAAATCGTTTCCATTCCCATTCCTTTGCTGAACCATAATCAGGATCAAAGCAGTAAATATGTACAAAGTAAATTTAAAAACAAGTATATAAGACCCTCCAATCATTTAATATGAAATGTGCGCGAAAATTTAAAACCAGATCCAATAGGAAAATCATCGAAACACCCTTTTCGCCCGTGCTAGTGTTACTTGAGCTAAACGAAAAACAATCCTAAGAGTAGTAAGATTGCAAGCTATGCGATTTAATCTCTCCCCGCCAATTGTATGCGCACATTCTCCTCTTCGCTTTGCTCGTATGAGGGGGGTAAATCGCTTTCCACTGTAGCTCCCTGCTGAGATGGTTGTTGCTGCTGCAGTTCTGGTTGAAGGGAGGGTGGGTTATCTACAACCTCTGTTGTTGCAGGTCGGGTGACTGGGGCACCTTGTCTTTCTTTTTCTTCTTTATTCGGTCGACCATCAGACGATCCCTGGTTATTACGCTCGTTCCTTCTTGCTTCCTCCTCTTCCCTTTGAATCTCATACTCTGTCAGGTCGCGGAGAGGCGGCATCTTCTCAAATCTGATAGCTATGCTACCGGTCTTGCTTTTGACTTTCATGGTGCTGAATTCCTCCCCTTGCCTCGGGTTGCCCTTCAGCACAAGAATATTCCTTTCCCTAGTGTCTGGGTCCACAACATCACGAACGACAGCTGTGTCGCCTAAGCTACTACGGACATCGTAGGAGCCATGCGAAAGAGTGATCTCGATGGTTCCGCACCAATCTTCTGGGTACGTGATTTTCATACTGCCCGTACTAGTAGAATGTGTGGAGTCCATCAAAAAAGGACCGAGGGATGTCTCTACGGTGATTTGCTGGGATCCCGTTGTCGAGTGGGTATGTAGTCTGCGGACGAGCTCAGTCGTAGGTGTTGGGGAAGGTACGATCTTTGCCTTGATCGAACCACTTTGCAAATAGGTACAATGTTAACCCCGCCCAAAGACTTCTGAATGGGGCAAACTTACGAGATATTCTTGACTGTAACCACTTTTTTTAAGTTGAAAGTATTATTGACCGATTGCGTGACAAGGTCGACCAAAATCTCATCGTCCTTCGGGAAGTCGGGCACAGATGGCCGTGCCGACGAAGATGCTGGCGAGCTCGAGGACGGACAGCCTGGGCCCCAGTTCATGCCCATGCTGGACATTTGTGGTATATTCCTGAGTGCGTTTTGCACGTTCCTCTGTGTTTCTTGTATGCCGTACTGCACGTTCCTCTGTGCTTCTTGTATGCCCTGTTGCACGTTCTTCTGAACGTTTTCCTGGATTTCGTTGTTGGCGAGTTGGATATTTCTATATATGTGGCCGAGAAACATTTCAGGTCGAGAAAATTTGAGGCGCCTACGGGAGTTCCTTTTCTTTAAATAATAATTTGGTGGAAGAATACTGTGAGGTTGAATTGTTTCGGTTTCTACCAATTCTGTAGATCACAAAGATTGAAGACGGGCGCCGGTATATATTTGCCTGTAGGCAAGCGGGGTCAGATGCGAATCAGGCAACCAGCGCAAATAAATTTTCGAGAGGAGCTTGGTGGATAATCGAATTCTGCAGTGGAGTCGCCTGGTGGGGTTCGCCGAGGCTGACACGAGGCCGACCTGGTGCACCCTCCTGCGAGGTTTCGCTTTTCCATTTAGCGAAACGCGTAAGCCTCCATTGTTGTTGCTTACGTCAAGCAGCTGGTGACAGCTATCGCAGGTGCGAATCCTGGTTGGGAAACGCACCAAGACTCGTAATCGACAATATCCATGTAATTTCCGACCGCTACGATAGTATATACCAGGTGTCGGTATTGGCGGCAACAAATTTTATTTTCAGCCTCGAGAGGCTCTTTCACGTAAACTGCCTCATCAGCTTCTATTCATATATGGTGTTTGCTTGTAAACCCTCTAGGAAAGATATTTGGTGGTTGATCCAAAAAGCGAGACGATTCGACCAAGGAAGGGTTAAAGCCAGATAGCAAAACCTTTCCATGATGCTAATTCATTTCAGTGATACTATATAACAATCCACCTATATTTGGGGAATAAATGAGAAATCTGAAAATTGAAAAAAAAATAAAAAATATCCCTAACGCGCGTGACCCAATATCCTGAATAAAACCAGCTTAAGCGTCGAAAAAGAAATCGAGGACATTAATAGTAAGGGTAAAAAGAGAAACCACTTGTACGAAGAATATCAAGAGTGGTTGTTCATTTACAAAAGAATCAAATTCGTTAGTAACAGACCAGAGAACCTCTTCACAAGAATATGGCAAAAGGCAGGGTCTGGGGGTTTTTTCCTGGCTATTGCATCTAGTCATATAACCTGTAGTCCAGCCAGCCAGAAGCACACTCCGCTTCCGAATTTAATATCCAGGTTCACCAAGCTCTCTAGTCAGGACTCTGACGTTATCTACGAAGCCTCTGACTAGATCTTGAAACCCGTTTGGTTTCCTGTCCATGATCAGTCTGCCCTGATCTCTTACTCGTTTCGCGTCTACTTCAATCTCGAGTTCGTGCTCTTTCTTAGGACCCATTTGGGGCGGCCCTCCCCTCGAATCGCCAGCTGCCGCCGTTACTTGTGTTAAATCGACACTAAAGCAAAGATGCTGGTAGCTCAGACGATCTTTGTTTCTCTCGCCGCCGCCTTGAGGCACCAATCGGTCCATCTCTCCCCTCCAGGGCATTTCCATGTTGACACTAATCCGCCAATCAAACGCGGTACGGGGTGAAAAGACGTTTAAATCCGCAATTCGGGCCTTGATGATCTTGTTGAGAACTCTTCCTGTCTTCTGATCAGTTGTAACGCGGAGTTTTAGACGGTTGCTCCAATTCGGTGTCCGCTTAATCGAATGCGGGAGGATATCTTTGACATCCTCGGGTATTTCGTAGAAGGAATCTCGTTCCCGTAGATGCTTGTAAGTAAGCGGGATGCGGGATGCGGTTATCGCTGGGTATTCTTGCTGTGATTGACCCTGTTGACCCTGTTGAGCTTGTTGAGCTTGTTGAGCTTGTTGGGCCTGCTGGGCCTGCCGTTGAGAATCCGTAAACGTCCGATTGAGAAATTCATTCATACGCTTATGTTGAATCTACAATAACAAGTTAGTACGAATCAACTGGGAAAGTATAGTTTATCAAAGGGCGATTAGTTACCTCCGTCATGCTGCTCTTGAAAATCACTTTCAAGTTCGGGTCATCGGAATCCAGAACCGTCTCGGTCTTCACTGGTAAGTAGAGACGGTTACCGGTGTTCCTATCAAGAAGGATACCAATCTTGGCCTCAATTTCCAGCTGGGGTTTGTCCGGATCATCCAAATTGAACTCATTGTTGTCGACAACATGGATGAACAGGAAGTCACAAATATGCTTGGTGAGTTCTTCGTAAGGCTGTATATTTGTGATAGAGGGTTCCCAGGGACCGAGAACATGACTGGGGAGAGGCGCCGTACTTGAAGCCGTCTTTGGAAGAGCTTGCGGCGGGTTGTTCATCTGGGGCTGTTGCTGAGGTTGGGACTGGGACTGCTGTGGCGGCTGAGAGGACGGCGGTTGTTGATGCTGGGCCTGAGGTTGTGGTTGAGCCTGAGGTTGGGATTGTGGTTGTAGCTGGGGTTGATTTGGGGTAGGTATCGAGGGTGTTTGGGGGTTCGGTGTCGGTTGTGAAACTGTTGATGGTGTTAGAGGTTGTTGCTGAGACATTGCCGATGGGCCGGGAGGAGGCTGTCGTCGGTTTTGGATTACAGGGCTGCTGGATGAACTTCTCGAAGCTTTACGCGCGAAGATAGGCGGTTCGTCATGACGTGGTCTTTTTCTCGGGGGGCCAATAGGCGAAGCGGAAGATCCGGGTAGAGGTGGCTGGGAATTCAGGGGGACCTGAATCTGACCTAGTTGCGGCCTTGGAGGAGCGGTGAAGGAACTCCTCTTCACGGGCGGAGAAGGTTGTTGCTGTTGGAGTTGTTGGGACGTCGGAGGCAGGGCTGCTATTTGGGTACCGGGTTCCTCTTTGATTGATGGTTTGCTCCCGGCATGTGGCGAGCTTTCGTCCATATTGGAAGGTGGCCCCATGTTTAGGCGACTGGACGTCAACGTTTGGTCCTCCGGAGAAAGATGAGGAGGCATATCTGCGTCGAAGCCGTTGACCTTCTTTTCAGTCTTCACCTGTCCCTCCTGTGGCCATTGCGGTGTGGTTTGATCGCCGTTGGAAGGTCTCGGCTCTGAATTCGAACGGCTGTCGATCTCCATTTTCTCCCCGTAATTGCTCGAGGGGTACCGTTGCGGTGATGGAGGCGGGTGCCTCGGGGATGGCATCCCCATGGACTGCGGACCGTGCGTCGGAGTGGGTGGTTGACTCCGTTGCTGTGCTGGTTGTGAGGGAAAAGTCGGAGGAACAGGCGTGCCCGAGTTCATTCTCTGACTGACAGGGCTCTGGCTTAACGAATAGTTCTCATTTGTTCGTCCTACGGCCCAGTCTTCCTTTTGTCCACCGGAACTATCTTTTCGATCATCAAGGTACATTGGGACACGAGTCTTGGGGCTGACGCTAAGATCTCGCTCGCGTTCTCTCTCCATTCTATCGCGTTCCCGCTGCTCAGCCTGCATCTCCTCAAGTTCCTTCTCCCTACGTCGTTCGGCAAACATTCTTTCTCTAACTCCCCCGACCCTTGCTTCCCCTCCTGGGCTCGCCCCAAAATTATTACCACCTTGTACCGGGGACACGGCGATTGACGGTGCCTGAACAGGGGTGGTCGGAGTATGCGAGAGCGACGGCGGAGGAGGTTTCGCTCTGGGTTGTTGCTGCTGCTGTTGCTGTGGCTGCGGGGGCGGTTGATGCTGATGGTGTGGAGGCGGATAGCCAGGTCCAGGCGTGCCCATCGGAGACATTGTAGGAAAGGCATTGGTATAAGGGCTCCCGTAAGAGGTAGCGCTAGTCGGTGTCAACTGTTGCCCGCTTCCTGGGTGATGCCCGGGGGGACCAGTGAACGGACTTCCTCCCGATTGGGCGCTAAGAGGATGCGGCGTGTTATAAGGGCTCGGGCTTTGCACATGGGGTCCGTAGGGGTTTTGCTGACCCTGGGAATTATTTCGAGGCGAAGGGGAGGGGAACGGGTAGCCAGCCTGAGAAGATGAACCGGAGCTTTTCCTATGATGGTAGGCAGGACTCGGTTGATTCGGGGTATTCGAATGGGGTTGGAAAGGACTCTTGGGAGGCTGAATCGGAGGAGGGGCGGGTCGGCCGCCAGGAGACTGTTGGAAGTGGTGCTGCTGCTGTTGCGGCGGCGGCGGCGGCGGCGGCTGAGGGTGAGCATGATGGTGCTGCGAGTGTTGCGGATGTTGCGGATGTTGTGGATGTTGTGGGTGCTGAGGATGTTGATGCTGAGGATGCTGAGGATGCTGAGAGTGCTGAGGATGTTGATGGTGCTGAGGGTGCTGAGGGTGCTGCGGGTGTTGAGGATGTTGCTGGCCCGGGTAATGTTGGTAAGGGTGCGGCGATTGCTGCGGGGGAAGAGGGGGATTGGGGGGCTGAATTGGCGATTGTTGGGGGTGATAGGAGCGCGGGGACTGTGATGACGATGATGTCGAGATGGGCGGCGGAGGATGAGGGGTAGGCGGTTGGTTCCTGGCGGCACCGCTGGCCGGCTGGTTCATGATGCTGCGAAGGTCCATCTTGGGGCCGTCCTGGGCGATAGGAACGCCAGGGAGAGGCGACAGAGGAGGAGGATTCGAGATCCACTGGGCGGCGGCGGCGGTCGTGGTTGCGGCTTCGATGGTGCGAGTGGATAGAAGAGGTGGAAGAGGAGGAGGAGATGAAAAGGACGGCGTTGATGGAGCGGTCGAAGCGAAGGCTGAATCAACGTGATCGATGTCCCTATCCGTCGCCCCCACCGCCTTCGAACCGGGTTTCCGGGGAAGCAGAATCTTCGCAGATTGGCCAAGACGGTTGGGGATCGTAGACGGAGAAGAAGCGTCTCCGGAAGTCGGGACGTGCGAAATGTGGCGGCGGAAGGGCAATCGGGAAGGTCAGGCCAGGCACCAAGGAATCCCAGTTTTGGGGGGCAGAGAGGTCGGTAGGGTGGACGTAGACGGACGGACAGATGGACGGATCCACGATAGGTCGAAGAGGTTGAGACGAGGGGGGGGGGGGGGGTAATCGATCTGCTTGTCGTTCCGATTAAAGATATATCTATCTATCTATCTATCGATTACTGTAATTATATTGCGATACCGCCCACCGCCATCTAAGTTGGTTGATTGGAGGGACCGAGGAGGGGAGAGAGGGACTAGAGCGAAGAGGGGAAGAGGGCGGTCGACAGCAGGATCTGGGGCTGGAGACGGTGATGATGACGACGGGCCTGTTCCATAATAAGTCTCGTCGTCCTCCGCTGTGAATATCAGAACGATGCCAGAGATGGTGATGATGATGATGACGATGATGGTGAGAATATGACGGGTTCCGAGTGGGAAGGAGAACGCGTGCGCGCTGGGAGGGATCTCTCAGCCGAGGCAGGGAACAATTGGCAAGTCGAGAAAAAAAAAAAAAAAAAAAAAAGAGAGGGTTCGGTTTGGTTGTGCGGGAGCGAGTGAGCGTACGTCTTGTTGAGAAGACTCGACAATGCGGTGGCAGAAACCCGGGGAGAAGCCGTCGAGGGAATGGCAATGGCGGTGATGGGAGACGGTGATGGGAGACGGCGGCGGGAAGGGTGGTGAAGTTGGAGACGGAGGGCGACGATGGCCGGTGCGGTGGGAAGAGGTGAGAGGAGGAGGAGGTTTGGTGGTCGAACGGAAATAAAGTGAAAGGTTGGGCAGCCACCGCTACAACAACCACCGCAGTATGATTATAATTATAATTACGATTAATTGCCAGACCCGGATGCAACAGACACCACGTTCGCTCAGTTTTAAATCGGTGCAACTGCCAACTCTCCTCGTTATCCGGCGTGGCCTGGGGATTCTAGAAGGGCTCGATCGAGTGGCCGGGTCCCGCGAGTGGAGATGCCTTCCAGACAGACCGGACAATTTTCCACGCCTTCACCGCTGCCCTCGGGTATCTACTTGGAACACCCTTATATCTCTATCGTCCGGATATCAAAAATTATAACTAATCGTCGCTACCGTGCTTTCACATTGTTATCACTCGCCCCCCCTTTTGAAATTCATGCATATCATTCCTTTGCTCATTGTTGATACACGAGCCGAACTTTAAAGCACGCCTCGCGCTCGCTTGATGCGAGGACAGCCCGATATGAGATTGAGAATCACAGAGGGAAGAAGGGTTTGATCATCACCTCCATCGTATATATCAAGGGGGTCCTGATTGATCCGGCTGCACAATCTCGCGCATCCAGCCTAGCTCCAGCCGGCTGAAAAAAACAAAACGGACATGGACATTTCAATGCACAAACCTCGAAGCCTTACCTTACCTCTTCTCCTCATCGGGCCTTTCTGGGCAACCAAACTACCATAATGCCTCCGTGTGCCAGCCTGTTCCAGTCTGTGCATGTAGGCATTTCGCCCCAGTTGGATTAGTCGCACAATTTGGTTCCACCATCTGGCACCATGCGATTCCCATCTGACCCCGATGCAACATTTCAACATGCAATCGGGAAAACAAACATGTCTTTGAACACACCCGCCAACCAGCTCTCTCTCTTCCAACCCTTTGACACCATTTCATGTGCCTGTGCCCTAATTCTCACGCATGCAGGTCCCCCACAATTGCTGCCGGGGAGGAGGAAATCCAGAAAAGAGTCCGCACCCCGAGTTTTGCAGGCGAACAAATTGCAGACCCACCTTTGCCCTGCCTGAGTAACCAAATCCGACCCGGCCCCATGCAATTTCCAGAACTGCGCCTTTCCACTGAAAAAGAAACAAAATTTTCTCCCTCTTGAGAGTTTCGGTCAATCTTGGGGTTACGTGACAAGGCAGCAACTTGCGGATGAGAGGATAAAAAACAAAACCAGCGAGGTTGCTCGTTCGGTTGTTTCAATTAGATTGGATCGTTGAAGCTTTTCTGTTCCCTTATCTTTTCATCCGCCGACGCGCTGCAAGTGGCGTTTCGCTAGACCGGGCCAGAAAAGAACCCCAACCGCACCCAAGTTCCATTCGGTATCTTCCGCCGCTCATCATTCATCACCCAGTGACCTCACCGTTATAAAAAAATTAAAATATACACAAACAGCAGCCTTGCAGGGCCAAATATATATATGCAATTGTACCATCGCCGTTCGATATCCATAGTCTTATTCCTATATCCACCTCCATTGGATAAACCATTCGAATAAATACACTCCATCGTGCATGGCTTCTTTGTAATTTGCAGCGTGCAGATTTCACAAAATACAAATACACTTGTCATTCCATCATAGTGTACCAAAGCTCACCGTAATGTCATTTTCAAAGCCCAATGATAGTCTCTATTCCACAACCTTATTCTCCTCCGGGCTCCCTTCGACCGTTTCAAATCCCTTTCTTCATCATGCATCACACGTGCATCGCACATCAAACGCGGGTTTCTTTGTTCACCAAAATGTCACGCCCAACAACAAACAGCTTACCCTCCAATGCCGAAATCCAACATACGTGATCTTGTGATATGTACATGTCCGGTTTCAAACAATGGACAAGAAATCTTTAGGGTGTTCTTGTTTTCTTCCCTTTCCCCGTTCAGGACATTCTGAGAATCCATCACGCTACGCTCATTTTCCCGATCACTAGAGCTCCCCTGAGACTAGCTATTCGCACGCAAGTAGATATCTTCTAATTCCATCAGTCGACATTGCTTTCCGACTTGTTTAACCAGTATTTTCATGGTTTACCCGCCTTCTTGGTTTAATTTTAATTATTTGTTTTAATTATATGACATTGTACATGAACCGCTTCCATTCAAAACTCAGCATCACCTATACTGCTTCACCGAAATACCCCTAGTCACATCAGGCGAAACCATATGGCTAGAAATCGCCTCCAAAAAATACACCAGAGGGCGCCGGATATAAAAATGTGGGTTTTCTGTTAACGGGCGCGATACCATGTCACTTCAAGTTGAATCTACTAACTTCGTTGATCTGCCACAGAAAGCAGGACCGGTCGTCCTGTTCAGTCCCAAACGTTCCCTCTGATTCGTTTCCATTCACTGTCGGATCGGTGAATTCCGCATCTTCTTGTAGAAAGTCTTTCTCTTTTCCAAATAGCTCCGCTCCAAAATATAGCTTTAAGTCACTTGTGAGGCAACCTATTGACACTACCGCTACCAAGCCGGCACAATTAGCGGACGCCCAAATGCGATATGAAAGTGATGAAGATAGCGAGGATGCTGCTTCGGTTTCACCGCCTCAAAGAATTCCTATTTCGGAGCTTCCAAGTGTCAGAATTTTAAATAGGTTTAAGGTATTTTCCCTCGAAATGCTCTCGCTAGAATGCTCGTTGACTCTCTCGTCCAACGACGTCCAGTTTTTGAACCCTTTCCGCGCGAGATCTCTTAGTGTCACGGACGATGCATCCTCCGGCATATCCTCCAATGATCTGGTGGATACCGGTCCAAAGGGGGCTGATCCTAAAGCAGGTAAGAGACGTTCACTAACTATCCATCTATCTCACGAGGGATACGTGCAAAATCTTGTGAACGATTGCTAATATATGAGGAGGACAAAAGAGGCCGCAAAGGGGCCGGGAGAGGCAACTTCCACGTCTTCGACTAAGTCACCAGAGCAACATCAAGAAGAGATTAGCAAGCTCGCGGCACAATCCAAGGAAACCAACATGGATCAAGCAACCATAGATCATTGTGAGTTAACTTTATGCACTGTTGCACGTGTTCGTGTATTTCCCATCGCTCACAACCGGGAACCTTTAGATTCTACCGGGGAAGCGGAACTACGTCAACGGGGTATAGCCGTGGAAAACAAAAGAGAAGACGCAGTTGGTGAGATTATCAAGCAATTTGACCAGATGAACGTAGGTTAAATACACATCCCTCTGAGACGGATGATAAATTGAGATCTCTCCAGAACAGGGCCATGGCCTACGCAAATCGAAATCCCGATGCTAGATACCACCAAGGTCGCCACGGCTTATGGATCTACAGGCTTAACGCATCCACAGGAATGTTTCCAGAGTGTCCCGCTATTAGTACCTGTCATGAATGTATTGGGGCCATCCCAGAAGACCAAGCCAAGCAGGTGAATATAGTTCCCTAGAGACAATGTACGTCATTTCTCTTCATTTCTAATAGACTAGCATAGTATTATACCGAAACAGCTGGGAGATACCGTCTTTGTCCCCACTACCGTCTGGTTGTTGACTCGCATGGGTTCGCTGAATCTCTTTATGTGCGTAAAACCCCTAATCCCTCTGCATCTTGGGGTAGGATTAACTAGGCATCTTCAAAATACAGGAATACGGTGGTTCTCAAAGCTGTCCTTTCTGCGGTGTACCCCGTGGGACTCAGGTAATAAACATCTCAGAACATTTTTTGAATCCTTTAAACCGTTTTCACTGGATTCACATTCAATAGGCCACCCTTCATCGGCGAGAATGCCATTTCTTCCTCCCAACACCAAATGAGCGAGTTACAGATCTTACGAAGCCGGATGAATTTGCTACAGGTCTATCCGACGACGAAGATTTCAAGCTCCTTCGTACAGACCCCCACGCTTTCGATGGCAAAGAGCCCCAGGACAAACGGTCCACTCCGCCGCTTCCAGAACTCGAATTCCCTGCCACGGAGAGTTCCGATGACGATAGCGATTCAGCCGAAGAACTGGAATATTCCCCAACACCACCACCGCAAGAGCGAACTCGGAAACCCAGATCCCCAAGTCCCGTGTCGGATGACAACTTCAATTTTTCAGATGCTTCTTGTTCGGAAGATGATACAACTCCGGAAAAGAGACCGAGAGCAGCAAGCACAAAATACCAAGCTGGGAAACCACGCATCCTCGACGACAAAGATCGCATAGCAAATGCCACGCACTTCGACCAAGTGCGAGAACTGCTCAAGAAGTCAAATATAGCTGCAAAATCCAAAAGTCATTACGCATATGGTGTCCGAGACATCAAACCCCCATCCGCAGCTTCAAGGTCCCTTATAGACCAGCTCTCAGGAGCAGTAAGATCTGGAACTGTCGCGCGACCATTCTGGGAAAGCAACTCTTATATCACAGTCTCGCGGACCGATTTCTCCACCGATGATGGCCACGTACAAAGAATTCCTGATGATTCCCTCGAGAATGTCACCGTAGTTCGTGGCCAACTCGGAAAGGCGAACCCGGCTGCGTCAACTGAAGACTATGCGGGGCCGCCGAGAGTACTTCCCAACGCAAATCAAGCCTGGTTCCAGAGTAGATTCAAGGCGGATGTAGGAGCGTACGATGGTTGGAGGAACGCTACAGACGGCTCTTCTGATATCTCAAAGTTAACAATGGATACTACTGGCCCAACACATCCTACGACATTTTATACCGAGGATACTCTAGAACAACTGAATTGGTATGGTGATACCGGCAGAATGATAGTTGGCACTACGGATCCTCCAAAGAAGAAGACACCAGATAAGGGAGACAAGGAACAATCAACAAAAGACTCTTCGGACAAGGTAGACAAAAAGTCATCAGAAGAGTCTGCAGATAAGGGAGACAAAGCAACTAGCAAACCTGAGGATGATACTGGAAACGATAAACCCAAGAAATCCAAGCCCGATCTAGGCCTTCCCACTGATTCGAATGTAGAGACAGTCGGCAAAGCTGCCCAGCCACATCTTGAATACACTGAAAAACCAAAAACAGGGAAAGGCAAAGGCAAGAAGAAATGCAAACATTGCCAGAAACAGACTGGTAGTTTAGTAAGTTACCTAACCCGTTACCGGAGCGGAAAATTTGATGATATCTTTTTCTCACTTTTATATCTCTATGATAGGGCCAAAGCAGGAAAATGGTACACTACGGAAAGTGCTGGCCGAAGTGGTTGGGAGACGATGTTCCTGACAATGATCCTGACAAGGACAAAGACGCCCGTGGTGACGACGATCGCACCGGCAAGGGGGATAAGGCAGGCGTACATGCTCTGATTTCTCGCAAACCAGGACTTGTAAAGAAAGTCGATGACTCGGATTCCGAAGAAGACAGCCCACCAAGCGAAACACTTGAAAATCGTAGTTTCTCCGCTCAGATCAAAGAAATGATTGAAAAATTCGAAGATGAGAGTGATGATGATAAGAGGCAGAGTGAGGGGAAGAGTCAGGAGGAGGGTGAGGGGGAGAGTGAGAATGAGAATGAGAATGAGGATGAGGAGAGTCAGGAGGAGATTGAAGAGGAGGCGCTAGAGAATGACAGAGAAGGAACCTCTAGTGATGAGAATGTTGCGCCGACTAATGATGAGATGAACAATTCTAACGTAGATAAGGAAGAAAACGATGAAGAAGAAGAAGAGGAGGAGGACAAAGTTGAAAAGAACGAAGTTGAAGAGGACAAGGGTGACGAAAGCGACGCAGATGAAGATTTAGTAGGTAACGAAGGTGACGAGGAAGATGGAGATTTAGTAGATGACAAGGGCGATGAAGAAGCGGGAAACACTAGAGAAGATGAAGAAGTAGGCGACGAAGAGAAACTGGATGAGAGCCCAAGCAAAGACTGTGGGGAGGAAGATGATAATACTGGAGATCGTGAAGAAAAATCGCACCTCAGCGGTAGCAAACTAAACAAAACTCCCAAAAGCATTTTAAAGACCCGGCAATACAGAACCCCAGAGCTCGCACTGTCCTCTTCGCCTACAAGCAGTTGTCACGATAGAACACCAGCTTCATCACCGTCCCCCGATAGTCGACCTCAAAAGCGAAAACGCTCCTCCGCAAGTGTAACCATACTAACACCACTAAGGCCTATATTTCCAGAGGAAAACCTAGTTTCAACACACAAGTCAAAACTCAAGTCAAATCCATTTATTCCCTCGAAAGCTACCAAAGTCACTGCTTTCACCAAATTGATAGACTCAAAAATATCCTCGCATAACTCGAAAGATGGAAAGAAGATTAAAGTTGAAACACGAACCTTCAGAAGAGCGGCCCGCGGGAAAACCCCTGGGGAGAGGGTGTTTACAGAGGTCCTAGAATCCATTGACGAGCCTGGACAGGAGAAAATTGTGCATAACTTTTATAGATTTGAGAAAGGCGAGCTCCTGGACGAATTTTGGACTAAGAAGCGAAAAACTGATAATGAGGTGAGCGACTATGGTGCCGAAAATCTTGCTATTGTTCAGCATCTAACCTATATATCAGGAGAATAAAAATGAGGTGGACGAGGACGAGGGCGATGAAGATATATCATCGGGTAAAGGGAAATCTCCTCAACCGACATCACCCCAAAAGAGGAAGCAATCGGACGCCGAAGAGACTTCGGAATCCGAGCAAAAAGTCCGCAAAAGAGTAAAAGGCTTGGAGAAATCCACAGATGGTGGAAGCGAAGTCAAAGGCCGAGGAAAAAGCATAGGCACCTCAAGGCCAACAAAAAATGTATCCTTTGCAACTCCAGTGACTCAAGATAAAGAAAAAGAGTTTAGAAGCTACAGAAAGACACCTAAAAGGGCCAAAAAGAATGCTTCCTAGTTTGTTGCTTCAAAGGGGACCAGCAAGGGAAGACTAAGAGTCGATGATTCTCAAATCCGCGTCAGGCATATAGAGGTACAAAGTACTTCCGCGAGGTATATGTTATAGTCTTTAAGCGCGGTTTATTGATAAGCTTTCCAAGTCTAGCTACGTAGAGAATTTTATCCCATAAATGGTTTGTGTATCCAAAAGTGGATATCACTGAAGCATTTCAAGCTTCATGGATTCATTCGGATCTGAAACCCATGCAAAATTTCCTGTTTTAGTAATATATAACCTCTCTCGCACATGGTGTCCCAGGATGGCTATAGTTAATATGCAAGGCCATTGCTTTGATCTGGGGCAACATCCCAGTTTGGTCGTGTCGCTATATTCGGCTATTTTAAGTAAAGGAGAGTGTGATTGTGAGGAGTTAATCCCTGCTGCAGCAGGTCACACAACGTGTTGGATTTGATGTCTCCGACCGTTGAAGGGGATAAGACGGTCTGATCACCTATCAGAACCGTTCCTCGGGTCAGCTGAGTGGCAACAGGGCTGAATAGACGGTGAAGAGATTGAGCATAGTCCTAGTTCTGGCAATTAATATATAAAATTTTAACCTAGCTATATATAATGAATTATATGAACCAAGCTTTGTGCTATTTGAGTTTGTATATATATAGGGTGCAACTGCCAAAGAATATAGGAATCCATAGACCCTCAAGATCTTAAGAAAATTTCCAAGTTCGCCCTGAGCCAAGTCTCTAGACTTCTTTTATAAAAACAGCCCCCCTCAAAATTTCAAGTATATCGATTAAGATCGAGCATTTCCATGCCTCGCTGTCACAAAGCACTAAATCGGGATATACACGAAAACATAACGGCCCAACGCTACCAGTTGTCGGACTCGATTGAAACGTTAATGCAAAACAAAGAGCAGTCAACCTCCTGGTCTGACGCAGACGAAAAGCAGATACAGGAGTTAGACAAAGACCATAAAAAGTTAACTATGCACTCAACCACCCTTTACGACCAATTCGTAGTGTCAGAAGAACGTCGCAGAAACATGCACGTTTCCTATGGCCGACTTGCACAGATATGGGTCGTTTAAAGTCAGAAAACACAACACAATTATAGAATTAGGTGTTCAGGACAAAACACCTAAGCTAAGCGAATATCATGATAAGACCCCGCTGGAGAGCTTCACCATCGACAAACGGGACCTTGGGCGAGATGGCCTCTGTGCTAGAATCAACGAGCGGCCGCACGATATGGACGCTTGTACATACATGGCCGAGCTAGCCCATAATATGACATTGTCGAAAGTCATATATCTGATTCTATTACCATGTCCCCTTTTCATGCTTAACGCGAAGTGCTGAGCGAAACAATATTATCCCTTCGTTTTTTGTTTTTTTTTGTGTATATACGGAGTTTTGGCGACGGTTATCTAGCTAGGCGACAATGCACTTATCTATAGCTTCCTAAGATTTCTCCCCATAATAAGAATCGATGAAATTTAGTCTATAGTACAATCGATATACTAACTGGTATACCGATAGCTAACCACCTTCTGTGGTCAGGCGCACCACAAACATATAAATGTCTCACTATAATAGTATAGATCTACAACTATATTAAAATCACCATACTTAGTCCGGTTACAAGAAGCTTTTAATAGTGTAGAATAACTACAGTATCGAAATGTCGGCACATCTGGGTAAAGGATTCTCATCAGCTTATCCTCACAGCGAGCAGAAAGACTTGGATTGAAACTGCGGAGAACCCTCAGTTTAGGATTTCCAAGCTACCCGAAAGATCGTGTCGAGAAACACTTTCGCTCTAGGAAATGAAACAGACAGTCGACGTATAAACAATAATGCCTACGAAATTGCGAAATGATGCACCTTACTTCCAACGTGGCAGAAATTAACCGGTCGACGTCGATTATGGACCCGTCATAGCTCAGGCTGCCGTTGACCCACAGATACGGTCAATATTACCATCGGAAGTCAGCTGTGGAAAGTTGAGGGCGTTCTAACGGATTTAAGTATTCCATGCCTTCCTTTGGGCGTTTGGATGGCAGGTATGGCTCTATCATTCGCCGTTCGCAGAAATTTCCATGCATATGCATATGCATGGAGGGCTGCGTGGAAGACGCATGGCAGACCATGACAGGAGACATTTTGCCCTTTTCGTGCAAGCTGGGCTTCCACGAGGGCGGTGCTCAGCCTATCATTTCATGTTGTCTTCGCCAGGCACACTCAGGTTTGTCCCTTTTGTCCCTAATTGGGACAGGACGCTTGGGTATTCCCTTTTGAATACCCGAACTCCATCCACCGGCGGACCAAGCCAAACCCAAGAAGGCCTTTCGAAGAGGTCGCTGCAACGCTTTCGAGCTGGGACTCAGGGAAATTCGCGCAGCTACTCGGGTTTCGGTCTGCGGCTACTTCTCGTTTGCGACACAACTGCAGCTTTGCGGCACAAGACCTATCAGTTGGAAGCATATTTATAGAGCTGCCTAGCTGCGGTCGTCAAACGTCAGAAACAAACGGTTGGAATCACTGAAACACCATGCGACTATTCGCATGGAGCCTGAATCTGTGGCGTTTGAGGCTGCGGTAGCCTGTCGACGCGATGGTTCAGAGATGCACTGGCCAGCAAGCGGCGCCGCAGTTGGCTGGGTAGCTACACCTCCCTGTAAGAGTATAAAGTACTGTCAATATCACAGGGTCATTCACGGATCAATATCGATATATCATTAATCCGTTCGATGATTTGATATCCGGATAGTCGATACATTAACTCTACCTTCTTCTACTCCTCACCCGTCTCCTTTGCAAGCTTTGGCATCAAAAAATACAAGTTTCGGATCACTCTATTCAAAAATGGCTGGCTTCCTATCACTCCCCCGCGAAATCCGCGATAAAATATACTCCTACACCGTTCTATTCAACGACCCGCTTTTTACCCAAGAAGCTATTGAAGACATCTGTCGCAGGCAATCACCTACTGTTCATACCTTCAGCAACTTCCCTGTAGTCGATCTATCGATCCTTCGGGTGAACAAACAGATACACGAGGAGGCATCGCTGGTCTTCTACACCCAAAATGTATTCTCCGTCAAGGTTGTAACGGAGGCGTACAAATCCTACAACGAGCCAAAGCAATGCTTCCGCGCTAGATGGACGACTCCATGGGAAGATATCGCATATGAATTCACTGAAGAAGGCGGATTGGGTCATTTCTGCCCAGGGGACTATGGCGGCAAGCTTGGAAACGAGATCATCCAGGACGAGGTTAAAACTTACATTTACCCATCTCTTCGCTACCGTCATCTTCTTCGCAAGATTCGTATCGAAGTCATCGATACTTGTTTTATTCAGAATTTCGGCCAGCAGAATCAATCGCCTAGACGAAGCATCTGCGTGACAAAGCGCCAAGGGCTCAAAGGGCTCTTGCGAGGGACCGGCCTTCGGAAACCTACCGCAAGCTCTAACAAGCTACCTCTCCGTTCGATTTTTATGCCATTGGCCTGCAGACTACGATGTCTTCTCGCAGCTTGCAACGGGAAGGTTAAAGTCGATATCAAAGTGTCGAGCAACATGGTTGAAAACTTTGACGATTTGAGCGCCAGGATGTATAAGGATCTGGTCGAGCTAGCTTCACCATTCACCCGAGGCTATCAGATGGCGAATATCGACCTTCAGATTCCATTCGAGGAGGAGTATGAATTCGATCCCAAGTATGAAGGGCTGAAAGAGAAAGTCCTCAAGAACTGCAGCAGAGATAGAAGAATCGAAACCGATGGACAACGCTTTGAAGATATTGACGTCGAGTTGATGCTACACTGGAGGCTGCTGAAGGGAAGGTTGGTGATCAGATGAGGACGCATGTATACAAGTTTATTTCTTCCTTTTCTTCTTTTTCTTTTTGCATATATGGTGTTTGGATGCCGCATAGCATGGAGTTTGTGGTTCTGTTTCTTTTAATATACCCAGGTTGGTCATGTAGATGAGTTTCGCAACATAGATAGACTTAGATTACTACCCATCAAAGCATTTCGTTTTTTACTAATATTATGCTTTCATTAATCGCCGCTCGTATAAGTTGGGACCATGGTATAACTATTGTACACGAACTATAGGTAAATGGTATATTTATTATACAGCCATAATATATCTATCAACTACAACATCGACCTCAGCCACCCCTTCTTTGGCTTGTTCTTTTTCTTGCCTTCTGATTTGGCATCCATTTCTTCTTCTGCGAACAACCCCAAACCGAGCTTTTGTGCGAGACTTAAAACTCTCGTTCCGACGGTCTGGTTGTCTCTCCGATTCTTACCCTCGCGTCTAGTCACAGCGATCTTATCTACCAGCTCCCAAAGTTTCCCTTCCATAACTATCTTTCCATCCGGTCCGAGTCGCGGTCTCCATTCGGGACGGATTCTCGTCTTCGATCCCTTCGTCTCTAAAATATCGTCACTCGCAAATCTTGCGAACGAATTCTTTAAACTCTGGCTGTTCACAGCTTCGAAGTAGCTGAGATCACCTTGGTGGTAAAGAGTTTTCCCGAGTAACTGGGAGACATCGAGCAATCGCTTGGAGTCCACCCATCCGTCGTCCGGCCCGTCTTTGCCTTCGGGAGGCGTTATTCCAACAACAGCAACGCCGGCAAGCCACACGCCCTCGATGAAAGGCCAGACCATAAAACAATAAAAGTCGTAATTTTCTCTCCCTCTTTCTCTTTCCTGTGGGCTGAGTTCGACATATTCCACATCATTGACTGAATTTGGAGAGTACACCACGTTGATAACCTCGTCGGCTTCGAGCTCTTGGAGCGTTTTGTGTAAATTGGCGAGTAGGCCCTCCGTGGGGAAGACGAATTCGCCTCTGAACAGGCGGGATAGGAAAGATACGTGGTCGTAGAGTTGCTGCCAGCTGATCCGTTGGTTTGCTGGGCCGCCGCCTTGTTTGATCTTGGTGTACATTGCGGCACAGACGATGGCTTCAAGGATGAACAGGTGAATGACCATATTACGATAAAATGATAATTGGAACCTGGGCACCAATGTTAGTTTCTGCGACGGGCTATGGATAAGTTTCTTCAACTACATACCGATCTACCGCGTAATAAGTCTCTTCGGCGAGGCTGTCGAGCTTGCCGACAAGATCACCAATGACTTCAAGACCTCTCTCGACGACAACTTCAGTTCCAACCCCGCCAAAATGTGCTACTTTAGCACCTTTACCCACAATTCTGCATTTTAACCACTCGATACGTCGTATAAGCTCTGTTTTCCCGACACCCCGTCCACGCAAAGTGAGCAACACGGTTCCGATGAGAGAGGTGGGCATTACCACCGAGCAGGCATTGATGTCACTCAAAACCTTGTATCCAAGGCTGCGTAACAACCGAACACGCTGGTCCTGTGTGAGCACGATTTCGGGAACCTCGGTGCCGGTGGTCGGATCTGGGGAGATTGCTGCGGGGATGGTGGTTGTTCTTTCCAGCTGCTTGAGGATAAAATTTCGGAGACTCCACGGTTCGTGGAATCGAACGTCTACTCTTCCCATTTTCAGAGATAGAACAGAGCTTGCGTTAAGGAAGTCGTAGAGATTTTCTTTCTTTTTAGGAACACCCAAGAGTTCATTAATGTAACTTTCGGTTTCGATAACTTTGTCGTATTGGGTGGAGACAGGAACGATAAGGCAATCCTTCACCCTGCCGGATAGGATGCTCGATAGAATGAAATTCAGGATACCAAACTTGGGAGGGAGGAGTTTGCCTGTTCGACTTCTTGTGCCCTCGATGAAACATTCCATATTGTAGCCCCTCCTCAGCAATGTGTCGACGTATCCCTGCACCATGGTTGGATAGAGCTTGTCGTCACCCATGGATCTTCGGATGTAAAACGCGCCTGCGTTTTGCAAGAAGGAACCGACGACCGGGAAGTTGAGGTTATCACCAGCGATGACGGCGGGCAGGGCGATCCCGAGCCTGTAGCAGATAACTTGGAGGGAAACGTAGTCGATGTGGGATTTGTGACAAGGAAGGAAAACCATGGACTGTTTCTCCTCTGCGGCCTTTCGGGCGTAGTTTGTGAGGGTGACGACTTCGTCCATCGAAACGTGGATGCCCTGGTGGTAAGTTCGAGAGAGGACTTGGGATGCGAGCCAGTAAGCCGTCTAGGGGAGCGCACGGGGCCCGGCGGGTCAGCTCACGATCTCGGACTGGGGAGGAACGGGAACCGGGAGGGCATCATACTCGGATAAAGCTTTTGCTCTCCATCTTGCAGATCATGTTGTCGACAGTCTTGTCCGCGACCTCGCGCAGCTGACGGACGACCTCCTTTCGCCTCTTCTCTTTCTGATCTCCGGGCAGAAACCCTTGACCGGTTTCGTCGGCGACGGTTTCATCGGCGAGACTGTGGATTTTGCCGTCGACGAGCTGGGATTCGAGGATGGCCTTTTTCATGTCCTCTGTGAAGCCGGTGTAGTAGACGGGTTGGCCAATGGGGTTGTCGTAGGCTCTCCAGCCGGCTCCGGAGTACATCATTTGGATTTCTCGCAGGAACTCGATGGGGTGGTCTCTGAAGTGAGAGTGTTTTTGGGCCAGGTTGCGGGAGGTGTCGGGGGTGTCGATGGTGACCTTGATGGTCCCGTCGTCGACGGAGGGCATGACATCTTGGACGAGGGGAGGGTGGATGGGGTTGTCTTGGTTGAGGATGTCAATGTCGGGGCCCGCGGTGGACCTGGATGTGGAGGACCTGCGAGAACGCCTGCCCTTGTGCTCCATGACGCCGTCCTACCGGAGAGAAAGTAGCAGCAGAGTCGACCCTGTACAAGGGCAGTGGTAGTGATAGTAGTGATAGTAGTATTAGTGGTGGTGGTGATGATGATGATGATGATGATTCTGGTCGTGGCGTGATACTGACGGATTGGGTGTTATCGAAAGGGACGAGAGGGTAGCGGTGATGAAGCCCGTTGCGACGTGCACATTATCAGGGACGAGAGAGCGTCTTCGCCATGCCAGGACGGTGTCGATGAAGCAGGAGAGGATCGGATCAGGTCCCCATGATGTGATGCAAGAAGAAGAATGGCGGAGGTTAGCGACCTGCCTTGTTGGAGTGATGAAATTGTTCACCAATTCGGCCACTTTCCAGCTGCCCTGCGCGCGCCCGCTAACAAAACCAGCCGCGGCCAATTTATTTGTTGGGATTTTTTATTATTAACAAGACGGCCTCGGCAAGAGCTTGCCCCGTTCGACTCGATCCGGGGAAATCGCAGGGAAACATGTTGGCAGCGGTGGGGCCTGGCGACAAAGCCGGCAGGTGCTCGCCCGGAATCGATAGCTGGCTGCATGCTATCGATAATAGTAATATATCGATACCGATTTGTCTCGTAAACCAGCCGCGAAGCACGAAGATTAATATTACTGCCAGCTCACCTCTCCGAACACCATCTGGCGATTCTCTTCGTCGTACGGGTGGTGACTACGGGTGAGAGGTGAGCTTGGGCTTTCCAGAAGCCTTGGCGGGCAGCGTTCCCACCTTCAGCCGCTCCAACTTGTCGGCGCGATCGAGCTTTGCAGCATGCTAGCAGACTCTGTCGCTGGTGGCGCTCCGCCAGTACGGCGCTCGCTCATGGCAGCATCGCGCTCCGGAGAAATGGCCGAAGCTTTCTTTTCAAAATGAATGGATCTCCTCTCGATCTCTCCTCCCTCGTTCGTTTGTAGGTTTTGAAGCTGTATCCGTAGCTGTCGACATCCGCGTTTTAATTGCAGCTCAGCTGGCCCCGATGGTCTCTGCGGCCGTCCAAACGGAGTAACCGTTCACTGCAAGGCGGTCTGATTCGGCAAGAGTATCCTTCGTACCCTCAGAGTATAAAAGGCTCGCATGGCGCTGCGGGCCGGCAACTTTCAGGATTCTCACCTGGCCCCGATCCCCAGTGAAGCCGGTTGCTATGTTAGTACCGATTTATCTTATATATTCCTCCAGAGCTCAATGGCATCGCTGACAATGCGACTTGGTACTCGATATAAAGGCGATCTTCTGGTCCCTCTTCGCCGGGGTTACCGTCCTGACGACCGCCCGACTCGTCTCACGATGGCGTCTTCAGCATCGCCTTATCGATGAGGACTATATCGTCCTCCTCGCTTACCTGCTCCTGCTCGCCGAGGGCGTCATGGACACTATAACTCAACCGACCACCATATTGATTCGCTCTCTGAGAGAAGGCCGCTTCCCCTCTGACCGTCTAGGGGACCCCATTCTCTGGGTCCAACATCTCACCGACTACGCCCGTATCCAATTTGCCACCAAGATACTTTTTTACGCTTGTCTGTGGACTGTCAAGCTCAGCTTCCTAATGTTCATGAGGAAGATGCTCTTCGCCTTGCCCGGGTACAGTAAATATTGGTGGTTCGTCACAGGATTGTGGGCCTTGACCTTCGTAGGATGCATCCTCTCTTGCTTCACCGCTTGCCCTACAGCAGGAGCATTCAGCACAGCAGGTATGCAGGCCATTTTGAGAGTCGCAATCCTTTTCCGAAGAGTATCTGTAGCTAATATCTTCTATCCCCAAAAGTTTTATGCAATGATGCACGGGATACCCGAGCTAACGCCAACGGCCTTCTCTACGGGGCACTCGCCGACGTCGTCACCGATCTTGCGAGTGAGACAAACATTCCCACGGGCTGATCTCAAATGTAAACGCTAACACCACGG
This sequence comes from Dactylellina haptotyla, assembly GCA_031310005.1. Taxonomy (NCBI): domain Eukaryota; kingdom Fungi; phylum Ascomycota; class Orbiliomycetes; order Orbiliales; family Orbiliaceae; genus Dactylellina; species Dactylellina haptotyla. The sequence goes on along the minus strand of CM062379.1, from coordinate 7,664,683 downwards.
GTAGTAATACTGCTCCCCTACCCTTTGATCCGAAAGCTTCGTCACATAACCTTCAAGCAAAAGATTGGAGTGTACGGAATATTCTCCTTGTGCGTGGTCACCATAGCCGCCTGCGTCATCAGAGCCGTCAACATACTGGATGGATATGGGAAATGGTTTGATCCCATTTGGGTCAGATTGTGGAACGACATTGAATGCCTGACCGCTGTTGGTGAGATGCCGCCATCCAGTTCTTTTCTGATTCCACAAAATTTTCCTAACGAGTAATATCACATTTAAACAGCCGTAGGTACTATCCCAGGTATCATATCTATCTCTAAGAAGACGACACCTCACCTGTCCAACGCGGGCATGGCGTTTACCACCGATTATAACAACATCTCGGGTGATACAACTGTACCGCACCAAACCACCACCACCGCAGCGATACCTAAGAAACGAGGACCCGCTGCGGATTGGTGGACATTCACGCTTCGACGCCCGAGCCTGAGACCAGAAGATGAGGAGATAGGCGAAAAAAGAGTGCCTACATCTGATAAATAAAACCCAGGGAATATAGAATTCGACACACTTGGATAATCACGTGGTTTTGATTCCTCATATCGCGTTAACTTATTTATAGACTTTGCTTTCCAGATATACTTTAGCGAGCCCGTTACATATATATTTTACATATTCGATTCCTGCTTTGGTCGCAGCCAAAAATATCATGCTTATAAGCACAGTATAATTTACATGCATCCACCTACTTCGGGTTGAGGACGGTAATATGTTCTCACCAGATTAGAAATCAAAATTTACCAATTATAATTACCTGCTCAAAATAATCCAGTCGAATACATGGTCGCGCAATTAAGGGCCCGAATGTCATCATTTAGATAATAACGCAATAAATCCTCAAACTTGTCATTTTGTTACAATAGAAGAATCGACTTGCAACTGCGATGCGGCGTGAGGCATATAGCTATGTCCATCTATTTCAAATGATCGGTGCATAGGAATAACACGGCCTGAAGGTTACGAGCTCACTTCACGGCTCCACACAGAGCGTATATATCACCACCATAGCCACCCGGATAATTTGTCAATGATTGATCGGAACACGAGGTTTCTCCAGATTTCAAGCCCAGATTGTCGCCGTATGCGTATGCACGGATCTCGATGTCTACGTTCGACTTTTCTCTCATCTCTAACTCGCGTACGGATAATAACACCGCCACCTCCATGTTTATACTTGTGACGAGCAGATACAAGAACAGCATGTGTTTCTATTTGACTCGTAGTTATATTCCTCGCCTTGATCAGCAAGGGTGGTTTTCGTAGTAGAAATATTTCCCAATTTGCGGATTCTAAGCCGCTTGGTTTTCTCTTATTGACTAAGCCCCGGCTTGTCGGAAATTGCACCGTGGTTGGTATTAGTAACAGGAAAGGTAAATCGGCGTTGTCGACGTAATACTCTAGTAATAGCCTGGCCCTATTTCTCAAATATACACATCGATGGCGGAATATTGTGCGTACAAGTTATAACCCCATCCGCATGTCGGATACTCGCCAGACTCGGTGCCAGCTTACGGGCCGTGAAAATCCCTTCGAGGATTCGCCGAAAGGATCAGGAGCAAAGGGTTAACATTCTCCACTACGATGTGGATAATCACCTTATTTTTGTATTTTCACGAGAGCTCAGGAACCACCTGTCCGAATTTCAATAAGGCATCGTTGTTGTAGATCTTGCCCGGGTTGGGCCGAAAGTAAAGTTTGAGGTGGCTTGCCCTTGATCCGGCTAGCCTCCCTTCGAGGAAGACGGGCGGGACTGTACCCCAGATCTCGTCGGAGAAAAGTTGTTTTTTCTTCTCTCACTGAGCCTCGCTATTATTTTGAGAAAAGCTTAATACGATGATCGAGTAAGAGCACTCGAGGACGGCATTTACAACCCTTAGGCGTGCTGGAAGAAGAGGTCGGGATAGATGCGGAAACCGTTTTTGAACATGGGGATCACGTAAGAATAACCTAACACGAAAAAAGACAAACATCGGCGACTTCGAATTCAAATTCGAAAACCCGACCGGAAATATATTTCCAACATTCCACTGAGGAACTCCGAACCACGAAACCAAACCGAAAAAAAAAAAAAATGAAAGGATTGGTTGTGAAGATTTTTTTCTTCCTAAGGGAATATGTGTGGCCACGGGTTGCCCCTTTCATGATTCATACCCGTGATCCAACGGCTCGACATTATTGGATTTCGATACTGCTAGCTAGCATGCTGTGCTTCCAACCCGCGTAGCCGTTCCATGCGGATGCTGTCATGTTTTTATAAATGAAAATTGACAGAGCTCAAAAATTGAAACCAATAAACCCGATTCTGGACGAGGATATACTCGGGGTTTACGTACGAGGAATCAAACCGTTATGGGGCATGCCAGTATGACGCAAGGCTCGCAGAGGGAAATGTGATCGGTACACAGGGGAGATATCTGAAAGCAGCGGCGGGTTGGGAAAGAAGGGGGAGGAACGGCAAAACTTCGATATTGAAGGGGACATGAAACGAGTCGAAATTTAAAGATATCTCGAAAAGACAAATGGTGGTCGAAGGCGGGAGCCGCATTTCAAGATATGCGTTGCAAAGTTATCGTAATTCCTGCATCAACGAATGAGGGGCTCAAGACCCAAAGCCAAGGCATCAGGCAACCGGCCGGTATGGTCTTGGTAGAAGTCGAAATCTAATTTTGGACGAAACCACACACTCCACACTTTTGTGTATGCAAGTCGTGCGTGGCTCGAAGCAAGATCTCGATCATGGAGAGAGCGCCGAACAGTTGATATCTAATTCCAACTATCAGTTTGCGGTTCGCCTATTTCTGGTCGCCGGTTGGACAACGGGCTTGGGCACCCAAAAACACGCTTGGCCTCGGTTCATGAATTCCAATTGCGGTTCATTTTGGGCAGGTCCGGAAGTCCAAGATTGATTGCAGCAACATTAAGAGACACGGTTTCTGCGAACCACGAGAAAACGAGGATGCCAGAAGCTGCAACTGTGCAGCTGGAAGCGAAGGCGATACCCGATTGTCCGTATTTTCGAGATTCACTAACTTCAGCCACAGGGAGTCTAGGCATTGGATGGAGCGCGCCATGGTTCAACCTCCGGACAAAGCAAAATGTCTACGATGGTCCCCGAAAGGAAAGTTTGTTTAGGCGGGCTGCATTCATAGGTATTTTCTTTCTTTCTGTCTTTGCGACTCGGAACTACCGTGGAGCTCTTGAGAATCTCACCGCCGTATCAGATTGGCCATTATGGCGAGTCTAAATTTCGTTGATAGATTTTCCTCCTCCTCGATCCTTTGCTTGTTCCGGATAATCCAATTTGCAGAAACAAATTCTTGAATGGGCTGTCATATGCAAAATTCAGACCAGAGCTGTCGTAAGCTCTTCTGGATCGTGTCATGTACACGGAACGTCAGCCGTTATCAGTTGCCTCTGATACGCCATTGTGGTCAGCCTTCGCGTCTTATATATCGATGTATATAAGGCCAGTGTGTACGTCGGTATATGTATGTATATGGCCACTCCTGATAGATGTTCCCTCCAGTTCAGACGGTGTAATATTTTAATAACGGGAAATCCCAAAGCAGCAACTAATCGGCTCATTGCCTTCCCTGGCCTAGTCTCGGGGTGGGTCCAGTTTGCGAGCAGGGTTTCCTGTTCTCTTGCAGTCGGCGACCTTAAACACCCGCATCATCTGAGAAAAAGCAATGTGATACATACCGCAACGGAGAGGCCTCGAGGCTTCGGACCTGTCAAAGTCGCAAGGAAAAAATTCAGACAGACCGACCAGATTATAATTGTTGAACACAAGCTTTTTCTGCATTCTTGTTGGTGGCCATGGACACATAGCGAGGTGCATCTATAACCAACCTGTTTGCACTTCTTTGCATTGGATTTGTATCACCGTCGTAGCATTGAAACATAACGGTACCGTTCGAACGCCTATCTCGTCCCTTTTCCCTCTTGTACAGCGGAAGGAGATATCAATCAGTCAATCAATCACCCTTATCCCACCGATCAATAATAGAAATTAAACAGAGTGTATGTACCACGTTACGCCGAAACCCTCCAGTTCGAGTGACCGAAAGCGAGAACGCCGTTAAACACGAGAAGAAGAAATACTCGCCTCGTCGACCAAGAAAAGAGCCCAAGACCCCGCGTCCAGGTACCGCCATCCATCCTGCCAGCGGTTTGAGATTTGGTACGGTCTTTACGTACACTCTGCTGAGGTGGAGTGCGTCCTTGATAACGAGCCTTCCCGTGCCCCCAAAACGGAATCCGAGATCGAACAGTACATTACAGCAGGGCGGAGCCAAAAGCAAAGGCACCCAGCAGGCTCTCCTCCTCTGACCGATTAACTGAGCTAGAGCGGCCTATCTTCTCCACTCCTGGCCGAAGAGTCCTCTGCCTGCACTACGCTAGCGACACCCGTCTGCTGTCCGCCGTCCGCTGTACTGCTGCCAGGGCTGGTGCTGTCTATCTTTCCTGTTCCTTTCTTTATCCCCCTTCTCCCTCCCCTTCTCCCTCCATCGCCGTCGCTCGTTGGCATTCTCGTTCCTCAACATCCTTTCGCCCCGTGCGAGCGAAGGAGAGGTATAGCACCGACACCGCAATCGAAGCGTTCTATTTCATTCATTCTGGTGGTTATTAATAGTGGCGGCGGCTGGGTAACGAAAAGTAGCCGAAACGCAGGCAGAGTGAGAAACAAAGTGAGGGGGAACGAACGACGTCCAACAACACCCTTCTCTCTCCTCCTCTCCGCGACCCCGACGACAACGTCTAACCTCCAACCAACCAACCAACCTCAGCCTCAACCACGGCTATATTGTTATTATACACGCTCGGGACCGTCTCAAAGTTGGATCTCTCACGAAAAGACGCCGTTCCCTTTCCTACCATCCCGATACCCGATTCTCCCATATATAGACCACGCAACCCCTCTGAAATCCAGCGACGGCGTCTCTTACTCAGGCTCTCGCGAAACCACCCTAGCAGGAGGGGACTCAACAGAAAGCAGAATTTTGGCGGCTCAACCGGCAAGATGGCGCAGCGTTCGGCGAGAGCTCGCTCGAAACTAGACAAGATCTCAAGTGGTGGAATTGCAAAGTTCGGTCATGGAGGACTCGCCACCCCCGCAACGTCCACTGGCTCACCTAGCCTATCTTCGTTCTCCTCCAGGTCCTTTGGTCGCTCCTCCTCGAACCAGAAATCCGTCTTCCGTTCCTTCATCGACTCGAAATCCGATAAGATCAGAGGAACCCTGGCGGATAAGATCAGCCCTGTCGCGACAAAGCCTAGATTGGAACTCGACGTCGAATCCGCCCCGACCTTAAAACGATGGGAAGGCGGTGGCCGTCACTGTAGCACGTGGACAGGGCTCAGCAGAAGGGTAAGCCTTGACCTCCTCTGAATTTTTGCAGCCCGACTTTGGATGTTTTAGCAAACATAAGTACTAACCAATTTTTGATGCTGTGGAACAGGACCCCGAATTGTGGTTCCCAGATGGAGACACGCTCGTGTATCTCTCAGACAAATTCTCCAAGTCGAAGGAAGATCAACCTTTCAAACAGCCTTCTTTCCGAATCCGCTCCTCAGTTCTTCGCGCAACAAACTCACCATTCCTCATTGGCTCTCTTTACGACTATGACGATCTACCTCAATCTCCTACCAGCATATCGTCTTCAATGATGTCGGCTGACAACGACATCCACTCAGTTCCATCCCAGAGCAGTCGAGATCTGGAAGGTATTGCGCACGAACTACATTTCCCAGCCCCAAGATCCAACGACAGAGCTGCTATCTATCGTCATCATGCAACAACCCGTAATTTCTTTGCCGTCCTTTTCAACAAATCTCTCGTAGGCGCAACATTTGGACAGACTCTGTTGGACTTAGCCGAACGCATGGAGTTGTATATGCCTCCCGGTCACGATAATGTAGGAGATCTCTTGAAGTATCTGACCCGAAAGGAATTCGATGACGTCCGAAACATGCCCGACCTTGCTGCTGGCATGCTCATCTTTTCTGAGAAGTATCGTTTGGCGGATCTTTACCGGGAAAGTTTCGTTCACTGTGTCGGCATGATGAATCGGCTTGAGCTTTCGGTTGATTATCAGGTAAGTTACTTTTCTTCAAGATTATGCGAAGTCGATCCTTGAGACTGATATATTCGACTAGGAAATCTCGTCTATCACCCGCGCTCACCTTGACCGGGCAAATCTCAACATTCAAGTTCGCACGGACAGGTGCGACAATCTGCTTGTCCATGGCCAGTTTTCCTTCAATGAAGTGTGGCCTCACATGTCGGCGGGATATCCCCCTGCCCGTCATGCATTCGATCGATTCCAGAAGTTCCTCGCGAAGCACTATCAGAATCGATTCGGGTCGTGGCCACCTGCGGGCGAGAAGTTCGGCCGCCTCCTATACCAGCAGTTGCAACGTGATTTCAATGCCCTGTATGACTTCTTGGTAGACAAGGATGCCATGTGGGAGCCCGTTGCTCCTTCCTCTTCTTCGGCATCCACAAGCTCTCATCAGCGAGCGACTGGTTCTCATAGACTCATCAACCCATACAAACAGGAATTTCGGGCGGATGACAACTCTCTCCAGTTTACCGATATTATTATCTCGTTTGATCGAAATAATAAGTATCCTCACATACCTCACCCGTATCCATTAGTCCCAGAAGTCAAGACATCGACGACGATCCGTTCCAACAAGCAAAGCAACTTTTTTGGCAAGCGTAATGCGAATGCGGATAAGACCATGGAAAAGGAGAACGCCCTGGCCCTGATTCAAGCCACCAATTTGGACGCATTGTATACATCACCAAATAACAGCTTGGTCGCAGCTTATCAGCTCATGGAGAAGACGGGTCCTGCAATTGAAATTGATCCTCACGATGCAAGGAAAGGTCGCTGGTTACTCATATACGCTGTCCTCCAGACTCTCGCTACGATTACTGTTGACGCGCCGGGCCTAAAATGGACTGACAACGTTGATTACTTCCTGTGCGCTCCTACCAAAGGTGTACCGCCATGGGAGCAGCAACCACAATCATCTCGTAGCGGTGAAGAAGAAGACTACTGCCAGTACCGTGCCCATTGTTGGACCGTTCCATACCAATGGAACTCTCAAGCATCCGCCAAATCGTTGCAGGATATGAGAGTGACCGAAAGCCAACTCGCCCTTACTCGTCCGGTCACGGATGAGGATATTTTCCCAGAAAGGGCCGAGCTCGCTGCGTCGCCGACCCCCGAGAACAATGACTATATGGATGGGCGCCCATCAAAGCGAAGAACGCCAGTCGCGAGCTTTGCGTCTAGCGGCTACGTGCCAATCAATCTTGGACGAACGAGTCTCCAGAGCCGGAATAGCCGCACAAGTCTTCACAGCACGCACAGCCACACTGCCTACCGCAGCGGCATTGAAGATCTTGGAATCGGCCCTGGTATTCTTGAAAAGGACGACTTTGAGCCCGGTGCCCTAGAATCCCTCAATGTCCTGGCGATGAATAATCCATCCGGGGCCATTCTAAGTAGCGTCACTCCGGCTATTGCATCTAGCACTGCAAGCCCTCAAAACATATCTGCTAACAGCGGTGCGAACCACCACCACAACAGCATCTCATCAATACCACACGTTCCGTATGAATACGACGATGGTGGTAGTAGTGACGATGCGGATGGTGAGGACAACGACGTGGAAATGGATGAGGAGCACGATCCTGGCAATTTCCTGATGGCAGGAAACCCAAGAGCGAGCAATATGTCTAATGCCACAAGAGGTAGTAGGGAGAGTGGTGCAGCTGGGATGTATGCGCCTTGGGGTGGTGTCGATGTCACCACCAGGTGAAATTTCAGCACATCAGTGTGCTATCTAAAAGTTGATTTCTTCAGAGTTTTCATTTATTTCCTTATCTCAAATTTGGGAAGCCTTGTAGTCACTTGCTCTTTTATTTTTGGTCTTTTTAGCTCGCATACCATACCACCCGGCTCTTCTTTTTCTTCTTTCTAATTATTTTTCCCTTTTGTATCCGTTGGACAATATATATATCCAGTCTGTTGGCGTTTGTTTCTATTTTACAACAATCACTGCTTCAGAGCGACTTTCCTTTGTTGTTACTCTACATTTTCATTCTATAAACGGGTCTCTCTCGCATGGGACGAGGAGCGCGCTCCGATTCCGAAATTTCCTAGGACTCGCCTACACTTATCAAAACTTTGAGTCATATCACTAGCATTCAATTGGTTCCCTTTTAAATTTCTATTAGCGGGTTGCTATTTGGAACTTAACATTTTTCTTTTTTTGTGATCTTTCTGTATTTGATGTATATAGATTGGATGCCACTAATGTTGCATTGTTATATATCTTCACAACCTGAACACCGTAATTCCGCACATAATGAGATGGTCGGCCAATCAGGCACAATCCATCAATCAACCTGCCTTTCAGGCCTCTTGTTATCATGTCATGGAGTGCAAATCTAAAGATTAGATTTGATAGGGAGATAAAGCGAAACCTTTTACTATTAGGAAATTAGATTACAACTATAAAACCAGCTGGTAAGAAGGGCCAACCGATCCAAACATGGTAATAAACGTCAGAGGAAAAAAAGAGCAGCCTGGAGATAACACCCGCGCCGTCTAACAGAAATGAAAGAGGTGTGGTAAACTCACAAACGGCTACAAAATCTACACAGATACATAGACAGGCAGACAAAATGCAAAAAAAAGGAGGAAGCTATGGCGAGAAAACAGGTCAAGCCTTCCTTGACTTCTTCCTAAGACTGCTGTAAGGCTTAGACCCACCATCGGTCAAAACCGCAGTTTCCATGCTAACTTCAGCATCACCTTTAGACCGAGTTCTGGCTGGGGTCTCTGGGGTCTTGGTGTCGGGAATCGCCTTTAGGGATTTCTTGGAGCGCTTCTTGCCCTTGGCTGGGGAAGCGTTCCAGTAATAGATCATCTGGGCAGCCAAAACGGCGTTGAGGATTGCGCCGCCGAGGAAACTCCAAAGGATGAGAGGGTCGTCGACCTAAATTATTCATTGTTAATGATACCATCTTATCGGGAGAAGGGTATTGGAAGAGCTGCCACACACCTCTTGAAGCGTAGTGAACACTCTGGCCAGACTGCCGGCCAAAAAGTTGAAGACAGCAAAAGCGCTGAGCTGCCCAGTTCCGCCTTGCTGCCAAATAGTGTATATTTGGGGGAGCTTGCTGGCCAAGCCGATTGGGATCGTTGATGCCTGCAACATTGTCATCGTTTTCTCGCTGACAATATTGGGGCTGAAGAGCGCGTAGGCTGCAGCGGCAAAGGTTGCAATGAGGACTCCAGCATAAGCGCCACGGTTGGTGAAATGCAGGATGAGAACGGCGATAACAAGGTTCTGGACTACAATCAATGCAGTCTCGCCAAACGTGCTGAACGGGAAGCCGTTACGGAAATTGTAGGCGATAGAGATAGCGTAGGCATCTGTTTCGAGGAGCGTCGAGAGCAAAGAAAGACCTGCGGCGGAGTTCGAGCTTATGATCTTGAGAATCTGGGGGACTTTGACGATGGAAGCGGCCGCGATGATGCCAATGCCGAGGCCCTTCGAGATGCCGAGTTTGATGCAGGCGACATCGGTGATATCGATGTTTTCGATCAGGGAGGTGTAGCAGTGGTCGCCGATAAGAGAGATGCCCAGATTCCGGATGGGCTCGGGCAGCGAAGTGGTGATAGGCTGGAGTAACGGGCGTATGGAGTCCATGACGGGCGACGATGAAGGGCGATAACCGGAGACGAGGACGATGTTTGGAACTGTTGCGCTGGTTGGAAGTGGATTTGGCTGGTTGGCTGGTTGGAGAGCGCTTCGACGCCGGCCGGGTTCTGTTGTTGATGACGTGGGGTTATCGCAACACAACAACGCAGCCTGCCTGTCGCAGGCTGACTAAGCTCGTTAGCCCTCACGACATACAGCTCTACCGAACTTCATGGTGCTCGTATGGTTGACGGATGATTTTCGCAAATAATAACAATAATAATTACAGGTAAAACTATTGGTTTAGTTAGGACTGTTAATTGCCTTCTGGCAATTCTTAGGTATAAATCACACAATAGATTTGAAAATAAAATAAAACCTCTATCAATATGCAAACCATTCCCCACGGCCGCGAGAGTTACCAAGAGCCATCACGGCTCGCCTCGGTCTCCAGGTGCATCAAACGCTCTTGGGCATTTGTTGACCGCGAGGCTACTATGATATAAATTCGTATTCAACGCCCCAAGTACTCACTACTATGTTCTAAATTCCCCCGCACACGGTGTAACTTCTGAGAACAATCACCCCAAACCTTCAACGTCCTGTCAAAACATGGCTACCCAGTTCTCTTCAAACTTCTATAACTCTCTTCCGTGTTTGAGAAACGCATCTCATCAACTTATCTCTCGCGGCTTAGAAGACCTAATATCCACTGAAATTCGGGATGTATTCCTCAAACATGGAGTGCACCAGCAAGTCGGTCTGGCACTCCTACACCGGCATTTTGACATATCAACTAACGAAATCCTCGTGAACATTGGAAATGTTGCTCGGCCTTGGTACGTGCAAGAACATGCAAAACCTTTATGTGAAAACAAGACTGTCAACGGTAACTTTGTATAAATCTACAAAGCTACTCCTCCAGGCCGTGCACTAACAAGCCTTAGGGATACGACACTCGCCCGACCTGAAGTGTTGAATTGCGTTGAACCCAGCCAGTGGGGTTTCTCTAGAGAAACTAAAGGTCCGGTCCCATGCGAATACACGTATGAAGAGGCCACGGGAGGATATCCTGATATTTTGGATGAGGATGGCTTCTTTGCTGAGCTCGAAGAGTGTCTCGAAAACCATCAAATCGCCTCGGTCTTTGGGGTAGAGCTCCTCCCAGCGTACCACTCCCAGGGTGTAGATGGAAGACCTGCATCCGGGGTCGAGCTGACTTCAGGTCGGAGCAACATCACCTTGCCTTTCAAAATCGAAAAAACCCCTAAGGTCGATGAGGTTTTGTGGCAATTCAGTCCCGACCCAAATGCTTTGTCTTTCTGTACAGGGTACCGGTACTGCTATGCTCCGGTGACCAGCGGCGATGGAAACCAAACCGGCCACTTTAGCAGTGAATATGATGATGCATCCGAAGGCTGATTCGATATTTGAGGATGTTCGGATATCTCTGTTGCGAAGATTTAACAAAGTAAATATGATATACTATTAAACCCGTATTTTACTGGGCCCTCACCATCGGTATGATAGGAATGGTATTGGGATATGTTTTTGGTGAATTAATCTAGTTTGCGCAAACCCCTCTCATCAAACGCCATGATATTGTATTGTATTCGGAAATCTAGAGCAATGTCTCGTCAGGTTGCACGATCAGCCTTCCTCCAACAGTTGCCCAGTGGCATCCTTCCTCAAGCGGAATTTCTTCAGGCGGGTCGATTTTAGCTTCCGAAGCTTCTTCCTGCCCGTCTCTTAGTTCTCCGATCTTATATATATCCAGCGCTATCAAATTGGCGTCTATGCAGGTAGATATCCTGCTTTTACCCTTTGCCAATGGCGCTACCAATTCGAGCAATGCCGCGTTCAGTTTTTCAAGAAAGTCAACCGAAAACCCGTCAAAAGTTTTAAACAAATCTGAATCGGGGATCTCTGAGCACCCAAGTGATATGATCTTGGTGGCTCTTGGCATGAAATAGTGTATTCTTGCCGCGATGTGCAAGAGAATCTTGTTGTAGGATCCAAGGAAGGTTCGAGCTTCACGGCGGAAGAACACATGACCCAAATCACAATGAACTCGGAGGTGTCGAATCAAGTTGCCGTTCCTCTCTAAAAGAGTAGATGGTATCAATGTCTCTGGTCTGAAAGGAATTCCCTCTGACCGAAGACCACTTGAGGCATTATATTTTCCAAAACTTGATATTGCCCACGCCCTAATAAAAGGTTAGACGTTGAGGCTCTGAATAGTAATTGGGGCGTCTGATATAGTAGAACGCAGATTTTCAGGGAATGTTCAAAGTCGAATATACATACTCGGATGGAAGCCCGCTTTGGATGTCGTAGATGAACTCCAATTCTTCCCAGGGAGTCGAATGTCTCACCCGTACCCATGGTGCACGTCTCTCCATACCTACGCGTCCGCAGAGCTGGAGAGCTATGTGGACCGGGAAAGTGTTACCTCCATAGAAGATCGGCGCGGCCTCGACATACACTTGACGGCAAGTCCGCAAGATTGATAGCTCATGCCTCCGATATTGGATCGTTGGTGGAGGGTCTTTCCAGAGGTCAAGGTGGGAATCGTGTCTTAGGTCTCCGCCGTCATTGATTACCCTATCCCAAGCCGAGTCGAACACCAGGAGATACCTGTAGATTTCATCCCGCAGTTCGCGGGGAAGTGAAAGAAGGCCTGATCTCGAAATACCTTGGTCCTCCATTACCAAGAATGTCGGAACTAGTTTTCGCAATGGGCTGAGCAGGAAAAATGTTGCTCAAATATCCATGTGGTGATTGGTTTTGCAGGTCGGTTACGCCCGCCAACAGGATATGCTCATGCCACTCAAATGCCCCAAGCTAGCCCGAAAATAGATCGTAACATGGTGTTCGACCCACCTAAGGTAAAAGCATGGCGTATTCTTCCGGCCGGTTAATTCCTAGCTTTCGCGCATTCGGGATCGAGAATCCAAGCATTTGTGGTAGTTCTCTTGCCTGTCAATCAGCAAGAGGATTACACTTTGGGTTAGGAGGTTTAAAGCACATACTCTGACAATATGACTGTGTTGTTGTTACAGTATATATCGACTCGGGGTCAACATCTTTGTGGGACCAGCACGGCATCTGGCCTTGCGAGACAAGGTCAACATATTGGTTTAGAGGATTTTGCGAATTTGTGATAATGCATATTAATGGGTATCGTGGAAAACTCAAAAACAAATTCGTTCGATCAGATGCATAGATTCCTGAATTCAATTGACGAGCTAATGCATTTTGTTCATCAATGCATATTGTTTTTGGTGAAGACATGCATGACATCAACATTTGGAAGGGACTTTGATAGTATATTATCCTGTTCAGCAAGCAATATATTATCCTCAATTCGTGCCTATGCTATTAATTTAAAAGGTATTGAGAATTGGCATGTGCGGGTATGCTAAAATGGTTAGTTACACTAGAATTCAGATACATATTGCTATTCAAGCGGTGTCTAGCCGCTTCGTTAGCCTGGTGATCTCCCAGGGCTCGGTATCGTCTCTCTGCCACATCCACTCTTCACCCAAGTATCCAGATTCGTACCATTCCACCTGCTTCAGTTTGGAAAGCTCCATGGTGAAAGCTTTGAACATCCGCCCCAGTCGCTCAGCACAGAGGACTCTCTCTACTACTGTTATCGGCTCCAACCCTACCGGATGCACATGAGTAATGCGAAGGCGCACTAGATTCGGGAAGGCCAATATCTCTCGGACGAGGATGTCCTGCATGTTTCTTAGTTAGACCTTTACATGATACAAGCAGTGAAAAGAGAAAAACTTTACCCCGTACCGAAAAATCTCCAGCCGAGATTCTTCAAAATTCAAGTCCAACACCTCTACCTTCTCTCGTTGCTGTTCTGTAAGACCTTGTAGAAACTTCATGCCTCCTTTAAAGTAACCCGAGGGCACGTGGAGTTTTAGCATTTCCAGCCTTTCCGACTGCATCAAGTAGCCAACGGTGCTCCAGTTAAAACAGGCGGCGTTGCCTTCAATGTAATCAAATGGACGATAAGTGAGCTTTCTCAATCGATCGCAACTGGGTTCTAACAGTTCCGCAAGCCTAGCGATAAAGGACCCAGAGCCAATTCCTCTGATCACTAGACTAAGGCTCTGGAGGGACACCCTGGGCACCGTAACAATCTTATCATCGATCGGGACGTGCACCAAGTTTACGGGTCCCTCGATGCTCAAGTCCCGCAGGTTTTTGAAGCTGGTTAAAGCTAAGTGGATCATGTGCAATGCTCGGTCAACATTGATAGCTCTGATATTTAGTCTGAGGTTTGTGAGGTTCGGGAAGAAGTTGAAGATGTCTCCTGGACGGTATACACGGTATGGATCATCCTTATCGTTGAGCACAAGGTTTCTGTACGTTTTTTAATCAGTAACAGCGGAAGACTGGATAATTGGTCGTGCTTCTTGGACTCACTGGGCGTACCACCCGGTTCTTCGTATATCTTTCGTCCTTGTGACATATTTCACCTCTAACGGAAAGGCCAGCTCGGCGTCGCGGTGTAGCTCTGGTAGCACGACATCCAGGTGTCTTTTGCAGGTCAACCCGAAATCCAAGAGCGAGCGCCTATCTATCTTCAATTGTTTCTGACCCCTCAGCAACGTTTTCTTCTGCAAGATCTTCCCGATCTCGCTGACGATCTGGACGAGGATTTCAGTTGGAAGAGTTTGAAGCCGGCTGGGGGTTGGATGTGTCCGTGCGAGGCGTTTGGTGGTGGGCAGTGAGGGGAAGATGCTGGGCACCACGACGAGGGGTTCTCGCTGGCTGCATTTGTTGGGCGCGGAAGAAGCGCTAGTTGAAGTCTTTGCGTCGTTTTGGGAAATCGCCAACGGTCGCTTCTCTTTCGCTCTCTGCAGGTGCTTCTGGACGAACTTTGGGAGGTCAAAGTGCTTCATGGCGAGGAGATTCAGAACAGATGATTTTTTTTGCAAAAAGAAGAGAAAGGTGATGTTTCTCCGGTGAGAAGAATGGTTGGAGTTCGAAGGGACCTTCCCTGCGCCTGAACCAAGATATTGCAGCGCTGGCGCCTGGCCAGGCTTTATCTGCGGCGGGCACAATGATATCAGATTTCGCATATGATCGAAGGGCGGGACAGGGTTCCTGGCAACGCGCAATCAAGGACCCCAGGGCTTCCTCCCTTGCTTCCCACTAGCGGAGCCGATGCAACCAACCGAAGAAACGGCGCGGAGGAAATATATCAAACATCCCTTCGAGAGAGAGAGAGACTTTACAATTTTACGTCAAAGGGAGGAGGAACGAGGAAACAGAGAGGCTGTCTCACCAGCCGGCTTCACCGTGTTTTTACAAGGCTCATGAGAATGGGCTGAGTATCTTTCGCTCTCGCCGCCTAGTTGCAGAGGCGAGGATTGGCGAAGAGCGGGACGAAAAAAGAGGCAAGGGTAGCCCAAAATGAAGGAGGACCAATGGAATGTAGCCGTTCCGGGGTAAATACCACCTTGACAGCCAAGGAGAGGCCTACGCTTTACGAGGATAATCTCGAGGATAATATTGTCGCTCCATTGGTTTATATACAGTCTTGGGATATAATATAACAATTTGTTAACTTACACTTAGATTAATTATGCGGATATCCCTTCCGATTGGGCCAACGGGATCAAAGAGTACGGTGGCTCCTGCTGTTGCTGTCCCGCTTCCCTTTCAACTTTCTTTTTGAGGTATTTTGATACCTCGCACGTGCACTGATATTTGATCGCCTTCATCTCTTCGGGACTAACATTACAAAGTCCGCTCGTGCATTCCTTCTTCTTAGGTGTCCCGAACACTTTGTCTATAAACTTGGAAATCCTCTTACCAGTGTGATAGCTATAACTAGGGTCGATAAGCTTGAATAGCAGCAAGTGAAACTCGCCGCCCGAAATATCAATCTTGGCGACTTTGGCTTCATTTGTGAGTCTGCCATGGAATAAATCGTTAGTCTCGAGCACCAAACATGCACATGCCACATTATATTCATATCGCAGAAGTTGATGAAGACTCACCTATTGAACTCAGGGTTGGTGAGCATTTGCGCGAGCTTATACCAAGCTCTCATATAACTATCCTGCATCAATCTGACAAGTGGGAAATTTCCATCTGAATCCCTGAAAAGAAGCGGATTCTTTTTCAAGATGGCATATCGAACCAAAATCTGACATCCAAGGTACTCGGATGCCGTTTGCAGGTATAGATAGGTGTCGTCCGAGAGTCGCAGTTCCGCAATCATTGCTCTGATTACGATGAGTATCTTATGCATGGCCAAACTCTGATCGAGGATCGACTTCAGCGGGAGGTGAATATTTTGCGCCTTGTATTCATTGAACCGCTGTACCGCGATCTGAGCGGTGAATTTGACGAGCTGGATATCTACGCTGAGGCCAGATAGCTGCTTGCGTCTCTCCTCTGGATCGCTGACTTCACCAGATTTGACAAGTTCGGCATAAGAAGGCAATTCTTCGGATTTCTCAATTTGAGAAGCGATTTGGTCCTCCGAAGCCTTGTAAGGCGATTCTTTCGTTTCGTCTGGCGCTGGGAGGTCATTAGCCCCGGGTGCGTCGGCCCCTTCCGGTGCGTTTGAAGGGCCAGCTTC
Source organism: Dactylellina haptotyla (assembly GCA_031310005.1). Classification (NCBI taxonomy): domain Eukaryota; kingdom Fungi; phylum Ascomycota; class Orbiliomycetes; order Orbiliales; family Orbiliaceae; genus Dactylellina; species Dactylellina haptotyla. The sequence goes on along the minus strand of CM062379.1, from coordinate 7,648,281 downwards.
GGCGACAAACTCGTTGAACTTTTGGCCGTTAGTCGACATGTTCGATTCTCAGAATCGATATATATATCAACCTATCTCAGAAGTAAATATTTTTTAATAAAATGTGTTGTAGACTGTAGAGGCCTCGAGGAAAAGTTCGAAATTAGGTCAACTGCCTCGTTGAGAAAAAGAGCCAAAGTTTAAAAACATTCTAGCTGGCTGTCGACAGCCTGCTTTATAATAGTCTTCGGACAAGAGTTCGCGATGAGTCTTGGCCTCGCACGATGTCTCTAGTCATGTTATTGTTGCGACAAGAAGAGCTATTGAAAGCTAGTTCCGAACTCCGCGACATTGCATTTACAAGTTTTTCTTGGGATTCTTTTCGGAAACCGCCCAAACGTGTGCATATGCATGATGCTACTCGCTTCAAGGCTTCCTGCCAAGGGAGCAGAGCCATCCTTGGAGTGTCTATATATGGTTTCGGGTATCGAGACATGACCCAACAATTTTCAAGATTGGCCTACGGCGAACCTTTTCAGCCAGGAAACGGCCATAGAAGACTATTGGATGCGCACACGTGGATGCGAGAGAAGATCCAGTTGTGGAGACAAGTTGGAGGGCGGTGTTGAAAGTTTCGGCCTGTTGCGGACCTTGGTTCATCATGTCATAGGCTGGCCAAGCGACTTTCCGCTTGGAGCTAGGTAGCCGAAGTGGAGATGGAGCCTCAAGCTACAACTCGCAAGTCGGCAATAGGCAACATGTTGAATAAGTAAGTATTCCAAATATATTAATAGTCGACATTACTATAAAGCCCTATGGCAATATATATTCGGAGAAAAGTTTCGGAGAGCAAGGGAAGTAACTTTATTCACCGTTTTTAGTTTGTGACTGCACATGAACTTAAAAGAGCAGGAGTATTTTCTGAGCCTCGACGATAGAACTTACATCTGAGAAGAACCGGGGCAGCTGGCAGTCATAAAATGCAACCCCACTCGAGTCACAACTAGGGATGAAAATGAGGATTGCAGGACGGGGTACTAGAGTAAAATATTTTGGAAGTTCATTTTCGTAGACGGGTCTACTTGGGTTATCTTTCACATGCGTCAGGACATGGTTCTGTTCGCACTCTCGCGTAAGGTACTCATATGCACTTGCTTCCTTGAGGTTCTGCAAGCTGGGAACCGATCCACGATCGTGGTAATGGTATTGCTGCCTCCATCCGCATATCTGCAGCCTGGTCATGAGAATCTTCGGGATCAATTTGTGCTGATGCTCTTTGGTTCTGCATTCGGAAAAACTAGAAAGTGACACACGTCCTGTTGATATTTTGAGGCCTTAACCCTCCGCCTAGAAACCTAGACCTGAAGACCGCTATACGGCTGAGTAAAGCCACTAACGTCCCGCTATTTGAACAGATGACCCCCCCTTTCGAATATTTTCCTTAGAAAAATATAGCAATACATTTTGGAGAGGGTGGAGGCATTTAGATATTGATTCTTGTCGGAATGGCGACTATTATTATTATACGTACGCGACCTGGGAATGAGTATCCGGCATGTGAAAGTCGGAACTAAAGATTGCATTGGAGCATCGTATGACTTTTATATTTTAAGCTTCCGGTTCACGAAAATTGCGGCTCGCAATTCGACAGTGGTGGTGGTCAGAGGGCAAGATATCGCTGATAATTAATGTTTTTACATGGGGAAAGATGGGCTTTCTGGAATATACCATACAGGCGGCCACTATCAGCTCGTCAAGGGGTTTGTGGTTATGATGACTTGTAGTTTTGCTAGCAATTGCTGGGCAAGTGCTTAAGACAAGCTGCAGAACCTTAAGGGCTTGCAAGACTAGCCGATACGATCTCCGGTTCGCAGAGCTCGCCAAAGAGTTTGAGAGTCCCCGAATTGGAAAATGGGGGATTCTCGGAATATGTCTAGGTGTGTCAGCTTGCCTGCTGACGGACATGGGAGCCCATGAGGGTTCGAGATCTGTGTCTGTGAGGTTTGCTGCGGGGTGACTTGGTTTGGGGTAGACGGGACGGGGGGTGTTTAAAAATTATGCAAGTGCGGGGGAAAAGAAAACCTGGAGGGTTGGTTCTCCTCACCGAGAAAATAGAAAAGAATTTTTTGCAGATATATGCACGTCCGCATGCATGCAGAGCATGAGGTTTAATCCTCCCGGGCAAGATAAAATCTCGCCAGATGGGATGATATCAGCAGGATAGCGCGGTGTAACCTACTCGCACCGGAGAATGTGCGAATCGTGCGTCCGCAAGATCGGATCAACACGATATCACAATTGACGGAACGAAGGGATTTCGATTTTGTGAGCAGATAAGGGTAATATAATGACAATAAGAATTCGGAAAGAATGCAAATATCGTGCAAATGCCGTGGGAGGCGAAGAATGAGCCGGTGGAACATTGTGCTACGTACCAGACGAGCAGCCGTGGGAAGGATGCTATGGATCTTGCCAGATTGAGAGCCTGCTCACTTGACCAGCTCGCCTAGCTCCATGTACGTACTTGCGTTCCATCCATCGCCGCCGCAGCAGCCATCGTAAATAACAAAAAATAACAAATTCGTAGAATGACCAGAGCCAGCCAGCCATCCCGCTAGCTAGTTATTTAGTTTCTGGAGAAGGAGGACTGGGAGACAGCGGAGTTCTTCAAAAAGAAAGGACGACGAGGCTCCACGTGTGCACATTTCGTGAACGGATTCCTGCACATCCTACCCACCGCCGGCCGGGCCAGCCCCCATCCGCCATGGGCCCTTGAGGATCGAGAGAGCTACCTGCCTGTTTGCTGTTGACGTAGTGTGTATTAAACTATGTCAGTTCCCCAGAATCCCGAAGCAGACCCAAACTTAAAGACCCGCCGGCTCGCGAAGCTTTTATTGGCGGCAATTCATGTCCCCCCAACAGATTAATTAAAATTGCTGTCCCGAGTCCCTTTTCTCCCGGATTATATCACCGCCACTGCCTGCCACTTCACGACAGACGCCTCCTCCCCGTCTTCTCTCCTGTCTCGATACTGCAACCGCTCCGAGCACGCTGTTCTGATCGGTGCCTGTTCCTGCTTGTGCCTGTTGTGCCTGTTGTTCCTGGAAATCGACCGGCCGGTCATCGCAGCAAACCCTCCTCGACATCGGACGAAACCTCAACACCTCCTCCAACACCTCTCTTCAACACCGCCAACACCTCAAACACCGCACCAGCCAAACGACGACGCCGAAAGGGACGCTCCCTCGCGAGAACCGACGAGTCTCCGCGAAGGATGCCATACTCGCCCGTCCGGCCTCTGCCTCCGATTTCACAGATCTAAAGATACAAAGAAAGATACAAAGAACGAAAGAAACATGTCGTTTCTTCGAGAGCAGCCGCTCATCCACCTGCCGGGCGCCGGAGCGTGCGGCAGCCCAACGCAAAAGCACCAGCTGTACGCTGCTGGCAAGGGCCCATCGCCCGCCTCGTCGACGTCACCGCCAAAGTCCGTCTTCAACCCGCTCCTCAACTTTGTCAAGCACCCCGGCGATGCCATTCGCAACTTCGCCATCGACGAGGCTGGCAAGCAGCGGCTGGTCCTCCAAGCTCGCCTCAAAAGTGTGAGTTTTTTTTTTCCCTTTCTCTTTCCTTTCCTTCCTGCCAGCTTTTCTCGGTCTTGTTCTGCCCCCCCGGCTGAATTCTCTGAATTTCGCTGGTATTCCCTGCCATGCTCTTCCCTGCTGCTCTTCTCTGTCCCCCACCCCCTCTACGATTTAAATCTCGCTCTTTTCTCTTCGCTGGACCTGCATGCACGGGTTTCTTGGCATACATAGCTCTTAGGAAAGAAGCACGGTGATGTGGATTCCTCGGCTGATCGCTGACCCACCTCGCGATTCTCACAGGCAAAAACTCACGCGGAATGGATCGAGGCCGCTACCCTACTGGACGAGCTCGATGGCAACAATCGGTGGAAGTCGGAGCCACTGTCCTCGGAATATGATGCCAATCAGGTGAAAGCACGACTCGACCAATTGGAGGAGGCTAGGATCAGCGGGGACATCGGAAGAATGTTGTTCCTGATTCGCACGACCCTAACCAGACACCTCGGTGGCATGGGTACTGTTGAGGTAAGGGGTCCCATATGTCTCCTGCGATATCATGTGTCTTTTGTTGGGATTTGATAAGAGTGGGCCCAATGGCTAACGACGACGACGACACCAATATAGCTCTACCGCCATTCGTACACGGGCACCAAATACTTGATTGAGTCGTACATTGAGACCGCACTCGCGACCTTGGATGCGCTCATCAACCCACCTCCATCCACCGACCCTCAACTCTCACCAAAGAAAATCCTCGAATCTCTCGTCGCTACCCGCCAATCCTTTGGCAGAACCGCCCTTCTGCTTTCTGGTGGGGCCACTTTTGGAATGACGCACATTGGCGTCTTGAAAGCTCTCTGGGAAGCCGACCTCCTACCTCGCATAATATCAGGTGCCTCGGCTGGTGCCATTGTTGCCAGCGTGCTCTGTGTCAGAACCGATAACGAGATCCCAACCACCCTCGAACACTTTCCTTATGGCGAACTAGACGTTTTCGAGCATGCGGCGGAACCCGAAAGTATGATGGCTAGGGTCGGCAGGATGCTAAAAATGGGTGCTTGGATGGATATCGCGAACCTCACAAGAGTGATGCGAAACATGCTTGGCGATATTACCTTCCAAGAGGCCTACAATCGAACAAGACGGATATTGAACATTTGCGTCTCACCTGCTAGCGTTTACGAATTACCTCAGCTTCTGAACTACCTCACTGCCCCTAATGTCCTGATCTGGTCTGCAGTGTAAGATCTCCCTAACTAACTGCCCTCCTTTTCATCAAAATGCTGACATTACTTTTTTCTTTTTTTAATATACAGTGCCGCCTCTTGTTCTCTTCCACTGCTATTCACACCTGCATCACTCCTTGCCAAAAATCCGAAAACAGGTCTTGCCGAACCTTGGAATGCATCCCCCCAAAAATGGATCGATGGTTCGGTAGATAACGACTTACCTATGACACGGCTAGCCGAAATGTTCAACGTTAATCATTTTATTGTTTCGCAAGTTAACCCTCACGTTGTACCGTTCCTTGAGAAGGAGCCAATCCAACCTTTGCAGCACGAGGGCAGTAGCGAATCTAAAAGCAGCTATGAGGCTTGGAAGTCGACTTTTGTCTCATTGGCGATGGGAGAAGCTCTCCACCGAATCAATGTTTTGACAGAAATGGGAATCTTCACCACCTCACTCACCAAAGCCAAATCCATCCTTTCCCAGAAATATGCTGGCGACATCACTATATTCCCCGAAGTACCTTTAGCAGACTTGCAAAAGCTCATCAAAAACCCCACACCGGAGTTCATGATCGAAGCCGGCTTGAGAGGTGAAAAGGCGACATGGCCAAGGCTTAGCAGGATTCGGAACTGCTGTGCTATTGAGCTCGCCCTCGATAGATGCATTCATCAGCTACGAACACAAGTTGTCTTCAGTGGCAGCCAGGTCGACCTTCGGCTGAATACCTTGGATTCGACTAAGGTCAATGAGAAAGGCGAAGCATACGTTTCGCAAAGTCGGACTTCCAACATCTCGCGGAAACGCCCTGTTACTGGGGACCCGAATGAACTTTCGATGTTTGTGCCGCCTCCCGGTGCCCCTCTCGCTCCGCTGTACGATCCATATCCACAGAACCGCCTTAGTTATCCCCCATCCACAACACGTAATAGATCCCATAGCACCGGTCCGCCGCAATTGCCTCAATTCTCACCCGCTATTACGAGGACTCTCACCGCAGGGAAGGGATATTTTGATAATGGTGCCGCCAAAGCTCCTGGGTCCCCTAACTCGTCCCGGTCATCCTACAGCATGAATTCTACAAAGCAAGTCGCCATACGATCCCCCAAACAATCATCTACAACATCTGGCTCGAACAGAAATAGCTCCCATATTGGCAGCCCCTCCGCGACAAAGATAGCAGGTGAAGAGACAATCGGAGTTTCTCTGAAAAGAGTGGGGAGCCGATACCGCCTGGTCCGGCAAACACCTTCCTCTGAATTGGATCCTGCTGATGCCGAAGACGAATCTGCTGCTATTGCTGGCAGTAGCGAAGATGAAGACCCATTTCAGCTTCCAGAATCTTTGGACGACCACTTTGGTGACGATGGTCCCGTTGTCGTTCCAGATCAAGCTCCTAGTTCTGGATCATCTTCGTTCACATTTACCTCTTTTAAAGATGAGAGTTTAAATGGAGATCAACCACTCTCTCTACAGCGACGGCCATTCGCTAGCAGAAGCGTCACAGCCCTCCCGCTGTACAGTACCTATCTGCCAAACGACGAAGCATACGCGACAAGACTCAATAGCAATAACACAAGTCTACCTGCTTCCTCAGTCACTTCACCAATTGCAACTACGCAAAGGTCGTTTTTCCGAAAATCTGAAGACCTAAGACAGGATGAGGAAAGCTGACTAGCCTTAGTTGAGCTGTCTTTCTTTTGATAATTAATTGTACCATTAGCGCTTGTAACATCTGAATTTCGTTCCCTCTTGTTCTTTGGCGTTCCTGGTTGACTATTTCTTTCGATATCTTTTTTGCATATACAACTATATACATGCATTTAGGGAAGGCTTGTTTATGATTAGATATGGGTTGATTGATAGAGGAAAGGGGAGCATAGAAAAGGAACCAGATAGATAGGGTTTCTCATAGATGATATTTCCTATTATATTATTAATCTTCCTTTTCTCCACGGCAATTTTCTTATGCATTAACTGTTGTAACAACCTACCTTCCTAATTAATCGTCAGAATGAATTGTACAGACGCTTTTATTGTGTATATACTATGAAAGCACTCGAGTTCATTGAATTAATGACAGACGATAAATAATGCACCCCCACGCTTATAAGCTTAGTAGAATGTGTAACAATGCCAACGATTGCTCGAAAAAGCTCTAAATATGTCTATGTAATCACCGGCAGCAGACTAACTAGCTTGATCCAAGGTTAACATTGCGAGGTCGATCATTGCCTAGCCTCGGCATTTGCAGTAGCTGAGTTTCCTGGGGATTCTGAAAAAGGGTACCGCTGCTTGCGAGCCTTCGAAGCCGTTCTATTATATCGGCCATTTCTCTGCTTTCTTGTTCGTGTTCCCTCTCAAGAAATTCTCGTTCACGACATTCGAAAAGAATCTCAACTTGTTCTTCCTCACTGTCGTCGTCGAAAATAAACTGGTAACGGCCGTTGAGCGTTTGTTGGCGGATGAGGGCCGAAGCTTCTGATCGCGTATAACCGTTTTTAAGGTAATGCCTCATTGCAGTGGAATCCCTCAATCGAGGAGTGAGGTGGATTCTATTGGGAAGGTATGGGCCGGCGCAAGGCATTTTTTTGGTTGATACGTCTGATTTCTTAAATAAAACGGTCCAGATGCAAAATATCTCGCAGCTTCAGAATTACTGCAGGTACGACTGAGGTCTAAGTGTTCTGGAAGGCGAAGCCCTTAGAGTATGTATATAATATTGCCAGATAATTGAGGTGGTTGAGAGGGCCGGAATTCGGTGCATTCTTTATATATCTCGCAGAATATATATATATATAAACAGACCAGGGACCGTTTTTGAGGATTACGTGACAGATATCCATAGCTAGTCCCTTTCTTTTCTTTCTAGACAAGCGGTTCCCGTAGACGACGGGACCCCGTCCGGAGGTTACCTGTATTACCCAGCTTTTTCCGGTACCATGCATGCCACAGTTGCATAAAAACCCCCATCTAGTGCAAGACCCCGTATCTGATAGGGTACTTGTACACCATCCGAGCTTTTTCCACTGCTCTCAACCTGGATGTGAAACGCTCCGTATAAATCGCCCAGCGAGAGGAACCCAGTGGTTCAATAGCTTTGTGCTATAAGCGGTTTGAACCTAATTCGAACGGCGGGCGTAAGTTGGGGAGCATAACGGTGGGAGCATTTTCGCCTCCAACATCTATATTTGTGCGTTTTTTTTTCTATTCAAGGATTTTGAAAAGAATTCGAATAGCCACACAATATTCAACTCCAAGCCATTACGATCTGGCTAACGGGTGCCTATGGACCCATCGATACGACCAGGTCGGATGCGAGCTTTTGGGCGGGGGATCCTATTCGACGCCAGCAGCTGAGTTATGCGAGCCTGTACGGTGTTTTGCCTAGCCCAGATCGCGTTTAATCGTTTGCCTAACTCCTTGTAGAAGTCCCGTTCCCGACACGGGAAAGGGAACTCATCGTAGGCGACGAGCAGATCGATGTCCTCTTCCTGGATGTGAGCTCTGTTTCGGAGGAAATGGGCTTCGGACACGGTCCAGCCGTGTCGGAGGAAAAACTGAACGGCGTCAGATTGATTTGGCTGCGGGGTGAGGTGTATTTTGGTGGGGATGTACGGCCCAGCACAAGGCATCGTTCGGTGAGATTTTGGCTAAACGATCCCTTCCTTCTGTTGTTTTTTCTTTTCGGTTTGAATACGGGTCGATCTCGAAGGACCTGACCTGGTTCCTTTTTGGCGAGATCGATATACAGTACAGAACCCTGAGCGGGACCAGACCGGATTGCTAGATATAGCCACCACGGTTCCGTGAACAAATTGGAAGAAAGATCCCAAGTCCGGTACGAAAGTCCATTGGGCCCTGCTTTTTGTCGCTAAAAAGCGGGCCTCTCATCCTCGCTCTCGTTGTGCGGAGGAAATTAATAATACAGTCCAGTCAGCAAGTTTCACAAGTTTTCTGGTGAGAGGAAAAAACTTGGCTTGCTGGGTAGCACCTCCCCTCTCCCCGCCCCCGCGATGGCCGCCATGGACTCCACTTCGGAGCTTCAAACGACTGGTGGCCATCCCCCCGCCGATGATTCACCGACACTGCAGGACGAGAGCGAAGACCTTGGCCTAGCCGTCATCATAATCGAAAACCGCACTGGCTGCAGACTGCAGACCTTAACGGCGGGTCCTGGAATACGAGGCAACGTCACCTTGTCGCCACAAAATATCCGAGACATTGAACCTTCGGCGTCTGTCAGATGGGTTGCGAAGCGTAAGGATCCGAATGACTCGATCGGATCTATCATTGCGCAAATGGGCTATTTTATTGTGGATCGCTCGGTGATTGTGGATTGTCCAACAGTTGGGTTCGAGTGGACTTGTTTCGACGATGGGGATCAAGAGATGATCGTCGAAGTCAACGACGAAGAAGAGGTCTTCGAGGGACATCTCGAAAAGATGGAAGAAGACGGGATTCCGAAATGGGTGTTTATAATCCGGAAGAAGAACTGAGGTTCTCAGACTGGCAGGACACCCCATTTTCATTTCCGAAATATCGGATCACATTTACATATGTAACTGATTGCTAGCCCCAATTCGAGGCACTCGGGCTCTCTAGTATACCTATCGTACAAATATATAATTAATACCACACAAACACTATTACAAAATAGCATATAGTCACGATAGTGCCGAAATATTCTTCATAGCGCCTATAAAACATGGAGATCAAAATAGAATGGTGCTAGCAGCTGATCATAAAAGATATCTATACATATATATGTGTGTATGTGTACGTAGAGTCGATAAGGCATTGTGGTCGTTATAATTCTTCCTTTCCAAGTCACTTAACTATTCCGCCAACTTGCCATATTCAATGAATTCTTCGTCCGAGTTCAGCGCTTCAAAGTCCTCATCCCTCAGACACAAGGCCACCGCAACCTCTCCGTCGTTCTTCTTAGGCATGAAATAGAACAAACTCTCCACTGGTGTAAACTGTGGTCGCCGGACCGCCTCCGGATTCCCCAATCCAAAACCGAAGTCCAAATTGTAGCAGTTCATCTTGGACCAAGAGCTCAGCATTATATCTTTCGAGAGATCCAAAGATGCTGTAAGGTTGATCGAAGTCTTATCGCTCGTGCGACTTAGATATGTCGCATACGATTTCGTCAGGTTGCCGAGCTTCGAAGTTTTGGGATCAATCGAGGCCCTCAAATTTGTCGCTATTGTGCCAAGGTCATGCCCTGCGAGATGCAATGCGATGGAATCGTGGAAACACATGTTGGTTCCGCAACCGGCGTATGTTGCTGGCATTCTAAGATATCGCCTGATATCAATCGCTCGAGCGAGGTGGACTCTCTCCGATGGTCTTAGTCGCTGCAAGCGTGCCCGCACAACTGATTGCCATATAAGAGCTGTGAGCGCGTCATCAGTGGAGATGTAACCATTGGCTAGCGAACTAGTTGCTGCGGCTTTGAGTTGATGAAGACTTTCCCCAGAAAATATATAGTACGCCCAATGGAAACTTGGAGGCCTGTGCTTCCCATTGCCTCCTGGTGACATCGGTGGAGGTGGAGGTGGAGGGCCACCGGGCGTCGAATATAATTGATTGTTAAGTTCGGTTCCCAATTGGTGGGATTCCGGAAAGAGAGGGACGATGTCTTTTCTGGGAACGTTACCGATCTCCAACTCTTCATCAGTGAAAGGTTCGCACCGACAGGCTTTGTTGAGAAGGTTCATGATCTGATTCTGCCCAATGCCGTCCATCGCCGCGTGATGGCCCAGAAAAGTGAACAATAAACCTCCATTGATAAATGTTATTTGAATCAAGCAGACATTTAACGTTTCGTGACCTGGGAGGATGAGAGTCTTGCGGGGGCATATCACAGATTCGTCCAGTAGCCGGAAGGGAAATCTTGATTCGCGGAGCTGCGCCATAGTAGGCGCTGTCGGATCAGTTCGAAGATCTTTGACAACAACCTTTGGTATATCATCTAGATATTTGATTTTGTAGATTCCCGACCCCCCTTCTCCAGGCTCATGCACGATTTGGCCAGCGATCCAAGGAAAACTAGCAGATAGACGTTCTAGTCCGGCTTGTAGGATCTCATTAATCCGCGTATACGCCGCCGGCGAATTGTCGGGTATAGAGTAGCAACAACATATCTGGGTGTAAATTGGAGTTCCCTGCTGCCCGAAAATGTCGAGGTAGAAATCATCCAGGCTCAAATGGGCGTCATTTGTATCCGGGAGTGGTGCGGGCGCGATTGTTTGTAACATGGCTGAGTATATTAACCCTTCAGGTCCTTCTAAAGCTCCAAAAGATAGTGGTGAAGAGCTCGTCTGGGGGTTTAGACTGATATTAAAGTTGTTGGTGTTGCACTGTGGAATGGGCTCGGTTACTGAAATATCCGTGGAATCCAAGGCCAGAATTCAAAAAACCTTTTTACTTAGGACGTTAGGGCGGGGACTACAATTTGCATTGATGGCGGTCAAAATATGGGACGAAAAGACTCCAGCTTTCCCCGAAAGATCGATAAGAAGTTATATTATCCATCTTTTAGCATGACATCAAAATGATTCATATCCGTCGTATGTCGGATAGCTCGCCATTGAAGACCAGTTCGGTTAGCGCCATTTGGGGAACACCGCGTTTGTAACCGGCCAACCCCAAGAATTTATTCCCCGTGGAATAGCTAGACCGGATGGGTCTACTACTAAGGTTCTTTCCCATTGTGTACGAGCGCAATCTGCAGATGGGACGTCCAACCAGGTTACATAGTTTACGGACTCCAGAGGGTAGGCTCTAGCTCCAAGTAAAACTTCTGACCGTTTTTTTGTTGCTTCCACTCTCTCTTTTTTCTTGAAACGAAAGCACCGACAAGCTTTAGTGGTCCACAAGTGGCGCGATACTAAGTGTTAAAAGGTCACCACGAGGTTCCCGGTGGCAGAGTATACGAGTACTAGCTCAGCTGCAGCTGTGTATTGAGGTGTGCTTGTCCAATCTTCGTTAAGAGAGTCCAATGCTCTATTCCAAACACGAGCGGGGTAAATATAACCTCTAAAAACGCCGCGAGTTCGTGGGTTCAAGCAATATAATATATATATATATATTGCTTGAAGTTGCTCTCTCGAAGACCACCAGAAGATATTCTTAAATAGAAACATATGCGGAGGGGTTGGGGCCTCAGTTTCCGAAGCAGTTAAAGGAATTATGAAACAGATATACATCTGTATACAGAAAGAGGGGCGCCAAAAGGGAGTTTTGGACACATTATCCGCTCAATATTTCTGTGATTTTGGCAATTGGGTGTACTTCTAATGCCGGGGCTGAAAAATATATTCTGAAGCACGACTAACAGTCGACCAGCAGTACCAATTAACGCGTCGGGATAATGTGCGGAGCGGTGTGTAACACTGCGTTGCCCGCCAGAATACCACACCCCAATTTTATGCTGGTGAGAAAAATATGACTCTGAGCTCGTCCGTAATATTGGGACACGCCGATTGACTCAACCCAGCACGGCTAGGACATATAAACCCGTCCATATCCCCTGGGCTTCCCGTTTAGACCTCCACTTTTTCTTTAATCCTCCACCATGTAACAAACCAGACCCCCAGAAAACCGCTAAAAAGAAGATAAGGAAATTTTGAACCACCCAAAAAATTTTGCCCACGATGGCTCCCCACGTTTTTCTCACCACTGCTCGCGCTGCTGCTGCTTCCCGCACCAATCCATCTACTCACGAGACCTTTCTCGGGCCTTTAACCCTCACTCATATCACCGGGTAATATATTTTTCACAAAAAATACCTCCAAAATGCCTCGGTGCAACAAGTTACCCGTAACGGAAATTCAGGCTAGTGTGAGCACGCTATGCCTCGAAGCTTTCAATCGATATAAAGACGCTAAGGCGGCCGGTGCACTCAGCGCGTCCGACCTCGAGAAGCTCTATAACGAGTTCATGGCCCTCAGCAGCCAGATGAACATGTTGACTTTGCAGGTTTCCGGTCTGCGGTCAAAAATGGCAAACAACAACACTGGACGTCCTAATACCCAGATATGGCTCATATGAAGAACGGCTGTAGGCCCAACCTTGTTTTTGTCTTGTAAAAGGTAATCGAATTTCCACGATGATACTGGCTTGGTTTTGACCAAATGCTAATAATTCATTGCACCAGTAGACTATAATTTTTTATTTTTTTACCTTCGATCAATTCTATTCGAATCCTTAGTGCCCTCATTCGGCCTTGATTTCCAATTGTGGGTGTTTGGATGTCGAATTTCATACCAAAGCTTTGGGAATGATCGCAGAGTGTTTGATACCCTGTTACCGACGGCGTACGATACTAGACCGGGTGGCATGTGCAGCCTGGAATCCAATCCGGAAAGAGGCGGAAGTTGCGATATAGAGTTAATATCTTTGATAACATACTTGGAGGAGTTCGGTGTTTTACTTGATTATACAACTCAATGTAATGCATGTATGCACAAAATCATCTGAAAGGGGGATAGATATACGGAGTCCGTAATCTCCCCGATACCTAGATCTATCGATTCTAATATTTTAAATTTCTATTAATCCATTGAGGTTCCACTCTGATTCTTAGACATGTAGCTCGTGACTTCTGGATATTTGGATTGGTGAGCTGAACATTACCATTGGACTCTAGAATCAACCTATCTGATAATGTGTTGAAGACAGGAACTGCAATAGACGAAGTTGCTACGGCATCTGGCTTGCGGGGCGAGAAGTTGCTGCTGATTAGAAATTCATATGGTGGCCCTTAGCAACTCTATGGTACTCGACGAGATAATCAGTGTTACGAAATGGAGAAGAAACTCGACTCTATTTGATTCCTATATACACATCTTGTTCAGGGCTTCGGTGTCTATGTTTATAACTATATACAAATGGATGCACTAAATTTGGCTTTCCTCATGCTCTACTTACCAGCGTATTTACTCTAAACGAAATACTATCTAGCCGTGCCAGCTATAATAGAAACCTCCCCTTTCTTCTCTCCATAGTTACCCTTCTCATCATCATCATTAATCTTCTCACCGGGCTCGTAGTAATCATACCCGTCATCCAGATCTCCTTCGTTGTCTGCGGTTTGCCCGGTGACCCATCTCCAAACCCCTTCCCATAAGCCCTTCTTATGCGCCATGGCTAGCACGAGCAAACCCGGTAAATGCCACACGCTTGCCCAAAATAATCTCTTCCCCGTTCCGTAATCTCCGACATTCCGCCAGAACCTCACCGCTTCATACGTCAGCCATCCGTTAACAATACTGCTGTCCACAGCGAACCCCCAATCTGTAACCCCACAGTAACTGAGACCCACACAAACCGGAAAGAAGGCAATGCTATATCGTACCGCTACCCGGCCGTTCATCGCAGGATTCACAGATGCGAGCATTTTATACCCCGCAGCGGCGTATTCATGCCTGATACCGTGGCTCAAGCTGTTGAAATGTGGAAACTGCCAGCAGTACAGGAGCCCGGCCATCAGCCAGCCTCCCGGGTGGGAGAGAACCTCGTACACGCTGTCTGTAGTTGCGAACTCCCCGGCGGCAGCGGCCCATCCCATCAACGGCGGTATGGCACCGACAATAGCCCCGACCCAAGTATTAATCACGTGTCTTTGTTTCAACGGGGTGTATACTCCAGCGTAGAGTGCAATGTTGGCAAACCCGAGTCCTGCAACAGTAGGATTCGTACCGTAGAGTAGACAGGTGACACCAGAGATACCGGTTACGAGGGCGAATAAAAGCGCATTGCGTGGGGCGATAGTGCCTCGGACGAGCGGGCGATTGCGAGTCCGGGTCATTTGGGCGTCGAGGTGAGGTTCTGCGAGCATGTTGAGGGTATTGGCGGAAGCGGAACAGAGAGATGTGCCGACTGTGAGGAACAGCAGTGTCATTGCACTCAAGGTGGTGCTCGGAGTGATTTCAGACGATGTGATGAGGCTGGAAGCGGGATATAGGGAGTATGATGCCATCGAAGTGAGGACGACGAGGAAAGTGAGGTGCGGTTTTGTGAGCGTCATGTAGGCCTTGAACGCACGCCGCATTGCCGTCCGGCGGGATACAGACTTGCTCAAAGAGTTGGTATTGGCCGGCACGGTTGAGGATTGCGAGGATAAAGATGATGAAGTGGACTGATTCCGTCCAAGGAATCGAGGAAGTTTGAGTCGCCGGAGTAAGGTAGTACTGGCGCCATTGGAATACCTCCCAAGGGCCTCATTGTTCAAAAAGTATCGTATCTCCGGGCCCATGCCTCTTCCAGCACCATTGGCATGAGATGAAGCCTTAGCCGTCGATGTAGACGTGTATCTTCCTAGGCCAATTGGACGTAGTGGCTGGGCGACGCGGGACCGTTGAATTGCAATGCCGAAGCGGCTGGCGGCTGCCCGATGGCTCAGTCCACGGAAGAGTCCATGGACAACCAGACCAGACGGCTTCGACACAAGGAAAGGGATTGGCATTGTTCGGAATCCCCAATCGACTGGTCTACATGCTGTTTAGATAGCGAGCGTGGACGGCGTCGGCGTCGGAACGGCCATAGTGGGGCTCTGAGGTGTTGTTTGTCGTTGAGGTGCAGGAAAGGCGAAGTCCAATCCGACGTCAAACGTTGGAAATGGGCCTGGCTTGGCGCATCTAATAGCGCCGTCCACATCCACCTGCACCCGCAATATTAGAGTACACCGATCAATTAGAGGGCGAGGGTATATTCCATTTTTGGTTCGCGCGAATAGATCGAATATGTATAAGAGGGTGAAAGAGATCAGGAGAACAAAGGCGGCATCAGCTACGAACAACGCTTGCAAATGAAATGTTTGAAAAAGCCATGCCCAACATCAAAGAAAATATAAAAAGGGAGGTACAAAGAGTCAAGAGTTACTGCCTAAGATGGAATCATTAAAGTGCATCATAAGGCGATTAAGGCACAACAGACTTCTGAGACAAAGTATAGAATGGAGAGAAAGAGGAAATAGCCAAGATAATCCAGCCCGAGTCACCAAGCCCTCCTACCCATCACGATTTGGATTGTGGCGTCGCCGCAGAGGCCAAAGAGGACTGTAGGGAAAGATATAAATAGACAGGAAATATTAGGAGATGCGAGGATATCCTCTTGGTATACGGCCCTGGGTTTTGTTCCCTCTTCTTTCCTTTCGACGTGTATTCAGCAGCGGGACACTAAAAATTACGGAATCGGTGGCGGCTCTGTTTGAAGCGACCATGCCCAGTTCCTCTGTCAGTCGAGCCCAACTAGAACTTGACGCCGTATACGCCCTTGCCGCCGCAACATCCAATCCATTCACCGGCATTCTTCCCAGGTTCACCGCCCATCAAGGCCATCCCATTGCCCAAACTTGGAGCCCAGCTCAAGTTGTTAACTTCGTATTCGCTCCTCCAATGCGCTACGGGATTCCTCCACGACGGTTCCGCAGTCTGGCCGTGTCGGTCGTCTCGAGTAGGTCGGTGCGGATTGCCGAGAGATGCCTCATTCATAAGATCCCAGATCAAGACCAGCGAGTCATCCGTGCCAGCAGCAATCATGCCACGACGGTATGGACACCAATCTATGCAGTTCACGGGACCACCAGATCCGCGCAGTTCCACCAAAGCTTGACCGGGTTGTCGCACATCGAGAATTCGGATCACGTTTGATTGGTCAGCAAATGTAGCGAGAAGGTGGCTTTCATGTGGCGATGCTAGAATATAAATTGATGGTCAGATATTGAGCGAGTTAGGCTATAGCTGCTCGTGGGAATTCAACTCACCAGCTAATCGTAGGAGTGGGGGCGGTCCTTGAAGTGTACTACCAACACCACCAGTCCCTCCTATCGGATTAACACCGCCTGGGCTCGGAGCGGAGTTGCCCTCGCCCTTAATGGAAGGTTCATATATGATCGTGCTGTGGTCTAAACTTCTTAGATCGAACATTCGTACACTTCCATCTGCACCGCAGCTGGCGAATACATCAACCGAACCGCTCATGAACCGCACATCGAAAACTTCTTTGTCATGTGCAATTAACTGCGTTTTCGCAGTCAAGGTTGGGATATCCCAGATGGTACAAGTTGTGTCTATCGAGCTAGTGATTATAAGAGAAGGACTTATTGGATTCCAATCGAGACTTGTGAGGGGTGCAGTGAAATCAGTGCTTTTAGAATTCGACAAAAGAGCCAGCTGTGACAACTTCTTGGTTGGGAGATCGGTGTTGGATTGGTTTGACCGTGAGGTAATTGAGCTTGTAGGAGTCGAGATGGCTGCTGGCGCGGCGTTTGGCAACGACCATAGCCTCAAGTGGTCACCAGCAGTTGCGATGAGATCTGTGAGTGGTTTTGATTGCGTTGGCGGTTCCCAGAGAATTCTCGTAATCGGGTACGTCAATGTTGCTTCAGCGAACTTTGTGATTTCCAAGGTGGATTCTCCCCGTGGATGGGAGTCCGTATTTATGACTTTGGTTGCTGTGTTCAATATAGAAATCTAAAAAGAAGAAGAAGAAGAGACTGTTAGTTGGGTAGCAGAAAACCCGATATCACATCGGAAATCAACCTACATAATTGTGTCCGTCTTCGCTGTAGCTTCCCAGTGCAATCCTGCCCACTCCGTTTTGGCCGGCATATCCACTTGCACCGGGGCTACCATATATGGGCCATTTACACCAATCTATCGCATAACTCGGCCACTGAGTGAAATAGTGGCTTCCTCTGGCTAGCTCCTTCGGAGGTGTCTCGGTAATTGGTCCTTGTCGGGACTGAACGTCCAGAGTGAACCCGCCAGTCATAGAAATATCTTGCTGGCCCATGCTACCGCCACCAGGTGCATATTTGCGATAGTTTGACGATTGGATTGGGTCTTGAGGTAAGTTTGATGTTGAAGAGGAGGATTGCATGTGAGTAATTGGCAAATATTTGGTGTTCGCGTCGCCGTATAGAGCATTAGCATCTGGTTCTCCAGGAGGTGGATGTGCCTGTGTTAGTGTGTTTGACCTCGATAAACCCGCACTCGTGGAATGTGATCTGGAAGCTCCACCGGGATACGCCTGATATCCCTGCTGCTGTGGGGCTTGTTGCTGAGGCTGCGGAGGCTGTTGAGGTTGGTGAATATGAATTGGTGAAGAGTACTCGTTATATTGCTGTTGGGGAGGTGGCCTTTGGGGATGTCCTTGTGACTGTGGGGGCGGTGCTCCTCCATGACCCTCGTGCGCGCGGAAAGAGTTCTGCCTTTGGAACTCTGATGCGTCTGTATAGGTCTGGCCGGACATGGCAGAACCGGGGTGGGGACTCGTGGAGGGATAGCTACCGCCGCCGCTGTAGGTGCTGTAGCCCCCGGGGTTTAGTTGTGGGTTCTGATGGTAAGACATTGAGAGCTGGCCGCCCGAAGTGCTGGACGGAGGTTGAGGCGGGGAAGTGGGGTGTTGCTGGTGATGAGGTTGCGCCTGCTGCTGCTGCGGGGCGAGATTCGGTCCTGCAGGACCCGGATGGTAGGTAGAGGGCTTGCCGATGGAGGAGAGGGTCTGAGCCGCCTGGAGAAGAGCTCCTGAGGTATGAAGCTGTTCAGGCCCCTGCGAAGAACCGTCCTGATCTTGTCTTGAGTGAGAGCGGTGATGGCCAAACGACGGCATCTAGCGGGCAGCAGACCGGCTCAAGAGTGGAAATGAGGTTCTGGTGAAGCCAACGGACAGGCGGCGGCGTGTATCACCGGCAATCGGGCGATGTCTGAAGGCGAGGGGAGTGGCGATGGAGGCGGGAGGTTGAAATCTGGGAGGGAGGAAGGAGGAGGAGGTTTGGGTGCGGCAGGAGAGCAGCTGTCGACGCCGCAGCAAAAGATAACTGCAGGCAGATTGGCCGACAACACATTAGACAATGCAAATATATCCCTCGCACGACACCGCAATGGAGATGAATATATCTACTGCAATGCATGCTGGCTCTCTGGAATATGATTGTTTCAGGCACTCTTGCAAATGTGTTATATCTGAATGGGCCAACGACTTGTCCGTGTATGGAGTTTTATCACTTTTTATTGAGTTTACGAAGACATAAAAGTTCCTCATTAAATTCGTTCCATTTAAACCATTATTAAGAATACAACGATCCCACCGCTTATCCAGACGGCAGAGAAAATGTCATCTCGAAACTAAAAAGCAATCATGTAGAAGATAAGAAAAAACAGCAGTGATATCGTTATTAAAATTTCAACAAACGCATGAATGCAGAAAGAAACATGACCACCTGTGCCACATTCCCAACCCCTAATCCTCTCCGTTTTCCCAAGATGCAAAAAGGTAATATTTGAGAAGTAAAGACGCTTAATTAAGCAATAGCACAAAGGAAAAGTAGCGTGGCCAAAAATTTAGATAGTTGGGTATTTACTCCGACAACATAAATATTTTGCGGAATTTTTTCTGAAGAATCGGGTCTTGCTTTGGGTGGGTGCAAGAGTATTTTTTAATACTTGTATCCGTGTCTGCAAGATCATAAGAGGATAGGACAAAAGGAGGGCGAATATTAGCTTCTATCTCTCGCAAAGTTCGGAGTATAAATCATTATAGAGATATAGAGATATTTTATATAAAACAAAAAACCGTGCACCAAGTTTCACTCTGTGAGATTCCTCATTCACGAAAAAAGAGAAATACAGGGCTGTTGACTTAGACACGCGCGTGTCTGTGGTGACGACGGTGGGAGGAGTAAGTGCTGGTGCTGCCGCTCCTGCGTCCTCCGGTATATTCTTTATGACCGTGTCTGCTTTCGTACCTGTGGGAGCGATAGAGGGTATAGCTCAGTACGCAAGTGATGAAAAAGAGAACGCAGTCGATGATCGACAAGATCTGGGAGCCATATTATTAGCACTTGCGAGACACAAAATGGTTGGAGAGTGAGAAACCTACCCAGCTAGCCTTGAACATGGCGCATGGCTTGTTGACATTGGCGCTCCAGCTATTGCCACCGGAGTAGTTGTTGTCGCCAATCTGAATACCGACGGGAACGCTCAGGTTCGAGCAGTCGGCATTAGAGATTCCTCTGTTCAGGTAGATACCGGCAATCCAAGCACCGACGAACATGATATCAACCACAGCGATGAAGGGTCCCGACATGCTGCGATATCGATGCCATTGGAAGAATGTAACCATCGCCCAAGCACAGGCCAGAATGGAAACGATGAACAATGTGAGAAGCGCATCAGGCGGAGTCTGGTTGTTCTTGACGTATGGGTCTACGAACCAACCCAGCATACCAATGATGGGAATGGCGATGATGATTTGAAGGACGCGAACGCCAGTGAAAAGAGCAGATGTAAGAACCATCTTGACTTATTGTTTATTGGCTGAAGCTTAATTCGCAATAGAGGATAATTTGCTGAACGAGGGGACAAGCGGCTGGAACACTGATATTCTTACAGGTGGAACGAAAGTAAGATGGGTTGAAGAATTAAGATAACTTTCCAACGAGGACGACGCTTGCATCTTTATACACATAGGCACATCATGATGTTCTGCCAGCGCCGCAGCGTCTCTTCCACGAATGAAGAGCCAAGAATTCTTGTCACTTGCTAGTCACTGCGCAGACGATAACTTTGCATCATGGCGGGGGTTACATAACCAGCCATCAGTCTTTCTCGCTATAGCTGGTGGTCGCGTAAACATGACGCCGTTGCGCAGGTTCAATATCGGTACAATATCCAGCTCCAAACGCTATGGCCCCACTGTGGTCTGTGACGTAACACCAAGCTGTAGCTCGTAAATAGTGAAAAAATAATTCTGGGGAAGCAAGTAAGTAGTCGTTCTGTGGCACGGAGAAAATAGAGAGAGCGTGGAAAAAAGAAACACCAAAAAACGGTCTTCTGACACGCTTTGCACGCAGTCAACAACATGTTCGTGCCTGTGAAAAAGCGAACCAGACCATGGCGATAGTTACGTCAAAGGGGAAGAGGGTCTCTCGTCCTTGGTACTTTGTCAGCCAAGAGGACCCTCGAACCACCCGAAGTACCAGCTACCAGGGAGTTTGTCCATGCAGGGCAACCGGAGCCAATAAATTGATCCGATGGACGAGCGGTGAAGTTGTCCAAACCAGGGCAGGCGCATCTTCCCTGGTGGCTTGTTGTGTGTTTGCAATTTGGCGCTCCAAATTGGGTGTGGCAGGGTCGACGTCATAGCCAGCCCACCCCGGCCTTCCAGCGTGTGCCTCAACACAACCTCAATGCCCAGAAAGCAGGTTTTCGCTTCGTTCGAGGGCAGATTTTTTTATGCAATTGGAAGCTTCACGAAGTATGGTTTCCTGTGGCGCATTTCCAAATAGTAAAGGCATTTGGAGACTTTGCTAACAAATCATCATTATTCTTGTGGTTTTTTTTGGGTACAAAAACACTAAATTCAAATTCTTGAAATGCTATCAGGGTTGAGTGTGCAGCCACGAGGAATCGGACGCCAGTTGACCAACTATAAACAAGTCCATGGGTCCAGGTACCTGCACCTAAAACGTCCCGCCGACGTCACACCAGCCTCAGTGCAGCTGCGCATCATATCAATATAGTGCCCAGATCGAGTTTTTCGATGTAAATCTGGGCCACAAATTTCACATCAGAAAAAACAGTTTAGATGCTTCATATCTCTTTAAACGATCGTTATTACGCCATCCAAGACGGGCAACGACGATCCTTCGGATAACTCGGTCACAGGAAACTTATCCATTCACTGAGGACTATGGCGTAGCAGGCCTGGGACACAAAACCCTCTCGTGAATAACCAAAGTTCTAAAATAAAAAACATTCTTTGTCTATAAAATTTTTATTCGTAATTTAATTCGAAGAGAGCGCCCTAATAGATATCCAACTCTAACATTTGTTCTTTGACCTAAACCCTGAACTTTATAATCCCAATAACATATGTTGGAACAAGAGAAATGAATAATAATAAAAGCAGAACCACAGAAAACTAGTAACACCGGCTTTTCCTAAATTGGTAATATCGTGAATTTTAAAATTGTAGAAATTGCACTACTCTATCTTATCTGATACGGAGAAAGTCTAGCAAAGGGGGAGGGGCATGCATGGACAAACTTGAAATAACTTCTGTTTACTTCTTGTTATTGCCGGTCTTTCCTGCATTAGCCTTGTTGCTAGCCTTGCCCTTCTGGAGCTTAGCATTCAACTTGGCCTTCTGTGCAGCTGGGATTGCCTTCATCTGCTTCTTCGAGGCGGCCTTGACGGCATCAGGAACATCCTCACCGCCAAAAGCAATGGCGAGAGCATCATCATCAGCATCGCGCTTGACCTTTTCATCACTATCGGCATCACGCTTGACTTTTTCCTCGTCATCCGCGTCGCGCTTGACTTTGTTTTCGTCATCAGCATCACGTCTAACTTTAGCCTCATCGTCTGCATCTCTCTTGACTTTCTTGGCTTCGGCATCAGGATCAACAGCTGGATCAATCGCTGGATCATCATTGTCATCTTCAACAGATGGTGTCTCGCTATCGACTGCAGCGACCTCATCGTCGCTGAGAACGTATTCATCGGCCTCAGGAGTATAACCAATATTGTCAACTGGCTCAACTGGTGGTGCGGGTGGTGGGGTGGTCTTCACGACGAGCTGGAATGGGACACATCCGCCGAATGGACCGTTCTTGGCGTAGTTTTCGCAGCGCATCATGCAAATGTTGTTCATGCCGCCGTAACTTCCGCTGCACTTGAGGTTCTTTGGAACGTTGATCGTCATGGCGAATTGCTGCAAAGTTCCGGCACCACGGAAGGAGAACGCCTTTGCGGATCCGGGGACGTTGTCTGAACCGGAAGGAACGATCCATCCGGAGTTCCACCCGCTTGGGGTGCCGTTGGAGCTGATCTTGCATTTGAAAGGACCAGCACCGTCAGCGTTTACCTGGTGGTGCATGATTCTGATCCATCCTCCTGGGGAAACTTTGATGATGCGGTTGGTTTTGGCGTATGTGGTGGTGAGACCTTTCCAATCGATCATCTTCTTCACGGGCATCTGGTAGTACCAGTAGTTCTTTTGGTTGGCAGTTGCTTTGGCATATTGGGCCTTAGTCTTCGACCAGGTAGAGTAGTAATCATTTTGATCCTATTCGCCGTGGTCAGTGATGATGAAGCTAAGTTGATATGCTAAAGTTGGAGACTCACCCAAATATTGGCACCGCATCCATTAGCCCAGTAGGTACGAGGCTTCTTCCACCATTTGCTCCATTTAGTGGGAGGGACAATGGGGTTCTTAAGAACGACAATATCTCTCTGGAATGGAAGCTGAGCAGTTCCGTCTCGAGGAGTGGAAGTATGGATGCCTAGGACATAACTTCGAACGCTTGGATCTGCATCTCCGATGATATTGTAGAAAATACCATGGCCAGCGATCTCCGGCGTCAAGGCCAGGACAACAACAGCGGCAGTGGCTTTGATATGCATGGCTAAAGAATTTGTGCTTCGCAAACAACCCGCAAGTTGAATGATATGAGCTTCGTAAAGACAGTAAAAGAGTGAATATAGTACGAAAAGAGCGTCTTTGTGAGAAAGAAGGGACTGGGTTAAAGGAGATCACTGCCGCTACCGAAAGCCACTGACGACCTGGAGAAACGAAATTGACAGGATGTGCACGGTGTTCTGATTATATATCCCTTTCCAATCGAAGAGCCACCTCTTCCAAAACATTTTTTTCGTTTCCAGGTTCCCAGGTTTCCATATTGATATTGTCGATTGATATTGTCGATATTTTAGTCGCGAGGAAAGGATATTCTAATCCGAGGATGCGATTGTCAACACCGGCAGGAGAAACCGATAACCGTTCGTGGAACAACTGAACTCGCCAGTCATAATGGTTTCCTGAACTTTAGGGTACCCACATAGCGTAAATATGCACACAAGACACCCCGGATTTATATTATCACACAAAGAAACAAGTCTCAGGAAATCTGTTTCAAGTCAAGTTAAGCGGCTCTTTGGTGTATTCGGCAGAACGTCGTAGCAGCGGGTTCTTGGCAGACGCCTTCTACGCAACTTTGCATATGCAGGTGACCGCGATCTAGCTTGATACATCTTCAATGGTCGCATACGATAAAGCCATTCCGATCATACCGACAACCAAAAGAAACGGAACGACGATAATCTTATAAGCCGCTACCATGGAATTTCGAAGGTTTCCAGAAAGGGTGCATGGTTGCCTCGCGTAGTGAGTTTGGTGGGTCTGTCGCTTCCACTTCCTTGTTCCGTGGCGCTTTCCTGCATTTGGGGTCACTAGTTTCTGAAGAACCAGAGAACCCGGTTCCCAATTCGTGAGCGCAGAGGCTATGGTTGAACAAGTTGTGTTCGATTTGCCGACTTGGAATTGATACACGCAAGCTGAGCGCGTGCGAACATCTGTTCATAGAGCGCTGGAGCTCGGTCCGCATATTTGTTGCATTTTATTATATCGGACACCTGATATCAACATCAGTTTTATGTCCATGTCGTCCACTTTGGGACGGAAAAATTGTGCCGACGATGCGACGCGGCAGCCTCTTCGAAATTTAAAATCGGCTCCGCGGATCCGATTAATCGATTGGACCAGGAACTCGGATAATGGGAAAAATAATTGAGCCTCCTGAGTGCTTTGATCCGGATCTTACCCAACTGCGGGCTAGCAAACCAGGTATTCTGTTGTATTGGGAAGCCGCTAACCACTTCAGCTCCCAATATTTGTATCGGTATACGCATTGTAGCGATGGCCTCAAAGCGTTAAGAGCAAAAAGAATGCTTATGGCATCCGGTTTGCTAATTCCTGGTTTCAAATGACTAAATTGCTACTCTTAGGACTATTTGTGCACTGTATTGTGTTTTCCAAGACGCCAAAGAAGTTAATTCATAATCATACATTCTATTTTTTTACTTTTTGGCCGAATAAGATCATTAACGTCCTCCCAAAGGCCCAAGGGCCTGATTATATACTAGAAACTATTACTAAAATTGGAAGCAAAGACCCGCATCCTGGAATATTATCAATCTATGCGATAAGCAAACCAAAAGGGGATGTTACCTCTATACCAGAAACACCAAACGCCGAAGCTGGATGAAAATAAAATTGCAAAGTCCCAACATGCCATTGCCTCGTCCAGTCGCAAAACTCGTACAATAACTCAGACTCTAACCTTCAAAACGACCATGTCCGAATCACTCAATTTCTTCCCTTTCCCCTTACCTTTCCTGATAACGGGAACACCAGGGTATTCAACTCCAACGATTCTCACCCCCCGGGACAAGAAGCGGTTGATATCGCCACCTTTTCCTTCGACCAGAACTTTTACATCATCCAGCCCGCTCTCCTCTCTCAACGTTCTGTACGCCTTCACTCTTTCCTTCGCATCCTCGTCGTTAGCGTAGTGTACGCTCTCAAGTATTGGCCCCATATTTAAATCTCCCCCCAGAATCACAGCCGAAGCTCTGAACGAGTTTTGCGCAATAAACTGTCCGAGTTGAGCAGACTGTGCGTGGCGGGCACTGTGCTCTCCGCGGCTGTTACCCGCTTGCATGTGCGTATTGTAGATATCGAGCGTCTTAGGCTCGAAGTGTTCATCTTCATCATCGCTGCTGTCGTCGTCGTCATCATCGTAGTCGCTGTATCTGTCATCATCGTACTCGTCGTCGTTCAGGATAGGTCTCTGAGTGTACGACTCCCGTGGTGCCGGGCGCTCAGGCTTGTACCGCCGGCTCAAATCAACCCTAACACCGACTCCTCCCTTGCCAGCGAAGAAATCCCACCGCCTCCGTTTCCCAAACCATGTTCTTCTGACCTCGAGGATGGCGTATCGCGAGAGCACGACAAGGCCGGAGTCGAATATTGGCCAGAACCAGCATCGGCGAGGCAGGGTTGCAACATATGGGTGAGTGGATCGCAGAGAATCAATTATCAGTGCCTTTTGGGTGAACGCCTCATTCAGCAGGATGATATCGTGAGATACTAAGTGTGCTGGAATCTCGGAGGCTCGGCTGAAGGTGTTGTTGTCGGAAAGAGGGCCTGGCAGGAGCCAAGTGTTCCACAGGAGCTAGAAGGCAGCGTAAATGTTAGAATATCGGCCTTATCAATGCACAATGGCTCGTTTTTACAGAAAAATGATAGAAAATAAAAACCAAACGTTCTACTGCCTCTGAAAAATAGGGGAAGCTTACGATTGACAATTCGCGCTGGCGTCTGTTGGCGGCGGGAACTTGAACGGCGCGCGCTCGGTGCGTTGCGGCGGTTGGCTGCATTGTCGGTTCCAAGTAAGGTGGTAATATAGTACATAAACAGCGGATGCATTTAGAAATTCTTCCAATGGACGACGGGCAGGACGGAGGTCCAGTTATATACAAATGTATGGGAATGGTGTATCACAATGACGCAGGGCTAGTGCAATTGGAGCTCTCGCAGCTACTGGGGGGGAATGGGTGTCCAAAATACTTGACGGGTGACCGGCCGACCACCCGCGAAAAAAAAATCTCTTCCAATGCACAAGAGCGTTCCAGGCACGCCTCCCTCTTATAGCAACCGGGCAGAGGAGAGATCTCGGGTCTGTTGACTGCAGACGGTGAAGCCAAGCCAACAGGCGAGCGGTGGCGGAGAGTCGTGACAGCACTCGATTGGCCGGCGCAGGGTTCGTGTTCCAGCGCATCCGTCCCGATCGAGCCCATCCAGCTCATCCATGCAGTCGGTGTGTTGGCCCAGCCAACCGTCCTTCCCCAACATCGTATCTCCAAACGTCAAAAGAGGCCGGATCACTGTGGCATGTGTGATAGGGGCCTCTGGCGAGATGCAAAGGCAATGACCGCCGCGGTGCAACGTGGACGTGCATGCAGCTGCGATTGTTGATATATTGCCATGGCAGGTGGGCCTGAACATGTCAAGAATGCAAATGCAGATGTCACCACGGCCAGCTCGGAATGGATGGAACCAAGGCCGCTTCGAAGAATTCAATTTGGAATGTGAGAGAAGAAGAAGAAGAATAATAATAACACCGCTCGCTCAGAAGGCCAAACCGAGACAGAGTGAAGCCAGAATACTAATTCCAAAAAAGGCACCTTATCAAGTGAAACAGAGAATACTCCCAAAACCCAAGTACTAAAGTGCTCACACGCAAAGCAAACAAAAACAAAAGAGAATCAGATCAACGGCGGTTGGTCGTCGCTGTCCCTCCTCTCCAAAAAGGCTCCGTGAATGTCGTCTGCGCCCTCGCCCTTCCCTTCTGGTGCCGCCCGCTTACCTACCTTCTTCACTCCTTCGCCCACAATCGTGCTTCTCCCACTACCTCTCCCACCGCCTATGGTAAACCCACCATCTGCGGTGGCGGCAGTGGGTGTCGGCACGTTGCCCTCGTCTCTCAAATTTAAACTCGCAAAAGCGGCATATTCCAGCTCGTCTTCTTCCTCGCTCATAGCCCTTATCCTCCTCATCCTCGGGCTCATCCGTAGCTCGGGGCTGCTATCCCCACCGTTATCGGTATGCTCTGCTCCAAAAAGAGCTGCAGGATCGTCCACCTCGCTCTCACTTTCCGAGTTCCAATGATTTTGATGTGATGACTGAGAAAGGTTCCCACCTTCTTCGTGACCACCGTCGTACCCATGGCCACCCATATTCAAGCCATTGAGGCTCTCGTTTAACGCATCGTCACTCGGACTTGCTAAGACGTTACTGTTCGCCTTGCCTTTGCCTTTGTTTTTAACTTTCTCGACAGCTTCGCTGGTCGTACTAGTGTCGACAAGCCCACCAGCTAGCGGTAGCAATGTGCTTCTCGCTTCCTTGTAGCTTTCCATCTCCGCACCGAGAACGCACACAAGTAGCGTCCATCCCCGTTGTTCCGCGATAGTTAGCCGGCTGTTCAGCTGTGAAATGATATTATCAATTCCAGCGATGAGCTTCAAAGCTGTATCCTCTGGAATCTGGGGTTCGATCTTAGGCGTCGCGGAAGCCGTCCCAGAAGCACCCGTGGTGGGGGTCCCGCTGGGCTTGAACGTCTCTGTGGAGCTCGATAAACTTCCGTTTCTACTATGACCCAGCCCGCCCCTGTTCCTGTTGCGATTCGCAAAGACCGACACGGGCGTATTTCTACCACTACTAGCACTAGAAGAACCAGGCCGTCCATCGTCCAGCTTACCAAAAACCGAAGTCCTGACCTGTGGCGACCGAGATCTATCGAGCTTTCTTCTCTCAAGCTCCATTGTTGCTGTTCTCTTCTGTGCTTCTCGTTGCGCCTCTCTCTGCGCTTCTACGAGTTCCCTTGCCATCATGTCTTCGAAATCTGCAATGAGGCCTACAGTTTCCTGCCAGATCAAGATACCATCCTT
Organism: Dactylellina haptotyla; assembly: GCA_031310005.1. Classification (NCBI taxonomy): domain Eukaryota; kingdom Fungi; phylum Ascomycota; class Orbiliomycetes; order Orbiliales; family Orbiliaceae; genus Dactylellina; species Dactylellina haptotyla. Next base: position 7,620,185 of record CM062379.1, on the reverse strand, counting down.
AAGGGCATCGAGCTCACGGCTGGTGTCCTTCTTCTTACCATCCAGGACACCTCGCTCATCTCTCCAGTATTCGATAGCTTGCTCGGGTGTGAATGGCAAGGTGGCTTTCGTATCAGGTGTAGGGAGGAGCGCATTTGGTGATCTCAAGAAGTCAGTCATGTCTTTTGACATCTTCTGTATCGACGTCGTGTATGACGACAACCGTGACGATAATGTAGACTGTAGATCCGATATTTTCGCCAGCATGCTCGCTTGTTCAGCCTTTAACCTTTTAACTTCCGCTTCGTGGATTCGTATTTGCTCCTAGCGTGAGGCTGTTAGTATAAGTGGTGCTTGGTAGAGTTATATACCATAGTAGATTTACCTCCACGCCTTCCAGTCTCTCTCTGACCTTGTCCATCTCTTTACCTTCAGGACCACCCTCGACTCTCTCTACATCTTTTTCCAGTTTTTCTCGTTTCCGAATCCACCTGTCGACGATATCCACGAGCTCCACCCTCGCGTTTAATTCACCGCTGTACCATTCCTCCTCCACAGCTTTCACATCAGCCAAACCGACCATCGCATCCAAAATCCCCCGCCTAACCTCTTTAATCCCCATTTTCCTCCTTCCAGCTCCGCTCCTAGATGTGTAGACACTCGCTGTCGGCGACAGGGCCGGACCGCCACCAGGAGGCGTGATCCCCAGTGCCACCTCCTGTGCTTGGACGAGCTTTTTTAGCTCTTCCTCGAAAACATCGGCATCTCTCTTAACCCTCCTCATAGCTGCTTCTCTCCCTTTCGCACCGTCGTTAACCGCCCCCTCTGATTTCCCAGATATATATCTCGGATTCACGCTCTGGGTTCCAAATCCGAATGCCGTGCTTAATGTACCGTATACGCTCTCCCCGACGCCCCCACCAACTCCACCATTCCCGTAAGGCGACAACGGTGTCGGCGGACCTGCGGTGTACGCAGAGTAATAACTGGCATCTATAGGCGCGTATATTCCTCTTTTCCCGTTTCTACCGGACGCGAGGGGCGGTGAAAGCATGGCAGTGGCAGCCAGCGGGTTCAGAGTCTCGTACATGCTCATGCCCATACCGATAGTCGATAGCTCCACGTCAGAGGGGTTGTAGTTGTAGTTGTACGGGTTGCCCGGGGTGCCGGCGGAGTGGTGGAAGCTCGGGACACCGTACGGCATGGCTGAAGGCGAGTTGAAGGAGTGGGAGTGTCGAGATGAAGCATAGGTTTTCGACGGCGAGATTGGCTTCTGCGAGCTCCCGCTTGAATGACGGGGCCGAGGGTTGTATTTATATTGAGAACTGGAATTTGCGGCGCGATTTCTTGGGGATGCCGGTATCAAGGGATCCTCGGGCTCGGGTTCTGGCTCTGGGTCAAGTTCTTGTAGATAGTGACTCCCCGGCGCGTTATCGAAGGGCGACGACGAGACGGTTGAATGATTACGGAGAAGAGAAGCTGGTATCGGAGGCGGAGAAGCTGGCGGCATGGCTACGGGACAGCGTTCAGGCGCGCTGAGAGCCACATTCGGCGGAGCAGATGGAAGGCCGGCGAGTGGGAGGATGTTGTCACACGACGTTGGCTGGGCCGGAAGCTGTGTGGTGTTGCGTCGCCCGTCAAAGTTGGCTGACCCAGTCATCCGGGCACTTTTGCTACGAATCACGAAAACGAGAACTGTACAACAGGCATACTGAGCAGCAAGGTGGCATGCCAGCTCCTATTCCTACTCTGTCTTTAAGTTTTAGCCCATGTGGAAACCGCGAACGTTCCAAAATGCCCAAAAGGGCGACGGTATACTTTGGCCAGACAGCTGCACAATAATATTAATCTAAGGCGGCTTATACACAGGCTCCGCTAGACAGGAGTTTATTGCTATTCGTAATAATGATGACGACTATGCTTCAAGGTTCATAGAGCCCTTTATTTATTCTCTACGGAAATACTAAATCACCGACTACTGCTCGTCTCCATCAGAGTAGTAGTCAAATGCCGAAGGAACAGCTGCTTCCTCTTCATCATCTTCCTGCATCAACACCGCCGCCGCCGCCGCAGCTCCACCACCACCGATGGCATCTCCGCTAGGTCCAGCCACAGCGCTGGCGACCGCAGAAGTCCCCGCACCCGACACTGGCACCGGCTTAACGGATTTCAACTCCAAGAGCTTCGCCGCTTCCTCTGGTGTCTTGTCCGCCAGTAGTAGAACGCCGCCAGTTACCTAAAATATAAAATGTTAGAGATCCATAGATATAAATTCTTGACTCGGTGGCCGAGGGAACGAACCTTCTTGACGGGTACATATCTGCTATCGGATAAGAAGCTGATGTATTTAAGCTGAGCTGGGAGGACTCTGCTCATGTTATCGATCTTGTATCCAACAGTCTCCTTAGACTGTGCCTTCTTCCCCTTCTTCTTCCCGGTTTCCTCCTCTTTGACTTCTCCATTTGCTTCACTAGCTGTAGGGGCTATCGGGGTCTCTGGCGTTGGATCGATTATCATGGACTCGGTCACAGATCCCTCGCGTTCTCTTCTCTCTTTCTCAGTTCTCTTGGCTCGCTGCCTGGCCTTCGCTGTGGTGGAAAGCACTGCTGTCGCAATTTTCTCTACGGCCTTTTCTGTTGATTCTTCCGCTTTAGGTGGGTAATCGAATACAGATGGTTTAGTATTACTCCACATCTGGAAATCTGGGACCTCAAGATCCACGTTCAATCCGATGATACCAGTAGGCCGGAATCCAAGCGAAAGGAAATGGGCGAGTGGGAACCAGTACCAGTATTGTGTAAAACAGGCCATGCCAACAACAGCGGACATGTCCACACTTCCGGTAGCAGTTTGTAGGCCGATGGTACAATTCCGTCCACCAGCGTCCAGTAGACCTAGGGCCACAGCGGCTCCAAATTTCGAAAGAACGTCCTCAGTCTTATCGCTGAGTATCCTTTCAAAGGTTTTTCGGAATTCTGCAACCTTTGGATTCATAGTCTCATTGTGTTGGGCAAGGATCATGCCTATCGAGATCAGGGCACCCTGTTTGACAAATTCAACGGTATCCTTGATCATAGGCTGCAATAGGTCAAGAGCCTCATCCAAACCAGTACCCGCGCAGGCGATACCAAGAGCTAGGGCAGAGCCGTATCTGACGTGAGGGTTATACGACTCAGCTAGCAATTCCACCATTCTTGGGACAGATTCATATTTTCGGAAAAGGATGAAGCCCAAACTGAGGACAGCAACTCTTCGCACATCGTCGTTGACGTCGGAGACAGCGACATGGAGAACCTTCCGGATCGCATTGTTTGATCCCGTTCCACAGTATGCCAAAGCGATAGTTAAGACACCACCATATCTGAGAATTGGATCCATGTCGGCGAGAAGGTTGTCGATAAGTTCGTCTGCCATTTCCTGCTTGTTATAATAGACAAGTGCCATGCCGAGAGCAAGACCACGCTTGACCTTCTCTCGCTGCGTTTCATGGGCATAAGCCCTCATATCTTCAATCGCTTGCGGGTTCGCGGTTCCCAACATGATAAGTCCCATTGCCAGGCCGACAGCCTCACCAGATATAGCTGACTCGGTCCACAAAACCTTTTTTAGATCGGTGTATATTCCCATATTGCCGGTAGCCATTCCTGCGACACCTAATCCAAGAGCTCCACCGTGCTGAACAATCTCGTCTTGAGTTTCGTTGAATTGTTGGCGAAGGTAAGGTAAGACATCTTCACCGTGATTTGCATAGATAAGGCCAAGGCCGTATAGACTACCGCCTTGCGAATATGGGCTGCCCGTTCCAGATGATGGATTTGGCAAGTAGGGCTGGAGGAGTTTCATTCCTTGGCTCAAGTTTCCACGGTGAATAACACCCAAAGCAGCTGTAGCAGTGAATTTAGACCAATTGACAGCCTTGCCCAGCCACTCAAGATTAGCTCGTAAGAACCCATCGGCCAAAGTACCAGCATTCATGAACCCGTTAGCAAATGTAAGAGCGTTATGCAGTAAACTCGTTCTTGCTTCCAGACAATCTCTGATCTTATTGAGGATGGACATTTCGGTGTGGTTGTTTCGGAAAAGAAACTCGAGGTTTAATTCGATTGTTTTTGTTCCTTTAAGGATGCTACGGATAGACTTGTAGTGCTTGGAGGACTTTTCGTTCATTTCTGCTGCAGCTCTGGATACTAATTCCGACGAAGTTCCAGGTAGTAACCTTGCGGTTTCTTCCAAAATTTCGTCGTCTTCCTGACCTACCGATTCCTCACTAACAGGGATCTCGCCATCGGGTAGGTTGCCGGTGACATTTTGAAGGAATTCTTGGGTGGCAGAAGAGTCAAGGTCAAACGCGATCTGATATGCTGTAAGAAGCGACTGGTCATCTCCCTTCGATACCAGATCTCGCAAAAGCTTCGCGGCTAGACCGTAGTCATTAAGTTGGACAACGCATTTGCTGACAGAGAAGTAATCCGGAGTTGGTTGTTCCAAGAAGAGGTCGACAAGGAGTCGCAGAAGCTACAGAAGCGAAGGAACGTTAGAGGATATTTCCCATAAGTTAGGAGCATAAGCGATCTCACCTTTTCTCTCAAACTGATTTCTTGCACAACGTTCATGGAGAGTTCCAAGACGAACTCCATCAGTTCGGAGGCTTTGTCCACGCCATCTGTACTCAAAGGTTGTTTGGACTTGCTGCCGCCACGTTGTCGCTCTCCAGCAAGTCGAATACCTTGTTCGATGATATCTAGACGATGACTCTCGATAGCAACTCCGAGGGCGGGTTTATAGTCTTCATTATCGTAGCATTTCTGGAACATCCGTTCGACCACTTCCGTTAACCGCGGATCCGGCTTTTCAGGAGGGCTTGCAGGCATGTCTTTTGGAGGCGGGGGAGGATTGGCGATTGAGATGTACTTGTCGATGCATTTGGCTGATGATGCGGGAGGCAATTAGCGGAAACTACACGACATCAGACACTGAGAGAGAGTCCATACATATTGTTGTGTCGATGAATTCAGACTTCCCAGTGATGTCGAAAAGATTACCAGCTCCCAGAGCATACATCATAGAATCATCAAAGGCACCCAGATGGTAGTAAACTTTGGACGCCACCAACGCGGCGAGCTGTCGGTGGGGGAACTTGGGGTCTTCGTATAACGATTCACTATTAAGATGCGCGATTCATTAGTTCCCATCACTACGAGAGCAACTGGACGCGTTTTAATCGGTATTCGAAGCCATGAAAGACTACTCCGTCTGAATCTCCACGTACATCTTCGATATAGAGTCGGCGATCTCGGACCAGAATTCGTCAACCACAACGTCCAGCTGCTCCAACGCGGAGCTCTGAATGTGAACATCTTCTTCCTCCAGCAGGCCCAACAAGCCGGCGGCGGTATTGAGGGGTCCCAGCATAGTCGTCGGTAAGCTTAGGCGAGCAGGAAAGATGGGTTTGTTGGATGGATCTCAGAGCTAAGAGACTCAACGTCACCTCGCGTGTCTCTCGAGTCCCGGTGAGTTGGGAGGTGGGGCAGCGGAAGGCCGGCGAGGGAGAGGCGGAAGATGGCCGTCAGGCAAGAGTTCGAGGTAGAGGGGTAGAGAAGGTTTCGCGATGATGAGGATGGAGGGTCAGGAGATGGAAGGTCGAAGTAGCGAACGGTGGTAATGGTGATGCGTAACCAGGTGTAGGTTCTTGTGGGTTACTAAGGCAAGCTCTCGTCCGCTGGGTGGGACGCAAGCCACACGGCGAGCCTGGGTCGTGGCGCGGTGAGAGAGAGGGAGCTCCGCTGCAGCCACAGTTCTGTCCACAGTGCCCGAATGTACGCGTCCCCACGCAGCCCTCAGACCGAGCGTCGACAATACCACGCCCAACGCCAGGCCCAACACGTTTCCTTGCCTCGCGGGTTTCTCAATTAAGCTGCCCTGGCTTTTATGAGATATCTACGGTATATACCTTGCTTGATTTTATACTACTGTATTGGGGAAGCTTGGATGTCTTGATTGCAACAGTTGGAGCACCATTTTCTTTTAGTGATCAGGCTAAAAACGATGCCTTTTCCGTTTATACAGAAGCAGCGGACCCAATCACTTCTACAGTGGTCGAGCTACAGCCGATATTCACTTTGAAAAACAATAATAGCGATATAAGTGAGCCGACGGTCAACAGTTTAAACTACAATACACACATAACAATGGTTCATTTCGGGCTAATACCAGGTTCTATTTTCAAGTCGCTTCTCTTTCTATATACATACGCATGCAACCGTGACCTTGTAAAATCAAACACGCTAAATTTACAACTAAAACACTTGCTCTATGGGACCAATATCTTGTTTTCGAATTCTGACAGTATTTCTGCCCTGCTACAAACCCCAGAATTCAACTATTTCCCTCAAAACGCTATCCCATTGGTAAACAATAATTTCATGTCCACCGCTAGGAATAACCACTGTTTCGAGCTGTTCTATTCCAACGCACTCTTCAATCCTGTCCAGCAAAGTTGGAGGCGTTATATCATCCTTCTCACCATAGACTACCAGCATCTTCCCACCCCGCTTTTCATCCCTTCCAGCAAATCTACGTTCTCGAAGTAGTTTGCCAATCTCACGCCACTCCCCGACACGATCAAAAATAGGGGCATTCCTCATACTGCTTACATAACCACTCATAAACCCTTGTTGATATCGATTCTGCCACCGGATCACCGAAAAGATATCGAGGGGTTCAGAGCCCATGACTCTCTTGATCGCAACAGTATCAGTTGCCTCGGTCATCTCCAGCGGTGCCTCTTCTTCTCCTTTAAGCTTGGTTGTCAGAAGCCTGTCTGCAAGCCACACTGGAATCCACGGTAGGAGACTACATTTCATGCCCAGTGGAGCGAAGGCATAAGGTAGGAGGCCGCAAGAAGATACAACCGCGACGGAAGATATTAAATGTGGGAACTGTGATGCAAATGAGACGGTAATTCCACCTCCAAGGGAGTAGCCCAGGATGTTGAAAGGAAAGAACCCGCCAGGCACTGAGGAAGATGTCGTTACCATCAAAATAAGAGCAGAATACAATCTCATATCTTGTGGTGTTACCCGACAGCATTCCGAATATCCCCTTCCAGGTAAATCTATTGACTTTTACGTTAGTAACAACCCTACACCGTATCAATTTATACGAAATGCATATAATGTTATTACCGAATGTCAGGACACGGCAGCCTTTGTTCGCTAGGCTTGTAAGGATATCCCGAGCAACGATGCTCGGCGTTGATATCCCGTGAATAAACAAAACTCGCTTTCCATTTTCGGGGCCAAACTCATAAACCCTGATTCGGCCTGTGGGCGTACTTAGCCATCTTCCTCCCGGCAGGGAGCCGGGATGGTATGCTAGATCGCCTTGCTCCTCTGCGGATAGGTTGGGCAGAAGTGTTTTCTCTGGTGAGGGTATTATTGGAGAACCCTTGGTTCGAAACCGCAGATACTGAAGAATGCGGTCCATAGATAACAATGAGAACCTGCTATCAAATTCCTCGGTATGTGTTGTCGTAGGAAGTGCTGTCAGTGTGCTTGGAGGGGTCTCGCTCGTGATATTACTGAGCCATTGTAACCGGCAGAAAGAGAGAAGCCCGGTTATCAGAACCGCAGCAGAAAGAAGGGTGCAAGGCGCTACAAAAGACAAGATGGGGTCGCTTGTGGAGAATAGATTTGGGAGCACGACTACCATGCTGCTGTTAGTCGGGTCGCGATGGAGGGTATGGTACTGCTTATTAGCGAAACCCGGCTCATGGAGTCTCTTTGGCAAGTTCGGTAGTTGGGAGCCGAAACCCTAAAGCTTCAAAGAGAGCGAACAGTTGCGTAGTTGCCCTCTGATATTTGACTTCGGTGCTAGTTCGAACTCTAATATCAGGATGAAAGAAAAGGGGCCCTCAATCAAGCCGAGTAGTCTCTTAATGCCTCTCAGTTATATACAACCGACCAACCTCGATCACTATCGGTAATGAGGATTACTCAATGTGGTGGTAAGAGAGCTCTAGCTTTAGAAAGATGCTCGGTCCCCTAAGTGACAAGAAACTCCACAGTCGCAATCTTAAGACTAGGTATTATGAAATCCCGAGATGGCCCTAGTAAAGATTTAAAAGAATGAACCCGAGATTCAATGGAATTCATAGGACGGTTTAGGATTGTCGGGATTCGGTTTCCAAATAAGCAACGCTAGTGCGTTCCTCGCAATTTTTAAATTTTTTTCGGAGGCACAAAAAATATTCCCAGGCCTCGATCCGAATTAGAGTATTGATTGCGAACAGGCGAGCACCCATTGTTCCACAGGCAAAGGCTGTTCTTGGAGCTCACTAGGTGCCAAATTCAGGCTCGCCACATGTTCAGCATGCCATTAGCTAGTCCCCTTCTAGGTTTCTAACACGAACACGGTTTAATGGCAGGCGCGCACTTAGAATTGCATTGTCTGCAGAAGCATTTACTTCAGTTAGCAGGTCTAGAATTCAAAGCAGCCCGCGAAATTAGTGTCGCACCTTCGCAGTCTTGATACATAGCATATCCTCGTGATACGGACAGCGGTAGCGGGGGTATCAAAGACCAGTGGGGCTCGACAAAAGGTCTGTATCCGGGCAGATCATGCCGTTAGAGCACGATTCGATATATTCCAACTAAGATACTCTAAGCGGGGTTGGCCCTCGAAACCTAGATAGACAGAAGTGCAAAATGTACCTGCCCTGGAGGTAGATACGTTGTTGATTGCGGAACGGATAGAACGTTACAGCGACGAGAAAGTGGAGAGGGTCAATTTTCCCTGCGAAATGAAAATTGCGAAAAAAGGAAGTTCAGCTGGTGTTCCGGACTTCGACCTTTCTTGGCAGCCGAGGCCTGCACGAGCTGGGAGCCCAGACCCTCGTTGTTGTGCTGTTGGTGCTGTGAAACGGCAGAGAATTTCAACCGTTTTCTATGAAACGAGCGGAAGCGAGGGTCTCCGGCAAGATTAGAATGCTTAACTGGCCAGTGGAATAATAATGCATCATGCGGGATGCGAAAACCATGCATGTCTTGCAATTCAACAACATTGAGCCGGCTTTCCATGACGTGAGTGCCAAACAGCTGCAACATCATCTGAGATCTCAAGACTAAATTGCCGGGTAGCAATATTAATATTCGCTACGGTGCTATTTTTCTTAAAAAAATTTTCAACTTTTTAAATATCTCGTATTTAAAGCTCGGCATTACTACCTAGAGCTGCATACATTTACCCAGTGATTTTGTGATCTTGAATCACTTGATCGACATCGCAATTCATGTAGTCATATCTCTAGCTAACATGGTCATTTTAAAATGTCAAAGCAGGTATTTGCTTAGTCTGGTATCTGCTTAAGGTCTAAAAGTTTAGCAAATCCCAACAGAACTTCTGGTCAAAGTAATTTCCGGTTTGTTATAGCAAAGAACTATTCAGTAAACCATAGTAGCTAATAGAAGCGATGCATTTCACAATAATACCTTGTTTATACTTTTGTCTTGCCAGAAGAGTCTATCTGCGATGATGTCTGGCATTCCAACATCTCCTCAAGACAAACAAAAACCATATAATATAATATAGCTGCCATACCTCTTGCCTTGTGGAATATATATCAATATATATAGCTATAATTAAGTAGCTACTCCAAGTAACTAGTAGTTGGTAAGCCCAACACTGATAAATGATATTGAAATCAGATTGGGGAAATAGCCATAAAATCGAGAGCGAAATGGCAGAGAAGCAACACGATATAACTTTACACAGTATTCTGAAGCCTGGATAGGGAGTTCCTCTCATTTTAGTGAGTTTCTCTTAGTCTTGCATATATCCAACGAAAAGGCCAGCATAAGTGCTTCCGTTTTCCACTTTCGTACGACGCACAGCCTCACAATATACAACTGAGAACCGTCAAACTAGTTTAAAAGGTTTAGAGCGAACCCCCGTAGAATATGGTTTTTTTCTCTCTTCTACTGAAATTGCGAAATTGCGGGAGAGACCACGAAAGGAGGGGTTGACAACAGGCTAAGAGCATTTTGGGAAGACGAATCGATAAACAGCAAACTTCCACATTAAGAATGGATAGTTGGCTTGCCGTTATCAATGCAGCCCCAAAAGCTTATCAAAGATAATATAAATATTTACATAGGGTTCCAGACCGGTCAAGTCATCAGACCAGCTCATGGAATTAGGTGACAAAAGAAATATTATTTGTAAGCAACAATGGGTATCTTTGCATCTGAAAATAAACCCAGTTGATGTAAGAGAAAGGAAAGAGAAAACATCATATTTCCCTCAAAAGCAGACCATTTTATAAACGCCAGTCGTTATTCAGACCCATACGAATCTTAACCAATAATAGACCCACCACCTCTCATATCTTTGCTATTTGTAGTATAGCTTGTATTAATTCGTCCTGAAGTATCTACTGCCGTCGTAGCCGTTCCGGATCTGGTACTAGTTTCTCCTTCTGTTTCTCCGCTGCCATTACCACTCCCTGTTGGTCTTGATATCATGCTTGGAGTAACCTTCCGGGTAGTTGACGACTTATGACGATTCACATCGTGAATATCTATCTCTCTAACCTCCATCCGTCTTCTATACGTTGATTTTTTGAATATCTTCCATTTACTCATCCCCAAAGTGGGTGTAGGTGTTGATCTAGTTGAAGTCGGCACCGGGCTCGGCTGTTTTGATTTTCGATTTTCTAAATTCTTCTGCTCCGCCTTGAGTTTTTGTAACTCATCATAACGGGCCTGTTGTATTGGACTAGGCTTCCGGAGTATTGATTGCCGATGATGCTGCGATGGTATCGACATTGTTGAATGCCTCCTTGAAGGTACATTTCTTGAATGCGAAGTTGATGGGGCGCCTTGGTAGGACATTCTTGATGAAGGATGATATGGCATTGACATCCTGTGGTGGTGATAGGTGGAAGCATTTGAAGAATGCCGTTCTATATTTATCAAGTTCGCCGAAAACCGTCTATTGCCGTTTGAGCTTGTTGGTGAAACATGGGAAAGCGGTTGTTCCACAGCCATTGACGAATGACGGCGGAAGGCGGAATTTGCGGAAGGTTGTCTGACGCTGTACGCATGCTGCAGCTGGTGTTCATCGACATCCGCACTCGATCTCAATGCTTCTAAATCTATCATAATTGCATCCCCGTCAATATCCCGATAGGCCCGCTCACCCCGAGATGGAACCTCTTTTCCTCTTTGTCGGCGTCGTTCGCGATCAAGGTGGTCGGCCCGCCGTCGTGCGCGTTCCCGTCTGTTGCGCCGGCGGACGACGATACACCACCATATGATCGCAGCGGTTACGATTAAAAGCAAACCAACACCCGCAACGGCTATGTACCCACTTGTGGATAGTCCATTGCTCCCCGACTTTGCGGCTGGCGTGTTGGGTGTGTACTGAGGGTCAGCGCCGTTGGTAGCGCCGGGTAAAACACTGGAACTAGAGCTGGTTGTTGAAAACTTTGGAGATGGTAGGTCTTGTGTCGGAGGAGTTAACGGTATTTCAGAGAAAGGGACTTTTGATGCTGATGCTTTGAAGGAATTGATCGTTTCGGAATCCGGTCTGTATTTGTCCGGTAGTTAGCAGGGTATGTAGCATGGTATAAATTTAGCCAAAAAGGATACAATATCAGGTACCAAAGCTCGCGAATTTTACAATAGGGATGAGCCAAAGTTTTAGCCCTCGCCTAGAGAAAGCTGTCGCATTTGGGAAAGCGAAATAGTCCCAGGTGAGCCACATATTGTCACCCGTTCACACATATAAGTGGTTTTGGAATTCAGGCGAGTTTTGTGCCGTGGGACTTACGGATTTATGATCCCGACCATACCGCTTTGACAATGCCTTCCTTGAGCGCAATAGAAGTAGATGGGTTCGGCTGAAGATATGTTGATTGTAAAGGTAGGGATTTGTTGGTCAATTTTTTCGACTGCATTAAACCCAGAGAAGAAGCCGGCAGCGGAAGACTCGCCTCCTAGAGGCGAGCAAGGGTTATTGAAGGAGGATTGTGCAACGGAATGGTTTTGAGGGTAGAACTGGAAACGAACTTGCTGCCCTATATCTTGGTACACGACCTCAGGTGTAAAAAGAAGTTGCAAACCATCGTCGCGTAGACCCACAAGTACATCAATAATATCGGCGGAAGATCGCGAGATATTTAGAAAAACTAAAAAGGTGAAAAGGAGTGTTTTTCTAAAGGCCATGGAAGAACAGGGGAACGAGGGCCGGTTCGCTCGTGGTCGTTGCTTCGACATATCGCTAAGCAGTCTAACAAACTTCCCGAGCCATCGAAATATTGAGTTCTCGGTACCCTTTATGTCATAAATCGTACTCCATGTCGTTGTATATTGCCAATTGGAGGAATGGCGGGTACCCTCCAAGAAAATCGTCATTCATGAGCCTATTTCACGATCACTAGATTGCTTGGATGTGCTTCGCTGCGCTAGTATTAAGAAATACGACTTATCGTATCGTATCTTGGCGATAGTGGTCTCGAAGTTCTGCACAGTTTCGACCCGGAAATTTGGTTTGCGTCCGTTGTTGAGTCCAAACTGATGGGTGGAAGGGATTGGCGGAAGATTTCAAAAGCCTAAGGACGTGGGCGTAGATAAGCACAGTTTCGAGTCATTGGACATGCAGTTTTAATATCCTGTTGCTGTATTTGAATTCTCTGTCTCCGCTTCCAAAGTTGACGCCGCAATCGGTCCTATGAATCGGGGCGATCACACTCCTGGGTAATAAGAAGTTGTTGGATTTTGTTTTAAGTGCAAAGACACTGCCCGTTCGCTGGATGTTGTAGTTATGGTAGCCAGCTTCCCAAGTTGTTGTGAAACTTTGCCGGAGAGGAATTCCGAAACCGAGAGGTAATGTTGAGTGCAATTATAAATACCCTATATATATATTAAAACTCTATGGGTTAAGCTCCTGTAGAGTCGAGTTGAAGGAATCGAGAGGCGTAGGACAGCGCTTCAGGCAATGTTGTATAGGATTGTGTTTGTGTCCATGCACAAGACGGTGGAAGGATGGTTCCTAAGTGGCAAGGCACGGCTGCTGCGCTGCGCTGCGCAGCTTGAGGAGGTTCGGATTCGGGGTTGTTACACAAGCAAGCACGGCTGGAATATCATGCAACAAAGACCGAGCCTGAGCTGAGGGGAAAGGGTAGGGGCTCGGAAAGTTCAAGAAAAATAAGGCTCGTAACTGCGTACAATTATACCGAATACTTATTCGTGCATTGAGATCGTGAGTGTGGAGGGAGAGGAGCAGATGCTCGATCGCGAAAACTTGGAACAACGGCATTAATATCTCAGTTGGAGATGCGCGGCCTCGCCACGGTCTTCTCTGCTCCTCAGGTGGCCGGCCACGCCATATCACCCGGGTTCCGCTTGTCAAGGATATGCAACTTGCAGGCACAGTCCCAGCTGTAAGGTTTTTGACGCGGCTTTGGCTCTGATCAGCCACCCTCACCCTAACCGTCGCTATCAGTCCTGTTGAATAATACTATCGAGAAATTGCAATAACACGCCCCATTAAGAAACCAACCGCGAAAGGTCACAGACAATCAACCCGCCGTTTCCTCATTTGACATGTCTATACGCTATGGAGAACAGAGGCTCCTTTGATTTTGCTTGTGATATTATTGATGGGGTTTGTCTGAGTGCGTGGACAATCTTCGAACAGTTATTGCGGCCCCTGCATCTAAAACCCGAGATTGGCTTCCTTCTTCAGCGAGAATCTCCTGGTCATATTCTGCAGCAACACCTCTTCGGAGTCGGAGTCGGCAAGGGCCGCGAGTATCTTGGCCTCGTGTGATGCTTCAGATGTACCCCAAAAAAAAGGAGGCCCTTGGATTTGCAGGCCTATTTTTGTGTTTGTTTGCCTCTTGGAGTAACTTGGTGACAAAGTTTTTTTTTTTTTCCCCGGCCCCTGAAGCAGGCCACTGCAAGAATACCTTTTTCTCACTTTGGCCTTCGTCCGCCACTGGCACCCGCGCACGAGCTCTTACGGTCAAAATGGCCGAACAGACAAGATGGGGAAATTTCCGAGGGTTCTAGGCTCTACAACAGGTGAGTGGGAAATGTTGATTTTCACCAACAGGATTAGTTCGCGATATTCAAAATTCAGCTGTTTGAGGTATATACTGGTATTCACTGCTTGCTGCTATTCATATCGCCGGATCTACAAAAACTACAATTCAGTGCCGAAATAGTACGGCGACTGAATCCTTCAACCATATATCTTCCCTTATCGGTTCCTGATGCGACATACTTTTAATAGTCACCGATCAGTTTCAGCCTCACAGGTACAAGTTTCAGACTGCAGGTTTCCATCTTTACCTTTTTGCGGTTAAAGACCCAAAACTTTCTTTTCTTCGCTTCCCACGTGGCGAATTTTTTTCATTACTTTCCCAAAGTCGATAGGTGCGTTGAGAACGCCGAAATATAACCGATCGTGCGACAGCATCCAAACCCCAGAAATATTCCGTATTTTCAAGGGCACAGGTGCCAGTTGGGGACACATAAAATTCGCTTCTTTTCGCCTATGTAGCTCTACGTCTAACAATCATAATGAATAATATTACCTGAGAGATAACATATCCCGAGGCCTCGGCGTCGTTTCATTAGATGCTTATCTGTTTCATACTACCCAATTCTCGCTGTATGCAATTTGGGCGAATGGATTGCCTTGGTGAACTGACCTCTGCGATGTAAACATTGACGCTCGTATTGCATCTGCGCGTTGATACCCTTTGCGGGCCAAATCTTGTCAAATACGAACCTTAAATTACAATGTCTCGAGTTACCAAATCCGGGTATTTTTTGATCTGGACCAATGCATGAATGAATTTTGAATCTAAATATCAATTCATATAATCTCCTCCATATTTAACTTTCAGAATTCTTCAGGCCAACGGGTCTCAGCCCATGGCCGTGGTTTCCACATCATTTTCTAACATTTTTGTCATAGTAAAAATCAATACCTAGGCAGTTCCTTCATCCCTTTTTTCTGTGGAGATATAGTAATTTATAGTACTACTCATTTGGTTCAGATATAGAATCTACAACTACCAGAGATGAAAGGAGAGAATTCTAATGTTTTCATCGTGATTATAATTAATAGAGTGGTGATATATATCTACTCTATTGTACATTAATAGACCGGTACTAGACCTCGCAACAGACCAACATCAGTATTCTAAACGCGACGTGAGTTGATTCGCAGGTCCACTAGCAAGTGGCACGATATTAAACGCTGAAAATCTTTAATATATTTTGATGAAGTCATTTGGAACGACTACTGGTGCCTGGAAATGTATTATATATATTATAAACCAACCAATTTCCGGAGCTTCTAATAGTTACTCGGAGATGATATCTCTCGCTTTTAATCTAGTATATTAATTAATATTGAGAGGCTTTGGTATTGAAATCTTTTGCTTTTGCAAATTTGGTTTCCCAATCTTCTTCAAACATTTTATTCCTTTTTTTCTTCTTTTCTTTTATATTTTGTTCTTCCCAAACTATTTCGTATATGGGCACGGTGATGGTCTCCTCGGTGCAAATCGTGAAGCAAAGGACACGGCGCTGATCATAGCTTTACACAGTTTTGTATTGCTTCATCTTTAGTTTCGAACCTCTCATGACTAGATTTCAGACGATCCCATGTTAACATGCCAAGTAGCTATGTCACAAAGTTACCCACCGGTATCATAAACCAATCCGTCCCTGAACGGGGTTTTGTCGTTCAAGAACCCCACTCAGTCCAAAGTGACTTCGATCCGACGGGGCGACCCATGCAGACCTGAGCCACGGCGTTTTTGACGCACATCCTAAATTCAGATATATTCTGTCGCTCTCAGGTCTTGATAATTAGTGCACAATTTCTTTCTTCAATTAACATGCCTAAGATTCCCAATATATCTCACTGGGGTGCGTAGCGCCAACAACCCAAACAACCCATGGCCTTCGCGGCACCCAGTGTCGTTTCGAGGCTGGAATAACCAAAAATGTCAACGCACGGGGCATCCATTATTGGAGATCGGGATGTAAGAGACCAGAGAAACAATACCTGATTTGGGGTCGTTTCAGTACTCAGACTCAAGGCGCTGCGAATTATCAGATGTTCGAATAATTCTCCAACACGAAATACATTTTCAAAATATTGACAAGAAATATATCCGATATCTTGGCATTATAACATCCCAAATCGTTATCACAAAAACCGGTTCTTAGTTGATGACATATTGCCATCTCCGACCGCATTGCCAAGTCCCGTTCACTCACTTTGATACCTCTGCCGCAAGGGATCCCTTGTCGATACGATAATATCACCCCTTTTCGCTTTTAAAACGGTCTAACGTTATGTCAAATATTCTAGACAAAAGATGTGGACCAGCCCCTCTATCACTATCGTTTTTTTCTCCACTGTAAACGATACACGGTTTACACGCCACCGATGTAAGCATTTACACAGCGATTACGCTAGATTCGGATTTATAACCAGAGTCCATTACTGTAAACAACATCGTCCTGCGAAGGCAGCTGGCTCTATTTTGGTGTACAATTTGGGGGTTGCGGGTCCCGCTGACACAGAAGCTGGACGCGCCCTCTAAAGATGCGCCCTGTAAATTTTCTCTCGTTTTGTTTGTTACTTTCGATACCATCAGTTACTGCCAAACGCAAAGGAGGCGACGATAATGGTAGTGGTGGAGGAGGCAGTGGTGGGGATGGCAGTGGAGACCAGGGAGGCACAACAGGAGGTGATGATCAGTGTTATGACAGTAGGGCAAATCAAGATGCAGAGATATATATTGGTCCTACAAATTCTGGATTTTACAACGGGAAACTCACTTTCAAGTACCGCCTCTCTAGGTCATCGGTTAATAACGAGATTACTGGGGGTAACTGCATATACGCCGATGGAGAATATCATATATTTACCTACGATGCAGTAATGAATATCGGAGCCACCACAATCCCTTCAAATGGCCAGAGCATCCTCGACTTTCTCACATGGGATCTACGAGGGTTTGCACCATGGAATGCGGGGATGTACAGCTCCGACGCCCCACGCCGAGAAGTTTTCAGACTGTCGAGTCTCGGGTACCCTGATCTGAAGGTGACATATCCCAACGGAACTACACAGGATCATGTTTATAGTCGGGAGATAGCATGGAGCACAGATATAGAGCCCGTGCGAAACGCTACAGGCAATCTAACGAGCGTGAATGTGAACACGAATTTCATATACACACCGCCTAATGATTACGGCTATGCTCCCGCTACGGATAATTGGATCCCATTGGAAGGCGTGTGCACGAGTGGATACGACTTTCGCGCGTCGAGCTACGCGTCTCCAATCTACTACCCACGTAGCCAGGACTCGGCGATAACTGGCGCACTTCTTACAGTCTGGCTTCAACCAAATGTATCGAACATGAACGCGAATATCACGGGAATCGGAACTGATACAGTTAGATTCACCTTTTCGAACGGGAGATTCCAAAATTTAGTTGCCGGCGCCCAGCCAGAGTGGCCCTGTTATAGCTCAGGGGGGATAATATTCAATGACCCTGTTGCAGGTTGGGAACCGTTTGAGCAAACGCAGAGTTCCTCAGGACAACAATTTTGGAATGCGAGTGGTGATTTTCAAGTGAGCTTCGAGGGAAGTTTAAATACCACAGCGAGTAAGCCAATCACGGGTTATAATGAATCACGGGACTTCTTACCCCAATGGAGTTCGGACGCTCCAGAAAGTCTGCGACCGGTGCCATTCGCACTTCATATGATTTGCTTTCTGCTTAGCATTCTTTTCATCGTTGGGTGATTTGATTGTGGGTTGCATCTGTGGGATTTTTTTGATTCTGTATTACTGATATATTAATGCATTAATGGTAAGATGATACCTCTGTTGTAACTAGGAGATCTTGAACAAAATAGAATCTGCAAGCAATCATTAGAATCTTCTGCGGTAAGAAGGAGGATGAGACTCCAGCTCGACTCGCAGGTTCGTTCGTAAACTCTGCCAACGCGGTGAATAATACCCTGACCATATATGAACCTCAGCTTGGATTAACTCTTCTCCTCTTCTACCTCACCTGTACCTCCCTGTAACATCTCATCTTATTTCTATCTATCTGACAGCTGGCTTTAACAAATAGCTGCCACCCCCATCCGCAAGGCTTTCTACAATGGCAGAAGAGATTGACGATCGTCGAATGCGTCGCTGTATCTCAGAGCCCCCCCGCCAACCCCTCCAACAGCGGGTTGGTCCTAAACTCACCTCGAGAGACCCTGGAAGCGATGGACAGTCTCTAGAAGATTCCCATCCATACATTGGGGTCTCTGAAATCTGTGCCCGTGCCATGCAGAAAATTCCATACATCATGAACAATGACGAACTGAATCTCCAACTTGGACCGCTCTTCGCACCAGTCGGCGAAGAACAAGCAGCGAAAGAGCAGACTCCGTAAGTTAGAGATACCATGATTTGATGTTGTCATTCTCTTTGGTTTAGAACTCAATAACTGATTTGTATCTGTACCTGCGTGAAGTCTGGCGATGGGTATCCCTGGAAACTCAAAACCGTTTCTCGCACTATTCCACGATGAGTTAAGCCTCTCTGTGATTCGAGAGTCGTTCTATAACGAATATTTCGCACCCGACACCAGCAATCTAACCCGTGGCATTCCTACCGAACATGGCATCTTGCGTTATAACGACCGCTCCATCGTCAAGTTTAACAAGGGTTCCCCTCTTTACATTAGTGAGAATATCACCCAGAACATGCTAGTTGACGTGAACAAGGAGGGGCTCATGGAGGCCATTGGTCTCACGATGATCCCTTTCTGCTTTCCACATGATAACAAGAAGACTCACTGGGTACAAGCCTTGGTAGTCAAGGAATTATTTCCATTCGACCCACTCGTTCAAAATGGAGTCGCGGCAGTATTTGCCGCCCGTGAGTTTGCTGCTAGAATCACTTTTTCTCATGGAATTAGGGGGGTTCCTCATCTCCACACCGACCCTATTGGTCTATATCTACAAGATGGATATCTTCAAGTGTGGGTTGCGTCACAATATTATGAGCCGGGCACTGGAAGTGAGCTCCCTACACAACCTCAATTGCATCTGACTAGAGGTGAACTCGATACTTCACACCGCCACTATGGAGTTGGAGTCTTCTTCAGCGAGGACAGCGCTTTCAACGTGAGTAGACAATGGTATTGGGACCATGGTACTTACATGCGAAGAGAGCCTTTCGGTGACATTGTGGCGGTCATTACATTGTTCCGGCATCTCACAAACATGTCCGAGCTTCGAGGTATCATGCGTAAGGTCAAAGGCATCACGATCCATCTTGCTCACACTGTAGCTCTTGGGATGCTCAATACAATTCGCCATGAAGGTGGTATAGACCAATACGAGTTCAGAGAATCCTGGTTCAAACGTGTAAAGCTCTTCTTTGACGAAATCGAAGGAATCGGCTGGAAAATTAAGCTTCAGTGGGTGGAACACCGAAATAATCAGCATGCTAATGATTTGGCATCAAAAGCTACAAACGGTATTGTGCAAGAGCCACGCTACAGCGGCCATGAGATTATCGAAAAGGCTTGCGACGATCTTGCTATATCCGGAAATTTTGATATAGACGGTATCCATCATGATGAAAACACAAATGTTATTCAGGTCCGCGATGCAGATTGGGAGAACATGCGTGTTCCACCATTTCTCAAAATTCGATATGAAGAGCCCTTCGACTCTTTGATGCGTCAGTTAGAAACTGCTGAAGCAGAACACGACCCTCATTATAATAATGAGGCTACCCCAGAGGAGGACATATTTAACCCTGCTAATTTCGAGGAATGATTCTTCAGCTTTTGATACTCCCAAATATGTTTCTATGATCTGTTAAACTGAGAGAGAAGGATTGTCTCTCTGTTGGGTCACTGGGTGTCCTGTGGCATGTGTGCAGATGCTAGTCAGAAAACGTCTTTGGTAGAAAATACAAAAAATAAGTAAATTATGAACTTGTCTGACCCTTTTGTCCTAACTGACACTGGAGACTTATGAAGTAGACAACCGTGCTAGAATTATAGACTGTGAGTGGGATCTATTGACAAGTAGGGAAGGTAGTGGGCATATCGTGATTTTTTGAGTGCAATAGTAGAATTGGCTGGGTAGTTCTTCAATTTTGTAAGTAATCGGGATGACTCCCTAGCTAAAAAGCTGTATTTTCACTCAACCTCGGAACAGCATCGTCGATCCGCCGTCTCATCTTCCCAATATCCATAAATATCGGCCATCCTCGTAGCTTGTAGTCCCCTTCAATGACTTCATGAATGCTTTTCTTAGACTCATTCCATCGTCCAAGCACCTCCAAATCCCGTAAAAGCTGTCTGCCAGTTGATTTTTGGTTCCCAAACCACTGGGATCCTTGTTTCTCAGCAATAGTGCTCCAAACCCAAACATCTGCGGCTTCGTAGACCATATCCTTACTCAACTTCTTAACCCCTTTTGCAGCAAACTCAATAACTTCGCCTAGCTGCTCCCATTTGTGAAGGTCCAAAAATTCCGTTTCTATCTTATACTTCAGCTTCCTAAGGAATTCCATAACAGCCAACCATGCCCAACCGTTCCTAGATGGGAGAACCCTTTGATTCGCAACTCTGTTCACAAGCTGTTGCACCTCTTGTGAAGGAACGGCGATACTGATACCCGTTGAAACAACGCCCATCTCCAGAAACAAGGCTGCAACTTTCTCGAAGGCAAAAGTCAATGCAACCATTTGTACGATATCATTCTCAGTAGTTAGCATAGCATATTGTGGATCACTAAAGTCAACCTCTACCGTCATGGCGTGATTGAACATGCTTGTCCTGCCAAACCATACGCCGGCGCCAATAGTTCCTTTTTTCGACTCGTTGTTATATTCATTGAGGATACCGATGGCAATCATTTCAATTGTGCCCCGTTTACTAATGTGCAGTTTCGCTTTCCCCCTCTCAACCACTGGAACAATACCCCAAGGGTGAGGCCAATAGGCACCGGAAGCGAACCCGTCGATATCAATAACCATGTCCACATCTTTTGTGGCCGACCCCCCTAATGGATAAATATCTTCCACTATAAGAAACTGTTGAATGAAAGTTACTCTATCATCCATCGGCAAAACGACTGGGAGAGTGCAGACACCGATTGCATCGAGTGGTAAAGGTATCAATGAATCTTCTATCCCGGTAAAATCACGATCATCCGTACAGGTTTCGAGAATCGGACAGTAGAAGAAGTAGTCATCAAGAGGATCTCCCACGACTCGATATGGCATCAAAGAATCTGGGGTGAATTTGAACCAGCCATTTGTAGTTGGGATATAAACCGAGTCCTCTTTTGTAACCGCGGAAGAAGTTGGGGCCGTGGGGCCAGCGTAGTGTTCGAGTAAGGCAGAATACCGAATGAGTGATACTGGGGTCGTGTCGGAAAATATGACTTTCATCAGCGTCTCTTTTGTTGGTGAAGGTATGCTAAACCTAAAAAGCGATTCGCGATATAAATTTCGTTAGGTTGATATCTGAAACGCCTACCATACCGCCTTAAAGATTTAAATAAGAAATTAGGATCGTGGGTATACCTCCGTGTTTTATTTAGTCCGTTCTCGTGTTTCTTGCCCCATTGTATACCGAATATCACCTTTTCGTCTTGTTTTGGACCGCAAGTTCGGTATGTATGGACTGGATATGGTAAGGGTGGAAGAAACGGATCATCCTGAGCCCCCTTGATAACCGTTCCGCTAGGAGTCCTCTTGGAGTAGTCTCGTGGATTTTCTTTGTCGTACTTCCTAAGTGGTACGTCCCGTGCCGTCAATTTAAGGCCACTAGCTCTGCAATGAAGCATTGTAACAAAAATATTGATACACTGCAGCATGCAGTGGATAGAGGTAGGGGTCGACGTTTTCTGATTTCGTAGTACTAGCTACTAGATGGAGAAGTAAATTGTGATAAACGCCTGGAAGTGGCGGTGGAGATATTTAAATAATACAAACATATATAAGTTCAATGTACGGACACCCATCTGCTTAGGACGCGATATAGAGTAGATCTACGTAGATATCACTAATATTTAATATAATATTATTGTCTTGGTGCGACAAATAACACCTAATTTTCCCGAATTTAAGCTCGCGAGGATCGCTGGTTCATTTTTTGTGATCTTCGCCATGCCGGTAATAACCTCGTCTCGCAAGCCAGATGCCGTCGTAATAACCACTGATGAGAACCAGTACACCCATTTCGTCTATATATCAATATATCGATAGGTAGTCGCGCGTGCTGAGTGGACAGTTGATCAATAATGCCAACACATATGGGCTGTTGGGGGCCGCAGACGCCGCCAATTGAAATCAATCAGAGATGGATGTATCGCGATATATATCGTAACAGGTTTGAACAAGGTATTTTGAATGGTGGTCAATCGATACTAGTTATCTATTTAGGGACTCTTGGATCGATTTTACAGTTGACAATTTGTCTAAGATTTCTAACCGCCGCCTTGTTTCGCTAAAAGAATCCGTAGCAATCGCTGCCCATTCCTTGGCTTGAATAATTGATCGGTCCATATACTGGATTAAGCTAGTGTTGCAGTAAACAAGAAAATGGACAAAAATGTAGACTTCAATGTCGCTGTCGTCGTTAGCCTCGTGTTGCGCATCTGCAAGAGCAGTTATCTCTTCGTCGGTCATATCATCCAACCTTTCGAACATGGCCGAGTCGATGTTGTGGCCGTTAAAAAGATCGAATAGCTCGTTGACAGCTGTCTCTAGAGTATCCATCGTGGTAGTCGCAGAGTACCATGAGTCTATATCCAGGTAGATAATATAGTCGAAGTTAAGAAAAAAGAGCTATGAAAGTCGGAGTGGCGAATCTTGCTTTGGAATATATGGTAGAAGGTATATCCAACTACCCGGAAACATATAGTGTTCGGGATCAGGACAACTACAGACAGAGAAGTCTCGACTTCCGCTTCAGTGGCGGGAAGGTAGAGGCCGCCGGCGCTTTACTATTTTAAAAATGGTCCGCGGTCGGATTTATCTAAGACTATTGGGTAGTGACATAGAATTGAGAAACTGCGGGGAAGCAGGTTATCGAGTGGCTCCTCTCGTAGCGGAGGCTGTAAGCGAAGGTTTCTGGCAACCTGTACAGAGTACAGGCCGGCTTGTTGATATTTGAGCTGAGGTTGCATAATACACCAATTGCCAAGATTGGCCAAGGCTGTGTTCAAGTCCATAGAAATCAGAGAGAGGAGCTTTCTTCCTAACATTTCTCTTGCATCGTATTATCACCCTTGTACGACCTTCTTTCAAGGCTCGGATTTGAGCGCATAGACCTTAAATGCCTTTGCGGTGACGGGTCTTTGGGGACACCAACATTCAAACACTTTCCGATAACTTGGATGTTACATTTTGCTTATAGTGAAATTATAAAATTGAGGTCTGCTTTACGTACCTACGATTCTTAGCCAATAGTGTGTAAATGTGTGGGGAAGCATCTATGGAATGACTCGGCGACAGGTAAATATCTTCTCTAGCTGTGGCTAATTTAAGCCTGCGCCAGAAAAACAGTTTTGAAGGAGTCTATCTGGATTAGATAACCTTAAATTGTTGTCCTGTCAGTTTTCTATGACCTGCTCAACTGTTTAAGTATATCTATAAACTTAGTAATATATCATATCATACAATATTTGAGTGTGGTATTTGCCAACCAAGCTGATATCTTCTATTTGCTGCTTTTTGTGCGATACACCCTTATCTTACAATCTTGTCCTTACCCTTGTTCAATTCTTAGCCGGCATGACTCGGTACTGCTGAGGGAGCACTTATCGAAACGATAATATAGGCTATTTAATTATAAGGTTTTCAAGTCTGAGGTCTCTTAAGTGCACAGGCTCGCCTCAGCTAGTGGTTCAAGGCGAAACTGAAGGCTGATAGATCTAGAGGCCTGGTTTGCGTTCGCGTCCTCACTTGGAAACCTGCATGAAAGCAAGGTGTGTGCAATCCATATTTCCCAATCATGTAAGCCTGAGAGCCTTGACGAACACGCGTCTGCGCGTCATGACTGAAACCTCGAGATTATACGCGTATAAATTCGTAATATTATATATTATAGCTGCTACGAATAGCTAGGTTGCGTTTAGAAGTGTGGCGACTTCGTCTAATTGAATGGCTCACTCGAAAATGGCAATAACGCCCGCGGCGTGCGAAGCGAAGTGGGAGGTCGCAGCACTCGGCCCGACGTCTCATACAAACTTGGCAAAACCCGACCGGACATACTCGGACACCGGTTCAGCGCCGACGTCAACAACATGATTCTGTTCAGTGTTGATATAGCTCGAGGAAATAAATAAGACAAGATTTCTAATTTTTGCGGATTCATTTTGTCACTATCATAACAATAGAGGGTACTCACATCAGTTATAACGGAACTCAAATATTTTCTCTGCTTCAGTTTTTCTCTTCCAATTTTCTAACTATTTCACTACCTGTCAGTCATACACAATATGTCTGGATTGAAAGTCCTCATCGCTGGTGGAGGTATCGCGGGTCCGTCACTTGCATATTGGCTATCACGCACTGGCGCCAGAGTTACTATTATTGAGCGATCTCCAGAAAGACGATCATCTGGCCAGCAAGTAGACATCCGTGGTATCGGTGTGACATTGATGAAAAAGATGGGGATCGAGGCTGCCGTTCGAGCTGTCACAGTTCGCGAGTCTGGCACGCAGATGATTGATGTCAACGGCAAAACCAAGGCATTCTTTCCAGCCGCTCCGTCTGGGACGGGCAAGCAAAGTATCACATCGGAATTCGAGATCATGCGCGGCGATTTGGTCAATATTCTGTACGGTCTTACAGAAGGGAAAGAAAATGTTGAGCACTTATACGACACGTGCATCGAAAAGTTTACGCAGGATGACGAAAGCGATCCTAATGGTAAAGTTCATGTTACTTTTAACAGCGGCCAAACTGCAGATTACGACCTCGTTGTTGGCGCGGATGGGACTGGGTCTCGGACAAGAAGAATGATGCTCGGACCAGATGCTCCAGATCCACGCTATTCCCTGGGAGGATATATTGCTTTCTACAGCATTCCCACACAACAAGGCGACTGGGATAGGTTTACCTATTGCCATCTACCCGGAAACCATGTCGGTCGGGCCATTGCGACGAGAAAGGACTGTCCGGAGTTTACACGGGTATATATGTTCACTCACGGCACGGACGATGCTATCGACGCGGCACACAAATCTGGAAATCTTGACGAGTTGAAGTCGGCATGGGCTAATGCTTTCTCCGATGGACATTGGCAATGCCCGCGATTCACAGATGCACTTCTGAACTCTCCCGAGGCGAACGATTTATATTGCGCCAAACTTGAAGAAGTGAGACTCCCTACAGGAGATTGGTCGAGGGGTCGAATAGTTTTACTTGGCGATGCTGCTTATTCTCACTCCGTTGATGGTTACGGTGTTACTTGGGCGCTTGCTGGAGCGTATATACTCGCCGGCGAAATCATGGCTCTTTATGCGAAGGATAAATCCTCACTGTCAAAGGCTGTGATTGAAGGCGCAAATAATTACGAAAAAAACTATCGGCCAATTGCGAATGCGACTGAGAGTGGGAGCTCTTGGGCAACTTCTTTCTTCTTCCCGAAATCTAAGTTGGGAATCTATGTCCTACATGCAGTCGCAGGATTCATGTCAAAATTTAAGTTAGAGCAGCGGGCGGGCCGAGAAGATGTTCAGGCAAAATGGAAGCTACCGGAGTATCCTGCATTGGAAGTTGCGGGAAACTGAAAAAGTTCGAGGTGGAGTTCGACAGTGGAGTGTTTTAAATTTCTTCGGCGGCTTCGCTCTTTGGGATCACGTTATAACGCTTTAAAATTCCTTTTAATAGTATGCCATTTTTTTTTAAATCAAACCCGAGCTTTAGGATTTATCATAGTCCTGTTACTGAATACCTGGCACCAAAAGGCGTTTGAGGAGTTTGCTACTCGGGTATTTAATATATTAATATGACTGATTTGAAACCTGTAATAACAAGCTAATTAAATCTCATCTCAACTTGCTTGGAACAAAATCTCGACCTCTTATAACTTTATCATCGTTTGTGCAGCTGTTCACGTTTATCGTCTAGATGCGCATCCCGAAATACACCATTCCGGGAGGTGTTGCTGACACTAGCAATGGCGCTGTGCCACCGCCAAGAATATCCGAATCGGAGACCCTTGTCACCTGCATCAGCTCATCTTCGAGCTTCTGTTTTGGTGATTTCATAATCGCCCGGGCCTTTTGATCTAGTATTTATTCAAATTTTGCGACGCAGTGGTCAACAGTTGGGCGTCTTCCTGTCAGCAATGGTGCACATCCGATAAATCAACTCGAGTTGCTTGAACGCCTCCCACCATGGCCGACCCTTTCTCGATAGCGACCGGCGCGATAGGCCTAGTTGGCCTGGCTCTTACGGCCACAAAGTCCCTCCACGACTTCTCGACTGCGATCAAAACCTCCTCCGAAACTATTCGGCAAATCAAGACTAACTCCGATATCCTCTCCCATATGCTTATGGATATAGCTCCAGTGTTGAGCGATGCGTCAGTGGGGTCACAGGAGAAGGAGGTCATCGAAACGTGTGTGCACAACTGCAAAGGGAACTTTGAGAGACTAGATAAGCTGGTTGCGCCGTTCCTACAGGACGTTGGAGACACCAAACCTTGTGAATCCAACGATGTAAACGAAAATGGAGAGGTCAGTGGAGAGGTACTAGATCGATCTGTCAATACGCCTGTAGGAAGTACCGCGAGAAGCCTCGGGGATGCGAAAGCAAAGTTTAGGTTGAAACTCAAGAAACTCGGATGGCCGTTTAAAGAGAAAGAAACCAAGGAACTACTATATCTCATCGACAGGGCGATACAACATCTTGGCATTGCGCTGGATATGGTACACTCGTACGCTCTACTTTGTGAGTTTGGTTGCAGTGCTGCTCTAAGGACACTGTTGCTAACGTTGAATGTGTGATTGCGAATAGTAAAACCTCGTTAAAAGTTCTATCGATCGCGGAGCACCAGCACGGAATTGTACAAGAAACACAAATTGCTACTAAAACGATCGAATCGCATACTGTCGAAATAACGACTATGGTCCGAGCCAACTCTGCTACTCTGCGAGATATCCAAGATCAGTCGCAGAGCACCACTGATGCGATCGAGTTGCGTTTGCAGAAACTGGAGAGCAGCCATCAGGCTAGAGAGCAAGAGACGCAGAAGTTACTGCTTCAACTACTTAGTAAATTGGAGACATCCGGAACAGCCAACAATATTGGGGCACCGGAGGTCACACATGCCGTAGATCCGCTAGCCAGGCAAATTATGCAGAAGACTCTTAATCGGGACTTCTCGATGCAAAATGCGCACACGGATGCAGCTAGTATAGTCAATGATCCTCCTCCAGCTTACACTCCGCGCCCTTTCAAATATGATCCAGAAATCAGCAGTCAGGAGAACTATAATACTACTACGAAGGATTGGTCATGGGAGACTCCGTTTGGCCGGATATCAGTATTTACAACCCACCATCAACGGGACGAGGCAAAGAAGGGAGCCCTGTTGTCGAAAGATAAATCCACGAGTCGGTACCGAATGATGTTTACACCAGCACCTTGGCTATATTCAAAGGCTGCAGCATTTGCATTCATCAAAAAAGTCGATGGGTTTGGAATGCAATTCACTACACCTGCAGTTTTCAAAGCTGAAGAACCCGCATTAAAATACCTACGACGAGGAGAGTTTGAAAGACTAAGAGATGCAGTAGCCGAAAATGGGTTTTTATTGAATGCGGTTCATGAATACAGTGGGAGAACACTACTCGCAGTAAGTATATGGCCTGAGCAGTGGCAAACCTGTAACCTGCTAACTGAAGGATAGGAAGCGGTTCGCTGTCGTCGCTACGATGCGTGCAAATATCTCCTAGAGCTTGGCGCTGATCCAGAAACGGAGGACTACCAAGGCAGCACTCTCTTCAACCTTCTTTTTAATCTCAATATCAAACCCTATCAAGTGAATACGTGTCTGAAGGTCTTTTCACTCCTTCTACGCACCCGAGCGGACCTATTTCGTGGGAAGGCTACTGTGATGCACTCAGCAGTAACAACACGATACGTTAATATCGACTCGCAGTCGGTTCAAAAGATATTACAGACGGTGTATTCCTCTGTCTCGAATCTTGCGTCAATAGACGACCCGGATGTTGCTGGAAACTCTCCGCTGGTATCTGCATGTCTTTATGGCCATGATAATCATGTAATCGTCGATTTTTTGTTACGCAATGGCGCCAACAGAAATGCAGTTCCCGAGAAGCTCGTGCCAAAATCGGATACAGGTATCCCGATGTCCATGAGTGTGGCTTATCCGGCATTTTACGCAACCGCGAGAGCTGGGTATATCGCTTCGATGCGTCGGCTTATCGAGGCTGGTCTTCCAGGAGATCCTAATATTTACACGGACCTCGGTCGCAATATTCTACACAGCAACGTCCGCCGGTCTGTAAAGTTTAACAGTCCTCGAAAGTCTTCGAATTCGAAAGTATCGATGTTCCAGGAGAAGCACGATATGTGGAAGCAGAATTTTGAATTTCTAGTCGCACGTGGGGCGCAAATAAACGCTATTGACGCTCAGGGTTGGACGGTACTGCATTGTGCTGCGCTTGGGCCGTATTGCGATAAAGAGATGTTGAAGGTGTTACTCGATTGTGGTGCGAATGTTAATATCAGGGATATAGACGGCCACACGGCGTGGGATCTTGCTGCGAAGTACGGAAGAACTAGACTGGGGGCGTGGAAGTGGTTTGGAGCCGAAATGTTCAAGAGAGGCAAGCTCAAGCATGACGATTTAAAAGGGCGGGTAGAGAAGCATCTTTATCTGGAAGGCAAATGGTGGGAAGATGGAGAGGGCGAGAGTGAGAAAGATACAGAGGCCCTTGACAAGCTATCTACGGATGCTAGTTTACAATGGATCCCTGATGACGACGAATGGATGTTTATGAGTTCGATGCACCCTTACGAGAGCGACCAAGTGTTCGGGGAAGACAAGAAACTGGATCCGGAGGCCGCCGGTGTTAAGTATCGGTTTCCTGTTGATGAGTTTTGGCACACTCAGGAGATACAGCAGATGCATTCGAAAGCCCAGAGAAGAATGGCCGGAGGTCAGCAGAAAAATGAGATGAATGGGAATACATGGATTGGGACAGTAGGTAATGTCCTCGCCGCCTTTGTTGGATAGGCTATATATATATATATATATATATATAAGAGACTAGCATAGCATATTTAAATATTAATATATTTATATTTAGCACCGAAGCGATTATTATGTAATAGATTATCAGACAGAGGTAAACCCTCTGGTAGATCAGATTATTTTCTCCACGAAGCACTTGGTTGTATTCCACTGCGGTGGTGCTCGATCGGGGTAGTTCTCGTCAGCTGGGCCATCTGCCGGCATATCCATGTCCATTGCAGAAGGCGAGGGGCGAGTGTGTGTTGGGGATTGTCGCACAGATGGCCCGGACAACTCATCGGGACGTCGTCCGTTGCGTTTGCGTGGGAAACCTGTTGCGCGCGCGGTGATATCAACGTGAAGGGCCATCGGGGCTTCGATTTTGGATTCATGTGCCCCCGAGTTTGACCCCCGTTTTCAGCCGAACCGAGGCCTGGCAATGAACCAAACCCTTCTCCGCGACGACCCCATCCCCACACTCTGTGGCAGACTGTGGGGTAGAAGGCAGCCAGAGCGACGAATCGACGCTCTGAATTCCAAGGACCGCATGAGTTCAGCCGAAGTAAATTCGGTTTCTGACACTGGAGCTTGGCCGTGATTTCCCAGATTTTCTGGGGTTGATATGGGGAAACGGATCGGGTCGGTGCATACCAATGTAGAATAGCGAAAACAGCTGCTAGTTACCAGCATGCGCATGGGCAGCGGGTATCGGGCGAATTGCAAAGGGTAATACGGTACTTATTGACCATACCTGCTGCCACCGCAGAGTGCTCCCTTTCTATCCTGCTTTCCTCTTCTCTCGGAACTCTTTCGTCTTGACGTGAGGGAAGACTTTCGCTTTCGACGTTTCATAGAGCCATAACAAGCCTCCCCCGGATTTTTCGATTCTACGCTTTTGTTCTGAGCGGCTACAAACGCACCTCGTATTAGGGTTCTTGGAGTAACAAGGAACACGCCGCCGCCCCTGTTGTCCCCCTCGCTTTCGTTGGAAGGAATAGCGCGAGCCCAAAGAAGATATACGACGTAGACAACACAATGGCGACCGCAGGTGAGTGGCTCGTGCCGTGGCGGGCGAAATATAGCACCATAATCGAATATAAAAGGCTGACTTGCTGGCTCCTACAGCTCTCGCCCTTGGCCTCCCGGCCCTCGTCGGATATCTCGATGCGAAATACCATCTTGCGTCCGATCTGCACCTGATTTCCTGCCTTATTTTCTGCAAAGTACAGGCTGCCATGCGCGAAAAGCGTGACCGTGTCAATGCTTTCTACGTCCTCGAAGAACACGCACAAAAATTCCCGGAGAGATCCTATATATGGTTCGAAGGACGGGATTACAGCTTCGGAGAAGTCTTCGAAATGGCTAAACGCTACGGAAACTGGCTACGGGATGAACATGGGGTGAAGAAGGGCGATGTTGTCGCTATCGACTTCATGAACAGTCCAACGATGGCATTTGTCTGGATGGGACTGTGGGCAATCGGCGCGACTCCAGCTTTTTATAACTATAACCTGAGCGGTGATGCTTTGGTCCATGTCGTCAAAGTAAGCACTGCTAAGCTGGCCATTGTCGGGCAAAATGTGGAGGAGAATATCGGAGTGAAGAAGCAGATCAACGAGGCTCTCCCTGAGGTTAAAGTCGTTATTCTGGACCGGTCCTTGGAAGATAGAATAGGAAGGTGGAGAGCCGACAGACCTGCCGACGAACTCAGAAGTGGGGCTCTACAGGCTGAAATGGGCTGTCTCATTTACACTAGGTATGTCTAACTACCACTTCCTCGTATAGAATGATGAAGTTCTAACTGATTTGCATCTAGTGGGACAACCGGTCTTCCAAAACCTGCGATTGTTTCATGGTGGAAGGTGACACTCGCTTCCAAATTCGTAGGAATGTGGTTACGGATGAAGCCTGGAGTCGATAGATACTACACATCCATGCCGATGTACCATGCCTCGGCCGGTATGTTCAATGTCATGACCTGCCTCCAGGTTGGCGCAACCTCCTGCCTCGGGGAGAAATTCTCGACAAAAACCTTTTGGTCGGACGTTCGTGCGAGTGATGCTACTATGATACAATATGTCGGCGAGACGTGTCGCTATCTGCTCTCCGCCCCACCAAGTCCCGATGATAAAAACCACAAAGTCACAAAGGCCTTCGGCAATGGTCTTAGAGGAGATGTCTGGAAGCAATTCAGGGAGAGGTTTGGAATTCGGACAATCGGCGAGTTCTACGGCGCGACTGAGAGTGTAAGCGGTACTTGGAACTTAAACACTGGTGACTGGGGCGCAGGATCCATCGGCGTTCAGGGCACCTTGCTGAATCTTATGACCCGCGGCGCTACAGCCATTGTCGATCTTGATTACGAAACTGAAGAGATCTGGAGAGATCCCGTCACCGGCTTTTGCAAGAAAGTCCCGAACGGCGAGAGAGGCGAACTTATCTTCAAGCTAGATGAAAAGAACATTGGCGCGACATACAAGGGTTACTACCGAAACGAAAAAGCTAGTAATAGCAAACTAATGAAAGATGTATTCAAAAAAGGAGATGTCTGGTTCCGAAGCGGAGATGTCCTGACCTTTACCGACGACGGACTCATCTACTTTGTAAGTTCCTTTTCTCTAAATACCCCACCCTAGCGTTGCTAATTCTATTGGCAATATAGAATGACAGAATTGGTGATACCTACCGTTGGAAATCTGAGAATATTTCAACTATGGAAGTCTCCAATGCGATCAACTCTCACCCAAGACAAATCGTTCAAGACTCCGTCGTTTTCGGTGTCCCACTTCCAAAGCATGACGGCAATGCAGGCGTGGCTGCGGTAGTACTAAGTCCGGATGTCAGCGAAGATCAAGCCACGTTTGACGATCTTCTGAAATTCTTGCAGAAGTCTCTACCTAAATACGCTGTGCCACTGTTTATCAGAGTTATCGGGGAAGTAGAGAGAACCGGCAACAACAAGATCGTCAAAGGCGGTCTTCGGAAACAAGGTGTTGACCCTGAGAAAACATCCGGCCCGGGCGGTGTCTGGTGGTTGAAGGATGGTCGGTATCAAAGATTCACAGATGGCGACTGGAGTGGTATCAGCGCCGGAAGAGTCAAGTTGTGATCTTGTACCGGGTGTGTATAAATACTATCTATAACTATAAATCTAAGATTCTCTATGATGTGTACATGTATCATGACAAATAAAGTATTTAATGCGATTTGATTAAATATAATTTTGGAGTAGTATATATATATATATTCTATAAAAATTATTTATTCTGATGACATGTCGACAGGGACATAAGTTTGCGAAACGGGCCTTAAGAATTTTAAATTTGACTCGATAATTATCTCTATATACAAATATACTACTAAATACAATGATATCCAAAAGGTATACATCTAACAAGGAACTTAAGCAACATTGGTAAACGGACGTTTGGCAAAAGGATCGGCGTCAGTATCGACCATCTTGTAAAGCGCGATTTTCTGGGATGCATCAGCGGCGAATTCGATCATTGTGTCAATAGGAAGCGTAAGGAATGGTGTAGAGTGGCGCTGCGCGGTCGTAAACTCCGCCAAGCGGGTTTCAATCTGAGCTTTGTTTGTGGCGGTCACATTGGGGTCGTCGAGATCAGCCCTCAACGACGCGATCCGGGCGTCTACGAAGGCTTTGGCTTTAATACCGATAGTCTGGAGGTAAGATCTAAGCCAAATCTTGAACTCGTCGCCGAACGACCCATACGGGTTTCCATTTTCCATAGTAAACGGCGCATCCGCGGAAGCAAAGTCTGCTTTGTTACCACGGGTAAGGTAGTCGTCAATTCCGTACATGACTTTGGAGAGCCTCAAGCAAGTCTTCTTATAGGCAGATTGCATCTTTGGCTTCCTCATGAGCTCAAAAACTACAGCTACCTTTTCAATATCACCCATTCTGTTAACTAGGTCAGTTTCGCCGGTTCCTTTCGCATAGCCGTCCTTGTTCTGGTCAAACATTTCTTGCATATTGGCTTCAAAGACGTGACCTTTCATAGTGTTGAGGACAGTGGATAGCCCTGCAAATTCTCCGTTGGGATATTTCTCGGGATTGGCTTGGTCAACGCCTGGGAGATATTGGTATACAACAGAAAGAAGCCCGTTGTCGGCATAGGTAGCAGGAGTTGCCGGATAGTGGCGGGGCTTGCCATTGAAGGTTGTCTGCCAGTATAGACACTCCGCATCATTTGCGACCATCGAGGCGGGAACGAGTGGATCTCCCATGCCCATCATTTTGCCTAAGAATTGTCTAAGAGTAAAATGCTCGACTAATCCTTCAAGTTAGCAGGTGTTGCATCGGGCATAAGATATTGCCTGGGGCCTTTCGACTTACAGACATGGTCTACATTCCCCCAATTAGGTTCCCCCGTTGGTATACTTGCGGAATCTACAACTTCAACTTGAGACTGCGCATTCGTCACACCATCGTAGACAATCCAATGATACCAGTGCGGGAAGAATGCGTTCGCATCAGTTGGGTCACCAGTTGGATTACCCCAGAAAGCAGCACGCCTTCGGTCGTGGAGAACCTGCTGGACACTGGCAGTTGGAGGATTGGGGGATTCCAGCCCGATAATGTAGGACTGGCTGGTTGGATATGATGGAAGCCGTACGTTCTTCACCACATTGCACATGCCGAATTGCTTATCGCGCTTGCGAAATGAATTCATGTGCTGGGATTGTAGGGGCGCAGAGGCACTTAATCCTACCAAGGTAGCGATAGCAATAAAATCAACGGCTCTCATCTTGGGATTTTCAAAGTGACTAAGATAGTTCGAAATTCCGACTCCGAACACCTCAAATTGGTCGATCAGATCCGTAGCAAGATTAAAGTCGAGATATGAAAATGTGTTATTTGGAAAGATATAACCGAACAATAACAATCTAAGTACTTATTGTAGTAGCCTAAAGACTGGATTCCAAGCTAGATGCTTAAAGACAGAATATAAAAGAGGGACTAAGAAATAGATGTGAATGTGAGTGAGTGGATATAGTTAGCCGTCGTATTAAGGTACGGTCGAAAAAGCGTGAGATGCGTAGACGGATAACTGCACATATGGCGAAATAAACTGCTTTAAATAAAAACCGGCTACTCGCTAGGTATACAATAATGCCTACTAGCATAAATTTCATTCAAGATTCCGATGTTTCGTTGGTATCGCGAAGGTACCATAAACGCAGCTGTGTTGCGAGGTGTTGGAGTTGCAGCATAAGGCCCACCCTCAAAGAGGTTGCTGCCGGGAGACGTTTCAGGCCCCGCAGGCTTCCTGATTGCCAGGAATTCCCACTTCAAATGCCATTTTAAAGCGACGCATTGTATCATAGCGGGTCCAACTAGGCATCTAACTCCCGGGCTTCTCCCGCTAACCAAGTCGGACGTCGGACCTCGACAAGTTAATAGCGAGATCGAACGCCGAGAACGCCCTTGGCTGCAGAATATTCGAGAGCTCTGAACAGTTGACAGTTCAGTACTCAACCTGCGAACATGAAAGTGTCTTGCGCATAAACTAGGCACAGCCCGGCACCACATGGCTCCTTGTAACCAAGCATCCCATCTCAACAAACAAACCTATTAATCTGAAGATATAGATATCTGTATCTAGCATCCAAGTCTAACAAAAGGAGCTGACTCTCGCATCTCCCACTCCAAATTCAAGATCTCTCGTTTTACAAATTTAAAAAAGGAAAGAACAGTAAGCCGACAAAATGTCTAATGGATCTCTGTACTGCACCTTCTGTGGACTACCTTTTGATGCATACCAAATATCCGCCGCAATTGTGCCTCATGACCGTATCGACAGTTACGCACCATGGGCTTATGATGACCAAGTTATCAATGAAAAGCAAATCGCAGTCAGTATTATCTCTGGCAAGAGCAACGTTTCTGAAATAAAATCCTCTAATATTTTTTGTTTTTAGTGGATTGATGATTTTCGATTAATGACGACAAAAGAAGACTTAATGTGAGCCAGAATCGTTGATTCAAGGTTTCGTAGTAGCTGTGGAAGCTAAATTGTCCTCGCCGCCGAATAAGCCCCAAAGATGATTTTGCGAACTTGGATTATAACGTGGAAATTTCTGTTCCTGCGTTCTGGGAACAATACGAACGAGTTCATATCGAGGGTGAAATCACCGAATACGCCGTATACGGATCCCCCAGTCAGCCGGGCTTCATATTTCGCGTTCCCGCTCATGACGCCTGCCTAAAGATCGCGCACGAAGTGATGAAGTGGCGGCTCCAGAATTTTGAGCATCCTTATAATCAACATGGTCCAGGAGGATTGTTGCATTTATATAATTCTATCGCTGAGCATAAAAAAGATCGGCCCTACGAATCCAACATGTGGTTTAATAACGGCTACTACGGGGCTATGCAGTATTGGGGACAACCTTGGAGCTGCGAATTAGGAGGCGAAGTAAGCATCCTCTATAACGTGTATACTTCTTTTGCTAACACAAATATCTATCAAAGTGGATGGTTGCGGATCCGATCGAGATACCTAGCATGACCAATGAGATGATCTTAAAGCTAGGACCTTTTGAGCACGATTCAGAACAAGAAAGATCAGTGTTTCCCCGAAACCAAGATCTGTCCCAGCTTGAGAAGCTGCCTTCACCGGTGATCGATAAAATTCTCGAGAATCTCGATTGGACTTCTATAGAATCCCTCCGTTGTTGCTCGATCAGTGCCTGTAACGCATTCAAACCGAGCGGAAAGTTTTGGAAGGACAGAGTGTTGGACAATAGAGTTGTCCCGTGGCTTTGGGATCTTGACAAAGATTTAGTCGAGAAGATCGAGGTAAAAATGAATTGGGAAGGCCTGGTGAGGTTATTAAATAAAAAGCATCTATTCGAAAACGAGGAACTCCCGATTGGTCTTCGAAACCGGATAAGGATCTCCACAGTGGTTTTAGATATTGTAATTTAATGATCAATGGATGTATGTTATTTTAGAGGATAATTGTAACTTGGGACGTATCTACAGAACATATATTTCTAGAATCTCGAGGCTTTGGCTTGTTGTATTTAGCAAACAACGCGGGTTTAGAGAACAAGTAAAGGCATAAACCGTGAACACGTTTGTCTCGTAAACAATATGCGGCGCACGAAGAGGCGTGTAGTTCTTGAGCAAGTGATGCATTAATATTATTGTTCGCTAGCTAAGATATAATCAAGATATTACTAAGATTTTGGATTTGGAAACGGAATCGCCTCTTCATACTGTGCATCGCACATCATAGAACTTGAAATTACAGTCAGGGGAAGTAGAATAGCCGATCGCATAGCTGTCCGCCACTGGGTTTTCAAATATATTGCAACCAGTATCGCCAGCTGTAGTCTGTCCGAACTGAAAGCTCTGACACGAGGCATTGCTGCTGCAGAATGCTTTGCAGTCAGCTACAGTCGCTGCGGAAGGATCCATGTCGAGGAACCCGATAGCATTGTTGCAACCGACAGCGCCACAAGGTATTTCGGGACCAGTGATAACCTGAGTTACTGTTGCTGAGGCAGTGGCAGTAAACACAGAGGTTACTGTGTCTGTTAATGGTAGCAGGGTTTCCTTTTTTTCCCCAAGTGTTAACGGCCGCATCGATTTCAATGGGGTACTAGGGTGGCAGGTACACTTACAGTCGCAGTCTCGGTCTCTGTCGCTACCGTTAAAGTAGTTGTAATTGTGGCAGGAGCGGACGGTAAGCTGATAAAGCAGGAACAAGCGCTGCTTACTCGGACTGGAGGGTATGTAGCGGTCAACCAAGGCGGATAGGGTATATCCCCGCCTCTCTTGGCGAAAGTGTTAACCGCAGTTGCATAATTCGTCGTTAATATTGTCTCTGTATCTGTAATAGTAACCGTTTCGCTGAGAATCAAGGTATTCGCGGGTGGTGTTTCTGTAGCCGTAACAGGCTGCGTGACAGTCACGGAGAGGGTATCGGTGACGGTGTTCTGCAGCCACACGGAGCAGAACTGGCTGGCCGAGATGCTATAACGCTTGTCCCGTAGGTTACGGAGGCAATTATCGGCATTGCAGTTAGCTCTCCTAGTTAGAGGATTGTTGTCAGGAAGCGCATGCGAAAGTGCCGTCAGGGCGGCGAAGGCAAAAAACTTGTTGAATATCATGATTACTTGATATCGTAAAGCAGACAATAGAATGACAATAGAATATTTATCTAGTAGTAAACTGCAAGCGTAGAAGAAGAGGAAAGAACGCCTGGCGACGCAGATAAGGGTGGTTCGAGTATCAGGCTGGACGCCTGTGCAGCCGTTATGTGGGACACCTAATTACATATACGACTGAATCTGCGTCCCGACCAATGCCTGGGTCAGATACCCCTGCACAGAGGAGAGAGGAGGATGGAACACGTGCGCGCGCAAGTTTACTCTAATCCTAAATATTCGCCGTTAAAAATACTGGCAGGAAACTTCAAGTTCTTGGAATGCTGGGGCGCATATGCAGTGCTCCGAGTTTCGTTAGTCAATAACAATATCAACATCATCCGTATCCACACGAGCTACATGTGCCACTTGGGCTAGTGCGCAGTCTGTTAACATGTTCCCCATCTCGGTTGGAAAAGGTTTGTGCTTCAGCCCTGGGCTAATAAAAGCCGTGACGGTATGACCGATTCCGAGAAAACATCATTAAGATATCAGTCGACTCGTCGTCTGTATGGTGGCCTTGTCGGAATGGGAAGCTTAGCCTGGAGGCCGTCGCACACATCCAGCCAATAGAGCACCTGCCTCGGCGCCACCAAGCGAGAAAAACGACCGCAACACGTCGATGTGATGCGCCGTCGGCCGTCCCTGAAGTCCGCCAAGGCCTTGCAAGGCCCTGCAGGACCGGGGTAGCGAAGTCCAATGGAGCCCCATCCCCAGTTTCCTATCGCCGCTATACTCGATTTGGGGTCGGTTAGAGGGTGTTCAGACGGGTCCTTAATTTTAGTCGCATCAACTTCGCCGGCCTTCTATGGAGCTTAGCACCATTCCATTTCCGTGATCAAAATTTGGACTGACTGTCAACGGCCGGTCAGCTGCAAGAATTAATTCGAATTGTGAAACTCTCGGTCTCCCAAGAATATGGCAAGTGGTTCCGGAGGCGAAGCTAGCGCGCGAAATGGCGAACTTGGTTGTATCGCGCTGAGGTGCTAATTAACGCTAAGGCTCAAGGCATTATGTAACCGGTGGAGTCTTGCAATTGGACTGCAGGAGCAGATATATATCGGGAGCACCGGGCTGCCAGTATGCCGCACGTATCTCGTTTTTGGCCCCGGCCTTCGCTTCGGGGTGTAGATGTCGGCTTCAGACAAATATACCAACGCCATAGGAATTATATCAGCCCTCCAGCCGAACCTGGTATTGATTTCTGACGCTAATATATATTTTCTCCTTTCTCCCTGATATATTATTTTGCACAATTGTACAAGCGCACTTCTTTGTCCTCGCAGACTTGTTCTTCCCGGACTTCCACCCACCATCGCTGTAGATATCATGTTGCTCTCACTGGGTCTTCTGCAGCTTGCCTCCCTGGCAGCTGCCTCGCCGCTACTTATTGGGAGAGATCTAGACAGAAATATCGATGCCAACCTTTACAAACGGATAGCACCTCCGTATTGTGGATCAGGCGGTTTCTCGCGGTTTGCGTCCGTTTTGGTCGCCAACTC
This sequence comes from Dactylellina haptotyla, assembly GCA_031310005.1. Lineage (NCBI taxonomy): Eukaryota > Fungi > Ascomycota > Orbiliomycetes > Orbiliales > Orbiliaceae > Dactylellina > Dactylellina haptotyla. Next base: position 7,581,185 of record CM062379.1, on the reverse strand, counting down.
TGCCAGTTCGTTCTGTAGTGGCTATCTGTCCATCCAGACGGTTTCCATTCCGGTAACCGACACTTTGCAGACATATACAACAGCCACAGCGACTATCGACGAGTATAAATCTACGACGGTGGTTGTCGCTACCAGGTAAGACACCATGTGTATTCCGCGCTCGTTCGTCATTGCACCGCCGGGATAGAATACTAACACGATCAAAACTCGCGTGGATAGAACCTCTTATTTCACAGTTAGCACAACCGTGAATACCGTCCCGACAACAGTCGCAACTAGAGTAACCTCTTCAACGTCAACAATAACTAGCAGAATTACGCCGCCGGCAACTACCGTGACGACTACCGTGTGGTATACGCCAGGAGTTGCCAAAAGAGATGGCCCGGGAACTTCTTTGCCTCGATATGTCGCCGGCTTCGCCCCACCGGCCATTTCCAGCGGGTGTTCCTGTCTCGATATCCCAACCCCCTCTACGACGGTAACGCAGTACGTCTTCAACACAAACACGGTACCCGAACAAGTTACAAGAACGATTACAAACACAATTGAATCTACTCTCACGGTATGATTTCGGCGATGCATCTACTCTTACTTTTGCAAACCCGCCAGATTACTAACTGTTATCGAATCCCAGATCTCTACTACATCCACCATCAGGGTCACTTCCTACGTTCCCGTAACTTCAATATCGACTTCTGTCATCCGAACTACTACAACTGTGACGGTGCCAACCCCAACGTCCACTAGCACGATATCTTCTGCCATTCGACCACAATGTACTGCCATTCTTGCGAAGAAGAAGATATTCGTCTCTGTCAACGTCCAGCGTTCTTACAGTTACCCATTCACCACCACTCATATCGGAACAGACGGTGGAGAGAACTCTTACAGCCAATGCTGTGAGCTCTGTTATCGATCCACTAATTGCGCTTTCTACTACCTCTTCCCCTCACAGACAACTGACTGGCGATGTCAAATTGTTTCTAGTTACAGTCAGGTTAACCAGGGCATCACAGCGCAATGCCCTCTTGGCAGACTCACTACCGAAGGTGCTTCTGATCCAAGAGGCGCTTGGGCACTTGACCAACCCAGAGGAATCGGCCCTTGTTTTGGTTTCACTGTCCCTGTATAAACGAGATTCCGGAACTGTCTGTGAATGCGAAATCTGTGGTTTTAGTAAGCATATACATTTGTTATTTCGTGTTGGTTTTATACATTTGGCACTGAGTATTGCGCGCCTGGGTGCTTTCCCATCTTTTTAATTTTAATACCTCGGGGAGTAATTGATATTCAGTTGAGCACCATCAAAGCTAGTAGCATCGTTGTCTGAATTGTAAGATCTTCTCTTCGGCATATAGAGATAGATATACACTTTCAAAGGGCAATTCAAGAAACCATATTAACGTAATTAACTTCTGCGTTCAATTCCCAGATGCAACACCGCCACTCATCGGCATTGATTCCGTGAAGAAAGATAGTAACATTTTAAATCAAGTCTCTTGGTCTCAAAATTACGCGAATGTATTCGAATATACAACGTATAAAGATTGATGCGGCAAACGGAATTCATAATGTCTCTTCGTCAATGCAGTTGGACAGGCCTCGCCGCATCTATAGTGACTAACAAAAAGTTTACGCGAATTTGGGGTTTTAGCAACACAAACCGCCAACCACCAGCGGGCAGTGCACACACGCAAATAATAATAATAAATTAAATAATAATAATATATACATGGAATTTGTGCAACAAAAAAGCAAAAATTCTATATTATATTACATAAACACACTAAAATTGTGTATACCATTCTTTAACCTCAATCACATATTTTATCCTATCATTCATACTCTCCACCAACCACCTAAAATACACCTCTAAAATTACCTCCCACACCTACTCCACCAACTATCTAATTTTTAATACAGCCTACCTCTTATTAATAATTTAACATAGTTTAAGGTACTACCTATATACCTAGTCCTTCAGCAACCACCAAACATGCTTGATAGAATTCAAATCAAACAAATATAAGCACCACAAGATTACCATAATCTTACAATCTTGCAACCATTCAATAATGATTTTAGTAATATACAATTTAACATTATCTTACATAAAGATCAACCATTCATCTTCCTACCAGCTAATACCAATTTAGCAATTATTGTATAAAAATTAAAACAAAAATTACTATAATATCTATAAATATTTTTTACTATTTAAATTACTTTCCACAATATAGAAGAAACCCTTAGTACTACCCATAAACATTGCCCAAATCATGACTTTACCATTGCCCTAAACAATATATAGTTTTATAAAATCCCAACACCATTATTCACCAAATTTATAAAATATTTACATAGTACAAAAATCACCAGTCTGCTGTACCCAGCATTTATCACTCTAGACGATTTTTACCTAGTTATTATACTGCCAGTGCCTCTGGGCGAGCACCCACTGTAAATACTAGTAAACATACCTTAATAATAATTTTAAGTATCATCTAACTCACCATTTTTAAATATTCTACTCTTAAAGGCGGGATTTAAAAATGTTTACATAAAAGAGAATTTTATAATTTTAATAGATATTCACCACCAACTCTCCCAATATACGCCGTAAGTTTTAAAGTACTTACCAACATATAATTTAATCCACCTAGTCAATTAATACTCTTAATCACCTACTACAAAGTTTAAAAGTTAATTACTTATTAATAATAATATAAATAAGTAGCACATGTATAATACTCTCATTCAGTCCCAATAAACAAACAATTTAACAATAATTATTTATCACACTGTATAATGTAACAATAGCACCTTATTATGCCTCTATAAACTAAATATATAAGCTACTATATACCAACAATTTGCCGGACATAGCGCTATTAAATTTGGTTAAATATTGGTGGTGCTATTGAGGTTGTAGTGGTGGTTGGTGGTGGGGGCAGGTGACGCGTAAATCTTTTTTTTTGTGGTGTTCGCGTAAACTTATTGTCTAGTACTATAGATCCACTACAGTTTCATCTAACCAGGTAATATATCCTTGCGCGTTGGAAGCGTTGGGTACCACTATAATATCCCTGCCCGCTTCCTTTTTCAGCCATTATTTCGACGCCAGTGGATTGGAATGTCCCAAACGGGTTGCCAAGTTGGGAATCCAACACAATCAATCTAGCACAGCATCCTCACCTCATTTGAACACAGCTGCACAGCCGCAAGCGCACAAATTCGCCTGGGATCCTGATTTCATGCTTCCTTCATTTCACCTATAAACACCTAGTATCCAATGGTAGGGTTGTAAGCGAGAAAGTTTTCTAAATTTCTACAATAGGATGTTATTGTGGAGATATCGATAGCACGTGTAGCGAAAATACCTAAATGGAGTGAGCGCCCGTTTCAAGACTCATCGCGTCGTAGCGTGGTGAAGTCTTCTAGAAGCGGCGTCTAAGTGTTCTCCCAGTCTTATCTTTCCTTGGAGATATACGAGGAAATACTTTACTGCCAAGCGCCTGGCTTAGGCATGCTATACCACACGAGAAATATTGATGATACTTGTTGGCCCCGTGAAAAAGTAAGCGAATCATGCGCTATAACTCCGGGATCTTGGCGACAGAGAATCTCCGAAATATACTATTCATGACCAAGTCTATTGTCGACACCTCAGAATTCAGTAATCTATAAAATGCTTGCTGTTGCCGACTCTACTCAAATCATCATCATACACTCATCTCATTCGCTATCTGGCATTTCTATAGACCATCCTTCATTTCAATTATTCCATTCTTTTCAATTTACCTCGTCGGATCTGGGTTCTATCCCGAGTTCTTGACTAACAGTCATTCGTTTTTCCGATTCATTTAATTTATCTTCTTATTTTAGATTTCTATTCAATTTCGGGAAGAGACTTCCAGTAGTTTCGTTTATACAAAACACTCTTTTCAAGATTATAATTTTTTTTAAAAAAAACACTAAATTCTGATATAATCAGTCAGTATACTTTTGTAGCGGGAAGCTCGACGCAAACTTTCAAATAAACCAGGCCAATTAAAGCCATTTAAAATGAAGCTCAGAGCCCAAGTGGCGATCCTTGCACTTGCTGCGCTCGGTGGGATCAAGGCCATCGCTCTCCCCGGAGGCGCACCGAATAATCCATCTCCAGCGATAGCCTCAGGACCAGAGCCATACCAGCCATGGCACCCAAGTCTTGCGGCACGTGCAGCAAGTGCTAAGGGAAGCCAAGCTTCTGGAAAAGCTATCAAGAAAAAGAGCAACCGTGGCGGCAGAATGCGCAGCGCAAAGTCCAAAAGCTTCGATCCCAAGGCGGCTAAGAATGTTGAGGCTAAGAAGAAACAAGTATTCCACTTTGTCGGTGACCAAGAGGATCAAAACGCCAACCGCCGGGTTGCCAAAGCGGACTTAGCATTTAAAGGCCCCGCGGTTGATTTGATGGACGCCGAGGTCGTTGATAGCCTCGCATGTACACCGGAATCCATGGAGATCACATTCAAGACAGATGAGGCGTTTAAAGTTGTCGAAGATACCTGGCCAAAGAATGGCGAAGATTTCTTCCTCGTCTCGTATAAAGGATGTGGCGCCGGGGAGACCGACGCTGACGGCGACGAGAAATTTGTCACCAAGGTACTCGATCTAACTCTTGATAAGACTAAGAGGCTAGCTATCGCACAATATAAAGATATCAAAATGGGAGAGGCCATTGAGGAGGCACGGTATCTTGGGGTGAAGTAGCTGTGTCTCCCGGTGGTCAGCTTCAGGTCTTCGATACCACAACCGAGTCGTCAACAGCAAGTCCCACGCAGAGCGCGAAGCCAAAACCTCCCCACAAAAGCCCACTTCCTCCGTACATGGGCTTAGGTTTTAAGAAGTTTCTGCCTGGCGCTCAGGTCAACATCAAAACCAAAAAAGTCGAAGAAGGAAGCGGTAGCGGTAATTCATCTATCTCTGCGGTAAGACGTTTGATGCGCCGACAAGATGATGGTACCGTGCCAGCTGCTCCAGTTCGACCTGTCGTCTCAACTGAAACCATTACTATCAACGATGACGGATTTGGTGTTGGAGTTGGTATCCTCAGAGACCTGGATACAGATACTAATTCGCCCGATCAACGGCAGTGTCCGTTTATCTCAGCTGCTCAAGTCGACGAAACTGCCATGGATGGAACTCAGTTCTTTGACCTCACTGTTGAAAAGAATCAGAAAGAGGCTGAAGATGATCTTCTTCGGAGCATCGCGGATAACGAACCTGCCCAAAGAGGCCGAAAGGCTCGCGCACTTCGTCGGTATATGGTTGCTCGTGCCGAATTGCAGCGCCGTTGGACTTTGTGGGGTGTCATCAAAACTGCCTGCAACTACGTTATTGAAGTACCGGCCAAATGGGCTGGTGATATCTTTGACGACGCCTTGAAAGCAGTTCAGGGTGCATGGAGTGAGGCTGCTGACTCCCTCGAGGCAACTGGTCGGCGAATAATCAACGGCAAGAATACATTCAATGCTGTTAATACCAACATTGTCTTTGATTATCCGAATGATGCCACTCTGTCGGCATATAACCTGCCTCCTATCACAGACCCTGCTATTCTCCAAAAGTTTGGAGGTTCTAAAGGTTTCCTTATCAGTAAATCCGATACTGACGCACTCAAGGGTGAAGTCTATTGCATTGACTGCGGAATCAACGGCAATCTTAGGTTTGATGGACAGGTTACCTTCAGTGTTGCGAACGGAATTGAAAGTGCTTCCTTGGATATCGATGGTAAAATGGATATCGGTCTTCAGCTCGGCCTGGAAGCAGAAGGTTTCTTCCAGTATAAAAAATCGATTGACATCTTCCAGGTGCGACTCGGATCTGGAATTAGTATTCCCGGAGTCATTGATTTTGCCCCGACCCTCTCCACCGCAGCCTGGTTCGATCTTACCCTCAAAGGTACAGCGCAAATGAATGCTGGAATCCACATGAGTTGGGCGGCACCAAAAGCCAAGCTTGACCTTAAGAATGCCGCAGCAACCCAGTCAGGCTGGGAGCCCGAGATCCGCCGCGTCTTCAATGGCAATGTCCGTATGGATGCTTGGGTTAGTGTCGATTTCCCAATTAGATTCGGACTAACCATGGACCTTTTCAATGGGAAATGGCATCATGATGTTTCACTCGTTGAGAAGCCTCAGCTCAAACTCTGGACTGGAATTGACGCTACTATTCCTGTTGGTGACCAGCTTGTCGCCCAAATAACGAGTGGTGATGATAAGTGTCCTGGAATTCCATTGCTCCTGCAGCTTGAAAATGCCCTTTATTTCGATGGCCTTCCAACCGACGTGGGTGGCAACGGCCAACTCGCTATATGGAATGTCCCAAAACAGCCACTTATCCAAGGTTGCTACGGCGGAGGTACCCTTGAAAGCGAAGTTGACGGAAAGACTCTAATTGAGGGATCACCAATTGGCCAGCCCGAAGCTGATCAATGGGCCCAAACCAAACCAAAGCAGGAAGTCGGTATGGTTGTAACGAAGCGAAAACGTGAAATTGATGTCGCCCGTAGATCTCCCCAAAGCTCCACTAACACCAACCCAGACGGAGAAGTTGACACCAGCCCGTCAAAGCCAAATGGTACCCCAGACAACGTCGAAATTGAAAACCCGGCGATTGCACCTGCTGATCAAGGAACCTTCGTCAGTAACGTTATAATGAGTCCTTTGGATAGGTCTTTCCTTGCAACTTCTTCTAGTGGCCTCGTATATCTCGATTCCCAAGTCAGCGGACGTAGCTGTGGAAAACCTGCGAGATGGCTCTGGGATCCCGCATCCGGTGCTGTAGTAGGCGATGCCGGCGGTAACAATCGTTTGCTTCACGCCTATTACACAGAACTCGAAAAATTCGGAGTATCCCGTCTCCGGGTACATGAAGCAACTAAGATTCCAGTGGACGCCGAAGTTATATTCTTGAAAGCCAGCCCAGAAGGCGACCTCTTTGGCATCATTCCCGGTGATGAAACATTCTCGCCTTATTTCCTCATTGCTTGTCAAATATCAGACCAGCCAACAAAGTTGTTTGTCTCTCAGCTCCAAAGGACTGCAGATTTGAAGGCGATCGATTGGCAAGATACCATCCAGAATGTACTCAAGGATGAAAGTAATCAAGCGACTCTTACAGGTGGCAAGGTACTCGGCTGCTCTCTGAAATCGCTAAGAATTACAGGAGACGATGAGGTTAACGCGGAATTTGTACCCGTTTCTAGCGATCTAGTCCAGACGCTAGCCGATGGCAACGACCACGTTATTGTACCAGATTCCCACGGGGTTGTGTGGCCAACTGACTTCAAGTCGGATGGTGTTAAGTTTGCTACCCAGCTTGATGGCAATGGAAATCCATTGCCAGATCCCACAGAGCCCGTTATTACAGCAGATGGACAGGCTGTTGCTCCACCCGATGGCCAAACAGAAGCGCCTGTAGAACAGATTTCACAGTGAAGATCTTGAAAATCTCGGGTTTCTTTCCATTCCGCAATGAACAGATCTGTACTCATTCACTCTTCCTTATACTAAAAATATATCTCAAACTCGAAACGCTCATTTGTATAAACGTTTCCGTGCCCGTACTTTCTTCTTTTTTCCTTTTTGTATGTATATGAAATAGACATGATCGCAACTTAGACAGTTATATATTCAAGTTTCCTTTTTAAGATTGCTCAGAATTACCATGTAGATGCTGCTGCGGCCTTTCGTATCTTTAGTTTAAACTCTCCATCCATTTCCATGTCCTCGCCTTTCTCAACCAGTTGTATAACGTAATTCGCAAATTCTGGATACGAGCAGTGTGCCTGCATAAAAGTCAAATGTCCTCGGAGGCCTGGGAGATGAGCTGCAGCAACGTGAGCGAGAAGTAATCGAAATTTATCGGTACTAGCAAACTTCGTCTCCTGATTGACGCTGGCAGATTGGGCCGTGTTTACCGGCGCCTCATACGTGTTCTCATATATCACTTTTACTGCTGCCGAAAGCGCAACCGAAAACTTCTCATCCAAATTGATATTTCTTGAATCCAGAAAAGACGTCACCTTCCGCAAAGATAGGTCTTTGAGGGGTAGACAATCTAGTCTTTCCGCCAGTGTGTAGACCTTGGCGTGACTAACTATAATGTCCGGGTAGACGTCATCGCACGCATAATTCCGAAAATAACAGTATTGAATAAACATCTCAACCGTATTCGGATCATCGACGTCGCTATTGAGGACTACTAAATTTTCCAATGTTTCCTTCATGGTTGAGGATATCAGTCGTCTAAAATAGCCTGAGCAGTTAAGAGCACTGATATGGACATTGAAGCATTTCGATTTTTCTTTTACCTCCCCTTCGACGACTATACGGAATGTATCTGAGCTCAGTAATCTAATTTAGAAATGTAGTATTTTTGAAGACCAATTAGCCCAGATCCAATAAGTTACTTCCAACGGTATTAGATTTAATCCATTTCGTCGTGAAATTATATTGTTATACGTACCTTTCAAACTCAGAGATGGAATTACTTCCAAGTCTAGAAGGATCTTCTCTCAAAGGAATCTCTAGCCCGCTATCCGTCTGTGTCTGGATAGGTCGTGGAGGAGGGGCACCAGACAATTTAACTGTATAATTTCCATCTGTTTTTACGAGCACCCTCGGCCCACTGTTCGTAAATAATAGTATATCTGTAGCGAATTCAGGAAAATTACATCTTGCATCAGCGAAGGCGCTAAGGTTTTGGAGGTCTTCTAAGTATGTCGCCGCGAGGTGCGCAAGGAGAAGCCTGAATCCATCCCTTTTAATGGTATTTCCGTTTTGAGAACAATTCTCCATCATAGACATTGAGTTCTCGTAGTAGACGTCTTTGGTGTGCTTGTAGATAATCGAAATTGCTCCAAAAATATCCAAAGCTATACTTTTAATCTTACCGCGAATATTTTGCATCCGGCCATCGCAACACCAATGAGTTGCCTTAAGCAAAGCTTTGTCCTTCAATTGAGAACACTCTAGTTTCTCAGCTAGAAGATATACACTAGCATGAAGGGATAGCGGGCTTTCTTGCACGTCATTAACCTCGAAGTAGTCTTTGAAGTAGCAGTACTCGATAAAACACTTGAAAGGTTTCGGATGGAAGACAGGGTCATCGGGAACCAGAGGTTGCGGCAAAGAGAAGATATCTCTCATATAGTCGGACACGGCACAAATGGGCTCCGCATGGACGAAAATCTTCTCTCTATCAGGCCCGACGAGAAGACATACAGCCTCCGATTTAAATTCGCTGAATCAACAAGAAAAACTTAGCGATTTGACAGTGTTTAAATGTGTTTCCCGAAATTTCAAGTTGGTACTCACTTTGCAAAGCCACATATAAGGCTGACTAACTCCATTTGATACGAACGACACTCATGGCGGTTTGCAATTTGGGATCGTATACATCCCACGAGCCTGGAAGAAATTTGCCCCGGGGAGTAAGGAAAAGCAACAGTCTGGGAAGCTGGAGTAGGTAGTGGCTTGTATTCCCCGCACGAATGGCAATATTGACACTTGTTGCAGGTGCAATCTTGCTTGCATTTTTTGCAGAGATCAGGGCATCTATTAGGTAATTTTCAAAGTCAACTCTCCCACTTCTTCCGCTTTAAAGATGCGAGCCAGTATTTGATGGAAACTTACTTGGGGTGTCCTCTAACCATTTTATATGTACCTATGCTGATATAAAAGCGATGTTCGCCGTGAGTGGTGGTGGATTTTTATTTGGAAATCGAATCACATTATATCTCTGAATATCTTATGAAATTTAATCTTGAGGGTGTACAAGGCAAACACTTGATCATTCCAGGGTTATAAAAATATAACTATTTACTTCAATATGCAGCAGCCCAAGAGCTGTGTGGGGTATATCAATCGGATTTCAGGCAGCCTCGAAAGTTTCAACCAATGAACTGACTGTTTGTTGTATGAGAAGAAGGCTATCATATTTTATCCGTATACATCCTTGAGTAGCCTTCCACGTTTCAACTCCAAACCAACGTCAATTCCGTTCCCACTGGCGACGAACAGCCAGTATTTGCGCAACTACCGTACATGATACCAGCCGACGGATCCAGTTCCCCGAAGCCAGGGAATAATTCACTTCATAGCCTCAACTCGAGGCCTCAGCAGATTACACGCCCCTAGGATCTAGCTTTTGTTAAATTGTGTTGCTCAGCTAGCATGTTAGAACCTTCCTGAATATATTTAAAGTCTTGGGCTAGTACTTAGACATAGATGTTTTTATGACAAAATGGCTGGCAATTTTGTGTGGGTTTAATTGCACGAGACCAGTGCATAAGATAGAGGTTTGTCTATTGACTTGACCATTAATTTACGTCAATACTGCCCAAATTCGAGCTGCAGCACTGCGGCACCTATGAAGACGCGAATTTTGAACAGGGAGGTTCCACACAAAAATTATACGTAAGTGGATGCAGGGAGATCCCTAAGCGCAAAGAGGGAATCCCAGCTGCATCCAAAATTTCGTGGCTAGACATGTCCGTAATTCCCAAAGTCGGATTGGTTTTGGTAGTTGGGGGCACCAGGTCCCTTGCTACTGTTCCAGCAAGCGCTCCGTGATGTGCGAATCCTTCTCGCAAGGCTCGCAAAACACAATATGCAGTGATTGGTTGAACAGTCAGATGCTTCACGCGGCCCTGGTCTAAGCCACCAGATCCCGCAGGTCGAGTCGCGCCGACCGGTTTCTGGCGCTTCAAGCACATACATATATATCTGCCCACATCTTAAGAGACCATCGTTGAAAACATCCCTCGCTTCCTCCATCACCTGTCCCGCATGCATTACTGGCTTCTTGGCCTGCCTCTCGGACCATTGTTTCCCGCATTCTCTAATAACTGCTCACGGCCCACAGCTCCCTTGGGCGGAAGTTTCGAAGTGTTGTCCTTCTGCGGCAAAAAAGGGGGAGCTGATTCGCAACTCACAGAATCCAACACAGCAGTTTGTAGAACAGAGGGAGTGGACAGGAACCAATGGCACATGTGATCCCAGTTGATATTTTTGAACAGCGTAAGTCATATAAAACAAAATTAACGAATATTATAGGATTTTTTTCTTATAGTAAAAATAGGCGGCCAAAAATGGAGTTTCTATCATAGCAATCTCGACACGTACCTAAGCAAAAGTAAGTTGTTTTCGTTTATAAGGATTCCACCGTCCCCTAAAATTCGAGATCGTTCCCTTAAATATATACGATATCTATCATTTTTATTATTATTCTAGTTGCAGTTTGATAGTGTCTCGTCTATACGTAGCGTCACTATCTTGGACAGTTCACTGATTTTCTAAACAGCATCTCAAGAGTCAGGCCCTAAGTCAACTTGCTTTGTGTAAGTTCTGTCAGGGAAAGTATCTAGATGGAGAAGCTATTTGAAATTGTCTAACATAGTAAGAAAAAAGTTTTGCGGAATCGGAGTTACTTAAGAACAATGATCCGAGATCAGCGCCGCTCCATTCTAAGCTTCAGAAATTCTATGGTATGCCAGCGGAAATATGGTCCAATGTCCACTGGGAAGCAAATGGATATTTTGGGTGTCGTGATGGAGATCTAGATCGCCACGGTAATTATAAGTTCTTGCAGCCCATAAACCCGAATTATGATATTGTCCAGATATTCCTACGAAATTTACGACGCAAGAGCGTTATAAATCAATTGAGTAGAATCTAACAAAATAAAAATTAGACACTTGGTTCCGGTTCCTAGTAAAGCAATTAATTAAGGGCGGCGATCCGACCAGGCAGTTTCCTATGGACTACGACTACAAATGGTACAAAATGGGCTTCTTTTCCACATGGAGCCAATCTGGTCACAAAAGTATCCTTTGCCTGGACTGTCCTCAGGATTTGATGATAAGCGTCCGGTTATCGCTGGACAACTGCTCTAACGACCATTTCCTCGTGGACCCCTATTCCTTCCATCAAATCATAATCAGAGGGATTGTTAATATTTACGACAATTCTATCTGGACAATACGAGATGTGGTTAGAGATGTGGAAAAGGCAGGTTACCGCAAAGACCTTTCAACTGGCACTGTAGCTAGTAACACTACACAATCCATACAGAACCGACCGAATAACAGAAAACCGGAACCAAACTTTGACCACCTCCACGAGGCCGGTAGACATGTCATCCATAGCACGGAGACTCTAATTGTGGCAACACAAGAGAGCGAGCGTATTATGGTAAGACAAAGAGAGCGTATGGACCGACTTACGAACGCGGCCGAGGAGGAGAAGCGATGCATGATACAAATCGGTGATAATCTCAGATTTTATCACGGCATGATCTACGCCTTCAAAGCCCGTTCGGAGTCAATGCAAGCTCGACATCAAAGTGAAATTGGCTTGGTAAGTCATCCTTTGAGGTTTCTTGATTACAAATATGGCAGTATTTAATGACCAACCGCGCCTAGGCCTTTAACACCGTCGCGCAATACCACAGTCGAGTGGCAGTCGAGGATGCTGCTGCGATGAAAGTCATAGCAGCGCTTACAGTGGCATTCTTACCTGCCACTTTCGTATCCGTAAGTTCTTCTAAACTCTCATGAACTACCATTTTTATTCATCCATTCCCTACAGGCGGTATTCAGTATGAGTTTCTTCAATAATCAAGGAGGTGATGACGGCTGGTCCATTTCCGACAAATTCTGGATTTATTGGGCCTTCGCTATTCCATTGACAATAGCCACAGTGACTCTGCTTATTCTAGGCAGCAAAATTTTAAAATACCTTTAAATGAGCTTCTAGGTAATTGCGGGAGATGAATACGACGACTCAGATTACTAATGAATTATGATATAACGAGTATGCAGCGAGATAAAATATACATGGGTGATAAAGTAGTTCCTAGGTTTTGGAATGGGTGTCTGGCCTTTACCATCAAAAGCTTTCGGTTTTCTTAACGCAACCTGCTATGTCATGGACATTTTGGCGTTTATTTTAGCGAAGGTTAACCCCCTTTTTTGTTTCAATACTTAACCTGTTTTCCTTAAATTTTTTTCCTTAAATTTAGAACATGTAGATAAAAATATATATATAACTCATGACAGATAACCACGGCTTCATTTTTCCTATTTAGCAGATTATAAAAATACTGAAATTTCAGCGAAGGAATCTGATTTCAATGTGTTGCAACTAGGGCGAGGCAAGGCTAAACATTCTATCCAGAAGCTGTACTATGGCCTATACTTTATCCCATCTTTCATGAAAGGGTTTTAGGAAGCTTAAGGTGGGAAGGACTTAAAGAACGGTCTCGCTTCTAGCCTTTGCAATGGAGGTAGTAACAAGCAATCGGGGAGACCCACTTCTTTGGAATACATCGACAAATGCTACCCGGACGAGGCTAGTTCTTTGTGATCTGGACAGATTAACCACTGTTGGTGCCAGATGTATTTTTGGCAACCAAACCTAAATCTTAGCCTCACTGGAGTGGATATTCGTGGATAGGAGCTTGTTTGCTTGGACGAATCTTCTTCCTTTCATCCAAGCCTGTCAAAGCTACTAGGGCTTTTATTCTCGCTTCGGTTGACTAATCAAGAGGTCACGCAAAATATCAATGTATCGTGCGATAAAACTGAGGCCGAGGTTACAATAGAGAACAAGATCTGAAAACACGCGATAACCACGACAAGCTCACCTCTCTGGATGTGTGCAGAGCTCTTTTTCGAGGAGGCCGGAGGAAGTCAGTGTATATCAATTAAATCGCTCGGGTTTCCACTCTAGCGATAGTCCCGTCCCACAATACCACTGCGGTGCAACCTCGCGAGAGAGCCATCGTGATCAGCCAAGCCGAAACTCCGATTTCTGCTGATTAGGTGCTGATTGGCGAAGTCCAGCCCAAGCAGACACCCCCATTCGAGCGATGCAGCCGCCCTTTTTAAGTAACTGACTGTAATTGCACAAAAGAAATACAAGATCACAACTTACACAATGAAATTACAATCTGATTACAGATCATGGTATCTTTCTACCTTCTTCATCCATAATTCACCCTCTATCAGTCGTCCGAAATGCCCTGCAAAGCGAGCCCGCCGCCTCCCGAATTTGTTCGACCTGACACACCGCGTCTGGTGTGGGATTTCCTCATGCGAATGCGACGCTTCCACACAGCCCTACCCAGTCTGAACACCGAACTCCTAGAACAACGGGAAAGCATGTTATACAGGAAATGGATGACCATGTGGTCGCTTGAACAGCAGAGAACGGAATCGGAGTAGTCAGCGGCAAACGGGAACAAAGAAAGAGAATCAAATGCATGACGGGGTTTCGCTTTTGCATCTGCTCATGTCAATGGGTCGTCTACGAATAGGAATACCGACTTGCCTACAGGATCTGAGGGCCCTCGTTTCACTTATTAGTATTCCCACATTGACTTTGTGCGGCTCATCCGCCATCCCACCAAGCTAGCTGCTCATCCCATTGTCGTACGGGCGCGGCGGCTCAGCTCGAGCTCGACAACGCGTTTTTCGTTTCCTGGCCTCACGAGAGTGCGACCACTAGCTACCCCGCTTCTAGCTCCATGTCTCTCCTGATCTCTCCGGAGAACCAAAGTTTTTAAAAACCGACATTGCAATGCCGTGCAAATCAACACTCTCGCCCGTCGAAATAGCCAGGGACGAAACGCCAAGGGAGATCTGGGACTGGCTTGTGCGCAAACGAAAAGAACTTCGCGACGATAGCGAATTACATCCCCAATCATACAACAACTGGGGGGCTGAGACGATTGAAAGTTATGGGTACGAAACGCGAATGGCCGATTGGGAGGACGAGCAGGAGGAAGCAAGGATCCAGCTCGAACGAAGTCTAAGCCTGAGCTCTCGACCGCCGCCAGTTCCGCTTGACAATACGATCACTGTACCTTGAAAATTACTATTGGAAATAATAATAAAAAAAGATACCCATAAAACAAAATAGCATTAATTAGTTTGCGCCTCTAAAGAAAACCTTCAGATCGGCGCAAAGCAAATCGATCCGGCACCATTGGAACTGGTCGGGCGAAGACAGATCCCAAAGTCTAGTATTTGGCTAGCTAGCAGATAGCGAAAGATAAATTGCCGCAGTACCAATTACATATCTGCCTCAACTTTTAAGACCTTAAGGCCTTTTGAAGCAAAATCCCGCAGCTACGAAACTTGATTCACCAAGCCACAATCAATTACGACTGGAAGCCACCGCTCCTTCGCACATGAGGTGTTGCGCTTTTGAGATTCCACATCCAGTCTACAACACCAAGCGATTAATTTCATCATTTACGTAACCGAGGAAATTTGCCCCGCAGGCATTTCACAAGGCGATTAACATATTCTACCTAACGAACAGCCTAGTGGGGTCACAATCATGTAGAACTATCTAGGACTAATCATAAGGCTTGGTGAGAGAGCGATTCGGAAGATCTTGAGGACGATCTCATATACGTGTACAACACCCTCACCACTTTCGGCCATATATTCTCCTTCAGCGATGCCATTTTCTTTTTCTTCTTGTTTTCTTTCTACCATAAATTGTGATTCCTTTCTTTTTGATAAATTTCGTTAAGACTGATATCAACAGATATTTTCTTCGGAAGATGTGAATCTTAGAGGCCCAGGGGCGGAGTTCTCCTTCGGATACCTTCTTTTGCTTTCAGCCTCCTATTTCTTTTGCACAGCTTTTTTATATTCAAAAAGTCACTTGATTTATTTTTCAGTAACCCCTTCTTGAATTGTTTCTAAAAGGCTATTTTTTACCAAGTATTGCATTCGCAGTGTATGATTAATAAGAAACATGAGGATTGGGCGAGATATCTGCTATTTCAAGTTCACCATACAAGATGCTGTCCTTGACCGCCAAGATTGTGCTTAGTACGGCATTTCTTGCATCGTATAAATACTATCAACTGGCATCCAACGGTGCTACCTGTTTCCTCGAGAACGCCATTAAAATCCGCACTGCAATGACGACACTGCGACCAATGTTCTGTCATAGGTAGCAACCCTTCTACAAGAGATTTTCTCATGGCCTGTCTCCCCTGGTTGATAGTATCAAGCACCGATTTTGTCCTCGAGAGCTCTAATGTGAGCGTTGATATCTCTCGACTAAGTTTTTCAAAAGTTTTGAGTCTCTCGTTTAGTTGATTTGCATGCTTGCGTAAAAGCACAAGCTCCATATTTGGGACAGTTGCTAGCTTCTCACAAAATGAGACATCATTAAGAAGCTCTGTGCTCTCAGTCGCCCATAAATCAACGATCGGGCCTTGGAGTCTTATATCATTTGAAAAAACGTTCTCGTGAATGAATTCAACGATCGGCCAATATTCCTGGGACCAACTGTCGGGGAGTTCATTTTTGAAGTTCTGCGCTGCTTTGTCTTTTAGTTTTTCGATCAAATATCGATCTCCCATTGTGTATAGAGAGATATGCTGCATCTGCTTCTGGATATTTGTATTGTAAGGGGTGATTCGGCCTGTCGAGCCGACTCCATCATCCTCGTCCCAACTGTCTCGCAGCCGCAGGGATGAAATCCCCAGTGTATGATCGTCAGCAGCCTCAAGATCGAACTCATCCTGGATGCCCAAAAGACTCCCCGTTTCTGGAAGCAAGAGTTCTTCAACACTGTAGGTCCCCGTGTATAGATATTCTAACATTTGCCTGACGTGAATTTGCGATTCAGACGATAAATCGAGCTCCGCATCCCGTGCTTCCTGTTGTGAGTTAGTTTTTAACAGCTATTAGATGATTCTGTTTTGGTACACCGCCGGTCTGTACCTTGAAATCACTGTCACACATAGTAGCAAAATATTGAGACTGCGGGCAGATTATGGCTCTATGGACGTTCCACTCTTTCCCCCCGCACTTGATCTTGAAGTCTGAGAATTTTCCAGAATTTAAAAGTTCCTCCATTTCCCGTATTCAAATATTTCGACTGAACTTTCACGTTGATTTCGCCCGGAATTTGAAGTACGATATTGTTGCGGGTTGATGTCCTGGTGAGTATGCGAGAGTTGTAAACAGAGCGTTGCTAGGAATGCTGACGTCATGAATGACAATTCATATTATTGTAAGTTCTTAACCTCAATTGTCGCATCTCCCACAGGTTTCGCATCTCCCACAGGTTTCTCATCTCTAGGCATAGCCCCGGCAACACCTCTTTCAAAATATTGGCTGCTCCCGGTATATCTTATACACTTTCAGAAGTACGCCCGCTTCAATCTGAATCACCAAGTGGTCTAACGGGTCTTATCAAATGAAGATAGTGATCGAATATCATGGTTGCAATGTTGCTTGGAGCTATAGCTAATAACTCGTATTGGTTCTACATTTCCCCAAGATATCTACCCGATCTTAACCGTTGAAGCGGGTACCTTCGATACAAACCACTGTTTACACGTGGATGTGTGAAATAGATTTCGAAGAGCAAATAATGTACCCATTAACCCAATTTCATGCACAGTTTGACGAAAGGCTCCGACATTGTCAACTATTTGAAAAAGAATACATTGCGGCGCTAGCAGTGAGCCGGTAAAGGTACCATAAGATAAAACCTGGACTCCCAGTCTCTAATTTTCAAAGAATAAACCAAAAGAAATTACATTTATCTATTACGGCTTTTTGTTCGCTCCAACCCAGATTTCACTAATCGTAGGTTCTATAAAAAAATAAGAAAGACCTTCTAGGAATTTCGCGCAGGGATATGCTATGTCTTAGAGAGTTTTGAAACTCTTGATGCGATAATTAAACTCCCACCTTCCCTAGCTTTGAAAACTTGTACCCGTATGCCTTATTGCAGCTTTTCACCATCCCGATAGTTTGGGTTAATAATACTGGAAAGACTGCCATATCGTTTAGGATACGGATCGAGGCCCAGGTTAGTAAGTTCAACGAGACCCGGTTTAATAACATTGTCGTAGTCCCGCCCTACTGATTTTATTTGCAAGAAATTTACAACCGACATTTAGATTCACCGTAAAATGCGCTCTTAGCCCCTAAGCTCCATAATTCAGCGATACAGCCATCGTAAGACTCTAGCATGGTTTCAGCTGCGAGCTCTGGTAGTTCGACAAGCTTTTGCTGTAATTTCTTTTTGAATTCAGTGCCGAGTGCTGCCTTTGAAGAACTCTGAATGAGATGCTGATATATAAATTCGTAGGTCGCAAAGGTTTTCTTTTTCCCTTCCCGACGACGACAATAACATCTGGTTCGGCGTGCACATTAAATAGTGTCCTATTGTTCCACCTTATTTGATCGGGTTTCCCTTTCCAGATATTTGTTGTTACGGCTTATTCCTCTGATTTATCTGCAATAAATTCTAGCGGTCGGCAATATTGGTGTTTTCTATGAAATATCTGAATTGGTGCCACTTTATAAATTTAAGTCAACCTTTGGTTGTAGATTCAAAGTTGGGTGGTTGGTGTTAGAGTAAGATACCGAGTGTAAGTCAGAGATAGGTCCCAATTTACTATACGATCTTAGATATTAATAATTTCTACGTAGCTATGAATATTCTAGAAGTTACATCGCAGTTTCCATCTCGGACTATGTTTTGAATCAATTATGGTCGAAAATATTTCAAATACATCTAGATTCAACTCGAAGGATCGTTCCCAAAAAGGTAATTACCCTATGTTTACTCAAGTACACGTGGCGATCTAACAGCCTCGCAAGCATCTAACATACACAGTACCCACCATCTTGAGAAACATAATATCCGGGTCTTCTATCTTGAGCACTTCCTCGTGGAAATAGGAAACGGAGGCCCAACGATCCTTCTTGCCAGGAAACAATGGACTCAAAACACCCGGCTCTATCCAGCCACCTACTCTATAGAGCGTGTTTAAGAATCTCGCGAAACACCCGGAGATATGGACTTCATGATACCCTGCCGAAATTGTACTGTTTAGAATCTTCGCATAGTCTCTTGCGATATTAGGGATCTGTAGGTAGTCAATGGCCTCTAAAAACTTCTGGTCGTTGTTTTTAGTGCTAAATTTGAAAGGACTAAAACGCTTCGGAGCCCAAAGCTCTACTCGATATAACCACCGGAGGATATCCAACACATCATCTTCCTGGAGCTCTGGTAATTCGATCACCTTGAGTCTAGATTCATTCATTCCAATGGTGAGGGCGGTTTTAAAGAAACTTGATTGGGGAGCCAGCACATATTCGTGGGCTTTGAAAGTAGCTTTCTCGCTACCTACTATTAGAGTCAAGTCTGGCTCCTTGTAGAGATAGAACGGGGTTCTAAAAACCCGCCCCAGTTCTTCGTTAGTTATCGGTGCTATGGAGTGTTTTTTGTAACATGGCGATTGTGATACCTACTCAGTGTAGTCTTTCGGGCACATGGCTCTAATAGCGAGGGAGATTGTAAGTTTAAATTTGCGTCTGTATAAATTAAATTAATTGGTATGTATTACGAAGTATAAAATTGCAAATGGGTGGTTGGTGAGTAGGTAAGGCATTCTTTTGACCGTTTAACCGTGTTAGCGAGCCGATGGAAAAAGGACATGGTGTTTCTGTCGCTTCTACGGCTCGTGCTGATCCAATTGTGAGCACCAACCATTCCGCTGATCGAATGCTGTGATAAAAGAATTGTGTTGACCATGTGGTTGACCGAAGCCAAACAGCACATGCGCGCAGCGGCCCGAATGAATCAATTGCCCTCTGATCCCAAGCACCTTCGTTCCTCAAACATATTCCATCGATCTTCTCAAACGCAACTACTTCTTTGTCTCATACCCCTTTCTAGATATCCTCACAAGAAATCCCCATCGAAATAACAACTCCCAAGAGCATGCAATATGCCTTGTAAGGGCCAGCAATACTGGAGAGTGGAACCCAGCCTCGGTGTGAAGCGAAGGCGGAAGGGTAGACCGTACTTTGCGTCTTGCATCGAGACTGTCAAATTCTTTCAGTCTTTTCTAGATGGTGTTCGGTCTACAGACTACTTTTTCTATACGAGTCAGTACGGCAATCAGCCCTATTATAGCTACCTCTGGTACCTAGACCGCAGGTATTTCGCCCAACTAGAGGCTAGTGTAGACTCAAGCAGTAGCCAGCAATTTAAGGAAGGCGTAGCTCGTCGACAAGCATTAGAGAAGATGGAGACCGAGAGAATGAGGGATTCTCGCAGTCGCCATGTATTATATGATGGTGTAAGGCCATATCATAATTAAGAAGAACGCCTTCGATTCGAGCGGCGCAATCACTGTATCTGCCTGCTGCCGCTGATATATTTCCCTGCAGCTCTGAGTCTGGAGATAGTATGAGCAAATCATAAACATTTTATCGCCTGTTATTATATGCCAATCAAAGAAATATATATAGAAGACCGGTGGCAACAGGGCTCAACAGCTGGTGGCACTCGTACCCGACGACCACAACACACGCAGGGTCCTCTGAGACACATCAACGCAGAGGCGCAACGCAGATCGCCAGCGTCACTACCGTCGGCAGTTCCAAAACAAGCTTGCACCAAGCACCGGCCAGTCCAATCAGCCTTCTCGTCGACGGCGCGTGTCGAAGGTTCTATCGTTTAGCGAGATAGTCTAATTCCTGATGTCTCTAGAAGTTCACGAACTATTTAAAGGGACACTGAATAACCCTCAAATTAACTTGATCCATTGAAATGCCGTTTTATATAATTTATTTATACGAATATCATTAAACCGAGTAGACATCCACAAGATTTCCTCCATCTTCCAGCACATGAATTTTCCTTTTATCGATAATTAAAACCTAAACACTGCCTAGCTATAGCATATTACAACGATGGGATGGTTTCGTAGCTCCAACAGGCCTTCCGAAAAACCCAGGGAATACATCGTCAATGCTACCTACAGTGCTCACCTCAACAAGGCGATCCTTGACAGCCACAAGAACCCCGTATTCTTTATCGACACGCATCGAAGGCAGCCGGACAACTATCTCAAACTCAGGGAAGGGAAGAATAAAAAGGGAAAGATCCTGGCCGATGCCGTCTACAGCAACCCTTTGAAGGAATTCCGATTCCGCATCAGGGACGGGCCTGAACATTCGGTGGTCAACGAGGGCTCGAAGAAGAAGAAGCCTGAATGGATCTGGACCGCCCCGGGGTACCCGAGTAGGCGAATGAAATGGGTTCCCACCAAACAGCTCGATCTGAATCCAAACGGCAAGAAAAGAATGACGGCGGGTGCTACCAAACTCGTGGACGAAAGCACGGGCAAAGACCTCGCCGTTTACACCAATAAATCGAACGGTTGGAACAAGGAGGGATCCCTGATAATCGATGGCGGTGAATGCAACCGCGACGCCGAATTCGAGATAGGCGTCCTCGCCTCTTTTCTTTCACTATACCAAGCAATCGGGCTGCGTCCTGAGGAAGGTTCTGCATGGGTGGCGGAGACGGCTACCTCGAGTGGTGTTGAAGCATTATTCCAGATCGGAGCGGCAGCGCTCGGCGGAGGGTAGACGTGGTATATGAGTATACTAGGCTTATTTTTACTTGTTTTCCTTCACATTACAGCATCAATCGCTTTAAAAGTCCCTGCTTTGGATTTGTTATAGAAAGTCTTTATCAGATTGGATTTGCGACTGGCGGGCCTGGTTCCAATTTAGTCGGCCAATGCTCTCACAATAGACCGCGCTTTTGTATATTTAATTTTTCAGCGCTATGATACGAATCCACAGCACTGTATTCGAGCAGATCCAGGCCCGTTGATACATTATTTCCGCCGTTGGCATGCATATGCACCTGTCGCGCGACCAGGACCCACTCTGACGTGTGTTGTTGGTTGGATGTCGCCATTTGAGATTGCGATTCGCCCGGATTGTTGTTAGCTAAGCGTGAAGCGTAAGAGGGGAACGTCCTCTCCTGAAGCCGGACGTCGTGCGTCGAAGCAGACAGCATTACTTAATTTCTACCTCCGACAAGGGATTCCTTCTTTCCCCCACCCCGCGCGCGGCAAACTCGCATTCTCAGGATGCCCTGCAAGGCTCACGTCTATCCGAACGGACGATTCGAGCTCTGGCTGACCCACCCTAACGATCAGATCTATTTCCGCCTCTGGGAGCGCTTCATCAAGGACCAGCACACGCTCGCAGGCAGGAAACGGAAGTGGGTGTCTTCGTATTTCGGATACAAAGTGCGCCTGAACGACCCTCCTCCTCCTCCGCCTCCTCTTCCTCCTCAGGATCGCTCGGATAGGGACCATCACCTGGATAGGGACCATCAGCCGAAGCGGGCCCGTCTCTCGGAGGATAGGGACTCTAGCGGACCGGCAGGAGGCTCCACGAGCTGAATAACCATTTTTTCGACCTGGACAGAAATCGCAGATACCATATCTGGTGGCCTGGGCCGGATGGAATCGCGTGGTGTTCCTCGGCATCCTCCTATCTTTCACACCTTGCACGAAAGGCACACGACCGTACCGAGGGAACCAGCTGTGATACTGCCAGTTATCAACCAGGCGATACTTCAGACAAGCTTTTAAGGAGAGATCAACAAGCTTTCTTTCAACATTCCGTCATTGGCCCACCGAGCTTTATCAGGCGAAGATATCTTAGACCCGAATATGGCCGTCAACGCAGAAGGACCTTTCGTTGTGGGCATAAACTCTCACGGAAACTGGGATTCACAAGCACACATTCCTTCTTGGAACACCTCGAAAGCGGACGGGAACTCGCGAAACCCCCCACGCCGACTCCTTAGAAGAACCTTCCTTCCGAAATAAATCATTGATCAAGACCGATACAGTCATAATACGATAGTAGTAATAATAATAATAGCAGATATGATATCAAAACGCTAGGAGCAAGAATAGATTGCGGAAGCTCTCGTGTTCTCTGGCCCTACGAACACGACAACGAATACATTCAGTCGACCGTGTGGGTATGGTTAATCTAGAATGGTAGAGGAAAACCGGGACTTCGTCCGAGTACGAAAGACCGGATGGTAGATGCCTACGATGTTGGAATAATTTTGTTGTCGAAGGAGTCGACTGTATAAAGAAGCCGGGTGGATACTAATTTCCGCCGGCTGGAGCATATCAAGATATCGGCTTCTTATCTTGTTATTGTACATAATCTGCTTCTTTGGATCTTTGAGCCTGGTATATCGAACCTAATCGAAACAAATCATCCACCAGCCATATTTGGAGAAGTCGCCAGATGGGATTGTTTTTCTATTCGGCGAACTGGGAAACTAGTCTAGACCACGTCACGCATTGGAAGCTCTGCAGCTTCACCATGTAGTAACATAAAAGTTTGGTGTTCGTTTTCCTCAATATTCTCAATTGAATCATGGGAAGTTGGTGTTTTTGCGTTCGCCCAGCGCGTCTATACATTCCGAGAGCTCACACAGGAGGAGTATAACCGGGACTAGACTAAGAGCTCAGATGTTCTCTCCAATTCGAGCGATTCGCCCCATACCGAAAACCCGATACTAAGCGCGGATCTTGCAGTTAGTAACCAGGAAACATGGCATGGCACAGTAAAGCAGATATTTCGGAACAATTTCGCTTTGAACGGAGGAAATCCACGCTATGCATGCGAAGCCTAAATCCGAATGGGTATTCCGGTGTGCCGGGAGAAAAACGCTAGGCTGTGGGAGATATTTAAAATGCGACAATCTAGAAGGAGTTACCTATGCCAAGACAGGACGAAGAATCGTTGCTATGCTATAATAAAAATCCGGGGAGGAAATGGCGGGTTAGTTTGCTGACAAGGACCCCAACAGACTGTTGGGGTTGATTTCTTGTTTCTCAAGAGCAAATTGAAGCGATATGCAGCTTCTAAAGTGAGTATAGGTGGAGGAGATCTCATGACCACCAGTAACAACTGTTGCATGGGAAAAGTGAGACAGAGGCTCGACGAGCCACGAGTCGGGGCGCACTATGGGTCTGGGCAGGACAAAGGTGGAAAGTTAGTGCGCTCTTTCTCGGTAGACCCCTGCCTAGCAATATTCTATGTCAGCGTGGAAGCGTCGATTTGGTTTGAGGTTTCGGAAATTTTTATACTTACTCGCCTACCAAACGCCCCTGCTGCTAAACGAGTTACAAAACACAACATGTTGACAGATCCGGATCAGGCCAAGACTCCCGCACATTCCAGATTTTACAGGAAGAAATCTTGAAACTTCAGATTTGAAATTTCCTTTGTTTCTTTTTTGCTTTCTCGTATACCAATCAAAAGTTTAATATATGCTTCTTCTTGTACACTAGGAAGCGGAGCAGCTAGTTTCTATTCTTCTCGGAAAAATGCAAGCCACCCGCCAAACTGCCTGCGGATGCTCAAGAGGGTAGAAGGCACAGAAGATCAGACGGAAACTCGATTCGTATAAAAGATGTATACGAGTGGGTCCTATCCTAAGAAATCTTGATCACCTACTTTTTCAGAAAAAGAGTTTCTTCCTAGGCAGCGACATAGACATATCGACTACCACGACGTGTCTAAGACCGGCTATGTCAAACTCTGATCTCCTTTAATCCGAGAGATGCGGCACTGAAATTTGAGTTCTCGCCAATTTTATTCTCCATAAATATGTTTCCGCTCTGGATATTTTCCGGAGCGGTCAAATATTGGATAATGGATTCGCGAGATTCTACAACCACGTCTCCCAGGCAAGATCGTTGAGGATTTCTACATGGTTCGATCATCGCCTCTCAGATCCCCCAACTGTCCCCACGGGAATAATAGATCTTAGTAAAATAAGCATCCAACTACCCCGCCAGCTCTCTCTTTCCGTCACGTCATGGTGCACATCCTTGATGCTGGGTGTTTGTGGGGCCGGAGCGAAAGTGTCTCGTTGGGGTGTCGATATAAAACTACCTGCTCCTTCAAGAGATTTTGTCTCTCTCATCACACTCACGCTGCGCGATCGTACGCTATTCGAGGGGAGGTATTGTAGCGACGCTGGGGATCCTTGATATAAATCGGCCTTTTGCTGTGCCATCAACCCTACGTGCGCAATGGGGTGTCTCGTCTACTGACCACGTGTGCCCTGGAGCTCGACTCTGGTGACTAGATCTATAAAGTACTAGGATACATGGTAACAGTGGGGGCTGGGCGTTGTTGACTCTGGCCTGGTTCCTTCAGAATAGAAGAATAGGCGGCCTCGAGGTCACATTGGCTCCTCCCAGCCTCCACAGCCCAAGAATTGCCTATCTGGCGATTTTCAATCTGAAATTTCCCGGCTGCCACTGCCGTGAACGCTATCGGTGTGCCTGGTTTCCCACAAAATACGTGCATACGTAGATTCTTTTATTGGTATAGATGTTCTAGTTTGAGCTGCAGGTATGACACCACGATACGATAGGACTTGGCCGCCAACCTTCGCATTTGGTCCGAGAGGCGGTCGGTCTTTCCTAGACCGTATGTTGAAGTGGTAGCTCTATCTCGCGGTCTCACCTGTAAGGTGCATACGGCTCCAAACTTCAAGATGCTAAGCGTAGGCATGCACGCGTGCCCTCTGATCGATACGATAGGCTCGTATTCGTCCTGTACCTATGGGGATGCTGGCTCTCTGATAACCCGGATTTCTCGCCCATTTGCATCTGATATCTGTCCAGTCCGCATGTGCATTTGCATGAGATAAAACCCGGAACCGAATTCGAGGCAGGCACCAACTGGGTGCATTGTCGATCCGTGAAATTTGGTGAGCGAGATATCGAGATATCGCGATATCGGACGGCCTGTGAGTCTGAGGAGTCCACTGAAATCCAGAGTTTGGGACGGTAGCCCGCCATACCCAATTCCGAGCCATGACCGCACTTTGCAGCTGTCATCGATGTCCCCGGCACGTTTCGTCGTCGAAAAGCCGTCTAACCGAATGGATCGGCCTGCCCAATGCGGGCTACGAGCCCCAATGCGGCATGATGGCGGAGAAACGACAGCTCCAACACAACGCCTGTTACAGCGCAGAAACCGACCTACCCTGTTTCGCATTAAAATCACCTCTTTTCATGCGAGTGTGACCGGGCACTTATGCACCGCCCGAATTTAGTATAGGCCTACCAGCACCACCAAGAGCGGGCGCCGAACGCTCATATATACCATAATCCCATTGTCTCTGGAAATAAACCTGGGGTGGCCCTTTAATAAGTTTCTGTGAAATTTTGTTGGGACCCAAATACGAGTAATGAATAATTGGATCACCCTTGACATTTATAATCGACGTAATCTTTAATTTTATCGATTCCTGCAAGCCGGATACTTAAGATCGGGCTGGTTCCCCAGATTCTTTTGATTCAGGCAGGAATAATCCCCCTCGACAACCCTCCAACCTAATCGATTCCCCTCCTCAAGGCGGGCCTCAGACCTTTTACTTCGATAATCGGGTTTTCATACGCACATTGTCTTTCTCATTAGGGTTCGCATCCCTTCTTATGTCATATCTCGAACATCTATCATCATGCGTTTCTTCCTCACCGCTTTCTCTTCGTCTTTGCTCCTGGCGACATGGACGATCCTGCTCTTCAGTTCTCTCATCCAGGCCGCACCACCACCAAGAGATCAGACAACAACAGGAAAGACACCTTCGAAAAGAAATCTGGAAACCCGCGACCTGTTGGACTCGATTAAGAACATTCTAGGCTTAAATGCCATGAAGGGATATGGCCCTTTCCAAATTACCAGCCCTGCCAAGCCGGTCTACGTGCGTGCAGGTGGTGACTTGGGTGAAGAAGAAGCTGCCTGGGTGAACGGAAGAATGAAGGTAGCTAATACCGCTCTTACAGACTTTCTTGGCAGAGTTGGTATGAAAGACTTCGATCACAAGGCCTTTATGAGAAGCTATACTCCAACAGTAGGGATGTCTTTCTCGGGTGGTGGCTATCGAGCCATGTTGAACGGTGCTGGTGTGGTTTCCGCTTTTGATGCCAGGACACCAAGAGCCATGGGACCCGGTGGTCTCGGCGGGCTTTTGCAAGGAACAACCTATCTGGCAGGACTCAGCGGCGGTGGCTGGTTGGTCGGTAGCCTTGCGGTCAATAACTTTCCATCCATTCAGGAAATCCAGAATTCGAAGAGGCTATGGAAGTTGAAGCATTCGATAATCAGTCCTTTCGGGAAACCGCTCAACTACTTCCCAGGCGTCTTGACTCAGGTTAAAGAGAAAAGTGATGCTGGATTCGATATCACATTAACCGACATCTGGTAAGTACCCTATTGTTACCCGTGTTTTAGAGCTAGAGGTTAACATTATGTATAGGAGTCTGCTTCTTTCTCGGGTATTCATTGACCAACCAGACGGTGGTCCAAAGACAACTCTGTCCAGTGTTGCCGATTCGACGGCGTTCAGAAACTTTCAAATGCCGTTCCCGATTTTCCTTGCTATCGGACGTGGTCCAGGAGAAAAGTCCATCCCAGTCAATGCCACCGTCTTCGAAATCAACCCCCTCGAATTCGGCTCGCACGACCCATCTACAAACGCCTTCTCGCAAACCAAGATGCTGGGCTCCGACTATAGCGATGGAAAGCCAGAAATAGGTGGCAAGTTCATTAATGGTTTCGACAACGCTGCATTTGTTATGGGCACTTCGTCCTCGCTGTTCAACCAGATCTTATTAGATCTCAAACGCAATGATGCCAACGTTCTCGGTGGTGGCATTGTAAAAGACTTGATCATGACCGCACTTGAGTTTCTTTCCAAGATCGAATTCGATATCGCGGACTGGGCACCAAACCCTTTCTTCAAGATGAACCCAGCGGTCAACCCTGCCGCCAGCACCAAAAATCTGACGCTCGTCGATGGCGGAATGGATCTCGAAAACATCCCACTGAATCCGCTCCTCTGCCCCCACAGAGGTGTGGATGTAATCTTTGCAACAGACAACAGTGCTGATACCGTCCGCTCCACCGACGGCACACCATCGAACTGGCCAAACGGAACCTCGGTGGTAGCGACATATGAGCGCTTCGCGAGTAAATTTATGTCACAAGGGACATCATTCCCTTCCATCCCCGACGTTCACACATTTATCAACAGCGGCCTCAACAACCGACCGACATGGTTTGGCTGTGACGCCAAAAACTTTACGGGAACACCTAGCCCGCTGCTAGTGTACATTCCCAACGCCCCTTATAACGTCTTCTCGAACGTTTCGACTTTCCGAATGTCGTACGAAGACTCACAGAGAGACCTTCTCATCGATAACGGATACATGATTGCAACTCAAGGTAATGGGGCAATCGATCCGGAATGGCCGGCTTGCGTGGGGTGCGCGGTCGTGCACAGAGAGATGGAGAGGAAGGGGATGGTCACCGAGCAGTGCCAGCAGTGTTTGAAGAGATACTGCTGGGACGGCTCGAGGAACAGTGCCACCCCGAAGGATTACGATCCACAGTTGAAGTTGAGACCGGCGGGTGCGGGTGAGCCCGAGCAAGTCAAGAATGTTACCGTCGTTGAGACGACCCCAAACAACGGAACATTGGCGTTTGCAGCAAACTCGTCCCATAGATCGGGCGCGAAGTTGTCGAATGCCAAGTTGACAAGCACGAAGAAACCGGTGAAGAAGCCGGCGAAGAAGCCGGTGCCAATAGTGGTTCCAGCTTCACCTTTCATCGAGGATGATGAAGACTACTCGCGGTTTAGAGATTACAATTGATTTTGAGAGTCGCAGGAGTAATATAGCGTGGTGGTGTTTTTGTCTTTCTTTCTTTCTCTCTTTTTATTAATTGTTGCATCAGATACCCATTTTAGCCTTCTTTTGTTCATGTCATTGACGAATTTCCTTTCTCACTTATTCCCAATAGTTGTATATAATGATTAATGGTATATATAACGGAGCCGTCGACCACCGACAATTTTTGATATCAGCTTGCAGTAACGAAACTGAGTGCCAAAATGAATACGAGAGGTGCCCATGTGGTCAATTTGCTAACAGAGAAAGCCCGCCCAGCCGCCGAAGCCCCAGCGACACGCGAGGGTTTTGTAATAGTAGTAGCATAGGTCCAGTAAAGACTAGCATCTGTTTGCGTTCCTAGCAGGTCAGGTGCTGTTGTCGAAGGTACTTGAGCAGCCGCGGCCGTCCTGGACCACTCTGTTATAAACGGATAAAACGCGGTTGTGATAGGGCTCGCATTACAATAAGCGCTAGAAGCAGCGGACATGTAACTTTCGGGAAACCAATGATCGCCTAAACAACTAACAGTTAGAAGAAATAACAAAGTAATTAACATTACGGGGCAGACTACCTTCTATCCCGCCGTGCACTCGGAAGCATTCGTTGCAGCCGGATATTGAATCCCAGTACGGGTATATTTCGCAGAAGCATGCCTGCTGGATATCAAAATCGCTATCATAGGGCTGAAGTCCTGAGAATGTCCCGTTTGTATTTTGAAAGTAACAGTTCGAATTTATCGCGGCAGCTCTTTTACACGGTGGTTCGTCAAATTGGTATGTCGGACGAGGGCTTGGCAGCGATGTTGTGGTTGCGTCGCCCGCATCTGGGGTATCACTTGTGGCGTCCTTGTCGCGTTTGTCCACATACTTGAGCGCATTGAACGGGAGGTAACAACGATTGTATAAGTCTGTGTCCAGATGGGTGAGGCCCGAATATTGGTAGCTAACCGCGTAGAATTTGGAGATAAACCGCGGGTTCGGGAAGACCGGGTAGCTCGGGTCGCCGGTGAACTTCTTGTCACCACTTGCCGACATTTTCGAATTTAGCAAAGAGAAGATGTTGAAGACCAAACGAATGCATTTAGTTGGGCGGTGATTACTAGTTATAAGTGCGCAGTCAGGGGAAAGTGGAGCCCGTACCAATCTTATCGCTAGACAGCTCGTTTCGCCTCGAGACTGGCTCAGATCAAGACCTCAATCAAAACCCTCTCGGTTACAACACTTTAATTTTCCTACATTCCGGTTTTCCGCGCAGGAGTTAGATAGTTTACCGATATCTGTGGACGAAAATTCCTAGATATCCTTTAACAGTAAGTTGTACTAATCGGCACTCCTTAACGAGTAACTTTGTATTTGTATCAGCTCAATGCGGGTTTAGCATTTGCAATCGCGTCGGTTCAAATAGGATTCCATTGAAACGTTTGATGCCACGAACGAATATATATATATATATCTACAGCCAAATTGCAAACCGATCGAAGGAAAGTTGCACGGAGAAATAAGAGAGTTGATTCAAATTTGAATGTTTCAATTTAAAAACCCCTATTTACTTTGTTGGTATTATTCTCAAAAATTTACATAGAAAAAAAAAGGGAAAACCGCATGACATACATGCATATATACTAACATGAAGTCTTGCCAACATCCAATCGCAATCTACAATTCCTAGACCGTCCTCAACCCTCCAAAATATGTGAAATCTACCGTTCCCGAAAATAAGATTAAGACATTTGTCTTGCTCATGTCGCATATGGTCCTGGGAGTTGTGGGATCTCCGGTAGTCCTTCGTGATGATGCACTCTATTAATACTATCTTGTGTATGTACCCCAGGTATCATTACTCCTGGTGCTTCGAGTTCCTGTCTGGGGATCGAAAAGTTCCTTAAGGGCATTTCCTCTGCTGCTTGTGTCTCGAATATCCCGCTACCTCCTGCTCCAACCCTCTGGTTGGTCAGCGATTTATTCGACTCTCTGAAAAATCCCGGGTTACCCTCTAATTCTCCTACTCCCTGCCCAAAACCCGGCACCCCTTGCCCAAACCGAGAATCATTATAAAACTGGCGATTGGAGCCATGGGCGCTATTGTGACCCCCTGTGCCGAAGATTCCCTCATCTAGACCACCCGCGCCCATTTCCATGATGTTAGGGCCTGGTGGGTATTTAATCTGCCGCATCGTATTCCTGTCCTTCCGACAGAAATAAATTATTAACCCAACTGTTACGAGTAACAGCCCGACACCACCACCCACAGCACCGCCTATTATCGCTGAACGATTCGAGTTTCCGGAGGTAGGTGCCGTGGTATTTGATGGACTAGCCGAAGAAGCAGTGAAAGTGGTGTTACTCGAGGTGGGTGTTGCGGAGGGACCTGCAGTAGATGTGGAATTATTCTGCGGTCTGGTAGAATCTATGGTACCGGGAGGACACTCGTCTACCGAGAAACTCCTGATCGTCCTGCCATTTAGGTTGGCACAATCACCGACGTCGATCTCGAGCATGTTGTCCGTACAATACGGATCTGAGTATATTGTGACTAGGTCCAAGGATTAATATAAACAATCAAGGTCAAGCTATGAGAAGAATAAACCAACGTACTTGTGCATCCTAGATCTAATTCTTGGATGTCTAATGATATGGTATTAGGGGTAGTTATCGTCTGGCAGTCTTCATTTGGTGGTCCGACTTGCGGGTCTCGCGGCCGGAAAACACAGTTTGCATCCGTGTAGGCATTTATCGAGGTTGTTGAAAACGCTGGTTGGGTATATAGTATACTAATGAAAGCTAAACTCGAAAGGAAAGAACTGATCGAGAAGGCGCCCGTGATGCGCTTCATTTTTAAAAAGTTTCCACTAGATGTTATCGAAGATTAGACGAGGAATGTAGAGATCTTCGGTTTATCGATATAAGGAATCGGATCTTGCAGCTGGCCATTATCTGGCGTCCATGGGAACGAAGTTTAAGAGATTAAACTTTCCACAGTAGTACGGGCGTTTAGTATAATATATAAGGGGGCTTAAAAGCTTCACTAGATCAACTGTGTGTCGGTCTGCGGCATGCGTACTGTTCAGAGCGCTTCTGCTAACTCCTGGTCTCACAGCCTTAAAACGTTGCTTCAGGCTCATTCTGTAGGAAAATTTGTACTTTCATGGATTAGAGTGGTACCAAAACAAGGCCAGGAGCTTTTGACATAGTCATCCAGCCTCGTGCAGGTACACAAAGAGGCATAGTGACAAAGAGGGCAGAGAACAGAGGGTAGAGGATCCGTACAGCGAACCAGCCAACCGTAGTGTTCTGATTACATCAACAAAGAAAGTTGCGGCTGAAAAGCCGCAAAAATGCTTCGACTGGACCAAGAGGCTACGCCAAAGACTCCCGTGTCATGCAACTGACTGCACGTTTGTCTTGAGGGTATTTGATTATTTCACATGTGTACCCAATAAAAGGCATAAGACAACAGAAAACATCAAGTTTTGGCGACACCCTTGGTATGCGCCAAGCGTTCTTAAATTGTCATCCCTCTGTGTGGGTGAATGTGTGTGGTTGGCTAAAAAATAGTGCAGTGGTACTAAAACATTCCGGGACTTTCCTTGGAAAGCAACTGCGATGGATTTACGGCGTCGCACAGCGGAGGCAGCTAATTCTCCATGCTGAAAGTTTCACGAAACGAACAGGTTTTAGCGAGAATATCGCTATCCGCTGGGGCGGGTCAAGCTGACTCAGAAATACGGGACGCTTTGGAATATATATTTGAATCGGTATCATACCCTGCCAAAAGGCGTCAACTTCGGTCTATCCAAGGTATGTCTGAGGCAGTTCGCGAATTTCGTCTGCCTGGCTACCAATAGCAACAAAGATGGCTTGTAAGGGCGGGATAACAACAGAGACTTGGAAGTCTGAGGAAAGGAAAAAGTCGGTGTCATAGAACGACTCAACTATGACACCGCCGTCTCGCTGTATCCTCAGGTCCTTCTCCCGTTGAGAGTCTCGAAGATACGTGACTAGCAATAGAGCTATTGTTCACGGGAGAGTCTGTTGGTCTGCCTTGGGACCCTTCCCCGGGCACAAGTGTTGCAGAATTTGTGTTTGTTGCACGAAAAACTCTTGGCGGCTGTGCTCGGGTGCGGGACCAACTTCGCCAAAATCTCTGCGGCTTCACCACCCTCGACACATCGAAATTAGCCAGGCGACTTCGCCGACATGAACCCCATATGATGTATGCAGCCGCCTATCTCAAATATCCCGATCTTGCAGATGCTGACTTGGACTCTTAGATTTTGTCACATGCTCCACTACCGTCCACCTTGACCAGAAGAAGCTAGCTCGCTCAAGCATTATCATTCACCAGGGAGCTATCGCGCCGACACTAGGGTCGTCATCATCGTCGCCGCCACCACCACCTCCATCACCGCCTACTGAGTACCTCGGAACAATGTCGCTCGTCAATCTGGGGAACGTCTGCTCCCACCTCCAAAACGCCGCTAGGGCCAACCTCGGCCTCACATCAATCCCATATACCAAACTACACCTGGCACTGTGTGTCGGCCTTCTCAAGGAAGGCTTCATCTCATCCGTTATAACCGGCGACAGGTCCAAGCCGGACGTGGAATATACCCCTCCGACACAATCAACGATCTCCAACAAGAGACTATGGCTGGGGTTGAAGTACTATGAGAACCAACCGGTTATGAGAAAGCTTACATTGCTAAGTAAGCCGAAACAAAGAATATGGCTAGGGTACCGAGACCTGCAGAAGATAGGTAACGGAAAGGATGCGGGCTACGTGAAGGGGCTGCAGATGGGGGAATGCATTTTCGTTAGCACTGACGAAGGCGTCATGGAACTGAGAGAGGCTGTGAGGAAAATGACAGGCGGGCAGATGCTTTGCAGGGTTAGCTGATGGGGATAACACGATACCATATCCTTCTGCTGTATATATCTTTGGGTATTCGTTCATTCCAAATTTGTATTATATAATATAGAGAGCCATTTTTACATTCATTTGCGGACCCTTTTCTTATATAAGAAGCGTAAATTCGTATGCTACAAAAACAAATTCGATCTATCAAGAAAATTACAAGTCGAAAGATAAAAACGCCAAAAGAATCCTTTCACTCCCAGCGAAGAAAGTGTTCGCATATATTCCCCCCTCTTTCATTGGCTAGATGGCTGTCATCTAGCAACCATGATATCTGTCGATTGTCCCGAAAAGCAGCACGCAGCAACATGACCGACAAAGAAAGACTGAGCGGAGACGTCCCCGAAAGTCAAAGCACACCCGTACGAGAATCCTACCTAGCCCACAAAAGGTGCCATTCTGCATCATATCACTCTTCGTCACCTAGAAGAAGAATTTAAAACCCTATTGCCTCATCCACAGCATCAGCACTGATTTCGCCGAAGACTAGATGATCGCACACCCGGTGGTTTGCTACGTGAGTAACCCGGCTGATATCTTGGCCAGTTGACACAAGGAAATGGGTTTTTTAAAGTGCGGATAAGAAAATCAAGAGGTCGCTAAAACGGAGAAGGGGGGGAAGAGGAGGGGGATGGGCATACTCTTCCTCTCGAAGTACTGCGATGTTCCCATGACGGCGATACTCTGATCCATGACCCACTCGCCGAAATCTAGGTACCTATTGACCACGCCCCGGAAGTCTTTGGATTCGATCTTCTCTGTTTTGAATCTATGGCGGAAACAAGGAATACCCTGTTAGCTGCTGAACTACGGAGAGCGGAGATAAAGTGAATGAATGAAACGGGGAATAAAATAGACGGTGCCGGGGCCGGGGCGATATGTCT
Organism: Dactylellina haptotyla; assembly: GCA_031310005.1. Classification (NCBI taxonomy): domain Eukaryota; kingdom Fungi; phylum Ascomycota; class Orbiliomycetes; order Orbiliales; family Orbiliaceae; genus Dactylellina; species Dactylellina haptotyla. The sequence continues at coordinate 7,546,758 of CM062379.1, read as the reverse complement.
CGCTGATGTCGGATAGAGCAGGTGGCATCATATCCGGAAAGGGCGCACAGGCGGGCTGAGAATTTGCGAAAGGGGAGGGATATATCAGGAACATACGATAGCCCGGTTGATCGTTTAACGCCAGCGAGGAATGCGGAGACTATTACACAAAGCGGGGTCAGCTAACGTCGAGCTGTGATCGGTGTGGAGAGTGCGCGCGCACGCGCGAGAAGGAAACTCACCGATGACAGCGTCAACGCTGAAGTGAATGAGTTTTCCTATCTGTCCGGGTGAAATAACAGCGATTCGTCAGCCTGGTGATGTTCTCCTCCCCCTTCGGCGGATAGTTTCGGCGGGACATACCAGACCCATAGTGAAGCGACGGCTGTGACAATGCGGAATATGGTGAAGGAAGCAGGAGAGGGTTCGTCTGAGGTTGGAAGGGCCGCGAGAGAAGTTCGGTGGAGGGGAGCTGTCGACGTGAGGTGAGCTGTCAAAGAGCGGTGAATCTGGGGAACGGCGGTGGGCTGGGCCGGACGACTCGGATTGGCTGGTGGCGACAACCTCCGCCGCAACACATACAAACACCCATACAAACACAACTACCATAAGCTCTCCAGATAACACGCTTCGAGGTTGGTATTATACATATTCCGAGATACCCCTGTAGATGAAACCATGTTGGACGCGAAATACAGGTGCTAACGGCGTATATAGAGGTAGCGAGTGGCCTCGCCGTCTGTTGATACAATGGCCTCCGACTCTATCAGCTCGGTTATCGTGCTGGCCTCCCTCCTGCGCGGCGTCTTCCTCGTCTACGGTCTCTACCAGGACGCCACCTCCGTCTTCAAATACACCGACATCGACTACCTGGTCTTCACCGATGCCGCACGATATGTCTCCAATGGCTCGTCCCCGTATCTCAGGGCCACGTACAGATATACACCGCTGCTCTCGTGGCTGCTCCTCCCCACCACGTTCTCACCACAGTTCTTCTGGTTTTCGTTCGGGAAGGCCCTGTTCGCGGCCGGTGACATCCTTGCCGGGTACTTGATCATTAAGGTACTGCAAGGGTACGGCTTCAGCACCGCGCGTGCTATAAAGTACTCGTGCCTGTGGCTGTTAAACCCAATGGTGGCGACTATTAGCACGCGTGGCAGCTCCGAGGGATTGTTGGGCGTTACGGTGATCACGCTCCTGTGGGCAGTTGAGAAGCGTCATGTAGCTCTGAGCGGTGCAATCCTCGGTTTTGCCGTCCATTTTAAAATATACCCCTTCGTATACGCGCTGTCGATTCTCCTATGGATGCAACCGCCCGGCCAAACCACCCTAGCCGCAAAAGTGAAAGGTTTCCTAACAAGAGATCGAATTCTGTTCGCCGTAACAGCGTTTACCACCTTTATGGGCCTCAATTTTGCAATGTTTGCCATCTACGGCCAACCGTTCATAGTACACACCTTTCTTCACCATCTAACCAGGCTCGATCACCGCCATAATTTCTCGCCCTATAACACGCTCCTGTACCTCAAATCCTCACCATTCATCCCGGACCCCTTCTATCCTGCAATATATCCTTCAAAACTCTCGATTGAACGATTAGCATTCGTTCCCCAGCTCCTCCTGTCTGCGGTTTTCCTCCCGTTCCTCGCAACCACCAATCTTCCTTCCACGATGTTCGTCCAAACTTTTGCGTTTGTGACGTTTAACAAGGTTGTTACAAGCCAGTATTTTATGTGGTACCTAGTCTTACTACCATTCTATCTCCCGCACAGCAGTCTTCTGCGAAATTCCACAAAGGGCACAATAGCCGGAGGCTTGTGGGTTTTAACCCAAAGCGCCTGGTTGGGGCTCGCCTACGGGTTAGAATTCGAAGGCGAGAACACCTTCTGGCCGGGCTTGTGGGGATCTGCAGCTGCGTTCTATCTAGTAAACTGCTGGATTTTAGGAGTAGCAGTAGGTGACATTGGTAAGTTGAGTGGAGGCCCTGCCGAGAAAATAGAAACCGAGGAAATAGAAGTCCCGTCGTCATAGTATCTTCATTTTTCTACACAATCAAAATATAAACAATCATAGTATTGAAAAAGGTAGCATTTGCATGGAATATTCGGAGTTACATTCTCATTATCATACATGAATTCTCATCTCGGTCAAAAATACTCGAGTACATCCAAGTTATCCCCCCAAGGGGCCAAAGAACCATCCGGTCAAGTAGATTCATAGTTAGGATGCCTATCCTTTACAAACCCCACCAGATCGAAGAAACTCTTCTTAAACCATTTTGTTTGTGTGTCTCTATCCACAACCTGCAACCCGAACCGGGCATCGTAGTCTCCAAACTCCCAATTATCCGCAAAACTCCACGCCAGCGCGCCCATAACGTTCACTCCATCCTCCCATATCGACTTCAAGATCTCCGTCATAAACGACAAGTAGTACTGACTGCGCGGACTATCAAACAACTGGTCCTCACGGGCGGCCTTATCCGCTTCTCCGAATACGGGGAATCCGAATTCCGTGATAAACACCGGTTTGCGGAACGTATTCCACAGGTAGTTGATATATGTTCTCAAGTACTCCGGAGTGATGTAGACGTAACTGTAGCTGCGGTATCCGATATTCCAGCCGAACGTATTGTTGGTGTTTTGGACCACGCAATACGGGAAATACGGAGAACTAGAATTGGAAGTGCACGCATCGATGCCTCCCGGCGGTTGCGAGACCACAGTGGCAGTATACGGATCCACGGCGACAAAGTCGCACGTGTCTTTCATATACGCCAGATCAGTGGAATTGAGGGGGACGTAGTCCGGAACCGTCTTCTTGAAGGCGTCCGGGTAGTCGATACCGAGAACCAGTGGGTTCCAAAAGGTATCCAGCTGGAATGCATTGAAGTGCTTCGCTGCGGCGAGGTCGCTGGCATTCTTCGGGTTGCGGGGTACCCCAAAGTTATCGTTTAGCTTGAGGCCAATCTTCCCCGTACCCTTGATGACATCTTTGTAAAAATGGGCCAGGCGAGCGTGCGATTTGACGACGGTGTTGATACTGGCACCGTTGTCACTGTACAAGAGCGGTTCGTTGAATGTGAACCAGATCGGGACGCGGTCAGCGTAGTGGGTTAATAGGATCTTTCCGTAGTGTACGAACGCTTCCTCGAACGTAGAGTTCTGATATGCGCCGTTTGTGTAGCCTATTGCGACGTCATCCCACTTCGCTGATACGTTTGCAGCGAAGAACTGTAACGGGGTGTCGAAGTGTAGCATTGTCACGGTGGGGATCATCCCCTTTGACAGGACAAAGTTGATGAGGTCTTCGTAATGGTCTATGCCGGCTTTGTTCACTGGTGTTCCCGGCTGCGCGAACGGCAGAATCCGTGACCAGGCGATCGAAAAGCTGTAATATTTTACCCCCAATGAGGCGAGACGTTCGATATCTTGCTTGTATAAAAAGTAGTTTTCGTTTGTTACATAGTTGTTCGCTTGACCGGGACGGGCCAGGACATCCATGAGATTGGGACCTTTGCCTTCCCTCGCTATCGCGCCTTCAATCTGAGCTGCCGAACCAGCAACTCCAAATATGAAGTCGTCGGGGAAATTATAGCAGTCCGTAGGACCAAAGTAATCTTTTGGCGGGTGAACCAGTTCGGAAGATGGTAATGGAGTCGGTGAGACAGTAGTACTGTAGATACCCGTCGTTGTAAAGTTTGTCGGGCTGGCCCATTCCCAGAGGGACGACCAAGCAGCTTGACCGTACGGGTCTGCTGTATCAGTCGCAGCCGTGTCATTGGGGCTCCAATTGCCCCAAGTAGTGGAGGTCAATGACGGCATCAGGCTGCTCAGGGCAGAGTACGGCCGCGCATATGTCTTCGTGGTAGTCGCGGGGGCTACTGAAGTAGCGTATCTGTAAGTTTCCGTCTGCGTGAATGCAAAAGTTGAAAACTTGTAGGTTGGCGTCGCCGGCATATCGCAGCCGCGGCATGAAGGACGAGGAGATGTGCCATTCCACCGGACGTACACCTGTTGGGCATACGCTATCTGCGTTATCTGTAAGAGAATAGCTGCTCCAGAGAGCAGTTGGGAATATCCGAACGCCATTGTTTTAGAATAAAACCCAAGATGTATGACCAATTGTCTAATTATTAAGCTAGCTTCATGAATCCAGCTACCCGGTTACGATGCGAACCGTTTGATACTACAAAATATAAAATAAATTAACAGAACCAGCATCTGGGAGTCCTCATCTTATACTGCGAGCCTGGGTGTATATCCTCCTCGCCGGGCCCATGTCGTCCCGAGACAATGTCTCCTATCAACGTCATTGCGCGTAGTCTTCCAGTACGACATTGCACGACATTACACCTGCAGGCTGTTCCTGTCCGCGAATAGTATTTGGGGACAGTTTCCACCAGCTCCACAGCAATCTTCTAGAAAAAAGCTTTACCAAGAAGTTTTTTTTCTTTCTGTCTTGCAAACCAAGTTTTTCTGCCGATTAAGTGGCGCCAGTCCGTCAAGACAATGCAAGTTGGGTAGATCTTAGTTAAACGGTGTGGCTCTGCAGGGCAATTCTGGAGGGTGATCAAGCTTCGGTTCCCCACACTTTGGCAAGCGTGGATGGCGAGAAATGCGACCCAGAGTTTGAGAATGCGGGGAGGCCGGGGTAAAACCAGGCACCAGCAATCGGCAGAGAGGAACGGCCTCCAATTTCCAGCGAATAGGCGCCTGTTTCCAGAGCGTCGGCCGGATAAACGTCGGTAAGCTAGTACTCAAGTAAGTAAGTATCTTTGGATCGGGGGGACAAAGTCAACACAGTCGACTTGTTGGAATGAGGTCACCATGCGCCGCCCAGCGTTTTCAACCGACCGAGGCTACCCGTTGTTCAAGGTCGATTTACGACGTACGGATTCCTGGGGACTTGTGATGGAGAGATATTCAGATAGTCTGCTTGAGAAGAAGTTTTGAATTACTTGCGCTTTCGCAAAATGTGACGAATCCCTATGAAAACTAGCGCCAGCAAACCAGACAAGAAAACCTATGTATGGATACTACCAAAAATGATATGAAAAGAAAAATGAAACCTGTGATCTATCATACACTCTAATTCCCATACCTTCTAATTGGTTAATCCATGCCTTCTAAATCCACCTCTCCAGCTGCCGCCGCACTCTCCTTCTGCGGCATTTCATTCTCGCTCACTAAAATACCCACTTCGCACCCTCTAAGCATGTTATCCCAATTCACCCACGGGTGCGTCAAGTTGAACAGTTTAGTGCCATCTTTACCAGCAACCCGGAGTAGCTCCTTCTCCCCGCCAGGATGGTAGGGCAAGTACGGTGTCATGTCGTACACTTTACCCTCCAAAACGGTCCAGTATATCTTCGTCTCGTTTTTACGGGCACCATGAGTCGCGAGTTCTGAGGGGGTTATACGGCGGAGTGGGATGAAGGGGAGTCGCTTTTGATGATTCGCCCAGTCGAGCGGGGAGTGGCCCGGGGTCAAGATGACCTTCTGACGGGGTTTGACGGGGGGTTGCGAGTGGGTTGGTGGAAGCTGTAAGGAGGAGGAAGATCGTTGTTGCGGTACACCGAGTGAGGAGGGTCCTGACGGCGGCACGCCTAGTGATGAAGACCCCGCTGATACCGGTCTAGAGTATTGCGCACTCCGAGCATTCGCGGCAGAGCTAGCACCAGCTGGGCTTCGCATCGGTAGCGGAGGTGGAGGCATCAGTCCCGGGGGGGATATTGATGGTGTACCGGATGACAGCTTGGGGACAGGTAGCGGTGGTGGAGCCATAGAGCCTGGCACGAGTATCGATGGCCGACTCGCTCTCTGGGCGGAATTCAGAGCTGGGAACATGGGTACCCTCAGGTCGTCGTCAGAATCAGGATCCAAGCCAGATCTTCTGTTCTTCCCTTTTCTCTTTCTTGGTGTCCCGTCCGCTTCATCGCTTATTTCTGGAATCGAAAGTTGTATCTGGACAGGTGCTGTGGGCGTAGTAGGATCCTCCTCTTCATCATCATCATCTACAAGCACTTCCTCCTTTCCTTTCCTGCTCGGTAGACCAGCCCGATAGCCTGTATCTGATGCCCGGCTTCCATCTTTCGAGGCACCATTCAGCTCTACTGAGCTCTTGCTTTCAGATCCATCTGTGATAGCCTTCAGCGGGCCGTTCGGGCTCCAGAATGTGGCGAGTCGTGCGAAGATGCTGTGGGGCACTCCTTCTCTGTAGATATAGGCGCTGACCGCCAGGACCAGCGCCGCGATGCCGATGTACATCGTGGGAATAGTTGTGATGTGAGCTTGGGGAAGTCTATGGGGTATCGTCAGGGGAAATTAGTCGACATCTTTGCTGGGAAAGCGGACGCGGGATGGAGTACGCAGCGGTGTACCTTTGGAGGTTGGCCAGAAAGGAAGAAGGGGTTGGTCTAGACCTCTGCCGCTTATGTAAAAACAGGCGAGATTTGGCTGGGTGCGGCAACGCAGAATCTCCAACATGCGACAGAATGCTGTCGGTTCAAATCCGACACCATGAACTTGCAAGCTTGGGAGTTCACGTAAATGTTTTGATTCTGCCTTTTAATGTTAGTATTCAGCATTATATTGAGTGTGAAAGAGTTTACAGTCTCGTATAGGTGCATCTGAATACAAAGTGCGCCGCAGTCACAAGGATCGGGTCGCATGACTGTGCAACCACAAGATTTTAGAAGACAGCGAAGTAACAGTAGTGGCACAGATACGATATCAAAGCACTTAGGTTTCCATAAATATACTAATTCTTGTTCTCCGCATTCTACATCGCAAAGCATTTTCAGGGTGATCTATGCGCTCTCTTTGGCAGCCACTTGCCAGCAATATTCCTTGAGAAGCAGCACTTCATCGTAAATAATTTTTCACACGGTAAAATATAAAGCCTCCCCCCGAGCGTCCCCGCCACTGGTGGCTGTGTTCGAGTGCTGTCAGCGCACGGCATACCGACGTCGCCAGACGGACCAAGCAATATTGATTTGTGATATCTTTATTGAACTCGATTGTGTTGTGCTTCTGCACGGATCCTTTGGATTAAAGTCGGGCCCGGTGCTGCATATTTGACTCTCTCCGCAATCATTTCAGCGTATTTTTGTTCCATGCTGTTGTTAATCTCAATGTTCTTCGTGCGCAGGTAGACAGCAGTGGGGACTGTCATTCGGAATTCTGGTTCATAAATTCTCCAGCGCCCGATACGTTCGCCCGGACAAGTGTAGGATTGCGCAGGACAGGGCATAATAAGATGTCTTGATCTTACTTGTCTTAATGCGCGCGTTATTCGTAGTAGTATACGTAGTGAAAAGATATGTAGTAATCAAAGCAGGAGTCACTTTGAGCTCCGACTAGTACCAGCAATGGCCGGCTGGATCTGGGCGTCGTGGATCCTGCGGATCAGATGCGGCCCGGGAACCGGGTGCGAGGTAACCAAATACGAGTCGACTTCCAAAGACTGTTGGTAGAGCCAGTCGTAGTTTTTGATACGGTCCCACAAGATGGAAACCCGGATGCCTTCCGCGCAGGTTAGCAGGTCGGATTCCATCCGTCGTTGGAATCGGGCTTGGCGGGGGTAGTACGTGGAGCAGGGCATTTCTACAAACGTTCGTTCAAACTCGAGCGGTAGGATGGTTTAAACGTAGTTGGTCTGGCCTGCGCGAATGCGGTGGATGACGCTGGGCTCGACGCCTGGAACGACGTCGGTGTGCGGGGAATCCGAAGGGAGGCCCTGGTCTTCCGATCTCGCGAGCGTCCGACGATTGTGCCAGTAGCGACTGATCTTGTAGGCCGGGCTGCCCGTGATTTTGAGAAAGTAGTTGACGGGGAACTTGTCCATGGCCTGGCGGAAGCCCTTCAGACGATAAAAGTCGACGGAGCAGGGCATCTCAGAGACCCATCTTTACATTCGCCGTAGATGATAATATATAACTGATACCCTTCGCACATATAAGTACTTGCTTAGGGACCTGGTATCAATTGGTGGTGGTGTTGCGCTCGCCAAGGTGCCACCACAAGACACGTAACCCAATTCAACGGCCTCCCGCAGACGTCACCCGCATCTCGACAACCTCATCACCATCTTTCCATCCCTCACCGACCTCGCCCTGCCGCCATGAAGTTCCTCTCCGGCTCGAAACTGCTGGCAGCAGGTCTGCTGCTGTGCCAATGGACCTCTGCCCTTCAGACCTCCTGGACCTTCGTCGATGCGACCCTCCAGCTCTCTCAGAAGGGCGGTGAAGCTGGCCCCAAGCAAGTGTACGCATACCGCATCCCATATCTGATTATCAAAATCACCACCAATTGGTCCCATCGCGAGCCATTGGATGACACAAGAAGCTGTATATTGATATCCAGCGTGTAGATTCACTCCTAAATCCCCGATATCCGGCCCCTTGACTCTCAAGACCACCGATACTATCAAGATCCTCCTCACCGCCAAGGAAGGCGATAAGGCCAAACGCCCACACCAGATCTTCCTCCTCGCCAAAGACGCCGAGTCCGGCCTGGAGACCTTCTTCCCTTTCGACGTCAAGGAGTCCGGCAAGGCCAGATTGGATCTCGTATGCATACCCTCAGTCAATCTAAACCGTCCTATTCTCTGTACTAATAATATCGATTGAACGCGCGAACCAGACCCAAAAGGAAATCCCACTAGCACTGCTCACATCGCCATCCCTCACCCTCACAGTCGCCATCGGTTCATTCGGTCAAGCGATTCCGCTCTCCGTTGAAATCGCCACGGTCAACCTTTCCCTCGACGCGGCCACCAAGAAGTCGCTAGCGGAGCCCCCACTCAAGTACGGCAAGCTCAACGAGATCCACCACATCTTCCGTCCAGAACCCAAATCGCCACCAAAGATCATTTCCCTCGTGTTCTTGGTCGGAGTTCTCGCTTGCCTGCCGGCTCTTTTTGGCGCCGTACGTGTTTATGCCACCTCCTTGTCTATAACTGTGCATCGTGCTAACTCTAGTACTAAAGTGGTTCGCTCTCTCCGCCAACGTATCTCACCTCCCCAAAGCCCTCGCCGCCAGCCCTATCGCCCAACCAGTATTCTTCCTCAGCTTGCTGGCCTTCGAGGGCGTCTTCTTTGCCTACTACACCAAGATCAACATCTTCCAGGCCCTCGCCGCCGTCGCCATCATCTCCCCGGTGACCATGATCAGTGGAAGCAGAGCACTCAGAGAAGTTAGAGCTAGGAGATTAAACGGCGAGAGATGATCATTCCACAACTAATTCCCACGCGGAAAAATTTCTATGATAAAGGTAAGGATATAAGGGGTATAGAGGAGTGAGAACTGGGGATGTTCATTTGAAGTGGTGAACCGCCAGCGCATTTGGGATCATATATTTTATTGGTTATATACCATTGCCAACCGAAGCTAGCTCGTAGTTGTAATTATTCACAAAAGCATGCTTTTTTTTTTTTGAAATACTCAATTCAAAATGCCATCCAGAAAACGCCCGTGACCCATGCTACATTCCATTTCAAAATATACCTCCTATTCAGCTGTACCACCACCCACATCGACCTCGGCAACCCACCCATCAGGCCGCTCGCTCCCCCGCACTGCGATCCCGTAAAATGCGTATTCAACCTTTTGAACACTCTGCTGCATGACCTCCAACTTTTTCTCCGCATCCTTCCCGAACGGCGATCTGCCCAATCCCAACCCCTCGAATGCCAGCTGTAGCTCCCTCAGATCCTGTAACAGCGCGCGCGGCGTGCTCCTACCCGAATTCTTCGCACCCTCGCTTGCCACTTGAGATATCGGTGTAGGTATAAGCTCGGATAACGACGTCGTCGCAATACTAGTGATCGCGAACCGCATCATCTCACCCGTCATATCAAACAAGGCGAGCACGTAGTCCTCCCGTGATAATTTGATTCCCTGCAGCGATGTCCTCTCCTCTTTCATCTCATTTCCATCGCCACCTTCTTGAGCAGCAGCAACTTCGCTTGAAAGCGCACGCTGGGCATCCACCATTTCCACATCAACCTCGGTACCTCCTTCCGTTTTTTCTTCCTCGCCCGACTTCTTGCCTAAGATCTCGTCCGCATTTAATCCGCTAGCATACCAAGCTGCTTCTTCCCATTTTATCGCAGTGCCCTTCAACAGGTAGTGTCTAAACCCCACCGCTTCTATATACTCTTGCAGTCCCGGTGATATCTGTCGCTGATATCTGGACCCGTTGAGATCTTGAAGGTCGGGGAGGATACTGGCTAATAGAGTTTGTATCTTCGACTCATACTGTGATATTTCGTTCGTGATATGATAAGGTAGTGGTTCGGTGAGGGGTAACGTTGTGGGACGCAGCCGCTGGAGGGTGAAGATGCTATATTTGCATTCAATAGTACGTTAGACTACTGTGAAAGCAATGACTGATATCAGGTATAAATAAGAACGCAAGGGTAGAATACATCTTCTTGCTGGCGGCTGTGACGTCACGGCTCGCCTTTATAATGCGCTCCCGCCGGTCGTGGTGTTCGTCGAGCTCGTTGCGGAATTCTGTAAACATCGGGATGAACGGGCCTGTGGGGGCTGGCTGTTGGCTTTGCGATTGGGATCCCTGTGGTGGTGGCTTGGGTCCGCTACGGTGCCCGCTGCCAGAGCCGGAATATGGCCGTTTCGTCCCTGTCGGTGGCATCGTACCTGACCGTGGTTTTCTAGAGGGAGCTTGGGATCGGTGTATGTGGTGAGTGTGTTGTGTGAGAGGTTGAGGTTTTCCAAATGTATCGATGGAGGTAAACGAGCAGGACGATATATCACCAAAACTTGAGCCAGAATGGTACTCATCAGTTACGGAAATATACAACTTGATTCGACAACAAGTATTAAATATATGACAATGACTGGCTACCATACAGTAGCTATCGGCTTAGAAGTACAATAAACGGCGTCAAAATATTTTATCTCGACTTATTTGGTTAGGCGTTATGCTCCCGAGTGATACGTTCCAAGATATTCAACACAGTGAATTTAGGAAGGTTCATATTTCTATTATCACAGTCCGCTCGATTGGTTCATCAACAAACATGCAGAAAGGCGGAGTCTGTACGCCTAAAATATTGTAAGGGGCTACAGTTGCTAGATATTTTCAAAATTTTTATCAAGAATTGCTAATTGTAATCACGCCATATGACAACTGCATTTATTTACACACCCTATCATAATCGATATAATCGGCAGTGACTGGGAAGTATTGTCGACGGGATATGACATCTGCACCAATTGCGCAGCTCTAGTAAGAAGGTATAATAATGGATACCTTATAGACCAGCTTTATAAGTCTGGCACCGGATCAACTTTCTTCATCACCTTTGCGGGTGAGCCAATAGCAACACTCCAGTCCGGGATGTCTTTGGTAACCACAGATCCTGCGCCAATCGTGCAACCTTTCCCAATATTGACACCAGGCATGATGGTAACATTCCCTCCAATCCAGCAGTCGTCTCCGATAGTGACTCCCTTGGCATACTCGATGCCATCTCTGCGCGACTGTACCCCGGTCTCGTGAGTTGCCGCGAAGATTGATACAAAGGGCCCAAACATGACCCGGTTGCCAATCTTGACGATTCCACAGTCCAATATTACCAGACTAGAAAAATATATATTAGGACCGTCGACTGAGTGCGTAGTCGGAAGTTAGGGGTCCTATTAGAGCACACTCACTTGAAATTCGAATAGAACTGGTCTCCGATGATGATGTTACATCCGTAGTCGACATTCAACGGCGGCTCGATGAACGCCCCGGCACCGACTTTCCCGAATATTTGTCTGAGCATGACCTCTCTCTCATCCTTTAGAGACTCCGGGGTGGCAGAATCTGGAAAGTAGTTGTTGTACTGGCGCATGAGCTTGCGGGCGCGGAATCGGCCGTTTGTGAGCTCTGGGACCAATGCATTGTACCTTTTATTTTACAATCCACATATGTTAGCATTCGTAGGTGAGGACGATGGGAATAATTAAAATATGAATTATATGCCTACAGAACCCCAGAAATCATCTTCTCATAATCATCGCACCACGGCACATTCTCTAGCGTCTTGGCGAACTCGATTAACTCGGTGTTCTTCTCAGTGTTGGCCATTTCTGCTGATTGATAATTATCCTGATCTGTAGCGAGCGTGTCGGCAGACAGTTCTGATGTACCCTTAGAGATGCCGGTTCCCATATATAGATGTATCCAAAAGGCTTAAAAGTCGTCTAAGACTGTTCGAAACACGCGGATCCTAAGAAAAGAGTGTTGCTCCGTGGCGCCGTCCCGAATCCGACGCCGATAGATGCTGTCTAGATGCGAAGCGGAAAGCCCTACCCCGCTGCGTCGCTCGATCCCGAAACTTAGAATTTATTAATAGGTTTCAGCGTGCAGAGCCGCTAGAGCATCAGAACCGGGGATTAGCTTTGAATTAGTTTAATATATCCCAAGTTATCCGTCCGAAGATCTTCCGTGCAATCCCATGCCGAATTGAAAAGCGACAATCCGCGTGTTGTCCGAGAAAAAACAAACCTAGTGAACACTTGGCGGATATATGAATTCTGGTTCTCTCTAAGTAACTTACTCGGAATAGTCTTAAATTCTGAAAAATGAAAGCTTGAAACGTTAGTTAGCACTAATTGCTGTTGCATGCTTATCGCTCTCAGGAAGCATTCGTTTAGCGCAATTTTAAACAGGTGAATATAACATTAGGACTAGATTTTTCAGCGGCAAAACTGAATATGATATTTATACATTTTTCGTGGAAGTTAAAAATTTCTACAGGGATGTCTTCAGCGGACGCCCATAACACTACTATAGAATTTTATAGAGGGAGCTAGCGCTCGAGATCCTATATTACAAAAAGCACCAACATGTTATATCCGTTAGACTAAGACTCCGCCATTAGCCGCCCTCGCCGATCCTGACGCCCTTGCTGACGCCGACAGCCTTGCGGACGCCGACGCCCTTTGGATCTCGCTCATAGATCCTGGATTACCAAAGTTAGGCTGAAGGTCGCCCAAAATCGAGCTGCTGTGTGGGCTCGGAAACTGGGCGTGTATACCACTAGGCCCTTGAGGCCCTGGAATAATAAAAGGTACCTTTTTGCGGCTATTTCGTATGAGGGTCCAAATAAGTGTGCCGAGGGTGAGAAGGAAGAAGAATCCAACTATGCCAGCTGTCGCAACGGCGGCACCAGTTGTCGAGCCTTGTGAAAATGATCCAGAAGAGCCTGTTTCTGAAGAAGTAGCTATTATTGTCGTTATTTCTGTTTTTGTAAGCTCGGTTGATTGAACTGATGTGTAATCTGGTGCCAATGTAATTGTGGCAGTCGTCATGGGGAACGGTATCTCTTGTAACAACGCTGACTCGACTTTGCCCCCCTTTTCTTTGTCGACGCCGCTAGGGAAATATCGTTGAATTGATCTTCCATTGAGACCAATTGGTATATTACTCTGTATTTTCACCTTGAAAAGTGCGGGGGCAATACTGATTTCTTGGTTCAGATAATCCAAGAACACATAAGCAGCTCTATACGCGTATCACCAAATATTAGCTCCACAGCAGATAATTTTTGGACCCTATATTGTAACTGTCCTTTCAAACGACTATAACTAATAGTTCCAGACATACAGAAATGCTAAAAAACTTAACCCACCGGAAAAATGGAGCCCCAAGGGTAATGGGCCCGTGCTCTTCGCTAGTACTCGCAATCAAAAGTTCGTAAAGGTTCTTCTTATCTTTGACTGCAATTGCCATTTGGCTAATCGGTATGGATATCGTCGTATTAAATCCCTGAATTGTAAGCTGCAAGCAAGATTCCTCCCCTGGTAACTCTTTGATATATATTTTCTTTTCGGATCCTGGGGGAGGGTCTGGGTGTTCCCTGTTCAGATCCTGTTGCACTAGTAAATCTTTTATCGATTTCAACCACGTCTCTGGAATTCGTATATAACTAAACGCACGGTTAGAGTTTATTAGTCTTAATATCCATTCTTATATAATACAGTGCGAAGGGGCATATTTTGTTCCGTGTAAAGTATCACCGTAACTCTATTTGGAAATTAGGAGGAGATTATTCTTTCCTCTTTCATCCAGTTCGCCGTTTGAGTTAGGTACGCTATGTACCGGTAATAGTAACCGGTTATGCTTAAGTAATGCAGTTAGGCGGCTTATCGGTAGGGTGTGCTTACGGTTCACCAAAATTCAAATCCGCAGATATTGAGTCCACATGAGTATTTAGAACTTTACTTCCAGCTGTAGAGATGGAAGTATTGATGTTCATGGTAACTTCAGTGACGTTGATTCCCTCATCCTTTTGTGTTCGTAATGATTCCGGGTTGAATTTGCTTACATCAACGCCGCCAAGGGTAATTGATCTATATATATTCTTCCCCTTATCCTCCTTTTGAAGATCTCCTAAGTAAATACCTACTGACTCGGTGTTAATAAACTCTTGTTTTGCGATTAACTCCAATAAAGTTTCCGCGGCGAGTTCTGATCTTGGTGTTCTTTGGTTGCTAGTGACTGGTATTGGTGCCTGTGTTTCCGTCGATGTTCCTGCGTCTACTGGGCTCGATGTCGATGCCTGTGTTTCCGTTGATGTTCCTGTCTGTACTAGGCTCGATGATGCCGTGGGTGTTGCTATTGATGTTGCTGTTGATGTTGCTGTCGTTTTCGGTCGACCGCCAAGTCCTATCCGTGGATCTTCTGATCCTTCCTCCATATATTGAGCAACGATATTAGGTATTTCAATTTGATTAAGTAAAAAGGTCTGTGGTTGACTACATTTGCGACAGATATATTAACTTTAGATTTCAACTTTGCACACGCCTACGAATCTGGCGGGCACCTGGCTGGTGCTGCGCCTTTGACAAAGTTTAAGGGCTTTCTATATATAGCGAACAAAAATATCCCAACTGGTAACTATAGCAGAGAGAAAGGAAACTAGATTTCCGAACCTTTTATCCTTGGGAACCGGGACTGATGTTTCCCCATTATGAAACAGAATGAACTTGACACGTTTGAAACTATTATTGCTCCCTTCAAACTCGCATTAGCTGATCCATTTCTGTAGAAAGCTTTCGTATAGTTCCAATTGAAGCATGAAGGGTTGCCACAAACAATATAGATATTCTTACAATTGGGTAGGCAATCTTACCTATATGGCCATGAATGAAGTAGTTTAGATTCTCGGGGTCCTGTTATTTGCGAAAGGTTTTTAGTTAAAGTACATTGCATCTCCTGCCCGTCGAAACCCAGTAAAATATTTACCCAAAAAGCATCCAGAGTTCTAAACCCACGATCTTGCGGTTCGTTCTCTTCGTCCCTTTTTTCGTAACTTTCGCTTATTTCTCGTTTAAAAATTTGGAGATCGCTTGCCAAAATTTCTGGGATGTTTGAAACTGGGCTAATAGGTTGAACTGTGGTTGGATATCGGCCGTAATTTTTGTAGAATGTAGATAGAGCAGCTAGCGTCCCAAACGTCAAACTTGATAAAATTAGTATGGTATAACAAAACCGATAGAAACTTAGAAGCCAAGTAGAAGGCATATTTGCGGCAGTATTCGAACCAAGCTCATTAGATGCACCTTGGTGTTTTCTGGGACAAATTCTTGGTGAAAATGGCGGTAAGGCCATGGGTTAAGAAACTTGCATAAGAGAGGAAAGGATGGGTTTAGAATGATCACGCGCGAGAGAGCCCATGGCCATGGTTATAAATTTAGTATCTACAATTATAGGAGAACTTCCCAGGGGCGGACAACAATGCATGGTCGGTCCCGTGACTTAAACGGATTACCTATCTAGTAGCTAGCGGGAGACGGGTGTATATATACTCGACAATTTACGTGGACTGCAGAGTGATATAATCGGGGTGGCGGAGAACGAAGACTCGTCAACTCCTGGGGTTAAATCAAGGCAACATCCAATTGAATCCTAGAATTTACTGCAGTTGCGATCTTGAGGCGGAATAGTTCGAGCAGTCGCTTCTATTATTGCAAATATGCAGTCCCGTTGTGCATGCGGGATCCAAATGTAGAAACTTATCCCCGGGCCGGTTGGTACATTCGACCGCTACTTTGATACCGGTTTACCTCACAGCGATTGCAATCGATTGGAAAGTTGTCAGCCGTGCTAACGATGGACATTGTAGTGACAGGGTACGCGACAAGTATTAACACCACTGGATTGATCTTCAAGCATCACAGCGGCACAGGTCTTCGATTTTGAATATTTGCAAACAATATAGATGTACATCGTTCACACATGTTGATTATTGAGCTTTGTGGGACCAGTACGGCATCTGGCCTTGCAAGACAAGATTGAAGTTTTCATCACCAAAAAACACGGTTTTGGTAGAAGCGTTTAGACGAGAATATAGAATAGCAAACGCAATTTCGATATCAGTTTGCTCAATTTTACAACAACATTGCTGTAGCCTAGTCGGCTGTGGTGTGTTTCCCGTCATTACTTCATTGGAGCAGTTAGACAATTAAAGGAGTGGACTCGAAGAACTTCTGCGCCAAGAGGTCACCACAACCACGGGTTCGTCTGCAGCTAAGCGCCTTCCCGTGCCAGATTCCCGCATACATAATAAGCCTCCCTCCGTTCCCTTGATTTCAGACTGCACGTCCCTCGAAATTCGGCAAGCGGGAGATGCATGCTTCCTAGGATCCAACAAGGAACGTTTCAAACGCTAGGATACCGCTGGTTTGCATTTGGCGATTTTCGGCATCGCGATCAGTATGAGTGTATCTTTGTGAGAGTTTCCAATGAACTGGCGGTTATATGCAGAGCCAAGTATATAACAATGCGAGGGTCTTCTGGTCGGCACGATATGAATGTGTTGGAACACGGTTGTGCCATATTTCGTGTCGTCTGGCTGGTGACGAGATCGTGCGAGACCAACCTGCGTAGAATCAAAGCCTGTCTTGCATTGTGACCACAGCCACAGTAGAATAGATCTGGCGTGTTACGAATTCTATATTTCTCCATTTGGTGTAACCATTGCACAGCCAGGCGAATTATAGAGCCTCCCTGGTAAATTGTGGTAACGGAGCTCTCGAGATCTCGTCAACCCACGTGCCTTATCACGACCGTCCACGCAAGCACAATATCCTTGTTCGATCAATTGAATGCTGTGCGCGAGCATCAATTCGGCCGCAGTTAAGGAGAATATTCATTTATTCATTTCCAAAGGCTTGAATTCGTTATTCTTCGTTACAAAGAGTTTGTTTAACAAAAAAGAAAAGCGATAGACGAGTTAAGGCCAAGCAGTATCTGCTTAGTTTCTTTCCCAAAAAAAAGAAACACGCTAAGTTCCACCTCTTTGTGTAGGCCGTATCAATAGCAATAACAACGGACGTAGCAGGCTTTCCCCAAGTCGACATTATCTTTTTGTATCCTTCCTGTAATTCATCAAGGACACAACACAAAATTCGCATTTGTACTCTGAAGAACTTTTACGCGGTGACGATACGAAGACTATAGAACGGTAAAAGTTAGTAACCTATAGACTCTGATAGGATTTAAGAGAGAAAAACTCACGTATTCGTGTGTCCCAAACCACCCTTCCATCCCTGTACAGCAATAACAACATCTCCCTTGCTGAAGAGTCCGAGCTTCAAACCCTCCGCGATACCCCACTGCAGACGCTTATCGACGTCTTCCTGCCAGACAACAACCTTGAAGTCTGGCTTCTCTTCTGGATACTGGAATGGATAAACGCCACGATACAAGTGTGCGCGGCGAGCAGCGGATGCATTACGGGTAACCATGAGGATTGGGCAGGTTGGGCGGTATTTGGAGCAAAGACGGGCAGTATTGCCGCTGTTATACTATTAGCATGCAGAGTTTTTTTTTTAATAATTGCGATGAACTTGAACTTACGATGTGGAGAGGACGACGATAGCAGCAGCCTGTTGCTCCAAGGAGGCGTTGACAGCGGCAATAGCGCAAGTTTCATTTGTCTCAGTTGGCCTAACAGTCAAGTTGCGAAGCTCATTAAACAAAGAGACGTAGTTGATAGCGGTTTCAGCGAGCAAGCAAGTTTCGTGCATCATCGAAACAGATTCTTCCGGGTAATTTCCCTTGGCGGTTTCGCCGCTGAGCATGACGCAGTCTGCACCGTCGAGGACAGCGTTTCCGACATCCGAGACTTCGGCACGGGTCGGGCGGGGATTGTAGGTCATAGATTCGAGCATCTGGGTCGCGCAAACGACAGGCTTGCCAGCAAGATTGCACTTGGCGATCATCATCTTTTGCGCCATAAAGACCTGAGCTGGGGGAATTTCGATACCGAGGTCGCCACGGGCAACCATAACACCGTCAGTGACCTTGAGAATCTCGTCAAAGTTGTTGACACCCTGCTGATTCTCAATCTTGGAGATGATCTGGATCTCCTTGCCGTCCTCACCAAGAACCTCACGGATAGAGCGGACATCCTCGGCTCGACGGATGAAACTGGCAAAGACCATGTCGACGCCATTCTTGACACCGAATCTGAGATCTGCCTTATCCTTCTCAGAAAGAGCGGGAAGGTCGACGTCGGTTCCGGGAAGGTTGACACCCTTTCGAGAGGAGATCTTGCCGTTATTCAAGCATTTGCACTTGATATTCTTATCGTCGACAATTTCGAGGACCTGAAACGAGAGGACACCGTCGTCGACGTAGATGATACGGCCTTTTTCGATGACTTTGGTAATGTTCGCGTAATCGACATACCTAGTGAAAATGTCCATTAGTTCGGTTTTCGCGTCATTCAACTTGAGATTAGTTTTTCGTACATGACCTCTTTGCTACATTCTGTCTTGTATTTCTCGTCGGTGGTGATAATTATTTCATCACCGGCAGAGATTGGGATATCGGCGTCACCGGTGGTGTTGCCGGTTCTGATTTCCGGACCTTTCTACAAAAAAGTTAGTTTTGACGTCTGTTTTTTGGTGGGAGTTTAGCGAATCTCGTACGGTATCAAGGGCAACAGCGAGTGGACGTCCTGGAACGTCCTTTTCGGCCGCTTTGGCGTGATCGATCACACTCTGGTGGTACTATTCATCTCGAGGATGGTGATTAGCATCAATCCCTGGTTATTGTCAATTGTAGTTAGCTTACCTCGTATGATCCGTGGGAGAAATTCATGCGAACAATGTTGAGACCGCCTATTTCAGACCCATGTTAGCCCCTCCATAAAAAAACTGCCCCCACCTCTCAACTAAATAAAAAAAACACCAACCCAGCAGGCTCAAATCATTACAAAAATATTATGAAATGAGAATTGAGGGAGAGCAGTGGGCACTTACACTTTCGTAGCTTATTGATCATTTCCGCAGAGTTCGTCTTTGGTCCTGTATGGGAATTGGGGTGAGGACCCCGCTGTCAGCCAAACAAGTACCCCTCCATAGAGAATGTGGCGGGGAGGATACATACCAATCGTGCAGATGATTGAAGTTCTTCGAAAGTTCTTCTTGGGAGTATGGTTGATATCGAGGGACGAGACCCACTCGTAGGATGTTTTGGCGCTTTGGGGGGCATACATCCTGGGCTATGTGATACTGTGGATTGCTTTTACTCTCGAAGGGTACGATACTGGTGATGGTTAGAGTTTGAACGCGAAAAACAGCTACGAGGGGCACGACTGGTGAGGGAGGAAAGAAGGGGAAGATTCTACCTGCGAGGGCCAATGGGTAGCTTATATAGCTCTGGTAGACTGGAATGAGCGGTAGTTCCTTTTTGTGACGGGGGCTGCAGGAGGAATGTTTGGGAGGAAGAAGGAAAGAAGAAGAAGCAGTGATGTTCTGTTATCGGCGATATCAGAAGAGTTGCTGCGGCGGTGGTGGTGGTGGTGGTGGTCGAGCTCACCCAACCCAATCTCATAAACGATTGCACTTGCTTTTGGCCTGGTGGGGGGTCAACCTCCCCGCCAACATTATTAACACTCATCACTATCACCTCAACTACTATACTACTGTTAACAACTACTACACGTACACGTACACTGTGCGTTTGATAGTTGGTAGACGTGTATAGTAAGTACACATATATCGTTCTGGGGCCGTTCGAAGCGGAAGGTCGAGGCAGCAGCCCCTCAATGAGGGCCCCGCCAAGGGCACTTGCTCGCAGCAATGGAGAGCTATGACGGAACCCCTCCGCCTGGCAACTGTGCTGCAACCTCTCAACGTTCACGCCTGCTCAACAAATGCCAGAGAAATCCGGTCCTCCTCCTCGTAACGGGGCTAGGACCGAACTAGCTCTGGCCGTGGAATCCTACGCGTAGACTCCGCCGACGGGGAGGGACCCTGGCCACGCATGAGCCAGGAAGCGAATGAAAAGGTCCCTTTTCGCGTCGTGCTGGTTCCCTGACCAATCCCGGCTTCCATCCCAGGATTCTTTGCATATCCAGAAAGCCCGGGCCATCCACTCTCTTTTGTCGTGTCCCTTTCGGTCGCCGACGATATAAAAAAATTTACTCAAAAACTCGAAAATCACTCTCTCGATCCGTCCAGCTTTGAAGGGGGGTCATGCTGGATCTCCGCCTCGCTTTCGGATAGCTGGCTTCTCGGGAGATTATTCTCGGACACTGCCGACCGTCTCCTTGCTTAACCCTCTCTCCAGCCTCCCTGCAGATCCTTGGAGCTCGCGGGCTCTCCCTCACAAACAGCTGGGGGTTATACATTTGAAAACATTCAGGAACGGGTGTTTTATAGTACTCCAACTTGTGGAGTTGGCAGCGGCACTAGCTTCATCGAAGGCATCACGACCCTGGCAGAGGACAAAGTTTAGATCTAGAGGCTACCAATCACCAGGATGCACTGAGATCGAGGGGCAACTTTGTCATTTTGTGGGTCTCTATCAGCCCCATCTCTGCGCCACAGGTCTCGAATTCAACACGTCTCAACACCACCACCACCACCCAAAATCCTATCCGAGATATATATAATCTATCACTGGACTTTTCTTACCTCTTGTTAAAAATAGAGTTTTATTGAGCTAATTTTCAGGGAGACCTGGGATGTTGAAGAAGACGCTCAGGAAATTCCATTTGGTGCGCAAATGCGATGATGCTCCCCCAACATCGAAATCACCACAAAAGAGCACCGTACACTCCCCTACTAAACTCTCTCCGAAATACCCGAAGAAAGAGTTACCCCAAGAATTCACACCGAGAACCCAAAATATTATACTAGAACTAGAGGATGGATTGCACCAGGTGGCTATAGCAGTGTCTACGCCAGATGACGGTAAAAATGGCGAATACCATGAAACAAAGATCGGCGCGAGTCAAGGCATCATCGGATCAAGCCACTATCATATACAACAAGCCGAATCCCTCCAAGTAAATAACTTCAGCGAATTCGTTTTACGGGACAGTTGGTTTCACGACAAGCCTGCCGAAGATACAGACGAGTCGGAGCTTGTACAAGAGAAGGCAGAAGAATCTAAACAAGCAGACGTGAGGAGCGCCAATAATGATGAACATCAATGGCGAGACGAAGAGTGCAAAAACGAGGATGGTGAAGTTGAAGTAGAACCAAAGCCTGAAGAGGAAGAGGATAACGAGGAACAGGAGGAAGAGATTGAAGACGAATATGAAGACGAAGACGAGCACGAAGAGGAAGATGATAGGGAAGAAGGAGAGTACGAAGAGTATGATGAAGAGGAAGAGGAAGAGGAAGAATGGGATGTCGAGAGTTTTGTTTCCCTCTATGGTGATGATATTGAGGAAGAAGATGATACGCCTGAAGAAAAAGAAGACGAGAAAAAGGCAGGCAGACAAGCACCGGTAGAAGTACAGAATAATGATCCCAAATCACATGGTGAGTTCGCTGAAGAGAAAAATCGGCATTCGCAGCCCGTTTACGATGAACTGCGCGAAGACCCCTCATCACCAGTTAAAGAATCACGACTCCTAGACCTCCCTATGGAAATATTCGACATGGTCTCCAGCTACCTTCCGTATTACGACATGCTCTCCCTCGCCTTGACCACCCGAAAGCTATTTCATATCTACCCCAACCCAGATGGTCTACCTGACACGGAGACTGTGGCCGAATGGCAAAGACAAGAGTTGTGCAACCATATAATCCTTCACCGATTCCTGCCTCACCGCATCTTCGAAGCCCCTGAATATGCCAACTTTTGCCCATATTGTAGTATCGAACTCTGTCCACCAACTTGCCCTTCCGCCCTTCTCCTCGATTCCAAAACCGGAGTCTTCTACCCAGCATCGCTGTTCCCCCTCGGGCCGATGCACCCAGCCATCTTCCAAAATGTACCACCGGAGGCCCAGCTTAAACCGTCCGCGAAGTTGGCCTGGAAAACAAACCTAAGGACGTTCCCCAAGGATACCTACAGCACAATTTGGTGCTCCCACCACCGCTGCCCGGCAGACCTCATGTCCTCGAATTTCAAATCAACGGATCTCCCGTACGGTTTCGACAGATTCCTTCATGATTACAATGATCGATACGATATCAGCTGGGATAGTCTTGATCCCGTATCAGCACCTAGCCCTCGTAGAAGCAGACGTTTCGCGCGGGAAAGTATCAAACCGGAACCAGTTAGAAAAAACCGACTGGTAACCTCACATGCAGGTTTTAGGTGTGAGTCTGATAGAGACGGCCAAACAGATCGCATTAACGTTTTCGATTCGGTTTCCGAATCCCACTTCTACGATACTCTGTGTCGACACTGTCGTCTACCTCTACCCGTTTCAGCTACCGAGCTTTGGTTCGGAATAACGTGTACCTGTGATACTAGTCTCCGCTCGCCGGAGAGGAAAGCCGGTTGCCGTACATGCGGAATTGTTAGCGTAAAATTTACTACGGTTGAAGCGTTCCAGCCAATTCCTGTTCAACATAGTGGGATGCGAGACGCGAAACCGTTTAGGTTGACACTTGCTACGGAAGTTAGGGTTGAGAAAACCTTGCTCGCGGGACAATTGGTGGAAAAGCTGGTTGAAATCTATCCTAACTCCGCGCGGCAGAATCTGGAGTTGGTAAGGTACTCGAAGGTCGTACTGCCACCAGTTAAGAATCCCAAAGTTTCGATCCTCGACCTTCCTGAGAAATTATTACAACAAATTACGACATTCCTGCTCTCAGGCACGAGGTTTCACGGACAGACTCACGTTGAGCGAGCGACACGGTTCCTATTCCAAGCTAAAGGTGCTTGGGACTGGCGGCACGACTCTAATAACTACTGCGCGGAATGCCAGGAACATTCTAAAGCACCCGCCGTGCGCAGAAAACCTAGATCTTATGAATGCACATGCGACTGGGCGTTTTATCTCTTCTTGATGGAAGGCTGTATTGAAGATAGTCATTATCTGGATGATTATTTGGAATGATTTCATATGACATTTATGTATGCATTATTAGTTTCTTTCTTCTCTTTCTACTCTTCTTTTGTTGCATCTACGAACGGCAGGCCGATTTTTCCTTGGATAACGGTTAAGGCTTCCAGAACCTATAGAGGGCGCTATGTTAGCGATTGCATATATATTATTTATTTCCAGGATGTTTTAGAATACCACATACCTTTTCATCGTCGAATCTTCTTCCAACTAGCTGTAGGCTTATCGGTGCGTCTTTGTAGTACGCCGGGTCCCCTGGAATGGTGTCAGCTTGGTATATATGTTATCATGAATCTAGTGAATACTTACAAAGCTTCATATTGGTTACGTCCTTCTCACCGGCGCCCGGTCCTTTCGCGTACTCCCATTCCCCCGTATCCTTCTCGCCGACTTGACTGACCGGGAACACTGCAGCTGGGTAGTCAACAAGATTCCACATGCTAGTGTAACCCCAGTATTTTGCTGTTCCTAATCTCGGGGCCACACCAGGCCCCACAGGACATAACAGCACGTCAATCCCGGATTTTACCCATTTGGCGAGGTATTCTTTCCTGAAATCTTCACGCTGACGGGTAAAGTCCCAGATTTTTTCTACTATATGACCGGGCGGTTTTGGAACATTGGGTTGTGTTATTATCCACTCGGTGAGGGGTAGCGCAGGTTCACCTGTTTTCGCCATCACGGCTCTATCATGTGCCGCGCCATCTGCGAAATACAAAGCGGACTATAGTATGGTCAGTGATATGTAAAAATTACAATTTTGCTGGTAGTGGCAAGTCTCACAATGATGTCCCATGCGAGTGCCGCTTCAGTTTCTTCCCATTCTACAACTTCGAACTCCGCAGGTGTCGTTTTCAGCGCTGCTACGACCTCGTCTATGGCTCTTAGTACTGGCGGGTGCGGCATCACAACTCCATCCCACCGCATGACTCCGACTTTAATCTTCTTCATTCTGCCTGTTACCGCATTAATTGGGAAATGAGAATCCTCGCGCCATGGTAGAGGCACTAGCGCGGGATCTTCCAACCACGGCTCGGCTCCGATGACGGTTGACATGAATAGCGATAACCCGGATAAGTATGTGGATAAAGGTCCGACAACGGGAATTATATGCTCCTGGCCGAGCATAGGATCCGCTTGCCCGCCTGGATATATGGTTTATAAACGTCAAATATCCTACTATTATAATGAAAGAAAAGGAAGTGACTAACCCATGGGTAATCGACCACTCGTGGGCCGTAATCCGTACAGACCATTATTCCCCGCTGGACTTCTGATGCTACCGCCAATGTCCGTGCCTATACCCAGACAACTGCCGCGCATCCCGATCAACGCACCTTCGCCACCGCTGCTACCGCCGCTTGTCAGGTTCCTGTTGAACGGATTCACTGTGACGCCGAAGATGTTACTGCTGGTTTCAAGGTGCATTAAGGTTTGTGGTTGCGCGGTTCGAACGTAAAAGATGCAACCGGCGTCGTAGAGTGGTTTGAGGATGGTTGCATCTTCATTGGCGATGTTACCGACCCAGGCGCAGAAACCGGCGTTCAAATCGTGGTTTTTGATGCCGATGTGTTCTTTGACGGAGATGGGGAGGCCGTGGAGAGGGCCAACGGTGGCGTTATTGGCTGCCAGGTAGTCATCTAGGTATTTGGCTCGTTCGAGGGCGAGTGCGGGGAGGAGTTCGGTAGTGCAGTTCGTCTTGGTTTTTAATATATTAGTTAATTATAGTGCCATTGAGAGACTTCATCGGATGACTTGTACCAATTTCTGTGCTATGGCGGCGCGTTTTAGGAATGCCCGGGTGAGTTCAACGGCAGAGAGCGACCGATTGGCGAGTCGAACGAGGAGGAACGTAGGACTTGTTTCTGTTAATTTTATTTCTTGCGGTGTAAGCTGTTCGCGGCCTGTTTTGTAGACGTTAAGTGGTAGGTTGGCGGGGTCGGGGAAGTCTGGGACGGAAATCGGGTCAGGTAGATCGGCTAGGGTAGCTATGGTTCCGTTACGGTGGGCTTGCCTTTCGGCGGCGATGGATTCCCAGTTATTCGACATGATGTGCTAGTGATGGTGCGTGTATTGTTTTACTATTCTCACGATTCAGCAGATTTATATTCTACGGGATCTCGAGATCTAATGCATGTCAGTACTTGGTGCTTGGTGGGGGCAGGCAAGCACGGAGGGCGGGGCAGCATTCTTCGCGGCATGTTTGGTAGTATCAGATTGTCCGACGCAAAAGTGCCCAGTCTGCGCCCAATCTTAGCTCACTTTCTTTATCGGTGGCATCTACCGACGAGCTGAGCTAGGACGTGGGGGCAAGAGCTGTGCAGGTGCAGGCGCACATCTGTGGACCTTCCCGTAGTTCCAACTATTTCCCGTCGGTGTTTGTTCTGCGGGGCCAGCTGGGATGAGAACCTAAGCGATCCGGGCCGTTGGGAACGTTGCGAGCACCGGCAGTCACCGCGGTAACAATCTCGAGCCGTTATGCGTCTACGTACTCAGCTATCTATCTATCCGTCCATCTATGTATTATATATTACATTTATGATAATTATCGCCCATCCCACAAGCGTGATAGCCCGAAATCGGCGTGAGGAGAGTGTCTCGAGAGTGTTGACGTGTTGGCGGTGTTGGGGCTGCTGGGAAGGGAAAGGCTTCCCCTTTCGGACGGTTGCTGTGTGCGACCCGGCCCCTGGCAACGTCGCCCACAACACAACCCCGGCCGATCCAGAACATCAACAACCCACAGGACCGCGGCGGGCGCTGGAACACGGGACCCCGGTTGACGTTGTGCCTGCTGGGAATAGATTGAGCACCAGATGCTATTTACAACCTCATCGCGACATTCTGTTTCGTCTGCAAACCGCATCCGTGCTACCAACTGCCATTTTCTGACAAGGTGACGACACTTACCGGTGTTGCAAGAGACCTCTTCTTTGTTCCCTCCTCCTCGTTTCGTCGTTTCACCGTTTCGATACCTCATCTCCTTCATCTACCCCGTCTACCCTCCCATTGACATCACCATCGCCATCGCCATCACCATCACCACCATCACCATCATCGCCAACATATCAATCGACTAGCAATTCGCGCCATTCCCTCATAAGATCTACTCAGCATCACGCGAACCGTTTTCGACAAACTCTCAGTACCATTATCAAGACCAGTCCCACCCGAGAGGCGTCGAAGCGTCCCATCCTCCATCCAAACATGGATGCAACTCCGGCGCTTCGCCGTTCGGCTAGGAACCTCCAGCCACCAGCCTCCAGACGTCTCCCTCCAAGAGCATCTCACGCCCGTCGAGCTGTCTCGGCCCCCAAACCAAGAACAACAACAGCTGATAAACACGTCGATTCAATGCCTGTTGAAAACATTTTAAAGTATGTGTTTCCCGAAAAACCAATGGTCAGTTGACCGAGAATTGCTAACCTGGTCCATTGCAAAACACAAAAGATCCTCGAGGGTCACCAAACCTTTAGCAGCGGCTCCCAAATCCATCCTTAAGAAGTCTGTCAGATTCGTGGACGTCGCTAGCTCACCCGTCGCCTGTAATAAGGAAAACGACCTGCCCTCAGAGGACGAACTCGTCGCTGCAACAATCGTTCCAACACCGAAGAAGCCATTTCCGGCCACCCCAGAGACATCCTCCATCAAATCCGTCTCTCGCCACATCAGCCTCTCGCAATCTCGGAGCGTCTCACACCCCATAAATTTCCAGCAGACAGCAGAACTTAAGAGGAAATACTCTGCTGAAGAAGAGACACCGAAATCCCGACGCAAGATTGCTCGCGTTGATGGTCTTGCTGCCCATCTAAAAGAACCCGAAAGCCCCACTATGAGTAGAAAGATGTCACATCCCGTCACAAAAGTAACTGCTACTCCTGTCAGCAAGAGTTCATCCAGCATGCTTCGGACACCCAAGCTTGTCGCCCCTACTCCCTCGAGGCCAGGTCTCCACGAGACACCTGCCAAACGGCTTATCAAACCATTGAAGGACACCACGCCCGCCATCAGAGCACCCGTCATCCAGGAAGCAGGAAATCCATTCGAGTCATCCGTTAGGAAGGATGGGCCAATTCGTATGAGCGCCATGAAGAAGCCAATTAACAACGACATATTCGCTTCCTCTGATTCGTTTGTCTGCCCCTCAAACTCTAGCAAAGGGTGGCAGTTTGGATCAAACATTGCCATCAAGCCTAGCGCTTCGCTACCTATCCATGGCCTAGCCACACCTGCTCGCCGTCCCGTCAGTGGGCTTTTATCTGCCTCTACTGTGGCCGTTGAGAAGCAGAAGAGCACGCTTTCGAGAAGCTTGATGAGCTGCCCTCCCAAACGACCCGCTTTGCCGGTCTCGCCTTCGACCCCCACTTCGAAGAAAACAGATATCACTGCTAAACTAAACAATTTGGCAACACCGGCTCGTCGACCGGACTTCAGCTTTGCTCAGCCCACAAGGTCTTCGATTGCTAAGTCCACACCTCCTCGAGTTTCACCTCTAAAGGAGGCTCCGAAACGAGGACCGGGCCTGTCGCCGCTCAAGTCCACCGTAACTATGGAAGAGATTAAACAAAAATCCTCGCCAATTCGAGATCGCTCCGTTTCTCCTGTTCGCAAGCCCTATAAACCTGGAGAGAACGTATCACCAAGCAGGAATTCTCTTTTCTCAAAGTCTTCTAGTATCTTTGATGATTTGAGAGGACCGAAGAAAGATTCAGTCCTGACCAAACCATCCCAAATAAATTCAGCGAGAAAGGCTTCGGCCCCTCTTTCACCTGTCAGGAACTCTCTCTTTGGAAGCCGTCAAGCACAAACAGAACGCAAAACCACTGTCACCCGCCACAGTGACATTTTCCAGACTACAAATGCGTCTCCAACTAATCGCAAGCTGAACTTTTCTACCGCCCCAGCCGCATCCAAGAAATCCCCTAAGAAAGCAGACTTCGATATCTTTGTCGACGATGCAGCTCCTAAGGCTAGCGCATACGACTTTTCGACAGAACTCGGCGATGACTCGATGACAACAGAGGAAGTTTTTGCCAACTCGCCACCCAAGACCCTCGGTACCCGCCGTGAGAGCGGGCTCTTCCTTACTTCCCCTGACAGATCCATTAGCATTGGTCCATTTACTACCCGCCTTGATAAGAAATCATCACCACTTCGAAAGGAATATGAGGCCGATATTAGACGTGCCTCTGGCGGTCACCTCGGACGATCGCCATCCGGGAATTTCTTCTTGGATATTATGCACGAGAGCAACCTTACAACAACTACACCAAGTCTAGTCCACAAGCAAACTTATATCGTCCCACTCAAGGGCTGTGCTGAGGAGAGCGAGGAGAGCGATAACGAAGAAATTGAAGTTCAGGAGAATAGTCTTCAGAACAGTAAAGGTCCTCTTTCAGATATGGTCGTCTTCGTCGAGATTCGTACCTCCGATGGCGCTGATGCATCCGCCAGCTTTGTGCAAGAGCTGTTGATGTTGGGTGCCAGAGTCGTCAAGCGATGGAGAGTGAACACTTTCGGCAAGACGAACAGCGACCTCAACCCTATGGGAGTCAATCTAGTCGTTTTCAAAGATGGAAACTCGCAGGCAATCAACAAGGCAAAGAGAGTCGGCGTTCCATGTGTCGGCGTCGCCTGGATCAAACAGTATGTGAATTTATGAGATGTGATTACTTGATTCCAATGTCAGAAACTAACAAGAGATTTACAGGTGCTCCACTCAAAACGAGAAGGCTCCCTTCGATGAATTTCTAGTCACCAATAGCAAAGGGCTTTTTGGAGCAAAAAAACAGGTATTTTCTCTCAGAGTCTACAGCTACAGGATCAACTCATTAATACCATCACCATTACAGAGACGAAACTCGCTTGTTCCCAAACTCCACAAGTGTGTCACTGGAGCCACTCCAAGAAAGGATTCAGCTAAAAAGCCCAACCGCCTCAACATTGACGGTCCATCCTCCAACCCTGCCACTCCATGCAATATGAAGAATGCGGTCAAGACGGCTTAGGAAGCCGCCGAATTCGACGCAGCATCGATTCCTCAAACCGAATCACCTAGCAAGACGACAGTTAGACCATCTGGATGGCAGAGCCTAGATGCAGAATCGAAGAAGAAGTGGATTAGTGTCGAGAAGAAAGTTTCAGAACTGACGAGCAACATCACCCCCGACTACGCAAAAATGTATTTCGAGAAGTTAGTCGCAAAGGGAGTTCCTCGAGATGAAGCGAAAGCGCGTGCTCGTGAGGCATATCTCAGGCTGCGCAACGTTACATCGAAGATTTCAGAGAAGATGAGAGATATTATGGAAGTTGATCGTGTTTTCACGGAGTAAAGGATTTGGGATTGGTGTCTTTTTTGATTTTACTTTTCGCCTTGGTTGTGTTATGGCTGGCGGCCGGGATATAGAGGCGTTTTTATTCTGAATATGGCGAAGAATTCTTGACAATCTTTTTAAATGTTTTTGTTTTTACTACACACTTGACTCGCAAGTCACCACCTTTCTTTATCATCAAAGCATTGAATTTTGTTTCACTTGAAAGCCTTTCTTTTTTTTTAGCAAGAAATCTCATTTCTCAATTCGAGATTAGATCAAAGAAGAATACAATGGCAAGATGTCCAAGGGATATATCCGTTTAAACTGCATAAACCGTACCCGTGCTATTTATTTTTGTCTATAGCTGAATTGCAGCTTAACTAGTTTCAGCTTCGAGATTAATCTATCACTTGGATGCTTCTGGTGTCATGAGAGAACCCTTAGGTTTTTGTCTATGTATTGGACTGTTAGTATATGGATGTCGTTTAGAGGATTGTTGTGAGCCTATATCCCGGACTGCCAGCACGGTGGTATCTACCGTTGGAGATATGATCGCGGCATGTTGGCCTCTATCCAAAATGAGCATGCTACAAGGGCCGTCTTCTCATGCTAAAAGCCGGTAGTCTTCTGAAGATATGGAGCCTGTCGAGAAGCGTTGCCGGTGGTCTCATCAAGTGGTGATATCGACAGCCGATCTTCGATATTGTCCAGGCTACTGCAACGGTCACCAGAATTGCAACGATATAAATAAACAAATGGCAACTTTGGCGTGACACCTCTCCATCGAAACACCTCATAGCACTCGCACCTTGTCTGCCAATCTACGCTCTCTAAAGGACGGGACTGTTGCGCCAGCTCCCAAGAGAGCTCATCGTGCGGGCTCATCGATCACAGCTCACTCCGCCACATTGAAGAGGAGGGATATAACACTCCAAGGTCGTGGAGATTTCTGAGTGTTCGATCTCAGTTATTATCATCACCATACTACCGCGTTAACCAACCGAGAGAGAACTGGCCTCCAAGATGAAGAAGAAGGACCGTGACAAAGCCGATTCGAAAGCATCTAAGGAGCGTCGGCCGTCCCGCCGGCAATCAATATTCTCCATTGCATCCAGCTACTTTGGACCTCTCGCCCTTGGATCTGATATCTCACTTGACCGTCAAATCTCACCGGCCTTGCAGACT
This sequence comes from Dactylellina haptotyla, assembly GCA_031310005.1. Lineage (NCBI taxonomy): Eukaryota > Fungi > Ascomycota > Orbiliomycetes > Orbiliales > Orbiliaceae > Dactylellina > Dactylellina haptotyla. Next base: position 7,515,942 of record CM062379.1, on the reverse strand, counting down.
TCCCATGTCTTCTTCCACGAGGACGGTTTCGACACAGGCAACGAACTCACTCCGAGTAGATCTCCTTTCTCTCTATCAAGGGCCAATATAGACGCACCAGATAATACTAGTCCGAAAGCTGCAGTTTCTCCCGTGCAGTTTGATAATGAAGAACCCGACCTACCCAGTCTCGCATCACCTCAACATCCCTCACCTCCAGCACCGAGTTTAGTCCCAAGCGCGCATCTGACACCGACAATATCAGCTAGGAGTTCTAGCAATGACAGCACCGATCTAGATAGAAACTACAGCAGAAGAGCAAGTCGGCGGCCCTCGTCGTTTTTTGTATCTGGTAGAACCCGAAAAGCCTCCGTCGCAAGCTTCATGAGCAAAATGCGCGACCTCCCTTCTCGAATGTCCAAAAATGGCAAAGAAGACCCAAATGGAATAAAATCTCGTCGCACAAATGCACAGTCCTCCCTAGGTGGTGGGAGAAAACCCACGAAGGCCGAAAAGGCAGCTTTGAAACGCAAAAAGTCCGCAGATAAATACATCCAGAAGAAGACTAAAAAGCGTCTAAGACAGTTCAAACGAGAGATTAAACGGCGCATGGACAATTCTCCGGAAGGCAAGGAAGCACAAAAGCGGATGGGGAAAACAGAAAAGCTGCTAAAGGTCATGGATAGCGCAAAAGAGAAATTCTGGGAATGGGTCGACCGGCGAGAAGATAAGCGCAGGAGGAAAGAGACCAGAGCATATAGTGCCATGAGAGAAGAAAGGAGGAAGAGTGTCTTGCTGGTGCCGGTGGAGAGAGACTACGAGGTTGTGAGGAGGAGAGAGAGTAGATACAGTGTGAGTACTAATGGGGAGAATATGAGTGGACGAATAGGTTTCTCCGAAAGGCCTTGAAAAGAATATTGTCATTCAAAGTCGTCCGCAGGTGACAGCGACAAAAGAACGGATTAATGATTGATTACGAGGTGATGACCAGTGGTTTAGCGAGCATGCCTAGATGTACTATAAAATCACGTTTGCTGTTTCATCGCCCTTGTTTTTCTTGTTGTACTTGTGTTTAGTTCTTCTATTGTACACTATGGCGAGGGTGATGAAGGTGTTTAGGAGTTTCTTACATAATTTCTTTCCCTTTGTTCCTTTTTGTGCCTTATCAAAGTTACCAGGTATTTATAAATAAAAACGTGGAGCTCGCGGTCTCATCCCGTCTAAAATCACGATTGTAGCTGCATGCTGTGCGGTTTATAAATGGATATCGCGTTGATTCGCTGTTGCATTTTTCTCGTTGTATTCTTTCAACTGCATCCACTATTGATCTACAAAGGTATACGAATGGATCAAGATATATAGAAGCTGAAAACCAAGAATACTTATGGAATCTCTAAGATCCCGATCCCCGATCCCAAAGGAAATATAAATGTAGCCACTCTTCAGAAGAACCCTCGCAACTTCACGCCAAAAAGATCGACGTGCCGTCCTTCTAGCATTTCCGAAGAAACACCAGGTGCAGAATCCCCCCTTCAGATATCTGAAATTCTCATCCGAGAATGGCAAACGAAAAACAATTTTCTCTTGATATCAGCTCATCTTCGGCGCAACCATTTCCACTGAAAATATGTAAAAAGAAATACAAAAGGATAGGTTGTAATTTGACATCCGAGCTTGTTGAAGGTCACTTTGATCATCGTCTCACGTGTTAGCAATCTGGAAGCTGCAAAAAAAGAATGGGATATTTCTTTTTGTGGTATTATTAAATTTAGCATTACTAAAAAAAAAAAGAGAACTTCTTTTTGTTCACGCCGTCCCGCGCGCCGTCCCGCTCATCATTTTCTTCTTCTTGACCTGGTAATAAGAAAGGGAAAAAGAATAGCCGCAAAGGAATTGGAAAAGTAGTGATGATACACTACCGTTTTCAGTAAAAAACTTACCAACCCCGCCTTGACACCATCAGCCTATTTGTATTTTGTATTCTCAAAAAATAAGAAATTAAATTATCCCCGATTATAAAATGTAATTTGTGGTTTCTGGTTCTTCGTATCTTCATTAAAAAGGGCCCAACTGCTAAGTTCGAAATAGAGTGCGTCGCTCTTTTATAGTTCCTCGTGGGTGAGTGTTTTAGTAACAGCCTCGACAACTCTCTCCGTGGTATCACCGAAGATGTCGAACGCCATGGATTCGTTGTCGAACTTGAAGAAAGTCAAGGTATTGAAAGCTTCGGCGGAGAAATCCAGTTTCGCGCCAATAACAAAAGCGGTCAAGAACTATTCGAATGTTAAAGTAATTAGTTTCGAACGTTCCACCGAACATTGCGAACTGGTAAATACGTACCACCATGTTGACAAACACGAAGAGAATCAATGGGAAGATGAGAAGAATTGTTCCGAAGCCCTTCGGCATGAACCCTTCTTCGATATAAACCGTCTTGCCCGTCTTGAGTTCCTTCTCTCTCTTCTCTTCCTTTTGTTTCTTTGAGATGGTTGGGTAGATGCCTTCGATAAATTGTTCAATCTATTGAATGTTAGCTGTGTCCGAATATTGTACGTTAGAACGTCAGTTTACCTTGGCACATTTGACCGCGACCTCCAAGAAGTTTGGATCCTTTGGTGTGTTCTTCTTCCTGATGATCGCGATATACTTCTTGAAGATGTCACAGGTGGTCCTCAAGTTACCCACATCCATCATCAACTCGCAAGCCTCGCCCTTGGGGATTTTGACGTTGCGTTTGAACATTTCCGGGTTTCTGAAGACCAACGCAAGAGTGGCAATGGCCATGACTTGTGGGATGGCACAGAAGTTGTAGACGGATTGATCACGGAGACCCGCAAGGTAGTACAAGCAGTCATCCGCATGGTCGAGAGCGTTCAGAACGAGGTGGGAGAGACAAGCCAGTGCCTTCTCCTCGTTCTCTGGCAAGCCGAGGTCCGTGTACTTGTCGACATAGAGTCCCCAAATTTCTTTAGGATAGAAGCTTCTCTTGTCGACGAGGTCCTCTCGGAAATCACGGATGATGTTGACTTTCTGGAGGAATAGGCCCATGGAGATATACAGGTGGGGTCGCGTGAGTAGACCAGGGTTGGCAACGCCAGCGGGCACAAAGAGCCTGGTCAAACCCTCGCCGACGAGACCGGCGACGTAGAAGCAGTAGCGGTCGTAGTCAGCGATTGTGGGTAGACCGTCGAGATTTTCCGCCGGCTTCCTGCAGGTCTCCGCCATACCCTCGCCCATCTGCTTCGCGATATCGCGAATGACGTCCTTGTAGACATCCTTCAGCTTTGCGAATTCGGTGATGACAACGTGGAACTCAACCAGAAGTTGACGGTCCTTCTCAGTGGGGGAGTTGCCGTCGAAGGTCCAGCCGGGCGTTTCCAGAAGCTGATAGAATGTCTGAAGGATGGGGATTTTCACGTCGTTGGGGATGGTCATATCGTCTTCGATCGTGTCGAGCCCACCTGCGAGAGGATGCGTTAGCCTTCGAATTAACTGTCAGAAAGATCTTGAGAAACATACGTAGAACAAGGTAGAAGAGTGCGACAGGCACTCTCATCTCGGGTTGCAATTCTAAAATGACAGCCGAGAAGCTACGGCTTGTCAGTTCGAGGAACTCATAGCATTTCTTCAGCTCGTCCGATTCCTTGGCTTCGTTCTATTATCGCGGGGCAAATTTCATTAGTTGATATACACCAGATGGAAGAAATTTCGAAAGATGCCTTACTCGGAAGTGCAGCGGGTCCCGGAGATACTTCCAGTGAAGCATCGCCCGTAGCTGATACGGGTGCGTGGTGTAGTGCCATATTGTGCCGATTTTGCCCATTGTGAAGATCGAAGAGAGGAAGACGATAAGGTGGTGAAGATGCCCAATTGACGATGGTGACCGGACGGAACTATATGATGAAGCTCACGACCATCGAAGCTTACTCTGGGATATATTTGTAATCTACCGGAGATGCAGTCGTGTACGTGAAGAAGGAAAAGCCAAATATTCCAAGGGGGTCGCGCTGGCCTTGGGATAATATCTGATTACGAGCTGAGCCCTGCTAGTTCCTGCTTAGCTAGTTTATTGGGTCTGATCGTCAGCATGCCAATTGGCTGAGAGAGTGCCGGCGACATATACCTGATGAGTTTTTTCACTCAATTGGATTCGTGGGCCCGGGTGGATGTTGGTGGAGAAATTGGTCCCCTGACGGGTTTCTGCGTGGTAAATTTCTGTTTAGCCGCAGAACGGCAAAAAGGTGGGCGAAGTGTTGTCGTGAGGTTGGCCCTTCGGCTGCCGAGACCACGCGACGCAACACAAACGTTCAAACGTTTACCCGGACTGCCTTTGCTTTGAGGCTGTCTCGGAGCCTGCTCTCCGGGGTACGGACTAGCACCTTTGGGGATGTGTATCGCGGCCGAACCTCAAAGGTTGGCGCTAGAATACTCCGGATGCATGCATGCATATCACGGGTAGTTATAGTTATAGGTAGTGCAGTGTGCGGGGCGCTTTCTCATTGTAAACTCCACTAGCTCGTATGTATTATGCTTATTTGCTTTAACTACTCGTACTCTCAACTAATTATAACATTTAGCTAAATTATCGACAAGAAGAACCAACAGCATATATATGCAATTGATTCGTATAATTCCTTATATCAATTGCAATTGATCAACTCCGTGTTCTGAGAATTTATATCACAACTCTCAGTCGCGGTATAGGATCGCACTGAGTAAGTGCATAACCGGGCGTGCTCGAAAACGAACTGACCTTTGCCGGCCATCCCGTACTCTCGTACCACCATAACTGGGGCCACTGTGAATTATCTCCACCGGACCCGGAATCCAGACAAATCCACAGCGTGTTCCTGTTATCGTTCGCGTTCACAGCTTTCACCGGCACCAAATAGCCCTCCGAATCGAATCTCCAATACAGATAATCCAATAATTGATACGGAGAAATCGAATTGGTATCAGAACTTAACCCAGCCGACCAATATAAAATATCGTTATCAAAGTTTGTGATCGGCACAATGTATACCATGTAAAACTTGGCGGTGACGTTGATGTTGTTCGAATTCAGGTACCAGTACGTATTGTACAACTTCCACGCGCCCTTAGCGTTGTCCCATACCCCCTCCCAGTATATATCCTTGGAACCTTTCACACGCAACGCCGTGTTTACCGACTCCGTGTGGTTCACAGTCAGCCAGTAGATATATTGATTGTTAAAACAGTCGACAGTTGAGTCCTGTATCTGGAGATAGCCGTTAACCCCAGCGACCTCCGTAGCCACCGCGCTTTGGATATTCGTGCTCGTCACTTTAGTCGTGCTGTATACAACCCCGGCATTTCCTGCTCTGGATAGGTAAGGCACCGGCTTTGTACTTGTCGTTGAATCGATTCTAGTGAATGGCTTTACCGCCTTGGAGCATCCTGAGCGAACCTCTGCGTCATTGTAGTCTTTTAATTCTACGGGAGTCACGATCGCCCGACGGTGTTTTAGAGCGGATGCTGATTCGGTTGCAGCACTGGGGGAATACGATGTGGTAACTGTTGATGTTTCCAGAGTATATATGTAGCTGTTACTGATGATTGAGGACGGCGATACGATTGTGGTTGTGCTGTAAGCGTAGGAACTGCTGGCTGTATATACCAAATATGACGTGGTCGTCTCTTTGTACGCCAGCAACTGAGTGCAGAAAAGGGACAGGGAGGCAGAAGTGATAATGGAGTATGCGTCGGGCTTTGCTATCGTCGATGTCCAGAGTACACTGGGGAATGTGAATGGAAGACGCCTTTTCGTACTGCTGCTGCTGCTGCTGCTGCTCGACGACGACGACGTTATACCACCCTCTACCTCTTTGGTGTATTCGTGTGCTACGTAGCTCCTCGGAATCTTCGTACCCTGCTTTGCGAATTTGATATATGAAGTACCGTCCTTCAGCGGCTCTTGGTAAGTATCGTAATACGCAGTACCGATTTTGAGTTTCAAGATGCCGTCCACAGTCGTAAATACGGTCGTGTAGTCAGTTTTCCTGATCAATTTAGCCTCGCCTACTAGCATTTCGCCGTAATCGGCGGGCGCTTTGGCATTCGGATCCCGTCTGTAGACGACATATGCAATCGGATTCGATCGAGACGTCATCACGCCGGTGTTTAAGAGCTGCAGAAAACTGAAACTTCTTCGCTGGATGTTCACAAAGCCATCAGCGTCGCGCTTGGGAGAACCTGTCCCGTTCCTCGGCACCAGAGTTACTGCTCCTCTTGCATTTGTCGCTATATCGTAGGCGCCACTGCTGTCTGCAAATGAAAACGGCGGACCTACTGGTACTCCTGTTGTAATCGGAAAACCGGTGGGACTAGTTGTTGTAGAGACGTCGCTGGGATTTGGTGGCTCCGTTGTTCCCGTGAACCCGGAGGTCAACGTACCCGTACCCGTCTCGGTATCTGTCTCCGCGCCTGGATCCATAGTATTGTCACCAAGGGAGCTCATATTGATGATATTCCATCCGGATCGCACATTTTCGCACCGGGGTAAAACTGGCCCACAGGTTCCGAAAACCACGGTAGATACATGATGAACTGTTTCGTATAACGTCGACGTTGTTGTCGCCTCCTGCGAGTTAACAAAACCCACTAAGAATAACAGAAGGGCTGGTACGAAGTAACTCAATAGGACCCACATATTTACCAGAGGGCCATCTCTATCAATAGGCTAGCCGGAAGGGAATGTGGCTTCTATCTGAGATTGCTACTCCCGCTTGCTTCTCAGGGTATATATAGCAAGCTCCTTGATGAGTCGGGATACGACCCAAAGTCAAAATCGATGTACCCGATTTGGAGGACTGATAACCTCGAATATACATACCCTCGGCCATGAGCACAATGATTTTCTGCCCAATTCTAATTTTTATCACCAAGGACTTGGGTTGCAGCAGACTCGGCAGGAGAACCTGATCTCAGAAGCGCAACGCTTACGCGTGGAATATCAGTGTTGTAAGTCCGAATGAGGAATCGAATTGACCGTTTCGGTCGTATTTGCACGACTTGTCTGCAAAGATCCGCCGGCATGCACTCATTGCAAGACTGCCTTTCTGGAACGACATAATAACATGTCAGGCTTAGGTTCAGATCTGCGCACAGCGCAGAATTTGAGGTGTAACCCCGTTAGCCTTCTTATACAGAAAACGTTTATATATAGACACAGGCAAACGTGCGCTGAAAGAGGTCGCTCACAGACCTCGCCACCGTTTATTGGCGATTGATAGGAAAGCTAGGTGACATCGTTTAGAATGGCAAATTGAAATATAGATAGAATAAATAAGTACACTAGTGACTGAAAAAAAAAGACTCAATCAAATACCCACAGTTGTGAACCCTTGTCTTTTGGCTTCTGGGGTTTTCTTTTCGTAAGGATAGACGATCATCAAAACTAAATACACAGAGTCGATGGTACGCTCTGCATCAGAAACAGATATGAGAACGATTGTATAACTGACGATATCCACGAAACATGTGGATATCCAAACAAAACCACTTATCTGAGTCTCACAGGTGAGATTCTTCAACATCATTTTCTGTTCCAGTATTTATATTTCGTAAGTTTGAGAGTGATTACTCCGTAACTTCGTGAACCGCCATTATATATCTTTCCACCTCTTCCTCATTCACCATGTAAAACTATCACCCTGTGTCTAATATCAAATTTCCTCCCAGTTAAGGCACCATATAAGGAAACTCTGTTGAAAGCGTTCTATCCTTTTGGTTTTTGGTTTTTTAATTGTGCTGCAATGAATGGTTAGTTAAAATCCGCTCCCCGCTTTCGTAAACTAGACGGAATTGGTGTGGCTGAAAGAACACGTTGAAGGATGTTCGAGAATAACAGCCGGAAAGAAATAAGGAAGAATCTCGACTTCTATCTCGGCTTGCTCCTTTTACGACGCCGCTCCCAGACATCCGCTTGCTTATTGGGTAATCCAAGCCAGAAAGTTTTAGAGAACATGTATTCCCAGGCATCCTAGAAAAGCCCTTGTTTACGGATCCACCTATAACCTTCGGGATCACACGAAATGATCCTAGTGTGTTGTGATTATGCTGTAAAAAGCGAGCTCAAGTTGCCAACAATCAAGGAACCCAAAGTTTGCCTTTGCCTCTCGCTACTCCTCTATTGGCGCCTTTCCCAAGAACGTATTCGGGCTCTCCTTCGGTTTGGCCGCGGCCGAGGATTTGCTGGGGAGCTCGGTGGGGATGATGGTTGCTGCCGTGCTGTTGGGTTGGCGAAGTGCTGAAAATGTTGCTCGTTTGGGGTTTCTCTTGCAACATGGCACCAGAGTTCCTACCGAAGCCACCGTTGTAACCTCCACGCCCACCTCTGGCAGAACTTCCGTTGCCGGCTCCGTTGGTGGCACCTCCTCTTGAGTTTTGGTTGTGGCGGTTTCGGCGTCGTGGTGGTTGGCTACTGTCGTTGAATCCTCCATTTTGGGAAGAATTTTGTCTGCCACCTGCTCCCGCGCCTAATCCCCCCGCCCCACGCGCATTTTGGTGATGGGGTTGAGAGTGCGTATTCTTTGGGCTTTTGTGCAAATCCCTATTTCTGAATTCATTCGCGTCAAGAACAGTCTGGTTCGCCTTGGCTGAATTAATATGATCCCAATCGCGTTTCTTGGCTTTGTAGAGTCGCTTCTCTTCCGCGATCTTGCCCGCAAGTTCTTTTGTATTGAGGACGGGAATGCCGAATGATTTGGCCCAATGCGAAGTTTCTGGGTTGTTCGTGACGAGGAAAAACACACCCTCTGACTTCTTGGAGAATTCTGTCTTCTCAGAATGGAGAATTTCGAGGGCGCAGTTGATGATAGGCTGGATCTTTCGTGGGACGTCCGGGGCGTGGAGGGAAGATGTGGGGCTTGGCGGGTCCTGCAGCGGCGAGGTGATGGACCGCGGGAGGGATATGTGTTGCTTCGGGTTGCCGGAGGACGGGTGATGGAACGTGGTTGCGGACTTCAAGATTCGTGGAGGCATGGATGGAGGGGTGGACTCCGCTGCGATCGTTGGGCTCCCCGGTGGCGACGGCGAAATGGAGAGTTCGTTCATCCCGTCGTTGGCCTGGGCGAGCATTTGCGATTCGGTCATAGCAAGTGGCGAAGTGAATGTTATTTGGTCACTGTCGTCAGCGGCAGTGCTGGTGAGCGGGTTGTACCATTCGAGACATTCTTCCCATCTTCCATAGACTTCCTCGGGAGCTTGAACTTTGACTCCTTTTTCGGGATTTCCCTTGCCGAGAGTTCGATCGAACCAACGAACCGTCTCGCGAGCGTTGATGTTTTCGTTTTCGCTACCTCTCTTGAGGGCGTCCAGGGAGTCCAGGACACATAGCGGAACGGTGACCTTGGCGGAGTCTTCGGCAACGTAGGCTTTGATCTCGGTGATAGAAGTTGTGAGGGCGGAGGCATCGGGGACGAGGTGGAGGGTGGTGGGTTTGGGGGCGGGGATGGGGCTGTTTCGACGATCGAATTCGACCTGGTCCTCCAGCTCGGAGACAGTGTGCTTGAGGCGGGCGACGGCGAGTTTTTGGAGCTGAACGAGTGATTAATATGATATGATTCTGGTTAGATGGTCGCATGCAATATAATATATGTTACGTGCATTTATATGTATCTGGAGTAAAGGAAGGAGAACATAGAGAGCGCGAGATGAGAAATAGGCTCACCAGATCAGGCTGTCGGCCGGGGGGGTTGAGGGCGGTGAGAGTAGCCATGGCGGGGGATGGTATATCTCCACTATATCTGTCCCTCTCTCTCCTTCTCGCTGATTATTATGGATATGCCGATAGAGAGGAAGAATCGGGGGGTATATCTGCGTGCGTCTACGTGTATTTACCGAGGACAAGGGGCTGATGCATCGACGAGGATGGTGGTTGTGGTGATGGTGGTGGTGGTGGTGGTGGTTGTGGTGACGGTGGTGGCGATGAGTGCTGGCGATGCAGGACGATGCGGTCTGGGCGTTGTATTTATGTTGCGGATCAACCTCCCGCCGTCTCAGTCTGTGTTGTGCGACCAGGCCTGCGTATACGTATATAACTGGTCTTGTTCCCTATATAACTAGTTATTGAGTCTGGCGGTAGATGCTTATATATATATATATATATATATATAGCTATATCGATATATATCTGACATGTCATGATTTCGACTGTGTATTACTATATAGGCAAGTGAGGAAGAGCCTCGACCGCCCATCTGTATATAATAGATATAATAATTGATCAGATCTAAATTTATAAATTGCATCAAGCATCCTCTCCGTTCGAACATTTGGCCTGCGGCTATCACTCCTCGACGAGATCATTGAGGATAACGAAAAGCTTCATGCCCGTACCTCCTTCCGAATAATCGATGTCAAAGAACACCCGATCCACAACCCGGCCCTTCATTCTTGCAGGATAATTTTCTACACACTTCATGACCCCGGCTACCTCTGTCGTACCGTAGATCGCTGGCACAACTACCCAAGCTGAACTTTGTATCCATTGCCCTTTGCCGGCAGTTGCGGGGTTCCCCCACATGTAATCATTCCTTCTATTCTCATATATGGCTGAGACCCAAGCAATAGTTATCTGCAGCCGAAGTGGCCGCTCCTCGGGATACATTTTCACATTTCTGAACTGTCTCCACAGTCCCCAAAATAAATCCTCCGTTCTTTTGCTAACTTTGTAAAAGGCCACAATTCTGAGACCCAACTCATATTCTTTTTCCCTATCGCTGGATTCGCATCCAACGTGGGCATTGTAGATTATTGAGCTCAACTCTGCGGCTTGGTCCGCCGTTGATTCAAGTGGCTGCAGATGGAGCTCGTTTTCCACAATCAAGAATTGCCCATTACGAGCGGACCTCACCGCAATCTCCCAACTGGCCAATTCGGCTCTGGATATCTGGCATCTGAGATAGCTCGCAAGCTTGGCCTTAGAAAGCATTTGACCAAAAGTCTTGCCCAACCTCGTGAGATCGTGCGCTTTTATCTCAACGAATATCAATTTTTCTTCTTCTGAAAGTGTCGAAGGTTCTATAGTGGGGCCCGAAGGCTTCTTAACCTGCCATGCACTATCTGGCTCTAGATCTGGGAGCTTGTTCAAGTGATGCCTGAGCAGCAAGACCATATCCAGGTTCGATCCTAACGAAAACTGCTCTCGAAAGCCTCTCGGGGACAAAGGTGGGTTCAAATCCAGCTTTGCTCTGTGATTGGGTACATATTTTTTCCCGACGATAAAAATCTCTGGCGACTCTTCGTTACCTGCCTTCTGTACCCACTTGACCATTATCCCGGTGATTTCAAATCTGGTGTCCTCAGCCGATCCCGGGATTGTCTCCCTGGGAAAATACTTAGTGTGCCGGTACTTTGTGAACATCCTTTGAGTTCCCGCAACCTCTGGGCAACCTAAGAGCATCGTCCAGATCCGTTGATTTTCGTGTGATGTAGTGTCTGTTTTCTTCTTAAACTCTACACGCAGGGCGTCTTTTATATATAAAATTTTGGTTTTCGATAATTTTTTCTGTACAAATATCTCAGCCAGTATCTTCCTAGTCCCATCGCACACCCTCATGAAAGATACGAGCAGAGGCTTGCCTTTATCAACTGTAGTGTACGGTGATATATCTATGCGGTCTCGGTACTGGTGATGCCACGCTGCATACATTATGTCCTCGAGAGGTGCCATTCCGATCCGTTGCTCTACGGGGTGCCTTAGAACAACGAGGTGCGCGAATTCGAACCGCATGTCTATAAGATATCGAAATGAGTCGTCTCGTTTCGAATCGTAGTCCATTCCGATATGAATACTATCGTATGTAGCTTTCCGTCTTGGAGTCTTGTCAACGAACTTCGAGACGTAATTCGGCAATTCATTCCAATCTGAATCCCCACCTTTTTGCGCATCGCGTAAGTGCTGGGAAGGATCAGCTTCGGTTACTGTTGCTTCCTCTGCATTAGAGAATTGAAATATTTTAAGCAATGGCTCTAGATCTAGACTGGGGTCCGGAACACTCCCAAGCCCCATTTCCCACAACTTCCGGGACGTATGGAGTGCTGCACCATCTGCTAATGTGCGCAAGCAGAGGGCTACCAAATTTTCTGCTGGCGTATATTGGGGTCCCGTTTGTAGCGTATATTGAAGCCCTATTTGAGAATCTAGATCTATTGAGTCTGAAAGAATGGCGGGGCTCATAGGAGAATCAAGTTCCAACATGGATAATTCGCCTATGGGAAGAGGACGCGAAGACGAACTAGTCTCAGCAATACCGTCTCGGGGATGTTTGAACCCGACCAACATGAAGAGGTCCCCGCGCTTCCTCACATCGCTGGCGTCGAGATACTTGCCTATCTCGAGGTACGCCACGGCAGAAATCCCTAGGTTAGGCCCATAGTTCTGAATAAGGGCTGTGATGACCTTGCCTTCACGAAGGGCCTTGACTTTGTCGAAGATACTTGCGAAATCATCGTCCAAACTGTCAACAGTGGCAACTGCCTCGTCATCCCCACGGGTGAAACCAAGCTCACGTTTTTGTTCGTCCGATAGCTTTCGCAACCCTCGTATCACATCCAGGACGGCAACGCTCTCGGGGTCCACGTATCCAAAAGTGATCGAGTCTAAACGTGCCATACCGGCGTTCTCGATCCATACGGAGAATAAAACATGGCCCAAATTGCGGTCAGCTTCAGAGCCTAGCGCCTGTGGCAGCGGTTCGTCCACACTGTCAATAAATCTTTCAAACACGCAGTGCTTTTCTGGGATCGAGGTTGAGAATCTATACGAAATCTGTCCGAACCTAACATCATGCCGAAGAAAAGTTGTTGGGAGATTATCAGCGCTAAGTCTCAGAGGTGTATATGATGTCCTCGTGATATCCGGAGCTGCAGGGTGGGTATAAAGTTGATTTGGGAATAATGTATTTCTAATTTTAGAAAGAGGTACGCGCTGGGCAATCGGGGCCATGATTTTATCTAACGGCTTCTGCTCCAACTGAATAAAAATATTCGCAAATACAAAAATACCGTCCTTTGGCACCAATTGGAAAGCAATGGTGGAAGGCCGACGGTGATAAAACGCATTCGGGTATATGTAAAGCATGCGGACGATAGAGGACACCGGGCGAATTGTGTAGAGGATGGACCACATGATATATTTCAGCGTGTGCTGCTCATGAGCATGGTTTCGTGCTAGTTTCTCGTTGATATCCTCCCTGTTTAGAACGACGCCTTGAAAATTAGATCCTAAATCATTCCCGAATTCTAGTTCCTGCCACTGATCCAACACCCCGCTTAGGATCCTGATAGTCTCGAGATCTCTAATATTATCGATAGTAATATATCTCAATTCGCCTCCAGAGCTCGAGCTGTGAAGCAAGGCTATACTCCAATAGTTATAAATCCAATCGGTAAGCTGTACTATATCTGATGGGTAGTATTCATCCAGCGTGATGGCCATGTGGTGATTTGTAATCGATATTTCCCCACGAGCTCCAAACTTGTCATCGGGCAGTTCTTTTTGGATATAAGCATAGGTTCCATACGATGCGATAATGTACGATCTTTTGAGAAGTAGCAAGAAACCCATAGACTCAATATTGATGTGCTCTGTCTCCGGCTGAACGATGTTATTTTCAGACATGAAAATTGGTAGATCGAGTTGAGGGTCTAGTGCTGGCGGGCTATTCGCGACTTTTTCTTCCTCCTCTAGAATCTCCTCTCCCTTCTGCCCGAGCTCGTAGAGAACATCTAAGTCGATCTTCTCATCTGGCCTCGGCCGTTTGTTTGACTCATCGTCAGTTGGTGATCCGGGGCGTTTGGCAGGGCGATCCGACTCGTCTCCTCCAACCCGTTTTCTCAGGCTTTTAAGTTCTATATTATACGACTGGCCTTCCCTTAACCAATCGTCGACGCTGGAAGGTGCAGCGATGGTGAGTGTGCCGCATTTTGGTGTCGATAGACACAGAAATATTACGGCTACGAAAATCCTGAAAAGCAACACCATCTCCAGTTAGTAAACTAATAGAATAACAATATTAATCGGAATTGAACAAGTGCAGAATCCCAAATCAGCGCCAATATTGCAATACACGAGAATATATCGCATGGAGCTGTTAATATTGATAGAGCATATATAGATGCACACATTCGTTGACTCCATCCTAGCATGGAATGTCGACTGAGCCATCTTTACGGATCCTTATGCTGGCAACAAGACCTCGCAAGGTCTGAAACCCGAGTTTCACATGTGCAACTAGTCTAATCTCTCGCGCAAGGTTAGGGCCATATGGATTGCTGTGGACGGTTATTCATATATAACTCGGTATTTTGTCTATGCTCGCGATCGCGAGTCAACGGGTCGGGGTAGTCTTTGTCGAGGTACAAGACCGGGGTTGGGGGTACGGGGTGCCGGAACAAGGAAAATGTGTTGGCGGTGTATTCATTTTTGGTCGAAATCCCCGGTTGAGTTAGCGTCAGGCGCAGAATGATAAAATGCGCTTAAACAGTGCCAATGGTTTGAAATCGCACCGGCTGAGCCGAAATTAATGGGGTTGCACGTATATCGGCGGAGAAGAAACTGCACAGATGGACCAACTTCTGAGGCCAGATAGAGTTATAAGATATGTTATAAGATATGTTGCAACGTTGTATTCGCGTATGGTTTTATAAATTTGTGGACGTGGGTTTCTTCTGCGCCCAAGGCCTGCAGCTGCGAGATGTGTCGGATATCTGGAACGGCACCGTTATATATCGATATATAAGTTGGATGTGTAGTTAGTCGAGACAGCTGATACATCCCACAGAAATATATAATATAAAATACCAAAACAACAGTTCGACGTGATGTTATAAAATGTACCATCGTTTTAATTACGAGGCTAGTTACCTGTGATGAGATACCGCTAATTCGAACCCCACCAACAAAGAAACGAGCCAACCAGGAGCTCGGGACACAGCCACAGACGAGCTCGAAGAGGAGAGGGGGCGGCAGCGGTGTCTGAGCTTTGTAAAGTGGTTGCACCCATTTGATAAAGCTCTCCCCTATCAATAAGCCCGCGTAAGCTGAAAAGAAATATTAACACAGACCGAAGAGAGGAGGGCTCGGTGGCCAATGCAGCGGGCATGCAGGCTGCATGGGTGCTAGCTGTTCTCTTTCCCCCTCTTCGAGAGCTGGCGAGCTAGCTAGCTTTATTCACCGCAATATCCCCGTATAAAATCTCTTTGACACGTCTTCCTTCTCCTCTGCTCCTCCTCCTTTCTGCTCACCATCACGCCCTTAAAAAAATACCCTCACGAAGCTTCGGGTTTTTGTTACGAGAGTTACGAATTATATTTTTGTTTTAACCTTTTAATAATATCACAATGTCTGAACACAGATTCTTGATCTGGGGTGGAGAAGGATGGGTACGTCTACGCCCCTATTAGTAATATCCAACACGTTCAGATGATACTAACACCGTCCCCGTCCCGCAGGTTGCTGGGTAAGAAACCTCATGATGATACCTCAATTGAGGGCTGTAGAAAGAGATATCCGAGCGTATCAGTCACTGACGACGCGCCAATGGCTTCAGACACCTCAAAGAACTGCTCCAGAAGCAGGGCAAGACGGTCGAGAGCACCACCGTCCGCATGGAGAACCGCGAGGCCGTCCTCAAGGAGCTCGAGAGGTTCAAGCCCACCCACGTCCTCAACTGCGCCGGTGTCACCGGACGTCCCAACGTCGATGTGAGTATACCCGTTCATGATATCCACATGTCCGCTCCGGCTTCAGACTAACCAATCTTGCTTGCAGTGGTGCGAAGACAACAAGGAGCAGACCATCCGAAGCAATGTCATCGGTACCCTCAACCTTGCCGATTGCTGCTACCTGAACAAAATCCACGTTACCGTCTTTGCTACCGGCTGCATCTATCACTACGACGATGCCCACCCAATTGGCGGAAAGACCTTCACCGAGGAGGACCCGGCCAACTTCTCCGGCAGCTACTACTCTGCCACCAAGTCCAAGGTCGAGGAGGTATGTTCTATTTGTATTAAAATCCTCCCAACGTGAACAGGGACGCTAATGATTTCGTGCCGAATCCAGATCATGAAGCAGTACAGTAACGCTTTGATTCTGCGACTTCGCATGCCAGTCTCCGATGACCTGCACCCACGGTCTTTCGTCACCAAGATCTCCAAGTACGAGAAGGTCGTCAACATTCCAAACGTACGTCTCCTCACCACGCTCTTTATCACGTTGAATACCCCGCTAACCCCGCTGTTTTGAGGATTAGAGCAACACCTTGCTCACTGACATGTTGCCCGTCTCCATCATCCTCGCTGAGAACAGCGAGACCGGCGTGTACAACTTCACCAACCCCGGCGCCATCTCCCACAATGAGGTCCTCGACCTGTTCGCCAAATACGTCCGCCCCGGCTTCACCTACAGCAACTTCAGCGTTGAGGAGCAGAGCAAGATCTTGAAGGCTGGCAGGAGCAACTGCGAGCTCGACACCACCAAGTTGACGACCAAGATGAAGGAGTACGGCGTCGAGATCCCCGAGGTCCACAAGGCCTACGAGGAGTGCTTCAAGAGAATGTCTGCTGGCGGCACAAAATAAACCAGGTAATCTAATATGTCTACGTGGCAAACAAGAGAGCGAGCCCTTTCGAGTGAAAAAGAACACCAAGATCTTTTCTGTTGTCACAAAATAGACACCCGCGAGCGAGCGAGCGATGTATACTTTCATGTACCTTGCCGTCCGGCTGTGATAGATTAATACTACTGTTATTATTACCATTAAACTAAAATAAGAGCTTCGATGTCCACGAATTTCAACCACCTCCTCCGTAGTTAGTCCGTAATACCGCCGGCACATGCCAATTAAGCTGCAATTCGCTGAGCCCCGCTGCTATGACGCCGCTCGTTCTCGCTTGCCGCTGCCGGCTTGCGCAAACGTTTTCCTCAACAACAAAAATTAATTAGCACTAGTTCCTTCTGTAAATAACATACCCTCTCGACATCATCCCAGACACCCTCTTCCTCCTCTTCCAAGCTCACAGACTCCGAATCACTCCTCGCGCAGGATCCTTATTCTCCTGAACCTGTTCTAGTCCCGAATAGCACCGTCCTTTGCAGAGGTTCCAGCAAGCAGCCGTCCCCACGAGAACCCCGCTTCCGCCAGCTCGCCGTCGCATCAGCGTTCTACCCCACCACCACCGCAAAGGACATCGTTCCTTCCGAAACACCCACCAGCCAGCGAATCCGCACCCCAAAAGACCGCTATCCCGATGGTCGCAGACACCGAATACTATGACCGTCTAGGCGTCGCGCCCACGGCGACCGAGCTCGAGATCAAGTCCGCCTACAGGAAGCTCGCCATCCGCCACCATCCTGACAAGAACCCCGGTGACGAAACCGCCCACCAAAAGTTCACGCAGATCGGTGAAGCATATCAGGGTATTTCAACCTCCCCAGGCTGAGGCCGAGGCGGGTGCCGACGTTTCGTTGATAGTACAAGTCCTTTTACCCATGTTTCCTGTGGCTAACCGTTTGGTCCCCTGTCTCTTGGGGAGTTTGCATCTTTCAGTTCTAGGTAACAAGGACCTACGAGCCGCATACGACAAATATGGGCGGGAGAAGGCTATGCCAGATGCTGGGTTCGGTATGTTCTGAGATACACCCGGAAATCTATGAGGTCAAAGACCGGCTACGCTAACAACGTCATCACAGAGGACCCGAATGAATTCTTCTCCATGATATTTGGAGGCGATGCATTCGAATACTGGTACTAGAAATACTACCTCAACCCGATAATTTGGTGTGAGATACAAGGCTAACGGCTATTGCTAACTCTAGGATCGGTGAGATCTCTCTCATGAAGGATCTCACCAAAACTATGGAGATCGCCATGAAAGACGTCGACCTCAACGAGGAAGACCCGGAAGCCGTTCAAAAGGCCGCGGAAGCCGCCCACGCACAAGCTCAAGCATCTGGTGCGCCGCATGCTCCTGTCGACCCAGTCTCGCCACCTACCTCACCAGGAGCACCAGCAGAGGTCCCACACACCACGCCAACCGCGCCAACCGCGCACACAGCGGGTCCCAGCGGCTTATCGCCATCCGGACCTTCTCCCGATACTTCTAAACCCGTTACCCCATCGGATAGCACGAGCCGTCTTGCTATGCGCCCGGCTCTCATGGACAAGACCGACGAGGACCATCGCCAGCAGGTTCTGGCCGATGAAAAGGCCAGGAAGGAAAAGGATAATCTAACAAAAGAACAAAGGCAAAAACAGCGGGAGGAGCTGCTGGCATTCGAAAAGGAGCGAAGAGAGATCAGAGAGAAGCGTGTGGCAATGTTGGTTGAAAATCTCGTCAACAAAATCAGCATATGGACTGAGACCGATGGTGACCAAGATCTCACCAAGAGCTTTGAGGAAAAGATCCGATATGAAGCCGAGAACTTGAAGATGGAGAGCTTTGGTATTGAAATCTTACACTGTCAGTATTCTCTATATTTTTGACTGGGTCACCTATAATACTTACTAACCGTGCACATAGCAATCGGACAAACATACACCATGAAGGCTAGCACGTACCTCAAATCCCAGAAATTTCTCGGTATCCAAGGTTTCTTTAGCCGTATGAAGGATCGAGGTACCGTCGTCAAAGAAACTTGGAACACCATCTCCTCCGCGATTGACGCCCAAGTCGAGATGGAAAACATGTCAAAACTCGAAGAAGCCGGTGGCGAAGAATGGACCGACGAGAAGAAGATGGAATACGAGCGAAAGGTTACAGGAAAGATCTTGATGGCTGCATGGAGGGGTAGCAGGTTCGAGATTCAAGGTGTGCTGCGTGATGTCTGCGACAAGGTGCTCTACGATAAGTCCGTGAGCCAGGATAAGCGGATCCAACGAGCGCATGCCTTGATGATGATTGGCAAGGTCTTCAGCGAAGTCAGTTTTGCGCCCCCTTCCCCTTCCACTTCTTAATGATACTTTGCTAATAAAAATTTACAATACAGGCACAGCGAGACCCTGATGACGAAGCTGGCGAAGGTGTATTTGAGTCCCTTGTCGCCGAGGCTGCGCGAGACAAGGAGGATAAGAAGGGAAAGCGAAAAGACGAAAAGAAGAAGAGCGGGTTCTTCGGCCATAGCAACTCCAGCGCTTCCACCAGCGCTGACGGTGCGTCTGCGCACGCCAAAGCCACGTAGAGCGAATGTGGAGGCATACGAAAGACGGGCGATAAATCCAGCTGGTGGCGCATCAAGAGCAATAGGAGCAGCACTAAAGGTCGGCCGGTTTTAAACAAGTGGAAGACGTTGAAGAGTATGGTCGGCGGTGACGAGGAAGATGGCGGCAGAGACTGGATGTTCGAATGAAACCTTTCTTTTCCGATTTATATACAGGTTTTCTAGTCCTTTTTTAGGAACACCGGCAGACATTTTATATACTACCGTCAATTGTTTGGACGATCCCTCGACTTGCAATTGCCGCCTATATAGGTATACATAGGGTTCAATCACTTCTCTTTTCATATGCATGCAGGGTTTTTTTCTTCACGTTGACACATTATGTTCTTTTTATTTTCAGAAGTGTTCTGCTTTTCCCTTTTAATTTATCTGATATGACATGTTTTTGCTGAGGACGCTGAGGTTCTCTAGTGCTTTTTCTTAGACTAGCGGTTACACTGTTCATTCTCCAGGTTCCTTTCTACCCTAATATACCAAATTGTCAGAAGAGCTCAAATTAATACTGCCTAATTACGAATTTGCATCAGCAAATTACGATTAGAAGGTTTTTCAACAAGATGATAGCGAGTTCTTTAGAGCTTGTTGTTTTACTGCTAGATTGTAAACTCAGACTTGGGTGGATTAAAAACAGGTTACGGTAGGTAGCTACGCTGTCCAAAATATCTACCAATCCAACCTCTCTTTCACGATATAACGCGTTAACGATCGCCCTAGGCCTGCTGTCCGTTGTATCCGTAGGTGGGTTAATACCGATATTTTAGCCTAGGTGGCGCTTCTGAGCGTTCTGAACAAAGATAGAACATTGTTTGGTAAAGCAGCATTTAGAAAGGAATTTGGGCCGGTCCTTTCAATCTATTTTGCATGTAAAATAACAGATTTGATTGGGTATATATTTTTCTGATATCCCGACATATGCCGTAAGAATACAATACGCTATGCCAAAATGTCTAAAATACAGGGTGGACTAAATCATGCCCCTCCGTCCAACCGTTTCCTTTGTATTCTAACATATAAAAATCGGCAAACATGACACAAAAATACATGAAAAATGAAATGAAAGATTCCCTACCAAAATCTTGTGAAAAAGACCGTCTAAAGATCTAAAGTGTTTTTTTTCTATTCCTGGGTATTAGACTGGGATTTCTCCCACGCCTCCTTCGCGATCTTCTCAAACTCCTCCAATTGGCCAGTCTGCTCGCACATGGCCCGGAACTTGCCGTCCTCTTTGTTCTCCAACAACTCCTTGGGACTTGCGTATTCCACAACCTTGCCGGCATCCAGTACCAACACACGATCGTAATCCATGATGGTGTTCAAACGATGCGCGATCGTGATAACAGTGTAGTTTGTATCGCGGATTGCTTCTTGGATCTTCGCATCGGTTTCGTGATCGATACTGCTGGTGGCTTCGTCCATGACCAGGATTGAGGCACCAGTGAGGATAACCCGGGCCAGACACAAAAGTTGTCTTTGACCCTGTGAGAGATTGAGACCTCCTTCGGACACCTTGGATTCGAGCGAGGCGAAGACGTTGGTGTTTTTGATACTACCTCCAGGGGTAGCAGCACCAGCAGGGTTTGGTGTGGCGGTACCAGATGGTGGGATGGAAGTGCTGACCAAGTTGACGCTTGTAAGGGCGTTTCGACATTCGTCGTCGGTGTGTTCGTCGAATGGGTCCAAGTTTGATCTGATTGTGCCGGAGAACAAAACTGGATCTTGTGGGATGATAGCGAGTCGGCTTCGGAGATCCTTCAGGGCAATTTTGGAAATATCCAAGCCATCAATAACAATCGAGCCCTCTCTTGCCTTTAAGAATCGGAAAATGGCAAGAGTCAGAGAACTCTTTCCAGCACCAGTTCGACCGACAACTCCGACACGCTCTCGTGGCTTCACATCAAAGCTGATACCCTTCAAAACGGGGTCCAAATCGTCGGCATAGGCAACCACGAGATCTTTGATATCAACTTTTCCTTCATGGGGCCAAGCAGCTGGTGGAGTAGCTCCGCTTTGATCCTCTGTCTCGATGACAGAGTATTCGAGAACTCTCTCCGCAGCGTTGAAGTCGAGTTCCAGATCGGCGTATCTTCTAAGGGCCCAGATCATGGCGAAAGTATACTCCATGGCGAAACTCATTGCGAAACCAGCAAGGGCAGCATCCATACCCGGAATAGATACAACGAGACCACCAACCAATGTACTGAAAACAGCTCCGAGATATGTCATACGAACACCCATCCATCTGTTGGCAAGATGAGTGTAGAAAGTGGCTTCAGCGTATGTATCAATCTATAAATCACGTTAGCACCATTGTTTCTATCTATTTTCAGGAGATCTCCGAAAGTTTACCTTCTTGTCCATCTTCTCGATGTAGGCCTCACTCTCGCCAAAGGCTCGAATGGTGCCAACACCAAGCAAAACACTACCGAAGAGCTCGAAAATAGGACTCTTGTTGACACTTTCAATTCTCTTAATTTCTCGGGCGGTTCGGAGGTAAAATATGGCAATGCTAAGAGCAATACCGAAGAGAACAAGGGCACAGACTAGCATGAGAGGGGTAATGAAAGCTGCAGCTATAACGATACCGACAAGGGAGAGAGCAGAGTATCCAAAGAATGCAATGTGATTAGCCAGGTTAGAATCGATCTTCGTGAAATCAGCGCTGAATCGATTGAGAATACGGCCAACCGGGGTAGTATCGAACCAACGGGTTGGGGCGCGAAGAACGGTTCTTGTCATGTCGTTGAAAAGGTTGATACTAGCGCGGTAGGAACCAAGAGCGACAACAAAGTACTTCATGGTTGCGAACAACCCGGTCGCGAAGCAGATCAGCATGTAAAATCCGAGCCAGTACACCAAACTCTTCTCCTCGTTGAGAACGTGCACTAATTGGTTGACGGTATGGTGGCCAAGGGATGTAGTATACAGATGCACCTGCTCTTGTGTGTCTTGAGAACCAGTCCAGAGTTTCATCCACCATTGACGACCGAGATTGAGACCCTGGGAAACAATGAAAAAGCCGATACACATCGTCCAGAATGGAATGCCCCCACTAGCTTGAGTGTACTTTCTGTAGACGGAGAATTTGATGGCACCCTTTTCTCTGAACTCTTTCTTGATGAACTCCCTGGCTTTCTTTGGGTCCTTTGGAGCGGTTGTGCCATTAGCACTGCCATTTGCATGTCCGTTGGTATTGCTAGGTCCGGCAACAGATTCAATGGCGTTTTCTTCGGTGAATTCTTGGTCTTTCTTCTGAGTTTCTTCTTCTTGTTCGATAAGCTTTGTCAAACTGCCGGTTCTCTTGAGATCGGTGACGGTGGCGGCGCGTTCGATTCTGCCTTCTTTGAGTTCGACGATGTATTCGGTCTTTGGAAGACAGAGCTGGACGTGATGAGTGACCAAAATACGGGTACGGCCTTTCATGATGTCGCCAGTGAGACAGTTCTTGAAGATTTCTTTACCGACGTGAGCATCGACAGCGGAGAAAATGTCGTCAAATATCAAGATTCCAGCTCTAGAGTAAACGGCACGAGCCAAAGAAACACGCCATTTTTGACCTCCGCTGAGATTGATACCCTGCTCACCGATGGACGTCATGTCACCGTCTTCCATCATTTCGATATCCTTCTTCAAAGCGCAGACTCTGAGAACTTCATTATATCTGGTCTCGTCATATTGCAATCCGAAGAGAATGTTGTCCTTGATGGTGGCGTTTTCGATCCATGGGATTTGAGAGACATAGGCAGCCGAAGATGAAAGAATCCAGCTATCGGGGTTAGCCTGGGAGTCGTATCTCAAAGCTTTTGGCAGGGCACGTGGCATTTCCAAAGATCCAGCAAGCAAATCAGCTTCACCAAGGAGTGCAGAGAGCATCAAACTCTTTCCACTACCGGTTGCGCCAGTGATGAGGGAAAGTTCACCAATGGGGAATTCGACATTGATATCGCGAATGACGAATCGGTCTTCTTCTTTCTCGTCACCATCAGAGGCCCAGGCGATGGATGCATCCTTGAAGATAATTTTGTTGGAAGACTTAATATAATCCTCTTTCTCGGGAGAATCAAGATGTTTCTGGATACGTTCAGCGGAGACCTTTGCGTCCATCATGTCTCCTATCAGCTCTGGAACGATGCTCATGGCGAATTCGAGTTCTTGGAAAATAGCAAGAGCAGTGAAGGCAATGGCCGGAGTAAGGGAACCGTAGATGACAGCATAAACGCCCAAGCAGATAGCAGCCAGCAAGATAGGACCAAAAATCCAGCACGCCATGAGCCAGGAATTTGCAATAACAGTACGCCAGATCTGTTTCATCTCGTCCTTTCGGACGTCTTCGATGCGCTTTTGCCATTGGTCTTCGAGGGCAGCGAATTTAATTTGTCTGATACCCTGAAGGGCTTCTGAAACAACGGCCAATTTGCGATCACGGACTTTCATGACCATGTCAGTAGCCTCGAGGTAGATTTTAGCTAGATACTGGTTGAGGGGGGTTAAGAAGAGGTAGAGAGATAGACCAGCGCACAGACTCTGCCATCCAAGGATTTTGAAAAGGAAACCAAAACCAATGAGGATGCTGAGACCGCACTCGTAGAAGATGAAGCTGTAGCAGGCGAACATGGAGAGGCGGTAGGTATCGACAGCGATCAAGTTGACGACACCCTGTCGTAGCCCCTTAAGGGAGTCTTCTTCGGAGTCTTCCTTTTTCTTCTTATCTTTAGCAATAGAATCGTCAGAATCGGAAGCAGAACCGCTCTCTGCCGCATCGTCCTTCTTCTCTTCCGCTTTTTGACCACCCTTGACATCCTTCTTCCTCATAGTTTTGTTGAAGATGAGAGTGGCGAGCTCGTTTCGGATGTAAAGGTTCATTTGGCCCCAGCCGAGCCAGTAGAGGACGTTCGTAACCGTTGCGTTAACGACCATAGACACAAACATTCCGACGACCCAGACCCAAGCGGCGTTATGTCCTTCGGAACCCTTGGAAGAATTTTCTAAGGCTTTCAAGATCTGCAACATGAAGAAATGAGGCATGAATTGGGTGGCACAGCAAATTGTCTGGTAGATGTACTGCATCGCGAAGAAGAACCTGTGGGCGTCGAAAATCTGCCACCAAAGCTTAGATCGCGGTTTCAAAGCTCGAAACTTTTGGTAGAGATTCTTGGACCGGTGAGCATTGGACAGCATCTTGAGGTCACTTTCGTCCAGGTGTCCGGTCTTCCATCCCTTGGAAAAGAGATCGGGCATCCATCCGAAGAGAATTCTGGAGTAAACGGAGGCACCGTTCATATCGTCGACTTTTCGGCCATCCTTTTCGACACTTGGACGGCGCGGAACGCAGGCGGCAGCGCACGCAAGGAGCGTTGCGGCTACGAGCTGTACAGACCATAACCACCAATCGGCGGAGTTGAAAGAAACCTGCAGATCCGTGTAGGAAAGTAAGAGCTCGGTTCCGCGAGCGACAAATAGAATGAAAGATGAGATCAACAGGTGGACGGCGCAATCGAATGTTTCGAGGTAACCGCGCTCGAATTGGAGATATATCGATTGTAGAAGCATGAGAGTCTAAAACCAAGAACAGTTAGCAGATACATCGAGTTAAACGGGGATTTATGAGCGGCATCATACCCAGGCTGCGGTGTACACCCACCAGCCGATGATGAAACTAAAGTCTTCGTGCATCATGCTTCTCAAAGCAGAGGAATAAGAGCACCCGGTTCCAGCTGCAGCGGCGAAGAATATAATGGTCTTTTGCAACCGGACCGAGTATTCTTTCTCTGTTTCTTCGGTGGCGGCGCCATCTTCGTCTTCGTAGAGTTCGGTCAGGCGAATGGCACCCTCTCGTTTTCGCTTGTCAAGAACGCCATATGCTTTTGGTGCGAGGAGAAAAGCGGAGATGATGGTAGGAAGGAAGGAGATGGCGCCCAGGATGGTGACGAGTTCGCCGAGGGTGAGGTGGTGCTGCCAGACCATCTTTGGGTATGTCGTTCGAGATGGTTTGGCGGGAGAGGTTTGGGTGCGAGAAAAGGGAAGCGGCCGGAAGGGCCCTTCGGAGCTTTATTAGTGTTGCGCGCCTGCAAGATACCGTCAGAACAATAGTGATAATACGGCGGACCGGCGGACAAGAATAAGATAGTATGTAATATGATAACAGAACGGGATATGAGATCGATCTTCTAAACCGATTTCCCTGATTCTTGTTTACAGCGGAAACGGAAGCGATCTCAGGAATTCAATCTGGCTCAGTGCGCCAGCCTATGAGATCGATATAAAACGAGAGGTTGGACAGAAGCTCCAGCCAACCAGCTAGCAGCGGCGCATATGCAAGCACCCGCCAGCAACGATAAAATTATTTTGAGGTTTGGAAATCAATGAGATAAGGCAGTAAATATGGACCAAAGCAAAAATCGAGGAATCAGCAGGCGAGGAGTACGTAGAGTCTATATAGCGTCGAGTCTCACACGCAGAAAGAAAAAAAAAGAAACGAGGACGGTTCCGGGGCAAACGGCGAAAGCGACCACCTCGAACAACGGCAAGGGAAATCGAAAAAAAAAAACTTCACAGTCGGGAAAAGAAAATAACAGTCAGATAGATAGATACGTCGAGTCCCAGTCGCATCTGGCAGACCGGGTCCCGATTTGCACTTACCAACTTTTTTATATTCTCGGCATAGCGTACCACCGCCAGAACGTACCACGAACCACCCGCCCTGTGATCCAAACCCCTGATACCCTGGTCGACGCTGGGTTGAGTAATACCGATTGGAGAAAGGCTCGGTTGGCACCCCGGGCTGCATCGCCTGACATTGCAGCGTGATGGGATTCGACGACTCGGCCATTACTCGGTCTTAAAACCGCCTAATAGCTAATAATATTAATACGGGCTCCTTTCACGTCAGAATTCGATATGCGATGCGGGACAGATTTGGCAAAAAAGACCAACCACAATAATAATATCGTGTTTTTCGTTTCCCCTCACAAATTGGGCACAGTATTCCCAGCAACCAGCGCCGCCTGGGCCAACTGGGTGCAAATACTCAAATTTCGAACCACAAAATTTTTTGTCTGATTTTTCTCAAGTCGGGCAGGTGCGAGCCGGGTTAGAATTCGGCCGGCCTAACGTTACCCACTGATATGCATAGCCTGATCTTTGGATCTAAATCGCATCCAAAGACATGATCCGTCTATCAAATTTCGCGTATGTCATAGGGAGGACGAGCCGTGTGTGTACAACTACGGCCAATGTGATTCAGGCCTTCGTCCCAGAACCCCCCCCTTGCCTCGATTCAATGCTCTGCATGGACAATGCATCCGCGGTCCACCGAGCCCCCAACCGCAAATGCCAATGGATAGCGTTTTCTTTTCACTCATTCCGATTAGCATGAGATGATAGCGGATGTTGACTCATTTACGTCCCATCTGGAAGGCATCCGGGGTGGGAGGAGTGGGGTGGGAGGTGCGGCACCTTTCAAGCTTCTCGTATTCGGTGGACCGCAAGTAATTTTAAAAGCTTGTCGGCAACACTTCGCTTTTTACGGCAGGTGCCTAAGCTTGCTGATATTAAACGCTATTAAGGCATCAGGGTGCCGGTGGTATACGTTTTCCCAATATCGCCATAGTGCAGAGGTAAAGGATCCATTGGCTCGCATCTGGCAGTTTTCGCACTTCGCAAGCTTGCAGCCCGCGCCCGGGCGTGGAAGAGTCATGAGATGGTTGTGCAGAAGATGTCTGCATTAGTTTGTCGGTGAACAGAGACAGGCCGTATTCATCTGCAAAATCTTAAAATTAGACAAGTTGAGAGTGAATTTTTGTCCGAAAAGCTTGCAGAATTGATCGAACGTTCGCGACTTTTGCCTCTTTCTGATCCGAGCTCTCTCCACAATCGTACACGATTGCACTTTTGACTCACAGAACATGCCTCACCGTCAGCCCTATGCAGAGTATGCTTCTCTATTACCTCTTATAATTATATCGGTAATTTGATCTCACCCACCGTTTCTATCCGCTTTGTTATCGTTTGCCGGGGTTGGTTGCAGAAATTATAATACTGAATTCATGATGATTCATCAATCGATGGAATCGGGTTTCAAAGGTTTCCCCAAACTTGTGAAATCCGAGCGACGCTGATTAATTAGATTAACCTTTTATTTTAAGATTTTTCGCTCTCAACTTGCCCGTAGCATATGTGAATGTACGCCCAGGCTGATTGCATCTGCCATTGGTGCCACAGTGTTAATGTCTTAATTGCAGATATCCGTATCAGCATGAATATCACAACGCTCTACCAACCTCCAAATTTCACCACCAGTTCCAGCTTCGAAACCAACACGGAATACAGTACAGGATGACGAATTCATCTCCAAGGGTTTTGCCCGATCGATCTACAAAATTTACTATCTTTAGCTTTAACTTGGTGGATTAAAATATATTGAATAGTATCTACGCATCTTGGTAATAAGGATGAAGTTACTGTTAATAATAAAATTCATGGTCTTACTTTTATCGCTTTTTACTCTGTCACAGAGATATGATGCCACGCCAACACATTTTAAAGAATAACGTTAATGATTTTACAAATTTTAGATTAACTAAATCTGTACAGTCTCGTAACGAGACTTAGTTCTTCGGCGTCCGTATACTTGGTGAGCCATATAGCTTGAGAACGAAATTGTTAATGTTCCAAAGACCAGGCGGCACCCGAAATTATGACGTGAAGACTATTTTATAGTAGGAGAGTCTGTCTAAAAGCTATTTGGTCATCTAGGGTGTTAGGCGTCTAGACTGGAAACATGTTAATAGGACTATGGTACTTGCGATAAACGACGGCAATCAAAAAATATTTTCAATATCTCACACTTGGGCTAGGTACTGCATGTTCTCAGCTTTTACGTCTTGAAATTTGAATTGCAATATTAATATTGACCCCACATTGGAATAGCTCAATTCTTTGATACCACCGCCACCGAAAACTATATCGTGCAGTTAGCATTTCGAACATTTCAGCTCGGCATTTTTCTTCAAGCGTGTGAACTATCTGCGATTCCTAATAACACGAAACAGCCTAATATTAATTTAAGCAATAGGCTGCAATTTTTGAGTTTGCGACTATCATATTACGCTAGGAAAGCTGTTTCATAGCAGGAATGCCAGACCAGACATAACGCTCTCGTTAGAACTATTTGTTAGCGATTTTGCGCTGAAATTTCTAATTGTTAACGTTGGTTTTTATTTTGCTTAGGGTGATACAATGACATCAAACCAAAGACTTTACCGCGAATTCTCTCAAAAATTACCATGGTTTTTGGGCCAATACCTAGCATTGTATGTGCATATGTAGGAGTATCGGATAGGGAAGATTTAAGAGGCTCTTTCTTGAGCTGAGCATTGACTCCTTGGCGCTTCTCCGTTAATTTAAATGATTCTTGTAAAAGGAGTAGTGAGTCCTGAGTTTGGCTAACTGTATATACTGGTCAACTTGGTATGTCTATAAAATTTCGTTTACACAACCCATGTACATCTTGTAGGTATCATTACCATGAAGCAAATCGATCTTAGATGCTAGATCTTGTCTCACAAGGCCAGATGCCGCGGCATCTGGTTTATGAGGCAATGCTAGATCCTACATATCGATATTTTTTAAGCAGCTCGAATTGGTAACCGAAGCGATAGGTTTATTTTTAATGACGCGCGTAAACCTCAGTAAATATAGCGGCCCCTAGTATCGTAGAGCTATATGTACTTGGAAGGTAGAAAGTTACCCCTTTATGGATGTATGCCTGAAGTACAGGGGCTCTGGTAGCTTCATATATGATCCTAACTAGATAGGATTTTGATGGTCGAATCTAAGAACAAAACGATCTATAGATATCGATTACCTCAGATCTGAACGCAATCGCACAAGATAAGCGAACTGACCATACGGCAACCCAAACCTTATTGGGCCTTTCTCACGAGAAACCCTCATGAATATCATCATTGTTATATCCGGTTGTCATGGGTTGCCATGATCGCCAACATTTTGCTAGAGAAGTAGTAGTGATAATGCTATTGATACTCGGCACACCCAAACTTAAATTAGCTAGGGTGCAAGATTCAATGCATTGAAATGAGAGACCTTATTTTCTACGATTTTATGTTCATATGATAGATGATAACCGTAGGACTTCAGCAGTAGTATCTGGGTTGATCAACTGCAATCTACTGCACGTCTACTATACCTAGAAGTTTATGTATATTTTATTTTTCCCTCACTAAAATGCATTGATCACTAGTATATTCCCTCGGGATGGTAACCAAGTTAAACTTTATAATCAACACCTTGAGTCACATTGTCGCATATTCCTCACAAACTTCGAATCACGTCCACGCAACAACACCAAATCATATCATTGTTCCAAACTTCCTCCACCGCCCATCCTCTAAATTTGTAAACCTCAAGTGGTCTCGTTCCCAGACGCTGGTGTTGCCCAGTTGTAACCTCAAGCTTTTAATTGATAAAGAAGAAATACTGAAGTTGGTTCATCAAAAAAAAAAATATATTCAATAGATTGTAAATCGTTGTATCAACAAGTCCCACCATACTCACATTTTCGCATTTCATCCACGGGGTCTTCCGCGACTGTTTTCAACTATTGAAATCCAAGTCCTCCAAGTTGGTGGCTTATTATCATGAAGTTATCAGAGTATTTTTCGGCAGTCTCCGCACCGGATCTGAAGGTAAGCTCAAGGCAGCTGTCGTCGACAAACACCACAGTTCCCGCAAATCCTCGCGAGTGTCTTACGACCTTGGGGGAATGGCGCAGCATCAAAAGTGACATCAAGAGTCTCATCGAGCCAAAGATGAACTTAAAAGTGAGTAACAAACCGAACCAGAATGCATTTTATTATGAGAACCTAAGATCAAGGCTAACCTATATAACAGTTTCCAGGGCTTCAAGGAGCCTTGAATGG
The DNA here is from genome assembly GCA_031310005.1 of Dactylellina haptotyla. NCBI lineage: Eukaryota > Fungi > Ascomycota > Orbiliomycetes > Orbiliales > Orbiliaceae > Dactylellina > Dactylellina haptotyla. The sequence goes on along the minus strand of CM062379.1, from coordinate 7,485,780 downwards.
GTTTAAATATAATATAAACCGTCGGGGCACGCGCGTGATTGATGAAGCCCAAGTTGTTCGCGTCGGAGAGACTGTGTACGAAAACACCGCCTGCGACATTTTACAACATGTATTCAATATAGACGGAACCTTCTCTGACCACAGGACAAGCGTTAATGTGGGAGATCCTGATCGTGTCTTTGTGAAGGAGCCCGAAGCCTCCGCATCAACCTCAAATGATGACGGCGGTAATAGGCCTGCACGACTCGTTGTGGAATGGAAAACCCCTTGGGCTTTCCAACCGGAGAGCAACATCGTCGCACAATATAACGAAGCGAGGAACCGCTCAGAACGCAATAACAAAGCAGTCAAAGCCATACATCAACTTTACGGATATATGACTTTCAACAATCTTGAGTTTGGAGTCCTCTGCAACTACAACTCAATGTTTATATTTCGCAGAGTAGATATTTCAAAGTTGATTATATCGCCTGAATTCCGATGGTCAGACAGTGGGCTAGATAGCCCCTTAGCTGCACTGGTTTATATTTGCCATTTTGTGTCCCAACGTGGGTATTTCCACTACTCGCCAGTCGAAACTCCTGGACCTGCTGGGACCCAGGAGCTACGATTGGACCCCGAACTTGAACACGAAGGTACCTGGGATCCAAATCATCGGGTCCGATGGGACGCAGCTAAACTTGAGTTAAAGAAGCTTATATCCAAGAACGAAGCTTCTGTCATTAAAGGGGGGGTGGTCGCTGATAAAAAAAAGTCGAGGGCTCGATTCACTTCCCATATTGCAATTATAAAAGTATATGACATCACCAATGAGGAGAATAGGGAAATGGCCGATGCTGAGATTGCAGCGTGAGTTGCACTTTTCTTAAACCCCTCAGAAATATCTCTGTCTGCTGACCATTCATGATAGATATAAACAACTCAAGCGCTATCAAGGAAGATACATTCCTCAGGTATACGCTATCGGTACAGTCTGGGATATGCTCAAAGTCTTGGTGCTCGAAGATTGCGGGGTATCGGCCCAAGATGATGGAAGGACCACCTTGAGGATTTTTTGGAAAAGAGCGCAAAAGGCTCTTCAAAAGCTTCATAAAAGACGCATGATCCATGGTGATATCACGCTTCCAAATTTCACAATTTCTGAGAATGCTGTGAAGTTAGTAGATCTGGGTCGCTCTCGCAGAGGAAGCGAGAAGGAAATTGACGAGGAGATGGAGAAATTTAGGAGCTTGAGAAACAGTTTTATACGTCATATCACTGGAGATAGTCCTAGTGAGGATAATGGCACCAGTGGTGGTAGTGACTGATGATCAGGGATTTTGATTTTAGGTAACCCTTGATTTCTTGTGGTAGCTTTTACGCTAGAATTATCGTGGCAGGCGGTTGTCTTGAGATAGAAACCAATAGCATAAGGGCACTGGGAGAATCAAAAAATCTCGAGCTCTTTCCACTATTAGGAAATAATAATCTTATCTTTTCTTTTTTACCACTTCCTGTGCTCATGAGTACTGCACTAATTTAGAAACTGACATACTAGACGCCCATTTAATATTCTCCGGTACTGAGACACCCACCACTGCAGGGACGTTTATATAAGAAGGTAACCAAAATAACTAATTAAAGTGAGACTGTTACGATCACTCGACCCGCAAGCACCGTTACTGAGACTATTACTACTACCATGACTCAAGTGGACGAATATGCAAATAAGTTAGCACCGCTAGCAGCGATGATAATGCCGCGGATGATGCAGAACTTGAAGACGAAGCTAACGATGAATCCAATGCCATCCCTGACGGAGGCGCTGTTGCCGACGCTGATAAGAACGAAGATGACGACAATGACGATAAGGATGTGAATTTACCCTATCTGAAGACTTCGATACCACTGCAAAGGTTGAGATTCTATTAGAAATAAGTTTTTAGTCGAAGTTAATATAATAAACTAACATTTAGAATATTTTATGTTGCACCTTTTTATCATTTTGGCGTAAGGAAGCGGTTCGAATTCAAAAGATATCAGCGTTAAGATAAAAGTTTCCTCGTTTTCTGGATTGTACGCATGTATCGAGTTTCAACAGATTTCAATATCGTTTTTATTGATAGCGTATATAAATTCATATACTCTATGTTCCTTTCAACTTGCTCTAAAATTATCTTTTTTGAAATTTCACTTAAGTTGGTTTTTATCAATTTCATCAATGTTTTTCATCTACTTACATAGTTTTTTCCGTGGTGACTATTTATGAATTTAGAATGGTTGCTTCCATAAAATTGACTTTTTGTAAAATTTGTATAGAAAACTAACTATATGCCGCAATTTGTTCTCTTTTAGCATGTCATTGTTTTTTATACGGTTGTTGCGATATCATATCGCACTCGTCTTTGCAGCCCTCATCTTTGCACTCGCCACCAGACGCGCAAATTTAATCCATACTTCTGCCTTTCCGTCCCCAGGGTTTATACACATGCATTCCTAATTGATGCCTTTTTTCTTCCTATCTTCATAGTGAGGACCTAGTCACTCTATTGATTTTACTATCTCTGGATCTATGGAGATATATCATCTAGTCTCCCAGACCCTTTAACATATACAAGACATCATCTCTCTCCCGTTGTATTTCATTGCGGTTTCCCCGTTTGCAGTACTCCAAGTCAATCAATCGAACCCGTTCTCCCAAAATTGCAAAGTTATCCAATTTGATATCTCCATGAACCATGTTCTCCATATGTAGGGCCCCTACAGCCGCCCGAGCTTTGTCGCAATGATTCGTTGTCATACTGACCTCGTGAGCCCCTTGGCCGCAATCTTCAAGAACCAATACCTTTAACATATTCCAAACTGTTCCTGCCGCGTAAAGCCTGGGGATAAACATTCCCTGGAGTTTCTTCAGTTTCCCATAGCTTTTCTTCACTGTTAGAAACTAAACTTGGTATTTTACAACCGCAGATGTGATTGTTTAAACTTACGCAGTGATCTCTTCATTAGCGCGTCGATTGTTTTGAGCATTCGTCATGTCAAATATTTTGATGACTGCTGTGAAAGGCTGGAATGAGATCTTCTTATCCTTTTTATTAGGGACCACCTCACCCCTTTCAACAGCCGTGTTGTCCCTTGCTATAACGTCTCCGAGTTTGATTATAGCTTTCTCCCAAGGAACTGTGATGCTATCATCCCAGGTACCCTGCACAGTCATACCCTGGTCAAAATATATCTCATTCCTGTTAGGAGGCCCACTTGAAACTGGGGAATAGCGAGAGAATTTCTGTGTTAACACAAAATGACACAGGTACACCATAGCCGCAGCCGGGGATTCCAGTCCTTCATCCCTGTATTTAAAAGCCGGGGAAACTTGTAACTCTGAGTCGCCAATGCGTCGGAAGAGAAAAATTGAATCATAGTTGGAAAGAATCCCGAATGCGAGATTATTGAAGGTCATGTACCCATAGAGTTGATGAATTGCCTTTATTACTTTGTGCTTTTCATTATGCCTTTCTCTTTTGTAGGCCCCTGCTAGATCGTCGGGTGCCTTAAGGGCCCATGGTGTTTTCCACTCGATAGCAATCAATGGTTTCGGTCTTGGGACATCAACCCTTCTAGCCCAGGACTCGCCTTCGGGGTTTCTGGGCTTCCCTCGGTAAAAAACACGATTAGGATCTCCAATATTAACGGAGTGACTATCGGAAAATTCTCCGTTTAGGCCGAATACGTCTTCGAGGATGTAACGGGCGACGTTCTCATATACTAATATACCGAGCTGAACTACGCTCCTTTCATCAAATACTTCTATATTTGTTTGCCTCTTGAAGCAGCTGACATAATCGTCAAGACCTGGGAACTTTTTGTTGATTCAGCTTCGTATCCCAATACAGTAAATTCATTGAGGCGTTACCTACCTCCTCCGACATTTTAGGACCAAGTAGCTTTCTGATCTCACTTTTGATACCCGGCCATTCAGTTAGATCCGTCAGGCATTCTCTAGGGTTGGCAGGTATAGTAGTTCCTTTAACTTCTTCATCCACGAATATAGCCCTCGCTAGAGGGTCATGGACCGCCTTGAAGAACTCCGAAAGTAGCATCACTTGAAAGTGAGGAACTCCTTAAAGTGAGTTTAATTGATTTTTATTTCAGTGGTGTATAAATTAATATTAGTTAAAGCAGAATTTTGATAATGGTAAAATGGAATTGTTAAGATAACTGGTGAGCTGTAGATATAATGTGTTTAATATTTTGAAAGTTTAAATTTAGAAAGAGATTTTGGTCGAATTAAATGGTTGTCATAATAGGTGTATATTTATATGTGGGGAGGAAACTAGTATTAAATTTGGCTTTCTATAATTTGATAAATAGATTTTATGAGTTTAGTTGAGGGAGTTTAGTTGAGTTGAAAATCCTTCTTGGTTATCTATAACACAAAATCTTCTATAGATGCTACGTTATGTGTGATGTATGTGATGTTCAAAGGTGTCATTGCGAAGAGGGAGCTGGGCAGGTTGTGCTTTTATAGCATGCAGCGCTCAGCAGCGCCGAGCGAGCAAGCAGCAACGCAACACCAGCTTCACAGTGTGCAACCCACAAAATCTGTGAGATACATATACCTATCTACATCTCTGTGTCATGTTTCCCGTGGTGGATCTGAGATGATAGTTGGTATGCCTTTTGATAGTTATCTGGCCCTCGTCCGATCTATCCAAGATTTCGTGACCCTGTGTGACATAGGATCAGTAGCTCGGCATAAATGGCAGTTCGAGCGAAACCATTGCCCAATACTAAAGCCTCGACCATCCGGGTACGATATTATTCTCTATTCTCCACTATTAGATCTCGAGCGTTACGCGACTATCTTCCCAGGATTGCAATCTATTCAAAAACCTTAGGGTTATAGGGCTAGAGGGTTAGAGCGCGTTAATTATAACATGACTGATTCAAACTTTATCTGTAGATCATTGTGAATGGCACTTGATTAGGTCGATCTGGCGCTTGGATGAGATACGCGCCAAATATTTAACGGGGATATGAACTATATAACCAGCTGTCTAATACGGATTCGCAAACGATTAGTGGTAAATGTGCATAAACTTGAGTAAACCTAGCGCTATAGCCCCTGGGCCAACTAGATATAATATGAATATTAACCTATGGATACATGGCAGTCTAGAAAAAAATTCTCAAAGTACTTTCACCAATGGGCCCAGCCTACAACATAACTTTTAGGATGGGCTGCGGTTGAGCCCAGCCCACAGGCAACCCCTAACCACGGTAAACTTATGCGTTATAGTATAGTGACTGTAAACTTAAACAAATAATAGGTGAATTTGCGTATAAAGGACCCGAAAGATTTAAAATGCTTGAAATATTTACAATGGTAGAGAAAACACACCCCGACCTCGCGGATCAGGTTACTGGCGGATCGGGACAACAACAAAAAAGGTCTAAATATAAACCCGAACCTAGGCCCCTATGAATGTTGAAATAAGAACCATAACTGGCGCATAATGGAACAGGATCCTGGATGTCACCTGCACGCTTTATTTCCCCATAACAATAAAAACTCGCAAAACTAAGGGTATCAAGAAACTTCCAAAAATCCTTAGCATCCCCGATACCTACGCTCCGAACAAAGGGGAACCTCATAACTTTTGCTTTCCATGTTGGTAACTATAACTCCGTTTTGTTTCCTCTTTTTGAGATAGTACTCATTCCATCGCCGTTATCTGCCAGATATGGCTCTAACCCATACCACTCAGCGACGAAAGCCGAAACAATAATCGCCCAGTCGTTTACAACTTGTTTATCAAGATGTTTCCCATCGTCCTCCATTGTGTGCCATACCGATGGGAACGGTGAGGCGATCAGATGAAGAATATCAACTCCCTTCTTCAAGAAGGGGATGTGGTCATCTTCAATCATGAGTCCCTCGGCGAATACGGTCTTGTCCCTGTCTGGCAGGAAGAGGGCGTGATCTTTACCGGATTCTAGCAATTCGAGGGCTCTGAGGCGGATTTCGAGGTCGGCCATGTGCTGGTAAGCCCAGTGGGTCGTTCTGAAGTACGAAGGGACACGCGGCACGGGGGCTCCGAGGAGGTCGAGTAAGACGAATAAGTTTATCGACGAGAGGTGATTCTTGTATGTGCTATGGGCTGCGTGCATAGTAGTCTCCCATTTCTCCGCAAGATGTCTGGTCAATCTCAATTAGCATTTTCAATTTCAAAGTCGACTGAGTCACGTGCGGACTTACCTAGCACCGTAGATAGAATCTGTGCTTGTCCACCATTTGAAAGCTTCCTCTCCGTCGAGGAGGAGCACCATCAAACCTTGCTCATCCGCCATCTCGAATTCGTCCCCATCCTTCTGCATCTTCTCCCATTTCCTTCTCATCGCCTTATCGATCGATTTTGCGATATGCATGATCATCGCACAGGGAGCGGCGCTATCGGTGGCACCGATGAAACCCGTCGGCTCGATCTTGCTATCATAGTGGGCAACTAGAACCAATCGACCAATCTCTCCTTCTTGGTTCTCCCCTTGCTTCCACGGTGGGTCCAGTGTGGCCCAAAAGTTGGAGAACGGAACTGGGTCGGAACCGAGTGCAGTTGGCATCGAGAAGTTATCGTAGTTTAGAGACCATTTTAAGTCGGTGAAGAAATTCGTAAAGTGCTGCAGCGCCTTTCGAGATCCCTCGGTGTTGACAACTCGAGGAATCAATAGCGGCTTCAGGAGTTTGCCAAGGTCGGGATTTAACGTATCGCCAGGCGATGGAATCTTCTTCAGCCCAGCATCTGAGAGCTTAGTCCATGCTGAGACGGAGGTGACAAAGCTGAAGGCGGCGAGCAGCGAACAGGCGAGCATCAGGGAAGAATCAGCCTTCATGATTCGAACCATCTTTGCTCGTGGATTTCGGGTGAGGCTGTTCTCTTACGAGGGCCGAGTAATATGCGGTGAGAGGATAGGAGCGGGAGAAAGAATCGGGCTCGAGAACGCGGGGAGGTGGAACGGGCGAGTACTCCGAAGCCTCTGTTGAAAGGGAGACCGAGACAGGACCTTTGGTTGTATGTAACGACCAGCAGCTGTGTTTATGTGTGAGAAGTTGACGATCTTAGCTTATAATCACACCAACGGATATCATGAATGAATTGGAGCCGTAGGAGATCCGCCAGGCACACAAAGGGAGAAAACTGTTTTACCAACCCTGAAACGAGGTGTTCATGAGGGACAGCCGGCGGCGGGAGGGGTGTTTGAATTGCCGGGCCTGCCAATTGCAATTGAGAAAGAGCAGCTTTTCGTGCGCGGTCGTCGGAAGGGAAGGCACCCGGTATTTTTGCAAAGTTGACGATGGAGGGCAACTGTGTTAGCTTCCGGATACCACAGACCCTTTTACCCGGCAAATAGATTAAGAGCCGTGAACATGCACCTTCCCCCGATCAGAAGCTGGAGCTTGGTCCAGTGGATGGCGGTTCTGGGCGCCTCTCCTTCCGTTGGTGGTGGCAGGGTCTTGGAGCACGGCCACGCTAGCCGCCTTTGTAAATTCCACATTTGTTAGGGATCGAGATGTGTTGCGTCTGACGTTGTGATCTGGAGATCTGTGTCTCGATAGTTGGGCGATCTGAAGAACAGCGGCGGATCGTAATTATAACTGACATCGCATTGGATCATTTACATATCTGTAGACCCGAAGATAGTAAAGTGACCCGTCCTCAACAGTCAAGAAGCCAAGCCATCTCTGATGTTAGTACAGCTTTTGAAGGTATCGAACTAACAATGGGTCGAACTCGTCCCAGAACGACAACTCAGGCTGCCCGGCCTCCACAAGCCCTTCCCAGATTCCAGACCAACCGATCACCGCTGGTGAGAAAATCGGTGCTCTCGTGCTGTTGTGCTTAATCGCCATTCCTATTGTAATTGTCGTTTTTATTGCCGTCGTCCTATGCGCTCGTCGGCTGAGAAAGCTTCGGAAGACAATCCCAGCAAATGCGGCCTACAAAGATTCAGAGGGAGATAGGGACAGAAGAAGAGCGAAGCAGACTCGAAGGGACGAGATTGAAGCTGCAGAACGAGGTCGGCAAGAGCGCGAAAGACGAAGAAACACACCAGGGTTTGATGGCATAGCGGAGGTAGAGTATTGGGAAATGAACCCTCGCTCGCGTCCGAGGCCTAGATCTCATAGTTATCCTGGATCCTCAAATGAACGACATAACCTGAATGCAGGCCCACAAAATAAACGACGATAATCGAGAGAGATGCTGTTGGTCTATGTAGCTTTCGATCGTTCACACAAATATACGCGAGAGCACTAGTTTTTCTTTTCTGTATAGTCCAATTTCACTTATATCCCTGAGATAAATATCTGATTGAATCACTGATTAATTTCAGGACGAATTTCTAACCACTAGCAACCAAAGTAGACTTAGGAAGCTTTAGGCTCAAATTTTAGTCGAGAACAATCGTTAATACCACAATATTGTCTCAGAGCCAGACGTGATGTTAGGCTAATCAGCAGCAAAACTGCCCCATCTAGCTTCGAGACTAACCGCGATATCGATAAGTAACCGAGTGGTGTAGAACGTAATAAGATTCCAACCATGCGAGTTATGCCAGGAATGAACCCCTTGCTTAATCGATATTTTCCTACTCCTATTTAGAAAACACTCTATACGCTTGCATTCAGTTATAAGCGAGAACGAGCAGAGCGAAATCTCCGACCCTCTCAATCTCGACGAACTTAGTTTTGCTCTCAGTAGCCAGCGAAATTGGACCGTCCTCTAAGAGGAACCGGATTAAGTAGCTGATTATTAAGAAAGGGGTAATCGACAACTCAGGAGGCTCTAAAACTCTCGATCTAGCTCTTGCCAGATATCCGTTGACTTTATTCCCACCTGCCGTCAATATCATTCGCGGGGTTATTTTAAGCAACGAGGCCTCTTACGAGACTAGAGGTCTGTTGTAAAACTATGACACAATGGTCACGATCAGCCAACGCATCTGGGAAATGGTTAGGGCGCACTCATCTCTCGTCCGTTTGCAAACCTGAGTCTATATACGCACGGCCGCATGTAAGCTACAAAAGAGTGATAATTCTATAGAATCGATATACATTAGCAAGGGGCGATAGTAAATATCGTCCTTTACCCGTTACCTATATTTGTAATATTTACGGAAGATAGCTGACGCCTTGCTATTAATTTAAATATGGATCGGCAAATTCCGAGGCAAACCATTCCCTCAGATTCACTAATCGTATGCAAATCCAGAGGCCGCTGACAATCTGATATGTATTTTAGGCGGGAAATTTCCCACTAAGTCAAGAATAAGCCGGCTTTGTATAAAAAGGGCTTGTAGGACATCAATCTTTACTACCACAGAACCTGCAATATTAATATTAAGACACCAATTTTCCCTTTGAAGACTCTACATTTTATATCTTACGCGTAATTCCGGTTATATATTCAGTGACGTCGGAGCTTTAACTTCACTAGAATACGAAATCATAAATTACACCATAATCATGCAACGAGTATCCAGTATTGTTTTAAGTTTAGCGGTAGCGCTACAATACGCGGCGTGTCAAGTTATCGAGCCTGGCAAGACGTATGCAATTAGAAATGTCGCCGCGGGAACTGTTTTGGACGTGAACAACGTCGATTGGAAGACCGTCACCGGATGGCAGTTCAATGGTGGAGATAACCAGAAAGTAAGAACCGACTTGAATTTCAAATTTATTCTCACACACTACGAGATAGACTTAGATTATTCACAGAACTATTGGAATACAACTACTAACCCTGCGTTTACTTATACGATCATATTCAGTGGACTATATACACGACCCTGGGTTACTATGCTATAAGGAATCTGGAGAGCGGGACCTATCTAGGAATCTCAGGAGAATCCCAGACGGTTAGCTACGGCACCCCTCTCATTTGCTCAGAAGAGCAACTACAGTGGCAGATTGAAAGAGTGGGGAATGGCCAATTTAGGTAGCACCTATGTTCTTTCTACAGGGTTTGAGTAGTTATTTGTCTAACAAAGATTTTCTCGATATTATAGAATATATTATCCAGATCCTAGGCATTCTATTAATGTCGATTTAGAGGGAGGCGGGAGCCCCGCTGACGGCACAGTCGCTATCCTCTCCAATGAGATCCCTGAGAAGCCTAGTCAAATGTGGTTCTTTGATGCGGTGGTGTAAAGAGATATAACGTCTTATATGCCTGACATACAATGGTTATTGTAGTACTCTCAAGGACTTCGAGGCTCTGTGCACGTCAAGGGATATATTGAAGCGATAAAGACGAGAAATTTGATGCAGATGAAAGAATTCCATAAAATCTCCTGGTGCAAAGTCGAAACCTTTCTAAGCTAATAAAGCGAGAAGTTGTGGATTTAAAATCTAGTGATTAAATTTGGAACCTATGGTAAATTTAAATGAAATGTCATTAATTTTAGCCGTAAATTTGGGCCTACAAAAATTCTAAATCTGCTTTTTTGCTGGACAATCACGATTAATCGCCCGTATCTGTGGACTTTTTAGAAAACGTTATAGACAGAATTCATGTAATGATGATTTCAGAGATGATCAATAGAGCTATGCCTGTAACCTACGAGAGCTTGAGATTTACGGCGCAAACAGCAGTCACTGGCAACCTCGCTTCGAAGAGCCCGAATGATTAACTGTCGCTTTTCAATGTCTATCAGATATCAGCAGATAGGCGATACTTTCGTTATGAACCTACCTAAGACTATTCACATTAGTAACGTAATAACTGTATCAACCTTGAAGTACATCTGAGTATTCGAACCCCGACGATTTACGACTCTATGGTCCCGAAGTTGATAAAAGATGGATACTGTATATCTCTGGCCGCTATATCAAATTTATCAAACGCTTTGGGCGAACGCGAGCACATCGCAATCGAAAGTTGATACTACAGCCGATTTGAACAACCCCAGACGAATGCTTCCCGTGGTTATTACCAGTGGAGTAGCGGGACTAGCTTTCCTGCTATTCATGCTGTGGTATTGCTGCCGTACTAAATGCCGAGGTATATGGCGGGCTTTTAAGAAAACCGAGAATAATTTATTGGTTGTTGGCTCTAATCCTCAGGGTATCCAAGACTCTGGAAGTAGTCGCAAACAAACTCCACCAACATCACAAGAAAATTGCAATACCGGGAACAATATACTATTGGCGAATCTAGAAAGCTCGGGGGCGACAAATTTACAAAACAGCGGCAGGCAGCTAGCTGCTGAGGCGCAACTTTCTATCAGCGAAACCAGAATATATAACCGCGGTCCAACTGATACTTCATATCTAACATATAGTGGTAGTATCTCAGAGTTGACATCTGGTAGCAGTAACTCAGAATCAAGCTCGAGCGATGCTAGATCAGGGGTAATTACATGCGGCAGAAGCTCAAGCTCAGAATCCAATAGTCACCCACCACATACGCGAGCGCTTCCGAAGAACTCCCTCCCTACATCCTTATCGAAGGACAATTCGTTGTGGATTAGCATCAAGAACTTAATTTGAATAGGTTTCCAGATCGACGGCGTTGTAAATATTGGCCACAGATAGATCAGACACCGCTCTTCACGTGGTTACTTCTGCGAATTTGGCCAAGTAGCATTAATTGACATTTTAAGATCCACCAATACTACTGAGTCCGCTTATGGAAAAGGCCATTTCACGACAGACTGAAAAAATATATTTCTTGAGCTCACCACATTTTATTTAATAATTTTGAAAGATTTACATCATAATAATAACGAGATACGTATACATCCAAGGGTACTACAGATGGCTTCGATGGGTGGCCAGCTTACTCCCATACCAACTATACCGACCCCTCGAAAACCCGGAGGACAAGACGAGGGAGACGATAGCAAATCCATCACCATCTTTATATTCGCTGTGATCGTTGCAGGATTCCTGGCTGGATGGATAGCAGCCTGCAGACGGTGTATTCGCGAAAGCAGAAGAGAAGAATTCGACGATGACATTTCAATCCCTCCAGCCTGGGATGAGTGGCCACCAGGCTTTTTTCGAGTCAGTCTGGATGAATTCGACTCCGGGAGACATCCGCGGGGTGGGAGGACAAGAAACTACTTTTGCGAAAGGAGCAGGATATTCATGCCCGAAGTGAGCTCCATTCGTTAGGCCTCGCCGCTGAGGGCGCCGGGGAACTCGATAGCAAGTTCAGAAACGTCAGAAAGCGATCTTGATAATCCGCCATCATATCCGGACGAAGAACTAGAACCACCGGATTCTGCTGCAGCTTAAGACAAGATGAGCTACAGTATAAACAAGCAGCAGTCACTCGAGTCTGACATATCAATATGACCAATACGGAGCCCCAAGCACCAGACCGAAATACAATCATCCTGTCTATACCTTTGAATTGAAATATCGATACAGTCTATATTCTTTGTTGTAAAATATAGCCACAAAATATTACATTTGCCGCAACAGGTTGTCTCGCTTATTATTCATCCCCAAAAGTTCCTCTTCAAAGGTTACTTTGCAACTACCCTGCAGAAACTCCGTAGAAAGTGAGGAAGCTGAATTAATTAAGGCAATTAACTCGGATCAACGCAAAATCTGCAACAATTGCACGCCTGTCCGCAGATCATGTTTCCCTCCACTTGTCCTTCGCTGCCAGTTTAAATCTCTCTCATAGCACTGGACACTCTTTCCTTTTGACGATTAACTATCCTGTTACGCCATCACACTTTTTTATTGCAGAAGATTCGGGAAGTTTCCTTTTATTTAGGCGTTTTCATCCACGCTTGGGATCTAGATGATCTTGGAATTCCACAGTGTTCGACTTGCAGCTGAACAGTTTGGTTGAAAAAGGCGTGTGAGGCTATCAAAAGTTTCAGAACATCGGTGCATCACTATTAATCGGCGTGGTTGGAAGGTTTCACCATGGCCATCAGGAAGAAAGTCAGCAACAAACTCCCCGAATTCATGAAAGACGCGCTCGTAGGTGTTTTGATAGCACTCAGCGCTATTGTCTTTCTAATCGCAATAGCTGTTATCCTACCGAAATTTATACGATATCAACAGTTGAAAAGGTGGAAGAGAGCCAGAGAATTGGAAGAAGCGGATCGGAAACAGGAACTCCAACAGCAACAAGAGAGGAGGCAGTCAGAAGATAGTGAGAGAAGAAGCCGAAGCAAACTAGCCGGAAATCCTACATCGGAGATACGGGAGATTATAGAAGATCATCCACGACGAGGGCGCAGTAGGATTCCCCGAGAACAGCCAGCGATTGGAGCGACCCCATTAGACAGATCGCCCATTCTGTCGACGAGTCTCCCACTATCAACCCGACAATAGCGATATATCAAATATCAACACCAAGATCAAACAGGGGTAAGTCCGCCAATCTGGATAGTTAAGAGGACGTCAATTGATTTTAATTGATTTTTGTGATATATCAGAAACTGTTCAATGTTTGAGAATCAGATGGGGAAATTTAGCGTGTCTCTCTACAGACTACTCCTATTCTCAACGCTTCTCAGTGCTCCGGCTATAGTCATAGCTCTCCATTCGCATTTCTTCGGTAATGGAAGGAAGCCAAAGGATTCAAAGGGATTACAGATGAAGATGCCAAATTCAAGGCAGTCTTGGCTGAGGCGCAAAGATAGATTGCGATTCTCATTCTACCCGGTCGAGGAACTAGAAAAGGACGAATCCGTCTGATAAATAATCGGGAAAAGAAGTAATCGCCTGTATAATAGAAGAAGTGAATATAATTCTTACTCCTGCAAATCGAAACTTCAGGTACTCAATGTATTCCGAACTTTGTAGCAAAGCATATTGATAAAACTTTCTCAAAAGTGGTTCCACTAGGGTTTGTTTAGCTTAAGGCGCTCGAATTAATATTAAATATTATTTTATACGCTTAGATGGAATCCAGGTTTGCAGTACCATATCTTTCTGAAGTAAGATTGAGGTATTTTTTACAGCAAAACTTAGTCTCGTCGTCTTACGCTAGTCATCGGTTCCGCTTCGAGGAGACCGTATGAGACAAGATTATATATATTCAACTAAAATAATTTGACAAAATTGACTTTTTATTTACTTGAGAATCGAATTGAGAGTATCTCACCCGCTGGCTTATGTCCCGAAGTCCTAGATATAAATAATACCTCGTGCGAATATAACCGGTGATCGCCGCTGATGAAAGCGAACATTTCGCTCTGTAACCTCGCCTCAATTTATCGAGCGGAACCTTCGCAAATCTCGTTAGCGGAGCCTGAATCCTCCAATTTCCCAACCTAGCGTTCCTCTTGCACCTACAAGCTAACAAAACCTAGGCGTCGACATTACCCCTTGAGCCCAGTACAACACAATATTTCGAATCAGAATGGGAATCAAATCAGCCCTCAAAAACATCTTTGGCGCAGGGTCGAAACCCAAGCATAGTTCCAGCAAGCCGGGGAAACTTTTGAAAGGGTTGGGCAAGTCTTTTGGTGGCAGCCATCGCAGTCGTCCCTTCATACAAGGCAGTACAGGGATTTCTGGTCACTGGAGTAAAAAGAATAGCATCGTTCTCGCCGCCGTGATGGGTTTCATTGCTATAGTCGCAGTCCTTCTCATCGCCGCCGTGAAATTCAGGCGGACGCGTCGAAATAAAACAAGAGACGAAGCTGCTGCGGAGGCTGCCACAGCGGTCGAAGAGAGAAGAGATAGAGAAAATAGACTTACTCCGATGGGAATGAGTGGAATTACGTCGGCTGGACGAAGGTCTAGCTGTGATTTGGAAAAAGTGGATGGCATACGCCACGATTCGCACACTACCACTCCATCGTGGAATCCGTCGGATCATACTCTGTCTCCTGAGTTTGGTGTTTCCAAGTTTACCGAAGGTCAGATGTTGGAGCCCATATCATGTGGAGAGGAGGAGGCGTGCCCAGCCGACACTTACATATCAACAGAAATCGCTCAACCGAAAGCAGTCTATTCTCAGGATTCTTGTCAGGACAATTCCCTAGACTGTCCTAGAGGCTGTAATGGGTAACATACTTCTTATATTTTGGTGCTATCTATTTGGGAATCAAACATATCAACTATATACACAAAGACCGTCTACAACGCAATATTTTTGTTGGATTTGTTCCCATCATTGGATATAAAACAGAAGCGTAAATAAACGATCACTTGTTAATCCCTTTTTTGAAAAATATATGTACCTAAAGCATTTACACTCTGAAAGTAGCCAGGTTGCTATCATCTGGATGTTTAATCATCGTGCAATCGTCTCAATACCCCGTATTTCACTTCTACAACCTGCGACAAATCTTTGCGGCTTCGATGTATCCGCCAGCTTGCCTTCCACAAGATATATAAATTTGGGCGGGATATCATGCTTTTCATACTGTCCGACGTAAATTCAGCTCTTCATTTCGGCAAATACTCCCCTTTTCCCGCCGTTACCATGGCGGTCGACTCTCCGTCAGACCTACCCTGGGATCCTACAAACCTCGTGGTAACTCCGCAGGCACCCTCTATCTCTAGAGCTTTTAAATTAGAAAACATTGGCCTATCATATTCTTTCAACGCTACTTTATCTACTGTCTATATCGCTTCCACTCGAACCCTTACAGCTTTTACTACCACCACTGAAACCGTAACCAGAGATGTCGATGTTACATTCACGCAAAGCCCAAATGCAGAAACGGATTCTCCAGAACCTTCATGGACTTCAGAGTATTCGCAATCATACAAGCATCTAAAGCTACCTGTCGCAGATGCTTCTTTTATATCCTCAGTCACAAACGCAACAACCATCACAAACGCTATATTTTCGCGCAAAGCAGTGATCGTATGGTCTTCATTGTTCGCCGCGTTCTTACTATTCGCTGGCGCGGTTTTCGGTTTGCAAAAGGTGATGAGAAGGATCCGCGCTCGGAGATGGATCAAAGAGCATGCTAGCGGGATACTGGAGATGGATCAAAATAATGGCGGCGTAAGTAGTGGTGTTGCTGGAGGTAATACGACTATCGGCAGTACCCAGACATCTCAGGGTGGAAGTTGCGCATTTATTGATGGAAGCGACTTGAGCTTTCGCGTGGATGATGGCGTGGATGGCAGAACTGGGAGTTGGAGTAGACGGCGAGATGGGAGGATGAAGCGCGGAGGGAGAATGAGGAAGAGCCCCGTGAAGCCGAAGATGATCAAAGAAGAGGTGTAATGCTAGCATGTAGCTAATCTAAAGTGAAAAATCCGGTATTGAAGGCCGGCGAGTACTTCACGGAATCTGATAGATGCCATAAGATGGTTAGGACTAATATTAATATCAAATTGCGAATGTGACACATTTTAAGAAACTTTTATTATATTTAGAATGCTCAAGTCTATATACCACACTCCATAAATTCCCAATTTCCTCCCAGTAGCCATACGCACCTAACTTTTATTTTTATTTTCATATATACAACTTCACCCTCTTCTTGTGGCCACCATTTCGCCGTAGGTCACTATCACTTCGGGGGATCCTCAATTAAGCCTTCCTGTTGTTAGCCTCGCGATAGTAATCAGAGATAGTGAAGGCGACATCGAGAGCCTGCTTTCCATTGAGTCTGGGGTCGCAGTATGTTTGATAGTTCAAAGAGAGATCTTTGTCAGTCAAGCCCTCAGAGCCTCCGACACACTCGGTCACCGCATCCTATCAACAAGGTCATTAGCGTCTCCCTCCCGGAATAATATGGATGGAATGTGACATACCCCAGTCAGCTCCAGGTGGATTCCTCCCAACCAGGTGCCCTTCTCCTTATGGATCTTCAAGGCTGAGAGAATCTCTGACATGATGGAAGAGTATTGGCGTGTCTTGACACCAGATTCTGGCGACGACCTCGTGTTGCCGTGCATAGGGTCACATTGCCTAGAATTGTCGTCAGAAAAACGGTCTCTCAATCATAAATCTCTTTTTTTTTCAACTTACCAGATAACGGGGTGCCCGGTCTTCACAACAGCGTCAATATGACCCGGGAGAATCTTTTTAATCTTTTCACATCCATATCTGGTGATCAAGGTCACCTTTCCGGGTTCTCTGCTCGGATTGACGATATCCAACAAGCTTCCGAATTCTTCTTCTTTGAACGACGGCCCAACCTTGATACCAATCGGGTTCTCGATACCTCTGAAATACTCAACGTGCGCACCATCCAACTGTCTCGTTCTGTCGCCGATCCAGATGAAATGGGCGGAGGTATTGTACCATCCTTCCTTGCCGCCATTGACACCAGGAGTGGGCTTCCACTTCCTGGTGAAGCTCTGTTCGTACTCTAATATCAACCCTTCGTGTGATGTGTAGAAATCAACGCCTCTCAGCGAACTTGACGTGTCGGCGCCGATTGTTTTCATAAAACTCAGACTTTCGGTGAGGGCTTCCACAGTTTTCAGATACTTTGCTTTGACTTCGGAATCTTGGACGTGGGAAAGAGACCAGTTGAAGGGATGGTGCAAATCGGCATAGCCGGCGGAGAGCTGGGTGCGGATGTAGTTTAGGGTGGTGGAGGAGTGGAAGTAAGCTTGGACGAGGCGGGCAGGTTCCGGAGTTCGCTCGCTGGGGTCGAAGCCGTTGATGTTGTCGCCACGGAAAGATGGGATCTCCTTGCCATCAACAATTTCGGTAGGGGAGGAACGAGGTTTCGCGAATTGTCCCGCGATACGGCCGATACGAACGACGGGTAGACGGAGGCCGTGGATCAAAACGAGGGACATCTGCAGGAGAAGTGCGATCTTGGCATCGATCTGGGACTCGGTGCAGTAGTCGAACAGTTCGGCACAGTCGCCGCCCTGCAACAGGAACGCCTTGCCCTCACAGACGGCCTTCAGACTCGAGCGCAATTTGTTGATCTCCGTCGGGTGGACAATCATGGGCAGCGACTCGAGCTTCGCCAAAGTCTTCTCGAAGGCAGCACGATCCGGGTAGGCAACATCCTGCTTGATCGGCTTCGATTGCCAAGACGATGGGGTCCATTCCGCCGCCGTTTTGGCAGCCGCGGCTTGTGATTTCAGGGCTTCGGTGAGCGAGGAGGTACGAAGGATAGCGGCGCCCCGGGCAGCCTCGCTGAGGGGGAGGTGTATCGGAGGGGAGGCCATGATGTGATTGTGCGCGGCGACTGGCTGTGGGGGGGTGCGGGGAGGTCAGCGAGGGACCTTTATCGATAGCGCTGGGCGGGCTGCAACTGCCAATTGCGTACACTTGCGTAGTTTACCCTCTGGCACGATAGAAATGGCGAACACGCAAGGACGGAACACAATAATAAATATAAATAAATCTCAGGATCGGATCTACCGCGGTACCCGGTACATAGAAGCATGAGTCAGAGCAGAGTCGTCCCTGAAACTGCGAGACATCGGACGAACAGGGCACAAACGGGAACGCTGCAGCGGGTTCCGACGGCTCTGCAAATTTTGCCGGGGATGCGACGCCGCGACCCGGTGTGGACATGTGTTGCATATTGGTTGACCGTTGAAGCATCGGTAGTCTGGGCCATTTACCAGAAGATTTCGAAATTTTGTCGCCCTTGAGTACATGAAACCGGGGATACGTTGGCTGCATTCTCATAATATCATCTTCCTGCGAGATCTTGTAATTGATTGTACAGTTACTTGGAAAGAAGTGATATATATTTATATGTCTAATATTAATGGATCAAGTCTTCGCGCAGAGTAAAATGTAAATTGGCAATCGGTGGCCTCGCTAAATTTTGTAACTTAGTAGTAATAAAAATAACACGTTAGGATAACCTCTGGGTTCAGAATCGTTCGAGTTCATGATGTTCAGTATATTCGTGTGATAGCGATGACTGAGGAGGGGATCATATAATCCGACGATTGGAGAATATTTATATATTTTTATCTATATATATACATATAATAATAGACAAATTTGGGATCGCTAGTTCTCCTCAATGATCACAGATAGTTCTTGCGGCGCGATAGCCAGGCCTTCTAACGTGATCGGCGGTCATCCTTTTCAAGGCAAGTGCTTCGATGCATCGATGCGACTCCACAAAAATAAAACTATAAAGTAGAGCCCTAAAACTCCAAGAAGTCTAGTTGAGTAAACTAATCACTTTGATCATTTAGATTTTTGACAAAACAATTGCTTTGACTCATAAATACGAGCTAGGTGTGACACTAATCTAGAAGATTGGTTAATGATATATACGAGTTCGCTCAAGCAGTACTATTACGTACCAGCAGGTAATCTATGACATTTAGTCAACTTTTCATAATAGTTACTGTCACTAATTTTGATGCAGGGTGCGTTTGAGCTATTCTGTGGAAGTCGTGGATGCAATGTTACATTTGGGTGCTTGTTGAGAGATATTCAGGTCCGTGAATCCAGAGTAGACCGCGTCGACCGGAGATCTCGAGGTCACTTCTACGTAGCATCCTAGAGATCTACAATTTACAGATATAGATATCCTCGCTTGCTATAAACTATATATGTAACTACTTAAGTATAAGTAAAGACCTACGTAAAGTAAAACTACCCTATGAGTATTAGGAAGCCGACTATCTATTTTACGCTTTTCCGATCTGTAATCCGTGCTCCATCATGCCTTCCTTCCTTAACCTGCGCTGGGGGCTATTTGCCCAATTCGTAACAATAGCTTTCGGCGTTCAAACGGAGACGACCGTAGTGGTATTTACAACCGTTCAACAAACCGCAATACTCCCAGGAACGTGCAGTCCACAGGAACTACCTATGTGCGCCAATCTACTATCAGCATGGAACATTCTCAGCCCTAGTTCCGCAATTGGAAGCGCAGACAGCACTTTAGATCCTACCAAGACAAAAACTGGTACGGGCCCTGAAACCGGAACGATAACTACTCCTCGGACTAGAACGGGTACGCGTACAAGACCTACAGGTACCTTATCTGGTTCAATATCCGGATCCACAGGAATTATCTCAGGTTCGAGTAGCAACACCCCGGGCTCGCCGCGCCCGCGGCCAACAACCGGCGGATTCTTTATAACGACCGAAGATGGGAAATACGTAATGGCGAACGGTAGACCTTCAACGCCAGAGGAAGTACTTTTCATATCAATTGAAGATGCCGCCGCTTTGAATTTAGAACCGAGAATGCAACCGCCGGCACAGGTCACCCAAGGTTTCGATCAGAGCAAATACGTACTCTTCTACGGCCAGTTGAGCACTTACGACTCCAAGTATTTTCTCTATTTTAATCCAGAAAAGCCCCAGGCGAGATGGGGACCTGTTGTAGTCGCAGATTATGTCCAGGGTTTCTATGATGAAAATTTGGTTAGGGATGGCTGGGATGCGGTGATTGTTGTAGCCTCACGGCCGGGAGAGCTGTCATCCGGTAAACAGCTCTTAAAGATGTTTTTTAAGGGCAGTCTTTATGATACCTACGGAGAGCCTACTACAAAAGGGATCAAAGGGTATAACCTCAGGCTGCTACGGCATGACGTCCCCGTTCCCGTAAATTACGTTGAGATGCCTATCGTTACTGCTGTCCTCTACCCAAAGATCGTAACCACCACTTCAAAGCCCCCAGATGCCTACGTTGTGATTACGTCTGCGGGCTTACAAAGCTACTGCTTTTCCTTACTTAGCTATAAGCCCGCTAGGACGACGGGTGGGACAACAAGTGGGACAGGTTATTCCACATCTACGAGCACATCCACGAAGGTCTCTGTATCTATAACTCCTAGCTTTGCGGTGAGCTCCTCGTACTCTGTCACGATTTATAGTCCGGTAGAAGCATCCGATGACGCCCTAGTTCGACGCGCCACGACACCGACGGAGCTAGTCTCCTATGACGCTACTCAGATCAAGTCAGCGTGCTCTAGAGCTGTAACGCCGGGCGCCGTTCTCACAACCTATTCAACCAGCACATCTTACAACTCTGTATCTGTTTTCGTCAAATCCACAGGTAGTACGACTACCTCAACTAGCGTGAGCGTTTCAGTCTCTGCCGCTAGTGGATCGTTAGAACTTCCCGTTCCCCTCAACGGATACTTTCAATTACAGGACCAAAGTTTATCTACATGGTTCAAGCAATTTTTATGGTGGGACACATCGGCTCACAACCCATATCCTAACTATTCGCAAAGCTTGAAAGCTCAGAAGGATATCTATTGGGAGGCTCACTGGGATCCGACCGAGCGGGCATACTTTTTCAGTAATGTCATGTGGTACATGGATGGGGGCATCAATAAGACGAGAATATTTTATTTGACTTACCGTTCCAGTATAATTAACATAGAAAACTTCATGGATTCATATTTTGTCACCACTGTCTCTTCATCAATTGGACCATCAGCCAGTTTCGCCTATCTATACTTCGATTACACTGACGGCTATGTTGTGCCACGACCTAGCGCGGATATCCGCAACACAATTTGGATTTGTAATGATACTCTAGCAAACGCTGCAGCACCGAAACTTTGGT
This sequence comes from Dactylellina haptotyla, assembly GCA_031310005.1. Classification (NCBI taxonomy): domain Eukaryota; kingdom Fungi; phylum Ascomycota; class Orbiliomycetes; order Orbiliales; family Orbiliaceae; genus Dactylellina; species Dactylellina haptotyla. Next base: position 7,464,339 of record CM062379.1, on the reverse strand, counting down.
TTTATCGACAGGCTGGGTGGCCAAACAAGGTTACTCAAATTGGTGACAGCAACTACGATTTGTCGGATTGTAAGACCATACCTCGACTGAAGGTGGTTAAATGAAATCCCCTATTTCTAGCAGTTTTATCCACTATACTGCAATAACAAATATATACTTTACCTGGGCAAAGTAAGCGATTGAATTGGAATTTCGCCAAATATCAGCTGTTACCCGCGGGCCCGCGAGACCAGCTATTACCATAAGAGTATCGGGGTACTTACCTTGAATTTATGTGTACCTGAGCATAGAGAGCCAGTGTAGATCTGGCGGGTCTGCAGTTGCAAGCTGCTGTATCTCATTTTTTGTTCAGCATTTGTATAATATGAATTATATATTCAAGCTTTATATTCCGAAATATTCATGTTGAAACTACAGTGGAGCGTTTCGATTTGGATCCACAAGGTTGAAACCACTCAAAAGGATAGAAGTTTGGATAGATAGACAATTGAATGAGCATGCACAATATGAGCTTGTCAAAGAACTTGGTATTGGGCAAATCCGAGCATTCTCAGAATCGAACAACTTCTTTAAATACTTACCTTTCCATAGATGCCGCCTGCAGCCCAGGTAGTTGTACTCTTCGATTGTTTCTTATTAATTCAATAAATGTAAGTTATATTTCTATTTTGACGATAATTAGACCTTATTAGACGATAGTACCGATATTTCGACTGAATTGATGAATCCGAAGGGACTAACAGCTTCCGCGATACAAGATATTCACATAAAATCTTCCTATAAATTTTACAGCTATACAGGTTGCAATATCCCGCCTCACCATGACCTAAATTTCGGATTTAGCGTAGCTCCAGGCGCCGACAGCAAGTTAACAGATTATGGTGCGCGGTAAGTATTCCGGATTTATAATATTGCCTACTATAACTTCGCTGGGGCTACAAGTTCATTAAAAGTATTAGCGCTAAACGCTGTGAGGCAGGTATCGTGACATAGGGACTTACTATTCAGTAGCTTGATGCCCCAGTTCCCCCCAATAGCGTCGAATGCTGCCTCATAGCCATTCCAAAACCTGCTTCCAGTATTCACAAACACGCGCTCGTACACCCCGCCCCCTGGCCCGCTCACAATTCCTGCAGTATTAGTCGCACCCACATAAGCTGGTGCGGTGTCCTCCTGAGAAGATCTGGCCGCGCCTTTCCCATTAGTCTTGAGGGCTGTTATAATATACCCGCCTAGCGAACTCTCAAAATCAGGTATCCTTATATCTATATTATACGAGTCCGGAATGGGCTTTGGGACATCTGGTGATGACAGATACATTTGGGGGACGCCCGTGTCAGCCAATAGGTAGCCACTACGGAATTCACCACGGTTTATTGAAACCATGGCGGTGGCCATGGCCCAATCACGGTAGTCTGTTGCGTTCGGTTGCTTGGATAGCCCCGTGAATTTGAAATATTGGGTATTTTCCGCCGTGAGACCCCAGGTTAAGGACTTTGCTCGAACAATATAACCTGAAAATCAAATTAACATCAAATCTCCAACAACACGCCTGGACAATTCTTACCCAGATGGTATTTATTCGGGCTGTTGATCAAACTGATACTTTTACCATTCACCTCGTACACATTCAGCAGCGGATTCTTATCTGGTGTACACATCACCATTCCATCCTGCTCTCTTCCAAATCCAACGCCCATATACAACCCGGTCAACATCCCCGACTGTGTATCTGTAGGAGCAGTACAAGTTGCTCCTTGAGCATTCGTGAATTTGGGACAAATGTAGTATGTGTCAAAAACAAGAACTGGCACTGTGGATTTGAGCAAGTCGATCAGCTTGCCACTAGAGTCCTTCGAATGGAATATCAGCGTCGTTGGCACCCAATAACCTAACGGAATAATTCGTCAGCAGGTAGGATCTAAAATCCTTAGATCTTCAAACTTACCCGAATACAACTTTTTCGAAGAAGAAAGAAATTTCCAAGCTTTCTCATGCTTCACGGCTTCTTCCCAATTCCCATTAAAGTCGTTAAGCCAAGTCCCCTTGCCGATAGTTATCCCAGTCTAACCCCCAAATTAATAGTTGTTAACTAGGAAGTGTTGTTTTTGTTGGACTCACCGATCCGGTATCCATCTGAACCCCGTCATTGCCAGCGAACTTGCCGTTAATGGTCATTAGAACCTGGGGCGGACCGTTATCCGGGAACTTGCTCGCCGCCGTGAACGGAATGTCGACCGTGGTCTTCACGTCGCTCGGGATATCGAGTTCGATCCAGCTCGGGCACTGGATATCGAGGACGCCCCCTGTGCTTCTCTTGTCATGGCCGAAATCCTCAACAGTCGCGTTCCCAGATAGAAATTTTGGATTGCCATTATTATCACACATTGCAACAACCTTGGAAGAGGTTGTGAGAGGAAGAAATGAGAGTAGAGAAAGGGGTAAAAATAAATGGTGCGCATGAATTCGCATTTCGTGGGAGCTTCGCGGCCACATGTTTATATGCACCCTGGCCCTAAGTTACACAAATTAGCATCCCCTTCTACATGCCATTTTAGAAATGGCGAGGAAGGTAGTCTCTAACCTTCCTCTAAGTTGTCGGGGCAAGGTCAGCGCTGTGGAATTTTTATCGTATTCGTTTGCCACCAATGCCGCACGCCGATATAGGATGTTTAAGGTCCAGCAACGAGCGAAAGCACAGTAAAGTAGTCTTCGAATTTTTAACATGTAAATTGGCCCGAGTTATGGACAAGGGAGGTCACGATGGTAGTGTACGGATGGGTTTTATATCAATCGATAGAAATACTGTGTTCAAGATCAGGGCGACGGAGCAATTTTGAGATGCTTCGTGTTCCCTAGATGGAATGCATTAATATGTGTTGGGTCAATCGCCCAAGATATCTGAAGAAACGAGATTTATATATCTTGGAGTTTTCAAAAAAAAAATATTAATTAATTAATTAATCTCCAATGAAGTAATTAGCTATGCTATTGGTAATCCGAATGTATACTCTATTTTACAGTGTAAGAAGTTTTGTTCTCTAACCGGGTCCACACTTTTCTCTCAATAATAATATATACCGTGCCGGCTAGTTTCATCTATAACCTTTGTCCACTAAAATTCGCAAAGTAAGTTAACGTAATTAACCACTCCCGCGAAACCCAGTGTTCAACAGTCCATCACCGCCTTGCGTGCCTCGGAGGACGCCATTGAGGCCTTTAGATATTATCAATCGCTTCAAAGAAGCAGGGTCGAGACTCGGATTCTTTGCGAGTTCGATAGCCATTGCTCCTGTGACTGCAGGGCAAGCCATAGAGGTACCAGATTCCGGGAAAGTTGAACTGTTGCACGATCGAAATATTATTATATACTCTATTCAATTAACGGATATATCTTAAGAAAGCGGAGAGAAACTTACGTTGGCCCTTGATTGTACGTGCTGACAATTCCCTCACCTGGGGCGTGGATATCAATACATGGACCAAAGTTTGAGAAATCCGCTTTTTGGTCTCGGATATTAGTGGCACCGACAGTGATGATTGGTAGCTGTCGAGAGAATGCCGCAGGAGAAAACTGGCAAGCGTCTGTGTTATCGTTGCCACCTGCTACAGAAACATGAATCCCTGCCTCAGTGGCACGCTGAAGCGCTTGGAAGAGGCCCTGAGCAAGCCCTGGGCCACCAAGAGACATGCTGAGAATCGAAGCTGCAAGGAATAACCGGGTTAATTACGACATTCTGCGAGGCAAGTATTCAATTACGAACCTTTGAACCCGGGCTCTGCCTTTCGTTTATTATGCGAGGCAAGAGCAAAGTCAACGCCAGCCATAAAAGCTGAGAGAGTCCCTTGGTTCTGGTCGTCGAGAACCTTAACTCCCCAAAGGTTGACATTTTTCGCAACCCCAAACGTCATTGAGCCAACTGTTCCCGCAGTGTGGCTTCTATCGCAGTAAATATGCTATTAGCGCCTGCAGACCTTGAGACTGCAAGAGAAGACTTTAAAGACATACCCGTGACCGGCACCATCTGTCATATCGTTTCCAAAGGCAGTGAATACCATCTGTGCCCGACCTCCAAAATCCACATGCTCAGTATTGATTCCCGTATCGAGCATATAGACATCAACGCCGGATCCAGCCGGCTCTTCAAAGTCGTAGTTAAATTTTAAGTCGGTCACCTGCCGACCATTTGATACCAAGGCTCTCTCGCTAGAGATGCGGCCGAGATTCCAAGGAGCTGTGCTTTGTCGAATTATCGCTCCAGAATTTTGCTGTCGCTTCGCCAGAGCCTGAAACCCTTGATGATTGGTCATATTGGCGATTTTGTAAGCTGGGTTCCGTGGTTGAACCGGAGCGGACCATACTATGTCCTTTTCTACAGAAGCTACGTTTGGCAACGACAATATACTGGCACCTTCCGATTTCTTCATGCTCATAGTGAATGCTCGAAAGTTTGTGCCAAAAGTACGCATGGGACCGTAGTTTGTGCCAAAGGTGTGAACATTCTCGGAAGCGGCATAGGATGACTCTGACATGTTGTAGCCCATATCTTGAAATACTTGGCCCCAAGGACGCTTATCATCGTCCGCTAGGATGACAACATAGTTGTCGGAGGCATCTTTTGCAAGCTCACTAACATGGTTTATCGGAGCTGCAAGGACAGTCGACTGTGTGAGAATAAAAAGAAACCCCGATAGAATAACGGTTGACTTCATTGCGTTGGACGCTCAAATAGTATCGCAGCGGCACCTGGAAGAAGATTTAATGAAAAAGAAAAAATATTAAAAGATATATTTATGAAGTGGTATGAAAGATAGAATAGAATAGAAGCACAGCTGGTGTGCGTGTATCTAGGGAACCTGCCCAAAGAAGGAAAGAAAAAAGAACAGAAATATTAATGAAAGGAATGGACTGGCAACGATATTTGAATATGATTCTATAGTGATGCGTGGTCGAACTAATTGATCTTTATAGACCCACATCTTGCAACTTATATACTCGCAAACTCTAAAGCCCCCACATAATAATATGGTAGCATATAGGCATGTATGTCATCTTTCTTTTTTCGATCTCATCGCAAAACTCCGCGGAAACAATTTTCCGAAAGTAACGTGGGCCGTGTAGGACGTCATGGAATATTACGGCCGCATAAGCCGTTTGGCTTCTAGAAGCCAAGCTTAATTGCCTCGAGCGCACCTTGTACCCTGTCTATAGGACATATTATCCTGGCAAATAGTATTTCGCAAGATACACGCTATTTCTGTCCCCTGTCGAGGAACTTCCAAGGCCGTCTCTTGTGTTGCATGATGTTGGAGGATTTTACCTGTAACATTTGGGGCTAGATTTCTCGTACCTGAGACGTCATGCGAGATCTGGGCCTCCGGGTTTCGGGTCCGTCGGAAGTTCGGGCTGCCTTTTTCATGGAAGTAGAGCCGATAGAATAATTATTATGTAAGAGAACATATAATTTTCTTTGTAAAGTCATCAGATCTATACGGTCGTCGGGAAACAGCGTTCTTTTGATTTCCATGCGATCGAAAAACTCCGTTTCGTACCCATGGATCCTCGTAATCCAACTTCACGATCGTAGTCACTTGATCATCATGCAAACTGAGGATTAGGATTCACTGTCTAATAAGTTTGGAATTTCGTGCTAAATAAATTTGTAGGAAATACTTTTAAATAACCATGGACACCCTTGCCGTAAAAGTAAATATTAGAAGTATACAAGTATCCTTGAGAAATGGCCTTATGAAACGAACCCCTTCAAGATATCATTCCTCTCCGCCCTCCGCCGCCTCATATCGGTACTACTTAATTTGGTTGCGACAGAGCCATCGCCACCGACCAAGCCAACAGTGAAAACTTCTAGATCGCTCCATCCTTGTTCTTTTCTCTTGTCATTAATCATCTGACCGCCGCCTTTAGTTTCCTCGCTGACAACCAGGCAACTAACTTCTTCCATGGTGATTGTGGGGCCGAAGGCATCTTGAATTTCATGCATTTCGACTGTGATAGCCGTTTTCCTGACCGGGGAGGAGAGCTTGAATCGTTTGATTCGGGATGAGGTTGGAAGATCGCTTTCCATTTCCATGGCTGTATCCTCTGATGAGTTTGTTGCGGGGCCAGAATCGCCAATTATTCCACGTAAGAAACCGATTGTTGCTTCGCACCGGGTTTCCCACGATGTAACGAACTCCTTGTGTTTCTTGTTTTTCAAAAGTTCGGATCCGGTCAGACCGATGATAATTTTTGGAGCGGTGGCATGGGAATTGATCATGTACGCGGTCATCGTGAGGAGTAGTTTATGGCCAGCATGAAGATAGTCAAATGTTCCTCCCACTGACCAATTTAAAAATCAGCAATGTCACTTCTACAGGGAAAAAAAGCACAGGGCGCACATACCACAAGATATAGTATGCTCTTCTCTCAGCGGAAGTTCTTTATCTCCGGCTCTGTTCTTCCACCAAATCTCGTGAACGCTATCCGGTTCCAGCTGCAAGGGCATCGCATTTTTACAATTCGGTCCGAACAACTCGTCCACCTCATCGTCGACGGAAAAAATAGAACCCCAGCGTCCTAGCTCGCTGGACCGCCTAAAGTCGGTCCAGTGTTGAATAACCCCGCCGCACGCATTGTAGTCTTCGTGAAGCAGAATAACATTGATGTCAATCTCGTCGTTGATTCCTTCGGTTAGAGTGTATATCTTGTTGACAATAGCTGAGACCTCATAGAAAGAATGGCGCCGGGAAATACCAGATGGCAAAGACTGGATTGACAATGTCACGGCAATATCGAGATACTTGATAGATGTGATGGAGGAAGAGGAGAGCAGAATCGCCTGGGTGATGGCAGAGTGGAGTTCGGTGAGCGAGGTGGGGAGGGTCCGCAGAAAGAGGAGATTGCGAGTAGTCGCCATAGTTGGCGACAATATATATGTGTTCACGCAACTAGATTGCTTGTCGAAGGGCCGGGAAGGAAAAAAGAATGGTCGCGACGGGCCGTATTTACCTCTGCAGCTTCATCAGATGAATTGGCGATACCCCGCATGCCGCTTCCATAGCTGAAACAAGGCAGGCAGGCAAATCTCCAAGAAAAGGATCCGGGGAGGATTTGCAGGGTCTTATATCTTTCCAGTTAGAACCAGCCAGAGCCAGTCATAACGGGAGTTTGGAACGGGTACGTAAGTAGGTCCTCGTCAATGACGGGCAATCAAGGTGGAGTCAGGACGGGCGGTGGATAAATTGTTCGGGTCCATGCACTCAAGTCCGTGTGCCTCCTCGCTATCTGCCTCTGCTCGCTCGTCTCTCGTCTTTCGCCCCGCGGTACAACCGTCGGTTGGCCTGTATGCGGACTAGGCTGGTACCTGGCCTTCTCCGGATTGTGGGGAAATTCGACTCGTTCGACGGATTGTTCTATCGGAAGAATCTCGACCGATTGGTCAAACAGCCCGCAGGCGATGCAGTGCAATTATACTGTTATCGTGTCGCGAGAATACGCTGCAGTACCAAGCAGTCCCGTCGACGATATCGTTCCCAGCAAACCGGTACCCCGTCCGGATGCAAATTCGAATAGCTAACTTCGCAAAGTCAGTTCGCAATCCAGCTTTCCGACTCCCTCGGTAGCCTTGTATCCAATAACTAGTCGCTTTCGTGCTCGTGCTTTGTCCGTGCTCGCCGCCGCCTCGTCTCGAAGGGAGCGATGTGTTGACCGGACGTCTCGGCTCGATGCCCGAAAGAGGCCTGACCCGGTCAAGCAACATGGAACAACCACCGCCAGCACAAGATCGAGACCTCGATCCCCAGGCCCAACGACGAGCCAGGTATCGCGAACTCCTGGGTAACATCACAATGGAGAAGGACGGCGCTGCCGAATCAAGCAATCCAAACGAGGGTGGGGCCGTCCTGCCGCCGGAGTTCGAGGACGCCCACGCCGCTGAGGCCACATATAAGGAACCACCTCCTGAGAGATGGGAGACGATACGCACGAGGCTATGGGTTCTGGTATCCTTCTGGCTGATCGCCATATGTCTGGGTCTGCCGCTATGGCACGCTACCACGACTATATACAGGGCGCCGTTGCCCATGCAGGAGATGCAGAACTGGTCTGAGGGGAAGGTACGTCTATCACCCGGATATGGACCGAAGAGTGACACGACCAGACTAAGACATTATATTGCGTATAGCTATGCAAGACGGAATTCCCATTGCTCGTGGAAGTCGAAGCCCCTTCGTTACCAGACGCTGAAAATCTACTTAAAACCGTCCAGCATGCCCTGGACGACGCGAACGACTTTGCGGCGCACAAGCCCCATCACCTGCGGTTGAGGCTCGCCGCGAAGAAGGCGAAGACATCTGATGAAGATTCCAAGGCCGAGAAAGACGAGAACGTAGCGTGTCTACTACGACTGATTCCTGATAGCCAGAATGGTTTTAATCATGAGGTCCAGAGCTCCTCGCGAATCGTCGATATACATTACCCGCAACCCTCCTCGTCGTCACAATCTAGCGTATCAGCCGGCCTCGCCAAATTCGTTGCTGAAACTCTAGAAGTCCTCTTCTCACAGGAGCAAGAACTAATTGAACACTTTCTCTTGCCTCAGACGAGCAACCCAGGGTCGCTGAACGCTCTATCGTCACAGTCCGCTGACGAGGCACGCGATAAGAAGGCACCCCGTCGCCCACGCGCTTTAGCTGCTGATATCAGCCGCCGTATGTCGCGTGTCGTCAAGTATTCCGCTAACTACCACCTCACCTTCTCGCTCTTCACTGCCACATCTCTTCCTGCCTCTTGGGATATCGAATCTGCCGTCTCCAACTACCTGACTCCATTACTATCCGCGTTATCCCCAATCTCCAATTTCACCATCTCTACCCAAGTCCAGTATTACGCCTCAATATCCTCGAGTGTAACGCCAGCCTACGACGAAGATCTAAAATCCTGGGTCCTAAAGAAGGAAGACCTCTCCAGTTTCATAAATTCCGCCGAATGGCCACTGGCATCCATTTCCAACGACCCAAATCTCAACTTCATCCTTTACGTTCCCCACCCCTCTATTTCCCCGCTCACCATTCCCTCAGCTACCCACGCAAACTCTTTCCTTTTACCACAATGGGGCGGTGTCACGATCCTCAATCTCGGACAGAACACAGATCCGTTAGGCCATCTCTCACATCCTACACTTAAACCCGCGCTGGAAACCTTTGCAACCCACCTTCTCGCGCTCCTCGGCGCACCACCACATCCCGCCTCCCTACCAATCCGCTTGGATTCGCTCACTCGCCAGCGTTCCGCTGAAGTCCTAGTCTCGGCCTCTTCAACTCTCGGTTCCCTTCAGCGCCTCGTCAACGCGCTCCCATCCATCTCCGTCCCGTCCACCGTTGGCACTAGTGTCAAAGACAGCATTCACCATCTTTCACTAGCATGCGAGGAACTACGCAAGGGAAGATTCGTTAAGGCTTTAGAAATGGGAAGAATAGCACAGGAAGAAGCCGAGAAAGCATTCTTCGAACGGACGATGGTCGCACAGGTTTATTTCCCAGACGAACATAAGTTAGCCGTGTATTTGCCATTATTGGGCCCTGTAAGCGTACCTTTAGTGTTAGGCGTCTTCAGAGAAGTCAAGAGAGTGATTGCAGAGCGGAAGAAGGCAAGGGTAGGATAGATATTTTAAAATCCAATTTTATTGTAAGCGCTTCTTTGTAGATTTAAGACTTTATAGCATTACCATTTGTACAATTTTCATGATATTTCCTTTTATTCGCGAAACCAAAGCCATGCTCCCTCGATCCTCGTTTCAAACAGGTCTTTTGCGGATCCTGCGTAGATGGGTCTATAGATAAAATGTATGCTTTACTATCTATCTAGTGAACTAGTCAGATTTAAAATAGTAAAAGAGGTAAATATGTATACAGTTGGAAGCGAATGGATGCTTTACTGCGATCGATAGTGACTGATGCTAAAAGCGCACTCAACTACTAGGGAATATAAGTTGGGAAACAGGGAGGTAAAGGAGAAAGAAAATATATAGAAATAGAAAAGAAAAGGGACGAAGAACGAAGAACGCTGAAAGAGCTGGAGAGATTCAACGAACATAGCCTCATTAAAAGGAAATAAGAAAAAAAGAAATTCGATATCCGACACCGCTAGGATAAGATGCGAAACCGTTCAAAAATGCAGGAAAATCCATCGTCAGAAAGGTCGACTTGACCGGTAAGGACAGGACGCCAGATATCGTGGGAAGTACGGGTATATGAGGTTACGTTGGGGTAGGGTTCGGGGGCATGAAATCGTGAACAGGAAGCAGGGCCAGAAGAGTGATAAAAGGAAAAAGCGAAAGGCGAAGTAAAGCAAAAGCGAGGGGAAACAGATGCAAACCAAAAATACAAATAGCCGCCAGTTATAGTAAAAATGTTTTTAAGTGTTAATATGTTATCGTCAGAAGGGAAGAGTTATGATGTTCTGTCGTGTTCCGCGCCATCACAGATCCCGGAAATACTTCTTCCCAGTGTAAACATCCCGCCCGACGACCCATCTTTCCCAGTGAACCATCTGCAACTCTGTCACCGCCACCCCGTTATCCTCCAGATCCACCTCTAGATTTTCCAAGTCTTCAAAGGGGTCCTTTGGTATCTTCACGCCCATTCCATTCAAGCCAGGCCGTTCCACAACACCGACAGGGATCAAATGCACATCCCGGCTGGAGGTGCCGGCGCTGCCGGCAGAATTTGACGGTCCCGCCATATCTAAGCTATCTAAGGAGTGGCTTGTAGTAGGGCTCCCAGCCTCATGCCCCCGTCCGCCTCGGTGAGTTGAGGCTCGCGAGTGGGTGCTTCGCGAATGCGAGCCACTGCTGGAGCTCTCTCCAGCATGGCTGTGGTGATCTCCCATCCTGCTTCCGGAATTGCTCCCATCAAGGGATATATTGAAACCGAGGTCGAAGCTGCTGGATGCACCTGACATGCCCGTATGACCGGTCATGTGACTCTCCTCGTCGTCAGCATCATGCTCATCCTGGAAGTTATATTGTGACATCGACGGCCGCGAATCGAATTCCTTTTCGTAGCCAATATTGTCCAAAGATAGCCATTCGAGATCAAGGGCTTTCAGAGCGATGACAATATCGCTCCAATACGATTCTTCCTTGAGGTATATACTGGCTAGTCGGATGCCGCGGAGAGTATGCGCATGCATATTCACCTTGTTGATGATTTCCTCGGACGTCAATCTCCAGCTCTCGATCCCGAATATTCGTAGCTTTGGCCAAACCGCACCGTGGAATACTTCTTCTAGTTGCAGGCGGAGAGGCGATGCGGGAAAGAAACCGATATGCAATTCCGTCAAGTTTTGGGCGGTATGGAAGAGGGTTTCGAAGAACTTTGAGAGCATTGTAATCTTACCCTCCAATTGAGCTTGCAGATACCAATCTCTATCGGACATGTGATTAAAGTTGAGCTTGAGATATGTGAGCTGGCTCCAGGTGGACAGCCCGAGTTCCTGGACTTCCGGACTTAGAGACAAGAGACTCTGAGGATTCATCCTAGGGGATACGAAGGAATACACCGGAGGTCGACCATAATCCAAAGCCTGCAGCATCGTGTGAACAGCATGCTGGCAAGCAGGTATCCATTTGCAATCAACGTAGTCCCATTCGTCGTAGTTTTCCGCCAAGTCTAGCAACTTGCTGTCCTTCTCCCCCAATACGGATAAGATTTGAACCTGCTGCAACGAGGTAAACGATTTCATAGCCTTCTTCAAGATCTTAAGATCGTCCCCAGTGTTCATCAGGTGTCGTTGTTCCTCGAACACCTCTATGCAGTGTAACGGTTCTTGGAATATGGCCGAGTATGATCCCACTTGCATGTCAAAATCGTCGAAGTCACGTTTGAATTCGTTGAAATCCTTTGCACCTACAACACATTTCTTAGCCGCTGACCAAAAGCGCACGGTAATGATAGTTTAGAACGGATCTTACCTTGAACGTAAAAGTAGGGCATGAGATAGATGAACTTTTTCACATGGCTGGCAAATACCGGGTGGTCTGCCAGGCTGCTTAGCCGGTCGAAGCTCTTGCTGTTATATCGATGCGCGATAGTGCGGAACAGGTACTGCGCTCCCAGCTCCGCGAAGCGTTTACAGACTAGCCGAAACTGCCGAAGGTCCGCTATAACGGTTTGGCTGCCGACATCATTCTTTCGGGGTGTCCAGAATTTCATCCGGGAGGTGACATCTGTATATTCCGGGTCGAGCTGGTCGAGGACCTCTCGCAGAACGTCGGTGGGTAGGCGATTCATTGTCGTAAATCGAAACGATCAGGCCACTCTCGACGTACGGTGAAGCCCTCAGAAGGGATCCAGGGGGGAGGTTTATCGAACTTCGGGCTATATAATAGTCCTGGGAAAAGGATAATCCGGATGACGAGGTAAAGGAGAAAGGGAGGAAGCCGGCCGGAGAAACACAGGTTTCTATCGAATCTGCGGTCAACCTCCAGCAGACTGGATTCAAGTATGGCAAAACCAGCCAAGATCTTTCAGCCTAGTCCAACAAGCGATGGAGGGTCTGTGCGGAGCGGAGTGATAGGCGAGCAAGCTCTGCGGCTACCTGACTCCAGAGCAGAGAATGGCCAATAAGACTGGTTGTCGTGGGCTTAGCGAGAGACAGTCCGAGGAATCTCGAGCTGAAAGGGCTTTGACAGGGTTTGCTAAATGTGTTTAAACAGTGTCTGAAGGAGAGACTCGAAAGGTATATTCAGCTTCCACCGCGCTGAAAGGAAAGGGTAGTCACGGTTATAACTAGTACTGGGGCAGAAAAAGTCTCGGGATGACCGACTGCTGAAGAACCCGAGGTGGAAGAATATATATATGAGCACGAGGCCACACCCTTCCCGCACTTATGTAGGTTCGTTTACTATTGCGTGCGCATAACGAAATTTACCGCTCATTGAACCAGGCAATTGCAAGGTACTTGGGTCTTTAGTAAATGTCAAGAGGGAAAAAACGCGGGGGGCGGAGGCTAAAAGGACACTACTGAGTAAGCATTCCGAAGTCACAACAATTCAGCTCTTTTGTTTTTTATTTTTTTATTTTTTTTTATTTTTTGTTTCATTTTTCCAATTCCGATGCGTAGGGGCTTACCTCCGAAATCGTATCATGGATAGGCTGCATCTGGCTAGAAGCTTCAAGTACCTTGACGAGTTCGTCATGCTGTTGTGGAACGTTTAAAGGGTCGGGATCCCACAGGCGTTTGCTTCGGTAAAACGCCTAAGCTCCTTCCCTCCTGCGTCGCCACATAGGCAAGCAGAGAAATTTGCGGACAGGTATCCCTGCGCTGTGCAGTAGGACCACCAGAATCTCACGCCATAGATTGGTAAGTTAGGTAGTTAGAATCTTGCAAATGTAACTAAGATCAGCCTACTTCAGAGCGAACCAGAAAGAAAAGAAAAAGGATGCTGTGGAGGAGAGCAAGTTTTATCCCGGGCAAAATGCATGTCAGTCTGCATCAGAAGTAATGCAGAGCAGGCCGCCAACTCAGAGAACGAAAGCAACCGAAGATGACGAGAAGGTTCGAAAGAACAGGTTGAAGGAAGAAAAGATATGCGGGATATACGAGAAAGCGGAAAGCAGAGTTGGGTCGTCGGCAATTTTTATCATGGCCAGACCCCATCCTTTGCACTGTACAGCCAGACAGCGTGCCGCTTAAATCAATGGTTTCGCAAAGCGAGATTTCAGCCTAGCAAGAAAAAAATAGGGCACTGGGTCTAGGGTCTTATCGCATCATGGACAATGCAGTTTAAAACGAGATCCAAGGCTCGAATGGGCCCTGGTGCTCGTCCCCCCGACAAAGAGAATTCGAAAATTTAAGGGTGATGCCCTGTCTCAATTGCGCTTCGGTGGACCGGGACGGGTACGGCAACAATAGTGCAGGTGCCATGTGTCGCTGCAGGAATTGTGCATATAGGTACCATATTCTTTCAAATATTTGGCGCCTTACTCGCAGATGCGTCATCAGGAGTGGGAAACGGGGGCGTCCCATTCATCTCTTTTACGATGTTCGCACTTACGGATATCCTTTAGCCCCCAATTTTCGATGGATAAGGCGAAAATTGGATAAACTCTTTCAACATGATGATTCTGTCCTGCAGATGAGCAATCAGGCAGTGTGGGGAGGCTTTACCCCACGCCCGCCCGTAGATTTCAATCAGTAACTCCACAAATAATCATGCATGACGAGTTTCTAGCTCCTGACGCTTCTTCGCCTTGTAGTTTCGTCGTCGGCTTTCTTTTGTCCGTCCCGGGCCTGGTATTTCCTCGAGGAAGCCGTCACGATCAAAACACCCCGCTTCGGCGACCTGGACCTGGTTTTCGTCCAAAGCCTCCCACATACTTCGATTGATCTGCTTGTCGCCTATCTGCACGCGTCTCGAATCGGTCTCGAGGAATGCATTGGCTATAGGTTCCATGCCATCTACGCTGGTTGTTCCGTCCGCAGTTAAAGACCCAAAATGGGCAGATCCACGTTTGTCCTCGGTAAGTGTGAGGTATTTACCATGCTCGCCATCACCACCAAGTGGCCGCCACAAGATACTCTCTAGCCTTTCGTTTGTTCTCTCGAGTACTTTGCGAGGGAAAGACTGCAGCATTGCGTGTTGGAGTACATCCGACGCAGAGAGCAGTTGCTGGGAGCCTTGTCTGTATATTTGCGTGATCAGGTGATCGCCCGAGCGATTGGTATCCGTCCGCTGTTTTTTAGCCGCCATTGCATCGTTTGGGCCTGAACCAGCATCAATATTGCTCTCGGTGAAGCGGTGTCTCCTTTTACGGAATATGGTATCTATTGCTTGGGGATCTTCTTTGGCAGCATATCCTTCCCTGCTACGATAGATTCCAGTCAACAGTCTATCCAGCGACGACTTGATATGCTCAATAGCTGGAACACAAATTTTAGCTGATAGTTCGTCATCAGCGGAGAACATTTGTGGATTCTCTCTCAATTTTGTTTGGGCGAAGGCAGACCGTAGCATGACTGACGTCAGATATTCGCAAAGAGAATCAGTGGGGCTGACGCCGAGGTCGAGTCGTGGGGTTTGCTGGACAGGCAATGGCCATGCTCTCCACCTATGTTTCAGCGACGGTACAACAGACTTCCGCCGTTTGGATTCTATTTCTTCGGTTCCTTCCGATCCCCCAGCAGACCCAGGTTCTACGTTGAATACTCGTGAACGCCCAAGATAGAACTGATTGAGATGATAGATAAAATGCAAGTGTTGAGAAAGATCCTCCCTTGAGCGGTCATCCAGGGATTTGAGAAGCTTGATCTGCTCTTCGAGAAAGCCCCTGTCGTTGACAGTTCTTCGATCATCCTCGAGGTCATTTGTCGATTGCCTCGATGCAATCAGGCTCGCTGACCGACTTTGTCTTCCTTGTGAAGACATTTTCACGAATGAAGGCGAGCCTGATGACTTTGGGGTTAGCAGGCCGCGCTTGGTATGATATGGAATATGGATATAAATTCGAGTAGACTGTGTCGTATTTCAGCATTAGCTAGAGACATCCCCTACGTGCATACCTATACAAATGTTCTAAATACCTAGAGAAAACCTGGACCTTCTGAGTCCGATATCGATTAAATTTGGCTTAGCTTGAAGAAGGTTTAACCTGTCCAGCGCGGTTTTGACGGATGACTTGGCGTCGTGAACATAAGCTCGGAGTGAATACGGTTATACGAAGCCTCGCTCTGGTCCACAGCCGCGAGATCGATAACTTCCTACCATCCGCCCCTCGACGATGACATAAAAACAACTGAAGAGAGAAGCCGGGCGAGGCTTGCAGTATCTGAGACCGAGTCGTCTGATAAAGGCAACGAGCTTGGCAGGTGTTGCGTCGGGTTGAGTTGCGAGCGAGGTCATCGCCTGGCGAGCAACACCAGCTTGTCCTCCTTCGCTTCAGCTTCTCGTCCTCTTCCTCTTCTTTCCCGTCAACCTCCCTCGCAGTCAGCCATCGCCCGGTCGATACCGCATGGTCCCTCTCCTATTCACAAAAAACGCGAGCAGTCCCGCTTATTCAGCAATTGGATCCTTCAGGCCGTAGAAAGGCTATATATTCCGGCCTCCCGAACGCCCGTCGACGTTGCAATCACCATCCCTAGCCTCTCTACAAACCCCCCGGCAATCCTGAACGGACATCCGCCGAAGTCTATCTGTAACCTACTGCCAATAGAGATATGTCGTCGAATCTCCTGAACGCGAATCTTGCCTCCGATGAAGAGGACGATGATGATTTCGTCGAGGAGGAGGAGGAAGCCCGTCCCGAGAAACGGCAGAAGAGAGACGCCCGCGAGGATGACGATGATGAAGATGATGAGGACGAAGATGATGAGGACGAAGATGACGCGCCCAAATCATCCAGAAGAGACAGGTCCGGAGGGAAATCCAATGGAGCGGACGAGGACGATGACATTGAAGACCTAGAGGAAGACGATGATGACGATGACGATGACGATGAAGACGACGACGACGACGACGAAGGGCCGGTACGCTGTCTATTCTCACCTTCCTCACATGTTGGCTACCGTATACTGACAAACTCTTTGGTAACAGCGTCGCCAACGAGGTCATAAACGTCGGGTTCACAATCCTTTCATCGATACAATGGCCGAAGTCGACGAGGACGACGAGGACGCAGAAGAAGACGATGATGACATGGAGATCGGCGACTTCCTTGCTCCCAGGGAAGAAGAAGAGAGTTTACGTGGTGCCGCGATAGACGACCGGTTCCATCGTGAACTCGACCGCCGAAATCAAGTCAACCTCGCCCAGGATGCAGAAACAATCGCTGCTAGCTACCGCGATCGATACGGCAAGCAGCAAAGACACCGCCTCGGAGATGGCTCTGGCGCTACACCCAAACGATTACTTCTCCCTTCGGTTAATGACCCGTCGATTTGGGGTGTAAAGTGCAAGCCCGGGAAGGAAAAAGAAGCTGTCTTTGCCATCATGAAGAAATTGCAAGACATGAAAGGGACCAGGAACGCGCTGAGCATTATCTCAGTCCTTGAAAGAGGCCAATCCATGCAAGGATTCATATATGTGGAAGCACGTAGGCAAGCCGACGTTTTGACCGCCCTTACCAACATCCCGAACGTGTATGCTCGATCCGGAATGATTCTCGTCCCAGTTGACGAAATGCCAGACTTACTACGCGTTCAAAAACGTGCCGAAATCACGCCCGGAACTTTTGTCAGATTCAAGCGGGGCAAGTATCAAGGAGACTTGGCTCAGGTCGAGAATGTGGAAAATAGCGGGCAAGTGCTCAGAGTTCGTGTGGTCCCACGTATTGACTACAGCGCGAAAGATGATTCCTCCACGATGGTGGATGCTACTGGAAAAAGAAAACGCTTGATGAGCACAATCAAGCCGCCGCAGAGGCTCTTTTCTGAGTCTGAAGCAAAGAAGTATCACGCCAAGGATTTATCTCCACCATCGTACAGTGGTGGACGCACAATTTACACGTATATGGCTGAAACCTACGAAGACGGATACCTTGTCAAGGACGTCCGCATGACAGCTTTGCAGACAGAAAACGTCAACCCAAAATTAGAGGAGGTTACCAGATTCGCTAACTCCGGAGATGGGAACGAGAGCCTCGATCTACAGGCTTTGTCGCAATCGTTGAAAGCTTCTACGGACAAGTACGCTCCATACCAACCAGGCGATATGGTTGAAGTGTACGCCGGTGAACAGGCTGGTATGGTCGGAAAGGTCATTCGAGTCAGAGCCGACATCGTCTCAATGAACGTTCAAGAAGGCCCGCTGAAAGGAAAGGATATTGACGTTCCCTTCAAAGGCCTTCGCAAGAAGTTCAAAGCCGGTGACCATGTCAAAGTTATGGGAGGAAGTAGGTACCGTGATGAAGTTGGCATGGTTGTCAAGATCACCGACGATAGAGTTACCTTTTTGAGTGATCTCTCTATGCAAGAGATTACTGTCTTCTCCCGAGATCTAAGAGAGGCGTCCGATAGTGGTGGTATGGGTGCCGCCACCGGCAAATACGACCTCTGGGATCTCGTTCAGCTCAAGTATGATCCACCAATTAACATTAATTTTAAATACAAACTGACATGGAGAATTCTAGTGCAACCACTGTTGCTTGCGTCATAAAGATTGACCGAGAGTCACTCAAGGTCCTGGACCAAGATGGTGTGACTCGCACGCTTCTACCGTCTCAGATCGCGGCTAAGATCCCGCCGAGACGCAACAATGCAGTCGCTACCGATAGAAACGGCTCTGAAATCCGGACAGAAGACACGGTCAAAGAAATCGCAGGTGGAGAGAATCGGTCTGGTGTCATCCAGCACTTGTACAGAGGATATGCTTTCATTCATAGTAAAGAGCTTCAAGGCGAAACTGGAGGAATCTTTGTCGCGAGGACCACCAATCTTGCCACTATGATCGCCAAAGGAGGCCGTGTTGCAAGCTCTGGTCCGGATTTATCCAAAATGCCAGAGATGATGAAAAAGCCAGGTGGAAACATGGCCCCACCAATTATTATAAGACAAGGAGGTCGGGACAGAATTCTTGGACAGACAGTTCACATCAGGCAGGGCCCCTACAAGGGATTACTCGGCATCGTTAAGGACGCGACCGATGTTACAGCCCGTATCGAACTCCACTCCAAGAACAAGACTATCACACTCGACAAGACCAAGCTAGGGTTCAAAGAGTATGTTATCTCCAAACTAACGACTATTCTTTATTATACTAACTGTAGAATATAGGGGTTCCACTGGTAGGATTCTGAGCTATGCTGAATTTGTACAACCGAAGAAGGGATTCGGTGGTGCACCATCGCACAGCTCCTCTGGCGGTAATACTGGAGGTAGCGGATGGTCAGGAAGTAGAACACCAGCAGGCAACAGCGGCTGGGCAGGATCACGAACTCCCTCAGGTGCTCACGGAGCAAGTGGTGGCAGCAGAACACCTGCCTGGGCTGGTGGGGGTGATGGTGGCAGAACTCCAGCTTGGGCAAGCGGTTCCAAGACTCCAGCATATAATGACGGAAGTCGGACATCAGATCCCTACCGAGACGGCAGCAGAACATCCAATCCTTACCGAGACGGCAGCCGAACCTCAGATCCATACAGAGGTAGTGATAACGATGGATCAAGAACATCTTACGGCCAAACCGTGGGTTCGGGGGGCCGAACTCCAGCTTGGAACCCAGGCAACCGAACCCCCCACCATGGCCCCGGCGAGTCAGCACCTAGAGATAGTGGTAGCGCTTGGGATAGCGGCTCCAAGACCCCTGCTCGTTCTCTTACCTCCATCAATGATCAATGGAACGACAGTTACAATGGTAACTCGTCCAATACGGCTAGAACTCCGGCGGAATATAATGCCACCAGCCCGGAATTCTCAGGAGGCTACAGCGCGGCCACGCCCGGTGCCAGTGGACTTTCTGCACCCACTCCTGGTGGTTTAAACCCCCCTACTCCCGCGCCAGTATCCGCACCAACCCCACGTGCCAACGTTGGACCTTGGGATGCTCCAACTCCCGGCGGCCCAGTCAGCGCTGCTACTCCTGGCGCCTCTGGTGGTGACAGCAGACGGGGCAACTATTACGATGCTCCGACACCTCAAGTGGGCGGTTATAGTTCGGCTAAGACACCAGGTGCTAATTGGGGTAATGATGACGACGATGACGCGCCAGGCTATAACTAAAGAACGATATTACTCGGTCTTATCTACCAGTCATGCCTTCATCCATTATTCTTAGCTTTCAACCTGCGCACTTGTAATTATAGGACAAAATTCGCATTTATCACGACTCTCTTTTCTGTCTCTTTCTTCTAGCAAATACTGCATGTAATCATTAGACAATCAATGAAGGCTGAAAAGAAAAGTCCCTCGACCTCCGCATTAGATTATTGAAGACCGGTAATAATAACACAACAATGGAGACCAAAAGCGAGAAATGTATTGTACGAATTCAAAGTAATAGACGGCGACAAAAGAGCGGAGAAAAAGAAAAACCCAAAGCGCCGACAGCGCCTACCCAGTAGCCGTATCTTCTATTCTAGTTTAGCAACATCCTCCCCGAACAGGTTTATCATCTCCTGTTTAGCATTATAATCATTGATTACCCTTCTTGTCCTTCCCAAAACACCCAAGAGCCCTAGAATCCAGATAACCCAAACCTTGAAAGTGAACATCATACCTGACGTACTTCCACTGCTCCCCTTTCTCATCTCCGACATCCTTTTATTCAACTCCTGGATGGTTTTTATTCTTGCGAAGCGGTGCTCGCTCCACCTTTGAAGGATTTCCAAGCCCCGGGGTTTATCCAATTTCTCCAATTTGGAACTTCCGTAAGCGTAGCTGAGAGCGTACGCTAGACTCTCCGCATCTTCGAATGCCATGGCACCGCCCTGTCCTCCGCTCGGTGGCATCGCGTGCGCCGCATCACCGATCACGACGATCCGAGCCTTCTCAGAATAGAATTTATCCGGTAAATTGTGCAGATAAAATGCCCAGAACCTATATCTTTCCGGATCCGAGAGCTCGACCGTTTTTCTCACCATTTCGTTCCACGGGGAATCATCGCCTCCAAAGATACCGGTTAGGAGTTCCTTGAGTTTTGCCCCATCCCCCGCGTAAGATTTCCAATCTTCTTCTTCGTCAGGTTTGGAGATCGTGGTGAAGAATGTTACTTCGTCGCCCGCCTGGGTGTACGGCCAGATCATAAAGTTCGCGCCGGTTTCGGATTCCGGACCGAACATCATCATAGGGTATGTGGTGTTTTTGGTGTTGTATTTCTCAATCTCAGAAGTAGAGATAAATCCGCCGATGGAGACCTGTTGCATATACTTCGGGTCGTGGTCCTCCGGGTTTGCCATGAAGGATTTGCGAACAGTGGAGTGGATGCCGTCGCAGGCGATGAGGAGGTCACCGGTGGATGTGGTACCATTCTCAAAGGTGACGGTGACACCGCTATCTGACTCGGACACGCTGGAACATTTTGAATCGTAGATGACCTCGATCTGAGATTGCTCTTTGACTTTGGCTAGGAGAGCCAAATGAATAAAGTTCCGCTCTATTCGAAGAGCCTGGTACCCGAAATCAGTAACACCTGCCATTGGGATTGTGGCGAGGGTGTCGAACCGATGATTCATCATACTGATAGTGTCGAAGTTGTACCCGTCAGGGATCAGAGACTGGTAAATCCCTATGTGATCCAAAACCCGAAGCGCATTCGGGGTCATATTTATGGTGCCTGACGCAGATGGCTGGCTCGCAGGTCGAACTTCGTAGATCTTAATTGTCGCCTGGGGAAGAAAACGACTTAAAAAGAGAGAAAGCGAGAGGCCTGAGAGGCCACCCCCTATGACAATGATCGTGGGAGACGACGCCATAATTGATTGGTGCGCCGACGAAGTATTGAATATGTCCCCAAGTTCGGCTGTTTAATAATTAATCAAAGCTGGGGATGTGATGAATATGTGTTGCAGCGAGGTTAAAATCGAATGTCGCACAGGAATTTGTGCAAAATGTCGCTGATGGTATCAGTCGCGTGTAGCTGGAGGAAATGATTGCTTAATCAGAATCGCAGATGGAGGGAACGGCTTCAGGTTTTATATCCTCCCGTGTGCCCACCCGCGATCCTAAAAGTCATTTTGATTAAAGCTCCAACCTCCGGAGTTCTGGTATGGAGCTTAGACGTCTGAGAGGTAACTTGGGAGTCCGGTGTTAGTTAAGGCCGACATGACCGACTGTTTCATACCGTGCGCCGAACCCCAAGCAGCCGTCCAAAAGGCTGACGAATACGTACGTGGTGCCTGTTTTACGAATGCATCCGGCCAAAATTAGGTGTGAGGATAATTCGGAACTAGGATCCGACAAGGGGAGTGTACCGTGTGGGTCTAACGAGACCCTCGTTTAAACCCTGGGCAAGAGCTTGTTCTCGCTAGACACCCAACGGTGGAAACGAATCCTACTGAGGCTCAGTCAGAATCTATCACAAAGTATGACGCGATTATCTACAAGTACGACCGAAACGGTATCTTATTACCACTGTCTCCACTATTCCATAATCGGGTTTAATATCGTTGAGACACGGGTTTTAAACCTAGAATCGATACGACGATCGCGGCACAGCTCAAAGGAGGCAGAGATCCTGACTCAGCTCAGGACTGAAATTTGAATTACATGACGAGGCTTTCATTTGTACTCGTCTATGAGCATTCAGGCGTCGCGATCGAATTTCAACCTTGAAACCGCAGCTTAAAAAACATGTCGGTTCTATTTCTCCAACGAGGCATATAAAGTCCCCGCTCCAGATCCTTTTCGTACAATAGAGGTAGCCGCAGCTACAGAATTAACCGTAGAAAACCGAGCTTCCAAGAAATTTTACAACGATGTCTAAAATTTTACCGATAATTAACCGTGATGGGGTGACTTCCTGTATGCCTGTCTCCGGACGAGGTCGAACCCCATATCTTTAAAAGCATCGTGGCTTGTAGATGAAAAATACAATATCGTGAACTGGGTCTCTCCCTTCTCAACGAGCGGACGTAAGAATATAAACAATTGCGGATTTGAATCGGCTGTAAAGAATCCGTGGTCCCAGAGCGCAAATTCGGTATAGCGCCCTTCATATGTAGTGCATCTGCTGCCTTTTCCTTTGAGCAAGAATTGGTAGAAAATAGGGCCATCCGGATCCCTCTGGACAGAGTATCGCGCGGTGATGCTCCTACTCTATGCAGGGAGTTTGGTTTCCGTGCTTGCGAAGAACTTTTGTGGTTTATTGGATCGACTCCCGTAACGTAGCAACAGAATACCATCCAAGAACTGTGCAATCGATGCATCGGCTTACCTTGGTGCCGTAGGAACCTTTAGCGCACCCTTTATAGGTGCATTGCATCGTCTCCATGAAACAAGACCACAGTGAGTGAATTCTATGCTTTCTGTTCCACCTGAATTCCCACCGGTGCACTTCACCCTGTTCTATCGAATAAAATAAGATTGTACAAACATCTCACCCGTGAATTTATCATTCCCTGGATTTAATTTGATATGCCCTCAGAAATACTTCGCAATGTTTGTCACGAATACACACATTCTCAGCCCAGCAGCCCAGCAATTCGGTCACCTGTTGGATTTTTGCATCCGACGTGTTGCGTTGAAACCTCGTCGCTGCCAGCAATCCTCCTTCGAGACATCCCATCCCACTTCGAGACGCCCACCTTCACAATTGCACAACCTCAACCGCCCGCCGCACACAATGTCCGAGCCAATTCCCGATGCTGAGGATGCCCCTCAGAAGCCCACCAACGCCGAGGACGCCAAAACCCTCAAAGCCCTCTCCAATCTCGACACCCACAGCTCGCTCGACGACTCCTCGACACCGACGTCGAACAGCGCCAACGCCGAAGCTCTAGGCAAGGCTACCGCTGGCCTTTCCAGTCTCTCGATAAGTGGGAACAAAACTGCCGATGCGGGAGCGAAGAAGATTATCGTCAAGGTTGCGGCGGAGGATGTCGCTGTTATCGTAAGGCTCCACGGATTGCCTATTGACGCCGACTTTCTGAGCTAACAGTTTTGGTGGGACAGGTCGAAGAGATGGAAATATCAAAAGCGAAGGCTACCGAGCTACTAAGAGCGCATGGTGCCGATTTGAACAAGACCCTCAAGGCTATGATTACACCGACACAAGCTTAACCGGCGACCCGAATCACAGCTCTCTTCTATCTCGACTTCAGCATCTCGGCTCTACCCGAAAAAGTTCCGTAAATATATTTCAAATTGGCAATGATTACTGGACATGATATGATATAATATCTAGCCTTTGCATATAGGGTGGCAGGGTTCTTCGTTGGAATGTGTAAATAATAATAGCCTCGTAAATTGTTTAGTCTACGGATAGGTCTGTTCTATGCTCTAATATAGCTATACAAAAGGCTCGCTATTAATAGAGTGTAACAAAAGAATATTAAAAGGTAAAAGAATAAAGGAATCCTGTTCCAAGAAAAGTCGTTAAAGAAGAGGAAATTAATCCAAAAACAAAAAAAAAGGGAAAAATTCAAGAAAGGATATTACCTCCTATATCCTAAATCAAAGTGCCTTGATGGCATTGATCATAGTCTCCATCGCCATACCTCCCAGATCCCCTCCCTCAAGCTCACCCCTCATCAACCAGGCTAGATCGCTCTGTAATCCTAAAGGAACATAGCATCCCTTCCGCGCCTTCTCAAGTCCCTCTCTCAACCGACTAGTATGTTCAAAGGTAGCAGCTGCCTCCTCTGCCTTGTCGATGATGCTTTTGTCAATACCACACATGGCTGCACAGTACATACCGAAACTCTTCTCCGCAACTCCCTCCTCGAGTTTGTATAAGAATGTGATGTTGCGCTGGTCGTCGTCCACAAGAATCTTCATACGGCGTGGTTGGATTTCCGGATGATCTTGGAACTCCGTAGCAAGAGAGCCGTAGTGGGTTGCAAAATACCCAATTGCGCCGATATGCGTAGCGACATGATGAAGAACAGATTGCGCGATCGCGACACTATTGATGATCCCATTAGAAGATTTTTTTAACTCAAAGCATTGATGTTGTATTTAAGACTCACCCATCATAGGAAGAGGTTCCACGACCAAGTTCGTCGAGGATAACGAGAGACCTTGGAGTAGCCTCGCTAAGAATCTTCTTCGTCTCCGAAAGCTCAACGAAGAAAGTCGATTGTGCAGCGAAAATATTGTCATTGGCACCGAGCCTGGACATGATACGGTCCACAACGGTCATTCTGCAAGAGATCGCAGGAACATAGCAGCCAATTTGGGCCATGATAACACCAATACAAGTCTGTAAACCCAATTAGCTATGTGTTCGAAAGAGGGTAGAAAAGGTTTACTGCACTCACCATTCTCAAAATCGTCGATTTACCAGCTGCGTTCGCACCCGTCAACAGAGTGATCTTCGCGTTCTTACCGCCTAGTCGGATGTCGTTCGGAATAAAATCTCCCATGGTATTCGTCATGCAAGGGTGTCTCAACTCCTCAAACTCCAGCACGCTCCTCTCGGCCTCTATGAACTGAGGTCTGCACGACGGTTCACCCAGCCCCTGTGATGCCTTTGCCAAACTTATCAAACAGTCTAGCTGGGAGATAACCTTCACAGCCTTGAACCAATCTGTGTACTTGTCATCGAATCTAGTACAGAATCTCCCCAGCAGCTCCTTTTCGATCTGCGCATGTCGCTCACGGGCTTCCTGCAGCTCGCGAACCTTGGCTTTTCCTTCAGGGCTGTAATATCTCTTCACTTGCTTCGTGGCGCTCATTTGCATCCAGTTGTCAGGCACCTTGACCTTAACCGGCGCTTCGACCAAATATATCTCCTTTCCACTGTCGCAGAACTTCAGCGCCGACGATTTCAACTTATTTCTGTAACCTTGTAGCATGTCTTGCAAATCCTTCTCGATGCCATCGATGTTATCTTGCGAATCATCAAAGTCTTGTTCGACGCCGTGTTCGGGAATCAGCTTTCCGTCCTTAGCTTCTCTACGATTGAAAGCTGTATTCCACTGCTCCAACAGCGCATCGAGGTCAGGCACGCTCTCGATAAGGTCAGCGATGACGCCCTCGCCGCCGCCGCCGTATTGCTTGATGTCAGCAATAGTAACGTTTATCTGCTCGAATCCTTCAATGACGCGAAGGAAATCAGCAGGCTTGCAGCTACCGGCGTGAATGCGAGAAATCATGCGCTCCAGATCGGGAAGTCTATTCAATTGAGTGGAAAAGGTGTCAAGAAGAGTGACATCCGCCATGATGGCTTCCACTGCGTCCAATCGAGCGTTGATCTGTCGGGCGTCGGATAGAGGATGGCAGAGCCATTGTCTGAACGTACGCTTTCCGAACGGGGTAATGCACTGGTTCAGGAGATTGAAGAGCGTACCCGCCGCGCCCCCGTCGAAAGAATTGGAGAATATTTCGAGGTTCTGGAGGGTTTGGCCGTCCATGACAAGCGAGGTTGCCTTGCGAATCGGATCGTACCATTGAAAGTTTCCGAGACTGACTAGGTCAGAGTCAATTTTGAGCTGTCGGAGATACCACAGCAATCCACCAAATGCAGACATAACCAAGGGCTTTTCGCGAGAGTTTTCCAAAGCTTCGGGCCATGCCGTGCTGTCCTCCTTCTCAAAATATGTGCTCGACTCAAGTTCATTGATCGTTTGGTCGCCATCCCAGAACTCTCTCTCTGATTTCAGGTTTGTCCATATGGTTTTTGGGCCTGTGTTTGTCTTGAGAATGCGGAGTGCCTTGGTAGACAAGCAGCCTTTCTCGAGAACAAGTTCCATGGGGCGAATCTGAGCGATCAGTGTCTCAAACTTCGTAGCATCGACATCGTCTTGGAATCCGGCGAGGGAGAAACAACCAGTCGCGGTATCAACAAAGCAGATACCATAGGATGGTACTCCTGCCTCAACGCTTTCTTTTATCGAAACACAATACGTCGCCATCTCGTTTTGCAGCATCGTCTCATCAACCAGTGTACCACCAGTAAGCACGCATTCCAACTCTCTTCTAATAATCTTATCTGCGTCCTTCTTCTTCGAGTCACTTTCTCGCATTTCCTTACCCAGTGCCGTCTCCTTTTGGTCCACTCTCGCAATTTTATACCCCTTGGCGATAAACTGCGAAGCCCACATATCCAAAGAAGATTCTGGAACACCAACCATACGCATGTTTACACGATCTGTCAACTTGAGATCGAATTCTTGATGGCCAACTGTAGCATCGTTCTCGTAAAGTTCGTAAAACTTGCCCTTCTTGAAGAAGACAACGGTATCGAAGAGATCTTGTTTGATCTCCCAGTATTGCTTCTCGAACGGCGAAAACTTATTCCAGGCGTATTTGGGAATAAAGAGAGTTCGTGGATCGTAATCATTATCGCCTGGGCGGTTGCCGTCTCTATCTTGGATGTCGACGAGCCAGGGGTAACGGACGTCGTCCTCTTTAGCCTTGAGCTTAGGCTTCTCTACAGCCTTTTTGTTCAAAGAAGCAGCCTTTGACGCATGGCTGCTGGTCGCAGAAGACCCCTGTGTGGGAGCTGTAGGGTCGAATCTGAATCTCAAAGCACTTCCGCCAGCGCTGCTGCCCGATGTAACTGGCGGAGGAGAAGACCGAGGCGGTGGTGAGGATGCGAGAGCAACCTTCTTGGTAGTTTTCTTTTCAGTTCGCTTTCTCTTTTTCGACTTTTGCGTATCGCTCTCGTCGTCCTCCTCGTCCACAATGAAATCATCCAAGTCGTCATCTAGTTCCAAAACAAGCGGTTACGATGCTATTCATCATTGCATGAGAGAGACGGGGGACGGCATACCAGAGAGACCATATTCTGCTTCTTCTGCGTCTTCTGCATCGGGAGATTCTGCAGCAACGACAAACTCATCTTCGTCGTCACTAAGAACAATTTTCTGTCGCTTGGAGCTTCTCCTGGCATTTTTTCTGCCACTGACCATATCGTCGTCTTCGTCAGAATCAGGCTCTGCGTAGTTGACTTTCTTCCTCCCCTGTTTCGATACATTTACGTTAGAACATTGTTTCTACCATGGAGGATTCACGAATCCGCTAGCAAGAGATAAAAAATAAGGGATACTAACTCTAGCCAAAGGACTCGACGCATCTGCAATGTTTATATCAGACTTTGTAGCCCTCGCAACAGAAGAATTCAACTTCAAGCCTATGAAGAATCGAATCCCATCATTAGCAATCTATTTCAACGATAGACGTCGAAATATGCGACATACTGTTCATTTCCCCAACGACTTCACTATCGACTCCGTTCACAGGACTCGACGCCCGAGCAGGATCGCTACTCGCAACAGGTGTGACGAATCCGCCTTTCGCCTTAGAAGAAATAGCAGACTTTGCTTTGAGAGAAGACCTTGAAGCAGAAGGTTTTAAGGGTGGAGGGAGCATGCTGTCCTCCTCCTTGCTCTCTGCAACAGGAGCTTCATCCATCTTGTCGTCCTGACTCGTTTCTTTACTAGGTTTAGAGGACTGAGCCTGTTGGTCTTCTCTGGAAACCTTTTGAAAGAACGTGAACAGCGAACGCTGCTTGGGACCCGACGCCGAGGAAGGGGTCCCCCCAGGTGCCGAGTTTTTGCGGACAGCAGATGAAGGAGTGGAAGAGCCGCCGCTACCGCCGGAAGCGGCAGCCTTTTTAGCGGTGCTCGGCGCCATGGTGTGTTAACGATGTATTCTGGCTGAAGCCGTGATGCAGGAAGCCCAATCTGCAGGTGGTTTTCGGCTCGAGGAGCTTGTTTTGCTCAGCAATCCAGCTGCAGGGATCGAATCGGGAGGGTGTTTCGAGAATAAAACGAGAGAAGGACAAGAGATAGCTACAACGGTGCCTCGCCGGTATGTTCTATCAGCGATGCAAAGACAGTCAATTAGCAGAATTGAGAGCAAAAGAAACAGCGAACGTCAAGAATGCGGTCAGTTAGTTGTTTAGAAGCTGGCTAGCGGAAAGGAGGGCGTCGAGAAATTATTGTTCCTGACACGCGAGCGGGCACGACGCTAACTGCCTCTGTCGCCCGTCAACGCGTTGAGTGGACGGGGCCCGTGCGTTGTTCTGTTGTCGCGGAACCGAGCTCGGTGGCCGGGATGCTGCTGCGGCCAAGCCCCGAACGGGCCAGGGATACCCAGGCTACCGGGAACCGTCTTCCCGGGAGCAACACCTCGACGTGTGGTATTTTATCATCATATTTCGGATCATCAGATCTCTCCTACTACAGTGACAAAACTTTGAGAATAATATTATATTTCTTTAGTTATAAAAACAGCCACTGGAGACTCTCATGAGTAGTTGCATCGTAGAGATTTCACTTCACCCAGGGTTAGCCCCATTGGCCCCGCCAGTATCTCGATTAGCTGCTCCCCCATTGACACCCTCACCGTTCGGGGCGGTCACTCCGTCCCCAGCATCTTCTGTACCACCAGCGTTACTCTCCCGATTCCTGCGAATACGCCTTACCTCCCTCTCCCTGTCTTGAATTTCCTTCTCCCATGCCTTTGTTGCCATCTCTTGCTGTATCAACCACCCGTCATCTGCTGGTGACTTTCTCACGGGTGGCTTCCCTGCTGGTGCTGGCGCTGTTTTCTTGACTTTTTTCGTATCTTTTTTCTCAGTCTTTTTCTTGGCCCTTTTCACCTCTGTCGCTGCACTCAAACTTGCCGGCGGCAGAGCCTCGGTGTTCTCTGTCATCTGTACGCTATACGACTTCCCTCCAACATTATTCAATCCCACTTCCTGAGCCCGTATGTCGCTATTTCCAAGGATCATCGAACCTGGTGGGATAGATAGACCACTCATAGACGCCGACTTCGTATCTGGACTGGGCCGAACACCTTCCGTGCGGACGAAATCCGCCAGTTCGTTCAAGTACTTCGTCTGCTCCGCATCCCAGTAGCGCAAATAACTCTCTATAAACCGATTATTCTTCGTAAATTCACTTTCAACCACAGGGGCAGGCGGTTTGATGTTCGTCTTCTCCGGCGGTACCACCTTTGGTTGTTCCGCTTCCTGCTGTTTCTGCTGGTCCTCCTGATCTTGCAAAGACAGCATGATTGCTTGCGCCATTTCTTCCGTCTCTAGAGCCTGGATCTCCTTCTCCGTCATCGAATTGATCACCAGTTTTCCCACCATTCTATTGTATGGATTCTCTTGCACCTCTCCCCCCCATTCGATATCCTCCCACTGGCCCGGCTCTCTATTCGCAGGTATGTTGGAAGCCTCACCCTGGTTACCATCCGCAACGGGCTGCTGCTGCTGCTGCGCCGGTAGCGCAAACTCGTTATCTTTCCCACCTTCCAGCGCGAAGGTCTTTACATTTCCGGGTCCCCCGTATCCACTATTTTCCCATTCGTCCGTAGGTATAATATGCATCGAGTTCGAATCCGGCTCGACCTCCTCCACCGCAACGGCATCCCCCAACACCCAGAACGTATCCCACGTTACCGCTTCTGCCTCTTCGGGAACGTCGTCCTTCCTTATTGCCACGCTCCCTTCGGGGATATTATTTGTGAGTCCGTTGTCGTAGGCAATTTGATATGGTATCTCCCCGTAAGAGCGAAAATCGCCTATATCCTCATCGCCAAAACTCGCCGTCAGCGCTAGCCCGCTCGTCCGCCGTAAACGCCCTTGCGGGTCCAAATAATCCCTAATCTTAGAAAATGCAAATTCTTGAACAGTATAATCAACATCGTAAAAGCTGATGATAAGGTTCGGTAAGCCGCCGCAATTGTTGGTCTTCCAGAATCCGAAATAGTGCAGATGATCCCGCCATTGTCCTGACGCCTCTGCGGGGTTGTAGGGATTCGGACCATCGAGAGGACCGTATTGTGATATAAATATCCCCGTTATTGGCGGCTGTCCGGGTTCTAGGGGACCAATATTGGTGCATGCTTTGACGCCTTCGGTGACCCGCTCGCCCTCGGGGTCCCCGGTTTCCTGTAAATCGGGCCCACGGTATAATCCTAACGCCCAAGCATCTGCAAGTGGGACCCGCAGAAGGTTTAGTAAGAGGAAGGAGCTGCAGAGATACATTCTCGACATATCTAACAGCGGATGAAGCAGCAAGCTAACCTACTTCTAGAATATGCCTGCAACTACAGGTTTCCATGTTTCATCCATGCCGGTGAAGCGAGCGTGAGGACGTTGGATGGCAAATATCACTCATATTCTCTCTCGTGGTTGCCCGTAGCTCGGGTTTTGCGGTAGTATGTTGTCAGGCCGCATGAGCTATTTCTCTTTGATATTTGCAGGTAGCCCTATTAGGTATTCCTATTCGGTATCTCAGATTTGGGCCAGTGGAGATATCCGCCATAGCAACTAGCGGTCGTAGGTGTGTTTGTGCATCGGAAACCTAAGGGAAAATAAGAGGATGACAATCTTGCCTTGCGTCGAAAGGCAGATGCCGTACTAGTCCCCCAAAGAATATTGCCATGTTGATTCACAAGTTTGGGAGTTGACTATAAAACCCCCCAACAGTCACTCCATATCTCTCCCTTTCTTCTTCCTTCATCACACTTCTATAGCCCTGTCTAACTATTTATTCAGACCCAACTTTGCGAAATTATTATGCACATGTCCTCAAAACTCTACAAATGCTTTTTACAAACAATTTCTAATCACATAAGAAACATTGTCAACCGATAACTCACAGATATCTACGAACAGAACTGTAATTGCAACGGATCTGCAGATTACCCAAAACCTCATCAGCCTATACCATCAGAGAATTAATAAAGCCGCATAAAGTACTCACCAGAGTCTATACAAATATATGCCTAGAAGTAGAGAGCTTATGAAAATAACAATGATGAACAAAAAATATAAGAACAAATAAAGTTCTAGTGATGAGCAACCAACAGAAACCAAAGACGGGGATGTGTTTGATTCACTCCCCGGGGTCCCCTTCCCGACCCCAGGACCATCCGCTGGGCTTCGAAAAGAGCATGCTTGAGGTATCTACGCAGTTTCTAGACTCAAATCTATCCGAATACTAGTCTGGTGGAAACCGTATCTTCCCACGGCCCCAATCTCAAGCCGCGCGCCTGCGTGCACTCTGTCCCCTAGCCGTCCGCGAAATCACAATACTGAGCTCTAAGATATATCCATAGTCCTCACAGACTACATCTTTGAACCTCACCATACATACTCTAAGTACTCACTTAAGCACATATATAATGGTATTTTCTACCAATGTTCGCACCGTGTCCAAATTTGCACTGTGACGAACAGCATAACCATACAAATTTAGTATATTTATACTGTGTTGGTATCGTACTCATCTTCCTCGGGTGGCATTCGAGAGGATTTATGACTCTAGCTTAAGCACTTTGATTATAATAAGCTTCAAAAAGAAGTTCTGTATCTACAATAGAGTATCTACTTTATCAATCATTATCCAACGTCCCATCTCATAGTTTCACAACCATAATAAATTGCTTTATATATAACAACCCACCCTACATGTACACCCAGCTATCAGCATAAAAGCAATAGACAAACACCATCCTTTCAAGCAAGTAAAAAACGTAAACTACAAAGAACCGGCCGTCGATTCATCCAGATAATATATCACATAAGTAGCTAGCTATCGACTGAGAAAAGAAAAGAAAAGTAGTGAAATAGAAATACAATCCGTAGAAGCATAAGAGTAAGGTAAATCCGGTTCCCCGGAGGCGTCATGATACGGATGGGCAGTTCAGAAGTTTTCGGTGGCCACCAAGCAAAGAAGAGAAATAAAAGAAGAATCCCCACGAAATAAGACAACAAAAGCGGACGCCATCACATCTAATCCCAGCTAGAAAATGTCAGATCACAAGCAAAAACAGAAGTAGAAGTGAAATATGAGCAAGAGTCATAAGGAAGCATATTATTAAGCGGCAAAAGGGCTAGGGAATCGAAAATCATGCCGTCGGCTCGTCCATATGATCCTCGCCAATATTCCTAAGAAATGTAGGGGCCACCCTTCTTCGCTTCTTATCGCCGCCCTTATCGGCCTCGCTGGGCTCATCTGTTGCCGGTACTATCGTCGGACTAGGTTCGCTAGTCGCCGAGTTGGTTTCGCTGTTCTCTCGTTTTCCGAGAACGGTAGGCGTGTTACTGGAAGAAGCGGCCGGAGCTGCTGGCGGAGCTGTAGCGGCAGGAATATTCGCAGCTGCAGCTGGAGTAGCGGGTGGCGTTTTCCATGGCGTTGATGCACCAAGAGAATACCCACTAACACTGCTGCTGACACCTGGGATATTGGATACCATTGGGGTCGGATTTGACTGGACTTCGGACGCATCAGCGGGGTTGGATCCTGGCGTAAACGGTGTCGGCGTGTTGATGGAAGAACCACCAACGCTTCGCGGCGGGTTGACTGGAATACGTGGTCCCGAGCTTCCTGAAACGAGGAAAGGCGATGGTGGACGCTTGACGGGCTCAGCACCCATTGATGGCGACATGGCTGACGTTGCCATCGGGTTCGAAGACGGAGTTGCAGTATAAACATTACCCAGCTCGCCAGCGCTGAATGAGACAACGGAACAGAAGCCGTCCGTGGAGGTCATGAGCAGTGTATTACCATCGGGGGCCCTAAGATCTGTTAAAGACAATTCAATTCGGTTATCAAGAATTGGAAACTTACCAGGTAAGGTCAGTAAAGGCCGCATAGTGCAAGTTACTAACTATGCAAATTGGCGTTTGCTGTTGAGTGTCGTATATCAAGACAGCATCTTTCGTCGCAACAGCGTAAACCATTCGGTACGGAAGAGCAAAAGCGGCGTTTGCAGGGATACCAGCAGATGTTGGAGGGGAAGCATGTAGATTCGTTGTAGGTGGTGGGTCCATTTCCGTGCTAATAGCAGGTGGAGGTAACGAGCTTATCGACTCGTCTGCGGAAGATGTGTCAACGGTAATATGCTTTGTTTGCACACTGGATTTTCGGTGAGTGTAAAGGATTGGCGAGCACGAAACTGCGACAGATGGCTTCTTATGACCAGGTAAATGGGCAATTGGCGGCTTGTTCAAACCAGCTCTGGTATAAACGTAGACAGTATTTATGATTTCGTCAGGGACTTTCGGCCCATCTAAGATGGGAGGATGCGAGACTTTGTACTGCCCTGCGGGTGTGAACAGCAAGCTGCCATCAGGTGTGAAGGCCAGTCTTCTAAAGAAAGAGGTCATGGCGTCGTCGCAATACATCATATGGTTCTTGACTCCCATGCTCAGAAGCTTGGGAGAATCGACAGGCTTGACAGCGGGTAGCGGCAGAGCAGGCGAAGGAGAGGTAGATCTCCTCATTGATGGCGACGAACTAAAAGATGAGGCACGACTATGTGCAACAATTGGTGGGTTCATCGGTAATCCGAAAGATGTGGGAGTACCGGGAGCTGACGGGATGGGAGACGCGAGCGGGACGGTCAAGTCAGAGCCCATGGGGCGGGATGTAGGAGCTAGGTCAGGAGGAGCTGGGCTGGCAGATGGGTTCCGACGAGTAGCAGGAAGGTCCATTCGGGAGATCTTGTTATGTTGGGACAGGCTGAAGTGGCCATCCTTGGACTTTAATGCGTATATATGGACGGAACGATCAGAGCTCTGGGTCGCAACATACTCGTTGAGCGGGTCCCAGGCGACGCCTTGGACGTAGGCGCTATGTTCAGCAATCTGCCGTATCATTGATCCTAGAACATGTTAGTATAAGATTCTACACACATACATACATACTTATCATATCGGATGAGTAATATATGTACCTTTCTGAGCATCATAGATGCGGGCAACATTGTCCATGCTGCCAGTAATGAAGAAGTCGCCATCAGGGGACCAGGCGAGGTCGTAGATTTCCGAGCCCATCGAACGACACATGTGCTTCTGCCTCCATGTTTCCTTATCTTCGAGGTCATCATCGCCGAAGGAGGGCTTTGCGGTGTGAGTGTTGGACTGAACCCAGAGGATGACATTGCCATCGTCTCCGGCGGACGCCAGCATCTCCCCTAGACGAACATTAGCATTGAAAATTCATATTTATTTTTTAATTTACAAAGAAACATACCTCTGGGACACCATCGGACTACGTTAACGGCTTGGGTGTGCTTTGCGAGGGTAGCTAGGTACGTGACTTTTTTGTCTTCACCGCCGGTTATCGACCAGAGCTGTAATCGCGAAAAGTGCGCGGTAAGCGCCGTTTATTAGAGAGAACGTCCAAATATAGCTCTGCGGAGCTTGAGAGTTGACGCTATATCTACAGAAGAATAAAAACTTACCCGAACATTGTTGTCACCTCCCGCGGTAGCGAGCCTCTTGCCCTGAGGTTCGAAATGGGCGGAATAGACGGGCTGGTTTTCTTCGTGCCAATGAATGGATAAGGGAACGGCCTTCATCTCTGCCGAATCACGGTGTTGCTCGCGAAACGGAAAGATCCGAGCACCTCACGAAAGGGAGCAGTGGTTTTGCGGGGAAAAGCAGCTGGCGGAAAATAATTTGCGGTAGATGCGGTTTGGGATCTGGAGAACGCGGGGATCGTAGGGGGGATGCGGGAGAAGGATAGATGGGAGGAGGAGGCGATGGCGGAGTGTTGAGGACGGAGAATACGGCTCGCAATGAGGTTTAATGGGGCTGCGGGTGGTGCTGCGGGCTCGTGGGCCGTTTGCGTTGCCCTTTGTCCTTATTAATTATCGTGTAGACGGTTGTTGTTGTTGTCGTTGGTGGTACGATTGTGTCTCGTCCCAGCAGGTAGTCTCAGCTCGGCCGGCAGGTAGACGGTACGCCGGAATAATAACAAGAAGAAGAATAAGATAACGCCGTGCACTGCCTGCAACGCTGCATGGACGTACGGTGCAGACTGTACAGGCAACGAGGATGAGTGATAGGATATTATGATTTCGCCCTCTTGTCGATGCGGTCGTGGTGTGGTTGTGGGGTTGGCTCCTTTGTGCACCGATGGGCATTCATTCATTCATTCCTCGCTCGCTCTCTTCACACACTCGTACTCAGACTAATTCGTCCGGGCCACTACGACACGATCTGGTAATCAGGCCAGGGAGTATAAAAACAATTTGCACGGAGGACAATTCCGCCGCAAACTGGTCCCGTAACGGCGTTCACATTTTCGTTTGTTGTGCGGTGCTTGCGGGCTGCCGGCCAGCAGCGGGATTTAGCATTTAACGGCAGCAAAATTCAGTTGCAAGCAAGCAGGCAGGCAAGTGTCAGGTCAGATCAGGTGCGTCGGAATGCACGCAAGCAATTAGCCTTCTCAGTTAGGAAGTGTATTTATTTGGCGTCTTGGGCGTGTCCTCGAGCACTTGACACGGTGGAAAGGCCCGTTGCTATGCCGCTCGGCTGGTGCCAGTGCCAGTTCCAGTGCCATTGTTAGTTAGTGCCAGCCAGCTTTAAACGAGGCGAGTGGAGTGGAGACTGGCATCTCACTCGGTCTCCACCCGTTCGTTATAATTATATTGGAGACATTGGACAGACAGACCCCGGCGGGTCCTGCAGTCCAGGCGTTAAATGAGGAAACGAAAAGAAAAGAAAAAGACGCCGTAGGCACTACCTGCCGTCGACGAATGCATCCCTCAATCACACTACCCACCCTCAAGAACCCCAAAACTCAAAAGCAAATTTGCAAAACGAACGGGATGGGATCGATGATGAATCCTGAATGAATCTTCCTCCTGACCTGACGCGACCTGCACCGACTGTCTGTCCCCGCCCGTCCGGTCGTCGCCGAGCTGCATTGCGTTGTGAGAGATTTCATACACCTCTTCGACATATATGCCTACCGCAACTGGGTGCTGCTCGGGTCTGAGCGTTTGATGTTCTGATGCCTGGTTACATCATCGCTGTAGTACTTCCGGCTCCTGCCTCCTTACTCCTCTCTCTTACTTTTGGACAGCGTACCATACCCGTCCAGAGACATCCATAGACACCCTTTCAACCGTGATCTCGTAGATCTGCCCCGTCTCACCTAATTGATACCATACCTGCGTATATACTTGAGCACACGCGCGGGGAAGAAAAGGGTCTTCGAAAGGGTCTAGGCTGGAGCGACACAACCCCCAGAAAAGGGTTTTGCTGTCCTTCCATTTTATATGATGCGAGGTTAGTAGCATATCAGCCTCACATATACCACACGGCTCTTATCTCAAAACGTCCCTTCCGATGGTCATCTACCGATCCCCGTTATCCATCCAGCCCGTTCGTTACCCAGCCCAGAACCAGCCATTGCCATTTCGTACGTTATGTTTATGTTATAGGAGCGTGGTTAAACGGCCGGGTCAGACACCGGCCAGCACATCGCTGCATCGTCTATGGCTGCTGGAGGTCTAGCTGGTATGGGATAGATAGCTCTAACGGTATAGTCGCTTTCCAACCCCCAAGTTCCACACCCGCGTCGAATCGCCCATCTATCTCCTTTCATTTAAAATTACGCATACCACGCCGCGCGCGCTGTTCCTACCGCTTTACTTTGCTTGCTCCTACGGTTTGATGCTGGAATATCGTGGCCCCCCTGGATCATGGATCGAATCGAATTCGTCGTCGATTTCAGCCAACCCCTTTATCCCCAGGGAAAGCAAATACCGCTGGGCTGGCTGTCTGGCGCTGGCTGGACCCCGAGCTTACGCTCGATGCCGTTAGAGACGAAACCCCAATGCAAACCCTTGTTTCTTGTCTCTTTTCTCATTTGCCTCGATTGACCGTCTACAGAGGTGGATCGGCTGGCTACCTGTCCCTATGTCTGTCCAGAGCCAGCTGCTGCATTCATCTGTGCCGTCGCCGTCGGGATAAGACAAACCCCAACATTTGCATGGCTGAAATAGCATCTGTAGCCGCTCGAAGGGAGAAACCGACCGATCGTGCGTCGGTACGTGCCTCCCTCTCACACACTCTTGGTGTGCATGTGCGAACGTCAATGGGGGCGAGTGTGTGTGTGTGTGTGTGCAAATTTAAATTTCTCTAAAAGAAACATTCAATGCAATCAAACGCATCGAAAAAAAAGGACCGCCTACCGTAGACACGCACTGTTTCCCTCTAACTATTTTCTCTTGACCAGGGAAACAAAATTAACTGCCTGTCTGCAGCGATGGGTTTATTTTGCTTTTCTTCCCCTCCCTTTTATTTCTTTTCTTCTTTTTTCCTTCTCGATTCGGTGGACGGATGTTTGGTACCTGGCCAATCCCACCGAGCGTACCCTAGCGCCTCTCGCCTTCCTTTCCCTTCTCCTGCATTCGAGCTAGCCGGGACACACGGCCGCGACCTGGAGTGTGGTACATACTGAAAAATAAGAAAAATGTACTGGCTACAAGTTACATGGCTGGCGTCTACGCAAGGCAATATAACGTACATAAAGTACATGTACAACCGGGGGGCACAGATCCCACGCCAATTTAAGGTTAGTCCGTCGCAGGGCATCTTTCCCTTTTGGACGCGAAGTCAAAAAATATACGTTTGGTTTTCTTTCTCAACTCAGGAGCTGCTCTTGCTGAAATGGTAACAAAAGAGCCAAAGTGAGGGAGAACTCAAATGTTCGCGTTTATTCGACATTGATCGTCTCCCCGTGCATGCCATCTACGGGGCTTACCACTGGTCGGACATCTGCAATCTTATTCCAAAACGTGGGGAGGGATATGCGCTGATGATGAAAGAGGATGATGATTTATAATTATTATATCTTGCTTTGTTTGTTTCCTTTGATTCCCTGGTTCGATGATAATTTACTATCCATCTCGCTGCGACGTATTTTTCTTCTTTTCGACCTCTTTTCCCTTCAGGTGGATATGAAATTATCGATCAGCTGTGGTTGCAGATGCAGAACAAGATCAGCCACTAGGCAAGGCTCCCTGGGAACCGCATTACATGTGCATGCAGCGAAGAGAGATGGTATTAAATGGGTATTAAAAATGGTTGGGGGCTTGTTTCTTTCTTTCGTTCTCGTTAAGCCAGGTACAATTACGAAAAGAAAAAAAAAAAGGAACCGTCGTCGACAGGGGCCCCGGGCCCGAGGGTAAAAGTAAACAGGAAGAAGAAATTTTTTTAATCAATAATTTTTCCCGGTGACGATTTTCGATGGCAAAAAAATTTAAATGCTCGAGCACCCCCATCGTCTACCTTGTGATATGCCGAGTGGGATAGAAAATAATAGTAATAATGATTAGGTAGACGGCTACGAGGTGGGCCGATGCGAGACAGATGGGCCACGACTAGCAAGCAAGCTGGCTGCCGGCTAGTGCTAATATGTCTTCAAAAGAGAGAGACAGTGAGAGAGAGAAAAAGACTGTAGAATGTGAAACTGGCTCGTCGATAATAATATCAATGCTAGCATGCTGCTGTGTATATAGACGCAATCAGGGAGATATTAACGTATTAAAACGTGCATAATGCAGCGAACGAGTGCAAGCACACACGCAGCACCAGCGCCAGCAGCAGGAGCGGTATCGACAGGGCGGAAAAAGGCACAGACCCAGAACACGGACTCCATTCGGCACCCGATACAGGTCGTTTCGAGTTGGGAGGTAATCCAATGAACGAGATGAGCTAGGCTAGTGTGTGCTGCTTGTGCCAAACGGGAGTACCACTGCAGCAGCAGGAAGGATGCTAGCATCTAACTAGATCAGAGACATACTATTTGCCTGGGAGCGAGACGAACGAACGAACGAACCAGCGAGCAAAAGGGAATCGACGAATCGAGCGAAAGCCGATAGAATAGACACTTAATTTAAAATAACAGATGGGCCAAATCCCATCGATTCGTGCTCGTCTTCCCCTTTATGCTGCGTCAGCTCGCTTTCTTCTCGAATCCGTCTTCGTTTCCTCTTGCTACCTAGCCGACTCCTTTTTATACAGGTTATGCCCAGGCCCAATTACCTGATCGAGAATAAGTTGCTATATTGGAACGAAATAAAATAAAATACACCGACGTGTTTAAGAGTGCTGCTATACTCTATCTGGGGCTTAGTCTTGTCGATGGGTCTGTCTATGCCGCCGCCGCCCATATTTCTCGCTCGCCGTGAAATTTGATCCATCCCATTCCTCCATCCGCCTCCTTTCTTCTCTTTTATTATCTATCTATCCACCCCGTCTCTGCTCTCCCTCTTCTCTATCGACTCTCGACACTATTCCTTCTCCCCTGTGCGATAGCCGTCGTCGTAATACGATAGAATAATAATAATATCTCCCTCCCAACTGCGGCACGTCGACTCTGCCCGGCTCCCTTCGCTCCGTTATTTCCCTCTCCTTCCCCCTACGCACGCACGCCCTTATTGTGCTCTGTCTATCCGCGCACACGCTGCATATAGCTGGATCTAAACCCGTTTTCCCCTTTCTTGCCGACACCGGAGACGATATTCCTTTGCTTCCATTCTCTTCTGCCGTCACGATTTTTTCCTTTACGCTCTGTGTCCTGTTCATTTTCTCTCTCTCTTGTGTCTGCCTGTTTGTTAGCTCCCACCGACGTCTACAGCCACACACACCCAAAAGTAAAGTCATGACCGTTCTGCTCTGCCACCATTAATTCATATCAGCAACACCACCACCAACATTTTCGAGGATAAACCCCTTCCTCAGAGACGCAAAAGGCGCAGCATCGACGTTATATTAATAGACCGCGCCGCAATTGGCTTATTTTCACGAGTCTCCTGACGCGATTCACTCGTTGACCAGTACCACTCCCTTTCATCCAAATACACTCGCACATACACATACACATCCCTTTCAGGCAACATGGCGCCGACACCCAAGTTGAGTGGCCGGTCGACTCCCGCGCAAGATGGCAGCGAAACACCCACCAATGGCACCAAGAAGATCACAAAGAACGAGCAGATGCGCCTCGAGCGCCTCGAGTTCATGAAGAAACTCGTTCCCGAGGTCCTCATCCAGTCCGTTGACCCGAACCAGCAGGGTCTCAACTCGTGCCATCAGTGCCACGGATACATCAAGCGATATGACCATTTCCTGCAGTGTACCGCAATCATCGTTAAGGATAACAAGCCCAGGCCGTGTGGGTTGAGATACCAGTATGTTGTCCCCTAATCTGAAAAGAAAGAAAAAAACGCGTGCTAACAGAAATGTGTGAAATCCAGCACCGATCGAATCTGCCTGGCAGAAAAATACGCGAAAGACGAGATCAGAGCCTACCACCCCGGCGAGCCCGAGTTCCAGCAGCACAAATGGCTCGATCCCTCCGTCGCCCAATGGGCCTGCCCCAAGTGCCGTTCCATCTGCAAGTGTTTGGCCTGCAAACCCAAGACCTCACTTGACGACGGTGGTGAGGTGCGTAGTGTTCGTATTCAAAGCTCCCAACGCGCTGGGCAAACCGTAGCTAACATTGCTGTGCAGAACCTCAAGCTTAAGAAGATTGCCTCATCGCCAGATCTGCTGTTCACCAGCCGCCGAGGCTCGGGCCCCAACGGCAGCACGCAAGACTTCCTTCCCACCCCCTACGACAGCGG
This sequence comes from Dactylellina haptotyla, assembly GCA_031310005.1. NCBI lineage: Eukaryota > Fungi > Ascomycota > Orbiliomycetes > Orbiliales > Orbiliaceae > Dactylellina > Dactylellina haptotyla. The sequence continues at coordinate 7,423,360 of CM062379.1, read as the reverse complement.
CCACGAGGCCTTCTCCGACTCCAACCTGTCCAACGGGACCAAGCGTAAGCGTGCCGACTCGCGGAAATATACCATGGGCGAGTTCGAGGTCTCCTCCGCCGACCGCATCATCGATTCGACCTCCACCGGTGACGCGCTTAAGAAGAGACGCCTGGAGCTCCATGGCATCAGCAGGTTTAACGACTCCATCCCACAGCGGCCGCACAAGGTGGAAGCTCCCACTTTTGAAGCTATGGATGTAGAGTTCTCTGACGATTGCTTGGATGCCAAGATGTGAGCGTCTATTCAATTCATACCCTCTTTCAAGAATCTTTAACAATTAACGTTTTTCTTTCTTTGTACAGTGCCATTCGAGATTTCTGTCTCCGCTTTGGAATTGACCTCGGTATTCCTCGAAGCCACTTCAAGGCCATCGATGACCCGATCTCGCAGTGGTCCCCATCCACCCTCAAATCCCTCATCTCGTCCATGCTCAACGCCATCCAAGAGATCCCTCTGGAGAAGGAGCCCGCCCAACGTCCCGTCAACCCTGACCAGAAGCAGCTCGCGAACAAGGGCACCTTCACCGCTACGGAGAAGGAGGCCGTCGATAAGGCCATTGACGCTATCAAGAAGGCTGGTGGTGACTCGAACGAGTTCTGGACGCACGTCTTTGAGCTTCTCGTCGAGCTTGGCTCGTTTGAGGAAGGCAAATGGGCGGACTTTGAGGACAGTGAAATCAGGCTCTTTGTGACTGAGAAGCTGATGCAGATTGCCGTTACTTCTCCTATCATCAGGGAAAACATCGATAACGACCTGGAGGCCGGCTTGAAGACCATCAGACGCCAGACTTGGGATGATATCAAGGCCGAGCGAGAACGTAAGAAACCCACATGCCGAATCCAGTACTATGGTTTATTTATTTCGAATGCTAATCGATACATATAATGCAGGCTTCGAAAGCAAGCGCACCGCAATCCAGGAACACAAGCTCGCGGCGGCGGGTAACACCTCGCGCCTCGCCAAGCTCATCGCGGAGCTCGAAGATGCCCGTGACACGAAGGATTACAATATTGATCGCTTAGAATTGCAGCAGTGGTACGTGGTTCGCAATCTTCGCACGCCACTGCAGTTCCCTGATGGCGAGGATAGGTCGAAGAGACGGACTATGGATCCCCGATGCAGCACGAGTCTCGGAACCGATCTCTTGGGTAACAGCTACCACCTTTTCGCTCCGGGCCCCGAGAGGGGATCCGAGTGGGGTTCGTGGATCATGTGTCGCAGGCACAAGACGCTCGAGCACCCGACTGGGGAAGCTCAGCCAGCCCAAGAGAAAGAAAAGAAGACCAACGGCACCACCGCCACTCCCACCGCCCCCGACGCGGCCGAGGAAAACCCTGTCGACGCGAACGGAGACAGCCCTATGACCAATGGTGATAGCACCGGGAAGAAGCGCCCGGCGCTTTGGTATGCCGTCAAGGGCAGCGACGCCGTTACTGACCTTGCCGACTGGATCCGATTCAAGGCAAAGGACTACTGGTTTGATCACCCCAGTGACGCTAGTCCTAAGGAGCAGTCTGTTCCAGATGCCAATGGCGACTTTGCCGTCGTTGTCGTCCAGCGCCCCGATGATGAAACTCTGAACCCTGCCGAGCTGGCGACTGAAGAGTCGATCAAGTCACTCAACGATAAGTTGCAGGAGATCAGACGTTTCATGGCCATCGAGGAGAGCGAGAAAGCCGCACGAAAGAAGAATAATCTTCTTTAAGCGTCTCTCTCCTCATTACTTCTCCTTTTAATGAAGTCCTAATTTTTATTTTATTTGTTCCAATTACTCTTCCCATTGCTCTTCAGCCATATTTCTGACAACAGTACTTACCGACAAAAACCGATGTACCATTTAATCCACATACTAATTGTGTGCTTTTATGTTTTTTTCTTCTTTTGATGTTCTATTCGGAGTCCATGGGTTCTTATACAGGCGGCTATCCTTCCTCCTTTGATTATGCTTTTGCTTTTGCTTTTCGAAAAGAACAAAAAAAGAAGAGATTGTCTTACATGTCATGTCCTGCCGATTACGTTCTTGACTCTTTTCTCTACTACTGTGCGACATCACTCTATATTACTGACGGGTCCGGGTTCATTATCAGCAAGCCGTTTGAGCTTTTTCACGCGTTCGATTATGGTACCACTATTATTACTACTACTATTATCATCACTCCTATTCTTCGTTTAATACTCGTCGTTTATTTCTTCTCTTTTTCTTACTCTCCTTCTTTCACGTTCAAAAAATCATTTGCGACGGATAACAAAAATCAGGGACGATTATTACTTCTGTATCGGATACTACTATATTATATTGCTTCTTTTCTGTTCTTTCCTTTGAACCAAAACAAAAATTCGCAGCGATGGTTTTCCCAGCAAGCAGCAACATACTTATGCTTTCAGGTACGCTAAACTTTAAATTTATACAGGGCGGATTTCCAAATGCGGTTGGTTATTCTTTTTCTTTTCTTTTCATTCTGGCGGAATCGGGCTTATTATCGTTGTTCTGTTGCTTTTGATCGTTTCTGTTCCGAATGTACGCTGTACAATACTATTTACGCTTATAGACAAGACAAGAATGCTGTGTACCTTAGCTATCGAGGTCTAATTAATACTACTAATTCACACCTTCGCCATATCTTCTCGTATCGTACGATCGTGTGCCATAAATAGATATCGATCCGCCGGGTGGAGTGCGTTGTGTTTGTCGCTGAAAAATTTTTTGTGGGCGACAAAAAAGGGAAGGCCGTTGGGCAATTCAACTAACCTCTTGTCAATTCATCCGCCAACCAGCCCTCAAAACTTGCCCTCCCGCGAAGTATCCCGACATCATCGAGCATCTCTATCTTTCTATATACGCTGTGGAGTACACCGTCGACACCCTGTTAGCCGCCGTTCTGACGCCCTCACCGATTGACCCGAGTCGCGATGGCGGAGGAGACAAACAGTACGTACCACCCTGGCACATCTCGCTTTTTCTTACGTGGATTATGTGGCCAGCCAGCCAACCCCCCTGTTGCAACGTTGGCTAAGCTTCCTGGTGGAGCTTTGGTCGTTCGCGCATTGGCCAGGACAACCTCGGTCGTTCTGTATCTACCTATCTGCAGCTGATATCTAGCCGTCGAACTATCTGCAATGTTGCTAATGTACCATGTTACCATCCGTTGCAGGTTCCTCGCCGCCGGCGACATTGAGCCCAGAACCCGAGATACCTATTGCCGACGCAATCGGGACGACGGCCTCGCAAGACCAGGAAGCTTCTGCAGCAATGAACATATCCACCGCGGATGCCATGGACGACACCCTGCGCAAACGAAAGTCACCAGAGGCCCCGGATCCGCTCCTGCAGTCGCCCCAGAAGCGACCCAAGACGTTTGACCTCTTCGAAGTCGACGACGAGGCCGCATTGGCGTCCATCACGACGGCGATAGCCTCAATGGATGCGCAGGCAGCAAACGAATCAACATCAACAATGATCCCTTCTTCGCCGCTAACGCTCGGCCCGACATCCTCCTCTGATATTCAACTGTCTCTCGCTTCTGCGACTCTCGACGACATCATGCCCCCACCCGCGACCCCATCGTCGCAAAACTACCCGCCGCGCGAAAATATGCAATTCACGGCGACCGATCTTCCCAAGGACGACGACGGCATGATGCGCTGGCTCGCGCATAGAGTCCGCGACTCGGCCGCCCAGAATAGAGACAACATCGCTAAATCCGAGTCGTCAGAGATGGGCATGGGGATGAGCGGGGAGGCCTCGGACCCCGAAAGTAGAGCTGAGCGGGAACGAGTTCGAGCTGAGAACCGAGAACGGAAGAAAAAATGGAGGGAGGAGAATAGCGATCGCAGTATGTTTCGTCCCCCTCTCTTTCTTTTTCTCCTCTCTTTAAAATTTCCAAACTAATATAATATTTTCAAAATAAAAATAGACAAAGACAACGACCTGCGCGGCCGCGTGTCCCGCCGGGCGAACAAACTCTTCGGCGCGGAGAATAGTGAGCAGAAACGCGCGTGGATGGAAGACGAATTTAACCGCAGGAAAGTGAAGCGCGAGTTCAAGACACAACTCAAGAAGAATGAAACTCCGGGAAGCAGCTGCTGGAATGCGAACGACGACTTCTCGGATAACCCGAGTCAGGTTATGGCGGACGTCTTGACCGGACAGGAAGGTGCGGCAGAGGGATTGAGGAACTGGATTGAGAATGGAGAGATCGATTACGAGACTTGGAATGCAGCGTGCCAGAGGCTTTGGGGCGATCCGGGGATGCGAGCGTATTTGGAGTCGTTGGCGCCGGAGACGGTTCCTGCGGCGGCTGCGGGGAGTGGAGGATCTGCGCAGGGTGGAAAGGGAGGCGCGGAAGCTGGCAAATTGGCTGACGACGGATTGGCCTCTAAGTTTGATGCGGCGTTCGATGCGATCATAGGACGAGGGGTACCGAAGCCGCCGACTGCTGTGCCTGAAGGGGTGCCGGAGAGTACAATTTCTGAGGTTGTGGAGAATATACCGGATGACGAGATCGAAGCGGCGATGGAGGCTGCTGTGGCGATGGAGCTCGACGCGGTTGATACTGCAGAAGACCCGGCTGTGGACGGCCTTGCACAGTTGTCTGAGGAAGCACTGTTGCACAAGCTGATAGAGTCGGGCGAGATGTCGTTTGAGGATATCGCTGCTTTGGAAGCTGCCTTGCGAGATGAGAACATGGAGGATGCGGAAGGGGATGCTACGATTCAAGAAATACAAGTCCAAGATGAACTCCAGACGGTGGAAGGCGAGGTGCAGCTACCCCAAGGCAATGCCACTGCCACGCACGATGTCGATATCGGACTGCCAGATCTTCACTCCGACCAAACCGATATTTCCGAGTTACATCTGCACCTTGAGATGCTCTCCCCCAATTCGCGAGACGCCTTTTTGGCAACATTCATCGGACAGTCAGCGGAGGACAGTGCGGCTCTAGATGAGATGCAGCTTGACAGCGTCGCCAAGAGTGTAGATGCCGACACTACGATTGTTCCCGATATTGAAATCCCCGCCGCGACCATGGAAACCGAAGAAGTCTCACTGGCGGAGGAACAACCATCCGCCGAACAAGCTGAAGAAACAGCCGCGGAGCCTTCTGCGGAGGCCGAAGGTGATGGCGGTGTTCTTGAGTTCTTGGAGAATGCCGGCATCAATCTTGACGAGCTTAGCGAAGACCAATTGCAGAAATTTATCAATGCTGTCAGCGGGGACGGTGATATCGATGCCGTATTGGCAGAGATCCACGCAGCGCAACAGGGACTCCATGAGGTGGCACAAGTGGTAGAACAACACGATGACCACGGCCAGGCTCCAATGGATGCTTCACATGAACATACAGGATATCAGGATGTTACAGTTCAAGATGGAACTCAGAGTTTAATGGATCAGATCGGCGAGGACGAAGACGGAATGTACGAGGGAGATTACGATGAAGACGACGAGCTGGATCTCACCCCTGATATCATGCGAATCATCTTGCAGCACTCAAACTACGAATCTATGTTGGGCGGCGCGACAATCGAAGGTCTTCCCACAGCACCACTTCCAGACACAGGAGACGCGCATACCGTCAGACCGACACCGAGCGCGCCAACCGTACCTCCTCTGCCCGCTGCGAGAGCGCAACAGCATGCTGTCACACCAGCGCGAACGAGTTACACCACCCTTCAGCAACAGCAAAGGCAACAGCAGTACGCCTATAGTCCTTCTAAGTACAGCTATAGCAGCTATAGTACGTATGGATACCAGCGCCGACCGGAGGTTCAAGTTTTGCCGCCAGGGTATAGCGCCTATCAACGCCCACCTATTGTGGAGCAAGAAGCGCCACGATACCCAGATCTAAGCTACTTGATCAAGCCTTTAGCATATAAACCCAAGAAAGAAACGGTTGCCAATGGTACCGCAACGCCTACCGCCGCTGCCACTGCCACTACCACCACCGCCACGGATGATAAGTCTAAGCAGGCATCTGTAGAAGTTAACGGTGTCAATGGTGCTAGTGCTGATGGAGAAAAGAACAATGATAACAAAGAGAATAAGGAGGGCAAGGAGGGCAATCAGAAGAAGGAGAGCAAGATTACTAGCTGGGCGGAGATATTTAACTTCAAGATTCCGATTCCAAGCTTCTTGGGACGGGGTGTAGTTCGCAGGACGAGCGAGCAGGAGAGGATGGAAGAGGAGAGAAACGTGCGGGCGATGGGGTTCCCGCCGATGATTGAGGGGTTGAAGTTGTGAATGGAGAGCGAAGTGTGTCTTCGGAGGATTTCCCTTTTAGATTGCTGGTAGAGGTGTTCCATTTGTTCTTGCATGGGATGGGTTTAGCAGGGTGTTTTTGGAGTCATATTCAGAAAAAAAGTTTCTCTCTTTTGACCTTGGCTCATTTGTGGCTGATGTTTGTGTGTTTATCATAGCGGGAGGAGTTTTTCTTATTTTCTATCTTTTTTCCTTCCCTTTCACAAAATCCGCAAGAAGGCCGACAGGCGTTGAAGAATTGCGTAGGCAATGCGTATTATATTATTATCCGAAATAGGTTTAGGCGGTGAAAGAACAGTTAGAATCGAGAGAGTGATTTCCTAGTAGATCGAAATACCCTTATTTCTAGTACATCGGACCTCGCGGGGATTTAGCACAAACGAATGTCTAACTATCCCTGGATTTCTCGGGCGACAGGTTTAAACTATCGGTACCGTGCCGGTAATCCGAACTGCTATCCCACCCTCAAATGCTGGGGCTTTTGCTAGTTTGCGAAGGGCCGAAATGTCTTGGGCAAAGCTTGACTGCGTCGCACGAGATGGTAGCCCGCGGTGGATTTAACGGGAATTAGGTCTTCCGAAGTTCGCGATGTGACTCGTGCGGAGTATTTTAAGGGCTCGTCGCTGCACAAACGGTGACTCTTCGTTCGCTTGATCGTATCTGCATCTGCCGCGGGTTGGCGCAGCTGGATAAGCTAAGCTTAACTTTCGGTCTACGGATTCGATTCATGACGTCGCCGGTATTTATGTTTTGAGTGTTTTATATTTTCAACTTGCAGGAAAGTTTCAAGCTCGAGTCATTTCCTACTTGGACAAAGCCGGCTTCTGGATATATAAACCAGCAAGCTCACCTCAGGTTTGAGAGTTCCTGAATATCTAAATCGCAATCAATTCACATGCATTGGGATATGTTCTGACGAAGTTCGCCCTTCCAAGATACCACCTTCCACAACACAAATATTCGAAATTGTACGTTACCTCAATTTCATTTCAATACTTTTCTCAGGCAAATGAATTCAGGAATCTTGGCTTCAAAGTTAACCCTTCATTATTAACCATAGAGCCGTTCCCCGTAATTAAAGTCCAAGATGAGTACCGGAATGTGTAAAGACTGCATCCAAGGCTCCATCCACGAGGGTGAAGCCAAGGGTGAAGTCACCACAGTCCACGGATTTGGTAAATCCGCCCATCATTGTGGTCCCATAATATAATCATACCATCTTACACAAATAAATAGACACCTATGTTGCCCACCCACCATCTACGGCCGGTGAAAGCCCCGCCGTGATCGTCCTTCTCCCTGACGGCCTAGGTTGGACCGGCCCAAACCTCCGTCTCACGGCCGACCGCTACGCCGCTCGCACGGGTTGTAAAGTCTACCTTCCAGACTTCATGGCAGGCCGGTCCATGCCCCAGTGGCTTCTCGATTTCCCCATCGAGGAGATCGCATACAACTGGACCAGTCCGCGCGCCTTGTTCTGGAAACCGTATTACATCTTCTGGTCGATGTGGGTAGTGATACCCTTCCGCATGAAGAACGGGTATCCCGAATCCCACAAGCGCGTCGTCAAGTTTTTCACGGAACTACGTAAAACTGAAGAGGGAAGGAAGAAGCTGGTCGGTGTTGCGGGGTTCTGCTGGGGCGGGAAACATGCTTTCTTATTAGGTGCGGAGAAGAGCCAGGAAGGGGATAAGCCTTATTTGATCGATTTTGCTTTCTCTGGACATCCGAGCAGTTTGGAGGTCCCCAAGGAGATTGATGGATTGGAGTGTCCGATGAGTGTGGCGATGGGGACGGAAGATTTTATGAACTCCGTGGAGTTTAGTAAGGATCTGAAGGACCGTTTAGAGAAGAAGGAAGGTAGGGCTCAGGGGAGTCATTTGATTTTTTGGGAGGGTGGGAATCATGGGTTCGCGTGTAGAGCCGACCTGAAGAATGAAAGGTTGAAAGAGTGTGCCGATGGGGCAGAAGATCAGTTTGTTAGCTGGGTGCACAAGATGGTCGAGGCCATTAAGCCTATCGACAGCAACTAGCCTGGGTACGTATATTATTTGGAGGTTTTGGTATTTATATAATTTATATGCTTTTTTTTTTTTTTTTACATATTTTATATATAAGCTATTCAATTGAACAAATTTCCTCCACAACATTGCACTAGAGTCGCCTCTTTTCAGGGGTTATTTCACGAACTATACTGAAAATGGTAATCTTTAACTATTCCGCTGTTGACGGTCCTTCCTCTTCCTCTTTGACTTCTTCGATCAACTGCTTATGCACCTTCGTCTTCTTCTTCCTCGGCTTTGGTGGCTGGAATCCACTAAATATCTGCAGACTAGAGTAGCAGTCCCAAAACGCCTTTGTCACTGCATCTAAGTCTGTTTTCCTGTGCTCCAAGTACGCCTGCATCTGAACCATCTCCTCGTAGAAATTGGAATCTAGTCCATCGGCCAAGTTGTACCTCATACCGATTGTTGCCCAGGTTCCCGTAAATATTTCTATCGCTTTAATGAGGGCAGCCCTGATCGCCAACATTCCCATTTGAAAATCTTCGAAAAAGTTGAGATCAAGCTCGACGAATTGATGATCACGATACGCGGCGAACACCCACAATATAATTCCTTCAGGCGAGTGCAGGTTTCTCCCAGAGTTCTGGATGTAGGTTGCAATTCTATCGATGGTAGGGAATATGAATGCTGGTTTCTGAAGAGTATAAACTTGCGGATTTTCATCATCTGGGTCCCAGAAATCGCGCGGTATGGGCACGGGTTTATTTAAAAATTGACTGGTGACGGGGGCATCTTTGGGGATAAAACTCGCTATTTTTGCAAACCCGAGTAGCGCTTCTTTAGCAAAAACACCTTGTTTCTCGGATATGAAAGGTGTCTGCGCTAGGCCGTCGGGAGTGGTAAGGTCCATCGCTTGGATCATACCCGCGGTTTCACGAAGTTTGGCTGCGAATTCCATGGCAAGTTGCTGTAAAGGTTGTTCGCTGGAAGATCTATCGAAATATTTTAGCTATAAGAAATATGGTTGATATGCGAGGATCCCTAAATTGTAAAAGTATTATAAATGAAGGATTTGAGCCTACTCGCTTAACACCCCGTTTGCGAACTGTTCGAACGCTAGACCGAGTTGACCAAACGGTCTTGTCATTCCAGCGTTATTCATGAGCGTCCTCCATGTCGAGATTGGGATCCTGGCTAGGCAGTTGCTATTCGGGACCAATTTATCAGCCACTCACATCATTACTTACTGCGTAGGAATTTCTTACACCGAATGGATCATTGCCCACTGGGCTGATAGGCCCGCTAATAGGTAAACTCGTCCGCCCCGCAACCACATGATACATTTGCTAACACTGTGGCCCCTTCAAAGTTCTAGGACATAGATATAGATATTGATTCTTGAGAGGGTTGTATCACATTGTATGGATCCATATGGCCATACAATGCGCGCAAATGCTTACCCTTACGTGATTATCTTCGAAAGGGAAAGCGGGTGTATGAGCAAATTATAATCTTATATATTAATCTTTGGAAAAGGCAAAAGTTAGTATGTGAAATAGACGTTAATTTATTCTCTAATATTCTCAGCCAAATATTGCAAATCCCCTTTGGGTTTTCCAGACAACCTATCCACAAGCAATTAATTGTTGCATTTTTCGAGTATTTGTGTTGTAAACTAGGAGCCAAGTTCCTTGGTGCTTTCGTAGATGTCCACACTCGGGTACGCACCAGCCTAGCTTAGCGTAGACCAGTCGAGCTTACATAGCTGATGTGGTGATTTACACTATCTAGTGACGCGATATAGCAGGGTTAATGGTTCAAAACGTTTTCAAGCGTCATGGATGAGTTACGTAACCCGATAGCACCATCGACGATCAGTATGGATCTCGTGGTCTTCATTCCGACAGTCTTCGAAGGGAAACCACTTGTCTAGATTGAGAAAGCCGACGTTGTTGCTTCTGTTGTTAGCAGGAAAACAGTTAAATGGTAAATGGTTAGAATTCCGGATCAACCAGCGATGTCTAGCAACGGATCCCGGCCAACTTGGACGATCAATACTTAACGAGCCCACTAGCTTTCTCCCAAATGGCCTTATTATATATTCACTATATATTCACTATATCATATGCCGCGTTCACATTTATTGCCAAGGGTAGGTTTGACCTACACGGCGCCGACCAATGCATCGCTTTAACCCCGCCCTTCCGACTGTATGATATATCACCGTCGATCTGTCAACTGTTGTATGTTATCCTATTGAGGTAAAAGAGACCTCTTATCTCAGTTTATTTGCTGGCTAACTTGTATCTGTGAGGCCATGCACATCTGCATATCTGCGCGCACAAATCTTGAGGTTCATGAAGGGGTGTGCTGGGTCATGCATGGGTGCGAGTGTGGAGTCAACAATGTGAATACGATGCCGTCCTATTGGTCAGTGCGAGTTTGGGTTTTGAACTAACATTTCAAACCTCGACGCATGGCTTAACGGCCTTTTACGCTCTCCCAATCTGCATACTCCCTTGCAACATTTTACATCTTGACATATTCTTGGCCTCCGGACTGTCCTCCAAAATTCATGTTCTGCGTTTTGAGTATAGATGCTTCAAAAAGGCTCCCTGCCAAGATATCGAGATATTGTTCTTCGATATAACTCGCCTGACTATAATGCAACCGATCGAGCGGGAATCTGTGTTTGGGTCTTCGTTTCGCACCGACTTACCAGTTGGGGTTTAGAGTCTGGTCTGCTGAGGGAATCGATCCATCAATTCGAGCAAAAAACACTCCACCCTGCCCCCAGATTGGATCCTGACTCGGAGCTAAAATAGCGTGAAAACCAGGCCCCACTTGGTCTAGAACCCTATTTCAAGCCCTTTGAAGCATCCTGCCGAATTTCGATCAAGTATTATGGTCATTTGCTCAAAAACAAAAGCCTCCAAGGCATTATTCACAGGAATGAGCTAATGTTCATTGGCCTAAGAAAGTCTGGCACCCCAGTTGGAGGCTTTGTTTTTTGCGGCTGGCTCGAGCGGCGACGGGACGACGGGAACTCAATGTTGCTTCACCATCACAACGCAGATCGAGAATGCTTTTGTTTCATCCCATTCTAGTCGCAAATTGATCGAGATTGTTGCATGGAGAATGGAATCCGTTCGGGTTGAGCACGATGAAATGAGCGTGGTATATATATAGCATGCGGATACCGCGGCTTGGGGCGCTCGAGATTTCGACCGAGTCTCCGCTTGCCAATGTAAATGTCAACATTCGGCCGGGTTGCATCAAACGATGCCTGTGCTCTCTTAGATCACATATCGATGTCTATGGTAGGTGGGGCTGGCATCTGACACCCCCTCCGACGAGTCGCCGCTCTATCGATATCAGCACGGGAGGTAAATGTAGATGGGCGTACATACCCGAAACGACGGCCATTCCTAAGCTAGCCTTGCTGCAGCCCATTTTCACTTTAAGGCAACTCATGTGATTAAGCCTCGCATTCAATTGGAGCTCTTTCCTGCATCCCCTAGCGTTGTTTCTTGGGCTTGGTCTGTCCGTGCTTACACCTTCGTTGGAGGTTGCTCCCGTCTCTCGAAGACAAATTACAAAAAAAGAGAAGGTCAAACTGATAACGTAATTCGTAGGCCAGGATCTGACGCCTTCACGCCGTTGGGGATTCTCAGATCTAATTTCTACATTTTCATGCCGAATCCACCTGGCCACAGCCGCTAAACGAGGTATTTTTATAAAACTTTGATAATTTGAAGATTATAAAAAGGAAAGAGGATTAACTCGGTTACTTCCCCAGTTTTCTGAGCCCAAAACTGTGGTTCAGGACAGCTGCGCTCCTGAAAGTACGCAGGGACCCGACGCAGATTTGTCAGTTGGTACACTATTGTCAATTGTGAAAGGTTCTTCAAAGGCGGTGACCCAGAAGGGTATAACTCGGAAAAAGACATAATTCTAAAGCTCATGGATGGGGAGATATGCATGCAAATGCTAACTCCTTGTCTGGTCTGTAACTTGTACATATGTAGACGATCAAGCGCTTCGTAACGAAACAAAAGACTCCACATCCACCGTCTTGGATTGTAAATGCATATGCACCCAAGGAACTTGAAAAATGGGTGTTCGGATTTCCTTGAGACTAGCTCGGGTAACTTCGTTTTTCACCAATAGGCCCTGCATCCTAGTTCGGTGGGGTTTGGCTGATTTTGAGTGGTGGCATCTAGCCTAGACATGGCACCGCGGGGCAAACCGATTTATGCTTGGTCTTTTTTAGAAGCGCGATCAGTTATTAGCCTAGTGGGTTGAAATATTTCGATTGCTACAGCTTCTCCACAGGCTTATCCTTCTTCGACGAGAGGGTTGATAATTATCAGCGATTTTATTGGGCAGTTTCAGCAAGCATACCTTGCGCTAGGTAACTTACATTTTCGTGGACCCCCCCTTTCGAGGTCCACCTACGTCGCATATGCGGTAGTTATATTGGCTCCCTTATCAACGGTAGGCCAAGAGAAAGCACAGTTGACTGGTGACAAGATCAGATAGGCTATACATTGCATTGGCGCTCTCCTTCTGCATGAGTTGGTGCTTGCATATTCTCAATTGTCCCGTTTCGTGGCGATCGAGCCTTCGTAGTATAAATATCTCGGATTCCCGCCTTCAAAAACCTAATTTTCGTAGAAAATATTTCCTTGGGTTTTCTTATTCTGGATGCAATTAGACCGAAGTCTGCGAGGAACTACAGAATGCAGCAAACGCAGCTTTACTATGTGCTCGGGGCCGTTGGGGCCATCGTGGGATATGTTGTATGGTCTCGGATATCGTTTTGGCTCCGAGAAAGAAAATTCCGAAGATTACACGGGACTAAACCGCCAAACTATCTTGCTACTACTCTACCTCTTGGATTGGACCATCTATGTACCCTCCTCAAGGTGAGCGCCTTCATCAGAAACTTGCTCGCGAAAAATATCTGACAACAAATCTTCGAGCTCTACAGCAAATCAAGCAACAGAATATGCCAGAGTTCGTCCGGTAAGTTTACTAGTCTCGTTTAGTTCATGAGTAGCCCTAGTATTCTAATATTAAATATCTTATAGTGCAAATTATGAAGAATTCGGACATACCTTTGCCTATAGTGTCCTAGGCGAGACTACCATCACTACCCGTGAGCCTCTCAACATGCAAGCTTTCCTCGCTACCAAGTTCAAGGACTTCGCCATCGCTCCAGCCAAGAACGGCCCCTTCTTCCCATTGTTAGGGAACGGGATTTTCGTTATTGATAATCACGGCTGGGAGTACTCACGAGCGCTTCTCCGTCCACAGTTCGCCCGTAACCAGATCACTCAGTTGGAAAACATGGAAGAGCACTTTCAAATCTTGGCAGACTGTATTCCGGATGGGGCAGCAGGCTCTGCGGAATTACAGGAGCTTTTTTTTGAGCTGACTATTGATAGCGCAACCCACTTTCTTTTCGGTGAAAGTTGTGATACTCTCAAACATCGACGAAGTATCATACAGGGAGCCGTTGGAAAAGAGATACCCCGTGGCGCCGCCTTTGCACAAGCTTTCAATGAATCACAGACTCACATGTTTACTCGTGTTTTCCTGAAGGGATTGCACCAATGGCACAACCCGAAAGAGTTCAAGGATGCCGTCAAAATCTGCCAAGAGTTCATTGATAAATATGTTTATGACGCTGTGGCCCTTGCGAAGAGCGGTAAACTGCAAGGAGAAATGGAAAAGTCAAAAAAGTACAATTTTTTGCATGCTATCGCTAAAGATACTCAGGTACGACATATATTCCGCAGCTTGGTTTTCTTCCTTTGTACCTCAGCAAACTGATTATTCTGATAGGATCCTGTCATTCTCCGTGATGCTGTCATGAACCTTCTATTAGCCGGTAGAGACACCACTGGAAGCCTGTTGGGATGGTGCTTCTACCTTCTCGTCCGTAACCCTGATGTCCAAGCAAAACTCCGCAGAGCCATTGTCGCCGATTTTGGTGCCGAATACGATCCGGATAGAATCACATTCGAGTCTCTCAAGAACTGCAAATATCTGCGCTGGGTCCTGGACGAAACTTTGCGATTATATCCTACCGTGCCGATTAACATGAGAACTGCAATCGCGGATACCACCTTGCCTCTTGGTGGTGGGCCAGATGGAAAGAGTCCAATTTTCGTGCCAAAGGGAACAAACATTGAGTATTCGGTTTATGCTATGCACCGTCGATCTGATATCTACGGAGAGGATGCCAACTGGTATGTTTGAATTCCCGCTCATCAGTCGTCAATCGTCAAAATATATGACCATTTTATATATAATTTGATTCTAACAACACATAAATAGGTTCCGACCTGACCGATGGGAAAACCGCCCGAAGACTGATGCATTCGGCTGGGAATACTTGCCTTTCAACGGCGGTCCCAGAGTTTGTCTCGGCCAGCAATTTGCTCTCACCGAGGCAGGTTACACCGTTGTTAGGATGTTCCAGCAATACAAGCGATTTGAGAGTGGGGAGATGGATCCGTTTATCAAGTGCTTTTCTACATTGACAACTTGTGTTGGTGGTCGGGGCTGTCTGGTTCGGTGTTACAAGGAGTGATTGGGTTGATAGAGGGCGCGGCGTCGAGGATGGTGAACATTGAATCGTTTGTTTGATAATGCATAATGATTTACAAGTTGGCGCCTGTTCGTCTGATTCACGAGACAATATTAAATTGACATGAGGTATCCGAAGCTTTTGATGTAATATTTCGTTATGTTTATGATACCAACACAACGTCTTTAATCCAATCCGGTATCATTAACTGTGCCAATTTAAATTATATACCTATATTCGAAGGGTTGTTTATCTGATCTCAGATAAAAATTTAAATCTAGATTTTAAATTTACAAAAGAGTAGCACGACACGGGGCGGTTTAGAAATATTAGGGAATATGAAAGTTGTGTTAGTCCCAAGTTGTTCACGGAAACAAGACGCCCTGGGCTTAAAAAAGGAACATAAACCTTAAAATTACTATATATTAGTTGGCTAAACTGAGAGGACAGGTCCGAGGACACGGGGACGAATGTTGAAGGAGACATCAAACGGCATTCCTGCGAACATGTTCCTGTCATGTTAACGTACGCCCACGTATGCTGGCAGTCCTGCCCGTTTGGAAGGGGCCAACGTATGGGCCTGTGGTGCTGTGAGTTGTGTGACGTTTGCGGCAGCCAATCCGCAACATTCCCGCCGCCCGTTTCGGATTTTGTGTTGGGCGTGTTTTGATTTGCACGCTTTGGGACCGCAACAACAACAAATCGCCAAATGTAAACAAAAATCCATAAAACAGGTGCAGCCTGCGACCTCCATCGCTATCATCCTCCTCACCTCAACCGCCTCCACCGCCAATTCGAACTATCACCAGCCTCAGAGAGACCGCAGCTGACGAGCCTCAGTTGTGTCTGCCCTTTCTTACCCATTTTTGACTGTGTCCGTGTAATACCCTCCGTTGCAAATCCGAGCCCTTCTGATCACGAAGTCCCTGCTCCCCAAATACGCTCCTCGCTGGAACAGCGAAGGTAGAAGGATATATACACACCCACCCCAAATCTTAACCCGCATCCGCACCCCTACCAATCACAATGCACAGCTCCTACGTTCGATCTCCCTCCCAATCCACGACCCACGGGTCATACATCCACGACTCCGACCAAGACGCGCATGATTATACGCGATTACGTCTCCAACAACAACTTGCAAAGGACCTCCTAGCTTCAAACTCATACGCCGACTCGCAGGCAAACGATAGCACCGTTGGCTCGTTAGGCATCATGGAGGGAGCTGGTGCTATGTCCACACGTCGATACGACGATGTTCTACCCCCGAGCACACCAAATCTCGACTCTAAACTCATAAATGCACAATTTAAAGATTTCTCGACAATTGGCGTTGGCGTCAGAACTAGATTGTTCCCACACCTTTCTAATAACCCAGACGATAGCATTGAGGTTGGACGTGCGGGTGATGAGGCCACGAGGACGGATAAGTCTTCAACGATAAATTCGATTTTCAGGAAGACTGATAGGGGAAGGTTGTCCGTTCCAAACGTAAGGCAGTACCTCCTCCCTAAGCAAATCCTGCTACCCAAAACAAATAAATTGTGTAATGACCAATTTCTAACACGAGATTTTTTTTTCCAGGCGGGAATCAACGCGCAACCCAAACGACCAGCCGTTTCGCCTAACACTCGGGCTCGCATGCAGCCCACTGTTGTCGACGAATCGATGGAACTTAGCTCGTACTCGATCGGATCCAGACTCCAAGGCGCTGCGAGAAGATCCAAGATCTCTAAAGAGCAGGCCGCGAAAGATAAGCTTGAAGAAGCCGCGAAAAAAGAAAACGTCCCAATGAGGACTACATCAAACTCTGCACTACCCCTCAAGAGGAACGGTGTCACATCTGCATTTCTGAACACCGAAAAGCTATTCAAAGATATGGGCTTGGAGGACGATCTTACAGATTACTCTGACATGAGACCTGATTCCCCATCCCTACGCAAGACTCGTACAAGACCTGCGTCCAAGCCGGCAGCACCAAGCCAGATGACCGCCCATAGCATCAAGCTCCCAGACATGACGGGAATCTCTGATTTGGTTTCCAGCGTCAATCATGAGCAGTCGGCGTCGAAGCGCGCTCAATACGCTCCTATTGCATCTATCCCTGTTCCTGATGGAGAACGTGATCTTATGGTCGCCCTGAAGAAGCTCCAACAGAAAGTCGAGGCGCTTGAGGCAGATAAGGCAAAAGAGAAAAAGCGAGCTGAAGATTTAGAGAAGGATTACGAGCAAACACGACAGCTTTATCAGATTGAATTCAACGGACGACGAGAGCTCGAGGCAGAGCTGAATACCAGGCGACGAGCTGACAGTGCTCTTGGAGGTGAGATCGAGAGCGACCAAGGCTCTCCGCGATCTGGCGGTGATAAAGAGAGGATGAAGGCCCAGCATAAGGCAGAAGTTAAGAGTAAGATATTCTACGGCGAACTCTCTAGAGGAATGGAATGGCTAATTTTATGTTGTCTTCAGAACTCGATGGAATGGTTGCTGCGTATCGACATCGTTTGGAAACCGTTGAGCATTCTAATGCGGAGTTAGTTCAAGAGCTCAGTGCCGTTACTGAAGAGAAGGATGCCGCTATTGCGCAACTGGCTAAGGCTCTTGCGAAGAATGAGGCGCTGAGCAAGGAGATTGAGAGCCTCCGCCAAGAGAGCGATGAGATCCAGAACGATAATGAGACGTTGGCGAACGAAGTCGAAAGGATGAACCAGATGGTTGAGGAATACGAGCAAGCTCTCGAGCATGAGCGCAAGATGATGAGCGACAAGATAAACCGTTACCGAGAGAAGGTTTCGCGTGCTGGTAAAGTTGCTGCCGAAGCCACCATGGCTGCGAACGAGGCTGCCAAACTCGCTCGTGACCTGCAACAGGCGGGTACACAGACCAGAAGCGTTGAGACGGTGAAGCCTGTTGTTCAAGAGACAAAGGTCGAGACTGTTCGATCGACTAAGCCCATCCAACAAACTAAGCCTGCCACCAAAGG
Source organism: Dactylellina haptotyla (assembly GCA_031310005.1). Taxonomy (NCBI): domain Eukaryota; kingdom Fungi; phylum Ascomycota; class Orbiliomycetes; order Orbiliales; family Orbiliaceae; genus Dactylellina; species Dactylellina haptotyla. The sequence continues at coordinate 7,405,472 of CM062379.1, read as the reverse complement.
CAAAGAGAAGGAACAGAGAAACGAACCTGTTTTCAATGCCACAGAGCGCGTCCAGCAACAAGTCGATGCTGAGCTGAAGAAGATGTTCCCCCAAGTTTCCACTGCTGCGGGTCCTTCCAAGAGAAAGGTTTCGAATTCGACGACAGCAAGCCGAGCTTCCGGAAAGCCTCATGTTAAGAAGTCTAGAATGGTCATTGAAGAATATTCTGAGTCTGAATCTGATGCAGGCAATGTCAGGCAAGGGGACCAAAGTGAAGATTCTATCGTTCACCAGCACATGGATACGACATTTACTGCGGCTTCTATCAGCGAGTCGCGTGTTCACAGAGAAGCCGCAGGTGACGTCTTGCCGGATAATACGCTCCATAGCTTCGTTCAGGTAAGCACCAACCGTCTTTCCAGAAATAATTCTATCGACAGTAGCTCACAGCATATACAGTCTGAGGGAATAGCCCATCTTCGTCAAGAAATCGAGGCGGAACGTCGGAAGCTCGAGGAACAAATGTCCCAGCGACGCAAAGCCGAGGAGGTTGAGGCCAGACAGGCGCAAATTCTTGCGGAAAGAGCTGCTCGTCTTGCTAAAAGGGAAGAAGCCGAGAGGGCTAAGAAGCGCGTGTTCATTTACTCGGAGAAAGATAACGAGACCACTGTTACAGAACATGACGAGAATGAGGCTCCACATCCTTTCCTCAGGACCTCTATGGTTGCCAATGACACGGCAGTAGAGATGGACTTTGGGAATATCTTGCGGGATATTCCTCCCAGACCTCCATCGCGACCAGGCACCCAGCAAACAGCCCACGAGTTTGCTCGTCGTGGAACCGAGGAATTTTACAACGAACACGTCCAGGAAGTTATCGATCGATTGGGGGTCCATAAGCCTGATCTGTGTACCATCTGCCACCGCAAGAGCGCTATCGAGGAATGCAATGCGAGGGGCCACAGCGGCAACATTGTTAACGAAACGAACGATCATATTGAGATTCCAGAAGTTGTTCCGGTTTCAAAACGTATGCCCGACGCGATTCAGGAGCTTGCATATGACGGAGATATCACGATGAGACCTAGCCAACCACCCAAATTTGCTCTTGATAAAGTTGTCAAGCAGATGGAAGATGAATTGGAACACATGAGACTGTAAGTTGGATTTTCAGATGAATGTTCAAAAATACAGACAGATTGCTAACTGCCATTCAGTGATTACAAGCAAGTCGAAGCGGAGTTCCTTGCCTGCGACCCATCTCTCGGTCGCCGCAAGCGCAAGACATTGACACATCAACTCAATGAGATGGTCGAGCAGATTGATAAGAAGGCCGACCAAATATACGCTCTGTACGATGTTGCAGAGATGGTCTATGGCTCTGAGGAAGAAGGGTCCGGAACTGAGAAGGCTAGTTCCAGACGCAACAGCAGCGCTGGTGGAAACAGACTGAGAGACAAGAGGAGTGTTGGGCATATTGCCATTTAAACGACTACACATATTGGTGCGAGCCGCCTTTTATTACGATGCACGAAGGAGCGGCATACAAAAGTTTCCTATTCGACTTGTTTTCATTTTCGGATTTTGTTTTGATTTTTTCTGTCCTTTTCATATTTTTCGGTTCGCGGTATCGCCTTTACGATTGTCGATTCACCCTTACGAAACTCGCCACACCATAATTTCTCATTGCCTTTGAGCCCATTACGACTTTTTGAAAGTTTCTATATCACCGAACGAATCACATCACGAACTGCGCTGCATCCTTTCGATGTTGACGTCAGCCCCAGACGTTGGCAATCACCCCTGTTTACCCGACTTGAAATTTTCGATATACCTATTATTGCATGCAATTATCGCTTTCACCAACGGTTTCGCAGAAGACTGGCGTCATCATGGTAACGAATACGTTACCCTTGCTTTTTGAACACTATTATTCCTCCTCCCGTTATTTTTACTCTTTTGAAGCTTTACCCTCCACTTTTTTAAGGCTTGTTTTTTGTTGCTGCGATTACTATTGTTTTCGGCAGTGAATGATTTTGCGCCTGATTGTTCTCGCTTTTGTCTACTTGTTTATTATTGTTGTTGTTCTGAGTTGTTGCTTGTTTCTTTTTTGAGTCTTTTTGATCAAAGTGTACAGAGCGCAAAGCAAGATACGATACGCACTTGCTCGTTAAATGTTTTTTTCTTCTTTTCTGGCGTTTAGTGGAGTTGGATTGAAATTAGTCTCCAGAGCTTGTATTCATAGCGCCGTGTTTTTTCTGTTTAAACTGAAAAGAAATTGAAATGGAGATTCGTGATACTACCAACTACAAAGCACGCTAGCGTATTCCTATCGAGATGATTCCTATCATACCGAAGTCGCAATTATGCATAGATAGCGAAATGAAGAATAATAACAACCTTGCACGACACGAGTCAAAACATGCTGGGCGTGATTTTTGGCTCGAGTGCTACTGTGCCCTTCATGCCCGCCGTTTCGCTGTCCCTCCGAGGGCCGAGGACGCCGCTTTCACATGCCAAAAGGGCGAGCTCCCACGCTGTGTGCCCAACGAGCCAATGAGATGGCCGCCAATTCGCAGCCCAAAAGCTCCGAAGTGTGGGGAAAACCCGTGTTTGACCGGGGCCCGCAGGCGGAGGAACGTTCGAAACTGGCCGTGGGGAGGGCGGACAGGGCAGGCTCGCACAAGCCGCAGAAAGAGAGAAAGAAAGAAAGAGAGACGATGATGTCGAACGGGGTTTGGCGCCGCATGTGACCTTGCATCTGACCAGCTTCATATTGAAACTGGCAAGACCGCCGCCATTCACGTCGCGGTTCGACCGAATTGTTACTGCTGGTTAGTCTCGTTAGTCTCGTCCGTCTTGCACCTGCCTGCTTCTGCTCCCCACAGTTTCACATGCTGGCGGAGAGGATTGGTATTCTGGTCCTTTATAACGCGAGGGAGCACCGTTTCCTTCCTCCTCTTCACTCCTTCCAACATTCCTCAGAACTAGCAGATATCCTTTTCTTTCCTTACTCGGTTGTATATTTTTTTTTGGGTAGAATTCCTTGGGACGACGACAAGTAGGAGTGGATCTATTTATTTAGCCCGTAAACAGCCCAGCTTGCCATTTTTAAAGCGTAGACGCCGTGTTTCTTTCCGTTCTCTTTCCTTCTCTCCCAGTAATATAATCCACACACATACAGATATACACATAAATACCGTCCAAGATGGCCAAAGTATTCACACCGGAGGAGGTCAAGGCCCACAACAAGTCCGACGACAACTTCATCATCGTCCACGGCGACGTCTACGATGTCACCGAGTTCAAGAACGAGCACCCCGGCGGCAAGAAGAGTACGTCCTCCCACTCCTTCCTACCAGCAGGCAGCTCGCCATTAATCCGGCGGGCTGGGGCTGGAATGTGTTGACATCATCGTGCCGCTGAACCTCGGCATATTCTTTTTGAGAAGATCACGCGAGCTAACAAGAATTTCTCCGGGATCCAGTCCTCGACCGAGTAGCCGGAAAGGACGCCACCGTCCAATTCGACAAGTACCACAAGCTCTCCGTCCTCGAAAAGTACAAGCCCAAGCTCCAGGTCGGCTCCCTCGAGGGCAAGGCGCCAGCCCCCAAAGCCGAGGAACCGAAGCCCGTCGCCGTCAAGGCCGCCCCGGCTCCGGTTGCTGCCGCTAAGACTTCCGACGAGGAGGCCGTCACCGTCCACGAGACGTTCGGTGACCTGATCCCGTACGGTGATCCGGGCTGGTACCAATCCTACCACTCCCCTTACTACAAGGCCACCCACGCCGCCCTCCGCGTTGAGGTCCGCGAGTGGATCACCAATGAGGTCGAACCCTACGTCACCGAGTGGGACGAAGCCCGCCACGTCCCAGAGAAGATTTACCAGCAGATGGGCCAGCGCGGATACCTCGCCGGTCTGTTGGGTGTCAAGTACCCGGTCGAGTACACTGACCGCCGGGTCGCGTCCGTCCCCGCCGAGGAGTGGGACCACTTCCACGAGTTGATTGTCACCGACGAGCTGTCCAGGACCGGATCCGGCGGGTTCGTGTGGAGCCAGATCGGTGGGTACGGAATCGGTCTGCCGCCTGTTGTCCGATTCGGCGGCGAGGCCCTCAAGAAGAGGATCCTGCCCGGTCTGTTGGCCGGTGAGAAGAGAATCTGCTTGGCCATCACCGAACCTGATGCCGGTAGCGATGTCGCCAATTTGACCTGCGAGGCCAAATTGACCGAGGACGGAAAGCACTATATCGTTAACGGTGAGAAGAAGTGGATCACCAACGGTATCTGGTCCGACTACTTCACCACCGCGGTCAGGACCGGTGGACCGGGAATGGGCGGTGTCTCCGTCCTGTTGATCGAGAAGACCTCCCCCGGTGTCAGCGTCAGGAAGATGGACTGCCAAGGTGTCTGGTCTTCCGGAACCACATACATCACCTTCGAGGACGTCAAGGTGCCCGTCGAGAACTTGATCGGCAAGGAGAACCAGGGCTTCAAGGTCATCATGACCAACTTCAACCACGAGCGATTGGGAATCGTCATCCAGAGCAACAGATTCAGCAGAGTCTTGTACGAGGAGAGCATGAAGTACGCAAACAAGAGGAAGACCTTTGGCAAGAAGCTTGTCGAGCACCCGGTATGTTTTATCCATATTTTTTATGATCATTTTAAAGATTTCTAGCTAACAATTGATATTCCTAGGTCATCCGTATGAAACTCGCTCAGATGGCCCGCCAGGTCGAAGCCTGCCACAACTGGCTCGAGAACATTGTCTACCAGTGCGAGAAGATGGGAACCACCGAGAGCATGTTGCGTCTTGGCGGTGCCATCGCCGGATTGAAGGCCCAGTCTACCACCACCTTTGAGTTCTGCGCCAGGGAAGCCGCCCAGATCTTCGGTGGTCTCGCCTACAGCAGAGGAGGACAGGGTGCCAAGGTCGAGAGACTGTACAGAGACGTCAAGGCTTACATGATCCCGGGTGGTAGCTTGGAGATCATGGAAGACTTGAGCATCAGGCAGGCGCTGAAGGTGCACCAGGCTATCGGAATGAAGCTGTAGAGGGATTGCACGGTGAAAAGGGGGAGTCGGGATGTGATTAGACTTTAATATTTTTTTTAGTATATATATACCACACGGCAGGCAGTCTGTTCGCGCTTTTAGAACCTTGCCTTCCTTTTTTTCTCTTTCGTTTCCTTTGTTTACTCTCACGTCGGAATGCTCTTCGTTTCTGGAGTGTGTATAACTAGTAACTATACTATTCTTACTGCTACGGCAGATATCCCAATCACCTCAAATCTTCTCCTCTTCAGTATTTATTGATGTTATGGTGTGATTTCATTAATACTATCATCTAGTACATATGGCAAAATAACCACTATGATACATTCGCGCGATATTAAACGCAACCTCGTTAAATGCAATGTCTTTTGTGAAACCCCTTCCAATATTCATATATATTACTTAGGTACCCGTAACGCCTTCCATCCCAAATAAACTCCCAAAATTACGAGACCAAGAGAACGCCGTATTAAAAAGCCAAATACCGAACCTCATACTTTCTCGGTGACTCTCGCATCGGATCTTTCTAGCCATGATGATACGCCCTCTCTAAGCTTTACCATCCAAGCTTCTTCCTGCATCCAGAAATGGCTGGCGCCCTCGACTTCCACAGCCTTAAAATTTGTTTGATTTTTTTCCGTCCGCTCTTTCGCCCAGTTTCGGTACCTTCCGACGCCGGTAAACATATCATCGGTACCGTAGACAGCCAACATGTGTCTATCATCCGCTTCCGAATGCTTCTCTCCCTCGTTCCCTAGCCCGTCCTCCTTCTTGCCCTTGTGAAACCAAGAGAGAGGGTTCGGTAGGTTCAACAAGATCGATACTGGTGCCAACAGCGGCGAAACCAACAGCCAGGACGTTTCCAACTGCATCTGGATGTTATAGTTGACTTTACTCGCAGCCTTACTCGCCTCGGTGGTGGTGCTTCCGCTCATGTCCCTGCTGGCTTCGGCCTCCTCTTCGTCGTCGTAGACGTCGGCATACCACGGACTGACCCCCAATGCGGCACCGCGGTGCATGGCGAAACTCCTTCGTTTTTCTGTGCTCGCCCATTCGTAGGCCGTTCGGGTGGCGTAGGCGAGGACGTCGGAGTCGATTGACTTTACAATCTTGTCGGCGGACGGGGTGCGCGAGGCGATGAGCGAGCCGTACGAGTACCCTGCCAGCAGGACTTTAATCGGCGGTTTCTCCGTACCGGAAGCATTATTATTACTCTTACTATTACTATTACTGCTATTGGTAATGTTGAGAGTATCCGGTATTATCGGGCTCGATGTGGTGGTAGGGTGGGATGTGAACGAGTGCGGATCGAGGCACTCGACATATTTTATGACGAATGCGGCAATGGTGGCGTATTCTTCCCGTTCCGGGCCACCGGTCCATGACGTTTTGCCCTTGGAGTTGCCTGCGCCGCTGAAGTTGAAGGTTGCGACAACCCAGCCCTTGCGGACGAGAAGGTTGACGAGCGCGAGGACCACGGGGTCGTCCCAACTGCCTCCCAGGCTGGCGTACGGGTGGGCTACGACGGCCGCTTTTCGGGGTGCGTTTTGGTGAGCGCCATATTCGGCGGGGAATTCGGTGGGGTGGTAGACTCGGGCTTCGATGTTGAGGTCGTGGGAGGGTGAAGTGGGGATGACCAGGGTGAGGACCGGGGCGAGGGTGGAATGGCGGTCACCGCTGGAGGTTGTCGATGCCGACGAAAGCGAGTCGCGCTTGGACGGCCGTCGGGCGGGGGACTTGGAAGGAGACGATTTGGCCTTCTTGCTGCGGTGTCTGCCGATGTGAAAGTGGTGAGGGGAATGGCGGTGGGAGTGGATGCGGGCGTGGAAGGCGGCGAGCTTGGTGCGCAGGGTCATGGCTAGATTGGGATGGAGCGGACGACGCAGTTGACCGGCAACCGCAGTCGAGCGAGGTCTGATTACTGTATTCTTCTACCACTTCAGCGGACAATGGCGATGTCGTCGTGAGATGCCGTTACGAGGGTGGAGGTGGTGATGGAGGTTTGTGCATTGTGGGAGAAGTGGAAGCGGGTGAGGTGGAGGCAGCAATGTTTTTATTGTTTCCGCTGGAGCGATTTTCGCCGCGAAAACGGCGGCGGGGCAGCACCGCCACAGCTGCCGGAGCTTGACGTCTCCGCGTTTCACCACCGTCCGCATGCCGACTTTGTATCACCGGATCGGGTTTATTTATTTATGTGCAGGAGGTGCATAAGTCTGCAGGCACAGGAGGCCGGTGCATACGGTTCATGGCTATGAGGAATGGATCACATTATATTAAAATACATTTTGTAAATATTCTATAGACTTTTCCGGGCACCCAGCGTTTCTTCTTGGACCTCTCGGGCGCCGGTCTTCTAATTTTACGCAAAGTCCGCACTAAATCTTCAATAGGCTTATTAATATTAATATTGCAATTCGCGGATACTTCGAAGAACGGATAGCCCAAGGACTTGGCGAGATCCTCGCCCTCTACTCGTATAACAAACCGTATTAATATGCATCGATATACGGAATTTTAGACGAATTGTAATATCGTCGGTCGTAACAGAAATCTTACCTTTCGCAGCTACCTGGCGATCCCTCGATAGTTCGCAATCGGTCCCAATGATAGACACAGTAAAGGGATCTGTTTTGTTATTCTTGTACCTCACGGTTTCGATCTCATCTCGGAGCAATTTCAATCGCTCGAAGGATTCCCGGGATGTGACCGAATAAACTAGAATGAACCCGTTCGCTTTGCGTATCGGTCTTTCTCTAAAGATACTTGATATTTCTGGTTCGTACGAGGGACTGGTAAATTCGATCCCGGCCAATTTCTTATTGATCTTTTTCTGCGTCTGAAAGTAGTCTGGCCAGAATATATGTGTAAGTCAGCTCGAATGTATAATCGTACAAAATTCATACGCATCGCAAAAAGCGGCAAATAGAACTGGAGAAGTTATAGCGAACCTGCCTCTGGGGGCACGCAATCCTGACATGTCCGGACCGAGCAGACGCGGTCTAGGAATTGAGCCCTCCCAACCCTGTCTTCACCGAGGACTACTATGAGAAAGGAATCCACAGGTTTCGATACTTTCTATTGAAGATAGACGTTAGAGGGAAAGGGAATTATATGTGTGATACGGGGACAATCCCACGATACCATCAAGCGCATTTAGTCATTGCGGGTTTGATAGCTTTACGGACCTTAGCACTCATTATCGTCTCTTTTCAACGGCGGAACCCTGAAAACTTGAGTCCTGGATGCCAATCAACTATTCGGCGTGGATATCGGCTCTGTACTTCGGAGCCATTGACATATATTGATCTGAGGCGCCCTGTAGTGGTGTTGCGAGTTGTTGGAGGTTCTAGACCGCCGGTAAACAGGGACTAAAGTTTTGACATCACAGGGTTGATCAAGACTATTAAGTACGCATTTAAGCAAGTTTCTACCTTCCGCGATGTGGTGGCACAAATGGATGTAGATTAGGTGTGGACCCAGGATCCGCGGAATGACTAACTCTTATCATTTAAGAGTCCGCCTGGGTTCGGGTCGAGATACTTGAACACGGTATTGAACCTGTATTTCTGAAATCCAGTAACTGACTAAACCGTATTTTCTCAATTCTTGCTTTTGAACTAGTAAATGCGGCTAGCTTACGGCAAGATCCGAGTCAGTTTCTCATGTAACCCTCCAGTTAACGCTGTTTTTTTGCTGTTGTTGATATCTTCCATAATAATAATCTCTTCGAATTTATATATCTGATTCAGCCAGCTCACGGATTTCTATAGATATATCAAAGTGTTTCGGCGAACTTGCAACGTTCAAGTAGTTCGTAATAACTCAAGCCGTGACTTGGATGGTTATCCGGTGATCGCACTCGATATTATGCATAGTCCCAATAACGACCATTGGAATATTCAAATTCTACGCTCTTCCCATCACCTATTTATCCCGTCTGAATACATGCCGACCTGGGCGGTATAAATCAGCCTCAGTCCCGAAATAAACCAAATGAAGAGATACGAATTGACCCTCTCGCCCTCTGAGGACTAGGAAGTGTAACACTTTCAATAATTGGTGGATTTTTGGGATTTTTTTAGGAAAACGGTACTCGGTTCGCGCTGCTGGGTGTATACGAACCATATCCACGCAATTTAAAGTACCTGTACACTTTTCGCTACAATATAGGGACACCCGGGAACGTCGGGTAGTGTAATCCTCAATGGTGAAAACCCAGTCAAGGCGGGTATAGTTACCGGTGCCAATTCTCTCATTGAATCAATTACTTTTCCACCAGGCTGTCGAATGTTCAAGCTGCATGCAAGATGTTTAACCTCGGGTCTCGGGATGTTGTGTGAATGTAAGGCAGGACGTTAATATCTACTTAGCCGACTCTTTCGAGTGGCTTTCAGAAACGTGCTCCGTCGAAGGGAGCAGGGATCTAGCTATTCTAGGCTGAATTGTGAAGGAACGGGGGGCTTGGACGGGATCAGCCGAATACGCATCGACCCTTGTCAAAAATAAAAATTACCAGCGGGGCATAGAAGATATCAAACTTGCAATGTTTTTAAATTCATGCTATGTACAAAAATAACCGTTCATGCAGACGTCTATGCTATGTACAACCACAAAAAAAAGGTGATAATATACGGATATCGAAGTATATAGAAAAAGTGATATTTTGACCAGTTCCTAGCATCCAACTGCGCCCTATCGAAGGAAAAACAGCTAGGATACTGGAATATGCATCTGGCATAGCTGTGGATTCAACACCTGACTTCTAGCTAAAACTTTCTAGCAGGAAGTGCGGACGTTGGAAGTAGTACAGTAAGTACCATCAGGGCCCGAACCAATCTTGGTTGGCTCAGCACCGCTGCTGTTACCGGTGTATCTGTCGCAGTACTTGCCGCTGTTCTGGCACGAGTTGGAGATCTTGCAGGTATCGCCGTAGTTGGTGTTGATACCGCAGAGAACACCACCGCTGACGGCGACGACGTTGTCGAAGATGAAGTTACGTGGGCCACCGTTGCCGGAGCAGTTACCGCAGGATCGGCCGACCTTTCCGTAGTCGCTCCTATAATGTGATTGTCAGTAATGCAACTTTATGATATCTAGGGTGGATTTTTTAAGTCAGAGTTAGAATGACGTACGCGTAGAAGTTCTTGATGCTGACGGTACCACGGCCGTTGAATTGGACGATCTTATCAGCGGCGTGGAAGGCACCACCACCGGTGATGGTGGAGGTACCGGAGGACTGCTTGAAGGTGATGGCATCCTCGCAGACATCCATCCACCAAACGTTCTGGACAGTGCAGGTACCACGGCAGTGGATACCCTCGGCTTGGTTGGGACCGATTAGGACATTTTTAATTGTCGCTCCAGATTCCAGGATGAACATGGCATCGGCTTCGCCAGTCTCGGTTTGGCCTTGGCAGACCGATGGGTTTCGGTCGTACTTCATCATGCCACCGTCAAAGGTACCAGAGATAACCTTGGCGGATGGGAGAGTGGTCGAGCCAGCAGAGGCTGGGAGGGTGGTGGTCAAGCCGGTACCGCCGCTGCTACCTCCGGTTGTAGTCTTAGTTGTAGTTGTGGAGGTTTTGGTTGTGCTCGTCTTGGTGGTAGCAGTGGTGGTCTTGGTAGTAGTACCGCCGCTGCCTCCTCCTGGGACGCACTGGCTGTACCAGTCGTTCGAGTAGGTGCAAGTGTATCCAGACACGCAAGAGGTAGGGCCGGTCCAGCCAATACCACCGCACTGTCCATAAGCTGGGGACTGGGCGCTGACCAAGGCAGCGCCGGCCAAAAGAGCGAGAGTAGCCGTCTTCATTGTGATAAGATAAGAAGAATAAGTGTGAATATTGATAGCCCGCGTCGATATTTGCTGAGTAACCTGACTTGCCTGCTGAACAAAATAACCATCCAGACTGAGGAGACCGCAGCTCCTTATATATCAACGATGCCGAGAAGGTTTATCTCCACATGTCTAGGCACTCCACGGTTGAAAATTTTCAGAATAGCATCTCAAGGCACTGGTAGAGATGAAACCATCCCTGAGATCCTGTCATTCGAGCGGATCTGAAGCATCTCATAGGTGGAAATTCAACGACGCTGCCAGGTACCCCGGAGCTTGCAAATCTGTCTTGGCTCTGCACGATGCGGCATCACTAGCTGGTTGAGTCGAGGAGATCGATATAAATTTTTAGTGTAAAGGTGGTGCCTTCGGTTTATTTCATCTGATCGTGTTTGGATTTGTTTTCTGGGCGGCGTTTCAAGGCCGGGTGGCGTACCATGGAACCGATGGGGACAGCAAGGTTGGTAACATAACCTCCCGGCAGCTCGCGGTCGGTCATCCGTGTCTAAGAGGGTTGGCACTCCTCGGCATCTTGGGTTTAACCGTTCGTTGGAATGGTTCAATCGTTTGAGCTCGGGCTCGTGTACGTATGCTCTTTGCAGCTATGCAGTCCGTCTCCAAGAATTGAATGCGTATACGGCCAGACGACCCTTATTGGGAGCGCCATATTCGAAACCGATTAAGCGCAGGGAGTGCACGTCCCCTCGGCCATCTAGGGGAGCAATTGGCAGCGTCGTGACGAAATCCTGTGGAGGGGACGGGAGCGAGTGATTAATCCGTGGTCCTTCGTCTCAGATTTGTGGTTTGATATTGGCAACCCCGGTCCGCTATGGTCTGTTCGTCGGAAGCGCCTGGCTTCGTCTCCGGCCGCCAAGCGCGCCAAGAGCCTTCCGCGTCGGGCATTTTTGGTGGGCGCAAATTGCTGGATCGAGCGGCCAAATAAATCCAAACGGCCTGTCCCATATATATATAATCCATCCGTGTGCATGTGAGTGCGGAGAAAGATTACTTACTAACCAGATGAAGTTCGCTGACCAGACCTGATCCTGGCCGCTCGAGCGCGTTCTTCGGTTCGAGCTGGCCTCGCTTCCGTCTCGGGCATATTTCGTTAATTATAACGGACATATGCGTGTACAATGCAATGACATGCAATCGTTCAAGCGATCCCGTCGTATCCAACAGTCAGATCAGACAATTTTGATAGAAGCCTAACCGATTGATATCAGGCTGATATCATCGACGACATCTTATTGAAGGAGAAATTCGCGTCGTCGAATTGGCTTTTTTATAAATTTCTCATAGACAGGAAGGGACCTTGAAGAGTTTTATAATAGCCACGGGTATCTCTGTTTTTATATCCGGACTCCCTCCCTTTTTTATTACCTTTCTTTATTATATCCTTCCTCCCAGCGCAAGTACTGCAAATTGCTTGGTTTGTTAACGTTCCCCGGTGGACCGATTCTAGAACTTTCCCCAACAGTAAAGACGCCCTCCCACTTCAAACCGGGTTTGAAAAGGTCGTATTTTAGGGCTAGGATCCTGTGTTATGCATGATGTAGCCTCGTTACATCAAATTTTATAATGATACTCGTCCCACGACTCCATAGGTGGTGTATCTCCCTCCGCGAGGATTTTGCACATCTTATCTGGGAAGGGCTAAGTATTCCGGTGAAGCTGAGCCACCTCGCTTGCGATACGGAAAGAGTGAGACCGATATTTCTATAGCCAGCCTACGCTCTATCAAAAACTCCGCACGGAAGGACTATGTATCCAAGTATGAGAATGATAACTATAGCATCGCTGCTATAGTTATATTTCGAATGTGGTCACCAAAATATCTCCAGTAACCAGAATCATACACATCGATCCGAGAAAAAGCTGTCAAACCGGAAGGCGCGATCAATCACCAATTTGCAGCTCCCCTTCCACGCACCCCCAAAACTCCTTCACAATCATCTCCCACCCATCCCCTCCCCTAACCGCAAGATACCTCCTACCGTCGACTTTTGGTTGCCAACCTCCCGGGTTCGCATCCACAACCTCCCCGCCGGCCTCTTTGAGTATCACCCACCCGGCGCACACATCCCATGCATAATTGCCCCCCTCCCAGTATAGATCAACCGACCCGGCGGCAACGCTGCAAAAGTTCAACGCACCGGACCCCAAAGACCGAATAGACTGCACCATCGCCCCGCCGTCCTTCTTGTCGGCGCACAGTTTTCTGAAAGTATTAACTTTGACATCATAATTATGCCCCGACCTTTCAGTACCCCACTCGGTGATCACCAGGCATTTACTCAAATCTTCGAACGGCTCCAAATCACGCAGGGGTAGTTTCTCGCGTTTGTGGAACGGCGAGGTGAGGTAACTGCCTTGTCCTTTGATTCCGGTGAATAATTGGTCCGTAAACGGGTTGAACACCACGCCGACGACAGGTTCCATGTTGACGGTGAAGCCCAGGGAGATGCATGCGTACGGGTATGCGTGGACAAAGTTTGTAGTGCCGTCAATGGGGTCGACAATGAACGTTGGGGCAGGGGTGAGGGTGTCGCCGGGCTGGTAGGTTTCTTCACCCATGAACCTGCGTCATTTGGTAAATAAAGTTAGTCCGTTATGATTACAATTCGGGTATGTGCGTGCTGTGGTGCGGTAAATTTGAAGGGGTTGTGCGTACTTGAAGTCAGGGTAACGCTCGCGGATCTTCTCGTTGAGCATGTTCTCAATAGCTTTGTCCGTTTCAGTGACTAGTTCCGCAGAGTTGGCTTTGCTGGTCATCCGAGAGGTTACCGGACGGGCTGTCAGGATTATTTCGCCGGCTTTGTGCGCGATATCGCACAGGAAATCATGGATCTCCTGGAGGTTGATATTGGAGGACATGACCTGCTGGGTGGCACTTATGGAGAGGTGGGAGAGAGTTTGAACCTGCGGTGGGTCCATGATATCCTGTCTGTCAATTGTCAGAAGTTATCAGAGCCAATTGAATTTCTCGCGATCTTTACCGTATGTTTCGTAGCTATATGGACGTTCGAACGGGGATGAAGCAGACGTTGTGCCCCTCAACTGCAAAACGTAGCTATTGATCCCCGCAACCGGAAGCTTAAGTAGGAATAGTTTCCGGGACCTGCAAGGCAGATACCATGCAGCGAACTCTTGACATCTTATTCGCCAGGGTGTTTCCCGAGTTGAAGCATCCTTGCACCAGTTTTCTAGCTCGAGACGAATTTACTGCATGTTTGAAGTACGATTTCAGAAGTTGGAGTGCCCCATCAGCCACAGACCTTCGCCACAGCTATCTGCATAGAAAATTACAACTGAACGACAACGCAAATTACGTATGCGAGACGTCAACATCGGGTCATCTAGGATCAGGATCGCGGAGACGAGTGGCTAGCGGAACATCGCGATTACTGTGAGTCAGAGCTTTGACGTCTAGGAGACTTTTTTTTCACGTGGATGTGGCAAATAGAGTTTGACATGTGCTTGGGGTTTGATATGACATGTGCATATACATACACATCTTTAGAGTTAGACTGGTTCGAAATCACACCCACAGATCTATAGCGTGAACACAACTGACAAATGGATTGTTAAACAGGCACTGTTCAGCTTAAGTTGGGTGTATTTCAAGTTGAGTGTATTTTAAATATGCGCTGAAAGTATATTGTTTATGAATTCACATATTACCAATGATCAAGATATATCAAATACGGATGATTTACATTATCACGATTCGTTTACTTTTTAGGAGAAAGATGTATTGACGATGGAAAATCCCTTGATTGTTTATTGCAAGTAGACTATAAACAGGAGAACAAAAAATTGCTCTTATTGAAGACACCCAAATCCTGCCCGTTAACAGTACAGGAAGAAAGCGTGAGGATTATTCCATTGCCAAAAAGGCGTTATAGTGAAAAAACCCGTGATGCAGCCGTGAAAAGACATAAGAAAGCCCCAAATCCTCCGTCGCCATCAAAATCAATAAAAAACCACAATTCGCATTGGCATTTTTTTCTTGTTTTTATACTTTCGTAAAGAAAATCAAAAAAGAAAGAATGGTCGTTGGTGGTGTTCGTTTAGAGGGGTATCGTTGATGTAAATTGATGTATCGAGAGAAAATGAAACGTGATCAGATCAAGTTTGAAGTCGTTTAGATGGACTCCTTGTTGGCCTTAGCACCAGTTTCGTACTTGTGCTGGTCGACCTTGTCGCCGGCAGCGCCGAGGGCACCAGAGACGCGGTCAGAGAGGGAGTCCTGTCCGGGAACGTTTCCCTTGGCCTGCTCCTTATTGGCCTCCTTGGAAGCTTCAGCGCCCTAAATTCTGTATGTTAGCAATCAATCCAATGATTTGAGAGGTAGATGGGAGACTTCATCTTACCTTGCCCTGGAGAGTGTCAGAGACGTAGTTGGCAGCGTTGCCGATGGAGTTCATGGCCTGGCCGACGATTCCCTCATTTGGCTTGTTGACGTTTGGGGCAGACATGTTGATTGATTTGATTTAATTCGTAAAGTACGATTTAAAGTTATAAAAGTTTTGATTGTTTTGGATTGTTTGTATTGAAGATTGCTTGTGATGGTTGATGATGTAGGAGAAAGAAAAGGGAGGATGAGATGGTGGACAGAGGGTCCTTTTATAGAGAGTTTCCACCACCGACGAGAGCAGCGGTGAGCAGTTACGTCAACATGTCCACAGCGAATATTCCGCTGTTTGTGAGGCAGTTTGTCGGGATCGAGCGATTCAAGCCGATCTTGTTTGTATGAGCCCGGCCGCAGAGTTGGCGCGAAGGCCCGGAACGGACAAGGCCAGAATGTGTTGGCCTCTACAGGTGACGTCATGACGTCACTACCCGCTTTTCCTGCACACAAAACTGCACGCAAAACTGCAGCTGCACACAAGCTGCACACAAAACAGACGCCCAAGCGACCCCGGCCGTCTGCTTTGGGCGATGACCGCATACTGAGGTAAATCTTACTCCCGCAAGAAGGCAAACGCCCCCGCATGCTATTTCTCCTCGTGTCTGGAACCTTCCACTCGCTCTCGCCCCGACGATACAAGGAACATGTTCCCAGACGTAAGTTACGTACGTGGAGTTACCAATTTAGAATACACCCCTGTCCTGGCTGGAACTTAGCTTGGTCTTTGCCGCACGACACATCGGAATCCTTGGTAAAATCTCGATCTCAACAGCCTGAAATCTTGATATCAGCTTTGTAGCTTTGTCTCCACCCCGGCCGAACAAACCACAAGCACAACATACATGTAGAAACAGACAATTGGCATCTAATCAAGCAATCAATCGAATCCTGCATGAAATCGAGAAAAAAATCCGGGACGTTTCCCCTGATCGCCAACATTCTTTATTTGGCTTAAACATCCCCCGCTTTCATTTCATTCGCGCGTAACGCTGTGCTATCTCAAACGGGTAGAAATATAGGTAACCTTGGCTGTTTTCGCCTAAATCAAAGAAAAAGTTTTCGCGACCATTCCCAATCCACAATGTAGCCTTACATCACTACCCGAACTTTTCACGATCAGCCGCTTGATTTCCGATGGGCGGCAGATCGACGGGCTTTTTAGCAGACCCTTCAGCCTGGCCATTGGACACCCCGCCTGATACCTTGGAGGGGTAATTTCTTCGGCAAGGGTTTGATGCCATAACATTGCGTATCCGATCATGTGGGACATGTAACCATATCAGCATGTGTCTTCGGAGCTGGGGGTAGTAGCGAAGTTTTGTAACGGTCCGAAGTACAAGCGGGGATTTCCAGCACGAAATTTTTGATATAATTCCATCTCTGGATCCATAGAGCTCTTCACTGTGCAACCTGCAGCTGGGCGGATGTAAAATCCATCCGTCTAAAGAATCGTGATACCGCAGCTGTAAACAGAACTCGCATATTCTAAGAAAAGTTGGATATTAAAGTTTGCTAGCAATCAAACCAGAACCAAGATTTTTTTACACATTTGCGCCTTTCAGTCTAGTCCATTCTTTCAGTCTAGTCCATTCTTCGCGTTAGCAATCTAGTGCATATGTGCCGTGTCAACTACATCTCGAAACAGATTCCCATCTCAGACATCACGATCTCAATCTTATTTCTCGATTTGAGTGAATTTGACCTTCACCGTCGCAGTGACGCAAGGGTATACACGTTCGGTTCCGTTAGCCAGAAATATTCGAAATCCTTGGAAGGCCGCGAACACTTATTTGAAAGCAACGCGCCGTCGGTTTCACCGTCCTGCAACTTCCTTTCAATTCCAGATTCGAACAAAGAGGAGAAAGTAAAGGAAACGTGGTCGACTTGGTCTCGTGGGTTAAACGCCTTTCAGACTCCTCGTCCTTCTTTTCTTTTGCGGGAAGGGCGGTAGGAGGACTGGACCGAAACGACGATACGGCCGTATACCGAACCGAAAAATAACCCCATCACGGACTCAACACGATCCGAAAAGATACACTCTATCTCGGAGCCTCAATCGATCTAGTCGCGTCATGGGGGGGCTCTATACTCCTTACGCCTGCTTCGAGTTGATATCATACCGTCGAATTAGAGGAAATTCCTTACGAGCACGGAAATAGCTACCTCACCGGCCCAGAGTTAGCCTTACCTACCTTATAGTTTCTACACCATGTAGAGTTGCTAGTTACTTATTCAGCGATCCGCTCGAATTATACACTACGTTCACGTCGCTCAGCATGGATCGAAAGATTCGCTGTACGGAAAACACCTCCTCTGCACCAACGACCGAATCGGGCGTGTCAACATACGTCAGGACGGGACGGACTATTGGGGGGCTGCATTAATTCGGTTAGTCGGAATCGAAAGAAACCCCATACGCCAACAAACCTCCAAATTTTGCAAGCTGCAGGTGGTAGTCGTGACCTTGTGAGCTTGCTGGAGACTGCGAAGGTCTAGTCTGGAGTTGCCAGTTGCGAGCCTGGTTTGAACTAGACCACATTTGGCTCGGGGCTTTCCGCCTTGAAATTTCGTTGGCAAATTTGGCTTGACCAAAACCTGACGTCACGAAATCATGACGACAGAATGGAAAACATATTCTTTTTTGTCGACAGAGCCGAGGTTGGAAATCTGCAGCTGAAATTTGGGTGAAAAGACTCTTAATACTCTCATTTCAACGACAGAGGTCTTCTATGGGGGTGGAAAGCATGCCCCGAGGTCAATTGGATACCCAATTCCTCAGATACCGCCGTTACAGCGAGCAAGGGAGGCTCAACACAAAATGCAATTTCTTCAGCAGGAATCAGGCATGAATGTCTTTTTTGGAAAGATAACGGACGTTACACAGCGTTGATACGATTCACAGCATATTACTTCATGTAGGTATGGGAATCTGCTTATGTTCAGCTCTCTCTCCGAGGCTGCGTCCCGCGACAAGCTCCAAGACGGCGGAATGAGACCTTTTGCTGAATTCCACGACATTCTTATGCGCACAGAGTAGACGTTTGGCAATTTGAACAATTGTGAGGCCAGAGAGCGTTTCCCAAGAGAATGGCCACATGGAACGAACATTGAAGCTTTGGAAAGTGCGGGGCAATGTCTGAGGGGACAGGGTTTTGGGTGGGGCTAATAATGCTCAATGCGATAACCACTTTAGCATCATATTCCTCACAGAAACCAGAAAGCCCACCGGCCGCCGCGATACTGCGAACCTCCTTTCGATCGAAGTTGCGACGAGCACCTCAATGCATCCCGATAATGGAGCTGTATTTCTTAAGCTAATTCGTCAGCAAAGTGGCTTGGAATACAGTGCGAACCCCACGTTAGATACATCTCGAGAATACGTCAGCCGTCTACAGTCAAACTCCGCCGTCCAGAAACCCATATTATGAGAATCGTAGAAATTTGAAGCCGTTAAGTCGAAGCACAAGCGTCGCGGGCCGAAATCCAAATCACGTGACCAGATTGCAATATGAGGATTTTATCGTATCTCATAACGTATAAATACGAATACTCAACAATAGTTCAATCTACCCGGTTTATTCCACCCGCCCACCTTGTAATGGTCGGAGATCAGATACGTAGATATCAAAAGATCTGCAGGCTAGAGTCGAATAGAGCAATTGTGGGAAGGGAAATCTAGACTGTGTGACGAAGTGACCTGGATCACGGATCCACAATTATCCAAGTTATCGAACAAGGCTAGCGGGACCAAGTTCGACTTCTCCCGAAATTGCATAATTAAACCTTTAAGGTTGATTTTATTGACGCCTCAATGCAGGTGTGTGGCAAAGACATCTCTTAAAGTTCATTTTACAACAAGCAACACATTAGTGCGAATGAACCGGATGTCATCTAACTAGGCCAAAATGAAGGTTAGAAGATGATCTAAAAATCGAACAAAACGTAAAACAGAGCGTGATCGGTAAATTTATAAAAGAGCGAACTTAAAACATAGTCTTCAAAGAACTATCTGATATATTATTCGGTGCATGTTGAGGATTTTGGTTCCCGGTATATATTCTTACTATATATCCACTCACTCTAGACAAATGGACAAGAAAAGTCTAAAAGTAATCTCAACTTCATTTTCTTTAATACCCTTCCATACAAAAGGAATAGGCGAAAATAACCAACAGCCTTTTACGATTGGTGGTTGTTTTCATTCCAAGTCATCCTGAGGGGTCGAGGGGGCCTGGGTATCTGACTCTCTAGGCGGGTGACGGGAGGTTACCATTAACCCAGCTAGTTATGGGATGGTATCTGGCTCCGGGCGTAGCCTCGGTCGCCCGTCAACCGACGTGAGGAAGGTAGACAGTGTAAGCACCTCGCCCTGATGAATGGGGTAAAGTGAGCCGTTCATGTTGATGACGCGTTTTGGGTCTGTTTCTTCCAGCTCCTCCGGCAGCGCATTCATTTCAGCTTCTAGCTCTGGTGCAAGCCCCCTTACAGATCTTGCGAAATCTATGAGCGTTGCTTCAGTACCGTTGTTGTGGACTAGAAAATTATATCTACTAATATTTCCATGTCTGATACCTAGAGCATGGAGCTTAGATAGTGTTCGTTGACAAATTTCCAGATCCTCCGGTCCGGCTGGATAAAAATCTTCCAGGAAATTCAAGACAAACCCCGTCACCCGTTCCGCTTCAACAAGATGGCCCAAGAAGTCAGGACCAATACCGTGGCCCTGGATTCGCTGATAGACATTGTTTTCTGCTTCAATTTCCTGTCCTGAATAGCGAACAGACCTAGGGTCCTTTTTCACTATAACCGTCGAACCGGGAAGCAACCCAATGTAATTATTATTGGCGATGAGCTTCCCTTTGTGTGCATTGACGCGTTCGGGAAAAGATTGCCATATACGAATATCCAGGCAGTTTATCATATTGGGATGCCACGTATTCTCTAGTCCTGGAATAGTTGCTCTCTCAGGTCGCGCGATGAGGGCTCCTCCTGGGGTCCTTGAAATACGAGCTTCTGCCCAGCGATCTTCTAAGGGTGGGAGATCCGGCCATTCGTCGAAAGGATTGCCTTGTACCAGATGACTATAGGCGTGGTGGAACCGCGAAACCGGGAGCAGTGAAACTGGGATCACCAAGTGCTTGATATGAATACCATCTATGAGTATCCGATAATAGCGTTCGTCGTCGCCATCGCCATCGTCGTCGTCGTCACTATGCTGACCGCAGCGCAGTGCAATATTAGCATCAGGCTCACGACGATAGACCCTCCAGGCTTCGTTTAGGATGACTATGTTTGGACCTTGTTGGGCCATTGTGGTATCGTGATTCTACGATAATTTAATTACAGAGCCGTGTAAATGAGGAATGGAAGAAAAATAGGAAACCAGAAAAGCAAAAGCGGGGGGTGGAAAGGGGAGAAGGAAGTGTGGTAGGATCTTGGGAAAAGGATGAGGGGTTGTTCAGATGACCAGAAACTGTTGTGCTGCTTTCTTTGCAGTGAGGCACAGACGTTCGAGGAATCGATCACCAAGAACACGGCAACTCGATGGAGCTAGTAACTTGATCCCTTTGCTATTCGCGTGTTCGACATTCGACGCAATGCAGCTCCGTGGCACAGCGAATCATCTTTCCATGCGCATTTTGCACGTGGACAGTTAAGAGTATGGAAACAAAAAGTAAATGTGCACATTATATTCATGATTTAGGTGAGACTGTTATTTGCAAGTGGATAGTATGTTTTGGTTGCGGTATCATAGTTGAACCTCAATAGATCGTTGGATTTAGAAACACCCTGTTTTGTTTCTCCCGCATGTACAGAAATATGAGTCCGTTGCCTAGCTACATATACGTACGATCATAGACAACTACGAACAGCTGTAACTAATACCAAACAGCTTAGGATCACTTATCCTAGTTTTAGCTTGATGTCCAAGCTTAAGTCGTGCAATATGGAAATTTATTGGAGACAACTTGCATGTCCTTGTTGACGCGGTGGAACAGCGAATCAATCATTCGAATGCGTTCCTAAGCCTTTTATACCCAAGATTGTTTCACCAACAGGGCTGCTGCCTCTGAACTGCGATGAGGACGCCCTTTAATTTATCTTGGCTTTTGGTTTAGATAGTTCCAAGAACAACTTGGGACCTTGCTGGCGCAGAGAATTCGAATAGCCTTCCGTTCATATCGTATAATCAATATATATATATTTTCTTAATGCTTTTATCAAATCCAATATTAATGTACATTTAACGCATAACAACTAAATTGCATACTTTGGCCTTTTTGTTATATATATGGGTATCCCTTTAAACCCACTCCGTGAAGCTTCCTGAATACCAGGTTTCCGAGTGGCCGAGGCCATGAGCTCCGACGGGTATTCTCACGATGCATTCGCTCTTTGGGCGAACCGGCTGACGAGGCCGAGGATTCCTATCGACGGCGCTCTCCTTTGACGTCTTCATATATTAAACGAAACAAAGAGAAACGTGCGAACGGAATGTCTTCGTCCGACGACAGCGAGTTTTGCATGCCAATGCGGGCATGTGAAGATCCTGAAACACCCTGTTGTGGATCCGCAGATCCTATTTCCAGCCACAGCATGTCGACAGCAACACCAAAGAGTCCTTCTGTAGTAGCTATTATACACATATTTGATGCATTTTGTGTAATTTGAACTAAATGTGAAGTGAAAATAAGAATATTCTCGCTCACAGGTACACGTACACCACCTGACCCGTACTAGCCGGGGTGGCAGGATATCGGCTATATCTAACGGGCATATCGAAAACCAGGTAAAAAACGTACGGCTTGGCCTGTACCTTTCTGTCAAATCTAGAAAAGCCTCGAACAAAATTACCACATTTTGCGCCAATTGTGGCGTCTTTTTTTGCAGTTCTTTTCACCTTAATACTCTTCCGGTAGGTCGTCTGATCTCTAGCTAGAAGTTCGGTGAACCTGGAAACCGGGATATCGTGGGGGGTAAAGAGGAAAGGGTCCTAGGAAGGAGTATCAACCTGGTAGGGTAGTAGATACGGTAGGTGGTTCGGAGTGTGTTACCGATATCCTATCCGTAGATACGTCAATTTTTCTATTGTTATTTTCTTCCCGAAAATATAGTGGGCTGCATGAGCGTTTGCTTTGGATATATATTTCCTGTAACGAATCCACCTCGGGAGAGCCAATTAATTAAGCTTTTCTGGAAGTCTCATCCGTAGGCTGTGGCAGTGGGATGTAGCCCTGCGGATTTTTCCTATCATTGAGGTACAGTTGAGTGGAGACGCGTACGCATGAGATTGGCACGGGCTTACGTAGTTGAAGTGTTGCATGAACATGTCGCTCCTATGTCTATGTTTTCAATTTCATTGTTTGTGCTAGATTCACTTTTTTTTTTTTTTTTTTTGGTAGACTTAATTTTCGAAATGGTATTCCCCGCGAATATGATTGAGAGGGTTCGAGCTCGCGAATACTGTACAAGCGGATTTTTTCTCCGCCAGAAATGGCTGGTGTTATAACCAACTGCTGGTATATATCAAGAAATATGCAATTGCGTAAATATACGTAAAGAACATGGGGCCTGGACTTTCAGTTTGCTGCAACTCCCATTGATCAATCGAGCTAAGCGGTCGACGGAGGGGACGATGCCAGTTTTGGGTTAAGTTAAAATCTAGTCCCCCACCGAATGTCCCTGGTCGTGAAGGGAACTTCCGCATGCGAGCTATTCCTTTCTTTCTTGAGTGTGTTGAGTACCTTCACGATCTCCTCGATAGAACTTTCCGAAGATCGTGAGAGAGAGACTGGCTGAATTCAGACGGATATTCATTCATACGGATATTTTAGATTGACCAGCAAAGCAAGCAATTCGTCAGTGGGGTGCTCGTGGTGGAAAAACCTGAAACACACATCGGAAGTACCTTGCAGGGTTCGTGTTCCAGGCCTTGCTTTTTTCGATGCTGGAGGTACTCTGGTAGGACTGCGAGAAATGCTCTGCGTTCCACAAGGGCAGCGCACCTTGTAGCATGTCGCCATTGTAGGGAAATAAATAGACAGATGGATCAAAACCGTTCGTTCGCAGTGCGGGTCTATTTACTTTTCGCAGGATTACGCAAGCCCCTGCGGTTGTATATTTTTTTTGGTTTGAGCGAAAGGTTTGATAATCTCCGGTCATTTTCTTGTTCCCAGCAGGCTCAGAAACCTGATCTCACGTTTCAGGTGTCAGAACGACGTCGAAGAGTGTGCTCATTACGGAATTGAGTGTAGGAGGAATATAATACAGTGGCAGCTCCCCTCTTTGGGGACCTTTAAAAGGGTAGCACCCTTTGCTTCGAAGAACGTTGACGTGAAGAAGTTATGCTGTGGAACGTTCCGGGCGGCTTTCAAATTTTTAAAATATTTTACCTTTCTCCCCTCGGCCTCTCGGAATTGTACAGATCAACGATCTTTTGCCCCTTCGCCCACAGAAACACAACAGCAGCACATCGAGAGTGATAATATATCTTGTACTTTTATATACAACAAACAAACGAGCGCCGACAGGATCGATTTCTGGCGAAAACGAGAAGGTTGCAACCCACCAAGAAAAAAGTGGCCAGAGTTTTAAACGTTTCGGTTGGGTTTGATTGGACCGAGGCGGAAAAACAAACCAGGGCTGAGGGAATAGGAGAGAGAAGGAAAAGAGCGAGGAAGACGTATTGCACATCGACCGACGGACTAATAATATTATTAAAAGGCATAATAAGACCGCTTTCGTGCTGGGCTTGCGACCGAGTGGTGGACCCAGCAACAAACAGCAGACGAGAGAGCGAGCCAACTAGCCTGCGCCGCTGCAACATTACCACTTCCAAAGCGGACTAGCTGTAGGGCTGGTTTTCCCAGCAATCCCAAATCGAAATCCCGCAGCAGCAGTAGTAGCGGCGGTAGTGACTGGGTGAGAAAAGAAGAAAAGAATCAAGGATAGCGGGCAGCGAATAGACGAGCCTCAGAGCGAGACGGACTTGCGAGTTTGTGGTAGGTACAACCTGTTTGGAGGTTTGGCGTGCTTCTTGGCCCCTCTCCCTATGATCTATGATCCCCTCTGACCCCCCTCGGACGCCCATGCTCGTGCCCGCGGATGGTATCGATTTTCGCGGAGAGGAATGGAGATTGGCAGGATGTGCTCCTTGCGCCCTCGTCCATTCTGCGTGAGGGCGTATGTGCGTATCATGCTCGGTTCTCCTGCTCTCCTTGCTGGACCAAGCCGAGGGTATTTGCTTTTCGGTCGATACGAGATATAGCTGCACCCGCTATGCATTTCATTTTATTTTATTCTGCCTCCCAGATTTATTCCTCCTCTGCACAGTGACTGAATAGAATACAGACCTATTGCCCTCGGACGAACACAGACGCACCTTGCTGTTAGCGGCGGTTGCAAATCTCCTTTCCCCCCTTCGACAGGCCTCCTCCGGCCCTCGACGGTCGCCTTATACCCCCCGGAGCCCGCATTCTCGAAGAAGAAAAGCTTGTCGCTCTCTTCTCTCCTGCTATCCCGTTGCTGGCGACGCCCAGAGGTACCAGAGGTATGTATGTTGTATGTTAGCATGTTGACATATCCTGCTATTTTCGGACCCAGCTGCAGCCGCAGCTCCCAAGCCCAGAACCAATCTTACTGACCGACCTCCCTACGACACCCCCCAAAGAATAGACAGACGGCAATAAAACAACCTCCTCCTCCCTCCCTTCTTTTGATTCGCACCCACTCCGCTGCCATCCTCTCGGAACCCCGTCTGAGCTGAGACTATCTGCCATCTATCTAACGTCCGCCTTCTTTGATTGAATCCTCGACCAGAAAAAGGGCTTTCCCTGCGATCAATCAATCCGCCCCCACGTCATCATGCCAACAAGCGAAGAGGAACGCGGGCACGACCTCGAGTCCCAGAAGAACGCCCTCCTCAAGGACGCCGACGTCAACGACGACGATGTCATCGAGAAGTCCACCGCCGAACCCTCGTCGGCCGCCCCCTCCACCGACGGCGCCGTCAAGTCGTCCAGCGGCAGTTCCTCGTCCTTTTTAATATGGACGCTCGTCAACACTCTCGCCACAATTGGAATCGTACGTTCTTCTTTTTCCTACCCCCCCTGAAACGCATGGGTTTTTTTTCAGCCGGATGTCGATGGAACCGCGACTCCAACGTGGAAGGTGTCGGCGATGACACCGCAACCACGAAAGAATAAACTCTGGATAGAAGATCGCGGCGTGGTTATTTTTCTATCACAAAAAATACAAAAATAACAATACGGAAAGATGCTAACCATGTGAATTGTGTGATTTTTTGCAGGTCTTCACCAACAAGGCCATTTTTGATGATCCGTCCCTGAAGAAGATGCAGACCTCCTTCGCCGCCTTCCACTTCCTCTGCACGACGCTCACCCTCTTTGTCATCTCCCGACCCATGTTTGGCATGTTCGTACCCCGACGAGCCGGTTTCCTCGAGATCGCCCCTCTATCCTTCGCAATGTGCTTCAACGTCATTCTTCCCAATCTGTCGCTCGCCTATTCTAGCGTCACTTTCTACCAAATCGCCCGTATCCTGCTCACCCCCTTCGTGGCCCTCATCAACTACACCTTCTACCACGTTGGTATCCCGCGCAATGCCGTGTTGGCCCTCATCCCCGTCTGCACTGGTGTTGGTATCGTCTCCTACTACGATACCCTCCCGGATCCCGCCAAGCCTATCCAGGTCACCTCCACCGCCGGTGTCGTCTTCGCCTTCTCCGGTGTCATCGCCAGCAGTTTGTACACCGTCTGGATCGGTACCTACCACCGCAAGTTGAACATGAGCTCCATGCAGCTCTTGTTCAACCAGGCGCCCGTCTCGACCTTCTTGTTGCTCTACTTCATCCCCTTCTGCGATACTTTCCCAGTTTGGACCGGTGTCCACATGAACAAGTACATGTTGATCTTCTTGAGCGGTGGATTTGCCAGTTTGATCAATGTGAGTTTCCATTTAATTTCCATATATTTCTCTCCGACAAAAGTCGGAGATGCGGAGGGGACTAGTTTACGCTAACGATAACGGAACATTAGTTGAGTCAATTCTTTATCATCGCTGGTGCCGGCGCTGTTAGCAGCACCGTCGTCGGACACGCCAAAACCTGCTCGATCGTTATGCTCGGATGGATGGTTTCCGGCCGCGCCGTCACCGACAAGAGTTTGTTGGGTATCCTTATGGCCATCGGCGGTATCATCACGTAAGTTCACATTTTACCTAACCCCCCCTATAATTCGGAAATTTTAAGCTAATTGGCCAATTTTAGATACTCCGTCGCCATGCTCAAGTCCCGAAAACCATAAATTGCCCCTCTACCGGAGTTGCGAAAAAGTCATTGTCTTTTCCTTCGGTGTTTTTATCCTTAATGTCTTTTGAAATTCGGAAAAGCGGGCTGTAAGCTTTGTAATCTATACGGTTTATAGACTTCTTGCTTGCTGGGACTCCTTTTTTTACATCATCACCATCATCACTATTATTTTACATATTCTCTTTTGATCAAGAGGTGGGATTGGAGCTGAGAGGCTGTGCCAATGCGTTTAGCGGGCGGGGAGCTGGTCTGCGACTGAAACCAGCTGGTTGAAAATTCGGTACGCAGAAGGGATTAATACACACGCAAGGAACTGGCAGAGTTCGAAGTATTGGACACGCGAACGGGGAAGGAGACACACGACAAGAAATTGTTTAGAAAAGGATTGATGGCGGTTCTTCTTGAAGTTAGCACTAGGGGTTTTTATATTTTTTGTTCGTCTTTTGTTTCCTTGGGCGTTTCTCGAAATTGTTTGACGTTTTGATGGCTAGCTATTCCTTCGTGTACATGTTTAATAGCTTTTTCTCTCTTATATTCCTTTCTTTCTCTTGATACGATAAGTTCTACGAATGCTTTCCTTTTTGCATGTCTGTGATGGTCTTTTCCTTATTTACTTAGTACACGACTGGGAGGAAGCAGCAAGACATAATATTTTATTGGTTATCGTAATAGAAAGGACATAGTTATACGAAATATGAATACCGCGCACACGGCTCTCCAGATCTTACTTTAATCAAGCGAAACGTGAAACTTACATGGAACTTTCGAATTTGTTTTCTATCGAGATCCGGCGCGGAAACGGAATATTGATAGCACCCTGGCCCGATCATTTAGCCATGGGGGGTTTCCGTCCCGCAAGGCTGGTGGGATTCGAATATTCCCTATACCTGATGCTTGGCATTGGTCACCCAGCTGCAGACTTCCGTCCACGACCACCCGACATCCTCGAAAAGATATAACCCCCCAAAAGCGTACATTTCGAGCTAAAGGGCATGCGATCCCCTGGATCTATCCGAAAACCACCTCGCCGGAGAGGCGGACGGTCGTCAAGTTACCTGTACGATATTGGATAACGCTATTTTATACATCAGCGGCCGTCGTTATCGTTATTTCCCCTCCTTTTGGGCGTTTGTAGCCCTCTTTTCGGGCCCTGCAACCCTTAAAGCGACATTTTACAGTAATACCTCGCCCGCTCGCGCGGACAGATGGCGGCTGAATTCGAAGCCCACGTTAAAGGCGACTATGCCTCCAGGACGGAACATGGGCAGTATAATGCTCAGCGGCCGGTGTACCACGAGACGATGGCGGTGGCCGAGTTTAGGAGCACCAGGTTCAGCGAGACTAGCGATTTCGCGGCGGTGGTACAGAGGACGGAAAGTTTGAGTCTGGAAGGACCGTCGTCGCATAGCGAGACGTATATAAAGGTGGGTTGTTCATAAAACATAGTGTTTTCAATTCAGATTGCAGTGTTTTAACATTTTGAATTTGCTTTTTAGACCGCCAATTCGAGCGGTGGTAGGAACGGATATTCCCCCAAGATAGCCCGCAACGAAGGCGACAGGTCGAGGTCGAGTTCGCATTCGATACGAAGAAAGAGTCTTCCGCGCACACCTCCCGTACACCGAGAAACAAATACCACACCAGTAGCCGCAGATGAAGTCCACATCTCCGACTCGGACGAGGATATCGAACTGGAGAAGCTGGAATTCGCCGTTAAAAGATCAAACAAGTACTACGAAGAACAAGACTGGCCTCGCACTGAGAAATACATCAAAGCGATCTTGAAGATATCTGCGAAGCGAGGACTACACCGTATCCCGAAGACGGGAGATACCGCCCGCGAGAAGATACATTGGATATACCGTCTCATGCACGTCCAGCACAACCAGGAGAATTTCAAGGATGCGCTGGGGACGATTCAGAGTTTTGAAACCGAGTTGAAGGGCGGCGGGTCCGCATTTGCGAACGTCAAGTTTGAGAACTGGCAGGCGTTGTTTTATTATCGGCTGGGGGACCTCAGTGCGGCGAAGAGGTCGTGTAAGAAGGCTATCAAATACGGCAGGGAGGATACGACGTATCCGGACTCCAGGAGGAAGACGATAGAATTGATGATTCACATTGTGAAGGACCAGGGGGATCAGCTGGAGTTGGACTTTTATAGGGAAATGTTGGCGGCGAATAATGAGTCTGCTCCAAGGATACAGAATGTCGAACATTCGGCGGAGACTAGAACAGAGTCGCCCCAGAATAGACAACCGGATACTCGGTCGAATTCTGCAGGTGCCCCCTCAGTTGCGAGACAGAGGCTGGGACCTGTGCCCCAGAATCACCCTAGCTTAGCGAAAGACAGATTGTTGATTTTTTGGGGCTTAAAGCTCCTGCACGATGGCTCTATTTCGGGAGCGTACAAGCAGATCGATGCGGCAGTTGAGCATGCTGTAAGTAAGGTGTCGCTTGACCTCGCTAGTATTCTATTCGCGGGTTCGTATTTCTAGCAAAACCTGTCGTTACATCGATATACTTATCCTCAATATGATATAGATAAACGAATCCTTAATTGGGGAACCGGAGCTGAAGGAGATCACTCGAAACGCATGCCACCATTGTCCCAGGCAGTATTCGCCAACAACGTGCCGATGGTTAAGTTTTTATTAGAGCAGGGCGCAGACATGCATTTCACTAAAGAGTCTGGTGGAGGTATTCTGTACCTAGCCA
This sequence comes from Dactylellina haptotyla, assembly GCA_031310005.1. Classification (NCBI taxonomy): domain Eukaryota; kingdom Fungi; phylum Ascomycota; class Orbiliomycetes; order Orbiliales; family Orbiliaceae; genus Dactylellina; species Dactylellina haptotyla. The sequence continues at coordinate 7,376,143 of CM062379.1, read as the reverse complement.
TCGCCCGCACTAAAGACGCGACCATTCTCAATCTCCTTCTCAACAACGGCTTTCCGGCTAATGGCACTAAAAGATACTCCAATCTCCCACCCCTCCACTACATATGCAATTCCCACTGGTTCGATCCGGACTACAAGAAAATAAGCGCACTACTACTCGCTGGAGCGGATCCAAATCTGAAGACAGCCGATGAGCGCACTACGGCAATTATGGACCTAACCCTAGCTAAGAGGGCACAATCCAACCGACTAAACACGACATTATATATGACGGATGTCAAGTATTTGACAATTTTGAAGCTGCTGGTGAAGGCTGGTGCAGACGTAAACGCGGTGGACCTGAATGGAAGTTCGGCGTTGGACATTGCACGCCATCTCCAAGAACGGTTTGCTATCGAGGCGTTGGAGAGTTGTGGGGCTTTGGAAATGCGGAATAGATTTGGCATGGTTCCCTTGGGCTAGGCTGCTGGAGCTGAGAAGGATGCCTGGAGTTCCAATCACCTTTATTAGATTTTTATGCATATATCATGTTTTGGGTTATATTTTCAGCTGGCATTTGTAGGTCGGGCTTGCTTTTTAACCTATTAGAGCAGATTGATGTGTATATATTTATTCGAATGATATAAATATCTAGGGAGCCAATTGAGTCTGGACTTTAAGATCCCGAGGACGAGTGGTATTATGAGAGAGGTAATGCAGCTTTAATTAATATTGGTTAGAAACTATATCTTACATTTGATACGTGGTCAGTAGTAGAAAGTAGTATTGAGAGTGATTCTAGTGAAATTTGATATATTTGATAAATTCAGCAAGATGATTCGTTTAGGCTCGTACGGTTCGAATGATCTGCCTTATTTCGCTGATATCAACTATTCTAATGTGTATCTTAAGACCAGATGCATAGTGCTGGGTACCGCAGTTCCGTCACCGAGAGTTAGTAAATAGTCATCCTTAGCCGATAAGCTGAGTTTACCCGACTCGGGCAGTTTGCTTATTAGTATGTCGACATCACTCATCTTAACCTGTTCCGACGACTGGAAACCAGTCTCTATCGGTGTCACCGACGAGCTCGTATTCGGTGTCACCGTGAGCTTTAGTCTCGTATTCCAATCGCTCGACGGTGGACCAACAATTAGACCTAAACTCTTCACCTTGGGGGTCCTCTTTCCTCTCGCCCATAGATGTAATCGGTCGTGGATCCGTGGTAGGCGCATTTGTTTCCACCCGCCAGCTTGCATTTCGTACCATTCGTTGGAAAAGTCATTCTTGAGGTCGAACATTGCGTACAGCCCACCCTCGACTTTCTCGACGTCTTCGATCTTTTTGATGAATTCTTCAACACCGTCATTGGCGGCCATTTGGACCAGCGCACCACCATCGACAGAAGTGTAGCGGATATGCATAACGACATCGCTGATGGTCTTGTAGTCGAACTGGCGCAGGACGGTAGGGAACTCGATGCGCCATTTGCTGATAGCGCCTGCACCTTCGAATGGGAGGTAGCGTTCATCGTGGAAGTTGCATTCGAAGAGACCAGAGTCGTTTTGTCCAGTGCTTATGGCGATAGAAGAGATTGGGATTCGGTCGGTATGAAAGCGCGTATCGTCTCTACCTTGGTCTGCATATGGGAGAGCAGATGAAGTACGCATACGGTGTTCGAGAAGAGTCAACGTACAGTTGAGTCCGGTGTATGGGCCGGTGACACAAGGTATGGAGACCGAAACGGATTTGATGCGACGCAGGTAATGTCCCGGGAAGTCAAAATCATAAAGGATTTCGGGTATCGCAAAGGTGGTTACACCGTTCTGACGCAGTGCTAGTAGAGCGGTTGGGTCAATTTGGCGGAGGGATACGTTCTTGACGATTTCGTAGTCATGAGACCGTTTCTCCATGTGCGCCATCTCCAATCGCTTCAGACTTAGCAAGAGGTTTTGGGCGGAAAGTAAACCGTCCCAGCCGCTATCCCAGTAACCACCTTGTCCGAGATAGCTGAGTTGGTCTTTAGATCTTCTTGGGTTCTCGAACGAGAAGGCACGCTCCGCTTTTCGCGCGAGTTGCATAGTGAGGAGGAAGGTATTGTAATTGTAGTAAATTGTTCTGAAAGAGTTTTCTAACCAGGCGTAGAGACTTTCGTTATTATATTTTGTTCGGTGCCACTCCTGAATCTCTTCCGCGTTTTCGATATGCTGTTTTGCGACTTGATCTCAGCCTCGCACACTTGTAGTTGGATCCTTTGCACGGCGATGCCTTTGTAGACATGCTTGACATCGTGGCCAGCTTGATTTGCTTGCAATCTTCGATTTTGCAATTGCTTGATCATTTGTGATTTCCGGGCAGCTCTCTGTGATTCATGGCTATCCAGGTCAGCTTTCAACTTCATAAATGTAGACGTGCCCTGCATAAATTTAGTGACGTTCTCAGCACCGATTTTCATTTGCACACCGACACCCATTCGCTGCATTTGGCCAGCAATATTCGGCAAAGCGAGAAGCCCGCCAGCAGCAAGATCGATGAAGGAAGCTGCAACGGTAAGGAAGGCAGCAGATTCCGCTTTCTGCATCTCGATATTTTCATTTGACGACATCCTGAGGTCATCCGATGTCGGTGATGGAATGCTCTGCACAATGCCGTTCATTCGACTTCTCATCCGCTATTTTGTTGGACGACTCTCCGACAAGTGCAAGATAAAATTGGAGTCTGTTGACATGTGACTTTCTCATCTCCTCGAGTGTGCCAATGCTCTTTTGGGTTTCCGTGAGCTGGAGTTCTTTAATTGGTAGCATTATAGTGTTCATTAAAACTTCTTGACGAGTGTGAAGCATGGTGATTGCTTCGGAATCTTTCTTTTCTTTCGCAGAGAGGAACTGTTCGCCGATGCCCTTCAGCTCAGAACACATCTCAATCGCCTTTTGTAATATATAAAGAAACTTGTAATTGGGCATTGGTACCTGGGTGTCATTCAGGAGCACAGAAGGACTTATGCCTGCTGCAGCAGCCGATGCTAGCATCCCCGGATCGAGAGGTGGATCAAAAAGTGCAAGAGTTAATGGCTTCCCATCAATTTCTAACGAGTTGTGAATCTTATAGAACCGATCATCGATCAGGTTTCGTAAAGCAGATACCTGTGGATTTGGCGGAACGCAAAAGTAGCCGCTTATAACAAGTCCTAGGAGACGAGTATCCTTTGGATCAATATTTCGTCGCTCGTTTTCCGGGATCAAGTTGCCAGGGTAACAAGGCTCACTTGAGTACGGGAGCTCGAGTTCCATATCTACCTTCGCATTGGAAAAAGCATCTAGCTTCTTGTCCAGATCGTGGAATATTTTGACAGCAGATTATCCTAGTTTAGGGACTTCTTGCGGTGCAGGACCGAAAAGATGGGAGGCCTCGCTATATCTTTGGATCGCTAATAGGATACTCTCTAGGCTGTTTTCTCTAAAGTAGGCGTCGCCACTAGCAATAAGGATTCCAATATACTTCATGACGAAGAGCTTCATATAGACGACCGGGCGACCGCGGGCTACAGCGTGGGCAACGAATGGATTATCTTTCCACTCATTGATAGGAACCTCAGCTGCCATTGTGACATCCGGCTTCTTAGGACCAAGTTTTTTTTCAGGGTCTCGACGACAGATTCTGACCCGGTAAGAGCCTCTTTGAATGGTAAGAAGCGCCAGCAACGACTGAGATCAGAGCCATCGATTGTTGGGTCAAAAACCAGTCTGGCGATATTTATTGCTATTTCGAACTGTTGAGTTTCCAGAAGTCGTTCCATTAAAAGCTGAACGATATGGATTCTGAGCTCCTAATTGTATAAGGAGTACGAAGTGGCCTGCTCATTAAATCCCAATCCGAGGGCTCCAAATGTAATCTTTTGTTTAGAAACGTCGTTGATGCTGCTCAGGATTTTGTAAACAGAATTGACGCCTTGACTAGTCGTCGAGCGCTCCATCAGCTCTGAGGCGATATTGTGATCAAATAAAGAACATTCTCCGTCAATTTCTCCGTTGGATCAGTTGGAGGAGTAGCAAAGTAGGTAGTGTACCCGGTTCTAATGGCTACTTCCAGCACTAAGCCTGAGAATTTATCGACTGAACCATTATTGAATGAGATGGTCCAGGAGTAATCCCGTTTTGCAATGGATCGACCGGACATTTTAGCCATCACAAGATATTCAAAGTCCGGACCTCTCCTTATAAAAGGTGTTGGTGCGTGAGCTTCAACTTCGGAAGATTCCGCAACGAATTTAGAAAAATAAGTAGGAAAAGTTTGATCATTTGGTAGGTTAATAAGCTGACTGCGTTCGAGTTGCTGAGTTTCATCGTCTTCTTTAAATTTTGTCCTTTCTTCGTCAGAATTTCTTACTGGCATCGCGGGTAGGTTTGTGGCGTCGATGACTGTTATTTTGGTCTCTTGAATCTTGAACCGACCAAGTGGCCACCGAGTCACTGTCGTATCTCCGTTGCATACTTTTGTCGGTATTATTTTAATTTCCTTGTATTCAGTTTATACCAACTTTCGGCGTCGATTATGATAACGTCGTCAGTGTCAGCGCTTACATGTGCATTATTTGCTGAAGAATATTCGAATAGGTGGGGGTAAAGAATCTTAGACTGGATAATGGTGGTATTGGATCCTTTGATTCAGGATTCTTCCCCGGTATTGTCAAGTAGACTTCGGAACTTTGCTTGGGGGTCCATTTTTCATTTCGAAACTCACTACGGCTGAGTCACATCTCCCAATACTTTCTAATGGGGGGTGGTTCCTGATTCGCTCTATCCATCATGGATGCCTTGTTGGCATCCTTTGTCGGCTGCTTCACGAAGAATTGGGGTACGAATAAGAAAAGGCGCCCTCGGCTTAATGCAAGAACTAGGAATACACCAGGTTGCTTGAAATTAATCCCATGAAGGCCAGTTTCTGCCGTAGTGATATCATGTCGCTTCAAGGCGTGCAGTTTATGAAGAAAACTTGCCGCGACAATGGGGATACTTTAGAACACTTATTCTTCACATATGACGCGGGCGGCGGAATCTCTCACATAGAGAACAGAGCAAACCAAACAGTATTCTTCACCAATAACGCTTCCAATCCATCAAATGATTATACCTATGATGGATTTGGTAAGTTAGTCCAGGCCATGGGGCGTGATCAAATATATCTTCAGGATGGAATCAAAACCTGCAAGTCGTATACATCAAACTCATTGTCCGAAAATAGAGAGAGTAGAATTCTAGGTGACGGAACGAGGATGTGTAATTATATCGAAAAGGTCGGAAATATCAAGACGATAACTCACGAGCCGATTTCGAGCATACCAGTGAGAGGATGGAATAAAAGGTATCTCTACGAAGAAAGGAGTCTCCTAGAACCTGAAATCTTTGGCAATAGACTTAGTCGTATAGAGACCCTTGACGGCAAGTCCCAGGAGAACTACAGCTACGATGGGAACTCCGGGCAAGTCCGTTGTATGACTTCTATCCATGGGTTCTCAAGCGTTACTTGGGATCACCGAGATATGCTACGGTCTAGTGCCAAGCAGGTTACGAATTCAGGAACACCAGAAACGACATGGTATGTCTACGGCAAGGATGGCAAGCGTCTGCGAAAAGTCACGGAAGCTTACAATCCAGCGGCCTCGGAAAAAGCCCCACGGATCGTCAGCGATATCCGGTATATAGGCAACGTAGAAATCTGTCGAAAATATTCACCAACACAACTGAAGGAGAAGATCACATCCTCGATAACTGGCAAGTCATTGATTGCATCTGTCGAAACAAACGAACGAGGACTGGTATTAGTGCGATATCATGCCAGCAGTAACATAGAATTAGACGACAACGGACAACTCGTCTCTTACGAGGAATACTCTGCCTTCGGCGCTAGCACGTACCGCGCAACAGATGGAGCAATAGAAGCACCAAGGAAGTACCGGTTTGCCAACCAAGAACGCGATGAAGAAACGGGTCTGTACTACTGCAAATCTAGATATTTTGCGCTGTGGTTAGGCAGATGGATATCCCCTGACCCGCTGGGAACAATCGATGGCAACAATATATATGTCTACTGCGGAAATGACCCGATAAATTTCAACGATCCTAGTGGAACAATGCGACAATGGGGCATGAATAACAACATTCATGGGTTCGATTTCAGTGTCAATAATGCAGGCGGCAATCAAAGTAATAACAATAACGCCGGCCGCGGTACCACCACTACAATCTTGAACCCGCAGCCGCAGCAGCCAAGAACTTATCGGTTAGACCTCAGAATACCAACTCAAGAATCCAACCAGGCACAGAGTCAACATGCAAGTCAGGCGGAATCACAAAACGGAAGCTTAAGCCAAGCAGGAATGAGTATTGAGGAGGATGGTAGCCAACAACAGTTCCAGATACAACCGGTCCAAATGCAGCCGATCCAGCCGATGATTCCAATCCAGCAGGCTCCCATTCAGCAAATCCAAGCACCAATTCAACAGATGCAGGCGCCAGTCCCGCAGATACAAGCGCAACAACCTCAAAACTACGGACTCAATGCATATTACGGGCCCACCGTCCCTGATGATCCCGCTGGGGGGTATGGAGGACAAGGGAATCAATTCAACCTTCCGCTAAACCCGAGACCGCAGAATAATGCCGGCAACCCGTTTGCAAACATGCAGCCACTTCAAGGAAACGAGCTCGGTGATCTTTTCGGGCAAATGAATCAGAATAACTACAATAACCCTTTTGGCCAACAGCAGCAGAACCAAATGCAGGCGCCTATGGGACCACGACAATACGCGCGAAATGGTCCGAACCACTCAATGCTTTCAGGAGGGAGTGGTATTTGGAGGACGGGCAATAATGTGAGTTTTATTCAGTCTTAAACTCACATGAACAATATCGTAGATAGCAGAATCGCTGACTCGGATTAAATTACCCAGGCCATGCAGCAACAACAGCAGCAGTGGCAGTCTAATATCAACAACATGAACAGAGCGGATGCAGTAGATCCACAAGAACAGGAACAATATTTCGCGGTGAGATACTTTTGCAATATCTTCGCGGGTTTAAACGAGAAACTAACTGTGGTTAATGGAATGTAGAATCGAAGCCGCGATCTGTATACTACGTGGGACGGGGTGGTACTGAATGGCATCGAATATGATGAATTGAGAAACGCTGCCAATTCGAACTATGACGGATCGCAGCCTGGCACCCCGAACCGGGTGTATGATTTCAGTAATTATATGTAGTCAATCTCAAATGAGATCGTTCTGTTCCATTTCTGTATACATGCAGTTACTGAATCAAAATACGCGGAATGAACATGTAGTAAAAGGTCATTTACAACGCAAAAAACATATGGAGGATTGGCTACGATTTAAAGCTTAAAAACAGAAAGAACTGCAGCATGGTCGGAAGTCCACTCGTTATTCTTATGGTTTCCGAATGGCTTTGGCTTTCCTACAACCAAGACTTTTGAATCTAAAACTTTTATATCCCCTTTATGATAAATAAAGTCAATCCTATCTTGAGGCTCCGGTTGACCGGCTATACCTCCTTCGTCGTTAAGCGGATGTAAAGGCGACCACGTGGTGCCCGGAACAGCAGCTGGGTCCGGATGAGCCGCGCGGAATGAATCGATCATCCCGGCTTCCTTGGGTTTCACAGAAGTCGGCCACATTACACCAGCGTACCCGCAGTTCTTCTTTCGGAGTGCTTCGGTCCAATCCAAATGAGACGGGGCATTCGTATCACCGACGAGAAACACTGGAGTCTTAGTATCGGCCAATTGACCTGACATCGCCTTGAGAATGCTGTCCATATGTGTCGCGCGAGTAGATTCCTGTTCACGCTGGAGAACTTGAGCGACAGTCATATTCTTGAAGCAAAAGTCGTAGGGCCCGTAGGGGGTCCACTCCAAATGCATAGTCCAAAAATTGACCTGCGAGTTATTCCCATCAAGGGAAATACGGACGCCGCCGGATGTACCCACTGTGCCGTACTCCTGCACGATGGGGTACCGACTTATGGTGCCGATGTTGCCGCGCGATGGCTGCCAGTAGTACCAGCCTAGTGCGTCAGCCAACCTTTTGGAATGGCCACCGCTGGTATCCTGCATACCGACGATATCCGCGTTAATGGAAGCAATGAAGCGGACTTGCTTGGTGTGAGAATCTTTGACTTGAGTACCGCCGAGCCAGAGGTTGAAGGTCATGACGCGGAGCTCAGGTACAAGTGGTGTACCGGTTTTGCGGACTGGGATGGTGACTCTGAGGTTGCTAGTAGATTTATCAGATGAAGTGGCTCTGATAACTACCGTTGTGTCTGATGCGACTTTGGGGATACCAGTGATAACACCATCGCGACTGAGCTGTACCCAATCAGCGCCAGATATAATCTGATAGGCAACAGCAGACTTTTTATAATTATTGATAAGTCCGCTAATCTTAGCCTGGTAAGATTCACCTTGACGAGCGTTTCGCAATGTGATACTATCGACGATAAAAGCGAAAGGGCTAGGAGGAGCTTTGATAGTCACGCTGGCAGGGTTTGCCAACAGACTATATCCCTCGCGGGCCAAAAAGCATGCTAGATATTCTCCTGGTGGGACGGTTTCTACGTCCAGTCGGATCGTCCCGTTAGCACCGGGAGCATATTTCCAGCTCAACGCAGCACTGTCGGGCTTTTCATTGTCGGTCAGACTGATAGATGCCGGGTATAAAGCTATCCAATTTGTAGAGAACGGATCAGATGTGCGATATGATAGAGTAAGAAAGTCTCCGTTAGCTATTGAGATCGAGCCTTCTAGATCCTTTGTCGGAGCTGCCTGGACTATTGGAGAGGAGCAGAGAAAGGCGAACAGAGCCGTCGAAAGAATTGAAATAAATCGCATGTTGGATATAATTCCGTTGATGCGGGAGTATGGATAAACGGGCGATTGACCGCATGGTGATATTGCCTTTACTATATAATATTACTTTTGAAAATCGTTATATCATGTTAAAGGTTATGCACCTTCCTTTGATAGAGTGCGATAAGTTGAGGGAGCTCAAAGAGTTACACGAGGGTAGAGAGATAGCCGAAACACCCATGCTCAGGTGTACGATCTGAGCAGGACCTTGAGTATGTGTAGTTTTATGGTGGAAGCATCTTGATTGCAATTTCCGAGATTCCAGTAGTAGCTAGTATTTTTTGTTTGAGGTAAGTGATTCCGGAAGGCGCTATGGCGCTGTTGGAGTTTGAAACCCGCCGGCGTTTTTGTGTTGCACGTAGACGCATTGAAAGTGTGAGCCAACGCCGGCTCAGCGTTCCAAAATTCTATCAAAATACGATTTAGATGAAACTTATATTGGACTCTATCGAGATATTCTTTGCGTGAGGATTAGGCTCGATAAGTGCCGTGAGCTCAAGTTGCAAGGTCCTCTGGGACAAATTCGGCGCCCGCAGCAAAATCAACGCCAGCTTCCGTTTCCGTCGACCTCGTCACGGCACGGCCACGAGGCAGGCAGGGTTGTGTAACGTGCGACCGCGCCGCAACAACAACAGTCGAATGGCGGTCGCAATTGGCGGAAAGTAGAGACGCTTTGAAGCTTCAGTTGACAGAGAACGAACCTTCCCCTTGGCAGCAACGACATCCGATAAGGGCCACCGCTTCCGCGATCTGGAGACGAGGTATCGGTCGATTGATGAACTGCTGACTAAACCCGTTTAATTGAAGATAATAAGATCAACACATCGCAGCCCAGACAACAGCGGCGGAAGCTCCGTTGGACGAGCTCCGGGCCCGCGCGGACCGCATGGCATTTGGCCTGTTCGCGAAGAATTCGATCAAAAGCTAACGACAAGAACCAGGCAACTGGGAGCGTGGTTGACGTTAGCGACGAAGTTGACAGGCACGACAGGCTTGGCTGACCCGGGCCTCGTTTGTGTTTTGGTATTCGTATTCGGCTGTCGACAAACGTTATACCGATTGAAGCAGCCCCGGAGCCAAATTCGGGAGCCATTGGCGCATCGATCAGGGGCTCTCTCTTGCTCTCCTAATCTCCCGTCTCCTGCTGCTAATCCACCAAGACTTGCCCAGTAAGACAAATTCACTTGGTTATCACCGCCAGTTACCCGAATCCTCATCGCAACGAGCGTCATCGCCGTCGCCCAGCTTGTCCCAGGAGCTAGCGAGCGATCATTCCTCGTCCACACGCTGCATAAGTTGTCCTCCGTCCCTGGCGTCCTTCCATACCACTCGCACAAGCACGACGCATTCCTCCCTACCTCCTCCCACCGTTTCAAATACTATCTATACACGGTCGAAATTCAGCTGGCCCCATTCATCAGCTCTTTCCTTTCGCTCCTTTTCATGTAAAAACTTCCCACTCGAGATCCAACACATGTGCAGATAACGTCCCCCCTTTCCTTCTTCTCTTCTTTCGCGACGAGAACAACCTCTCACCCACTGCAACTACCACCACCGCCACCATCATGCCCCCCCACTTCGCGTGAGTGCCCTTCTACTCTCTTCTCATACGCTAACCTCTCTCTCGCGTTTAAATGAATGAGAGGCTACACTCTCTCTGCCAATTCGGTCTACACCGTGTGCTAACTGTTTGTCCCGGACCTGTTCCATGGCGTCACTAAATTTCAGCCGCCTGGGCATCCTAATAGTTATCTTCACCTTTCTCTGCTTCAGCGGTTGGCGATTATCTCACAGCGGCCAAGTTAGCGACATCAACATAGGTAATCTCTCCGGCTCTGGTCACATTGTCGATTCTCACGGGAATATCATTCAAGGTGTGCCGCCTATACACGATACCGCTCACAAGCACGACTATAACGCGGATGTACCCGTCAAACCTCCTGCTGGTGCTAAGAATGTGGACGACGACGATGCCGACCCGGATGAGCTAGGCTCTGATCTAGGCGTAGGCGATGGCAGCAAGGGAAGACCCATCGGCGACAAGAGAGTTTATGTTACCGTCACCGAGACCGTCAAGGAAATCGAAACTACCACCGTATTCCGCGATCAACCAAAGGAAGTCACCCCTGCACCAAAGCCGGAAGATGCCGCCAAGACCGACGGCACATCAAAGCCTAAGGAGACCTCTTCGATTAAACGCGATTTCGAACGCTATCACGGTCTCGTGGAGAACTACCAGGAGAAGCTCACCGAACAGGACCAGAAGATCCTCAAGGAAGTCAAGGCGAAAAGTACCAGACAGGACAGAATAAGGCGCATGTACGACTTGAACGGGGCTGACCAATGGCTGAAGTTTATTCTCGACCAGGACGATTCGGTAGGATATCTCAGCTACAAAGTTATGAAGTAGCATGAGCAAAGCTAATTATCATTGTAGGCCATGCCTCCTCTCACCAAATTCACCCAGGAATTCATCTACAAGTGGCAGCATCCAGACCCATCCGAATGCGCGGACCGTAAATTCCTCGTTCTTCATCACAACTGGGACGGTAACGGTCTCGGCACCGTCGTTCACGGCACCGGCTGGATCCTTGGTCTCGCCATTCGTCTGAACCGCATTCTCATCTACGATGACGAGGCCTCTCCTGGCCAGAACTTCCTCGAAGAAAAGTGCATGACCGACGGCCGCCGCTCCCTCGATTGTATCTTCGAGTCCTTCTCCAGCTGCTCTAGCGCCCAGCATCTCCGTGATGGAAACCATATCAAACTGCGGAGCTACTGGCAAGTCCCCGAAAAACTTGACATGTCCACCTCTGCCGTCCCACCACTTCTCGGCCAGCTGCTCAAAAACGACTTCCCAGATATGCACTACGATGCGATCAAGTACTGGTGGCGAACTCAAGCCGCAGCTTACATGATGCGGATGAACGGCCCAGCCCTCCAGCGTCTCAAGGCGCTCCGTTTGGAGGACGGTCTTCACAGCGCCACCACCCATGACGCAGCCGGACAAGTCGTTCCCGCGCCAGTCCCATACCCCCTTCCCGACGGCAGCTTCAGTATGCACGTCCGCCACGGCGACAAGGGAATAGAGATGGAACTCATTCCCTTCCGAAAGTACGTCGACCGTGCCGAGGAATTCGCCGCCATGAACATGATCATGACGCGCAAGACCTGCTTTATCAGCACGGAAGACCAGGGCGTTCTAGATGAAGCCAAGCAGATTGGCAACGCCTGGATCAGCCCGAATACCACAAGTAATGAAAACTGGACCTGGGTGTGGAGCAACATACCCAGGATTAACGGCGGTCCGGTGGAACAACTAAATAAGTTCGGAAACCGAACCGATATGACGATAAGTACGTCCTAAATCAAATGCGAGAAAGAATTTTTGAGGTTAGACCACTAACAATCCGCTTTGTAGAATGGATGCAGCAACTCTTCTTCGCCATCGAGGCGCCGAATGTCGTCGGAACCAGAGGCAGCGGCTGGAACAGAATGATTGATGAGTTGAGATGTATCTGGGTGGACTGCCGAACGCCGTATATGGAAGTCGGGCCGTTCGAGGACTGGGTACGTTCCATCATCCGTCGTGTTTGACAGTAGCGCAAGTGCTAACAGAATGACCAGGTCCACTATAATTTCTAATCGACACTTTTTTTCTTCACTTCCTCTTCATCCTGGGCAAGGTTAAATATTCAAACTGAAACTCCCTAGCAAAGTGTACGAGCAGGACATGTCGATTTGGACATCACACACTTACCTTGAGTTTCCAATATGCATTTTATAATCAAAATTCTAAATATATAAGATTTAGTGGTGAGTGGGGGATATATACTGGCAACGGGATTGGGGACTGGAAGCGGTTAGAGAAAACAAAAAGCGTGGATACATTCTTGGGTTCTTGAAATTGAGCAATGTCGTACTCCATTCTATTATGTTTTTTGTTTGCCTTGGGTTTTAGAACTTGATGTTTTTCTAGGGTAATCGGATCATCTTTATATATGGTTTTTTGGATAATATATTCTTCTGTACTATATGACTTAATATCTAGTTACGAGTTTAAAAAAGGTGATGGATTTGCGAGTTGCTTGATATTCTATAGTGCTCCAGACGCCGACATATAATCAGATAGTATATGAACTAGATTTCCCACAGTAGACCAAATTACTCCTCCGCGGCCTTCTTCTTTATCGGTCGCAGAGCATACATCCTCACAGGAAACAGCTTGAGTCGTTCCGGAAACCCTCGCTGCAACTCACTCTTCACCACCACGAGCCCGGCATCGGAAAATATCCGCCTAAAGTTCTCATCTGTCCTCGTAACGCTGCTATCTTCGGAGTCGAAAACATCCTCAAAATTATTCGTGTTATTTTCCTTCACGAAGATCATTCCGCCGGCGGTGAGCGCCTTTCCGCATCGAGACAGGTAGGAAGTCAGGTCGTCGTCCGTGAGGTGGTTTAAGCACCATTGACTGTTCACAACAAAGTATCAATATAAATCCCTAGGTTATTTTCTTTAAGGGATCTCATAGGGTATACACACTTCCAAATACACCAATATTTCTCTTCTTCCGGTTCCCAGCTCTCCAGCCCGACATTGTATATATCGCCTAGTTTCCCGCCCGTCTCAGGAAGATCTGTCGCCGCGAGCAGCTCATCGGTGAATTTCTTAATCGGCTCGACGATATCGACTATATCAAGGTGCTTTAGCAGAAGTCCCTTTGCTATCCGTCCTATTCTGTTAACAATTCCGTTAGCATGCACTCTATCATTCGTGTCTATATAAACAAAAAACAAAGTATATGGGTGGGTAGAGAATAATAACAGACGTACTCACCCAGACCCGCAATCCACCCCTCTCTTAACCCCATCCGCAGGAACGGGCATCTGCGCTCTCAGCTTCACCACGAAATTCGACGAGGTTTGAAGGTCCATGCGTGAGACCTGCGGGTAGCCGCCTAGCATGCCGTCGACGGTCGATGGGATGGTGGACCAGTACGCCAGTTGGGCGGCATAGTCGGGCGTGGCCGAGATATCAGCGATGGGCTCTTCTGTGGCCATTTTTTTTTGATCTTCTGGGGAAAGGATAGAGGACGGTTTGGGTATGGATACTGGGGTCAGCTGGTGATCATTGCTTTTGGAGCTCGGAATCTGGGGCAGCTTGTTCGCTGTTGGACAAGCTGAAAGAATTCGCGAATGGGGACGAGCTGTTGGACTCTGCCTGAATGAGACTAGTCAGTCTTGTACCGAGACTAGTCTGAGTCCGTGTGGTATTTTTGAGCACAACGCGCGGTAACAGCAGCTATTCACCAAAGGCTCTTTCACTCCTATAGTAGCTAGTAGTTGCCCTCTAGAAGGTTGGCCTTTCAAACGTAAAATTGAGAATCTGAAGAATATGCTTGTTATATTTGGCATCTTGAAGTTTATCAAATAGCTTACGTCCAGAACATTTACGTTGCATATAGCAGCAAGGTCGTTACCCTTTAGCCATATTCTAGAAGCTTGGAGACTAGGAGATATCAATGGAATTGCAAAGTTGGTTGGGTCAACTTATACACAGTCAATGGTAGGGTAGAATTAAGTTTCTAGGCCGAACCAAACTTGCAACGTTGTTTGTTTAGGTTCAAGACCATTTGTAATCTTGCCATACATTTTCCGATTTCCAGTGCTATATAAAGCGCTCAGAACATTCACAACCTCTATTTCTTTTCTGCTAACTGCAACGGTTCTTACTCCCCATCTATCTTCCCCAAATATAATATTTTTACGAACAGAAGAACTGGATCAAATTTTCTAGCAGATCGAAATGAGTGACCAAGATGGTTAAATGAAACTACAGAGCGAGAAGAGAATCGGCCAAAGAGAAATACAGAGAGATAAGACTCAATATGAGGTTGCCGCAGGTGAGAATCATGCTAAAGTTGCTAAATTATTTCCTAACTAAAACCTTCTAGAATATAACCATACGACTAAACAATGTGGACCGGTAAGCAGTATGAGCACTTACCGTTCTCGCAAACCTGGATAGGTCAGACGAAGAAAGTATATAAGCGAAGTCTCAGGCAAATCTATAGAATTAAAAATCCATTATCTCGGATGAATTTTCAACTATAACCCTTATGAGGAGTCTGCAAAGGATTCTCAAAACGATGAGTATTAGGGGCCCATATCTGCGGATACAGAAACCGCGAAAATATGGGATCCAGTAATGGATGACTTTACAGCATGCATGACTGTATCAGGCATCAACTGGTGCGCGCTAAGGTTTCGTACCGAGAAAAAAGAGGCATCTATTACTATTTATTTATCAAATTAGTGAAGATTGGGAAGAATCAACGATTATTTCCAGTCTCGAACCAAACTAAACAACGTTGCAAGTTCTAGTTTAGTCCCAAAACTAGA
Source organism: Dactylellina haptotyla (assembly GCA_031310005.1). Classification (NCBI taxonomy): domain Eukaryota; kingdom Fungi; phylum Ascomycota; class Orbiliomycetes; order Orbiliales; family Orbiliaceae; genus Dactylellina; species Dactylellina haptotyla. The sequence continues at coordinate 7,360,842 of CM062379.1, read as the reverse complement.
TTATCTCTACGCCCCGAGCACAATTTTTCCCAGAGAAAAAAATATTCCAAAATATGGAATTTCTCAATGCATAATGTCGCAACTAATATTCGATATAAAGAAGTAGATTGCGGTATGAGTATTGAGTCAGGTGGTATTGACTGAACAACAGGGATTCTGTGACTAATTAGATGATGCCCAATTCTCAAAATACTTAGTAGCCCCTGAATTTCTATTGGAGGTTGGCAAATATCATGCTGCCTTCAATCCAGGGGTGAATAAAGTAAAAATAATGAGTCCTCGCTGCGGCGATCATATCAGGAGATTGAGAAATGAGCAAAACAAGCGAGAAAGACTTGACAAAGTCTTAAAGGATCTCGGAGGTAGATATAATGGGAGTGAGCCATCACCTCCCAGTCTCCAGAGAATAAACTGGGAAAAACAAGCAATTGCCGCCCATGATGGGACTATAGCCAAAATTTCAGGTTCTCCGAGGCTATTCGGAATCTTAGAAGCTTATTCTAGTTACAAAGTTGACACAATGTCGCCAGTAGAACCACTCTACTACCCACCAACTTCTATACTTTAAGTACTACAACCAGCCTATCAGATAAATATACCTGACTACCTCAGAAAATATAATTAAAATTGTTAATACCCAATAACCCCAATTCATTAAATATTGTAATTATTTCGAAACTTATATATATAATTTTATATAAAGATTTTCACACTTATATATTATAAACATAAATACTATAATTTCACAGCGACTATATTAACCCGTGTTAGGAGTCGCTCACATTATACGCACTCAATTTTATGAAACAACTGGCCAGGCTAAAATACACTGGAAAGGCTGAGGCCCCTGCTTTCCAGCAATAATCCTATAACAAAGCATAATCAATCCTGTTAAAGTTGAGGATGTCTACAAGCTTGGAAGATGTCGAAGAACTATAAGAGGGGGATACGGATGAGTCAACGGCGTCAAAGAACCAGTAGACATGCCGGGGAACAGCCTAAACAAAAGAGAGGCATTTGATCAAAGCGGCTGACAAACAAGGAACTTTCTTTTTGAAAAAGAAGATTCTGGGCGTTTGGTTATGAATGGAAGCTCGAGGCTGTTGGGATTCTTACTGGGAGCGACATCACCTAGTCGCACCCCATGTAATGGTACCGACTCACTTTCGGTATTTGACGTATCAAGTTCCCCCCGCCAGTCCACCACCCAATCCCCTAAGAAATTCTGCTCTGAGACGGCCGATCCAAAATATACTAAACAATATAAAAAAAAAACCTAATAACAGTTAAAACTGACGATGGTATTATGGATTAAATTAGCCAGATTAAGGGAATCGTTTCGCATGGGTGGGCCCTGCTTTACTTTCTAATTGAGAAAGAACACTTAAAATAATTATATCTACCTAGCTTCATCTCTTTCTATAAATATATAGCTACATACAAAAGCTCAAGGGCGTTACTCGATAAAAAAATTGGAAATTAATTATAAATAATAATCGCAATTATAAAACGCAATAAATTTACTTACTTAAGTATACCTATATCTATATAAATATCTGAAGATAGGATGTCAGGGCTATATAATGCGCATCTTCGAGTTTTATTCTTAGTTGATCCCTTTCTAATAATGACGGCGCGTTCGACGAATATAACAAAGGGGCACCAAAAGAACACCGAGAGCAGGTAGTGTAAACGATAATAAACAACCTCGATCAGGGAAGGCTCACAATCAAAGATATCTGTACCAAACCTTGGCTGGAGGAGACCGTTAAAATACCGATCGTTGCGCGGAATTTTGCTGCTGGACCAGTAGCAAACCTGCCCCGTCTAGCCAACGGGACTATCCCTCAGAACAACTTTGGTACCGATCATTATCACTATTTCACACCAATACGCACGATCGTTCAAGACATTAAGCAAACAACTGGGAAAGAGCTGACTTTGCAGTCTCGTAACCAGACTTGCCTGGCTTTCGACTGCGCTGTTGGCAACACCCAAGACTCGTCAACTGGAACGGGTAAGATTCCATCAAATCTTACGTGGATCAGGATCTTCCGGTCCAATTTGGCTGAGACAGTCGAGAGACAATTCTGCGACAACCTTCTGGAGGAAGACAGGAACAGCCGTGAACGCTTGGAGTTGTTGTACAAGTCTCGTAAACAGACTTTTTGTATGTAATGGAAGAGTCCCAAGTCTAGCTCAAATATTATGTAACATTATTGTATCAGTCATAAAGTCACTATTACCATTATCCAGGACTATATTAGCCATTCCATAATTGATCAGTTCTTAAAAGGTAATCTAAGTCGGGATTACTGAGCACTGTGCACTTAATAAAGGTTAATAACTGTCTGTCAAGCATCTTGCGAGCTCGAGCCTAGTTTGTCTATAGATTCAGAACTCTCTATATTGTTTCTAGGTTGAAGTATACGTTATATCTACGGCCATAGAATAAGATCTTTACCAGTTAATGTCTTAATATCATCAAGGATCATCTTAATTGGAGTGAAATATGTCTGACAGTGACACATATAAGCTTTGTTGACTAAGCCGTTAAACATGGAAGATGAACATAGTCCTGTGAGTATACCAACAGCCTCGAATTTCTTGTTGAGGATAAGGCTCCCTGAGTCACCGCTGTCTGAAAACTCCTCTCTGTCGACATTTATAATTTGCCATTCTTTTGTACTTCGGCCATTTTCTTGAATATTCACGCTTTCTTTAACACCGTTGATAAATCCAAAAGTACGCCCCGTTCGTCTACCGTACCTGACAACCTCCTCTCCAGGAACGGGATCTGCAATCGCTTTTACACGGAAAGAAATTGGTTTCTTCCACCCTTTCCTAAACTTCTTTCGATCCCACAAGTGAAACTATTTGCCAGTCCGTAGGTTAGATTGTTGTGATGAATACAATCTAAAGAAAGTTAGGATCCGACTCACTTTGTTCCACAGCGGCACTCTATAATCATCGCCTAAGCTGAATAATGCCCAGTCTAAACTATTTCCAGAGTCTATATCGACGCGATAGCCAGATGATGCCTCTAGCGTGCCGAGTAATCTGCTGAAATTGAATAGCTTATCTAAACGCGATGTTGTTTTACTTATCTCTTTTTGAAAATAATTTATTCGTGAAAGTGACTTATTGTCTTTCAAGATCGCGTATTGTTGGATCGCATTGTGAAAGCCTTTTTCGTAATGCTCCAAATCCCGCTTGAAGAGTCCGACTCTCCAGAAATGATCATAGCAGGAGGGTTGCATGATATTTACTTTTGGATCCGCTCCTCGAGGCTCATGACTTTTGCAAGTATAATTTAGAGATTCAGAATCTTTTGCTGGTTTCAGATAGTTCTCTGTTTTCGTGAGTTGATAGGCGAACATCAGTCCTGCTACAGTTGTGATGCTATAGAACGAATATAGGAACTTACCTGCCTGTAAGGACAAGGCCCTCCTGTTGTTCTCACTTTCGCTGTTTTTCGTAGGACAAAGAACGTGATGGCAGGTTAGACCGTACCTAAAATAGAACCTATGATCATCCGGCCGCAAGTAACATCCCAAAGTCCCTGAAGGCCTATCCAAGCCTTCAGCGCCAATGCCTGCACCACATATTGGAACTTTGCAATAACCGTCTTCTTCGCAAAAGGCCATTTCACATGCTTTCTCGGCTTTTCCTTTCCAAAATTGTAAGATTGGAAATACATGTTCCGGAAAGAATCTGGTCCTAAGCTCTGCAGTGATCGCCGTTTTATTCCATTCTCCATCCGTACTATAAAATATGGCTATATGTGGCTTCTGGTTGATCGTACCCAGATGCAATGCTTGCCAGTCTATTCCGGTCGTATCCATATACGCCATGAAAAGGTCGAGACAGGAGCCCCAAATTTTGGCTGCTAGTGTATCTGGGGGTATGAAGGACCAGAGTTCTGTATTTGGATTCCCGTGTTCATCATAACATAAGAATTCGTCTTGGATATCGGAGATGCTTTCATCCGCTAGCGGTATTGAAGTTTGCCCCGTGATATTACCAACATCTGATGGTGCCATGTTGCCGTCGGAGTTGTGATGAGAAAGTTCTGGGTGTTCTTTGAGGGCTTCGGCAACGTCGCCTGCGTGCATCTCAGCGCTATGTTTTGATAGATTGTCCATCAAATTTACGGCCCACAGCCTATACGGTTTTTCAGATACGGAATTTCGCCGTTCGGGGGTTTAATAGATGTAGTAAAGATTGTTGGAGTTTTGTGTGAAGGAAAGGGCCACAGCAACTGTAAATTTAAAGTTTGTGAGGGGGTTAAGTAGGAAGATCAACTCGGACACTATTCCGCAACGCTTTATAAATTTTAAGTAGAGCGCTGGTATTTCGAAGTTTCAGCACGTCGCCCTATTCTAGGGGAGCCGATCCCATATGATCTTCGCATATACTTCAAGATTGACTTTGGTTCCATAAAAGTCCCAGAAAGAATTTAATACTCACATCTTACCTAACTTCTTCATGCTTGTATCGATAAATTTAACGTTTGACAAGCATATCATTGATTTACCGACTCTACGATAATGAGGTGTTCTTAACAGTTAAAATGTTTTTTTCCCGGTGCGTTTTTAAATGGGTATTGCAATATACTATCGATCGAAAATAGAAATGGCGATCAACGTTAAATAACAAATAACCTGTCTAGCCCCTTTTGTATTCAAGAGAAACCCCACGATTCGGAGTCTAAATTTTTCTGGCGTTCTGGTAGCATCACGAGAGAATTTTACTTAAAGGTGATTACTTCCTCGCGAGAATCCATCTCCCAACGTTTGCCAAAAACTGGGCTATGACTACCAGCCCCAGCGCAAAACCCTTCCAGACCCAGGCCACCGCCCCCCCAAATCTCGCACACCCTCTCCCAGTCGCAGCATTCATCCTCCTAATCGTCGGACTCTGCCGTGACGTGCACCCGCACTGCTGCAGAAGCCACTGCAATCCAATCATCCCAAATATACCCCCAAAAATCAAACTCAAAGAGATGATGACTCCCAAACTCGACGCCCGGGTCCGCTTATTATCCAACCCTTTCTGCCAACCCGTATACTCCGGGCCTTCAAAATCATACGCCAGTACCTCCTGCGGATATGCTGCAGGACTCTTCTGATACGCTTCCGTGCTGGCCAATCCGGTCAGCGGGAACGCGCAGGCCTGGTTGATCCATTTAGTTGTAAATATGGTTAAATCGCCGATGTAGGTCTTTATATCCTTCTTAGAGGTGCTACTTATACACGCGGCAGTGTTTGATGCCAGGTACTGTAGTTGACAGGCGCAGTTGAGCGAGTTATCCGGACATCCGAGGTGAGATGCCATCATTTTCGCGCACGGACGGGAGGATTTGGGAAGTTGTAGGAAGTTTAGGGTCTTCTGGGGGGAAGAGTAGCCCGCGGAGCTGCAGGTTGAAGTGTACCATTGCATTAGGGAGAGGAAGCAGGCGTCGTCGTTCGAGGTCGGATCGTAGGTTTGGCAGAGGAGGGGGCGTGGGGAGACGGCGCAGAAGCAGTCGTATGTTACATCTTTAGAATTACTGTTCGGACAGAGATTTGGTGTTTTCCATGTATATGGTGAACTAGCATCCTCGAGGCACGATGGGCGAGCACATCGTGGAGCTGCGGAGAAGTCTACCGCGGAGTTATTTTGGGCTGTTGAAGTTTGATATAGAAAGCTGAGGATGGAGAGGACGAGGAATTGTGTTGCATGTTGCATTTTCGTTTACAGCGACCGCTCGCAAAGGGCGACGCAATAACCAAGACGGTGACGACGAGATATATATACGTGCGAAGTTATAACTTGACGAATTCCATTATCGTGAGCTTAAGAAAAGCTAACTAAGAAGATTTTAAATCCAATATATTAGTAGCGACTACCCTCAAGCCCAGATTTCCGCACGCCGTAAGCACACGTAGCCTCCCGTGTTGCCGTTATACCGTCGCTCGAGCTGGGCTTCTAGTGATATCGATACTCCCCCTCACTTCAGACAAATGCGCGGGCACACGAGGCTATTTAAACCGACCTCCCAAGGCTTCTAAATTGAGGATCAGGCGAAAAGCGCACCTCCCACGAATGATATCGTTATGCATGCATCCATTGATTGGTGTGAGCCTAGCTGGTTCGCAAGCAGGGGGTCGCACCACCGTTTATCTCCCCAGTTTCCCCTGTCAAACGTCGTTCGTTCAGCCTTGTTTGGCAGAACCCTCCAAATTCCACCACCTCGATATCAAATAATGACCTGATAGGACCCCCAGCTACCCAACCCGGTCCTTAACTACACTCCTGCGAATCCCACCATGGCGGCGCCGACACCCCGCCGCCCTCCGCCTGCTTTCCAGCAGAAACCTCCGGCCAAGCCGCACATTCCAATCCCCAGGACTCCAGAGGAACTGCCAGCAAAGTACAGACCAGCAGCTACAAAGTTCGTTCAGAGCCAAACGCACAAAATATAATTGCAGAAGTTGATATGTTGACATATTATCAAATAGGGTTAAACTGATAATTGTCGCCCTCCCCATCGCCATAGTAAGCAGTTATATATTATACAAAAGACGTAAGAATTTCCTTCTGCCTTTATTCGAATATGCCCGGGTTTTAGGTATTAATCCATATACAGTCGTAATGGGAGAGGAACCCAAACGCTTCACACCAAAACGCGAAGACTTCACACCAAAACGCGAAGACTTCACACCCAAAAGATAAAGGCATTGGTTATACATCATTCCACAAATATTGTATACATAGAAACGCAAAAGTATTTTTTCATCATCATCTTATATTTTTATTTCCTTGTCTCCTCCCCCTATTTGAAACTATGCTATAGTTAAGTTAAGATATTGCTAGCTACATGTATCCAGACGACATAAAAATGTGGATTTCGGGTCTCTGCCTCAAGATATGATGAACTTGGGTTCGCGATCTTTCTCCTTCGTAAAAATAGTAAAAAAAGAGCGCTGTGATATTCCGGGTACATGAATTTGTGGTGGGTGGTAATTTTAGCAGAGTGTTAGTGAGCTATAGGTTTGGTGTTTTTGGAATCCTTCAGACAAATGGAAAGATGGAGATGAGAAGATGTGATGTAAATGGATGAACGAAAAGAGAGAAAAAACCCTAGAACTGCCTGCTATAAACCAAATAATGCGGACATAAAAAAAAGAGAATAGAAACAACATGACGAGCGATAGTTATGAGAAAATAGAGGATGTGAAAATATGAATGTAACGGTAATGATCCGACGAGAAGAAATATTTAGAACTCGCGCGAGACAAAAAGTATTTTATAAAGAAGTTACAAAGAAAAGATGTAAAGATGAAGACTCCTAAGCCAGAGCTTGTGGTTGGTTATATTGCTTTATTTATTTAGTTTTTCGGTAAATCTGCATTACTATGTCTGGATGGCTGGTTGGTGCTCGCTCAGATCTGGTGCAGTCTCGTGATGCTCGTCATTCGGGCCGTTGTCTTCGAACACAGGCCGTTGATCTTGATCTATGCTCGCCCGAGTGGAAGTGCTGCGTTCGTCATCGTCCGTCCTCTTCGATCTCGAGGACTTTTGGGATCCGACTTTCTTCGCGACGGTGGGTGCTGGCGGTGAGACTAATCTCTTCTCGACAACTTTGGAAGCGCTGCTGGCGGTGGGACGGGAGAGGCGGGCGAGGAAGTTAGGATCGATCTGCTGCGACTTTGGGCGGACGGTGGATTCCGAGGCCATCGAGGCGCGAGATTGGGTGTTGCGGATACGGTGCTCCGCGCGGGTAGGAGATACGGAGGGAGACTTGGTGTGGGTCATTCGGGAGCTTGGGCGGTTACTAGCGGTGAGTCTGCTGGGCGTCTTAGCACGCGTTGTGGAGGTCTTTGGTGGTCCTGATGGAGAGAGCTTGGAGGAGGAGGAGGAAGTTGGTCCGTAAGGGCCAGAGGAGCGCGCGGAAATTGGACCAGCTGGTGCCTTTGGTGATGTTGTCTTTGAAGCACCAGTAGATAGACGCTTTGCCTTGACAGAGGTTTCACCTTCAGCTGGTGCATCCCCGCTCTCTGCTACCTTTGGAGTAGTGCTGGCCTTGGTGGCGGTAATCTTGGTTGGCGCTGTCCTTGTCGTAGAGGAGGTGGACGCGGTTGATCTTGGCTTGATTGTGGAAGTAGTTGTGCTTGAAGCCTTTGGCTTGACTTCAGCTGGTTTGGAGCTTGGGGGTCTTGTGGATGGCTTCGGTTCGACAGGTTTCGTGATTCTCTTCTCTGGGACTCTCGAGGTTGGTGCTGTCTTGGTCGTTCTCGCTGTACCGATTTTTGATGGTGATACCTTGGAGACGGTAGTGGGTGCTTTGGTGGCGACTGGGGTTGGTGGGAGGACGTTGATTGATGCCTCAGCAGCTTCGACAACCTGCTCGGCGACCTCTGGCTCCGGTTCTGCGACAGCCTCGGGCTCCTCAATAACTGGTTCCTCAACCTTTGCTTCTTCTTCTTCTGGGACGGCTTCTGGCTCAGCGACTTCAGCTACAGGTTCCTCGACCTGGACCTCGGGCTCCTCCTCCACAGGTTCGTCTTTGCCGGATAAAACGAGAGTTTCCAGAACTGGTGTTGGCTCTTCAATAGCTGCGGGTTCCGGTGTAGGAGCTAAAATAAAACCGAATGTCAGTGTTTATTCCGGTTAGAAGCTTTCAAGTCATCGGCAATCTTACATTTAGGGGCTGGCTCTTCCTTCGCGGGAGCTTCTGGCTCTTTGGCGAGTTCCTCGACATCTGGAACGGTCTCCTTCTCCAGGGCGAGTTCAACGACTGGGGGTTCGGGCTCTTTAGTGACTTCCGGCGCGGTTTCAGGAACTGGTGCTTCCTTAGTCTCCTCGACGGGCTCGATTTTTTCCTCCGGCTTAGGTGGTTCTTCAACCTTGGGTTCTTCTTTCTTCACCTCGTCCTTTTTGCCATTGGTAACCCATGGAGGCCTCTCCACAGGCTTATCAGTCTTTGGGGATTCGAATTTCTTGGAGGCATCACCAAGGGGCCCACCGAACGCGAATTTGGTGGGTGTTTTCACAGGGGATATTTCTCCATCGGCCTTGCGGAGGCCCATCACGCCGTTGGCATCAGTGACGGCGACAAAGTTAGTCTTGACGCGGCCAATGGGTTTGGGTTTGAACTCTGGGGTCGCAGAGGTCGAACCGGACGACGAGTTAGGCGAGCCGCCACTCTGCTCAAACCTGGCGAGGAGGGCGCTGACACCACCCCGCTTTGGGGGGCCGGTGCCAGGCGTCTTGGGGGGATCTGAGGGAGTCGACATTGCTTTCTGGGCGGCGTCGAGGTAGTTTTGGAGGTAGGAGGAGGTTGTGGAGGTGTAGAGGGAGCCTCTCCTGGCGGTTGGCTGAGGAGCGGTTTGTTGCGAGGTGTTGTTGTTGAGGGGTTCCTTTTGGTGGAGGTGGAGGTTGTCAAGGTGGTGCGGTGGTGCTCCGGTGGATGCACGCAAGCCCGTGGGACCCTCCTGCTCTTCAGACGCCTGGAGTCTACACGGCGATGATAAAACGTGAGCTTCTCTCGTCCTCTTCTGCTACTATCTGATATATATGTCGTTCGTCTGTGTACGGGGGGAGGAAAGTGGGAGGTGGTGGTGGCTAGTGGGAGGGAGATGATAGGTAGGACGACGGAATGGGACCGGGCAGGATAATTAGGGAGCGAGTGTGGAAGGGAGGGACAGGACAGGACAGTTACGCACCCTATTTTGGGCAGCTGTGCGAGATGGAACCGCTATTAAAACTACTCTTATAATTCGGCCCCGGCCAACGGCAAGCGTTTGCCTGCAGCGAGAGGGAATATAACGCCGGGCTGCTATAGCTGCTCTCTATCTTCCTCTCAGTTTCGTCCGTTCAGGCCCCTACGGGTGCCCAATTGCGGCCGTTCTGGCAGGTCTTCAGACCGTATCTTCGTGATATTTGCGTGTATCTATCTCATAACACGGCGAGTGGCTCTTTGTACAGTCGACCGAGTCTCCCTTCGCGATGCACTTCTGCCGGGTGGCCTGCTCCTCTGGTTGGCTGTTCGACAGCGGGCGCCCCCTTTACAGCTCTAGCGTCGCTCGTGATGCCCTCGGCTATGTGGGGTGTGGTTGGCTGGGTTGCAGCTGGGTTGCCGGGTTGCTTCGTGCTCGAAGCGATATTGGCGTATTATACGCACCCGTGTAATTAAAGTCTTTCCTATTAATAAATCTCCAAACGACGGTGGTGACGACGGTGGTGACGACGGTGACGATGCTGAGAATACTGAAAATACCGATAGTGCTGGTGATAAGCAGAGGGTGAAGGGGAGCAGAAGGAGGGAAAAGGAAAGAAGGACCCGCTACGGACCAAGTGGGCAAGCGGGGGGCAATATATGAACCACAGCTAGAAAGGGGAACAAGCTCCCCTCGTGAGAAGGACAAGCGCATCCAACATGTCGAATCGGGCCACTCTCTCTGACGTCCTCCACCGTGCATTCATTCATTCACTCATTCATTAGTTCATTCATCTGCCACTAACCGCAGCACCGCTGATGGTACATGTAACATGTACGCCGTGCCCTTTGGCAATCATCATCTGAGATGCAGCTGCATGCCAATGGCATTTGCAATTACCTTCGCCGGGTCATCTTAGCGACAGAGTGGCCTGGTTCTGTTGCCATGGACCCCCCCGATACGAAGGCCTTCATATGACATTACCGCTTCACCATTGTACCTGTACCTTTTTTCTCTTCCACTGTCGCCCAGGGCTTGCTGGTGGGCGGGCGTAATTTGACGATGCTCTGCTTAATTTCGGTTCTCTAATATAATAATCCAATCAAGCCAAAACCCAAGCCAACCCATCGTCCAATGGGCCAAACCCACTCCTCCTTTCTTCTGCTTCTCGATCCCACTCTCTCTTCGCCCCTCTCCTCCTGCTGCTTTCCTTGCTTTAATGCCCGCTTGCTAGTGCGAAATTTATTGTCCCCGAATACCCTATTCGGAGCATTGGTTGATGATGCCTACCTACGCCTGGGGAAGCATGTAAATTCGGGTGAACGAAAGACAGGAGACGCCTAGAATATGCTGAAGCATTAAACAAGAAACAATGCCCTTCCCCCAAAATGTCACATGCCAGGGTTCATTTAAACCTGCTACTCTACCTGACGACGAAACAATTACATTTTAAAATGCTTTGCTCTTACCCCCATGAACAGAAACAAAGAAACACACACATGTAATATGGCGAACACAGGAGGTGCCGCAGATAGAGAAATACAAAGCACAACAGACACCCAACTTGTACCGCGACGCCGGTTTCATGTCTGAAAAAGGGAGATGCTCGACACATTGCATTTTCATCCCACGGCCGCCGTAGTGGACCAAGATGTCAGCATGTTGGAGCTTCCCAAGTTAGCAGGCATAACCACCAGCATGAATGGCAAATTAAAAAGAAAGAAGTTCACGACTGATGGAGGGTCTTAGCTTAGTAGCCTGCACGGTAGACCCTTTGCCGGCGTATGATAACGTGTGTATGCACCATCTCCCAAAAGGTATAGAACAACCTGACGAAGCGAGAAACGTCAACGACTAGTGATTTTATCTCCCCGTCTCTCCCTAAAGCTACTGGACGGAAGGACCCTGAGAATACGGACAACCCATACCGAAATACCATGAGATTCGCAGATATCCAGCTGCATTCTCATTACAGGCTCAACACATACTGTAGACCACCCCCAACCATTTCTTTTCTACAAGTGGATCCGTGAATAAAAGATACAAGTGTGAAGCAGTAGGCTTTTCAGAAGCCGTTTGGATTTGTAGAGCTAAGATATAGATGCATCGATGGTGAGACTAAAGCCATACCACCTACCGACAACCCATTGATACCGTCAGACATACCACAACCCATTAATGCATGAAGAAACATATTGACGAATCCGTTTCCCTCACACCGGAAACTACCCAGCGTAAGCCCATTGTTTCCACCTCGAAACGTGATATCTCCGGCCTAGAACCACAGCGTCGCCGCATGAGCGAGAAGGCAAAAAAAGAGACACCGGCTTGACACATCCGGATATCCCACCGAAACGGCTCCACCACCTGGATACAAGCAACTCGAGGTTACTCTCTACCACTTTCCCAATTCAACTCACCTGTGCCCAAAAACCCTGGTTGCTGAGTCGTATGCATATGCACGGTCTGGATCGTCAAACTAAGACTCCGATCGATTTGCAAAATGCCACCGGTGCCGGAAACATAACCAATACAGCGGTTTCGAACCCCAAACACGTCTGAATAAAACGAGCTACTTCTCAAGAACCTTCTTTTCTTACGCCATCTCCTTTTTTCATCTTTTAAAATTCCTTCGTGTCAAGTGACGATCATCGCGGGGCTGGTATGGGAAGCGAGGCAAGCCCCACTGCCAGCCGGATGTAGTCTATCAGATCAGGACCGGTTGTCGAGGAGCTGCTGTTCTGCGATGGCAAGCTTAAGCGAAGTCGAGTTAGAGCCTGGGTTGCCTTCCGTTCTAAGAGCCGCAGCAACCAGGGAGCTATGCTAAGCTCGCAAGATAAAAGGGACCCTTGGTGACACCCTCCAGTGGCAGACGGAGGAGGAGGAGGAAGAGCGGGATGGCGAAAGGAAGGGCTGGGGGAGGCATCGGGGCTTCCCTTGGTGGTGGTGCCAACCTGCGAGACATCTCGCCTTCTTTTCTGGCGGTGGGGTCGCACAGGCAACTGCTTTGGTAACTAGCTGCAATCTGGCTTTGGCAGCGTATTTACATCAATATTTTCGCGACGCGGATTCGAGGGCGTTGCTGCTCGACGATCTGGGGTGTGATCACCGGCTTCTCAACGCGGAAACTCCAACAACGTCGTCTCCTCGCCCGCACAATGCAAAAGTATCCATCACGAGTACTCCAATTGCGCCTGAGGGAAGAGCAAGGATCGCGATTTCTTTTTTGTCTGTGGCGGTCGGGTAGGCTGCCTGCATGAAGTCAGCGGCGTCGACGGTGTGCATCATGCGTCATGCATTCGCGTCGGCGGGCCACTCCATCTTGCTGGTATGCGACGACAGACCGGGGTGATACATTCTGTAACTTCCAATCTCTTATTGGATCTGTACTCGATCTATTATATTATATCATTTATATCAACAGTTTACTACTATGGCGTGCCATAGTCATAGAGTGCAATGTGAAGGTTATGGCTGCAAATGGCGATAAGGGCGATATCTCGATCTAATGGCCTCACCTCGACATTATCGACACCCAAACCACCTCCTCGTGGGGAAGATGGCCCCATCACAGGGGATCGCTTTATGGCTATCGATTGTCTATACCGTAATATCATCAATTTGATTTGATAGAAGAATATATCTGTAAATGGGCTTCAAAACAAGAGCCCTCCTCACCTTCACCCCCTTCCTCTTCCACCCCGCCATATGCCCCCCACCAGTCCCCAGCTTCCCCTCCCATCTCGCATACATCCCCACCTACCCAACATGGATGACCTGGGCGCACGCCAACGCGAAAACCCTCACCTCTATCGCAGCGCAAATCGACGCCTTCGACCAAGCCCGCCAAATCTGCCCTATCGGTGACATCCTCTCCCTTCCCGCCTCACAAGCCTGGAACTTCAACCAACCGACCCGGCACACCCTCACCTTCCTCATCGACGGGCTCGAATACCTCGCCAACGAATTTCGTCAGGACGCCCTCCCCCTGCTAACCTCATGGAATACACAATCCCCCCTAAACCGCCAGCAACGCCTCGCCGACTTCTTCAAGAAATTCGGCTTCACAGACCCCACTGACGGCCAGAACGAGCGATTGGCGCTCTTCAAAGTGGAGTATATCCACAGATACCTCGACCAAGCGGTTAAAATAGCACACACCTCGCGCATGCTCTTCCACGGCATCGACGCCTTCATGGACTCGTTCGCCCCGCCAGCGTATGAGAAGACCGTCCTCTACAGAATCGCATTATGGATCGATGACGCGCGGTGGGCGACTTCCCCGTGGGGTATTAAAGCGGCGTACCCGAATACCGTGATCATAAACACGCAAGCGCGGCGGCAGTGGGTTGAGCAATTCACGGGCTTCGCAAAGGTGGCGAATAGATTTGTGAGTTTCGCGAGGGATAGTGCGGCGTGGGCGGAGGATAACGGGTTGCTGAGCGATGCTTTCACGGCGGTGTTTCAGCCGCACGTGCACGATCCCGACTTCGGCACGGGCTGGGGGCGGCCCGCGTTTACTGTTGTCGATTTGTTCGAGAGGTTGTGGGGGTGGTACGGATGCTGGGCTGGGCCGTTGGGGAATATCGCGCGGTTGTCGAGGCAGGTGCAACCTGTGCCTGGTTTGGAAACGGCGCAGCAGGTGCAGGTGACGATGGAAGGTGAATTCGAAGAGCCCTGGACGGTGGGGGATACGATTGATCCGACGGAGATGTTTATGGGGGCTCAGAATGATGATCTGATGGCGACCTTGTTGGCTGAACTCGAGGAGGCCGGGGTGGGCGATTTGCTCGAGTACAGTATGAAAATCGAAAATGGAAAGAAGGAGGAATGGGAGGATAGAAGAGATAAATTCTTGATCGAAATCGAGGATAGCGAAGGAGAGGAGAATCGAGACCACTATCCAATTCAGTTACTTGTAGAAGATGAGATGTTACCTAAAGAAGAGTTTACGGACAGCATAATCCCCGAGCCTGAAATCGACTAACATGGACTTCAAAAAACTAATTCTCAGAGTGTACTTATGAGGAACGAATTCTTTATTGAACAAGCAGACGCACTGCTCCACACGCGGAATTGGATATCTTTGGAAGCAACAGAAGAGATGAAACAAGAAATGACTAATCCAAGCAGGAGAGGCACGGTAAAGAAATAAACAGCTCTGGAATCTGGCACGAGTGGAAACAAAGAAGCTCATTTCATGTCATAATCATCATTTCGAAACGAAAGAAAGGAAAAAAAAACAAAGTAGAAAAGACAAAAGAACTGAAATGGACTTGGTGCCAAAGACAATAAGCGACAATTCCCAGCTTGTTGTATCGCATTAAAAAGGTGCATAATTTTATAATACATTTCCTGTAGTTTCCCCTCCTTCCATCCACATTTTGGGTTTTTTTATAAATGATTCCGTCATTTTCAAGATCAGGGTTTCTTGTTCCAAAATAATACGAAAAGGGTTCGCTATCAAAAAAGCTGAAGATCACTTATGAAAATCCCCATCCTTGGTTTTGTTGTTGCTGCTGCTGCTGCTGGTTTTGATGCTGCTGCTGGTCCGATCGCGGGAATACAGGGATGGTATCCAATTGCTCCAAGCCACCCATCGACATCTGTGGTGCAAGGTCTGCTGGGAGTTTGCTTTGCCTGAAAGGATTTGTGCCAGTCGGTTGCGCAACATTAAGACCACCGGACGGTGCCCCCGCGAACGAGGTGTTGTTAGTATTGAATCCACCGCCATTGGAAATATGGGATGGTTCAACTACCGGTGTTAGAGTTGCCTCAGGTTTCACTCGGGCAAACGGATTAGTTCCTGTGGAAGCTGCACGGAGAGGACCTTGGGCCTGTGGTTGAGGATGCTGAGGTGCGAACTGCTGAGGTTGCGCGTATTCAGAATTGGCAAAGTTAGGAGCGGCTTGCTGGACGCCGGCTGGAATCGTGGATGCGCGAGCGAATGGGTTGGTTCCGCCACCTCGAGAGGCGGTTGTAGAGCCCGTGCCGACAGATGTTATCGGCGAGGCCATGGAGCCGCCAGTGGGAATCATAGACTGTCGGAATGGGTTGGTGCTGCCGGTGTTTGCAGGCATCAAACTGGCGGTACTCTGAGGAGTTTGGACCGACGGCGAGAACGTCTCGGGGATTGTTGGAGCGGTTTGGAGGACGGGTTGTTGTACCGTGGAAATGGATACTTGGTTGGCAGGCGTGTACCCGCCGAACCCGGCACCTGTGAAGTCTGACTGCAGCGGTTGTTGCATAGCAAACTGGGCAGGATTTTGTAGTAAGAATTGCTGAGGTAATTGCTGGGGAATCTGGCCCGCCCCGGGGACGACAAATCCAGGTTGCTGTTGAACAACAGGGAATTGGCCGCCCGCGGTCATCATGGGTACCTGCTGGAGCTGAGCAGCTGCCGCCATCTGGGCCGGCGTGATGAATCGAGGTGGCACAGAGGCGTTAGGAGTTCCACCAAACATTGGAGTTTGTTCGTTCTCAATGGATTCGAAAAAGTCGATGAGATTGACTTCTTGCTTGGGAGCTGGAGCAGCTTGTTGTGCGGCTGGTGCTTGTTGTGCGGTGGCTGCGGGCTGTGCGGCCGCCGATTTGGTGCCGCTGATATCAGGAAGAGCGATTTTCTTACCCGTCCGCTTAGCTTCCTGGGCCGCAAGGTACTGCCTTCTGTTGATGTCAAAGTCGGGGTCGAGAAGGTATTCCTCGAGCGCTTTGGTAAGGGACGTCGGAGCATGTTTGACATTCGGGATCTGTAATCTAGTAGCAGTTTCGAGCCTTCGAGCATTCTGCAGAAACTCAACGGTGTCCTCTGTCTGTCTGGTGAAGACTTTGTAGATTTCTAACGCCCGCTCGGCGTCATATCGCGACATTTCAAAGTAGTGTTCTAGGTCATTGTTAGACAATATAACAATATGAGGATTTGCCAGATCACCCACCTAGAACATTGATGACACCCTCGTTGACGACGTGGAAGAAGGCGAGAAGGTCGGATACCAGCATTCGGAAGGCGGTTAGTGTAATTTCGTTATCAACGTCTCCGGTTGCGAACTATTTTCGAGCTGTTAGTCAAAAGAGTTTCTCACACTGATGCCATCTCTCCCACGCACGTTGCATTGCAGCAGAGCTCTCAGCTGCGTTTGGACGCATTCGACTTCTCTGAGCAAGCCCTTCTCGACACTCAATCGCCTCAAGTGTCCCTGTCCGTTTCTCACAAAGTCAACCTTGACATCCCCAAAGCTTCTAGCCCGTTCGCCGAGGTATTGCGAGTATCTCCGAATATTCCGCCCTTGCTCCTGTACTTTACGAGCGGTCAGCTCGTGGAACTCAACTAACTCCCAGGCTTGAAGAACAGTTTTGCGCGCAGATCCGGTCTTACCATCCGAATAGTTGCTGATGGCAACTAGACGAGGGTGTTTGCGGAGATACCGGAGAGTTACATCTTGTTCGCCTTCACGGATCATGAGGTGGACGACTATGAGTGATTTGAACACAATCTATGGTTGAGGGGTTAGTCGATCATTCCTCCGCTAATTGCTAGATAGTAGAGGGAAGCGTACCGTCCACGTCTGATCCTTCATGCGGTTGTTGAGGGCTCGAAAGACCTCTGCGATGCCTGCCTCACCGGCATGCGTGGCGATAAGGATGTGCTCGACATATTTCGATTTCGGGGCAGCAACCTGTGGGGTAGATGTCATATGTTAGCCAAACGTCCGCGAAATACGGCGGGGATAAAAGACAAGAAAGATTTATCGTACCTTTACTTTCGTGGCGCCCTGCAAACCGCCCAATACACACAAGTTAGCATCCGCTATGACAGATACGATACGAAGGGGGGAGTTTGTGGTTGTGGTGCTGTGGGATATGTATGTATCTATCCCTTCCGCATAGGGGGATTTGATGACGTTGTGACATGAGAGTAGCTGGTGCTACGGCGGGAGCTAGCTTGCTTACCTTGACGGACTTCTCGAAGGAACTCATCCTTCCCCAGCTGGCAGCTTGAAACCAGACGGCTTCGAACGAGAAAACGCAGATGACAAGCCTGAGCGGTAAAGGAACAGTCGGCGGGCCTCAATCTCCGGGCAAGGCGAGCGTACGATGGGATCGGATATCTCGGTGGGTTGAAATGAGGTTGAGCTGGGATTCCTGTTTCTGGGTTTGTGAGTTAGTCCCGCATTGCCCTGCTGTCTTTGGCAGCACACTCGCCCGGACGGACGAACCTTGCAGCAGCGCCGTCTGATTGGGCACCGGCACCTCCACGCCAACTAAACTGAGTAATTGACACCCGCTCAAGAAGACCCTGAGAGATAATATGTAGTAGTGTGATAATACTGTCACGACGTCCGCCACCGCCAACTCCGGAGATTCGATTGATTTGATTGAGATTAATTTACTGAGGGCGAACGGGAGTGGGGCCCATATCGCGGCTTCTTATAACCTCGGATTCTGCGCCAGAAAACTCAAAACTGATTGAGTGCGCCCCCAAAATACACCGCCGCCAGCCAACCTCTGCCACTACCGCAATTAGTGGAAGTTTCTGATTCTGTTTCTGCTGCACGACGACGCAGAAGGAAGCTTCTTTTCCAAAGCCTCAATCCTGATCCTGATCTGCCTGTCCCGTCGTACACGTGTCGGCTGGAGCGTTATTTTTCCTTTGAGACGGACCGGCTGCTGGTTACACACACTGCGCTGTCTGTCTGTCTAGCGCCGGAGAGTCACACGTTTGGGAAAACGGCCGAGAATAGTCTTCTGAATGCGTCTGTGTCTCTGACCTTTACTGGGGGGAAGGACCCGCCGCGATTGGCAGGTGCTTATCGATTTGCGAAATATTCGAATTAATTCAAACTGCGACTGGAGTCTCAGCTACGAGAGAGGTATGATAACAAGGTAGTGGAGGTCCGAGGTTTCTAGAAAAGAAAAGCCATCGCGGCCACGGCTGGCACTCCAATACTTATACACTCCCTCTGGCAACTCACGTCTTTTCCTGCCCACGAGGGGGTTCCAGGAGAGTCAGCCCTTTCTCGCTACCATGAGTCCAAGCTCCTGGGCGTCGTGGTGGCGGTGGAAAACGCCGTTTGATTACTACCGCTAGTCATTTGCATTCTTCCTCACTGTCAGTCTCCAACAAAATGGCAGACGGCAGAAACGAACGCGAACCTCGAGCTATTAAACACGTTAGGGTACGCTATGATATCGGAAAGGGGCTCCCGGCTGCATGGTTGCAGGCATGTTCAAGCATGGTTTGGAAGCATGGCCTTTTGGCATATAACCGGCTATCTGACAGATGCTCCAGTGCCGTAGCGTGGTCTGAGGCTCTTTTCACATCCAAATAAAAATTGAGATTGGATCAAGTGGAGATTTCGAATCTTCCATCACAGCAGAGATAAATTAATTTCGCGGTTTCATCTCCGGCCAAGGAGGTTACGGACCAGTCTCACGCCCACGCTGCCCGCCAGGGTCCCGCCTGTTTGCATTAGCGAGTAATTCGGTTCGATTTATATTATTATAGAGGGAAATACACCACAAGTACTCCAGCACAGTATATACATAGCAGCATTCTATAATACACCTCCGCTATTACCCAGAACATCCGTGGCTGCCTTGAAAACTGCAACTGGTCCCGGGTCAAATCGTCCACCAGTCATAACCAGGACACACACACAACCAAGTAATCTCGTTGGTGATATACTGTTATCCAGCTAGTTCAGGCTACCCCCGCTGGAGCCCCTCAATTCATCCTTCGCCTCATCAACTGTCATTCTGTCATGTCTTGTGCGACAAACAGTGAACACCCGCCAGTTTCAAACCCGTCTCAACGTCTTCTGAGTTGGCCTATGCCGTGGTCGGTGATCTAGACCGGCCGTCAGGTTGACAATTAAGTCGGAAAAGAGATCAGAGATGCCTTCATCGCGTTCGTTGTTTAACAAGGAGGTGTGCCGAACGCCTATATCATTCCGAACCCGACCTGAACCCACACGATCCGCAAAGCCATCATCCGGTTTCTCGTCCTCGCGAACTCGAAGCGAAGAGGAGGGTTCGTATGGGGGTGTCGGGCCGGTGCATTTGATACACTCTAGGCTTTCATCATGACTGTACATTTCCAAACCAATTAGTATTCCCGGTCAATTGGCCTCGTAGCGGTGTCGACGGTCATAGTTGTTGTACTCACAGTTTAAAACTTGGAAGGATGAAGAGAGAAGAGAAAATGTACAAAGGGACATCGAGGCGTCGATATTTAAATAGGCAATTTTGCGCGCCAATTTTTTTTTTTTTTTTCTGTGGGAGGACCACCCATGCGACAACACAATTCAACGACATCCCACTTTCTGCCTTTGTCGGTAGTCGTTGAAACCACCACGATAATATGTCTCACGACAACAAGACGCGCATCCCAACATCGTCATGACGGTGCAGTTCCGCTCATGTGTGCGCTGCAGACTCGATCTCGCGCGGGCCGCGGGCCCGCTGCTCTCCAGGCATCCAATCGCCCGTACCCGACGCAAACCCGCAGGCTTGTCGAGCCAATGGCAGTCAATACGCACATATATCGCCGATGACCCGATGGCGGATGACATTGCGGATCGACGGGGTATCTCAAACAAGGAATACAAGGCGTTCCGGAGAGAACTTCTTCTCAAAGCGAAAGAGAGACGCCATGTCCTATCACGACTAAGAGCCCGGGTTGTTTGGTCGAAGGGCAGGTCCAAGGTCCAGGACCCAATCCGATCTTACTGGGAGGAGTTCAAGCAACAAAGGAGAGGCCATGCTATCGGGCTTCCCGTCAGGAAATTTTACCAGCCCTGGAGTCTACCAGCTGAGCCTTCCAATCGCAAGGCTATCCCAGAATTGACGAAGCGCCACCTCGGAAGGACAATCATAATCCGCGCCTGGCTTATCAAAACCACGGTTATCTCGAAATATTTAGTCTTTTGTAAACTCGGGCACGACGGCAAGAAGATCCAGGCCACTGTGAATGACTACACCGAGTTTGGCGACCTAGAGTTCCTGAAATCCTTGAAACCGCACACGCCAGTAGAAGTTGAGGGTGTGCTTGCTTATAAACTCGGAGCGAACCCGAAAAATAACCCGGGCCCTACACCTTTTCATGAGCGTGTTGAGATCTTGATGCAAAAGGTCACCCCTATAGGGAATCCGCCTGCGGATCCTATTATCGAGGATACCGTTTATGATGCCGATAAGCGGTATTTGACCTTACGGACCAATATGAAATCATTGGAGACGCTCCAGCTACGTAGCACGGTTTCGCTATTATGTAGGAACCATCTTGTGGAAGAGGGTTTCACAGAAGTCGAGACACCACTTCTGTTCAAATCTACCCCGGAGGGAGCTCGTGAATTCCTAGTACCAACGAGGACGCCCAACATGATGTACGCTCTACCGCAGAGCCCTCAACAGTACAAGCAAATCCTGATGGCCAGTGGCGTGTTAAAATACTTCCAAGTCGCAAAGTGTTTCCGCGATGAGGATTTGCGAGCCGACAGGCAGCCAGAGTTTACACAATTGGACCTCGAAATGGGATTCTCGTCAGGCTCAGATGTTCAAAGGACAGTAGAACGGTTGTTGAAGAGGATATGGTATGAGATTCTTGGCGTGCGGCTCCCGGCGTTCCCGTATCTCCGTTACCACGATGCTATAAGGCTATATGGTAGCGACAAACCGGATTTGCGTTATGATATGAAGGTATGGCCGTAGCCCCTCTCCTATGCTTCGTTCCGTTCTTCCTTACTAACATGCACCACTAGATCAACGACATTACTGAGGTCATGGAAGAGTTCTTACCGTCCTCGGACCAAAACATAGCCCATCATCCGTTTAGATATGAGCTTATCAGTGTTCCAGATATCGCGATCTCTAACAGACAATTCAAAACCGTCTTCGGAACCATGACTGACCCCGGAACGGTATTGTCTCAGTATATGAAGGGACCAGAACGCTCAGTGTCTATGAGCTATTTTACTACCGAATTCAAGAAGGAAAAATTTCGAGAGAATATTATATTCTTTGCACCATATCTTGATCAACATGAAGGGGCTGTGGATAATTTTATTTCTAAATTAGAGAGCCTGGGCCATCTCAAGCCGAATAGTATAGTCATACTAGCGAAACGGAAGAAGGAGTTTAACCCTGTTAGTTACCATTTTGACCACCCTCTCTCGAATTTACAAGTTATTGACAATGATTTTAATCGTATAGGGTGGCGGAACTCCTATTGGCGAAGCCCGTAAAGCCCTCGCAGCGAATCTTGTCAAAGAGGAGATCATACCTCCACTAAAGGGCTGGAAATTCTGCTGGGTGACTCGCTTCCCATTGTTCACAAAGATGGACCCAGCCGACGGCGAGCCCGGCCAGTCTGCATCGTCAGGTTATAAAGCTACGCACCATCCATTCACCGCGCCCATGAGGCACCATCTTACGAAGCTGTACGAGAAACCGTGGAATGTGCTGGGACAACACTACGATATCGTTCTGAACGGCGTTGAGCTTGGTGGTGGCAGTACTAGAATCCACGACGCCGCACTG
Organism: Dactylellina haptotyla; assembly: GCA_031310005.1. NCBI lineage: Eukaryota > Fungi > Ascomycota > Orbiliomycetes > Orbiliales > Orbiliaceae > Dactylellina > Dactylellina haptotyla. The sequence continues at coordinate 7,338,601 of CM062379.1, read as the reverse complement.
CAGAAAATTGTCTTGGAAGAGATCCTCGGAGTGAGTAATACCCGCCGGCTCGATTACAGAGTACTTTACTGACTAGTATTTCTGCTAGGTGCCACCCTCTAAGATGAAAACCTTCAACCATTTACTAGAGATGCTAGATAGCGGGTGTCCACCACACGCGGGTCTAGCTCTCGGATTTGACCGACTGATCGCAACTCTAGCCGGTACAAGCAGCATACGCGATGTTATTGCATTCCCAAAGAATAACAACGGTGCGGATGTAATGGTTGGCAGCCCTAGCTTAGTGAAGCCTAGTCAATTGAAGCCGTATGGAGTTGAAATGATCAATCCTCCGGAGATCACAGAGGATGATGTTGAAGAGGTGGAAGAGGAAGAACGAAGGAAGGAAGACAGGCCTCTTTATGATGTCCCTGAAGAAGAGGAATACGACGAAGTGGTCGAGGAAAATGCCAGTGATGTTGCGCCTTTCCATATTTCCCCGAGCAGCATTTCAGTACCACGAGGTCTCGTGGATTCATTGGAAAAGGGTTCCCTTAAATCCTCAGAAAGGACGAAGGCACAGAACAAATGGTCTGACTTGCTAGATATCGCGAGCAAGCAGTTTAGGCAGGAGCGATCGAAGATTGCCGCTGCTAATGCTAGTTCTGGCCATCGCACAGGAGAATCAGGTACCTTAGAGCAAGAAGTTAAACAGCCTGACAACCAGGCATCAGAATCGAATCAAACAGCCATGTCAAATGAGAAAGGCTGGAAGCAAATCTCCGCGACCAGAGTCGGCGATCTGAAAAAGATGCTACAGGAAACCAAGGAGCGAACCGGAAAGAAACCGGATGATAAGTAAATATTTTAGTTTTATATACCCTCCCCTTATTACCTAAACTTTTGTATATATTTATACACTCACCTAGGATCTGCACATATAAGACGACAGGGTCTCATATCTCAGATCTATGGGCGATGATTGTTTCTTCTGTATATAATCATATAATAAATAGATGCCGGTCGACCTGGCACCAAAATACTACTATAAATTACGGTCAAGGTCCACGACCCGGTGGTAGCCCCTCAGCCCCGAGTTCCTTTTTGCATCGCAGGTAACAGTATTCCGTTTGTAAAATAATCTCCTCGCAATATCATCTCTCGAATTGTTACAATGGTACCCCTTCAGAACTTCTTCAGTAGGAAAATGCTTGGCATACTCGTTCTTCTCGCTTCTCATGTCTCGCTCAGTCTGGGTTCGATTATGCGGCCGGCAGAAGATGTGCAGAAATCTGTGTCATATGTGAGTAATTCCAACAGCTACTATTGCCGTTGTGCTCCTATAGGTCTATCCAGGAAGCTGTACTAGGTACTGACAGCTTGGTGTCCTATCTTAGACCATGAACCCCATGACACCACACGCCGTGATCCGGAATGCCCTACCGGTAGTAGATCATACTGGGACCATATACTACGTCCCCACGGACACGGTGATCTCGGGCTTCCTTGTCGACCCGGAACCCGCATCGCCGTCCATGCTAGTAAGTCGGGGAATGCGAAAATAGTCTCAACTAGAATTGTGATTTGCTAACCCTTGTAAAGATCGCAGCCACCTACTTCCAGAACGAAAATAAGACATGGATCAATGCGACCATTTACAACTTCAACAACTTCAACGATAGCGACACCAACGTTAGTGATCCAGCCACACTTCCGACCCAACAGCCAACGATGCTAACAACAACGGTGACAACCGTTATATCTTTGGAACAAACGGAGCAACCAACGGATATGCACGTAGACATATCTCGAGCATATGCACCTATTTTTGCGAATGCATATCAAATCACTTTCCCGTGTATCACGGGCATGGAACCAATCATCATTAATGATGTGGAAGAGGAAGCGGAAGAATATAGAGCTAGTCTAGCACTGACTAACGATAGAACATTCAGAAACGTTACCAAACCGAAATCTAAGCCCTCAGGAGATAGCACTCCCCAGGAAAGGACTTTGGAAGAAACCATTCACGCCAACGAATGTTTGCTTCTCCTTATAACCCTTTCCTTCCTGTTCGGGATCGTTTTCAGCTTTAAAGTCAGATATAGACGCTGGGGTTTCTTGCTTCGACCAACCTTGTATGCCAGGATACCTGCACGTGTGCTATTATTAATTTTCGGATTCAGACTGTGTGTAGGGCTACTTGATGTCGTACGGGATATCGGCAAGATAATGAGGGAATCCGACGGCGGTATCGCAGTTTGGCAGCCATCGCCGAGTGCTACTGCGGCTATTTTTGGAACTTACGACTATCGGAATTTCTATCTTGGGTACATATATTTCTTACAGACGGTCGCTTTGGCGTGCGTGGATCGCACCCTTCGAGCGAGCTTGGACTTTAGAAGACGACTCTGCAGACGTGAGTTTTTGCAACGACTTCTTATCTCTATGGCTCCCGTGTTCATAACTGCGTTGGTTGCATTGCCTCTCTGGAAAAGTATGATCTGGAAGGCCATCTGGTTTGCTTGCATTCCTTCGACTTTGAGGCTATGGAGGGAGAGCGTCCCGGCGTTGGCTTATTTTGGTATCCAGAGGGATACAAAAGGGCGAGTTTTGGCCTTGCTTCATCCTGGCATGAGTTGAAAGTGTTGCTATTCTTGCTACCATTGATGCATTGGTGGTTTAACCAGTTTCGATGCTTTGCCAAGTTTCTGGCTTTACGTACTGCTAAGGCGACATATATTGCGCCCCTGGGCATGTTTTTTTCCGGCTTTAAGGATAGATTAATTGAGGACTATAGTTATTTTATTGGTGTTTTACTGTCTCGATTAGCTTTTTAGACCAGGTCTTGTTGTACAAGTCAAAGCCGAACATTCACAGAGCTTCGAGGATGCACTTCCATTGTTCTCATATTGTGAATTCGTGAACGAAATAGGAAGTGTTGCATTTTATTTCACATTTTTGTGTTGCCATTCTATGATGCGGGCCATTCCGCGCAGATACATGGCAGTATAGTAGCTTCGAAATGGTTGGTCTACATATATTAAGGGGCTTATTGGGGGTTATTGGGGGTTATTACAGGTGTTTATATTTTCCGGTAGTAATGCTTGCTCATGAAATCTTAAAATAAAGGATCTGTAGACCGATCTGTCTATCACTAACGGACGAGCTCATGGGATCACGTCCAAGCAGGTTGTTACCATGATAGACAGTACCTCAAGCTATATATCTAACCATGCTAGCCACTTGAATACCAGCATGCTATCTAGACTCGTGGCTTGTCCTTTACGACAAAAAATATCTTCAATGAAACTTCGAGTCGACAACTGATACGCCAATTCATTCTCTTCGGCACAGATATATACTCTTTCCCTCCCTCGATCTAAACAGCCATCGGTTAGATATCATTGCAAGGCAAGAATCTCGCCCTTTCCTTTTGTTGCTCGGAATCGGGATCCAAGCTCGACGTTCATGGATTCAACAGGAGTCGGTTCCCTAGCCGGGAAGTTTCTACTGGATAAATTCTCTTCGTGCACAGTTTCCCAAACCATTCCAATCTCGAGCCCACTAAACACCTCCCAAGCCCTTCCGGCAAAGTCAAAGTCACTACATCTGCCTAATGAGATTATTTTGATAATTCTCGAACGCCTCAGTCATTGCTCTATCACAGGATGCGGTCTAGACGACCCCAAAATTCGCAAAACAGTGAGCAATCTCTGTCTTGTCTCCAAAGCCATGCGAGGTCTCGTCTACCTTATTTTCTTCCGCAAGATGCATATCACTAGCGGTTTCTTCCCAGAATCTTTCGATTGCCGCGATCCCAGCCCCGCCCAATTGATGGTAGATGACCCGTTTCTCTCCATTTCTTTCCAAGAGCACGAACTCTTCAGAATGCTCGAAGGTTACCTGATTGACCTCCACCGCTCCGATTATTTCAGCTACCTGTACCGCATCCAGTACCTTCATATACGCAGTCTCACCATTGACGCATCCTGCACTATCGGCGACCTCGACCCTCAAAACGCCCAAACAACTCATATCAACTTTGCAAAAGCTGCCGTGAACTGCGAAAACCTGCAATCTCTCACCATTAATTGCCACGGCCAAACCCGCCTCGATAACTCAGACTCAGGACTGGACGTCTTCTTCGTCGTCTGGGGTTACACCGAGTCCGTACCCTACTATTCAAACTTACGAACCGACCCGCTCCCGCTCGGTCTCAACCGCACCCCACGTCCCCCGGGCCCCGTCTTCCCCAAACTCCGCTCCCTCCAAATCATTGGAAAATCGGGTGCAACGAAAATCTCCACCGATAGCATAGACGACATCGTATCCTTCATCAACAGACACACGGAAACCCTGGACACCGTGATTCTCTCATCCATCGCCATCGGTCGGGACGCCGAGGGTTACCTCTACAACGAAGATTGGGATAAACGGCGTGCGATCCATAAGTGGAACAACATTAAAGACCGCATATTGAGTAAAAGTTCAGAAAAGGGTGTTCTGCGGACGTTGGTGTTTGATAGTGTCGTGCACTCGGCGGTTAGGGACGGGCCGGTACCCGCTCTGAGTTCGGATCCGGATATGGTGACACATACTATAGTGCATTACTACGATTGGCCGTACGGTAAGCGTGACCCCCTCTCCTTTTGCGTGTTTCTATTTTCTTTCCCTCTCCTCCTTCTAAGCTGTTTCCGGTGGATGCTAAATTAAGAAATTTACGTGCGGTGGCATTATAGAAACGGATACTGTTCTGACTTCAGCGTCTATTGATGAGGCGTTTAGAATTGTTAGTTTTAGTTTAGCTTGTGGATGCGAGTCACCGATATTTCGCAAGTTCCCTGAGAGTTTCTGGTAGTCTTCTTCTAGACATTGTTAATATTTGTGGGTGTAATACGCGTGTTAGTGTTTTGCCGTTCTGAATAGAAGTTATGAGGAGTAGACAGACATTGCTGGAATACTATACGAGATCATAGATTTTGTCCACCAGAGGTAATTGTTAATCTGCAGAAAATAAATTGAATAAAAGTACAAAATGGCGATTGCATGAAATCTATGGATATAAAGGAGAGAAAAGGAGATTTATATAAAACGGAATCCGAGGACAGAAAACCTCCGAGCAAGGAAAAATAGCCATCTCCCACTATGTACACCACAAACTTAGCCCAGTCTCGCTTGGAATTACACTCAAGAAATCACATTTCATCGCATGAGATGGGGGGAGCTAAAGCAAGACTCAAAAAATAAAGGCAGTCGAATATCAAAGGGCAACAAGACGACCTCGCAGTTGCTTCATATTTCATCACGTAGAGACAGAGGGAAGAAGAGCGGGAGAAGGAGCAAAGAGGAAAATATAATACCGAAATCGCCAGCTCCCAAGAAAGAAAGAAAAGAAAAGAAAAGAAAAAAAGAAGAGAGAAAGCATTGATAACAGTTCTGGCCTGACCTGTTGGACCTCCTAATGGCAGTAAAACTTTGCAGACCACATGCTGACGTTGATAAAAAGATAAATAAGAACCCCGAAGGAAGTAACAGAAAAAACATTCACCATAGTATCGGATACATAGAGAGATAAACATACGAGAAAAACATAAAACGAACCTTTTTTTTGTAAACTGGAGAGGTAGAGGAAAGGAAAGGAGCAAGAGTAAGAAGAGAGGGAAACGCATATATACGCAAGTTTTAGTAAACAACAAGTAGCTAAAGGTAGAAAATAACAATGGGAGAAGTGAGAACTCAAACAACGCTAGCAGAACTGGAAAAAGCTAAACAAGAGTCCTGGGACTATAAGTTAAGGCGAGTTATAACTTCATTTATCACTTATATCGTTGAAATCGTGAAGTTAAGATAGGCGAATAGCAGTGGAGAGGAAATATATAATGTAAGTCGTATAGAAGGCGAATGGCAAACTTGGTGTGTCACGTGGGACGGTGACCATCTAGTATGACTGTGGCCCTCTCGTAACAGGCTGTTGTTTTGTTAGAATTGGATCGAATGGTTGTTGTCAAAGAACAAGGTAAGCTTACTGGAGATTGTGGGTAAAGAGAGTTTCGCTTGTTCCTGCCCTTCTTGATATGGCTCTTAAGAGCCGCAGAGTCCAACGGTTTGATAAGCTCGAAGCTGCATAGTAGCTCAGACGATACTGACATAACAGCACCCCAATTGTCAAATTCGCCGCAATACTAATATTAACGTTAGCTTGGCATTTCGCTGTCTCGAGCAGTATATATTAAGCAACTTACGTTTGGAGCTGAGAAAACTGTCACCAATGTCCTGTCGTTGAAAAATTCATACCCGTCCTCAACAACCATGTGTGCCCGACACACTAAATCGAAATCGTGCCGCTGGAGGAACTCCAGGATGACCTTTTTACCAAAGCAGTAACTAACTCCTCGTTCGTTCTCTTCCCAGTCATTTTGCATATCAGCCGGATCTGACCAAAGAAGATCGTTAAGCAATCCGTAATCAGGGACATCGGTTGGGCGTTGGATCTGGCGGATATCGTCCATATGGGAGAGAGATGGAGAGAGACCTCCGTGAACACAGAAGATTTTACCAGCGACAATTGCGGCGATAGGGAGTGTGTTGAATGTATCGACGAAGGTCTTCCAGATCTTGACATTGCACCGGCGTTTGCATTCGTCGTAGAAACCGTACACTTTTCGGATGATCGCCAGTTAGCTAACAGATCTTATCAGGGGGTTAAGAGTGCAAGCTTACCTCTCGTGACGTTTGCACATTCGTGGTTGCCTCTCAATAGGAAGAAATTCTCCGGGTATTTCAGCTTATAACATAGCAGCAACAGTATAGTCTCCAAGCTCTGCTTGCCTCGATCTACGTAGTCACCTAGGAACAAAAAGTTTGCATTGGGCGGGAATCCGCACATTTCGAACATTCTTAGTAAATCCCCATATTGGCCGTGTACATCACCAACAATCTTTACGGGAGCCTTAAGTTCGATAAGAGACGGTTGGCCCAGGAAAATTTGCTGGGCAGCAGTGCAGATGGCGGTGATTTCAGCGTTTTTCAAGCAGACAGTCTTGGTGACCTTTCCAGCGTATCCAGCATCCAGCAACCGGTGTATCATTTCATCCAGATCCAGGGTGTTCAAGGGAGACATTCCAAACTGAGAGTGACCTCCAGGGCTTTCCTCCGCGATGCTTGGACCGGCTGCTGCAGGTAGAGAAGGTCCAGCGGGCTTGATCAAGATTGGCTCCTTAGGCTTCTGGTGGGCTGTATCCGTGGCTGTGTGAATTCCTGATTGGCCGGCAGGCTTGTCGGAGACTTGGCCAACCTCACCGGTTTGCGCGTCCAGTGCGTGGTGGCCTTTACCCAGGGACCGACTCTGTGACGGGGACGGAGGAGGCGAAGGCACTTTCCCATTCTCATTAATCGGCGAGGCTGGATTTGATGTTGAATCATCCGTCGGCGATGTAGGAGGAGTAGCGGATTTTTGAACGGTGGGGGTTTCGGCCGTAACAGGGGGTACCGGAGTGGTATGGTTATTGAGGTTGCTTGTGGACCGCTGAGATCTGCCAGATCTAATAGAGGCGTTGTCGGATTTATCGAGAGAGGCGGCAGTTCCAGCAGTACTCGGGCTCAGCGTGCTGCTGTTATCTCTGTCCTTGTCCTTCCCGGCAATCTTCGATCTGAGAGAACCGCGCAGTGACTTTGATGTTGATGTACCTTCGCCATTATCCTGGTCGTTCAGATCTTTCCCCAGCGAGGCCGAAGATGAGTTTGGCGGTATCCCGTTCGAGCCAGCTTTCTTCGAAGGCGCGTTTCCCATCCTTCTGGTGTTGGTTTCGTGTTAACGGGCTCTGTGTCGGAGAGGGTTCTACAGATAGGTTCTCGACAAGACCGAGGCCGGTGGTGCAACTACAGCCTTGTAAACTAAACCAGTTATAGAGAACAAAAAAAGTACGGAGGTGATTGTGGTTTTATGAACAAGCTGGTACTTTAAGATACGGTGGTGCGGGTGCGGATGAGGTCGGTACCGATAGTATTTCTGGTCCACCAAAGGAAAAGGAAAACGGACGGCCAGGGTGCTCTGGGATGGCCGATGAGTACGAGTGCTCGGGTCTCGGAAAGCTGATAAATTGCCTAAAAACGTGGGGCCAAGCGTCCAGGTCCTCGGAGGTAAAAAAAAAACGAGCAGGGTAGATGGTATATTTCCAGGTGGAATGTGTCTTATCTCCTAACGGCAAGTAGCTTTACCACCAGCGGAAAATGGGTGCGTTAAAATGCAGGACAGATTGGAAACAAACAGGTATGGTAATTTTGTTTTCTTTGGGGGTAAAATCAATCAGAGAATATCGGATCCTCCAGTGGTTCAACAACGGCGGTGGCGGCGGCGGCGTAGTAAAGTAGTAGTAGTACAGTACGGTAGCAGCAGCAACACCAGGAGTGATTGGTGAGAGGCGAGAAGGGCGAGAAGAGTATCTACAGGATAACCACCGGAGGTCGAGTTAGGGTGGCTCGAAAAGGGAGTTGAGAAAGAGAAGAAAACGGGACTGAGAAATGGACCCCGTCTTGGTGGCTATTTGGTGAGACCCAGGACGACTAGTAGAAAAGGTTATTCGCTCCAACTTGGAAACCGAACGGTTGGCACCACGCCAGCTGGGGCGTCGTGGAGAAGGGGGACCTGCGGAAGAGCCAGAGCTTCAACGGGCACGGGAGCAAAAAGCGGGATGCCTGCTGAGGTTGAGCTTGCGTGTGTACCGTCGGCAGGAATGCAGTCGGCGGCGGAGGGGAGCTGGCTGGGGGTTCGTGGCGATATGCGATGGCGATGTAGGCCGGAATGGAGGTTGCGATGGGATGGAGTAGTGATGGGATGGGAGTGATGTGAGGTGATGTGATGGGTGGATGGAAAGGGAAGGAATGGGAGAGAGCAGAGCAGCGTCGGCGGTGTGTTGCCGGGTTGGGCGTGTTTGCTGGTGTGGTTGGGCGGTGACGGAAGAAGAAAGGCGAAGGAGCAATCCGGTGCGGCTATGCGAGCCCTGTTTTTTATTATCTCTCTTCCTGCTTTACAGCAATGGCCACCGTGAAAAAATTTTATTCTCAGCAGGAAGAAGGAGGAGGAGAATTAAAATCACCTCGACTTTTACCTATCGGTTCGGAATACACGCAGCGAGGACGCGGGGACAAATACGGGCACCCAAGTACGAGGCCGCCTTGGTGGACAGAGGCAGGACAGGGGCCGGTCTTCTGATCTGGGAACAGAGCGCTCTGAGTGGTCCAAGGCTATCTCTCGCCGACCTCTTAGCCTTGCGCCTAGAGCAGGCCGGTTGATATCACGGCTTGGAACCTGCTCGCACTAGGGCAAATAAGCTCTGCGGTGCAAGCGTCGTCGTCGTCGAAATACCGATTATAGCCCGCCAGTGCCAGCAAGTCCGTCTGCTATTCCCGTGTCTACTGTGCAGGCTTCAGGTTGCTGTTACGTACTCTCTCTCACTCCTGCCACGATAATCTGCTGTGCCCAAATTTAAAATCCCGACAGCTTAAACGAGGAATCAAACAGCTAGAGCTAGCTATCGAGCTATCAAGCTCCTTCGGAATCCTGGTTCTCTCCCCGGAAGGCTACCAGGCTTTGGGACAAATAGAAATAAAATTAATAATTGAAAATTCCCCTACTTGAGATATCTGAGGGAATTGAATGCTGCACGAAATGAAATCTTTGCGCCTTTATCGCGATAAAGAAAGTGGATAATACCGATAATTGATTGAAGAGAAAATTTTTTCTTTCTGCCTTTCAATGCGATACGAACCCTTTTCAAAGTAGCAACGGGGCCAGGGCGAACTGCAGCTTATATTCACTCCCGAAAGCTGTAAGCTTTCGACTTTTTTTTACTTCACAAACCTCTTTTCCTCAGGCTAAGCCAGGGGTCCTGATATGATATCTTCCCAGGCGGACATGGTCCGGGTTTGTTTCATGCAGCTGAAAATAGCGTCCGGCCCGCCAGCGAATGGATCGATATCAAACAACTGAGCTTTTTGCACCATCTATCGATTTGGAGTGTGTAGATAGACGGTACTCCTTTTACCGCAACCTCAGAAAACCTTGTGTTCCAGCTCTCACCTCCCCTTCCACCGTGCGCATGCACTACTGATGGATGGCGATAGAAACAAATTCCTCACGCACGTCTACTAAACCGTCGCCACGTAGTCGATCCCGCCAGTGATCAACTTTCCAGTCCGTTCGGGCTTCCCTGTCGGTGTCGCACAGACAAGCGAGAATTTAAGCTTATTGTTGTGCCAACTGCAGCCTGCAATATCACTTTGCATCACCAGCAGCTCTCCCTTTTTTTTCTTCTCTCCGCTGTAAAGAAATATTAAAATCTCTGTTAATTCCCCCCTTCTGCATGTGTGGACGCCTCTGAGTTAAGCTTTCGGGGGGCAGCTGACGCTGGTCACGGTACTCTCATGTGCTGAAATGCATTCAAATGTGCTGACAAGACCGTCACAATTGCAATGTTTTTGCTGTGTGTGTGAATACATACATACACCGCTCGCGGAAATATGCACAATTACATCGTATGTTTCCCAATGGAAACCGTCTCGGGGAATTGCTCGCGAATGATATGATACAAGTACCTACGTGATACACGAGTAAGTACTTATTGGGAATATATTATCGAGGACGTAACTCGTTTGAGAAAACTGTGGCGAAATCGCGGTGACAGCTAAGAAGGTCCCCAGCAGCGTGCGTCGCCATGACCTACGATTGGGCCTGATTGTCCGTCTGTTCCTGATGCCATTGGCCCGGCGAAGCTTCTCCTGCACAGTGACAAAACCCGCCAAGCCGACGTGCGTCGGTTGGGCCGCAACTCGACCCGTGATGGCGGGAGAGAATAAGAAAGAAACTCCATATTCTGTCCCGTCTTTGCATGCGCTCATGCGCTCTCGATTGAGATTGCTCACTGTAATTCTGATTCCTTCTGTACACCACGTGGCATGGGAAAGCTCAGGAAACTTCGGGATCTTTCCAGGAAGCTGGAAATATTATCAATCCGCAAATTCCAAAGTATTGCATTACATTTTCAACTGCAATTGCAATTGTTGGCTTTAAGCTTTTGCTTGGGCGCACCGCACTGCCTTTGCCTTCCTCTCTCACAACGCACAAGACACCACTGCACACTAGCTGTCGGCTAGCCGCGATCTTGTAATCCTTCGAGGTAGCTCTTGCCTCTCATTTGGAACCGGTATCTCTATCCATTTTTCTTCGGAAATACATACAAGAAACTCTTAATATCTCAAGAGGGAAAAAAGGGGGGTATTGTACAGTAAATTTGGTATCTAAGCTAAGACATCAATCAATCATCTCACGGCTTTTTCCTTCTTCCATTTCTCCACCTAATTACCACAAACTTCACCCACGCATGCTCGTTCTCGCGTAAGCCAAAAGAAATAACACAAAGGTAAATTACCAATCTATATTACGCTTACACAACCGTGTGCTCCTTGTGCGCGCAGCTGTGGCTATCCTCCGCCTGCTTCTCGACTCTCGCCCACTTCTCAAACTGGTTCAAAATGTTCGCACGCCCCCGCAGGTTCGGGGTCGCCATCGTCTTGTTCCTCGGCGGTACTCCGTCCAAGCTCAACGCGAATTTGGCGGCTGCCCGAGCGGCCGCTTTAGCGTTCGCCGTGAGTGCGTCCCAGTCAATGTTGTCCAGGTTGTCGCACTTGAGATGGTAGCAAGGGTCCTGTGGCGCGCCCGCACCGGTGAATAGTCCGGAGCTGGGAACGCCGATGTTCAAGAAGCCGACGTAATCGGATGAGGTGCCGAAGCCAGCGATCTCTGCGGGCTTGCCCTTTCCGGTCAGGTACTCCATCAGATTGTTCGCACCGTGAACATCTCCTGGATTTTCGCCCTGGTAGACGTGGAAGTATGGTGCTGGGGAGCCAATCATGTCGTAGTTGAAGTAGAAGCGAATCTTATCGGCTTCTTGTTCGCTCAGGTTCTTGGTATAGTAGAGACTGCCAACGAGGCCGCTCTCTTCCGCGCCCCACCAGGCGAAGCGGACCTTATTCTTGAAGCCCTTGTACTTCTTGAAAGAACCCATGATCTCGAGGAGAGCGGTGGAACCAGAGCCATCATCGTTGACACCTGGACCAGCTTGCACACTATCCAAATGGGCGCCGAGCATGACGACATTGTTAGGGTCACCCTCCTTGGTCTCAGAGATCAAGTTCCAAGTCAAACGGGTCTCGAAGACGCTGTCGACGAGAAGGGAAGCGGTGAGCTTCTCGCCTGCGGTCAAGCGGGGAATCCAGGAGTTGGCAACTTCGAGAGGGATGAGGCCGGCAGGGACTAACTGGCCAATGTTCTCAGCGGATAGAGTCGCACTGCCGTAGTCAGTACCTGGGGTTTGGTTGTACAGGATGACGCCGAGGGCGCCCGCCTTCTTCGCGAGCTTGAGCTTCTCAGAGATGGCGCAGACACCGCGCTTAACCAGCGCGAGCTTGCCCTTGGCGTCAACTCCAGTCCATTGCTCAGCAAGACATCCGGATCCTAAAGTTCGTAGTCAGCATGCATTCAACTACCTAAGGAATATACTACGACAAAAGAATCTTACCCTTGGTATCATCAACAGGAGTGTTGACCAACTCAGCGGTCACACCTCCAGCTGGGGTAGCATGGTTGTACAGCAGCGTAATGGCATAAACAGGCTTGCCATCGGGACCCTTTACTTCAAGCTGGCGGGTTTGCTCAAAGGTATGGTTGAACGGCTGAATGTAGGTATCCATATGCTTTCCGAAACGGGTAACGGCACGCTCGTAAACGTAATCCAACGAGGCCTTGTATCCAGGCAGACCGAACGCTCTGTTTCCGCCATTGTCACGCGCGATCTTTTGGAAATGCCAAAGGTTGTTCCGGAGCCTATAGGTGTGGCGGGGTAAAATGTTAGGAATGCGATTCAGACGATCTCTCCGATGACTGCAATCGGAAATGGGCAACATACTCTTCGGTTTTGATATCAGCTTCAACCTTTTCACAGGTGAGCTCCTCGTTTGCAACGCAACCGACTGCGAGGATGGCAGCGAGAGAGAGGGTAGACGGCTTCATTTTTGAGAGGAAGCAGGAACGGTTCTAATTACCCTAAAGCTTCGGCGGATGCAATCCTACGGAAAACAATATTTTCATCAAAGAAAGGGGGATCCGGCTCGTCCCTTTATACTCCTTGCTTCAACGAAGCCTTTCTCTGAGCTAGTACCATATCCGAGGAATGTGCTGAAGATCTCTTATCTCCTTGTCGTATTCGTGCTACCCGTATCTCGCAACTAGCACCGACCAAAAACAGTTCGCTGCGGTCCAGCATAGTTCTTGGGATTTGAACTGAGTTTCCTGAGTCGTCGATCGGGGCAAGTCGCCAGGGCACATCATCCAAGATAAGGCACCCGGCTTGCCATGGCGAAAGACAGACATGGTCCCTCATGAGTTCCTGCTCGAATACCCATGGCAATGGTGACATTTTGCAGGCCCCACGAAGGCTAACGGTTTATATTGATCGCTATGGTGTGGCGTAAGCTTGAGAATCCACGCGATTGCGCGGGTCATCGCCCGCAGCATTCTCATTTCATGAGGTTAAACGATGTTTTGCTTTTCGTTTCTACGAGCCAAGGCTTCGCTATTGCTTAGCTACAGCTTGAACAGGAAACTGAACGTCGGTGATCGCGCAAAGCGGTTTCCAGATGCCTAGTGCCAATGCACCATTGCAGGGCAATGGTAACCCATATGGAGATTCTCGGGAAAGCTGGGAGGGAATAGGATGGAGCGTTTGCCAGGTTGCTGAAGCTCTCGCATTTATTCGGTCGCGATAACCCAGGGTTGTTGCGCTTGGCGCATGTCGGAACGGGAAGGTGCCAAGCTTCGGAGCGCAGTCCGACGAGCGGTTGGTTGAATTTCACAGCATCATGGAACATTCGAAAATGCAAAAGGATTGATCAGCCAGCGACATGGGAAGCGTGACCAACGATCCGGGGAAGAAGCATCCGGAAAGAGGGGTTTGCGCTGCAGGTACGTATACGAATGCCACAGATGGGTCAACTGATAGGAATGCACCAGCGTACAGCTGATATGTGGCTCTCGATCATTTGAGATTAGCTAATACTTGTCTTTTGAGTTTGGTTAAAGACCCGACGGGAAACAGCGGCAAGAAAAGGCAAGTGAAATTTCACGTTTCGTCCAGTATATAATTTGGTAACCCTACCTACGGAATCAGATATCAGTTACCAAAGGCAGTTCTCCCTTATACTAGGCTGCGAAATCACGCAATTCTTGGATCCTTTTAGTTCCAAAAGATCCTAGTGTCTATAGATATTTTAATTATGTCAGAGTGTACGGTGTTATAATGTTATCCGAGCGTGAATACCGACCACGGCCGGTATCGATACGTACCCGTCTAAGTTGGGGGAGGTCTGATCGACATTAAACATGGTGTTGTGTTCCAGGTTTGGCTCTGTGGCACACGACGATCAGAGCCAACGACTAGCAACCAGCTACTTGTGGTCATGGTACTCGGACATGCGTGGATACAGGCTCAGCTCGTTAAGATCGTTCCTCGTACTTTTATACGCCCAGCATTTGCGAGAACTCTACGTATCAATCATAGTGCACTGTAAGTACAACAATTTTATATTTCTCGCACTCTTTGCAAAAGTTATGCATGCAGTTGCTAGTTGACACCGAAATAAACTGCGCTTGAAATTAGTTGATTTTGGAGTCCGGACGTTCATATCCTAAATCGGGAAATCCTGAGGTATAAAAGATGTGTTTATATGTAGCTTTGCAAATACCTCCTTGGACTTTACGTTTCATCGTGATATGAGGGACAATAGCGTCATGCAATACCCTTTTGGTACAGACATACTTTCAAGCAATTACGTCCATTTCGTTTCTGAAACAAACCGAAAGCAAACACAACTCCGAACGTGGTACCAGTGATACGCCCCCCGCATTGCCGTGCAGTGGGATTCTCCAATTGACGTTAAATATAAGGGATCGGCCTGACAGGTGCAGGTATGGCACCCGAGCTCGAACACTCTTAGACATATATCTGCATATCGGTTCCATAACTTGATACCCGCTCAGCTAATTTTTTAATACATCACCAGTCTACATTTCCGTCATGTCCAAGCACAGCTGTAAATCGAATTAGCCCTCGCAGCATTCAAGCCATTCGAATATGTAGAAGCCAACAAGTGTTTTTAAAAACACGTTTTTCGTTTAGCAATAGGAACCTATAACAGCATGATAACAAGATGCAAGACAGAAATCGAAATCGTGACCCATGCGAACCGGGCGTTGTGCGGCCAGACTTTCAGGATGTCGCATAATAATGTCGCCAAGTCGCATTCAGAAATTGTATCTTCCCGTGTCACTCCACATTGTACGGGTTGGAAAATATATCAAGATTTCTAAAAAAATCTCCACTTATCGATAAAAACCAATATCATAATGCGAACCTGCAGCAGAACATGGTAGGCATGTGAATTTGACTGGTTCCTGACACCTGTCGGATACGTAGATCTTCTGCGCGACAACCCCCTACGATGTGGTCAACCGAGATGTTGACCAAGTTTTCATGAACGAGAACCTTACAGACCTACCACATCATCGACTATTTTGTTTGATTGCAGCAATTGTCGCTTTGTCGGTTTCGACTTTCTCAGCGTTGCTGCCACATTCGGTTAGATTGGGCGAGATTTCGGCTACCATGTGGGTCTTTGCGGCTTGTACCAAAACCAACACAAAAAGCTGTGATCTTTTTGACATTGACTTCCTCGATGAATTGCTAGAGTCTGAGGTACTATGGCTGTGCTTGCTACAAAATCGCAGTATTTTCAGGAGAAATCCAATTTCATTAACCGAAGTATTTCAAAGTTTTATACAACTTTAGCAATAATAATGTCGATCATGTCGCTTCACTAGCGAAGTTATCGCTAGGTAACATTAGTCGCGATATGCTATCGTAATGACCGAGGTGTCAGTTTATATGAGAGTCTGAGTTGTATAAATATCGGACCTCGAAGTCTTCAGGTCCACCCCAGAATCTTGAGCATCAGTCTGTGGAGCAAATCACTACTTACCGACAATCTACTCTTTCGAATTCATTATTATCCCCAATATCTCCCATCCGGCTACGAAGTATCTTATAAAACTTGTGCGACATATTCAAATACATTTCGTCAACTAAACCGCCATCTCGAGATTAAATATGAAGCTCACAAGCATATTCCTCGTCTCTTTCGCAATTACTGCCACAGCTGTCCCCAACCCAGTACCTACCGGTCACTATTGCGTCTACAATAGATGTCCAACAGCTCGAGCCGTCCCACAACCCGCTCCGGAACCAGTTATCAAGAAGCGAGACTGGTGTCTCTATAACTACTGCTGGACACCAACCCCGACACCCATCCCTCGTGCTTTGGAGATTCGCGCTCCAGAGCCTGCTCCAGCACCACCAGCTCCGGGGCCGCTGCCTCTTGCGAAGCGTCTAATCGCCTGTCCTGTCTGGGCTGGTAAACTTTGCAGTCCCCGTGCGCTTAAAGTCCGCGCTCCAGAAGCAGAACCCGGGCAAATCCAATGCCTCATCCCTCCATGCCCGAGACCGACGCACTAAGTAGTGTCGCTGAGCGCTAAGCGATATATATTCTGGACGATGCGATAAATGCATCCGCGATGACAGGCGTATCAGAATTCGAACTATAAAGGATGGCAGCAATATAAATAAATTTTATGAGACATATAGGAATTTCGGATAACGTAGGAGCATAACAGATATATGCATGGTTGGGTCATATGGGGTCAATGATGTGTATTTGGATTGTAGGCTAGGCGTAAAATAAAGTGGCGCTAACTAAGGGTTGTTTTGTTGGATTCAATATGTGTTTCCAGTTTGTTTCTTGCTTTACAAGAAACTAGGATTAATAAAAATCTCTCCTTTTTTAAAAAGAAACAAGAAGCCGAGAAATCCATCTGAATTGCATTCTCCAAGTACTTGTGTCGGTGTTTAGTTCCATTCCAAATCCACTTGCCACGTGTGGCTGATACAGATGATTGATGAGACAACACAGGAGCGACTCGCATCGATAACGCAATGCAAACCCTTGGAAATAGCGGTGGAACGTTGCTTGTAGTCTATCAATATGTAAAGAAATTCAAATAATTTAGAGGAGCTGACCAAGATTTTCTGGGTTTCTTCGAGTTCTTTCAAACTTTTATATTGGGGGACCACAGCTAGCTTTAGCCCGCATTGTTTGAAAAGAGCCCGTTGGCTATCGCCACACATAATTATATAACCTGTCAGACAGAAAGCAGGCATGAGGAGTAAGCGAAAGTCGTGAAACGCACAATCTGCAACACTACCGTCAGCAGTGCAGCCAATTGTCGGGTGCCTGATTACTTCTGATGATTTTGCTGCAGTTTGTCACTGATTATTGCGATCGCATTGATATGACACCACGACGCGAATACGTACGATCAGCCTTACAATTTATCCACAAAATAATCTAGGAATTTGTGGTGTCTGAGCATGCTAGACCCCGCATATGCAGGGTCAAATTGTCGGAAAGCCGAGAGATCGGAGATTCGACTGGGAGTGGTTACATCCTAATTGCCCTATAATCTTCTCTGGACTCCAGATCTATGCTTGTGTGGCTACCCGTGAAATATATTTAATAGAGATGGGTTACCTGAACTATCGGTCAGTTCTTTCCCTATAACCTATTGTGCTCTCAAGCTTCTCGCTCACACTCATTTTCCATACTTTCTCTTAATTATATTCCTTGTTGCATTCTATAGGAAGCTGGCTTCATCAAAGTTATATTCAGCGACTATATTCGCAGTCTACCTCTTTATCATTAATCTCAATATTTATAAACCTTAATTTAAATTGGCTGTATCAAGGTCAATAAATTCAAGCGAAAAGAAGATTTAAAAACCAGAAGAAAAACACAACTTCCGAAATGTTGCTGCTTCATTTGGTGCTCCTGGCCTTACTTCAGAACAGTGTTCTTTGTCTGCCAGCAGCGTCCGCCCCTGGGATGGTTAGAGATACGTCATCCACAGTTAAACATTCGTTGTGGGCGCGAATAGCAAACTTTTTTTGGAGGCCCCTTCCACCGGTAGCACGGCCTCGAGTTGAGAATGATGATACCCCTAGGCTGTCCTGCACTCTCCCAGAATGCATGGACATGTTTATCCCAGGGCCGACCCCAGTCCCAGTTCCAGACCGACATATTGTTATTATGCCTATCCTGGTGAATGCAACTACAACTATTTCCACCAGCAGCACTTCAATGGCACGAGTAATCGCAAACACAACTACAACTATGTTCACAAGTAATTCAATGGTGACATCTACATCAAGCTGCATCTCCTCTTCTACGAAACCTGTTCGCACACCTGGAATGGTAGATATATTACCAATTCAACTTCGACCTCGCGATTATAAGGATATAATTCCCGACATCGACAATTATCCGAGGCCAATCGTGCCAGTTGTAGGAGAACCTGGTCCGAGGAATATTCTTCCGAGACCTCTTCCGAGGGTCAAGCCTGCGAAATATAGAGGCCCACATAAACATCTCCCAAAAGTTATTTCTGACCCGAAAGATCTCTATACCGGACCCGGATCAGTAATAAATCCTAAGAAAGAAAAGATTCCGGCCACCTATGATAAATCCAACCAATCGCGACCAAAGAGCCGGCCGCGCTACGTAGTTATCCCAACCGCCGCAAAGAATGGAACCGTCGACAGCTTACCCCCAGTTGGAGATCCAGTTAAGGAGGCTCAGAAGAGCAAAAAGAAGTATAATTTTGACCGATTTTATTGGAGGGAGATTATGGAGAAAGATAGGCGGAAGGCGGCCCCCATTAAACCAAAAGTTATGATTAATCCGGCTCTGCCCATAATTTAAAGGTGGGTTGGGGTTCACGGATATAGGTGCTCTGAAATGGTAGTTGAGTGGGTATTGGGACGCAGATTTATAAGTTAGAGGCTTGTTTCGATTCATGGGAGACGTTATTATATAGATTATATGTTATATAATTATGCAAGAAGCAATCAAGACAAAGTTCTCTGTTTACATCTAGACTCCCAATCAATTAGCTGTTGGTAAAACCCAGCATTAGGCCGTGCCTTCTTTCTTTTCTCTTGTACTTGTGCAAGCGCTTGACCTAGTGTTATGCCATTCTTCCAAATAACTAGTCCAATCCCAACAATATAAGTAACTCTCCATTTCCATGCTGCGGAATCGAGCTCACTTACGATACGCTACAACAAAACTGCAGCTTCTACTAATTCCTTGCATACAGTGCACTAAGATCTTCCCTCCTTTATCTTGATCAACCAGAGCACCATCTATAAATTGGACCCCTTCTTCTAGGTATTCCAGGAGCCTTTCTCCAGGTAGGTCATCT
Source organism: Dactylellina haptotyla (assembly GCA_031310005.1). Classification (NCBI taxonomy): domain Eukaryota; kingdom Fungi; phylum Ascomycota; class Orbiliomycetes; order Orbiliales; family Orbiliaceae; genus Dactylellina; species Dactylellina haptotyla. The sequence goes on along the minus strand of CM062379.1, from coordinate 7,319,196 downwards.
AATTCGATTTGCAAGTGTCTGAATGGTTGCCCGCTGCTAGTTTCATCTGCGAAAGTCCCATTTAAAAGGGCGAGGGATCCGCGTGCAATGCTCAGGATTGACGTGACGCCATTCTCTCGAAGGTAGGAAGCATTTCGTGCTGCGAAGATGCTAAATGTTGAAGCGCTGTTAAAATATAGCATTTGGAAGAATACAAAACTAAAACTAATTCAAAACTTACTCTCCAAGATAAAGCCCCGGTGCTATCTCATTCATTGGTTCGTTCATTGTTATTGTATGGAGGCCGCAGACGTGCAAGATTAGCACTATAATAGCTTTTACAGATGGTTGGTTGCAGGTTAGCGTCACCAACAACTTAGACGTCAAACCGATTTCTTATGTAGCCACTGACACAATTAGGCGTCTAGCCCACGGGTTAGGTACCAGTCAGAAACACGCAATTGCTTCTACTGTTACGATACTTATCGAGAGAGAGTTACGTCGTCCGTCTAGCGCTGACGTTGTGTGAACTCGGGGGCCTTTGCCTTGACTGGACCTTGTAGCCAGAACAGGACATAAGCAACAAGATACCACAGCCAACAACACATGCGACATCCCGAAGCGCAGTTCACGTCGCGTCGAGCCACAATCATGATGTGGCTGTGATGGCTGTGCCCACAAACATAATGATCGCGTTCGGGGAAGAGATATGCTCACATAAAAGCCGTAGATCTCTTAAATTGCCCGTAATTAGTAGAACACAAGAGTCTAGAGATTTGGTTCTGCTACACCGCTGGTATAAAGGTCGCAATCATGGTTGATCGCATAAGTTATATTGGTCTGCTCTAATCATGATAATTACACAAATTTCTTTCGCGAGGAAAAGGTTAGTATAGCTCCAATGCGATCATCAAGAATAGCCGGAAGGATTGTTCATTCGGAGGCTAGGGCATGCATCCTCTTGCCTGAGAATATTGGGTTATTGGGTAACCCGGAAACTTTGGAGCGTCAGCCCTACCAGCTGGGGTCCAGATGACTGGAAATGGGTTGATTGGAGAAGGCTTAAAAATTGCATCCGCCAAACCAGCCGGGGAGCATTTGGTAGACCTTGGCTATCTGTCTCGAACAATCAAGGCTGAACACGAGGGCATGTTCCGGAAAGTTTCAAAGGACAAATGCGCTCCATCGGAGCGCTGGATTAACAGAATTGATTATTGACGGCGCCGGATTAATACTTCATAAACTACTTACACTTCCAAATGGTCGGTATACCGTCCGATAGCCTCCTTGTACGGAAATATATTCCTAATGCTCGAAACCTGTTACTCTGCTAGCCGCTGCGGGCAGAGACCAAAGAGCTCTGTGATTCTACAGGATCAAGGCTGATATTGTTAAAAATTCCACCTGCAGGTTGATGGCAAGAACCAGCAAAGGTCGAAAAACAAGTACGAGTACCTTATCATTGGTAGGGGGTGCGTGAAATTTAAATATTGGCCAGCCACCTACTCGGCGTTCGTTTTCAATATCGCAAGTTGGCCAGCATATGAGCAATCTACTGATTTCTGCCGACACCCCTCATTAAATAGGTTTTAAAACCCATTATAATTGTTTTTCGCCAAGAACTTGTTCCTGCGCGGCAGGGCACCTTTCATGCACGCCCCTATCACACTTTCACCAAATATTGAACCGTTTCCGTCAGCCAGCTGTGAGGTGACGGAAGTTCGGATGGCCTATTTTCAAGAAGATGTGTGATTTGTATGTATGTATACTTTCGTCCTTTAAGAGGGTCTGGGGCTATTTCGAGGAGCGGGTCGTTCCTTATCTTCCGCTTTTTATGGTGTGGTGTGTTTTGCCGTTGGCACGTGGGGGTACCTCAAGGCACAAACACGCTGATCTGCTCGTTCTGAAGCAAACTGAGAAACGTGTACGAACTTGGCCAGGATGCTTCGGATTTAAGCTTGCCGAATTCCCGCAGTTTATTGGTTCGATCTGAACATGGGTCGGTTCATTTCGGAGGACAAAGAAAAGCTCACCAATCCAAATCCCATATTGCAAGCCGACTTCCAGTATGAATCCCATTTTGGAGATTCGCTAACGTGGAACCTGGATTGGCCAAAAAATACCGACCCTTTTGAGTGGCTGGCTTGGCGACAGAAAACGACGATAAGCTAGATGTTGAAAACCGTTGGAGTGCAGACCGAAAAGAGTAAGCCCTGCGCTCGCCAGTGGCACTTCCAAGAGCCTCAAAACAAAAAAACGTACCAATTGAAAGTAGAGGCTACCATAATAATGCAACAAGGCAATATAAACTTATACTATCAGGTGAGCTATAGATGATACGCCGTCCGTTCTATTTTAGGCTGTCTCTAGACTTTAATATCGAATGCATCCACGGATTAATTAAGGAGATGCTACGTCAGGGCAGTGTATTGCGACCTTAGATGGCGAAAATAAAACACAGCATGGAGTATTACATGTCGCGTCGGTCGATAATAGCTCAGTGTGTTATTCGCGGTGGCGTCCTCGGACTATGTGGAATCTATGGCCGTACATAGATCAGAGTTCTAGACTGCCTCCTCATCCTTATGATAAATGTACCTCTTGGTACCTTGTCGGCAAACTTGCCTCGGTTACTGGTAACCGTTAATCGGGCTGTCCAAATTCGAACTATTTTACAAAGATGGCCTAATAGTCTAGTGAGGAAACCTAAATAATGTATTGAAGTGGTTTATTGAGGTCAAGAGCGGGGGATATTTTATCCAAGCGCGCTGTAGCATCACACTTCTACCCTAAGTTCACTATCTCAGATTTCGATTTGACAGCTGGTGACACAAATTAGTCGAGACTGGTACAACCAGAAGATGGAAAAGAGGTTTCCTCGCCGGCAGAAACTAGCCCCAGCCTATATGGGTCAATATTCAGCTGGAATTCACAAAATGGCTTAGATCTTGGCCTGTCTGCGGTCCCACGTTTACTCTTTGCATTGGTTGACCGATCATCATGATCCCTACATATTTTCAAGAGTGCGCCGCATTTGTATAACCCGAAAGCTGAAAGAGCACAGACAGGGTATGCATGCGGCAAATGTGATGACTGCTCCGCTTAACTCAGGGTTGATCCTGAAGCATTTTGACTCAAAATTCTTTTGTACATGTACCTTTTATCCAAGTTTTGATGGGAAACTGGAAAATAGGAATTTTGTGTTCCACAAGCAGCCAGGAAGCGTGCAAGCCCGTACTCAACAACATTGTTGGGCCCACCCTATTCCGTGTTCCTTTTCTTTGTTTTCGATATCCAGCTGATTACTTGATATATTGCTGGTTGTTTGTTATTTTTCTTGTTTCGAGGGCACGGTGGCTTCGGAGTGGCAATCTAGTCTTTCATTATATTCAGGGAATATTACTAATCTATTGGTTTGTTTTTCTACTCCACTAACTGTAACTAGGGGCTATCTGGAGGTCTAAGAAGAAAATCAGGATGGGCACTTTCCCAAATTCCACATTTTAACGCTTCTGACCACCATTCCGCCATCTTTCATATCCCAGGTAGGATACCACGTAGTATTGGCCAATGCAAACTCGCGCACGTTCGTGTTACTGTAGTCTGTCCAGGATTTCCCACCCGTCCCATCGCTGAATGGAGAAACGATTGTCAGGTCAGGTTAAAATTGTGAGAGGGTTGTTTTAAAGACTTACAGGAAATATCCATTCGTACCACCTACTGCCACATTCAGGATCAGGAAGAATTTTTGATCGAATGGAGTGCTTGCTCGACCAGTCTGGCTCCAGGGATCGGCCAAACGGTTACCGCCGCCATCAAGGATATTTTGGAAACCACCGCGAGTCCACATAGTTGAACCCCTAGGAAATTTCCATTGAAATACTTTCTAAATCAAGATTTCTAAGGTTAGTATCAAAATATTTATCGGAGAAACGCGAAAGATGGGAGCAACTTGCGTTGAGTCGAGTATCCAAATAGAGAAACAAGTAATCTGGCGTCCATTCCAGACCAAATGTTCGGAATTGAGTCGAAAAGTCGTCCCGCACCAACTTCCGTTTAGCTGTAGTTTGCCAGAAGCGATTATGTAGCTTGTTGGGCCCCCAGTGAATTGTTGACTGAACAGCGTCTCTACCACCTTCTCCATAGTACTTTGGGTCATTACCACGGAATTCTGCCAGGTCAATCTCTCCTGAAGCTGGCCAAGGACCATAGGCCCCTCCCATTTCTGGCATCATCCTACATTTCAGACGGAGGGTTAGCTATGAATTTGGCTCTAATAACATGGCAGCGTGATTACGACCAAGACTATTCGTACCAGATAGCAGGCCAGTACCAGTCTCCCTTCCCGATTTTTGCAACAACTTCGACGCGTCCATATCGAATGGAGTGTTTTCCCTCAGTAGAGAGCCTTGCACTCCTGACAGGAGGAATAGTGGCACCACTTGTGTAATTAGAAACGGCGGTACAAGTCAAGTTGAGGTTAGGGGTGGACTTTGGAGCCGTGCAACTACCATCTCTGGTAAGGTTAAGGTTATAGCCGTCGAATAGTTGGTCTGGAGTGATGTTTGTGTCGTGGGTTGTCAAAGTTGGCACAATATGCAAACCTTGCTCGTCTACGTAAGAGTTTCGATCGTCGGTCGTCGTCCAATCGAAAGATCCGGTACTAGTAACTCTTATATGTTAGATATAATTTCGAGCCGTGTACAACAGAATATTACGCACCCAAAACCACCGACTTGAACTTCTCTCCTCCAGTTATTCAAGTCAAGCGTTTCGAAATTATCTTCGAAAGAAAGGCAGAACTCTGTTTTAGGTACAGAATCGTAGTTGCGCCAAATTATAAAGCCGCCTATTAGGCACGAAATAATCATTCCCGACCAGAAGATAATATTAGGAAAACTGGCTCTCGGATCCTAAGGTATTGGAATAGAATTTAGCGCAGTTAGATATCTATCTTTTCAAGCTAGAACTATATATCGAGTATATACCTTTACTTCAAGCCATGGCTTATCGTATCTGTAGAGGATTTGCTTAGCAGAACTCCGATATCTCAGAAATGTGGTGGTCTAAGCGATTGCTATAACTCACGGTCCCACCAGACGTTGGTTTTTAAACCGTCGTCTTATTACAGGTCCTTTGGTTTCTCGCAAGAAGGAGTCACCTGCTTCACTTGGATTCCAAAGAGATCTTGGTCGCGATTGAATTGTAGGGAATTCCGCCACGGACGCTGTCCGGGAAGCTGCCATTGTGAAGAATACTGAAGAAGAATAAAATTACTTGATACGAAGGGTATAGGGAGAATTCTAGGTATCAACGAGCGTACAATGGGAGAACCATGGGCTATTTGGAGTCTTTCGATCAACTGGTCATTGCAAGTAAACCTCGGTGCATTGATAAGTTATAACGCCACAAGCATATTAACATTGTGGGCGAATCTGCCTACTTCACGATTTGAGGGTATTTCTGTATATCCAAGCCGGAGCAGGCCACAAGCTGTTGCCCATAAACTCTCTAGTATAGAGCAAGCCGATAAAATCTGTATGATTTTATGCGTTGCCATTAAGGGAGCTCAAAGAAAGAAACCATGCCAAGCGGGCTGGAAAAAGCAGTAGAGGAAGAAGAAATAAACATATTTCCCGTCCGGTTGGGATTGGATGGTTCCAGGATTCCCTTGCTTGTGTATCGTGTTGGCAAATCGGTGTACCAGTACATCAACAGCGACAGAATCGCCGTGTCGAACTCGGAGAGCAGCTGTTGTTCGGATTTCGGATTATTTATCTTATCATGGCGAGAATACGAAAGGCTGAGGCTGAGAGACACGGTCCGTAGAAGACTATGGTCAACCATCGTATATTTCACGAGATGGAGTGCTCGAGGTTGCCCCTTGCGGAATAAACCGTGCGCGCAAACCGACTTCGAACACCCCCACTGAAGCGCCGGAGTCCAATGGATTGCCATGGTGGGGATTGCAATTTCGCATGAAAAGAAACATTGTCACGCAATCCCAATGAGGGCTGGGCATGGCAATGGGCATGGCTGGATATTCCAGCGAATGTTGGTTGCTTCTGCATATGCACCAATTCCTGCAGGAGGCTCCTTGGCTGGTTGCCCTTCTCTGGGCATTGCCTGAGGTTGCGCTGAGAGTGCGCTTCCCTCAACGCCCACTCGGTCTCACAGTTTGTTTCCCCCCACCATGCAAAGCCTCATTCGCGCGCACTGAGGGGATGGATGCGCGGGTGGGGCATATCATATACCACAACCAACACATACATATGAGGTATATGAGAGCGCCCACTATCTATAGTATCAGCAGCCCTGCAGTAGCCTGAACACGATAAGCATCATGGTGAAGAGTAATATTCTGGGATAGGAGTATGGATGGATAGTCCGAAGCACTATCATTTTGAACCTTTTCCTTTTTTTTGTTTCCTTTCCTGACTCGACTCAATGCAAATCTCGTCACAGATTTTCCGAGTCCATTATGATAAGTTACGATGTTGGCTATCACGATACGAGAGTCCGAAAGCACGCCAAAACCAGCTGCAGTTTTGAGATGCATATTTGCGGCTGATATTGGGCTTTTTATCCACCCATATATTCAGGAACCGAGTTGTCTGCCGTTTATCACTGCCTCTTCCGTTATATAGGGTCCTCTACTGTGTCGGATCATCCTCTCTATTTTGTATCCTGCCATCAATTTCTTCCAGTGCTACCTGTAGGCAAGATTGTATTGAGGAATTTTTGTCGATCTCTATCAGCCCTGAAATATAATATTGTATCGTTTTGTACTCTCGATATACTGATTTACGGTATGTCGCAACCGACGGTCGAGGAAGAGCCTAAAAGCTCTGTTGCCCGACCGCCACCAGCAGCACGGAGTCCAGTCGGGCATTCCAATGGTGGCTCACTCCGTAGTCAAGGTACCAACTCTGGTGCTTCGAGTCAATCGGTAAGATATGCTAGGGTTTCTTTCCAAATTTTCCTTCCAACTAATTGTCGGTCTCTGAATAGAATTTGCGCTTTTTCCACGCACGATGCGAGGCGCTGAACTGGTTTGGGTCCAGCACTCCTTTGGCAGGACCATCTTTAAGCTCATCAAATTGCGGTGTCTTTGTCAAATCTGAAGATGAAACGCCAGTATTCCTCCCGGATAACATGAGCTCTGCCGTCTTGGGGCTCTTTTTGAATCTTGGGATTACTTGCGGAGTCAGCATGACATCGGACTTATTCCGTGGGCTTAGCAACTCTGTTACTACTGTCGATAAAGAAATCTCCGTGGGTCGATTAACTATAAATGTATTCAACAGTGTCAGTGAGGCGTCTTGGGCACCTCTTAGCTCAAGAACAAGCGGCGGTATCATTATTAAAGACCTACAAATAATGATTGTCTATGACACGAGTATAGAATCGACAATATCCCGAGGAAGGGCCATAGAAAATCAAGTCTACAGCTCGGTAAGTACCGCACTCAATTTTTCAGTCGGTTGAAAAAATCTCGAAAGACGACATCGAATATTCTAACACGCGACCGTGTAATCTAGCTTTTCAGCATCACTCCATATCGTTATAGTGCGGCCAACTCACCCCAAGGATCTCGAACGCCTGATGAGACCCAAAGCGCTATATGGGACGACGAGGTTAAAAGCAATAGCGGTGTCAATAAAATGGATATCGAGATAGAAGAGAAAAACATCGATATGGATGAGGAAAATTTGAGACCACCCAAGCGGCCCACGATCCTTACTCATTCAGTTGTAGTAACAATGGGAATGATGGCCGTCATTATCATCACCCTTGCCTCCATAGGCCAATTACTCAACGAGTCAATCTGGGATCGAAATTTCAAACGTCTTGCTCTCCTTGTTACCTTACTGCCGGGTATCCCACTCGCTAGCGTACGCATACTAGAATCCCCTTTTCACACCTAAAGATTCGAACCTCCAAGCTAATTTACTTTTCTTTCAATTCAATTTAGTTCTTCTTCTTGGTTACAGTTGGTAACCTATGCCAGTCCCTCGGCCCTCTAGCTGATGTCAAATCGAATTCCAAGAAGTTCTCCAGCCACAAGCCCAAACGGTTTCGCCATCGCAACTTAGAATTGCCACATATTACTATTCAAATGCCAGTGTATAAGGAAGGTCTAAAAGGTGTCATAAAGCCCACGGTGACCTCCTTGCTCGCTGCTGTGAAAGAGTATCAGCGTGAAGGAGGTACAGCGTCAATATTCATTAACGATGATGGCCTCCAGATCATTCCACCGGATATCGCTGAGCAGCGCGTGGAGTTCTATGTAGAAAATGGCATCGGATACTGCGCTCGCCCAGGTCACGGTAAAAATGGATTCATCCGAAAGGGCAAGTTTAAGAAGGCTTCTAATATGAATTACGGCCTCTATACAAGCATTCTCGTCGAGGACAAGCTTTCCGAGATCAAAACCGCTAGGATGGCGGAGCTCGGTGTAGCCGACGAGGACCAGATTACTCTCGAGCAAGAAGACGAATGGTATGCTGAGGCTCTTGATATCATCGTTAAGCAAAGTGAAGGCAGAACTATCGCGGCTGGTAACATTCGCATTGGCGAGATTATCCTTATCGTCGATTGCGACACCAAGGTCCCACTCGACTGTTTGGTCATGGCAGCTATGGAGATGGCAGAATCGCCTGAAGTTGCAATTATCCAACATGCTTCGGGTGTCATGCAGGTTGTTTGGAATAAATTCGAAAACGCGATTACGTACTTTACAAACCTTGTCTACGATGCTATTGTCTTCAGCGTCGGCCAAGGTGACAATGCCCCGTTTGTTGGCCATAACGCATTTTTGCGTTGGAAAGCTGTTCAAGCTGTTGCATTTGAGGAGGATGGTGTAACCAAGTTTTGGTCCGAAAGTCATGGTAATAATTTCTATTTCTAGCTTCTTTAGGTTGGTGCCAAGGCTAACCCTCAATCAAATTCTAGTTTCCGAGGACTTTGATATGGCCCTTAGACTTCAGACGCAAGGTTTCGTTATCCGTATGGCTACATACCATAAAGGAGAGTTTAAGGAGGGCGTTTCTTTGACTGTCTTCGATGAACTCACCCGTTGGGAAAAATATGCGTACGGCTGTAGCGAGCTGGTGTTCTACCCTCTTTACCAATGGCCTACTAAGGGTATATTCACACCGTTGTTCAAGAAATTCCTTTTCAGCAACATAATTATTACCTCGAAAATTACTATGCTTGCGTACATTTCAACTTGTGAGTAAAGTATTCACTTCTCCTTTATATACTACAAGTATTGACAACACTCTGAACCATTAGATTACGCGCTTGGCTTCGCTCTACCACTTTCCATAATAAATTATTTCATTTACGGATGGTGCCATGGTACATCCTGGCTAGACGAGTTCTACCAAGAGTCTTGGAAAGTGTTTCTGCCATTGGTCGTCATTTTCAATTTGATATCTCCTATCGCTTACTCTATCATGAGACATCGTCTCAAGATCAAGCGATTCGACAAAGCTCTGCTTGAAAGTATCAGGTGGAGTCCGACCTTTATCCTTTTCTTTGGTGGGATCAGTTGGCACCTGTTCGTTGCACTTTTATCTCACATTCTTAATATCAACATGGAATGGGGTAGCACCGCAAGTAAGTTTCATTCTGGAAGCTTTGGTTTCAATTATTAGTCTAACAATACTCTATAGAGGAGGTCGCCGCCGGTGGGTACTATGTTGGTGTTGACCGCGTCGTAAAAGGGTTTAAGTGGATGTATATCCTCCTCTTGCCTTTTGTTGGGGGAATGATATATATTGGTGTTTGGGCGCCTTATGGGTGGTTGATAACACAGCCAACGACAGTTGTTCCCCTCGCGGTTCAGCTCGGCTGCCATGCTCTAATGCCAGTAAGTTCAGCAAGCCGCAACTTCGTTCGATAGATCAAATTCTGATGGTTTAATATCTTAGATTTTCCTTGGATTCGATCTTCTTTAACACTCATACGTTATCGGCTTTCTTCGTTCAAGCGCCTTTAGTTTTATCAGTTTGTTTTATGGGCTAGGTATACATCATGGTTACAAGATCGCATACAAGGTATCTGGGTAGAAGTACGGGAAATAGATTATATAATGGTTGGCCTTTTGATTTTAATTTATGAAAAGTACATTTAATATTCGAATTATAAGACTAGTGTACTTTATACCTTTAATTTACCCTTCCCCATATATATGAGAGTACTTTTTGAACTTGAATTCGAACTTCAACCTCTACCGCAACACAGTTCACAGTTGATCCCCCAGCTTTGGCCTTTTGTTCGTGGTCCGGTTTGAACCATTGGTCCCGATGGCTGGAGGTGGCTGACTTCCGCCACAACTTTGAGTGCAATCTGCAGTGGCTGAAAAGTCAGCCACACAGCGAGACCGCAGCCACACAACCTCGTAGACACAACACAATAAATGCAACACAGTCCAAATAAAGCAACCAACCGTGAAAAGGTGAACACAAACAGTTCAACAGGGTAAGACCCTGCTTCTACTCAAAAAAGCTAAAGGGATTGAATCAGGTACCCGGTATCTGAAAGTGTGGGGTACATGAAGAAATTATGTTCCGGTGACACAAGTACCGCGTAGGGGTACTCCTAGCTACTATTTCCGCTACCTAGGTAACTACCAGTAGAAGATCAGTGCTGGTTTTAATCGGCACCTGCAAGGATTATGGGTCTCGGGAGCGTATCTAAGTCAATCATCTAAAGCTGTGAGGTATATTGATTTCATAGATACAAGAAATTCCAATTATATACCAAAAAGGTTCCACCTTATTACATGAGAAGGAAAGGGACAAAAGGCAGGTTTGAATTTGAAGAGAAATGGAGTTAGCAGGTTTGATATCCAGCAAACCATTAGGATAGTCCACTTGACGGATATCCGAAACAAAAGCCAATAGAATAATAGCAGTGACCTGGGCTCATTAGCGCGGCCGCTAACCGCTTGCACGACAGGGTTCATGCATGAAGAAACAGGAACCAGAACTTGAAAATATGTGAAATTAAAAGGCATGGTCTCCAGACCGAAGAAAGGAATATTTAGAGAGAAATAAATTATAGGGTGATACGTTGTCTCGCAAACCAGATGCCGTCCTGGTCCCGCGACGTAAATATTTGAAGATTGACTTAGTTGTAGTCAGCAGGAGTTGGAACGTATTCGTCCTTCGCCTGAACGTAGCCTGTCTGGGCGTCATCGAAGAACTTCATGGTCCAGTGGCGGAGACCAGGTCGGCTGACGGCAGCTTGGACACAGGTGGCACCATCCACAGTGACATTATATTGGTTGGGCCAGTATGTGATAACAAACCTAGTGGCCTCGTTGAAGTTCTGTGGGTAGTGAATGTTGTCCGCATAGTCGTGGATATCCGTGGTATCTGCCAACGGATTGCGGTATCTCGGTGGGAAGAAGTCCCACACGGGATTGATGCCCTTACAGTCCCAGCAATCGCGCTTCTTGAGTCTGTTTGGAGCTTCCGAAACATCACGCTTCCATGCGCCAGGCCAGGTGTCGGGACAGGCGACGAACCAAGCGAAATTATTGTCGTCATAAAATCGATAATACTTCATGTCATCTAAAGTATATGTGACAGGCTTGAAACCAAATGCGCTGACATTGTCACCGTATTCAACTGCTGTTCTATTCAACAGACAGTCAAAAATGGTTCGGACTTTGTGATTATGATATGTCGCATTGTTGGTGGTCCAGTAAGAATTGGTGTTGGAGCTGCTTCTGGCAACCCACGTCTTGCCAGTGGGGTTCCAGATTTTGTCGACACACTGGGTACCAGGCGCATATTTGGGGGCGCCAAACATGTTGCACTGCTGGTCACCGCTTGGGAGGATACTGCTGGTATACCAGGTCGCATTGCGCCAGTAGGAGCGCTCGCGGCCACCAGTCTCAGGGTAGTAGGTGATAGTTCTGACCAAAAAACCGTACGAGTACTTAGCATAACTGGTATTGCAGTATGCGGTATGATTGTACGTCTGATTTCCCATACCAGCGCTCCAGATACGGTCTGGATGCCATTCGAGATCTCTCTTTGAGTTATCGAAATTATCATGCCATACGTCTGCACTCCTGGCCTTGTTCCAGTGATCCTTGAGTGCTTGAGACGTATATCCGTTGTAGAGAGCCCTTCGAGAGAGTTCTTCAGCAGCGCCCTCTGGGACTGGATTTGCCAAAGTAGGAATGAGGTGGCCGGCAAGCAAAAGCAAGCTGCTTGCGGAAAAAAGGGTATTGAAAACCATTATGACACTTGAAATTGGTGTGTGCTACCAGGTTCCACGGGAAACTATAGCAAAGGATGCTGATCTTGAGGCTGGACTGGGATCGTCTGTCGATCTGAACAACATTTTCGAGGGCAGGCGAGAGGGTCTTTTATAGATTTCAGTTCTCTAAGGATTCTGAAGTCCCAACTCATGTGGAAACGGCAAATTTGAGTTATCAATCAAGATTCTTGACACTAGTAACCTGACTATCGTTAGTGCAAGGGGCAGCGACAGCAGCCACGAGAAGGAGAAACGCTACGAGTGACCCGTGCGTCGTATGACAAGTGCAATATTGTTTAGCAAATAGACGCCAAGACAGAAGATGATGCTGCGTTTATTTTGTTGCAAGACCGACCAGATGAAATGATACGGACTTCGGATCCCCTAAACCTTGTCTTGCGCCGGCCTGCAGGGAGCCCAGTATGCGGAATGGTCTCCATACTGCAATGCAATTCCAGGTTCGTAACAGAGTTGCCCGTAGGGATTCCGTTGAGCTATACCATCTTCGGAAGGTCAACGGTGAGATCTAAACCGTGACACTGGCGAACTTAGGAATTATAGTTAGGGAGAGTAGTAGCCATGGGATTGGTTTCTGGTAGGCTTAGAGACCTCGACCGACCTTCCAAAACGGCTCCGTAGAATATTACTACCGAGATCGAGCCATCCTGGTGCTATCCATAAGGTTTAGTGTCTCTCATGATCAAATGACAACCATTCCTAAACGCGAACCCGCAGACCTGGGGCTAGAGTCGTGATTTTCGATTTAACAGTGTTAGAGTGCCAGCCAACTGCGGCATAGACCCACACAACTGAATTGAATTTAGCAGGGGCTACTTCAAAACCCCTCTAAGAAAGCCTCTTGAAAAGCTTTTATTCTTTGGTTTCCTGCAAGTTGGAGCTTAAAAAGCGAACGGGCGACTCAGAAGGCGCCGAGTTCGTCTATAGAGTTCAATATACATACGAGCAGAAATAACGGTGCCTCGAATTGAGTTTCACCCTTTGATATCATATCATCAAGTAATTCTCAAGTATTCGCTCCTCTCCGAGTGCGACGATTCCTGAGTGCGACGCTTTAGCACCTTAGTGCACGTTTTTTCGAAGATCAAATGAGGTGGCCGCTATTGCGCACATCTTTCCGAATCGGTGCCATCAACAGGGGGTCGACATCGGGTTTCAAACGCGCCACCGATGCCGAATTACAAGGATGGGTTCTAGCTGGCAGGAACAATTCCAGCCTATTAGAAGCAACCTACAGCGAGATGGCCGATAATTCTACCTCACGATGTAATCAGCACATCCAGAAAACATCCAGCAGATCTACTATCTCGAATTGTAAACTGTAATCGGGTAACCGAAACCAATTCTGGAAAATGGGTCAACTTGAACATCTGTTACATTACTTGAGGGGTTGAAAGCCGACCCCCCCAAAAAAAAGTAATATGGCGTCCACGGCAAAACTGCTAGCTTTGATTCGGGCGGAGTCGGGCGGTCAATGAACGGCTCAATTTGAGGGGTGAGAACTGCAACTCAAAGATTCTTGTTGGAATAATCAAAATAGACACATTTTAGAGATATCCACTTAGTCGAAATCTCCACTTAGCAAACTTACTCCTCCAAAAACGGTTTGAGTTTGTGCAGGATTCTTGGAGCACATCATAGGGATTGTCTTACGTTATTGATATTTCACATTCAAGTGTACATAGCTCGAAATTTTTTCAAAGTCCGAAATAGCCGGGTTGGGTCCGCCAAGGCCTCGATAAGCAGATCGTATCTCAACTGTGACCCCACCGGCAGCTTGGTGTTTCGAACACACTTTTGACTGATAGGTCTTTCTTTTTCACACGTCAGATGTCAAGGACATGCATGCGCATTTCCAGGAATATTTATCATTAATCGCGTTTGAATTCGTAGGTGGCGCATTTTGACCTAGGCTAGTAGCTAGCCCGACTGCGACAAGTACCTTAGAAAGAAGTGAAGATCACCAGGAATAAAATACTGTTAGAACGGTTTTCTTCTCTGTTGCTATCTTACACACAGAGAAACACTGTCTTCTTTCAAAATAACACTTTTTTTTTCTCTAGTCGCGACATGCGGTGGAGGCGGATGCATGCAACCCTTAACCCCACATCTTGGGCAATTTTCAACCGTTCCAGCCAACGGCTGATCACCAGAGATTAACGTCCCTCCCGCTGCTGCTTTTGTTGATCAGTCTGAACAGAGTGTTTTCCTCAGGATTTGATTATTCCGATTGGGCGTTTGGAAGCGATTCTGCAAACCAGAATCGCAGAACTGTGGAGAATAATAATGAAGACATGTATAAGGGTGGAGAGTTCGGAAAGGTGTCGACAAGAGCAACTCTCGCTGTGTCGGTTGGGAGTCGGCGGGCGGTCATTGACAAATTACAAAGTTACAGGACTTGGAGGCGACGGGACGTGGTGGGGGACTTGGCGTATATTTACCTCACCAGCCGTGACCTGAGATCGGATGGCTATGATACGGAAGGCTCGAGATAAGCTTTCAAGCCAGCCCGAATCGGGTAGCTTGAGTGCAGAAAACAAGTAATATCGTTACCGAATCTCCGCCTATTTGCCTATTCTGGGAGAATTCGAGACGCACTAATGCTGGCGAATGATCCCAACACATGCGGCCCTTGCACGATGCGCGACTCGAGACCTCCTCGAGACCTCTGGAATGGCGGCGCTGCTTCACGTGCTGACAGCTGTCCAGCGCTGTTAACATGGTGCCATGGTCGTCATCACTCAAAAGGACAACGGCGGGTCCGGCAGAGGCTTGTCAGCCATTGTCCTCTTGTTCTCCGATTGACTGTCATTTTGGGTAAGTCTGGACGACATTTCATTGCAGCTCCTGTGTGCCCGTCGCATTCAGGTGGGCAAATCAATATTAGCATGCATCTCATGAACTTTAATTTTCTCTGGGCATTTCTTTTGAGAACAAGCGGGGCTTGACATATCCCCATCCAGCGCTCCTTCCAAACTTACCTCTCTTTCGAAACACCATGACGGCGGGCGCCGCCGTGTTGGTTTGCGAATTAATTAAAATCGAATTGCCAAAGACCAGTTTGTCTAGGGAAAGGTATCTCAAACTAAGGAATTGTGCTGTACACAAGAATTTACAGAGAAAATATAACTTGACTTCAGTTAAAATCATTTTGATCAGAACCGGAAAATACTCTATAAGAAATTTCAGAAAAACTCAATCAGCAGAAAGTAGATACGCATAGTTTACCGCACTAAAAGAGCGGGGTTCTGACATCGAGATCAGCCAAACAGATTGCCGCGTCCAAATGTCCTTTTAAATGACCAGATTCCTGCTGATGACCGACCTCCGAAATCGATTGCATGCAGAAATTCTGATATTGATTAGAGTCATCAGCAAGGTTGTATCTACAAATCTTCTCCAGCTCGGCATCTCTACCGGTCTGTCAGAAGGATATTCACCAGTTCTGAAACGCACGAAGCCACCATGCGAAGCATAAAACCTTAGAATAATGTAAGAACTTGCAAAGGCAAACAAGAGAATATTCCGAAGTCATCGACACATATAAAATGTATATGAAACATATCTGCACTGTAAATATCTGTGCACGGTTAGAATTCAATATTTTATTGCATCCTCAACACACCTACTTCTTTGATGTGAGGCGCAAGTTTAGCGAGCGACAGGATGCAGCTCTCTCATATCAACGGCCTCGAACCACACCTCAACTCCGATGGACATAGTTGGAGGCGGGACAATGATGAATTTCGGTTCAGAAACTCTACGTAGCAATCATGATTGTAGGTGGGGAAACCCCACTTATCCTTTCCTTTTTTGACAAAGTAGTGAGAACCCAACCCATAGCGCGGTTTCCTCTAAAGTTCTCCCCTCTCGCAGCTCTTCTTGGCGGCTTCTTTGCATATTCTGCCCGAGCTATCCCAACTCTAACGCCATCTAAGCCGCTTCAACATCTCAACTTAACTCCCACATTCAGTAAGCGTACATTTTCGCACCGTTAAACTGGAATTTTCTTAAGAAATAAATTCCCAAAAAGCTGAAACGACTGCAGGGGCTGACAGGCTGGACCCGATAGTCAAGGCGTATCAACGTCGATAAGATGTATCAAGAGGCAATCAACCAGGATGATATCGGTCCCACTTTTCAAGTGGATTCTGTCATTCTCACAACTTTCGCGGCAGGTGTCGATGGTATAAAGGTTCTGTCTCGTGCATCTTTGGTTCTTCCTTTACGACAACCAAGCTTTGACATCAGTTTTTCTTTTCACTTTGTTAATCACTCCCTTGACGGCTTCATCTTTCTTAACATTTTGGTTCTCTAATAATATTACGTAAAGCCATGTCGCTCACTCCTACTGAGGAAGCCATCCTCAAAGCCACCAATGTCGACGCCAGTGTCTTCGGTCTTCTGGACAATGTTTGCCAGGCATTCTCATGGCTGGCGCAGGGAGAAGAGTGGAAAAAGACGAAGGCCTTAGACATCTCTCTCAGCATGGCGGATTTCCTTAACCGACCAGAGATCACAAACAAGTCGCTAGCTGCTCCTCAGCTTGCAGCTTACCTTGGAACCACCGAAGAGCGCACTCAGTTTCTCTTTGACTTCTTCGGAGATCATGTCGGAATTCCGTTTTCAGACTTGATTGACATGGTCAACCAAGTGATGCCAGCTGCTGGACATCCGGCCAATAACTCAAGCCAGTTCATTGGAGTTTTTGTCATGTTTACGGTCTTGATGGTCGCTTTTCTCGCACTCAGACTATACTCTCGCGTGAGAATCAACGGTTTCGTCCGTGGACACGATTATGTTCTCCTCTTTGCTGCTCTTGTCGCATTTGGCTACGGCGCCATGAACGCAACAAGTGAGTATCCACACTGTCGGCCCCGAATTATAATACGGAAGTATTAACTAATCACTACTCATCCAGTGCTGAACGGTCCAACTCACTACCAAGGAAACTGGGATAGGTCTTGGGAGGACTATATTGATGATTCATACTCCGGCAAGGCGACTGAAGTCTTATATCCCCTCGGTGTATTCCTCATTAAAACGTCGCTGTTGCTCTTTTACTGGGGTTTGACACCATGGTGGCCACTTCGCGTCGCTGTTGGCGTCACCTGGGTCGTTTCTTTGGGAAATTCCTTGACTATGATCTTTACATGGGTATTCCGTTGCAATCCAGTTCTCTCTTTCGATGGTAAGTTGCATCCACGATAGCAGTATTACTCATGGTATCTATTAGGTGGCCGGGTACTAATTCGAATGTATAGGATACGATTATTTCACCGCGAGCTGCAAGACCGACATGTGGCTTAAATCTATGGATGTTACCGGCGCACTCAACATCGTAACCGACGTATTTATTTGGCTCATCCCACTTCCTATGGTTTGGAAGATCGCCCAGGGTAGCCGCGAACGTCTCCTTGCCTCCCTTACATTCGGTATCGGCGCATTGGCCTGCATTGCAACCGGCTTCCGCTTCTATTCTCTCCACAAGATCCTTGCACCAAGCCTGCTCCCACCAGATCAGTCCGAGTGGCTAATCTGGGGTATGGCTGAGATGTACATTGCCATTATTTGCTCTTGCGTCCCCGCCATTCGTGCCCTGATCATCAAGATCGCGCCGTCTCTCATTGGCTCAACTACCGACGTTTACTCCACAAGTCACGATGGCAAGACTGATGAGAAGTCCGAGGACAAGGAGAAAATCGGCGCCAACATCCACATCCACTCTTCATCGGATAGTAACCGAGGCAGCTCTCCCGTTTAAATATGATTTGCGCACGCATTGTGTTTGATACAATGCCCGCCTAACAGCAGATGTGTTGGATTTAGTAGGAGTTGTCTTGTTAACCAGTGTACCTGGTTGGAATTGCGAAGGTTTCATTCTCGTACTTAATATTTTGAAATTTCGGGAAGCGTTTTGGAGTTTTAATAATTCGAATCTGGATCATCCCGCTAAGATCGGGATT
Organism: Dactylellina haptotyla; assembly: GCA_031310005.1. NCBI lineage: Eukaryota > Fungi > Ascomycota > Orbiliomycetes > Orbiliales > Orbiliaceae > Dactylellina > Dactylellina haptotyla. The sequence continues at coordinate 7,300,951 of CM062379.1, read as the reverse complement.
TTTACTTCTATGATCATAACTTTTCCTTCTAATACAAATCAAGATAAACTTTTTTTCAGCATTTAAGACACCAATGCAATGCGTTTTCGGAGTGTGACCAATAAAAGCGGTGAACGCCTATGTCATGAATTAACTGGACACAGCCATGCATGGCGTAGTCTCGTGCCCGGTTCCGAATAAGGTAGTTAAGCCACATATCAGCACGTCGTTTCCCCACATTGGATAGCAGAGGAATTCCTTTGAAGGCGTTTAAAACCGTCACATGATGCTCGATTGGTTGGTTACGGTACCCCAATTTGGCTGCGACAGTGTCGGCATTGAGGCGTTCAAGGGCCAATTGTTGCAATTTAACCTCAACGCAAAACATTATTGCCAATAAGATCAAACACCGAGTTGACTGTTGACTTGTCAGGGACAGTTAAGCAGAGTCCCTTCATTAGGGTTTTAACAAAGACAGAAACTCAATCTTCAGCCTAGGTCAACAAATATGACCTAAATGGGGCGCGCGTAATGGCCGTCTCATAGTTGCAGGTGGAGTTGTCATAAGATATCACTTATATTGCCTTCAATCCTATCAATTGCTAAATACTCTTGGTACTAAGACAGCGGGTATATGCATACGGGAAGCACAACCTTGCCGGCCCCGGGTCGACTCTAATCTTTTCACTCAAATTTTTCGCGATACCGGGTACTTGCTTCTTCTTATTATTCTTGTCCGGTATGTAGCATAAGCAAGAATAATGGGTTTTTTATTTTCTTTTCTTTTCTTGCTTGTTGACGAACTAGCTGAAAACTATGCTGATCTGGAGAAACAGGAATAGCACGAAAAAAAATTCGGTCTAGTCAAAACATTGTAAGATTAGTGAGGATTTATGCATCATAACTATTTAACTGGATTGCCGATATTCATTGACAAATATTAGACTCACATATGACATGGTATACTGGTATTCTATAGGCTTCCCTGATATCAAGATCGGCTTGAGTTTAAGAGGCTGGGCAATACGTGACTGTGATAGATTTTTAGGCTTCTATAACCTCAATTTACCTGTGACTCGTTCACCATCATAGTCTATCAGCCACCACACATACCTTAAACTAGGATGCGATACTGAAAAGTTGTCCTTACAGCATCTTTGACTTGCCCTAGTGTTATGGAGAACACCCTAGCTGACTCCCAGCTGAATGTCATAAATCAGTATCAAATAGACCAAGTGCAGCAGTTTTCACGCATATTTCCTACCCAAGCTAGTGGTGATATACACAACTCCTACTTCCCAATAATAGATACGAAGATCTAGTTAGATTCATCTATCACTGAAAGCCAGGGGTCGCCATAAGAAAGTGGAGTAAATGAAGAATTATAGGTTTTATTGGTAATCAACTCGTAGTTTAGTTAGAGCGGCTGGCGCTGTGGATACGACCGTAAAGTCAGATCACTAAATATTCTTGAAATAGATCCTAAAGAGGCAGAATATACCGAGAGTTCTAATGGTCCCAATCGTCAGCCAATCCGTTGGGATTCTAGAATACGAGCTTAGGCAATTCGCCATGTGGACGGTATTCTAGTAGCCTACAGATATCTATATACCATGGGCAATTGGGAAATACGACCTATAATCTAGCTCTCCCATAACATATCCATAAATTAATACGTTTTTCAATTGGGTTGGTAGTTCGCGAAGGGAATTTGTAAAAAACATCGTGAAAGCAATATATACTTACACGCATACCAGCCCACATCGGGTACGGCAATTGAAACAATCATCAAGAGATTCAAATTCTGTGTCCTCCTTTAGAAGAATACTATATGCCTGTTTTCACGGCTCTTATAGTTTCTTCTGAAGCTTATTAGGATTTCTAACTTAAAATCAACAAATGCACTCGACGCGTCGCACCAAATGATAGCGCTCATCGAGTCTTTGCTATATTTTTGTTACGGCTGAGTCTACAACTGAGTCTGCAATCTCCAGATACTAAAATTGGCCGGAATGCTCACTAGGGACAACTTTTATCTCGAGATAGAATCATGTGGAGCTGGTGTCGACGTCCTTTTAGTATCTACCTCCGACTTGAGCATCCAATAAAGATCGCATATAAATGCCTAGAGCGCCATTGATATTGCATCATTGATCGTTAAGATCATGTTGTAGAATGCAGTGTTCAAACAATAGCCAAAGGATAGTGTATCCATCCAATCGTAAGACTCTGCATCAGATTCAACTCCAGTCGAACTTCATCAACGTGAGTGTCCGAAGGTATATCCCAAGAGTAAGTAACATTACACCTAAAATCGTAGGATACCTTCATCCGTGGATTTAAGATTTAACAGGGTGATGCTTTGGACTCTAGTCTACTGGCCAAACGACATGTAACGCACAAGCTCAGTTGCTCGTTAATTACCAAGGTTAGCACAAGAAAACTGCGTACTTTACGAGCAGACTGTCGTTATCTTGCTTTATCAGAAATCAGTCGTGAAGCTATGTATACGAGATATCAAGCATGCATTTGTTTGAAGGCATAATTTGGAAGAAACCCCGTGATAAGATTTAAATTATTGCCTGCATCTGACCTGAGCATGTTCCACAACCACAGAAGCATTGGGTGAAGCCATGGAAACTGGTATTAAATGAAACTGCCTTAATATTTGCTTATACTAACCAAATTTTCGCTATAACTTCAATAATAAGATGCCTCTTGAATCTAAGGTAGCCTAGTTACTGTCATAAAAGATTGGGATCAGCTCAACAACATCTAGCCAACGCCAGCGATGGTTGGCAACCGACACAATGATTTTTCGAGGGCTAACAAAGGTACGAAGGATAACCCGGCCGCCATAGACACTTGGTAGTATCTCGTGAAATAAATAGACCAAATAGATAATCCAGCCTCCTAGATACTCGCGAAATCGGTGCCTAGCAGAACCTGTAACAGACAACGCAATGCAAGTATGCATGACAGCGACGATCAAAATTACAACACGGGTGTGCGCATGGGGAGCACATCATAAAACTCCCATATATATATATATTCATTTGGAAGGTCACCCGCGAAAATTTCCTTGGAACATATTATAAGATATATATTATCTGCCGCCATCAGTCCCTTTAAGACTCGTATACGAACACGAGATGTCGCCCATTTCAATTCTCCAAATAATAGCGATGTCGCTCTCCGTCTATGTGAACGTGCAAGTACGTGGCTCCAAATAAAAATTGATAAATACCGGCAAGCTCTCCCGTCAACGAGCAAATTATAATTTATTCCTTTCCATGGTATTCCTCGCTCGCTCGCTCACTGCCTATATATATCCCGGTCGGCAAAATATAAAACCCCTGTCTCCTCTTCGGACGACATTGTCAGTGTATACGTATCCAGAACGGCCGAATACTGAAAGGTAGCTAGCCCGAAAGTAACGATTATCGAAGCGGAAGATAATAACTCAAGCTAGGGCTAGTTTCTTGACGGTTATAAGCTCCTGAATTCTTCCGGCCTTTGCCCCGAAGCTCAAGGGATCGTTTACAAATTCAATCTGGGTTTGGGGTTTTAAAAAACTTCTTATCCCTGACACATCGCATTCTCAAAGTTTTACGGCATATATATCGATTTTGCCACCATGTATATTCGAATTTCCATTGTTTGGATTGCTTTACTTTTCTTCGGGGCCACCGGGACGCCGACACTGTTTCGACTACCTCCTCCAACCACTATACTAGCAACTAAGATCATTCGACTGTTCCATGGTCTTCCTCATGATCTTTCTGTACCAATCCAGACGCCATAGACTTATAGTTCAGTTTGATTCGGGTTTATAGTTGAATAAATTCTCAGTTCAGTTGGCTTATCACTCCTCGGTTACCAATATTCGTCCAACATTACTATGTTACGAAGAGATTGTGGATATCGACATGTTGTGTCACGGAGCGTGCAGTCTCTTAGATTATAGGTTTATAAATAGTAATTTAGTCTAATTGCTCTGCAATTTTTTACTGTTTCCATTAGCAATGGAGGATTCAATTATCCTTCAATTTATTGTGTATTCTAGTACGTAATTCGGCGATAGTATGGGTGGTTTGAGAGGCGATATTGCCATTTATTGCGATATATTTATATTATTATCTCAAAGCTAAAATTTCTAATAGTTTCACATAACTAATTTCTAGCCCTCTTCCGCCTTCCGTTACGCCGTTACGGGAATTTCGAGCCCTATATAGACACTATATTTCAAACTTTCGAGTCCGCGATGGTAGGATATCGATTCCGAGATTGCTGTGAGCGAGCGGTTTCACGTTATGACAACACAACCAGGACAGGGGTTTAATTGCAGCAACAACAAGGCCGAGACTGTGTTCCAGACCAGCCTGTAGACCGCCAAACACCTGGAAAGTCGTGATCACTTCCTCGATGGAAGAGCCCAGTTTTCGAGATATCTGTTGCCTAGAACTCCTCGCAGTTTCGCTACCATCGTAGTCTTCATTTCTTCGTGACGTCGACTGCCATGAGAAAATATCTCCGAGCCAAATTGATCAATCCAATCTGATTTGCTTAGGGTTCTGAATGCGAAACCGGTTATCAGAAGGCTGGCGGCTAAATTTCAAACTGAACCCCCTAAACACCCGCATAGTCTGCGTCATGATCTCATCAACTCCACACAAAACTCCGAACGAGCTCCGGATAGACGCAATCAAAGGTCTCGAAATATCCTCCGAAAACCTCATACTCTTCGCCGGGATGAGATTATCCGAAGCTGATATTTTTAAACCACTTGAGATTCCGGATCGAAACTCTCGAAACCCGCGAGATAGACCGCTCACAAGATCGATTTTCATCTCGCTACGATGCGGATAGGGCAAAAACCAAGGGCCATCAAACAGCCAGGGACCCGTGAGTTGCTGTGATATATACCCATGTCCAGGAGGGTTTCGACGTCTTTTGATCATTTGAACGTTGATCCTTAACTCGGCTGGGTTCGCAGAAATGAGGTTCTGCGGTCTTTTGTAGTCGTTCTTGCCCCGCATCGCGGAGAACGAGCGGAAAACACTACCGGTCGGCGAAATCAACCCAAATGAAGCTTGCGTAAGTCGGCCTTCCGTTACCCGCTATCCATATAGTTCTCGATATTCCATGCCGTAAAAAGCATGAAGCCACAGTATTGTGGGCATTGAAACTTGGATAGAGCAGGTTTGAAGGAGACTTCACGTGCTCTGGAAGCCGGTATAAAGATGAAAGACATTTCCTGCGATTGATCCAACAGTTGGACTCAAGAGGCAGTTCGTTGGAAACATCCGCATCTTCTGTACCTGCATCCGAAGTCTTTTTCGTCTTTTTCTCGTACTCCAACTTCTTCAAGATCACTTGATCTCTTCAGAATCAGCTTATAGCAGCATCCCAGAGTGTTCAGAGGCCGTTCCTTCTTCAGGAAGGCTCTCCAAACACATACAAGGTTCGCTTCTGCTGCCTTTTTGGTATAGAACTACCGAATTCGTTAGTAATGCTTCTGAATCAGTTTAGAGGATTCCTCCAGCAGCAACAAAGTCGTTACCATACCTTTTTCGAGCTCCCTACATCGCGATTTCGGCCTCAAACCGCCTGCCTGGGATAAAAAATCTGCACCTTTCCGAAATGAAAGTTTCTCCAACTGGCGCGTGCGCCTCTCTGCTACTTGCGACCCAGGTAGCTCCAGCACTTTCTGCACCAGTCCCAGAACCACAACCACGGGTATTCAGCGAGCCCTTGAAGGCAGTTGTAGACCAGGGAAAGGAACTTAGCGAGCTCTCTGCTGGAACTCTAGATAGAGTGCAGTGTTTTGGGCTGAAGAAATTGTACAAGAGTTGTTGAAGATGGTGGCCATGGTTGCAAGCATTTTAGCATGGTTGCACGCCCTCTGCAGGCACTATTTCCAACAGCCTGGTAAATGAGAGGATCCCAGGCACCACCATTGCCACCACCTCGTGGGAGATGCATGAGAGAGAGCCTTTTTTATGAAGTTCGGATGAACTTTGGCCCAGATGGTGTTCTCATGAAAAGCAAATGTTCGCCGCTGTTGCAGAATCGTGGCATCGCAAATGGACTCGGAGTTGCACGCATCGTGAGGTTTGGAGATGCAAGCCGAGGACAAGTTATCAACGTTTCGCAACTGTTCAGTGCGTGCCGTCTCGCCAAAATATCACAGACATTTTATCAACATATCTGCATATCCCGAATTGGTCATTCCGTCGAGAATAAGTTGAAGCTCAGCCATCCATCCCCTTCAACCCAACTTACACGGATATCCAGGCAACCTGTGATAAAACTTGAAGTTACATTCGCCGAAGCTTCAGCCTTGATTACTGGCTCACTTGAGGCTTCGAAGTAAGAATGCCTAATAATACCCAATGGCAAATATACCGCTGCATCCTTAATGATCTTCGTGGTATGGACGGAATAGAAGATAATACGGTGGCGTGACTCCTTAAGGAGTCTAGGAGCTCATAAATCGAAACTAGAAACTAGAAGCGGCACATGTACTCAGGGTATTTGGAAAAATCGCATTTTCCGTGTCGATTTCATTGGCCTTATGCAAGTAAGGAGGTGGATGTAGGTGCGGTCGATCGGTGAGTTTTGGGGCAAGATGTCATATTCTAATGCACGAGCATCAGACCCACAAGCTCGACTAGATGCCGCGATGTCGTTGGTGAATGCAAAGGGAAATGTCGGTTCGCTCGGGCATCAGGGCCAGGTTTTCATCCCAGAGCGGGAACGCCTTGGCCGTGCGGCCCTCGTATTTTCATAACAGATGGGCGACGGCGCATTTAAGCAGGGCGCTTATTTTGAAGTCGATTTTCCGTTCTCATAATGTATGGCCCTTGTAGCACAAGGAACTATTTATTCTTTATGTATTGGCAGCTATCTATTACTTTATGTATGTCTTGGTTTCATCATATCTGATAGGTTTAATACATCAATGACCGGCATGTCCTTGGTACCGGACCTTCTACGCTTGGATAGCAAAACGGTTGATTTCAGGAGCTCATTTACTATCAAAAAGCCTTACAGAGTGATTCATCATCAAGTAGCGATTAATTCCTATGAAACTAGGTGGTATTGGCTAATTCGGGGTTAGCCCGGGTGGACCATGGTGGGCGAGTTCTAGCCATCAAGAAATTTGGCCAGGCCAAGCCGGATAACTTATTCCAGGTGGGCTAACAATCTCACAAAAATCTTGTAATTGGATCGCTATCTTGAACTCTAAACGGCTTCGATATCAGGTACCCGGCTGAAGAATTGCCATTGCCAACTTTTTGAGATTTCCCGTTCCGTGTTGGTCAAGGTCTTTACACCGTTACAGCTTAAGTTTTATTGTTCGCGTAGAGACAGGTGCATATTGGTGGTGAGAAAAATTGCAATCCGCCACTGATATATAGCAACGAGCCGCCTTATGCAGGTGGTGAAAAATTTGTATAGGTCATGCGCAAAGTACTTCGCAAGTCTCACAAATCACAAATCGACGATGTTTACGGAGAAAGTTTTGGATTGAAACTGCAAGACGGCTCAGCCTGTAGGATCCACAGTGTATTCGTCAAAAACCAATAACGTTTCCAGCCATAAACTGCCATGCATGCATGAAGGGTGGTGGGGAAGCGAAATCTCATCGCTCATCGCAGGTAGGGAATTTAAATCCCTGTCAAGCCATTAAAAGAATGTGGTGTAACGAATTTCGAAGAATTTTCTTTTTCTTCAGACCCATGGAAGAAGTCTTGGTTACCATTTGCAGTCCGCAGCAGAAGGAAATATGGTGCTCCACTGAGGTCTTTTTATTTTATTTTTTTTGAGCCCCCCTTCAACTTTTGACGCCCCCTGGGCACCTCGCTCGTTCGCTTATTCTGATAGCTGAGTGGAATCGCCTGAAAAACCGAGCCGTGCGCTACAGCCCGTAACCAAGGGCTGCCCTGGCCCCGGGGCAACACCTCTGGCAACCTGTAACGGGGAGCATCGACTGGTGTGTGAGATGGTGTACAGCTGACTTTGGCCTAATCTCGTATAATCTGGTGAAATTTAACCAATTCCGGCAGGCAGGCCGTCCAAAAAATTCTGCAGACGGGGACTAAAGAATCCAGGAACCTTGACAATTGAGCGGGCGGCGGTGCTCACTAAGTTGATAACGATAAAAAAGGCGAGAGGCTCGAAGGGAGGAATGCGGACGGGCCAATTGCGTTAATCTGTAAAACAAATCATAGGTTATTTTGGACTACTCTGCGACTGCTATGACTGTGTTCCGGAGCTAGAAACCTTGTACCTGGCTAGAAAGAAAAGTGAGATGTTCGCAATTAGAATTCGCATTAGAATTAGTGAGCTGACTAGCCGTGGCTAATCGTACGACTGAACTGTATTGTATCGTATAGCCTCACTCTGCTCCTGGGCCACCTTCTTCAACACAAAGTGCGGATTATCCACCTGCCAGGGGTAGAGTGGTTTCCTTGTTCGATTGACTTCGGAGGGCTACCACGCGAAGAACGCCCAATAGCGACTGACGCTGCCCGAGGGAGTGGGGCCCGTCATCGACCAATACATCCATAGTAGACGTCTGAGCTCCTTTCATACAATACCAGAGCGGCCAACGCCCACAGTAACAATTTGCCGATTCGTTAGAGCTGTCATGAGCTCTGAAACAACTCCTCCCGTGACTTTGATTTTTTTCTCTTGGTCCGGGGTAACCGGGGTCGTCACTGGCCGAGAGCCAGGGTAAGGTCGCACAAGCAGACACCCACCAGAAGCCCGGCCAATGGGCGCGCTAGATGCTTAGCGCTAGTCCTACATAGTCACCTGCTGTTTTTTGCTGTGCAAAATTCAATTTTAATTGAGGGAAAATACAAATGCGATCGAATCCTGCTCCTCCGGTCAATGCGCTCCCTCTCCATCGATCCATGCAATTTCACTCGAAGCAGGACGGGGGCTAGACATGGGCCACGGCACGCGACTGCGGGTGTGTAATTGGGCCATTCTGTCGAAAATTTTTCTCGTTTTCCTTTCTTTCTTTGCTTTTCCTCTTGCTCTCGCACATGCCCCGTTCTACGCAATGCCTTGCCCTGGGGCGGACGCTCGGATTCGCTTCACTAGTGTAACGGATCTTAGCGTTCGGCAGCGTCGGTCCACCACAAGTTATGAGATCATGTCTACGGGAAAAATACTTATGCCACACCCTCCAAAACCTAAGACGAATCTGGAATATGGGCGCGTAAATTTAGATTCTAGTTCCACTTTTGCTCCGGTCACCGTGCAAGGTACACCAGGTAATCAGACTGCCCTCGATTCGTATCCCAACATCCGGTCAACCCCCCCTCCCCTTGTGCCAAGTGCCAGAGCTTTAACCATTTGCAACTTTGTCCAATTCATTACAACTCTACACGAACACAGTCTCAGCTGAGCGCTACAACAACAGAGATGATTCCCGCAAGCCTCGAACTGGACTCCCTGATCCCTCGCTGCGCTCTGTAGGCTCATTCACACCGGCATGGGTGCATTGGTTGAGAATAGTGCCTCAGTTTTATATCCCCCCCGTCCAAGGTCCCATTCGCCTAGGATCTTTTGATTCTGATGGTGGCCCACGAGAGTTTCCACGTTTGGAGACCTAACACATCTTCCCGCAGCTAAATTGGCGATGGAAAGGGCCCGGCCTCTAATATACGACCCACTGGTACCTTAAACTTCTATAAAGTTGGCCCAACATCCCTTGATCGACACACCTCTTTTCTCCATCAGGGCCTTCAACATCTAACACAAGGCGGCGAGCATCGAATGCGTCGGAGTCCTTAGCTATTCTACCAACTTCACAACCTTATATATTATAGAGAATCCGCCTCAAGGCAAACAGCTTTCTTCCTTTTCACCTCCTCATAGCTATTGGAAATTCCTGCACTATCGTCGCCAAAATGCAGCTCAAACACACAATTACTATCCTCTCCCTCCTCGCTCCTCTGCTCAATGCCCTCCCAGTGGCAGAGCCTGAGCCAACAGCCGCTCCTGAAGCAAAGGCTGGATCTGGAGATGTCCTGCTTCCACGAAGCTGGTGCATCTACAACTCCTGCCCGAAGAACAAGCGGGCACCAGAGCCAGTAGCAGAGCCAGTTGCTATCCCAGAACCAACAGCGGCGCCAGAACCAGTCATCCCAGCACACATTGAAGCCAGAGGCGTCGAAGCCGTACGACGCTGGTGTGTTTATAACTCCTGCCCAAAGACAAAACGTGAAGCTGCTCCAGCTCCAGAACCAACTGCGGAGCCTGAACCAGTCATCCCAGCTCACATCGAAGCCAGAGGAGAGGAGTATGTCAAGAGATGGTGTGTCTATAACTCTTGCCCGAAGACAAAGCGTGCTGCCGAGCCAATTCCTGAACCAACTGCTCAACCTGAACCAATCATCCCGGATCACGTCCAGGCTCAAGGTGAGGAATTCGTCAAGAGATGGTGTGTCTACAACTCATGCCCCAAGTCCAAGCGTGAAGCTCAACCAGAGCCAACCGCTGCTCCTGAGCCAGTCATCCCAGATCACATCCAGGCAAGAGGCGAGGAATTCGTCAAGAGATGGTGTGTCTACAACTCCTGTCCCAAGTCCAAGCGTGAAGCTCAACCAGAGCCCACCGCTGCTCCTGAGCCAGTCATCCCAGACCACAACCAGAGCCCACCGCTGCTCCTGAGCCAGTCATCCCAGACCACATCCAGGCAAGAGGCGAGGAATACGTCAAGAGATGGTGCGTCTATAACTCTTGCCCCAAGACTAAGCGTGAAGCTCAACCAGAGCCCACCGCTGCTGCTGAGGCGGGCATTCCAGCTCACATTCAAGCTAGAGGTGAGGAATACGTCAAGCGCTGGTGCGTTTACAATTCCTGCCCCAAGACCAAGCGTGAAGCCATGCCAGAGCCTACTGCTGCTCCTGAGCCTGTCATCCCGGATCACATCCAGGCCAGAGGCGAAGAGTTCGTCAAGAGATGGTGCGTCTACAACTCGTGCCCAAAGACCAAGCGTGAAGCTGCTCCAGCTCCCGCTCCCACCGCTGCTCCTGAGCCAGTTATCCCAGCTCACATCGAAGCCAGAGGTGAAGAGTACGTTAAGCGCTGGTGTGTCTACAACTCCTGCCCAAAAACCAAGCGTGAAGCTCTCCCAGCTCCAACCGCTGCTCCAGAGCCAATCCCAGCTCCAGAAGCAGAAAAAATGGAGCCACGCAGCTGGTGCATCTACAACTCCTGCCCCAAGTACAAGCGAGCCGCTCAACCAGTTCCTGAGCCCACCGCGATGCCAGTCGCCTAAATGGCACTCACTTGGGCGGCGATATTTACAACCGAATGACCCACAACATCAACGCCGCTGGTCATTCCTCAAACCACCACCTTCTCCACCACCCTTGTCAACGCTCAACCGAGCTGCATTGGCACTCACCACTACTATCAGTACATCAATAGGGGCGATGTTCAGGTCAACACTGTCCATTTTCCTTTGTCATGTCGGTTCTTTCGATCAAATCTTGTCAAAGTTCTCCCCTGGTCGCGCAAAATGCTTTAATTGGAAGATAAAAAAAAGGAAAAAACCAAGGGGTGCGAACTCCTCAAATCTTTTTAATTCTTTTTTTTATTAATTCTTTCTTCTCCCTGGTCGCGCAAAATGCTTTAATTGGAAGATAAAAAAAAGGAAAAAACCAAGGGGTGCGAACTCCTCAAATCTTTTTAATTCTTTTTTTTATTAATTCTTTCAATAATCTTCTTTTTTTTACTCCTCTCTTATCAATATTTCGGATACCTTCGATTCTCTTTTTCTTGTACATAAAAAACCCTTGCGGTCAACCCCGGCCAAGTTTACCTCTAGAGTTTTTTTTTACATGCTTTATTCATGAGCCGCGCGAGCGGTTTTACTTGTTCAAATGCTTTTCTGTTTTGTTTTTCATTCTTCGAAAATCTACCAATGGTTCATATCTATCTGCCCAAGCATGTATTTAGTCGTTTTCTTTTTGCCGGTTATTTTTTTGGAGTTGAAAAATATTTGTTGCTGGGCTCCCAAGGGGGGAGTTGTCTCGTAAACCAGACTGCCATCCTTTACTTCTGCGAGTAGAGGTTCAAAGGATGTCAGTCTGGCTTACGAGTCAACTGTCGAAAAAACGGGATAGCACTCAGCGCCAAAGGGTTGGACAAAACCAGGGCATTCAGTCATGGTTGCGTCAAATTTCATGTTTTCTAAGCTTCAAGGGAGAAACGGCAGAGAAAGTTAATTACAGAAATACAAGTTCAAGTTTTTTTACCCCAAAAGCCTCATTTTTCTTCATAACAGAAAATGCAAGAGTGAAAAAATCCTGATAGCCGAGTGCCAAATGTGATACCTAGGTGGTAAGATAATGCCTGGCTTAGCTTCGCCGACCTTGAGCTTTTGTTACAATCTAACTGGTCGATTTTACGTGTGGTGTGGTAAGGTAGATAAGCTAAAATTTGCAAGGGAAAATACCTGCACACCTCCAACTCAACTCTGCAGCCACCCAATATAACTTGAGGGTGTGTGCAAGGTGCGGTGGGTGTGCTATCATGATATAACACTGCATATGTGAGCTATTAATTTTTTTTTCTTTCTTTCCCATCTTAGCTATCTTTCTGTCGCCTTAGTTTCTGTTGAGTATCGAGCTACTCGGAAGAATCCGACCCTCGACAACATCGCGACGTTGGATAATTGTTAGATGGCGTCGGTGATGTGTTGCGATGCCGTGTTGCAAAGCTTTCACATTGGCCAGCTTCTGGACTTGTGGATCATTATCTTAACAGGTAACAGGCTATGGTACCCCAGGCTTCTCACTTCACTAGCCTCGAATTCCGAACGCGAAGATTTGTGCCAATTGGTTGGCTGTGTGTGATTCAAGCTGCGCATCGTCGAGGGTTGGTTAGAGCGACTTTTTTTTTTATTTTCTTGATGTTTCTTGCTTGGTGTCTAAAACACTTTAGTCTTCCCGCGCTATATATCGATATCACCCGTCTTTTATGAAAAAGAAGGCTCAGCCCGCAAGTATCGCCATCCCATCCGGCGAGGTGCGAGCCAGCTGCCTAGGACGGGAATGTTGCGAAAGGTATCCGAGACCTATACAACATTTTTGAACCTCAGCACCAACGCAACAGTGTTATCAAATCAGCAGCTAAAGCTCTCCCATGCACGCCCTCTTCCATCTATCACCAAGCTGCAGAAACGAAACATTGTTCCTTTTTTTGATTTTTTATCGCTCTAGTCCTGGCTCGTGGTGGAATGTGGTGCTAGGGTATAAGCGATACCGAATTTGTAATCCACCACTTTTGGCTGTTTAGTGTGCCGAATCTTGCCATAGTTTTTTGTGGAAATTTCAAGGAACAGAAACACCCAGACCAGGGGCACAGAAATATCATAACTTGCTAATTATACGTTCCATCGGTTAGTTAAGCTTAATTCGCGAGAGAAAAATATTAATGTGCATGAAGAATTGATTCTGCACCAGGGCCGGATCTGCACAAACTTTAGCCTTTTCACCACGTTGGATATCACGAAACATTGGAACCGGGGGGATTCTAGAATAGAAAAATGTTGGGAGAACCGTCAGGGCATGATACGGTGCCTTGGATCCGATCGAGAGTGGCATTTTGCGTTGTGGTGCGCACGCTCTGAAGGGGCCCGGCTGGGAAATTGCACTATTGGCAATTGAAAGTTTCACTCATTCCCAGAAGAGAGAGATAGAAGAGAAAAGCGAGAGCGCGAGATAGCAAAAATGAGAGATAGCAAATTATTGCGAGGCGGACCCCGTGGAGACCCCGAAAATAGGATCTCATATTTTCGAAATTTCGGACACTAAACGGACCACACACGCGTTATTATGGTGTTATTCTTATTACTCGGAAACTCGGTCTGAGCGGGACGTAAGTCGGCCGAAGCGAGCACATGGCCGCTGACCCGCAACACTTAGACCTTTTTCGCTCAGAGTGAAAAATCTTCTGTGCCACGCGAACTACGAACAACCCGTTTCACGAAGCGGTATGAATGAATATTATTGTCTGGAACCATGGATTCTAGAATTATCGTGGCTGTGAGAAAAAGAAATCTATTAACAATAAAATCTATTTTAAAGGCTATGCGCAGCGGTGCGAACAAGAAAAAAAACCCCCCCATTCAAATTAAACTTAGGATAAAGACGCGGCACAAAAACATGCAAAATTTAAAAGAAGACTCAGCATGCCGCCAGATGCGGACCAACCTCCATGTAAGCCTCAAGAAGAGAACTTCACGGGAATCTTCAGCTTCAACATCCAGGATGGCCGCAGATCCCGGAGCCGGAATGGTTTCCGCGGTTTTTTGATTGGAGGCGAGGTAGATTGAGGACTATGCCCATTTCGGTCCCTATAGAGACCTCGCGAGATCAGAAATTCCAGAGCAGTCATGGGTGGCAGCGCCGGTTCTGGAAACGTCGCAGCTGGGACAACAACAGCGGCACGAGCAAGAGCCGGTGACATGGCTGTGGAGAATGAATCTTCAATAGGAGAATCAACATTCAGGAACGAAGTTCCGGTTGGTTCTGGTGGAACCGACCTCTCGGCTCCATATTTCTCGTGACATATTGGCTGTTCCTGTGCTTCTTGTTCCGGCGAAGCAGAAGGCACAAGCCCGGAGGCTATTATGATACCGGAGTCCGTCCATGTATTTTCAACCTCATGGGTTTGTGAAATTTGAATATCCTTCTCCTTTTCTGCTTCCTCGGCGGTAAGTGATGAACAGGCCGTTTGTACCGTGTTGGCGCCCTCATGCATGTCAAGGGGGTTTTCTTGGGCCTCAGCTAACCGCACGCTCACAGCCTTATGCTGTCGGTCAACCTCCTGCGTCATATTCTGGCCAACCCCAGATTTATCGACCAGCCCAACCCGTCGAACACAATCTTGTGCCGTAGACGTGCGTCTGCCAGGCACGGCAGCCCTCGTGCTTATAGACACGGAATTCTTATTCATCGTGAGGCGCTCGTAGGCGCTCATTTGGGGTGTTAGAGGATGCCGGTCCCAATAATACCCTTCTTGGGCGACCCATTCCGTGCCGTTCCAGACGTTCGTGTCTTCACCAAAGTACTTATGGTAAATGCCCCAATTATCGATCCAGTGGCCCAAAAACTTTGAACTTTGGATGTGCGAACTTGGTAACGGGCGGCTCGAGAATGGGTGCACCTCGTAGTCGTCGGATTTAGTACACGCGTACATAATATCACTCGCCGCTGACTCGTTCAATTCATGCGATACTTCTGGCACAAGGCGAGAGTATTCAGCCGTGTTTACTAGAGGTCTAGACGAGCTATATTCGTCTTCGTCGTCGTTGCCTCCCCAAGGGGCCAACTCTTGAGCCATCTCAGCGGCAAGCTCGTAGTCGGCGGGACCCTTGTGGGCCATCACAACGGCAGGCCCAGGAACCGTCTCAGAGGCAGGTTCCAAGGAGGATATTGAAGGAGCTGACTTTGAATCTTCAAGGATGCTGGGCATCCAATCGTCTTCGTCGTCTTCGTCCCAGTCCGACCAGCGGCGACTCTGTTGAACCAACCGGGGTGGAGCTGGGGACGAGCTCTCCTCTTCATTGTCACGACGAGTAATGCTCGCGGACTTACCAGGTGCTATGCCACCAACCGTCGCAATGACTGGCTCGTAGCTAGAGACTTTCTCCGGGACAATCTGACCGTGAGTCCTCGGGATAATGGAAATAACAAGGTCCAGGACCTTTATGATGGGGTCTTCGCAAATACTAGCAGTATCATGACCTATATGCCAAATATAGCATGAGATACCGTTCACGAGCAACGATGAGGGCAATGGATGAATCAAGAACTAACCGATTGGCAGATAGTCTGCTAGTTCCTCAAGTATTTCATTTTGGTTGTTTTCTTGGAGGATGGCGAAGACTTTGGTACCAGCTTCTTTGTACGAATCGAATTCGCTGGCTAAGCCTGCCGCTGCAGTGAGCAGTCGATCGAGGGTTTCTTTGCGTAAATTGCTAGTATTCGAAAGCATTTTTGATAGCAGTGAATAGTGCGTAGTAGATAGAGGGTTTAGCAACAGTTTTTTGTGATAACGTTGCCGTTTGAACTGTGATCAATAGGTCTACTGTATCGCTGGTGAGGTTTGTATGGTGGTGAGAGCACTAGAGTGATGATGACTTGGATATTTATCGCCAACGTTCTTCAATAGAAGATGTAGAAATGTGCTGTCATGAAGGAAGAGAAAGAGGAGAAAATACAGTAAGGCCTAAAGGATTTATTTTTTAAAATTTTTTTACGATGACAAGTGGTAGATGAGGGAAACTTCACGACATTCATGACCGGGCCCAGGTCACTGTGAATACGGCCACCTCATTGGACCACCCCAAAGGACAGCAGATACACACGCCGAGAGCATCTCTGTTCGAGTAGAGGGCCATATAGGTAATTTTATGGTGATTTATTGTAGTTTTTCATGAGATATCGATTTATTGCGATAATATATCCATAACTTACCTAAAGAACATACTTTTTAACACGATACCAGCTTCTACGAGGTACCTCCGGGCGGGCCTCATCACGGAATAGACAGCGACTGGGGAAGGACACCAGCAACGGACCCCGTACACAGGGCGAGCGCAAACCACAAAGATCGCTACTACGAGCACACATCGAGTCCACGACCCCCTAAGATGCATCAGACCGTATACAAATACATTTACGAATAATAAATACAGAATACGGGTACGCCCACCGCGCGACGGGCCCCAGAGCAGACGTGTTGAGGTGAGGTCGAGCTGTGGACCTCGCTTGACAAGTGCTCGGTCCCTCTTGGCAGGGAACATGGGCGTGCTTGCCAAAGTTCACACGGCTGCAAGCTGGGGGCGGGCCGCTAGAATGTTTGCTACTCTAATTGTGTTTGCTACTTTATCGTGTTTGCTCTAACTTTATCGTGTTTGCTTTAACTTAGGTCGACGCACCATGCGGTGGGCTGCCGGAAAAACAATAGATTGGACGATTATAATATTCTAGAAATAATATGTCTGAAATGCTTTTTCTTCCTGTTTGCCGCTCGAATTTCCTGTAAAAAAAACGGGCGCGCTGAGCGCGAGTTTGAAGCGATAGACGCTCCTCGAGGTGGCGGGGTGCACCGAGGGGTGGCCCCGAACACACCCCTCGACACACCCTCCCCGAACACCTAACAAACCATTTTCCCACCCTTCGACCCAGAGTTACCGTTAAGTAAAAAATGTATTACGAGCACAGCATTGTGTACACCGTAGGACCTTTTTTACACAGGCTTGAATTCTATTGCTTATTTTTATTTGTCGTGATGATGATCTTTTGGAGTCAAAAAAAAGTTTGTATTTGAGAAAACCTATTCGGGCACTTTGTGATAGTGATAATGATATTGCATTTGCCTGATATATAAATTATTACACGAGTTGCAGAATCTATCTTCACGGCACTTTTGTTGCGCAACCAGCCTGGCCAGCGGGATGAGGCGGGCGGGGTTGGGCACGATGTGCTGGACTGACGTGCTTTGTGTTGCGATCTGAATTGCCACGGTCGGCATCACAACACATCAGCGACGATCGCACCTCACCGCAGGATCTTGTCCATGTCCACCCGCACAAAGGGCATAATGGACTCCGCGAGAGCATGCCAGTAGACGGCCACCCTCTGCGGGACCCACGGCTCGTCCATATACGTCTTTTGCTTCCCTCGTGCGCTTGTTTTGCGCTGCTGAGACCCATCGGCGCTGCCCCTTTCCTCGCTGCCAACCCCCCATCCCTCACCAACATCGTCCCCTCGTTCCTCCTCTTCCTCCTCCTCTGTAGCGTTGGAACTTTGCCCGGCCTGCGACTTCTTCCTCGTCTTCATAGCGTCCTGCCAGTCTCTTTCGGGACAGGGTAGGATCACTTGGGCGTCGACGAAGCGGTCATTCCTAAACTCATGCTCAGCGATGTGCGCCCGAGCGGAGTAGACCTTTGCGCCCGGCCACTCGGTCTCATCCTCTGAGGCTATTCGCACCGGCTGCGACAAGTCGTCTATTATCCAGGTGTATTCGCCTCGAGGAACATTAGGGTCGCCGGTGAGTTTTATGACTTCCAAACGCTTCTGAGGGCCGGATGTAGCGGGTTGGTGGAACAGGACGAATTCTGAAGGGTGCGGACTGTAGTTTCCTAAGATGATAGAACAAGAAAATGTTAACGAGACGAGTCCCCCGTCTTTTAATCATCGCTTCTAGCGAGGCAAGATTCGAGAAAACATACCAACCCAGATTCCTCTGTACGGGTACTCCTTCGTTGGCGTCCACAGTTCTTCATCCAGCTCAGCGAATGTCTCTACCCGTTCGCCCATCCTGAATCTCCCTTCGATATCCCCCGTAGCATCCCCAAGGACCGCCCACCTGCGTAGTCGGAACGCTTTGTCGCTGAGATACCCGCTCTTCCGTCTCGCTTCGTCTACTTTCCACTTCATCGCCCCGCTCTGCGCATCTTTGGACCCGCTGGGGGCCTGTATGAACGCACTCCTGTCCACCGCGGCCCCGACCATATCGTTAAACCCGCCGATGGATACAGAGGTTCCGTTGATGCTAATGTTACTCGGTAACCGCATGAACGGTCCCCTCTGCTTCGCTGCCCCGCCGCTTCTGAACCCGTTGGAACTTTGGTTGCGCACTCTGGTAGCGGAGGGGATGATTCTCGGTGGCCATACGGCCATCTGAGCGTACGCATCGTTTTCTAGGATCGCTTCTGCTCTGAAATACGTGGCTAGGATTCCACGTCTGGAGACGGGTATCTCTCCATCCTCTGAAGCCTTGGAGTTGGGCGAGATCTTTAGTTCGGGCTCGTCACGAATGTTGATCTCAGGCTCGAAAGAGTGGACTTCAACTTCTCCGTCGTAGGACCAAGGGACGGGGTCGGAGTCGTCGTGCGGTGTGACGGTGAGACTGAACGCTTCCAGGGCGCCGCTCATCGGCATGTATTTGGATATGAGGATGGAGCCGAAGAACTGACGGTCTCCGATGAAGACCTTTCTCCGGAGGTACAGATGAGGAGAAAGAGCATGATGCAGTGCCCGGTAAGTCAAGTAAGGATGGGGTGAGGAGAGGTCTGGTGGGGTCAAGAGGTTCTGCCAGAGAGAGTCCGTGAAAGAATGGGTCTGTAGGCTCCGACAGGTGAGAGATATGGCGTAGAGCGAGATTTCGGGCAAGTGAAGTAGAATTTGATAGATAATTTCGGATGGAAGAGAGAGAAGCTTGCAGTCAGAGGCCCCTGAACCAAGACTTGGGGACCCCGGACTTCCGTCCATTTTGGTTTCTGAATTTGACATTACAATCTCTTGCTCCTCCTCCTCGATATCAATAAGGCTTGTGGGATGTAATGGCGTGAGCTTACTACAACGACTTCGCAGGGATGTACCTGCCTGGTCGGAAGTTGCGCTCGGTAAGGACCTATCGTCTGAAGCTAGCCCATTGATATCGGCCCGTTCATCGCTTCCACGTATTTCAGTGGCATAAAGCCGTCTATCGGTGCGGAGGGACGGCTTGTGGGAGCGTATCTGCTGTCTTTCTGGTACCTTCCAGCGAAAGATTGAGGTCTCCGCGGTTACGCTCTGTGATATCAATAATGTCAGCACTTGTCGGTTTGTCATCTGGTGTAAAGTTCCGTCCCAGCCTCCAAGATGCGATATCTGGAAGATCGAGAGCCATAAAAAGAGAGCCCGCCAACGATAGACAGTGAGCGTGCTTGACCGGTCGTAGGTATATTGTCTTCCTACGGAGGACGCATTCGAAGCTCGAGAGGGGACATGATCGGGAGAGAGGAGAGGAGCGGAGAAGTGGATACCTTGTGGAATTTGCTCGGACTTCAGGGTCTTGCGGATCGACAGCTTGGTTGCTGTCTTTGAACGTCGCTTTTCAAAAAGCTGGTTTTCCTGGCATGCAGGTGCGCGCCTGCCCAGACATCATCATCATCGCTGGCAACTCACAAAATTGCAACAGGGCCGCCCCTCCAATGTGTGTTGCCGCACAAACCTGGAGACGTTACTGATGGAGAACTTGTATTTTAGTTAATAATTTAGAGTTTAGAAATGATATTTTACATGTTTATTTGGTGTAAAGCACGGTGTTACTGTACCGAACGCTTCTAGAATTCTGCAGCGCTGTGTGGTATCCAAATATTGTGCCCAGATAATAATCCATCCTAGGAGATCGAGAAGGATTGAGATTTATGAAGCCCTGCCCTTTCCCTTATCCTTCATAACAAGGTAGAGCGCCGCATCTGTGGTTCTATAATGTATGAATGATGCGTGCAAGTCTTGAACTACTCCTTCGACTGAAGACATCCTCGCTTTCCGCAAGTCATTTAGCAGTTCCATGCCATCCCAGCAGAATGGCGGGTCAGTAAATACGTTTCCCATCCAGGCCTCGAAATCTTGGCGAAAATCCTCAAAACTTTCGAAATTGAAGAACTTATAACCTTGCCCTTCTTTGGATTGGGGTAGTGTTTGGAGTTCGAAATGCATTTGACAGGTCTGGATTGGCTTGAAAGGAAACCTGAGGCGATTCGCCAACTAGGTTAAATGTATCCAGCAGGCTAGAGTAGAGAGATGTCGGTTGCGAATTCATGTCTATTCCATATTCGTTGTAGAAATAGTTTGGGAGAGCGTTGAACTGTGTTTCCAATGCATCTGATGGAGGCCAACGTATTTGGGGGGCGGCCAAATTTGCGAACATGGCACCAATGGGATTCTGAGTTCTTATGTTTTCATCGAAAACCGACAATCCAAGATTTGACGGATCTTCCATGGCATCGGAGAGTCTAGAGTGGTCTAGAACTGTTGGTAAAGCATTGATAGGTACCAGTTTCTCTGTGATTTTATCCACGCCCTGTTCATTATCAGATACCTGAGGCGACCTGGGGCCTTTAGCAGCTGCAATACCGAAAGAGGAGCTGGATTCGGTCCGCAAATTTTGCTCCGAGCTTCTGTCTGGTATATCTAGATCTTTTGCAAGGAAAGTGGATTTTATTTTCGGAAGGGAGACTGCGAAGAATGCCATGCCCCCAACATCAGTGACGGTTGAAATTAGTTCCCACGGCGTTCCTATGTCCAAGTCTGGGCGTTCGTTCTATTAGTATCTTGCACTAAACCAAGCTAGATTGCTCCAATTCGAATGATAGGACAACCCACAAGGACTCGGACGTGGGCGATCGCCCCAAAGGGGATTGCACCAGTCGAAAACCTTATCCCACCTTTTAGCAACCCGTACTTCGTCTGGTAGAGTGTTATTACAGTGATTCCTCTTCAGATGCTCCCTATTACGAGTTGTATTATAGTCAGTAGGCCGATGTTTACGGTATTGCAACCCACTCATGAACCTGAAGAATGAACGAGCAATCGCAACTTACTTAACGCCTGCTAAGTTCTTCCTTCCAATAAGTAAACAAGGTAAGAAGGCTGCCGGGTCTCCCTTGGCGAAGGGGCAAGCGTAACGACCATTCAATGATCTCAAGTCACATCTCCGAATCTTTTTCAGCAGATGACGTCTGTTTCTGTCATCTTCATTATCTTCGTCGCTGCTACCATTTCTTTTACCCGATTGCCTTTGAATATGGCAATTGACTTTAAGGTCGCTAGTATGGGATTTCTCCTCTGTACCTGTGTTAGTAACGGACGAAGATGGCTGGTTTGTAGGTTCATCTTGTCCCTCCGAACAACTATCGGAGTTTATTACGGATGCAGATCTCAAGCTCTCTGATTCAGAACCCCATTCCGCATTCTGCAGGACCAGTAGTTGAGTTAGTATATAAAGCCCTTTGATTTTTATATCAATTTCCTCTAAGACTCCGGAGTCTTCTAGTTCGTCTATGTCTCGAGTGTTGGGTGTGTTAGAGTGTTTGAAGCCACTACTTGGGCCTTCATTGGAAGCGGCAGAAATATAATCTTCTAAATTCTCGGTTTTTCCTGCAAGAGTTTCGACCTGGGATCCTACTGGCTCTTGTAGTGACTTTGTATTTACCTTACTAATGGCTAGTTCTTTGGGAAACGATGCCCAGTCTTCGACGATAATTTCACCTGGCGATAGCTCGTCGGAAGCCCCCACAGGTGAGTTAGCCTTGCCTCCGCCAGTAAATGTCTCGCTCACTTGAGGCTCTGTCGCTTCGGGGCTGGAGAGCCTCAACCCCTCTAGTCTCTTCACGAGCTGGTTCCGAAATCCTGGATCTGCGCAGCGTTTGATAGCCCTAATAAATGTGGCGTTGACATCTTTTGGTTCTTCCAGGGGATTGAATTCCGGAGATCCAGCTTGGATTATAGCATGCACGGATTGCCGATACGTGGGAGCTGCGATGCTCGACATTGTTAACTTCAAAGCAATTACTGCTTGAAAAAATCTTGCACAGGCGTTGTACCTACCAGTATATTTCCTTAAAACCGACTCCCAGTTATTATCCATAGCCGTTCTCCCTATCAGTTCCTCCATTTTGGATAGATAGTCAAAATCGAGAGCACTACAACATATAAGTGGTAGTTAGTGATATATCGATATAATTGAAGCGAATCCGACCCCTTCAGTTAGAAAGCTTTCAATCTTGGTTATGAGAGTGTGTAGATATGCTACTACGGACCTGACATCTCTCGGGTATTGTGCAGTTAAGTCCCGAAGTTCCCAAAATCTGATGGGATCAAATTGGAACAGACTACTCGCGAAGCTCTTCTCTAAACTTGCGTCATTCAGATTATCTGAGGCACTATGGTCTAAGACCGTTATGAGCGGTTCATAATCTTGGAAGTCAGGAACGCAACTACGCCCAGTTGCGTTTTCGGGTTTGTAATCGAGCGAACTCGGTTGATTTAGTTGTAATATTGATCCTCCTTCCACTCCCCGGGTGTCGATCTGTGCCCTCGAATCAATAATCTGTTTCTGCGGAATTTGCAAGCTTTGTTTTTGAGGCCATATTCCGTCCATCCGCTCGAACAGCGCCGATATTTTATCTTTATCTGGACATGAATCTAGATCTGCATAGTGATATGTAGCTGGGGTGGTATTATTATTGCATTTCCCTAACGACTTGCCGTTACGATATGTACTGCCCATGGCATCGGTGACGTAATTTTCAGGCGATACATCGACGGCTCACGCGGAGGTGTGCCTATAATGGCTGTATTATTTGCATATATTTGTAACTTTGTCTTTGTAAACTAGTGCGAAGGTAGCTAGGTTTGATATCTACTCTTCTCGGAGGATATAGGAAACGTACCATATACATCAATACTAGTTATAATTCTAGATCTATCGGAATGGAATTGAATGGTTGTCGGGGGGGGGGGGGGGGTTCGTACGTCAATAGTCCAAGGTCGAAACTTATAAGCTTAAGCTCTTGCTTATATAGAAATTAGGGAGCTGGGTGTCGAGGATCTCGGAATGCCGGATACTGTATTCTTTACTTAAATGCGATATCTACCCAAATAGTCGCCTGCGTTCCATCGCAAGGAGCGATAGTCTCGAGTCCGAATTGGGGATTCTGCTAGCTTGGCAGCATAGGATGGATCCTGCGGGGCCGAGATCAAACCTTGCATATCGCACAGGGCTGACCATATTCGATACAGATCGCGTAGAATCTGGGTCAAGTGTCTTGGTTGAAGGTATCATACCCTTGTAGGCCTTATGGTCAGAGCTCTTAAAGATGATTCTTTCACGTATCGGCAAATTGGACCTCTGTTTCCTATGTACCGAGAAACTGCCAAACCTGCCTTTAACTCGCGAGACTGTATGAAGTTTTCTTACACCAGAAATTCAGTATCCATGGATCTACATGCAGCGTATCTACGATGCCTCACGATATCATAAGAATTTCCACTAATATAGTTTGTATTTCATTCCTTATCTTTAATAGCATACAGGTCAGAAGTCATCTATCTCTCTCGCATCCCCATTTTAAAGGAAACGAAATACCACATGCAACTGACCCTTCCGTCGTAATAAAAATCAACCGCATCCACCACATCAATGACTGTGCCTTGAGTAGTCGATAAAAAGACCCATTTCGGCTCCCATAGTGATTTAGTCTACCAGCAAGTTTCAAAGCAGAAAATCGAGAGAAGAAGAAATAAGCATAGTCTCATCAACGAAATAACACCAACCTCCACCGAACGCCCTTGACAGGTTAAAAATGATTGGAAGGAGAGAAAAAGGAATAGACAGGCACACGTATAAACGAGAAACACCTTTGTAAAGAAGAAGAAACTCCATTGAAGAAACGCGAAAACATTATCGTAAAACGATGAACAGAGCCATTTCATTAGAGTATAAGAGAGTAGAAGGGATGCTTATCAGGTTATAGTAATCCTTTAAACCTCATGGAGCAAATAAAGCACCTCCCATGAAGCTAAACCCCAGATAACGCCGGATGCCACATCTATATAACCCAGCGAGAAAATTTTGCATTGAGAAAGAAATGAAGAAACAAGAAGGTTGAGAGAATCCAGGATATCCGTAGACTTGTTAGGAATATTAGGAGGGTCGAAAAAGGTAGCCATCTACGGAATTGGAGGAATGAAAAAACATTCAAAAGGCGAGCAGAGTGGGTATAATAAAAAGTTGAAAGCAGAAATATGCAGAATGGGGAATCATTAAAAACGAAAAAGTAGACAACCAGCGGGGGATAGGGAATTGTTATTAGAGAGGTCGACCCACTTCATATCGGGGATGACTTGCATTAACAGCGCAGATAGTTTATCTCACTAGAGTATAAAATTCTTCTGAGAGATTGGAGATCGTATTGATCGAATAAGAAATTCGGGGGGTTGATGAGGAGCGCGCATCGAGTCAATGAACCGCCAAAGGAAGGCCGGGTCATTGAAAGAAATGTGAGCATATCGGGAGTAAATTCGTAGGCATTTCGTGCTAAAGTCGTTGAAAATTCGTTACCGCAAAGATCGGTTGAAGAGTCGGTAGGTCTGAGGAGGTGGCTAGTTATTGGGGCCCCAGTTCCAGGGAAGGTATTTCTTAATCACCGTTTCCCAGACCCCTCCTTGCTGCTCCTCAGAACCCTCTTCTTGCTCCTCTTGTAGATTGTGATCATTTTCATCAACCGGCTCGTAAGTGCGGACCCTGTTAACCATGGCTTTTTCGTCGGCAGCAGAAAGAACCTTGCGTCGTTTATTGGACCGCTTGGGAGCCTCAGTTGCGGCTACAGCGCTGCTCTCTGGTAAAGAATTGGCATCCGTCTTAACTTGAGCGCGAGTGGCCCGGGTCACACGTTTGACCGTAGCAGCTTGTTCAGCGAGAGGTTGTTCGAGATCATCAGAGGCAGAATCATCAGGGCCGTTAGTCTGAAGTCGGCGACCTTGAAAGCGAGACGAAACTGGGTTTTCGGATTCTTCAGCTAGGGGAGGTGCCTTTCGTTTGTTTCCAGCAGCTTTCGTGTCCGCAGCAGGTGCAGCTGCAGGGACAGTAGCCGAAGCGGTGGGTCCAGCATTGGTGGGAGCATCACCAGTGGCACGCGATCGGGTGAGTCGGCGTGCAGGGTTAGAATCACCTGATGGCTCCGAGCTACTAGGAGTGGATTCCCCGGTACTAATCTTGTTTACCTTCTCAATAGCCTCGAAGTCAATCGGTGCAAGACGTCGCTTCTTTGGCGAGGACTTGGAGCGGTTGTGTAGACGAGTTTTCTCCGGAAGATCGGTGTCAATAATTCGTCTCTTAGCCGATATTTGTTGATTCATCCCGATCGATGGCGTGGCAGGTTGTCCGCTATTGCGATTAGCGGGAGCTGGGGTAACCTCGGCGGCACGTTGTTGCTGTGCTGCGTAGGCATTTTTGACAGACTCTGGAACTGAAGATTGATCAAGAGCATTGGTATACATCTCAGCAAGGATGTCCTGGACCTCTCGTTCGATTTGTTCCTCGATCTCTCTAAGCTTGATCTTTTTGTATTTGGAAGTGAGACTTCTATATTCTTGTGTCTTCTCCAGCTCCGACTTTAGAAATGCATGGCGGTTTGCTGCATCGGCTTCGGTTTCCTTTATCATTTTGAAGATGTCTTTGGGGCTGAACTTCTTCGTAATTTTCCTCTGCGGCTTTGGAGTGGCTGTTTTAGAGCCAGCCATTTTAGAATCCTTTTTGAAATTTGATAAAGATTAGCTTGGTGAACGAGATAATAAATAGTTTCTTTCAAAAAAAGAAGCGGGTTGTAGTATATACCTTAGTTGTGGAATGCGTTTTGCGAGCCCTTTGGCGAGTTTGCTGCTGAGGTTGATTGCTAGTTTGAGGCTCCTCTTTCGGAGTGATGAACTCCTTGGTTTGGGCTTTCGGTTTTCTGCCTGGTTTCTTTCCGAGTTTGCGAGCTGCAGTAGCTTGCTCCTCTAGAAGGATCTGATGAGCTCGAGTCTGTTCGATTGCAAGGTCGGGAGAACTATGCCCATCTCCTTGAGGAGAAGCTTCGCCTCTGTAAAGAGCCCAGGCTTGCTCTGCTTCGCGGTCCGAGGCAGCAATCTCGCGTTGGATGGTGTCATCGATTTTAAGCAATGCGCGCTGCTGCTCCGCCATGGACATTTCTTTATACTTCTGAGTCTTCCTGAGGGCATCCTTGCGATGACGTCGACGGGAGCGAGCGGTCTCACGGATGGTGAACTTTGCAGCTTCGATCCCAGACTTCTTACCGACGATGGTGCGTCGTTTGATGGACTCTGGATGCTCGCTCACCCCACTAGGATTGAGCTTGCCAAAGTTGTACATCTTTTTGGGGGTAAAGAGACGATGCTCTTTGGGATTGGCGTACGGATCACCTTCATCGGCAACGTCGGTGGGAGCGACGACCTTGAGGTTGGTCCGCGGCTTGCCTTGGCCTTGGCCTTTGTTCTTATTGTTCTTATTCTAAACAAAGTCTGTCAGCTACGTGCATTTCAATTGCATTGATTCGACATGCTGGGTGATGTTGGAGGTGGCGATGGCGATGGCACGCTCTGCACGGTTGCAACCGTCGTGAGATGGCTGGCCGTTGCGGAGGTTCGTGTGGTGTGTGTTAATTTGGGTGTGCCACCGCACGCACAACAACAATTTGGCCGAGCAGCAACCAGCCCAAAGAGAGAAAAAATCTCGAGAGCGAGCAGAGGCAGCAAAAAAAAAAAAAAGGTGGCTGAAGAGGGCACTCACAGCAGGCATTGTGCTGGTTCAATCGGTGAGGGCTCGGCACCCTCCAATTGCAGAAGCCGATGGGAGAGACAATGGGGTTAAAATGTCGAGGATATTTAATTTTGCGGAGTGCAGGGTTGCTAGGCGATGGGGGTTGAGGGTGAGGGTGAGGGAGGTTGTTGATTGGAGCGATGGGATCGGGTTGGATGTTGATGTTTGGGAGATGATGCCGAGCGAGCGGTTGTTGCGAGAAGAAAGAAGAGGAGAGCGAGGAAGAGATCAAAGCTGCTGGTTACTGCGTGCGGGCGGCCAGCCAAACGGGGTGGGCGTGCTGGGCGAGCCGTTTAATTAACCTTGATAATTGCCCCCAACTGAAGGAATCTACGCGGACGATAAGACGGAGGAAGGAAGGAGCGTGAAGCAAAAAAATAAATAAAGGATAAATGCTCAAAAGCCACTCGCTGTTCGATCAGCGATTAACTGGCGGATGCGATGCTCTGATTCCCAGTTCCCACGCTGGCGGGAGCATCTGACAGCCGGGCAGTTGACTGGGTCGAGTTAGCGAGAGGGATGTTCGACTAAGTTACCCGTTTGATGATAGCCGATATCAATCTCGATCTGGGCTTGTTACCTCCCACGCGCCCTCAATCGTGAAATTACCTGGCTGACTGGCTGACCGATTGTTGAAGTCTTCCCCCCCGATAACGTTATCCGGATATGTTCTATTATCGCTATTATAGAACCTCGTCTATAGATATTCGCAGCTTGTACACGTTTCTCTCGCAGCACACGCCGGGGTCTGATGTATGGAATCACTCTGCCTGTTAAACGGCCACCAACGTTGCAACACAACGGACCGTACAAACCCTGGCGCAAACGGTATAACGCACGTTGCTATAGTTAAACCAGGTAGGCCCAGTTTAAAACTAGTGGGAAAACTCGCTGGCTAAGCTGCGCATTCTCGACGCAAACTGGAGCCTGTTATAACAATCAATCCGTAAATGGAACACTCACATTCAAGCAGAGTTTGCGAAACATTTCTTGTGTAATCGCTTAACTGCATAAACAGCCCTGCTCTGCAGCTTCCAGAAGCAGACGCGGGAATCTCAAACCGGTGTCTCTGTCGCACACAGCCGTCCGCGGTCTTGGTATTACTGTGAGAAAAGAAGACGTAGAAACAAGAACGAGGAAGAAAAAATTTTCGGACCGGCCCAACCGTGTAGCTACCGTAGGTCCGAAGCAGTGGTAATATGCTCCGTATCAGAGCTCTGGATCCACAGATCGAGCAGCCCCCTTCAGCGGCCGAAACGGCATATTGATATACTCGTGACATCTCAGGTTACTGTAACCCAGCTTCCCCTCCCAACGCATATTCCCTCTGTCTTTGCAGAATAGAATGCATCGAATGGTGAAAACCAATGGGATTGGTAATTTGCCAATCTACCAAGACCGCTCGATACCACGACGGGGCACATGATGTCCTCCTCGTCATCACCATGAAGGGCAGAATCCAACCGAGCTTGCACCTGCGGCAAGATGCTCGCTTGTGTCCCGCTTCATCGTATTTCGATTCCGTCCGAACCAGCACAACGCAGCGTGCCTCGATTGGCCGGCAGTCCAACAGCCTGCCTGGCCCGCTCGAACAGGACGCAGAACAGGCCAATCACCCGCAGGGGCCCTCCTGCAAAAACGGGGATGCCACGGCGCCTAACCTGCTGTACAGCATTGCCTGCCAAACTCGCAGCACAGCAGCACAGTACCAAAAAATACCAAGCCTAAGCACCAAGAGATAGCGGAAAAGGTACAGCCAAGGACGAACTCCGTTTGTGCGGGAACCCAATCTTGCAAATGTTGTCGCAGAAGTCACCTTCAGGTACTCGCTCTTGTTCGTGGTGTGTGCCTAATTGGTCCAGTCGCTAGCCCACTCGGTCCACAAAGGAGCCTGCTTAGCATGCTAACAGGCCCGGCGGCTGTATCCCGCACAGCGATTGGACAGTCCGGACCAGGCTCGAACTCAAGACAAGCCGTTTTATTTGATGCGGGGATTTTATTTGGCATTTTTTCGCTTTTCCTAGCGGGCAAAGCAGGAACTCGAGCAAGGAACCTACCGTCAGTAGCCACTAAACTCCTACGGCGGCGCCCCGGCCTCGTGGGAAGGTGATCGTATCTGACAAGAGGCTCTCTTCCCCTTCCTGATGCTTCACCATCCAAACTTGCATTTCCCGTGCCTCGTTTCCCTCTTCTCTGCATATAGCAAGTACTTAAAGTACTTTCGCCCCTTTCCCTTGAACGTACATGCACTACATATGTACCTGGCCCTTCGTTACCAAATCCACCACCCCTCTTACTGTAGTCCTTTTTTTATCGCGAACTAGGGGGGGCCAGCATCATCAACCGCTCGCTAAACCACAACCAAAATTATCACGGTAAAAGAGGCGAGATCTCCCAGTACAAACGAAACCCGGTTTTTAGGGCAGGACGGCCGTCAAGGAGAGGAATCAAACGAGAAACCCGATCCGAGTAGAGTAGCAATGTCAGAAGCTGCAATACGGCGAGCGACGAGCATACGGTTGCAGAGCAACCT
This sequence comes from Dactylellina haptotyla, assembly GCA_031310005.1. Taxonomy (NCBI): domain Eukaryota; kingdom Fungi; phylum Ascomycota; class Orbiliomycetes; order Orbiliales; family Orbiliaceae; genus Dactylellina; species Dactylellina haptotyla. The sequence continues at coordinate 7,271,250 of CM062379.1, read as the reverse complement.
CACGCGCGCGAACAGCGGTAAAGATGGCAGGCAATTGTAGGTTTCCCCACCGACGTTTTTTCTTTGCTGCAGTGGAACTGGTGCACGGCAGATCCACGCATTGGGCGAAACCTAGGAATAAGTGATATAAGGCAGCTATAGCTAATTCAATCCCTTTTTCTACTGTCCGCTGCAGGCTCGACGCAATCGCCGATGTCCACTACTTCATATCCGTCCCGGAAGAGCGGCCGTCGCACGCAACATTCGAGAGGGGCACTAAAGTTGGATTGTTCCTGAAGGAAGATACCGGCCGGATACGGATACGATTTGTCGACGCAAATGACCCAAAGGGATGCTCGCTGAGCGGAGGTAAGTCGGCTTTCCTATCGAGCTTTGGAGGTGAGATCTAGCTGTAAGCTAATTGCGCCGGATTGTGTATACAGATCTCTCGGTACTGCGCCTGGAATTCGGAAATGACCAAGAATGCTTCGTTAGAGCCGAAATCGACTATGGTGATGACCAAGGCCGAGCCCTAGGAAGCGACTGGATGGTCGCTGCGCCGGACGAGAACAACGAGGGGATGCATAACTGGCGACCTTTCTGCGTGGATATATACTTTTGGAAACACTCTAGTAAGCTCCACCCATGAATAATTCTCGAGTAAACCGCATTCTTACATGGTGGAACTGGGTATAGTGGCGGATTTCTTTGTCCGAATAGTCGACGAGTACCAGAAACGACTACAAACGCAGGCCGAAGCTGCGGCCCTGGCGGCAGAGGCGGAAGCGAAACGGATGGCGAGTATACGAGAACATACGCCTTCAAGGTCGCCGAGTAATCGGGTGCCTCCACCGAATCGCGAGGCGGCCCCGAGGACGCCGTCACCGAAAATCGATACGAAGAGCATCGAAGACGAGGACGAAGAGGAAATCTGGAAAAAGTGGGTACTGACGGTCACTACGGTCTGAGAGCATAATATTAACCTGCTTTCTAGGAACATCACTTCGGTTGACTGCTTAGATTGCAACAACGGTGAAATCTTCCCGGTTGCTGGCAGTGTGATGGAGTGCCGCGTTATCAAGAACCAGACGAACAAGACTACCAAGATTCTGATATCGGCACCGATCGAGGGTGGGCATATTAAGCTACGATATACATGTAAGTTATATTGGAGACAACACCTGCAAGGGAATGCGCGCGAGACTGATCGCTTCAATAGTAACGGACAAGAGCTTCCCTTACCAACTACCGGAATCCACCGTACAAGTCAGATTCATGCTGGTAGAGAAGATTCTCACAGTCAACCCCGGCGCTAGCATGGATGCCATCAAAAGTGCGGCCCCGCTGGATAGCCCTATCTTCCAATTTGAGCAGGAAGAGCACGCACAGATATTCCTAGAGAGTTTACGAGGCGAACAGCTGCTCTTCAACGGAACTGTCGACTGGGTACGGTCGACGAGGGAGCCCAAGGATGGCGAGGCATCAACTGCTGGTCCGCATCCCGCGAACTTCTCTTGTGCAGACGACAGAAGGATTCAGCTATGGGAGAATGAGCTCGGTTTCATTAACATTGTGTTTCACAGGCAGTTCCACCTCGTGTCGGCTTTTGGTAGGTGTTTTACCCACCCTTTCATTACCCACCCTTTCATTAAACACCCAATACTAACGATGTAATTAGTTGCTCCAAGTACCCAGGTGGAGGTCGAAGCTGACAAGGACACATTAAGAGTCTCTGGAATCAAAGTCAGAAAGCTCGAAAAATCACCGAACATGGATGCCAAGGAGCCCTGGAACACAGAAGGGAACGCCGCGATCTTGAAGCTGAGATTCACTGGAAAAGACCGTACGTTATCATTACCACCACCATAACTCGAAACCTTACTAACGTCATTTGCAGAGGTTACCCAATTCCGAGATGCTGTATTGAGACACCGAGATGCCACAGCTATCCTCTACCCCGAGGTTGCGAGAACGATTGCAAAATCCATCACTCAAGAGACACCGGAAACAAAGGTTCCACCGCCGCCTCCACCAGAATTCCGCCACGGACGGTCAATGTCGACTTCCTCTGCCGTTCCCCCACCACCACCTTCTCTCCCCAATTCCCCCCCACAACAGTTCCCACAATCTCCACAGTCTCCAGGACCTCACCAGACCTCCTTCTCACAGTACGCTATTGGCCACTCACAATCCGTACGAGTTACACGTCCACCACCCCTACCGATGTTCCCAAATCAACCAGGCTTTCTTCCAAACTCAATCCACAGCCCTCGATTCCAAACTGCCCAACCGAGCCCGATGACTGGCACTTTCGCTCCAAGCGGCCTCAGCTCCTTCCCAATCTCTAACTTCCCCTCTCCTCCCGGTGCAAATACTGTTGCGATGCCGTACCAATCCCCAGCTGCAGTCGCAAGCGCAGCTCTTCCGCAGATCACACCAATGCAGAATTCAGGCTACTTCCCAACCACAATAACACCCATGACCCCGGGCCTACCATCTGCTAAATTCCCACCGCCGATTCAAACCTCCATGGTGATAACATCAGCACAGGCACAGGCAGCACAGGCAGCACAGGCAGCTCAACCGCCCAGTACCCCCATCCGAGAACATATGCGCCAGCCATCCTTCGCGAATCGCAGTGAAACGATAGCGGAAAACGCGCAGCTAGAACCCGTTGAACTGCCAGCTTCTTTCCCGGATGACGTTGATACCAAGCCGATTGATAACAGAAGAGAAGCGGCTGCAGCACTTCGGAGAGAGGGAAGCGTCAGACGGTTCCCAAAGGATGGTGATACCCTGGAAGAACAAGTGGGATATAATCCTCTAGGTGGAAATGTGTCTATCCCGCTCCCACCACCTGGTGCTCGGCCCACAACTAGTGGAGAGGGAGGAAGCGGTGGAAAGATGTCGCGAGTATGGAAGAAGTTGAAGTAAACTTGTGTTTTACAGCTTCGAAGTTGTTCTATTCATTATCTATATTTTTTTCTCTTCACTTCGTTTCGAGTATATTTTTCCAACCTCATATCTTGTATTTGTCTTTATCTCTTTTGGAACATCTTGGAGTCTTTTTTCTTTTTGGAGCTTTACTTTTTGGATTCCCGGCGTCCTTAAGCGGCATAGTATTCTGCGGATTCCAGAACTTCATGTTAATTGTATTTATCATTTTCACCCGCTTACTCGGAACAGATACGGGAGCGCATGTAATTATATACCTTTCTCTCTTCTGAACTGTCAAATTACATAGCATCATTGCAATAACCTTTCAAGACATCTAAATATAACTTTAAAGTTGCGTTGAGTGCTTGCCATTGACGTCGGGCCAAAACCTGCCCAACCCTGTCTGATTGCGCAGATATCCGCGTTTCACAGCTGCAACCAAACTAGGATAGAGCATCAACTTGCATTCCGAACGTCGCACGAGATAATAATATTAAAAAAGATAGCCTGGGAGATGGTGATATAAAATGCCGAAGGGCACCAACCCCTCTCTATAATTTATTCCTTATGATACGCCCATCTCCTTTCCCTGCCTTGTCCGCCAGTTCTCGATCTCCATTCTATTCTTATCGTCTTTCCCAAAGCCCGACTTGCCAGTTCAAGCTCAACATCATCCGAATTATCTCAACCGCGAAGATGGCTACTAGTACCTCTCAAAATGAGCGGACTTACGCTGCAAGTTCCCCCAATAGCTAATATATGTCGATTGAGACGTATTAATTGTACGTGTATTTTAATATGCTGATAAAGAATAGGATGCCGTCACCGCTCTAAACGGGCTCCAAACAAACTTTGCATCACTCGATGCCGCCCGCAAGAATCCAAACATGAACCTGAGGTCTCTGCCTGAAATGGTCGAATACTTTCGCAGGGCCGGGTACAAGGTTAGCTAGCTCGACCGTTCCGGTTTTCTGCCTCTGCAAAATATGCAACGTCTACAACACAATTTCCTCATTTCATTCATATTTTCCATGTATCTTGACCTTCATGATTCAAAAGAGGACTACATGACTAATATGCATCGATTACCCCCTCCACCGGGATTATATATGCTATATACGTATTTTTAGCCTTCAGACTTCAACAAACTAAATATCCTCCATGTAGCCGGCACGAAAGGCAAAGGGTCAACATGCGCCTTCATAACCTCCATCTTAAGACAATATTCTCAATCCCCCAGCACGACTGCGACTACTCCCTTCCCGACAAAAATAGGCACATACACCTCTCCGCACCTTAAAGCAGTCCGCGAACGGATCCAAATAGACGGCAAACCGATCTCCGAAGCGCTATTCACCAAATACTTTTTCGAACTCTACGACCGTCTCGACGCCGCGCGGAAGGAAATCGCCAGTCCGGTGGAGGAGTCCGGCGGGTCGATGCCGAGTTATTTCCGGTTTCTGACGATGCTCGCGTTACACGTGTACGTTAGAGAAGGGGTGGATAGTGCCGTGTTGGAGGTCGGGGTCGGCGGGGAGTACGATTCTACTAATATTGTGGAGCGGCCGACGGTGACGGGAATTACGAAGCTCGGGATAGATCATGTCCTCGTGCTCGGGGAGACGCTGGGGAAGATCGCGTGGCATAAAGCGGGAATATTTAAGCGGGGGAGTAAAGGGTTTAGTGTGCCGCAGGAGGATGAGGGGATGAGAGTTATTAAGGAGAGGGCTGAGGAGAAGGGGGTGGAGTTTAAGGAGGTTAAAGTCTTGAAGGCTGTTGAGGGGATTAAGTTGGGATTGGCGGGGGAGTTTCAAAAGGGGAATGCGAGTTTGGCGGTGAAGATGGTCGAGGAGCATATGAAGAGATGTGGGGCGGAGATTACAGTTGGTGATGGGACAGCGCTGCCAGAGGAGATGAAAGCCGGGTTAGAGAAGGCTGTATGGAAGGGACGGTGTCAGATTATTGAGGAGGAGGGGGTTCAGTGGTGTTTAGACGGGGCGCATACGAAGGAGAGTATTGTGGAAGCTGGCAAGTGGTTTGCGTCTGTGGGTGAGAGAAGGTATGTGTTCCTCTTACTGCGAAGAAATCTTGATTATTGCTTAATGATATAAATACAGGGAGTACAAGGATATCGTCCTTCTGTTCAACCAACAGACGAGGGACGCCGAACAGCTCGCTAGGGATCTAAATGAGATCCTCAAGGTGCAGCTTGGGGGCGACGTCTTCACCCACGTTTACTTCACAACAAACCGGACTTACAGCGATCATACATACAAGCCTGGTATGCCTATCTATAGAATATGTGTTTTGGGACTTGGAACTAATTCGAATTCCGCAGATTTGCTTAGCATTAATGTCAGCAGTTCAGCCGTGGACACTCTCCGAGTGCAGAAAGGACTCGCGAAAGCTTGGGAGTCAACTGGCAGCAAGGCAGAGGTTCACGTTATGGAGACCATTCAAGATACCGTAAAAGCTATCAGGGCGCTAGAAGGCAAGACACAGGTTCTGGTCACCGGCTCTCTGCATTTGGTCGGTGGTTTCTTGGAGGTGGTAGAGGACGGCGACGACGCGAGTGCGATTATCCCAAACTAGTCGCATTAACTCTCGGATTGTCTGAGAAGGGCAGGTTATCTTCAACGTGTTATTAGCGAAAGGGAAACCTAAAGGCATTCTAGTTTTAGGTTAGTCGCGATGTTCAACCATCACAGGTTTAATAATAAAAATGTAGTATAGTATTCTCGAATCCAGGGTTATCACTGGCACTCCCTTCTTCTGTGAGATTTTATTTTGACGAAAATGAAAACGATGATATCTAGACGCCAATGAGAACCAAATGTCCAACGAAATCAACCATAACGCCAAAATTATCTACATGAATGCTCCGATCGCTGTAAAGTACTAAATGAAGACAAATCGCATGCTAGTCCAGCTAGCCGATATATTAGACTGATACGGCGTCGGCCATGGGCGTGTCGAAGGACGCATTGAAAGGTTCTTCTTCCACTGGAGGGTCTTCAATGAAACATCCAATACCCGAGAAGGCTTCGAAGATCGCGCGCTCGCAATACTGAGACACGAGATATCCGCCTGCAAGCATGGATTTGTCGTTGAGTGCTCCATCCAGCCATCTAATAAATGTTAGTATGATCAATACTAAGCTCCATATGTGAAAATAGGGTCGAAAAACATACGGATTGTCGTATTTCTCTCTGTAAACGAAATACTTGTTGGTCTCGTCGTATCCGTCCACGGGATCGTAAGGTTTATGAGGTTCGTTATCTGTCGGTTTGTTGAGATTCGCCAGGAACTGGAAGGCGGGTGCGTTCCTCGCCGCTTCAAGCTCCCTAGCTCTTCGCTCCTGGTTCTCCTTCCGCATCGAGCTCTTCTTCCTCGCTTGCTTGTTGACCTTTGCGACCTCGGCGTCCGGATTGTCGGCTTCCAAGGCCTTGAGGAGGTTCGCCTTATGCTCGATCTTGTCTCTCTTCGCTTCGGCTTCGATCTCATCTTCAAGTTCTCTCGCACGACGATGTTGCTCTCGATCGAAGTCGCGTTGGGCTTGTACGAACTGTGCTTCCTGGGCTGATTTTGCGGCATTCTGGAGAATGCTGGCTTTATTGGATTGTTCGAAGGCTACGATCTTGGCTTCGGTGGAGGAGAGGTCGACGCTGTTTATCAGATTGAAGGTTACGGTTTCAACTTCTTCGAGGTAGTCGTTGAACTCCTTCAAGGAGGGAAAGTCTTCCTGTCTCTTATTAAAGCTATCCGGAACATGTTAGTCAGCCGCCACCACTATCAATTCATCTACGAAAGGCGTTAAGAGAGCTGAGAAACATACGTCTTGGCTATCCGCTTCCGAACATCGACCTCCCTCTCGACCTGAATATCCTCAAACGTCTGCCTCCTAAATTTCTGCTTCCTGAGAATCTTATCGCATCCGACAACGGGGCATTGCGAAGGGCCCTGGGAGAACAATCGGTCGACGCAGGACTCGCACATCTTGTGGTAGCATTCCGGATTGACGAGGAATCGCATGTTCGGATTCAGGTATCGGGAGGACTTGCAGACGGGACATATCTCATCGGCATCCCCGCTACCGCGATTTATGGCGTTCTCGCGGGCGCGGGCAATAGCAGCCGCGGTAGCGGAGCTGCTGGCATTGAGGAACGGCATGGCGGCGAGTGTCTAAAGGAGTGGAATCACAGGAAGGATGGAGGTGGAGGTGGAGTGGAGGTGGACATGTCGCGGCGAGGTTGGCGATGGAGTCGTTGTTGGTAATGTAATACAAGTCCGCTAACCAAAACGGAGCGGAGACAAGCGCGGTCCAGATCCTTCTGATTTTTAAGCCGCCAAAACTTAAGACACCAAAAATTTCTAGTCGCCTGCAACCTCCACCACTCTTTGTCACCACTCATCGTCACCGCCAACCGACAAGATGGACACGGTCGAAGTCACAGAGAAGCAGCGAAAGCAGCTGGAGGAGTCCGTCATCAAGCTCCGCAAGGCACTCAAGCACTGGCAGGTCCACTCCGCCGAATACGAAGGCCTCAAGGAAGAAATCCTCGCGCTCCCCAAAACCGCCACTCGCGACGACATCCTCGCAATCGCAGACGACTTTGGCGGCGATGTGATCACTCGAGAGGAAATTACATCCTTCCTGGGGGACAAGGAAGGCATCAAACGACGCCCGGTCCAGGTTGCAGAGGCGGTACGACATCGAATAGACTGTTAGTTGACCCAACTGTTTTGCTCCGGTCCCCGCCTTGCGATCGCCAACAAAAAGCTTATGCTTCTAGATGTTCAAGAAAATATCGACAAGATCGAGAAGCAACTAGAACTTGGCGAAACTACCCTCGACAACGTACGGGTCATCGAGAACTCCGGGCAGTTGACCAACGAGGAGGGTCTCCCGGTGATGGACATCAGAGAGGAGCTGGACGACAAGGGCAAGATCATCAGTGCGTCCAAACTCTAGATATGGATTTGAGTGGGTATAGAATCTAATAAGATGGATAGAATCGGATGTAAATCCCGCCGCTGGCGGTTCGGCGCAACCGTTCAACGTCCAAGCTGCGATCGAAAGCTTCCAACCCCTCGTCGATACACTAGCCAAAAAGCAAAAGGACAAGGAGGATGCCACGAAGTCTGAGGGAAAACCCAAGGAAAAGCACAAACAGGCGCCTTCTTCCTCGCCATCGTCGTCAAAGCCTCCTTCATCTGCGAAACCGCCCACCACAGCACTAGCTAAGAAAGTCCCAACCAAAGATCAGATCCAACAAAAGCCGAAACCTGCGCCGAAGCCCCAAACGCGAACACCAAAACGTATCCAGGCTACGGAAAAGGAATACTCGTCGCAGTCTGGTATGGTGCTCACAGAGAAGAGGGTTAAACCTGGACTAGTTCCAGATGTCAAAGAAAAGGCTCCAGCCCCGATAAAAGAGGAAGGGCCATCAATCAAGGAGATCGTTGCCGCTCCTCCGGAACCGACATCCTTCATCACAAGCGATGAGCAGCTCAAAGAAGCTGCGAAGAAGGAAGGAGTCGCAAGGATTCGGATCTTGGAAGACGACGAAGATGAAGACTCCGACGCTTCTGATGATCCATTTGAGAACCTCCCAGAAGTTGAGGAAACGGAAGAAGAAAGACTGATGAGGGAGGAAATGATCAAATACAACATGAGAGAGATGAACAATATCGTAGCAGAAATCGAATTGGACGAGGAGGATGACGAGGAGGATGACGATGATTACGATTATGACGACGACGATGACGACGACGACGGGACGGATGACGACGAGGATGACCAATGGGGGCGTTCCAAGGGCCAGCTCGTTTCCGATAGGGTGCGACGAGAAATGATGAAGTTACAAAAGAAAATTGAGGCAAGGGAGAAGGCGGCGCAAGTTGCCGCAGAAGTTAAATCCGAACCAACAGACGCGTCGATCAAACCAGTCACTACAGTTGAAGCTCCTTCGGAAGTACCGAAGAAGGAAAAGAAAAAGTCAACCGAGAAGAAAGGCGTTCGTTTTGCGGAGGATTTGGATATAGCACCTGCCCCAGCACCAATTATCAAACCACCTTCAAATGCATCGGAACTCGTCAGAGACGGGTTTGATAATGAAGATATCGACCCAAGCATCCTGGACATGGTGTTCGGTCCCGGCACCAAAGATCAAGAGGAAAGATACTTCCAAAATTCAACAGAAGAGCCGAAGAAGAAACTCCCATCGCTATTCAAAGCTGCGAGACAAGTCCAAAAAGTGCAGGAGCAGGTAGACATGGAAAAATCAACTGGAAAGAAGGCTCCAAAACCTAAAGTCGCAGAACCCCAAGCCGCCCCGAGTCCTGGTTCTTACGAAATTATAGAGCGGACGGTATCAATGGGAGCACCGACACCGCCGATGGCGCCGAAAGTTACAGGTAAAATGCCACTACGAAAGACCGCCGCATCGAAGTCCAATACCTCAAAATCAGCATCAAAAAATGCAGAATCCGAAGAACCATCAGTACTAGACCCCTTAGGCGACGAACTCTCCGACGAGGACCGCCCTATAATGGCGTCCTCGGTCATCGAACGTGCACCAACATGGCAGAAACCGTTTGACCCGGCAGCGCCAACAACACCCACGCAAAGGACACCGCGAGCACCAGACGAACTGGACCCCGATTTCCACCAGCGCGAAGTCACAGATGCGTACTTCGCCATGAGAAACAAATTAATACAACGGCAAGGTGGGTATGTGGAGTCAGAGGAAGAGAAAACGATCGTCCCCATTGATGAGAATCTGGATAAGAGGAAAGTCAGCCGCTTTAAAGCTGGCAGGGTAAAGAACCAATTGCCTTGATAGCAAGAAGGGGTGCAGAATATATTGTACATAGTTCTATCTGACAATAGAAGCATGAGTTTCGATGTTAGTCCTTCGTAGTCTATCGCGAGTTCGTGAGGATTTCATAACGCGTATGGAGCTTCTGCCATCGGTCAGTTGGGTTAACATCCATTTTGATCGGTTGATCGATGAGCACTCATGTTTTGGGCTGAGTAGAAGAAATTCTATTCTCACCCATTACGGTTTCTGTTTTGAAACAAAAAAGTTCCCAGAAGAAAGTAGTATTTATGGCGCTTAAAATGTATACCTCTGTTCAGTAGGTTTACTTTTCGTTTCACGCCAAACATTATAACCTGTTCTCTTTTAATTCTCTCACTTGGATTATAGAAATTTTTTAAAAACAAATACTGTTTGGTAATAAAACTTTTTTTATTATTCGAACCATTCTAATCTGAACCGTCAAAGTGAAGAAGGTAAATAAAATGATATGATTTGTCCTTATGAACAAGAAAACTCTGACCATTGGTCTTTCCTTCGGTTTGGTATCCAATTTTTTGATGCATCGTGTAGGATGCTCATTATGATCGATTTCAATCTTGTGATAGCAGAGTGGACGTTGTTCAGTATGTCTGTGCGCAGATGTATCTGTTGCGCATGGTGATGAAACAGCAGATTCGCAGCGGGGTTGACCCCAGACGTATGATAGGTAATATGATAGGTATACAGGAAGAAGAGATGGCCTGGAAAAAGGCATACAAAAAAGAAAGAATAATACGAGAAACTTTCGTGGTAACAAAGTAGAAAAAAAGTCGTCCCATGCTTGTATTTTAACCCTGAAGAAATAACCATTTAAAAAAAAGCGGAGTAGGAAAAAATAATCTGAAAAGCCATGAAAAATCCTCCAAATTTTTGCGCCGGGGTATATGATTCCCACTCAAGCAGTGACCCAAAAAAAAAAAAAAAAGAAGCTAAATAAAATACCGAAAGAAATGATAACGTAAAGCGAGGGCGGAGAATAGAGTGCAAGAAATATTTGGGAGGAAAGGATAGGGGTAATTAAAATAATAAACCCGAGAGACGAAATACTTTTTTTTGGTGCTTAGATGAACGAAAACGAGCGAAGCCGGAAAACCAGAACAAGGAAATTTGAAAAAGTCGCTGTTATGATATAAGAAGATGTACGATTATGATGCGCATCCTCAAACCATTAAATATTCCCAATTCTTCTCCTTCATAACTTGACGCCACGGAACAAGTTGGAACGGATCCGGCGTCCATTGACGAGACCATATTTCCGTCAGGATCTTGTCAACGTTACCTAGGTTTCCGTACTTTGCCATGTGTGGTATCTTCTTTAATCTCGTTGAAATTGCATTTTGATGCTGTACTTTTATCGCCAAAGACCCCACGATCAGTAGTGGGGATATTATTGAACGTTCGTAACCCATGTAAAGATTTGGGATAAAATTAATAACCGCTAACAGCTCTTCTAGAAGAGACTGGCATTCGGCATCGTATTGGTTAAACCCGTAAACAACAATGCGTAGATAAACCCTAGCCATTATCCGGAATGCCTCGGTGACAGCTTTGCGGAAAGTGACGCGGTCTTCGATTAATTTGTTCGTGCTCTCATTGACAAACATGTCACCTGCGTCGGTATCCGTGGGTGAAGTGGGACCGTGGTGATGAGATTGAGAGTCTAAGCCGGTGAAACTGGAGTTTCGCCTGACTATGCCATCGACGACCTCGTTGACATCTGATGATGGGTCTTCATCAGCGTAAGAGAGATCATCCTCGTCGTCGAAATCGGATTCAAAATCATTATCGAACTCGTTATCGTCACCAAAGTCACTCTCAGAATAGTCAACCTCGTCTCCCTGCGGCGATGTGTGCACCGAGTTGTAGTTCCAGTAATTATATTCTGGTCCGGAGCGGGGACTCCGACTGGACAGGTCGCTGATCGCAAGACGCTGCAGCTCTCGATCGAGAAGGACTGCTCTGCGTACCAGCTCCGCCTGGAGCACCTGCCAGGGTTGTGTTGGCAGATTTTCGAACTTCCAGTTTTCGAGGCATGTGATTTCCGATATAAGGTAAAGGACGGAATCCTCGCAGCCCGTCATTTCGACCAGGCGGTTAACTTGATTGCGTGATTCTGGCAGGTAAAATAAAATATTCCGATAAAAGTTTGCGAAGACAGGGTTTGCTCCAGTAGTTATGGAGGAGAGAATATCGAGCCAGAGAACCCGCGAGTATATGAACCACTGACCGGGGTGTGTTGGCTGCTTCACGCACCAGTTCAAGAGCGTAACACAGTCTGTGGCCGCCTTGACGTGGACTTGCCAGTCCGTCCTTCTAGAAAAGACCTCGAATGAGATGAGGGCACAGACTGTGGCAAGGATTTTGATGCGTTCCCCGTCCTGCGAGCTATTTGTAACTTGCTTTTTGAGTGACTTTAAGCTTCTCTGACGGTGCCTGTACACTTCGGTCACCAGTGCCTTCCGGTGAGTTTCAGAGATATTGGTCGCAGTTAGATGCAGTGCAGTGCTACTCAGGCAGCCGTGTAAGAAAGATTTGTTATCTTTGAACATTGGCAGGATGAGAGCATCGTTGTACTGGACAACCTGCTCATCGGACAGAGCCCGATAGGTTACACCAAATATTGTACGCAGGTATAGGTTCGCGAGATTCAGTTCCAGTTTGCTGTCGGTCTGGATTTGCAAATCTGAGAACTGGAAATAAGAAATGGGTCCTGTTTTGGAACTATATCGCGTGATTTGGTTCTGGGAGGACGAGTCTCCGGAGTCCATGTCCACATCCATATCAACATCTTCGTTATCCTCTTCTTTTATCGTAGTCTCTGCCGAGGGAGCTCTTGTGGATTCCCTGGATAGGAGAGGATCGGTTGCAGGAGGGGAGAGAGTATGCGCGTGCTGTTGTAGAGGTGGGAAGCCATTGACTGCCCAATGCATATTCCTCATGTTGAAAGGTGAGAATTCCAACGTAGCATCCTCCGGCGACGACGCCGAAAACGTAGAGAAGTCATGGTCGCCCAGGTTCACGGGCAGAGATATAGCTGGGAACTGCTTCGGTCTAGCAAATGCAGACTCGTTGGCTACGTCAATGTTGGTTGTTGGTGGCGGCGTAAGGGGCTTCGTCGGGGTCCTGGGCTTCTGCGAGGGAACCTGCGGTTTGTTCGGGTCCTGATTCTTCTTTCTCCTCCTGCTTCGTCTTACCATCTGCCTCTTGATCTCGAGTTTCTTCTCAGAAGCCTTTTCGGGGTCTTTCATCCAGACGGGCTGACCGTCGTAGCCGTCACATGTTAACCTGAGGTGCGAGCACTGCTCGCAGGCAGGACGGGCTTCGTCACACTTCTTCTTGCGGAAGCGACAGGTCCAGCAGCCTATAATTGTAGAGATGCAAAAAAAATGGGCGCGCGCTGTTAGAGATGCATTTATCCTACCCGGCCGCCGGCGGGTTTAGTCTGGACGAGGTGCAATGGGATATGCATCGCTCGCCAAAGCGCAGAGGCTAAATTCAAGGTCCGAGACGACCTACCTGTCCGCGTCCGCACATGTCTGGTGTTGCCCCCCGCCGACGACGACATTTCGTATTTCTGTTCTACTATCTTATAGCCCTACGGCTGTGCGCGCTCTCTATCTCTGTCTCTATCTCTCTATCTCTCCTCTGCTCGAGCACGACTCCTCCGCAAGCTCCTGCTGGTGGCAAGCAAAATAGCCTCCTTTCAGCTGAGACCGGCGGGCGTGTTGCGTTTGATGGGGTTGACGGACGGCGTGCGTTGGTGCCAGGCGTGGCAGGCGATCCAACAAACAACAAGAGGCCCGCCACTGGCTGCTGGCTGCTGGCTGGCTGGCGGACTGGACGAAAGGGTGGGCGGGTTCGACGGTTGGATCAGAACCACTGCAGGGGAAAAAAGAAAGAACAAAATTAAATCGTAGCGAGAACGGGATTTATATCTGCACTTATTAAGCTTCCATCACATTGGGAAGAATTTTCCTTTTGATGAGTAAAGTCGGGGAAACGGGGAACGATGGAGTCGTGCAGAGGAAGGACCCAGGTTTCCGGAATTCGAAAGAAGAGGACGAACAAGAGAAACGTCCATGGAATAAGAATCAGTCCTAAGACCCTCCCATGCAGGCCCAGAAGCTGACGTAGTGTGCTTGTGCGGCAGGAATTGATGAATTTTTCTGCTCGAAATGAGAAGGGAAAGAAAAAAGAAACGGCGGGAGAAAAAAGAAAAAGGAGCAAGTAGCAAAGGTGGTAAGTAAGTAACAGCAAGCAAGGACGGACGCCGTCGTAAGTTTTTTTTTTTTTTTCTTCGACGGGCCAGCTACAGAAATGCAAGACCCTGTCGGCGCAGAATCCTTTTTGACGAAGGGAGGGAGCTGGCTGTGACGGGGAGCTTGTGGGTCCCACAACGAGCGAAGTAACAAGACCTTTCCGAGATCGATCACCTCGAGGACCTCTTTTAGAGCTCCCTGGCTGGTCCTTTATATCTCAATCAACGACACTAGGAATAGGTTTTTCCTCCTTTCACGTTCGATAATTTGTAGGATGTACATTCATAATTAACTATCCTTTCGTGTTCCGCCTTAATACGCACTAACGCTATCCCCAATTTTTCATACAAGTACCGTGAGCACTCGACTATCCGGCCCAGATATAACCCTCGCAGCCCGTCCCCAAGCCCCTCGTGAGGCGGGCAACTGACGGACAGCCAAAAAGACAGGCGGCGCACAGGCTGTAATCGAGATCTCGCCGGGTCCCTTTTCGCGGAGCTTATGTCGGGCTAGCCTGCCGGATTTAAAGTTTGTTTTCCTAACGGAGAAGACCCACACTCTGCGAGCCCATCGTCAGTTCCGTGGAGGATGCTCCAGCTTCGCTGGCTGCCTACCTTGGCCGGCATCCAGATCTGTGTCTTCCCACACCCCTCCGCCGTGGCTTTGATGGCTGCCGAGCTCTATCAGGTCTCCCCGTCTTGGGATGTTTCTCTTGTACGGTGTTCTGGGCCTGATTACATTTGAAAGTATTGGGCATGAGCATCTTGTACGACCACCATTTGCATCATGGCCCAAAACTAGCTCCCAACGAATTATATACCTGGGAAGTAATATCATAGAATGGTGAGCACCGACCTTTTTCGATGTCTTGGAATCCCCGTCATCGCTCTTGCGGTTGGGTTCCGTTTGTAACTTTCGACCAAACTGGTAACAGCAATGAGCGAGCGAGTGCCCGACTCGAGCATCCTCTATTGCCAGGATCGTGCCTCAATGTAAGGGATATGCCGGAAAGATTGCCCTCGCGAGAAATTACCTCTTGGTGGCCCCTCTATTATCGTCAGTGCGGCTCAACTTGCTGATTTGTAAGATCACGGCCGAAGCTAAGAAAGCCTGAGAAATAAAATCTTTCCGACGTCCGCACGTACATTTAGTTCTTCGGTTTGCACAGCTATCCAACTCGCGACTATTTTCCCCAACACTTTCACGATCTAAAATACAGGTTTTCTAGACGCGAACACAGCCCTTTAGCACTCCGGCACCCAACGCGGACAAATATACGAAAATGTGATATCAACGATCTCGAAGCCCATAGATTCGGTCGGTGCACCCGACCACCTTACCGGTCGCCACAAGCATCGTGCAGATTCCCCCCCCCCCAAAAAAAAAAAAAAAAAAAAAATCCAAATCCAAAAAATAATCTTAGCTGCATGACTAATGACAGAGAATGCATTACAGTACCACGAGGGTATATCCTAGACACTAAGTAACTCATGTACCGAACGAATTGAGGCCTGCTCCATCCGCAACAAAAATTCAAAACGGCCGGATTCCATGGTGAGCCCGAAACAGAGTTCGCTAACCCGTTTTGTTTGAAGCCCCGGTCAATGTGGAATTTGCCGGTCCGAACGGAATCTCAGGCAGTGGAATCTTTCGCCTCGCGCGCGCACGAGTCATTGTCAATTTATGAGAAACATTCGACTGAAACAAAAAGAGAAAGACCACTTTCGTTCTCAATCTCGCGACCACTCACTGTACTTGGTCAAGGCGTCCAACTCGTGGAAAGATGGCTTGAATGGCTTTCTAGGGTCGTCCTGGAAGGATACGAGCCGAGCTAACAAATTCAGGGAACTTCAAGAGCTAGCTCCTCAAGAACCAAATATCTCGTATGCATAGGGCTGCATGCCGGATTGGCCCCAATTTTGCCTGTTGGTTGCCGAGTGTCGCACACGTTGGACAGATTGCGGCCAAACGCTCCGATAATCTTCGAAAGCGTGGCATACCACTTTTGGGAAATAGTGATGACTGATCATAGTAAATATCGCCAACAAGAGGACATTATTGTGGTTCTTTCGATGCAGGTATAGCTACTTTTCTCAAGGTATCGGCCATTATTCAGGTTCGACTAACGCCTCGTGGAGGGTCGGGGAAAGAGCGGTGATGGTTGAATGGAAGCATGGTTGAATGGAAGCTTGCCAGTTTGAGCTATTAGTCTAGCTCAAAAAGTCATAGATTTACTCAAGTACGACATACCGCATCAAATAGTATCGTCGAGAGATTTCCCGATGACCAAAGCGTCAAAGGAAGAGACGTCAGGTAACAAACTACAACTCATATTTTTTGAAAGAGGAATTTGCCGTCTGTATGCCGGGTAAAAGGATAATATTTTAGAAGAAGAAGATGTTACTGAATTCGATTGTGTGAAATGCAAAATTACCTTTTCTGCAAGGTCCATGGAGAGACATTCCCATGTAGCTGCGGGGCGGGGGAAAGCATTCCTAGGAACCTGGAGGCGGAATAGTCTTTCTCCACCTTCAACGTTGGCACGAGCGTCGTTTATCGTATTTAGTCCGGGGAGAGTAACACAAGATCTATGCCTCTCGAACAACGCTTGTTTTTGCTGCATCATGTTTGGGAGTCGCAGGCGACCTCGAGGCGGAGGCATCCACTAACAAGCACAGGAGCACTGGCCTCTTCAATTGCCTCCTTGTCTCCTCTCCTCCGCACCTGGTGCAGGTTATTATTTTCGCATTCTGAGCTATCCAAAGTAGGATAACAAACCCATCAAATGATATGGCTGCATAGTAGAGACCCTTGTATGACTTGTAAAAGTGTCAAGAATACACGAGAGCGATGCACCAAAAAGAGATCGTCGTGGAATGGTTCCGACTTACGAGACATGATTAATACCGATTACATAAAGCTGAACCTGCTTACAAGTACCTCAAAGGAGGGTTTACAAAACAAAACTAACGTTATGCTAAAAAGTCCCTTGCGTTGAATATGTGATTACCCTGCTTGAAGCCGCGGGCGTAAAACAGAGCAAACCGGATCTGCAGGAAGCATGCATCTAGCATCATCAGGTACATACGAACAGTCCAATGGATGAATGGAGGTAAAGTTGTTTCAAGCATATCTGTCGCAAGCAAAGAAATCTTGGCGCCGAACCACCCGTATCCTTTGGTAGCTTCTTTGTCAACGCAGGAATTGGTTTTCGTCTGATTCACGTCCTTGCATATGCACACTTTGATCTAGCTTGATACAACGAAAACGTGTGTTCAAACTTGCATTTCATATCCGGGTCTCAGTCCACTCAGACCCGGAATCTTTTCCTGGAGTTTTCCGTCCAATATTGTTAAATTACCCAGTTTCCGAGCGCCCCCAGGTCTCAACCACCTGCATACTGCATGCTGCAGTGCTCGTCTCGCAACGTCAGTGGTTGTGGTAATTGAGGTGGTGGTGGTTGTCCTGGGTTTTAGATACAACCTTTCGCTTCTGATCTCGCTAGTACCGGCTCACCGGTTTCTTGTACATACCTTTTTACTCTCTTGATACTTTTAGACAAAAGCCACTTTCTTTTGTGAGACAGTTCGTAACGTCAGATCGTGTGCTATCTGTGTAACCCCCAACGGTCAACGGCGGACAAAATGGTTTAACAAGAAACGGAAGAATTACGTCCGTCTGGCTCGTGTTTACATTTTCGGATTTGCTTTGTACTTCCTCAAAACTCTGGCCTTTTGGGACGAGGCCTGAGCACGAGGGAAAAAGATGTCTGCCTCGGTATCTTTTGGATATAAAATCTTGAAAATAACTTCAAAGTATGTAGATATACTACTGTGTTGGGATATGCGAATGTTACACACTTCGACTTAGTTGTGGTTTATTATGATATGACGGAAAGAAATAACATTAAGGATGTGGGTCCTAATCATAACCCCGATCTTTTGCTCACAGTTAAGATCTGATCTTGCGGTTAACGGATCCACCTAGGAAGATCTCTGATATAACTCCATAACTTATCGGGCGTTTTCCCACGCCTCAAACATAACAAACTCGGTAGTTGGCTTCTCACCCACTAGCGGATCGCGGCTGAACGCCTAGAACTCATCGTCATTGGACGTAAAATGACAGAACAGCAACGCCCTGCTACAATAATAATCCTTTAGCTGGTGGAGCAACGGTGCACCGGTGGGGCTTTTATCAAAGCTTGTGTCCGGGTACCGGGCGTCTCCTAGATCCCTTAGAGGTGGACTCCATATTCGACGGGAAGTATAACCGACGGGATGCCTAGTCTAAATTAGACCCTTACCATATTTGAATAGTTGATCCTGGGTGTGCGACTTGACCAAGGAATTATCTCATCTATTATACTGGCCACTAACGCCGAAAGGGAGGGTTGAATCCGGGGTATACGCCTCGGCGTGGTTCTAGAACTATGGTGTCTATGGAACCTGGAGACGGAGATGTTCTGAAGCCGACGGAAGGTCGGGTGTTTGGACGACTGTTGAGAGATGATTGGGCCCGGGTCTAATATCAATGTGATTATAGTCTCGCGAGGCTAGAATGTACTCCCTAACACCCCCCTATTGCTCCGTGGACCTGGAGGTTGGGGATACGAGATGAACTGATTATGATGTGATATGTGATATTAATATGATCAATCTGGTCTTTGCTAACCTCTTGGCTTATTGTGGTACCGGGAGATGTGGATAGAACAGGGATCATAGCGAATAGTCAAACTGGAATCACGGATCAGGAGCTCTTGGTAATTCTATATTCATACCGAGGTCGCTAGACATGGGATCAGATGCCAACCTGTAACTTGAGGTTCAGATGTTGATCTCATGCAGGATCAAAGGAGGGAGTAGGAAGATGACACAGCATACAATTCAATCACCCGTGCGTATCAAAAATCGTGAAAAAAGGACACCCAAACGCGCTATCAACATGGAAGGACAGTAATTAAACAAACAGATAAGGATCCCACACTTAACTCCTCATAGATGCATAAAATTTGAGAAAGGCGGAAATTTTTTTTCCAAATATAAGATGCAAACGGAAAGAGAACACTGGTGCCGAAGAAAGGGAGCTCTTCGTCGAAAAGATAATTATTGCCGGCCTTGCCGTAACGCCTCAGTGGCTGCTTCGAGGAACCTATTCATTTCTTTGACTTGCTCTAATATGCCTTTCCCTCCTCCGCCGGATGAACTATCCGCTTGAGTACATAGGTCTTCTGTTACGGAGTTCAGCAAGGCATCGAGACCGACAGTAGTCAAAACTCTCTCTTCTGGAGGTACCGCAGCGGCTTTGGCGCGACCTTGGTCCATCATTAATCCTATGTGTTTTAATGTGTCGTTGATATATTGTTGTTTCTATAGATAGATTAGTGTTGTGTTCCCAGGTTGACCGAGTGGGTCTGCTTACATGAGCTTTTTCGGATGCCTCTTCGTGTTTCTTCCGAACAACATCCATTTGGCGCGCGATGTCTTCACGTGACTCTCGCAGTTGCATAAGCTCATCTCGAAGCTGTAGCTTTTCCTTCTGCAGACGTTTGAGTTGAACGGTTTTCATCTTAATGTTATCCGCTTTGTTCGCCTGTAAATAACGATTTTATTAGCTAAAAAAACAATTTTCTGTGACGCGAATTGTGTGATTTATAGCATACCATTTCGATAAATCGATTCTCCAGTTCGCTGGATAAGTTCTTAACAACAGCTTCGCGGATTCTCATTCTGGCCTTCTCTTCCCGATCCTTCTCACTGCCCTTACGTAGTGAGAGGGTCTCTAGCTGTTTATCGATGATTCCCATCAAGAACTCACTAACAATTTGAATGTTATTGGGCTGCTTCGGGAACTTGAAATCGAAATCGCCTTGCTTGGGAATTCGATAAACGGTGATATCAAATGTTTCTTTTGGCTCCCCATTTTCATTTCGCCGTTTCGACTTTCCAGGCTGCCTACCGCGCCTTGTCGGATTTACTGCCCCTTTAGATGTTTTTGATTGTAGAACGGATTCGTCGGGAAGCTGCTCTTCCTCTTGCTCTTCCTCTTCTACTACCTCTTCTAAGTCATCTTCTTCAACGTCCACGTAGTCTTGTTCTTCTTCAACTGGTACAAGCCTTGAGCTTTCTTCATTGTCTTCTTGCATTTCCAGCTCCACATCGCTCAGTACGGCTTCCTCAGTGATAGGTAATTCTTGGAAGGGAATCTCTACGGAAGGTTTCTTCGTCTTCGGCTTCCTGCCTCTTCTCTTTGGGACAGGCTTCTCGATAACCTGTTCAACAATTGTACTATCGGCCTCTGGTACCTCATCCGCAGGTGGTGTGTCGACTCTTTCCTCCGGCGCAATCTGTTCTGTGGTAACATCCGCCTCGAGCTCCTCCTCCTCATGCTCTTCAGGTTCCGGGGTTGGCGGTTTCTCAGGTGTAAGAAATTTATCAGGACTTGGCTGCCGTCGCCGCTTCCCGCGTGGGACTGGCGTAACAGCTGCTATTGCAGGTTTTGACCTCCTTCCCCTTGTTGCTCGCAATCCTGATGTTGCCGTAGCGGGTGTTTGTGGCGTCGGCTCTGCTGATGATACAGAGGCAGCGCGTTCTGGAGTGATAGCGACCTCTTCTGGTGGTGGGGGGTCGGGGATGAAAGGTAACGGCTCTGGAGAGACGGAGGAAGGTACTTCGAGTCGTGAGCTTCTCGGGGGCAAAGGTGAAGGTGATGAGAGCATTACAGAGGCCTCAGGCGCCAAGCTTATTCGGCGTGAGGATACTCTAGGTGTGGTCCGAGCCGCTAGTATCTATGTCAGCAGACTGGCAGATAATATAACTTTCCAAGCGTACTTACCAGGCGTTCTCTGGACCTCCTCGACGGCAATTGGTACTGCGGGAGCTTCGGTTGTGACTATCACAGGCGTGGGCACTCCACTAGGTATGATCTCCGGTTGGGCCTCAGTAACCGCTGAAGTACTCCTCCTGGCCGAGACACTGCGTCTAGGACTGCCCGACTCTAATCTTGGCCGTTTCCTCGAACTGCCTTCGATCTCTGCCGCAACATCTTGTGCTGAGGCTGCAGATAGAACAGATGCTCCCCTCGACAATCGCCCGGATCGCCGTCGCTGTGGCTCTTCAAGAGTGGGTCCCGGTACACCAATTGGCTCCTCTACTACTGGTTTTGCAGCTTCTGCCTTCTCTGCTGCCTTTTGAGCACGTGCCGCCGGCGGGGTCGCGGTGATTAGGGGTAGATCGAAGCCGAACGTTTGAGTGACGACTCGGTTCCTACCAAGCGTGATGGGCTGTTAGAAGCGTTACATAACGGGTAGCTAGACGTATATATCAGGCGTATTCTTACCCTGCACCTCTACGGCGCTCTGCCATACGCTCTTCATGGCGCTGTCTGGTGAGTTCTGCAGAATTGATGGTCAGCTTGTGCTGTGGTGCAGTAAAGGAGATGGGGTCCCATACCGGACATTGTGGACTCTCCTGTACTCAATCACGAATCTTGGAAAATGATACTTCCGATAGCGTATACCGTCGCTGCGAGAGTCTACCGTGGGACCATTGCTGCGCCGGCGTCGGGGAGCTGGCTGGAGTAGGTGATGATGTCGGTTGCGTGATGGAGATGGAATGTGGAGCTTGGTGGGATGGCGCGTTGTTGTTGGAGCGAGCGCGCAGGTGCGCCGCGCAAACAGGCGAAAAACAAAAATGGCATGCAAATGGCTTGGTGGGTCCCGCAGGCCATCCATTTCCGCATCCAGCAAGGCACCGACGGCAGCTCATCCCACATTCAACCTTCAACCACAATGCACCCACGGTAGCACCGCTGGTATATCTGTCAATTGTAACGGAGCACAGCGGGAGACTCTGTTGACTACCATGGGCTGGCTCTGGTCTTCGTCGGGCTCGTCGGGTTCGTCTTCTGACGGCGACAAGCCGAAAGCACAGGACACAAAGACGGCGATATCAAATCTCGACCCATCGCTACAGGACTACTTCAAGAGCAGCACACCGAAAGACAAGCCGACAATCCCCGCGCCGGAACCGGAGAAACTGCCGACACCGACCATATTACCACCGGAAGAGAACGGCAGGCCTCGTGAATCGGTACGGAGGGAGTACGCAGAGACCCCTGCACCCCACTCACGGTCTTCATACGGTGACCGGTATGCGGACTACTGGGCGACATACAAGGGATCCGAGGGGACAAAAGTGGACTCGAATGACATGCGGATGAGGGATTTTGTCAATGGTTGGAAGCAAATGCGGCAGAATATATCGGCAGCTGCTTCGGAGAACTGTTCAATTGAAGAAATCGAACTGCACGATTGTTACAGGAATGGCACCTGGTCTCAAAGAGTGAGGATGTGTACGGATCAGAGTCAGAAATTGAGCAAATGTCTTAACCAGCAGACGGTATACGGGTCTCTCCCAAAGATTGAAAGTTTTGTCCAGTGGGCTAAGATGATGTTTTATTATAGGAGTTCCTAAAAGCACTAGGTTACCTCACGGTTCCCGGGCGAGATATAGCCGTCGATGAGAGAATACAGATGCACGCAGACAAGCTATACCGGCAGCAATTGGCTCTGGATGATGCCACAAAAGCTGCATTAAAGGATGGTCGGAATATCGACGAGGCAGTTGCCAAAGTGAAGGCAGCACAAGCTCTCGAGCCGCCAACACCGGATTATAGCAAAATGGCGTCTACGAGCAAAAGGGACTGATGATAATGATTACCCCTGAATGCACCGGCTAGCTGATTGCGCTATAGTATATATCCCAAACTGTACATATTCTACTTTGTGTTCTAATGCGTATTCAATGCAAGGACCATACATAAAAAAGCAACTATAATAGTTAATTTACTGGATTACAACATATCAACGCAGAACATACGTTTCTCGCAACTTGGATGTCCGCTGGGGGCACAATGCAATTCTCTTTCTTGCCCGTTCCGCTGCTTTTGGATGAAGCGGTCGATCTCCTCCTTGGTTCTTGTGAGTTGATGACCAGGCTCTCCATCAACCTGTTCGCATCTCCTACGGGAACAACAATATCTCCATTTATGTTAGGATGCTGACTTGCTAAGAGAGCGTTCTCTCTGAGATTCTGTTCTGGCGGCGGTCTATAATTTACCACGCTGTCTTGTAAGAACTGAACCTCGCTGGGGATCGGCCGGCGTCTCGATTGTAGCAGGGAATTGGTGCTTTCAAGAAGGTCTTGCGGAGGCCTATATGAGACTTGGCTGTCTGCTAACTTCTCAATCTGCAGCTGCCGGTCCTCCTTCGACGGCCTTCTGATTATTGGTACCCGCAGAGCGTCCACCAGATGACTGGTTTGCTCAATGTCCATGTCCGCAGCTCTTTGTTGGTTAACTTCATCGATAAGCGACTCCGCAAGGCTAGACAGCGACCCGGCGGTGACACTGCTCGGATCAGGCACTACTTTGTATTCTTCTGCCATTGCTTCGACAGGTCTCCCTGTTCGTAAATCCACCCCCGTGTTAACACGTAACCCCTGTCCCACCGGGCGGGAATAAATCGTGGGTGATCGTGGTCTTGTAGGTATTGAGGCCTCCATATCCATATTTGCTCCTAATTGTGCAGGAATACTTGGCAATGATGGCTTGTTCAATTTTATAGGATCACGGTGAGTGTATATGGCATTCGATCGTTGCCGCGTTCGTATATTAAGTTGGTTATTCACCGCTATTTGTTCCATACCTTGAAGCACCTGATCCTGTGGCATGCTCGGCTGGCCTGGTGGAGGTCTCTTCACATATTGCACCCTGTCACTCTTAGGTCGAGTTAGGGTCGTAAATTGCTCGAGGCTGTCATCGCCCACAGTTGAGCCTCTATAATATTGACCGACCACTCTATTCTCACTGTCCAGCCGAGCATAGTCCGATATTATCGGCACCCGTCTGGATGACTGGGACAGGAAGTCTGTCAAAGGTAGCTCTTCGAGGAGCACAACTGCTTCTTTCCCAAGAGCATGCACGGGGTTGCTCACGACCGGGACCGTTTGAACGGTAAACTGGCCATTCTGCTGATAAGTTATGTGCACGCTGCTATAAAGAATCCTATTCGGATTGAGAACCATCTCGTAGGCGCCGGTAGGTACCATCTGCCCGTTCGGCGCCTTGACCAACTTCCCAGCGCTTGGATTCCAAACGGGTACGTTAAGCCATGACGGTGGTAAGAACCACTCTCTTCTGTCCGGCATCGATGGTGAAGTAGTGTAAATCTGATAGGGTTGAAGTCTACCTAATTTATTTTCCCCATGAAACCGTTCCAAAGACTTCACCGTCTCTGCATGAAATGGTGCCAACGGGTCACTCACCGCAGCGATTTTCCCTATTGCTGCCTTTTGCCGTTTCGAACTCCATTTCAACCTCTTAAGCCATGATTTGCCAGGTACACCTAATATATCCACCATGAGCTGGTAAAACCTCGCATACTCCTGCTCGATGACCTCGAACACTGTCGCGCGAGAACTATCAGCTAGCCCGTACGGAACAAAGTTCATAAACGAATTATCTCTCTGCTCCCCTCCGCCGTTCCTATGATCCAACTGGACATTAATCATGGGAATATCCCAGTACGAGAATTCAGACGCAGCAGGATTAACAATCTGCCGCCAGATGCTATCCGACCTCGTGGGGAATATCTCTCGGAAACTCCCAAAGGGCTGATGATACGGTGTACCCATCGGGCTTCCCAGCAAGTCTTTTTTTAAATATGCGTTCTCTGGGTATTTATTCTTAAAGACGTCAATGGCAGCTTGATCTTCTATATCCATCGCGTTCCAGAACTGCGGTCTCGCTTTGTTGTAATGCGAATGCGAATTAGGATCCTTCTTGATGTCAAAGTCGGAGAATTCGAACGTTTGGGCCCATTTGTACCAGAAATTCTCGATTTCATTGGGGGATCTGAATACTTCGTAGCGTCTGGTTGTCGGGTAGTCCATATCCATCGCTTGTTTGGGCCATATTATCAATTTCGGTTCACCTTTGCATTTATCGCTTCCGAAGAAGGCGATTCCGCGGGCTGATCGCTGGTAGGGATGGGTAAAGGGTGGGATGTCTCGGTTTACGGGTATGCTTTGGGGAGTCTGAGTTATTCGGACAGCTTTGACGAAGCCTGTGCGGCGAAGATAGTCTCTATCATTGCGGTCTTTCGCTTGAGTCCACGGCTGTGTGATTGCTTTACAGGCCTTTTCCATGCGATTATGGGTGCGGTCGGTTTCTATTGTGAAATTCTCTTGGAGGCGAAGAAGCGTTTGATTGTAGAATTCGGCTTCGGGCTGGAAAGACCGAAGGTCTTGGAGGAAGGGGTTTGGAGTTCCCCATTGGATATCAATCCGGAAAGCGAAGAGGCTCCTAGCCTCTAAACCGAGGAATAGAAGAATACAATTGAAATGATGCATCAGGACATCCTGAGGACTGGTGCTTCGAAAGTATCAGTGAAAGAAACGACCTATAGGAACTAGGAGGTGGAAGCATGGAAGCGTGGTTGGCACGGGGATTTAAACCGCGCAGATATGAGATCCTTTGAGTCGTAATGTCTCGTATTGTGATATGATACATCGCTAAAAATACTGGGGTATCTTGAATCTAAGTAATATACATACAGTCATGAAATTAAGCCATCTTCATTAAAAAGAAATCTGTAATGAAATGAGCTGTGGGATAGATAGAACCGGGCGTTAGGACAATTAAGATTCTTCCTCAGGTTCTGAGTCTGATCCCGAAAGACCACCCCATTCCTCTTCATCGTCGTCCTCGGAATCCTCATCGCTATCACCCTCTACCTCGGCAGCCATTTCCGAATCCTCAATTTCATCGGATTTCCGCTTCCTATTGCCCCTCTCCCCGAGTTTTCCATCTCGGCCGGCAACGCCATCTTGTTCATTGCTATCGAACTCGCACGGTGTGAACCATGGAAGCTTGCCTCTTAAGAAGTCATTAATAACCATGATTGCAACACCATCATAATCTGGCTCTCCTCCCTTCAGTAACCTTCCTCCTTTCCGGGCAAGCATCTCCAAAAATGCATTGGTATCCTTCCACCCTTTAATTTCATATGTTCGCTCGACGTGGTGTTGCTTGCACTTCTCCAACAATGCGGAGATGTATTGAGCTGGATTCTCCACCTTCTCCGAACGAACAACACCGCGCAGCAGAATGTCTGTTGTAGTATCATTGTTTGAGGGCGGTACGATACCAGGGCAATCGATCAAAAAGATCTTTTTGGTGAGAGTGACATACTGCCACACTTTTGTCTCACCCGGAATCGGCGCGACAGTGCAGACTTTCTTCTTTCTTAGTGTGTTGATGATAGAGGATTTGCCGCTGTTGGGGTATCCGATCAGACCGACAGAGATTTGTTTCCTATCTGCGTGAAGGGATCCGAATTGCTGTAATATTGCTATTAAAGATCCCTTGCCGAAAGAATTGTTGATTGAGGCGTGGAAAGCCAGCGTAGGATATTCCTTTGATAGATGTCGTACCCATGCAGCCTGTCAAATAACGAATGTTAGAACTCGTCGAATTTGACAATAAAATATGAAAATAGATAAGTGAAAGGATGTATGAAGCGTTACTAAGAAATTCGAGACGATTGATTTGATGTATCCGCCAAGAAGGCGCCATCCTCGAAATTCAACTCAAAACGAAACATTAAAACCCCAAAGGTTGTTCCTCGTCAAAACGACGAAATGAACGAAAGATATCCGGCACAAAACGTGCCGGAATCAAAAGCGGGATACTCGATCTACCAAAGTTGTAACAGACCTCTTCGTGTTGCATGGCGACAAAAAAGTACGCCGAGAAGACATCCTGACAGGAAACGATGGAACGAATTGCAATGTGTGAAATGAAGGTTGAGGGCGGAGGGGATCGATGATGGGATAGTGCAAACTTACAGCAACTCCTGTAGGAACCAAGTCACATTTGTTCAAAACGAACACTAGATGCTTGTGAGGACACTCTTTCGACATGTACTGTTCTACCGACCGACATCGGGTACCGAGGGGATTTCGGGCGTCTAGGACATGGAGGATAACATCCGAGGAATCGATGACTTTGTAAAGTTCGTTCCAGATACGCTTGCTCTGTCCCTTCGAGAAAACCGCTTCTCTGGCCTCCTGTAGCCACCCATCCCCTGCTGTGCCGTTCTCAATGGCATCCTGGATCTTATCATCATAACTCGTACGGGTTTTCTCCGTCTCATCCATGAGAGCTGCCATACTTTCAACGGCCAACTTTGGCCGCTTTCGTTGGGCTTTAGGCCCGAAGGTCTGTGCGAAGGGCTCTGTCTCAACCTTGATCTTATTTGCTTCCTTGTTCGAAGCTTTCGCATCAGGGTCTTGAATCAAGGACATGGGCAACTTGTTGCGCCGCAGTAGGACTGAGCGAGGATCTTTGGCCTGCTCCTTCATGGCAGTCTGGAATGCCGACAATGCTTCCTGAGAGATTGTTCGAGTATTGCCGAACCATTTTCGGTTGGGCTCAATGCGAGCCGATGGGATCTCTCGTGACTGGTAACTCGCAGCCTTTGTAATATTTCCCTGAGAATCTCGCTGGGCCTTTCCTTCCTTATACATAGATAGCCGCTTCAATTTCTTCGCGTCTCTAGAGAATAGAAATGCTGGGTTAGTATCTGGTTGAAGATACTCGATGAAAGAATTGGGGTTGTATCTACCTGTAGAAGTTCTCGCCCTTCACCTTGACGTTCGCCATGCCATCGCTGCCACCAGCAGCCTCGGTTTTCCGGGCCCGCCGGTTGGCCTCTTTCTTGAAGGAACCCATTGCAGTTTTAATAAAACCGAAAGTGACTCGTAGGTAAAAAGTGGAGTCTTTTGGTAGGAAAAATGAAAAAGTGGGAAGATGTAGTTTTGAGGTGGGAAAGAAAAAGTCGTCCACTAAGTTTTTTTTTTCACTCTTCCCTGCGGAACAGCGACGCCAAAAGGTTGATGGCGGCTTGGCAAGATCTGATTAGATAAGATCAACGCTAACCGGCAACAGTTAGCGCTGCGTCTCTGCTCGTGATATCGCGGCCTCAGCGCAACTTTGACTCACGTCTTCCGTCTCTGTTAGCCGCTCCGCATTCGCCAGCTGGTCGCAGCTTCTGTATTTTCGGATGAGCATACAACCGCCGGGCTGGAGAATACGATTTCTCCTGCGAAATAATCCCCACAGCTCACCGAAATGGGTGTTACCGGCCTTTGGACGGTTGTCCAACCGTGTGCCCGACCCATAAAGCTCGAGACTCTTGCGCAGAAGCGGCTCGCAATTGACGCTTCGATATGGATATATCAGTTCCTCAAAGCTGTTCGTGATAAAGAGGGCAACGCGCTGAGAAATGCGCATGTGGTGGGGTTCTTTCGACGGATAGTGAAGCTGCTCTTTCACGGGATTCGGCCGGTCTTCGTCTTTGATGGCGGGGCTCCGGTTCTGAAGCGGCAGACAATCGTGAGTAGACTTGTCTCAGCACACGACATTACTTTACAGCTGATATTGTTTTAGGCGAATCGTAAATCTCGCCGTCAAGATCGCAAGGAAGATGCGTCGAACACAGCTCGGAAACTCCTCACGCTGCAGATGCAGAAGAAGGCCAAGGAGGAAATTGAAGAAAGAAGACGAGCAGCCCAAAGAGCGACAGCCATACGGGAAGAAGAGCCCGTTCCCGAGAATCCAGTCTACGCTTCGGAGTTATTTCAAAGGCCGGAGGAGCGAAGGCAAAATAAGGCTGCCTTTCGGAAAACAGATCAATATCATCTTCCCGAAATGGACAACTCTTTCGAAACTATGAGGGGAGTCAACGACCCTAGAATCATGTCTATGGAAGAAGTTGAGGACTATGCCCGACGGTTCGACGGCGGCGAAGACATCAACCTTTACGATTTCTCTAAGATCGACTTTGATTCCACATTCTTCACATCACTACCAGCAGCAGATAGATACAATATTTTGAATGCTGCGAGAATCAGATCTCGACTGCGTATGGGTCTGTCAAAGGAGCAACTTGAACAGATGTTCCCCAACCGACTGGATTTTTCTCGGTTTCAGATTGATCGTGTCCGTGAGCGAAATGAGCTGACTCAACGTCTCATGTATCTCAACGGTATGACGGATGAGTTAATCAGCGTCCGTCGTGTCGCAGGTGAGAAAGACAGGGAGTATGTTCTTGTGAAGAACGAAGGAGCGGAGGGAGGATGGGCGTTGGGTGTTGTTGGCCAGAAAGGACCGAGGGAGGGCGAGACTGTTCATAAAGCAATTAATCTTGATGAAGAGCCCAAGGAAGATGAAGATGACGATTGGGACGATGAAATGGACGATTTTGAAGATATTCCTATTGAAGGCTTGAATAGACTACCGAAGCCGAAACCACGAGGCCCTGGTTTTCAGTTTGCTCGGAGACGACAGACCTCCGAGGAGAGAGACCTGCACCGAGCTATCAAACTCTCAAAGCAAGATCGACAGAAAGTAGCTTTGCAGAATGTAGAAGATGCCCCGGTTTTTATCCAAGATGATGAACTGAGTGAGTTTAATGACGCGGATAACGAATACGAGGATCTCTTCGAGGATGTAGAAGGCTCGAAACGAGATGTGGACGAAGACGAAGACGAATTGCGAAAAGCAATTGCTATGTCGCTAGAGAAAGAAAAAGCAGAAGGTGAAGAAGAAGAAAGATCACTTGAGTTGGCTCTTAAAGTGTCGATGTTGGACCAAGGGTATGGAAACGAGGACGAAATCGATATCTATTCAAGGCCGCCAAACCCACGAGCTCAACTTCCAGAGAGACCTCTGAACAGATCAGAGCCGAAGTTCGTCGAATTTGACGAAACTGAGCCACTCGGCAGCAAATCGCGACTCTTAGGGGATATGAGCTATAACGATGCTATCCCTTTTGGGCTAGAGGATGATTTGAGCTCTCAGAATAAGGCCCCAGCTCCATTGAACAATTCAAAGCCTAAGTTTATTGAAATGGAATCAGCTCAACCGCCGAACCCATTCGCTTTGGAAGGTGATGGCTTTACTTTGGAAGATGCCCTGGATATTCCGAAAGCAGATGAACCAGTAGAGGCTCCAACAAAACCTTATGAGTTTAATCTGGACAATAATCTTCTCCCTTTCGAGAGTATGCAGCTAGGCGGTCTGGCTGGTCTGAAAAAGCGTTTGGACAAGGAGAAGGCCCAAGAGAAAGAAGAAGATCCAAAAGTCGAACTACCTCCTTGGTTCTCGGCAAACGAAAATGCCGCGTTCAAAGCAGGTACTGCTGGTTATCGTGTGGATAACTACGACCATGATGATGAAAATGTCCCCCGACAGCCGTTTACCTCAGATCACTTGCGGCCGATCGAAGAGCGCGATCGCATTCAATCATCGACAAAGCAAGTCATAGTTCTGTCGGAATCCGAAGACGATGATATCCCTATGGTGGATATTCAACTTTTTTCCAAGCCCAAAGAAGCTCACATATCTCCTCCGGACGGCTCGACTCAAATAGCCACATCACCAAAGGAGAAAGGTCACGACGAGGCCAAAGTACGAGATAGTGATCGGGAACTATCCTGGGAACCTAGTGATACTGAGGCTGCTCAGCTGGGCGCTCAAAAATCTTCGAATGAATTCGATGTTGAGTCTGAAGACGATATTGGAATGGATTCCGAAGAAGAACAACTGGTTCATCAGATGGAAGCCGAAAATGTTGAACACGCGCGTTTCGCATCCACATTCAACCAACGAACTGCGGAACAAAACGCACTGGACTATGAGCGTGAGCTCAGGGCGCTCAGGGACCAACAGAAAAAGGACCGCAGAGACGCCGACGAGGTTACTCAGATCATGATTACAGAATGTCAGCAGCTCCTTCAAATGTTTGGAATTCCATATATCACAGCTCCGATGGAAGCCGAAGCGCAATGTGCGGAGCTCGTAAGACTCGGGTTGGTTGATGGTATTGTGACTGACGATAGCGATATTTTTCTTTTTGGAGGGACGAGAGTCTACAAGAACATGTTCAATCAAGCTAAATTTGTTGAGTGCTATTTGGCCAGCGATTTGGAAAACGAATACAGTCTTGATCGGAAGAAGTTGATCCGCCTTGCCCATTTACTGGGGAGCGACTACACTGAGGGATTACCAAATGTTGGGCCTGTAACGGCTCTTGAAATCCTAGCGGACTTTGGAGGAGGTGATGATGCCTTACATGAATTTAAAGATTGGTGGATGAAATTCCAATCCGGAGTTAACTTGCCAGAGGATGATAGATCGAAGTTAAAGAAAAGCTTGGTGGGTACCTCTCACTTGTATTATCGTAAATTGACATGGACTAATTCTTTTCAAAGAAAAAACTCGCGGATAAACTGTTCATTCCTCCCAC
Source organism: Dactylellina haptotyla (assembly GCA_031310005.1). Taxonomy (NCBI): domain Eukaryota; kingdom Fungi; phylum Ascomycota; class Orbiliomycetes; order Orbiliales; family Orbiliaceae; genus Dactylellina; species Dactylellina haptotyla. The sequence goes on along the minus strand of CM062379.1, from coordinate 7,239,841 downwards.
CTTTCCGAATGAACAAGTAGACATTGCCTACCTCACCCCGGAGGTAGACAAAGACGGCACACCATTTGAATGGGGTATTCCCGACCTTCATGGTCTTCGCAACTTTCTTATGGCAACAATCGGCTGGACACCGGATAGAACGGACGAAGTCTTGGTTCCTGTTATCCGAGATATGAACCGAAAGGTTTCAGTAGGGAATCAAGTTAACATCACCAATTTTTTCTCGGGTACGACAGGCGCAGGCGCATTCGCTCCGAGAGTTAGAGAAGCCAACAAGAGCAAGAGAATGGAAAATGCTCTTATGAGTCTACATCGACAGTCTGTAAAGCGGCAAGGAAGCAATATCAGTGCTAGTGGTCAAGATGATGGAATGAAGAAGGATGACGAGAGCTCCTCGACGGACGAAGAGTTGCAGGGGATTGTTAGTTTGAATGGGAGAGTCAGGGTTACTGCTGGTGGTAAAGGTAAGACCCCGGCTAGGAAGAGAAGAAAGATGGTCGCAGAACAGGGTGACTCGGGAACAAGTGATAGCGAGAATGAAGTCGAGGAGATCGAAACACCTAGAAATATTGGTAATTCAAACAAGAAAGCACCAAAAACTCGTAAAGCCGCGGGTCGAGGAAGAGGAAGGACGAAGAAAGCTTAAAATAGTTGTATAACTAGCAATGTATATAAATAAAAAAACTTTATATGACACCGTGATTCGATTTCATCTAAGATAGCGCTGATATAATGCTATCCCTAAGGTATGAAATCCCTGAAGCAAAGTTGTCTGGTCTCGTTGAAGTTGTCCCTCATACCACTATTTATAAATCCAAAACTTCGACCCCAACACCACCAACGACTAGCTTAGATCCTACAGTACTCTCAACTAAACCTATTGCTGCAACATCAGGGATATTAACATAAACATCTTCCACAACTTCAGCCGTAACCTCAGTGAAATATTCAGCTATTTTTAGACTCCATTTCTTAACTTGTTGGTCCACGCCTGAGGAAACAAACTCCAAATGCGGTTGGCCCACCGAAGAGACAACTTTAATCGTGGTGACTGCAGAAGCATGGGCTCGTTCTATTAACTTCGATGCTGACCTTTCGATTTCGCTTTTGTCACTAGCCCCGCCGCGCTTGAATTTGATGCACGCGACTGATATCGCCGTATCATCTCCACCGCTCAACATAACGACTTCGTCTTCTCCTTTATCAAATATTTCAAGGCATTTGATACTATTCTGATGAAAGCTTTGACAAGATATCCACTGTTCTTGTTGTAGTTTCGCATGTGATGGCCCGTTGAGGTCTCGGTTCAGACGAATGTGCTTCGAATCAACAGTCATGTTCGATTCCATCAGAATACCTGTGATATCCCAAATCGTAACGCGACCGTCCGTTCCCGCTGTAAACATCAATACACTCCCGGAGTCCGTGACATGAAAGCAAATTTGCAGCAGGCAACTTGTTTTGTAGAACCCTTCTGCGACAGTTATAAACTTCTTGGAAGTTATGTCGTAGAAAGCGAGCTTTATGGAGGAATCAGATCGCACCATGCCAAGTAAGAATCCGACGCGCCCTCCATTTTCTCCATTAACGGTCATAACATCGAGTCCGCAGACTCGAAGGTCTGGCAGGCTATCGGTGCTGATATCGTAAGCTGCTTCTTTGACTACCCCGATGCTGGCACCGTTCGGGATATCAGCTGAACCTTCATTATTTACCTTCCAACAATAGACTTCTTCGATGCTCCCCGATGAGAATAACCAACCGCCACATGATGACCATACCATATCTTGAATACCAGTTGTGTGCGTTTTCCGAGCGGTCAGTAGGTTAAGTTCGCTTGTTTGTGGGTTCACATATGAAAAGCGGATGACAGTATCTTCGGCTCCAGTTGCGATGATCTGGTACGGAAATAGGGTCGCAGGTGAAACGGCTAGCGCTTTGAGTTCGCGGCCGTGGAATGGGGTTTGAAGTAACGGGTCGTAGAGGATATTTGAAAACTGGACAATATGACATTTCTTGGCTTTAGTGAAGACGAAGAGACCGTCGTTTCGTGCGGTTTCTGTAGGGCCAAAGCTGAAGTCCCAGCTTCTGTTTCCGCCTTCGCAATCGTAGCTTGCGGCTTCGATCTTGAGAGTTTGATTCCAAAGGACGAAATCTCGACCCCGAAATCCGTAGACTATCTCGTAACTATTATTTGATGCTTCGTGCTGCAAAATTTGGTATGACTCAACTCTCGGAACAGCAGCGGGGTACACAACATTTGTTTCGGAGAGTCCATATTCCGCTGTGGTCTTGTTTACAGAGAGGGTATGGAATTTGTAAGACCCGCTACGCCCGGTAGATATAAAGTTGATCTTAAATTGGGCATCTTCGTCATTTTGAAGAGAAGGAGAGCTCTTGTATTCTAGGGATGTAATTGATTCGTCGTCGTGAATATGTCTCCATACCTGGGCTGGCCGGATAGGTTGCGTTTCGTCGTCGTTTGATATATCGTAGATTGCTAAGGCACCATGGCGAGATCCTGCGATTAAAATTCGTTTCTGTCCTCTTTGGTGAACAAGGATTTTTGTGAATGGGAATGTTTCTGGCGGGCTCAATGATAGTATTTTCCAGGCGGTTGCGTCCTCTATTTGCAGTAGCATGATCGGTTCATCTGGTTTAAAGGTTGTAACTGCAGCATATAAATTGTTGTAATCTTTCTGGGAACTGCTGAAGAGGATATCAGACGGGCGACTTTCGCATATTTGAACCCATGTTGTTTCCGCTTCTTCTTCTAGCCCTGTTGATATTAAGCCTTCCGAATTCGCCTCGAGGAATAAAACCTTCCCCGTATTATCTCCCAAAAGGACTGTGTACTTGATCTGGCCATTTTCTTCGTACTTACCCATACCAAGGGCGGATGTATTTTTGATCTGCGGCCAGAAACCCAACTTTTGCCATTTTTTACTACCAGTGCTCGACAAGGCGCAATGCAGTAACCAACCAGATGACATGGCGACTATGAAGGCGTGACTTCCTAAGGCGATGTACTTGCGAGGTTCGTCTTTAACAGGCTTCTTCCCTGACACAGAACTTGTTGGCGGTAGTATCTCATCGAGATTTACAATAGTCTCTTGGATGGTGGTGGTTGGGTCATCTTCGATTGATTCATTTTGTGAATTGGCGTTCAATGCCTTCCCCAAATTCCACGACGATATGCCGCTGTCGGCTCCTCCGGTTACAAAGGCTGTCTCCGATGGATGAACCGCCAGTGACCAAATATTTTTTCCACTAGCAGAGTGCAAACTCTTGAAGGTCTGGGTACAGACTAGTGACTTCTTTGGACTGCTTTTATTGAAGATCCAAGTTTTCGCTGTCAGATCTTCACTAAAGCTGAGAATCTTGATCTCGTCTTTGTCGCTTTTAAGAAACCGTGTACCCCAGATCCTGGCTTGATGGCCCCAGCCAATTGCCAATGGTTCCTTCACCTCCAGACAATCGTTACGTTGGCCATCAGTAGAAAGATAATTGGTTTCCCAAAGTCTTATAGTCCGGTCATCGCTGCAACTTGCCGCATACATTAGATCGGGTGATATCGATACTCCGAATACCGACCCCTCATGAGAAAGGTACCTCCCAGACAAGCCGATTTCTTGAACTGGAACCTCATCCGAGGCATCAACTTTCCAGAACAGTACTTCTCCAAACACAGTACCAGCAAAAGCAATCAAGCTGTTCGAGTTTGGTTGAGTATTGTCTCGTACTATGTTCGCAGAATACAATAAACACCGCTCAGGGCTTGGATAGAAGTTGAACCTCTCTGCTATTGGGATAGTAAGATCATGCTTATAAGTTAAAATTGTATTATGTGCTGTCATAAGCGCAATCTTGGTGATACCATCTTTCGACTTTAGAAACGTTGAATGAAGTATCCAATCTGGCGCAGGAACTTCATCCTCGGGACTTATTTTTATATTTCCTTCGTCGAGTCCCGCGAGTTGGACGATCTGAAATCGCTTGCCACCCCATAACAAGACCTTGGTACCACCCAGGGGCTCGCAATCGAGGCCCGATGCCTGAAATTGTATTCCTTGGATACGTTCCCTCTTGAATACCCGTTTCCTCCATTTCAAGGTGAAGCGGGAGCCGGAAGGGCTGAAGAGCTTTAAATCAGACCCATGGCCAGCGAACAAGTCATCCCCAAGGAATGCAAGTGATGTTACCGGTCCAACATAGGATCGGCTTTTCATTTCTCAGCTTGTGAGAAGCAGCTACCGGCTTGAAATTCGATTTCTGTAGAGGTGGTAGCTATAGAATTGTTGCTGCCGAAACGTTTAGCTAGAATTCAAGTCACTGAAATGGCAACATGTATAGACAAACCTAAAAGGATATCTAAGATTGATTGAACGGAAACAATATCCCTGGATATTGAAGCTCATATGAAAACTGGTTGCGTTAACTGTTGGCTACTTTGGTTGATGTTGATATATTCCAAGATCGCGACATCCTAAATTCGAGTCATGCTCTCCAAATTTGCCTAGATTTTCAGCAAGGTTTTCGATACCTTCCCGGGGGAGGGGTAACCGGGGTCGGGAAGCTCCTTCGGGGACAATCCCCGTGCAACCTGCTGGTTTGGGACGGCTGGGCAAAATGCGTGTTGTTATCGAGACCAACAACAGCGTGCGTTCTCAAGATTGCAAGAGCTTAAAATAACACTAACATTAACATTCCCATATCAGATCTCCTCAGCGAGGACAATCTCGATTGCTTGCGGCTCATATTTCTAATCTCTCACCGTAAAGGGTCTACTAGCTATCAAATTCAGTTTATAGGGCACCAAATAGCTTCGTGGCGGTGGGCTGCTTCCTGATTTCGAGAATCTTGGGGTAAGTGCTACGGGTCGAATGTGACGCGACCACATGCCAATTAGTGTCATGTCCCAAGCAAGTGATACTTCATCGTCTCGAAAACGGGGTCGCCCACCGCGCAATCGGGGCACGGGCAAAAGAAGAAAAGATGCATTCGATGCAGAGCTACCAGAAAATCCGAAATTAGTCACCCATATCTCGCAGAATATAGTATCCACGAAGTTTCCACGGGCTCCATCTCGTCAAACATCAAGCCAAGCAAGTAGCCAGAGACCGGCCAGTCAAAGAAGTGTTACCAGGTCTGGCCAGATACAGCACAAAACTGCAGATAATGCCTACAGAGATTCCATTTGCTTGAGCTGTTGGATGCCCTTCTGTGTCAACCATTCAGTCGCTGTACCAGAAATACGGCAAACAGCGGTAGCGAGTAGTCAGCCGAACGAAAGTACTAAGTGGATTCTCAAGCGTGAAGATGTATCACTTTCGGGCATAGCGGAGAAACGGCCCTCTTTCGAACCTTGCTCTCATGAAGGGCCCTGTGATCCGAGCAATCAAGAATGCTCCTGCAATGATCAAAGTGTTCATTGCGAGAAGTCATGTGGATGCTCATCCAACTGCCCTCGCCGCTGGAAGGGTTGCCAGTGCAAAAGTGGAAAATCTTGTGCAGGGGAGAGATGCCCGTGTATTAATAATAACAGAGAATGCGACCCGGATTTGTGCTTAGGATGCGGTGCCGATGAACAGCTAGATCCTATGAACCGACGGAACCAAGCTAAGAACCCTGATCTGGATTCAATTTTCAATGAAAGTGGCCCTGTTCTTACCCGGGAAGAAGTTCGACTCAACGGGTGTCAAAATGTTTTTCTGCAAATGGATGAACCCCCGATGACTAAAGTCGGACCGACGACCATGCCTTTCAAGGGGTACGGGTTGTTTGCGATGGAGCCTATCAATAAAGGTTGCTTTGTTGGAGAATATAAAGGAGAAGTGATATCAGATGAGGAAGCCGATAAGAGGGGCTCAGAATACGATCGTGTTGGATCGTCCTTTCTTTTCTCTATAAACGAGAGTGAGTTGCTTCAAGTTCTATAAAAAATGCTAGCTTGCTAATACACCGCTTAGCTCATGCTATTGATGGGACCAGATTTGGAAACAAGACTCGCTTTTTGAATCATTCTCAGATAGAACCCAATTGTGAAGCGAAAGTACTTTTTGTAAATGGCGCCCATCGAATTGCATTCAGGGCCTTGGAGGACATTGAGATTGGAGAAGAACTATTATTCAACTATGGGTAGGTTTTGTAACCTTGTCTAAGCCAATAATTTCTAACCAATTATATGCAGTGATAAATTTGTCTTCAATGCTGTGGAAAGAGAAGGTGCGTTTGAACGAAAGACCACTAAGGCTGGTCTTCTGCGACTTAAGGAGCGCCGAAGGGAAACTAGCCCTGAAGAGGGTATCGAGGAAGAGGATGATGGTGAAGCGGAGGCAAACAAACTACAGATGGTAGAGGATGAATCTGAAGTTGATGAGATGGAGGAGGAAGAGGATGGCAATGAAAGCCTAGCAATCGCAGAGACCCCGATCACAGATCTACCTGTTCCTAGAAAACGACAGACTGCAAGAAAAACCCCCCGGTTAACTCGCCCGAAAGTCAACAGTACCCAAATGCCGGCACATGATATTGGAGGAAGGGGTACAGGAGGAATTAACAAGAAAGGGAAACCCAGGGTAGTCTTCAGCTCCGACGAGGAACAGGGCTCGGGCAGCGACGGTGCTGCAGCACAGATCCTACGCGAAGATATCCTCTCATCCTCATTTTAGACTATTTTATATTTGTAGTCTTGATATTTTAGCGTACTGAGTCGGCGCAAAGCGTGCTGTTAACCTTTCTACTCTCTCAGCAGTTTGGTTGTTTGCCCATCTTTTGATTCAATGACGTCTGGCTCCCTACCGATTTAAGTGCGCTCCCAGAACGTCTGAACAATCACCGCATCGCCAAACTTCCCACCGTCATCTACCCGTGTCTGTATCTAACCCTTCAACGAATATTATCGAATAAAGAATCTGCAATGAGCGTCCTACGCGCTGCCCACCAACTGGCAGGAGCCGGACTTGCAATGTAAGCTGCTTGCTCCTTTCCCACTAGCTTCAAGGAATATACATTTTCTCATATTACTGGATGATGTAGTCTCCTCAAAACCGGCAAATACAGCGATTTAAAGCTTATAGTTGGTCCCCAAGAGCAAGAATTCTTACTTCATAAGAATATAGTTTGTACCTGGTCAAACTACATCGACAAGGAATGCGCTAAACCCGATCTCGACCCCTCGGTTGCTCATGCTCAAAGGCCGAAACCTTTCAAGTTCGGACTACCGCCTAAGCTCAGGCCAACTGGGTCGGATCTCTTCACTCTCAAGTTGCCAACGATTACCGATACCAGTGCAGTAGAGATTATCCTTGAGTTTATGTATGGTCAGGACTATGAGCTTCTCAAGAAAAGCACCCAAACCAACCTTAGTGTCTATCTTATTGCGGACTTCCTCGAAGTTCCGCTTTTGAAACAGTATATGGTCACCGAGTATACTAGACTTTTCCAAGAGAAACAGGGACGTTGGGCTCACATCGATATCGTCTCTATTATTGAGACTATTATTCGCAAAGAGTTTACAAGAGAAGCAGACGAATTTGGTGAAGCTCGAGAGACCGAACAATATCAAGTTGAGACAATGCAGATGTTGAATGCGCTGACCAATTTCATCGAACTCAAGGTCTTAATCCACACGCCAGAGTTTCAACAAATGCTGGATAACGGGATCATCGCCAAGGTTCTGGCCGTCGCTCTTCTGAAGCGAACCTGGGCCTGTCGCACCTGCAAAACTGATCGAATGCTTGGGTCGAACACAAAGGTTTCTTGCTCCAAATGTGGAAGTGTACTCTGTGATACGGGTGGGCTACCTAAGGGAACTGGTGATCAAGGCTTAGACAAACTCCCCAAGCAATGAAGCGAGCTCCTGGCTTGATTTAGCTCCAGAGTTTATTCGATGGTCTTTGAAATATCGCGGTTCGAGCGGATGTACTAGTGTCTATTCCTAACCTTGCTCAAGCCTTCTCGAATTTCACTGTCAGCTTGTAGTGGAGTCTAACATTGATTTCCATCACGATCTTATCCTCATAGCCTAGAGCTAGAATTATAACGAAACAATGAGAAATTCCTTTCAACACAATTACCGCGTTAACGTTGTATTTTTCTCTCGGTCGCGAACTATACCCAAAAGTGCAAACCTATAGCGTGTGGTGATATGACGCTTGTGCGCGGGCCCAAGACTAAGAGTGCAAGCAGCCTTGACTCACAGCTGCATGATGAGTTGAGTTAGTACCGGTGTACTACCGTAAGATCGGTGGGGTTCGCGTGTCAAAAGTTCACTGTAGGCTCCCGTTGTATACGCTTCCAGCCTCGTCATTAATTTATAAATGTAAGCGCAAAGTCATATTTTTTCTAGCAAACTGCTAATCGAATCCTTCACCTGTACCTTATCCTCCAATTTATATATAAGACAGTTTGAACAAATATAAAGGCTTAAAAAAACCCGTATCGATCCAACGTGAACATTCGAGGAGAGTAATTGCATCTGGTTAGCCTTGGTGCTTCGATATCGCGAGGCTGGTATTTCATGAGCCAAAGAAACAGCGATAAACCACAAATAAATTTAAGATAAACCCGAAGTCTTTTCAATCTACAAAATGGTAGAAAACGCTCCAACGACCCCCGTCAAGGAGTCGCAGACAGCAGAGATGGTTCTATCGCCGACATTCAATGGCTTCCCAAAGTCAGTCTGGTAAACCCAACGCAAAACCAAAACAAAACTCGCTTCTGTTTAAACAGGGTGCTAACAGTACCGAGATACATTGTGCCAGGCTGCTCAAAGACCCTAAATTCTCAGACATAAAAGTTCTCGCCGGCACAAAAGCCCCAGTCGAGTTCAAGCTCCACCGAGCAATTTTGGCAGAGCGTTCCACATTTTTCAACAAGATTCTACAGAGCGAGTTTATAGAATCGAAAACACAGGAGGTTCTGCTACCAGAAGTCAAACCGAGTGTTTTCGCACTTGTCGTGAAGTACCTCTACACCGGAGAATATGTATCTCAACAGAACGAGAAATCGTCCCCAGATGATATCGCGAGCATGTACGAGACGGCAGACTATCTTGATATCCCAGACCTGAAGCAGGTAATTATGGAGATGATCTGGAAAAAAGTGGAGAATTTCGCAGAAGAGTTGGATGTTAAGCTAGTCACCGCAGTGCTGGAGATGCTGGCGAAAACATTCTACGAGACGGCCAAGCTCGAAAAACTGATTCAGAAGTTGTTGGAGAGAAAAAAGCTAGGGAGTTGGATGGAGAGACCGAAATTTAAAGAGCTATTGGATAATTACGGGGTTCTTGGGCGGTTGATTATTGAGAATAGTCGGATGCCAGGTATAACGCCGGTCCCGAAAGGCTGGGCCAAAGATATCAAGCCCAAGGTGTTTTGCAGGGCGTGTAGTGTCATGAAAGATTTGGGAAGCAATCACCCGGCGCATACTTTTACGTTGGCGTGCGGGCATCAAGCTACGGTGTAGCGTTACATGAGTGTATATGATTACTTGGGCTTTTTATGATATTTCCAATGTTCTCGTCGGTGGCGGGATATCATTGTTATTGCTTGAGATGATACTCTCTGCAGTTTCCTCTTATTCTGGAAGAGCAAAATTAGGCTGGGATTAGACGCTAAGTAGTATACTAGTGGTTCTAATTACAGTGTAAATGAGGAGAGCTATTATTATCTACTTTATGAATTAGTATATACAAATACTCAAGTTTCACTAGCTCGAGAGTATAAAATTGAAGTCTGTTGTGAAGCCACGGTACCAGCCGTTTCTCTGGTGCTTATATTCGAGGGATTCTACCATAGCAATCCCTAGGCATGAGATACCTCCGTCTGGTCATCTTCATCTTTGAATTCAAGTTCCTCTACCCACCCGCTCTGGCTGCTATCCACTGGAGCTCCTTGCGAGTACATCCATTCTTCCAAACCTTGGAAATAGACATAATCCTGCAAATCAGTGGGCGAGGTGTGGGAAGTAGATCTTAAGCTTAGTATGGTACCATACTCTCGCTGAAGTTCATTGGTATTGATGCCGCCCCGTTCCCATGCTTTCCAGAGCTGGTCATAAACCCTATTGTTGGTCTTCCCTGATGCTGCAAAGGTAGTAAATAATTTATCAAAGGTAGGTTCGAGATTGGAATATAAAACCGGGCCTCTCGCATCCATAACTTCGGTGATATATTCCATACTTCGGAAAGTGCCGTTATGACTCAAGCCATAGACTTCCTTTGAGTCATGAAACCAAGCAAACAAGACCTCCAGGGACTGCTTGTACATTCCAAGCTTCCTATAGGCAATTCCTAAACGTTTGGAGAAATTGCTAACTGGCCGAAAGGCTTTATTTCCGTTTTTTCGGGCCATTTGCTCCTTCTCCCAAGCAGCTCCTGCTTCCAGAAGCTTAATAACCAGTCGATAGTTTCCACACTCCAATAGCGCTTCGGCTAGGAGAACTAATGTACGGAAAACCCACGGTTTCTTTATGTGGCTGGAGAACCCGTGGATAGAGTGTTCAATAGTATGGACGATCCCGTATACCATGAGCTCGCCTTCCTGCCTTCGTTCAGGTATCTTGACCATACGGTTTGCCAGCTCCGCGTAGACAAAGAGAGTCCGATGATGGTGTCTTCCGTATTTCATTAGCGTGTTTTTTCGAACATTTTCTCGTGTCCCTTCAACCGCTCGGACTAACTCGGGGTCCGTGTACATATCAAGGAGCGATAGTTCGTAAAGACAATTGAAGGCGAAGATATGACATGACATTCCGATTTCGTCGAAAATTTGCAGCGCTCGGCTAAGCATTCTGAAAACCCACCTACCTCGGATATCGCGATCAAGGTTGGTACTTGCTGGTATATTGCCAGCAAAATAATGACCACAAGCGGTGAAAAAGTGTTTTGGACCGTATTTTTTCAACAAAGTTGGGATGTGAACGACATAGGTGTCAAAGGGTTCTCTTGCAAAGTGGGCTGGTGGTAACTGGCAAATTGATTCTTTTATGGGAGAGAAATTCTCTTCTATAAACCGTATCCATGAGGCATTATCTTCGGAGTAATTTTCGAAATGTTGACCCAAATCCACCTGAGTCTCTAATATTTGAGCGTAGATGTGGTATGGAAGGCCATCGTAGACCCCAATCTCTTCATCCCGTAGCAAGATCTTTTCGGCGGCCGCTGCTTGGGGAATCCCGGCATCTTCTGAGGGTTTCCCAACTCGTTGCATGTATGAGGAAGCATCGTTTTGCCACAATGCGACACGATCTCGGAAGCGGTGCTCATTACATTGAGCGTACTGCGCTAACGGGGTAATTTTCCCTTGTTCCGGCGATTCACCAACTGCGTCTCTAGGGTCGTCATCGAGTCCTATGAAATAGAGAGTGAAGTCTTCTGTGCTAGGACTGCCTGAGCCTTGATTATCAGTTGACACGAGAGTTGAGTGACTTTCGCCTGCAGCGAATTCAATCAGTCCGCTTGATATTATCTCTTGAATATCTTCAATGGTATCATCCGTTTGTGGTAGAGTCCCAGAGTCATGGAGACCTTGCTCGGCCGAAAGGACTCCTTTCCAACCTGCGCCTGAAACTGTCAGATCTCCTGCACTATGTCAGAAGAGCGATAGTCTTAGCGGTAATTCCAAGATAAGATTAATAAATAAAATTTTCTTACATATCGTCCACGTTACCGGTCGCAGTATAGTCTGTCCCATTAATGTAATCTGAATATTGATCATCTGCTTCAATCGACAGAGAGTTTATTGCTTGAGTGAAAGCTGAATCTCCACTGATCGTAGATTCAACTAACATATATGCTTCGGCGTCACCGGTTCCAGGGCATGTAGATGTTGGTGTTGGCGTATTGATAATGACATCTCCAGGACTCGGCTGAACTCCTTAGTTTAGTAAGTTTCATGTTAGTACAATATATTAGCGCCTATTAGCAGATAATTTACAAACATACTAACCTTCAAAGTAGCTCGGAGTATGGGCCATAAGGTTTGCGATCTCCTCACGGCTTAGCTCTCGTTCCGACCTGCCAAGTTTTACTTTGTGCACATATTTGTTACTCCTTCGCCGATTTTCGAGAGCGTTCCGAATGAATAATTTCCGTTTCAGGGTAAGATTTTTGTTAGATATCTTCCATTTTTCGAGGAGCCGTTTAAGGTTGTGTGGTCTAAATTTTCCCAATCAATTTTTATTTTTATATCGATATATATCGGGATATAGGCGTGCAGAAATGATCCAATATACGGGAAACCAAATTTTCAAAGCCAATATATACCAGCAAGAGGTTAGCCTTACCTTAATGTAACACCCTTTTCCGTCTTGAGGGCGGATATGATGTGCTTCTGCCGCACACCTGCATTGTATTTTGTGAGAATAAATTCCTTGAAAGGCTCAATGTCTTTCAGTCTTAGATAACGATGCCCTGGCTCAGCAGGGTTGACTTCGATTATCCTCTCAGCCATTAAGCTTATAAGCAGCGAAACTCGGAGTTGAAGGCTTAGGAAGAAACAAGAAAAAGGCTCTTCGAGGTGCGTATGCTAATGAAAATTGGGGCATATATGAGATTTAGGTTGAAAGCTAGTAGGTGGCAAGAATATACACATAAAACTGAAAAATGACTTTGATAAAATTCCGAATAATGGTGAATATTTAAACGTTTGAGGAGTATGAAGGCCCAGGTTATATATTAAAGCTGCATACGAAGATGCATGTCATGAGCTGTTCCGGATATGCAAGAGAATTTGCCCTACTCTTCATCCTTTCGGCTGAGCGAACTCCAGAGCATGCATAAATATATATGCGCATATGGTAGGTGCATTCGCGAAATCAAAGATACGTAAGATCCAACGAAGGGAGTCTCGAAAAAGCCTCCAATCGATTCAATGCCCCCACTTTTTGGTGGTTACTTCGTTGCACAGCACTTGGCGGGGTGGCCGGTGGTCATCGGATCCTTAGCCAGGAATTTGGCATGCGACCGCCCGGCTAAAATATTGACCAAAGGCAACAAGCAAGTGGACGAGATTTCAGCCCAATCAGAAGGCCTCAAAAAGTCTACTCTTCCTGCAACGCCAACACGTTTCGATTTTGCGGCTGCACGGTAATCAGAAATTCGGCGTCGGTGGCCAATCAGAACAGCACGATGGGTTTGCTTGGTCGAGGGAGACAATCTCACACCAGAGCCTCAGCCTTAACCCTAAAGGCGCAGCGACATGTCAACAAAACACCCTGAAACCTACGAAATCGTGTATCGGAGCCTACGCACGTATCAAATTATCAACATACCATAAAACATTCAACTGCGGCAAGTTGCACTAACCTCAATACGACCAAATATCCGAACGAGTGTGTGTTCATCGTCAGCCACAGGTACTTCTTGTGCGCCAATAGCAGAATATGGGTGAACCGACAGGAAAAGATCCAATGGTGGAGTTCGAGGAAATGATAGCAAAAGATTACTCCTTCAACGGGTTTCCAAAGTAACTACTCTTTCTATTTATGATTCGCTCGCCGGGCGCGTGATACCTATAAATATAATTCCTGTTTTCTTCCAATATACGATCTATAAAACTGAAAATATAGGGAACTCGTGCTAACAACTCACAAGGCTGCTGAACAACCCCGCTTTCTCTGACCTTACGCTCCATGTCGGTAATCCATCCAAGGAGTATCGCGTTCACCGCAACATCTTATGCGAACGCTCATCGTATTTTGCCACTGTTTGTAATGGGAACTTTCAAGAAAGCCAGACCCGTGAGATCAATCTACCTGAACAGAGCCCTCTAGTTTTCGAGATTTTACTCAAATATCTCTACACGGGCCATTTCGACGACAAGGATTCACCATTAGAGATTATCGATACGCTTCTAGAAGCTGCTGATTACTTCGATATTGAGAACTTTAAGGAACTGGTTGTACAAAAGGTCTGGAAAAAACTCCACGATGATAGTAGTAGTGGAGCAACCGATAGAGTCAAAATCCTAGATGTAGGCTATCTCTCTGGCTTATTCGGAGAACTATGCAAAATTTCATTTGATGAGAGGAAAATCGCCATACTAGCAAAAGCTTTCCTCAAGAAAGGAAACTTGGAGCAGTGGCTTCGTGATCAACGTTTCCGACGGCTACTGGACGAGCACGGACTTTTAGGAAGAATTATTCTGGAAATACAGCTGGAGCGAATACCGACAATAAGTACCCTTAGAATTCAGTGCACAACCTGCTCAGCAGCTAGAGGCTTATCGAAGCTGTCTGGGGGAGTCCACCGTATATATTTAGAGTGTGATCATTGGCAGATGTCACCTCTAATATTATAATGCTTTGATAACTACAATTAATATGTGTCTACTTCAGTCACATCATTTACCAGGCAGCTAGCTAAACCACCAAACTGAGACTGATATTAGCGCATCTCCCAATTAATGATATGAACCAATATAATTAGCCGTACGCGAAAGATTCTCGTTTGTTATTCGCCAATCTTTTTGGATTTTTTCATTCTCTGTTTCCTTAGCTCATCATTATCTTTCTCCAAAAGATCGATTCGGCATTGCAATGCTTTTATTTCATGTGCTTGAAGGTCCAAGCGGGCTTTAAGATCTTTCTTATCTTCTTCCAAGCCTTCCAAAACTACCGATTTTTCCTCGATGTCCCCTCTCAAATTGGCTTCGAGGTCATTAGCACTAGCCTGAAGGTCATCTACCTTCTCCTCGAAGGCACGTAAGGCTTGAGAATGACTCTCCTGGATTGTAGTTCTTGCTCTGTCGTTTATACGAATGAATTTCTGGAACAGAATCCTGGCAGGAACAGCATTTTCATCCATCATCTTGACAAATTCTTCTCTATTTGAGAACGTCTCGAAATCCTCCATATGAACGATCGCGTCAAAAACGGGTTCCAAGTCACTCCAGGGACTATCGCATTCCGCCAGACCGTTGATCATTCCGATGATATAAAGAGCCCAATCCGTAACCTCGGGTTCTTTATGGGTTATAGTATTCACGAAGTAGGAGATGGCGTATTCCTGAAGCTCGGGTATACCTAATGAACCTGCTTCTTTGTAAAGCCTAGCAACATACCCAGGATGGCGGGAATGGTCTACCTGTCCTGTGTAAAGAAACCTAAGGATCGCACGAAAAGTTTCGACGTGGTAATCTGGGAGGCGAATGTTGTGGACTTCGTGTGGGTTATCAACCGGCTTATCGAACAAATGTTGAAAAAATGATGATCTTTCGCAAAGTATACCCCGATGAGCCTTTATCACTGTGGTCGCGGGGCCAACTATAAAGTTTATATCGGAGAAGCGTGAGGTTTCAAACAATCTTGGAATTAGAGCCAATGTCAGTTTGTGTAGCGATTGTTGAACCGAAAGGCCTAAGCATATATCAATATGTTTAAACTGATACCCACTTTGGAAACCATGCCGTATTCTCGTCAGTAGACCAAGAATCGTGCAAAGAGATCAAGTTCTTCAAACTTTCTTCGCTGTGAGAAAAAATCATATAACAGTCGGAGAATATTTGTGCGTCCTCCACGCGGATTTCATCTTCGGGGACTGTAGACTCGTCGGGAGTGAAAATTGCCATCTCGGCCGTGATCTCCTCTATAGTTGAATCCGATCCCGGCATTATAAGCCGTACAGATTTATAGGAAAGAGTATGGGCTAAGGGATCGTTATGAGTAAGGGATCGTTATAGTAAACGTTTGAGAAATTAAGGAAACTAAAGATTAGTGACGATAGGAATTTACAATTCTTGAGGACACTTGGGTGCTATCAAATATTTGTATGCCTTAAACAAAATTCAAGTAGCGTTTCCCTAGCTTGCTTGGCCTTACTTTGAACCACCGAAAACGAACAAAATTATGCAGCATGCCGTGCACTCACTTATCAGTTAACAGTTACACTGTTGGATTACCTTAGGCTCCTGATATTCTTTGCCACAACACGTCGTACGACAGCCCCGAACTTGGCGCTAAGATCCCATGGAATTCGCCGTGGGGCATGGATCGAACTTAATCGTAGATCGAGATTGCCATGGGCTTAACCACCTTTCATCCATATGCAAGATCCTAGCAGTCTCGTTTAGCCAATAACCCTGCGGCTCGTCACTGATACATGTATACAACGGCATAATTATACCCCCCCCCCATTTCTCGATGCCCCGTTATGACGAAAGTCACTACCAAAAATGCCTTCCGATGGATATATCAACAGGTACCAACAAACTATAACATTCAAGTTCCAATTTCAAGCAACCTTATAGAATCAATTCCTAAGATATGATGCGGTTGGCTGCTGACAAGATATACGATGAGTTATATAGAAATTTATTTAAAATAAGCAGTAGAACTATAGTTCACCTAATCAACTAAAAGAAACAAACTCCACGAAATACCATTTCATGAATCTAAGAAGCTACTAAAAATAAATATTTCGTTCCCATCATCTCAAATCAAGAACATAGAGAAAGATACAAGGTATATACCAGAGTCTGTGTCTTCATAATTAACTGGATCCGTTGCTTCGATAAACTTCTTGCGTTATTATATCGCTTATTCATGTGCTATTTTTTTGGCACCAAATCCATATTAATGATCGGGTTTTCCAAGAGAAAGAAAATTTAGTGGGTTTCTCGCTCTCGTTTTTTCCCCACCTTTTCAATATGCTTAGCCTTCGCAGGCTATCCAGTCTAGCGCCAGAATCTAAGCACATGCGCCTGTGTCTTAGTTTTCCTGAAAGGCTCCCCAATAGAATTGGATATATACCTTATTCCTCGGGCATCTGTACAAACCAAAGGCGGGTCTATCTCAATTGACTCTTAAGTATTTTTTTATTTTTTCGAGCTCTTCCGCAGCTCGTGTCTCTAACTCCGTCAGCGAACCTAGGAACGAGACCAAAGCGAAGCAAGTCTGCTGTTGTGTTTTGGTTTGGGTTTGAGACTGCCAAGTCTGTGCGTTACCACAATCTCATCCCGAACTGGCTCTCCAACAAACAACTCTATATTTTCTGCCCTCTCAGTATCGGCAATCCCATTGGTCGTACATTCGTTCCCTTGAAAAGGACCATCTGACGCTGGCCGACCTTGATGAATCGTTCCATTCTCCGCTCCTTCTGGTGGCTGATGTTTTAAATGAACCATCGACAAAGCCATGCGCTGAAGCATCAATCTACTGATAGTTGCATTGCCATCTAAAACTCTGGCGGATGAGTCTTTTCGCACCCATTCATAAAACTCAAGTTGTTTCATGGCCAGCCATAGGAACTCTTCTAGGCCTTCCCAAGCTTCTGCTGTCGATACACACTGCGCCAAAGCTTCTATTGCAGTTGTAGAATATACTGTAGATCCTTCCTGTCTGGAAATGTTTCTGATCAAAAAGCTTTTGATGTGGTTGACAATCTCAGGGACTTCGAGGAGAGAAGCCTCCCGATACATTCTCGCCACATGGCCTGGGTGATATGAATGCGTAATCCTGCCCGTATAAATATACTTAACGATCCGCTCGACTGTTCCCGGGTGGCACTCGTGTAACGTAACTTTTGTAGCGGTTTTCTTCTGGTTCTCCGAGGCGAAGAGACGTTCGAAATATGTGGATCCCTCGCTCAGGATGATTTTATGGATTGGAATCACAGTGTTTTTGGGCCCAACCATCAGGCGAACATCCGAGAAACGGGTAAAATCTTCGCCCAATGACCTGTTCACATATCATCAGCATTCGGTAAGGACGATGCGAGTATCGAATTGGGGTTACCTACTTTGTAAATCCACCCGTCCGATCTGGGCCAAGAACTTGCTCGTGTTGCATGCGGGCTAGATACCTCAGGCTGCGTTCTTCGAAGAGCGGTATCATCTCTTTATCGGTAATCGAGATGGACCCAGGGGTGGGACGCGACATTATGAATTGGACATCACTACCGGTAGACGTGACTGAGAACGGCTCTTCATCTGACCAGTGTTCCGAGCTCTCTATATCCTCACTTGGCCCGCGCTCCGAACTCGAGTGGGGTGCAAGAGGTTGATCTCGATCCCCAGTCATTTTGGCAATCCTATCCGACCTTCTAGGAGGTGACATCGTAGTTACTGCTTTAGAATACTTGCTTGTCTCGTAAACCAGCCGCGAAGCACGAAGATATTTGCTGTTTGATTTTTTGGGGTGACAATATTCAAGGATAGGTTTTATATTGGGGTGCACGCGTTACGACCGAGGTGTGGTAGTTTTGGTGATGGTTTAGTAGATTCGTGCTATTTCAGTGATGAATATATATCAGCAAGGTAGTCATCATCGAGGGAAACTATCCGATACCGATACGTCAACCCTTCATATTTCCCTCGGGTTGCACATGCTTTCGTGCGGGCAAGCCTACTCGTGTTAACTCAATACACATTATTTGAAGCTACAGCTGAAAGCAAATAGTATCGGCATCGCGTCGCTGCTAGAGGTTTCATATATACAATACGGCGAATCTTTGAGATTCCTCTTAAGTGCGTATCGATTGTTATAGCGTGTTCCATATTATTTAATTCCATAATCACCTAGGAACATCACTGTAGTAAATAAATTTAACATATATGTAGACATCTGACTGCGTTGAAAATGTTGGGAAAGCTAGAACCAGTCTAGCCTGTTACAATAGCGATTCTCAAACACGAGGCTGAATGGCCTTTAACAGGCGATCCAGCCAAAAAAATAAGCTGCAAGGAAGCGAGCCACCAAAAGACCCAGCCCCCTGCCGCAATGATTTTATGCAGTTCATGTTTCAGAGAAAAACTCCAGAGTATTAAGACTGGGTATATAACCGAATTGGCTTGAAAGAGTAAACGCAATCCCTATTTACATGTCCATAAGCTACCAAAGAATTCGAGAATATGAAAAAGCGAAATGCAAGTAAAATACAAGAACGCCTGCAAATGCGTCGAACATGCAGCAAAATGATGAGCAGGATAATATGTAAACGACACCAAAAAGCTAGGTAAAAGTATATCGAAGAAGAAGAAAACGGGTAGAAAGATTGTCGTCATCATCAAAGGCATGCCACTTTATTTTCGAAGATCGTGTAGTAGAACCATAAATCCCATCTCGCACCAATCATAATTCAGAAGCTCGAAAGTAATCTTCTTATATTCCTTCAGCTGGGGAAGCCCGCTGAACCATTTGGCCGTCCAATCCAAAAACTCAATAACCTGCATATTCTGCAGCTCCGGGTGATCCGCAAAAGGGAACGTGAAAGTCAAATCTTCTTGCCTTAGGACCTCATTTCCGTTGGCATCCTTGGCCATGAACAATTGCTCATATCCTCCCTCGCACATGCCAATCTGAAAGGCTACCTTATCGACCTCCTTGGCCTCCTTTTCAGAGTCTGCAGGTGTATGCGAGAAGAGGGGATCTTCGAGGATGTGGCTCTGTAAGAGGTCTACTGGTGCGTACTTTTCATCATCCTCGTTATAGTTCGGTAGGTCCAGAGTCTTTAACAACTCCAGGATGTATGTTACGGACTCGATTTTACCCTCTTTAATGGCAAGCATCCAGCCACCGTCGGCACCAAGTCGGTGCATCCGCGGGCAGTAGTTCTTATCGGAGAAGTGGTAACGTTCGGGTTGAAGGTCTCTTAGAACCTTTGCTTGCCTCCATCGTGGTAGGACATCGAAACAGTAGAAATGATACTGCCAGGGTAGATACGATAGGATCTCGACTTGGATTTCGATAGGCAGATTCGAGATTGTCAACTTGTTCTTCTCTTTGATTTCCTTTCTTGTTGTCTTTAACCGGGACAGTTGTTCTTCTAGGTCTGTTATCCGTCTTTCGAGCTTTTGTACTCTGTCGTCCATTGCTGTTTGCTTTTCTTCTATTCTCTTTTCCTCGAGTGCGATTTGTTCTTCGACGTCCGGAATATCTTCTTCACCCTCGAATAGCTTTTTCCGCTTATCGTTCATCCACCGCTGCTGCTTGAGCATCTTGCTTTCTCTTTCGAGCATCTTCTTCTCCTGAGCCAGCATTTTCTGACCGTGAGCGAGCATCTTTTTCTCTTGTTGTAGCATCCTCTTCTCGTGTTCGAATATCCATTTCTCTTGACCGACCAGTTTAATGCCGTCATCGTCAGAGTCATCTTCCATCGAGACGCCCTCGTCGACGTCATTGGGCTGCGGTACGAATACCATTGGTTCGGTGAGCATGTTCTCCAGCTCCGCCATTTCCTCCTCGAGAGTCCTGCTCATATCGAGCTCATCTTCTGATGTTGTTTCCCCGACGGAACTCGAGACGTGTACGTATTCTTCGTCAGACATCTTGGCGAGCTCGAGTGCACCTTTTTATGGTTGTTGTTTTAAAAATACGAAAACCAGAAGCACATATATATGCTTTATACGTATATAAATTTTCCTTGTTTGCACCTGAGATCTAATAGATATAAAAAGGGAAAATAAAGCGAAAGTGCGAAAGGGAGGATAAGGAAATAATCTTTTTATCGTGTTATTATATATAACATCTAAATCGGACTCACCCCAGGGCCGTAGGTTATAATTGGGTAAAAGAATGAAGAAGAATAATGCCAGGGCATCTGCTCTACATTTCGGTCTTCGAAACGAAGAGAGGGATTCAGGATAATATAATATAAGAGAACCAGAAAGACAAAAAGCACCCCCCAATCAAGGACCCGCCATTCTGATAGGATGAAGGACCAGGAACTCGTAAGCGGAACATATTCGAAAAGAGGTACAGCCCACCGGTTTGCATAATCCCCTTTGAGAAACCATAAGCGTTGCGGGGTCCTCGCCCAGCAGCGAAAGGACTTAACACCTAACTGTAACCATCAAGCTTTGCCTCGCCAGATAGGTCAAATCTCCGTTTGGTCGCGGGTACTCTCGAAAGGTCCGCACCTTGCGGCAGCTGACGCCTTTTTATTTTTTCTTGTGTACAAAGGAACACGCCTGGCATAAACCAGCTTGGTGACCCCAGAACTTAGCGTGGGCTACTCGGGCGTGTGGTTCTTCATTTCCACATTTAATAACCTTAATAAATGCATGCCGCAGCTCCCCAAAGGAGCCCTAACTCGAAGGTTTGCTCGCATTGGCTTGGGTTTTGGGGGATTTTCGCTGTTAAATTTCCAACGAACTGCCCGCCCCGCCCCCCCTTTGAAGCCCTCCTTGGTTACTCCATCGAACTGGGAACTTTGCTCCGCTAAACGATAGCATATCGTCTAGTGCTCTTTTTTCCCGCCCCACCGGTTGCACATGCCCAGACGTGGAATTCAGGTACGATATCGGATTTCACGTTGGCTGGACGGACCCACCCATGGCTGAACGGATGGAAGATGGGCCCTCTTATCGAGCAATTGCGTCCTTCTGCACCCCTTTCGATGGTTGTTCATCCGACGCGTGATGCTATTTTTCCTTACCTTATTTCTTTTTCGTTAATTCTCCCCTTTGCCGTGCCTTCCCTTCCATCCCATCCCATGCCATCCATCCCATCGTCCCCTAGCGAAAGGCCGTTCACCGACAAACATGTTGGCACCAGCACCACCTCGTTGTCAAACGGTGTTCGTTCGCTTGAGCCAGGATCCGCAGGGGCAAATCATGGCAGCTAAGGGGCAGAACCAGAAAGTGGAGTCTGGCCCAGGCCCAAATCTTCGGGCAATCTGATTCGATCGAGGCTTGCGATCGCATTGACAACATGCGATCCCGAGGGCCCTCCGCGACCGTCAGCGGCGTTTCATCTGCATTCGAAGATCGATGCAAGTGATTTCTTACCATCATTTCGATCATGGCATCGGGACGGGTGATTGATTATTATTACGATTTTGTTAATGATGACGACGTGCCGTTTCATTTCATTTCATTTTTCATACGAAGTACATTTCGTATAAACTTCGGTTTCAAAGTTAAGTTTTGTCATCTGAATGCTACTGTACAATATCCCCCACAACCCGCCCTAGAAACCCGTGATTTCTTTTATTATATCTTTAACCCCGCGACCTCATTTTTCTTTTTTGTCACGACCAAAAAAAAATCGGTAGGAAAATACTCCTACGCATTACAAACCTATGCAAAGACAAAACGAGCATGGCTGAGCATTTTTTCTCATGATCAGATCAATCTCTTAATCACATCGTCAACCACCTCCTGCGTCTTTGCCTTGCCTCCCATGTCAGGGCTCAGCAACTTTCCTTCTGCAAGGTTCGCATCCACCGCCTCATAGATCTTTGCAGCTGCTTCCTCCAATCCCATGAAGTCCAGCATTAACGCCGTGCTTCTGATTGTGGCAATCGGATTTGCGATTCCAAGTCCCTGGATATCGGGCGCACTACCGTGACACGGTTCACCGATCGCAAATCCTTCGCCCACGTTCGCAGACGGGACAAGTCCCAAGCTACCAACTAACGCGGCCGCACCGTCGGACAAGATGTCGCCGTACAGGTTTGGAGCCACTACTACATCGAACACTTCTGGTTCTCGGAACATACGGTAGACCATCGAGTCTACGATTTGTTCTTCCACTTTTACGTCTTTATAGGCGTTTGCGCCTTGTTTATCATTTTCATACACTGCCCTTACGGTTTCTCTGAATAGACCGTCTGTCTGGCTGAGAACGTTACTTTTGTGTGTGATCGTGACCTTGGCTTGTTTGTGTATCGACGCCGAGGGATTGGCTAGTCGCTGTCTGTTCCTTGTCGCTGCGATTTCGAAGGCCATTCTACCAATATTCGTAGAAGCGTAGGTAGAGATCCGCTTGATGGCTTCGGCTACAGGGCCTTGGGGTGTATCATAGGTTTTCTCCTCCTTGACGTACAGATCTTCGGTGTTCTCACGGACAATGACCATGTCGACGGGACGGCCAACGCCAGCGACTGACTTTACGGGTCGGACATTGGCGTAAAGGGAGAGTCTCTTGCGGAGGGCAACAATTGGGGAGGAATATCCAGCAACCTTGGTACTCGGCGAACTATTCACCGTGGTCAAACGTTAGAGACAGGACTTGCAAGGGGATAAGTCTTCAATTGAGTATTGAATATACCTGATAGCACCAAAGAGGGCACCGTCACAGTCACCCTTGAGGACCTCAACCGTGTGCTCCGGTAGAGCCGTGCCCGTCTTTTGGAAAGTTGCCCATCCAGCCTCGAGGTCGACAAAGGACAGTTTGAGGTTGAACTGTGACGCAATCGCTTCGAGAACCTGTTTCCCCGCCGGGATGACCTCGAGACCAATACCGTCACCGGGAATGAGGCCTATGAAATGAGATTCGTTTTAGCGGGACGACGATTCCCATGGTACTTCTCATGCCGGGAGGGGCCCGAAGAAGGAAGGTACCCACCTATACGCAATGTTCGTGCCGCTGCCATTATATCGATATCGGGCCAATTGAAACTGAGATTGCGATAGTGGTGCTATTATTGGAAAGAAAGAAATGAAGTAAGGAATGAGGGCACAGCCACTACTTAATGTGAACGGCCTCGGACACTCGGACGGTCAGGGAACAACGACGAGTCGGAATGCGGCCTGGCTGGAAGTGTCCCGATATCGGGTGGAATTTTACTCTGTTCAAATCCACATTTTTTTGTTGGCAGGGATGTTTCCGTTGTTGGCACCCGCCACACTTCTCGTTTTTGGCGAATGCTGTGGCTTGTGACGCGCGCCACTCCAATTAAACGGAATGCGTTGTTGTTGCCAGGGCACGCGACAAGGCGGCGTGTTGCCAAGAGCGATTGAGTGGCAGGAGATGAGTTGCTTTCCCAATGTGGGAAGATGTGAGGGGACAAACCGCAACGCGACAACGCGCCACCCTCATTTTGGGCGCATTCCTCTGCGCGTGCAGCACTCTACGCGTTGTTATTGCTGCTTTGGGCTGCCAAATGGGCATCTTATAAACATCCCCATCCGTCCTTCCTTCTCGCCTTCTCACCTCATCCACAATCCATCCTCAAGGCTACGGAATATCACTCTTCCAAAGAACTCGCTCTGTACTCAATACTGTTGAACCTACTCTCCACTATCCTCACTTAATCAATCTTCACAATGGTTCTCAAGCGCAAGCGTTCCGATGACGAAGATGCCATGTCCATCTGCTCATCATCCTCCCGCTCCTCTTCGACATCTCCCTTCTCCAATAATGCCATGATGCTCGATATGGAAGCCATCACTCAGCATCACATTCCAATGGGTGTCCACTCGCGCACATTGAAGCGGTGGAGAAACTCCAGGCCGGACGAGAAGACAGTTCATGGTAAGTCGCCAATGCTAAATCATATCCTTTACGCGAATTCAGAATACTAATTACTGTCTGCCGACAGACTATACCATTTCGAAACTTTTCTCTGCGCAAAGATCTGCTCAGCAGCAGGCCGCGCCTCAACTCTTCTCCGCACCGTCCTTCACCCCAGTAAACCCACAACAGCCAGCCCAGCGCGGCATCATGTCGTTCTTCAATCGAACGCAGCAAACCACACATACCCACTCGAATATCTCCTTCTCATCACACATGGCATCGAACGCAATCTCGTGTTCAGATTGCGATTGCCTGCTAGAAACACCTTTTGATGACGAAGAGGGCGAATGTTACTCTTGCCGAGGCTGCTACAAGAAAGTTTGCGGCGGCTGCTCGACTGGTGGGCAGGAATGGGGGATGGAAAGACGGTGTCTGGAATGCACTCTTCGTTGAATACTTGCAATTCACCAATGAATAATTGGGTTTGGCGTTTGGTTTAGCAGGACCTATTGTAAATATATGTTTGGGTTTTGGATTTTGGAAGGCGTTCCCGGCGTTCGGAAGGTAGTGCTTCTGCGCTTTGTCGTTTTGTATTTTGCGGAGGTGGATATTACTAGTTGCCGAGTATATATAACATGATAAGATGGGCTATATATATACATATATATATGTTTCTCTAGTCTCAAGTCGACAGCCTGGACTGTCGTTTCTGTACCAATAAAAAAATTACACAAAAATCACTCTACAAACATTCCGTTTCATATAATGTGAAGTAAGGACGGGCGAGACTCGACCCCGCCAATCTGATCCATGAGTAAGTTCATATATCCTAGAGCTTTAGATATCTCTTTAGTTTAGCATCCTCGTAAGATATCTGCCATTAGAATATTATTGCACAATGTGGGAGGGAAGATTGAATCTTGTACTGGGAAATAGGGTGGTGTTGCCCCGGGACCGTGTGCCCCCGAGCATCAACACCCAAGCCCCGGGGTACTCGCTAAGGAACATCCCTGCTAAAATTTTCTGAACTTTTCTGCTGTCGCAAATCCGCCAAAAAACTTCATTCACGATTTTTCATAATTCTGCCTAGAACATCGCCAGTTCCGTATCACCACCACCTCTCCACAGCTCCTCGCGAGCTCCCCGTCCCTCGCAATGGATATCCATCGATGCCGCTTCGTCGACTATACCCCCTCCAAAATCCACGCTCTCGCCTTCTCTCACCCATCCGAGTTCAACCCGCAGTCTCATCACCTCCCAGTGTCCCTCCGCCTCGCAATCGGTCGTTCCAATGGCTCCATCGAGATCTGGAATCCCACAACCTGGTTCCATGAGTCTACCTTACACGGCGGTCAACATCGTAGTATCGAGGGTCTAGCATGGATTCGTCAATCGCATTACTCTATCAAACACACCGAGTTACTCCGTCTCTTCAGCATTGGCAACTCCACCGTCGTCACAGAATGGGATCTCGTCACCGGCAAACCGCTCGCGCACTTCGATTGTGGAAAGGGCGTGATCTGGAGTATAGCTGCTCAACCGAAGAAGTCATGGTTTAACGAACGAACCGACCCTCAAGCGTCGAAGGGTGATGCCGGCGTCGATCAAATCGAAGTCGAGGAAGACTCGAATGACGGCATGCAACTCACAGTTGGCTGTGAGGACGGCTCCCTCGTTGTCTTATCTGTTGGTGACAGCCCAGGCGCTCTTTCTCTCTCCAAAATCATCCCTCAATCGAAAGCATGTCGTGTGCTCTCTCTCGCCTACCAATCGCCCACCACCGTTATCGCAGGTACATCTGACTCCAAGCTCCGTGTCTTCGATACCGTAACCGGCCGCACCATCACCACCATGTCTGTTGGCCCTAAATTCAATAGCAAACGCCGAAATGCAAAGAAGAGGGACACCTACGTTTGGTGTGTCAAGTACATACCTTCCAACGGCGGTTGGATCGTAGCCGGTGACTCGCTAGGCGAGATTAGTCTCTACGATGCAAAGCGATATGCTCTGCGTCAGAAGATAAAGGCGCACGATGCGGATGTTCTAACCCTTGAACCCAACGCCAATGGTACCCAATTTTTCAGCTCTGGCGTGGACAAAGTCACCGCTAAGTACGAGCTTGTGGGTCAAGGAAAGCGTGCTACCTGGACTCAGGTCGTTAAAAAGAGATTTCATAAGCACGATGTCAGGACAATGGCTGGCTTTGAAGCCGGCCCCTTCAGTGTTCTTGTTAGCGGTGGTGTGGACATGACACCTGTGGTCGTGCCCTTGAAGAGGTTTGCTCAAGAATATCAATACACCCTATCCGCTCTACCACAGTATCAAGTTGTGTCAGCGTCGAGTGCGCCGGAGTCGAGACTACTTCTTGCCAAGTACGACCGAGAAGTCAAGATTTGGAAGATCAACACTATCGATGAAGTTGAGGCTGCCGATGACGTAGAACTCTATGGTGCCGTCGATGAGGATCAAGGAAGGAAACTTGTCGGTGGAATCGTTGTTAACGTATGCACTTACTCTATTTTTGGAATTGCCCCAGCTGCATTGACTAACTAGGAATATCTTTTAGACCGATGAAAACATCTCATCTGCAGCGATATCCCCTGCCGGAAACCTCATCGCGATATCTACTATGGCAACCTTAAAACTCTTCCACCTCCGACCTCGAAAATCAACCGTACTTCTTCGAATCTCCAAAATCGAATTACCAGAAAATATCTCCAAAATTGGTGCTAGGAAAGTGCTATTCTCAGCTGACGGAAAGTACCTTACCTTCATCGCGCCCAACTCGGAACCATATATTTTCCAAATTACCGCAAACGTCGACGAAGAAGATAAAACTACCTTTGAATTTGGAAACTTGCAGCATCTCGACAGAAAAGATAGGGAACCATCGATCACGAACAACAAGCTTCTAAGAAAAGACGGCGTCATCGCGTTGGGACGAGGTTACGAAAGGCAGATCAGTCAGGTTTCCTTCTCGCCTAACGGAAAATACCTCTTTGCAGCTGATGTGGGTGGCTGGATGGAAGCATGGACCGTCGAAGATAGCAAGAAAGGCAAATGGAAACTTATCAAAGCGAGCCTACCGCGACTTCCTGCATCGCCTGTAGCGACCGGGTTCAGACCGTTATTACTCGAGAACACAAAGGAAGGAGAAGACAGCAGCGAAGTGCTAGTCATGACGGCGGACCACACGCTTCATGAATTCGATGTTGCGAGCGGCCAGGTCACTGCCTGGTCTGCGAAGAATTCCGAACGGTTACCTCGACAGTTTTTGAAGCTGAAGGATAGATGTTTCGGACTGAATGTTGTCGAGGAGAAAGGAAAGGGGAGGAGGATGTGGTGTTGGGGACACGGATGGGTGTTTATGGTCAATGTTGACAGGGATCTGAATGTCGTCGGTGCTAAGAAGGAGAAGAAAGAGAAAGAGGAGGTCAAAGGTGTGAAGAGGAAGAGAGGAGTGGTGATGATTAGCGGAGCTGGTAGCGAAGCTGTCGGTGGGAGAAAGGATATGGTTAAGGGTACTGAGGTGACGTTAGTCGGCAAATCCGATGACAGCGACGAAGTTGAGATGGAGGATGCGGATAGTGACGATGAGTTCTTGGTGGATAAGGTCAGAAATAACATCAAGAGGAAAGGTGGTGCGATTGAGATGGTACAGAGCGATAGTGACGACGATAGTAGTAGCGAGGAAGAGGAGGCAGATTCGGACGACTCTAGCTCTGATTCTAGCAGCGATGAGGATTCCGATGAAAAGGAAGATGCCAGCGATTCCGAGCTCTCCGCGAGTGAACATCCTGATCCCGAGGATGGGGGTGTCAAGCTGGACGCGGAGTCGATGGACATCGACACCGAGACCACTGCGGTGGCGAAGCGCGGAGTTGGGATACCACATTGGCATACATTCCAGTATCGTAATGTGATGGCGTTCCTGCCGATTGGTAACCCTAAGGAGGACTTGGAGATCGTGGTGGTTGAGCGACCAGTTGCTGATGTCAAACTACCGCCAGCATGGATGCCCAAGAAGGATGCCTCGAGGATTCAAAAGTTTAGGTGAGCTGTATAATATGGTGTTGTAGTTTGTAGTTTTTGTTCTTCGTTCTTCTTCCTCAGTCTTGTACCTAGACAAAGCTTCTTCCTTTCATTTCTGTCACATAGGAGTATATATTGGCATTTTAGAGTGTAATATAGTCACAGAAAAAGTTTTTTGATGAGCGGAAGGATAAGTAGTACTCTCGAATTGCTTTATCAAGAATGCTGCCATCTATTATCGTGAACTATCCCAATTTCCCCTATAGTACATAATGAAACTAAACAATAAACCCAGCAATTGTAGCTGAATTCTGGGCGTTTATTTAATCGAAATACTTGATATCAGAATCCAAACCGGCAACTGCAACCCTACTTCCTTCCTGAGGGTGCCACGCCGCACAAGTGACCGCTTGCTCGCTCACCCTAATCTTGTGATACATCTTGCATGTCTTCCAATCGAAAAAGCACACCCATCCGGAGCTATCACCGCTCATCAAGAACTGCCCGTCCGGACTGATATCTACATCGATAGCGTAACCCGCATTATTATGTCCCCTAAAGCTCTTCTTCCTATTCTGCCTGAACCGCTCCGTTGTCGCGTACACAACCACTTGGTTATCCGCGCTCTGGAATGCAACATACTTCCCGTTAGGGTGCAATGCGGACCTAACCATAGAGAACATGTATGGTTCCGCGATGAATTTAATAGGCACGGGAATACCGTATTCCCAAGCGCGCAAACTCTTATCATCAGAAGTGGAGATGAACCGCCGGTTCTCGTCTACGAATGTAAGCGTGTTGACGGGGCCCAAATGGTGGTCGTATTCTTGTACTACCGCGGCGGTACGGGTGTCGAACTGCACGATCTTCTTGTCGCTCATGCCCGCGATGAATTCGTGGTGTTTGGCTTCGTCCGGATTGAACCTTATAACATGGGGGATCTTGCCCGTACTAAACTTATTGATGCATTTGCCAGTCTCGGTGTCCCAGAGTTTCATCTGGCGGTCGTAGGAGGCGGAAAGGAACTTGTCGCCCGTGTTGTTGAATGTTATGTCGTTTACAGACTTGTTGTGGCCGTCAAAGGTACGCAGGAGTTCGCGGTCGTGATATACATCCCAGAGCTGCGCAAGGAGTTAGTATTTTGTCATAAAAAAGGTTAGAAAGGAAAGGCTTACTTTGATCTTAGCGTCTGCAGATGAACTTAATAGCAAGTGCCCACTTCCAGGGAAGAACCGTATAGCTGTAATAGGCTTCGTATGGCCTTTCCAGGTGTGGATAAGTTTCTTGGGGATATAGTTTGGTGTGCTGCCGGCTTCCTTTCCGAGATTGATGTCCAAATCCTGCGGTACATGCATGTATGTACGCCCGAGGTAATCTCTCTCTTGACTGCCGTGAAACGTCGTCTGCTCGACTCCAGAGGTATTGACGTTGAGATATTCCGCGCCCGCCTTGTCGATGATAGGATTCGATACCGGAGCTGTCGCCTCCTCTTCATATTCCATATCTTCGCCAGCCTCCTCGTGTCCATCTTCTGATTCGGATTCGTTCTTGTATGACGCCCAAGGACCAAGGTACTGGCCCGGTCCGTCTACTATACTCGAGTCTCCTTTCTTCTGCCGCCGTCGTTTGATCTCTCGGGACTCCTCTTTGCTAGGGCGGTATTCGACTGTATTCCTACCGCCAAACATCGCGACGCTAGACTGGTCACCAACCATGTTGGCCGGATTGCTAGGATCCGCCGCGTATCCTAAGCTTGTGAAGGTTCTGTGATGTGTGGTGAACGTTGCATCGGATATTAACGTTTCCTCCGCGTAGCCTGTGAGAATGTTCTTTCGTTTTAAGCTACCGTCGTCCGATTTGAAGGGGTTTGCGGGGCCCGCCGCGGGTTTGTAGAGGTCGGAGAATGTGGCGTTATACGACATGCTCTTGTCGGTGGGTTTAACGATCGCGAGCTGAGAGGTCATTGGGTCCTGCGGAGATTTGGAATTAGTACTAGGATTGTTACTTCCAGAAAGGAGAGACAGACATACGTCGAGGCTGACATCTGGCGCAGCGGTGACGGAGAGTCCTGCCGGTATCGATGGACCGATGGCAGGCGACTCATCGTCGCTGGAACCGTAGTCGACGAGGGCCGCCATGTTGGATGAATATATGAATATCCCTCAGATATTGGTGGTACAATCAGGTGCCTATGTCTGGGCCGTTGGTGATGATGGCGAGGCAAGTCGAATATTGTAGGGCGTGGAGGGTATCCCTGTAGTCGCGATGTTGAGGTTTGGAGGTTTGCGCCAAAGCTTCGTGAAGTTCACGACTTCAGTCTCTTGGCAATTTCGTGTCACGTGAGCCCCTCGTCAACACATTTGACTGTTGTAACATTCTGGATATCACGGACGTCGACATGATTCAATTTGTGACTGTATACTGACAATGAGTGGCGAAGTTATTAAATTATGAGTTTAGGGCACATAGAAGGTATTTAGGTGGTCAAAATAAGAAGAAAGATTACTTTTCGATTCGCAAGTGCTTATTACATTAAAATTACTAAAACAATATTCAAGATGAAATATGATGAAGCTTGAAGCCCAATAAAAAGTTATCCCATCACATCTCCCGTCGGTGGGTGTTAAGCCCCGTTCGTAGGGTTCTGCTCATCAAAAGTACTTTGCAGAAGACCTTATATCAAAATTTGCTCTCTCAAGCCTTTGGGGCTGGAGTCTCCCCATTTGGAGCGGCAGCTCCCTGGCCAGCTGCATTAGCACCCGGAGTTCCTGGAGTTTCAGGGGTCGCTCCAGGTGTGTTACCCGGAGTCTGTGCAGGTGTATTACCAGGAGTCTCTGCAGGTGTGTTACCCGGGGTCTCTGCAGGTGTATTTCCCGGTGTCTCTCCAGGTTTGGTCTCCGGAGTGGCTCCTGTAGTAGCTCCTAGATCTTCAAACTTTGGAAGTTTGCCTTGCACAAGTTCCTGCACCTTAGCCTCGAATTCTGGTCCCTCTGGAAGGGTATACAACTTCCGGAAGATTGCCTCATCGACACCTTCCAGGAATGTTAGGGTGTTAGCTGGAGCACCCTGCTCCTTCGCTTGCTTGATAAAGTCTTGCTTAGGTGGGAGAGCTTCCGTAGAGTTACCGCCAGGTGTGGTCTCCGGAGTTGTGCCAGTATCTGGAGTCGTACCCGGTGTGGTTTCTCCTGGGGTGGTACCTGGAGTGGTACCTGGAGTAGTACCTGGAGTAGTACCTGGAGTAGTACCTGGAGTTTGATCAGCACCAGGATTAGCACCGGCAGCGGGGTCCGTAGCAGCGCCTGGAGTGGCACCAGGAGTGCCAGCGGGTTCGGCCCTAGCCATGACGTTTCGACGCGCAGCACGGGATCTCCTCATTGCTCTTTCTCGTCCCATTCCCGATGGTCGGAGATCTCTTCTGAGACGAAACTTATGTCCCCAAGAACCTGCGCCTGCGTCTTCTAGCTTCTGAGTTATAGCAGAATTTAATGCTCTTTTAGCGTGTTTGGATCCCCAAGATCCGGCACCTGCAGCATCCAATTTATTGACAACATCAGAATAAGCACGTCGAGCATGCTTCCAAGATCTAGCACCCGCCGCATCTAGTTTGTCAGTAATCGCGTTTCTTCTGTTGTGCTTTGATCCCCAAGATCCAGCCCCTGCAGCGTTTAACTTAGCAACGACATCAGCATTGCTTCTTCTAGCATGTTTACCCCACGAGCCGGCACCAGCAGCATCGAGCTTGTTGGTAATTTCGTCACCTATCCTCCTTCGCTGGCGGCGACCATGTGCCCAAGAGTTTGCGCCTGCAGCATTAAGTTTTTGAATTACTGAAGGGACGCCTCTCTTGGCGGCATGCCTTTTCCCATCCCAGGAGCCAGCACCAGCCGCATCGAGTTCTGCGTATATACCATCACGGCCACCATAAGAGGCGACACTATATTTCTGTCCACCCTTGTGATCTTTGGATTTCACAACTAGAGATAAATATTAGCAAGCTTGTATATTGAGGAGAATCAGCTGTGAAAATCTTACCGGCCGCTGTTCTATCCAAAGCGTCTGCCGAAGCGGCAGAAATAGCAAGAACTACTAAGAGAGTCGAGATCTTCATTTCCGGTTTATTTAATTAAATATATGTAACCACCTAGAGTAAACCCAAGTCGTAAAGTGTCGTAAGAAAATATATTGTTTAACGTGAGCGTGACCTGCACAGCCCTACCTGCCAGAGGTTCGAAGTGAATGAATGAAGTTGGAAGTGTTAGTCGTTCTCGACGACGAGAGATATGATAAAAGAAAAGGAAGCAAACTCCAAAGACATCACGGTCGCTAGAGCTTTATATATGATCACCTCCGCTCTCTTGAAAATGCTCACTTTAGAAGCGACGACATCCTAAATATGTCTAAGGTTGTTTCTTATAAGAGCTAACAGATCCATATTAGGGAAAGAGCACTGTATCGTACCACAAAACAAATGAAACCACCCAATGGTGAGGCCGTTCTAGTTTTATCGATGCCCAAACACCTTCAGGTAACCAGGCTTTTCAGAAATATCACTTGAGCAGAAAGCATGCAAAGTGATTGACCTTACGACAAATTTCTAGAATAGTCTATTACTTCGGGTACTTTAAAACTAGGGTCCACGCTGAAAGTCCCCTGTCACAGCTCCGAGATACGAGTGCACTAGCAAACCGGGCCAGATGGCGCCATACAGTAACAGCCTTGTATGAAGCAAGTTTCAACGCAGGAGGCTTTTCCAGACATAGCTACCGAGTCCCGACACCTTGTGGCTAAGAAAGGCCGGTTTCGTGTCCAAGTTTGGCAGTGGTCCGCGGAGTTTCATAGTCCTTGGCGCGGAGATATAATTCGACCTACCACCCGATAACCAAGAACCTCACAATCGTCTACAGGATTAGAGGCTACTCTGAACTAAGAGATTCCAAAAAGAAACTTGAATTGAGTAGCTTTTAATTTTATACTAATATTTTGACCTCATCCAAACCTATGGCCATCACTTGGTAGCATCCACAAAAATGCAACATAGATGCCGTGAATATGTGTTGTTCATTCCCAAGTACACAACGAGCAGGTGGACATGCAGTCTTGTACGTAGACATGAGCCATATTGCCTAACTTTAACATGAGTACTAATTCATGTCTTAGCACTCTACCAGTCACCGCCTTCAGTCTTAATCCATTTGAAATCCTATAAGTTTACGCAAATCATTAGTAAAACAGAAAACCAACATTCAAGATCGATCAAGTACTTACCGCAGGTACCAAAATCGGCAATCCCGAACCCGTGGCATAGATTCCCAGATGCGTGCCAACGAAGTTTTGCCATCCAGCAGGATAACTCTGCATCCACACATTCGAAGCAGTAGCGACATATGTAGGCTTCCTATCATGTCCCAAACAGTACCCCAAAGAATACTGCGTTGATTCACATTTGATCCAAAGCTTGACGGTACCCGTCTCCGGAATGTCAATGTAAGTGGTATTTGCGACGGGCTCCTTCCCAGTCCTGGTAGTTGCTGCAAGGACTCGCTTGCCGGTGTCAGGGTGCTGTGTTATAACAATATCCTGGTATATCCATATACTCAAGAACACCGTAGCACCAGCCTTGTGGAACTTGCTAGTGGGATAAAACTCCAACTCCGTGCTGAAGACGGTGTTTATATCCTCTTGCTTTCGCAGGAGCATGGCAGGAGTCCGGCGATCGCTTGGGGTGTATACGTTCCCGTAGAGCCTGAGCCAGCCCTGTCTGGCGGTAAAGCTGTGGAACAATTTGTCCGGGGTACGCTGGGTGTAGTACTTCTTATCAGCGAATCCGTGGTTCTCGCCCCTCCAAAAATGATCCTCGAAGACCTCGGGGCGTGCTTTGTTGTACAATCCCGCCATTTCGAAGGTTATATCCTTTCCGGCGTTGGCAATCGGCCATCCGTCCTTCCATGTAACCGGGGCCATGAAGGTCTCACGACCGAGCTGCGGCACACCGCTTGAGTTGTTGGGATTCTGTGGTCGTATGGCAAGGAATACAGTGTACCAGTCTCCTTCTTTAGTTTGGACAATGTCCGCATGTCCGGTTGCCAAGATAGGATTTGACAAGTTCCGCCCATTGAAGACGAACGGGTTGTATGGACTAGCTTCCCATGGACCCTCTAGACTGCTCGAGCGATGCCACATTGCGCGGTGCTGTATTTCGGTACCCGCTTCGGCAGTGAGTAGATAGTATGTTCCATTGAACTTGTACAGATGAGAGCCTTCCGCAAGTCGTGGAGTGCCCTGTGGAAGCTCGCTACGGTAGAAATACCTGGATTCAGTCAGAGAGTTGCCAGTCTCAAGGTCAATTTCAGCGATCCAAATAGCAAAGTATCCGGAATCTGGATCGACAAAACCAGAGCCCATCGTCGTTGTCAGATATGTCTTTCCGTCGTCGTCGAAAAACAAATCCGGGTCGAAACCCCATCTAAATACTTAGTTCATATGTCTATTTTTCGTGAAGCAAGAGTGGAATGAGTTGTCCAAACTTACTGATCCACCCAAATCGGATCACTCCAAGAAGTTTCATCCATGATATTTTGGGTCTTAACATAGTATGACCTCGGAAAGCCTGTGGTATTATCAGGTGGGCTGATGATATCAAACCTATATATTCCACATGCTATTAGAATTTTTATCGCCTTATTTACGCAGATTCAAATGAACATACCAAGTAGTGATCATATAGAAAGTCTTTGTTGCCTGGTGATACCGTAAAGTAGGTGCAAAGATACCACCACTAGGCGCAGTACCGCGCATATTCAATTGCGAGGGGCGGTTCAGAGCATGACCAATACAAGTCCAGTCGATCCTATCAGAGGTCAGTCAGACAGTAATGAATCAAAATACAACCGTGAAGCTCTCAAGAACAGGATTGCCTTACAAATCCTTCGAGTGATAGACCGGAACACCAGGAAAGTACTCAAAACTCGATGTGACGATGAAGTAATCATCGTCGACGCGAACGATGCTAGGATCGGGATTAAAACCCGGAATTATGGGGTTTCTAAAAGCATCTATCACCCACCGTCATAAATATCAGCTATGTTTCAAAACAAAAGCAAAAGATTGGAGGGGATAGCATGGTAATACATGAAACATTAAATAATAATAGTGCCGAAATCAAAGCTCGTAGTTTCCACATTTTTGGTTTATATCAGAAGAATAATACGTTCAACTAGTTTACAATATATACAGAACCATACCCATCACCCAAACGCACAAGAGGTAAACTCAATTTTCGTCAGGAATTGACTAAAGAGGGAGAGGGAGGCCGGCGTTGTGTTGTACGCCGTTGAGAGTTAAGTTCACGGTGAGACGGGTAGAGCTTAAAGAACGACAACAGCCGAAGGGAACGATTCGAGCGATGCGAATTTATACTTTCTTCCCCTCTCCCGTCATCAGTAAAACTGGGCTAGTTGTGGATTTTCCAACATGGATTCTCTAATATGACCCATGGTTCTTGAACCCGCACATGATTTTCCGGTTAAAAGCTCGCGATATGTACGTGTAATGCAATAGTCTTATTTCGAAGAGATGCCGTTTTTACAAGTTCGCGAATCCCAGCTAACTTCGATCCTTGCTCCCCGCATTGTATTTATCCACAGGTGACTGCCAATTGCATTGCGGGCCCGATATTATATTAAGCTATACCATAATCTCCGGATATCAAGTTTTTCCTTTCTTTCCAAGTACAAGTTCAAGGATATGGCCATGGCGATATCAGCAACTCTTCCCGAAATTCAAAGTTAAAAATTCGATTCAGGCAAAACGCTCATCGTATATGCTGTTCATGGTATGCCGAGCATTATAGCCTTCCTATGAGGGTTTATTAGGGTTATTAATATGGCCGGCATGCTTGTGATCCGATATTTAATGCATAGCCCTTGAAGGTTACATTCATTTTCTCGAGAACAGTTCTGATATCTCCTCCCAAATGGCTGGTAGAATCGCCGGATCAATATATTTCCGCTACAAGATACAAGTTGTAGGTAGCGTTGTTCGTCAGCTAAAACCGAGACCTCACGGTACTCCCCGACATCACATGCAACATCCAAAGGTATCGAAATTACGGCATGATTCATGGAAAATCCTTATTCCCCAGATTATCTGGATCATGGTAACGCCACTGCCTTTTAGCCAGCCAAACACAGATAATACCCGATCGCTGTGCCCTTAGAACCATGGTACCGAAATGGAAGCCGAAAAAGCCGCTGTTTGAATTTAGGCAAAATTCAACTTTTGGCAGGTCGCGGAGGTCGGTGCCCAACAGCACACGCCAATGCCAATCAATTGCTCAATAGAATCGAGTATAATAACAACGTTGTACAAACCTCGATCAATCGGCCAGGTTCCGGTTGGTGGCACAAGCGAACCATTCATCTCTGATGTCTTCTACTCCTGCTATGTTGGTAATTCTCAACTATTCTAGAGTTACCGGACCTGATCTATTATTTATTCGTCAACTGGAAGGATAAAGATATACCGTAAATATTGTACATGCTAGAAACTTTTAGCTCATGTACCTTCCTAGGTGCTATTCCAGAAATAAAAAACCCATTATATCCCATCCCAAATCATTCATCATACTGTTGGGGCCAAAATAGAAAGGAAGAAAAAGTTAAAAATGCCAGAAAAAGAAGTAATAATAAAACAAGTCATGAGCTCCCGGTGAAGCGGAATAGAACATTATCGGCTTTCCATGAGAAGAAGAAAAATTCGTCCCAAATACGTATCCCAAATTCCCAATCTGCAAACCAAATTGCTGTGCCCAGGCTCTAAAATCATTAAAAATAGAAGAGAAAGAAAGAAAAGATGACGATGGGGGAAGGATAAAAGGTTCTCGCACCATAAAACTCCTGCTGAATGAAGGAGGAGAAAAAAGAAAAAAACAATACAAAAGAAAAGTCCCAAGCAAAAATGCCATCCCAGTTGGAAAAAATGATACCCAAAACAGACAAGAAAATTCCCTAAGTATATCTACAAGCCAAGAATATTCGAATACGCACTCCATCATAGGAGTCTGAGTTAATATATCCTCGCCCACTCATAATACCAACATTATAGGCCCAGCTGTAGATTTTGCTTCGCTTGAGAATCGAAGATGCGCATATCGAACTTCTTTCCAGGAGGGTGGTCGACTATTGTTACATGTGGTGCCAAATCCGGGTATAACTCGACAAATCTGCTACCAACGCTCCAGTTTTCGATCTTCCGGAGGTGCTGCTCGAATAATGGGTTGATCACGTATTCTCCGGAAGGTTGCTCCATGACGCAATCTAGGGGGTCGTAAGGCCAGTTCACAGAGAGTGTACCGGTATAGGGGATGCTAAACTCG
This sequence comes from Dactylellina haptotyla, assembly GCA_031310005.1. Lineage (NCBI taxonomy): Eukaryota > Fungi > Ascomycota > Orbiliomycetes > Orbiliales > Orbiliaceae > Dactylellina > Dactylellina haptotyla. Next base: position 7,202,256 of record CM062379.1, on the reverse strand, counting down.
TTGTTGGGATATTTTTGGGGATGCTTAGCCATGACATCGCGGGTCATCGGCCTGGTACGATGTTAGAAAGTAGAACAAAGTCAGAGGTATAAGATATTGCATACCAAGGCATATGGTCAAACCAGATTGGTCTTGCGGTGAACAGCTGTGATGGGCGTGGCTTGATATATTCGGGCATGTGATCATAGCTCTCTTGTGTTGGATTTATAGCCCACTGAAATAGAACAAAACACTAGTTAGAATGACACTAGAAGAGAGGAATTAAAAGACTAGACGAACCCTCATCCAGGCGTAGAGCACATAGACAATGGCCACTCGCTCAGGTAGCAGGACCAAGTCTCCAAATGTGTCTACAATGGCCGCCATCACTTGTGTTAATCCGTTCCTCGACGGGCGTGACGCAGGGTTTACTATAAACGTAACATCTGGTTGCGGTGGGCCAGCTAGTACCGACAACGGGGTGCCATTAACTCTGTGAAGTCTCGCCTGTTCCTCTAAGAACTCCAAGTAGACTCTGTCGAGAATGCAAGTTGGCGGGAGATGACGTGGCATCACCTCCCAGTGTCCGTTGGCTCGGACGCAATATGTTCCAGGGTACTGAACACTTGGGATGGAGTAAACGGTCGACACGGGAGAGCTCGTTAGAAGCGATTGGGCACCTGAGACGCGGCGACGCATCTCTGAGGTAACTGGAACTTAGTAGGAGAATTAGAAAGGGGTGGTCCAGACAGAGCTATATATATATATATCCATAGACACATGGTCTTCTTGGAAAAGAGAGAATAGGGAATACACACCATCACTTGAAGTACTACTCGCCAGGTCCGCCAACGACCTCTTCCTCGTCGTGTATTCGTAGGGCTGGTCCTGAACCTGTCGATACCCATTCGGCCGGTACCCAGAGTGACACACAAAATCCAAGCTCATAGCAGAGTTATCCTTCCCGTTGGTCGAAAGAGCAATGCTATCATTGCTATGTTCGGTCTCGGCGTAGCCCGAATTCGACACCGTTTCGGCACGTATGCTAACCGGAGATTTACTCGACATCCCGAGCACCGGTCTGGCGAGAACGGCAGACGCGGAAGGCGACTGTATCCCATTCCTTTTGATGTTATCCAACGCTTCCAGCGCGTTTTCGAGCTCCTTTTTCAGCGCCGAGGTTTTGAACTCCCATTCTCCCTTTTCGTTCTCGAGTTCCTTTACCCGGATCTCCAAGGCTGTGATCTGATTCTTCGTCCGCGTCCGGATGGCCCGCTGAGCATCTCGATCATGGGCACGTTTCCGCGCCAGCTGTTCGGCCGTCAAGCTGGATATTGTCCGTGACCTGGTCTTTTTCTTCGGGAGTTGAGAGCCCCCTTGCAAGGGGTTGCCGCCGACGAAGCCATTGGGCGGTGATTGTTCGCCGCTTAGGTTATCATCTTGGATGTCGGAGCCATGGGGGGAGTAGGAAACGCGCGATAGTCCGGAAGGGAGGATTACGTCTTCGGACTCGCTACGTTTGAAGTGGACGTATGGAGAGTCGCCCATGCCAGCGGATGGGGAAGGGGGAATCGCTGATTATATATCAATAACCGACGCGGCAGCGGTAGTCACAAGCCGGCTACGCCTTTTCCCTTTTGGCCGTTTCTTTTTCTTTTGATGAACCGTATTTTAGGGCCAGCCACTCGTTTCCCCTCGTCCGTCCGTTTGGATCCGTCCCGAGGCAGTGGGTCGGGGATACCGACTCTCTCTAATTTTTGCAGCGGTTGTCTGCAGACAGGTCTGAATATAGCCCAAACAGGAAAATTAAAAAGAAAATTGCACCCAAAGAGCCGGGAGAGAGCCCATCAACAGGTCTCAAAGCTCCCAAGAATAGAAATGCAAAGCGTGAACCTGTGAACCTGCCACCCCGGACGAGTGTGGAGAAAGCAAAGCAAAAACAGCTACGTCTCTCGGGTCACGGCGGACAGTAAAGCGAGCGATAATAAAAAAAGCGGCGCCTACAGAAGCGGAAGCCCGACCAAGTGGTCGAGTGGTGGTGCTATTGCATGAAACAAGGGAAAAAAAGAGACGAGGGCCGCAGGGTGTGGTCTCTACTGCGGGTCCACCGAATGGCCGTACGAGAAAACCGCTGGTCTTGGGGAGTTGTGGTTTCTTGGACGGCGGAGCACACGAATCATGCACACACCTTCTGGATACGAACGAATCTCTCGGAGGGAAAATAAGGTTGCTTCGGCGGCTACGTTAATTAGCAGCAGAGCGAGCGGGTCGGGTAGGGCATGACAAACCAGACGATCGGTGGAGATGGAGCGTAGGACGTGATCCGGAGGAAAACAAAAACTGTCAGCGGATGGGGGGAAAGAAGGGGGAAGGAGGAGATTCCAAGAGCTGAAACGGGGATTTTTGCGCGAGGTGGCAAGGTTGGCAAGCGAGAACCTGACTCGTGCTCGCTCGCACTCTTCTATCAGATCGTATGGCTGGGCCCAAGAGGGCTAGACGGCTTCTCGAACAGATGCGAGTGCAGGCATGAAGACCCACCGAGGATGCCTCTGCGTCGTGTATCGTGTCTCTCGTCTGGCATCATTGACCCGGGGGCAGGGATTGTATTCGCATCAGGCCACTTTGCCGGCGTCGACATGTCAGGGTCCCCTCGAGTATCGTACAGCTGGACAGATCTGGGCATCAATTGATGTACGATCCGTGTACCTTGCTTGCGTACAATACGCTTCTGCATATAATTCCTCAGATCGGGCATGCACACCGTTCGTTGTACGCTATACGCATTCCCGATTGCCAGGTTCGTGATCAAACTAGCCAGCACACAACAATACTGCTAGCACGTTAGTTACATTAGCACCAACATCGAATTCCAGTCGCCATCGAGCTGCCAGTTTGTGCAATGGTGCCCCACCCGTGGAATATCTCAAGCCTTCATTTTCTGAGCGATGTCGGGAACAGTTTGGCGCCGTTTCGTCCGGACATGGGCTAGTGGCGACTACCGTTAAGACAGGAGCAAGGGCACTCCACCCATTGTTGGTCCGGAGTACAATAACCCGTACTTTGTGATACGAGGGACGAACGGATATTGTCGTCGTCGTACCCATAATTCAAACTTAAAACCTACAACGGCTGGCTCCGAGAATACCGTGGGCTAGCGGGCCTTCTCATCACATTTATTCATCATGAAGAAACGATATCACTTTTACCTGAACATTCTCGCGTTAAGATAGACTACAAACTAGCTAAATACAATAGAGTTCAATACGATAGCGCCGATTCCAAAGCCACAGTCCCAATTTCATATAGTACACCCTATCCAACTCCTAGCCGTTCCCTAAACCAACTAGTCCCTTAAAATTCCAAAGAATGCCATTGCTCTTTTACCTAGACTCCCCTGTTGGCGTATCCCCCTCGCCTTCACTTTCGGACGGCGTGCTCCCCGGGCTTGTCTTTCCCTTCAACGGCTGCTCGATAATGAAGAAACTCGATACGACAGCAAGTGCGGGCAGTACCAATGCCATCAAGAAAGGCTGTAATAGAAATCCCAGTCAGCATGGATCGGTTGTATCAAATATTGGCAGGCAACGGGTCAACTTACATATCTTACAGCCTGCTCGTAAGCTCTGATAACCAGGGTTCGAACATTCGGTTTCAACTCTTTCAAAAACTCCAGACTGCCCGTCGCATTTCTCACTATCTCCTCAACTTCGTCCTTGCCGACCATCCCCTTCAGCTCCTTCCTCAGGGTGCTCCTCAAATCCCCTTGTAACAACGTACTAGAGAGACTGACACCAACCACGCTGCCCAAGCTTCTAAACAGATAACTGACCGCAGTAGCAACAGCTTGGTCTCGTCCTCCGGCGCGCGCGATCAATGCGACCAAGGTGCTCGTAACCCCGATCCCATTACCAAGACCCATTATCGCCAGTCCGATCTCAATTCCCAGAAAACTCTTACCCAAAAGCCCCGTGCACAGAATCACGGGGACAGCCCCGATAACCATAAACGTATACGCTAGGATCGTAAGATGATAATACTTCCCAGTCTTCTGCATAATCAACCCGCCACCGAGACTACCGCTTACACTCCCCGCGATCGCGGGCACCATCTTAAACCCGCTCTGTGATGCCGTCAACCCTGCCGCCGCCTGGAAGTACAGCGGAACATAAAACATCGCCGCGTAGAACCCAGCGAAGCTGAATAAATTGCACAGGAAACAAGCTAGCAGCCCCTTCTCGAATATAATACTCAGAGGCGCGAACGGGTCAACGGCAACAAGCTCCTCGACGATCAAAAATGTGATGAATAGAACAATGGACAACGGCGCGGTGATGAACACCACCTTATCATTCCATGAGACGTTGCCGCCACGGTCCAGGGCGACGAGGAAAGAGAGTACCGCGAGAACCAAAGTAACCGCACCCATGAAATCCACACGCTTGAATTTCCGCCACGTAGAAGATTCGTTCGCATCCGGGTGATTATGAGGAACGTTCAGGAATATGGTAACCAGTATCGCAGCGAGTACCGAAGCCGGTGCTTGGAACAAAAACGCCCTATTGAGAACCCCCAAACCGTTAGCTAGAAATCATACCCAAATTGTGACAAAAAAAAAAAGAACATACCATCTCCATCCCACAGTATCAGCCATATAACCCCCCAACGGTGCCCCTGCTGCCGCACCAGAAGCGTAAACAAGATTAATGATCCCCTGCCATGTACCCCTCTTGTGCAACGGGATAACATCGCTCATCAATATCGACACGAGCGTGGTCATCCCCCCGCCGCCGATACCCGCGAACCCTCGCGCGAGGATCAACTCGTCCATACTCCTCGCCAGCCCGCACCAGAGACTGCCAATCGCGAAGATGGTGTACGAGAACAGCAGGCACGCTTTGCGACCGAATATGTCCGACAGCTTGCCGTACAACGGCTGGAAGGAGGTCGTGGTGACGAGGTAGGCTGCAGCGATCCAGCTGGTTTTCGAGAGTTCGTGCAAGTCGGACCCGATACGTCCGTACGCCGATGCGACGATTAAGGTGTCCATCGCAGAGAGGAAGACGCCAATCATGAGAGGTGGGATGATAGCGGCGAGCCGGACATTGGGCATGTCCGGGAGGGTGTTCCCTTCCTCCGCGATGACGTTCTCCTCGTCCACGGGCTTGCCATTGGGGTCAATGAGGGGCGTGGATTCATCGTGAAGTAGACCAGTAGGAGGGTGCGGGTCCTGCGGTGAACTGGAGAGGAGCGGTGTCGCTTCTGTTGACGGTGATGGTGGCATTGTTACGTCTATTAAATCGATCGTGGAAGTCGACTACTCTTCTATCTTCTACGCGCTGAAGTTACGATTAAAAGCACCATCGAGTGCATCGGAAACCTACAGAAACCACCTTTTAAATTGGATTCAGAGGCTGGGAATGCTGGGACGGATGTTTTATAAGAAACGGGACGGGCGTAAGCACCGTGTTGATAGGCTGAAATGACATTATGCCGCGTTCCCATCGCAGGCAGTTTGTCCGCAGCCGCAACCAAGCGAGTTTGGCACAGAGACCCGATCGATCCCGCCCAACTGCCGTGTAACCAAAGAAAACTTGGCAGACGATGATATCAAAATCCTGAACAAGGAGTGATCCTCTAGCAGGTGGGGGTATTCATACGCCCATCTTATCTAGTTGCGTGTTTTCTAGTATATCTGCTATTACTGAGCAAGGTCACTGCGGGTTCCTCAGGTATGTATTGTCCTTATCAGGTGCACACAAGTTTCGAGAAGATTATCGTTTTGGAAAGACAATGCTTATCTTGTTCTTTTTGGCAATTATCTCGATTTAATCGTATTGTTGACTCCCTAAATCTGTAATTGAGAGGTTTAAAATTCTATGTATTAAGATTTACTACAGCAACAGCTGTGGCAGGTGCAAGTAACTAACCAGCCACATTAACCACCAGAATACCCAGCTGTGAATCTATAGAATACCCATATTATAAAACGCGATTATACACCACAGTTTATCAATGCAGACCCTGAAGTCAATATAGATAGCTAATAAACGTAACTATTAACTACGATCTCAGTCATGTCAATAGGATACAGTTCTCCCCATTCTCCAAACTCGAACGCTCCCAACACTGCCCCCAAATTGCAAACCCAAATTCGAACGGGTCGGATCACCCGTAAAATCGTCCTCACTCCAGATCTCTGCCAGAACTAGCCGTCTCCACGCGTACCCGTGGGTACTTTAAATATTTAAATCCGGTATTCCAACGACGTATAATATGCAAGTCAAGAAGCTTGGGGGGGTGCTTGCATAACGCAGGGTTCCACTGCCTCGAATCGACGCACCCCTCCACTCGCTTCCAGCCCGCTGTTTCGGGACAATCTCCACGCCTGCCCAGGCGCTTGATCGAGTAGTTGGGATTTGACTTTTTTGGATATTCCTTAAATCATTGGAGCGGATTATAATATTTCGCGGGTGGGAGAGATTGACCCCGCACCCCTCTTCGTTCTCACGCTACGTATACAGGCCCAGGGAAACTGGGAATTTTGAGGTATCAATATTATCGAGAAAATGGAGGATATGAAATATTCATTAATTATTCTTGTTGTATACGATTGCAAAACCGCAATAAGTTTGTTCTCGGACGTCTTCAAGGGCTCAGGGAAAAGAAAGAGAAATAAAATAAAAAGGCTCACAAGAAGATAAACCCGAACAAAAAGAAGAAATGAAACCATGAAACCCTCATTAACACGGCTCCGCATTACCATTACTACGACCTCTACTCCTCATGTTTCAATATACTATTCATGTTTTAAAGGGCTTCTACGCCTCCTCGAGGTGCTTCCTAACCCTCTTGACGTCCTCGTCCTCATCATCGACCTCCTCTACCTCCTCTTCTTCCGCTTCCTCATCTTCATCTTCGTCGTCAACATGACGTTCATGCTCGCCAGCCGAGACCCACGAATTGCGGTCTTCCAGGCTGACGCCCTCCGCTGCATGGCGACGCTTGGTGCGGTGATTACGCGTGCGGACGCTAAGCGAGGACTTGACCACTGCGTTGGCGGGGACCCAGTTCGACAGGGCATCTTCGCAGTCTTGGATGATGCTGTACAGAAGAGAAATAGATTAGTATCGCAGTTTTTATGCACAATTGGATAAAATTTAGGAGTGAAGGTGAAGAGGAGAGAAGACGTACTGCTTGCTAGTCTCATATCCATCATAGGCCGGCCGTGTCTCGCCCGGGGTGACCGGGTTGTCGTCGACGAGCTCGAGCAGGTGCTTTCCAAAGCCGGCGATCAACGCCATCTTCTCATTGTGCTCGCGCATTGCGTCAAACATGTACGCGAAGGCAGCCTTGAGCTTCTCACGGGTGATGTTGGACAGCTGGGCCTCTGCGACGAGCGATTCGGCTTCGGCGCGGACGAGCTCCTGCTCGAGGACGACAATCTTGGGGGAGTTTGGTTCCTTGTATTTCAGATGGGCGATTTGATCGGTGATCTTTTGCTTGCCTGTTGGGTAGCGTTAGCTTTGATTGTTCTACAAACATGCCAAAAAAAAAAAAAAAGGCAGAAATATGATGACGTACGGTCACGCGAGGGCTGTACGGAGGCCTCGATGTTTCTGATGGATTTGATGGTCACACGGTACTGGTCGTATCGGTCGATGAATTGGTCTTCCAGCTCGCCAATTTCGTAGATGAGGACACCGAGTTTGTCGGTGACGTCTGAGACGTCGTCGTCGGCTTCCTCGCCCCAGATGGAGAGCTGCCTGGCGACTTCACGTCTCTCGCGGCTGACGAGTTCCATGGAACGCATCAGGTTCTTTTCCATCTTGACGAGCTGGGAGAGCTTCTTTGCGAGATCCGGACCGCTGGACAAATCGCGTCTGTTAGCACCACTTTCCCTGACATGATTTCGGTTGTTTGCGGAATGGATTCAGCATACAAGGCACCGGCTGCGCTTCTTCTGAAGGTGTGGCCTGTAACAGCAGTCCCAATCAGTTCCGGAACTCTCTTATTACTGTGTGATTACTCAATCCGTGCTCACCGAAATTGGTCTTGCCGAAGAATCGGCCGGACTTGGTCGTCGACGGTGGCGGAGGCGGGTTCTGGAGCTGCGACTGGGTCGGAGCCCGAGCCGATCTCATGGAATATGTGCGATGCATTTTGGCGGTGGTATTACGAATAGATCAGAGAGAATATTAGGGGGAGGGAGGTAGAGGGGTGTGAAGCTGAAGATGATGGGACGAGAGCTGACAAGCTGAACTCGGCGAGTGGTCAGTTATTTATTTAAGGCACGGAACAAACACGGCTCCGCTGTGCGTGTGTGGAAACGTTAAAACGCCAGCTGCAAAAAAAAGGCAAAGAAGCGGAGGGGAGGTGATTTGCGGTGATATTGAAACTTCACACCAGGACAAGAAGATGGGTTATAAGAGCGAGTAGTAACAAAAAGAGGAGGGGAAGAGGAGGAGACGGACTGGGCGGTCGTGATTCTTAAGTATCTCCAACCTCTCGCCGGAGCTAAGCTCGCTTCCACCAGGCTCAAAAGAGAAAATGCGCCCGCACGACTCCGGCGACTTGCAGGCTATGCTCGTTCGGTCTGTTTACACGCCAACGACCCAATCAAGCCGGGTCGCGATCGAAATCTTAAAAACTTGCTGCCTCAAGCTCCTTTCTTAGCTCTCGACCGGTGGGCGGAGAGGGGGAAGTGAGGACGCCAGTGCGGCGGCGGCGGACAGGACGATGACGTTGTTCGCGACCAATCACAGCGCCAGACCCTGGCCGACCAGCATTCCCAGACGATCTCCCTTTGCTTTCCTTTCAATCGCAGCACTCTGCTCTCTTTCTCTCGTCGCTGTTGACACTCGAGTACGTGCACTTGAGCGAGGCCCTCGATCGAGTGAGTCCGTATGATATGCGCATTTATTTATATATAGACCCGGTCGAGACATGGCGAGAAACTGTGCATTAAGTCCGTCAGACTGTACAGGCGGCCCTTGAACGAGTCGCCAGACCAGCACAATAAACATATTATTCTCCGGCCCCACTCGAGAGCCCTGTCCGTCCTAACATATTCAATCTAATAACTGTCCGGAATGGGAGCGCGGCCACCTGCTTTCGCATCCTCCTTCGAACCTTTTTCCATCACGGCGGTCGAGACCAGACCGCGGTGACGTCACCACTCGACCTCCAAGGATCGCCCACATAGCAACGCGCGCTGGTCACAACGCAACACATCCTGCCTGCAGATCCTTGCAGCCCTGGTCCTTTGGCTCAGGCCTCCTCCTCCTTCTCCTCCTTCGAATCGATCTCGCCCTTCGAATCGATCGGTGCGCGATCTGCGGGCTGCGCTGGAGGATTCCCATGGTAACGGACGCGCATTGTCTGACAATTGCCTACTCGCAACTACTCCTGTCGGCGGCTATCAATGCGGCTGCAGCTATTGGGAACTGATAGACACCCAGACGTGGCTATATCGATAAGCATTATTCCATTCTATAGTTCGAACTCGAGTGATTGTCTTCAATTCGGCCAAAATACCACGTTCAACGCATAGCAAATAATGATTCTGGATTGCCAGTTACCGTTTTGCGGGGTTTGTTTTGTAATTTTAGATTTGCAGGATAGGTATTGCAAGATAACTGATAGTAGCTGCCGTGACGAAACACATTTGAGTGACGAACCCTGGGTGTCGCGAGCGTTCGAACTTGCAATAGCACTCACTTGTATCGTGATTCTGTTAAAGTCTGTATTTGCGAGATGGCTTTGTATGACCATGCAAAATCGGTAAGCCGTGTTTTACAAGCGAGCTAGGCTTTTTAGATTGTTTCCTAAACCGTAGAATGCACCATGGTTTACCATTTCATCCGGAGTCCAGGCGCTCAACTACTAGAGGGCTCTCAGAAGCCGGTTCTCACCAGTGACCAAACCGAGTATCTTAGGACGCTTTCTCAACACCTGCAAACCCTGGAAGATATCAAAGCATCAATTCCACCAAGCTCGCCTATATTCCTAACTCACAACGGTGACGCAGATGTAGTTATAAGCCCCCTGACCGTAACATTCTATCCTCGTTTTGTGGAATTATTTGACATCGACCGTCACTTAGATATCTGGATAGCGTTCAACGCAGCCTTATTGGCAGTGTGGGATATGGGTAATGCCAAAGATGCTGAAATAGACTTCTGGGACACTGTCGCGCTTTATTTCCGCTTTAATGACGAATCCTCCTATAATATGATCTAGGTACAGTAGCTGGTAAATAACTGTAATCTTGTACGCTTCTATTGAATATAAAAGAAGATAATATCAAAGAAACAATTCATTCCTCTCAGTAACCTAATAAACGATTCTAAGACATTGTGATAACCCCAGCCCGCCAGCGTTTACCGCGCGGGATCCACAATTCTCACACCCCTCGCTTCTATGACGTTCTGGCTGTCATCTCCCGCGCGTTTACATCCCAAGATTACTAAGATCCTCGCCCAAGACCTGCTCTCCAACGGTGACCGGCTTCGCTGCCAACGCAACAAAGAACACCAGAGTCTCATTCTCCTGACTTGGGTTTCTCCATCCGTGATAAGTTTCTACAGAACCAGTTAATTTTCCCATCTACCGTCTACCTCGTAAATATACAAACGAAAGCAACAATAAACAACTCACCCCTCTGCACGATAACATCCCCGCGTTTGAACACCGTACTCCCCCCATCGTAGGTCATCTCCAACTCACCATCCACCACCACGCCGAAATCGATCGTCTCGGTTCGGTGGGCAGGACACTCCGCCCCCGGCGCGAATTTATTCATCACGGCGACCGCGCCATCTTTGACGCCGATGCCGTGGGGAACCCAGCTGCCGTGGCGTTTGATGTCGTCCTCCCCGTCGAGGATGGTGGGGAAGGTGTGCGTGGTGAATACATTACCCGCGAAGAGGGTGTTGTAAGGTGGGTTCAGGCAGTCGAACTGGATCGGCTGGGTTGAATGGATTACCGTTTTGGCGTCCGCGGAGTGCGTCGTGATCGTTTGGGTTGGGGTTAGTGGTGGCATTTTTTTTTTTCTTTCTTTTCTTACTTAATGTGAGGGTTCCTTGAGGATAATTTCGAGATCCTGGGCGGTTACGACGTCTGGCGGATCAGATCGGAGGGTTCTCTAGGTTTTACCTTCGGGGCTTAGGCAGCGAGAAGACAAAGGTGCGCTTGGGAGATTTTGGGTTTCAGGGTAGTGTAGATGCTGACCGTGGATGTCTGGATGGGGAGATTTTGGCATGTTGGGCAGGAGGGGGCCGCGTCAGCTAGATGTTGGTGAGGGGGGGATAACAGTAGGGAATCTATCGGTGAGGGGTTATAACGTTATGGAACTCACACAAACGGACAGTAGGATAATGTCCGAGATATTGCCGTTTATAATTTTATATCTGATCTTCGAGATTAGATGATTTAATCTCCCGTTTGCTAGACGGCCCTTAGATCTATGGATGACAGTTCAGATGAAAGGTACATGTTATTCATTTATGGATATTATACAGGTAGACATCCAGCGAACTGTGCACGATAGCCTCTCTGTATGGAGGGTATCTACTTATTGAATTCACATCTACTTGGAAGATTTTATGTGGGTATGGTGCTCAAGAGTTCGCCTCCGAGTATCAGTCGTAGCTGAGCTGCTGCTTCTTCTCACACAACTTCGAGTGAAATGTGTTGTCTCATACAAAAATACAACAAAGTCCTCGACGCCTCGACCAATCTTGACAGTACTCCAAAGTTCGAGATAGTGCTTGAACCAAACTTAATTACTTAGCGGTAAAACTCTATTCACGAATTCAATTTATTGTTTCAAACCCAATTTTTATTTTTCAAATTAGCTTGCAAGAATGTGTACCGATAAAACATAGACCCACCATAGCATGCGCAGTTAGCTACAGAACACTGAAATCATCTATATATTGATCCGAAATCAAGTGCCGTTGAATTTCTAGGTCAAAATTTATTTGAGCACACTTATTACCATAGGTGGAGAATCTTGACGAACTCTCAACTTTTCGATGTCTTCAGAAGATGATAGCCTTAATCCCCATTAGCTCTCGTTCACATATATGCCCGCAACACCAATTGATCAATGGGAACTGGACTGCACTGACTTCAAAATGCCCCTATAGGAAACAGCTTATTAGACATTTATAATCATAGGACTGTGAGATATATATGACGAATGCCATAATTCCCATTGGCTCTCCTCAGCGGGAATCGGGCCTTTCTGCCTCTTATGCCTGCGAGATTTCATGTGCCATTTATGCATAGACGTTCAATTGATGTTGGATATCTCAAGATCCGTTTCATGAAGTTTCCGGTTTTCCCGCATGATAGAGACAATTAAGGTATCAAAACTGGAAATCTATCATTATTGGTTCTGTAGTTCTCCCAGAGTATCCCCTCCCAGAGTATTCCGTCCCGATCATGATAATTATCACCAATCCACCCAGGTCTCTCCCCGAGAACTCGCCCGCTTCAATCCCTCAAGGATAAAAGAGAAGTTTTCAACTTCCAAGGGGCTATTCTGATCGTTTCAGCTCATTGAGAAGTATAAACAAGTACCGGTACCGATCGTCTCAATATTCCACTTCTAGAGTGTCGAGACGAAGTTTGGCGCTCCCTCTAGCTTCTGTAAAATTGCGAAATCGCATATGAATATCAAGAAACCATTCGACCAAGACCAATCTAGCCGGATATACCAGCTGCCACGTCAATGAACCCCCCGCTAGCAAAAGGTTTCTCCGAGCCCCGTGCACATCTGTTTCCTGCGTGATTATGCGTTACGAAAACATCAACCTCAATTCACCGATTCGACTGACAATTTGTATCACCAGTAAAGTGAATAATATTGATGTACCCACGATATACACCCAGGCCAGCCGTTTCGTAAAGGGTTAAACCCCGATATACTTCCACCGCCAAGAATTCCAGACCCCAGCTGATAGTGATGGGCGCAAACTTTTAGTCAGTTTCACGTTTCAGCAGATGTATTATATATGTACGATAAAACGAAGTAACGTAGATCCATACACCCACCTATTCTTCTCGCCAAGAAGAATAGGCTGCTGCATATCCACCGGCGGGTGATTGGGAGGAGCCAGGTTGGTTGGTTTGTAAACCACCACCTTTTTATAAACGGTGATACCCGACGGCGGCGTTTCATTCGTTTTGTTTCACAGAGATGGAGGGATGGCTTTGTGGGTTATACTAGTACCGGCCGTTCAAAATATAGTGTTCTTGTCGAAGCGGCTCGATTGCGAGGGAGTACGTAAGCTCTTTTTCCCATCGGTCCTTTTTCGCACTTTTGTCTTCCGTTCATGATTTGGTATAGGAAGACATTAACGTGTTAACATGTGAGGTAGGTGATTATGAAGGTGACGATGGTGATTACAGATGCCTAAATGAGGAATTCAAGACAAAAAAGTTTTTCACATATCTCACCACCTGACAGATCGGAGTATTCGGTTTGGATGCCTTATTCCTTTTTTTTTGTCAACACTGAGGAATTGGAAATGCTGAGTTTGATGCAGATAAGCTTAAGTGTGCGTGCAGGAGGGCAGACGTAAGCTCCGGTTACGCAAGCAGCGATGAGAAAATTTCTTCTTTTTTTGGGTTTCTTTCCGGGAAGAGCTCAGGATTTCTGAGTGGTGGACGGACGGTTAGGATCGCGTAGACGATTTCACTCCAATGTTTGCGTGGAAGTCTTTATGATGGTATGGATTCCGGGTGGGTTCGTCAGCGGTTTGGATTTGGACCATCGCGACGAATGCAAGGTTAGGGAAGGTATATGCTCTAGGGTATTCTTTTTCTCCCCGGTACTGTGGAGGCGAATCAAGATTAAATTGACCCTTTGATACTGTCCCCGGGATATCGAAATTGGGCGCCCGGACTCCGGGAGGTGATTTGAAATATGGTGTTATAGATAAATATATATTTGAAAGCTTCGAAAGCACTGCCAGGATGGTCTGGATGCGCCGGAGACACGGAAACGAAGCTGATAGTGAGATACGTTATATCGAATCACGGTTCGGACCCCGGTGGCGGTACGTTAGCTCCCAAGGAGGTTTATTTTCCTCGTTGATGTATGCTTAATTTTCCATTTAGTGCTAAATTGCTAGTGCCGGGAATCATATGATCGGACTTCGTATATAAATCCCCCAATACGGCGTTGATTTCTAGCCGATGTCTTGGATGCGTTTACTCGGAATCGTAATTCTTTTCCTATTTCTTATCCAGTGGCTGAAAAACTTTTTTTTTCTTTACGCGTATAGCAGGACGATGGGTTTTAGAGTGATTATACGAAACGTGAAATCTTCGAGAAAAAGACACTTGATATTTGCCATCTGGTTTTTTATATCCGTTTTTTGATTTCGTTCAGTATAGCTTATTTATTCCCCGCGAGACATCAAACAGTTTGAAAAGCATATACATGTATAGTCAGTACATTACGCACACGCGTATGCTACTTTGCCACAGCTAGGATTTTCTTGAAGCGTGGTGTATCACTCACTACGTCGCCCCGAAACAAAACAGCATGTCGTTGCGAGCGAGTATGCGCATGGATAACTTAAAAACCCGATTTCTGAAAACCCGCGGGCCAACCAGACCCTTGATTTTGATTGACAGAAAAAATGGAGGGGTGGGAAGAGGTGGACACGCCATATGCATGCGCCATGCAGGCTGCGTTTATCCCAACGTTTGTGTTTCCTCTCAGATGGGGGCAGAGGAGCCCCAGATGGGGCATGTAATTACGAGCAGTGGAAGATGGTGGTGACGCGTCACATTTATTGGCACTTTTTTTCCCACCCACGATCGAAAAAAATTCTCACAATTAATTTACCAAGCGAACGAGCCAAAAGGGCGGAACGTACAGGAGTTTCCTCAATTAAAACCGGTGCCGAATTGAAGGGGACGATCATGCGGCATTTGTGAGTTGGCTACGGTGGACGGGCCCAAAGAATGTGGAATATTCGTGGAATCGTCGACGTATCGGGAACGCCCGCTTGTTCGGGACGACGAATGGACCGTGTAGCCGCAAGATTGAATGGTCAGGTACCTTTGACAGCTGTATGTTTCGATCGGGAAGTGCCGGGGGTGCTATTTGAGAGAGAAGATGCGGGAGGGGGAGAATGGTTACGAAACAATTTTTTCTTGTTAAGAGGAAAACCCGTTTAGCTCCGCTACGCTACGAGGCCACGAGGTATATGCTTATCGATGTTTAAAGTATTTTGCCTAGTGTGGGCATTTATTATTACTGTGTTCGCCTCTTCGGTTGGGGGATATGGAGGTCTATCCGAGCACGCGGAGGGATTCTAGACTCGAGGGCGGTCGTTTTCTACATGTACAACCCTCTTCGGGGTCGAGTTTTGCGTTGTTCCTGGGAAAAATGCAACAGGTGGACGGGTCGGCTTCTTTTTCGTACGGAGGACTGGCTGGCAGAACACCTTGTGCTGATACGGTCTTGGCGGTTACGAGTGATAGGCTGGTGTCCACGCAAGCTCAGACAAGCGAGCAACATTCCTCCACCGGACAAGGGGACCCATCACATGGGGAAGTCAGCGAGCAATCCTCGACTGAAAGGAAGGAAAAAGAAACTGGGTCCGGGTGGGCATTACGAATAGGACTGCAAATCACCCACTCGGTTTGTCATGAAGAGAAAAAATTCTTTCGTGGATTTCTGCACCGGACGAGTTTTTTGGCCTCTGGATGATCACAGTTCCAAGGAGAAGGGAAGGAAGGGGCACTACCGAGGAATTAGGAAATGTGGCTTGCGTCAGGGCCGAGTGAGGCCAGCTCCGGTTTGACCACTGTTGGGGCGTGAGGGAGCTGGAGAGGGTGGCGAATGCGAGGCTGTGCCTGAGAAAGGAAGGCATTGAGGTGAAAGAAACAGAAATATCAGGCCTTGGGGGATCGGAGGAGGGGACTGAATCTGGAGGGGAAGCACCATTCTTGGGCGCGGAGGTCCGATTAGGAATACTAGTAGGCGCCGTTTACCCCGATCTGGGGCTCTTTCGAATTCTTTTTCTTTGGGGTTGTCAAGAATAGGTACTTGAAACGACAGGTCGCAATTCACAATGGATAGATACATGGACTCGAGGGTGGGCACTTCCAGTAGGTGCAGTAGTCGGTGCAGTTAGTGCAGTAGTGTGAAAAGGTACTTTTACCATGTGTACCTGCTAGTTAATAACGTGGCCGTCTCTCGCGAGTGGTACAAGTCGAGATGGGGGCCGGATGTTTCGAAAGTCGAGGATGTTTCAGGAGCGACCTCTCGGGGGTTACAGAGGTTCTACCAGATTTAATCAATACTGTCTGTCAATAAGTAATCTGTCGACATGGATACAGCAACTGTCAAAATGTCTAAACGGATATGTGATTATATTGTTCGGAGAGAGTCAACAAGCTGACATTCCTCCACACGGCCTGCAAGTGCAAGTGGCCGGCCTCCCGTCTAGCGAAAAGAGAAAAAAAGAAGATGCCTATTTCCAAGAGATCGATCAGAGAGTCCTCCAGTCCTGACCGACTGAGCAGGAAGGGTGTGCGAGGGACGCGTAATTTTGGCCGTCCGGGACTGATGCCAAGAGGCGTAGGCTGCAGTGGGAGCATGTTTTCTTTTGCGTAATTGCGTGTCCTCCGCCACACCTTCGCAGCGGAGTTCTCCCCCATTCAAATCAGTTCCCACCGGCCGACTCTGCGCAGTTGCGTAAGCCCTCGTCTGCCCGTCCTCGTAGTCTGGTCTGGTCTGGCTGGTATGGGAGAGCGAGAAGGGCAGGCTCGCAGGCTATGCAGCAGCGGAGTGCAGCCAGAGATAGTACTGTAGAGTGCATGGCCACACAGAAAACCACCTTGCACAGAGGCCCCGTCCAAGAACATACCCTCCTCCGTCCGGCGGGCCCTCCTCTCGCCCTCTCGTCCCCTCTGAAACCAAGTTCAGGCTCGCTCCCGCCAGGTCGAATGCAGTTTGCGGTGTAGTTCCTTTTTTGCCTTTTGCCTCTTTTTCTCATTACGAATTTCTCAAAACCGCACTCCTTCCCACACAAGACGACGACCTGCCCCGACTACGTACGTCTTTTACTCACCGCTGTGCTCACCATAACGAATCCCTATAACTCTTGAATTCTCGAAAAGAAGAACGACCCGTGTGAATATACGAAATACCTCTGTCTCGCTGTCCCTTTACGAACTCTGCTCGCCTCAGCCTCGATGCTTTGATACTCCTCCTCGCCTCCGTCCCCGTCGGCACATTCGTAACAACAACAGCACCCACCCCGTTTCCACGCACTTTCCGACCTCTCCGACAACACACTCACACTTACTCACCCTCATCCTCCTCATCATCGACCATCGTCGTCTCTTCCTCATCATCATCCTCCCTCTTCCGCCCTTCAGCAACGTCAGCACCCCCTCCCCTCCCCGGGTAGGCCCGATAGCAGCCGTAGTCTAGTGTAATCCTCATTTGCCTCCCCCCCCAGGACGCACCCCGAAATACCAAGAAACCAAATAACAAAAAGTATATCGACTCAACATCGCCTCGGGGTTTATGGGGGAACCATCGAACTAAGGGCTTACGACTTCCGGGCAACGACATCTGGGACGCCCTTCCCTTTTATACAATCCATATGCGCATGATTGGAGGCCTCTGGTTACGGTAACGGTCGTCGTCGCCCTCGTCGCTCGTGAATAATCCTCCCGAGGAAGTCGTCGTCACCCTGTGCCTGCCCGACCACACTATCTTCCCATACAATACCCCGACTCCGTCCCATCTCTCCTCCTCCTCCTCTTTCCTTCGTCTCGAAGGTCCTTTCGATAACATCTTGTTTCTTGTCCCTCTTTCTCCCAGTACATTGCATTCCCCCCTTCCTCTTCTTTCCTTCCTCTTGTTCCTTCTTATTCGTCTCTTCCCTGCATAAACCCTCATTTCCCCACCCAACATCTATCTCTCCTGGAAATATAGGACGACATAAATCCGCTCTGATTTCCCACTCTCGACATCATGGATCAACACCAGAACTTCAGAAATGGTGACCCGGCAGAGGTGGAGGCTTGGGCTAAGGACCTCACTCAACAATTCAGCCAACTGTTAGCGACACAGCAGACCCGACGTGCTCAGGAGGCTTTAAGGAAAAGAGTCCAGTCGACATCAAGGTCGCGGAGTAGATCGCCTGTCCCTCCTACCCTTCACCGACAAACTCCTTCTCCTGCCCCCTCAGCAGCATCGTCTGCCGCTCGATCACCTCGACCTCCTCCAGTCCCACCGAAGATTCCCAACTCGCAACCTCATCACCAGTTTCCAGCCGCTGCCTCCTCATCAACATCATTACCGATGCCTCCCTCTCACCAGTACCCGTCTTCCCCTTCTGCCTCCTCTTCATCAAGCCATCTAAGACCTCCGACCACTCCGACAAGACCTCTGCAGAGGGTTAACAGCGCTCCGACGTCTTCGAATCTACCACCACCATATGTTGCTGTCCGGCCGATTCCCCGACAACCTCAGCCACCTTCCGACAGTTCGTCAATGCAATTTAGGAACTTCCTGGTGGGTCTATCGGAAACACCAGTCAGATATGAGAACCCGGGTTTGTTAGATAACGCTTTAAGCGTCATCCCCTTGGATCAAATCTATGGTGAAGCCGAGGAAGAACACATGCTCTTCAAGGCACAGGCTCAGAGCTTAGGCCATTTCAAAGAAGAATGGGGTTACCAAGACTGTGTTATCAGAGCCCTATTAAGGTAAGATATCTCTCCGAATTATACCTGCATCTGTTATATACATCAATTACTAAGAGGATTTGTCTATCAGATGGTTTAAGCGAGTCTTCTTCACTTGGGTTGATTGCCCGGCCTGCCCCAACTGTGGTACCAAAACGGAACTGCAAGGCCTGACACCACCAAACCCTGATGAGATCGTCCGAGGTGCGACAAGGACTGAATTATACAAGTGCCCAAAGCCGGACTGTCAACGCCATGAACGCTTCCCCAGATATAGCGACGTCTGGGCACTGCTTGAAGCGCGCCGAGGCAGATGCGGTGAATGGGCCAACTGCTTTAGCATGTTGTGCCGAGCTGTCGGTGGCCGTGTCCGTTGGGTCTGGAATTCTGAGGATCACGTCTGGACTGAGGTCTACTCCGAACACCAGCAACGATGGGTTCACGTTGACGCCTGCGAGGAGGCTTGGGACCAACCCCGCCTGTACACCGAAGGGTGGGGCAAACAAGTTGCGTATTGCGTCGCATTCTCGCATGATGGTGGCGCCGCAGATGTCACCCGGCGATACGTGCGAAATCCCCGGCTACATGGACTACCAAGGACCCGATGCCCCGAGGAGGTCTTGCTACATATACTCGATGAGATCAAAGAGAAGCGACGAAAGAACCTTAGCGACGCTGATAAGAAGCGATTGATGATGGAGGATATGATGGAAGAGAAGGAGTTCAAGGAATTCGTTGCCGCTGTTCTTGCTGCCGAGGTTGGAGCTGGTGCTGCTGCACATTTGGATTTGCGACGGCCGTCCGAGGAGGAGAAGCGGCCGCGGGAGAGTGGTATGTTTGCGTCTATCGATACTACAACGTCACCAATGGAGTTCTAACATTTTATATTCAGGGCGAGGAGAATGGACAAGAGTTCGTGGAGAAGACGGTACCCACAGCGGCCCTGCCAATCGTCCCGGTGGACGAGGTGGACCATGAATACCGCCTCCGACTGGATCTTTCCCTGATCTATCATTGATCACTCTTCAACCACAATGCATATCGTTCGCCAATGATATGCCCCCCACCGACACTTCCTCTTGTGCATAACAGTCCCAGATGTTGCCAACCTCATGCGCAGAGCAGCGCACCACCTTCTTCCGATCAGACACCGCAATCCCCACAACCATCCATTCACAATTGTTTTATATACATACTCATCACACGATCTCGTTTATATATATACTCGATCATTCAACATCATACCCAGCATTTGAGGCGACACATACCCTCATCCTTTCCTTATACCCATATATATTTTCCCTTAACTACTACCAATCCTCTTGTCTATATGCACTAGATTCCGGATCACTTTTATTTGCTTTGGGCCCGTGTAAAACAACAAAATTTTGCGAAAAGGATTTCTTTGGCAATATTGTTTCACACACAATACAGTCAAAAATACACATTGCCGGTCATCACTATTTCTTTTTTATATATTTCCAAACACTTGTTCAAGGTTTTAATAACAAGCAGCGTCACAAGGTCTTTCCTTTACACTGGGCTCCGTTTTTCCTTCCTCTTTTTTATGTATCATTGTCAGCGTCTTCACTTTTTTTTCCCTCTTATATCTCCTACTACGGCTGGGTTGCTTTTTCATCTTTGTAAGATTTATCAATTTCCTTTGTTACCCGTTTTAAAAATCTGGATTTTTGGACTTGGAAATCTCTTTTTCATTTTTTCTTTTGTTATTTTATCTGGTATGGAAGAAAGAAGGCCGGGGGGAAACGGGAAACGGGAAACGGTCCAAAGAGGCCGTTTACACTTTTTTTGTTCCCTCACACAACCATCTCTGTGACATAATTTATATTTATTATTATACCCCGTCTTCATATCTACATACAAAATTTTTTCCTCTCTCAAGATCATAAATCTCGATTACATATATTGCGTACGTGCTTATGAAGAAAAAAAAATTCGGTGAGCTCTACCAAGGGAATTCCGAAGACGTCCGTATATGGGGGAATTTCCGTCCGATTACGAAATCCAACATTTGGATAGTCGGACAGACTAATCAGAAAATTCGCCATATACGGTGGTGGTAGTCCGTGTACTGACTCAAAAACCCATAAGCGTGGATTTCAATGGGAAGGGTAATTTTTTTCAAAGGGAGAAACAAGAGAGAGAGAGGTGTAGGGAGAATATGCAGACATAACGTCCTGTTCTAACAATAGCACCTACACGTTCGCTTCTTTTTGCTCTCTCTCTTTCTTTGTATGCAGTGCGGCGGCAGGTTTATTCACCCGGGGCTGGCTAGGGCACGGAATAACAGAACAGCAGCGTACATCAAAAAAATGGGCTTGCAGATGCCTCAATTGAGGACAGGGTCCTACCCACCACCCTCGACGGGAGGTTCTTGGTGCTTCGAATATACAGTTTTCTTTAATATCAAGCCGCGCTATTAATATGCGTATAATACATACAGTCGTATACGTCGGGACTACGTTTCCAGCAGCAAAAGTACGGAGTAAAAATATATAGATTAAATATAGATTAGAATGGTGATTCACGAATAGAGGAATATGAAGGCTTCTGCTCGGTTTTCTAAACGCATTAGTGGAAGCCACCACGGCTGACTTGTCTTTTCTACGGAATTTCTTAGCTGAAAGAGAAGAGTGAAAAACAAGACTTTTGCTAAACTGTAAACGAAAACCTTAAAAAGGTAAATCGGTTTATCTTCTGGAAATCCCCTTGCTAGTTCGCAATTCCTTTCTTATTCTTTGGGCTGATATGCTTACTACTTTGTTTCTTGTCCCCTGCTTATCCGGTTACAAATACTTCATCTGAGCCTCTTGCGATATCTATTAGAATTTTATTCCTTGCGAGGAAGGGCTTATGTCGCTAAAAAAGGCAGAGAAGACATAATGGAAAAAAGAGAGTTAGGGCCTGTGGTGGGGGAAGCGGAAAGATGGATGACGCGTCCCACTGGACTCTGTCCACGAGGATCTGTGGACCCGGAAATGTTTAAACTGACGAACCACAGATTGAGAGACGGAGGGTTGGAAGGCCGAGAAGGGAATGGTAAGAAAAGTTCAGGTTAGGGATTCTCTTTTTTAAGGGTTTTCTTTTTTTTGTGCGTGCTCCTCTCGCCTACCCTTGGACCACCTGTGGATGGCTTGAAATTGAGGCGGTGGATCAGTGGGATGCGGAATATTTTTTAATATTTTTGTGGTGGTGAAATTTATATAAATATCGTACGACAACTTGCAACTTTTTTTCGACAATTTGACATGGGCGTGGCATATTTTTTTAAGGTTAAATCTACTTTGATAATATATACGCTACTCAGCCAAAATTCAGATAGCGGAACTATTTTTCTTGGCCGAGGGTTTTTGTTCTCTCTCTCTCTCTCCTGCTGTGAGGGTTTTTATTCTGGAGAGATTAGATTTGTTGGAATAGATTGAATACGAAATGGGGGTTCGACATGGGGTTCTGTGCCGTGATATCCGGATCCGTACGCTGGAGAAGCAAAAGGGAAAAAAATGCAATGGGTAACACGGCAAGCGGTTTGGAGTAAATTGGTGCTCACGATTGCCTGGTTATTATCTCTCGCAGTAGCTCCTTTTCCGCGACCGGTTCTTGGCTTCTTCCGCCTTTAATGTTCGCCGGAATAGTAATTCTTCCAGAACCCTTCCTAGCCCTCTTCGTCGCATCGGGCGGAAATGCAATGGGAATGTGCTGGCCTGCCGTGGGAAGCGCGGACGCCGGATTTGTGTTGCGGGTGTCTGAGGCGGTCAGGCCGGGCTGGTCGATCTCGCTAATCGCTGTTGCAGCGCAGGCGGGCCCGAACGACAAGCACAACACCACCGCCGTTCTGGCCGTATCGATAGCTGGCTAGCTCCCCACCTCCGCCTCTTCCCCCTCATCTCTCGCCTTGATACCCTTCTGTACCACTGGGTTCCGAGCTTCTAATATTCCGAAATAACTTTCCGAAACAATAGGACTCTCTCTATCTATCTCTCCCGCTTGAGAAACAAGAAGAGCTTGTGGTTTTGCAATGTCCGGATCGAGACCCGCTAGCCATGCTGGGAGCTGGTACACAGACGACAGGGAGGACCTGGACAAGGAACTCAATGGGTATCTCGCCAGAGTTCCAGACTCGATAGACGGCGTAGGCACGATACCGCCGGACGGTGCTCGCGTCATCATTGCTCCGTATGCTCTCCGCCATCTACAGGAAAATATCATGACGTTAATTTGAATTACTTGGCGATAGACATGCAGGGTACAGCTATTCGGGCCCCGCAGCCGCCTGGGCGTATAAATCCCTAAACCTCAAGGAAATGTACGACGACCCCATGCTTTATTATTTATTAAATAACTTGAACATCAGCAAATATATATATGCTAAATATATTCTATATTAAAGAAAACGAGTCTTCATCCTCGGCCCCTCGCACCACGTCTACCTTGACGGTTGCGCCCTCACCGGCCACGCCACCTACGACACCCCGCTCGGTACCCTCACCATCGACACGGCCACCACCGCAACCCTTCACGCCACTGGCAAGTTCTCCCGCATGTCCCCGACCACGGACTCGGACGAACACAGCATAGAAATGCACCTACCGTACACCTACAAAACCCTCATAAACCACTTCGGGTCCCCCGCCGCCATCCCCCCGGTCGTCCCGATTCTAATCGGCAGCATCTCCACGAGCAAAGAGAAGGATTTCGGCACTCTCCTAGCAGAATACCTCGACTCACCGGAGAATGCGTTCATCGTTTCCTCGGACTTCTGCCATTGGGGCAGCAGGTTCAGTTATCAATATTACACAGCCACCGACGACCCTACCGCCTCCGCGCCGCTAAGTCTGGGGAAATACACAAAGGTGCCGGCGGGGAGTCAGCCGATTTGGAAATCGATCGAAGGGCTAGATAAGCGGGCTATGGACGCGATCGAAACGGGATCGCATGATTCATTCGCGGCGTATCTGAAGGAGACGAAGAATACGGTCTGCGGAAGGCATCCGATAGGTGTGGTCATGGCCGGGTTGGAGGAAGTGGTTCGGCGGCGGAGGGCGGCGGGTGGGGCAGTGGAGGATTCTGCTGGGAAGTTTAGGTTTGTGAGGTACGAGCAGAGTAGTAAGTGCGTCGATGCGAGGGATAGCAGTGTCAGCTATGCTAGCGCCTTCGCGGTATTGTAGGTTCATAGGAGCATATTAGATTTTATCGTTTTAGGGTATGCCTACGGAGGGAGGAGGCTATGGTGGATTTGTTTTTTTCTCCCCTGGAATATATATTTTTGATATATGGTGCGTTGGAGTTTATTGCGAAGATGGCGCGTGGCTTTGAGGATTATAATTTCAGGGTCGTCGAATGTGAGATGTTTGGTTCGACAAATTGGGGATAGGAGCCTATCTTGAAATATTAGAGACACGGACGCAATTTTGGGGGTTCATATCAAAAGTTGAATCCTATATTCAGCTCATGAAGAAAGCGTGGAAAGTGGTAAAGTTCACGGCGTCGTATAAGTTAGATTATAGAAATTAATTTCATGATTGTTACTAATTAATGGGTATGTTGTTTCCGAATTGGTATGTAAACAAGGTGTGCATGCGTGCTAATGTTTGATATGAGGGTAGCACGGAACAGAATAAAAGTCAGACGTAATAATAATGACGACGGTGATGAAATGTGCTTATGCTTTCTTTTCGTGTGATATCAATCGCTAGACATTACATGCGCTGCGTATGCTAAAGAGCCCCACCGAGTAAGGAAATGAAGGAATGTAGAGAAATCCAAGGGATGAAGGAACCGGTTTGATAAAAAAAACGCCAGTGAACTCCGTGGAAAAGGCAAAGAGGTTAAAAAAGCAAAGGACAGACCAATTCATGCTCGTGATGCGTGTGTGTTATGAAGAAAGGCACCTTTTTGTGGAAATGAGAAGAAAAAGGCAAAAGGAAAAGTACAAGCCCCGATCAATCGACACGAGAGTCGTGAAGGGAGAAGAATATTAAAAAGGAAAAGAAACAAGAAGCCAATATCTCACATATCCTACAATGATCCATCTCGTTGATTTGGATCTCTCGGGGTCATCGGACTGCTAGGATTGCTAGCACCAGTAACCCTCACCAAGGGAACGTTCAAGCCGGGATGGCTGCTGCCCTCGCGCTGGCTTTCAGCCCTCACAACTGTTCTGCTCGTGGCCCCGGTGTCGCTTCTGCTGACGGGACTGACGGGACTCATATACGGCGGCGCATCGCCCCACTCCAATCCGTCGTAACTAGGCGGCAATCTCGTCTGGCCAATGTCCCCGCCGGTCAACATCTCGGCCGAATCTCTTCGGTCCACACTCTGTCTTCCGGCCGAACCCGTGGTATCCAGCGACAACATCGAGCCCGCACGAGACCGTCTCCCGGCACCGCTAGCGTTGTCCGCGAGAAGAGGCTGCGAGTCCGATCCGCTGGGGTTGCGATTCGATGAAGCATTTCTAACCCGGCTACCGTCATGTCGTGCATAACCAACCTCGCCATACGATACTTCGGATAGTCGTCTCGTTCGGTCGTTCAAGATCGCAGCGGTGAGCTCGCTGGCGGTACGGCCGCTGCCACCGGCTTCCATATCCATTGCGGTTAACGAAACCGAAGACCCGTTGTTGTTGTTCTGTGTGCTCGTCGCGCTCGTGGTATCCACGGAGGCGACACTACCACCTCTGCCCCGTTCTCTAGCTTCTCGCGCGGCCCGCTGAGCCCGTCGTTGCAGTCTGAGCTCGTACATCGCCTGCATGCGCTCCTCACGTCTGGATTCCTCTTCGTCTGCGGTTTCTGGGAATTGAGTGATGGTGTCGAGACCGTCACGTTCGCCTTCGCGGCCGATGGTGCGTTCGAGGTCCATCTCTGCCATCTCACGGTAAGGGGGGAGGGTGATGACGCTCCTGACGGAGTTCTGTCGATCAAGAGCTCTGTTGATTTCGATATTTGCGCGGCTGCGGGCCACGCGGTTGATGCGTGCCTGGTTGGGGTTGTTGCCGTTGCTGGCGGCGCGGTAGCCGACGACGTCCCAGTTTTCCCATTTCTTCTTGAGCCAGGAGCCCGGCAGGTATTTGGGGTCCTTGTAGCGGAGACGGAGAGATTTGAGGGCTACATAGGACAGGAAGGCGAAAATTACAACACCGATGATGGCGACAATTGTCTGTGAGGTTAAATGTTAGTTGGGTGTGTTTTTATAAGAATTATGTTGATATATATATATAAGAGATATCAAAACCGGAAGGGGTGTTGACATACAATAACAATGCCCGATTGGGCCGATGTCATGTTGAGGCCGCCACTGCTGCTGCTGGAGGCGGAAGGTGATGGCGAAGGAGTGGGAGAGTTCGACGGTGTAGCAGATGCACTGAATGGTCGGATAGGCGATGACGGTCTTACAGACGGAGAAGGAGTCAAGTTTGATTGAGTTGTCGGGGTGGATGGAGGAGCAGAAGAGGGTTGCTCCTCTGCAGGTTTCGGCTTATCAGGCGATGGGATCTGTCGCCGCTGGACCTGGTTGTGTATTAACGGGGGCGCCATTGTGCAGAGAGTGTACCTGGCGACGAGACAAGGGACTGGAAGGATAGAGGTGCGTGGATGGAAGGAAGGGAGAGATAGAAGGAGTGTGAGGTCGAAGTTGAAGTTGAAGTTGAGGTTGAGGTTGTGGAGGAGGAGGGCAGATGGGGTGGAGGGAGAAGGTAAGCTCGGGAAACTTGGAACGCGGCTGACACCTCCTTCAAATCCAAATTCCGATTCCCGCCAAACGGTAGCCCTCCGCTGGGGCTGAAAGGCAGCAGCAAGCACGAACAATAAATAAAAATGCAGTAAAACGCAGCGGCTTTAAGCGAAGTGGGAGCAAGGCAAGGAAACGGTTTAGCTCGTTTGAGGCTTGTGGTAATAAACCTCCAAGCTTCCCTTTGTGATTGACTCGGGCCCTTATGAATGCGTGAAGAAGAAACAACCGGAGAGTTCGATCCCGGGTTCGAGGCACGATATCGGTAGTCGCACTGAGAAAGTCCCGATCTAGATATCCGCCTCGCAAGGAGAGATCTATCCAGCCAACTGCCGTGGGGTTCTTCCTGGCGTAGTTATAAGATGTGCCCTGCTGATGGCTGTGGTGGTGGAGGAAGAGGAGGTTTCTCTTTTCCTGGCTTGGTGAACAGGCTGTGCACCGCCCACCAAATCAAAACAGCGGAAAGCTATGCAAGAAACCAGCGACTGCCTGGTTCCAGTGGATTATTCCTGCTTATGATCGATCTGATCTGTCTTTTATTTGTTTCTTTTATTTCTGCTTTGGAAGGTAAGCTGTTGGCTGTTTAATTAGCTAAGCTCGTGATGTTGACCGTCGCGCGCAAAGCCTTTTTTTTGATTAACACCGGTTCCCGAAGGCGTCCGTCGTTATTATTCTCCTTAAGCGGGAGGGACGGGGACGGGAAGGAAGAGACTAAAAACGAACGATAGATGACGACGAGAAGAGAAGAAAGAAAGAAAGAATTTTTTGATTCAAGAGGAAGAGTAGATGGTTTATGAGAAGCCAGCGATGCTCCAGGTTAGGAGTCGCAGCAGCAACAGACTTCGAAGCTGGCGCAGGGTAGGCACAGGGGACCGACCCACAAGGTCGATGCAGGCGTTTATTGGCGAACCGGGCCCAGCTTCTCATGCAATTGGCGTATGTAGCTGGGTGCTACGGCGAGGACGACCTGCCGGAATGAAAGAATGATTTGAGAAACAGGAAAGAAGGAGCACGACGCTCGTTTCGAACGCTCCGACAGAAAGGCTGGTCGTTTCCGCGGTGCTCGACGTTTGGAATAGAAGGGATTATATTAATTAACTGCAGCGGCAGCGCCCCGTCGTCGAATTAACAATTTTAAAAGAGGCACGAAAAAGAAGATTCACGAATCGTAGTTTATTTTATTTCTTCCTTACGTTGAATCCGCCAGGGTGAACGAACGGTGATACTAACACAACATGCATGCTCGTTGTGTGTGCGCTATTGCAATTGCAACCCACCCGCTAGCAAAACACCAGCAGACCAAGAAAACTATGTCAGGACGGACAGGGCAAATACAAATTAACTGGCGTGCTAGCCCCGGTTCCTAGCAACAGAGGGTGGGACCCCTGGCGCCTTTCGACGTATCCAGCTCGCTCATGCGGGCTCCGATTTTGTTAATTGTAAGCCGAATGAGAAGGCCCCAATCCAACAAGCTACCTCCGATACCTCTGCCCTCCGCGCATGGGGGAGGCGCAAGGGGTGGAACGGACCCAAAAAGCTGACGCCTTTTCCTTTGATACCTTCGTGGGCCTCTCGTCCAAGCCATCTAACTCAAATACTCTACGCTCATGACCCTGACCGATTACGAAATCCTCCTGCAACCAGTGTTCCGGTTTACTAAGAATTTAATCCGTATCGTTCTAGAACAGCAAATTGCAAAGCGAGGATCATAAAAAAAAAATCCAAACAGTCTCTGCCTACACCGATTCCTTGGGGGTAAAAATTCTTCCACAAGGCTGGAGCTGAAACTCTTCGGAAGGCCGTCGACTTTGATCGCTTGCAGAGCTACATGTATCATCCATGTCGCAGGCTCGCATTTTTCCAACCAGTGAGCCAGTCTTCAACCCCCAGGCCGGGGCGCCGATCAAGATATCTTTAAGAAGCGCCGAACGTATATATAGCTCTTTTCATCGACACTGAGAGTAAAATAGCAATACAACCTATGATGATAACATGATCTTTATATATCAACTCTTCCCTTCCAACCTTCCATTGCCGTCAACCCCCCGCGCCGCCTGTCAACTGCCAACCAGCAGACTTCCCAACACCTATTCCTTTTTTGGCATTCTCGTCGGCTGCGTCTTATGCTCTTGGCCCTAAGGCTTGTTCGTAGATCTCTGTACCCTTTGCAACCCCCGGTTGGGCAATTGGGGGGTTGGCACTTACACCGTCCTGGGTTTCAAGTGCTCAGCCTCCTCAGGCCCTTACGAATATCACCGTCACGGAACCGAAATCGCTTGTGATCGCTTTGCCCCGCTGGCCACATACGTCCGGCTGCCGTTCCTTTTAGATTTTCCGTTTTTATAATTCCAGAATCTACAATATAATAATCATAAATCTCAAATCACCAATCACGCAGACTATCCTTTTTGGGGCCGCATTTTCGGCCGCCTCGGGTGGCCCGCCTCTGCTTATGTATGCACATTGATTTGGGATAACAATCGATAATCGACATCTCGGATACGAGGTTCGGGTTTTTTTACTTTGAATTTTACATTTTGCATTGCCAAATAGGTCGTGAGCGCATGCGGTAACGTAACGGCACCGAATAATAATACTAATGGTACCAAAAGAGGACCCCACTTGAGCTGCCTGTGCCAGCAACCCTGATTCATGTTCGTTGATCTAAAACGAAAACTGAAGGTGCCAAAAAAATCTCATCTCGCCAACACAGAAAAAACAACCACAACACACCAATTGCTCATTATATCTTTCAAAAAAAAATATATCTTCACTGTGAGACCAACGTCGACTCATCGTCACAACAAAAAAATGCAAAAAAGAGGATATGAGAATGCCGACACCCAGAATCGAACTGAGGCTGTATCGGGAGCGTATGACCTTTCGGAATCCACAACGATACGTACTAACCACTATACTATGTCGGCTGATTGGATGACGACCCACCCTCGAAATGGCATACTAGACGCTCTTCCCGTCGGTAAACAGCAGATTACAATACCATTGGGAGCTGAAAATGCCAATTGCAATTCGGCTATGTCATTACCAGTTTATGTAAACGAGAAACGCCAATACGGCAGACGCAGTCCGCTTACCTTTGGTACATGCGTACAATAGTAACCCAAGCCGCAAAAACGTGATCAGAGGATCGAGATCTATCGAACGCTGTACCAGCTCGTCTCTTAAGCCCACCGGGGCTCGAATCGAGATCGATTGAAATCTATCTTTAGCCCTGTGTATAACCGCGAAAGCCCATGCCATTTGAAGCTTTCAGACATTCTGAAAAAAAGACCGCTCGCAGACCAGTTAACCCTCGTCGGTTCGTGGCATATGCCAATTTCGTGAAGCTGGTAGCTCTGATATTATAGGCTCGGAGAATCAAGGGTGCTGCTAGCTAGTTCGCTGACGGTGTGGGTCCATTGCATCGGTCTTCTGTTTGTGTCTTTCAAATTTTTCTTTTGCCTTTCCTTTCGCAGTTGCTAAATATAGATCGATGCCTGTTGGTTTCTGGTAGATTACCACAACGCAACGCATTTTAGATTGTCCGCATTGTGTGTCGGTGTTGATTGTGAGGGTCCGAGGGTCTGTGTAACGTGTAGTGTTTAGAGCTGTTGACCGAAAGTATGCACATGGCGCTGAAGGGTCATACGCAAATGATATATTATGACTGGTAAAGGATCAGTTGCTGAACTATATATTCAAGAGAGCCCCAGCCTTCCACAACGTAGCCCTTGTGATATCATGCTTACTAGTAGCACAAAATTTGTGGTACGTATACATTTATGAATTTCCCAGGATGGCCATCGATGGTAACTATAGCTATAGAAAAACAGATCCCAGGTTATTAATCAGCTCTTTTTTGAGCTTGTATCTGTGGGTACGCCACGTGAAGTACCCGATATCTCTGGAAATAAAGAGGAATACCAGCACGATCGATCGCGACGTCGACGAACGCCCTTAGATATAAGGTTGTCTGCTAGGTAGTTCATTTGACTTTCAAAAAATCTCTTGAACAGACCAACAGCATCTCGCAACCGTTATTATACGCCAACTCGTACCCTTACAAGTTCTCGCATTCTGGCCGCGCCAGCTGTGCACCCACCTTCCAGGTATGATGATATCGATATATCATGATCTAGTTGCTCACGATCCGGGACATCACGAAAGTCGCATATCTTCACAAACTAGCGGGGTGTATCCCCGTGTTCGATTTCGCGAATTACAACTTGGAACGGGCAAAGATTCCGCTATGATGTACAGATGCGCGCTATGAGGAGTACCCCCATATTCTTCACAAATACTAAAGCGGGTTTGCACTAAATAATGCTGTGCGGGAGGAAATAACCCTGGGCAGCAAATATATATTTGACAGTAAAGAGAATTTATTTCTAATGTTAAAAATCCAACGCTCGCTAAATCGCATACCAATAAAAGCAATAAGGTATTTTCTCTAAAGACATTAATATTCGTTATGAAAGCGGCTTAATTCCGGAAGCCATTGTTTGCGAGTGGCGCTGGACCTCTCGCGTCCTTGACGACGTTAGGGAATCCGGTCTGGACAAGATAGTTCTTCAAACCCTGCGGGTTTTCCTTGAACTCTGGTCTATTAGAAAGCAAATCTGCGATCATACCCGAAACTAGAGGGGCAGCCATCGATGTTCCTGATTTGGGAATATATCCTCTAAGCGGAGAAGATTCAGATGTTAGAACAAGTTTTGATTCGACCCTTGCTAGATGTCTACTTACTTAGGATCGCGAGAGTCCGCACTCATGACATCTGTTCCGGGAGCAAAGATAGTCACGCACGGACCAAAATTCGAGTCCCGTCTTCGTTGATCTCGAATATCTATGGCACCGACTGATATAATTGGTAGCTCGCGGGCGTACATAGCGGGTGTATATTTGCAAGCATCGGTGCCATAATTTGAGGCAGCGACAACAATATGCACTCCAGCGTTGCTAGCCCGTTGGAGGACTGCTCGCTGGAATGGGTCTGGTCCCATTTTGCCGACCGATAAATTGATCACGGAGCCTATTCAAACCAATCAAATTAGCATCTTTATTCGGTAGAAGTATCACCAGGAAAGCGTACCTCTAAATTTGGGATCCGTTCTACGCTTAACGTGGCTAGCAAGCACTTCTTCGATCCCATTAGTGAGACTGTCTCCATAAGATCCGCCTTTCTTAAGTATTTTAACACCCCAGATATTAGCGTTTTTGGCAGCACCAACGTAAAGACCTCCGATTGTCCCCGCACAATGGGTTCCGTGCCCTGTATCATCGTTTTCATCATTTGCCCAATAAGACCAAAGTCTTTTTCCTCTTTGATCGAACTCCTGGTGTTGATTGAGACCACTATCCAAAACGTACACATCAACGCCGCTGCCCTCCTGAGAAGAATATGTGTATTGGTAGCCGAACTCCTTTGGACCCTTCCCGACAGGTCTTACAGGCTGTGAACTTGAAATCCGCTGCAAACCCCACACCGTATTTGTCTGTTTCTTAGGTTGCCCCAACGGAACTTGCTGGTTCAGTTGTCGTCCGTGAAGACTTACGTTTTGTGGAGCCGAAAAATCATGAATTACAACATCCGTCTCATCCCAAGGTGGCATCTCTGGTGCCGTATAAACAAATGGCTTCTGGACCAATGCTACACCTTCAATATTGCCCATGTCCTCTACCTCCTCGGCCGTCATCATCATCCCGAACGACCGGAAAGTTTTCTCGCATCCAAAAGATCTGAAGTCCAGAGTATGCTTCATTTCCTCAAGATCTGTATGATTGTATCCCATGTCACCGAAAAAGTCGTCCCATGATCGGGTCTCGTTGCTTTCTAGCATAATCGAGTAAAATTCGAGCTTATCCTTCGCCTTGACCGTACCATTTGCCGGTTTCGACGCTAAGGCTATAGCTCTAGGTTGTCGGAATTTAGGTGCTGGGGCTGCTAGAGCACTCGGTAAGGAGAATAAGAAGCTAGCTGAAATAAGAATCGAAGATTTCATGATTACTATATTGTTAACATAAGAAAGATTCCTAAATGAATCTAATTTTCGAAGAATGTATTGCAATATATTGGGGCCTGCCTGCAAGAATTGAAAAAGAAAGTAAAGATAATTGAGATGAAAGATAGAAAAATGTGAGATGGCCGAGGATTCACTCTAGTTTTATCAATCGCATCCTCGTAGTGGTTTGTTTCTGCATCCGAAATGTCACGCAGATAATCGGGTGTGCGGCATAGCCCAGCCGCTCGGGAAATCAACAACGAAACCGTATCGTGTGCGGCTTCGAGCTAACTTTAGGGCGGCCGATGGCTCCGGGAAACAATTCCATCGCTCAGATTGATTCAGAATCGAGTATTGAAGTCTACCGATGTTGCATTGTGTGCAAACGCCCGATAGAATTTGAAGCTGTTGCATGCTGTGTCCTCCTTGTATCAAGATGTGTTGGTTGGTATGAGGTCTGTTACAAGAAAGGCTCCCCCTCGTCTCGCCCAAAGAGGATAGATTGTTACCGTATTCGGACTGGCTGCCGGGTTTTTTGCTGCAGGGCGAAGACTTGACACCATGGTGCCAAGCTAGTCCAGTGGCCCATGCAGTTTATAAAACGACGACTATATTGCATTGGTGTTTACAGATTCGCTCTTCAGGTGGGTTTCGTGTCATTTTCGAGGCCACAAACCGGATTGTGTATGCAACTCCGAAGCTAGGACTCAGAGCTAGTCAATTCGTGATTGACTACCGAGCAGTAAACGGCTAGCATGGAGACTAATACCCGGGTTCGATCCAAAGAAGTATGACCTCAAACGGAACGAGAGGGAACGCGACGTCGTTTGGCGTTTAGAACTTCTAGAACCATTCGAAACAGGGAATGGGCCATTAATACTTCGTGTTAAGGATTCGTGTTAAGGATAAGGTAAAGAAGAAATTAAAACTCTGATTGCTGTACGCTACGCAAGATATATTATATAAACGATCTTTCCCCAAATGTTAACTCTCAAATTCTATCGTATTAGCTATCATCATAAATAGGTATCATACTCCTCATGCTTTCTCAACAATCGCTTAAAGCTTTCACTCCCGGCAGCCAATTGTGCATATCCCCCTTGATCGACCATCTTCCCCCCATCCATAACAATTATCCTATCCGCCATCCTCATCATATCTGGCTTATGAGTTACCATGATCACTGTAGTCCCCAACTTACCCCACCCCCCACTATGCCTCAGCCCCCAAACCGTACTCATAACAGTGTTAGCACTCGGAAGATCCAGACCGTTTGTGCATTCATCCAGTATTAACACTTTAGGTTTCCTCACTAACGCTCTAGCAATCGCAATTTTCTGAAGCTGACCTCCAGATAGACTTTCATCCCCCATAGCAAGTAACGTATCGTACCCATCAGGCAAGCTGTCAATCCAATCCGTTAGACCCGCCCCTTTTGCAGCATCTATTATCTGCTGTAAAGGTGGCCCGGAATCAGTACCACCACCTGATGTTCTATCTATTCCGTAAAGAATGTTTTCCTTGACAGAAGCGGGGAAAAGGTAAGGATTCTGCGGTACAATTGCAATCTGCCGTCTCAATTCAACAATACACAGATCTGCAGATTGGTAACCAGAATATATCATATCCCCAGAGGTTGGCGCGTATAATCTTTCCATTAGGGCCACCAATGTAGATTTCCCGGAGCCGGAAACCCCAACAATAGCTATAAACTCCCCAGGATTGATTTGTAAACTGATATTTTTGAGGATCATAGTCCTCCTTGATGGGTAAGAAAAGCTGACATCCCGAACAATCAAGGAGCCATCGAGCTCAACCTTACGGCAACCTTGATTTTCGTGGCATATATCTTTTAGTTCCAGGAGCCGGAGAACCCGACGAGCGGAGTCCTTGCTAGACGATACTTGGGGAATTATGCGCAAGATCGCAGCACTGTTCGAAAGACTGAAAAGCAGCATGGCGAAGACAGTAAGGGTATGTTCCATTTGCAGCCCTTTATTGACGATGAGCCGAGCGCCATACCAGAAAAGTAGAGCTATTAAAATAATTTAATCAGTAGGTCATCTCAGGAAGTTTAGATTCAACAACTAACTTACCAGTTGCTAATGATACGACCGAATTGCTCAACCCGACGGTCAACCCCGTGAAAAATGCCCTTTTCCTTCCCGCTGATAACGCACTCCGCAAAAGCTTCTTGTGTTTGTGATCGAAGTAATCCTTCAATGACAGAACTCTAACAGTGACTAGGTTCACCAGCACATCTTGTAGAAATACTCCTAGCTTTTCGGCTTCTTCACTCCCCCTTTCTTCGTACCGTTCACTAACCCAGGTAAACAGCCTCAGGACTAACACTAACGCCGGTGCGGCTGCTAACCCTACAGCTGTGAGCTCTAGATCTTCCGTGAAGCTCCAACCCACTCCCACGGCCAATATCACAAGCGCATTGATTGCGAACCCCATATATCTCCCTAGCAGATTCCGCATCTCTTCCGCATGGTGCTCTAAATCTTGAGCGATTCGGCTGATTTGATTCTTATCCACATCGAACCAAGACCTAGCCTGGCTCATAACCAGGCGGTAAGCTTTAGCTCTAACGGAATCTATCCACCGCTGACCCACATACTCTAGAAAATAAATTTGTAGCGAGGCAGTAATCGAGTCTGCAGCCGCGATGCCCATTATCACGAATGCCCAAAATTCGGCACGATCGCCTGTGAAGTCCGTAAAGAAGCTTTCCACAAGCCGTGCTAGAGCGTAAGAGAACCCTGGAGTTGTAGCCGCACTAATGACACAACAGATAATCCCAAACGCTAAGCCGGTTTTCTCTCTCCCCGTGGTATGCTCCCTAACTGTTGAAAATATATAGCGAAGACCCTGGTCTTTTGACATCTTTGACTTGATTTCTGGTGTAGGCGGGATCTCTTCCATACTCTGACGTGTCCTTCTAGGGCGTTTTCGGCGTTGACTAACATTGCGGCCAAACTCTCGACGCGGGTGGATTGATAAAATAGTTGTCCTATGATCCGGAGCGAACGTAACCCTATTCGCCGACCTCCTCATATTCACCGGAGAAAGAGAGCTTTGAAGCGCGGAAGCGGGCTCAAGGTGTGTCCCACGATTTCCAGAGGTATTCTCCTTATCATTGTTCCCCATATAATAATCGAGGAGAGATTCTTCATAACGAACAGATGCCGGACTTTGCGATTCATAAGATGTATTGGTATCTCTCATAAGATCGGCGAACGGGCTTTTGTGAGTCGCTTCTAGGTCCTTCCTAGCTCCACCTTGCACCACCCTCCCTGCATCCATGACATACACCCAATCATCCGGTCTAATATCAGACAAATTATGTGTAATTATGATCGTAGTTTTAGATTTCCGCCACTCACGAAGAGTGTTCATGACGAGAACCTTAGTTGCCTCATCAAGTCCTGTGGTAGGTTCATCCAAAATCATAATTGGGGTATCTCGAAGCCTTGCGCGAGCAAGGGAAAGCCGCTGACGTTGACCACCGCTAAAATTAGTAGCTCCAGGTGTTAAGATAGTTTTCAATCCATCGGGGAGGCCGGCTAGGAAATCAGTAAGGAAGACGTCTTCGCAGGAGCGCCATAGGTCTTTCACAGTCAGTCCGTCTGAGTCCCTGGTTCCGAATCTAATATTGCGTGATACTGACTCGTTGAACAACGCAGGTCGCTGGGGAACATAAGTGATATTCTGGTAAATCCAATCCCGGTCTAGCTTCTCCAACGGGTACTCATCGATGAAAATGCTACCGGAGTTGTGTTTCCAGACTGTAAGTAGGATATTCGCAAGTGTACTCTTGCCACACCCCGACTTCCCAACTATAAATATTGTTTCGCCTGCTTTAACCAACATTGACAGCGAATTTAGACTAGCAACATCTCTGCGTGAAGGATACGTGAATGATACCTAATCGAAGAAGACGTTAGTATCTATAGAACGGAATCGCGATATCCAAGCAGCTAGACACTTACTTTATCGAAGGAGATGAACCCATCGCACTTCTTAGGACGAGCCCCTTCCCTTTTTAATATATCATATTCCACATCCGGTGCTGCTAACCGCCTTAGATTCGAAGCAGCGACCTTTCCTTTCTCCAGGAATATTACCAAAGGTAAAACTGTCTCAATCTGCTGACCAGCCATTAAACACGCCCAGAATGTAGTCATATAACCAGCCACCTCATCCTGCGGGGTATCCGGTGCCACAAGAGTAGTTGCATACCAAAAACCTTGAACAAACATCATCAATGTGAGAAATCGTAAGATCCCATTTTGAAGTGCTGCATGAAATGCAATTCTGTGATATGCTAATCCCGCGGCTTTGATCGCAGTTTTATATAGGTTGGACTCCCATTCCTGCCCGCTGAAATATTTGACAGTGTCGATTCCTTTGACAGCCCGCGATATACTTTGATTGGCAGATCCAAGAGCTAAAGATTGCAGATCAATCCACCGTTCTATGTGATTTGAAAAGAACCAGACGGCCAAGGCTGCGATAGGCGTGCCAGCCAGACATACTAGCGTGAGTTTCCATGAGAAGTAGAATGCCACTGCCAAACAAGCGCACGCCGTGACGGCAGACTGAAGAACTAGCCCTAGAGGTTGTGACACAGCAAGCTGAAATTCTCTTATCTGACTAAATACTCCTAACCCATTAGCAAAATGTTATCTAAGGCTTAAACTCAGGGTAAAAACGTACGTATGACACCTGTTCGCAACTGTTAAGATCTCATGCTCCGTGTTATCAAACCACTCTAATTCTTTGGCCATCAACGCCGTATACAAGACTTCTCGCGCACTTTCTGCCTGCAGTTCACCAAACCATATCCATGAGCCATAGAAAATTCCGTAAGAGAACCAACCGCCACCTGCAAGAATCAAATAGTATTTGACCCAGACTATAGTTCTTGGTAGAAGCTCATCCAACGGGATATCGCCACGCCCAAAGAGTGCGAATTCCCCGAATATCCCCCCTAGCAGCAGCGACGACGCTGGGAGCACTCCCGCCGATATTATGGCCGATATTATGCCAAAGATGAGAATAAAAGTATGGCGCTTCCTTGTGAAGGCAAAATATGATGCCCAACTAACATGTCTCCGCATCGCTCTCTCATCTCCTTCCAAGAACGACGGTTTGAGGAAGAAAGGCGCCGATTTCCAGTTCGCAGTTCTCCTCCATAAAGAGTAAATATTTCGTTTATATATAGGTATTTCGTCGGATGACCTCTTATCGTTTATCAGTGTGCTCGTATCAGAATCTTCGAATTCCTCTTCCACGACCGTATCGTCGTCGTCGAGTAAAGAGCCAAGAGAAGAAGTAGGAGAAGGGCACAGCGTGGACAGACCATCCTCGCCCTCGTCCCATTCTCCGATACCCTCGGTACATATTTGTAATGGGCGCACAGTAGGTTTCTTCCATTTGGCTGTTGTGGCGAAGGGCTGATCGGTAAGTGATTCCGTTGGTTCGTCGACAAAGTTGGACCCCTCACCACAACCACCATTCTTGGTGGGAGGTTCCTCGGAGCTAACTGTATTCAGCTGCAATTTCGTATCGTCCAGCGTGTCTGGTAGTTATAAATATGTATAGTCTTATATATAGGTGAGTTGTCCTTCAGCAACGTTGGTATATATAACAGTGTCTATGGGTATCGATGTTGGATATGTGATGTGTGTAGTTATTCGAGGGGGAATAGAAAAAACATTGAAAAAGATTAAGAACCATTTCAATTTAAATCAATTCCAGTCCGGTTTAATCCTTTTATCTATTTTTGAATTCCGATTTTCTACTTATTTTAGGGCCCAATGAGACTAACCAATCCGAGTGCCGTAAAGGAATGAAGCTTGTGAATGGTTTGTGTTGTGCAGGGATGAATGGATTAGAGAAATGTGTTGAGCGACAAAGTCCGCGGCCCAGAACGGAATCCACGCCTCCAACTGCAAGCTCCCCAGACTACTACAACCTCACCTCTGGATGCGTATGAGACGCCAGAACCTACGGAACTAACAAACAGATTGTTTCGTAACCGTCTCATAAAGCTTGTACTACTGATGCACTTGTTGCGGGTTTTGGCTTTACTGTGCTTCATTGCCTTCCGTCCAAGATTTAACTGCTGTTACAAGCATTATTGGATATATCCGGATATATAAACAGTTGCAGAGGCTATGTTTGAGAGACTATACACAATAGATTACCCGAGGCCAAGAGCCCCAAGTGCAGAAGGAACGAAGTTTCTAGATCCCTAAAATATATGCCAATTACTTCTATACGCTCCACCACTATTACCATCACACATATACAAGAAAAATGCTCACTTTGCATCTTGTTTCCAATTTACTAGTCATATCTTCCATCTTACAGGGGATTCAAGCGGCTTCAGCAGGCGGGAGACCATCAATCGACCAAGTAAATCTAGAGTCAGCCGTATGTGCCCCATCCTTATTTACTGTAATATAAAGCCATTCGTGAAAGCCGTACTAAATGGATCAAATATACTATCTAGAGGACTGTATGTCAAGAGTTCCGGGGAAACTTGTCTAATGCGACCCAACAACAAAGATTCGGTCGGTTTAACATTTCCTACCAACCTAATGAATCTCTCGACGGCGGAATTACTGCGACTGAATACTTTGCATTCATGACTTCCATTCAGTGGCCCGCGGAGCGTAACCCACACAAATGGCAATGGTTTCCCGAACCCTGGAATATTGCTTCATTGGAGTTTACCACAACAAAGGACTCACGCTGCAAACAGTTGGGATGCATTGGGAACGGTGCTGTTCTCAATATCTGCGATTCTAGACCTATTTCGCTTTCCGGGGGGTCTCTAAATGTGAATCTTACTCTTGATACATTTATAGTGTTTCTTTGGACGGCTTGGCCCTCACTAGACCCATACTACGGAAGATACGACCCAAGATTCAATCTCGTTGGTGAGATTGAAAACTGGGTTGATTCGGGAGTGGACACTTGGTCCTGTGCCTCAGATTATACTCGGAAGGATCGTCGCCCTAAGTCATCAGACAGATTTAAGGGAATCATATATTACCAAGGTAACCAGGACATTTCGATCTCTATCGAAGCTGGTAGGCGTATCGAAAATGGGTTTAATCTGACCACGAGGGGTTATTGCGATCCTGCTCTGAGTTCGCTGCCCAATCGCTTTGAGTATTCGCATACACCTTATATAGCTTATATTTAGTCCCTAATATATAGCAACATAGAGATGGTATCACGGGGTAGAAACTCCGTATTTAGCTTCCCTGCGTATTCTTGTTCCTAGTGGAGACCGGTATTAAATGACACAAAAAGTTTGTTATTTTATTTAATACCATTGGACAGCTAGGTTCAATAGAGTTATTTAGGATTGTTGCGCTGGATTCTCTTGTGAATTCTGTAGTTACTCGGCTACAAGCCGACTCTGGCTTTCAAGTTCTAATCATCAATATCATACGCATAACCACTGTTATCTCTGACGTAAATTTATCCAAATTCGAATACTCACACTTCCCCGCTGTTCGTGTATATAGCGCCAGCTCTCACACTTTCAAAATCAACTTAGCCAATTTTGCGATTCGTTTCACGCGCGAGTAATTTTGTTACTTTTTTGTGCCTCCAACTTGCCCATTTATATCTAGACGGTTCATGAATGAGGCCATAACTAAGTATCTATATAGTGGACCAACCTCTAGAAACCTAACATTTGAGATAACAAACACGGTTTCAGATAGGCTAACAATATTAATTTCACAAACGTATGATGTTTTAGCAATTCTATCCAAAATACTACTTGGAATACATGTGTTACTCTATGAATGAAATTTTCTTCATTAATAACCTGAATTATTATTGCCTATATTAGAAGCAGAAGCCCGCGCGGAGTCCAAAGAAAATATACAGAAATTTAAGATATATGATTTTATCGAGGGAACAGACATCCACAATATAATACGTATTCAGACATAAATTTCAACACCTACTGAGCATAAAGTCTTTAAATATGATCAGACTCACTCTGGTGATATCTTTGTTCATCCTATCATGTTTATTACCCGCAATTCATGCAACTCCCTTAGTTGCCTTAAATACCGATAAAAATTACATCCGGAGCAGGGAAGAGCTGGTCACGAAACCATTCAAGAGACGAAGCGACAATGATCAGCCATCGGATGAAGTAGAACTAGCACTAGTGGTACGTATATGGAGGCAATCTCCTCCCCACTACGATCACATCTACGCGCG
This sequence comes from Dactylellina haptotyla, assembly GCA_031310005.1. Taxonomy (NCBI): domain Eukaryota; kingdom Fungi; phylum Ascomycota; class Orbiliomycetes; order Orbiliales; family Orbiliaceae; genus Dactylellina; species Dactylellina haptotyla. The sequence continues at coordinate 7,161,541 of CM062379.1, read as the reverse complement.
ATCTAATTTAGTCTATTCAATTCTCTGTCAATCTCTCCCCTATTCTTGCTTAAATCAAATGCCGGGAACGCTTCGCATACCCTGTACTCACAAACCTACACCGTTATATATGCTAAATTTTATTTTAATAAAACCAATATAGAAGCAGCAGCTATGCCGAGGGATACGGGCGGGCGAACAGAGTGAAAGTCCACAGCGCTTTGGAAAAATTGTCGGTAGCTATCTACCTTCTGATGACCCCCACGGTGGAGTCACCGCAGTAGAGTTTGCGAGATATTTAGGCGAAATCAAGTACACTTATCCGCAGAAGAATGACACACGCATGTGGATCACATCTGGAACCTACAAGAGAGTCAAGTTCGACACCAGTAAATCACTCTGTCGGCAACTTGATTGCATTGGACAAAGTGGTGTCCTTAAGATTTGCGATTTCAGGTCTACGCGACTTCAAGATGGATACCTGGAAATAGACTACGATGATACTTATCTTAAGGAATTCCCGCGGACGTTCTGGCCATTCGTCACGCCTAAGCGATACGTAATCTCAGTTTTAGAATATTCAGGTCCGCTAGACGCAACCACTAACGGTACATCATATGTGGAAGAGTTGAACAAGGAAGATCGGGTGACCTGGTCTTGCGCGTTGGACGCTTCCGTGGATCACAATCGGAAGCCCAGAACAACGGACAGGTTCACTGGAACGCTATACTATAAGGATAACACCGATATTCAAATTACAATCGAAGGGGCCAGGCCTGTGACTGATAGCAAGGGCAGTATCACTGGAAGGGGTGTTTGCGATCCTAGTCTTAACTATATTCCGGAGATAGGTGCGTCATGGGAGAATTCTACAATATCCGAGCCAAACAAATCGGCATAGATAATTGTATAGAATTACGATTTGGTTGTAATCCGAATTATTTGCTCTTCGTCCAACGTTTCTCGCGCGAATACTTTGTTGAAATCAAGGATAATACTAGTTGTTCAATCGAACGCGTTCCAACCTTCTTCGATCCCTTGTCATTCATGTATATTTCGATTCATTTGTATCTACATTTGTAATTTAGAAGATCGAGTAGCTTGCAAAACCTTTAGGTCTCTTTAGTCGAGCATTCGATTATACCAAACTGGGCAATGAATCACAATATGCGGATAGGGTATATACAAATGCTAAATATCAAGCGTCTAGTCTTTGAGACCATTCTCAAACATTCAAAAACTCATCGTGATTTACAATATTTTGGTATAATCTAGACCCACCTACGATCTCCAGCTGATACGGCGATGATGCGAGGATTCAAGTGCGGGGTCCTCTGTAAGCCCGAATGCCAAGATAACAGACCGAGATGATTCTTTGTAGGTATTGTCCAATTCCGTGGCCATACGAAAGCTGGATAGCACATCTAGCTCTTTTGCTTTTGGGCTTCTTCGTACACCCAGTCGTTCAGACCGAGTTTATTCCTAGGTATGACCGTGACATGTTAGCATCCATTTCCCAAATGGCGGCCAGGAGCAGCAACATACCGTGCAATTTCAATGGCGTAGAACTGAAACGATTGTGGCGTGGTTCTATTAGCGTTGCTCGGTTTCTAACGGTTGGGTAAATATCTATAATCATACCTGCATTCTGACGGCTGTGGTACTAAAGTTAGCAACTCTTCATGCCGCCAACATCATGCGCAGAACGCAGAGGCTTCCCAGACTTACCGAATATTGTTGTATGTTGATCATAATCCGCCTTAGGGCTATCCCTCAACATAGTGCCAAAATTAAAGTCCGCAATCTGTTACCCATCCGTATGAGAATCAACAGTTTTCATTCAACCAGTGCACCAAACCAACCAAATGAGCAGCATTAGATCGAGTGTGTTGAACGCACCTTCTTCTCGTACTGGTTGATGAAATCTCTCCACTTTGCCTTGCCTTCCTTGCTCTTCATCGCCCCTTCGTCCAGCTTTTGCGAAACATCGATCTCCGGGAAGGTTTCCTTGAAGTGTTCGTATATTTCGTCATCGATCTTGGTCAATTTGAGTTCGCTGCCCTTGCGGCTTTCGAGCAGGGAGAAGTGTGTTTGCATGTACATCACGGCTGCAATAGTAGAAATCCATATGTGAGACTATGATATATCGGTAGTATCGGAGAGGGTAGAGAGCGTACTCTTGACGGCGAACTGCTTCTCGATCTATTCGCAAGGGTGATTTGTTAGCTCGGCCACGCAGAGGTGCAGTTGAACGACCATACATCCTCAAAGTTATCCGCCGTCTCGGCGTTGAACGTAGAAGCCATTCTGGCGGTTTCCTCGTTTAGGGTTCTATAGACGCTGTCGGGGTAGCTGTCGGGGTAGCTGTCGGGGTAGCTGTCGGGGTAGCTGTGGTAGTTGAAGTTGAAGGTGGTGGCGGGGCTGCTTGGAGATGGTTTGGTGGGCTGTTTGGCGCCGCCTCTCAAAACTCTGCTGCCCCACCGCGCCTCACAGCGCCGCAGAGCCTCATCGCGGACATCAGCTTGTATACCTCAATGTAGAACGGATTCAAGGATCGCAAACTTGTATCCAAGGTTTGGAGGCTATGCTTATAGTCCCCTATCCTATAAGTATCAAAAACTAGTCGTTATGTAGATGTATTTGTGACATCTCCAAAACGTGCCGCACAATCGCAAGTGCGCATGCCGCCTCGCTCGCTAAGAAAATTTCGGCCCAGCTTTTCTCAACCTCAAAACATCCTCGCCGACAAACTCCATCACCACGCCTTAGAACGTGCGCCAGTCGCTTCTCCAATTGCCTCGCCGGCAGTCCTGTCACCATGAAAGCCCGAGCTCATATTCTGCGGCGGCAATGCCGTTCGTTCAGTGTCCTTGCGCCGGTGCCTCGGCCTACACCGCTGCGCTCCCTCGCTCCGAGGGCAACCACCACCAGAGTATCAGCGCTGAACAGCAGGCTACCATATGTTCCGCGATGCTTACCTGCGTACGGGATTAGGCATCAGAGTGCCGCTGCTGCAGTGTAAGTTAGCTTGTATTTCATCAATTATCCTACCAATTGGTTTATTTCTAAAAAAGCTCATCGAATACTGATAATCGTATTCTGTGCATACAGTCTAGCAGAGGCGGCAGAAGGAGTCGAAGCAATCAGCACAGAAAGCATCCTCTCCCGAATGGACCCCAAAGAACTCGACCGCCTGCAGCACATCCGTAACATCGGTATCGCCGCCCATATCGACTCCGGTAAGACCACAGCCACCGAGCGAGTCCTCTACTACACCGGCCGTATCCACTCCATCCACGAAGTCCGCGGCAAGGACTCAGTCGGCGCCAAGATGGACTCCATGGACCTGGAGCGAGAGAAGGGTATCACCATCAAATCCGCCGCTACATTCTGCGATTGGGTCAAGAAGGATGATCAGGGCGTCGACCAGAAATACCACATAAACTTGATCGATACACCAGGCCATATCGACTTTACCGTCGAGGTTGAGCGTGCGCTTCGAGTTCTCGACGGTGCGGTCATGATTCTCTGCGCTGTTGGTGGAGTGCAAAGCCAAACTATCACCGTAGATCGTCAGATGCGCCGGTACAATGTTCCCAGGATATCCTTCATCAACAAGCTCGACCGCATGGGTGCCAACCCGTTCAAGGTTATCGACCAGATGAACGCCAAACTCAAGATTCCAGCTGCCGCCATCCAGGTCCCAATCGGTACTGAAGACGAACTACGAGGAATCGTCGACCTTGTCCGTATGAAGGCCATCTACTTCGAAGGACCAAGAGGTACCATCGTCAAGGAAACAGACGAAATCCCAGAAAAGGTCAAGGAATTGGCGAACGAAAGACGGTCGATGCTCATCGCTGCATTGGCTGACGTTGACGATGAAATCGCTGAGATCTGGCTTGATGAGAAGGTCCCCACCAACGACCAACTAAAAGCTGCGATCCGAAGGACAACATTGGGGCTCAAGTTCACACCAGTCTTTATGGGCTCTGCCCTCGCCGATAAGGGAGTCCAGCCTATGCTGGACGGTGTCATCGATTACCTCCCCAACCCCGGCGAGATCAAAAACACAGCGTTGGACCGAAAGCGCAATGAAATGCCCGTCGCCTTGGTCCCCTACAATGCGGCACCTTTCATCGGTCTAGCGTTCAAGCTGGAGGAAAGCAACTTCGGACAGCTCACCTACATCAGAGTCTACCAAGGAACGTTGAAGCGTGCTGGCTTCGTCTACAACGTCCGAACAGGCAAGAAGGTCAAGGTGCCCAGACTTGTTAGAATGCACTCCGACGAGATGGAGGACGTTGACTCCATCGGTGCTGGTGAGATCTGTGCTGTTTTTGGTGTCGACTGCGCATCTGGTGATACCTTCTCCGACGGACAGCAATCATACACTCTCGTAAGACCTCCTGAACACCATATGCCATCATATGAATAAACTACTAATCATGATGAAAATAATATAGCAATCCATGCACGTTCCCGAACCCGTCATCTCGCTCGCCATCAAGCCCAAATCCAACAACCAAACCGCCAACTTCTCCAAAGCCATGTCCCGTTTCCAGCGCGAAGATCCGACCTTCCGCGTCACCCAAGACCCAGAATCCCAGGAAACCATCATCTCCGGTATGGGCGAACTGCACATCGAAATCTACGTCGAGCGCATGCGCCGTGAGTACAATGTCGACTGCATCACCGGCCAACCTAAAGTGGCCTACCGTGAAACCGTCACAGAAAAGGTCCTCTTTGACCACACCCTCAAGAAGCAATCCGGTGGTGCTGGTGATTTCGCTCGGGTAGCCGGTATCATTGAGCCTACAGGTAACCTCGGTGAAAACGAGTTCGAGAACGCCGTCTTTGGTGGCGCCATCGACGAGAAGTTCATCTTTGCTTGTGAGAAGGGTTTCAGAGCCAGCTGTGACAAGGGACCGTTACTTGGACATAAAGTGTTGGGTGTGAAGATGACCGTGAACGATGGTGCCACTCACGTTGTCGATTCGTCCGAAATGGCGTTCAAGACAGCGACGCAGGCGGCTATGAGGAAGGCGTTCAAGGATGCGAAGGCCATCATCTTGGAGCCTATCATGCGGGTTGCGATCACCTCGCCCGCGGAGTTCCAAGGTGCCATTGTCGGGTTGATGAATAAGAGAAATGCAATCATTGAGGATACCGAAGTCGGAGTGGATGATTTCACAATGTACGCCGAGGCCGGGTTGCATAGCATGTTTGGGTTCTCGAGCGTGCTGAGAGCGGCGACGCAAGGTAAGGGAGAGTTTACTATGGAGTTTTTGAAATACAGTCCCGCGATGCCACAACATCAGAAGGAGTTGATTGAGAAGCACGAGAAGGAATTGGCCGCGAAAGAGAAGTAAAGAGATTGTTAGACTTTGAAGAAAAGAGAGGGGTATTTGGCGATCGAGATTGTGAAAAAAGAGAACTAATGTCCGACATATACATGCATACACGATAGACTTACATTATTAGACTTTTCCGCCGCGATGTTGCTTTCATTTCGATTATATTGTATATGTATACCAATTCCACCTGTTTGATAGCAAAAAAAAAGTTTTAGGATGGAGTCTGGGCTACTAACCACCTCTTTTTGCACTACACATCCTTTCTTGTATATACTCTTTTTGGGGGGACATGTGCAAGACGAAGCGCATGGCGAGCACGGTACGAAGTACATGTATATAGATCGACGGCCAATCTTCACTTTCACCATCAACTTACATTCCACGAGCACTAAGTATATATCTAACTACGAGAATTGAAAGGTGTAAATCTGATTTAAAATGTGCTTTTTATATTTGTTCAAAAATTCCTAAGCTAAGTTGGTGGGTATATCAAGGAGAGTTCGTAACAGTTGGTTTTCATGAATAAAAGAAAGAGAAACGCCTTCTAGAACGCCAATGCGCACACAGTTCCCTGAAGAAAAAAAAGAACAGAGAAAGATAAAAAAAAGCAACAACCATCCTATGATCCAAGTCAAAGCGATCGTCAAGAAGATACTACCCTCCACTCAGAGAGTCATTTCATCGCTCCAGCGAACAACAACCAGCCAATTATTCATCTACCACCGCCATCTTTCCACAATAGCTTACCTCTCGTCCACTATCATTATCATTACTAATGAACATTGGAAAAAAAGGGCTACCAAAAATTACATTAACAGCCATTAACGAATTAACAGCTTAGACCTGGGCGTGTCTCATGGGCTCGTAGGATTGACCTTCCTTGGAGCCGTAGGTCTGACCGTACTGCTGTGGTGGAGGTGGAGCAGGGCCACCGTGTCCCATGTAAGGAGAGGCGACTCTCTCGTAACCCTTGACGGGGCTTCTAGCACCACCCTTTTCCTTCTTCATGATCTTATCTCTACGTCCGCTGCAGCAGCAGGTGGAGAAGGTCCAGAACAACATGGCGCCGAAGGAGATGGCGACACCGATGAACATGAGGGAGTAGACCTTTCTGTTGATCGAGCCGTTAACACCAAAGGTATTGTAGGTGGCATCGAAGGCCTTGCCGAGAGCAACGTAAAGGGCAACGTTGATAACAGAGCCGGCGAGGAGGGCGAGGAAAGCAAAGATGGACACGAGGGTGGTCACGCAAGAACCCCAGCGTGAAAGGAAGCCAAAGAAACCGAGGATGAACTCAGCGCCGGTGGCGATGATACCTGCGAGGAAGCAGACATATTGGGCACGGGTGAGAGCGCTGACGGCCTTGAAGAAGTCGTTGACGCTGTCTGGGAAGGTGAGGTTCTTGCCAGTGTTGGCCTCGGCGTTGATGATGTCAATGATGTTGAAGACGAAGGAGGCGGAGGAGGAGGAGCAGTTCTGGACGTTGTAGGACTTGGTGGCGTTGTCGTAGGTTCCTGAGCAATAGGACCAAAGACCGGCCTGGTAGAAATCGGCGGCGCCGATGAGGTTGGCGGTGTTCTGGATGGAGAGGTCGACGCCAATCTTGTCGAGAGCAAAGTTATCGAGGTTCGTGCCCGGGACGTCAGCTAGAGCAGCGGGGGCATTGATATAGCGGGTGTCGAGACGGAGGAAGTAGAGGCTGTTCAGGAAGTTGTTGCCCGAGTTCGTCTGGCCGATGAAAGTGGAAATCACGATTAGAACTGCGGTTGCAACTGTTGCCAGGAGCGGCAACGAGACGCAGAAGGCTCTGGCTCCTCTACCCATTGCGATGAATCTTCGAATACTCTTTCGAGATGGTAGATTAAGGGGGAGGGGGGGTTAACAGGAGGTTGGGAGAAGTGTAGTGAGTGTGGGTGTTGCGGAATGTGTTGCAGCTGTGGTATTGAGCAGGCTACCTTTCGACAACGTTCGCTGCGAGTGTTCGAATGGAGTACCCCGATTTGAAGCCCGAGATAGACGAGAGACTTCAGAGATTTAAATACCCAGGGGAGAATATCAGGAATGCGACAGGATAGGTCTGAAAGGCGAAGGCGGGATCGTGTCAGCTTATATACGTAGGATTGCAACTCGCACCAGCTGGTATGGTATTTTTTCTCTCAAGCTGGCACAGCCGGTGTATCAGACCGGTCCTTAATATCCACCCCGGCCAGTTGAACAGGTAGCCCGGTCAACATCGTCAATCTTTTCCTTTCCCTCTTCGGGCTCCTCAGCCTCACCGGCCCTGCTCTCGCCCTGCTGCCACCTGCTGTAGAGGGTACATGTGTCTCCCTCTGAGCCTTAGGGCCTCGCAGCCAGCGGCCAGGTAGCCGGTACCCTCGCTGGGCCCGTTCAGATCTTGGGGCCAAGACACTCGACGTCCGGGTACAAAGCTCTCGCATCTATTATTAGTCTTTGCCCCTCTCGTATGGCCGCCGGTGTGGGCTTTTTCTGCTTTTCTGCCACGGACAGATGCGTAATCCGCCAAAAATGGGGCTGAGCTACCGCACCCACAGCCAAACAAACCTTCTTCACACCTCTGCCCACTCTCTCGTCAGTGTGACCTACGGGTGCTATCTACGGGATGGACGATTCAGCATCCAATGCGCAATCCACCTGCGATCTGGCAGAAATGGCAAAAAATAAACAGAGATCCAAGCAAGCAGTGAGCCGTCTCGCCGAAAATATGTTCGAGATCCCTGTACGAAAAGAGCGAAAAATACACCACGCATACAGACAAACATGTCCAACCTGCATTTATCCCATCCGAAAAATATTCACCTTGTGCCCTTTTCCGCTGTACGTTTGTTCTGTTTACCTTTTGCCAGATGCACGAAAAATCCACTTCTTGGCACACCGACAGCTATTTGTCACCAAATCCTGCTACGGTGAGCCGCTTCTTTTTGCGGTGGAAGTACAGAACATACCATCTATCCCACTACCCCTGCCAGAAGCGGCTGATAGGTTGATTCGATTATTCCAGATAGAAAGAAGTAAAGTGGATACCATGTTGAAAAATCCAGAGAATTCAAAAAGAAAAAGTTGAAAGCCTAACCTTCTGCCACCATTCTGCAGCTGCACTAGTGGACGAATAAGAGGGCAGCAGTAAGCTTATGGAGCTTGGGTAGCTTGGAGCTCGTATATTTTCTACTCACATCATGCCCGTACTCACACTCCGCATGGTGATGGTCAGACTTCAGCTTCGCTCCATGGATCTGCCTCTTACGAATATAATCCGATCTGATATGCGTGATCACTGTCTCTTCCACTTCGTAGTTTTCTCTTAGTGTCTATAACGTTCGGTATTGAAACCTGAAAAAGACAGAATTCTCCTCGCATAGGAATTACATTTACAGCCTCTTACCTCTCTTTGGACCTTACATCTCCGGCCCGAGGTTTTTAGCTGCTGCTCCTGCATGGTTGGAACCGAATCACCCTCCGAAAAGCGAAGCGGTGTTCACTTACCCCATCCTCACAGTCCTATGCGAGCAACCCCCGGGTCTTACCATAGGTTGTTTCCGTTAGCGTATTTATTTTTTTGGAACTGAACAAACCATGTTTGTGTTGAGCCACCCGTGACGACGCCCGTGATCTCATACTGTAACATTAGCACCGCTTCACAGGAATACATTTTCCATGTGTTTTATTTTTTAAAAACTTATTTTGCTATATATAAAATCTAGAAGAAACAAAGTTAAACAGAATGCTAGGAATGCTAAGGAAAGGAACGTTATGAGAATAAATCTCCGGCGGGAATCCAGACATTTAGCTGGCTGCGGCCAACAAGATTGCCTGCTCTCTCTTTATTACTTACGTACACCCATGGCGGCGCAAGGCTATTTCTTAGACATTTATTTCCTGCCTGATTCTGCCTTTGCTAGTTCAACACAACTGGCAGCCCGTCTCAGGGCTCCGAATTGCGCACACGTTTGGACATTGAAAATTCCTGGTTAATCAGTACACTCTTTAAGACGTCTGCTCGATATCGTGATTTCAGGATCGACGTGACTCGTGCCACGCAGCTCCTGATCTCGAACGTAAATAGCAAGATAGTTTCATACATGTTGTGATATCTTTAGTGGCCGCAATCACTAACTTTCTGGTATACGAAAGCAATTCCGATCGAAAATAGCTTACGTCAACATTAATATTGCTATCAACGATATAACCCGGTAGACGATGCGAAAAAAAGAATATCATGAATAAAAACATCACGTAAAAGTTCAATTCGCTGTAAAAGCAATAATAACAAAGCCCCATTTCGCCATGCATGCCCTCTAAGGAAAAAATATTGACAACCAAAGAAGAAAATACAAAAGAAGAGAAGAAAAAAGTCACTTCATTAAGAAAGCCCAATTCGTAATCCCCCAAAAAGAAAATTCCAGATGTGAGGTAGGTTCAATCTACTTCCCACTAGCAAGCTGTTTCCTCAAGCTCCTCATCGCCTCTTTCCACCCCTTCCCTTCCTCTTCCACGACCCTCTCAAGATATTCGTCCAACTTCCACCCACTCATTCCCTCGCCGTAAACCGTCTCAGCACGGATCTCAACCGGCTCCATCACCTCCTTGGAAACCTTAAAGTTCACTCTAACTTTCGCCTTCTTCTCCATAACCAGCATGTCTGCCGTAAACACCATACCCTTCTCCGCACTAACGGCAGTGCGATTCGGGTATGGTCCGGCAACCTTTTGAATCTCTCCAATAAGTGATACGGCTCTATCCCATCTCTCGGAGATGTGCTTCAACATATCCTTGAACTTGCCGAATTTACCATCCCGTGCGGAAGCCTGGATCGCCTCGACAAAGAACTCTTGTTGAACTGTTGGAATCACCGTGTTCAATAAGGTGATGGTAACAGGTTGTTCGGTGCTCCCTGGCTGTTGAGCGTTGAATCGAACTTGCAAGGTCTTCTTGTAAACCATCACGAGAAAGCATGGGCTCTCTGCTTTCTTAAGCATCCAGCCAGTCTTCTCTTGCAGTTCTCGGACACGTTCTACGGATTGCACGTTAGTCACTCTCTTAAAAAATAACAGTTTAAAGGGTAGAGAAGAATACATACCGATACTGCCCACAACTTCCTCCTCAGTATGCCCCTTGTTGGCCTCTGCGACCTTCTCCGCATCTTCGATAGCGCTCAAACATCTTTCTCTCCTCTCCTCTCGTCCTTTAACCTCCCCTTCCAACTCCTCGCTCATCTTCAGCACCTTCTCCAACTCCGCTTTTTTCTCCTCAAGCTTCCTCTTGGAAATTATCAAAGCAGCCCGCTTCTCCTCCAACTCCTTAGGATCACTCCCTTCAATCTCCTCTTTCCGCATCCTCAAAGTCTCAACCTTCTCGGTCAGCTCCTTATGCTTTGTCGTCAGCACAGGCTCCAAGCTATCCACTATCTCCCTTTGCTTCTCTATAACCTTCCCGTCCTCCTTCAGTGCGGTCAAGTTCTCCTGCGCTTTCGCCATGATGGTCTCCTGCAGCCCTCGTCGCCAGGTATACCAATCCCCACGCGCCTCCAATCTAGAGGACGACTTGATGTTTTTGAACTGCAGATCCATGACCGCACGTACATCTGGTGGCGCGAGGACGTATTCCCGGAACAACCGCGGGTTCTCCTCCAACACCATCTTTTCAATCTGCTTGAACATCTCCTTGCCCTCCTTATTTGAGCGCTTGAGTTCTCGTTGCAACTGTATTCAAACGTAGTTCGTTAGTACTAAGCCAATAATGGTAGGTGGGCAGGAGAATGTACATACGTGCTCGTAAAGCTCGAGGAACGGTCGAATCGTAAGTTGTCCGTTGATTTGATCGGCGATCGAGATTTCTTCGTCTGGCATCTCAACTCCAAGACCCAAGATTGCTCCGGTCTGTCGGCGATGTCGAGTAGAGGTGATGCCATCCATAAAGGAGATTCCCACCATATTCAAAAATTCTTTCATGGCCATCTTGGGGACATCAGCATCATCCGCATCCGTATCAACATCCATGGATTCAGAGTCTGTTGATGCCGCAAGGGAGATGAGAGTTGCCTTTTTCGCAACAACAGGGGTGTTAGGCTTCGAGGACGCGAAGACATCGTCATCTTGAACTGCCTTGCTCTTCTCCACTTCTTCAACGTTGAATCGGACGGCAGGCTTTTCAACAGGGGTGGGAGGAGCGGTTTGATCTTCCAAGCTCCTTCTCTTCTTCCTCGCGGGACTCCCTGTAGCTACTTCCTGTAGGTTCTTCGGTGTCGGCCAAGCAGCAGCCTTCAAGTCCTCCTTGACAGCGTCAAATGTTCGCTTAGGACGGCCTGACGATTCTCCAATCTTCTCATTCCCACCCTTCTCTTGCTCTTTTTCCTTGTCTGACTTCTTGGGTGTCATCCGCACCAACATCTCCTTTATCCCTGCGGCTCCCTTTGCAATCTCATCCGTGTCATCCTGCTTGTTGTTTTCGTTCAGGTCCTTCAATAGCTGTGAAAGAGGACGAACGCCAGGCGAGAAAGGCTCCATTTCTTGGATTCCGAGACTCTTTCTTGCGCTAAGAATCTTTCGAACTGACGGAGATCCCATTCCGGCCTTTGAGATGCCGACGCCAGTAGCCCGAGCGCTAGGTGATTTGAGTCCAACGTTCATATTGGTCAGATGTACACCTGGGGATGCGATCCCTGCAAGTCGTCGTTTGGCAGACAGGCCATGGTCGAGGACGGCTACCTTGCCAGAGCCCGCTAATGTTGTGGATTTGGGAGTAGGGGTTGTTTGCTGTTGAATTGGGGTTCTCGCACTACGTCGAGGGGTCGCGGTCTTAGGCGTAGTACCCTTTGGAGTTGGCGCGGGTTTTGGCGTAGCAGTTTTCTTGGGAGGAACAGTGGCTGGTTCGGTAGTTTGAGGCGTAGTGACGTCTTGAGCGGCCTTAGAGGTAGTTTTCGGTGTAGAGACCTCGGGCGCTACAGTATCTTCAGGTTCAGGCTCTTTGGGGGCATCTGCCGCTGGTGGCGCCTCGACCTGTGGAGTTGTAGTCCTTGACCTAAGAACTCTGCCGGCCGATTTTGGAGTAGCGTCTTTAGTTTTCGGAGTGCCCTCCTTGGCTTTCTGCGGCGTCATGGATGGCTTTCTACCCCTGGTTGGCGTTTTAGCTGTTGGTGGTGTGCTTGTAACACTTGCGGAACGAGCTCTTGCTTCTGCTACGAGTGCAGAAAGCGAAGGATTGACGCTCATGGTAACAGCAGCCAGATCAGTATTGATGGTCGGGCTCTGTGGTTCCGGTTCAGGAGTGAGCTCTACTGGAGGTGCTGGTGGCGGTGGGGCCAAACGTGCTTGCTGAATGATGCCACCGATAGCTACAGTCATGTCCATATCCATAGAAGTAGTCATCTCATCTTCAGGTTCTTGATATTGCTGCGCACGGCTAGCTAGAACTCCCCCGATAACCTTTGTCAACTCCATGCTCATTTCCTCGTCTTCATCATCGTGATCGTGATCCGAAGAGAGCGTAGATTTAATCCCTCCGATGGCCCTAGTAAGCTCCATCGTCTGGTCTTCGTCTTCCTGCTCAGGGCTAAAACGAGGCAAAGTCGGATACGAGATCGGTTGGGTTCTCGCCGACAAAAGTCCGGGTCCAATGGCCCTTGTGATCTCCATTGTCATATCTTCGTCGTCGGTAGCCTCGCTAACGGTAGACAGCCTACGATTACCAAGGATTCCGGGACCGATGGCTTGTGTGAACTCCATCGTCATGTCATCATCCATAGCATCATGAGAAATCCTCGCCGGCGAGGGACTAGCGAGCACGCCCTTTCCAACAACTCTAGTGATCTCCATGGTGGCATCGTCTTCGTCATTTTCCTGGCGCATAAATTCTGCTTGTCTTGGGGCGGATGAGAACCCGGTTTCGGGATGGCTGAGTCTAGGGTGGTCGTGACGTCGTCCGGAAAATGGCATTTCAGGATTCGAATCTTGGGGCCTAGGTGGAGCGGATGTAAAACCGGTCTCTGGATGACTGAGGCGCGGGTGATTGTGTTCGCGAGCGATCCACGGCGTAAATGTAGCCGTCACCTCGTTATCGTCGACGAGATCCATATCGTCACTATCGTCATCTGATGCGTCTGTTCGAACGGTGACTGAGGGTGAGACCACAGTAATCAAGCCAGTATCATCTTCGTCTGAGCTATCTTCTGGAGCTAGGGTCGTCTCCGCTTCGTCTGTCATTCCAGGAGACGAGAACGCGGAGCTTGGGGTCGGCGAGCTCGTAAACTCTTCTGTTCGATCATAGCTAGCCACAGGGGTCATTGGCCTCCTGTTTTCCTTCTTGTGCTCCAGTCTTGCGGACTCTGGTTCTGGGATCGAGTGTTCCAGCTGCTTCTCCGGGGTTGCAGGCTGTTCAGATCCACTTGAATCACCGGCTTCTGACGAGGATGTATCATTGTTGGCTGGCGCCGGTGTTGCTGGCGTACCCGGCGTCTTAGTTGTATTTGACTCTATAGATGGCGGGGTATTCGAGACCCTGAGTTCCTCCAGTACGTGCATAGTAACTTCTGGGTTGAAGCTGACGCGCCTGCCTCCTAGCGACTTTCTGCGGTTTTCTCTGTGGCTCATGGCAGCCGAGCGCTGTGCTTCTCTCTGCTGACGCGCTTGCTGTTGCTCCAATTCGGTTTTAAGGGGGACCAGGATCGGAGGCGCAAGGGCCTTAATCTTGCTGGCCGCCTTGCCATTGAAGGATGGGATTTGCTGGAGAGGTGAAATAGGGATCGCAGGTTGCAATATAGATTTAATGACCTGAGTTCGAAAGTCTTGTTAGAGAGCGTTTCAAGGCTTGACAGTCGGATTTTGGTGATAGAATACCTTCTCGGGTTTCTCTTCAGCGGATAGTCTCTGGAGTTCGCCGGGACCAAGAGACTTCGAACGCGACTTCTTAGATCCCGCAGCTCTGTTCCCGCCGTTCTCCTTATTATCGTCGGCCAGAGGCTTGGACAGCGATGAAGAGGGTTGGAAGGCGATTGATTTCCGGGAGCCCCGCTTTCTCCCTACTAAAGGATCCGACATGGTGGTGGTAGTTATGTTTGGTTGAGAGGTGTTTGAGTAATGGTAAAAGTAGTATTATCGGTATGCGTAAATGAGTTTCGTTCCCATACGAATGTACCAACTATGAAGCTATCATGAGGTACGAGGGTTTGTTGACAATTCGCAAGTGAAGGCTGTAAGTGAAGTAGCTGGTCGGAGTAATCGATTTGTCAGAAGGACGGTATCGTTAGAAATAGCAGCCAGTGGCAAACCCGACAGCCCCAATAAACAAGCGTGCGCCCGAAAAAAAAACGATGATGTCGTCGGTGGGATGATATGCGCACTTTGGAAGGGTAAGTGGGAAGGTTGCTCCTGCCAACACATTTCCGGCGAGAAAGTCGGGCGACGCGCCCGTTTGTTGTTGTTTTGTTTACATGACGTTGGGCGCCATCACGCTAGTCCCGATCGGGCAGAATAAACACACACAACGCATACTGGTTCTCGCAACACATGTTTGTCGTTCTTTCCCCCAACACCTGTTTGATATCGCCTATTACCGCATCCGGAAAGCCCTAAGCCCTAAGACGTTGTGTGTTGCCCTTCTGCGTGCAAATTGGCTGCGACAGACAATCTCGAACAAAATAGCTGCCCGAAGCCTCCATCGACAAATTCCGACAACCTCGAAATCCGACATCCCCGCCGACACTTGCATCCCGTCGACACTCCTCCAAACCCTACCGCAACAATGGCCACCGAATTAACAGTCCAGTCGGAACGTGCTTTCCAGAAGCAACCCCATATCTTCCTCGCCCACAAGGCGTCCGCCCAGAAGAAGAAGGCCGGCAAGGGACGAAGATGGTACAAGAACGTCGGATTGGGCTTCAAGACCCCAAAGACCGCCATCGATGGTGGTTACATTGGTACGGATGCACTTCCTACGACGAGATAGTAGAATGTCACCATGCTCCAACAAAAGATCGCAAACTCGATAATTTGAAACCAACATCGAATTGAAGAAGATCGAGCGAGCTAGTTACATTGGGGGATATACGTGATTTTTTATTATATAAAAAAAAGCAGAGCTTTACTGACCTGCTGCCGGCGTAACACAGACAAGAAGTGCCCATTCACCGGCCAGATCTCCATCCGTGGACGTATCCTCTCCGGAACCGTCATTTCCACCAAGATGCACAGAACCCTCGTCATCCGCCGACCATACCTCCACTTCATCCCCAAGTACAACAGATACGAGAAGAGACACAAGAACGTACCAGCCCACGTTTCGCCCGCTTTCCGTGTCGAGGACGGTGACTACGTTACCGTTGGCCAGTGCCGACCATTGAGCAAGACTGTACGTTTAGAACAACCACCATTTGAACGAGACCCGCGACGATTCACAACAGTCAAACCGAAAGGAAACCCAGAAATGCTAACGAATATCCAAAATAGGTCCGATTCAACGTCTTGAGAGTACAGACCAAGAAGGCCAAGGGCTCCAAGCAATTCTCCAAGTTCTAGATGAATTTTCTTTCTCTTTGGGATTAATGTTCATTTAACGGCGTCGCTGAGAACCTTCTTCTTTTTCCGCTATTAATATATACTTTTTTTTTATTCCTCCGCTGTCCATATACACCACCACCTCTTTTTTTATGCCGACAATGTTATGATATCGGGTTTATTATCGTCGGGATGGGATACGATTCTACGCCTCAACCACACAAACCTCCTCCATCCATCCATTCTCCTTTTGAGATTCCCCGTTAGCGTCATGCTACTATTATAGCTTCATATCATCCGCCCTTTTGTGTACATCATATTCTACCAAAAATACGAACCATCACCGGATTTGCTAGGGAATCTTGAATACCACAAGGGATGCGCGATTCGCGCCGTTCGAAAAGTTAAAACAAAAAAAAGTCCTGAAGGAACTTCTGTGCTAGTTGTAGAAATGGGTATCTTTCTATTATCCAAAATATTATATATATGTGACAAACCCGTCATGCTAGATAAAAACGCCAACCTCTAGAAATCCGCAGCTTGTATGCCCCGTCATTTCTATAAAAACCCCATTATCACATAGCCCAACCGTAAGTATTCAAAGCTCAAGCTCGCTTTTCCCCTCTGTGCTATCCCTCCACCCCAGCCTACTCTATAATACATAGTCAGTCCATCGCAGTGTCGCTCCCGCTCGCACCTTCCCCAAACCCATCCAAATCCATATTCTCGACCTCAATCTTCTGAATATCGCCGCCCATCACAACCACCAGTCCCAAAAATCGCGACGAAAGGTCCAATTTCCGCCCCACATTCTCCGGTTTAAACTTCGGCAGGCGGTATTCGTGCGTTTGCGAAAGGATAAGATTTGCTTCCTATATTTTTTCCCCCCTCGTAAATGGAAAAGTTAGTGCCGTTCACATCTGAGCCGCGCTGTTTGGGCAAACAAATCGTAGAGTGGGGGCCACGCACACGATCGGTGCATTTCAGCTCGCCGACGAACATGCGCGTGTCCTTGGTTGTTACGCGGAGGGTTTTGGCGATGAAGGCTTGAAGGAGGGCTTCGCCCGGGACTGATGGGTCCATTTTTTGGAAGGGGTTCGGGTTGTAAATATCTAACGAGCGCGGGGAGGTATACGATGCCCGCTCGGGTCTTAGGATGGTGCTCGAAAGGTTTATATTGGATTTCTTGTGGTAATTTTCAGGTGGGTGTAGTGGGGCAACACAGGAGTTCGGTATTGAACTCAGCTGGTTCCGAATGAGACCGGCTACTAGAAGAGTAGCTGGTAGCTAGCATATTAACATTACATTAAGGTAAAGTGAGGTCTAAGTCTAAGATTTTCAGACCAATTTTGTCGAAGTGTCAGTACGGTGTAAGGTGAACATAGGTAAGCCCTCAAACATATCTGTAGTGGCGCAAGGTTGAAAGTGTTAAAGTCTAAAGACAAGAAAAGAAAAATGCAAAAATGGGTATTAAACGAAAAACATAATGAGATGATTGATGACCAGACGCCTTTTATGCAGGTAATTAAAGTACGTTATGAATTTAGAAAATTCTCTCTCTCCCTCCTGATCCTCTCTTCTTCTGTATTCAGCTTTGATGAATCAAGCTCAGCGTCAGATATCTTCAGAGTCTTGCGGATGCCTGTTTTACCAGCTCTCGCGGCGGCCTCGAAGTTCTAATTAAAGTCAAAAAAAGTTAGGTTTCTAATTTTAAAACTCTTAGGGAGATGATGTTTAAATACCTTTGTTAAACATCTGAGGTTCCGGTTCGCTGGTTCATCATCGGTCTTCAAGGCCTTGATACGGACGATTCTCGGCGAGGCGTGCGACCCGGCTTTAACGGGCGAACTCTCCAATTCGTCAGCCTTTCGTTTCGTAGCATTTGGAGAAGTCGTAGGTGTTGTCGGTCGACTAAGTTGAGAAGATGAAATAATTCGCTCCGGGGATTGTTCTTGCCGTTCAGGCAATGTCCCTTCTTGACTTTCTCCTGCGGTCTCGAATACATCTTCGTCATCTTCTTGGGAGGGTTGGGTTTGTGTCTGGAGAACTTGTATTTCTTCTTCAGGTTTCTCATCCTCTCCTTCATCTACCTTCTTTTCATCCTCCTCTCTCCCGATCATCTCCTTATCACCTTCTTCATCCGTCTCGTCGTGAGGGGTTGCGGGCATACTAGATGCAGGAGGTGAGCTACCGGCACCAAACGCCATAGGTCGAGCCCTTGGAGGCGAAGATTTTCCTCTAGCCGGAGCTGCTGAGCTGGCAATAGCCCTAGATGCGCCGGCCCGAAGAGACATCTGGGTAGGAGCCAGCTGAGAGGGTTCCACAGGTGGCTCCATCGACGACCCAGGAGGCGGCTCGTTGTTCAAGATAGACTCAGCGTCCGAATCCTCTTCCTCTGCTTCATCATCTTGTAATTCTTCAGCCACCCTCACAGCACTAGGTTGCTTCAGTTGTGACGGTGGCGTAGGCGGCCAATCAACCTCTTGATCCTCTTCCGTCGCCTCTGGCTGATTTTCTAGGGTGAAAACATGCTGTTCCCTCGTAGCTTGAGGTTCTGATCGTACATCAGTGGTGTTAGCGTTCTGCTCTGGCTCTCGAGGCCCTTGTGTAGACCATGATTCGATTGTAGAATGATATGGTTCAAAGTCTCGAGGGTATTGGAGCTTACGCGGAGGCGCACCTTTCAGAGCCCGTTTCGTTTGGGTGGCGAGAGAGTGCTTCTGAAGTTCAACCTTAGGGGGTGGCCAGAGTGCTATAAGATTCGTCGTTAGTATTTAAGCTTTTACTAGGGTAGTTGTATTGGAGGGCTCGTACAAGAGCTTTTAGAGAGCATCGCTGCTTGGTCTTTAGGAACTCTGGTTCGTTCGGGGAGAAGCTAGTATAACCGGTGTTAGAAAAAGGCATAATGCATTAAAGCGGATTTGTCGTACCCTGTCTACCTCCTGTTCCTTATGGATCAAGTCTAGCATTCTGGTAATACGAGTTAACAGATCCTCTGGCTCAGATGGCTGCGCTGGCACCACGGCAGGAGCATCCGGTAGAACATCTCTATCAGGTTCTGTTTGAATTGGTTGTCGTTGGACAGGCCCCGGCGCTGGTGGCTCCGGCTTGACTATAAAATCTTCCTGTATAAATTCTGGCTCTTGTTCCTCAACTTTGATTTTGGGGGACCGTTTTTCTATATCAACCGGTGGTGGAACCTGACGACGACGACTTTTGGGTGTGGATTCAGATTTTTCCTGTTCCATAAGCCGTGTACGCTGCGCTCGCGACGCATCACTGATTCGGGTGGAACTAGGCGGTTCGAGCTGTTTATCCAAGACCGTAGGAGAAGATTGATGTCGGTGCTTATTATTTGCCTTGATTGTAGGTAAACTCTTCTGCTCGCTGCGAGGGAGTAACACCTCGGGCTGCACCCTAGGAGGTGCTGCTTTCTCTACCTCCGTTGACCTGAGATTTGGAATCGCGGAATGCTGTCTTGAAGTAGCTGGAACAATCTGTTTGATCCCATGTTTCTCTCTTGGTTCAACGGCGATAGGCGTTAGTGATCCAGAACTTCGGGGAGTAGATGCCAATTTAGAGTTATCAATACTAGTGCTCGGAGACTTCGCTGCAGCTAGCATGGCCTTTAGGCGCTCTAAGCCTAGTAAATTTTGAGTTTTAGATGGTGTCGCAGTAGCCTCTTTGACGGGTAATGGCTCTGGGGCAGCTTGGCTCTGCTTTGAGGCTCTAACCGGGTTGGGTTTCACAGCGGGCTCTGAAGCTTCACGAGACTGAGACCTCAAAATTGTAAGTTTATTTAAAGTCTGGGTGGCATAGAAGTCCGATATATGATCATAGATTATTCCCAGCTCTTGTTTCTCTTGGAAGCATCCGTCTTTGACTTTGTCGTAGAAGCTGCGGATAATTTCACAGAAGTTGGCATATTCCTGGTCAGCAATTTCGCCTAGCTTGAAGCGCGAGACGCGGCGCTCAAGATCAATGTTGACAAGATCAAATGCTGAAGGGTTTGATGCCTTCTGCATAGCTGGAAACTGGGTTGCGAAGGACTGTGTTCCAAAATCATCAACCTGAGACGAGACCGCACTGCTAGAAGAACGATAGTTTATGGGATATCGAGATTCCTTAGTTGGCATCGGTCGACGGGTGCCAGGGATGTAAGATAATCTCGGAGGGAGGTTTTGCGATCTGGATTCTAGTATAGGTTTCGTATCGTTGAAAACCCGCTTGATCTCGAACAGACGACCAATCGTGGCGTCTCCCTCGTAAATGGGTTCAAAAACATTCTGCGTGGCTATCTTGGCAGCCTTCAAGATGGGTTTTTTGCTAGGCCGAAACTTTCGAGAAAAGGTAGTCTTAGTTTCGAATAAGTTTGTGTTTTCTTCAGGAGTCAAGTTTTGTGAGAAGACAAGCCACGCCAGCTCGGTGTACCATATCTCTGCAATTGCATTGACGAACACCCGGGACCACTGTTCTGGATGTGGTAGGGCAATAGGCGATGCGGGAAGAGTGTCACAAGCATTCTTGATTTCTGGATCCTTTGATATTTCCTGGGTCTCTCCATATATGTGGTCGTCTCCTCCAAGAACTTGGAAATCATGAATTTCCAAGGATGGTTCCGTTAAGGGGGGTAGGTCCCGAGCGAGTCGATAGCCGCCCATTGTTGCTACATTTGAATAGTAGCCCAAACTCTTCAAGTTGGAACGACATAGGTGAGACTTCACAGATAGCGCTAGCCCATCTTGATCTTCCCTCTTCAAGCCTTCTGAGAAGCCTTTATAACAGGTTCCAAGAAACCGAAACCGGTATTTTTTTAGACAGAGAATTGTTCCAACTCGCACCTGCCGCAGCGCAGATACGAATTGAGGGTCTTCATAGTTGCCAGCAGCGTTGAATTTAAAAAAGGCTTTGATAGATACAACTCCATCGCCAACCGTTGCGCTAAATGAAATACCAGGCTCAAGATTCGATCTAACCTATATCGAGGACAGAGGTAAATTAAAAATCTTCGTTCTTCACTATTTACTGTGTCCGCTATTTGTTACCTTTATAAATTGAACATACTGTGGGTGGTCCCGAAACGGCGTGACAACATGTCTAGGTGGGCTCCAATCGATAGGTCGGACAAGCTTGTTTTGGTAGTTCTTAAGATCCGTCGTAGTCGAGGGCTTCCGTTGTTTGCGCTGTTCGCGAGCTTGGTCTCTGTCGCGAAGCAGCTGTTGCAGCTCGATCCCAAGGTCTTGTTTGATGAATTCGTGTAGGTGGTTCATCGTGGGAGGATTTGGAGATGGTAGGGTAAGTTTGCGAAGTTGGAAGCATGGTATAGCCGGTATCTGCCTGTGATGTTGGGACGGGCTTGCGTCCGACGTTGCCTTGTGCTGCTGGGCAGGTGTTGTTGTTGCTGCTGCCACCAAGTTTGCAGGGAGACGCGACATAATCACTGCCGAATGTAATGAATAGCTTCAGCGCTGGATGACCTTACCCTGGACCACAGACCAGGAAACGACCTTACCGAAATTAGATATGCAACACCGCCAACACAGGCGAATCTAATACTCATATTATTCGTATCTTGGTAAAGAATGCCTTGTTGAGCAATGGGCTCTTTGACCTGTATTTCTTGGGAATATTCTGCAGCCTAGTAGCTATTTCATGTTGCTCATAGAAATTTTGGCGTGTCATTTTTCACAACCATCATATGTCGTATGGGACTTTTAGACTTTGAATGCAGATCAACAATTGGGCAGCGCTTGAGAATAATTGTTGCGGGATGTAAGTAAATTGGACCTAAAAATAGGAACGAAGTACTCTCTCGTTATCCCTCTTAAATGGCGTATTTTCAGCAGACATGGCCGCCCTTAAATCATAGTTTAATAGTTTCGAGATCAGACAACTTAGTCTCGTTGCCAGACGCGGATTTAGCTGCAGGTGCTACCCAAATCTTAAATTTATTCGGTCTTCTTAGAATCAATCGATTAGTCAAAATGAGTCCTCTCTGCTTCTAGAATTCTCCTTCCCTACGAGACTATCATTGGATCTGCAAATTGAAATTCCATCCAAATCAAACTGACATCAACCAAACTAGCTAGCCACAACTATCACCTAACAAAACAATACAACCTCTCCACCACTTTACCACCGTTTAAAGTACTCCGTAGATATTCACATCGAAAAATGTCGTCCCAAGCCGCGTCGTCTGCGGGAGCCACATCTCCAACAAAAGCAAGATGAATTACGTCGGAGGCTTGAAGAAGCTATTCAGCAAAGAGATGACCCATACAAGCTGGTTCTCGCGATGACCATGGTGTTCCAAAATGACGACACGGGCGCCAAGGCCGATTCTGAACTTTTTATCAAAGGAGTGAAAGAGGTCTTTGGTCTCATAGATGCCAATATCTTCGAATTGGTATTCCCAAGCAACGTAGAAGCCGACCTCCATTGGTTATCTGTTGTCAAGGAGATACAAACGGTCAGAAACTCCTGCACAGGAAGAAAGTTGCTTTTGCTTCACTTCGCGGGACACGGGGCTCTTGACAGCTCCAACCAGCTGCTACTCCAAGGAAATGCCACCGGATGGGGGCAAGAACCTCCTTGGGATACCGTCAAAAAATATCTCCTCAATCCTAGTAGGACGCACCCCCAGAGCGAGATGGACATAGCATGCGTCTTAGACTGTTGTCATTCAGGAGCATTCGCCTCAGTAGGCGAACAGTCAAACAAGAAAGTAGAGATATTGGCGGCAACAGACGCGAGGTCTACCACCACTTTGCAACAGACCCAAGAAATTCAAGCAACATTTACTCAACAGTTTATATATTGTCTACACTCGATGGTCGGTAGCGAGGACCAGCTACCTGTCACGTTTCCGGAAATTTTCAAAGTAATGGCGAAGCAGAATAAAGCCGCGTCTAAGCGATTACCAACGTATCAAATGATGTATGGCGGCTGTCCGATTATCCTACCAGTCAATTCGCTTCGGATCCCACCAATTCCAAGCGACGGCCCATCCAGCCCACGAGCATTAGATTCCTGGAGATCAAAGGTGCACTCTGTGGCCCTCAAGGTCCATATACCAGGCGATATCAACGAAGAATCAACTCAGACAATGGTTAAATGGTTATACAATCTGCGCAAAGATTATGGCATTGAGGTTATGGGCATTAACGAAACTACGTCAACTATTGTGTTTCTCACTGTTCCATACGGAAATCTATTTATATTCTACCGGCTTAAAGGGATGGAGCTCTGCACCTCTACCATTATCTGCCATAATATATTCTCTGAAAATCTTTCGCATAATTTTGTCGCCACCAGCCCTGCTGAAGTAGTCTCTGGATAGAATATCAGAGAATGAAGATCAGCAAGTCGAAGAGACCAAGGGACAGAGCCGGATCCAGAAAATACTAGTATACTGTTGCGATGGATATTGTCAGCTGATCAGCTCTAATGATAAGCGTGTGCACGGCCAAATCAATCGATTATTATTGGAGTGAATATCTATCCATGGAGAGAATGAAATTACCACTAAATCTTAATATTCTGAAGACAATAATAAAATTATAACACGGAACTCCATGGCCACGCAGAGCTTAGCAGATAGCAGATGTAAGAAATATTTGTACTGGATTTTAGCTTATGATTGATTCCAAGGTGACACAGTCATCCACAAGAAGTACTTCAGTTTTCAGATATACTAGCTTTTTTTATTTATTAATTCAAGCATTCACACTAACGGGCGTGACTCATCATCAGCCCACAATACAACCACGACATACTCTAGATATATATTTTGAATTTTCTTCAACGGCCTGTCAATCTTGTGCTTCAGCAAGATAAACCCGAAAACTCCAGCTTCTTTTCTGATCCCAACATTTGATCGGGGCCCTAAAAGATGGCGGACAACCAAGTAGCAAGTGGTTACGTAGATGAGGCCAACTGGGCGTCTGCGAGCACGACGAAGCCTAGTTTGAGCGCAGCACAACGCCGGTCACAAATCGAACTGGCCTTCGAACCGATCCCTCTATTCTTCTACGGAACATTAACCATCCCTGATGTTCTGAAACGAGTCCTCCGGTCAACCGAAGAACCGGTTCTGCTGAAAGCCACCGCGCGGACGCACAAGATTAAGATGTGGGGACCGTACCCAGCTTTGGTGGAACTGGCACCTGATGATCCGCGAAACCCGGTTCCAGGAGCTGTGTATACGGTTCAAACAGAGGAGCACTTGAAACGGCTCGTTACTTATGAAGGAGCAAATTACGCTATCGCTGAGCTTTCGGTCGAGTTGTTGGAGCCGGAACCTGAAATGTCGAATACAGCATCAGTGAAGACATTTGTGTGGAATGGGTATCCCGAAGAGCTTCGAGATGGCGTATTTGATGTCACGGCCTTTCAAAGTTCTAGACAGTGAATATATTCGAATATACCTCTTACAATAATAACATCTCAACCTCATGTAGATAAACCCTGCGAGAACAAATTCACTCCATTTCGACCAGCAGGGCATATCGTAGACAGAATTAAAAGAACCCTGCCAAGCCTTATAAGGTTATAGTCCGCTTAGTCAGGATCCTCACAAACAACACCCGGTTCAGCGTACGTCACTGCCAAAGCTGGAAAGTAGCCATCGCCCGCAAGCACAATCGATAGCTCACCAACCAAAAACAGGCGTGTCTGCGCCCGTCGCCACCACATCAATAGATACTACTAGCCATATTACCATCACCACCACCGATTACATGTCCACGTCCCCTTACTGCTATTCGTCTCATGTCTCCACAACCAAAGAACCTTCGCGAATTTAGTGTATTAGATAAGGGCTAACGTTGGCTAATACTCCTTCATCTTTGAGCTTTCTAGCTAAGCTTCCCGCGTTCTCCACCGTGCCCTCCGTAGGCTTGTGATCGAGATCTCAATAACACCCACCCACGCCAACTTCCGGGCCAAGCTTAGGACTGGATAGGCCGGCGATGCCTCTTTAGCCCTCCCGCTAATTCTTGGGCAACATGGAGCGCTTAAACCAACGTCGGCCGTCTATCGATAGCATATCCTCCGTTCTCCTACCACCCTCTCTACCCATAGACCCCGCCGTTCTCGACGATATCCATGCCGTCGCCGCCAACTCCCCCACCCTCACCAGCTTTGCCCTCGCCCCTTCGAGGAAGAAATCAATACTAGTCCCCGAACAGACTGGACTGAACCGTATCTATAGCCTGGTCAAAGGTGTTGTAGGAACCACCAAAGAGTCCCCCGATTCCCCTCCGAAAAAATCCAGGTTCGACCAGTCCGGCAAGAATGATGACGCCGCCAGCATCAGGTCTGGATATTCGCATATCGAGGCGTCCAACGACCCCATCATATCCCCGATATCTGCTGTATCCCCGCTCACTGCTATACCCCTATCGAAGCAAGCGGATCTCGCGCCCATGAGCCCCTTCCAAGAGCTCATCTCACCCATCAAAGGCCCGATAAGAAAGATTGCTATAGTCGATAGAGCTATTTCCAAAACACCACAGCTGGAAGAGCGAGGCCGCCAGGGCCGAGGAGGGCTATATAGCGATGTCAGCAGAGCCAACAGTTCCAAGTCTCTGATTTCGATGGGCCAACGGACGCCTGCGTCCGCTACTTTCCCCAAATCTGCCACACCTTACCTGTCCCATGTTCCTTTCGAAACCTCGAATCCTCAGGCGGAATTTGACGAAGAGCAAGATTTCGGGGAGGAGCAGGAATATGGCTCGTTAACGGCATCTCTGAATAATGGATCGGGTATCCTGGTGGACACCCAAAACCGACAAGGTCACTCTCGGCGTGAGAGTTTAATGAGTGTCAAATCAGCGCAATATGATCCTCTATCATCGAATGCTATTGATGATGACATTGATAACGACGATTTGGACAATGATCCGGATAATGACAAGCTTAGCGAGATTTCGACAGATGACGATGATGTTATTGAGATGGGTGGTTATTTGGGGAAGGTTTCTGGGTTGGGAAAGGCACTGAACGACAAGAATCTAGAGCAAGCTTTGTCTAAAGTTGAATCTGCTGCTACTGCCGCGAGTGCAGGACCTTCAGGAAAAGAAGGTCGGCGAACTTCAACTTCAACTTCCGCGATCCAGTCCCCTATCGCGATGGCGTTTTCCCAATCGGCATCGAGACACCAGTACCGAGCATCGATAGACAAAACGATGGAAATTCCTACAGAAGACCTGATGGTCAGAGAGATCATCGCGGAACCGCTTCCTCATCACCCTTCTCTTCAATCGCCGTTACTTGTTTCGGAGGAAATACCCCAGGAAGATGCCTCCCAAGAGGATACACTGAGCGTATACGATGGAAAAGATACCGACCCGCAAGACAAAACGAATGAACTAGCCGAGTCGATCCTCGACCCGGATGAAGCTATTCGTGTTCGAAAACCTAGATTTAAGGCACCTGCTCAACACGGCCTTCTCCAGAGAGGTTCTTCATCTTCATCCGTAGCCACAGGTACAACCACCACTGGCAGAGGGGACCTGGGTACTGCAGAGATGTCACGTTCCTTCGGGCAAGATGGTTACCTAAGAAGCTCGCAGGTTTCCTCCAAGATCTTTCAAAACGAAGCTAAGGTTGGTGCCACATTGAGGCAGCTCAGGCAAGGCAAAGGACTGTCTCGGGACTTCTGGATGAAGGACGAAAACTGCAAAGAATGCTTTATCTGCCAGAAGCCATTTACTACCTTTCGACGAAAACACCATTGTCGTAAGTTTATAGGATATATTCGCATCCACTAAAAGAAAACCAGCTAAATTATAAATAGGAACTTGCGGGCAAATATTCTGTTCAAAATGCACAACTCTTGTCGATGGCGACAAGTTCGGTCACAATGGTAGTATGAGGGTTTGTATAAACCCGTGTCTTCAAATCCTCGAAAACTACCAAGACGACGACAGCTCCGGAACCGAAGCCAACTACTCTTTCAAACCTAACCGCAGACCCACAGTCTCAGGCAATGCACCAAAGGTTCAGAAGAATGGCCGTCCCATGTCCGGAGTCTTCGATCCCCAGTCTACAACTCCAAAAAAGCGACCTAATAGGATGGGCCCAAGGCAAGGAGGACCTTCTATGGACTACGATGCGACAGGTGGTGCTAGCCCAAGCCGCCCGAGTAGTGCAAGATCTATGCGCCGACCCGTTAGTTCATACAATCTTCTGCAACAAGGCCAGCAACCTGGCACACCGGTTTCTCGTCACCAGCATACCAAATCGATGAATCGTTGGTCGATTTTCGGCCAGCTTCAAAATCCAGATACGCACAATTCAGAAGATCACCGCGCTCCTTTCCAGGACCCTGCCGATTCGTTCAAACCGTCAATCAAAGACAGCATCATCGACCCCGAGCTTGCGCCTTATATGAGCGATGAAGATGCGGATGGTGAAGACGAACCGATGGGTATCTTCGCCACTATCGCACCTAAATTCCAGAGTCCACAGGAAGATGAGATGATGAGGCAAATCAATGCAAATACAAGTGCATTGTCTGCATTTCCCGCGGAAACTAATGGTAACCCTAGCGAGATGAAGGTCATCAAGCCCCCGAACCGCCATAGGAAGACAGTATCAATATCGGCAGTTTTGCCGACCGTGGGTTCCAGAATGCATCCGCTCCCCCAGGGAATGGCTTATCCAGGGCATAGAAGAAGAAAGTCAGGATACAGCATGGGTATCCAGAATCCTCTGGTCTCACAAAACTACCTATCTATTCTCCAAAAGTCGAACCACAAACAGCTCTTAATGCCGGGGAATAGGAATTCTTTCGGTGCACTTCTCGGAGCACCGCAACTAGATTACGGTTTTGTAAAGCAGCTCAAACCAAAGGTTGAATTGAATCCGGCGTCTGTAGAGCATGTGAAACGGCTACTTAACCAGATGCTCGAGGCCGCTAAAATCGACAACATCAAAGCGTGGGAATCTGCGTTGTTGCCTGCAATCTACAAGTGCACCGATGAGGTCAAACCAGATGTTCGCAACGGAGAGTCTATTGACCTGCGGCACTTTTGCAAGATCAAGAGGATACCTGGAGGGAAGCCGAGTGATACGCACTACGTGAGTGGGGTAGTATTCGCCAAGAACCTCGCTCTTAAGTCGATGCGAAGGTCGATTTCACACCCCAGGATCGTAGTCGTTGCCTTCCCGGTCGAGTATCACCGCGGTCACCAAACTCATTTCATGAGCTTAGAGCCGGTCATCGCTCAAGAGAAGGAGTTCCTCCGCAACATGGTTAACAGGATCCTATCGCTACACCCTACCATCGTCCTAGTCGAGAGAGACGTTAGCGGCCTCGCTCTCGACTACCTCAAAGAGCACAACATCGCAGTAGCAATGCGTGTCAAACCGAGTGTGATTGAAGCCGTGGCTCGCTGTGCTCAAGCGGATATTATCATGTCCGCAGAGGAAACAGCATTTAGATCACACCGTGTCGGCAAGTGCCTGTCATTCGATGTCAAGACGTATGCACATAAGGATATCGCAACAACAAGCAATAGGCGGACATACATGTACTTTTCAGGGTGCAAGAACGATCTCGGATGTACTATTGTCCTTCGTGGTGCAAACGCGCGGACCTTGGCGAAGATTAAGCGGATTACAGAGTTTATGGTTTACGCAGTGTACAATATGAAATTGGAGACTTGCTTGATGCAAGAGCAGGGTGCGATTATTCCTAATTCTATCGCCGAAGGGTCACTTGAAAGGAGTGGAACTTTACGACCGGATAAGCTGCCTGAGAGGGTAAATACCGAGATTGCAAACTGCGCGGACGCTGAAGGAGAGCCCACCGCCACCGGAAACATTGTTTCACCTGAGATTTCAGAGGAACCGGCTCCTATGGATGAGAAGGCAGCTCTGAAAGAATGCGAAGAACCCAAACCTGAGGAGTCTCCGCCAACTGGCCTGGCCGTGGACAGCGAGAAACCAAGGTCCTTATCGCAATCCGCCAAACTTATCCCAGAATCCACAGAAGATTACCCGGAAGACTTACCTGCTCCAAATTACTATAGCGAATACGTCAAGGAGCACGAAAATAAGATCTTGTCCGTTTCACCGTTCATCAAGTTTGCTCAACCCCATCTTCTCATGAGAGCTCGCGACTTTGAGCGTCGCCTAGAGTTCCTCAAACGACAGATTAAGCAAACATCAGCAGAAGATCCAGAGAAGCAAGATGGACCCGCGGACGAAAACTTTGAACTCATCACCCCGGAGATGCTCCACGGCCAATTCGCCAGCAAGAGCCGCAAGATGAACGAACTGGTTCGTGCGGTCCACGAAGCGGAGTACGACAAAGTCCTGTTTATATACGAAACTCAGAAGAAGCAATGGGAAAATTATCTTGCGCAGAACGAAGATCTCTTTGACCCGCTTGAGCACCAGCGTATTGTTATGCTGTACAGTATGATAAGCACGGATACGTCAATTCCTTGTCGTGGACCCGAAATGATCCTCTTCGAGTACTATAATGACCAACACGATGATACGGAATATCGGGAGAAGGATTACTTCCGAGAAGCAGATTGCACCCTCGGCCAATACATTCACGATTTAATCACTACTAGAGATTACCTCTGTGATACAGGGTGTAATAAGCAAATGATGGAACACCATCGGTCGTATGTGCACGGAGATGCAAAGATTAGCGTACATGTTGAAGAGTATAAGTGTCCGACTCCAGGTGAAGAGGAAGAGATCTTAATATGGAGTACTTGTAAGATATGCACCGACAAACCGCCTACCAAGCCGATTAGGATGAGCGACTCTACTTGGAGATACTCGCTTGGAAAGTTCTTCGAGGCGTCCTTTTGGAGTACTGGGTTAAAAACCAATGTGGATGGCTGTACTCATGATTTGCACCGCGATCACGTTCGATTCTTTGGGATGGAAGACTACGCGGTCAGAATTGAATACATTCCTATTAGCTTGATGGAAGTAATCGTTCCCCGTCCAAAGGTTACTTGGAAACCCGAGCTCGACCTGAAGATGAAGAATGAGATCTACCTCAGCATGAACCAAAAGATCAATCGCTATTGGGACACGGTTGTACAGCGGCTAAAGAGCATCAATGTCGAGACTGTCACAGCTGATAATCTCGAAGCTTGCAAAACCGAGATCGAATCTCTTCTAATAAGAGCGGAAGAGGAACGAACTTGGCTAGTTATGAAGCTGCAGGAGAAATATACAGATTCACGATACTACGAAGTTATCCCATTGAATAGAGCGATGAGAGCCCTGCAAGAGCGAGTCTCAGACTGGGATAATGAGTTTACAGATTTCTATGAAAAGTTCTTCCCGTCTGAGAAGGATGTCACGAGGATGGCAACTGCGCAGTTGAAGAAATTGTTTTTGGATCGTAGTTCGACTACGAGCTCTGTACCAACCGATACGGAATCTACTACAACAGCGGATAAGGAGTCTATCCAGTCGGTCATTATCGATGATGGGACTGGTGTTTCTCCGACTAACGTTAGACGACCGTCGCAGATGAGTCCTGAACATGCGCAGGAGGTCCTCACATCTGTAATCGAGGATAACAAAGGACACGCGCCGGATGAGGGCGATTCTAGACAGAATAGCATCTCTGAGCAAGGCGGCAATCCCGCGGACTCTACGGAACTCAAGACAGAAAGCGAAGCGGAGAAAGGGACAGAGGCCACCGGACGAGACGACTCTAGTATGCACGGCACTTCGCCAGAGCCACCATCTAGCCCAGAGATGACAAGAGCGAATTCACTGTCTGCTAGTGCGCAGACTCTCCCGTCTATTACCGATGAGTCTTCGGTCCCGAGTCCTGCTAACAGTAGTCCTACGCTCGATCGCCATCCTACCCCGCAACCATCGAAAACAGGAGAGAGTTCTGAGCAATCTTTGCTTTCACCCAGCTCTGGAGAAAGCAGTCAGCAGCAGGAGGACACCAAGCAATCAAAGGATGCCACAGATTCGTCTGCCCCAGGAGATACCACAGGACCCGCACCACCTTCCGCAATACCAGTATTGACGAAGAGCGCATCGCAAAAGCGGAAGGGACCGTCTCCAATCCCTCCCGGTCGCGCGACTGGTCCATACGGTACTGGAAGGGCATCCAACAACGCATCTACCATATCATCCACCTCGACGACCAGAGGATTGGGACTCACTCAAGCCATGCGCCCGACCGACATTCTTAGAAAGAAGAGCGACAAGGGCAAGAAACTCCAGAAAGCACCTCCAGAACCGAAACCAGAACGGCAGAAACCCGAGAAAGTCAAAATATCAGATCGTATGAGGCATGTTACGACGACTCTCGTAGGTAAAAACCGTGACAAGCCAACCTCGCTGCCAATCCCACGCTCTCATCCTATGAGCACCATGAACACTGGACCTCGCGTCTCTAATCTGGCCAAGAGATTCGAAGAACTCAGTCGAGAGTTCCAGCGGGAGCGAGAAAATAACGAGCGGCGAACATTGGCGAACCGGCGATCACGAGCTTTCCCTGTCGTTTCTATGAAACCCATGGTCGAAGTTTTCAAGAATATCGAGCAAGCCGCGCAAGAGGTTTCAGATGACGAGATTGACGATGTCGTGCCTGCGCCTGGTCTGAAAAAGATGCCCACGCCCGAAGCGAACAAATTTGCGAAGAATATGGATGCGGTTCAGCGTACGAAGCCGAGTCCTGAAGTTCAGGCTAAGACTAAGCTAGAGTCTACCCCGGAAGAACCAAAGGAGGAACAGCCAACTGCCAAGCCAGATGAAGAGACTGTAGGAGAGTCCAGCGGCGAAGCTAGACCGAAGACTGCGGAGAACGAAGTCGAGGCGAGCGATACGGAGATGTCATTGGTTAGCGATAGTGAATCTTCCAAGATATTATCTGCGGTCGCCGAGGAAGTTCTCAAAGTCCCCGATGTCTCCGACGAGATCAAAGCTGAAGTCGAAGCAGGCCTGCAGCGAAGCGAGCGATCTTCGTTGATGCGGCTGCTCACGAACTTTTGGTCCGAACGGTCCGCGAGTGGTTGGAGCGCTTTGGAATATCCGTTGATGCCTTCGGATCACGTCTTCATCGATTCGGACGTTATTGTTCGCGAGGACGAGCCGAGTTCGTTGATTGCGTTCACACTCGGAATGCCGGCGTATACTCAGATGCTCTCGCAGTTGAGAACCGACGCCATGAACAGTCTCGAGAGCTCCGTAGGGACGATCATTCACGAGGGAACGGCACATCACCACCACGAGCATTCGAACGAGTTTGATCATGCCGTTCAAAGATCCCTGCTCAGAGAGACGGGGACCCATCTGCGCTACCAGTTCCCTAAGGGCAATGCGAGGATGTACTGTAAGGTCTTCTTTGCGGAGCAATTCGATGCCCTGCGTAGGAACTGCGGCGTAGCCGATCGGTTCATCGAGTCGCTCTCGAGGTGTATCAAGTGGGATTCGAAGGGCGGTAAGACGAAATCCGTGTTTCTGAAGACGCTGGATGACCGTATCATCCTCAAGCAGCTGTCGCCGATTGAGACTGCGGCGTTTCTGAAGTTCGCGCCATCCTACTTCCACATTATGTCCGAGGCGCTGTTCCACGAATTGCCGACGGCGATTGCAAAGATGCTGGGGTTCTTTACGATTTACATCAAAAACCCGAATACAGGCACGGAATTGAGGTGGGATTTGCTTGTTATGGAGAATTTGTTTTATGATCGCACGATGTCAAGGGTAAGAATTATCCTACGGGAATCCTATCTTCTAACAGGAAGGAACCGGGTACGCCATCCGGCTAAGGAAGAAAAAGGAAGGCTAACACACGCGAAAAAATAGACATTCGATCTCAAAGGCTCGATGCGAAACCGGTACGTACAAGAAACCGGGGAACAGAATGAAGTGCTTCTCGATGAAAACATGGTCGACTATATTTGGAAGAACCCGCTTTTCGTGCGAGAACACTCGAAGAAGCTTCTGCGAGCTAGCCTGTGGAATGATACTCTATTCTTGGAACGAAACCAAGTCATGGATTACTCACTGATGGTGGGCATTGACGACCAACGAAAGGAGCTAGTGATTGGGCTTATCGGTAAGTAAAACCCTCGCCTCTTTTACGAGATCTTACTGTGCCACCTTCACCACCCGCCGCAGCCTTTATTTCCTAAACAGGAGAGCTAACAGTTTTTTTTCTCGCAACGCGCGCACAGACTGTGTGAGAACGTACACTTTTGACAAGAAAATCGAGAATTATATCAAATCGACAGGCATCGCGGGCGGCGGGCGGAACAAGCCAACGATTACGAGTCCGAAGGAGTACAAGAGGCGGTTTAGAGAGGCTATGGAGCGATATGTTCTTGAGGCGCCAAAGTACGTATTGATCAACTCTTTTCTTTCCCTTGCTCGCTAAAGCTTCCCCACAATTCCGAGCAATTTGCCTTACGAAAGCAGGCAGTGCTCTGCCACAAGCTTTTTTTGTTTCCTTTCTGTAACGATGAATGTGTTGCTAACCTCAGATTCTTTTCCCACAATATAGCTGTTGGAGGCAGCCTAGAGTTACTTGGCTCAATCCTGTGGGAATCCCGTTCGCGGCGAAGAAACAGATTGAAGAGGCCCAGAAGGAGTCCGTTTGAGATGCGGACGTGTGTTTCATGTGCACCTTACATAATACATGAGAGTGCGATGGCTCCCCGGTAGATTTTTATGATGGAGTACTTTTGAACGGGCATCCTTTAGTGCTTAGAGCTTGCTTACTTACTTATTTACTTACTTACTATATTCTCGTTTGGGTTTTGGATGTTGAGGGTTTTGACAAATCTCTTGCATGGATATATGCTCACCACCTTTGAGGTTCGGGCTTTTTCCCTCTCCATTTACCCTGTACATGGGGTAGGGTAGAGATGCAATGTTGCACAGCATCTACCACTACTTTCCAACATGTTTTACATATTTCGTTTGTCTTACTTGCACAAGGCTGTTAGCGAGGTGTTTTGGAAGGGCGCCGGGTTGCGGTTTTTTTTCATTTTCAGATGCGGGAAGGCTGTGCTCTTCTCTCTCTCTTTTTTGTTTGTATATGGACCTTTTTTATGTGTTCCACAGGAGTAGGTGATTGTACCGACGTTGGATATTGAAATGATGAACGAGAGAAATGAGAAATTCTTACCGGGGCAGGGGCGGGAAGAAAGGGTTTGAGTTTTGGAAGAAAATGATTGGAAATAGAATCAAATGAAAATAAAATAATTATATTCAAAAAAAAAAAAAAAAGGTCAGCGGCTTATCAAAGTGGATTCCGCAAGATTCCTGTAGGATTGCACACACACATACGGCCGAGAAGTTCGGAAGGTATTCGGGCTTTGCTTCACGATTTTGCTTGATTATATTTTTTTTCTTCGTAGACTCATAATCATATTCGCGCCGGTATCGCTATGGCTATCTAACTAAAAACTTGATAACTATCGATCACCGAAATGGGAAATATGTCTCTGACGGTTTGCTCTATTTGATCATCTGAACTCGCATCCGTGATCGAGCTAGACTATAGCAATCGAATACGCCGTCACCGGCGAAAAGGTCTAGACGGGACGGTCTTGCCGTCGGATTTTTTTTTTTTTACGCTTTCTCTGGTATGGTAGTTCTGGCCGAACGGACAGGAACGGTCCAGACGGATGGATGGATGAATGTTGGGACGAAAAATGCTAGAGCGGGTTATGCTACCCCTATGATCTCAGATGGACGGAACCTGCATTAGAGTCCGGATTGCTACGCGAGCATATGTATATGCATTACCTTGGTTTTCGTGGAGATGGATCGGGGATAGTATTGATTGCCCTTAACTAGCCATATAGGTGTCTAGACGTCTACGGACGGGAGATATAGTCGGTGTTGATTAATCGGGGTGACTAGCGGTTGCCTATCAGCTGGGCTCGGAAGTGCCGGTGCAAGCAGCTGTTCTGTAGCTGTAGACGGTTAGTTGCGTAGACGTCGACGGGGGCTCGGACTTGCGAGAATTATTTTTTTTGTCAGGAAGGGGTATAGTTTGGAATTCGACAATCCGAGACAAGAATATAGCTTGAAAATACGGGATGAAAAAAATGATGTTTGTTGTAGAAAGTGGAATGGTATACGTAGACGGACGACGGCGAAAGAATCGGCAGTGGGGGTGTTTGAGCCCCGTCTACGGCCGGAGGCGAAGACGTCTACAGAATTTGGTATTCAGCTGATATCGGCGGGGTGAATATAGGCTTTTCCCACAAAAAGGCTGATATTTCTAAGTTGATTTATTTTTTTGTTTTCTTTTTCAAATTCATAATGGATATGTTGAATTTGTAAGATTGGAACTATACTATATTAATCCATCTGCGAGGTGCGTTCGGCGTTCGTGCCGTTTTCAATGCAGGATTGCTCCTATTGTTAATATCGTTAGGTTCCTAGGCGGGATTCAGGTACCTGCGTGCCTGGAGGGGGGAGAATAGCTATAGCTAGAGCTATATTCGGTATCCAGGACCCAAAGGTACTGGTGAGAACGGATCGGAGAGGGGAACCGTGGGAAGCCCGTAGTCCTGATTCGTGACACTCTGCATAGTGGCTGAAGAGGGAGGGGCAAGCTTGGAGATTTAAAATGGATTTTCGTTCCGTTTTCGTAAAATAACATCATTGTGAACGGGTTCCTAGCTGAATGTCTACCACGGACCATTATTCTGGGCCTTGTGATTGTAGAGGTACAAAGAAAATTTTTTTTTTCATTTGTGGTTATTGATGGTCATGAGATCATGGGAGGCTTTTTTGACCATTTGCATATTTTCGAGGCTCTACGGGTTTTTACAAATCGAGCATGCAGGTGCGGGTGGTTGCAAAAACGGTTGGTTCCACACAGGAAATTGAGATGACATAACATTATGACGGGGTCTGCTGCGAGGCTCAACTTATTGTGGTCTATTATCTGCCTATTCAATTGAGCGACGATATTACAAGGGCACGAATTGGAGAAATTAGGCAGGCACGGGAAAATAGCGATCTCGAAATAGTACAATATTTTTAAGATATCTCTCTCCAGAAATTCGAAATGTTATTGAGAGGAATGGTGCACTTCAAACACGAGAGTGGGATGGACAGTGCAGTGGGGCGTGTTACACCGGATCCGTCTCCGAAAATTAAAGCAGCGAGGGAAGGAGAGAGAAAGTGAGAGAAAGAAAGAAAACTAAAATCTTACCTGCTAAGTCTTAGCTTACAGCTTTCCTTTCTCTCTCTCCGTTCGATTGCGACACTTCGAAGCAGAAACGAGTCAAGCGTGAGCGTGCGAAGCTATTTACCCGGAGTTATGGAAGCTCGATACCAAATATTGGCAGTTGTTAGCTTTGAATATTTTGGGCCCCAAGTTAGCTAAGCTTGGCAAGCTTCAGCTGTAAAGAGAGGGGTGCATATGAGCTTGCATATCGTAATTTCGTTCATGCTGTGCGTAATCAATCGAGGTATCTGCGGTCAGTGTCTTTGATAGAAAGAGAGGAAAGAAGGTTGGGGTCGGGTGCTCCAAATTGGTGGAGCTGCTATTTTAGGAATACGCTGCTTTTTTGCTTTGTCAATGCAGATTGGATCTTTCTGGTTTTCTGCAACCCAGCCCCAGTTTTCTTTTTGTCAGTAAACTGGGGGCTGTCACGATTGGCAGATGGGCGAGGGCCAGGCTCGGGACAAGCGAGCAAATCAGCGGGCTGGAAGGGGCGTCCGAACCCTCGAGGTGCTGTTACTGGTCGCGAGCAGCAGAATATTTTCGTGGGGAACGCCGCACCAAATTTCCTTATTCGCGCGCTTCACTGAATTGGCGGCAAAAAATCGACCATTTCTTAGCGGGTGGCTAATGCTGAAGAATATACTGCTGTTATGATGAAGTTATTAGGTCCTCCGATAATCTCCATCCCTGCGAATCATATGGCCGGGAACGTTGGGCCGCTCACTTTTAACACGAGCTCCTTTTCTCGGAGAATTCGTCGGTGGGCGTCCCCTTCCATCGACGCAAGGTGGGTTTCGGAGCATACGACTAGCTAGTGCCAGGCAGGTTACCGAATAACATTCTAAACCAAAAACCAATTTCCCAAATGCCAGTGGAATTAGATGTATTTCCTGGTTTAGGGGAAGAATTGAATATTGATCCCAGGGCTAAAAGGGAGTTATACAAGATCGCAGGTATCGGGTACTTTGATTACAGGCGAGGTGTGGGGGTGATGCAATGTACACGTTACCCGTTAGTTCGAGAATCTGGGACTCTATATTTTGTTCTTTGGTATTCCAACTAAACGTCTTAGTTCCCGCGAGCTAAAGGACTAGATGGCTTTTCAATTTTCCAAGATGTGGATGAGGAATTCTGGATTAAGATTCGGATGGCTTGATTCGGAATCCTGTCTCATCCAATCACTGCAGGTTTTTTTTACATGGCTAGACTATAACTAGTTGGAACGTCAACGGGCATAAAAAAGGGTCGTAGACATGTCATGATCCATGAGTATCGACGAGAGTGACTAGCATCATCGGGCGTCCGAATACCCAAAATTATACGGTATGTTTTATAACTATTTTTTTTGCCTCCGGGTCGCCCCACTTTTTCTGCTAGTGTATTTTTTAGAAAATGGGCAGGAGGCAACGATGGAACGATTGGGAGATATGCGAGGCATTTTGCATTTTGACATGATTTGGAGATGATGATCGCTCTTTCGGGATGGATTCCTGGGTGGGGAATCCTAGGATGGATCGCAGGTGCATTGAAAAATTGGATGGAACTGATCAAACGGTGCTATTGCTGCCGTTATAGGGATTACATGCATGTTTGCCTTGGTTAAACACTTTGGTTCTCGAAGGTAAGATTATCCGGCGAGATATCGCGGAAGGGTATAGTGTCAAGCAGGAGTTGCGTTATCGACAATGCGATTGTTTATGTTTTTCGTAGACGGAACGGGGAGTGTGTGAAATTGACGAGGCGGCGGGGGGCAAGTGAAACGTCAAGTTGTGTGGCAGGTCGGTGGCATCGGTGCCGCTTAACCCTCCAGAATTCGCTTGCAGTTGAAGATGTGCGGGCAGCCGGGCGAGGAGGACTAGACGGCGTAGGGAATACCGTTGCGAGCGAGCAGACCGGCATGAATAGGAAGAAGACCAGAAGGGCGAGCACGACGCAAGGGCGCTCTGTTCAGTATTATTGCGTAGTGTCGAGAGAGCGTCTGCACTGGAGATTAAAACATGCATCTGATGCCAAATTACGGCCGGTGCAGGGTTGGTTGATGGTGCATTTCAGCTGTATTTTTGGAAGAACTGAGCACAGCAGCCATCCTCTGTCAGGTCACGTACCGGTACCCGCCGCGCCCTCTCTGCTCCCCAGCGTACAGACCGTAGGGGTACTCTGGACAGAGGACCGAAAGTGGCGGCAGTTGGGGCAGACGACGGTGCTTGTTGGAGCGGAGGCCTGGCCTGGCTGGCTGGCCTCCAATCGCTCGCAGCATCGCCCAATTTAGCCCCCCCGTCCAAAGGAACATGAAGGGAGACCCACAATCAGGTTGCTGCATGGGAGCCTTTTGGGCGCACCTTCAAACGACCGAACGGGCAGAACGGGCAGGGTCGAGTTAGGCAAGTGTATCACCGCCCGGTTTGCTTTTTCCGAAGGGGCCACTCCGGTTTCTTCGCAGCATCTCTGACGGGGAGGAGGAAGACATAAAGACGGCGGAGGCCCCTCCCATCTCATCGCATCACTACACTGCTACTACCGCAATCACCCCACCATCACCGCATATAAATATAACATATTCTCGTCGTATATACACATTCTAGAAGGTGCTTCACGGCCACTGGTTGTCTGTCCGGCCCCCTCGTAGATAAGAAAGTACCCATCGATTCCGTCATTCATTCATTCATTGCGTCTTTGCTCCCGTCGACATCAGTCACGAAACTCACACGAGTCCCGGCCCCGGTCCTCGTTTATTCCGAATCCGTCCACCCGCAGCCCAGACCAACTGAGTCTTCGAGTGAGAGCTCAATAAGAAGGAAGAAGGATCAGTCACAATCCTACTTTTGTTTTTTCGTGAAATCTCGCCTGGCCGTCCGTTCTTTTTCCTGCAAACGGCCACCTTACATTACATTACCTTCCCACGCCTGATTATTACATTATATATCTTATAACCTCACCGCCCGGAACGCGCGTGTCTGAACCCTCTCCGTCCAACCAGGGCGCATTCCTACAAACCTCATTTACAACGCATCACTCTCTCACTCTCACCGCTCCCCCTCGCATAAGCGTGCATACACACATATTATAAAGAAGAAAAGAAAGTAAAATACACATTTGATATAAAATGGAGTACTCATCGCGCCGCCCGGCCCTGCCATCTCTCCTCAACCACCAGCGTCGCTCGTCCGTGCCACGCCTGTCAATCATCGTCAAGGACTCCCGCTTCCCCGACGCAAAGCATATAATCTCTCCAATCTCCCCCAACTCCCCTCGCGGCCGCTCCAAGAACATCGCCACCGCCGTCGTGGTTATGTCCCCGCGCCTCTTCTCGCCCGCAAAGACACCCACTCGCATCCTCTCGCCAGCCAGCTCCCGTCGCGGAAGCGAAGAATCCACCGCCAGCCGTCGAGCTTCCAGAACATCAGTCACCATGGGCAGCACCAGGCGCAGAGAAAGCATCATCTACAGGAACGAGCAGGAGTACGACTCCGCCGCCACCGCCGTCATCGAACGACAGGTCTCCTCCGAGGACACCCCCATGGACGAGGACTTCCCCTCCACAAAGAGCTCGGTCGCCCCCATGGTCACCAAGGTCAGAGCCTACTCGATCGCAACACTAAAGTCCCGACGACGCACAACCAGATCCTCCATGGGCATGCAAGAACAAGCCACGACGATTGTCGCCGGCCAACGAAGACGATCCAGCATCGTCGTCGTCCACAACTGTTCACCAGCCTCTTCTGCCAATCGGGAATTCTCCGAGATGCCAGAGGAGAGCGAGGATGAGGCTTAAATACCGCACCCATCCATCCACCATCCTTTCATATATCATTCATCAACATGACCTCACGACCCTTTCTTCCTCTGTACATACGACCCTTTTTCATCTTCATTCATCATATAAACTTCGGGTGGATCACATCATCTTCAATATATCACGGTGTTTTTGCATGGCCTCGGTAGAACGGATTCACTGGGCCGGCTTGGGATATCTCTTTTTTTTTTTTCATAATCGGATGGGAACTTTACACGGTGGGGATGGATACCTTTTGGACCTACAACTCTTTTAACGCTTTTTAATTTACGACCCCAACTTTTCACGACCAATACTTCTGTATCATACTTTTTTTATTCTCTCACGACCCGATCAATGTCCTCGGTTTTGCTTTTCAAAAGGTGTTCACGTTCAACGGAGTTTATTAACGGTCTTGTTTATTCACATGCTCTTTTGGTTTTTCTTCTTCTCATGATTGATTCAAGTTAGTGCTTCTTGATGTTAATCTTTCAAATGTCTATACTTCTTTCTCTTTTTTCTTGTATGAGAAAAACTGCACATACAAAAAAAAAACAGCCCTTCTGACCGAGGCGAAAATTAACAATGAAAATGAATTGAAACAAAATATCTTCTTTTTTCACATGATCTCTCTATCAAACTCTCTCT
This sequence comes from Dactylellina haptotyla, assembly GCA_031310005.1. NCBI lineage: Eukaryota > Fungi > Ascomycota > Orbiliomycetes > Orbiliales > Orbiliaceae > Dactylellina > Dactylellina haptotyla. The sequence goes on along the minus strand of CM062379.1, from coordinate 7,121,083 downwards.
TGTGCCATGTCTCCACTGTATATCCAATACATCCGGTTTTTTAGGCATCGCATTTCTCAATGCATTAAACCCCAAAAAACGGTCGCTTTGATCTCTCTTTTCCCACATAGGCAATTAATTAAATCGTTCGTCCCACCCACATTCGTCGGAAACAGAAGCTCCAAAATCCCGTCTCTCGATCCATCCGTGTGCGTGCCGCGCCTCTGTAACTCTCTCTCCTCTCTCTCCTTCTCTCTTTTTCAGAAATTCAAAGCATAATTGCATCTACCGTTTATTTATCAATTAATTCTTCCAAATTGGGTGGGTGATGTGCATGTACCACATACTACCCGCGAGGAAACAAAAGAGTGTTTGGAATTCATTGCGTGGCTTACGCTCGCCCAGATCTTCCTCTTTTCAGCCGTAAAACGCATTTTGTTTATTACCCTATCTGCTCCGTTTTCCACATGTTCGATATTGTGTGCATGTGGTTGGTGGTTGGTGCTGTTTTGTTTATGCTGAAAAGGGCAATATACTTGAAACACGTCTGCAACCCCAAGGAACCTCCTTGTAACCCGTTTTTTGGCTTACCACGGGGTTCCTCACCCCCCAAACTAACGCAACCGTGATGCGAAAAAGATGTTTTTTCATGGGTGTTGTTTTTGGGTAATGGACGGAGAAAAGGGGAAGACATGTACAGGGAGAAAGACATGTGCTGACGGGGTTTTAATATATTTCGTATTTTTTTTCTGGCGTGGATAGACGGGTATATATGTATACGTATACGCTTGATATCGTAATTGCGAGAATCCTAGACGGTAGAAGCGCATTGATGCCTCATTTGACAGAGACACTTGGCTAGAGTGCCGCATGTGCGGCAGGTGGATGAGAAATTTACCACGCGCAACACAGTTTTGGGGGAGCATGGATATACGTACCTTGGATCGACATGCTGGCCTGGTCGTCAGGCATGCATGCCTGGTATTCTGGGGTGCGAAACGCGATAGATAGCGGGGAAGGGTTCTATCGCGCAAAGCTTGCGGTGGGCTTGCGTTTGAATTCGCAGTATATACGTATTTCGAGGGTATACCGGTTTCTCGGGTCTCTCTGGGTATCTGGGTTCGACGTTTGTAACTCATTCTTTAGGGATTTTGAAATCGTGTCTACAGACTTAGACCTGGACCTGTTATCGTTATGGGTGGTTTTTGTTTTTTTTCGGATCACACGTCAGGATAACGGATATTCTGCCATGGGTCGCCTTTGCATAACTAATCGAATAGAATCGCATACCTTTATTCACTGCTATCACACCAACGGCTAATACAACTACAAGGCAGCTCTTAGTGTCTTTCTATCGCTACACGCGGCCGTTGATATCGATGTAGATAAAAGCCGTATAACTTAAAGGTTTTGAGCCCGCTATTGCGCAAGAGTAGTAGCCATACCTGAGTACTCTGAATAAAGTTTATTTTTTTTGATGAATTTGAAACGATAGATGACCGACCTAGCTAAATAACCCCATAGATCATGTTTTTTCTCAATAATATTTTATCCACATTCACGTTCTAGCGGGGCGTATCCTTGGAAAGATGGCAACCTTGAAATGAGTAGGAGCTGCAGTACCACTGTATCGAGCCGCTTGTCGGCCGCTAGGCAAAAATATCCAATATTTTGAATTTTCCTCGTAAGTCATCTGCGGCTCACGAAGTACGGTGCATCTTGAGGCACCTAAAGAATATCCTAAACGTAATACTTCACATGGAGATATAGAAATCTTTCTGGTGCTGCAAATCGCGGAGTTCAGGTAAAGAAATTGTCTGGAAATCCGGACTACCGTCCAGACCAACGACGGGTTTACGAGACAGGTACAGAAGCACCTCATTTTGTCGTTTTCAAAATATAATGAAAACCAAAACTTAGAAGCAAAAGTTGCTACGAACTTATATTCACTATTGTTGCAAAAACGCTAACCGCCCATAGAGTGAACGACTACCCTAAGGTTGAGCTACCTGTTGCATATATATTCACACGCTGCGATTTTGGGTACTTCTAGTCTCATCAAGCTAGGCGGCCTCTACACACGACACCCTTGCTTCACGGGGGTGAGAACAAGATGAGGTATCGGAGGAAGCTTATTAGATGGCCCTATATGATGTCTACTTGATATAAACATAATTCAACTTCGCTAGACCACATGGCTTCTAGTCTCAATAGATAGCATGCGCATATGCACTGGCCTAAGCATTGCATTTTGGCTTACAGGATGGAAATACCAAAGCTTGTTCCGTATCATTTCACACCGAACTATACTGTTACTGTTTCTTCGTTTAGCCTGAAGTTTAATATCAACGATACGTGTTTAATTATCATTTCTTTATATAATGAGAATATGTGAGTTGCCTCAAATAGCCAGCCGTCTTCTGACTGACTGTTATTGATATAGGGGAGTCTGACTGCTGATTCAAGCCAACTCTCCAAAGGAATCACGAAAGAGAGGCAAGTTCAGAAAAAGAGGAGGGGGCGCACTAGAGGTGACGGGAACTTTCGTTTCCAATTTGGCCAGATATCGAATATCGTCCGTATTTGGTGACCGTTCTAGAAACCAGGTATGTATACCGACGGCGAGCTCTTCTTTCTTTCTTCGTCTTTGATAGATGATCATCTGCCATGTTCGACGCAACGGCTCAACTTTTGGGAACAGTCATAGTTTATCAATCTCGTCGGTAACGATGTGTAATGTTGTTGTAGAAGAGTCTCGAAGTTTATCGCCCTGCAAGAAACGCCGATAAAGGTTCTGAGTCATAGATTTGGGATGAACTCTACCGGCGCAGGTGGTTCTTCTTTCTCCCTGTCTGATTGTATTCAGCTTGTATTTCCACCAAAAGCATTCCTTACCGCTAATATCAACTCTAGCGGATAGAGGACATGATTTTTGGAGAAATTCCGCTCGTGCTTGAGTCTCTTGCCGAGAGTCCCACAGCTACTGCCTTCCAAGTCTCCCAGATTCCGGTCCCCTCTTGACCTGGTTGACTGCAACTAGCTTGCTACCTCGAAAATCCTCAAAAAATCGCAGGTTGCATTTCTTGGTGAAATGAATTACCGATGTCAAGTAACCGAGCCGTTTCCGTGTTGAAAATTAGTTTCCCGTCGCGGCGAAATGGGAATTGACGATATCTATCGGTTTGGTGTCGCGGTGTTGTTCCGAACGAAAGCGCAGTCGGGACCAGAGTTTGTTGAAGTCTGAGTCGAAGCCACTCTACCGTCGCCAGCGCCGAGAGAGCAAGCGTGTCCGTATGCGCGAAAATGCGAGAGCCGAGGTGAAGACATTCTATTTTATTCCTTTTTTCTTGTCTCATCACTAAGATGCCGAAAAAAATTACCGGTATGTTTTGCGAGATACACATGATCTTATGTGATTCACTGATACGAACAGGGATTAGTGCATCATGGTTTTCATGCCCACGAGTGAAGGGCAGCGGGATTGCCGTTACGTCGGTGCAGTGCATCGGCGTATTCTGCCCACCGATCCGAATCAACGGGTCTCTGCATGCATGGCCTGATAAGATAGGGCTTCTCGGTAACAAAAATGAATCAGTGGATCGAGCACTTTGTTTGTGGAGCTAGGTGGAGTTGATGGAGCTCTGTGGAGTGAGCAGCCACAATGCAATGTTGGGATATCGGGCGGATGGAATCTTGATACAATGTCGCAGTGAACGGCTGACCAAGCAGCCGCAAAGTACCGTGCACGTATTCCTCCAATTAGACTACCGAAAATAGCAATGTCGATATCGAAAGATAGTGGTCCTAGCGTTCAAAAGATTCTCATCTTTTGTTGCTTGCCCAGAGTCTTGGTATTTATAGGGTTGAAGGAACGGCTGTCGGCAACACCGGAAAATTAATGTGCTGAACCGAACCTACCCACGTTCCCGTTCGTCCGAATCACAACCTGTCGACTTGGCGCGACGATGCTGGCTATCACCACTTGGCAAAGTAGGCAGACGAGATGAATAGATTGTTGAAAAATGTTGAATGTAAAAGCAACTATTTTTTTGTTGGATAAAATATAGAACACAATTGTTCTGATCAACCGTGCATATGATCTGTGCGCATTGGCACCCGTCATTCGGCCCGATAAACAGAAAGGCAAGGGTGCACAAACGTCAATCCCTCCCAAGCCAGTTTCGAAATATTCTTGAAGATCAAATGCTAGGCTATTCAACAGCAATTGCCTCATTTAGCTATCTTAACGCTGCAATGCAATACAGACAATTTGGTAGCCAATCTGGGTCGATTTTAGCCTGTTCGAGTGCGGTTGGCGGAATCGAATCGAATTTAGCCTTACAAAGTTTGAACCCTTGGTAAAGATACATCTGATATCCAAAATATCGATCTCAGAATCCCTGTTGTGCATCTTCAATTTCGGGGTTAGTCGTTATCATTTTAGGCGACTTGAGCACGTGAGATTACTACTCTCAAATTGCATAAAGATAGTTTGAATATTTTATATTCGAGATGAATTCTAGCTAAGAATATATTCGATACGGATATATTTAGCGAAGCTAAATACTTACAATGCTTTACCTATATATTTCGCTGGATAGTTAGTTCTAAGGAAGCATTGCCCTAATAGCAGCTTTCGCCCGAGCTCCAATTGAGTCGTCACCAGCTAGGAATCTAATCTGTGCATCGGTGATGGGGCGTTTGTATTGAAACCCTTTGCATTTTTGAACTTTCGCAAATGATGGGGGTCTCATGACTGTTTTCGCCGATGCTTCAACTTTCTGGAAGGCGACACATCCACCAAAGGGTCCGTTTGGTGCATCATCTTGGCAACGGACGATGCAGATGTTTTCGGTATTGCCGTTCGTCCCCGTACATTCTAGATCGTCGGGCATTTGGAGCGGCCAAACCCAATTTATATTCTGGCACGGGTTTGCGCCCTGGACGCCAACCGTCTCAACTGGGACCGTGAGGTTTTCCCATTGAAATCCCGTGCCTGTCCGGTCGAGTCTACAGGTGTACGGACCGGCACCGTCAGTGGTCTGTTGGAACATGTTGATCCACAGCCAGCCTCCAGCTGTGACCTGGGGTACTTTGCCCTCTCCAATCATCCACTCGATCCAATTCGCGGTGTGTATGTACCCGGAGTTATAGAGTGGATTATTGGGGTCCGTTCCCTTCAGCTCTGGTCGATCGATAACGTAATATTTGCTGCCGCTGGTGTAATATGTTCGGCCACAGCCATCGAGATCTCTCTGGCGGCATTGTGGGCAGTTTGTGTCGTATAGCGGACACAGCCGACAGTTTTTGGCACCTTTGCATTGGGCGCATTGGGTGTCAAATCCTGCTGGACATTTCTTGCATTGTGGATCTTTCCTGCCCGACCCGTTTGGTGTCATTGCTGGATTACTGAATACAGTGCAATCTCGTTGGCCGTCTACACGAGTATCGCTACCACGGTTGGTGTTCTCAAGCAGTCCTAGTCCATATCCTTTGATCTTCGGATTGGCGTTCCCATAGGAATTGGTGATCAAGCAGTGCGATAGAACAGTTGGCAGAAAGGCAACCAAACCGTATGCAGGTGTCCACTTCATTCTAGCTAGGCCGGACTATACAAGTGAATTTCCTCTCTAAAGTAGGTATGAATAAATGAGTGGAGTTGTGGTATTCAACCACTGTAATTGAATATAAACGAGAGACAAGAATTAAGAAATGACTAAAATTCACCGATTTAACGGTTTACGAGTAAACCATAGAGATCAAAACCTAAAATTGAAAATCGAGACTTCCACTGTAGATTATATACCCATATTTCAGGGTCTTACCTTGGAAATTGAGTTCGTCGAGTCGTAGTTCTCAAGAACTTGAGTCGCGGGTTGTTGGCCTTGTGATACGCTAGGCTAGCAGATGATGTCGCATAGATATGTAGAATTCTGTCTAAGAGCATGCATGTCGGGTAGTTTGTCGGAAAGAGCTTAGTCGATCCGTTCTATATGGTTATTGCGATCTCTAGTCATCATATCCGAATTTTTCATACCTATCCGGGCGCCAAGTTTTATCGAAGACCCAACTTTGTGAGAGTTGTTGTAAAACCGAGTTTAAAAATGCGTTGACTTTTGTGTAGTACAGACAGAAACCCACCTGAAGAGCCGACTTTGAAGGGAGCTAGCTTAGCTAATAAGAAAACCCGGGAACCGTGACATCCGGTCGCCGGGTGTTTCGAGTTCGATTTCTCGCTCTCCATTGGTGCATCTGCATAGCGCTGCGGATCCCGGTTGGTGTTGTTGAGCCCCGTCCTAAGTAACTCGAAGCAATGCAATTGAGGTCCAATAATGGCAACCAAGTCCTTGGCTGATCCGACTGACATAAATATAAAAATGGTTTCCGAATTTATCACGATTGTTATGCGATTTGTCTGATCCCATTTCTAGAATTCTACAACAACGGATTTAGTGCACTACGAACATTAATATACTTTGTAAGTAGGTTTGAGTTGTGATGGGCCGACGTATGTCATTCCACTAGAATAATGAATATCGAAAGGGTCTCACTATACTTTCATCCATCATCCATGCAAAACGGTAGGTTGGCCTGTGCGTCAGCCAGGATCGCAGGTTGCAATCGATTGGTTTTCACGTATCAGATATATGTGGACCCTGTCTATCAATCACGGATATGCCCAGCGAGGATTAGGTCGGATGAAAGGAACTTGATAACAACCCCCCCAGAGAAACTTGGTCGATGCTTGCGAATCAAGATGCATGCATTTGGTCCATACTGCATCCCAGATGCAAGAACAATTCACGAGATCGTTTCCTGTCAACAGTGCTCTAGTCATCAAAACAGGGTATCCACTTCGAGCTTTTGGATTTCTGACCCATAGCCCAGCCGTAAAAATAGCTTGATCTGGAGGAAGGAAGATTTATATGTTCACGGGAACAGTTGCGGAGTTCTCCAGCCAGTCAAGATTAAGCTGAGGTATTCTAAATCTTGATGGAATCAAGACTCCACAAGAGATCTCAAAGAGACGAAGCCCAACGGAGAGTAAAACACGATCTGAGTCTCTTATCTGCCGCCCGGATAATTTATCCACTATATCTCAAGCATTTTGAAAGAGGAGTCTGACCAACGATTTTGGATTTTAATAGCGGACAGTATTACTGGGTTCAAGGCAGCAGCTAAGTGTTGAGCCGGATCCCTCTTAGCTTTTAAAAAGCGGCCGGGGTGGATATATGCTAAACTGAATGTACCCTGCACCGGCTGGTGGCTGCAGCCGACATGTACCAAGAAAAATGCTTATATTGACCTTCACTTATTGGAGTTTCATCACGGGCAATCGGACATGATTCCAGCGGCACAGTTACCCAGTTCTCTTCAGGCTGTTGGGTTGCCAAACCGTTTACAGTTTTAAGTCAGGGTCGAAAGAGAGCGAAGGAATGTCAAACAGAGGAATGAAGATAGTCTAGTACTTGTGTTGCTGATGTGGTTGGCCCCAGCCGGTGAGAATGCATTGCATCGGCTCCTTTGGGGGAACAGTACGAGATGCGTGCTGACGGTTTACAGCACGTTAATATTACGATATGGTATTTGCCCAATACGATCGATGTTATAGCACTCGTCAAGATCGTCGACAAGCCATGTGCCCATATTAGCGCGCATCCTAAGGCCCACCTCTGAGCGGATCACGGCAGACGAAGTCCTCCGCGAAAGGTGGCTGCTGCTCCGTACGAGGTTGAGTTACAAATCCGTGTGTAAGGTGCAGTGTGCAGTGTGCTCTGGATGCCGCTGTGCGAAAGGGCGATTTCAAGTTAGTTGGTGCGTCACGTCCGAACGATGCAGCGATATCATTCGTGGTCCATTTTAGCCGGTTGGCATGGCGTATGCCAATACCGGCAGACAGCAAAATTACGCCAGCGAAAAAGCTTTTTTCTTGTTGGAACGCTTAACCGAAAAAAAAGAAATTTGGAGGCGTTTCCTGCCCCATCACTGATTTTAAGATCAAACTTCCTTTGGTCCGGTATCAAATCGCATGCAGTGAGAAGCAGGTATTGAAGCTCCCCTTTCATATCATTCAACTTGCGTGGCTTCGGACAAATGCTACACCAATTGGCTTGGCTATCGCGATATCGGGTGTACTTTTCTCTCTCCAGTGTCGACGGGACAGGCCACGCGCGAGGAGCTCAATGTGCGATTGAGGCATTAGCTTTATTCGCATGAAAGAGAAAGAGAGAAATTTAATCCTAGCAGAAAACCACATCCGCGGGCAGAAAGAAGTTCCCAAATTCCATGCAAGCGTAACACTAGAGGCTCTTAGTGAGACCAAGATTTAAGAAATCTTGTCCCTTGTGAGAGGTTACGGTGACTTTATACCGTTTTTGAGGAAGTTGGGCCTGCATCTGCCGTCCGCTCTTTCCGAAAGGCTCATATTCCCTCGTCCAGGCAGCTCAAAACTCTGAAGATCATGAAACTGTAAGCGGTTGGGGTATTGTAGAAAAACGGGCCTGGATCATCCACCACACCTAGAAAACGAGGAAAACCAAAAAAAAAACTGTCGAGCGAGGGAAAAAAGGAAAGAAAAACGAAAGAAGGGCACCTTAATGCACTGTCATCCAAGACCTGTGCGAAAAATGGCCCTAGCCCAAAATTGCGGGGACGCTGCGGGTGGATGGGAGTTTGTGTGCCCACCCCTGCACATCTTCCTGCGGGTGAAGGTGTTGAGAATTCGAGCGAAGGGTGACCTTGCTTGTGAGCATGCCCAATATTGCAATCTCGGACAAAAACAGGTCCGTTGGATGGGCACTAATGACGGTTTCGCGTGTCTCCACCGAGCCTTGAACTAAGCTCTCATTTGCGAAGCTCCGGATTCTATGGTCGCAGATGTGGGTCCCTTCTCAAGACTTGGCCTCATGTCCGTTAGACTGAGAATCGTATGATGGGGTAGCGAATCTGGAGTTCTGGAGAAAGCTGGAGATAATCGATACTCCACAGCCTATTCGGACGTAAACCGGAGTCTGGAATCCGATGTTCCTTCATCCTTTGCTCCCGCCAGCTAGGGCATTTGTGATTGAGGACGCACTTGCGGAAATTTTGCATGATCTCATCCTAGTTGCTTTCATCCCCAGATCGTCGCTCGGAAAGGGTGGGTGCCAGGTATATAAAGTGCGACTGGCGGACAATGGATAAACTCGAATCTGATACCCTGGAAAGGCTCTTATCATTTTTCCTCCATACAGTGACTCCTGGCGTGCTTCGTGTTACCGTTTCCTTTTTGAAAGAGCCGGTCAGCAAGCATAAACCCGAATATATATATTCCTTCCCGTCCTCGAAAAAAAAAGGGAGTGAGCTGTGGTAGCCATTTTCAAACTCTCCTGGATAACACTTGATCTCGCCGCTTTAACGACAAAGATATCCTTTACCTAAACACCATTTCACAATGGCAGCTGTCGGACAAGAGGTCGCTGAGATGAAGGAGGGCCAGTACACCAATGGTGCCGGTACCAATGGCGCCCCTCTCGCCCAAACCCAGACTAATATGTCTATGCTTCCTCCTCACGGTGGTGCTTTCATGCCTGGTAAGTCGCGCGTGCCTCCAATACTACGCTTTAAATGTTCTTGTACCGTAATGAGACATCTGCTCTAACATTAATCGAATCATTCAAGGTCCATACAAAAAGAAGCAATTCCGTGAATTCGCTAATCCCGCCCCTCTCGGTCTTTCCGCTTTCGCCTTGACAACTTTCATCCTTAGTTTGGTGAACATTGGCTCTCGAGGAATCCACACAAACTCCATTGTGCTCGGCTGTGCCTATGCATATGGTGGTCTTGTTCAGTTGCTCGCCGGAATGTGGGAGATGGCTGTTGGTAACACCTTCGGTGCCACTGCGCTGTCGTCGTATGGCGGTTTCTGGATCAGGTAATTTCGAGTAGCCTTGCATACTTTTTGAACCAGTCTCTAATGGTCTTTTTTAGTTTCGCCATTATCATCGCTGGTGGTAACCAAAGCTACGGAGTCGTTGCCGCTTATTCCACTCCTGGCACCCCAACTGAGGTCGCCACCAAGCACGTTTCCTCTGCTCTCGGATTCTACTTGACCGGATGGTGGATCTTCACGACTATCCTTCTCTTGTGTACTCTCCGATCCACTGTCGCCTTCTTCTCCCTCTTCTTCACACTCGACTTGGCTTTTCTCTTCCTCTCCATTGCCCACTTCCAAACTGAAGAGGGTGGTGCTCCTGGAAAGAACCTCACCATCGCTGGCGGTGTTTTCGGTATGATGGCCGCGTTTTTGGCTTGGTATAATGCTTTGGCTGGTCTCTTGGACGCGAAGAACAGGTTAGTCACTTTGCGCACCCCCCCCCCCCCCAAAAAAAAAAAAAAAAAAAATATTATTATTGGTTCTAACATTATTCTTCTAGTTGGTTCGCTGTCCCCGTTCTCCACTTCCCATGGAGCGAGACTGGCAAGCAGAAGAAGGTCGAGAAGTCCGCAGTGTAAATTTACTTCTAGAGCGAATGTCCGCCTGTGAAGAATTTAGTAATGCTTTGAGCAATACCAAAATTTCATATGTTATTTTTCTATACCACCATACGCATATGCTAGTTGTTTGCAAGTACGATTTAATTTTAATGATGAGTAATGTTCCGGAATTTGCTATTGTGCCAAATTAAGGTATTTCGTTCCCGTGATTTTCGCCGGTTTAATTGATTTCATCTGTAATTATCGGGCTTGACAGCGAACTCGCTATCTTAAAACTGGAATTTGGAGCACTGGAATTTGGCGCTTTTCAACACCACTGAAGAGCATTCAAATATGACAATCAAATGCCTATCAGAGAATCTAAGTTTTTTGAATCGCAGAACCCAAAACATACCAGGGCTTCTAGTCGTAGAACGAGGCTCGGGCGGACTATCGATATGAAACCCCAAATCTCAAAATATCATGGCGCAAATAGCCTGACGAGTGGAGCGCCAACAAAGCTAGGGACCTAGCTAGTTGTCTAAGATCTGGGAATAGGGCTGCATCTAGACCATGCTTCATATATTTAGATGCTAAGGCTTCAGATAACAGAGCTGCTTTTTCCGGGCAGGCTGGGAGGGAGGAGCTGCCTGTTCTTCATGACGACACCGTACTTAAGGTAGTCCGCCCGATCGATCGATGCAGGGTCGACCTCTGTTCCCACCTGCCTGGGTAAGGTCCCACGCTACAGGCTCTGTTCCTGAATATCCCCACGTGGGCCCCATGCGGGTTTTTTTCTGTGGGAAATAATACTAATCGGATCAAGGCTAGGACATCTGACCGAAGTTTATTCTTGTTCCGTCTTGGTTCTACTTATCGATCAACAGCGTTGTGTAGGTTACCTTACAAACTAAGAAAGCGAAATATGAAGGTACTTGACTATACTACTAAGCTATATTACCCTCCTAGATTGTCCTTTGGTACTTTTAAACCACGATGCCGCACTTTTCTTCACCAAGCCAGCAATGCCGCACCGAAGCTAAAGCTCAAAGTGCTTAAGTGTTGTCGACGATTTCTTGCGAAAATACCACAACAGCCAAGAGACCCAAGACCCAAGACTTGACTTATGCATCTGCCCGGGCCGCACCCTTGTTCTAGAATTGCGCAGCCAGCTTCCTTGGTTGACGCCTTGATTGGAGAGATCGCGCCAACATTTACTATCCGCATGTGACAAATTACTCTGCGCTAGCGTAAGATTTATTGCATGCACATGAGCTCGTGAGAGCCTTGGACAGAGCTACCTAATCGATTTAGAACTGTTCTCAAAATGAAATTCGAAATTTCGCTAAATATTAAGCACACTCTACTAAGTATATTGGGTATTGAACTAAACTCAAAACTAGAATTTGTATATATCGGAATCTCCCCTCTCGTGGAACGATTAAACTCGACGCATAGCGAATCTCGTTTACAACCGCTGCATCTAGGCTGAGGGTGGAAACAGGATAGATTCCGCTTGCACAAGATCTCCATTCGTCACATTCAGCGCCTTCACAGCCTCGAAGTAACTGGCACCCTCTCCTCTTAGCGTATTCAAAGCGTCCGGCCATTGCGAAGGAATCTCCGGGACAACCGAAGTAAGGAAGTTGATACGACGAGGAGTGTAAGGATCATACAACGCGTTACTCATAGCTTTGACCCACAGTGCTGGCTCAGTGACCTTCTCCGACCCCCCGGCATTAAAATACTCCCAGCCGATTATACCTCCAAAGTCCGGGAAGTTCGATCGCAGTTGATGGATGGTTTCAGTTAACTTCGACATAGAGACATATCCGGATCCTCCATTCCCGGGATTCGCGAGAACTCCCATCACGATACGAGACGGTTCCCATTTCCCTAACGACTTGATAGCGTTGTAATATCTAGCGGAGTTTGCATCGCCCCAGCCGTTATAAAACTGGCAGTTATACCAGTTGACCAGTTTCCCACCTGGCCTATTAAATGATACGGCTTTATCATCAAGCTCTCGATAGTCGAAACCCGAGAGACCGGCACCCCATGGCTGAGGTAACATCGCTGACGCTACCGGTGCCATCGTCAAAATGAAATTAGGTCCCATATCAGCGTCTAGTCGACGCAAAAGCCGAAGTGGGACTGAAACATCTACCTCTTCTTCTATATCTAGGTCAAGACCGTCGATAGAATACCTCCTTAGGATGGCGAGAAGAGGTAGATAGTAAGCTTCAAACTATTGTTCGAATAATCAGCGCGTTAGTCGATTTAGCAAATAGAATGCTTGTTGGGTTTGGATTAGATAGTATACTTCTTCATCGGACCCTGAAAGTCTCCAGTAGCTTCCCTGCGCAGCACCTCCAAGTAACATCAAAACCTTTACGCCATTCTGTTGGAGAACCCTGATTTGTGGCCAGACGTAGTCGAATCGTTGATCATCTGGCGGTGCATCGTTCAAATGTATATTCCCAGGAGGGTTGTTAAGGTGAACAGAAGCCAAATAGATATGAGTAACCCGGGTCTGGTGGTTCAGAAGCTCTAAGAGATTGAGTTGCTGGCCGTTTGGAGTTGCAAATGTCTGAACCCAGACTTGTGACCTCCCTTTACCAGAAATCTGGCCGTTAGGTGGTATTATCAAACTAATAGAAAGAGTGGGTAGGAGGCAAATTGATAAAATAAAAGAACCGAACTTCATCTTTATAGTTGTAACTGATCTACATGAACTTCACAGTTACAATATCCTGATTTTTTTTTTTTTGTCAAAGTGCATATTTTAGAAGGTCAAAGCTCCCATTTTATAGCTTCGGACTCTACATTGAGCTATGAGGGAAATATGGTCACCAAATGGTAGCAAGGCATTCATTTTTCATAAATTTGTAGTAAGGTTGGAAACACATGCCATTAGTGATTGAGTAATAAAATTTTAAAACTTTTATATCGGAGTGGGGAGTGATTATCTTGCATGACAAGATTCCCTGGAGACAAGCTCAGGTGCCACAAAAGCAAGGTTGGGATCTCATAAGGTTCAGGTCTTACAGCGCTAGAAAAGAGATATTTAATCAACGTGCAACATTCAATCGAGCCCAGAACAATTTTAGCGTTGGAAGAAGCACTTGACTCTTACATATCTTCTGCTACCAAGGATACAAACAAGCAGGGATCGGGAAACAAAATACCTACATGATACTAAGGCTAGAGCTCGGGTCATCACATATGCAAGGCCCAGATGCTAGACAAAAATGTTCAGGCAGCATTCACGAGGCTCGAATAGCCATCGAATCGACCGCCGAACTTCTGCAATCTCGAGTTTTAGGCAGGTGTAGTGCGCTCGCATGCATTCCATCGTGTTCCGCGAACAAGGTGTTTCGACCGATAAGATTGGATATTACTGATTACTCTTTCGCGTGACAATTCTGTTTCCTAGCGCCAGCATATGCAGGTACCAAGGGTATCTTTACTACGTTAGCCCCTGTCTGATCTGAACTTGCACGCGAGTAAGTTGGGTTAGATTTAGACCGATACAATATAAAACTGGGCCAAGGATATATCTCTCTTTAAACCGTCTTCGCATCTGTTGGCAGATGCCGCAATACTATATACTGAAATTCCTTTTTGCTTGGGCATGTTAGTACCGTCTAACTAGCACGATCCTCAAACCATGGATGTGTTTGTTCTTGGTCATTCTATAATAGGACTAGTCCTGACCCTTGAAACTCGATCCGTGGTCTCGAGGCCGCTTGGCAACACGAGCCTCAAGATTCGTTGTATCATGCTACCGTTTTAAGTATCCGAAACCAAACCACGCCATCCTTGGTCTGAATCATTTGTCACTCGAATGAACTGAATTCCAAGACTAAACATCGGTAAGGAACAGTATTTACCTAGGTATAGACGATAAATTCTTCTATATAGCTATGTAGCGGTGGTCTTCTAACTGTTATGAGCACACGCTCCGCCGTTTCGCATGCACCAGAGTCTAGTTTGAGATTTTGAAATGCCCAACCCTCGTTATAAAGTGTCTCGAAGTTACAATCGAAAAATCGTAGAAGTATCTCCCATTTTTCTATATATACCTATCATTTCTTCCGCAAGTTATCAATTATTTAAACCATTTTAATCATTATTTCTGTACCGAAAACAACCTTAGATTCATACAATACCCTTTTAAAATTAATTGCGAATTAAACTACTTGGAACAAAATCTCTTCAACACTGCACACCACTATTAACTATCGAAACATGTGGGCAGCAGGCTTCATAATTTTCGTTTCCTTGTTCCAAAATCTTCACGCGAGTCCCCTAGATGTCACACCTCGGGGCATATTTGATGAGATTGAGAGCCCGTCCATTAGGAAAATTGTCGGCTCGCTTGGAAGCAAGATTGAGAGCAACGTTGGCAGGGTTAAAGGCGAATATCGCAGGCTGAGGAATGAAGTCATTGATACGATGAAAGATGCTAATGATGTCAAAACTGGCGAATGCAAGCCATATACTTTAATCTTCGTTCGCGGTACCTGGGACAAACCAGGTAATATGGGCATAGCGGTTGGTCCTCATTTTGCTCATGCGCTACAACGAGTCCTCCCAGGTGGAAAAGAAGCACTCGCCTTGCAGGGCGTCCGCTACTCAGCTGAGACGTCAACTTATTTTCAACGCGGTAGCCCATTCGGAGCTTCTGAACTAACCAAGTGGATTAAGAAAGCTTGCGATTGCTCTAAAACCAAAATAATAATATCTGGCTATAGGTAAGCAATAAACTCCATCCCTACGCTTATAATTATCTACTACTAAGAGCGGTGTGGTTAACTCGAAAACGTCTCATCAATAGCCAAGGAGCACAGATTGTGCATAGAGCCATTGAAGGTCTACCACAAGAGATGGCGAATAGGGTAAATGCGGTCGTAACTTTTGGAGATCCGGAACAGAAATACAAATTTGGTAAAGGACTTGACGCAAAAGCGAAGAGAATCTGTTACGACAGTGACCTAATTTGTAAAGAAATCGCCATACCTGTTGGTGCACACTGGATCTATGAGCTCAAGTCAAAAGAGGCAGCCGAATTTGTGGTCGGTAAGGTGTAAATGGGCGAAGCTGAGCGTATAAGTCCAAAATTATTTTCAGGTATGCAAGTCATAATCGATCTAAGAAAAATATATTAAGATAATCGAAGCTAACACTTTAGTAACATCCAGTGGCTAGCAGCCCTGAACCGCGCGATGGTTTCGTTTTAATATCCCGAAGGAAAAGACAAGCCTAGTCTGGATATAATTGCCCTTTTTTACTAATATATAATCTGTACGAACCAGTAAATAATAGATTGATAGATTCGATGACCATAGATTTTGTGTCTTATCCATAGTTCATTTATTTTATGATAGTTAGTCACAGTTTCAGTCGCAGGCGCCTGGGCTGGAGATTAGTTGTTTATTAGCTTTCTTATTAATATATATAATTTTTAACGCTGAAGAAAAGTATATTTTCGCTATCTATAAGCCCTAGGCCTTGAGGGCTTGCGAGGAATCAAAACTCCCCTACTATAGGGCTGGAGCTTACCAGTAACCTCTCATTACTGCTGCTTTTAATTCCACTATTAGTTACTCTGTATATTTCACTCTAATGTTTGAGTAATGAAAATTTGCAACGTATCTACCTTGTGAGAAGGTTCTTCTCTTTCTCAAATTTACTTTCAGCGACAATCAATACTTGCTGTCCGTATACCAAGGAATTTCCAATTTCGCACAACATTCTCACGATCGGGATTCTGCGCTGTTGTTGTTGTTGCTTCAGGGACTAGCGGCCCGTAATGGCGGAAATGGATCACAAGGCCCCACCAATCCAGCTAGCGTCGGATTAACTTGCGGCCAATTCCATTGCTGAAACAGCGCGGATTAACTGGGGCGAAAAGCGTACCATGGTATGCAGATGGTCACCATGGTTCGTCGATAGACACCTTCCCCTTTCTTCTCCAGCTACGTCGAGCGACGAGACGCTAGCGACATCTGCCTGTCACCTTGTATTCATATGATCACGGACGTCGAATATCACTAAGCCAGGGGTTGCAACAGGGTCAACACAAACAAACACTAGCAATTCGACATCTGATATATTGATAACAGGCATAAAGCCTGTAGGGATGCTACTTTATAAATTTACCTTGTTTAAATCCTCTCAGTAATCTCGCAGTTTGTAGCTCAGACTAATTTGGGGCAACACAGTGGCGCGCTTTTGGGATTCGAACCGTAACTACAACGTACAATCTCCATCCTCGGAATCAACCACCTAGGCCGCCGGTGACTAGTCTGGGTAAGCCATGGCGGAACGACGACATGTTTCATCTGTGGTTCTTCTGTTCGGTTGTCGGAAAGCCAGGAACGGATTTCGCAGACAAATCCCGCTTGTGGGGTAACGTCATGGTTTATTGCGCTGGGGTTTAGGCTAAGCCCTGGGCTCTACAGGACATCCATCTTAATAAATACTTACCAATGGATCGAATATTGCAGGACCAGTGGATCCTAGGAAGAATTATTAACTCGTTCCGAAAACCCAGTACTGCAGTGGAAAGCCAAGCCTATATCCGCCGAACCATGGTATGGCCTATCAATATTAGCGCTTTTAGACATCAATCATATGGCTCGCCTATATAAAGGCGAGACTGGCTTTCCTCGAGAGTAATGCACACACCACCATCCACCGAAGTTCCAGCATCTCGGGTATTCTAGTAAAATGGTTCGATACGCGGCTGCTCTCGTGGCACTCGCCGCCGGTCCTCTGCTTGCAGCCTCGGCCGCAACCGAATGTTACAATTGGAAAAACGTTAAGATTGGCGGAGGCGGTGGATTCGTCGATGGCATTGTGTTCAATCCAACTGCATCTGGAATCGCATACGCCCGAACCGATATTGGGGGTGCCTACAGACTAAATGCAGATGATACCTGGACACCAATGCTAGACTGGGTGGATTCCACAAACTCGTACGTTTTGACCAATTGTATGTTGGAACGTCACTAACAAATTTGTAGGAACTACATGGGCGTAGATGCTATTGCTACTGACCCTATCGATACCAATCGTGTGGTTATGGCTGTCGGATTATACACCAACGAGTGGGATCCAAATATGGGATCTATTTTGCGTTCAACAGACCGTGGCGCAACCTGGTCAGCGACCAAATTATCCTTCAAAGTTGGAGGAAATATGCCTGGAAGAGGAATGGGAGAGGTAAGCAAATACAAAGGCCTATATACCTGGAATATCTCTGTTCCATTTGGGCTTCCAGATATCTATATTATCCAAGATCATATCGCTGATTGTTGTGTGTATTTCTCTAGCGTCTTGCCATCGATCCTAATTTGAACAGCATCATCTATTTCGGAGCTCGTAGTGGAAATGGTTTGTGGAAATCCACAGATTATGGTGCAACATGGGCCAAAGTTACCTCTTTCACATCTGTTGGCACATTCATCCCAAATCCTTCTGATCCTAGCAGTTACCAACACGATATTGTCGGTATCGCTTGGGTCACTTTTGATTCCACCAGTGGATCAAAGGGTGCCGCTACCCCTAGGATATTTGTTGGTGTAGCTGATAAATCGAACTCTATCTGGGTTTCCACGAATGGTGGCTCAAGCTGTATGTCACTATCATAGTCACTCCATTGTGCAACGAATCTAACATTCGAATTCTAGGGAGTCTTGTTTCGGGACAACCAAGCCAAAGTTACCTTCCTCACAAAGGAGTTCTTTCCCCATCCGACAAGATGCTCTATATCACCTACTCCGACGGCGCTGGTCCGTACGATGGTACCTTGGGTGCTATTTGGAAGTATAGCATTACCGCTGGAACCTGGACTGATATTACGCCTGTCACTGGCTCTGATCTCTACTATGGCTTTGGAGGTTTCGCTGTTGACCTAAAGAAGCCAGGTACCATCATGGTTGCTGCTTTGAACGCCTGGTGGCCTGAAGGAGTAAGTCCCATATTCGATATAATACCTTGTCGCGAAGAAAAATAGCTTACATGCTTTTTAAATTTAGCTCATCTTTAGAAGTACCAACTCTGGTTCTACATGGAGCAGAATATGGGAGTGGGGTAACTATCCGGACAGAATTAAGCACTTCTCGATAGATTCTAGCCTTGCACCTTGGCTTAGTGACCCCGCCGATGAAGTTCCAGAGCCACTCGGATGGATGATGGAGTCCATGGTCATCGATCCTTTCAACTCAGATCATTGGCTGTATGGAACCGGTGCTACTGTTTATGGAGGCCGAGATTTGACAAAATGGGACACTGCTGGTAATATTACAAT
This sequence comes from Dactylellina haptotyla, assembly GCA_031310005.1. Lineage (NCBI taxonomy): Eukaryota > Fungi > Ascomycota > Orbiliomycetes > Orbiliales > Orbiliaceae > Dactylellina > Dactylellina haptotyla. Next base: position 7,102,332 of record CM062379.1, on the reverse strand, counting down.
CAAGGCACTTGCGGACGGTATTGAAGAAACAGCTATTTTGGATCTTCTCTCTCCTCCTAGCCAGCACGTAAAACTTGTATCCAGTGTCGGCGACATCAACGGATTCATTCACGACAACTTGGATACCCCAAGGACTTCCGCCTCTCAGTTCCACAATCCCAAGTTTGCTACCACTTTCTCCCTCGGATACGCTGGTAACAAGCCTCTGAATTATGTTCGTGTCGGAGGTGACGCTGGAAACATTGCTCTGTCCACGGACGGTGGTGTCTCTTGGTACTCGCACCCGCAGTCCACGTCTACCACTGGCTCCAACGGTGTCGTTTCCTACTCTGCGAACGCCGACACTATTGTCTGGAGCACCACCAATATCGGCGTAATTCGCTCCACCAACAGCGGCAGCTTTACCACGATTTCCTCCGTTCCAGCAAATGCTTACGTCGCTGCAGATCGTCGTGATAACACCGTCTTCTATGCTCTCTCTGGAAACAAGTTTTATGTTTCAAAGAACACCGGTTCCACCTTCACCCAGACTGTGACCCTCAGTGGCAGCACTGGCTACAAAATTGTACCGAACCCGGGAACCACTGGTGACGTCTGGGTTTCTACGGATGCTGGTCTATTCCGCTCCACTAACACGGGTACATCTTTCACTCAAGTCAGCGGGCCTACCTGGGCCGCTCACTTCGATCTCGGTGCACCAAAGACATCTGGAGGATACTGGTCTATCGCTGCTATGGCTACTATCGACGGCAAAAAGGCCTTGTATAGATCCGATGATGCTGGAGCATCCTGGGTCCAGATCAATGACGCCACAATGGGATTCGGTACCGCTGAAAGCAACAGAATCGCTGTCGACTATAGCCAGTACGGAAGAGTGTTCATCGGAGGCGGAAACGGCCGCGGTATCTTTTATGGCGTCCCTGGAACCGGATGCTCTGGAGGCACGTCTACCACGACAACACGAACTACGACGACCGCAACCACGACCACGAGGGTCACCACGACAGTGTCGACCACTTCAAGCCGTACTACAACCACCTCAAGCCGTACCACCACCACCTCAAGCCGCACTACGACTCCTTCCACCACCTCGAGCCGTACCACAACTCCTTCCACCACAACCAGTCGCACCACCACACCAGTTACTACTACCAGCCGCACCACTACCACTTCCTCCAGGACTACAACTACAACAGCCTCTGGGGCCCAACAGACCCTGTACGGACAATGTGGTGGCATCGGCTGGACCGGCCCAACTGCTTGCGTCCCACCAGCAGCCTGTGTCTCTGGTAACCCATACTACTCCCAATGTTTGTAAATATTCAAAGAGGGGGCAGGAGTGTAAATAGTTTGATCAATATACCATGTATATAATTTTGCAGAAATATTCCCTCTGTTGGAAGGGGACCTATTCTTTCTGGTTTTAACGCATATTATTTTAGTAGCTCTACCTGTACCGTTTATTCAACCATATTTTTATGTTCAATGATTAATATACGGCAGTGAATTTTAGTATTAAATTGGCCGAGTTACAATTATGTTTTTGTATGCTCAGTTATTGAGACCTACAAATACAAACAGAGTGGTGAAATGAAATATTAAACATCAGCTAGCAATCACATCTAAACCTATTTAGACTTCCTAAGCCCTTTTCTCGATTGCCCATCGCTCTCATAAATTCCGCGAATTTATCTCGTGGTGGGTGAGGGTAAGATAATCTGAGTTGGGGATGGCGAATAAATCGAAGTTCCGCCGGAACTAGTTGCCCAGCATCTCCAGCTTCCGATTCTGTCGTTCCAGTTCGCACCGTTGTGATAATCCAGTCTATCGTTCCCTGGGTAGAAGATTGAACCTGAGCCGTTGGCGGTACTGCATGAGGTTGATCTATCGAGATATCAGTAAATAGCCCTTAGGGAATTTTTGGTCAACTAAAGATCTTAAGAGGCTGAGGCTTACTGGTAGAAAATGCATCCAGTACCAGCATCAGGTCCGAACGAAGATATAGTACGAAGCCAAGGTGAAGTTAGAGAGATGCAGGTATTGAAAGGCTGTACTTTATATCCTTTGGTTCCCTGCCAGTAGAATTCCGTAGTTATATAAATCTGGTTTACAATGTAGTCAGTGTACCTTCGATTCATTTTTATTGGGCCAAGTATTTCAAGGAACATTATAGATCTATCATGGGCTTGCAAAACAGTAGTAACTTACACCACCCGGGGTCCTCTTTATAAGGCTTGGGGGATCTGCAACCGTACCATCGCTCTGGATACGAGCTGCCGGTACTTCTCTATATATATCACTTTGTCTATAATCCTTGGTAGGTAGCTTATCCCAACTAATAGTTTGGAATGGCTGTTTTTCAAATGATTTGAGCTGTTCAGCCACCCTAGCATCCTCTGCTGCTTGGGCAGGACTGGGACCAGGCAGCGCGAGAACAACACCGGTAAGAGTTGCGAGGGCTAGAAGAGAGATTTGCATCTTGACTAACAAAAACAGTTGAAAATTAAACTCAGATGCTAAATATGCTGAAGCGATACTTTTCGTGGCGTTTTGGGTTGATTTCCTAAAGATCTTGTAGCATTGAGAAAGGGATATTCTATTCAATTTATACCATTAGAGTGAAATCATATTTCACCATCGAAGCTCGAGTTCAGTAATAGGTATTCTAACATTCCAGCGTACGAAATGCCTCAACGGCAAAGGGCAACTACCTTGCTGCTTTCTGAATCAGGGTGACAGGACGCGACAGCCAATAACTTGGTATGATTATCTATACACGATACAATCAACCGTACGAGTAGCACCCGATGAATATTCATTATTAGTTATCACGGGTAGGGATGGAATTCGGTATTTCGAGACCTCAATCAATTGTTCGATCTATATTGTGTCCAGGACTTCAATATTTGCTTCGCCTCCGGATAATAAGGTCGAATTGAGAAAATTTTAGGAAGTCCGGGTTTTAATGCACAGTATTATAATACCAAGAGTGTAACCATGTAAGATCAGCGCTACTAGAACTTGTGTGGGGCCTATATAGTTATATAATAGGACGGACTGGCGGATATATACGATATGTGTGAGGAGCAGTTATTGGATCGTTGGACAGGCCATGTTCTTATAATTAAGCTAATTAGAACAGGGTGATGATTTTTTTTCTCCTTTGAGAATAAATTCGAGATTTTAACACAGAGGATCCCAGAGATCAAATTTCGAATGTGTCTTGAAAAGTAGCAAGTGAGTAATCATGTAGTCAGCCTCAGGGGAAACAAAAACACAGCTATGACTATATGATGGACGGTGTATACACACGGAGGTATAGACAATGGGATACTCTACTCTATAGTCTCAGATCACTCCACAGATAATCATTCCATGAGATATCCCCACCGATTCTCCCCGCAATAAAGTGCCGATATTCATACCATATGCTGTCTAACTTGGCTAATCCAATGGGATGACTCGACAGATTTTGTGTTGCCTAGGTGTATTCGTGCCAAAATTGGTGTGAACCATACCGAATTTTACAACACTACATGTATAAAAAAGTGGTTACTTGAGCTTCATATTCTCTAAGATCCCCAAGAAACGAGTGCTGCAGTTCCTACAAATCTGCATAGACAAATTGCGCTTTCTTAAAATGTGGCAAAATTATATCACAGAACCAGTGCAGGGTATATCAATACAGTTGTGATCTATCTTTGTCTGGGTTTATCTCAAGTACCCCAGGTCTGACTTCTCGCAAACCAGTCGTTCATCTACGAACATTGACATCTATTCTGGTACTCCACTGGAATATTTCCCACCATGACTCTACCAGTACACGCTTTATCTAATATAAAAGAAAAGCCCATGGCTGCTAGTAACTCCCTAACCGCCTTGGAACAGCGAATCGCATACTAAAATATCGGCCCCAATCGAAGCCGCTTTGCCTGAACAGTTATGGGTGTCAGTTATGGTACGGGAGATATAGCCCACTCCCAAGTATTTCTCTGCAATTTCAAAGAGCTCCTCGATATTGACGATAAGAAACTTTACAAATTTCTAGAGTCTAAGCAACATAGCCCTAGATACTGGTTATGTACTTAACGTGCTACTAGAAAGTGACTGGGCAATACGTCGTCCTATTTGGCGTAAAATATTATTCTACCCTTCTAGTTATAGTAGTTCTAAGCACCGACAAAATGTCGTCTATTCCAGAGGGAACCACCAATATTCTCCCGTGCTAGTATTATGGGAAAGGATACAACGGGGTCTGATTAGAATACTTAAAGTGCGCATGGGTTGTAGGGAGGTTTGGGGATACAAGTATGAGTTTATCCAAATTCTGAGTTTCCAAGAAGTAGCACAGGCTGAAATTGGGCCTCAACCCTGATAGGATAATCGAGATTCTCACCGTCAGCAACAAAATAGCACAGCTAGTCTAAGAACTCAGCCTACGCCTATGGAGAAATGGATTTCACGTAGGCTTAATTTACGCAGTGGTTTTTTGAATGAGTCCAAGTGCGATAACCAAGGGAAACTCGTCCACAAAGGTGCGGCAACTGTCTGACTAGCCAGTGGAGCAAAGGTCAATGGGGTTATCCAAATGTACATCACATTATCTATACCGAACTCAATCCGAGTTCTAGTCAAAGATATACGGCTCCTATCTATCTTGCCTATGGAAACTGCACAGGTTCACAAAATTCGATTATATTTGAATAAACCGGATTCCGCCTGGCTATCACGATGGTTGATCACAAACAACCGGAAATACCACCAGCGAAACCACACGACTTGATTGAATGGCTTATGGACCTGTCAGGAGTATGACTTTGAAGTCGCGGAGGTATACCCTTCACAGTCGAAGAAAGTTATCTTTTCATTAGGCACTAGTCACTCTCAGCACATCATTTCTACCTTGATGAAGCGTGGTGAGCTTTGAATCAGAGATGCACTTCACCGAGGACGAAAAATGCTACTACCTTGTTTTCACAGGAGCCTCTGGCCTCTAGATGAGATGGAGAACCGGTATTACATTCTAATATACTCTTATATCTGTGCATATGATCGACTTTGTTGGTGACAGGCGTCAAATTTGTTTGCGACGGCCATTTGAGGAACATATGCAAGACTTTGGCAACGAGAAGACGGGTGTATAGTCTTTGTAGTAGACCTAGAGTCAAATCCTGAAAGCTCGGGTAAATATCAAACTTCAACTGCCTTCTTATGGTATACTAGATTTATCGATTACATAAAGTAGAGTACAAGTAATTTCACGGTAAATTACAATTCAAAAGGTGGTTGCGTTGAATGGTCATCTGATGTTGCAATATCGAATTGCGTTAAAGCCACTATAATCTTGAAGACCCGCCACCTCGGAACGGTCACATCTTCGTGGCGTCGGAAAACGTCAATAACGGTTGATTTCACGAGTTCCTCCAATTTCCGCAGATTATGGTGCAATTGTTATTCTCAACATCAGCAAAGCTGACACTTTGTTTTGAAAAATAACAGTTCATCAATTTAAAAAATGGCGCCACCACTCTGCGCACGCGTGCGATGTCGCGTGCTATCGTAAATTGAAAATTCAAAACAATTGCTCTACACGTCTACCTTTCGTCCTGGTGGTTGGTGTGGGTGGGCGAGTGGGTGGGAATTGGGTCCAGTTCAGCCTCGCCCATTTGAAAACCGGGGTTATATCAGCATTATCAATAAGTACCTACCCCTCCTCTGAGGGTTCCGAACCCCGATCCGCAGCATGAGAAGCTGGTCCAGCCTGGCTGAGCTGGAACATTTGACCATGCTCGGTCTGGATTGCCAGATACGGAACGGTTTCCACATCGTTGAATGTGAGAAGCCAACGTTGTTCTAACATTTTAGATGCGCCAGTTGGAGCCATGGAAGCGCTCATAGCAATTGATCAGCGTCGCGGGTCTAGCACCACCTCCTTCTGTATTTCGCTTTAGCCGGCAGGTCCAAGTTCTGGGCTCCACCAACTCGGGGTTTTGCCAACATTGAGGGACAAAAGAGATGTTGGAGCCGTAGTCGGATATAAAACCTACTCCCCGCGCGAATAGCTGACGAGTCTATTATAATTGTGGATGTTATGAACAGGAGTATTCCATGTTTGTAGACGAGAATGAATAGACGTCTCGACATATACCTGAGACACGGCTTGAAGATGCAAACTTTTCTCCATCTAGATTCAGGCTTGATCCTAAAAGGAGCTTCGCCGCTAACCCGTACCCATGGAAGAGGCTTTTTTTTACTTTATGATTCTCTTGGTTGTGACATCAAGAGGTCTCAAAATGGCGAAATCCGCGACTGGTAGCTCGAGATTTGTCACTATCGATCTTCGATGGAAAACCTTCAGATACCGATAGCCCGAGGACATGGCATTAGGTAGCAAGTAAGAAAAAAACCCGCAAAGCGGGGGTTTCAAAAAGCTACGATTATCAATTGATCGAACCAACAGGCTGGGTAAGCTGTAAGCAACTATTTTCAGTTACTGCCACAACGGCCCAATCGAAATGTCGGATAACTGGGCCAACCAGCCCTGTTGCGACCCCAACTTTCCCCACCAGCTAGCGGGAAACTCAATATATACAAGGTCGTCCAAGTTAGAGATCTCCCGATTCTGCTTTTTGATGGCGTAAGATTCCTTCCTTGGACTTGGATCTTCGCTCACGGCACCCTTCGCAATCGCTGATAGTGGTCGCCAGAGGCATTAAAAACCTGCATGTTGCAGACGCACTCTGCATCAGGTGCATAAACCGGTAGTTCGAAGAATTGAGGAAAACGTAAACAACGCGTCCTCCAAACAGCCGTCGACGCCCTTTTCTTTGGGGTTTTCTCGCCTACGGGGTTTCGAAGTAAACAAACGCACTCCCACACCGCGGGCTGCTGCAGCATGAGTGATTCATACACTGAGAGAGAGAGAATTTTGCTTCTATCTACAGCTCCCTCTATTCTCAGCAGAGTAAACAGTAATGCATATGCATGCCACAAGCCACGGGATCAATTTTTTTTTTTGCAAAATAAAGGGCTCGATTCGAGTTCGCAAGGCATTTCTTTCTTGAGTAGTCATATTATTATCTAGACGGAGGTTGCATTTTCACGGTTCGGTTAATCTCTCTTCAAAGTGGGTGCGGATTCGATTGTTGGAATGCGGAGGGATAATATTCTCGAGGCGGCTGGAATTCTGGAAGGAGACCGCGAATGTTCCCTGTGCTCCTGGGGTAATTAATTGTTTCGACAGCAACATGTCTGACGACAACGAAGTATTGTATGTTAGGAGCTGTCTTCGTGCCAGTGGGACCGCGGGACAACATATTGTTATGATTCAATCCATTCAATTTCATCTGAATATCTTTGATAGGGCGGCGCGGGACGTTGATATGGATATGCAAACTAGGTTGATGCTTGAATATACACTCGAAAGCATCAGACATAACAGCGAAAACAGACACACCGCAACAATTGTCTGTCAGATGTTTCAAAAAAGCAGGGTGCGGGAAGCGGAGAGTCAGGAAATAAGGAAAAACAACAGTTTCCTTTGCACATGCATTGAAAGACTCAAGAATATGGACAGTTGCTCCGGACATCGTGTAACGGAACTTTGTGGTCGTGAAAGGTTCTTGTATACCCATGCTGTACTTCCCTGCGATTATCCAGCGAACGGAAGATAACAAGGGCGATCTTCCTGCAGACGGTGTTCCGTTAGACCTTGAGCTGCTTGAGCTGCTTGAGAGCTGAGGATCAACAGTACAGGATCGTTCACAGCTCGACTTCATTCTCGGGCGAAATCACCAATGCTCAAAAAAGCCACAGAGTATGCATGGGGTGCCTGATGGGGGGGGGGGGGTCCAAGAGCCTGCGTATCCATGCTATCGGGTGTCGACGCTGCCTAAAACAGATCCGTCGATTACTCGATTGAGGTATTGTTTTGGAAAGCTTGTATCGGAAACTGGAACGTATCCCGATACCTGGTCGCTTCGAGAATCAATAGCTGATAAAAGCGGCAACCGCTGCCATCCGAGTATTTTACTGAGACTAACGATTTAGATAATGGAATGTGATTGTTTTACGAGCCCCGACAAGGAGAGGGGACGGACGTCATCTTGCCTTCGGGTTTCCACTTGCTACCAGCGGCACAGGCATTCCAGCTGCATGCGTCCGATATTTGAGGTTATATTCCTGGTATACGCTTTGCAACATTATAATTCTTGGGTTATATATATAGTCTATTCAAGGATTATATTTTTTCTTTCGGTGAAACAGGATCGTGAATCCAATTGCAAACGTGATCACGAAACAACCGCGGGAGAGCGTCCGGATCCAGAGCCCAGCCTGCGAAGGGATACGGGTCGTCAAGATCGTATCCTTTTCGACATGTTGGTGGTAAGTGCGTCCGCTGAGCTCTGGGTTGAAACGCTGCGAGGTCGAGTCACTCGTTTGCCAAAAGCGCAGAGGCAAGAATCAACCAGACGAATGGCTGGGAGGCAATAACGCGATCAACGAGACTTCGTAAAAAGCGGGGATCTGGCTAATCGAGTCATGGGAAGAGAGGAAAGTCGGCAGCACATGCTTGCTGGTGGATCGAGATCGCGTGTTCACCCACTTTGCACGCGACGCGGGAAAATATTCGCAAAAAGGTTGATGGGATCGCATTAGGAAATTAAATTCTGGTCGCTTTCGCCAAAAAAGGATATCTGATGAAATCCTCTTTAGGGAAGCACCTAAATTTATATCCTTCGGGACCATGCCTCTTTAAGGGTCGGTCCCGTTTCGCTTAACGCTCCAATGAAATGGGACGCCTGCATTGCCCGCCGTCCGTCATGCAACAGCCTTGTTTTTCGTTATGAGCCGAGAGGGAGGTGTTTCAGGTCAACCCCCTTCCCTGACCCGCGGAAGGAGGGAGGTGGATCAAAGTCATTCATCTGGTTGAGATTGCTGTGTCTCTAAATTGGGCTGGTAGCTATCTGAGACTCGTTGAAATGAGACTGGCGAGGGAGTTGCTTCAGCAAACGACGTCGCTGTCGCCATCTCCGCCGGAGCATATACGGCTTAGCATAGCGCCAGAACGAGAGAAAGAGGGAAGTAGGAGATCATTGCTCATCGCATCGCCGGCTGTGCAGGATGTCGATGCAATGCGATGGCGATATCGAAGCTGGCGGTGAAGAGCATCTTGGGAAGTTCCGCCGGTTGAGCAGCAGAGGGCTCCAAGGAGATTAGCCTTGGACTAACTGTCAATGGTGTGGTACTGACGTGTCCGTGGCTGATGATGCTTCTAGTGTGGCTTTCGCGCAATCGCCCGAGCCTCACCGCAGCTGTGGGCCAATTGCCGGCCGACTTTACCCCTGGGCGTCGAGTGGGGTGGCCGAAATAATGGAGGCTGGAAGTTGCGATTTCAGCTGAATCCGGTTAATTAAGTGCTGGTGGGGTTGTCGACGCCCCGGTCGCCCTTGCGAGCGCTGTCCTATCAGATCCTGATGCTCATTTGCCATGAAGACATCTCAGAACGAGCAGTTCAATGCAATGGCCCATCATTGTCGAGGGCTCTAAAATCTTAAAACGCACGTCGAGGCAAATTGTACACTGCTTGTAGCACGAAATTCACATTCGAAATCCGGTGAAGGAGGGAATGCGAATGCAAACGCTATCCAATTAGCGGACAAAGATGGCAGACTTCAGGGATTGAACACAAGCTTTCCTTTTGCGCAAGTATCGAAGGTGCGACAGAAAAAGGGCACTAAACTCCGAATGCAGGATCGAGGGATATCATACTTGTGGAACGCGTACAACAATGATTTGCGCGTGGTAATGTGAATTGAATGAATGAAAAAATTTTCGACACTTTGATTTCTACCTTGGCTGAAGTGTCCTTTCTGACTAGCACCGTTTGGCCAAATAGCCCACCCCTCGATAGAGATAGTGGATCGACCTTTATCTCGGGGGGCCCATTCTTTCCTTTTTCCTTTTGCGCTCGAACGTCGGCAGTCCAGGGTGTGCGGGAAACTGTCCATCAGCACGCGGAGGGAAGACTCTCCTGCGCTGCGACCCAACCTCTTTGACGTCGCAAATTTGGCTTGCGTTAAGGGATGTGCGCGAAATGTGCATGGCAAGATTTTCGATAGTGCCGAAAGCAGACGGCGGTTCCTTTCATCAAAATAAAAAACAACCTAGCGAGGCATCAAAATTGGCTCTTTCGAAGGGGGACCTGACCGCTCGTTCAGCTCAATTTCCAGCGCGGACTGGATGTCAGCCACCAGCGCTCTCTTGTGGAGCTTTGGCGAACAGCTACGTTCATGGGAGGTGGCAGGAGCTTGAAATGCTTCTAATATGAGGCGACCCTGGACAATGCATGTATCAATATGAAAATACCCTCGATGCCTTCAAATTCCGACTTCTAATTTTGCTGTGCCAGAAAGCTCGTCAGGGTGGTGGTGGTGGTGGGGCTTGGGGGGCTGCCTGGATGGTGACCTCATCAATTTGGTACCAGTGACTTCGCTTCATTGCACCATTCGCTGCAATCGGTTTCCGTGTCAAGAGGTAGCAGACACAAGTTCTGTACAGAGTAAAGCACTTGAACCTTATGAGGATAACGAACATGGGTATCAGCCAGAAGTCTCAGCGGCAGGAAGTGGTATTAAGCAGGCAACCCCATCCAGCAATGGCAATCGAAGATCATTGCCTGTACACCTCGTTCGCTCTCGGGCGCCCATGCGTGAGAATATCCAGTAAGCGTGGAAGAATTAATCTAATGAACATTACCGTGTTAGCCATGAAAGTGAATCTAACCCGTACGCGCAGACACGTCGGGCACCCCTTACCTTGTCCAACCGATTTGTAACCTTGTATAAAATCATCTCTTTGGGCTGGCTGCGGTGGAGGGGGTTTGTAAAATTTGGGGCAGGTCAGCCAGGTATGGCTAGTTCACGGAGGCTACGTGAGATACTTTGATTCAGAATACCTATTCTGGTTTTCAAACGATTTGGAAATAGATGCGATACGAAGCAAACTCCTTAGTTTTCCCTGTGAATGCTCGTCAAGCAAGCAGTTTTATTTCTGTATTTTTGTGATGATTGCTGTATGAAGTTTTCCAGAATAACAAAGGAAGACTGTTCCGCGATCAAACAAATGGTTTCGAGGTGGAAGTGGCAAAGGAGGCGATGCTTATTGCTAAAGGGAAATTATGGAGAGAAAATACAATTGGCCAAACCACAAGGTAGTTAAATTCCGGCGTCTTGGCTCGGCTGGAAGCTTAACAAAACTCGATATTTGCTTTACAACATCTCCAGCTGTATATTGTTGTAATTATCGCTCGTCTTTCAGATCAAGGCGTCAAGCGTAGTTCTGTCCTCTATTTTAGTTTGTTTCTTTATTTTCGCCATCGTTAGATGTTCATTCATTCAGGGTGTGAGAAAGGTCGATGCTGAAACCTGGATTTTGTGGGCTAAAGGCGAGAGTCTAGCCTGAGAAAGTGTTTGCATACCAACCTGTACCTTGCCTGAGATAGACATATACTTGTCAAAGTCGTCAAACTCCTCAAATTTTCGTATTGAAAACGGGTACCGTTCCCTTAACGTGTAATGTACCTGTTTCGTGTGAGGACAGGATGATAGGGAGCCATTTTTCCCTTTCGGTGGACTGTTCGCTTTCCTTTTTGTTCGCCCACACCTCCAAGAAGGAAGCGGGTATGTGCCGTACCATACACACCATCAGGAAATAATCCCCATCTGGCTGCTGGACGTGGCCGACTCGACGCCAGTTAAGGCCCGGTTCCTTGTTGTATGGAGACATGTCTAGCCAGTTTGTGCGTTTGTGTGTGTGTCTGCGAAGACTCGCAAGCCAAGGTTAACCCTTTTTTCTTTTGGTAGTGTGGGTGTCCGGTAATTCCTTTTTCTCCCCAGTCAAAGAAGGAGTAACTGGGAAGGGAGAGGCACACCCGTTCGAATGCTGCGGGCAATTGTCTGGCAAGTGCTGGGTTTCCTTTTCTCCCACTCCTTCTCTCGCACAAGGAAGCAAAAACAGGAAAGGGCAAGTAGCATTACTGTGCTGGTAACCCGCAATAGAACGCTACTGCGGCAGACCTAGGAGCAGCAGCAGCATGGCGTACTAGAGAAGCGTTCGTCCATTCCTATTCGTCGTCCCTATTCTTCCTTTTTCCTTCATCATCCACTCATCGTCCACTCTTTTCCCTTTCCTTTTGTTCTCGTCCTCTTCCTCTATCCTGACACTCTCTTCCCTTTTCTCTCTTTTTTCATCGTCGTCGTTCTTCTCTCTTCCCTTCTTTAATCCTCTTTCTTCCCCTCGTCTCTGGACTGCCTCAACTCCCCAGGCATTCCTTTTCCGAAGTGTCAAATATCCGACATTCGAAACGAGACGACTATCCGACTACAGATACAAGTTGCATACACCGACTGCAAATTTGTATCATACAATCCTTCGAACTCGTCTACACTGCGACATTCGAGGACTTGACGCTATTAAAGTAGCACTCCTTTATCCGTTTCAAGCGGGAAGAATACAAGAAGAAATCGCTGAGGTTTCTCCTGTCCTCTCGCCAACCACCACCTCCAACCCTTGGGACCGTAGATATCAACCTTCTCACCCACTCTCACACATAAGACCTTGGTATCATCGTCACCGATACTGGTCTTTGCTCTCTCTGGTTCTTCAGTAATTTGAATTTATCTGCTGGAAGGAAAACTCGATAGCGGAGAACCTTACCGGAATCCCGGATCCTCATTCGTCGACTTTATCAGTCTCCCCTAGCCACTGGTGATTTCGTACCTTCACTTGTAACATCGGTTCCTCGTAGTTCACGATTATCATTCATACTTGCCGTTTTGCTTGATTTCCTCTTTTTTTCTTCCAACGGGATACACTGGTAAGTTTTTTCTTCTTTCTTTCTCTCTTTGTTTTAGACTTTCGCCTTTTTCGATATTTCCGTTAGCGTTGTTGGCTGGGTTGAAAATTTTCCCCTGGGCGCTGTTCGAAGGACGACGGGGAGTTTTCTCCCCTTCATTTGGAAAAAGGTTTCGACACCCGCCCGCCCGCACGTAGTAGGCACAGCCAGTCACTCTTCTTGACATCATCTACGGCCTTCCATCGCACCTGTTGTTCTTTTGGTTTCTCTGCTCGTAGCATCGCCGCCCGCCCGCCGATTATAAATCCTGGCTGGCTGTGTAGACGTGGTGTCGGCTCTTTGTGTTGGCTTGTAGTCATCGACGGCGTCTGGTGTTGGTGCGTGCGGAAAGGATCTCACCACCTCGCAGCCTCGTTTGTTTGTCGCTCGCCGCCGCCGACGATTATATTGCTCAGTCACCGGCCCCCAGCCACCCTTCCTGACTCTTCCTTCCTTCCTTCGTCGTTTCTCTCCCCCATCTTCGTCTTCAATCTCGATCACCATAAGAAGGAGAACGTATCGATACACCAGAGAGAACAAACTGAAGCTAACCAAACGACGACTCATAGTGCTATTTTGCCTGTAACCCTTCACATTCCTTGAAGATACCTGCGAAACGTAGCAAAACCTCAGTGGTATTGCTGCTATTTGGATACTCTCTCGAACTATCGTCGATTCTACCACTGTAAAGCCCCCAAAAAGAGATTCAGGAGACGTTAGCTCGTTGATCCTCACTCTTTTTGCGACGACCGGAGACGTGATACCCTTGAAATACCAAGAGAATCATCTCGACACCGAACATTCCGTTCTCCTGTCACTTTGAATGCAGTCTTTCATCAGACTCTGATCTTCCCTTCCTAGCCGTCTCGACGTCGCTGTGGGAAAGCGGACACCTATAACCTGTCAACAATCATAACGGTCATCTGCAACCTATCCGGGTCAATACTATTCAAACTGGATTCCTCGGATCTCCTTCGATCCTTCGTCGTTTCTTTTATTTAACTACAGCCACTCTTTTAGCAAAAAAAAATTATCAGTCGACCTCGGCGCTTCCGCTTGTTGCCAATTGAATGCTCTTTTGGCGGACGTGTAAAGAAGAACCTATTCGACATACACTCTTTTAAGAAACCCTTAATCTTAATATTAATTACTTTTCAACTACCATCATCATGGCTCAATACTCGGCTTCCCTCGGAAACGGTGGTCTTACCGTTAGACCCGTTAACGACCACTTCTTTGAGAGCGATGACGACAGGGATTCCGGCCGGTTCGTCCGCAACCAAAAGTCGCGAGAAGCACAACGTTATGCCGCCGAGCAACTCCAGATCATGGCCGACGAGATGTCCCGTGCTACCGCTGACGAATACCAAGAGGACATCCTTGACCATATGGAACGCATGGAGGCTGAGACTCTCCCCGATGTCGATAGCATTGACATCCAGACCGAGATCCAGTGGTTCATGCGCCCTTACCTTCTCGACTTCTTGATTGAGGCACACATCGCTTTCCAGCTTCTCCCAGAGACCTTATTCCTGACCGTCAATCTGCTAGATCGGTACTGCTCAAAGCGTGTTGTCTTCAAGCGCCACTATCAACTAGTTGGGTGTGCTGCTATGCTCATCGCCGCGAAGTACGGAGATAAGAAGGACCGCGTCCCAACAATCAGAGAGCTTCAGAGCATGTGCTGTGGTCTGTACGAGGAGGACATGTTCGTTCAGATGGAACGACACGTCCTCCAAACTCTGAACTGGATAATCGGACACCCAACCGTCGACAACTTCCTGCAAATGATTCTTTCTGAGGTCAGCTACGACCCAGAGGTCGAATACATGGCGTTGTATCTCAGCGAGATCGCAATGTTCCACAAGGACTTTGTCAGCACACTCCCGTCTGTTATGGCGAGATCCTCTCTTGCCTTAGCACGTCACATTCTTGGTCGCACACCCCCACCACAATCGGACTGGGCTATGAGCTACGATACAACCACTATCGTGCTCCTCTCCCAACATCTCCATCGTCCATCTCAGGTCTTGGTTAGGAAATACTCCAGCGCTCACTACGGAATGGTTGCGGTCACACTCGAGGACTTCATGGCCAAACAAGCAGCTATTGCTCGCCGCCATACTATTGCCCCTCGCGTCCGTCAGATGGCCCCTCAACCTCAGATCCAGGAACCGGAAAGCACTCTCGCTCCTCAGCCACAGGTCACTACCGCTGCTGCCCCGATGACTCCTCAGAAACCAGCACCTGGACAGCAACAACAGCAGCAGCAGATGCCTCATGGTTATCCTACTCCGCCTGAGACCCCAAACGATGATTATTTCGAGCACCAAGCCATGCTTGCTGCGAAAGCAGCCGCAGCTGGCCAGGCCCTCGCTCCCCAGAATCCGACCACACCACTGCCAACTCCGACATCCGCTCCAGCCCAACCTATTCCTGTCTATCAATACTGATCTATGAAGTCCACTCTCCCGCTTAAAAATCACGACTCGGCCCAAGACTCCCAACTGTTTCTCCCCTCTGAAGAACTTGACATATCATCTATCTTAACAAACTCGACCTTTAACACCACGACACAACCATAAATAGAATCCGAAATCACCACGAGAACATCCTTATCAACACCTCGCCCCTTGAAAAACTTCGAAAAAACCACAAAAAAAAGTTCGTTTTCGCCTGTTGTTTTAATACGGAGCGTTGTTGTCAAACCAAACACCAACCTGGAATCTCCAGTTATCCAACCGTTTTTCCTTCCTGGCTGTATGATCTGAAGTACACATCTGGTGGCCGAGAATAACGATCACTTGTTAGGATTGTATTTTCTGGCTTTCGAGATGCCTTTCGAGGTGCAGTCTCTGGATATTTTGCTTCGGGTTCTTGTTTTTGCCATTATGGTTATTTCTGCCCCACCCATCTGCATTTTCGTGATATTTAGCGAGTTCTTTTTTTCAAGCGCTTGTGGCTTTTCCTTTACATTTCCTTTGTCAATATTGAAACCTTCATCAATCCAAAAGAAAATAAATATTTCCCCTTTTAGATGCACGTTGTCTTTCAGTCTGGCATTGCATTCTGTTTCTTCCTTTCCTATCGCATTTCAAAAGAATCGGTCGTTTTCTGAGGAGGTTAATACTTCGATTTTCATTTGTACTCCGTTTTGCAAACGGAACCGGCAGACATGGTGGATGGTCAGATTGTTCACGCGGAGGACAGAAAAAGGTCCGTCCGCGAAAGCTGTAAATAGGCAGCAGAGGAGTACCTCTTCTCTTGGGTTCAGTTGGAACGGGAGAGGCTGGATAGCGGATCGACGACTACGGTTTCGCTGTCAACCACCCCATCTCGGTACACACTGGCACATCTTTACTGATGGAGCCTCTCCGAATAGCACACTTATTCTTCCCTACTTTGTCTTCCTCGCGCCAATCGGGGCGCCTCTTCATATTCTCCCAGTTTTCCATTCTTGTGCATTTCTATTACTTTTGTCCTTGAATCCATTTACTCTTCAATCCTCAATATCCAACCTATATTTTATTATATCCTCTAACCTACCGCTCCGTCAATCCTGCTACAGTTCTTGTTTCTTTCGAGATATACCAAACTCGATAACCCTTAAGAAAAGCTGGTCCCTCGTGTTCTGTTTTCCCCAATACCCTATACCCCCAGTGCGTTTAATTCTTCTTCTGTCATTGTTACTATTCCCCCGTTATATTAGACCTTCGACACCTTTAGATTATTCCCGATTTCCTTTGTTTTTGTCGGAAATGTTTGACGGAGCCCTAGGTTATTGTAATACCCCCCTTTCCTATTCCCCTTCGCCTTTGCCCCTTCCCCCCGAACATCTTTGCATACTCGGTATACATCTGGATTTCCCCCCCTCAGCAACCACCCCGGATTCCCCCCTTCGAAAGTCATATCATACACTCGTATTCTTATACAAACCAATCGCTTCTGTGTATATTATTACATATTCTATATATTCTGATATGGCATACCCATAAAAGCTTTCCATCAGTAATTCGTGAGCTGTAGACCGTGTTATCCATAATTAATTGCTTGAGTATGCGTAAATAAGTCTGGTTACAAGACTGTTGCAAAGTCTGGCAACCTTGGTAACCCAAACAAGATGCGTTGCACGTGATGCCGCTCCACCAAAACATCGCGTCAACCCAACCTGTGTCCCTTTCTAGTCTTCGAACCTCCCAAAGGTTTCCCATTGTTCGACTGTATTACCACCAAGAAATAGCGCCATAGATACATGACTACCTCTCGATAACTCTAGCGACTCTAGTCCAACCACTGGTCTGCTGGCCAATTCAAAATGGAGCCCGAGCCCGAGCCCTCCAGTCCGCAAGAACCGCAGGAATCGCAGGAGTTAGATGTGGAACTAATACTCGATGGCCTCAATAAAGTCCAGCGGGACGCCGTCGTCAGCGATGCTGAGGTTTTACAGATTCTCGCCCCGCGTAAGCCCAGGCAATCTTCTCTAGAGGTTTTGGGAGGTTATAAGTCACTAACATTAGAATATTATTAGCGGGTTCTGGCAAAACTCGAACCTTGACCTCAAGAGTTGCTCATATGTTGGCCAATGGCATGAGCCCTTCGAATATCATTGTCACAACTTTCACAAACAAAGCCAGCAAGGAGATGAAAGAAAGAATATCGAAGATGATTGGTGGCGGCCTGGAGCACCGGCTCATCATCGGGACCTTTCATTCAATTGCTACGAAATATCTGGTATGCCAATTCAGTCCGTTCTACTTAAGCCTGCGATACGCTAATAAGTTATGCTTCTCTAGCGCAAATACGGCCACTTGATAGGACTTCCGAAAGAATTTGGTATCGCTGATACTGGCGACAGTTCGAATGTTATCTCTCGTATCATAAAACGAAACAAATACTCGACAATGGATGGGAATGATGCCGGGAACGTACGATCCAGGATATCAACTCTCAAAGCCAAGATGCAGTCTGTGGACGATTACATTGCTTCTCAGAAGAAAGCAAACTCCATCGATGAATTTTCCAAAGTATACGATCAATACGAGAAGGAGCTCAAGAATTCGAATTTGCTGGACTTTGACGATCTACTTTTACGATGCCTGGATCTGCTGCGAGCCCATCCGCTTTGCGTCTCAAATATAGAGTCGGTTTTGATCGACGAGTTCCAAGACACCAATCTAGTTCAGTTCGATCTTATGTGTCTGTTTGCTCAGAGGAGAAATAAGATCACAATTGTTGGAGACCCGTGAGTTACCTGCGCGGACACCGAATTCCCTCGCCGAGCTAATGTTTAGTACAGTGATCAAAGCATCTACGGTTTCCGAGCGGCCGAGATTGGAAATTTGAAAACCATGCAACAGGTCTATCCTAATACGATAGTTCTCAACCTGGAAGAAAACTACCGCTCAGCTGCTGCAATCCTCAACTGCTCCTTAGAGGTCATCCAACAGGATAAAGCGCGGCCTCAGAAAGGAATCACTCCCACCCATCAATTGGGAACATCGCCCGTACTTAGGAGACTCCCCAGCCCGCATTTTGAGGCCCAATGGATTGTCCAAGAGATCCTTCGATTAAGAGCCCTCACTGGAAATATGTTTACATTTGACGATATCGCTATTCTTGTTAGATCGGCAGGTCTTGCAAGAGACATCGAACCGCAAATGAACAACCAGAGGATACCGTACAGACTTATCGCGGGAACCAAGTTCTTCGAACGACAAGAAGTCAAACCAGTTTTAGACTACCTTCGGGTCATCATTGATCCAAACAACAGCGAAGCTCTTGCGAGAGTTGTCAATATTCCTAAACGGCGTTTAGGTAGCAAGTCTGTGGAAGGATTGGTTGCGGAGGCTCACAAAAGAGGGATCAGCATCTGGACTCTTATTTGCAAAGGTGTTCGGGGAGATCTTAAATTTGAAGCACCAATTAGTAAACTTGGTGAACAGAGTTTATGCCAATTCATAAAGGTCATTAAGGATATCCGGAAACTTCTAGAATCGGCAGAGCTGGCAATGAAACACGATATAGCGCCTATAATCCAGTCCTTACTCGACAAAATCGGCTACCGAGCTCACATTGAAAACATGCAAAAGCCCGGGGAGGAGAGATGGGTACATGTTGAAGAACTTATCGAACAAGCAACAGAGTTCTGTAACAATCTAGCTGCAGGATTTGACGACGACTTGCCTGACAGTGACGCAGATGCGGTCGTTATCGAAGAGTCCACGATTTCGATCGCACTGGGGAGATTTCTTGCCAATGCTGCTTTAGCCACCGTCAAAGAGAGTCCAGAAGCAGAAAACGGTCAAGCTTCGGAGGGAGTTTTAACTATATCAACCATCCATAACGCAAAGGGTATGTTTTTCAGTCTCTGCCTTCTGCTTCCGAGTGTGTCCTAATCGATTTTAGGGCTCGAGTGGCCAATTGTTTTCGTCCCGGGATGTTACACCGGCTCCATACCGCATTCACGATCTGAGGATACCGACGAAGAACGAAGGCTGCTCTATGTTGCGATGACTCGAGCACAGGTGCTTCTGTACCTCTCTTACCCCTCTGAGCTTCGCGACAGGAAATCTGGGGACAAGCGTAAGTCAACACCCCCCCACCACGGTGGACTCACGCTAACATACGACCAGAGGAGAGCAATCTCTGCACTTTCCTTGCGGAGGCCAATCTGAAGCCCCTGATGAAATCGGCGGGCCCTAAAATTTCGCTTGCAGTTATCGAAGAGTTTGGCAAAATCATGGGGAGAGAATGCCCGACAATCGAAAAGATACAAGAGACAACCAAAGCAGCTAACTTGCCAAACCGAGACGACTACGTTCCATCTGACGATCCCTCAGTGAATAATTATGGCACATATACAGAAAATGAATTCCAAGAAGACTATGATGATGATTTCGACGATTACGAGGGCTATAACTCACGAAATTCCTATAGCAGAACAACCACCACCCGTACCTACAATCAATCCTCCACTTCCGCATATAATAGAAGTAATTCGTACTCCACCAATCGAACAACAATGGCCACAGCATTTTCAGCCCAGTCAACCACAATGCAAGGATTTAGATCAGCTAATAGCCACATGCATTCGTTGGTCAACTCGCAGCTAGAGGCCGAAGTTGATATTCGCCGAGCAGCTTTCAAGAGAAAATCGGATGGAATTTCTGGCGATAACAACGATACCAAACAGAGCCAATCGAAAAGCGTCAAACAAAAGACGGACTCGAAATCGAAGCCAAAACCTAAGAATACTTTGGCCAACTATTTCCAGAAAGCTACAGTCAAGACAACTGACGCCTTACCTGAAAACCCGACTGGAATGTCAGCCCCAGAACCTGCTACCAAGGTGCCGGCCCTTACTAAGCCCCCTAAACAAAAAAAATACATCTACCTATCCTCTTCACCAGAGCGTCCTCCTCCAAGAAACGAAATTATCAACCAGAACCATCACCTTCAAGAGCAGATGCGCCGCAACCCACCGGTTTCCAACTTTACTTCTGTCTCCGGGATGGTGAACGGATCGTCTTACATGGCCCCAACGACTATGAGTCGTATGGCGGGCAATACTGCAAACGCTGGATCCTCCACGTCTCGACCCGCTTCCGCTGTGCCTCGTAAGACTCTGGGCATGAGGAGAAGTATGTCGGGCTGGAACGACCGGCATGGTACGAAGAAATGAACAGCATAGATCTCCAAATATTTTTCATGTATCATCGTTTACCTTCGCATGTTCCCGTTCTGTATAAACATTTCACATCTTTTTTTACCCAGTCTATTGGGCGGTGTTATTTGCGCCTCTTACTCTTACCCTCTATTGGCGGGACGGAAATGGTTCCTTTTGACGACATTTTTAGAATGGAGTGTTTCGGTGTCTATTGGCTGTTTTTCAATTGCTTTTTGGCGGGATGCTTAGACTACGGAAGATATTACTACTATTGTACTACTACTACCAACTACTTGATCACGAAATAGCATGTTCTCTATTGCATTATTACTTACACTGTACTATAAATTCATCGAAAAAAGCAATACTTCTTCCTCGGATCAACCTCGTTTTTAAACTTTAAGCTTGCCTTTGGTTACCCAGGTAATTGGTGATGGGTTTCGACAAGGTGCTACCATGGGTCTCTAAATACCAGCGCATGGGTGTTTTTTATGTGATAAATTTTGGCTATGTACAAAGCAATAATTCTGGATTATATCACTGATAATATACAATTCACCGATCCCTCCTTCCAACAATCAGTCTGGTCCCAAAAAGCCAGCTTCAAGCATCGTCGAATCGTAGACTAAGCTCGTTTCGTTTCGTTTCATTACTGAGAAGTATTCCGCTGAAGTTGTAGAGAAATTCTCCAGGATCGATGGTGGTGAGCTTTTTTATCCCTGGCGCTGCTTATGCTTCTGGTTCTTCGAGCAGATGATGTAGAGATATCCTTTCCTTCGAACGCTCTATTAAATTTTCGAAAATAAGACCGTTAGCGTATTTCCCGACTGGTGTAGCTATACCAGAGAGACAGCCGTACCTTGCACCCAGTACACAGTTTCTTCACCGCACTCCTAACCTTCATACCACGGACTTGGGACAGCGCTGTCGGACCGCGCGATGGGGCGACGGCGAGCGTCGGTCTCGAGGCGGATGCGAGGATCGATGAGGTGCTGCGGAAGTAAGATGGTTTCGCGGTAGTAGCGATGGTTCGGAGGATAGATACCGGGGCGGGGACCCGCGGTAGGGTCGCCGGTATGCGACGGAGGGCCAGCGAGAGCATTGTTGCGGACGCTGGTGGTTGGAGAGGGCGACTTTGATGCCGGGATAGTTTTCAAGGTTGAGTTGGATGTTGCATCAACGTTGAGATATTTTGACATCACGTGATAATATGGAGGCAAACATGAGCGCTCAACACGGCTAGTCACAAATGTTCGGCGGACGTTTTTAACGAGAGTGACGGGAAGGGTAAAGGATGAAATCTATTCCAATTATTATATAGCCAGAGTGTACAAGATATGAGCTCTGGTAACTTCAAACAAGAAGATAAATGCATTACAAAGGCTAACGAAGAAAAAATGTACAACAATCAGAAACTGAAATCCGATGGTTGGAGCAGCCGCCCCCACCAGGGTCCCTAATTATAACTGCAGCAGGGAAACTTCTAGCGCCATCTATAAGAGATTCTACTCTATCCTCTTCTTGCCCTCTTCCAGATGCATCAACCTGATGCTACTGGCTCCTCTTTCGTGTCTGGCAACCCATCTACCAACCACTCTATCTTTCGCAACTTTACCCATAGCGTCGTTATAGCCTTCGTTCGCCCAGTTGAGATTATTCAACTTGGGCCAGTTAACCTATTTAGAAGAAACAAAATTCCGTTAGATGCTTCATGTACAACTAGGATACACAATCGAAGAACAACTTACGTAAAGCATTCCGTGATTCTTGACGAAAAATCCACACCAAAGAACAACCAAGACCGAAATCCCGATGAAGAACCTCAGAGCGTAAATAGCTGCCGGGTCGGAGGTGGTAAAGAGGGCCGCGAACAAGAACACCAAAGAGCCCAGAAGTATGTATGGTATACTCTGGATGAAGACAGGGCGTCTGTCGACAAACATCATGCTGGAGGTGATGCCCGAAGTCGCAGGGAGATAATTGCCCAAGAAGAGATCGTAAGCATCCTGGCGTGGGCCGTCCGCGAAGTTGTTAAGATAGTAACGGGTGAGCGAGTTCACACCATCCTGAAGAGCTCCACTGGCTGTTCGTTTTCCTGTGCGGGTGAAATCTGTCTTCAAGGCGCCGGTTCCAGAGTACGCACGGCTCACGACATCGGCATTGTCGGCCCAGACTACATGTCAATTAGTATCATGTTTTTGAGGAAAGATGCGATGTGAGGGTTCTTACTGTTCCGGAAGATAAAGTCAAAAGCGGGGAAATTCTCAATCTTCTCTGTCTGTTTCAAAACGCCGAGCTCGATGAGCTGTTTGGTGAGGAAGAATTTCCCGAGCATGCTCTGAATGACATTTGTTCGATCCAAACAATCCATACAGTTTGTGCGGACCACTGACGTCTGAGCATTCTTAACCGTTAATCCTGCTGGGTCTTCAGCTGCGTGGAAATATTGCTGCTTCTCGAGGGCATCGGTCATTTGGTCCAGCAAAAGCAGGGCACGGTGCCATTTGAGACCCCTGCATTCGTGATGGAAGTCGAAGAATATATAGTGAACGCGGTCAACGATGCTGCGGTGTTCGGTTGGCTCGATGGCGCGGAATTGTTCTTCGGTTCTAGCGCTCGCCTTTTCGCCCTCGATAGGGTTGGAAACAATTGACCTGACGACACTCTCGTATGCCTCCTTCACATTCTTCTCTCTTCCCGTCTGATTTACAAGATTGACACAATAGTTGTCGCCATACAGTCGAACCTGCTCTGAGAAGTGCTTGACAGCGGCGGCGGCGGGGTCGATGCTCCGGACCAAAAGCCGAGGGATGAACTTCAGGTTGTTAACTTCAGCCCAGAAGACAGGTACGCTTCCTCTGGTCTGGACGTATGACATAATCTGCACCTGCTGCTTTTCCTGCGACACAGTATTTTTGTCATAGCCAGCACCAACGCTCCCGGTTATTACTATCTGCTCCGTTTCGTTGAAGTTGGATACATTTCCATTCTCGTCGATGCCTCTCGAAAAGTACCGTGTGCCCGCGCGGAAACGGGAGCGCCTCGTAATCAGAATAAACGAGAGTGGAGTCGATTTAATGGCGGTTGCGGTTATTGACATCATTCCGAACATGATTGGCAGGATGTATGGGTTAATCTGGCTGGTGCGTTAGTGCCAAATAACTCTCTGGGGAAAATCCGGGGTGGTAGGCAAATTCAACATACGGCTGGGTGGGTGCTGGAGAGATCGATAAGATCGGACGAGATGTATCGGTTCCAGAAAAAGCGAGAGTCCGCCTGCATTTGCGTCAGTGTGCACTGTAATCGTGCTCAGAGGCGAGGTGCTTACCCTTTGCCATAATGGCAAGCTCTGGTCGGCATGAACTTGCCGTTGGAAGGTGTTGGTCAGGTCGAAGGAGTACGAGAAGTACATGGGAGCGGTTTTAAGGTGGGTGGTAAGGAGTTGCATGTAGGTATCTTCATCGGAATCCTGCGGGCCAGTTTTTGTCAATTCATCGAGGTTACATTTGTTGGTGGTGTAGACGGATGGTGGTTACGCACATGCAGCGGCTTCTCCCGCAGGGGAAGGAACTCGGTAGCTTGGATCCTATAGACGGGGTGCTCCTTGATCCTCCCAACTTGGGCGGCCTTTGTAATGACGATCAGGTACTTATCTGTGAATTCAAGAACCAAGTTAGTTAGATATATCATCAGAACGTATGCGAACTCAACTCCTGACGGACCTAATCTCAGACGGATCATCCCGAGGATACCAGCGATACTGGTGACCCTTTTTGCGCCCGTGACGGGCTTATCGCTGAGCCAGATGTGCCCGGACGGCCGGTCAACGACCAGCGTCGGGGCGGAAGGGTTGGAGGGCGAGGTGAAGGCATAGTGTGTCGACGAGGCATGGACGTTGATATCGCGATACGGGAATAGCGAGGCCATGGTGGATGTACGGATGGATATATATGTGGCCACGTATAGGCAACCGGGCTGTTCGACAGAGGTTCGAGATGGTCTCCGGAGAGATGAAGGGGCGAACAAAGGAGGACTGCGATAGAGGGCACCCGCAGAGACTCTTGGTGACCAGGAGCAGGAGGAAGGGGGCAGAAGGGGGGTGCGAGGGAGAGTGGGAGTGAGATGAGCAGACGAGAGCTGAGTGGAGCGGCGGGTGGGATGGCCGGCGGTGGTGTTGTTGATATGCGGCCTGACGAAATGGCAACACACTCCGACGTCCGCATGCCAAGCCCGCCAGATCGAACGGTCCCTTAAACACCACTCTACCCTCTCTTCGACCGGGGACTCCCACCGCTCTTAATTAACAGCTATCCCAGTCGGTGCGCCCAGGATCGCGGACTCTGGCCCGAAACTCGTCATCTCCGAATACATTTCACGCCGCGTCATCTGTTGAATTGCATTGGCCGCATCACCCTAAATGCATTCGCGCCGTAGTAGTAGCAGCAGCAGCCTGTCGACATAGCACCGAAACGGAACTTAGTACGGCACTACCCGGCACTCAGTCGCAAACCAAGCAGCAGCGGTGGGGATCCAGAAGGGATGGATCGGAAATGTCTCCTGGTCATAGGGGTCGGCCTTCTCCTTAGGCTGGTCCTGTTCACGGCCTTTCCTTCGCTTCCAACAATCCTGGCTCAGAGGGTCGAGATATCCACGCCGGTTACTTCCTACAAACGCCGTATGTCTTATACGCCGATGCTCTATGTTATATATATAATTGGCGAGAGAACGCAACCTAACACGTCCCGGTAACTGCAGTACAGGAAGGTCTTTACTTATATACGCACGGTGTATCGCCTTACGACGGTGGGGTCTTCCATCAGGTATTTGATTTCACGTCTGGAATCTAAACTATCCGCACATTCCATATTGACACATGTCCAAAGGCACCGCTATTATTGTCGCTATTCTCAATATTACCCGACTCTACCATTCTAACGAACGTCTTCTACATCCTTGCCGATCTTCTCTCCGCAGTTTCGCTTGTCCAGATCGCTTCTTCTGGTGTCTCCGCCGTCACCCCCCACCATGTCTCCCCACGAAAGGACAACCGATGGCCACCTTGGGCAATTGCTGCGGTGTATGTTTTAAACACATTTCGTCATTGGGCGTATAGAGCTTACGGTTACGTGAAACTTCAGGTTTCTATTCAATCCCTTTTCGATAGCAACATGTATCGCGCGCCCCACGATTGTATTCACCAATAGCATCATCCTACACTCCATTGCAAACGTTGTTCAGGGTAAGACTGTTATCAGTAGCACTACCTCGGATGGCTACACCATCTAATACGACCCAAATCTCTAGGAAACCGAGCTCCAGCGTTTGTTTCACTCGCCATGGCCTCGTATCTGTCGCTGTACCCAGTTCTGTTGTTCCCCCCACTCTTGCTACTCAGCTATAACTGCTCCAAAGCCGTCTCCAAGCCCTCAATTCAGGTAAGCCTAGGCTCTATCAAAAAGAGTTTTAAACACAAAAACTGACAGATACCCCAATAGGCTATCAGTGCTATC
Source organism: Dactylellina haptotyla (assembly GCA_031310005.1). Lineage (NCBI taxonomy): Eukaryota > Fungi > Ascomycota > Orbiliomycetes > Orbiliales > Orbiliaceae > Dactylellina > Dactylellina haptotyla. Next base: position 7,076,261 of record CM062379.1, on the reverse strand, counting down.
TGCACCATACCGTTTGTTACAGCCCTATTTGTCTACCTGAAGCTTTCACACGTTATCACCGACTCGTGGGAGTTCATCGCCTCAACATACGGCGTTCATTTGCTGTTGCCAGACCTCACACCTAATGTCGGACTCTGGTGGTATTTCTTTATTGAAATGTTTGACAGCTTTAGGTCATTCTTCCTCTGCCTATTCCAGCTACATTTATTCATCTATGTTCCAGGTTTATGCTTGAGGTTACGGTAAGCTCTCAACTTTCATCGCCACACGAGGCAGCTCAATTTTAACAAAATAATCATAGTAAACAACCTCTGTTCGCCTTGATCACTTTGGTTGGCATAACTTCTATATTCAAATCGTACCCAGCGATCGGAGACACATCCTTATACCTCTCCCTTCTCGCACTCTACAATCACACCTTCCCCCGTAAGCATACTTCCAACAAACCCAATCACTCTTTCCATTCATTAACCTCACTTTGGTGTACAGTCATGAGATATACCTTCTTCCTGGCAGCCGCAATTCTTTACGCCACGTTCTTAGGGCCAGCATTCTACTACCTTTGGGTATACGCCGGCAGCGGAAACGCCAACTTTTTTTACGCAATAACGCTTGTCTGGTCCATCGTAAACGCTCTCATTGTGGCAGACGCGTTATATGCCGTCCTTCGAGACGAATACGAAACAGAACGGCCAGAGTTGATTGGGAAAGACGTTGTGCAGATATAGAAAGGAGTTCCAAATGGTAGCCCAAAAAAATTCAGGTTTAGTTTTTGTATATATACGTTTAGCATTATTCATAAATCATATGCATATCTATCATCACGATCGTCATCATCAGCACCAGCATCATGGATTAAACAAACGTTCATAACGACTCCTCTGTCTCACTTGTTTGCTCTATTGTAAGTTTTAGATAAAATATGATAAGTTGGCGGCTTTACCAAGCCATTCCTCAGCACCTTCGCCTCTGGTGATATCTCATCGAGATCATACCCTTCTCTCTCATAAAACCTCCTCGCACCTTTATTACTATCAAACACCGTTAACATCGCCTTCTCCACACCGACATTATCCCCGAATGCCTCGGCCACATCGAGTAACTTCTTCCCCAACCCGAGCTTCTGGTATGACGGCACGATATCTAATTCATACGTATATATCACCTCTGCCCCTTCCTCCTCTGTAATCATAAACTCCAGAAACCCAACAAACGTCGCAGATGAATCAACATCGTCAGCACCGTTACCACTGCCACTACCACCGGCGGTTAATATGAGATACCGCATAGCAGGGTGTTTCATCTCTTCTTTCTTTTTGCGCGGATGCCAGCCTATCGATGTGGCTCGGTAAGATGCGGACATGTTTGCCTCCAAGAGATCAAAGCAATCATTGAACAGCTCATCGGGAAGACTGGAGGAAAGGTACAGCGCGATGTTATAAGTTTGGGAGGTTGACTCATTGTCCGGGGCCGAGAAGGTTAGCAACGAGCTATCTAGGAAGCGGGACTTGAGGTCTTCGAGCGGGAGGGCATTCGTTCGTTCTATCAATGTTGGTGGAGGCGGTGTGCCCGGCTGTTCCTGCTGCTCACGCCGCGAACGGGACTTCTTCGTTGTGCCGTCTTGGGAGACGGAGGCGTGACCGGATGACGCGGTTGTGGATGACATTTTGCCTGGATTGCTATCGACTTGGATGTTCAGAAATGTGCGTCTTCATATAGATTCCATAGAAAGTCCCCCCACAGCCCGCGATAGTACTTCTCCCAGCGGCATCCGTGAAGGATGGGGCTGGACCCGACTTTGCGTTGTGGACCGTTGGACATGTGTGCATTCCCATCTCGAGGGAGCTCTTGGCGCGTACAACGTGGTTCAAAAATCCAAAACTGCAACAATCCAACAATCTTCAACTCTTTTCGGCTGAAGCGGGAAAAAAAAGGGAAAATAAATTCGGCATCGTCGGTACAGATGCCATGATTGTCGCTTTTAGGAGGTTTGCCTCCAGTCGGACCAGAGGTGCGAGCGCAGCGCTTGGCTTGGATCGGGTATGTTCGATATTCACTCCCAGACGGATAAAATAAAAAATGTAGCCACGAGTTTATCCCGAGTCCACGGTATCATAACTCGGAAAACGGAGGAATTATCAAAAATGAAAAAATGAATTGACAGCTTTGCAATTGCCCCTAGTTCATTCTTCGGTCCCGCGTCCTAGGACTATGGAAGGAGATTTTGCGAACAACTCGACGTGAGTGAGCATGTGCTACGCAAAACCGGTACCTACAAAAGAAAAGAAAAAAGAATGGCTTAGCATTTCTGACAACTGGTCACAAACGTGTCTTAGGCTTCGATGATCCAGCTACCAGAAACGAAATGCGCTCTTGGGCCAGACACGAGTTCAGGCGCCATAAAGACGTGCAGGATACCGTAAGTTCTTTATCATCATGATTCTTATATATCTCCACCTCTCCAATGCACCGCAAAAAAGATACTTGCTTTTCAGCCGTTGAGAAAACGCATATCTTCAATGTAACCGTTTAAGCCTAATGCCGGTTTTCTCTATCCAACCACGAGGGAGGGGGGGTGCGCCATGTCGAAACAAACCCGTAGACACAAATTCGCTACTTGATATCGGTAAGAAAATCCCCATCGGCTCCGTAGGTATATAACTTTTTTTGTCTTATTTTTTATATATTTGCTTTCTTTGTATGGAGACCCGTTCGAACAACTGTACAGACGCACGATGACCCAAACCCCTGCATTCCGTGGCAGAAATTGCGCAAGCCAGTTTGAATCTCCGGCTTAGTCTCTGACTTCCTCTTGTTCTGATTTGCTGCTTCCCGTTTACCCAGCCTTCCAGGATCCAGAAAATGATGCAAGAACAGTCGAACTAACGCATATATCACTGTGCCTACTATATATAGCAAGGGAGGAACCAAATGGAGACCATTAGTCAGTCGGTTTACAGTGATAAAGGATAATAGACGCCCAGGCGTATGCAGCTAGGACGACACTGCAGCATGTCGTCTTGTTGAGATTGTCTAATAGTTATTGTGACGGGGCTGTCAGAGCTTATCACAAGGGAGGAGAAGTAAGAAAGGATACTTGTTGGGATCATATGGTACACTGTATATACGTCACCCTGTGCGAGGGACTTCGTGGTACAATTTTGGGGGGAGGAAGGGTGGAGTAGATTTCGAAGGTGATCCTTCTCCTTGTGCTCTCGCCGTTCAGACGCTGGTTTCACCACAGATATATAATATCGAGTCCGTACAAGCGTGGTGGTTTTCGTCTTATATATAATACACACTATAAATGCCTAGTAATCTCGATCGAACAGCGCACAGCTGGTATGACACGATATCCCGTAGGTGGAATGCAAATTGACGATCGAAAAATATCAATCTCGATTTCGGGATCCGATCTCAACATTCTTAATATATGGCATCAGCTATCGAAGAAGGATGTCCCGGGTTTTAGGTATCTTGAGGAAGGACGCACGGCGCTCGGTGAGTTGGTTAGAAGGCCCCACTAACCCGTTCTAGACCGGTATTTGTGGAACCCACCTGCTCGTAACCAGCTGTCTAACAGCTTAGATCAACTAACAGCTGGTCATGCATGCAGCTAGCAAGATAATAGTGCATTCCTAGCAGCCTGTACTGCATGATGTTAAACTTGAGAATTTGCAAACCCGTTCGTTCCGGCCCGTAAACGTCGCAACCATTGGTCGGCCTCGCCATCCTTCCCCAAGAGCGCACAAACTCCGAGGCTAGTCTTTGAATACCAACAGAGTGCTGTTGGTATCTTCTTCAGAGATCACAATGACATGGAAGTCACATCCTCTTTTTATGTTTTCTTTTCATGCATCCTGTGCAGAGAGCGCCGTGGAAAAAGAATATCGACGAACCGGTGCCGAATTCCTCCAGAAAGCCGTGGGCATGTCGCCCGAAGGACCCCCTCCCCGGGACACCGCGGTATCTGATCCCATGATGGTAGATTTTTCTATCACGGAGCGCACACATGATAGACAGATAACACAGATCAGCGCCAAATTGTCATTCGCAGAATAGTAATTTATTCCCCATCAGGAGCACAACTCCGATCAACGAGCGTCCAAGCGCACCGATTTTGACAAGACACCCAGACAGAATAAGCAAAAAAGAGGACTTCGGTACACACCGTTAGAAACAAGGCGGTCCCCAGGCCGACCTGTTTATCCACCAGTGCGCTAAACAATAGGTGCTTTGATGCCGTATAACGGTAACATCATTTTTGATTTGCCTACGAGGCGACGGCTTCGGATCATCTGTGACAGACATAGCCTCAATCGAACCGCTTCAGCGTGAATTCTGAATGGTCCCCTTCAACCTTCAAAGGTGGATGAAGCACGGTGAACCTAGTATGGTTTCCGTCTCAGAAATGGCTTCCATTCAGATCCCAGGATTTTGTAACCGATTGATACGAAAAAAACACATGAGCTCAATGGGAGAGTGAAAAAACTCCCCGTATGCCCATTTCATCCTGGGAATAATTTTGGGGGGGGTTCGTTTCGCAAAATCATGCCACCAAGGGTATGCAAGCAGAGGAGCGACGTATCTGCAAGTATGTCAAAAGTATAATATAACCTAATATGTTCTTGGACCGAGAGATACGCTATAATCGCTTGCATATCTAAACCACTAACGAGATATCTCGTCTCGCTATGCTTATTCTTCGCGAGGGTATGTTTTACCTCAAGAGCGGGGAAAAGCGTATCAGAACGTCGAAAAACTCTCCGTTTCTTGATTCAGGTTTTTTTTAAAACCACAAGCGTGGACAAACGAAAAACTAAAGGAAAAAAAGGATTACCTCGCAAAACCCATCGTTTTGCTTTTTCAAAATCCTTTTTGATGCGGGTCGAATCGAATTGAAAGACACGGGATGTCGATATTTTAGCATCGATGCAACCAAGGTTAATAGGCGAATCCGCAGCCGTTCTCACACACCATCTTGGTTGACGAAACCTGGGCTTTTTCTCCTCCTTCTCTTCTTTGATACCGTATCCTGGCTGACGACCTCCTTGAAGACAGCATCTACCTGGGAATGCCTGATGCTTACATATAAGCATGGACATCAATTTAAGATTAGATTTTACTACGGACGGGAGCCAAAAAAGTAACGCAATCGACCATCCGGTTCGTCAAAAAATCCGGCGCGGCACGAAACGGGACGTTCGTTCTCTGACAGCCGGGGTTGATGGGAGGAAAAAAAAATTTTTCTTCCTCTCAACGAAAGGCATCACCAAAAGACAAAAAGAAAAATCGAGAAACTCAAAAGATACGTTGCTGGCACGTTCCCCTTCCCTCGTCATGCATGTTAAATCGTTATGCAAAACGCCCTTTCCGTCTTTCTTGCTTTTCGAAATTCATGCATTTGCTTGACCGTGCCAGGTTAAGTTTTTTTCCTTTCTTCGGTGGCCGTGGCCTTTCTAGGTGTCTTTTGAAGAAGGTATGTTTTCTTTTTCCTGACATGTTTTTCGCTCACCTCCCTGCTGTACCTCGCCTACGAGTTCCAAGTCCCGTGATCGAGATTGCACCAGTTTCGTTGCATTGGGTTAAGTTGTTTGTCGGGTTGGCATGCAACATGCTGCAGCTCCAAATGAATTGTCGAATCAGTGTGCCCGCTCCACGCGCATCATGCACATAATTTTCAGACTTTTTCTTTGCATCATGTCGGTCGGTAAAGTGAGGAGTAATTAGGTCCACCAGGCAGGTATCATCAGCAAGTAAAAAACGCGCCTTTCTTCCCTTCCTTTTTTATTCTTTTTCTTCCTGTCAAGGTTTATCGATTTCATACTCCTCTTTTCGATTGCTCCGCTGCAGTTTTTGAGACAAGACATCACGCCATCTAGATTTTTATATAGAATTTTTACATGGGGATGCGCTGGCCAATGCACAGTCTTACAAAAAAAGCTTTACACTAAAATAGTCGTCATTGCGCGGTGGTTTAGATCCCTTTCCGAGTTGAGGAAGAATTGAGGATCAGGAAAGCATAGACGAGGTTAAAAGTCCCTCAATCGTTACATCTAGGCAGAGGTTTTCGTTGATTGCGTGGACTGCTGAAATGTATGAACGCATGGGATGGGGTTCAAACAGCCAGAAGAAAAGTTGCTAGGTTGCTGCATGCTTGATGTTCTGATAAATGCAAGAAGCAGGAATCTGCAGCTTGTCCGTCAGTCAAACACCTCACTCTGTCTTCCTTTCGGTCGGTGGGAATAGTTGGGTTGTGTTGAACCAAAATTTTCGGACGAGAAAAAGAGCCAATTGGTGGTTTTGGATAAAGAAAAATAATATGTGAAGAGGGATGTGAACCCCCTCCTTTTTATCATTCGTCATATGAGCATGAGGATGGATGGTGATGATGGTTTGTTGAGTGCTTGAGCTCACTCGGTGCGGAGTTCCTGACGAGGAAAAGAGGGGTGGTCATATGACTTTGATGCAATGCGAGCATCCATATCTTGAAGGCTAGCGGATTCCGACGGTGTGGTTACGACCACTTTGGCAATTAGCCTTCCTTCGTTCCCAAGAAGCGGCGTCGACAGTCCGTAGTTTTCTGTCTCCATAGGCATGGGTATCTGATTCGACCACCAGAGCCTTCTTTTATTTTTCTTGCTGCAGGCTTGCTCCACGCCTTTTCAGCCAAGGAGGGAAGGGCACACGGGACAGACAAGAACGCCCGTTGATTTGCATATCGGAGAGCGTGGTTCTCGCTCGCAGGGATGGCTCGAAATGCATGCAGGCTTCGTGGTCTCGTTCGGCGCTTAGTTAGAAGGGATCAATACATCCGGTTGGCTAGCTGCTCAGTGGTCATGCAAGCTCATTGCAGGCCACGCCAAGCTCTCACGAATGGTGTGCATGGGACCGGCAACACGCAGTAGCACGCAAGGCATCGAAACTCCCCGATGCCCCGGAAACCAGGGCCCTGGGGAATGTTGTCTGAAGGGGGTGCGTGCGGTTTCCCGAAGCGCCCGGAGCCAAACCACCGGGGCCGCCAAGCACAGCACGGCACCGGCACAGGATTGCACGCTTTCGCATGTTCGTTCACACGCAGTACAACAACACCATCACTTTCGAGCCAGCTGCAATGAAACACTCATCTCACTGCAAATTGGTTTAAATTGATCGTTAGATGTGATTGAAGGCTGAAGCCGAAGTAGTGATCCGGCCAATGAGAAGCCCAATGGCATCTGGCGTTCGCACGTCCCGATCGATGTTCAATGGCATCATTGTGAGGAATGAAACGTGCTAACAGCCATGGGGTCTGCCATCGGGAGCACTTCCGGTGATTGAAGCCTTACCGGATTCTCCTTAGCAGCAGCAAGCATTTAAAGTCAGCATCCTGGTAGACTTTGGGTCAGCTTAATCACAACAGGGGCACGTTTCTCGCGACGAGAAGAAAGAAACCTGAGAAACCATCAAACTAGCTGCGTTATTGTTTCGCCCTATTTTGGTACGGAATTGCGGAGGGCCGTGGAGGACGTGGACGTGGTTTGACGATGCTGTTGGTGGTGCTCCCGCTTCTCAGAGCAATAGCCCTACAACGACGACCATCCTCACGCATCGCTTGTTTCCGAGTCTCAGACGTCGGCCCCATCAGCAACGTGGGACTATTGGCTTCCCGGCGGTCATCTGCAGGACTCTTACGGCGGGTATTATCATCAGCAGAGCGTCGGCTACGGCAGCAAGAATGACGGGCAGAGGAGGAACAGGAGCGGCAGCTGGAGGGAGAGAAGGGGCAGCAGGTCGGCGAAAGCGCGCGAGAACGCAGACCGAAGCACATGATCATCAGACGACCGCGACGACCGCACCAACACGCCGCAGCCAGCGGACGAAGCTGAACAACACAACATCCTCCACGGCTGAGGGCGATATACCAGCCATCCTGCCCGCTGGAGATGCCGACGAGGGCCCAGCCATCGTCGTCCCTCAACCCGTGGCAACAGCAACCAACAAGAAAGCTAAAGCTCCGGCGAAGGCTAAGCCAAAGCCGGCGAAGACTGAGGATGCGCTAAAAGAGGAGGACCAGAGCCCAAGCTCCACTTCAGCTACTAAACAAGCAATCGAGGCAGAAAATCCTTACCAAGCACGAGACACGAGTGGGTTCTGGCTCATGAAATCCGAGCCGGATGCTTTCAGCTTCGAAGACCTTTGCAAGCACGACGGTCCGGCGGGCTGGGATGGTGTCAGAAACCACGTTGCGAAGGTACGTCCTGCCTTGTCTCGCATTTCCAGCTAAAAATACGCGTCTTTCTTCTTTTGTCACGAACCCAATATCCACCCCTTTCTTGAAGCAGTAATAGCACGGTTTTCGTCCATTTTAGCTTTTGAGCTAGAGATATCGCAATTTGCCAGTGCGTCGGCGCTGGTAAAGAGGCCCGCAAGGCGATGCTCCATAATGGCCATGTGGTGACCTTAGCGAGATTGTACCCTTTTAGCCGTGATGAACAATGGTTGAGATGATTGCGAGCTTCGCAGGAAAACAAAAACTTTTTTTCGATGGAGTAACAAAAACACCAGATAAATGGAATATTGACGTTATCTATGGGCTTGCAGAATCATCTTAGATCCATGAAAGTGGGAGACAAAGCATTCTTCTATCATTCGAACTGCAAAGAACCTGGCATTGTAGGGTTGATGGAGATTACCCGTGATGCTTCGATCGATGGTAATGTTGCATCCCTCACCAACCCCCTTGAACGAGAGTATATTCTGCGGGCTATGGTTAGTCCATGGGACGCCGACAAGCTGGGTACTGGCGTGTCGAGTTTTTGTCGATATCGAACCTTCGAGCAGCTTAATACTGTTTTAATATCAATGCGTATTAATTTTGCAAGGACCTGACATGGATTGCTGGTTGATTATTTTCAGAGACCCAATTTGACCCCAAAGCCAAATATTACGATGCAAAGGCAGCCAAATCGAACCCCAGATGGTACCTTGTACATTGCAGGTATGTGATAACAGCCATCTCCCAGTACGAAGAAGGGGCGGGATAGGAAGAGTCCCACATCCCACGTCCCGCGCTCTACACACCCTCATCTCTGGGTTCGCTTTTGGACATTCGGAATACCCGACTAATGGATTTGCCTGATGTCATGCATGATAAACTTTAGTCCCATCCGGAAGCTCGGACGTCAAATTGGTCTGGCGGAACTGAGGACACATTCCGGTGATGGCGGTGAGCTCAAAGAAATGGCACTCTTCCGTCAAACTAGGTTGTCTGTCAGTCCGGTGAGTGCAGCAGAATTCAAATTTATCCTGGGCTTGGAAGAGGAGCCCGAGGGAAAGGATACGGATTAAAAGGAAAACTTGGTTCGGTTCGGGGAAGTTTGGTTGCCTGTCCGGTCAGCATGGTAATAAAAATCCAAATCTTAATAAAATTGAGTGAATTCGCGCTGCACCTTGCACTTTCCTGGTCCGTGGGTTTAGGCCGTCTCAGTCGTCATTTCCTGACCCCGCTTTCTGGTTCGACTATCAATTAGTGTAGTGCCCCATCTTTTTTTTTCAACAGCCCATTTCCAGCAGAGACTGTTTTGGGGGATAAAGCGGCATTTATTTTCAATTTGGAAACTCAATTTTCAGGCTCATTTCCATGCCCTCGTCGCTCGGGATATGTGAGAAGGTAGTAACCTGTGCTTCGGTTAGTTTTCTTTTTGGTTTTTGGCGGGATGGGGGTGGATATTTTGGTATCCATCAATGCGGAGTGGAGCAAGATTCTGGGAATTTGGCTCATTACCAACCCAGTCTCGCGGAACCAACCCGTTTCCTATTCAGTCCAAGCTCATTGCTTCCCTGCCCCGGGACCGTGGGCCGGCATCACTTATCGCATTTTTACCCACGTATAAACCCCCAAGCAACACGCAATTCATGCACCCTTGGGGGGAAAGATATCACGCACCTTTCACCACCCTGAGGAAAAGTGCTCAAGATTCTCCACCCAGCCATTCGTCCCCAATCTTCTGTGGGTGCGTGGTGCTGGAGTCTAAATACGAGGCGATGGCTTTAACGTTGGGCACACATACACATATCGAGTGGCGGTGGGTTTTCTTGGGAAGGTGATACTCTAAAAACGCCAGACCGTTATCATAGTTGGCGGTCAAACCCAGCACGAAGGCGCCTTTGACGATGGGGGACGGTTGGCTGGGTCCCTAGTTAGCCAGGGGCCGGACGGCGTGAAATGCAACACCACGTTTTGCGTTGCGCTTCATGACAGTGACAGGCTCTCTCGCACCTCTGACGAAAGACCAACTCCTGCCCGCAAATGCGCGGTCCGTCCGTCATATTGGCACTCACGCGGTGTGTGAGTGTCTTGCGGGCTTTTTTCTGCATTTCATGAACGGACGGCTGTAAGAGTTTCGTTAACCGCAGAGAGAAACCAAAAAAAGCGGCCGGCCAACGGACTCGGCCGCTTTTCGCTGCGCAATGCACCGTTTACCCTTCCCGCTCATTACGACGGACACCCTCGAAGAGAGAAAAAAAAAAGAGTTTGAAGGCGGCGTGCTGCAAAATAGCAAAAGAAACGAACAGAGAGGTCCCAATACCAAGACATTTCCCACTTTAGCTCCGTGCCGATTGATGGTTAAAAGAGGAGACGGAAGTTTGAACGTATCGCTGGGATCCTTTAGCAATTTACCTGATTGTCGGGTTCCATGATACACTTTCTGGGTAAAGCGTGTCGTAAGCCTCTTTCCCAAACGAGTCTAACCCAACAATAAACCCGCCAAAAACACCACACACTCTTCAACACCCCCAGACGATTTTTTCACACATGCAACCCGCGAAACATCGGCTTTCGCTACCGCTTCCCATCCAGTAGGAAGCGAAGAACCGACCGTGCCAGAACCAGGCGGTGATTGAATTCAGAAGGTGAAGAATCAGAAGCTAAAATTTTTCGTTATTGTTTTTTTTTTCTCTTCCCTTTCCTGCTACCTCCTCTCTTTCCACTATCACCATTCCTCGCCTTTTTACCCCGCTTTATCTGCTGATCCGAAGCAAACGAAGATTAAAAAGGTTTCACTTGAGCCCTTGACGATTTCCTGATAACTCTAATACTTCAGCTGTATAGGAAATTGTTTCCATTCGCTACTTTAAGAAGCTCGCTGCGGCGACAGGGCGATGTGCAGCGATTGGATCGTGGGATAATATACCCTTCCCTTAAGTCATCGCACTAGCAGGTGTCTGGTCTCCGGCCCACATTTTTGGGTTGAACAAACGATTCAAGCCTCCCTTCCCACCCCGTGAGAAAAGCCATTTGGCTTGGCTCCGTGTAAACCGGAAACTGAATGATACGTCGCTGTACGGAGCGATATTTGCTGTGTTTCTCGTACTTGGATCTACCATTTTCAGCTGAAGAATTTCAAGCTTTTTGGAGTTTATGTAAAATAAATGCGAATACAAAATTAGAAAATCGAGAACGCCATACCGACATCACGCGCTTTCCAGTATTTGTAAAGTGTCGAAAAATCACCGTCGAAGCATCCCAGCCACATCGTGCTTCTTCCGATTTTTTCCCACTCTTTTTCCAAAAAGCTGCCGACAAGAGGAAAAAAAAAAAACAAAAGACAAAATCCCACGCTGGTGGAAACCTAGACATCCCATTAGTGGACCCACTTAACATTCGCAACACTGGAAAAGAACCCGGGACCCGAACAGAAGGATAATCCCAAGAAAAGCAGACGCGGGAGGAAACAAAAAAAAAAAAAAAAAAAGCTCTCTCGCAACAAAGACAGAAAGAAGAAAAAAACAGAAACCTCGTCGGCGTGGGTAGAGGCGAAAGTTTCTCTCCTAATACTCCATCTACGGAAGGTAGTGACTGCAATGGGTTTCCCATGCCTGAAGGCGTGGGGAGCACACAGAAAAGTCTTCGAGTCCCTCCACCAGGTCACTTTCTCCAAAAGTTAGGGTCATATTGTAAGGGGGGTGAACACCCCAGTGAAGTACCAGATACATCGCCAACAGGAAGGAGGTGAAAGGTGTGTGCGATTCTGCATTTTGCAGACACATGAGAGTCTGGATCGGGTCTTGCCTACCCGTCAAAATCGATGGGGAGGCTAAAGGCAAGTGTCGCCGAGACTGCGCAGCTGTAGATAGACTGTGGGTTCCCGAATAATGTGCATCTCTTATGCATTCCGACCCTTTTTCTTTTTTGCCTTGAGGGAATTTCGACCGTCGATAGGCGTGTAGATAGTGGGGATTCTCGACTTGCCCCGAGCTTTTCTTTGCTATTTTATTTTCGTAGACAATATATATATTAACATTGTGAAGTGATGTGTACTATTTCCGTCGATGTCGAATTATGAGACAAATGACAGCCACCGTTAATAGCTCAGGAGACCGTCGGAAAGGGGCGCTATGAATCGTTAACTTAGCCAGTGCTTTAAGACGGTCGTCCATCGATAGAGGCGAAAATGGACAATGGTGCAATCATGGGTTCAGCCCCTATCATCTACATGGTGCCTTGCAGCGTCTTCGATCCATGATGCTTGCTTAGCCAGCAAACCAATATGCAGGTTTCAGTTCAGCCATCGTGGAATGTAAAATCATGGTTCTAGTCAAAGTTATGTCACAGCTTTTTAGCTTGTTTGAACTGTGTATGGATTCTGAATCGTCTACACACCCTTGGTGCTAGCATTGCTGGGGTAAGAAATTTATTTGCTAAAATACAACACGGTTGCTACCATAACAGGCAACTTTCGCAGTCTGGTTGAAAAAATAAAATAAAAAAGATAGTAGTAGACAGGCGAGTGTTGGTACCACTCCAACTATAGTAGAAGGGAAAAGATATGGATGTTGTACGGTGACATAAGGAAATAGAGAGATAGTGGTAAAGAGAGAAGATAGTTAGGCAGTTTAAGGTAAATTTGGTAAGAAATAATACATCTTTGAGAAGTGTGGAACACTTTTGTGTCCAGGTAAAAATGAGAAGCCAACAACGAGAAGCAACAAATAACTTGAACAAGTCAAAAAGAAAAAACCGCCCTATCGCCAAAATATATGTTGGAAGTTCATCTAGAAGTAACGCCAGTTACAACGCACAAAAATAACAGTCCCTTGAATGTAATGTTAGTTTATCGCAGCTCCGATAACGTCGACAGAACAAATTGAAACGCATCCAAGAGAAGGAGCATGATTTGATCCATGGCGAACCAGCGCTACTGTTTAGAGAGTATCGATTGCTGGAAAAAAAACTTTTTTTTAAACAAGATTTGACCTTTGAGTAATTCGAAGATAAAAGCAGAACACCAGACCAACGCCCAAGAAACAAAAATACTCTGTAAAAAGACAAATAAGAAATGAACCAAAAGATAAAAAAAATTACGGTCTCAAAGGATCGAAAAGAACAAATATTCGGATACTCTGTGTGCTCGAGGACTTTTATTTTCGTTTGCCTGCGGGGCTGAACATGTTTTTTTTTCTAATGATAACTTTTTGACGGCGAATCCGATCTGTTTATATCCGAAAGAGCGTGATAAATGAGCAGTAAATCATTCGTTGGTAATCGTAGATGGTCTAACGGGTGCCCCATTCGGTCTTGATCTGGTCCCGGCCATTAAGATGTTCCGGAATCGGCTGCGGTCGGGGGTGATGAAGGGAGCCATTGCGAGATTTGATGATGTAAGGCTCCAAAGGTCGGTCGGGTCCCTCAGAGCCCACTGGCACGCCGCCAGGGTAAACTTGACCGGCGGAGTAAGCTCTGCCAACCCTTCGGCCTTCTGTGGAGAGTGTTCGGCCAAGAGGAATCCCAGGGCTGCCTATTGCCTCTTCTCCTCTTACGTGGGCGTATGCTGGAGATGTATATGGCCCTTCGTTCATGACATGTTGCTGGTTCGCTCTTGCCATGGTTCTTGGGGATAGTTGAAGGCCATGATTGTTGTGTCGGGATGCATTCGCTTGACCATTGTTTGCCAAGGATGTCGAGATGGTGTTGGGCAAAGGAGTTCCGGCGTATCTCATGGCCAAGTTGCGATAATGATCTCTCTCCTCTTCCACGACTTTAAGACGAGTCTCCAACTCTACGATCCTCGAGCTCATCTCCCTTTCCCGTTCCTTGCGTCTTTGTCTGAAGCGAGCAGAGGCACCAGCATTTCGCTTCCTCTTCTCATCTGCCAACTTTGAAGCAGCTGTGGTATCAACCGGGATGGTCAATCCCTCCAACGATGGTATATGCAGACTAGCATATGATGGTTGGCTGAGTGAATGCATCATTGGCGATGCAGAGTGACCTTCGTGGAAGGGTGGATTCATGGGATAGACAGGGCTGTTCTGTCCGTGTCCGTATCCTTGTGAGAGAGATTGCGGTGGCCCTCTTGAAAACGGCGAAGTGCCAGGAGAGGTAGCCATGGAGGGTTGAACATGATGCGGTTGCCCATTGATAGGTGGGAAAGGGAAGCCACCCTGCTGTTGCATAGTTGCTGGAGATGCTAGAGTTGCTGAGTGACGAGGCGGGGTTCCAATGGCGGAGTTTGGAGGCTGATGGGGTTCAATCATTGGAAGAGGACCATCTCTCTGCTTGCTGGAAGGAGGAACTGGCTGTTTGATATTCCTCGGGAAAGTACCATAGCTGGAATTGTCTCTCATCTTTGAACCGTCGTACCTATCGGTAGGTGATGGAGGAAGAGATCTGGTAAACGGAGGCTGCTGAGGAGTATTCGATATTCTCTGAGGGGTATCAAGCTCAGCCTCGTCCGCATTACGGCGCCGAGGATTGGGGCCGTTCCCCATATCACTTTTGATCGGGGTGGGATTGAGCATTTTGCTAACATCTAGTGCTCTGGAACCACGCTGTTCCGGGCTAGGTGCTGTCGAGGAGAGGGCCGACATCTCAGAGCCTTGAGAGTGTGGCATGGCTCCGTAGGCGTGTGATTTCTGGAGGTGATCATTTCTGGCGGACACCTGCCCGAAGTGCTTGTAATCTTCATGCTGCCTGTCGCTCCTGTCGCTACTGTCGCTACTGTCACTGCTGGACGCAGGTGAGTGAGGTGGGTATGCATGCGACATAGAGCTTGTGTCCCTTAGCGGTATGGCATGGAATTGCCTAGGCCACCGGACACATTGACGGCTGTCTTCCTCCTCACGGTTACCAAGCAGAGATGGCGACCTACTGCGAGGAGGAGGGGACAAAGGGTACTGGGAGATTACAGAAGCCAAACCCGCGACTTTTTAAAGGAACCCGTCAGAACAGTTTCGTATACAACCAGGGTTTGGGGTTTGGTTGTGGTGTTGTCGCTTGGGAGGTCGTCCACGGGTTGGGCAGGAAGGACAGGCGAAGGCTCTCAATGCAAAAGTGGGAACCAGGCAGGTCAACTGGGGAAATGGCGAGCGCAGTAAGGAAGGTCCGAATTTTCAGGCGTAAGTATTCGGCTTTCCTGTTATCAAGCTTCTTCGACTGATTTGCAATGAGGCGAACTGCGACTTAAGAGCAAACACACTGTTTTCCCGTGCAAGCGAAACGGGGGGCAGGAACAAAGAGTGGTTTGCGCGAGATGTGGATGGATGGTCGAGAATGGGATTGATGTATATGTATGAAATGCAGATAGATCTTCTTTCGGCGAACAGTCTCGAGACGAACGAGGACTTTGACGAAAAAGAAGATATCGAATATATAATATTTTTCTCTCTTTTCGAAGTGTACTCTCTAAGGAACAAGAAAGGCAAACAAAAAAATGAAGAGGAGTGCTCTACGGAAACAAGTTGACGGTTTGTGAAGTGTGGGACACCACTGGCTATATGTTGCGCGGGCAGGCCTCTGGACCTTGGTGAGCGAGCACATACCGCACAACTCTGTGAGCTGGGTGAGTGGCCGATTTCTTTGCCAATGGTGAGCATGGGGTGCCATTTTTTCCTGGTGTGAGTGACGGGGGTCTGAACTAGTGCGAGATACCTGCGATACTTGCTGATGCAGGAGGGTCTGGTTGGTACGAATTGGTGTCCGGCTGGTACTTGGATACTTCCTTTTTCCAGTGAACCTGGTCACCCTTCCGCCTGGTGCTTTTTTCTCTCGTCCACAGGGGATGATATGATATATTTGCGAGCAGGGTTCCCATCCGGGCGGCCTCGTCCTGGTTGCAATCCTCGACTCGCGCGGCGTGTGGTGGGTCTCAGCGTCGAGCGGGCTGTGTGTGGCCTTGACCAACGCTCAACCCGTCCCGACCGATCCCTTACCGGGGAGCCAGCCCCGTGCCCGGGGTCGCAAAGGGGCCGCACAAGGCCTCGAGACTCGCCCCAGACAACACGAACAACACTGGCTTCAGGGATGCCTTGAACATCTGGTGCACTGCACTGGGGGGATCCGACTCGGGAAATGAATTAGTCTGATTTTGGAAGTATTTTCTTAAACAAATAATACACACGGAGGCAAGAAACAGAAGAAAGAAGAAAAGTGTCTGGACGAAAGCTCAGGCGAGTTCAGCACGCTAGAGTTGGAGAAGGCATCCTTCCCCCCCCCAAGGATGCCCTTCTTGCCGTCGTCCCCGAAAGACTAACCTTTCTTCGACTCGAAAGTCAACCTCGAGTTTCGCGGCTGGTGCGAGACTCCCCATCGGTCCTGCCTTTGGCGGTTCAGCTTGTAACAGCGGATCCAGGCTACCCAGCCGATACACTTTGATACCCATTCACGCCCACGTCCTGGAAGGCGATAAAGTTGTAGACGAAAAAGTTACCATGGCAGAAGAAACGAGGAAGCCACTAATCAACTAGCCGGCGCGGAAACGGGTTGTTAAACAAGCGGTTTCGCAACGTGGGATGTCCCAACTCCTGTGGCCCTCATCCAAGGGCATTGCGATCGGTTCTGGGGGCGTGCGAGAATGATGAAGTTTTTCGTACGGGGATACGAGATTACTTTTTCCTGCTGAGCTGCGATCATGAGAGCATCTCTCTGTTCTGCTCATGCTTGTCATTTCCCTCATCTATAGGGTGTACTCCAGAGACTTTATTATCAATTCGGAAATGTGGAGACAGGGTATATTCTAACCACTTTATGTAAAGTCCTCGCCTTTGGATATCAAAATGGGGAAGTAATAACCATTTCATAGATAAAACAACCTGTTGTCTTGGAGCACTGTCGACGGGTTTACCTCAAAGTATCATAGTGCTCCTTTTCCCTGCATCCCTAGACTAGATTTCCCCAACTTGAACTCCACTGGCCTACAAAGTATGACATCTTCAAGGGGGGATCTTTGACTTTAACTTGTGGGACAAGATAATGATGCCAAAATGTGACGATTAGGTTATAGGATGGGCATATGATAGCACGCTCATTCTATGAAAATCCTGCCGCACTATCAGTCAAGAAATCAATGTACCAGATGGTGATCATTGCTGCCGGTAGAACTGGGGATTGTGAAAGGGAACAAGAATACGATAGTCGTGATGGGGAAACCAGCAGGCATAATGCGAGGTGCCGGTGAAGGCGTGCATTCCGAGTACCTACCAAAAGCCCCCAAAAAGAGATCTTGCAGTTCCCCGAATTACATCCTTGCTAACGCCTCAAAATCTGACACATAGCCAGTAGCATCACGCTCGGGAGCGTTGTGTGCAGAAAAGTGGGCTCCCAGCTTGCATGGGAATTTGATGCAAAGTGCGTCTTTCGCTGTCAAGCACGCACGCCCAAACCAGCATTGTTTGACGAGAGCAAGTTCGACTTAAATTACTAAATAATCTGTCTGTTATTATCTCTTCCTCATTTCGCCCAGGATAATAGCAACATTTCGTGGGGGGTGAGTTGGTTCTTTCGTGATCTCGCTTTGCGTCCCATTTACCTGAGTTTTGGTTCGCTGACGTTTTTTTTTTTTTTTTTTTGGCACTGTTCACATTTATTTCGGGCGTGTGGCACCAGCAACATGGTATACGCGAGCACCGGAGCCCATCGATTAGACCACCCGCCTCTACCCAGATTCCCGGTAACTACTCTCACAGGAAAACCTCTTCGTTTCTGCCTGACGGGTATCCTTATGCCACCCGAATTTCTTCCTGAAAAGTACAGTTCTGATTCCATATCTTTGATTTCACATGTAGAACGCTCAACACCGATGCTGAGTTGTAGAAGTCCAACATTGCCCTCAGCCCACGGGTACACCCCCAAAAAAAGAACAACCCCCTATTCGGGACTCTTGTGAAGCTTGTGGTGCAGAATCATTCCTCTTGCCCCTCCCCTCCGGCCCCACCCTTGAGAGATCTCCACATCTCATAGATCCGATGTCCTTAGGGACTCGATATTGAGCAAAAACGCCATCTCTGAACTCTCAAATTATGATTTCAGAAACCATGTTCGGACCCGATACTCTGGAAATTACACCCTTGTGGCAGCGCCCCATAAGTGCTTGAAGCGTTTTGGAATTTTGGGGGGCTCGGGGTAATCATGGAGCGAAGGCAGCAAAATGATCCCCACCTTTTCGACACATATAGATTAACAATATCATTGTTCACATCAATTGCAAATCCAAGATTAAATAAGAGAAGGGACAAGACTGAAATTGAATATACCGTGTTGCCGCTAACCAAGCTGGTTCCGTATTTTGGATTTCATGCATGACCGATGCACCGGGACCAACCTACCAGCTTCCGGAACCCACAGACTGCTCTGGACAATCTATTTTGTTCTGTTCTTAGACATATATTGCATCCAGTGCTAAGTATATTTCAACCAGTATTCTGGTGATTTCCTTTGAGGATAGAGAGATTTGATCCACCTCAGCGGGGTCGGTCCTCATGATCATTATTTTATCCCTTTTCTTGGGAGGATCCCGACGTTCCGGTTTCCCCTCACTTCATCACCCTCAGCCGTTCGTTTCTTTTTTATCGGGCGGGGATACCAAAGAAGTCGAAATTTGTAAAGTGTGAAAACGGGCGATAGCTAACATGTTTGGGAAAGGGGTGAAAACAGTGAGCGGGACGGCAGATGTTTCTGATGAGGCCACTGTTCACTAACGTCATCTAGTCCCAAGTGACCCCGGTGATTTTGCGAGATGATCGTGACGGCTATTTGGTTTTGCTCGTTTCCCAGCACCCACACTGACGGGTCTCCTCCCGATAGTCTGTTTTTGCACTCATGATATCGCATGATCTCGACGCTGACAACCCACAGACTTTAATCGGCAGCGTACTAAGCCTGCCAATAGTGAATTTTCTTGATGAGCCACCGAAAAGCCCGCAGACGGGATTTTAGATGGTTTCGATGTTGGGGTGTTTTCCATTTCATCCGATATATTCTTCCCTGCCCCTTTGGAAGATAACAACCCTTGTTTCGGTTTTATTTGACGTCATCGGCGAGGTTTGGCTGGAAGACCAAAAGGAAAGAAACCAGCGGTCTAACCCGACATCGAGGGCACGGAAAAAAGCAGAGATAACATGAGCACGCTCGAATGTGAATTATTGCATAATGTGAGGGGATTCAGGGTCATTCCCAACGGCTGTTGCATAGTGCAGACCACAGTCACTCTCAAGACAACAAGGTCAAGGGGTCAGGATACTCGCCAAGGTAGTTGCAATTTGGGAATCCTACGATACAAAGCGGGAGGGGTAACTGTGCACAATAATGATCCGTATCAATATCAACGAAGCAAGAAAAAATGAATAAGGAATAATGAATAATATCACCAGTGGTGTGCTATAATACTTCTGGCTTCGGCGGGGCGCGCCTTCGTTTCGTTTGGGATCCATCTGCAAAAGAAAGCCATGGTAAAAAGAACTTTGGTAACCCCCAAGATAAATCATGCGGATGCTGCAGTCAACGAATCGTCCTGAGCCAATACCTGTCACAGTTGCAGTAATCATGCCATCTGCCTGATCAGAAAATTCACCAGGAACCGAACACAAACCAGGTTTCCAGTTCACAAGAAAGTCCGGGAGACAAACAAGCCTGAGCGGGGTGTGACGAACTCGCAACGTGTGTACCACCGTTCGTGTCTTATTTTTGTTTTCAAAAAGGGTATCTGAAGAACCTGGCGACGTTTTGTTTTTCTGTGTTTGTTGTGTACAACAAGCGAATGTCGTCAATTCTTGTTCTCTCCTGTACCCGTTCGCTGAGGCGGAACAGTGGGTAAGGGATGGAAAAAAAAGCCATAGCCATGCAGATTACCTGCATGTTGGAAATCTCAAGCGAGGGCACCGCAAAACGCTTCTACCCGAAAACTTTGTTGTTTTTTGGTGCCTCGTACGGTTTACGATGTCGCTAATTATTCAATTTGATAAGCTAGCAAGCCCTTCCCAGGACCTGTGTACTTGGTTACATCCACCAGCAAACCAAGGCAGCCGTACCATCCGTCTTTTACAAATGGAAACAACAAGACAGATACTCCAAGCGCAAGCTATGGTAGATGAGAACGGGTCAGGGTAGAAAACAAGTACTTTGTAATTGATTGTCTCTTTCCCAATACCCATGCATTGTAACATTGAATGTAGTTGGTAAAACGAACTTATCAAAATACAATAAAATACGCCAAGTAGGAACGACAATGCCGATATCAGGGAGTCCTAGCTCCCGGAACTTGCGCGAAGTGGAGATATCGAAAAACAAAACTACGGACGTGGATGGGTTGACCGCGAACCTAAACACGGGCATGCAGTTTACCTTTTTTCGCGGACCGTGCCTCAAACCCAAAAGCAGACGGCTTCACTTGGACATTTCTCCACCGAACTAATATGGCGAAATTTGAAAGTCATCAATGTGAAATCCTTTCGCATTGCGATAGCCTAGCTCGCATGCAGTCGACAATCACAATGAGTCTAACTTATGCCAAATTGTGACTAGAGCACCGCCTTGCCAGAAGCAACAAGAAAAAGAGGCCAGGTGTACCGCCCCACCCCGGGCTGGGGTGTTAAAAATGGCAGCCACAGGGCACCAGCCAAGGGTACAGGGGGAGGGTAAGCGTAAGCAAAAGAAAGCCTCAAGGGTAGAAGCAGCAACGCCCAGGTTCCGCCCCATAAACTCATTTAGGGAGACAATCCCACCAGTCGGTGGTTTAAGAGATAAATTCAGCAGGTTGTGGGACAAATAAGGATATCGACGACAGGGAATCAGATATCGTACGATAAACCAGTATGTAGTATTTATTAATACCGTCTAATATATCCAACATTTGTTTTATCCAAGTGCATGGTGAAACGCGTTGGTCTATGGTGAGCCTAGATTTTTATTTTTCCTTTTCACTTTATCAAATTGTGGAACTCGATGCGAACGCGGGATGCAGCCATGCAAGTAGTTCAAAGTTCTAGATCCGCGTCACATTTTTTTGTGGTTGTGTTGATCGATCGAAATCAAGGCCAAAGCCGAGGGTTACCGTCCCTTCTTGAGAATCTGTATCACATTTAAGGGAGAGAGAGAAACGGGTCTACTTCAAGTGAGATATTCTTGGCGTATCATCGAAGAGTTGCATTTGTTGGCCGTTAATTGGTTTAGAAGTAAATTGTTTTAGGGCGAGATAAGTCATGGTGGGTACATTGTGGAAAGTAAAACAATCACAACCTGCACCGGAACATCTTCCGGCCAAACAAAGAGGGAGCCAGAACTTTTTGGTCTCAGAAAGCATAGAAAGCCACCTGCATATTATATCATGCAGAGGCATATAAGTTTGACGCATTAAGAGAAATCTGGATCCGACAGAGATCACTTCCTGTTTCCGAGGTTGACGTGAACTGCCTTCGCTTGCGTATACGCCTGGAGAGCATACTCTCCCAACTCTCTGCCGATACCTGATGATACAATGCGAGTGGTTAGTGGTACGCCGTTGAAAACGGTGCTATCCAAAACGATGCTAAAGTGATCGACATGGGGCGATTTTCGATAACTTACCAGATTGCTTGACACCCCCAAAGGGGATGCCGAAGTGGGAATCGTTGGAACTGTTGATCCAGACCATTCCAGCTTCTAATTTCGCAGCTACCTTGTGGGCACGTTCGATGTCCCTGGTGAACACAGCCGCTCCCAGCCCGTACGTGGTATCATTTGCTCTATCAACCACTTCCTGCTCTGTTTTGAAACTTGAGAGACAGACGAACGGGCCAAAAATCTCTTCACGGGATATAGTCATGTGGTCCTCCACATTAGCAAAAACCGTGGGTTGGATGAAGTATCCTTTGTCACCGTGCTTCTTTCCACCTAAAACCAATTTTGCTCCCTCGGAGAGACCGGTTTCAACATATCCTAATATCTTGTCATACTGAATCTTTGATACCTGCGGGCCCTGGAAAGTTTTTTCCTCGAACGGGTCTCCAACAACGTTGACCTATCAGACCGTTAAGTATAAGCGTTTCAAAAGCCCTTCGGAAATCAGCAGAGCGACGGCGTGGTATTCGTACCTCAGCTACGTATTTCTTGAACTCTTCGAGGAATTTATCGTATATGCTCTCCTGCACATAGACCCTCGAGGTTGCAGTGCAGACCTGTCCCATGTTGCTCATGATACCAGAATGAGTCCATTTGACGGCTTGGTCCAGTTCGGCGTCTTCGAAGATGATGTTAGGGCTCTTTCCTCCCGTTTCGAGGGTACTGCATTCCTCAATATATTAGCAAAGGCCTGAGCTACAAGACGTCAACCCCTCGTCGATGCGTTTCACCAACATATTTTTCAAATTCACCGCCGCCATCTTCATGATTTGCTTCCCTGTGAATGTGGAACCAGTAAAGGCAATCTACGATACACAGCGTTAATAGATCGGAATTCCGTTATCGCCAAGCGGAAGGGAATCGTGATTCTTGCAGGAACCTTATGGGATCACGGACCTTATCCACACCCAGATGTTGCACAAGTGCTGCTCCGGCGGTTTTGCCGTAGCCAGTGAGAATGTTGACAACGCCTGGTGGGAAACCAGCCTCGTTGATGAGATTGCCCAGGTACAGGACAGATAACGGCGTCTGTTCCGCAGATTTCATCACGACGACATTACCGGTAGCAAGAGCTGGTCCGAGCTTCCAGGCAGCCATCAGGAGAGGATAGTTCCATCTTTGTCAGTATTAGTAAGTCTGCATTCCTATAATAAAATGCAAGTTTCGACGGGCGAAATTGAACGATAAGCTTACGGGATCACCTAGTAATTCACGGTTAGCCACATATGCGATGTTGATTTTCCACATCGCCGGGTCGAAACACACCTGAGCACACACTCCAATGGGCTCCTGCCTCACGTAGGCGAACTTCTGAGGAGATGTATCAATGGTCCTGCCGTATATTTTGTCTGCCCAGCCAGCGTAATGCCTGTCGCACACCAGTTAGCACGGCATCAAACAAACATAGATCAGCAGCGTCAAGGATGTTTTTTTTTGTTAGTGGGAACTGTGGATTCATATTTTCCCTTGTTAATTACCTAAATACGTTAATGCATTCCGAGACATCATCTCCGAGAGCCACGGAGTATGGCTTGCCGTTATCCATTGTTTCGATAGTTGCAAGAATCTTTGCGTCACGTTCCATCAACTCGGCGAGTTTGTACAACAGTCTGCCTCGCTCGATAGTCTCGATGTCTGACCAACTCGAGTGCTTGAAAGCTGCTCTAGCTGCAGCGACTGCGATGTCGACATCAGCCTCTTCAGCAGCGTACACTTTGCAAATCTCTTCCTCGGTGCTTTAAAAAAAGCGGTCAGATTGATATTCGAACCAGCATTCCCAAATATATTTTCTCAGAAACGTAAGAACTCACGCCGGGTTTGTCGTTTCCAGCATATTGCCGGCTTTTGACTTGACAAACTCGCCTCCGATATATAATCCAATCGGCTGTTTGTAGGTCAACCCATTGGGCGCCTTGATTTCCTGTACCAAGGATGAGGCCATTGTGGAATATAGTCGGTGGTGATTGTTGTTTTGTGGGGATTTACGGAACAAAGGGGTCCTGAAACTTGTGTTTGGGATGACAGAGATATATAACTGTTGCAGTTGTGGAGTTCCGCTGCACAAGTTCGAAGGAACGAGCTTTCGATTCCGTACCCGGATGTTCTGATTACTCAGTGCTCGGTGCCGGTGCGTATGTATCGACTTGCGACTGATACTGTTCAAGACGGTGCGATTCATATATTCCAGTGCAGAGTACTTTACTAAGTACTTAGTTTACCGTGTTTTCCCAATGGTACCGTCACAGACTGACAGCCAATGATAGCCGTTTGTAAGCTTTCATGCACGGGGCCTGCCAGCTGCCGCTCTCAAACAACCCTTCGTCAAGTGGGGGTGACAAACTCGTTGGACAATGTTATCTTCGGGAGCTCGTTATCGATAGCCGTTTGCAGCAACAGCAGCCTCGATTGTGCGAATAGGAGATGTCCGGCCAGCTGCTGTGCAGGAGGCCCAATATACGTACGTACGGAAACGTTTAGGTAAGAAGTCACCGCGTGGGATTTTAGCTTAGCTTCGACGCACGCAGAGTTAGTTCACTCAACTCGCCCAGGGACGACATGTCAACACATCGCCGGCGAGGCCCTCACGTGGGCGGAGCCGCAGCCTCACACAACTACCTCCACCGCTGGCAAGCAAGAGAATGGCTAATTGGGCAGACAGAGGACTGTAGAGCATTGACCTGTCCGGAAACAGGCCGATTCACGGACCCCGCCGACAAAACGACAGACCTGCAGCCGGGAAAGCTTGTCCCACCAGCTTCACATCGGGATCGCCTAGATCTGTCGGAAGGAAGGAAGCGGGGCATCTGTGTATGCGAGCGAGAGCTCCTTGCCCGAAGCTTAGATAATCGTGGCGAGAAACGGTACGCACAGTAACACTTTATGACCGCTGCCGTTCCCAGCGAGCTAGCCCAAAACTCTACGTGCTACGTCGTCTTGTGTAATCTCTGCATCTTCTCGGCTTCAAGTAAAAAGGCCCAGCCGGTTATCGATATCTCATCCTCCGCCGAAGCCGCCTCTCGCTACTCACTCTACTAGTAATTCTCGAGTAATCGGTTCAATCGGCCGAGGTCGGTTTAATAATCTCCATTCTAAGATCTCGGCTATTCCGACGTCATTTCTGCGCACCGCTGGCTCACCCCATAGTTTTTTGTTTGACAGGACCGCAGGCGTCCCCATACCGCAACACACGTTGATTGTCCCAAAAATTCACCCGAACACGAAAGGAGGACAAACTTTCGGATCCACAACGTGACTTACAGGTTTATTGACAATATCCAAGGCCAGGGAGGAAATATCCACCGCATCGGAGATAGGTTCTTGACGGCACAGCTGTCTCGATTGATTAACTTAATTAATATATTTTGCTTGGGAGGTAAGTTTTGGCTTGATTTACGCGCATACATCGAGATCCCATCCCTCGGCCGTGGAAGGGAACCGGGTATTTCGATACGTCTGTACAGAAAGTGCCAGTTAGGCTGACAATATAAAACATAATGGGCGATGCACAGACGTTTTTTATTTAAAAGCGAACACAAATGCCCCGTTTTCCGTCCCTTCTCATTTCAGCTGCTCAGAAGACAACAAGAGGCTTGAGGGCGCCGAAACAGTATCCACTGCCTATCAAAATATTCGCAATGGCAATGTCGTCCCATAATGTTCCTCTGGTATACACACATCCACCACCCTATAGCGGAGCCCCACTATGTTGTTTTTCCCCATTTTTCGGAGCGAATGCCCCTTCTCACCTGTCGGATCCCACAGCTGACGATAGATCGCCTGTTTGATGTATGGCATTAGCTCAAAGACAAATCCTTGTTTAAGGAGAATGTGGCATTCGTGAATGGAGAATGGGTCAAGGCGAAGTCGGGCAAGACATTTGAAGTCTACGGTAAGCCAGGGAAACCCTTGAGTTTAACGTTTGCACTTGTGGAGCAAAAGAAACAAAAAAAACCGTTTATTGCGCACGAACATGTACATCGGAGTAATATACTCCAGGACATGGGACCCATCGCAACAAAAATGGCCATCTCAAAATACTCGACGGAAAGGGAATAACGTCTTTTGTTTGGCAGATCCTGCGTCGATGAAACTCATTGGGAAAGCGCCCGAGATGGACCAAACCGATGTAAACGAGGCGATAGATTGTGCTTCGGCAGCGTTCAAGGGTTTTCGAAATACGTTACCCCGTGAGCGGGCACGGATGCTAAGAAAGTGGTACGATCTCATGATGGAGAACAAGGAGGACCTTGCGACCCTGATTACCTGGGAAAATGGCAAGCCTACCGCCGACGCGCTGGGGGAGGTCACTTACGCAGCGTCTTTTTTTGAATGGTTTTCAGAGGAGGCTCCGCGAATGTATGGCGACAACATACCAGCGAGTGTGGCAGGGAATAGGGTGGTAACGGTCAAGCAACCTGTTGGAGTTTGCGCCTTAATAACCCCGTAAGTGCATCCGAGCTAACCGAGCAGGGTCTCCTTTGAACTGTCACGCCAGCAATATTTCGTATCTTCAGCGTGAAACTGGCACTTGGACTATTGAACCCGCAGAACCAATTACATAAACTCGGATGATCTGACGAGAGAAGCTAACGAGGGATTATGCTAAATGTCGCAGTTGGAATTTCCCTGCCGCTATGGTCACACGAAAAATCGGGCCCGCTCTCGCTGCGGGGTGCACCGTTGTCGCAAAGGCCCCCGGCGAAACACCATTCACATCGCTCGCTCTTGGAGAACTAGCGCTGCGGGCTGGTATCCCGCCTGGTGTTGTCAATTTCGTGACGGCACTTGATAATACACCAAGTATCGGTGCACTGCTCTGCGAGAATCCCGCGATCAAGAAACTGTCTTTCACAGGCAGCACGAATGTGGGGAAATTGCTCATGAAGCAGTCATCCTCCACCCTCAAAAAACTTTCTTTTGAACTGGGAGGCAATGCTCCACTCATTGTCTTTGATGTGAGTGATTAATAACCTATTGGTCACTGCAGATTGTCGCCATTGTTCTGATGATACACTCCGTTATCTGTAGGATGCCGATCTCGATACCGCAGTCACAGGCGCCATCGCCTCCAAGTTCAGGTCGAGCGGTCAGACCTGCGTCTGCGCCAACCGGATATATGTGCAATCTGGGATATATGAGAAATTTGCTGAAAAATTTGCGGAGAAGGCCCGGGGTTTCAAAGTTGGTTCAGGGTATGAGAAGGGCATCACCCACGGTCCCCTGATCCATAGCAGAGCTGTCTCAAAGGTCGAAAGTCACATCAAGGATGCTATTTCGAAGGGTGGACACGTCGTTGTGGGTGGTCAGAAACTGCCTGACCTCGGTGAGAATTTTTATCAACCTACCGTGATCACCGGGGTTACCGGAGAAATGGCCATCGCCGCCGAGGAGACCTTTGGGCCCGTGGCCGGATTGTTCAAGTTCGACACAGAGGAGGAGGTTGTCAAAGCAGCTAATAGTGCAGATGTGGGACTCGCGGGTTACTTTTTTACCAAGGATACCCAGAGAGCGTGGAGAGTGGCTGAAGCTCTTGAAGGTAAATTGATGTCTTTGCATTTCCGAGACTGATACTGTCTTATTGTTGAATACTGACGCTCCAAAAGTGGGAATGGTCGGAATCAATACAGGTATCATCTCAGATGTTGCAGCTCCGTTCGGTGGAGTCAAGGAGTCAGGTTTTGGAAGGGAGGGAAGGTAAGAGTAACTCCTAGAATCCGATGACGCGCCTTTTTCGGACGACAAGCTGACCCATCGGTTACGTAGCAAATACGGTATCGACGAATATCTTACTATCAAGAGCATGACCTTTGGGGGTATTCAACCAATCGTCTAAAAAAGCGGCTGATGAATCAACCACCCTGGCATTATTTCCTACTTTGTATTCTAATGTGAAATTACTTGGGACTGAGCTGTATTATTTCAGCTAGTGTTAATAACAACTTCGTCTCGTACGGCCTTAGTTGGAACATAAGATATGAGCTGAGGGAATATATATCGAATGATTCTCGAGAGAAAAGGGGAGAAAGTCAGTGCAACTGAACATTTGCCTTATACATGTGCCACCCAGCTACATAGGAATGTGTGATCTCGCAGAGTGATGCCGGTTGAGGCCAACCGACAGAGAGCCACGATAACAATGTCTTAAAGATGCACTGATAACGCAAAGTCGACGTGCATGCGCGGTTGTGTTGCTCAGTAATCAGGAGCCAATCGATGGCACATGCGAGAGATGCAACAGATGGCATAATTGTTAGGCATCCGAACACTCCGTCCGTCTGGCTGGTGAGACTTGCATCGACTTAAATAACTTGTCGTCTATCGTCCATTTCGATTGAACCACTGCAAGAGCATCGTCCGAGCTTTTAGTCTACGCGAATACCACCATAGAGTAAAGATTAAGACAAGCAAACAATACAGTCCGCCTGACTCTAGATATCATTCCAATCGGCGGAGATAGCCAAATCCAGGCTCAACACACCGAAATTGCCACTTGAGACACCGCTTTCTGCGTCAGCCAAAAGCCTCTCAAGCGCCCGCAGGAGCAACGAAAGAAAAGATGGCCGTCAATCCCAAATTTGCCGCTCACGTCCACGCTTCAGGTGCCGCCAAGCCGGTCCATACTCTCGAACTGTGTAAGTGTCGACCGATATCTATCAGATGGTGGCATTCGCGCATGTATATCATGTCAAAGACGGTCTTACCCCGATCAGGGTGTCGTCATTTATCACAATTTCAACACATTACATTGGATGGAGGGTGAGGCTAACGCTTAGGTCCCGCCTTGTCACATTTCGGGGCGGCTCTTTGTAGATCTGGATTTTGTCTGTCCCGTGAGTGGTACCGAACTCTAAACCCTCTCTCGCGCTTTTTCTTTGTTTTATTTTATACAGAGCCCGTTCGTACAGCACCACGCTTTGTCAGTGGTGAATAAAGTCCACTCCTGGTGGAGTTTTTGTTTCGGAACGGAGGGTGGTCTTTCCCCGAGGCCCTTGAGCCCTCTTCCCATGACCGCGTTCCGGGATGGTTGTTCTGGTCACCGGGTGGTATGGCTGCGCCTTCGGGGCACGAAACTGAACCCCCAATCTTCCCCTCTCTTTTCGCAAAATTCTGTTGGTGGAGAGTTCACGATGTGTATTCGCCCTTCCTTGTTTGCCGTGTCTCAGAGGGAAAAGAGTGGCCTCAGCCGTTCTTGCCGTCCGGCCAGAAAAACCGCACGAGAAAAAGGACACCATTTTGGGACACCTCCACTCCGGTTGAAGGGGGTTGTTCTTCTCCCGTATGCATGTCGACTGCCGGCTGTGCCTCGAGGGTGGTCGATTCTTGCTACACAGAAGCTCAAGCTTGCTATTTACGTAACGTTTCGATCAACTCATGTGAACGTACTGAAGTACCAGCTACAGAGGGTGAAGAAGAGAAAAAATAAATTATATAAAAAGAAACAAAGAAGGAAAGAAGAGTATAATAATGAACATCAAGCTAACCTCTTATTTCCTGTATTCTCGTGACAGTATTCTGCGAAAATTTGGAAAAGGTGCGTGCGACTCTCATTCCAATACTTGCAGAACTCATTGCATGGTGTGCCTATTGCATCTGTCAGTGCATTCCACCGGCATATAGGCCCATGATACCCCCCATGATAACCCCCCTCACCCCATGGAAGCCACGAAGAGCGTGGTGCCATCGCGAAAATATGTGAATATCGGCATCAACATTAACATTATGCCCGGGTCCCCGGTTCACGCCTTAGGATCAACGAAGATGTAATTCCTCACCTCGAAGCGACAAAACCCAAGCAGGTGGAGATCATCTTCCGTCAAGTATGGTTTAACCCCCCTCTCCTCGATTCATGATCCCTGACCGCCTCAATACATTTTTTATCCATACATGTTACTGCTCACCCATCCATCTCGCGCATATTGCTAATCCAACAACGCCCCGTTCACCGCCTCAAACGCACAGCTCATCCAACCATGGCACCCCTCCTCCACGCTCGTCCATGAATCTGCTCTCGCGGTTGAGAAGGTGTCACCAGAAAAATTTTGGGCCTATTCCAACGCCCTGTTCGTGGCCCAGAGGGACTACTTTGATGTCAACGTCGTCAACGAGACTCGTAACCAAACGTATCTCAGACTTGCGGATCTCGCTGCTAGTGTGGGGGTCGAAAAGGACGACGTTTACAAACTGCTAGTTGTAGCAGATAAACCAGATGGGGATTCTTATAATATTGGGAATCAGGTGGGTTAATATCTTACAGGTTTCGCCCTTAATTGCCTGCCCAACCGATCCCCACTCGTATAGGGTTTCTATACTTGGGACCTTGTTTAATTCTCTTTACTCCACGGATGGGATCGGCCTCACAAGTAATGTACTAATTATTATATTCCGAAATATCTGGGGATGAGGGAGAACTAGGTAACCAACGACATCAAATTCATAACCAAGGCGGCTCGTCAGGTCTCCGCGCATGTGACGCCCACTGTATTCTTCAACGGGGTTATGGAAAACTCTATCAGCAGCGGGTGGACTTTAGATCAGTGGAAAGAATGGATTGAGAAAAATATTGTCTGAGAAAAAAGAAAAGAAATTTGCTTATTACGATGTGCCATCACCGCAAAGCCCGTGTCCATCTGGTCACAACGGAAACAAAAAGAAAACAGGCACGAAAGGAGGAGACCGAGAAAAAGCGATCAAGAAAAGAATGTAACACGACAAAACAGTGGCGGCTCATGCAATTGAAAAATAGTGGAGATACTTAGTAAACTCAAGAAAAGTAGCGTCGAAAAACTTACTTTACGAAACTTCGCAGAACCCACAAATCCTATAGTAATCATGAAATTAAATGCCTTATGCTCCTACCATTTCCGACTATAGCCTACCAGATATAATAAGAGTTTCTTAAACGATTCTTATATATTAACAGTATAATTATTGTTCTCTATTGCTACTGCATGAGGGGCTTTGGCGAATCATATACTACTTTCGTTGACATCTCGACAATGCCCGATATCCAACTATCGAATCTCGAGAGGCCACATATCCACCCGTACAGTACCTTCTAAACCAAGTCTACGTTTTGATACTCCCAGGGACGCTATGTTATCACGAGCATCAATGTATCATCATGTAGTCCTGGCAACGAAGGGTCCAGTATCTTCTGAGAGGACTTTGTCTCAGGTCGCCTGGTCCTCTCGCTCTATTGAGAATGCCGACGCCTTAGCGGCCAATTTACCATCCTGTCCATACATTCACCAAGATTACTCGGGAGGGAAAAAATTTTCCCTCTCAGCAAACTAAACGTGGATTGCTGGAACGACCCCAAAAAATGTTTCCCATTAGGAAAAAAAAGAATTAAAAAATTGAAGTAGAGTTTAGCCCACGACGGAGCCGCGTTTCTATTCTATTGGATCTATTACTACGCAGTAAACCTTTCCACGACGCCAGCACACCGCTCGCAGGGCTCCTGGTCGCTCTTAGACGTGTACATCCAGCAACGAGGGCATTTCTGCCCTTTCGCAGGAACGGCTACTACAGTACACTCATCTAACAATGTAAAGGGCTTGGAGTAAGACCATGTCTCCTTTTCCGAGGGCACCGAGTGGAGAATATGCACCCCAGAGCACAAAAGTATAGCGGTTAGTTCGGGTTCTGCAGTGTCTTGTCAGTATACGGAAGTTCATTTTTGCGAAAATTCAGCATTAACCCATCTGCTTACCTATTTCTCGCAGGAATTTTTCGGATTCACTACCCTCGGGCACGACGAGTTGGATATCGGCCTCTAGATTTGCTCGTAGATTCTTCGCGTTTCTTGCGTCTTCGACCACGAGATTCACCGCTTCGACACAACTTTCGAACGCTTGGAACTGCCTGCCGAGTTTACTTGCTTCGTCGCTAGTCCATTCTGTTGGTGGGTCGCACCATTTGGCTCGAACGGGTTGTTGCATTTTTTCTGCGATGGCTGGCGTCGCATGGCTCCAGATTTCTTCTGTGAGAAGGGGGACTATGGGCGCGAGGATGCTGAGGTAGTGTTGGAGAATGTAGAAGAGAGTCGTCTGGGCCGACGCTCGAGAGATACCGTCGTCTACGTAAAGCCTATCCTTTAGAATATTTAGGTAGAATGCAGAGAGGAAGTTCTTGTTGAAGACATTAGCCGCATGGAAAACTATTCTTGACAGTTAGCAGTGATTGATGATTTAAAATAACAATTCGTAGTCGGTTGGTCACGTACTTTTGCTGAATGCGTACTCATTATATTCCTTCTTCGAATTCTGATTTAATTCTGCGAGGCGATACAAGGCGTACTTGTCGATCTTAAGGAGGTCGTCGTAGGGTACTTCTTTGCCGTCCCAGTCTCCCAGGTTTCCGAGTAGGAAGCGGCCTGTCATCCTGAACTTTCGCAGTGCTTCCTGCGCGAATCTCAAAACATTCTCCCCGATAGTAGCATCCGATGTAAAATCAGTCATCGCAACCCACAATCTTAGAGTATCCACGTCAGGACTTTGTTCCTTCTTTGTCTGCTGCTGTTGCGGCGGCTGTTTATCCGTCTTTGGTTTCTTCTGCTTTCCAGGCTTTGTTGCGGTCTTTGCCATTTGTCCGGCCCTTTGCCAGTACGATCCGTCGATGATCTCCTGAGGACTGATAATGTTCCCCAGCGACTTCGACATCTTTTTACCCTTCTCATCGAGAACGAAACCATGAGTCAATAGTTTCTCAAACGGCGCCTTACCAGTACTCGCAACCGAAGTGAGAAGCGATGACTGGAACCAACCGCGATGTTGATCGGAACCTTCAAGGTAAAGGTCCGCGATTGCTTTCCCCGGCCGTTCACCTAACTTCTCTCGAATGAGAGTCCAGCTCGTTCCGCTATCAAACCAGACATCCATAGTTTCTATCCCACGCGTATACTTCTTATCTCGATACTGCGGCGCAACCCATTCCTCAGACTCCGGATCAGACCACCATGCATCGGTACCTTTCCTCTCGATGACAGAGATGATGTGTTCCACACTCTCCTCTGTTAATAGCGCATCTCCGGATTCTAACTCATATAAGGCGGGGATGGGAACACCCCATGTCCTCTGTCGAGAAATACACCATTCGTCACGACCGGCCACGAAGCCACGGAGTCGGTGCTGTCCTGTTTCTGGAATGAAGCCAATTTTGTCGATGTGTGCGATGGCGGACTCCTTGATCATATCCACACCGGCGAACCACTGTGGCGTGGCACGCTGGATGATAGGTAGTTTAGTTCTCCAGTCGTATGGATATTTATGGATGAATTTCGCCTGTGATCCGAGAAGGACGTTGTGCGCCTCGAGGAGTTCAAGGAGTTTATTCTGTCCATCCGATAAAACCGCTAGCCCCGTCAAGTCGTAAGTCGGGAGCGCATCTGGTGTATATTTCCCTTCGTCATCGATAGGGGAGAATGGATCGATGCCGTGCTTTTGGCAGGTCAGGTAGTCGTCCATGCCATGACCAGGGGCGCAGTGGACCAGTCCGGTACCAGTGTCAGAGGTTACATAGTCTGCAGGAAGGACGGGGTGTGCTGGGGCATCAGATGGAAGTAGGGGATGATTGTATGTTACATCGAGCAATGCTTTTCCTGGAATATCTTTAATAAGAATCTCAAGTTCCTCACCCATGAGCTTCTGTAGGTGTTCTACTCGTTCCTCGCCTGCTAACAACTGTCCGTATTTCGAAGACTTGGCTACAACGTATTTCAAGTCTGGATGAACGAGAATAGCACGGTTCCCGGGGATCGACCACGGAGTTGTCGTCCAGATGGCGGCACTTATAGTTTCTTTGTCAATTTCTGGGAGGGAGGAGAGATAAGATCCCAGATTTGCGAGCGGAAACTTAATAGTAGCAGCCTTGCTGGCATGGTTCTCATCGTATTCTAATTCAGCTTCAGCGAGAGCGGTCCTCGAGCTTGGAGACCAGTAGACGGGTTTGAAGTGTCGATAGATGAGTCCTGTAGCGGAAAGTTAGTTATGTAGCATATCGATATTTATATGGCGGGCTAGATTACCTTTCTTGACCATCTCCTTAAACACTCTAAGCTGTCTGACCTCATAATCCGTATCTACCAATTAATTCTTAGCAAGGTATTCGAGGATATCTAATGAGATAAGTGTACCTAGTGTCCTATACGCATTTTCCCAGTCTCCGATAACTCCCCAACTCCTGAACTCTTCCTTTTGACTTTCTACAGTATTCGAAGCCAGTGTTCGAGCAAGGCCCCGGATTTCGGTAGCGTTGAGATTCTTGCTCTTTTCCACTGCTTCTGCTGGAGACATGACGGAAATGTCCCCCGTTGTTCCCCGTATATTTTGGAGAGCTTTTAACTCAATTGGCAGTCCATGACAATCCCAGCCTGGGATATAGGACACTCTCTTGCCAAGTTTAATGTTATATCTGACAATGATGTCCTTGAGAATTTTGTTCATGGCGTGGCCTGTATGCAGGGAGCCATTCGCAAATGGCGGACCATCATGTAGAACGAAGAGATCGTCATCGGGTAGGTTTTTCGACTGAGATTTTGAACAGTGATGTTAGATTATTGTTGTGCAGAAGGGATTCGGGAAAGAATGGAATGCATACCTGCCAGGTATATAAATCATCCGAACATTTCTCAAGCAGTTCGCTGGCGGAATCCGGCGTTAAATTGCTTCGGATTGGAAATGTCGTCGACGGTAGCTTCAAGGTATCTTTAAGATTGACCTTCGCATGGAGCGTGGAGGAAGTCATGATGGTTCTCTTTCCTTGCTTTGCTATGAGGAAGAGAGAATTCATGCGCATCATCTTGCGCGCTCATACCTAGCTGGGGTTTTCAAGCTTCGAGGGCTAGTCATGCAGGCTCATAGTCACCACGTGTGAGTCAAAGGTTCGTTGTAGATTTATGGTTGGCTACTTTTGGAAACGGTTCCCACGTAAGTTGGACAGTTCGATATCGTCCGAAGCTCGGAGCATTGAAGCTCTGCAACATGGAGCTTGAGAAGAGGTACCCACATAGATTTCAATCGGGCCAATATAAAGAGCGGAAGTCCTAGGCAGCAATGCTCTAAGCTTCCGTGCATATACCGACCCAGAATAATTTACTTACTTACATACGCATAAAGCCGGGTTCTATTGAATCTTTCGCAGTTTTCGCGTTCGAGCCCTCGAAGTGATTCGGACAAACGTTGCAGATAAAATTTGTCATTGGCCGCCCGCCTGCGTTGGGAGACTTGCCCATGCCAACGTCCGCGCAACACTTGCCATGTCCCCATACTAACTTTCGCCCAATTTCGCAGATTCGCAAACCATTTGGACGGTTTGGCCCCACGTGATGGGACCCACGGCATGTATTCAGCCAGCGGCTCTCGCTCAGACGAGCAAACGAGAAGGCGGGAGAGCGAGAAAGACCGAGGCCGGGCGGATCGGAGGCGTTCGATCCCAGCAAGCAAGCAAGCAACCCAGCAACATGTACGGCATGGCATAAGATTTCACTCCCAGAAAGAGGACCACGCGTCGAAATAATTGCCAGCCGAATGTTGGGATGCCGGACGGGCGTCAGGCAGCAGCAGGCAAAGCCGTTAGTATATGTAGCTCTCGTCCCGCCATCGTCCGTGGACATTGTGCTCAATTTAAGCTTAAAAGGACTGCATGGGCATTTTGAATGCTGTCTGATGTTCGAATTCTTATATCAGGCACATTTACTCGCTCTTCTTTACAATTTTCACCCAGGTTTTTGGGGGCGTTTCTGTTCTGAGGAGGAGGAAGAGGAGGCGGATCTAAGAAGACAGCAGAGATTCCAAGCTAATACCAAGGGTTGACTCTCTTGGGCAACTCTCTGGCTGCCACTACGAAACCAGGTCCGATTAACCGATCCAGCTAGCCAAGGATACACGCTTCTGAGCTGGTACTGTTCTTCTTTCGCTCGACCGCTTTGATGGGGTTGATTTTGGGGAGACGCCGCAAAGGAAGGAAACCCAAAGTCTCGGCACGTGCGGTGTTGCCTCCAGCGAAAGGAGTCCGGACGGAAAATGGATGAATTGGGCAGGCGGAATTTTCCTCCCTGATATTATCCCTAGCGAACTAGCATTCTGAGCTGGAAAGAGGGGGACGGCTGTGGTCACCAACTGGCGGTCTAAACAAACTCTCGGTATCATTGTCTTTTTGCCAACGGGAGATCGATAGAGAAAGAGAACAACCGACCTTTAATCCGTCCTGAACAGCCGTCTCGAACCTGTGGGCGGGGTCTCGTGGGGGTCCAGTCCGATTCCTCCCACAAAACTTCCTTCGAATTCTGGCCATTCATACACCTACCATCGCTCACACGCTGGAGGCAGAGGGCGGCAAAGGGTACTAGCGAACGATGCACCTCATCCGTTTACACGCAGTAAATAATATCGTTCCCTCCAACTGGCCGATCCTGCACCCGAAGCAGCCGTACATTCCCCTCTCATAGGAGAGAACTCTTTAGCTCGCGGTTCCGAGGTTCCGAATATCTCTGTTGTATCACTTCCTTTGCTTTGCTCTGTTGCTCGAGCAGGGGTCTGGGGCCAGCCCAAGTCAGTCACTCAGTCTCTGTCCTTATCTCACGCGACGTCACAGAACTCGACACTTTCGCCCATGTTTTATAATCGCTTAGATATATTCATACTTCTCGTGTAAGAGCGACGGCAGCTAGCAGCCTCCGCCCGTTAATTTCGCTCTAAACGCGGGCCCTCCCAAAGGTTTGATATCCGACCAACGGTGGAGAGAGCTGTAGCGCACATGCAGCAGCGTTCCCAAACTCAGCCCGGCGGACGGCAATAACCCACACCAATCACTCGGACCACTGCATTTCACCTGCAGAGCTGTTTTCTTGGTTACGAGATTGGACAGTTGTCTTCCTTATTGGGCCGGCAATCCCATCAATTCCCCAGCATCAGGCCCGTTCGCGGATTGTGATACAGCGATTGCATTCTGTCACCACGGTTTCCGATTAGCTGTACATCCTTGCCTCAAAACAACCTCGACTCGGATCAGTCCCCGCCCGACCTGTCGGCCCGTTCTATTTCATATATCAGCTCAATGCTAGACCGGTCGGTGTAAGTTGCTGCGACTCCGCCTTTCGTTCTAAACACCCGAGATCGTGGACGCTCATACTGAATGCTCTTGTTTAGGTCCGCATCATCAGGTCGATCGCGGAATGATAACCCGATAGATAATGCAGTCAGGAAGAACAGCTCGGGGGGTAGCTCCCTCTCTGTTAATTCTAGAGTGACAAATGGTATCTCGCACCGGAGGACAACCACCAACGGTTCAAACCTTTTCCGTCGCCGCCATATCGACGTTATCGTTCGTAATATCCTGATAGCTCTAAGGAAACCTAAACCATCGGAGATCCACCTGGTGTATCATCTCGTTAGTCAATTAAATGCGATCCTACAGTTGCAGCGCCGATATATGACCGTATCAGAATCAACGTTTCTGGACGAAATTGTAACCGTGCCAACACTCCTCAAGATCATTGATACCATAACCAAGGAGGATTTCGTCGGATGGCAGATCGCTAGCCACACCGACCATGGTTTACTTTGCCGCGAGCTTCAATTAAGAACTCTTGTTTGCGGGCTCAGGCTGCTGCGACTCCACGGTCTCAAGACGCTAGACGGTGAACTTTTGGATAACCTGACAAAGAAACTACCTATTGCTGCGGATCCGAACCGGCGAAAAGGCACGGATGTAGGAGAGAGCGATATCTATAATTGGAATATAGGTATGTTGACACTCAGTATCCGTTCAGATATATACGGGATCGTTTCTTAGTACTAACCTTCCAAGATTTTTTGCTTGTTTATATTCGAAACTTCCTCTCGAGCCTCCCAGAGAGTCGGACTGCGAATGCTGCAATAATCAATAAGATTATCACAAGCGCTTCGGGTCTATCAGACGAAGAATCTGAAACTCTTCCGTTAAAAATCCTTAGCAAGTCAAGAGAGCTTCTGAGTCAACCAGATATAACAGACTCTACCCAGACTAACTGGCATAAGATATATATCGACCTTGACGATTTAAGCTGGAGTTTGGTAGAATGGCATAAAAGGGCCAAACTATCTCAAGATGTGGCACCAGATGCTCAGGAGCAAAACCTGCATTTGATACAAGAAATCGAGGAACTTGTTGTGGAGCAACTTGAGTTAGTTATGGAAAGGCAGCTTTCTTTACTTGAGGAAGCAGAAACCGAAGACACCCAAAAAGATGCAGACGCTGTGAGGAAATGCTCTGATGATGCACAGCATCTCGCGTATTCATCTCTCGACTTGCTTCAACAACTCGTAATAGGAGCATTAGGAGATGGTTCGTTGAAGAGAGCCCGAGAGATCTCCATGAATGTTGTCAAGTCAGCCAAAAAGAACAGCCTTCGCTGCAAAGCGTTCGACATTCTCTCAATATTAATGCAGAAAGGTGTCCTCTCGCTGATACAACTTGATGCGGAGCTCAAAAACTGGGATGTGGACAGTAGCTTTTATTTAATGATTCTAGAACAGCGGGATAGGTCACACGCCGTTATGCTAACTAAGCGAAGGCTAGACGAGCAAAGCGAGGTCCAAACAGACCAGAGTATATTCAAGCTACCGGAAAAAGAGCTCGATAGTCCGTATCAAGAACCCGAACCAGAAACTGCTTCACAGGTTGCTACCTTGAGCTTTAGGTCGCGGCCCAACGTATCAGTTCCCCTGCTTGCCGACTTGGATGAGTGGCGGACCTTCCTATCTGAGATTGAAATGGAGCTAGAGTGTGAAGGCAGAAAAGGTACACGGGAACTCCAACCATGGATACAACAGACTTTAGCTAATGCAAAGATCTAGATGGGAAACCTTCAGATGATCTTGGTATCATGACATGTGGTTGTGTTATGTCGGAGAAATTCGCTAGATCCGAACTGCAACGCAGTATCGTGAGTCAACCCCCCCTGTCGAATTCAATGTAACACATGCTTATTCCAATTGATGTTTAGTGTCCTCGCTGCCATCGGGTGACAGAATGGAAGCAACCTGCCGATAAATTAAGACGGGTTGCGAAGCTAGTTGCTGCCAAGCGTATGGAGATGGGTGCCGTCTTGAACACCAATCATCGTTTCAGTGTTGTGATCTCTTCTCCAGGTGGCCCGGACGAATTCGAGGATGGAGCCTCTAGCGAAATAGGCGGATCAACAGTACCCTCAGAAGTTGAACCTGATGGAATGACAGTAGGAGGCGGTGCTGGTGGGTTTCCCAAAGAATTACCTTGGGACAACCCATCGGTTAAATATACGCCGTCTACATTTGAGCAGCTTTTTGGGGCCGTTCGACCGAGGACAGCACAGCGGGGTTCTGGAGGGTAAGATCTCATCGCTTTCTTTGATTTAGAGGTAATATTATACTGACGAGTTGTTTAGCGATTCTAATAGCTCAAGAAGCACTTCCCGCAACCCTTCGATCACAGATACGGCCAGCGAAGAAAACCTTACAGTTCCATTTATGTCTCGTTCACTGCCAGGTCGCCAAGGAAACCCTAGAATGCTCAACCAGAGTCCGACATATCCGATGGGGCCTTTAGTACCTATACCAACAACTTCGCAGCTGATTCGGAGAAATACAACTCTTTCGGACCGGCCAGATCGACCGGGTCCTATGTCTACCTACGGAGGGGCCCAAACTGAACCAGGAACTATGTCTCCTAGTAGAATGCCAGGAAGTAACTCACCTGTTCAATCTCGAGGTAAAATGATTCAACGACCTGCACCACTAGATACTGGCATGGGAGGTGGAATATATGGTTCGTACCCTCAACGAGGGGGCGCAAATCTATCTACATCACCTATCCAAGGCATATCACACTCTCCGTCTGTAAGACAAAGGACACCAAGCTTTCCAGTCGATAACAACAAAGCCAAATACCCTATGGGATCCCTTCGCATAAATTCGCCGAATACTAGTCACCCAGATAACGAGGAGGAATCTGGTCCATCAAATACGGAATACCAAACCCCAAGAATCGGTCGTAATGACCGAATCGCCAACTGGATCGATAGAAATCAGGGAGTTCCGCAAGAAAACACAGTAATCCGACCGCCGTTAAATCAGCAAGAGGAGAGAAGGCAAAATATGTTCAACAAGAACTTCCCCTTCTATAAAGGTATATTTTCTGAGTTCATGTACTTTCTAGTTACCTTCAGTATACTAACATTTCATAGCGGAATATGTGCACCACATACCCACTGGTGGTCGGCTTCGATTTGCTGATATTGTTGCCACGGCTATTGCTCCAAGTTGTACCAGATTTGCACTTTTGGAAAGGAAAAAGTTCAAAGTGTTTTCGATATTGTCGAGCGACAGAACACCTGAATTGCTCTGTGCTGGAAAGTGCACTGGGGAATACGGCCCTTTCTCTAATCAATATGGACTCATATCTGCTGAAGACCGAGTCATGAGCAAGGTATTCGTCTAATCTTCACACAAAAACCATAATAGAGCTAATTTAAATACCTTTTATAGCAAAAACGATTTGAGTACCAAATGGCAGCCTGTAGCGATCAATTTCTCGCCATAGCTGGAACGAATGGCACACTGAAAGTGCACGACCTGCGAGAAGATGGAAAAACGGTCTATACTTATGTATCCGAATCTTACGATATTAAGTGTCTGGTAAGAGTTTATATGCTAAATTTGCAACTGGGACTCTTGCTAACACTGTATAAAAAAGGCTATGTCTGGAGATGGTTCCACTATCGCACTGGGAGTTGTCAATATGGAGCACGGAAAGAACCAAACCATGATTGTCCTCCACCATTTGGATACCGCCCCGGACGGGGCAACCGGTCCGGTTGATTTGACCAAGATAATCGTTCCTTACACCGATACGACGGGAACCCTATCTTTCTCCGATGACGGAGTGTACCTTGCTTGCAGCACCTTACGAGAACCACGTTTCCTCGTCTACGACCTCGCTGCCCAGCCGCCCAAGCTCGTAATGAAATCATCCCGAAAGCTTGATATCGCGCACGACGCTGAGGGGATCACATCTGTCAAATTCTTCCCGGGAAATCGTCTGATGTGTGTTACCAGCGTTGCAAGTGGAGCCATGCCGATTGTTGTGGATAACTGCATTGGCATTCTGGATGGAGCTGGAAGGCAGGAACAAGTACGACTAGTGACCCGGTTGAACGCCGTTGGAGATAAAGTCCATGGTTGCTGTCCATCTCCTACCGGAGAATCCTTGGCAGCTCTCGACCGCTCTGGCAACGTCTTGGTTTTGTTCTTCCCACACGGATTGGTGAATGATGAAGGTAGAAGACCGAGATGTCTGAAGGTGGCGAAAGTTCAAGGTGCCATTAAGATGACAGAGGCTGCGTCTATAGCATTTTCTCCGGATGGTTATCGGTTGGTGATAGTCGACCGAAAAGGCGATGTAACAATCATAGACTTCGCCGAGCTTGATGAGACCAAACTAAGTAAGAGTATTGCGTGGGAGTGAGCGGCGAACTTCGCCCCGAGCTTCTGGATAACGACCTTTTCCTTTCATATTTTATTCCTTTTTAAAGATCTCGTTGAGATATCTCCTTTCTCCCTTTCCGTTTAACGACAGTCGAATCTTTTCAATTGCGAGCACTCATGACCTCTAAAATTTTGAAAAAGCATTTGATTTCCCCCATACCCCGGTTGTCGCTATTGTAATGCTTAGCAAAAAATGATACCACTTTTGACGAATTTGATACGAGTATCTTTGAGCATCATTCACCTCACCAATATTCCTTATACACTTCTCTTCTGAACTTCAGATTTACAACCTACATTCATTCACTCTTGTACGTTCTATTCATTGCTGCGTCAAATCTCTGATATATTTTATTTCATCAAATATTAAGCGATTTGTGCTTGTATCAACATTGTTGTGATTTGAATGATGTATCTAAGAAATACCTTACTACTAATTAAATATACATTTTGATAGAATTGAACTTATTCACATACCATTCCTAAATGTACTACTCCCCTTTGCTCGCATGGTGCGCGACAAGGTTTCGTTCTTACAGAATTCCCAAAAGTGTTTATTTAAGCTTTACTCAACCTCTCGAACTATCCTGGGTGTGTAGTCTAGTGGTTATGATTTTTCCTTTACACCGTCTGAGTGAAAATCGGAAAGGGTCCTCAGTTCGATCCTGAGCACGCTCATGAACTTTCTTTTTAGCTTTTTGCTCTATTGCACAGTTTGTTCCGTCTTTCTTCGCTTATTTTTAGTATCTATACGCCTTTGTGAAGAATCAACAAGTTGAGAGGTACAACTCAACTTGGACGAAAACCTTAGGTTTAGGTTGAGCTATACTATTATTGTCCAGTATGGAGCTCAGGGTTAAGGGTTGATGATAACAATTATAGACTCGGTTATTGCTTTTGTGATTAAACTATAGATCGAAAATAAAACCTTTAAATTACTTGTATAACATGCCGGTAAGATCATACGGAAGCTATTCTACAGTGATATAAACATCCTCCCAACACCAATCCACAGCATATAATACAGATTTGAAGCTTTAATATATACCACCGTAACTTTTCATTGTTTAACATTTTTAATTCTTCCCCTTATTCTTTTCCCTTTCGATCTTTCTCCTCTTACTCTCGAGCTTCTCCTTCTCGTCTTGCTTCTTCTTATTTCCGTACTCCATTCTCTCGTACAACTTTCTCTTCTTCTTCGTCATCATCATCTTTTGTCTCTCGATTTCATCTTCCTTCTGCTTCCTCTGCTTATCGGCCTGTTTCTTGGCTTCAGATTTCTTCGACTTCTTCTCGTCCTTATATGCGACACCCTTGGCTTCAGCTTCCAATTCACGTTGGTGTTGTAACTGTGCGGATGCTTCCTCATCTTCAGATTCAGCATCAGAGCTCGGTAGCTCTACATCGCCATTTTCTTCATCGTCTTCACTCTCTTCCTCCTCGCCTTCGCTGGCAAGTTCAGTTGTCATTCCATTCCACTCATCATCACCACTCTCATCACCATCCTCACTCTCCACTCCATTCTCGCCATTCTCAACCATCTTGGTATCCTCAACCTCCTCGTCTTCCTCGTCGCTCTCGCCGTCATCAGCAACTGGTGCGGTAGGATCATACTCTCCATCCTTCGCCTTAACCCAAGGGCTCAAATGCGGAGGCAATTCAGCTCCCTGAGCGTATGCATCAGGTCTGAGCACCCTTCCGGCATTCACACAGTCCCAGATATACTGCGGCTGCACGTACGTTCGGCCGAGCACTTTGCCTCTCTGCCCGTTAGCGGTATTGTTCGCCATTTCCGTATCTTCGCCTTCCTTGGCAGCAGGCATAGGCGGCAGTCCGACCATGGGCGGTCGGTCAACGATCTGATGCGTGATGCTCGGGTCGGTGTCATCGGTGGTAAACGATCCCTCTCCGAGCACAGCGTCCCATCCGATACGTCTACATCCGAACGAACGTAACAGGAATTCCAGCGGCTCTCTGGGCGTTTCCCGGGCGAGGTATATTGTGAAATCGGAGAACATGTTTGCCATCTTGCCTCCTTCGCCGGCGTCCACGTTGGGCTGCTCCAGGATGTCGGTCGTTGTGCCGTCTTTCGATGGGATGGCCGTGAACTTGTCGAGTCCCTCGTTAACCGTCTCACCGTTTTCGATTGCCGCAGCAGGGGAATTGTCCTCTTCTTGCTTGTCTTCGATCTCCTTGATCTTCTCGCCTAGGGTTTCCAACTGCTTGCTCACGTCCTTCTTCACGGCTACGCCATTGCTCTCTCCGTTCTCCAGTGCTCCGACCTTCTTGCTCTCTAGCATGAAGGCCCTCAAACCGGCACCCTTATCATCCATCTCCTTGTCAAATTTGGGAGGGTACACCAGCCCTTCGAGGGTGTAAAGCCTGAACATGACAAATCCGAGCAAGGTGGTGTAGAAATCCAAAAAGGTAAGCATGATTCTGAAATCCACGTCTCCCGGAACGTTCTGCGCAAACTTGTAGGGTACGAGCCAGAGCACATCCTGTCCCTGGATTTCAGCCTGGTAGTAGAACGTTCTGCGCAAACTTGTAGGGTACGAGCCAGAGCACATCCTGTCCCTGGATTTCAGCCTGGTAGTAGATTCCCTTGATGGACAGGAAACTCTTCCTCAGCGCTCGCTTACGGATGACCCAATGCTGGAACTCGTTTGCGAGTCTGGCGCATGTTTCGATCGTCTTGGCGGGGATGTCCCGGCTGGAGGGTAGATTGGCGAATAGAAAGATGGTGGAGAGGGCGTCATCGAGATCTCTGACTGCGTCTGTGAAAGACGGGTATCGCTCTTTGATGATGTGGTCGAGCTTTATGCGGGGCTTGTGGACTTCTTCGAGGCGTTTGGCATCTGAGAAGTCACCACGGCCGAGGGCCTTGGAGAGCTTCTTGCTGAAGGTTTTGTGTTCACGGAATTTCTGTAGAACGGGTTCGTGGAGGAGGTACTGGATGTCCTTGGCGTAGTAGAAGGTCGCCGGGGCGGTGGAGCCCTTGTTCGCTTTCTTCTTGT
The DNA here is from genome assembly GCA_031310005.1 of Dactylellina haptotyla. Taxonomy (NCBI): domain Eukaryota; kingdom Fungi; phylum Ascomycota; class Orbiliomycetes; order Orbiliales; family Orbiliaceae; genus Dactylellina; species Dactylellina haptotyla. Next base: position 7,031,892 of record CM062379.1, on the reverse strand, counting down.
TTCGTGGCTCGCGGGGGTAGATACCTGTGGTGACATGACTGTCAATTATTGCTGTCGCATATTATGGTGACCTAGTGTCATAGATGGGAGATTGCGTACCCTTAAAGATACATAGTCTCCGGAAGTCGGGGAGCGAGATCTGGAGCTTGCGAACAGCTTGGGTTCTGGTGATGAAGTTTTTGGCATTTCCTGCCGCTCCTGCATTGTCGAAGAATGAGATTAGTAGCACATTCTAAAAGTACAATTAATATATCGTAGATTGTATCCTCATACCCTTCTTCTTGATTTTGCCCATTGTGACTGATTGTGGTTGTGGTTGTGATGGCGGTGTCTCTCAATTGGATGTGGTTGAGGGAAGACCTTGTTACAGAAACTTTCGCGACCAGAAATTTTTCGCAGATAAAAAAAAAAAAAAAGTTTAGCTGCAATGCGGCTCTGTGCAGCGACATCCCAACACAGAATCTCCAACACGGTCCTCAAAACACCTCCATTCGACGTTGTAACAAGGAACTCCGAGTAATTTTTTCATATACGTAGTTAACGGCTTGCGGGTTTCCTCATGTTGTTATTATATTGTACAGTATATCTACTACCATGTCGTCTATGCTATATAATCTCTAATAAATAAATCCAAATCATTATAAATGTAGATAATGTGAACGAAGAGCGCCAAAACATCCAGAAATGAATTGTTTTTTACCCAAAAAACTCCAGTGATATAACGATGCTTCAAGGAAACACAGCAAAAAGGAAAAAAGGAATCCAAAGACACAAGCTCGCCTCGACACGAAGGCCAATCTAGGAATCAGACACAATGCCGCTAAAAGAATCCTCAACTATCCAATAGTAAAATATTGCGACGAAAGTCGAACAACCGAGTGAAAAAAACAGGAATAACCAAGAGACATCCTCATTACCTTGCCCCCTTAGCCAGCTCCTCAATCTGAGCTCTTAACCTCTCATTCTCTTCTCTCAAGCTTCTCGCCTCACTCCTTTCGTTCCTGACCAAATTCTCCATAAACTCATTCTGCCTCTCAAACTTGTCGTTCATCTCTGACTTCAACGCAGTAATCTCATCCACAAAAGTCCGCTTCAAATCCGCAATCATATCGTGAATGCTCATTGTTCCGTCGTGACGTGGCTGCTGGCTGTTATCTCTAAGGGCCACTGGTGACTGGCCTCCCAAATGAAGACGTTTACTCGGCTTTCGGAGCTCCTCTGGAATCCAAATATCCTCAGGTTCAGCCGACGGTCTGATCTTTTCCTTGCCCTTAGCCGCGCGGTGGAGGTTTCGAGGGGCACCGGAACCCGAAGGAGCTTCGTATAGATCGTCTGCAGCCTTTCGTTTACTATTCCCAACTTTAGGAGAAATCGACGGCAATTCAAGATGAGGATGTCCATCAATCTCCATATCGTCGTCCTTGAATACCAGGTCTGAAACAGGCGGGAAGCTGCCTTCTTTTTTCTTGCGCTTCTTTTCCTCCTTCGCAGATCTTCTCCGTTCCTTTTCTTCAATCTTAACTCTCTTCTTCTCGGCCTTTGTTTCCGGTTTACCCGTGTTCTCTTTGCCTTCAATGCTATCCGTTGGATTGGAATGGTTTTTAGCCTTCTGGTTGGGAAGATGCGAGGAGAACAGAGACAGAACAGGGTGATTGTGTCCGGACTCAAGTTTCGCTCGGACTTTGCGGAAGTCTTCAACTGCTTTGCTCTCCGTGGACGGAAGCGAAGGAACTGTAATTGGGTCGGGGTTCGGCTGAGGTGGCGGGTGGGGTGCAAAATCCTTCCGCTTGGGCGGCTCTGGTTTGGCCTCATCTTTTGAGGGAACTACGGGTTTCGCTTCTTGCATCTCCACGGCAGGTTCCTCGTCCGCTTTGCCAATCGCTTGTAATTTCTTCTCGTCGGGTTTATTTTCCACTTTAGCGCGCTCCTTCTTTGACGCTTTTGACATTAGTGGCTCAGTCATGCGGTGTGCAATCTTGGTTAGTTCATTAGGGGCAGCCTTCGCCGGGCTCTTCACTTGCATGGTCGCTAATGATGGTGACGACACGCTCGGCCTGAGCAGGCCTTCATCATCTTGTTTGATCAAAGTCGTAATCTTGTCCTCCTTTTCCTTTAAAGGTGAGTTGATAGATCGAATGCTCAGTCTTGAGCTTCGCCTTGGTGAGTTTCTCAAGGGCTCGTTCTTGACAGGCGAAAAAATGCTCATATAATCTGCGGTGTACGCATTCTGGAGTTCTTCCCACGCAGGCTTTTGTTCCTGAAATCCCTCGTTGACATCTTCCCACGAATCTTCCTCAGGCCTCGAGGGAGGGTTCGGTAACGGCTTGTTGGAGTTCCGCTGTCGAAATCTCGTTTGAATAGGTGATTCTGGGAACTGGAAGGGTGCTTCAGGTTTCTCGGCTGCGACTATTGGCTCCTCTTTAGCCATTAGAGGAGCTCGGGTAGGCTTTGAGGCTTGAGGGGTGCGACCGGTAGGAACGGGGGCCTTCCCTTTCTGAGGCGACTTTCGAGGAGATGGGGCCGCTGTGATAGGTAGCTTGATATCTCCCAGTTTCCACTTGACTTCCAGAATACGGTTTCCTTCTCTATCAACCTGAACTTCGTGTAGACGATTCCCATCCTGGTCGTATACATAGCACCATCCGTGCAACGTCCCAACGGCAGCCAGCCACCTCCCACTTCCCTTCTTCGCATTATCATCGCTTCTAATCGCCAGAGACGTGGCCGGCGCACCAATGCGAAAGCTACCGACAACAACCTTCTTGTCAAAATCAAGAATTGTGCACTTTCCATCCTCACCAGCAGTCATCGCCCTTGTCTGAGATCCAGGAATGAATTCGGCAGCAGTGATACCGTTCCCACCCATCATAGCGTCGTGCAAGTGTCCGAACGCATGGATGTGTTGGCCGCTCTTGCTTGCCTTGCTGTAGTCATAGGCGGCCAGCACACCATCTGAAAACCCAATCATAAACAGGTTCTTTCTGGTTGGGTGGAATGTAGACAATATAACAGTTTGATCGGACGCTTGCGGTTTCAATTGCGAGGTTGTTCGTAGACTCAAATTGTCGATATGGATGGTAGGAGGATTTGGTGAAGCGGATAGTACGAGGTTTGAATCGAGCGAGGTTGCGAAGGAGGTCACTGGCGACGGATGGGATTTGAGAGTCTCGGAGATCTTGTCATCTCTGACGTTATATGTTTGGATGGAGTTTCTGAGAGAGCTGTTCAGGAATATGCTCTTGCCATCAGCGGCATATTCGAGCAACCGCGTTGCCTGGAAAATAGACAAAAGTAATTAGCTAAGGGCGAGTACGATGGTCCTGGAGGAATAATCTCACATCAGCTCCCTTGAGTTTGTACGACTGTTGCTGGCCTCTTTCAATCTTGTGTAAAAGGACAACCTGGGATCCAGCTACGGCCAATACATTTCCTTCCTTCGCAAGCTTTGCAGAGACAATTCCTTCGGTCCCAGACGTAAACACGGTGTCGTATCTTTCGCCGAGGCCGTTCCAGACATCGACCTCCGTAGCCGTAGTGATCACGACCTTCCATTTGGAATTGGCATCATTCGTCTTGCTGCCTGATTTGTTTTGATGCCGCTTCGACATCGCGAATCGTAAAGAGAAAAGATGGTCACGAACGGAGCTCGGGCGATCTGAACTATATCATTAAGACGCTCGTGTATTTGAAAGCACACCCTGAGCTTATGCCGGTGCCCGCAATCGTTCTTATCGTTGTTCCTGTCGTTCCTGCCGTCGTGGTGGAGTATGAGAATTGACTGAATTGCGGTGGAGAATAAGACAGGCGACCGGCGCAACAACGCGCGCCGGTCGAAATGTAAATAACCCGACGTCATGTGTTGCGATGCGCGTTTGCCAGACACCGATTTCCGCTTTGGGCTGCCGATTGGCTCGCCAAAATTTAACATCCAACGTCCGCCGCAACACATCTTTGGCGGCCGCTCTAATTTCTGTTCCCTCGAAGACCTCCTCCTTCCCCTCGACGACGACGATAACGACGACGGCTGCCCGACGGCCTCCGGTCGACTCGAATTGACACCGACAATCGAAAACCAATTGAACCCGAAGATGTCGTCGTCTACGCTTCAGTCGTCGGCATTTATCTGCCGCTCCTGCAGCAGGCACCTTCGGCCAGCTTCCTCGACGACATCCCGCGCATTCAGTACCACTCCATCTGCTAGCATGCCATCGACTGCCTCTCCCTACAGTCCCTACTATGTCGACATCCCATTCCCTCCCCAGCGGTACGCTCCTTGGAAACCTCGAGCCAAGGGTAAACGCCCAGTTCCTCGCAACATCTTCCCAAAGGCCGGGGGCGCCAGAAAAGTGAGCCCAGAATACCTCGCCCTCGTCTCCAAGGAACCCTCCAAATTCTCCAAACCTGGCGAGAATGCGCCGGCCACTGAAAAGGCATATATCACTTGGAAAGAGAGAATGGCCGAATCTCGGCGTCGTAATATCCGAGACGGCCTTCTCCAACTCCACGCCGATAAAACTCAGCGAGACTCCATTATTGCCAAACGATCCGAGAAGAAGCAAGCTCTCCGTGCCGAGCTTCTCGCTCAAGAGGACCCAGATGTTGTCAAACTCACCACACCGTCCATATTATCAGCTCTGCGGACTAAGCAGCCCCTCACAGACCCGGACCGCGAAGAACGTCTAGCTGCCAAACGGGAAAAATATGAGCGTATCGAAGAAGAAAAGTTCCTCCGCCGCCAGGAATCCATGCACGAACTGTATATTCGTGCTAACGACTTCATCTTCGCTGAAGCTCAGTTAGATGAAATCATTAATGCCAAGTTCAGCGATATCGCCATCGCAGAATCATTCCATTCCATCCCACCAGACTCTCAGAAGATTCTCTCAGAAGAATCGAACAAGCTGCGAGGTCCGGACGAATGGGTTATGAGGGACGTGCCAATCCTCAAGGCCTTCGCCGAGGCACTCACGGGCGGCTCGAGGAGAACCAAGACGTCGGAGAGCATCGATGGCTTCAGGGACGTCATGGATGAGATCGATGTCGCGGGCCTGATGTCGCGACCAAAGATGGAATATGCTAACTTTGGTTACGGTTCTACGAAGAAGGAGGGTGACCCATCGGCAAAGAAGAAACAATCGACGGCGGATTTGTTCTCCATTCTTGCCAACCGTAGGGATACATAGAACGTCGTACTGTAAATATTGTGACCTGGATCGGCTTTTTGTATTCTAGTTGTATATATACTATTTTAGCACAACAATCTCAGGCGAACGCTTTGATAATCGGAAGGTTGCAATTGACAAGGATTTTATAAATCTACATTCATCTCTGTCGTCGACACAACCACGAATTCGAACCCCTCGAGAGATCGAAATCGTCACAAAAAACACACACTGTGTCGCAGCTAATAGAAGACCTAGGTTCTCGAACCACATCAACGCCATTGGGAAATAACTACTCATTTTATGCATCCCTTTCTAATTCTTCGCACCCTCTTCTAACTTCAACCCTTCCAATCCAGCAACAACCCCGTCCTTCTCCACACTCTTTAACACTTTCTCCATCCGACTCAGCCCCAACTCCAACTCCTCCGTATTCGTCGAAAAGCTAAATCGATACCATCCGTGATCCTCCCCGAAAAACATCTCCGAAGTGCCAACGTAAACGCCGCCATCGAGCATCTTATCCCACAAGATCGCATCCCGCTTCTGCGCGCCCGCTGGTGCCCACGGCAGATTCGTCTTCCCACCCGGAACCTTTCCATCATCCCCGTCCGGCAGCTTGATCTTCTCCAGATACCGCGTGAGATCAACCCAGATGAAAAACCCGGCGTTAGAACCGTGAACGTACGGGATATCCATCTTCTTAAACCAGTTGACGAGAATCTGGTAGTGCTCGCCCAATTTCTTCTGGTTCTTCTCGATAAAATCGTCAAGGAAAGCTGTGTCCGTGAGGATCGTGCGCCAGGCGATATCGGCGAGGGAACTCGGCCATTGGAAGACTCCCACGGAGAAGACGGCGGGGATGAGCGGTTTGTTCCAGGGGGAGATCAAACAACCCATGCGGACGCCGTTAGCGCAGAAGTCCTTAGACATGCCGTAGAGAACGTGGACGAGGTGCGGTTGGATGAGGTCTAATAGGCCGGGGACGGCGAATATACTGGTGAAGGAAGCTGCGGTGGTATTTGACGGGGTGGAGTAGATAGAGAGGGCGTAGATTTCGTCGGAGATAAAGTGAATGTTGTGGTCATTGCAGAAGGAGGCGTAGGCTTTAATCGCTTCTGGGGTCTGTATACGACAATATTAGAATAGTTGAGAAATATTATTAAGGCAGGTTTGCGTCGAAACTTACGTAGCATTTTCCGAGAGGGTTATGAGGACTGTGCAATGTCGACATTTAGTTACAAATCTCTTCTTGTATCTTCGAACAAAAGAGAGTGTTTACTTACTTGCACAAAATCATGCCCCTAACTTTAACCCCATGGTTCTTCTGAATCTGGAGCTCCTTTTCATAAAACTTCACTGCCTCAACGCTCATTGGGTCCACACCCTTGAGACTCACAGGCACAAGCTTCAACTTGCTTCTACCAAACAGATCATGGGAGAAACCGGTATATATCGGTCGACCGATCAATATGGCCTCTCCTTCATCCGCAATGGAATGACATAGCAAGTCTAGAACACCGGAGACACCGCTACCGACGAATATGTGTTCAGGTTTGACTTCGAACGTTGGGGAGAATTTGCCGTTATAAAGGGAAGCAAGAGCATTGCGCAAGATAGAGGAGCCTCCGGGGCCCTCGCCGTAAGTTAGCGAGAATGGGCTGACTTGGATCTATCAATAATATAACGTCAACATTTGCTTTAGTAGCTAGTGGTTTCCAAGAAACCCGTCTTTGTTGAGGATTTTGGGATATACTTTATTTTCGTAGTATGCAGCAAGCTCCTTATGCATAAGACTATTCTCTGCGACACCGAGCGAGATGCTGAAAACCAGTTAGCCACTGAGATCGGCTCCATTTTGCAAGATATAGCTACGAATCTAGATCGTAAACTTACATGCCATCCGGATTCTTTTCCTTGTTGTAGATATTTCCAAACACCTTGCAACAAACCAAACCCGTTAGCTCGCCTTCCTTATAATCCAGAAATCCTCAATTAGTAGATTGCGCCGTATTCAAAGGAAAAATACCTTCATCAGAGCGGCCATCTGAGCAAATTCGGCCATGCTCTCCAAGCCGCGGTGCGACAACGATTCCTCTTGCGAACCCATCGTTTTCTCTTCCGGGGTTAAGTGCATCTGGTAGGAAAGAAACGGGGTTTGACTAGAAATTCGGTCAAGGGTCGATAGATAAAGTAACCTGGCTAGACAGGGTTGAGACGGTGTTAGTAGCTCCAATTGAGTTTAAGCTGATTAATATCCACTCCCCAAACAAAAAACCTGCAGCAAGCTTTCCCACCTGGCGCGAGGCGGCGCAAAGTGGTATTTTATACCGCCCGTTTGCGTAGGAACCTGAGAAGCTAAACGTGAAACTCCCTACGGGGCTTAAACGGGGATACCTGCTTGACCGCGGGCTGCGGCCCAAACGGATGCCAATTGCCCTCCGGATACCGAGGCGAAGCGAGATTGAGGGTCTAAGCTGCGAGGAGCTTACCAATTCAAAATCCAAATTTACCCGAACGTCCCCGCCGCTGACTTGCCCGCCAACGTTAGCTATCTGACTGTTTCTTCTCGCGCAGGAAAACAGTCCGTGAATCCTTTTGAAAGGGTGTGACAATGGGACACGCAAAGGCCGACGATTGAATTGCTCGCTTTTATTTTTCCCAAAAACGGACGCGCGCCATGCTTCGACGTGGGAGGGAAAATGCGCAGCAAGGCCAGTTTTATACTCGTCAGCACGGTGTAAATGAACCTCTGCGCGGTCGGGACATTTTCTTATCCGGCTGTTGGAAACCCCGGAACTTGACTCGGTATTACGTTAATGTGGAGATTCGAGCTATAGTGGAGCGCACAAGCTATACACTCTCACATTAGTCAGCTTCCGGGGCCTCCACTTGCCCGGTTCGAGTCATTGGATTGCCGGTGCTTATCATTATTAAGCTCACCAGGGATACAGTGCACAAGCTACATGTTTCTAGGGTATGATTTTTTTATTTTTTTTCGAATTTGCCGTAGACCGTGGAGACCTGCCTACACGGATTTACATGTTGATACTTGAGCGGGGACTTCTAACGGCGATGCATTGGCAGGAACGTTCGATCCAGTAAATTGTGACGCACCCTCGTCTGTATGCCCGCTCTCTGCATGGCACCGCTGAATATGGCTACGATGGGCAACTCCAAATACCGGATAAGTAGTTGATATACAAGTCGCCCAATCTCGGGGCGCACAATATCCCAACAAACATATTTCAAGAAGGTTACGCATACTACACTGTTCATCCTAGCTCGAATCATCTGGGATATCAAAAATGTAAAATTCAATCTAAATATTGTGATATTGAGGGTGCCTGTAGTCACAAAAAGATAGTTGAATTCATATCTTCAGAGTAGCTCTATATCGGTCGGGTATCTAGTGCCCATTGGCGCCATTAGTGCCACTTGACTCGCCAACTGTCGGCATTGGAACAGGGCCACCAGGTGAGTCTGGTTTCCTCGCGGTCAAAACTTCGCATCCATCCTCCGTTACCAACATCAGATGCTCAAACTGCGCAGACTTCAGTCCATCCGCCGTTGTGCTGGTCCAGTTGTCCGGCCACGTCTTATCCCTCCATGATCCCAAGTTAATCATAGGCTCGATGGTAAAGCACATGCCCGGCTTCGCCGATCCCACCGCCTTGTTCTTTGCGTAATGTGGAATATTAGGCGCACAATGGAAGAGGGTGTTGGTGCCGTGACCACAGTACGTCTTGACGACAGAGCAGCCTTTCGTTTTTGCGTGTTTCTCAATGACGTTTCCTGGTTCGCGGAAGAGCATACCGGGCTATAAACCGTTTATTAGCAAACCCAGGATCTTTCTTTAATAATTGATAAAGGATATATATAAATACCTTGACAATTTCAATCGCCTTATCCAGACACTCTCTGCTGGTCTCGACAACCCTCACGGTGTCAGGATCCGCCTTCGCCTTATCACCCACGTAGTACGTCTCGTTCAGATCAGCGTGGTAACCGCCGTAGTACACAGAGATATCAATATTGACGATATCCCCATCCACTAATGCTCTCTGATCCGGGATGCCGTGACATATAACCTCGTTTACGGACGTGCAGACCGATTTAGGGAAGTTGTTATAATTTAACGGGGAGGGGTATGCCTAAAGAGAAAATATCGGGTCAACCTCCATCCGTATATGGAGTAGCGCCAACCAGCACACGGAGAAAAAAATAAAGATAAAAAAAACCGTTGAGATTCTAGGCCTTACATTTCTTTCAATTGTCGCCTTGTGAACAATTTCATCAATTTCGTCCGTGGTGATCCCGGGTTTAACCGCTGCCGCCGCGGTATCCAAAATTTCTCTGCCCATGTTGCAAACGACCCTCATAGCCGCGATACCCTTCTCATCGAGTATCGTGATCTTGCTCGCGCGGGCGAAAATCGCTTCAGACCGCGGGATTCCATCTTTGTAGTAGTCCGGTTTCTTGATGTGGTCGGGCACGGAACGGTATGGTGAAAGAGGGTAGACGGGGCGCAGGTCGCCGGTGTACGGGTAGCTGGGGAAAGGGTCGTGGGTTCCGGTAGCTGGATTTGAAGGGTAAGGTGTTGGTTTATGGAAGTCTCTCAGGGTGCGGAGGAGGGAGTTTGATTGCTCACTTGCGGTTTTGTGGACCTGTTTGTGATCAGACTATAATCCAGGCAACTCCCTCATGGAGGGCACATAACGTTAGCGATCTTTTCCCTTCAGCGAGTTTCTAGTGATTGTTTTAAACCAGAAAACAGCTAAAAATAAAAATAAAAGAGAGCGGAAAAAGATGGATTATTTAAGAGCATCCTTTTATTCAGTGCTGGGTAAAACGTGGGCGTGTGAGAGTCGTACCCAGCTTCTCTTGAAGCAGTCTTGCGAACAGAAGTAGCTGTTCTTGATTCCCAACTTTAGACATGTTGGGCATTGTAGAGTGCCGGCCGGATTTGTGCATTCTACGCCTTTACACTTGGCGTCACTCGTGGCCATGGTTGGAGATTTATAATTTCGCACACAAAAGTCGAGGGAGAACGGAGGGTGTTCTTACTGGTCCAAGCTGTCGGCAAGCTTCGGCTAGCAGTAGCACTTCAAGATGAGAAGTATTCGAGGGGGGGTTTTCGGCGGTACACGGGCGAGATCTAGGAGAGATATCTGAAGTATGTTGCGGGGAGGAGGAGCAGGGAGGTATTTGGAGCAGAAGAAAGAGGTGGTGGCGAGGCTGCGAGGGCGATGACTGGCGGGCACGGTGGGCGGGTTGTGGGGAGAAGAGATTTCCAAGACACCCAACACACGCCGCACGTTGCATCTTCCGCAACAGGCAATTCGACATGCCACCGTCCCACGCTGTGGTAAGACATATGCATTCCTAGATACGGGAGAGGTATATTTGAGGTGGTCGTATTGGATATTGTTCATAAACTCATATCATACAGGAAACATCAAGAGTAATCATAACTTATATCGCTTTGTAACAAAAACCAAGTCTAGGAAATTAAATTTAAATAAAAGAAGAAAACGCTAATACTGACTCCAACCCTTTGCAGCATTTCGCACAGGTACTAAAGCTACCCTACTGACTGCTTCCGCCTGCGTTGAAGCCTCCGTCGTCGTCGTCGATGTTGACATTGTTGATGCTGACATTGTTGATGTTGGCATCGTTGATACATTAGCGCCATCTGTAACCGTCACCGTCACAGTGCTAACTTCCTTCTGCGTCTGCGTCTTCACTCTGGTAACATACTTGGTGACGGTTTTCCACTTCTGCGTCGTCACCGTCCGGGTTAACGTCTTATATTTCGTTACCGTCTTCCATCTCGTCAATATCGAACTCGACGAGGGCGGGTTGCTATGCGTCGGGATCGGCCATTGGACAATAGTAGTGTACGTTACTGTTAATGTTGTTGTGTAACCGTTCCCACCAACTGCTACCAGAGTGTATGGTGGGTATGCATAGTTCTTCGCTCGTTTGAAGTAAGAGAGCGGGTTTAAACTTAAGCATGTCGAAGGGGTGGTGAGGATTGTAGTGAGGGTGAATACAGGAAGTAGAAACGACAGCGAGATTGAGAAACGCATTGCGCCTAACTATAGGATCTTGATTCGTAGGTTTTGGGTATAATAAGTAATAATGATATCGCAGTATCTGTAATCGCAATCTCCGGGGTTTTTTGTAGAAGATTATTTAGATAGTTCAGAAACGCTTAGAACAGAGAAATCTATTTCGTAATATCGTAATGCTCATAAGCTATATAAGAGAAAAGTGGAATTTTTGGGGTTCGTAAAGTTCGTTAGATTTGAGTCCGCAATATTGATACTGGGAAGATACTGATTTACTCTGGCTGAATGCTCGTTTTATATACTAAGGCTATCTTCACACCTGCGCCTACACATATTGCATGTGGCGAAGAAGTCGAGGCTGGCCAGCCGTACCTGGCCTGCAGGTGCCTGGTGCATGCTCCGGCAACACAAAAATTCGATCACGGAATGTGGTAAGATATGGCAACGCCATGTCCAACAGGTACCAGTTCATGGCCCAGGTTAACATTCCTCGGAACATTCGAATCTCGAATGACTTTTTAAGGGGTTACCCGGTACAATATATTCTAGAACCTGAGTCAATAAAAGGTTGGAAAAATGTATTTTCGTTTCATTTCATTAATTCTAACATATATTGCGATATTTTGTAACGCAGACTAGATACTTTCTCCAGCCATTTTCGAAATACACAGACATTATTATAAGTTTATACCATATTATTTTTTCAACAAGAAGTCATTAAATTTTGAAACCACCAGAACCGCTGACAACCCACTTGCAAGCGAGAATAATAAGAGAGGCTATCTTCTCTCAAGTCTTCTTGATCCACAGAACAAACCATGCCAAAAGCCTATACGCGAAAATAATCGCAACCAAAATCCCAGCCCATTCTCCATTCTTCCCAGTCTTGTATCCGTAAACCTCCAACACGCCATTCCCATCAATCATGCACTGGTCTTCCAATGGAGTGGCGTACATGCAATGACAGCCCTCTCCACACTGGTAGTTCCTCCTCGAGAACTCGTTGACCATCATGCCCTGGAACACGTAAGCCTGGTAGTCGATATACCGCGCCCAGTATTTCCAGAAGACGTTGAGCACGCGAGGGCTAACAAGGAAGCCGCCGACGGACATCCACAGGCCGTTCATGAAGGCAGTGAGCGCTAGAGCGACGACAAAGATCGGGAAGAGGGAGGACATGAGCACCACGAGACCCTCGGCGGCGAGGAGATCGAGGAAGAGCCACATGACCCAGTACATGAAGGCTTCACCGGAGGGGTAGAAGTTGGATAGCCAGTATGAGACGATGGAGAAGAGCAGAGCGATCAAGACTATGTTCTTGTTAGTATGACATAGGTCTTCCTAAAGGTTCGCTTGGCTGGTATGGGAGATCTTACAGAGGTATGGTATTCCGATGAGGAAGTTGGCGATAATGAATGCGGCGGGGCCGTAGAGACCATTGTTTCGTTCTTTGACATAACTCGCTCGGTCTTCCAAAAATGCGGGGACGTACGCGACAGCCATGAAGGACATGAAGGCGGATCCGAAGAACTAAGACCATCCGGTTGGTTAGTTTGGTCCTGAATGTAATGTAGTTGGGAACAACGGACTGCTTACAATTGCATTGACGAATGGCTGGATGGAGTCTTGGTGTGTCGACAGTCTGAGCCACACAGTTCCCATCATGATCGCGAGACCAAGATACATGGCAATACGAACACCGTAGGCAAAGACGTCACGATAACTCTTCACGAAGCTGCGGTGCAAGAGGATGAACGGTAGCAGCATCATACTTCGGGTCCTCTGTGCTTCTAGAACCACTTCTTTTTTCTCTTCTTGACAAGTGGCAATCTTCTCCGAAATCTGCTTTAGGTTGCCTGATGACTGCCAGGATGTCTGGATCTTCTGGAGCTGGTCTTCGGCGGCCGTCTTGTCTTGGGCGAAATCGACATTGATGAGATCGAGAAGGTACTCAGCTGGATTGTAGAAGTGTGGGATCTCATAGCCGAGTGTGGAGAAGTAGGAACTAGTTTCTGTGAGTGGGCCGGCATAGCATAGCTTTCCTCGGGATAGGAGGTAAAGGGTATCGAAGAGGTTGAATGTTGATGTCGACGGTTGATGGATGGAACAGATGACGATAAGCTATTTGCAAATGGATGTTAGAGAAAATAATTATGGGCAAGTCCTCGATATCCGAATGATAACTCACGTTGTTTTGCTTGCAGACATTCTTCAGGTACGAAATGACCTCGTAACTAGCAGCGGAGTCCAAACCGCTAGTCGGTTCATCGAGGAACAAAACTTTAGGGCAAGTAATCAACGAACTGGCGACACCAAGTCGTCTCTTTTGTCCACCACTAAGACCTCGACGGATCGGTGTTCCGACAAGGGTTGCCTGGTTCGAAACCAATCCAAAGGATGAAAGGAGAGCGTCTATTCTCCGTCTCCTCTCAGCGCTCGTGATCGAGCTTTATGATATACAATGTTAGTATCCAGGACTTATTCGCGAACGGTTTTGCATCATGGAAGACATACTTTGACAAAGCCAATTTGGCAGAAAAGTCGAGAGTCTCCCTGCAGGTCAAACTACCAATAAGGTGATCTTCCTGTTCGACGTAGCTGCTAATCTTGCGGAACGTTCCGCCAGAAATCTCGCCGCCATTGACGTATATTTTCCCTTCAGTAGTGACGCCGTTGTTCGTCCTTCTCGCGAGAAGGTTGAGTAAAGTCGTCTTGCCGCATCCACTGGGTCCCATAAGGGCCACCATTTCTCCTACAAAAATTCACGACAAAACCGTGTCAGTCGGTCGGGTTCTAATGAATTACAGATAAGTTTCCACCCGAATAAACCATAAACGTACCAGCCCGAATCACTCCGCTGACATTGTCAATAATTCGCTTGTCTTCCTTTGCCCCCTTTACGGAGACGGAGACGGACAGAGCTTCGAACGAGACTGTTTGAACGGTCTCGTTCAGCAGATGAGCATCCGGTAAAGCTTCAATGTCTGAGAGTTGCCCATTCTGGGATTTAGACATTGTTTCGTCCATTGTCGTACAAACAGACGCTTTAGCGAAAACGTTATGGCAAGGGCGATGATGTGATCCTAGACCCCAGCAATTGGTGGGATTATCGATCTCGCAGACTATAGAGCCTTACGATCTATAAAACAGATGGGATCTCTTAAGATCTATGATATAAAGAAAACACACTTCCTATTTATAAGGATCGAACACGAGAAAGAAAGAATATTTAGCGTTCTCCGGTGGGCTGATTTTCTGAATCCTGAAAACGGTTGGCAACAGCGCGTCAGCACTATTTCAGGGACTATTTATCTAATGAAAATGAATTCGTACAACACGTTGACAACAGCGCTAGAGTCGGTTTGGCCGTGGCTGGGAATGGTTAGACCTCCGACACGGCTGGCTGATTTTCACCAGTTTTCGCTCTCTTTTCGCCCCGTAGGGCTCAACTCATTCAATCACAAGAAAGACAACTTGGTGATATGCATCCCCGAGTGCGACTCCGAGTGCGAAGGGCTGCATGTTTGAAGCCTTTTATATTCCTCTCAACCAGCACACTTTCATTGCTTTTATTTAATAGCCCCGTGTACAACCAACTTCATTTATCACGCAGCAGAATTCTTGCAGGGCTGAGCATCCACATGTGTGGATTAACGTATCACATCGTCGGACGGCGCACCCGTCAAATCACAAGAGCAGCCTGACCCGAAACTTAAAATACGCGGAATATTAGAAAGGAGCGCAGCTTCATTCTACATGTAGTACAAGCGCCGATGGGGTAGGAAAAAGTTGTGAGCAAAAGTGGAACCAAAAGCTTGTTTCTGGAAATGAATTATGCACACCCTAGTGCGGCTGAGCTTTGTTGCAGAGAGGCACGACGATAAGGAACTAGGATTGTGTTTGTGACTGGTTACACTTTAAGCCATAGATTGAGAACACCCTTTGCATACTCGACGATTTCGTCCCCACCAAGCTTGCTCTCTCCGTACAGACGGTCAACGAATGATATCGGGACTTCCGCAACGGAGTAGCCCATTGCCCTTGCGCGCACCATCATCTCCTGATCAGTTTTTGAAGAAGCAAAAGTCAGCCACGTCACTTTTGAAATTTCAACCCCATTGAGAGGGCTAGAGAAAATGGTGGGTTTTCGTTTCTTTTCTTTCTATTTCCCAAATTTGGAAATATAACAAACCATAATAATGGCCAGATTCCGAAGAGGAACGATCAGACAATTGAGACGGAAAAGGAAAATTTAGACGAACCATCTGGAATGTGTATCCCTTGCTCTCCGTGCTCTTGATAACACTCTCTAGCACGGACTTCTTGTACAGTCTGAAACTGCCCGTCAAATCACTCACGTTCGGCCGCAGCACGACGCTGGCGAAGAGATTGGCGCCTCGGCTGACCAGTTTCCGCCTGAAATCCCAGCCGTAGACCCCACCGTCTCCTGCATATCGGGTGCCCGTGACGATGTCGTAGTTTTTCGACTTCTGGACCTCAATCATCTTTGGAATGAATTTAGGCTGTCGGATCCAACAGAAGAAAATGAAAAGCAATTAGTCAGCTAAATTGGTCTCTTTGCATAAAATCGTGCTCGGCGGCGTCTAACGGTAGGGGGCGTACATGATGGCTGAAGTCCGCGTCCATAATGATAACGTAGTTTCCGGTAACAAACTGGAGGCCGTGGACGTAGGCGGTTCCGAGGCCCAGCTTGCCGGCACGTGGCTTCAGGACAACATTGGAGCCGTAGCTGTCGATGAGCTGCTTCGCAACATCTTGGGTTCCGTCAGGGGAAGCATCGTCGACGATAATAATCTCCCAGTCGATTTTACTACGGGTGCCGAAGAGACAATTGGAATTAGAATAAGAATGACAACAATAATAGATAGACTACTTTGCTAGAATGTTATGTTGGAAGGTTGGTAGAGGGAAAGAGAGACAAGAAACAGGGATGGGCAGGTCGCCTACGCTTTGGTGAAGGTCTTCTCGAGCAACCAGACAATGATGGGCAGGTTGTTTCGCTCGTTGTAGGTGGGCAGGATGATCGAGTACTTGTCGCCGGCCATTGTGGGCTATCTGTCGCGCGCTGGATCTATTCGGGAGGGGGTTTATCAGTCTGTTCTGGGCGGTGGGGGATGTTGGTCGTGACGGGCGATATATCAGCGGTATTGTCTCGTGAAGCCAGGCTGGACGTTTGCTTAGCCCAGTCCGGTCCCCTGCGCCCGCCGTGCGAGTTGGGTTGAGTTGTTGCCAGGTCGCGTAAAGCTGCTGGCCCGCCAAGCCCGCGCCCAAAACAGAGCAGCGGTGATTGCCCTGTCGCCAACCTCACACCAACACATTGCCCTGCTCTCCGTTCCCCACAGCTCGACAAGCACCTTTCAGGATATCTGGGACAGACACCACGGCGGGGAACGATTTATATACACGGAGCCTTCCAAAATGAGATAACCCGGATAGCGCAGCTTCTCGTAACCAAAGTATCGCCAGGGGTTAGAAGGAAGCGTTATCATATCGTGATAACAATACCACAAACAATGTTCAAGCGGCAGGCGCAGACGCCGACCTCCTCGGCTTCGATCAGCCAGATGGGGATGACCCGCTCGACCAAGGACTGGAATAAGAGTACGGCTTCCAAACCCGTCGAATACGGCCTCGCCTCCAAGGGAGACAACAGGTAGCCAGCTCCTAGCTTATTCTCAGCCTCTATCTCTCTACCTACCCGCCTGCTGACTGTCCGGTCTCCAGGTTAGCCGACTACAAAACCCAAGAGAACTTCTTCCACTCCATCCAGACCCGCTACCTCACCCACATCGGCTCCTACCCTTCCGTCCCCGCGCTCGACGAGCAACTGGCCGCCCTATCCATCGCCTCGAATAACACATTCACCCCATCCCCCACCTCGTCCACCGCCCCCTCCCTCCCACCGGACACAACCATCCTCCAAAACATCCTCATGGACATGCGGAAACTGCGCGAGGGCCTCCTCGCCTCCAATCGCATGGACGACTTTGCCAAATCCGCATACCTGTTCATCACCCGTGCTGCGATCCTCATGTCGCATCCGGAATCGTACTTCCCCTCCATCAGACATCTCCTCTACGTCCTGCACAACCATAATCCGCTGTCGAATCCGGAAACTAACGAGTTGGCGGGCTATCTCATGCTCCACCTCGCGTGCTCGACGAATTCCTACCATGATGCGTATGAGATCAAGCAGAGGTTCAAATTGAGAGATCGCAGGGTGGAGACCGCGGTGAGAGCGCTGGTGACCGGCGATTACTGGCTGTTTTGGAGTACGAAGAAGCTCGTCGATGGGTACAAGAGTAAGATTATGGATCGGGCGGTGAAGGATGTGAGGAAACATGCGTTGAAGTGTGTCGGAAGTGCATATCTTTCGGTGGATGTAGGGTTCTTGGAAGTGTGCACGGAGAGGGAGTGGGAGGTGTTGAGGGAAGAATTTGGGATCGCATGGGAGGAGGAGGCCGGGAAGGTGGTTATCAAGAGACGGCCCATGGGAGGGGCAAGAGCTTTAGCTACTAAAAAGGAGAGCGAGAAGAAAGAGACGGCCACGAAGGAGGTGAAAAAGGAGATAACGAAGGACGTTAAGAAAGAAGTTACAGTCGAGCTCCCAGCTAAACCAAAGACTGCAGGTGGACTTTCAGCGAGTAGATGGGCAACTCCGAGGAAAGAAGAGAACAAAAGTGGTGAGAATTGGACTCAATGGGGCTGATAAGGTAGGTGTTCGTGATGTTTTCCAAGGAGCGTACGTTTCATTACCACGGCGGGGCCGGAGGCGTTTACTAGGCGTTATTTTATAACATCGCTCAGACATTTCCGGATATGTGTAAGAGGCCTTAAGCATTTGCGTAACATAATTAAATACCGATACCCAATAACTCCAAAGCCCGTCCCTAGTGTATTAAATGAGAGAGTGCATGATTAATGCTACAAAATGTGAATGAACAAACAGAGAGACATCGTCACGGACGATTTTCTGTACAATGTTGTATAGGTACTTCTATGCTCCCCTTCCTCCCCTGCTAGATCCTCCTATGGTGCCACCTCTACCCACTCCTGGTGCTCCCCTTCCTGCGTATCTCGCCAGTCCTGACCCTCGGGATAGGCCTCTCGAAGAAGAGGGCGTACCAGAAGAAGATGCGGAACCTCTAGTCGGTGGTGCTGATGGTTTACCGTACCCGCTGCTGTACGCCCCACTCGCACTAGCACTCCTACTACTCGGTGTCTTCCTACCAGTGCCCATACCACGACGCCCAGAGGGATTCTTCCCTGCCGCCGCTTGTGCCGCTGCAGCGGCCTCCCTCGCCCGAGCCTCTCGCTCCCTTGCGGCAGCAGCAGCTTCTTCTTCCTCTCTTCTCCGCTCGGCTTCGAGGGCTTGATTTTGCGCCTCGTTTTCCATCTCGGCGATATCGTTCGTAGATCCCTGCCAGTGGCCGTTAAGTATGATCCGAGACGTATGCGTCGATTGTGATAGAATTTGCGTGTACTTGTCGAGTAAAAAGTTGGCATTATCTACAGCAGTATTGACTGTCTAGATTCCAAGGTGTTAGTACACAGTGTATCACAATCTTTAAATGGGTGTATACTACATACCCCCATGTTTTGCATCGCATCCTGCAAGCTCTTATTCACGGCAAGAATC
The DNA here is from genome assembly GCA_031310005.1 of Dactylellina haptotyla. NCBI lineage: Eukaryota > Fungi > Ascomycota > Orbiliomycetes > Orbiliales > Orbiliaceae > Dactylellina > Dactylellina haptotyla. The sequence continues at coordinate 7,012,996 of CM062379.1, read as the reverse complement.
AACTTGTTGACCCGTCTCACGGACTCCAATTCAGCGCGTAAGTTCGCCTCGCGGGCCTCATCGTCCGCCACAGACGATACGAAGCGGTTGTTCGACTGCTGGGGTTGATCCGCGCCTTCTTCCAGTTTGACCTGCGGATTGTCGAGATCTAGGTCCAGATCGAGCATATCTTGGTCGTCGACATGACCATCGACGGGCATGAGCGACGACTCTTCGAGCTCACGTGTGAAGGAGTCGTCGGCGTCCATTGTTGTGCGCGCGGGGGGGTTTCTCAGGGATGTGGGTCGTAGCGACGATGGGAGTGATATAGATGTGGGAGGTTATAAGATGGCGATAACGGTTCTTCCATCATCGGGGTTGCAAAAAGTGGCGGGGTGCTTAGAGACGGACTAGTCCCTCCATCATTGTATGCTCTTGAAGTTCGAAACTCTAGTGATAATGTGATTGGTGGGCGCTGCTGGGGATGGAGCTTGGTTGCGAGCTTCAAAACCCAACGTCTCGCAACGCAGAGGACTTTGTATATATACCAGCCATAGATTGAGGCGGTTCTGAGCCACAGCTAGCACGGACATATGGCTTAGACGACTTCGTATCTGATTTTGTATTCGATTAGGTATACATAAAGTTAACAGTCACAGTTGGTTACAAGAACATATTGTAGCGAGGTGGGTGGACATTGCGCTCTATATCACAAAGGAAGGGCTAAACCATCAATCGACCAATATCGTCTACATAGATTTCCTACCCACAATCCGAGCAAATTGGGACATGGGAGCATATAAGCCAAAAAATTCCCTTCTAATTTCTCTTCCCCATCCATAGATCTATGTATCCTGAGTGGTTCTCGATCTTGCCGACATGCTACGAGCCAATGTGTCGACATCACCAAGTGCACATAACGGACTTCCAACGCCGTCGGTCAGTGGCAACGCATTGCCAAGACTTTCCAGAAGCAAATCGTGTGCCAAACGCGTAAAATTAGACGGGCACGTTACCCCTTCTTAACCTTCACCTTCCCCAACCTCCGAGTCTCAATCAACGAACAGGTCCTCCAGCTTCGCAACCGATGTTACGCACGACTGTCTATTTTCAAATATTCTGCAGTGGGCAATTCAGTCTTCTAGATAGTGGTATCTCTAGCCTGGCTGAGATTTGGCCTCGAACTTCCAAGGTATACTAGCCGTCTGATCAATTGATCAAGTAGCAACCTATCGTTGGAACAATACTAACTGAAAGGGGACTCGTAGACACTACAATGACGACTCTTCGACGCTCACATCACCGAACTCGTGAATGCGAACCAGTCTCCTAGGATCACGGGTATCATAAGATATCGGAATCACTTGTCATATTTCGCTTCTGAGATAAACACCAAGTGGTGTAGTTTCAGCTAGCCAAGTCCCAGTACAACATGGCCCACATAATCGTCTTCAAACCAAGACACAAAGTCGCAAGCGCTTCCAACGGCGACGCAGCTTCTACAGATGGTTTTCCGTGTAAGAGAATTACCAAAGCATATGCATCTCTATTTATTTTCTAAATGAAAAAAATCTAATATGGATTTTAGTTACTGCCCGGGCGCTGCAATAGTTCACATGCATATCAACACGCCGAAAAGTGACGACGAAATAGCCTCGACAACCAGACGACGAAATATACAGTAGATTCAGTATTTGCATGCGATATGCATATGTGATCCCTCATGATTGATCGGCTCCTACTACTGAATAGCGCTATGTGCACGGTCCAGAATATATCACCAGCTCACATGGCTAGTGGATCACAGTGTTCTACGGATCGAAGAATTAGGAAGGAAAACTCGGTATAACCATTTCTTCGCTACTTGCTATTCTTTTGCGGATGTTTATATTGGCAAACTGTGAGCTAACAGAGGCGGACTCGGGTAGAAAAGAGAATGTGATCCTATCAGCTGAGTGGACTAGCGGGAAAGGACAATGCATCTGAATGCCTCCGTCACATCGCGAGAGGCATAAGTGTTCAGATTTCGATGCACGAGATCACAGGCTCGAACCATGGTAAAATGAAGGAAAGGCGCTGCTCCACGGTTTTGGAATTGTTTTAGGAAAGCGAATCTCTTCGGGAAACAACGGCGGGCCATCTCGCCATCATGCCAGGTATCAGCTTGACAGCTGGCTAGCTAACGACGCAGCACCAGACTGGGGCTGGCTGCGAAGCCAATCGGACAGCGGCCACACAAAAGAAATGGCTGGAAGGGGGGGAGAGGGGATGTGTTGTCCTCCCAGCCACACGCTTTTTGTTTTGATTGTTTCCTTTCTGGGCCAGGAAATGTAAACAGCAACAGCAACAGCAACCACCTCCCCGACAACACTTCCCCCAACAACAACAACGTCCGTCCGCCCATCGCAAACGCTGCCTGCTGGCCACGCCCACCTCCCAGCTCCTCTCCCATCCCCCTCTCGACGCTGCTGCTGCTACCTCGATACTGATCTTCTAGAACCTCCCCCGTTTGGCTTCACCGGACTTCCGATAGACAGTCTCATAGTGACAGAGTATACACCCGGCTGCTCTTTAGACCCCTTTTGCTCTCCTATTCCCAATCCTTTTCACCCGTCTGTTTGTGTGAAGAAAGGGGCATTCGCTTGCAACCTGTCGCCCAGACGTCGGCCCTTCTCATCACGACAGCGGTGTTCCACCATTCGTAGACGCCTTTGGCCGCCACCCCAAGACATCCAGACGTTCTCGCACCGAGTTGGAACCCTCTCCCAGCCTTGCCTGACGTGCCCACCAATCACCTGAGCGACATCGCGAAAAATTATTTTATTTTATTCTCTTTTCATCATCATCATCGCCAACACCGTCTTCATCGACTGCATTCTTCTTTCCCACCAACTCTCCCTGCCGCCCTGATTCCACCGACAATCTTTTATTTGTACTCTGTTAACGAATCCCTGCCCGTATTTCGACCCCGAACGTCGAATATCCGCCAGGCCAATCGGCACCATGGCGTCCACTCCTCCCCCTCGATCTCCAGTCCTGGACTGTCCCGATGCCCCCCTGTGGCCTGCAAAGTACGAACAACCACGCGAGGCGCCCCGTCGCTCGAATAGAATCGCGCGACAGGGCACTGGCGAACCAACGACCCCAGGGCGTGATGATCGCAGCACTCCTCCTCCGACCACTCGAAAGGATAAGAGCGTTGCGAAAAGTACTTTTGGTGCAGGACTTCAAACACCAATGAAGAAGAAGTCGGGGATGCCTCACACTCCCGCTTCTCTCAGCCAGTCTGCCAAAGCTGCTTCGAGGATCTCCAAATTTTCCCTCGACCAACGCGCCGACAACCAAATCACCATCTTCGAAGATTCAAATGCCCGCATCCCAGGACCAATCGGTGAGGATGAGGACGACATCTTCAAGACTTCCAACGCAACCAAGCGTCGCAGGACCGCCCCTGTGGTCGAATTTCAACCTCCAACCAATGAAGGAATGATGGTCACACAGTAAGTAATATCAAACAACCAATTTTATATTGAAATATGTGTTAACAGATATATATAGACGTGGACGCAAGCATTTCAAGAAGTTTGATGAAGCCCCAGTCTTCTCCGGCCCTATGCCGCGCAAGAATCTCTTTGCAAACTTCCCACGTCCTTCCAAAGCACGTGTTGCTGATCCGATCCCTTCGGACCCTCAGGATAACCCCATCGCTACTGACGATGAGGAAACCGAGCGTGAGGAGACTCCGGAGCCTCCTACTCGCAACGTTCGCTTCCTTGAAGCCGAAAAAGAGACCACCATCACCTCTGCATCTAGCTTGGTTACTTCTTCCCCTGTCAAAGCTGTCGCTAAACCAAAGACCCCTCGTCGTGGAGCTCGCTCTACTGTCGAAATTGATACCTCTTTCCTCACCCCTCCTGCAACCATTCAACGAGATCATACTTCTTCTTTCGAGAGCGTCGGATCCTCCTTCGAGCGATCCTCCGTCAAGAGGAAGTTGTCTTACACCGGCCCCGCGACGCCCGAAGCTACGCCAGCAAAGAAGCGCACTAAGGTCAATGCAGGTGCAAGCCCTGTTACCCCACGCGACGATGACGTCTTCGCCTCAGCTCGTCCTCGTCGTGCAGCAATTGGAAAGACCCGTGTTTAGATCTTCATAGACATAGACCGTTCTTTTCATTTGTTTTTGATTTTGTCACCAAAAAAAGAATTTTGCATTTCAAGGAGACGGTTACTCTGTGTTTCTCCTTTCTCTTTTTCTTTTAGCATTAACGACATTCACGATTGTTATCACTACTATCAGGCGTTTCGGGAGATTTCGGATATTTGATTGCTCGACCTTTTATCAACCCTTTTTTCACACCCTTCCTATCTTTCTCTCGACTCTTCTCACCGCTCTTTCCTGTCAATTCTTCAATCCTTATAACTGGAACCCAAACAAAAAAACTCCGAAACTCCAAAAAACCACAGTGACTCGTTCTCCAAAGAGTTCCATCATTTGTTCAGCGTTTTTTTATCTTTAATTTCTTTCTTCTACTCTTCTACTCTTGTACATCGTACACCATTATCTTCTTCCTTCTTGGTTTTGTTGCTTTGTCCCTGCTTGTAATGACATCAAGGCATCGAGGGTTTTTCTTGTCTTTTTTCGATCTTACTTATCAACGTTGTACGGAACCTGCTCCTCCATTCGCATAGCCCGTTATTAGACTCCTGTAGCTGGTTTTCTTTTTCCTTATTCCCTTTTCCTTCTCTCTAATTTCCCTTTCTGTCGGTATTGCATCTTTTCCAAGACCTTTACTGTGATTTTCGTCTATTTCGTGGTAGTTCTCGTTCCTGGACGTCGTCATTACTTATCATGTCAGTTGCATTACCGTATCATCGCCATCTGGGAGGAGCAGTGTATTTTTCTGCCTCAAAAAACATCCACGATTAAGGATTATATTCATGTATAATAGATTATTAGTACAGCCTGGCTGAATACGGCCTAGGTATTAGGATAGCTGTCTTATTAGTACCAAACTATTCCGAAGAAACTTGGAAAAAAAATATAAAATGCGGAGAACATGATTACCGATTGCTTCAGTTAAAGAGGCAATGCATGTTTTCCCTGAATTATGATATTATTTTATGAGAATGTTGAGTAGAATTTCATATGATACACTAAAAATACGTACCGTAGACGTCCTTCCTTGTGATATCGAGTTGAAACTGTTGAAATCATAGAAGGGCTATTATGATTGAGCTTTAGAGTTGTGAGCTTTCAAGCACGTGGGAAAAAAAGGCTCCCAAGCTAGTGTGATGCGCCCATGCTAGCAGAAGCTTAAAAACAGGTCGGACGAAAAGACCAGTCCTAGCTGGGTAAGTACGGTCGCCATCCCGAGGTATCCGATAGTTTTTGGAACAAACTCGTGTGCCTTATCCCTATTTCGATCTCGCATGCTGATTGATTGCGTTTTGTTGGGGGATTGGAAATTGCGTGGTCCGGTCGTTTGGACTCAATTATTCTCGCCTTTTTTTTTTTGTTGATCTAGGCACATGCTTTTTTGGGCATCCGTCTGGGGGAGATTAGCTTACTGGGGAAGAACGTGATTTTCGTTTGATATCTTGGGATTGTGGGGATTTGATACTGGCGGGAGAGAATTTGTCTTTAAGGGAGAGTATATATTTTTCTCTTATCTCCCGCTAGATTGTTCTTCTTTTTTTCCTCTTTTGTCTGTGTGTCTTCCGAATACTCGTACGTCGGTGGACTTATATCCGGTCTTTATATATATTCGATATAGATTCGATTCGCCTGTTATATATGCATATACAACGCACCAGCCCGCAAGACGACAGTATGGAAGTGAGACAACGAAATCCGAAGGGCGAGAAGATTTCGCATCATCGTCACCTGTCTGCTGGTGAGGTTGTTCACGAAACCGCAGAGGTCAGTTGCATTCTTTGGAAAGGTGCTTGAATCGCAATGTCGGAATTCAACCCAGCTAACCCTGTATATTCCAATGCATGCAGGTCACACGGGAGGTAGTCGAGAAGGTCACCGAAAAGTTGACGTGCATGTGGGATGAGCTTCGTAGGTTACAAGAGGTTCCAAAAAATGTTGAGACGAGCAGGTTTACTGATATTTTTGAAAATGGCGGATAGAGGAATGGCAAAGGTTCTTATTTTTACGTCTGGAATTATAACACAAATTAGTCGAAGGAGAGACTAACTGGTGGTTGTAGAGATAACCACTTCATTATATCTGGATATCGGTAATTAGAACCAAAGACACCTGATAGCGCAAACGGAATCTAATGATGATATAGGCCAGCCACTGCCTCGTACTTCAAGTCACTCAAGTCCTTGCTGTATTGGCACAATGAGTCTGTCAACATCTGGACTCATCTCCTCGGCGCAATCTTCTTCGGATCGTTTTCTTGGGTTCTCTATACGACACTGTCACCCAGATACCCGTCCGCATCGTCGTCAGATATCTATGTCTTCCTCTGCTTTTTCGCCGGATGCTTATTCTGTTTATGCATGTCGGCGTTCTATCATGCAGTGAGCAATCATAGTCACGAAGCAGCGAGGTGGTGGAATGTGCTGGATTATGTCGGTATCGTGGGGTTAATCACGGGGAGCTTCATCCCGAGTGTTTATTACGGGTTTATCTGTGAGACGGTAATCAGGGATCGGTATTGGACTATGGTGAGTACAATGGATTTCTTATTGATATTCCTATGGATTGGGCTATGTGAATGAAGCTGACGGGTGGTCTGGGTAGATATGTACAATTGGTATTGCGTGTGCGACAGTGTCTATTCATCCACACTTTAGGACACCAAAGTACCGGCCATTTCGGACGTCGATGTTTGTGGCCATGGGTTTGTCGGCTGTGTTTCCGATCCTCCATGGGATTAGCATGCATGGAATTGCTGAGTCGGAGCGGAGGTCTGGCTTGAAGTGGTTGCTGGCGGAGGGAGCGGCGTATCTAGTTGGCGCGCTGCTATATGCCGCCCGGGTGCCGGAGAGGTGGCAGCCCGGGAAGTATGATATTGTCGGAGCAAGCCATCAAATATTTCACGTGCTAGTATTAGTCGGGGCTGGGTGTCATTTGAAGGGGATGGTGGTGGCTTTTGATAATGCACATGCCGCTGGCGGGGTAGTGTGTCCTTGAAAGAGGAGAAGAAGAAGATTCATATATATATATTTATCATAATATTGCTGATATAAACACAGATGCACTAGCGATATCGGTATAGATGCATATGGGGGGTATAGATTGCATTTGATGCGTGTAATGTAATATTCTAAAGCGTTGAATCCAGTAACCCCGTATAACACCAGTTTGCGTTTCCGTGTGTTCGTATCTTCTCAATGCCTGCCTGTCCGTCGATGAGGGGTATCCGTAGGTCGTGGATAGTTTACTTCTTGCCGGACCTAGAAGACGAGTGTCAGTATATGTCATTATCATCATATAGACTTGGTATTGTGTCTGTACTTCTTGATGCCGCCACCACCCATGGGGCCTTTCTGCTGTGCACTATTCGTACCGGAGGTCAGCTATGTGGTTCTGAACCAAATATGTATGAAAATGCCGCTTACACTTTCTGCGCCGCCTTCAGTTCAGCAGCCTCTGTGCCATCGCCGTGGATAGATTAGTAAATGCAAATTCACACACAGCAGCTATACATGCAACCTCCGGGCCTTACCCTTTCTCTGCCTCTCCTTGAAGGCGAGATCATCCTAGAAAAGACGCATTAGCTCGCCACACTCCGCAGATTTCGAGGTAAACGCCAGACAAACATCATCAAGATCCTTCTTCTCCTTCTTTGGGGCCTTCAAAGGCTTGGCTTTTCCTCCCTGGCGTCCAGACATGATATCGAGCTGTCGTATATGTTATTCGGGGCTTCTTTATGCTTTCGAGTGTGCGGTCGGCGGAGGATGGAAAAGTTTGATGGGCGGGCGGGTTACAGAGTGAGGTTGAGGGAGCGCTTGCCTGGTCCAGCCAAGCAGCAATGGACGCCAAGCCGGCGACTCCAACGTCAGTCAAACCAACCAACTCAACTCGCCTCACCCGACCATCGAATCCAGTCATACTCCTCCTCCTATTCTTCATCATCATCTCCTTCACCATCGTCACGACCACATCTCTCGTCCTTGCCGTCCTCCGTTTCTTTGTACCTTCAATCGCGTCTACGGATAGACGAGGGAACGCGCCGGCAGGCCTTCACACTCGAATCTGCCCGGTCAAGTCTACGTGCTTTCGCTGGTAGGGATTTGCTGCTATCAAGCATCCTGCACACATTTTTTTACTGTTTACCATTGCACATCTGGGGAGCTTCTAGCTAACAAATCACTCCGCTCGGACCATTGCTTGACTTCAGTTTCCATAGAGCAGCACTTACGGAATTGCTCTGCTTGAGGATAAGAGAAAAGGAAAGGATCAAATTCACCGCTTCCAAAACATCTACTCTTCTCTGAATCCTCGGGTTCTGGAAAAGAAGAGTCTGAAATGGCGACACATATGGATCCAGCCGGTGCTCTGCGCACCGACAATCAAGATAAAGTAGAGAAGGCACCACACTCGTTGCCTTCCGTTGATGACACTCGCGTTGACCGGCAAAATAGTGAACGTCACACCGAGAATAGTAACCTCCGTCCAACCAACGGGGACCGAGCCCTGTCCACCGAATCCAACGGCATCAGAAAACGGCCGAGAAGCGCCGAGCGAGATGGCGGCCATGCCTCGAGACAGCCACCGCAGCCTCCAGCGGCTACAAAGCCGGCGAGTGCGCTCATGGGACGACAACGGATTTCCTACGCCGACATCGATACAATGGATACCCAACCTGATTTCGCCCGCCCCGTAGAAGTTAATAATAATTCTCGTGCTCAGCCGCCACCTCCACCGCGAGACCCACAGAAGCTATCCCCCGTTGCGAAACGCGCTCGAACTAGGAGCAGATCTCCGACAAGGTCACGCTCCAGATCCCCGCCCCGGGAATCCCGAAGAAGCTATCACGACGATCATCGATACGATCGCCGGCCATACTATGACGGCCGAAACAGTAGATACGATGACCGACGGGACAGGGAGAGAGGAGGAGACCGAGAAAGGGAGAGAGAAAGGGATAGGGACAGGGACAGGGATAGGGAAGGTAGCAGTAGAAATTATCCAGTGAGCGAAAAAGATAGAAGGGGCACATCGCACTCTTCTTCCGCCAAATCATCTCAACCATTGTCTAGACATGACGCTGAAACTAGGAGACGAGAAGGTACTACTGGCTCTTCGGGAAGACAGCGGTCACCAGCTGTTAAATCCTCGTCTGACTCCTTGGGAGCGACCCGAAGGCACGAACGGGCTGTATCTGGTGATTCTCGAAGGTTGGTTCCATCTATTCATCACGCCGGAGTATCCGCAGCTACTAATTTTGAAAATTTACGCAGCATATCACCCAAGGAAAGTAGTAGTAAAAGCACATCGAAAGACGTCGCAATGGAAGAACCTAAGCAGCCTGTTGATGAAGCTGCGATACTCGAGGAACGCAGAAGGCGTCGAGAGGCTATCAAAGCTAAATACAAAGGTCAAGCTACACCTCTTCTCGTATCTGCCTTAGCGCTCAATACTCCTACCTCAGCTACTCCAACCCCAGCGGAAAACACGCCTCTTACCCCAGGTTCGCCACAGGTTCTCGACCAGTCTCGTGAAGAATCGCCTGCGGATTTTGCCATCGAGAAACAAGATCCTACCCAGCCCGATAGTGCCAATGAAGGCAAAGCTCAAGGCGAGGATGACCCTTCCGCCGCGGATTACGATCCCACCGAAGATATGGATGATCGCATGAAGGACAAGCGTTACACCCAGGAAAACGAAGTTTCTTCGGCTGCTTATGACGAAGTCAAAACTAACCACGAAATCCTTATGCCCGAAAAGGAACCGGCGAAGCAGGAAGAGAAGGAAACAGACGAATTCGACATGTTTGCCGAGGGTGACGATGATGATATGTTTGCGCCAGCACCCACGAGAGCGAGGGCTGTCAACCCCGACGGCGCGGTTATGGCGCAGGCCAAACAGATGGATTTCAATATGCTCGACGATTGGGATGACTTTGAAGGTTATTACCGTATTATTCTCGGTGAGCTCATCGATGGTCGATATCACGTACAAGCCAACCTCGGCAAGGGAATGTTTTCTGGTGTGGTACGGGCACTAGACGCTGAAACTAAGAAGCTGGTAGCTATCAAGATCATTCGGAACAATGAGACAATGTAGGTTGCCCCCGATTTCTTCTATTATATTAGAAAAGATTACTAACATATTCTACAGGCGCAAAGCTGGGCAAAAAGAGATCGATATTTTGAAGAAGCTAGCCGCCCATGATCCAGAAGACCGAAAACATTGTGTGCGGCTAGAAAGATCGTTCGATCATAAAGGCCATCTGTGTCTCGTCTTCGAAAATCTCAGCATCAATCTCCGTGAAGTGCTCAAGAAGTTCGGTCGGGATATCGGTATCAATATACGTGCAGTTCGGACTTATGCGCAGCAATTATTCCTAGGATTAACGCTACTTAAGAAGTGTAATATCCTTCACGCGGATATCAAGCCGGACAATATTCTAGTAAATGACGGGCGAAATATCCTGAAGATCTGTGATTTGGGCTCTGCCTCGGACGCCTCGGAGAATGAAATAACGCCATATTTAGTCAGTCGATTCTATCGGGCGCCAGAAGTCATATTAGGCATGCCATACGACTTTGCAATGGATATGTGGTCGGTCGGATGCACTCTCTATGAGCTCTATACCGGAAAAATTCTCTTTACCGGGAGGACAAATAACCAAATGTTGAAGAGTATGATGGAATGCCGTGGGAAGTTCAGCCAGAAAATGCTCAAGAAGGGACAGTTCACGCCAATGCACTTTGACGAGATGCTAAATTTCATGAGCGTGGAGAAGGATAAACTGACAAATAAGGTACGTAAAGCGTTTCGCTATTGGCCACCCCTTCAGCTGTAGGTTTCTCCGAAAGCGAATGGCTTCTAACCGTGCTCTCTTTCATTTAGGACGTTGTTCGGGTCATAAACTTTACGAAGCCAACAAGGGAACTGAAACCGAGATTGCTGGCTTCAGCTTCTGGCATGAAGGACGCAGAATTCAAGGAACTAAACTTGTTCATTGACCTTCTAGACCGCTGTTTGCAGCTCAACCCCGAGAAGCGGATAACTCCGCTAGAGGCATTGAAGCATCCGTTCATCCATAGGTCGGTGAAAGTTTGAGCGACACGCCTCGTATCAATTTCCTGCAATGTGGCACTTTTCGCTTTCGACTTGCTGCATATTCGGATTTTGGATCCTAGGAACGTGGTTGAACAGAGCACACAGGAGATTATTTACTTTGCAGGGTACATTAGGGTACCGATGTTGTTACTTTGAAGACCCAACGGTCAGGTTACTGATACGCTCGTTTGTCTCGCCTGACATCTTGCAGGACGGCACGGGTCGTACAGAGTAGCCTTGCTCCTTTCCCGAAGTTTCTCCTTAGCCCAGGGGTCTCTTGGTCATTTTGCGATGTTGTTTGTCTATATATAGCGAATACCTTTTTTTTCCTGCTGGGTGTTGCATCCCACCACATTTACTGTAAATATCTCGCCGTCCAAGAAACCGAGTAGATGCAGTTCTGGAATGCGGACCAGCAGAGCCGATGCAGGAATATGATTGGGGCATCTGGTATTTGGAGGTCCGGTGTTTATTTTTTAGGAAGGTAGTCGAGATGGTGAGGGGATCATGAGACCAGAATCTCCTCGAATGGGTGTGCGCCACACATTCACAAAACCACAAAATGAAAGCCTCATGATTTCGAGACCTTAAGACCAATAGAGCCCTGTCGTGCGTCACACAGAAATAATGCCAAATACATTTTTCTTCTAGAGTGTTTCTCTATACATGGAACCGAAGGTGTGTGGCACCTAAGATGAGATCTTTGGATAAGCCAATAGATCTTGTGGAATGCCAATACTATACACCACCAGAGGAATCTGGCCCTGGGATGTTGCATGATCTTACAAACCTGCGGTTAGGTAAGAAAGGCTGAGATTTATTGACATTTGCGTGAATAGTTGTTTCAAAGGAAGCAACTCCTTCCTTGTGCGACACCATAGATTGCCCTTTCGTACGTGTGCAACATTAGGGCTGAATCTTCCAGCCTTTGTTTTCATTTAATTATTCTTATTATTGTTCTTTTTTTTTCTCTTATAGTTTTTTTTTCGCGCTCGCACAGATTCAGTTTGATTAAACGACCTGATCCTTTGGGCACAGCAAAAGTGAGAGTTTGTTGGATGCAACGCATTTTTCCTTTCCCAACTCCTGTGATTATGATAAGAAACGCAGGTCATGACACGGCATTGATTCACTACGCGAGTGAGGAAAGTATCTCGATGACTATATTTGGAGGGCTCGGCTCTTAACCAAGGGCTTATTGATTATAAAGCATAAATTTGCATTTTCTTATCGCAATTCTGCCAATATATTTGGTGTTTGAGACGTCTACTTGCATCGCCTGTTGAAGAGGCACAGTCTGTTCCGAGACCAAATACTAACCAATCTCCAATGCACCCGAATGCCGTGCGGAGGCACAGGCTATCCGCCGGCCTGGTTTCTGGAATACATTTCTTCGTATACGGTCGATTGGGAGGAATTGCAGTTTGGAGTTTAGATCCTCGTTTTTTGCTTTCATGCAGACATCTGCTAATCTCAAGTAAGGTTTTCGTGATAATGTGATGCGTTTTTTCGGGTTGCAGCTGCGATGAGATTGTAGTGACTAGCTCCGTATATACGATTGCTAGTTCTCTTTTCTTTTCTTTTCTAAGATACATATGCACTCCACACTTAGGCTACTAGCGGTGAGTGCATTGAAGCCTTAACGCATCCTTTTGGCACGACTGCTGCTTGCTAGCGAAAGGATCGGGATGGTTGGTTGTGATCTGCCGGTTTCTTAGTTCACATATTTGCAAAAGAAAGCAGGGTTGATGCTGCATACGATCTGAATACCATGACAGGACTAAATATCTACGGATTGGGAGTTCGCATGATATCCACAGGTTAGACCTTTTTGAGGCTGGCGAAATATCTGAGGCCCCATACCCCAGGGCGGCCCCGAAGGTCCTCAGGCCCTCAGTGAATACATCTCGAGATGTACCTCGTCAAGTTCCTATGTGCTCCGGAAGCTCGTATCAATTTCTGACGATCATGACCTTAAACCTGTGCCAATATAGTGCCGAGAATGGTGGCGTTATTTTTGGTTGTTCGCTTGCCTGCAGAAAACGCCGCCGTATTGCGTAAAAAGCGACCTAAGGCTTGTTTCATATCGAGGTTCTACGTCTGCCGTCGGATAAGTTTACTGGTCACAGATGGGATGTGTGATCTTTCGGCAATACAACTCGAGCTTAGCTCTCAAAAGCAAGCCCTTCTGATCCCGTATTTGATCTACGATCGTAAAAAAAAGGGAGGAAAAAGAAAGAATACTATCCAAGCAACCGAGCTCTTCTGACCTTCAGGGCAGGAATTCGCGACGTGTCTACGTAAACAAGGCAGATTCTCAGCTCGAGTCGGTCGATCCGTCGATGGTAGATAGGTCACGATGCTTGACTATAATAACGAAGCTAATAACATTTCCTGATGAGATATCGAAAAATATCCTTTGTATTCCGACCTCGCGACCGAATATACCTAAACTTAGATGATTTCAACTGATTTGCGCTTCTGTACGCACCCGAACCTGCATATATGCATGCGCTAAGCGAAAATCCCCACGGACAAACAAGGGGCAACTTTGCTGAAAGGAGTCGCGGATAGGCACAGTACCGGTTTGCGTTCTGGAGTTTTCTCTGAGTGTATGAACTTACGCCTTGCTGCCTTGCTTGGTGATTTATGAGCCTAACAAGGGAATGTGAAAAGAGATATTGACGTTGCATGTACCCTCCTCTATCACACCAAGTGAATCACCACCTAGTTACCCCGTAGACACTTCTGCTTGCCTAGTTTGAACGATCAAACGCAATATCTGTACTTTTTCACATGAAAGGAGTTGGTTCCCCACTCGAAAAGCACACAACGAAAAGGTGCGTTGAGACGGCACAGCGTTGCCTTGCGCAGATGTCGTTAAGCGAAGCTAAGGCAGTCCATCAGGATGACTGGACATGTTGACATTATACACATAGCAAACCGGCGTCAAAATGGCTAATGGACAGTGGTATTCAGTGATGTTTAAATTTAGAAATAGGCAGTTTTGAGGATTGTTTTGTTTATCGGGAGTCTTGTGCTCGAGCGCTCCAAGGACAGGAAGCCCAGCCGCATACAGCTTGAATGCCTTGGACGCCTTTCGTAACAGCCGCGTCTGTCTCATCGATGCATTGGGTAACAGTCTCGAAGTTTTGAGAGTGTTGCGCCATGCCAACTCGCAATTCTTCGGTCCGACTTGGAGGCTTACGGTATTACCACAGACTTAGGCCCTAAAACTAACAAGAATGCAAGAACAAAGCCCCCGCAAAATTACTTTGCATATTTGAATTCCGAGAAAAACAATGCCTACCCGCTTCGGCGCTCGGTCTCGGGAGCATCTGACCATGCATTAATCTGAGTTGGACACAGGACGCAAGAATTGTCGAGGGTTGCATGGAAAGCGGTTCGAAAATGGGTTGGAATTCCCACGGAACATTCAGCCCCAGGCGCAGCTGTTCGCCAACAGTTACTCTAACCGCTACGAGATCCACCTCTATCGTTTCTTTTCCTTGCTTAGACATCGATGAACAGGCATGTAATCTCACGTTTTCCCAAAGGATTACAAACCTTCTTCCCGCTTTGAATAAATTCTAGAGCTCGCTTGCGGTGTAGAACAAAGGTGTTGGTCTGGGTGGCCATGTACAGTCTATTGTCCAGCTTACCGGGTCGAACGCGCGTTCGTCAGAATATTTAGCAACATGCTGCCAACGATCGAGGCACAGCTCCTGTTTTTCGGCCGATGGAAGTCCTAGAATTCCAAACACCCAAGGATGCTGGGCTGCCTATCATGGACTAACGTTGAATCATTAAGGTCTAAACTGTCAGTTCGAACTTGTGGTGGGGTTTGATGTTTCGAAACATTTTAGCCAGCTTGGTTGGTACAGAATACGAGCTGACGTTGGAGCGAATATCTACCAAACCTGCAACCGTAAAAACATGGCTTAGGGTTTACGGTACTTGGTTCCGCCATTTCCTGTAACCGAAAGACCCGAGATTTGAATTGTTGGACCCGTAGGAGAGCTCCAGGTAGACAATAGCAAATCGGCGAATCCACCTTCTCTCCCTCCTCCCCCTTAATTGTGTATGATATCTGAAATGATGACATCGTATAGATGTCACAAAATATAAATTACAACACGACATTATAATAAAATTGCAAATAACAGACAAGATCCCAACCCCAACGAGGGAACTCCAACAATTTTGTATTTGACGATTCCGATCACATGCATTCGTAAAATATACTTACGGGTTCATGTTGGAAGAAGAACCCGTTCGAGATGATTGCTCCACTCGAGCTAAGGGTTGGTAGACGGTGCTAGAACCTTCAAGGATCCCCGCCTGTCATAAATTCCGACTAAACGGGCTTGGGATATGCACCAGCCCGTGAGCCATGGAATTTTTGATATCAAAAAAGGATCACCTTGGCGATGATAGGCTAAAAGTTTCACAGTTTGCTGGATATCCGTATGTGGGCGTGAGTGGGACTCCCTGCCAGAAACTAGGCCAAGATTTTCTGTCAAATTCGATCGTATACGATCACCCCATCATGGCTGAAGGGTTAGGCGTGATGATCCGGGAAAATTAGCCTTGTTGGTGCAGATGGACTCGAATCAACCGTATATCGTGTGAGGATGGGGTCTTGCAGCGGTGCTTTCGACCACTTGAGTGTTAGTTGGTGGGGGTACCTGTCCAAGAAATAATATCAATATGGTGATTTCATGTATACAACCTGTCACTTATAGGTGAGCCGGGTGGCAGCATAGGATTTTTTATTATTGTTGTATACTATTCATGTTTATTGATCAACAAACCGGTAAATGGGGCATGTGTGCGTAATAGGGGTGCGGTAAAGACACAATTTATTGGTAGACGCCTCTTTACATGGGGCAAAATTAGCCGTAGATGTCCTTCAGTTTGCGTAGTGTGAGAGTTGGGTGGCTCCGCATTCCTTGTAGACGCTAATGTCCAGTAGACGAAAGACGGCCAGGCAATATCTTTGATACCGCCAAATTGTGGCGGAGAGTAGCGTGATCGATGGCACCTTGTCCATAATTGCTAGGTATATGGAAGAATGGCGGGGCGGTTAGAGCTTAGCACCGGTTTTTTATGTGAATGTGAATCCTTTTCTGTGGATTTCCCGAGATCGATAAGTCTCAGGTCGACGTCTTACAGTGGAGCTTTGCTAGGCAAAAGACGGAATATCTGTGGGGACTGGATATTCGGTTCGCAAATTCGGCGCGAATAGTGTCGCTGATCAGTGCACTAGCCTGCTCTCTCGAATGTGAACAGAATCCACATATGATATCACAGAAGCATATTGTGATATTCTCCTCGTTCGAGCTACATGTAAGTTCGATTGTGGAGTATCTGGTTTTTATTTGTTTTTTGAAGAAAGAGAAAGGTTCCTCAAAGTCACACCAACTTGGTCCACAGATGTGTTGACAGCGGATACCTCCTGCACACCAGCAACACTTCGACAAGTTGGCAAGCCACATCCATCGAGGCGGATCTTTCGGCACTTTTTTCTGGCTTCGGACGAAAAAACGCCATCACGAGAGGATTTGTGGGATACATGTAAGCGCAGCAACGATTATCACACTATATTTGTCCCTCCGTATCTGCACAAAAGGGGGCGCTTTTCGAACGGAATAATCCTCAGACCTGTCTCCATTCCAGTCCTGCATGCAAGGCATATGCAAGACGGCTAGATTGATTGGCGAGGTTTGATGTTGAGTGAAATATATCAAGATTGGGTAACTTCAGGGGGGAAGAAGTGTTTGTTTTGTTGTTCATCCTGACAAGAATACTTCATTCTTCTGTCTTGCAGCATGCAAGATAAATGAATTTGGTAAGCAAATCGTGATATCATGTCATGGTAAGCTTATAGCGGTGGGGTTTATAACTCTGTGCTGTGTGTGGAGCATGGAACAGAATTCGAAGAAAAGAGGCTGGCTTGAGAGGGGTCTGAGGTAGAGAGGCTGTCGCAGAAAAGAAGTTGGACTACCAAGCAAGCACGGACCCACTCTGTTTCGTTCAGCTGGCGAGAAGCACGGATACAAGTCGCCACTAATGTTCGCGGTGGAGATAAGTGTCACTGTACCTGAAAATTGACTCTCGCAAGCAAACAACCCCGGCCGCCACCAGAAAAAGAGACTGGGTGGGACCGCCGTTAATTTTCTCTTAGGCATATAACTTCCCGTGTTATTACATTTCGCACATGGCGGTCATCCATGGTGGCAAGAGAAGAAACGAGAGGGGAAGCATCGAAGGGAAAAAAACTTGCGTTTTTTTTAACCTCGTTTCCCGCGGTGCTGCATGCGAAAGCTGATGCAGAGTAATCGTCTCGAAGGCCGACAGTGGCACATCGATCCGAGAATTCGAAAAGTGGTGGCCGCCATCGTCCTAAAAAAGCCTCGCGGGTTGTTTAAGATGTGTTTTTTTTTTTTTTTTTTTTTTAATAGTTCTTACCCCATTTCGAGGCTTTGGAATGCGCATCGTTGTGGGAGAATAGAGTGAGGGGCAGGATCCGTGGTCCCAAAGACGCATGTTTTTGTCATGATAACGTACTTCAGACTTTCGAGGATGATGATGAACATGGACGAGATGGCTGCATGCAGGATCGAAAACAGTCAGTATCGAGGTCTATCCACCATCAACCTTCTCACACCAGACATACAGGCCTCCAGCTAAGGTGGGTGGAACTTGGACTGGCCTTGAATCGTTTTGACCATGCTATGATCCTTCCGTAAACCCACCAGGATCGCCGCTGCAAGGTCAGGTCCTTACTTTGACTTTTCGCATTCTCCCCCATTTAACAGAATCTAGACTTATATCAGCCCTCAGCCTGTCGCAGCTCCCTGTATATGTACAAAACCTTTTACATGCAGTTTCCCATGACAGTGGATCGTCCGGACAGAACAAGATGTTGACTTTCCAGGAAATATGACAGGGACGTTTCCAGGCCATGAATGTGGAAGTAGCGTCGACATCTGAATGCTTCATGTATTGAAACAAACTTTAACACCACTGTTATAAATTGGTGCCACCAGCGAGAGCGGCAGGTTGACTAGGCGAATTCAGAATTAGAGTTGCCGTGTCGCATAGATGAAATCAGCAACATAGCCTAAGCAGCAAAGCAAACGGCCAATAACTTTTTGGAGACTTGCGTCTGCTTTCAAAGCAGAAACTTAAACTCGCCGTAAGGTAGATGCATCGGCCGGATCTGTCGGGAAGATGTACCATCGTGACCCAACCATCTTCCAAGTGTGTGTAGGTGTGTGTTGCGTGTCTACGACAGAGAACATTCGAAATTTCTATATTCGGCTTTTTCCTACGATTTCCTATCAAGAGCCCGATCGTCGAATCGTTTCTCGACTAAACCGCATGCCACCACCACTGCCGTTGAGAAAACCGCCGTGCAAGGCTAAGCTAAGTGATATGTCAACGGCCTATCACGGGTACAAGGGTAGACGAAATCTTGACGATCAAAGGTTTCGCCTTTCAGGATCTGCCTTTGTTCATGCGGAAAGGGCAAAGGCAAAGGCTAGTGAACCTGTTATTCTCGCATGCCACGGCACTCGATCGACCCTAGCTTTCGCCCAATCATCTTGATTACGATAATCGGCTAGATGCACCGCTTCTACGAGCCTTTTAATTGGCTCGCTCGTTTTGGAGGCAACGTTAAGGATGACAACAAAAACTGGGGTTTTTGTTCCTGAATTTCGAGGGGGGTCAGGAGTCGGTGATATACGCAATGCAATCGAGTTTTCTTGCTCACATATTACCGTAAACCGTACAAGGGGGTCTCCACCTTGCCTCTCTCGCTGCAACGGTGATCATTCTCAAGCGGAAGAGGAAAACTATCCGCTCCAAAGCATTCCGAATGGAAGAGCTTGGTTCTCTTTTTTTCTGTGGCGGAGAATACCCCTTTGCTGGGCTGGCAAGTGCCGTCTATAATATGCGTGTATTACTCTTATAATCATAAACCATAATATTAATAACCTTTGATTTTTCGCATGTTTGGCCTAACGCGGTCTAGATAGGGGAAACGAACGGCAACAGGAACCTTAATATGCCTGCTTAGAGTGAGCGTTTACCAAAAAACTGACTCGACCGAACGGCATTGATACTGCATCTCAAAATACCATACCTTGTTTGTTTCGATAAAATTGAAGGGAAAATGGGTATATACTTTTCATATGTGCCCAGTTCCAAGGCGGGTGGTTCATCATACAAACCCCGGCAACAGCGGCTGTTGGGTAATAACCATCAGATAAAATCAAATGCCGCGCCAGCCAACATAGAATGGATTTACGAGTTGTGGGTTTCTATTCAATGCACAGGATATACTTATAATTTGATTGATCATTAATATCGAAGACTATCAAGCATTCCCTGGTTATTTTTGGAAATTGATCGTTAATTAGCAGAGGGCCTATCGTTCCGCAAAGCGTAATTTGAGACCGGAACCGCAACCAAACAACAGTGGACGAGTGGGTTTCTGTCCCTTCGGTGCGCCGTTTCATGTAACCTTAGAACTACCAGTTTTCCCACGTTTTTTTGGTAATTTTTTACCATGAAAAATTTGGTTTGTGCCTTACGGGAAAGCCTGTGAGAGCTGAACCTCAAACCATAACATAGAAGCCGAAGTAATTTACCACCCCGCGGAGTGTTGCGTCGCCCAACGAAAAAAACAAACGATAGGACTAGTGTTGCAGATGTCGCCGCAGATGGGCAACAGAGTGACGTTTGGTCGACTTAACTGCGTCGTCGTTCTTATAACCTTTTTCTGACAGCCGGCTCCTTCGCCTTGCGGGTTGTTTTACTTGTTCTGGTTACAGGTTACATGGGGCCTCGCTCAAACGGCACTAGAAGGTGGAGAGGAGCTCTAGAAGTGTAATATGTGTTCGTTCACGGAAGGAATTTTGTTTTTTTTATTATTTCGGTACTAGATTATTCTATGAATAGATAGATCCTTTTGATAGGAAAAGTATTGTGCAGTAGAAAACCAAGAAAAATCCCCGAACAAAGTTGCAAGGCGAACTTCTTGTACTGGCCGTTTGCAGACAACAAGTTGAGATATAAGTTCTTAAGTCAAAAAGTCTTTCGATTCGAATCACCACTTGCTAGTGTAGATTCCAGATTGACAGGGAAAAAGTAAATGATAGAAAATGCAAATGTGGTATATTCGGATATCGAAAAAAAATATGTACCATTCCCCTTAGAAAGTAAAACGATGAAACTGCGCCAGAATTTGCCTTTGTGAATCTTGAAATAAAAATACCTGTTTGATGACGACAATAGATGCAAAAAGAGTATAGTAGGATGAAAACCCAAGAAAATGGAAACGATTGATTTGATATATTTCGGTTTGAACCCCTCCAAACTTCCCAAAACGAGTTATAAAGAAACCCCCAAATAATTGTCCAAAGGAAGAAAAAAATGTAAACCATGGCTTCTTTTTGTTGCTAGTAAAGTAATGACCTCCAATCATACAGGTATCATAGGTAAACCGAATTGACATAGGAAATATAACATAATGAAAAGTTGCAGCTAAAAGACAATCCCAAAATGAAAAGTAACAAAAATGAAACCCAAACAAAACTCCATACATGCTTTATGTGTTAGTCAAAATGACAAGAAGCTCCAGTGGTATCAATGTAGCGATTGTTAAAAAGAAATCATAGTT
Organism: Dactylellina haptotyla; assembly: GCA_031310005.1. Classification (NCBI taxonomy): domain Eukaryota; kingdom Fungi; phylum Ascomycota; class Orbiliomycetes; order Orbiliales; family Orbiliaceae; genus Dactylellina; species Dactylellina haptotyla. The sequence continues at coordinate 6,992,072 of CM062379.1, read as the reverse complement.
CTCCAAGCCGTATATATTTTCGTAAAAGAAATAATAATAATTAAGAAATCATTGTAGTGTCAAGGGTATATAATGAATCGAAGCGATATTAAAGGCACCCACTAGCAGGCTTGGATGCTGTGTGGTAGTGCTGGTGGTTGTGGAACGATGTACTTGACGCCATCGAAAGGGCCCCAGGCTTGTTTGAATTGAATAGGGAGCGGTGCGTAGTTGTCAGCAACAGAAGGTGTGAGCGGGGTATTAGTCGAAGAGTTGCTAGAGGATCTCGAAGAGTACCCAGTGTTGCGAAGGCTTGCTGGGACTGGAACCTGACCGCTGAAAATTTGTGGTGGAAGTTGGAACATGTCGGTGACAGAAATATTTGGAGATGCACTGGTCTCGCTCAATGGTGGGCTGTCCAAGGGACTGGTGGTAGTGAATCTTTGGCAGTGGAGGATTCGGTAGCGGAGTTCTGGGATAGTGATCCTCTTTGCTGGATTGGTTTCAAAGATCCTACGAAGAATCAAGTCCAACTCGGCAGACAATGGAAGGATTGTTCTCAAGAAACCGGGATCCTTAAGGTAGGCGCGGAAGGTGCTATCGCTCTGCGATGCACGCTTCCATGGGTTGCGTCCACAAGTGAGGTTGACAAGGATAACACCCAGCGACCAGATATCATTAGGAGCAGATGCGTAGCAAGCAGATCCTCTCGATGGAGATTGTTGGCACTCTATTGAAAAATTTTGTTAGTAAATCACAAACAGAAATATTGAGACTTGTGGGAAAGGATAACCTACCAGGTGACATGTAAAAGGTAGAACCGCAGCCAAAGTCGGAAGTGACTGGCTCAGTGGTAGCGAGACCGAAGTCTGCAAGTTTGACCTGAGTGCCGTTCTCGGTGACGAGGATGTTCTCTGGCTTGAGATCTCGGTGGTAGATTCCCAAGGAGTGACAATACTCAACGGCGTCGACAAGCTGCAGGAACACCCGCTTGGCCAAGATGTCGTTACCTACAAAGTTACCGTGCTCTGTAATGTTGGTAAAGAGATCACCCTCTGGGCAGTACTCGATAATGACATAAGTGCAGTCGATGGCATGCAGGATCTTAACCATGTTGACCACATTTGGGTGTGCGCTGGCACGGTGGTGCAGGGCAATTTCCCGTTCCTGGAACCTGCGCTGTCGTGCATCGAGTCCAATCTTAGAGAGAGCCTTAACAGCGTACGGGATGTGGGTGAAGATGTCGACAGCGGTATAGACGACGCCGTATGCACCAACGCCCAGGATGCCGGTGAGTTCTATTCTACCAGCTAGCAGGTGTCCTATTCTGTCCTCTGGTCGGGTGGTGAGGGCAACTGGGGCCTGTAACGAGATGTCCGACATTTTGAATGTGTATGTGTTGTGGAATGTGTTGTCGTGAGATTAGCGAATTAGAAGAGAAAGAATGTCGGACTGAAGAGAAAGAAGCGTTGTCGAGATATATGTGATGTCTGGTATTAGAAGAGAGAAAGAGGTGGATTGTTCGAATTACTGCGCTACCATATATTGTTGAGGTTTGTAGAGAGAGAGAGAGAGAGTTATTGCAGTATCCGCAGGTGATAGTAAAAGACTTTTGTTTTGAGGGCGAAGGGAATAAGAAGATATACAGGGAAATATTTGTTATATAGAGGGAATGTATTGAAGATATAAGAGTGAGGTCGAAATTCGAGGTTGGAACTGGTGAGGTATTTGAGGAACGTCGCAAAGCAAAAGCCAATAATACTATATGTAGGAAAGTACACTAGAAGGAGGTTGAGTTGTACAGCAATGCGAGGTCCTTTCTTTTTATTCGTTCGTCACAGGAGGCAAGCAAGCAGCAAGGGGGGTGGTGTGGGTATGGTGGGGAGGTCCTATTATCGAAAGGGCGAATGACAGAGTCCACTTGCTTTTTTTTTGCACTCCAGTCTACTATTTGCTTTTGTTCTGGTAAGAGCTGGCAGGCTTGGTGTGTGACGAGTTCGAGGGGGAGAACCCCAAGGTTAGCGGATTAAGATTTCGGTCTGTTCGGTGTGCCACTCTGCCAAAATATGTGTGTGAGTGCCTTTGTGTCTCTCTCGCTCTTCTCCCTCTTTCTCTCATGGTAAGCTAACAAGGCCCAGCAAATTTCTCCTCGCTCTCGGGGGCTGTAGGGAGTCTGTTCTCGGAGGAGCTACCACCACACCCCCAGCTAACGGGTCAAAAGGTACCTCCTTGTGAGTACAGTAATACCAGTCCTTTCGGCCCTTTTTTCGCTGGTGGCGTTTTTCTTTTTCTCTCTTCCTTTGCTACATGGAGTGTTTAACGATATGAGAAATAAGCAAACATGGCTATGACATTTTTGCTCGTCCCCTCCGTTCTAAACTGCCCTCGTCTTAGGGTCGGTACGTGTGTGAGTATGCGTCTCCAAAGCCGCAGCTTGTAGCCTGCTGTTTTTCTCAGGCCGCATGCATGTGTGAATTGCATATCATTTGGAACGAAATGAGTGGCTCGTCGGAGCAAATACGGATACAACCTGGCCCACGAGAGAGTAACACGACTCAAACATAACCCCAAGGACTAGACTGGCTTCGGCCTACATTGTACCAACTACACAAAAATACCCTCCTTCACACAGAAGATCTACCTGTACTGTATTTTTTTTTTTTTTTCTTTCTTTTTCCTATGGCTTTGCTGCTAATTTTGCCCAGAGAAAAAAATGGAAGCAAAAAAAACCAGCCTGGCGGTGGGGGAAATCCTTGCTTTTTCTTCGTTCTTCCTTCCAAATCCCAGAGCCATGCGTCGGCTAGGCACAGACTTGTACCTTTCCCGTCATTTTTGTGAGGCGGGCTACCTGGCAATCCCTCATCTTTCTGCCAGAAGAGAACGAAGAGGTACCAGGTGACGACGGTCTCTTGAGAAGGATATCTTACCCAAGCGGCGAAGAAAAACAAATGTTGCGCTGCGCATTTTCCACACTCTTCCCAAGGAGATCTTGCTGGTCATCGACGGTCGCTAACTTTTCGGTCTGGTATATTTCTTTTTCCAAACGCACCTTTTTCTTTTCTTTCTTTCTTCGATTCACCGTGCCGATGATTGCGGTTTTCTTCAGCCTGGATAATTGGCATGCGTGGTTGACTGTGACCCTTGTCTTTTCGGCGGGCTGACGCGAAAAGCCAAGAAAATAGGAGGTACCGTTGGGTACTTGGCCCACTCGGAAGGCTACTTTCTTTGGAGTTTTTCGCCCTTGGAAATGACATATGGGTCTGTGATTTTGTGACCTTTATTGATAACTCGACTATCAAATGATAATATTGCAAAAATTATCACAAGCAGTGGGAATTTTCCAACTCTTTTCACGGTTGTTTTCTTTTGGATCGAAGCTGCAATGTTTGAACCTTGCATGACATGGTAAGCCCGTCAACAATAAGACCAACTAGAGATATTTGTCGCCGTGTGAATATCACTTGTCACTTTTCTTGGGTGGTTTGGAACCAAGAAGGATCGAGAAGAATCACATGTGAGCCTACACAATTTTGTGCTGTTATAACCGCACATCCTTAGATTGTATATTATCGTATGTTGAGAATGTTGGTCAAGCAGGATCAAACAGATTTCTGCAGGTCAAGGAACATTAGCATCCCGCAGTATTGATACTCGCCCATGCTGGCACTTCGTTCCTTGTATGTGTTGGCGAATCTTGCAAAGATAAAGTATCCCCTTCAACAACGGAATGATGTTCTATAATACTCAAAAGTCAGATCGGATCGCCCAATTCTTTTGGGTCTGATCACTAATACACTCGCTCCGAACACTGGTTGTCAGAAAATACGGCTGCTGCAACAGCCGCTTTCATAGGATCTTAAACACGATGGACCCTAGCCCGTATGCACGTTAAGATTTTTGTGACATTAAGCTCCCTAATAAAACAAATCGATAACTTAAAGTTCGACTTAGATTCTCGGCACAGCTAGTGCTTCTGGAATTGGGCCCTTCGTTTTTGAGGACAGGCGGCAAGCAGCCTGCGGGGGTTGTGCTAATATGCAAATATTAGAATTCCCATTCTCTTACAAGCTATTCTCCCTTGAGGCAAAACGCCGCCGAAGCTGTATCATATGTGAAATTCCCCAGCCTTTTGGCTTTGTCTCGTTTATGTACGAAATATTAGAAATTTTAAGAAACGGCTCGGGCTCTCCATCAAAGGCAAACATTTGAGGAAAATAAACCCCTCGAAGGTACATCATATTTGTAGGTAATATATTCTATTGTTGTAAGCCGCCGTCCCCTCGCCCCAATCTGCCAAACGAAAATAAACTATCTCGCTTCTGCAGCTAGGTTGCTTGCATTTCGTTGAGAGACACCGAGTTTAGAAGTTGGGTCCTTGATCCTTCCACCAAAACATGGTACCCATTGGTAGAATACTTATTCCCCAAGTAGCTACAGCCGCCAGTCAGAGCAAGGGCTGAGTCAACATTGATCGCCAACGCTAAGAGAAAAATATTGCTGTGTATACCAAATACCAAATGCCATTTAGGCATCTTTTTTACCCTTTGCATTAGTTAGCATCGAGATCGATTCCCCAGTCTAGGCCTCGTCACCAGAAAAGAAACCGTAGGCGGTCTCCTCGGCGGTACATGCCGTGAGACCATGGCGTATTCTGACAGCTGCCTGTAGATACCTTGGAGACAAAGAGTCTTCCTTGTTCACTAAGATTTTTTTCGCCGGTCTATAAACTACCAACTATAACCTAATAGATGCGTGCTAATATAGTATCGATACCTCATTAGCATTGAGCTGCCCGAGTCGTCAAGTTCCCCACAGCTCTTCGTCCCCCCCTTTTTGGCGATGTTAATTTAGGAAGTCGCTTGCACGGACTTAAAAAGGCTGGGCGATAAACAAACCGTACCGATATAATAATAATAGAGTGCAGTCTTAAGTGACAATTAGGCGACGTCCAAAACAGCTAGAGCCGAAAAGCTGACCGATTGGAGCCACGAAAATAAGCTTGATCTCCAGATTTTCGCACCAACATTTCTTTTTTGACCAGCTTACCTCGTATCTGGGCAAATAATATTGTCAATATGCGTACTGTACTGTGAGATACACGAAGAGCACAGTACATATTCATCCGTCGGCCTGCTGCTCAACTCGGGGTACTGCTGGTTTCAACGGAACCGACCGGGTTACGATGAGTGCATAAGTCCCCTTGCCCTGACTGGACGGCAGGAAAAACGTTAAGCACCGGAGGCAACAATAACAATCAGGTCTTATCAGCCACATACCGAAATCTTGCGAATTCAAGACAGAAACCAGGGCTGCACACTGTCACCAAGAAACCCATTCCGTCTGTGCAAGCCACATCTTGCGGGGAGGCCCTGTCTCCTTCCTTTTCCCAACCCGGCAAACCCCTGCCTATTTTTCTCTTTGGAGGCGCGCTCCTCCAGAAAATCCCTTCAATCTTAATCAGAGACAAGCCTAGGCACGTTTATTTTTCCTCTTATCGTCATGGACCGGGGTTCGGATTGGTCGAGGATCGGACGATGTTCAGCTTTTGCTCATCTGTAAGGTGGTTACTTGGCTTTTTTTGTTCTTTCCCTTAGTGGACTTTGTTTTTCTTTGGCTGCCTTTGCCACCATCGAGCGGTGGCAGCAGCCAAAAAGGCGAGCCAGAAATCTTACGTCAATATTCGGAGAGGGGTCACCCAGCAGAAACGCGGGCTTTGGGCAGTTGGGCTCTTCGGGTTGGGGAAATTCGAATCAGGATTGTCCCTTCCTTTGCTCGTGTCGGCAACTCCATCAGCTCCACCCAGCACACCTCCACTTTCCAGAATTTTCGGTTTCCCGCTCGTTGGGAGTCCAAGGAGACCGGACGGAGCGCACTGATTGGAGCAGCCGGCACCGACGAAATGGGTTGAAGGGTCGATGTTGGTTGCTGTCTACGGTTAGTGCAGGGCAACATTTGGACGGCGCTCTCATTCGCCGGAACGATCCAGCACATTCATTTACTTCCATTCCACAGCCTGCGTTGGTCTGATGTTTAGCTTCAATGTTGGAGTCTGTCTTGCATATCGGCCATCCTCGTGGACACAGCTGTATGGAAGTACCGCTTCTCCGGGACGAGTACTTTGGGTACATGCCCGAGTACATCCCAACCTCGTACTCTCATCGACGATGGCAATGTTGGATGTTGTGACGGTGGTGAGTTGGCCAGCCCTTTCGCCCGCCCAATCAGCAGGCCGCATGAAGCAGACGACGCCAGCAGATCGTTTCCGCGCCATCGAGTTGAAACATCTCGGGTTGCCAACAAATTACGACCAGACCGGACTATCGCACGAGATTAATTGACTGGAGAGATTCAATGCGCACCCGCTAATTGCCCTTGCTATTGCGACTCTTTGACGATACGATACGGATGGCACAGGCTCAAACATTGTATGCACATGCTCAGCTTCCTTCTTTTTGTGAGGGAACAGATGCCCGTATCGGACGGAGATCAAAGGGTGAGGAGCCCTTAATTGCTCTTGCCTTCACTCGGCTATCGGAACGGGAGCTGTTGTTTCTACGCTGTGGATACACTCTGAGATCAAGTCGAAAAAAGCCAAACCCAAGGCTCCACCCAAGGTTTCATCCTCAGTTATCATATCACTATCAAGAGGGCCAAGGCAAAGGCATCCAAGCGGGTTTGGTTATGCTCTATGCACAACGTGCAGGGCGAAGACGGAAAACTCGGCCATACGGGTCCGATCTTAATGCTAAGGTATTGCCAAAGCATCTCATGATATCAAATTAGACCAAAGAGTTGAGAAAACCCGAAAGACACGGCTCTCTTTTCCCTTTTGCAGGTGGATGGACAGTCCGCAGGCAACCCTCAGGCCTCGCCGTTTGCAGGATATCAGACGAGACCTTTCTAGTCCACGCCAGAAAACGCTACAGGCCTTGACATGCAGCTTAAACCTCTGCCATTGGGGGAAGACGCCGGCAAATTATCAATAAAAAGAGCCACGGGCTTACATCGCGGCCTCCGTGCGGTTACCGAAAACGAGTGCCTGGGAAGTTCCATCAGACGGATAAGCCGCGTTCTCACTTTGATTGTCCTAAGTATTTCTCTGATATATCAAATAATTCACACTCGGGTCGGACTGCGAAATGGGGGACGGGATATTCTCGCGGTTATCAAACGATATTACCCAAGTGCGACAATCAAAAACAAATAAAAGTGGGTCGTGTTTTTCGTTTGTGTGGCATCCCGCAGCCTTACATGAGATAATCATATCAAACCCGAAGCGAGCGAGCGAGGGAGTAAGGGAGTTCTCGACGAGGCCATGATCAGATGATCCTTTCGAAATCTAGCAATCCCTTAGTGTGGAGACTTTTCAATACTCTAAGGAAACCTTTTTCTTTCTTCCTTCTGGTTTCCTACATCTTCAAGAATGTTCAATCAAGGGTTGGTATGAAGTAAGGGCGTAAAACGTGGTCTCACACGCTATGACCCACTTTTATCAATTCGTTCCCACGTTTCTCCCTTTTTTTCTTGTCAAACCCGCAGTTCCAAGATCAGCCCTTGTACTCGAAATCGGCGTAAGGATTGAGAAACACGAACAAGCCGTAATAGAGAACAAATATTACTGAGCTCTTCTCCGTTCGAGATCCTTCGGCGAGAGGGTCATGTGCACTTTGACTTTAAATTTTCGAATTTTCGAACAACACTCTATTTTGCCCCTTACATGAGCAAACAGGAACCGAGCGGATGATAGCCAGTCATCTTTCTCGATTACTCTTTCCCAACCCAAAGGGCAGATGATCCCAATCTGTGGAATCGATCGGGTGTTCCTTATTATCCGTTGAGGCCGAATGACCAACCACGATGGATGGCAAGACCCTTCTTTTGATGCTATTGTTGGATGCTTCCCCAACGTCGCCTTCGGGAAAACTTGGCAGAGTAACAATAACTCATATTATGATCACGATGAAGGGCAGACTCTCGTACGGGGATCTTAAGACCTTGCCACATAATCACAACCGAACTTGTCTTGTGAACAACCGAGATGAGAATCTACCCGTTTCTTCTAGCTGCAGATGTCAAAATTTTTTATCTGAATCCTTGTAGCCCATGTTCTCATGATGCTGTGACTGAACCATGTACACGCAACATGGGGTACATCCTAGCGCGACGGCGTTGAAAATTTTTCTTTTCTTCTGGTATGTGGGCGTTTTTCGACTTGAACAAATGCAGCAGAAGACATGCCAATCACAAAATTAAAATGTACCGACTAGTCGAGGATTTTCCAACACGCCAACCTTTCCATTAAGTTGCACAAAGTATAGGAAGTATCTGCAAGTCCCTCATGTATGGCGTTCGATTCGGGCTTGCCTCGGCCGCCTTTTCCCTTCCCTCGTGAACCTGGATTCGACAACCGCCTAGTGGGTTTTCTAACCGAGCTGGGTATTTTAGCATGCGGATTGTCGATTTCGAAATAGCTGAACGGAGATGCTAAATCCGTGGGCAAACGTAGGGGGAGTTGACCGCCCGTCGGACACCGCCATAGTTCGGAGACTCGGTCTAGAATCTCCGCCTCTTCAGCTTGCATAGTGTGGCGCAACTACTCCCCCTGTCGCCTGATTACGTCGTCCAAGCCCTCAAAATTTGCTGGTCAGGCCATTCATACAGCTGGAAATACTCCTCTGCTCACCCCCAGTCAGTGGACTGAAAGTAAGCAAAAAAAAAGGGAAAGAAGTCTACGCGAACGAGGTAAGACTCGCCAGGTCTTACTCTAATTGGGGACTTTCGGAGAAAACCAATCGCAGGAAACACACGACTCATCGACAAGGCTCAGATGTATCAGACCACGAAGCGTTTAGCTCTTCTCGTTGTTTAGGATAAACGGCACCTACACGAAAACGGCAGGTATCCGTATTCGGTCGATACATCCGAACCAGAGTACCGTATACCTCAACTGTTGTTCCACGCGGACGTACCCCAGCTCATTAAGGTTTATCGAGAATCACGGCATCCAGATCCCCTCGCCCAATCCTCGGAGAAATAAACAAGAGATGCGCAGCTTAGCTACATTCCATGGATACATTTCGGCCTCTGGTTGGAGCTAGAGAGTCAAAGCCTACAGCTCAAAGCAACTCCTCGCAATCACGGCCATGCCGACCTGATCTATTGAATCGTCGATCCCCACGGCAGGCTTAAGCTAGGAGCCCCATCCTTTTTGGTACCGAAGCGCTTTGGGGATCGAATTCGACAAACTATATTGCACAGCTAAAGCAAGGAGTGAGTCGTTGCATGAAATGTGGAGAGTCTAAATGGTTTGAAAGGATAGTGTACAAACCGTCTCTGGGCGGATGGTTCCGGTACAGCTCCCTATTTTTGCATACCTTCTCAAGCTATCAAATGATCAAATAAGATATCAATCCCATGTGGCATCGAATTCCGAGATCGATCGACGCGTCCCGTATGTTAAGTTGCGGTTTGGACGGAGAGTCCATGCCCCGTAGCGAGAAGCCGCTGAGGTCATTGGAATTCATGCCCTTGCTTCAGTCTCTCCTCGATTAGTTCAATATCCCCGAACAAACGCGGATTCAATCTCTCAACTTGCATACGATACGACATAATTTTCTTTTCTTCCTTTGCTTGTCTGTATGTTGCTGCAGGCTCCTTGCTTAAGGTCGCACAGGCAGCTGATAACACCACTGTTTTAAGAATCAACATGTATGTACTATTTTATTTTAGTTGTCTTTTGCAGGCGGTGTCACATTGGTAATAGGGCCTCTTTTTGGATGCGTCTCTTTTATGATAGCGAAAGCTGCAATATTTGACCCTCGGCTCACTAAATCCAGCCAATCGCAGCGAACCCTCTCGAACCCTCTAGCTCCAAAAGCATTTTATGTTAAAAATGGATGCCTGATCAACTCTACCGAATTTCCCAAAAGCAAGGCCCTGCATGCAGAAACGCTACTGTGGAACAGACTACATCTTTTGCCTTTCGATCAAAATTTCCAACAATCCAACACAGCCAAAGCTGCAGCTCGGACCCACTGTGAAGCTACAAAGGCGGCAACTTTCCTTCCGTGATATAGACCGAAAAAAAAGAGAGTTCCTTGTTTGTTGGATCAATTACCAAAAGAAAATTGAACTTTTTTTTGTTTTACCGAAACCCATCGCCCTGGGAATCCTTCAAACTCTCTGCCTCCAATGTGCGTCGATTCCAATTTATTGCAACCACCTCGTATATTTTTTCCCTTCTCTCTGGGTTCCCAAAACCCCGTGACTTGGGAGCAGAGCTATTCCCCGAATGGTTAAGAGTTACGTCAAAGAGCCACAGTTCGGCCAGTGAGATTTGAAGCTGTGCCGCCCGCCAACTTATATTACCGATTCGCTCGCTCGCACCGCAGATAAGGCAAGCTAACGGGAACTGTGCTTGTTGGATACACTTTTGTTTTTTCCCTCTTCTCATCCCGTATAATTATTTTTTCCGGTGAGATCGAGAATTAAAAGAATGCACTCACTCGGATCTTGAAAAACAAACAAACAAAAACGTGAAAGTCACCTGCGTACACTCCGTGTGTAGGGCGAGTTTTGTGTGTGTGGAGATGTGTCTGAGTGGGTACCATATCTTTAGCATGATGAAGGTTTCAGCCGAAAAGAAAAGGCGAGAAGAGACTGGGCGCAGCACCACCCAAAATTCTGGAAGCGCCGTGATATAAGGCTTGAGAACCATGGTGGTGGGAAGATCATTATCAATCTGATATGTGATTGGGCAATGGCCAACGTTGATGGGTCATAGCTTCAATCTCATCGATGATGATTTATCAGAAACTCGTGCATCATGGGACTTTTGAAGAAATTTTCTTTTCAAAGAAGAAATCTTACGAGAATCAATAATATCATATCGTGCGATTCCTATTTTTCTTTTCTTTTCGGTCTCGAATATCCGAGAATCACATTTGTTTCTTTTTGGTTTCTCAAATTTCGCATTCGGCAAATGCCCTCAGCGGCACAGCCCATCGGTACATGCTCCTGCACATATGATATATCTCTCTCGCACTCCGTATACGAAGCCGGGGTATCGGACCTTTCTGAGTGAAATTATTTGTTATACGTTATTGAATGAAATCGACATCCTTGAAGATGTTGTGTCGACGAATGTGAACGTGTGGCACCGTCGTCATCTTTCCGGCTTTCCACGGGCCTTCGGGCCTTCTATCGCTCTTCGCTCGCACGAGCCACCCCTTGCGAATCGCTGAGCGCGGCCAAAATATCTCAATACGAAAATCTAACATATTTTATGATTTTCAGTGACTCTTAGGGCCCAACTGCCTTACGAGAGCCGCAATCTCTTAGTTGACTAGCTAATGTTAGGCGAGAGGGAGCTCCGCTATAGCTGCCTCGTCCCGACCTACCAACTCCGGTTATCGACAAGTGCAACGACCGGAACGAAACATCAACGTTTTCGTATATTTCCATTTTCTCACCCAGGAATGTTGGAGTTAAGAGACTACAGAAATATGTTTGAAGACAGGGAAGGTGCATAAGTCATGTTTTTTTTTTTTTAGGTTTCTAATTCGCCAAGGGAGGTGTTCTATCCATCACCAACTAGTATTTACAAGTTACTTTGACCAAAGAGTAGAGAAAACAGAAGAAAAAAGAAAGACATTACAAGTAAACCCAACCCCATGTCCCTCCCGCGGAGTTTCCAACTTCAAGACGAGGGTCGAGAAGCTACCGCCGAGGAAGTAACGATCGAAAACGATGTAGGATTCCTAATAGTACGTCTCTGAACGCCGATTTTTGCGCCTACCAAATGCCGAAAGACAGACCCGATAACCTGATATGCAAAGAAGACCCTTGAAGCGAATGTGATCCAGGAGAAACTGGACAGCTACCTTCTCATTCCCGTCGTCGCATTCGCTTCCCTTCGTGGAGCTCGTTTCTGATAGTTTAGGATCTCACGACTCCGACGCTGCTTAGCTCTCTTGTACTTGTAGTATAGCGTGAAGATATCCTATCGACACCAGCCAAACCGTTAGCATGATTGTTGTAACACAAGACAGTTTTAAAATCTGAGATTCAAACAAAAAAAGATTAGATTCGCGCCATACCTTTATCAGAACGAACAGGCAGCCGCCCAAGATGTTGCGGTGAAACCTCTCCGGGAGGATCTTGCGAATAAACGGTATCTTCCCCAATAACCCGCCCATCGATGCCACGACTCCTGGGAACAACAGAGCTCCAACAACGAGGTTTGCGGTTTCCGGTCCCAGAACCAACTCCCTCTCAACCCTCCAGGCGTCCTGTCCTTCCGCTCCTGCGTCGGCCCCTGCCTGTGCGACACGTGCATGCGCATCTGCGTTACCGTTCGCGGCTTCTTCCTCATCCTCATTTTCGTCCATCTCTACAACTTGGATCTCTAGGCCAACATCGTTATCATCCGTTGCTGGCGTAGCCGCCGTTGGGCCGATCTCCGTGGTCCATTTCTTATCCCACGGTAGTAGAAACTTGTTGTATGCTGCTTCGTAGATGCTTCTGACGTAAGGCAACAAGGCTAGCGTTATGGCGGGCGAGGGCGGCAGGGTCAAGTGGAATGGCTCGGTGTGACAGAAGAATATCAAGGGAAGAATCGGAAGAGTTGCATCGAGAAGACGTGTTCTCGATACGACCAAGATGAGCGGGATAACAGGTAGCCCAACCGCGAGTCGCCATGTCCACTGGAAGTCCCGACCACCCGGTCCTAGTATAATTGCGTTCGCTTCCTTGGTGCCACATATTAGGTATATTGCGTTGACGCCTATGGTTTTTGTGTGAAAATTAGCATGATGCCACAGCCGGAAAAAGTAGTGGTGTGAATGACGAGAGCATACCGTAGACTGTAGATGTGACAAAGAACGCTGAGCCGAGACCGGCTACTATCGCTACTGAGTTGGTCCGTCTCACGTTTCTCTCTATCGATTTGCCTAGTTCCACAATCGTACTCCTTTCCTGCCTCAGTAATATGTTGGACTTGCACTGCGGGCACTGGATCGGCTTGTTCATCGAGGACGGTGTCTTTTCCAGGTCTGAGATCCAGTCCAGAAGGCAACCTTCGTGAGCCGTTAACGCGCATTTACACGGCTTCCTCCAGACCCCATGGTTCGAAGGTTCGATGAGCTCGTCCGCACGCGATTCGAAGCATATCCAGCACTTGTCATCCTCGTCCTCTACGACGGGCGGCGATTGGGACTTGAGCGGGATCAGCAGACCGGGTTCCTCAGCTGAGCTGTCTTCGTTGGCGGTGAGAGTAGCGTCTGAGTACTTGCCAGCGTCCGTTTCCGATTCGGAAGCGACACCGGAGGCTGTCCTCCAGGAGGTAGAGCGCGGGGCCTGTAGATGCGACATTAGAGCGTTTCCGGTAGTCGCGGCGGATGATGTCAGAGTGAGAGAGAGCCGGCGCGTTGATATGGGGCGGGAGAACTCCGCAAAAGCTCTGCAGTGTCGGAGGAGGTCCCTAGTATCGAGATCGATGCCTCATGAAAGTGGTCTTGCTACGTTCTGCGCGCGGCGGGTGGGAGCGATGGTGGATGGTTTGCGAGGGCCTGACGATGGGAGTTGTGGGGGAGGTTGGGCCAGGTGCCTTGATTTGCCGCGGCTGTCAACGTTGTTCGGATGAAGAACCGCGCTACTGCATGCAAGGGTCCGCCCGATAACCACCACCCTCGGCCTTATCGACCGTCTGCAGCCCTTCTGCAGGCTCGAAATCGTATCGTATTGCTGAAGTCGCGATCGGTTCAGGATAACTAAACGATAGGATCGTATTGGTGATACTCAGCCGGGCTCGTACGTATCGGTGGCTCTTTGATCTCACGCTTCTGACCGCGACCACGACTTGGAGGAACGCAACCGCAGATTTTTTGCGCGTATCATGTTCAACCTCCTCACTACCAACCTCACCAGCATCACCCACAGCGGCCACCGTCGGAAGCGGAGGCTAACAACGAGCTATATGCCGGACTGAGTCTTCCGTTTGCACTACTTACAGCACCGGAGAATAAGATACTCTCGACGGTGATGCTTGCGTAATGGCATCAAACGCTGCATCAACGAGGCCCAAACGGCAGGCTGTAGCCCAACGTAAGCCGATAATTGTCGACGACGATGTATTTTCCTCTGATGACTCGCAGGGTCGGCGGACTAGGCGACGGCCCGTATTAGACGCAGGGACACTCGACGACTCGGACGAATTTGAGCCCCAACCCGACGAAAGCGGTGTTAAAGACCCCGACGAGCTCGTGTTCAACAGCAAAAGTTCCCGTCGAAGGCGAAGCGGCCCAGCTCCCGACGAAGCTTCACCGGACGAAGCTTCGCTCGATGAAGATGAAGGGTCAGATCTTGATGGCGAGCCTAATGGGGCACCCAGCACGCCGACTCGTCAAACTGCTAGAGTGTTACGAAAGAAGAAGGGCAAGAGTTGGAACACCCCTGTTGCATTGCACAGGCGCATGATCAGGCGGATGAAAGATATTTCGTACTGGGGTGATCACGAAGTTGACCCCACGGCTCTGGAGAGGAAGGAAGCGGCAAGGCCGTTCATATACGATATATCTGCTCCTTCTCGAAAGAACATTGGCAAAGTTTCGTACTTTGATTTCGAGAAGGAGGCACAAGATTTAGCAAAAGATGTTTATATTGAAAACGCAAGACCTTCTCAGGAACTGCTACCCCTCGCCAGGACCTCGGATGCACCCGAGATTGCAAAGTACTTTTGGCAGTTTCCGAAACGACCGCTGAGTATACTTCTGGGCCCATTCACAAACACCGGGCAGCAGAAGAAGTTTCAACTGAAAATGTACGAATCTGTGGATCTAAGAAGCCCAGAGTTATTTCCCGACAAGAACGGATGGGTAATCCACACTGGAAATGAAGTACAATCGATAGACTGGGCTACTAGGCAATCAGGCCCTACACAGTTCCTCGCAATCGGGACGAAATTCCAGGAAGCAAAGCCTGCTATAAACAACCTCCCACCGGGTTTCGCACCTTGCGTCTGCCCATCTCAAATACAAATATGGCGAATCCCAATCACTACCCCAGACTCACAGCCAAAGCCCTCACCGTCAATCGACCACACGCTCCTCACAGACTGGGGTGCCCCCACAGGAATCAAATGGCGTCCAGGAAACGCTCCCATCCAAGAACCCGGCACCATTGGCCACCTAGTAGCCCTCTTCGAAGACGGTCAAGCCCGCCTCATCCAAGTCCAAGAACACAGCGATAGCGCCACCCCGTCGACCTCTTCACCCATCTTCAAACTCACAAACCCCATGCTAACCCTCTACCTCGACGACACGATCTTCACCGTCTTCACCTGGATAAACCACCACACCCTCGCCTTCGGCTGCGCGAACGGCTCCGTCGCCCTCTACGACCTCAACACGACCGTACCGGGCAAAGAACACCTCCCGAAATCATACTATTCCATCGCGGCATCCTACATCTCCAGCATCTGCTCTCTCGCCCCGAGCTTCCCGCACCTGATAGCAACTTACTCCATGGACGGCAGCTTCAACATCCACGACATCCGCGAACCAGGCACCTCGAACACCCTCGTCCACCGCTCCCGCACCGTCGCCATGTCCCCGCCCATCGCGTGGAGTGAAATGGCCCAATCCCTCTGCTACCCGGAAGACCTCTCCGGCGTCCTCTGCATGGGCATCCGCAAGGCGAAAAAGTCCGGCGGCTTCCTATGTACGAATAACCCCGGGGACACCATCGCCAGTTCCACGGGCGGCGGGAACGGACTACACCCTTTCCTGCTGAACGGCGGCCGCGATGGCAAAGTGCGGATAGTAAACCTCATCCGCAAGTACTTTTATTCGAAATGCCAGGCGATGCAGCAGGTGTGGTTCCAGCTGGAGTATGCGGCGTCCAGCGAGATGTATCGCATGCTCGACGGGTTCAAGCCGGAGATGGTGGTGCATCGGAATAGAGTCTCTGTCGGCTTGCCGTTTTATCCGTACCAGACGAATATTACCAAGGTTTGTTGGAATAATAATCGCGGGTATGGGACCTGGGCGGCGGCGGGGACCGGGTGTGGGCTTGTGCGGGTGGAGGATGTGTCGTTGGATGTCGGGGAGGGCGTGGCTGGCGGGGATGATAAGGGTGATAGTGATGTTGAAATGGGGGTAGATTGATGATATATATGATACAGCTGTACTGTAGTAACCACCAACTTCAGCTTGATAAAACTGTCACAATGGAATATATTACTGGGTTATAAGGACTTTTTATATCAATAGCTCTTGTATTCTCCCTCTATCTACCACGCATCATGTAACATATATCTCGTGTGCGCAATAACCCGAACGGCCAAGACAGAGAAGTAACATACAAGCAGAAGCTATCGTATTTCAAATGATTTTGTAAATTTTCGTACTTGGTTTTTTTCTGATATTTTTGTAAAGACGAGACGAGTGAGCATAACGCGGAACTGTTAAACAGAAACAGCAGGCGACAGCAGAACAAGCCTCATAAAATTGATAAACGACATTAAAGCGACTCCTCCATCTCATTAAGCGTACCTCTTGCTGTCTGCAAGGTAAAGTTCCTCCGTGACTGTAACAGCCATGGGAATAATGATATCCAATCTGAAAACGCTCCATCCTCGGCATTCAAGCCGATAACGAGATTTCTTTTTTTTTGTGCAATCTTTTTTCGCCAACCTGAACGGTTGATACTTACCTTAAAAACAAAAACAAATAGTAGCAGACAAATCAAAGGGGAAGAAAGTACCGCTAAATTGCAATAAAGGAAACAAGGGAACGAATGATAAAAGCACGAAATCAAACCCAGAGCCGAACCTTTTTGTGAACTGAAAAAAGTAAAGAGAGGAAAGAAAAGAAAACCAAAGCAATGTACAAACAAAGCATTGAAAGAATACACTGGAATAAAACAGACGTCTAGGACGATCTATGGGGATTTTAAATAAAAGCACCGATGTCATAGGGGTATTGGTCTAGGGACGTTCGATAAAGGTAAAAAAAAAAACTGGGAAGAAAAGAAGATCAAAACCAAAACTGTCGGAATGAACGGCATGAAACCTATATTATTAGTGGGTGTAAACAATTGCATTTTTGTGACGGAAGAACAAAACGAATATAGGAATGATATATCAGTTTGAGAAAAAGCACAAAATAAAAAAGTGCTTGAGGGAAACCCGAGTGTGAATATTGATGTGGGATGGTGTATACGTCGTGCAGGGTTGAACTGAGCGAACGGACAGCATTGCGGTGGATAAAACGGATTCCGTCGGATTAGGAAGGCTGTGCTGCACTTTTGGTAACTGAACCGAATACGCGTGATTGACAGGTCTACGGTTGTCGATGACTCTTCGCAGGATGGATTAAACGTCGCCACTTTCGAAATCTCGAAAATACTCCGCTTCAGATTTGACATCCTCGTATGCATCAGCCAGCTTGCGCAGTGATCCTTCTAAAACTTCCAAGCCTTCTTTGCTGCCATTTTCCTCGAGTAATTTAATAACAATACCCTGAAGTCTGGCCCGTTCCTGTTTATAAACCCGATTCGCCTGGGTGATATAAATTTCGTACCCAACATCGCTAATACCAATCCCCATCGTATCAAACACTCCGGTCTCCAAACCGATCTCTTTGCCCCGACAGCGCTTCTAAGGTGTTGGGAGGAGACTGATGTCACCCTTGCCGTTCTCAATCCACTTGGGGTCGACAAGTTCCATGCGGTCTCCGTAGAGGAACTTGTAGGCAGTCTTGATCGTACCATCGCTAACACCGGCCTTAGCGGAAATTTCCTTAGCGGTCTTGGGTTGACGCATAAGGTGCGAGATCATGTAGATACAAGCCGCGGCAGACGAGAGTGGAGATCTTCCGGCAAGTGTGCCCTTTTGAGCGGCACGTTCCGCGAGTTCTTGAGAGATATAGATGAGGTTGTGCGTGAGACCAAGGTTGTTACAGAAACGAATCATCAAGTCGTGAGCCTTGGTGGACGTGGTAGAAGTGTAACCCATGTTCTCGTTAGCGATACCACCGCTGCTGACAATCTCGTTGAGACTGGCCTCTCCTTGTTGGGAGAAGAACTTTTCGAGAGCCTTGAAGACACGACCGATTTCCTTCTTGGGAACCTTTGTGATGGCGAAGATTTCACGGAAGGTACGGGGCACGTGACACTTTCGGCAAGCGATGAAAATGCAACCAGCAATGATGACCTCTTGTGGTTTACCCTTGAAGGCCTTGGCATCATCGACGGACTTGTACAGTTGCTTAGCAGTGTCTGCGACGTTCTTCTGGAGATTAGTAGAGTCACAGAAGGCGCCGATTTCTTTGTAAGCAGCTAGTAGGGTCTTGGTCGATTTGTCATGGGTGACTTTGTTCTGGGCACGATGCAAGTCACGAGCGCGGCCGCTACCGCCATCAGAGAAGCTGATACCAGTGTCTAATTGGTTGCCGTTGAGCAGTGGGTTGGCACTGTCACCAACACGAGACGGGTCGTCGTTGCCCTGGTCGTCATTGGAAAAGGTACGCCATTCGGATCGGGTGTCGATGGTACGATCACCGAGAACTAGGCCGCAGGAGCCGCAGACAATATCACCGGATGAGAATTCCTCGACCAGATTTGGCGGGAACTCTTTGCAATCCTTGCATGTTACGTGGATGTTCAGGTTCTTTTCAAAGGGACGATCGGTAGCGGGTGCCCCGGGTTTGACGCCACCGGCGTTCGTCGGCACGTGCGGGGGTGCAACCATCATCATATTGACGGTGTTTGTGGGAAATCCCAGATGTACTTGTTGGAAGGTTAGGTGGGATATCCTGTGAGAGGATAGACGCTTAAGGGGAGCGCGCGTTTCGAACTTGGTTCAGTTCTTCAGAGTCTGAAACTTGTCAGCCTGGTTCTATCAAAATCCCCCGACCACTTGAATACACATCTAGTGGGTGCGGTATCATATTACCTTTTCAAATATGCCCCAGTTAACGCCCGAGGGCAAATGCAGACAACGTTGAAAAGCGAGAAGACGTTCGAAGGATTCGGAGAGAAGAGATGGATGGAGGTCGCCTCGACGAGAGTGGGTGAGAAGGGTGTTATGGAATGTAGATTTGTGTGTCGTGATTCTTTCCCGACTTGAGATCTAGACTATAGAACCAGTAAAGGTGTCCACCAGGCCGTTTCGTTCTTTCTCTCTTGAGATATCTGTTGGAAGATAGCCAACGGAAGGAAGAAGCGGACACAGTAGATATAGCACGATCTGAAGAGGCGGTTTGTGGGCGTTGAGAAGCGGACGGAGGTTATTTTGCAACGAGGAGAAATCAAATCTCAAGGATCCAAAAGGCTACTCGGGGCAAAAATTGGTCTTCCGTCAAAGAACTTCGTGCAGCGGGAGGGGAAACCGAGCGAGGTATCGTGGAAGCGGCTGTCAAAGCGGCAGACGATACGGGAGACTGGATTCCAGAGGTTCTGACGAGGCGTCGACGGTGGCGATGATGGATGGAAGGTTGATGGAAGTGTGATGGTTGGAAGAGACCTGGCGATGGGGTTCGGGGATTATTCATAGGCTGGCTGCAGGGGCTACGGGGCAACACATCCTGCGAATGACTAAGAATAGCCCGCAGAAATTTCCATGCGGCTCTCCGTGCCCAGCGCCACGCAGCAGCCGGGCGTACATCGGGGCACCGTGCAAAAATGTGAGTCCGATGGACGACCGACCGAGCAACCGACAACGACGAACTGAACCCGGCCTGGCGTCACCGCAATATCACCACATCTCCAACCTCATCTCGACCTCCTTCCGACTTTCTCTCCTCTCCTCTCCCCGTCTCTTGCTCCAACATGTCGTTCGCACTCCGGGCCTCGGTATGCTGCCTCTCCTCCGCTCCAATTGCCTGCCATCCTCAAGAACCAGTTCTGCTAACGTCGGTATAAAAATATCGCAGAGGACTCTCCTCCCTCGCGCCACTGCCGCCCTCCGAACCCAGACCCGAACATTCGTCGTCTCGGTCCCCAGACAATGTACGTTCACCTCCTCCACAATACCCACCCATTGAATATCTCGAACGGTGGTCCGACCCGCCTCAATTGCTCCCCGGTGCTAACCCGGCTACCCACCGCAGCCGATCTCGTCCAGGACCTCTACCTCCGCGAACTCAAAGCCTACAAGCCCACCCCGCCAAAAGCCAACGATCACGAAGGCCAGGTCCGCAACTGGGCCACCCCCGGCACCCCAGCCGTCCCAGATCTCGGCGAAGCCTCCCTGTCCGCCGACATCTCCACCTACCAGGCCCAGATCGTTGAAACCGAGTCCGGAGCTCCGGAAGCCTCGCCCGATGCCGCCCCAGTGAGGAGCGCTGACGACTGGTTCGACGAGGAAGCTGCCTTCGCAGAGGAGAAGCCTCACCATTAAAAAACCTTGACAAAAACGTCGGGGGAGATATAACCGAGGAAAACGGTTCTTCAATGGATGGTATCGGTTTGTATATAAGTTTTTATATTCTGAGGAACAAAAGAGACAAAACAAAGCAATAAGAAGAGAGAGGCGTGTTGTAATTGTGTATAATGGCATTTGGAATGTTTTATATTTTTCCCAATCAAAAATAGAACTAGCTATCCGCATATTCATATGAAGTTCCATCAGTGCTGCATAAGGTATACTAGAACTATAAAAGCAGTGGTATTTTCGAGGCCATAATTATAAACTCCGGACAGCAATTAATTAAAGTTATGGAATTCTATATCAAGATGGTTGGATTTAGTTATCACTGTCACCAATCAAAGCTATCACACATATGTCTTTCGCACATAACGGGACTGATGTGACCAATAGAATATCAGCACCACGGATAAGGTATCGATAATTTCCAATTGCAGCCCTTTTACTCTACAAAAGCACTTCTCTGTATTGCACACATCGTTGTTTATGAGATCTACACATACACGCATTTTAAAATAGTAAAATAATCAAATATCCATGCCAATATTGCAATATGTTCCATTCGTAATGCATGCGCAACTTACGAGCAAATATATATATAAATACGCCCCTTCGCCGCAAGAATATAGACAATTAAAGAAAAAGGAAAACCACAGAATTATTAACAGATGAAGCTATTAACTATAGTCGAATGCCGGAAAAGAGAATGATTCAAAAAAAACTTTTCTTTTCGGATGCAAGAAAAAAAACCCCAATGACATGACATTGTCTTCCCCTTTTCTTCTCCTTGTAGTGTAGCATTCTTATCCCGCATAGGGTAACATCTCGTAATACACAGCGCGAGCTATTTGGTTTTCAAGGAAAATAAAATAGAAGACGAGGAAAGAAAGAGACAGAAAAAGCCAATAAATAGGTATGAATTATTTAGTGACCGCTTCTCTTCTTCATGAGGGCACGGCGTTCGTGCTCCTTGGCGGCATCGTAGATAAGGCACTCGTGTAGAGCCTTACCGCCGGGTACCATGGGGAGCACGGGGATCTTCTTGTCAGTGATGACCTCCATCAGGATTGGGCCATCGTTGTATCCCAAGAAGGTCTCGAGACCAGCTTGGAGTTCGTCCGGCTTGGAGACGCGGAGGGCCTTGAGACCCATCGCTTCAGCCAGCTTGACAAAGTTGGGGTTGCCTTGGTGGGTATGCCTATAACGATCCATTAGTTTAAAAATTCTGCTAAAGAAAAGGGTTTCGTGAAATCCTTTAGAGGGATATAAAAAACTTACGCAAATCTGTCTTCGTAGAAGAGGGATTGCCATTGTGTGACCATACCCTGTTCTTCATTATTCAGAACGATAATCTTGACGCCAATGTTGAACTGCGCGGCGGTAGCTAACTCCATCAAAGTCATCTGGAAGCTGGCATCACCGTCAATGTCGATGACAACGGCGTCTGGTCTCGCGACCTTGGCGCCAATGGCACTCGGTAGACCGTATCCCATGGTTCCCAATCCACCAGAGGTGATCATGGTACGTGGGTGTCGCCATCTGAAATGCTGAGCAGCCCACATCTGGTGCTGTCCGACACCGGTGGTGATGACGACCTTCTCTTTGTAGGGAGCGGTCATGTTTGAGAGTTCTTCGATGACGGTTTGCGGGTTAAGGAGGCCGCTGGGGAGGTTCTTCTCATAGGCGAAGGGGAATCTCTTCTTCCAGTCCGCGATCTG
This sequence comes from Dactylellina haptotyla, assembly GCA_031310005.1. NCBI lineage: Eukaryota > Fungi > Ascomycota > Orbiliomycetes > Orbiliales > Orbiliaceae > Dactylellina > Dactylellina haptotyla. The sequence continues at coordinate 6,969,950 of CM062379.1, read as the reverse complement.
AGCGTACCATGCTGGACGATCTTCGACTTTTTTGATCTGTGGCATGAGGATCTTGAGGTTATCTGCGACATCGCCCTCGATGGCTTCATTAGCCTGGACGACCTTGTTGATGTTCTTCGGCATGATCTCGAAGTGGACGATACCACCGCGGCCTTCAGAGGCAGCGAGCTTGGCTTGCGGTGCGAATTCTGTGATATTACGGTTAGCACATATAGTTATTGTTGGAGTTATATGAGTAAAAGCTTACTGGCAATGTTTCCGGTCACACGGTCGTCGAATCTGGCACCCATAGCGAGGATGAGATCGGCCTCCTGCATGGCCATATTGGCGTACGCGCTGCCGTGCATTCCGAGCATGTGTAAACTCCTGTAATCGAGCTCATCGAAAGCTCCGAGTCCCTGCAGAGTAGTTGTTACAGGGATCTGGGCCTTGTCAACGAGCTGCTTGAGCAATTCGGGACCTTCGGGTCTCGCGAGAACACCCTGTCCGGCGTAGATGATAGGTTTCTTGGCAATATTGATAAGATGAGCGACCTTCTTGAGAGAGGTCTCCAATTGTCGCTTCATCTCGGTCTGCAGAGCGAGGGAGGCGGCGGACGGGTGATTTGGTAGGACGGAACGGACGGGGATCGGATTTCTCAGGATGCCACCGGTGACATCCTTGGGTAAATCGACGAGCACGGGACCGGGGCGGCCAGAGGTGGCGATCTCAAACGCTTCATTAATGCGTCTGGGAAGCTCAGACGTGCTCTTAACCATGACGTTCCACTTTGTGCAGGCTCTGCTGATGCCGACGACGTCGGCCTCCTGGAAGGCGTCGGTGCCAATAGCGGTGGTGGGGACCTGACCACAGAAGACGACGAGGGGTGTACCGTCGCTTAGGGCATCTTGCATCGGTGTGATGACGTTGGTCGCACCGGGACCAGAGGTGACGAGGACGACGCCTGGCCTGCCGGAGGCTCTGGCGTAACCCTCAGCCATGTGGCCGGCACCCTGCTCGTGTCTGGGCAGGATGAAGTCGAAGTGTTTCGAGTTGTGGATGGCATCGAAGACAGGAAGAATAGCGCCACCAGGGTATCCGACTGATTCAATACAGTAAGCAATTGATTTTTCCGGTATTTTCTTTCTTATATCCAGCAGGGAACTCACAGATATGCTTAACATCATGTCTGAGCATCATTTCGTGGAAAATTTCGCCACCAGTCATGCCAACAAAACTGATAAGCGCCAATGAGCAGTTAGATCGCAGCAATTGAAATTATGTGATCAAAGAGTATCTCACGATTCATCGACTTCCGGCTCCTGCTGGTTCTGCAGGGGGTGGATCTCATCCGCCTTTGCAGCTGGGACATCCTGCTGGAAAGCCGGCGAGGGGATCGGTCTCGTCGAACTGGCAATTGCGGGAGAAATTATATTAGCTGCGAGCACACAAGCAAATGCAACCGAGAAAGGAGCAGCATACGGAGCTGTAGATGTAGTTTGTTTTCTCGCCTGCTCGTTCCTGACGGTGGACCGCAGGGGCCGGTAGGGCGACAGAGCTGCGGCGGGAGGTGTAGTATGGAGGGGTCTTGTGGGTTTTGGGAAGGTATGGCGACATATCGCCCTTCTCGCGGAATTGCGAATCATTGTGAGTGCGTCAATGTTATAAGGAATCGAGGCAGACGGTGCTATGCATGTACAATATACGTCGGTAGCTAGCTGGCAGGGCGGGAGACGGTCAGAGGAGCGAAGGGAGCTGGACGTGGTTGTGCGGGTGTCAATTAAATGAGAGCGGGTCGAGCGAGAATGAGTCTTTCCTTCTTCCTCGAGCCGGTGTTTTTGGCCGGATATAAAAAATTCTCCCAGCAGCGAAAAAACAGCCGCCCGTTTAAAAATAAAATGATATTTTGCTATAAATCGAGCAAGTACACGCAGAACTGGCCACTTAGTTGGGCCTGAGTCACCTCACCACCTCTTCCCTTTTGGTTTCCTGCCGACCGACCGGTGGCCATTTAGTCGGTCGAGCATATGAAAGAAAAAAAATTAAACAAATTAAAAAAAGCCGGTGGTGGTGCGGTCGAGATGCGCCCAATTCGTTTCGTTCGGGCATGTTGGCCTGCCAGAAATTGCCCAAACGGGCTTTAGCCAGGCGACTAGCACAATCAGACAGGCCATTCAGCCGAGTTTGTGGGGAGCATCCCGGCCAGGCTGATCCGATGTCGCTCCAATCGACCGGGCACTAATTCCAATCCGTGCAAGGGGCCAAATCCTTCACTTCGGGCGTGAAGATTGCGACGGACATTCACGATGCTGGGGCAGGGCCGAGGTAGTATTGAATGTATTCGGTGGGAGAGCTTGGTGGCCAGGTGCTAGCTCTGTATGTAAACTAGCTTCATCTGGAGATTTTGTAATTACAAGATGTAAACATGTATATATACGGCTAAGTATACTTCTAAAAGATGAAATGTGGGCAAGAGGAATCATGGTGTACTGTATGCATTATCGTGAAGAATCGGTGGTATATTGGCAATAAATAAATAATAAAATATTCAAGGAGCAGATATTGAAACGGAATCTATTTCTCACGTGAGTTTATTGGGCGAATAAATAGCTCGGACGATGGCAGCTTATTTCGATAACGCGCGGACGGACAGGCCCCTGGCAGACAGTTGCTGCATGGCGGGGTAGCCACATATCTGCGACACCAGCAAGATAGCCATATTGCATATCAATTGCAGAAAGACTCTCGATAGTCATATTTTAGAATGTTCCTGAATTCTTCTATCTGAAAACATCACCTAAATACGACAAAATAACGCAGTCGCTCAAACACAACCCTACAGTTCATTATCGTTCACTCGTTCGAGCTGTTGATATAAAATAGCTGCTGCAATGGCGGGGTCGCTTGTGCCAGAAGTCACTTCCCTAGACGAGATATACGCCCCGGAGGCTCTTCTCTCCCAAGGCAAAAGATGGAACGATCTGACGGAGAAATTCAAGAGTCTCTACGGCAAGCTGCCGGATTTTATCGCTCGAGCTCCAGGCCGGGTCAACATTATCGGTGAAGTCAGTTGCACTTTTCCGGAATATATCAGTAGCATCCCCGCGCAGACTAGCTGATAGGATTTGATTACACACAAACAACAGCATATCGACTATATGCTCTACGAAGTCCTGCCCATGGCCGTAGCAGTCGACCTTCTCATCGCTGTCACCGTCGTTCCTACTCCGGAAAACGAACCGGCAACCATCGAAGTGGCAAATCTCTCCGAAAAGTTCACCGCAAAGACGTTCACCGTTCCCGATGAGGGGCATGTTGAGATTGATAACGACGATCACCATTGGACGAATTACTTCAAATGTGGGTTTAGAGGAGCTATGGAGCTTCTACGCGGCGAGGGATGGAACGACAAATCAGCTAGCTTGAAGGTGCTCGCGCATGGAACCATTCCGACAGGCTCCGGGTTATCGAGCAGTGCGGCTTTCACTTGCGCAAGCGCGCTGGCGGTTCTGATAGCTAACGGTCGGAAGCAAATTGAGAAATCGGAGCTCGTTAATTTGGCTGTTGTCAGTGAGAGATTCGTGGGAGTGAACAGCGGAGGGTGAGACCGCAAATATTCTCCCATTCGAAAGTCAAATAGAGACGGAAAGTTGACATAATATCGTGTAGAATGGACCAGACAGCTTCAGTCTTTGGCGACAAGGACAGTGCGCTGTACGTCTCCTTCGTCCCAGAGCTCAAGGCCAAACAGTTTTCGTTCCCCAAATCGAACCCACCTCTCAGCTTTCTGATCGCTCAAACTTACGTCACGGCTGATAAAAAGACGACGGCACCGATTCACTATAATCTCAGAGTTGTCGAAACGACGCTGGCTGCCCAGGTGCTCGCGAAGAAACTGGACCTCGGACTGTTACCTAATGACAACGGACCACTCGGGAGCTCTCTGAGCGGGTTGCAGAAGACGTATTTTGCAAAACAAGGCGGCGAGGTGCCTGGTGTTGTAAATCAGTTGGAGACTATGGTCGATGTTGTCAAGGCTACCCTCGACAAAGAGGAGGGCTATACAAAGGAAGAGATCGCCGATATCCTCGAGACCACACCAGACGCACTTACTGAGAAGTACATGACACGTTTCCCAGGTACTCATTCCTCTTCGTTCGTCTTACCAGCTCGATATAAGCTAACGCTATTGTCAATTACAGTGCGTGCGGAAAGGTTCCAGCTGCGAGGACGGGCACTTCACGTCTTTGGGGAGTCGTTACGGGTGAACAAGTTTGCGGAATTGATGATGAATGCGCCTGAGAATGCATCTCTGTCATACCTCGAGGCCATGGGTAAACTGATGATCGAATCTCAGGATTCTTGTAGGGACTTATTTGACTGCTCGTGCCCGGAGCTGGATTTGCTGTGTGAGATCGCGAAGAAGGCTGGAAGTGTCGGGAGCCGACTGACTGGCGCTGGATGGGGAGGCTGTACCGTGCACTTGATTCCTGAGGATAAGGTGCCCCAGGTGGAGGCGGCTCTGAAGGAGCAGTACTACAAGCAGAAATTCCCTCAGGTGCTGGAGTCGGAGGATGCGTGGAGAGAGGCGGTGGTAATATCGAAGCCGGGCCAAGGTGCGGTCGTCTTTCGCGGGCTTGTGTAACGTCTCAACACATGTCGGGCACCGGTACCGCAGTGGACCTTCGCGTGAGAGTTGTTTGTTGGAGTCTCTCGTTTTGGCGCTCTTTTCAATTTGCAAGCTTGTGACGGAAGTGTTAGGAAAGCGTGGGGACTCGGCGCTCCTGTGTGCATATGCGTACCGACATCGTCACGAGAGGTCGCTCCTGATTGATAACAAAGTATATGATCTCACTATTATCGTAATAACAGTAGGGCGGTTGCCCGATGCAAGGACCGGCATGTGGCGCCAACATTGCAGAGAGGACGTCGAGGACCTTTGGCACCTTTCAGACCGCGTGAATGTGCCCGCCTCGTTTTGTGTTTACCCGAGAGGTAGCGTTCCTGAATATCACCAGTTATCGATACCACCAACCTGCGCGATTTCGATAACGGGTCGCCTTTCGCATTCCTTTGTCCGTGTGTGTGTTTGTGAGAGAGAGAGAGAGGCGGTCAGAGCATTGCCTCACATTGCATCCCGGCCTGTCTCACCCCCATGTCCGCCTGGCCAATGGGGGGCCCACCTTCCCGGCCTTGAATCCTCGCCTTCGAAGCCCCGGATTCCCGCCCCTTCCGCTGGCTTTGTTTTCCCTTCGTCTTGCCCTGCCCTGACGCTGTTCCTGCTGGACGGGCGGCCCTACCAAGTGACTGAACCAACTAACTAACTAACTAACGGACACCACCACACAACCTGTCCGACCATTCATTCCTCCCTTCACCATCATTGCTATTCCCCTCCTCTGATTCCACTATCGCGACCCCGAAAGTCCCCAGTCTGAATCCGTGATTCTCTTTGCCAGTTCTGACGGAGCAGTTGATTTGCTCTCGTGCGCGCCGGCTTATTCTGTATCGCACGCTCGGCTAGCCTTCCGTTCAGGAGAAAAAAACGACCAACTCGGATCCCAAACATCCGTCATCCATCCATCCATCATCCTCCTCTTCTGTTCTCTGTGGTTGTCGCATAGCGCTTCATCTCCCACAGCAGCACCATCGCTTTGACAGCGGTACCCCAAAAAACTAGACTCCCCTCAGCTCCCCCGTAATCAACCGTCACGCTGTCGCAAAACGCTCCGGCCGCAGAGGAAATGTCGGACACCCGTCTGTACCTCGGAAACCTACCTAGAACAGGCAAGTTTCGCTTCTTTCCGCCGCTTCGTGGGGATGTTGTCGCATGAGCATTCCGGCTTTCTCTCCATGGCCCTCCGGAACACGCGTAACAACCCCACCAAACGGCTTTTGATACCGCCAATCAATCATATCTTGACGTGCACCGCTTTTCTAACTTGTGACCTCGTTTTCTACCTTTGCTGGTCGACGAGTATACAGCTACGAAGAAGGATGTTGAAGACTTCTTTGTCAAGCATGGCCACGGAAGCATCCAGGAGATCAAACTCATGAATGGCTTCGGCTTCATCGAATACTCTAGCCCTGCCGACGCCCGAGATATCGTGCCCAGTATGTATCATCCCGCCTCGTGTGAGAACCATCTCCCTTCGTAATTGAGTACTTTACTGATGGTTTGGGCCCTCCTGCAGTCTTCCGTAAGAAATCATGCTTCGTCCCGTACCCGTGTCTCTCACCTTTGTGATGTTTTCTCAAAAAAGAGTCCAACTTATTAACGCGACCAAACCTGCCTTTCCCTTCCCGACATACAGATGGAAAGGAGTTTATGGATTCTAGGTTGACCGTCCAATTTGCTCGTGGCCCGCGTCCAACTCGTAGCGACTTCAATGGACCATCCGGAGATCGCACTCCCCGCCCTCGCCGCACTCCATTCCGACTGAACATATCTGGGCTTCCTACGGATACCAGCTGGCAGGTCTGAACTCCTCCTCCTCTCTGTTAAACACGCACCCAAATACACCCAAACTCAAACAAAAAGTTTGAAATGCATATAAGAAAAAAAAAAACTCTGCCGCCTTGCCTGTTGCAACCATGTATGAGACATATACTGGAGGACTCCATATCATGCATGCGCGCGGACCCGTTTTTCTGGATTCTTGCTCTTTGATCAGCGATAGGACAACTGCTGTTTTTCGTCGTCGCGTCCAGGGGGACATTTGTTTTCCGCCTTCGAGGGATTCGTTTTGGAATCCGATTTTGATATTGGAACTGCCCACCCGCTTGGAGCTTCAGATATCGAAATCGGCTCTGCCTCTCTCCTCTGCGTGTTCCCTGTGAATGCGAGACTGTTGCTATATCTGGACTGGATGAGAAGAAGACGCAGACTTAAGACGAAGAGACAAGAGTCACTTATACCATCGCCTTTTTGGTCCCTTCCAACAAAGCAGAAAATGTACTCCCTTTGGAAATCCTGTCTACCTGGAGAAGGAGCGGAATGCGCCTCGCACCCGGCTCCTCCCTGCTGTTGTCGTTTGATATCCTCTCTGGTCCTGGCTGGATATCCTGTCCCTTTGCTGCTGCTACTGGCTGGCTGGAACAGTTACCTTGCAAGAACATCCTCGCGGGGGGGAAGGGAAAACGCTTTGAAAGAAATTGCTTTGTCACCAATCAACATCAATTGCCTGCACTCTGAATAAAAACATTCTGGATCTTATGGACGCCACTTATACGAATATCTTACAATGTAGGATCTAAAAGATTTCGCCAGAAAGTCCGGTGTCGACGTCGTCTTTAGTGAGGTTTCGCGCAACCGTGACGGATCTGGGTAAGCCACCCTTCTATATAACAATACAATGTATTAGGATTATTCGCTGATTCAAAGACAAAAATCACATAGTATCGTCGAATTCGAAACCGCGGATGATCTCCGGATAGCTATCAACAAACTGGACAATTACGATTTCAAGGGAGGCAGGGTCTCTTGCACATCCGATGTAGGTCTCTAAAATCTGCAACAAAACAGAAATTAAAAACAAAAAGGTCCTGCACCAATATGAAGGAATATGGCGTTAATCAAAGGCACCCGCTTCGCAAATTCTACAGTCCAGGAACTCCAGCTCAAGAGGACGCTCTCGCTCCCCACCCCGTCGCAACTATTCCCCCCGTGAAGGTCGGGGTTACTCTCCAGGACGCAGGGCCGGCGGCTACTCCCCCCACCGCGAAGGACGAGGAGGAGGTGGAGGAGGCGGCGGCGGATACTCCCCGCGAGGAAACAGAGGATACTCCCCACCACGCGGCAGCGACAACCGGGACCGCGGATTCCGCGAAAGATCTCCCTACGGAGGCGGCGGGGGTCGTGATGACCGTCGCGGAGGCGGAGGAGATTATCGTAATGACCGACGCTTCACCCCTCCTTATGATAAACGATCTCCTGACGGTTACGGCTCGCGGTCAGGCGGTAGATACGACGAACCACGCAGTGGGGGTGGCGGCGGTGGTGGACGCTACGATGAACCCCCAAGGAGGGATTATGACGATAAACGAGGCGGCTACGGTGGTAACGAATACGGTGGCCCACCGCCTAGAGGTGGCGGTGGTAGGACTCCTCCTCGATATAACAGGGACGACTATGATCGTGGCCCAAGGTCTGGTGGTGGCGGTGGACGGTATTAGGTATGCTCTTTTTTGTTTTGAGGTGTTCAAATTTCATGAGAATGATCTAATTGGGATGGAGTATAGAAATACCCGATGCTCAGCAAGTTGCCTGACCCGAGGGTCACTGGAGTTGACGACAAGGTCAACCAGGAGAAGGTTGATAAAAAGCCGCCACGACCGCCACGGTCGAGGAGAAATTGAATTCTGAATTATTTCCAACTTTTACTTTATTTTTCGAGATTAATGTTGTGTGATAAAAAGGCGCATTTTGAATCCCTAACATTAAAACTTCCCCGTCCAATGCATGCATCTGTCTATTCATCGATATCCTGTTATACCGTAGCGGACTTTGGTGCACATTGAACCGTGCTCTGAAGAAGTCCGTACTCACGATCCATGTTTCCTTACGTTACTTGGCCTGTACAGTAGCGATTTATTCCTTTGCTTTCCATTCTAATTAAATATTTGGTACTCTGAAATGATAACAGCCTTCCTCGTGCATCCTACCAGCACCATCCCAAAGATATGCTAAGATAGTAGTAGTAAGTATACATATATATGCTAGTAGCAATCTCGACATGCCAAATTCGAGGCTGCCCTCAGGCCGACCCCTGCCCCCACCCCTAAAGCGACGTTGCAGCACGCCCGTTATAGCCTATTTGTGTTGCGCGTCCTCGGCAAGCTTGATATGACGACGGGACCTTCACCCCCATACAACACCGAGAGCAGTGCCCCAGCAGGCAGCACCACCCACCAACCACAACCTCCCATCGTCCTCTCCATCCATCCACGCAGAGCCCGTCACCACTCCCCTCCCTTCCCACCACCGTCTACCGCGACACCCTCCCCATACGCCGTCCCCCGCTCTCGCTCTCGCCCTCTCGCCCACGATGTCTGCCACCGCGCTCGGAATCCAATCCGAAGAGGCCCGACTCCTCGAAGAAGCTCGCGCGGTCGTCAAGCAGCAAACACGCTTGATGCTCAAATGTCTCGAAACACCGGGGAAGCTGATGGATGCGCTCAAGTGCAGGTGCGCCTTCCAATCTTTCCCACCCCCCAAGAATACCTAGACTCTCAAGCTGATCCTTTTCCTACCCTTTTATAGCTCAACGTTAGTATCGGAGCTTCGAACGAGTAGCTTGGGACCGAAAATGTACTACGAGCTCTACATGGACGTATTCGATGCGCTGCGTCACATGTCCGCTTTCCTGCGCGAGAGCCATCCGGTGAACCACCTGGCGGATCTGTACGAGCTGGTGCAATACGCAGGTACGAACGAGGCTGCCTACACTAGCCCAAAAACGAAAGGCTGGGAATAACGCTAATGAGGGCCGCTCTGTTACAGGGAATATTATACCGAGATTGTATCTGATGATTACGGTTGGAACGGTGTACATGAGCATCGAGGATGCGCCGGTTAAGGAGATCATGAAGGATATGATGGAGATGAGCAGGGGTGTTCAGCATCCTACTCGGTACGCGCTAAGTGTGGGGAGTGTAAGGGGGTTTAAGGAAGTGAAGCTAATGGTTGGTGCTTGGATAGTGGATTGTTCTTGCGATATTACCTTTCCGGACAGGCGAGAGAGCATCTGCCCATTGGTCTTGGAGATGGGTATGTTGATTCGGGCGTATTACGTAACTGGGGCTGGTTGCTGATAAATTTGGGGATATAGACCGGAAGGAAACCTCACCGATTCGATATCTTTCGTGCTCAACAACTTTGTGGAGATGAATAAGCTGTGGGTTCGTTTACAGCACCAAGGACACTCGAGAGAACGGGAAAAGAGGACGCAGGAACGGAAAGAGCTACAGCTGCTTGTTGGCAGCAATTTGGTTCGACTTAGCCAGTTGGTTGATTTGGAAACATATATCAAGACTATCTTGCCGCCTCTGTTGGAGCAAGTTGTGCAATGTCGTGATAAACTGGCGCAGGAATATCTCCTAGAAGGTTTGTTGGACCGATAGAGCAGGCTTGCGAACGATAATGCTGACGAGTATGGCTCTTTCTATAGTTATAATACAGGTCTTCCCAGACGAGTTCCACCTACACACGCTAAACGAGTTCCTATCCGCTACAGCAAGACTTAACCCTGATGTCAACATCAAATCGATAGTTATTGCGCTCATGGATAGGTTGTCGAGCTACGCTTCAAAAGATGCTGACTCCGAATCGCCAGAAGACAAGAAGGAGAAGGAACTGGCTGCTGTTGAAGCTCTGATGGAGAAACTCAAATTGGAGAAGGACAAACCTAAGCCCAAGCCTGAACCCGTACCCGTACCCGTACCGGAACCCGAAACTGTTGCTGCTGCGGCAACCGAAGATGATGATACCAAACCAGCCGATGGCGCGGATGATACAAAACCAAAGGAGGACGGCGAGGAGGGAGCACCTAAGGAGGAGCCTACCGAGGCTAATGATACACCTATATTGTCAAGAGTAAAGCTTTACGAGATATTCTACCAACAGGTTATCAACCTGGCGAATGCCCAGAGGCTACCGATACAAGATATCACTGCACTTCTTGTATCACTGGCGAACCTTGCGTTGAATATCTACCCGGAGAATCTGGAATATGTCGACCAGGTCCTAGATTATACTTTGCAAAAAGTAGAGGAGCTATCGAATTCGGCCGACCTTCACCTTCTCATCACGCAACAGAATATCTTGGGTGTATTGCTCGCTCCACTCAATTCATACGTCTCTCTATTCACCGTCCTGGCATTGCCGCACTACATCCCGCTGCTTCTTGCCCAGTCGTACCAGACAAGACGTGCCGTTGCCTCTTCTGTGATCAAGACCATCCTCTCCAACCAGATCAAGATCTCTACAGAGGAGCATATGCAGGGAGTCCTCAACTTAGTCCAGGTGCTGATCAAGGAGGCTGCACCCCAGCAAACGATATACCCTGGTACCCAGCAGCGACGACTCCGAGAAAGCGATAGCGACGAAGTAGTTGAAGAGCAAGGTTGGCTCGCCCGGTTGGTCCACATTATCCAAGCCGAGGAAAACGACGTACAATACAAACTCCTACAGGCCACACAAAAGGCATTCGCGGAAGGCGGTGACAGAGTCAAGTACACCACCCCGGCGTTGATAACGGCATGCGTCAAGCTCGCCCGAAGATATAAAACTCGAGAACACTTTGACGACGAGTGGCAGTCGAAAACTCAGTCGCTGTATAAATTCGCCCATCAGATGCTGAGTACGCTGTACACCCGAGTCAACTGCGCTGATTTATGCCTGCGCCTGTTTGTTATGTGCGGACAGATTGCAGACCAAGGTCAGAGTTTCGAGGAAGCAGCATACGAGTTTTTCGCGCAAGCGTTTACTATTTACGAAGAGGCGATCTCGGACTCCAGAGCGCAGTTCCAAGCTGTTTGTGTTATTTCTGGGGCGCTACATTCGACGAGAAATTTCTCCAAGGAGAATTATGATACTTTGATTACCAAGTGCGCATTGCATGGGTCCAAGTTGTTGAAGAAACCCGATCAGTGTCGGGCGGTTTATCTGGCCAGTCACTTGTGGTGGGCTGTGGAGATCCCGGCAAGAGAAGAGGAAGATGGGAAGACAGTAAGTTTGAAACTTTTTTTTTCTTTTGTCGAGCTATGGATATAGGTGTTTTGACTAACGTTGGTTTAATAGCTATATCGAGACGGAAAGCGAGTGTTGGAGTGCTTACAGCGAGCACTCCGAGTTGCTGATGCGTGCATGGATGCTGCCGTGTCGATTGAGCTGTTCGTTGAAATTCTCAATCGATACGTGTATTACTTTGATCAACAAAATGAAGCCGTAAGTATCCTCTCAGAATCTCGGGGGAAGATGAGATGACTAACGCTTTTGATTTATAGGTTACGGTTAGATACATCAACGGGCTGATCGAGTTGATCCATTCGAATTTGGGTAATAATACCGACTCGGCAGCGAACGAGAGTCCGAAGGCACACTTCGAGAGAACCCTTGAGTACATCTCATCTCGGGACTACGAAGGAGTGATTACTGACATCAGGGGATGATGTTGCCCATTTTATGCGCCCTGTAGAAGCATTTCCCCTTCTTTTTGTTGTTTGTTGATTATGGTGGATTGTCTATATTACATATTTACATTGAACTTAAAGCATAATGTGTCTAATCTTTGTCCCTCTTCTTCCTCTTCTATCTTCTCACACATTCTGCTGTTGTCGCTACCGCTGCACTCTTTATACCGATGCGTGGCTGTTGTCAATTGTCCTCCTTTTTGCATTACTTCATACCCTGATGCATACGCGCACAGCCTCTCAATCATGTAGAATACCGGTTTTTTTTCTCCCTTGATATTTCCCGAGCCTCTTTGTATGAAACTAAAAATACCAACTTTTTTGCCAGCTTGATTCCGTTTGCTCGAAAACAGTACATTGACGATGTGACGGTTCGACCATTCTTCACGCTTCAAACAACTACACTGAATGTCGTTTATCTCCGCGAAACCTTCTCCTTCGGCCGCTTCCACGCCTCGTTGAAACCACCTCTCGGTGGGGTGTCGGTGGGGATCCTCATTTCCATAGGGAAAGTACCCACGCCTTTCCTATCCGTTGCAATCCTATATAACCGCTCATCACACCGCTTCAGCTCCTCGCACGCATCGTGGATCTTGTTATACTGTCTTTCGAGCTCCAGTTCTCGCTGTTTCTTCTGCTTGTGCTTGAACAACAGCCAGGCCTGTTGGATCGTCCAGTGGCGGAGGTTGCGCATGTGCGAGAGCTTGAATGGGCGACCACCGATGGGATGGGCGAGGGTGTAGTTGATCATTTCTAGAATGGCAAGGTTAGTTAATTTGCAAAGAAGAGATGGGAGATGCGATAGAAGGAGGGAAGGGGGGTCTATAGCATACCGATCTTGGGGTCTTTGTCCCCCTTGGTCTTTCGTTTGCGGGCATAGCTGCGGGACTGGGTGGCCTTGAGGGAGAGGGATTGGAAGGCATTGTGGAGGGATGAGGGGCTGGTTGGGCGGGTGGAGGCGAGGGATGGTAGCCTCGAGAAGAGGATTGAGCGGTGGAGGGGTGATATCGACATGGTTGAGGGTAGATGGGTTGTAAACGGTACTCGGAGTGGATATATCGAAGTTGACGATAAGAACTTTTGGACGGTTTAGACAGTCTGAAGATTTGGAGGTTTGGAGTTGAGGCTCTGTTGCGCCAAGAGAAAATACATTTCGCAACGCATTTTTAGAATGTTGGACTTTTGGGGGAAAGTTGCGGCTTTGGTGTTGGTTGGCTGGACGTTAGGGTTGATGTTGCTTGGGGCTTTACGAAACGGTGTCTGATTGGAATGCCGCTTATATGGCGGCTTGAGAGAGTTGTAGAAGTTGTTTGTGATTCGACTGACGATATTAATATTTCTGAATTCGAAAGGGTATTGGTCTCCAGCCGTTAGCCCTCTAATTATGAATAGTCTAGCGACTACCCAACATATATATTAATAACCCACGCCTGTATGACTGCTTGGGGTTATTTAAGATCCCATATTAATGAATATTTAATATAGCATGACCGAGGCGGACAAAATGCCCTAGCTAACTTAAACTGAGAGCGAAGCATGAAACCTGTTGTAGAGGCACATATGAAGTGCGTTGGTGAACAAGACGCCGCATAAATGTAGAGTATTTGAGAATCAGATATACTCTGTATCCTTTTAACCTATAGTATTTACTTCCTAAATTTTGCTTTTATTTAAACCCACTGCTATTCTCCAAGGTGGGGAAAGATCGATATCCTGCCTACTCTTAAACAATCAGAAGCCTACTTCTCCTCCTCCTCTATTCGTTTACAATAGTTTAGTACGCCATATAAAATGCGGAAGATATTCGACCAATCGCTTTCGTGGTTCTATTTCATATATATAATGACAGCGACGATGATGATTTCCCGAGCAGCACCAATCTTACCTTTAAAATCTGGGATCCAAATCAGAAGCCTTCCGAATTCAATACCGAAAGCACAGGACCTCACCCCCATAATCTCTCATCCCTCTAACTCAACAAAAACCGCGGGCCAGACCAATCAGAAAGAAAGGGGACTCGAGCAACGAATACCACCATCGGACTTCTTTTATATCAGTTCAGTTGAATTAACTTGTCCCAACGCATATACTATTTACCATAGGCCGATTAAAGTATCAGCTGAAGTAGCCTCGTTTACTAGCCCAGATTTAGGTGAAACCTGGCCGGAAACATTCCCCAACAAACCGTACGCGTACGTCGAAAACTTCATAACTAAATACCAGAATATTTGCAAGTCGGACTGCCGCTGTAATAAGAGTGGTGATCTGATTCCTGGTGTTCTATCGGGAAGATGCAACCACATGATAATAGTAGAGAGGTGTCGGCAAGCGTTTGGTAAGTACATATTCAATGAACCCAGTGACCATACATATCATCGGAAATAAAATTAACGAAGGGGAAAATTGAAAATAAATATAGGGTGTAACTGCTTTGCCGCACTAGGCAATCCTAAACTTAATGAAACCCTGGAGAGAATACCATTTTATATTTGGCAAGACTCTATCGACAATATACCAACGCATATAAGACACGAGAACCCATTTTGGGAATGGACAAACGGGCCAGCTAATCTCAGAGACAACGGGCGCCCGCTACGTTTTGATGAGCGTATGTTATTTTCCAACGACCCTCGATGATGTTGAAAGCGAGAGAAAATAGAGGCTTTTGTGCAGTCTTAACTAAAATATTGTTTGCAAACTTTAGAAACCCGCGAGAGTGGTAGAAGACTGGCACCTGGTACCGCGGAACCGTTTTGGCTTTATGGACCGGGTTTTAACACACCGGGAGAGCAGGTAGAGGACGCAATCCTTGAGGGTTCAGGAGCTCTAGGAAATTGGCTTGCATGGAAATTCAAATTTGCCCGCAACCCAGGTTGGTACAGGTGGCGATATGCGACAAATCCGTTCCTGCGGCTAGAGCATTTTATACCTGAATGGTGGTAACTAGGAACGTCAATTTTATATGAGCAAGCTTTGGGTATAACCTCGCGACCCATGAAGTCTCGGTCAATCTTATGAATCGAATTGTTCTTTTGTAAATAAGTGTTTTTCTTTTTCTTTTTTCTTTTGGTTTCATGAATGGCATGAGGGGATTAAGTTAGAATTACAACTAGACAACTTCATCAATTTAACTCCAGAGTACAGAAGAATGAGATATTCCAACATCCAGGTTTTTACATATTTCGACCCCCAGTGACCATCTAGGTTTCATAAGCAATCGTATTAGCGTCATGATATTTACTATCGCGCAACATCTAGAAGGAATTACTTACCAAAACGTGGCCGGTTACATAACTCATAAACGGGCTGGCAAGTGCTACGATCGCACCTGCAGCCTCCAATGGGGTTCCGCCTCTCTGGAGGGCGATCTCCTTGAGGCCACCGCTGTTTGCTGGGCCACCTGCTCCTGGAATGCCGATTGCAACTTTCTCGTTGCCATAGACTGCAAAGCCACCGGATTCCTTCGATGCTGTTAAGCGGGTTTGCTATTCGTAGCGATTCGTTAGCACAAGTTGTTTATAGAGCTCTATTTGTGCAAATAGAAGAAACTTACGATATAACCGTAGGCAATAGAGTTGGCGCGGACACCGAACTTTGGTCCCCATTCCTTTGCACTAGAAATACCGTCAGCTTAGATGATCTACAACGGCGAAGTTGAACAATACTTACATTGTCTTTGCCATTCCAGTGACACCAGACTTGGCAATACTGTAGTCTAGGAAATCTAATTAGTCTTAAGGCTCAAGATAAATAATTTCGAGATTGAATATGTAACTTACTTAGCTGTCCGGCATTACCGTTTACACCGGTGGTGGACGAAATTGTTGTGACTGTTCTGTTCTCTCCGTCGGTGACACGGAAATATGGAGCCGCAGCTCTGACGAGCATAAATGGAGCCTTATTATGGACAGCAACCATGGCATCGAACTGCTTATCTGACATCTTGTGAATGACTTGGAGGGTGTTAGAATATATCTTGTCCGAAACGTGTTTCTACCGGGGAGTTGACTTACCAGCATCCCATGTGAATCCAGCTTATAATTATTACCAAATGTTAGAACTACAAGCAAAAAGATATTACGGAGGATAGTTCAAAAATCTCCTACCATTGAGGACAAGATGGTGGATCTTGCCGTTACCGAACTCTGCGGCCTTTTTCACGAGGTCATCGTTGTATTCCTAAGAAACAGGAACCAATTAATATACGACTTGTTCATTGAAAAAACCCATCACCAAAAAAAATTAGGATTATAATTCAAGCGCTTTGAAGCAATACGGATGTTAATCATACCTGGCTAGTAACATCACCAGCGACGGCGATTGCTTTCCCACCGCTCTCGTTGATCTCCTTCGCGGTAGCGTCGGCTTTCGACTTGTCAATGTCGCAAACGACAACTCTCGCGCCGTCCTTCGCGAACAACTTTGCGCACTCGGCACCGATACCCTGTCCGCTACCAGTGATTATGGCGGTCTGTCCGGCAAACATCCCACCGGGGTAGTTACCGGAAGCAGGGCCGAGTTGCGACTGGAGCTGCTTAAGACGTTCTGCCATTGTGAAAGCTAAGGAGAAGGAGAAAGGGCGATGGAATACACGGAATGTGGTAGATGTTAGAGATAGAGAGGCAATACGGCAGACAACGGGTAGACGGTGGGAGGAAATGGAATATCTACAGTAAAACTGCCCCAGATTCCGGCAGATATTTAAGTGAAGCACGCTTTGACGGTTGTGCCGAAAGGACGCGCGAAATGCAAGCTAGGTCCGCCGCATTCCATTCGGATCCCGCGATGGTCGCACTTGCGTTGTGCCGTGGCTGAAAATGCCCCGGATTTTGTATGGGATTCGAACACCGTCCCCGCGCGCTGGGAATAATGTTGTTCGGGTTTGGAATGGAATTTACGGACTTGGACCGGAAAACTCGGTCATAATTTCTGCTATGATATATTTTGGGTCCCTGGGGTTAGAATAATCTTAGGACTATTTACATACGAGATATGAAGACATTGATTGTAAATATGATAATACGTGATGTACACGCTGAGAATCAAAATGTGTGAGTTCGTGAATACCAGGATTTGCCCAGTATCGCTCACATTCGCTGGTGAGACTTGAGTGCTAGTATAAATTATTATCAAAAAATACAAAGCTACGATTAATTAAGAGAAATAATTTACAATGACGCCTTCTCGGAGAATTTAGAAAGCGTAAATCCGTGTCTTGGAGAATGCACTCTAACCACACCATTCGGGCCTTTGACTTCAATCACAACTTCCTTAGATGCCAAGCTCAATAGTGTTCCGGTTTCTTTATGATTGACTCCTGAATCTGTTGGGAATACCTTGACTGTATCTCCTTTCTTCAATCCTAACGCTGCGGCAACTAGCTCTCTACCATCAACTGTGCCCTCTGGCTCAGCATATGTTGAATTCAAGATCTTCGCGGCTGCTTGATCACCCTTGACCGCCTCTGGCTTTCCTAGCTCTTTAGAAATGCCATCAACTGTCTTTGTAAACCGTTCGATCCAGGCGAACACCTTTGGGAACTGCTGCGCACCGATGAAGTCCTTGGGCAGAGCACCTGGAATCGTAGCAATCCACTTCAACACCCACACGGCCTCGATGTCTGCCAACATTGGACTCGAGGTATTCAACACCCAATTCCTACCATCGGCCAAAACTGTCGTCTCGAGTAATTCGACTGCATCTCTAACCAGGGTAAGAAAAGTTGGACGTCTCGCAGCCCTTTCAACTATGGGTTTACTCGCTGGAGGGCCCGCAAACTCGGCGCGATCCTTTAGGAAGGCCTGGTCTTTCATAACTGGGAGTGTAGACGGAAGACATGACGACGCAGCTCTGAATATGCCACTATCGGTCATGAAGAAATCTAGTAGCCGTTCAATTGCTTTCTGGTCGCCCGTGGTTGCCGAGAGCGACGGGTGAGCTACACTTGGCGGGTAGAGCTCTTCCAATTTTCGAATGATCAGACGCGAGTCAAGGTAGACGTCGCGACCGATCGAAAGGATTGGGATACGGCGGTAAGTGATGCCGAGTTGAGCGACATCTGGGCGAGGTAGGATGTTTGGTTGCATCTATTATATGCACCGTATCTTGTTAAACTGGGGTTCAGAATACGCGAGACGTATTGATGCCGATAAGGAATTATACATACACATTGGACGTATGGAATTCTACGTAAAGTAAGATACCAGACAACCCGTCTAGCTACTGGGGAGAACACGTAATGGTAGAGCACGATTGGGAGGTCGGAAGGCGCCATGTTGACTGCTGTAGATTTTGGTTGCAGCTTACACTATAGAGTGGAATTGACGGTCGACGTAGCTAAGTACACAGGCGAATCAAGTTAAATAATAAATCTCATCCAATTTCGCCGACTTTGTCCAGCTAGATAAAGTGGGAGGCCGGGGAGCCGCCCTTAAGGTTAAATAGCGACCTTTGTGGATGCGTGGGGACAGACGGCACTGGGGAGACTGGCTGGTCAGGCCGCGGCTCTAGAGCGTACCATCGGCGTTGTAACTACCGACCCATGTGGTTCCGAGGATGTCTTCCCGGCGCGGTGCTTGTCTTCGGCCTTGCCGTCTAGGGTAGCACAAAGTTCAGATAGCAACGATAGCTGATAACGTTATAAAGTGGATATAGCTATACCTCAAGATGGTGTTAATATATATTCTATGTGATATAGAGCTTCTTGCATTGTATTGTTTTTTTTTTGGCATAGATTGGTATCAAGACCGTGATTCGTTAGCCAACACGGCTCAATTTATCAACCGTTGAGTTGCATAGCCCAAATATTGCAAATTTATGTGAAAGGAACAAGAAAGCTAGTATACTAAAGACTTTGATCCCGCTATTCTGGTCTGGCTAATTATTTTATTGAAGAATTTAATGATTTTATATGCTAAGACCTTCTATATAACGTAGAATTTCTTTTGTCCATTATCACTTGCGGGAATGCGAGAATGTTTGAAGTTTCACATAAGGGCGAAATAGCACCGCCTTTACGCCAACTTTTGTTGAATTATTTAGTTTATGTAAAACGACCGTCTGTAGATATATACAAAGAACTATAAGGTGAACCCGAAAACCATCGTGGTGTATATGATCGGATCACAACAAGCAATAACAACTGTTTCAGGTCCATGATGATATAGACCCAACTGCAGCTCGCCCGTGGAGCTACAGCCGTTAGATTGCATGCTACTGAGAAACATCCTCCACCCACTCGAAAAAATGGTATCCATGTTGAGGAATCGATATATAAAGGAATGATACGGTTGGATGGTCCCTTGGTATGGACTTCGAAGGCCGCAGCCTGATTTCGACCTAACAAAAGGCAGCCTGAACTACGACGCCCACAGTCTGCTCTATAATTGCCCCTGCGATTGGCTTCAGAACAGCCTTTAGCTTACTCTCCTTCTGCTGCGTATAAACTACCTGCTGCTGCTGCTGCGGGGGTATGGCTGCATTTTCTGCGTTGACGGCTTTCATCCAGTCGGCACCGAAGGCCTCCCAGTGCATTCTCATGGCACTCTCCGGGGGAGTGCAATGCCAGTTGTTTTCGTTGGTATACACTACCCCCCACCTATTGGCTACGAAAGGACACAATTGTACTCCCTTGCGACACAATGATAAGTCAGTGCTTTTTATTTTTTTCATTTTTTCAAAAGCCAAATAATGAAACATCCAGGAATATGTTAGAGAAATCCAATAGGGCGGACACTCACTTCAAGTTCAACATAATTTTCCAAACCGAGTAGGAATTCAGCCAGCTCCGGTGCTCCACCCTTCAGATCATGACTACCTGCACCGCGCTTTGAAATAAACACCCAAGACCCGTTCGCACCCAGTGATAGATTCTTAAGCTCGTAGCCAGCTTTCCAACAGTTGTTCTCGTCCATAATCGATCTTATATACGTAGACAACGTCGCCGGTAGATTCTCCCACTGCGCCGCACCGGTATTATCCCACGCGGCGAACGATCCGTCGGGCCCCAGCGTGACCCGCAAGCTCCCCATATCGCGTTCGGCAGAGAAGCTACCGCCTTCCACGGGAACCAGCCATTTCTCTAGCTTCGCGGGTAGATTATGGCGTCTGATGTACATCATCCCGTCGTTGGTGGAGTACGTGCACACGTAGCTGCCGTTGGGACCCAACGTTAGCTCGTGGATGTCACGTAGGTCCTTTTCTCCGATTAGATCTGTGAGATTCATTGGCATTCCGCTGTGGGACCATTTGTGCGGCGAGTTGAAGAAATAGGAGCCATCGGGGCCGAAAGTTGCAGACCAGGCTGGCATTTTTGGGGAGAATGATTATTAATCGCTCTGCGATAAACCGATTGTAAAGCAAATGAACTCAGAGAAATTGAAAGCTAGTTGTAGCGCGGGGTTACTATGCGGTCGACTGGGAGAGTGAGGGAGTGGAAAATCCGAGCCTGCTGTTGGGAAGCACGTTTCAGCGTTTAAACGGGCCATGGTAGCTTATTTACCTGGGAGGATATCCAACAAGCTGCCCTGGAAGGGGCTCTTCCCGAGATGTGAGGATCCTTATGCACGGCTGCCGACGATCTCGAGATTTGAAATCTCGATCGCTAAGGCTAGCCTTGAATTTTGACGAGATATAACGTTAATTTCGCAATTTAAGTGGTCAAATGTGTTTTTCCTTACATGCACGCTGCGTCGTGCAATGTGATTCAAGTGGGCTCAGGTCTCCTGCAAGGCGTTTCGGCCGAAGATGATTTAAACTATTTTGGGGCGGCGCGGGAGGTCAGACTCGCAACCCCCCGCTTGACGCCTAGCTAGTTCGTTCGCCGGGTTTGGTCAAGCAATTTCTTGGCTCGCCGAATCCTTGATTTTTTGAGGTTCGAAGAGTTGCCACTTGATATCTCGTGCATGCAGTTGGGTAGAGCAGGTGGTCTGGTAAGCCACGGTTGATGTTAATAATAATCTAAAATATGATTTTGTTCAGTTGCACAGGTATAATTATGTGTGAACGTTTGATACTACCCTTGTTAAAATAGTGAAACATGAACGATTAAGAATTATAAATTAGGTTTTGAGTTCAAAAAAAAAGTTTAGTATTTTTGGTAAGTGGCTGATAGCGAGTGAAGAGAAGTAAAATGTATAAAGCGGGTATCCAGAAAAAAAAAGAAAACCAAGGAGCTAAAATAGAAGTATTGACATGAAGGAGAGTGCAGATTTCAAGTTCGCGAAAAAAACAGGGAAGTTACTCTATGCACTGCTCGACCTGCAAGCTGGGTTCAAGCAAACGGGTTGTGGGTTTATCTTTTTTTCTTTCAATTCGGGAAACGACTGATGTGTTGTGGGTATATACGCATGACCAAAGAGCAAAACGAGTAAGATACAGTTCGAAGAAATACAAATAAAGATTTAATCTCTGACCGGCCAGTCCATAGGTGGAGGTGGAGGAGGTGCTGTTAACCCAGCTACTGTGGGGCTTCTCGATGGTGGTCCGTATGATGTCTCGGTTGCAGTTGTAGCGGACAAACGCTGTTGGATTTCCCAAACGGTGCGGCCATTAGTGCTCTCGCGAGTTCCTAGCTTTAGTTTCTTGTAGAACGGGCTGTCGACTTCTCGCACAATTGGTCCTCTTGGTGGGGAGGCAGCCCCTCCCATGCTCGTATCCTGAGACATAACACTATCTCGAGGATTGTAACCCAAGTTCGAAAGATGCATCGGCGGCTTTTCCAAGAGTGCAGGTGGTGGGATTGGGAGATTCTTATCAAAGGGTGAAGTCGAGTAGCGTCGGTCAAAGTTTCCTCTCTTCAACGACATTGGGTATCCTCCCTCTGGTATCAGAGGTGCTGCGAGAAGTTTACCACCCATGGGAGCGCAGAGAAGGATCAATGCAAGTGAGGTTTCGATCAAAGCCCAGCCCATGCTCTGCAACATAGACACAGCCATGACTTGGGTAGCCAAGCTGAGACAAGACGCAACGATAACGAGACCACCGCAAGCGTAGATGGCAACGACACCTTTGATTTG
This sequence comes from Dactylellina haptotyla, assembly GCA_031310005.1. NCBI lineage: Eukaryota > Fungi > Ascomycota > Orbiliomycetes > Orbiliales > Orbiliaceae > Dactylellina > Dactylellina haptotyla. The sequence continues at coordinate 6,947,763 of CM062379.1, read as the reverse complement.
AGATTTGCTGAGGCTGGCTTGGAGGAGAAGTGGGATCAAGATGGCGAGGACCATGAGATCAGTGACAATGTTGGAGATGCCAGTGCCGTAAGTGAGAAGGCTTTTCTTTTCACATGAGGGTGTTGGATCGGTAATCTCCCAGAAATCAGATATCGGGGTGCATGTCAAGAATAGAGCGAGAATGCAGAAGATGAACGCCACGGTGGTGACCACGAAGGCTCCTCTTACGAACCATTTGATGGTCTTTGTTTCTTGGGAGATTCGGAGGTAGAGAAACAGGAAACTGTACTTGATGAAGAAGGAACTATTCATTTCCGTTAGTATTTTATATAAACCATAGCGTATGGAATGTGGTAGATTCTTACCTGAAGATATAGATTAACTCGAAAGCCATGAACAGTTTCAAACCGGTCGTAATTCTCGCTTCCCTCTCTGCTTCGAACTGCTGAGTCGTTTGCAACATGGTATCAAGGTTCGCTCGACCCAGAAAGACGATTCTCGTGAATATTAACTGGTCCGCAATCAAAAGGATTCCCGCCAACACCGCAAACAAATCATCCCAAGACATCCTCGCATTAAATCTCGTCCGGGAGAAAAACCTGAGCATCAACGCCGCGATAGCGATAGTAACGATGAATGGAGTCGCAGTAGCCAGCTGCGAGGAAGACCCGAGTTTCGAAGGATTGACATTAGTTGGTCCGTTAATGTTGGCACCGCCGAAGGAACGGTCGTCAAAATAATCAACAAAGCCATATGAAAGCGCCAACGCCGAGGCGTTATAGGCTGTGTAGGTTGTTGCAGCTTCTTTGGCTTGAGCAACTGCGGATGCTGCTCCTGCTGCCGCCCCCGACGCAGCCTCGCGCTTGATATTGTCCAGCAATGGAATATACATTTGTTGATGATGATGAATATTAATGAAAAGAACGTCGAATCATGGGCAAAAACCAGTAAACCGATCTTTCCTTCCCTCCCCGGCCCTGCTGGTGAATATATACGTTAAACGTTCCTATGCCTAGCGAGGGAAACGTTTAAACGATAACGGTAGTGTCGACCCTTTTGTTTCCTTTGATGCCCCAAATTCGACTAGTCTGCTGCATTAGAACCAAGAGCTATCGACGAAAGGAGCGTGGTGAAGCACTGCAATAGCGAGCGTGATAGAGTGCTACAGGAGGGAGAAAGGCGGTGTCGGGCACTGCGTCAAGCAGTGAGAGGCCATTTGTGCCTCTCTCCTCCAAACGCAGCTAAAAGAATACTGCTCCTCCCCAGGCTAATGCGGGTTGATAAGGGCAGTGCAATATTTAGAAAGGGTAGACCTTTCTCGACAGGAATGATTTGGGAGTAGGACTGGTTTTGAAGGGACCGAGTGCTAGAGTTTCCAGTCTCGGACGGACACCACCAATTGGGTGATGGGACGAGCGTGTATAGCGTTCGAGATAGAGACCCCTTCCGCCTAACTCGGCCAAGAGCGTGCTTGCCCAGACGGGGCCATAGATTGCGTAGCCAGTCGATATAAAAAGATGGTAGCAGTGTCAGGCAGCTTGTTCCGCAAACAAGTGGAGATAGTTAACCCTTTTGATAAAACAGCCTTTAGAAACGATACATCCTAGGAAAAGCGCTTTCTGCAGTATGACGAACAAACAAACGACTAGCCTTTCCACTAGATAACAGTGCGGGTTAGCTTCCAACCATCGCGATAAAACTCGTGGTGTTTCGAAACCGTCAGAGGTGTTTCACAACACCGGCGCTCAATATCGGAGCCAAGCTTTTCGGTAGTCCTATCCGTAGAAAGGTCTCCCTCCAGATTAAAACTTTTTTTTTTGTTTAAGATTTTTTTAAAAAAATCTGGAAAAGCAAGTTCATTTCTATTTCCCGTACTGGTACAGGAAGAATTTGGCATACCAGCTAGCTGAGAAATCACCAAATGTCGTGCATGCTGTCACCGTTAGAATCCCGCCATGAAGGAACACCCAGATTATTGATTACGTTATAAGCGCTATGATTCTATAGTACACCTTGCTATCGAAAATTAACCTAGCCACCACCCTAACTCCAGGACCAAGAATATGCAGGAATGGCGAACCTGATACGAGAACTGTACCTAAAAACGCACAAAAAAAATATTATAGCAAAAAGGCAGCGAAAAGGATGTGTTGACCCGCTCCAATATCTTCACAATTCCCCCTCTTCCCTATCATCGTCGTCTTCGAATTCCCCTTCCTCTCGGTCGTCCATAGTGGCGGCGCTTTGCGAGGTGTCCGGTAGTTTGGAGTTTGAACTGGGGACATCTTGCGTGCTAGTGCCATTGCTTGCCATACCGCTGTCGTGATCTTCATAGGTGAGTTTTGCCGCGGGTAAAGACTGGCGGGTTCTATTACTGTTGGTGTCTTCAGTTTCGGGCGTGGTGGGGTATTTCCCGTCCGCATTCTTCAGAGGATTCGTCCTATTATAAAATGTTAGATAAACTTGCTTCTCAAACACCGGCTGATGTGCGATTTTATGCCGAAGTGTGGAGAGGGATCGGACGCACTCGTAGAGGTCGGCCATCTGGTTGCAGGCTTTCTTAATATCAAGCAGATCCACTCCTATAACTTTCCACCAGGGTCTGCCGTCTTTGCTGTCTTTGAATACGGTGTCGTTGAACTTGGCACTCATGTAGAGTGCTGCGCCTGCGATGGTCGAAGCGGGAAACATGAGACACAAGACCGTGAGGTGCGAATCATTAATAAACGCCCAAGCGGCCTTCATGATGTCCTTTTCCTTCCTGCCTCCGTCTTCGACTGCAATCAGCTGCAGATAATCCTGGAGCAGCTTGTAAGGTTTTTCGATATTGAAGTCGTAGCAGAGCGCGGCGAGCATGTGCTCTTCTGTGAACATGATTGTATCGTGCCATTTCCAGTATTCCTTGCATTGTTCGTCGATAATGATCTGGTCGTTCTTCTGCGCAGTTCTCGCTACGGCTTGGATCAGGTCGGACAACTTCCTACAGTTCTCCTCGACCTTGGTCGCAAGGTACAGAGCTGTCGCAGCTACGTTCTAGAAGAGGGGAAGAACAATGTTAATCGCCCGATCGTGATGAAGCAAAAGCCGTCAATATGAAACCGGGGCACGGATGTGTGGATCCTCACATAGTAGTGAAAGTCTCGCAATGACTCGCGCATGAAGAAACGGTGGAGGAAGACCGATGCTGTTGCCAACGTCAACTGTGGCAGCTTGAGCTTAATACCGACTTGAAGGATAAAGTTGCATCCCTTGCTCCGGCCCTCGCGCTCCTGCTGGACCGTGATATTGCCTTTCGTAATAGATGGCGTTCGCATCAGCTCGTCGTCCGTGAAGAGCCACTGGTCGTACAAATCAGGGTCGTCCATCACGTTGTCGTCCGTGTCGGCATGAGAAGGGGGTGCCAGAGTGGTTCGCATAGCAGAGCTTGATGGCATCTCCTGGAGTGAAGTATCGTGGATATCGTCAGATCATATCGTTCGGGGAGTCGGTGGCAGCGGTGGCGCCTCTGCTGGACGAGATGGCGAGGGATTGATTGTGCTTTGGGACAGCCGGGCAGAAAGGGACGTCGCGTTTAAGACAGCTTAAAAACCGGCGATGGCGTCCCACAACACAACAAACGTCATTTTCGGTGGGAGCCGCGGCTGGCATCCCATCGCTACGCTCGATTGTTTATACGGCACGGCACTATATTTGTGGCAGCAGGCGGTGAGATGTCGTAGAATATATATAGATAAAAATGATAGGTGGCCAGAAAGTACTATTATATACATCGTTCGACAGAAAAGATTCACGAGCAGGGGCGGCTAGCCGGCGAGCGCCGACAAGGTTGTTATATAAATGTATGTATCTCGACTAATGCATGTCAACATGAAGGAAAAGAGGGAACGGGGGTCCACATAAAACATAAAGTACACCATAAACGCTCGCAAGCAGCCAAAGGAATACCCATTATATTAAAACAATCTTTAACATCTCAACCCAAACAATATCAAAAGGGCAGCATCTACTTGGCATCGCCAGAGCCGGAGGCCTCGCCGTTCGTTGGAGCGGCAGCAGCCGCCGCCGCCGCCGCCTTTTGCTGAGCAGCCAATTGCCATGCTGGGATGGCGCTCCTTCCTCCGGTGAGCGCTCCGAGAGGCTTTCCTCCCAAGGTTTGGCCGCCTCCATTCGTAGTTGCCTCGGCAGGAGGGGTGGGTGTGGATACAGGGGCAGGCGATGGCGCAGGCACGGAGACGGAAGCAGCAGATGGTGCTACAAAGTGTGCCGGCTGGGCAGGTGGAGGGGTGAATCTTGTGGCTGCGCTCGCCCTGTTGACAAGGAGAGCCTTCAAAGACTTCAATTCGGCCTGGAGGTCCTTTAGACTGGCGGCCTGGCTCTCCTTCTGTCCCTCGAGCGCCTTTGGTATCAAGTCCTTCAGGTTGCGAACTTCGTCGTTTAGCCGTTTGGTTTCATCCTCCCTTCTCTTGCTCGATTCTCTCAGAGTCTCAACCACTCTTTCGACTTCATCGAGAGCCTGATCGACCTTTGTGTTTCTCTTTTCTTCGGCTTCCTTGAGGGCTTCTGTGTCGGTCTTCAATGATTCGAGTAAAGCGAATGCGTCGGAGAATGCAGTGTCGATGGCAGCTTTGTCCGCAGCAAGAGCCTCTGGGGTTGGCGGTGCGATCACAGGAACCACATATCGTTTGGCGAGCTGATAAAGACCATATCCCATTCCTCCTGATACCGTAGCCATGACAAACCAGTCCCTCCAATCCCGTCCGGGGGGCCTGAATTCAGGTTAGCATAAACAAACACTTAACCCCCTCGAAATAAACCAATCGACGGAATGCCAACATACTCTTGTCTTTGGACCTGGGTAAAGTAGCCGCCGCCGCCGCCACCGTAGCCCTGGCCGAACCCGGCGGGCCGCGGCGGCGCACTATATGCAGCAGGGGCACCAAGGTTTGGTATTAACGACGGGTCGACACCTGTTCTCTGCAGAGCAGAAGCAATCTCGTCCGGTGTCAGGTTCTTCGACTGTAAGAAAGCGATACGTTTGTCGAGAGGGGCAGTGGCGACCGAAGGGTCCTGAAGGACTATAATATAAACATGTTAGAAAGCAGAACTATAGCGATGATAAAGCGAGAGCGTCGAGAAACGTACAGCCAACCTATTGCCGCGGGATATAGCTCGTTAGAATATGCGTTACTATATGGGAAGGGTAGTGATGCGACTTACAGCGCCCTGAATAAGATCTTCCCTCATTTTGTGGTGGTGGTGGTAGTTTTAGTGTGTATCTAGGTTTTGTGTGATGGCGCACGCGTTCGTCAGGGATTCGGATAACTCGACTGGCGATGCAGGACTCGTATTCTCTAGGGATGCAACACGTCTGATAGCGAAGGCAGCCCGTCGGAGAGGTCGTCTGAGGTCGTGGATGGTGTTTTGGGGGTCCAGCTGGGGGTCGTGACAGGTGAGGATTTCGGCTTTGGGCGCTGGGGTGGAAGGCTGGCGTTGTTTACCGGCCCCTTTGCGATTGATTGGCAACTGAACGTGCCTCCGCCGGCTGCGAAGGTTAGCCGAGGCATCCAACAACAACAAACTCCGACAAACACATTATTAATACCGGTCTTGTATGGTAGGTAGGTACTGTGAGCGTATAAGTTGGATGGTCGATAAATATAACAGCTTTGCACTGGTATGTACTTCAAGGCTTGCTATTAATTCTACAGGCTCAGCAGGCTTTCTAAAAAACAATCCTAGCTGATAGAATATACAATAATAATACCATTATAGAACTTCCTGTTTCTACATATCCCACTTCGATTAGCCCTGAGAACACTCGAACCACCAGTCCTATTCACCTTTGCTCGTATGCCAAAAGCTAGCTATCATAATCCAGTCCTGCCGCTTGCAACATCCCCTTGTGTTGGTGGTGTTTACCAGAAATGTGTTGGCGTGAGTTCCATCAGACGTCATATGTCTACACTTCAGATCCCAACATCCTCATCTCAGCATACACCCGCCGAGAACCACCAGGCCAGGACATCTCGGGTCTACCAGAAGTCTCAGGACATTTCTCCAAGTTGCGGAGACCATGTTTGACCAGGTTGTTGGACGGTAGAGACTTTCTAAACCTAGCAGCACGCAACAGACCAAAACAGTCCGAGACTCGCACGTGAAGATGGTACAAGATCTCAGAATCCACATTTCCAAAAGTCTCGACTAACAAAGACTATCGTATAGCCTCTCGTGATGCCCCAAAATCCAATCAGTGGGCCGGTTCGGTCTGCTTACAATACTGCAACATCCAGAACCGCCCAGAAAGCGTACATACAAACGGTCCTAGGCGTCTTTCTAGCCCTCATACTCCTCGGTCTCGCCTGCTTCGGATACATCCTCTTCTATCTCAACTACATACCGCAAATTGGTCTGGACACAACGGTGCACCTGATCTACGGCCAGGCTATCATCAATTCACCGCACTTCGCCTTCCTAACACCCAGTCTAACAGACGCCAAATCCGTCCCCCATGGCACCGCCGATATCACCAAGGGTGTCCTCATGCACAACCAAGCCTACGACGTCTACGTCTCCCTTACCCTTCCCACGTCGCCGCATAATTTCCAGGCTGGGAATTTTATGATAAATTTGACCTTATTCGATAACAATGCCGAAACGCCGACCTTGTTGGCAACATCGAAACGGGCGACCTGTTTAACATACAAGTCCGATATAGTCCACACGATGGACACAGTAATGAAGTCGCCGTTATACCTCTCCGGTTGGAACCGAGAACAAGAGAAGCTAGAGGTCTTAATGATGGAAAAGCAGGTGTTCGCGAAGAACAAGCTACCGGGTTATCTTGGGATCAGGATCGGAAACGACTACGCCTCCGATAAGGCTCCGGAGGCGTACGAAAGTAAAGTCCACTTCAAGGCAAGATTCAGAGGCTTGAGGTACGCTCTTTTAGTTATTTATTGCTTATTCAACAACATCCGGGTTTACATCCTTTTTAAAAACAAATGTGGCTTGCGTAAAGAGACGGCGATTCGCTAACGGATTTTATACTCGCTTAGATATTTCATGTACAACTACCGCATAATTTCCTTTATAACGTTCACATCGGCATTCTGGATAACGGAGCTATTCTGGGCTGGGGTAACTTGGCTATTTATATCATCGTACCTCTTCGGCTCTGAAGAACAGGACGGCGATAACGACCGCAACCGCGACCACGACCCTCTGGACGAGAGATCCCCTCCCATTTCTGAAACTGACAGACGAGCAATACATCCTTTGGGACCGGCTGAGGACGACTCGGAAGAGATCCCCCACCCAAGAGGTGGGGTTTATGCAACGCCAGAAGCAACTCCCGCTCCGGAGGGCGAAGAAGGTGACGACGAGGATGATTCAGAAGATATGTCCAACGATAGAAGTGACGACGGTGGACGCACGCCGACTAGCACGGACGAGAATACAATGCAGGGGAGCGCTCAGGATTCGGGAATAGGTACCTCGATGAGCGAACATCGTGGCGAGGGGTTGGTGAGGAGGAGATCGGGACGAAGGAACGAGTAGGCAGCGGGTTGTTTTGCATTCAAATGATACCTAGAAGACAGGCGTATTTTCGTTGGTATTTTGATTCTGGCAATTATTCCATGACGGGGCCCAAAACTTGATTCCTTTTGTTCAACCGTTGGAGCCTCAATAAACTTTTTTATTTTAATATATTTCATTTACATCAAGATTTTCTTCTTATGCTTCTTTTTCTTTCCACCGAGAAGCCTAATGGACCCCTGTTTGGACCTTGCGAAAGATGCGCAGGTGCATTTAATATATTCGACACAGCGACTGCGCCGCAAATCACTTGGTATTCGCAGCATACAGGCTCAAGAGCCGATGATTCGGGCATGAATTATCTCGTAAAAGAAATAGCCACAAATTATTCTCTCCCGTCTCTGCATAGTCACAAGGGTGTAATTCTGAATGATAGTTAACAGGAAGTGCCGTCAACACAATTCTCTCCAAACCCCGCGATATCGGACAAGGCATCTGCAGCTCCAGGCACACCCCTTGCGTATATGGGCGTTTCATCTCGAGGATTTTAACTTTTTTGGAGTGTCTTCCGAAGTATTCAAAGAAGGTTCAAAATCAGGTTCGATTACAACCGAGGTGCTAGACCATTTCGTCTTGTGGATCATCGAACTCACTTATTCAGATTTTTGCAAAAAAGTAGCTTTGCTCTAGCTCTCTATTAGTTCTTCCATAACCAGAAAGTCCCAGACAGATCGTAGCTTAATTCTCCCCTTGTGATTCCCCATGACACCGAGCAATGAATCAATTTTTATACACCGAGGACCAGAAGAGATACTACACAAGGCCATGCTAGTCCCGATCAGGCTGTTAGGAACCACAATCTTGGTTCATCTTGTGCACTAAGATTTGAAAGATCGATCTCGGCCCGATACCAGGTTAACTTAGTGAGTTAGTCGATGCGGAATTCTTCTCAACCTACGAGATATGGCAGGTTGGAATCTTCAATCCTGTGGCATGGCAGCGCCAGTCTGGACTATAGCTTTGTCCGTACCGAGGTCAGATCGTCGTTTGCACGATTGGGAAAACTATAAAGGCGTATTTGGGGCTATAATGCGCCGGTGATATAGCTTTGGTATACAATTCTCCTGGTTTTGGTTTACCTTCTAGACGATAATTCGATACACTTGGCGCGTGATCGCGAATAATATTAGAAATTCATTCCCTATGAAGTCACCTCACGCTATACATATTGTTTTGTTGTTTTCGCTCGCACCTGCGGTGTTAGCGATCCCCTTAGCATCCAACCCAGTTGCGGGAAGCATTAAAGAGAAAAGAGCCGACTTCCCCGCCCCCGTTAGAGAGATAGCCCCATGGTATCTTGCGAGAATCTCGGCGCCAAAAACCGATAAGAGCGTATACAGCCTTACCACACATGGATATTACTACCACGACCCCCGTTCCGGAGCTGGTGTAGACGCCTATCTGATCGATGGCAACGTATACCCAGAACATCCAGACTTCGGCGGCCGACTATCCATGATGGGCGACGGCGCGGTAACAAAAGGCTTCGCAGGGCACGGAACTGAAATCGCAGGAATACTAGGCGGTTCGAAGTTCGGGGTAGCCAAGCGGGTCAATCTTCTGGCCTGCGATATCACCGTATACGGTATCCCTGGATGTCTCCGAAAAATCACAGCACGGCATCTGAAGGTTGTTGCCGAAAAGCAGACCGATCCGAATACTCATCAGGACTTCGTTGGGTCTTTAATTAATATATCCAGAGGCTCGAAGAAGAGCCAATTCGGAGAGGAAGTGCAAGACCAAGTGGATGCGATACGTGATGCCATCAGAGCGGGTATTCACATCGTTGTGTCCGCGGGAAATCATGCCAACAATGCGTGCGACTATGCTCCAGCGGGCATTCAGGCGAATGTGCCAGAGATGATTGTAGTCGGTGCGACGGGAAAGAAAGAGATGACGGGAGAAAAAGATGCGCAGGGTGTTAATGAAGTGACCGGGTACTCTAACACGGGACCTTGTGTGGACATCTACGCTCCGGGCTCTGTGATCAACGCACCAGCTAAGAATGATCGGTATAATGATAATGTTACGGGGACTTCTGCTGCTGCTCCGTTAGTGGCTGGTGTGGTTGCGGAGTTAATGGTTAGACGTCCGGAGTTGCGAGGGGATCCCAAGAAGATGAAAGATTTCCTTCTTGGGAGGACGAGTGGGCCGAATGCTGGTAGGAAAGGCGTTATTAGGGGGAATGATGCGCTTAATTTTCTATATAACGGTATTCATGAGAATTAACATAATGAAAAAAGTTTGGTGGGTTTGTAGATATTCGAGTGTTTTGCTTCATAAGATATTTTGCTTTCCGTTTTCTATTCCATCGGCTCGCCATACGAGGGCTGCTGATGAACCCTTAAGCAGAAGTTGATAATTGCGTTGAGGTAGCTATAATACCACAGAAGCACACAAGATTCAAAGCACAATCGATTCCGCAGTATACCCCGGGAAACCCCGTCCAGTAGCATGAATTCATCAATCGATTAGCCTATTCCGCAGCTGCAGGTGATAAGAGGGTTCCACAAAGGGTCCTTTGAAAAAAAAAAGCAGAAAAAAAAAAACAAGATCGCTCAGACTGAGAATTGCGAAGTACTACGAGCTGGGGGCGGCATAAACATCTAATCCCACCACCGTGATTCCGGATTTCATGCAACAATGCACGCCAAAACAGTGAACCAAGGGTTCTCGTATCTCTCCATCTCAGGCCATCCCACTCATATAATCGACCGCGATCGCACCGGGTGCTGATTGAATCCAGGCAATAAATTGTATATCCGTATAGAATTCACCATTCACACTCGCGGCCTCGCTTCCAACTCTAGGCAAAAACGGACCATCACGTTTATCAACCCTTGGTGCAGATGTGTCGCTCATATGCAAGGCAAAAGAAAAACAAGGTGGTCTCACTGGAGGGTTTGTGCGAGATCCTCGTATAAAATCCAGGCACGCGCGCGGGGTGTCGAAAAACGTTAACATGTTGCGAAAGATAGATCAGCATGCAGCAGAAGCATATCCGTGGGCCCTTTGAGATCCACCTTGCGTCCTGTTAGCTACCTAGATCTCGCCACTTCCCAGTTATAGATTTTTTATTTTTTTTTACCCCGCGGTATACTACGAAAACGAGCAAAACCCCGCTCGCCTCAAAACATCGTTCAGCTTATCTTTCGGTGTCGGCGTTCCCTGTGAGAAAATGAATGCCAAATACTTGTTTAAAAAATGACCTGCAGAACCGAATCGGACATGTCTTGAAACCGGTAGCTCGCCAAAGATAGGCACATCCATCAGACGAACGCGAACCTGCATACGCCTCATCTTGGAGTACATGTATCTACTGTACCTACATCATACACACCTTTGAATTCAAACCCTAGTTTGGACCGAAAAGCACGCCACAGGGTTCTCAGCAAGCTAAAAAAGGAAACGGGATCCACCGATATTTGTGTTGCGTTATGAGGCTTTCGTACCTTTATTTTTTTCGTCTCTTTTTAAAATTTTCACAAGGAAGGGAAAAGAAGTGGATGACGTTCTTTTGGGCAATGTAGGGATCAATGCCGTTCGTTCGTTAAATTACAGTCCGCCGCTACTGGGGATTTCCTTGTTTGTGCCGTGCGATGTGCTAGGGCAGGGAGTTGAGGAATCCCGTTTTGGAAGTATCGCGAAATCCTTTCGAAATTTCGAAAAAAATGGAGAAGGGGGGCGGCTCAACGAGCGCGATATTAAGGTACGGCGTTCACTTCACAATAGTATTACCACATATATTGCAGGCCTTGTTAAGGATTGCTGCTATTTTTGAGAGGGGGGTTATAAAGGGAGAGTTTTATTAAGAGAAGAGAGATTTCGCTAGGAACATTTTTCCAGGTGCGTATTACATTGTTCGATGTCATGTTGCGTAAGGTTAAATTAGAGAATTGTAAGAAGGGAAGCCTGCAGCAGTATACTAGCAGATGCTTAACGATGTCTGGACCCGAGGAATGAAGCAGGTTTGGTGCCTGACATAATCCAATCTTGCATCGAGCGTTGTAGACATGTTTTTGAGTTGCAACAGATCATTTAAGGTCCAAATATTATCTGCAAAGAAATACTCAGCTTATGCACGGGGGTGATATTTGGATACTCGGACTGTCGCGCGACGCCACACGACTTCGAAGAGAAACAGGCTTTCTCTTGGCTGAATGACCAAGAAACCTTCGATCGTGATTTCGGACTTTGGAAAATTGAATGGAAACCACTGGCCGCGAGCGAGTGGGGAAGCCCTCGTGAGCTTTACTGTAAGGGGAGAGATCAGGGGGTGGAGGAATGCATCTTTGCCTCTCGCTACGAATGACAGAAACGAGAGTGGAAGGAAAGCCAATCCCCTTGCAGAATTGGGCAGCTTTTTCGAGACCCCAAAATGTCGTTTCCTGTTGATGGGTCCCGATGGTCAACATCAGGGAAAGAGCCCCACTTTGGTCGCTACATTCGGTATGCAGAGCCATCGACCAGGAGGAAATTATTTTGTCTTTGATAGTGTGATTTGGTAAGCGCTTCAGCACTGGTTCTGGATTGACCCGTCGGTTGATTGACCTGGTGTTCAAGGTTATGAAAGGGCCTTCGAGATCGGCCGGCGAAAACGGCGGCGTCATAGCTTCTTCTCTGGCGGGCTGGTGTCCGAGGTCTGAGATGCTGATACCAGATCGCTCATATGAGGGTTAATTAATATTCCGTACTCCGTACCTCATTCAATACTTTAAAACGCGAAATATGGGAAGGCGCTGCCGACGGGTGTGGAGGCACCCGGCCGACCTAAAGAGTCAAGCTCCAAAACCTCTAACAAGACAAGACAGTTTGGAATTTGAAATTTGATATCGATGCCTATCATTGGGGGTCCCGCCGGGCGAGGCGAGGGGCACGAACAGGCGAACGAGCAATTCGAATTTTCCTGATCGATTGATCGGACAGGGTTGCATAACAGTTGTCTAATGAGATGTCGACAACCGCAAGACCTGAAACGCAACACGCGAGGTTGATCGATAGAGGCCCCATTGGACAGCTTCGCTTTTCCTCCGGCTCTTTCCTTTTTCTCTCCCTAACCCCCCTCTTGCCATCGATTAGATAGACCTTCAATTGCAATTGCTCTTGATGGCGATGGATGGATGCTCGTTTCCGTCGATTGTGGATGCAGATACTCATGCACACATGCACATGCCGGCACCAGCAACTGGGAGGAACACTCGTGAAACTTGCCTCGCAGAAGCGTTAGGGGATCATCGAAAATGTTGCACAAAACCTCGTTCTGGCAGCCCGCCTGAGTTTTCCGCCGGCGATACGTCGACAGTGTAAATTTAACAGCGGCTTGCAGGAAAAAGGAAAGCGGGCCCTGTTCTGAACCTTGTAATGTGTACCTGTATGCGGCAAGGAGGAGGGGCAAGCGGGCAAGAAGGACAAGAGAAAGACTTGTTTGTCAACTGTCACCACTTGTCAGTGGTGCCTGGTTCGAGAGGCCGTTGTCTAGAAAGCATTTCGAGCGCGCGTGGAGACAAGTTCCATGTTCCATGCAGGCGGTCGACTGGACGGGGTCATTCTCAAACGCATACGGGGTCGCACACCTGCCTATACCTGCCAGATAGGCGGGGAGCGCAAGAACAGGATGCGTCTTCCAATTAACTGAACTACGGAAGCATCGATCAATAGTTGTTTTTGGAAATGGTTCCAGCCGATGATCCAGTGCAGTTGCTTTCGAGACTAGCGAAAGCATGCTCTCCAAACGGCTTGATAGTGGTGATAAATGACCAGACTAAGCCCCGTCCGTCCAACACAGGAGATACATTGACCTCTTTGCAATTTCGGTGGGCCTTTCCTGGAGACATATTGGGGAAATTGGTCTGAGAGCCCTGGGCGCATTTCTTGGATACTTTTAGTGGCAATACGCTTGGAATCTCGATACCAGCTATTTCTTTTATTTTTTTATTTACTTTAAAAATATATATCTGCGTCACCGCCCCACGGGACGTCAAAGAGTTTTTCGCTCGTAGGATTTTGAGGGGTCTGTTTCCGAATCTTGCCCTTTTCACTCCCACCAATATTTTCTGTTCGTTCTGGTCTGCGTCTACACCAAGTTTGGGTTTCTTCGCTTGATCTCTCCAGCCAGTCAACGGCGTCGATAGTGTCTTTTCAGCTAGCGCGCTGCAGTCTGCAGCCTCTTCTGCAGAAGCAGTGCCTCATCTAATACGACGGTTTCGCCAGATATAGCGGCCATTCACGGAGCAGTCGAAACCCAGCCGGGGCTGATTTGCGAGGACAAGGAAAAGTGCTTACGAGCTCGAGCGACACTTTGTTTAATATCAGGTACACACATCCCCATCTGTCTTTTCTTCGATCATCTGTCTGCTCTTCCACAGGATTTCTGAACCTGGTTCCTTTCGGCTGTCGAGCTGATTTTACCTAATACATTCGCTATTCACTTCGATCAGTCCTTTCCCCTAACCTGTACCTTTCCCTTCCTTTTTACCGACCTGTCAAATAGTGTAGCCTGGATGCTCCATTTGGCGACCTGTCAACAAAGACTTCTGTTACGGAATTATTAAACTCGCCACCACTGCATATTCTTCTCGAATTATAATTTTTATTTATATATTTGTTCATTGCCAGCTTTTGATTACTCTGCGGGCTTCCCAACTAACACAGACGTTTACCGTTTGAAGTGTATCCTGGTTCTTTAGAGGGCATTGACCTGCTTACCGCCCACCCGAAACCCTGCTGCTTCTCACCTTCATGCGTTGGAAGTATCGCCAGCAGCTCGAACGTTGTGGATTTTCGATATAAACGACTCAACGGCCTCCTACCCGTAGCCGCTTCCCATCTGAAGCTTAGACCCTTTCTCGACCTCGAAACCAGCTCCTACTTTCGACCGCGCTATCTTGTTCTTTCTCGCTCGTCCCGTCTTGTCCTCTATTAGGTATGATTTTCTGTTAAATAGCGTTTGTTTCGGTGCGTTTCAAGTGCTCGAGAAACAACTCCACTGGTGCACCCTAGACCCATCCCATTATCACACGCCAAACCCGGGCGCCCCAACGCTGTATACAACAGATACATCGGTAGATTGGAGGGAGCTACGTAACGCTGTTTAGCCAGTTGCGTGCGTCACTTCGCCTCAGCCACAGGAGGTGATCCTTTCGCTCCGTATACAGCCGTTCGTATATATATAGATTATCCATTATATGGCTTTATCAGAAGCTCGAACGGCTTGACAATTCCACCCCGGAGTTTTTATATATTATATATTGCAATATGGATCAAACAGGTCTCCCGGCACAATCAGGCACAAATACACACTCCTCCCCTTTTTTCACAAGCCAGCGGGAAGAACGAGGACCCTCGTCGTTCGCGATCGTCGGGTTCTAACGCTTTTCCCTGATTTTAGACCGTCGCAGGTAGAATTGTTCTTTGTCAACCCTGTGAGCTTCCTTTTCGGCCCAGAATCTTGTGCCTGTTCTGCCAGTTATCCGAGGAACTCCCCAGGCCTCTTTTCTTCTCATTTGGGCGGGCAAGGGCCAGAATATACCGGCCCAGGCACATGTATACCCAGACCGTATCGCACGACACCAACATGAAAGACATTTTCTTCTTCCCGACTGCCACTTTTCTTCCTCGTTCACGTATTCGAATCGCGATTTTAAGCCAATATCGTTGTAACGTCGCTAATTAGCTTCGCAGCTTGTTGGACAGGTACCCCTGAGTTTGAGAGATCCCGGGCCCTGGCGCCTGCCTCTGTCTGTCGCTATCATTGCAGCGTAGTGTGATACTGGCCGACAGCACCTTCCGCAACAACAGCCAACCGAAACGAATCGGATAGCCTTGTCCCACCTCCTCCCACCGCTATTAAAACTACCGCTGCTGCTTCGAAAGAAACAGGCGGTGGGTCGACCTGGTCCTGCCTGTTGGATATCCATACCGGCTTTTGCCAGTATCTTATTTATTATCGTTTTTTATATTTTATTTTTTTATTTTTCAAGGCCGCCGTCCAACAGAGTACATCTTGAACTTAGATAACTACTCGACGTTGGACTAAGTCCTCCTCTGCGATTTCTCCTCCTTCGCAGCTTTTTCTTTGCGACATTTAATATTTAGTGTAAACGTTTCTCACCATGACGAGTTTCGTAACAACGGCCACCACCATGTTCAGCCGGTTTCCGCTGCGGCACAGTAAGCCGAAGGAGCCTGAAATTGGGTTTCCGATCCTGGTTGAAAGCTCACGCCCGGACGTGCTTCTTATGAGGAACGAATCTCACCAAAATCATATTTCTTCTGGGTTCGTCTCTCTCCTAAATTCTTCCTTCCCCTCATTCTATCGGAGGATTCACTAACTGGAAAACCCCCAAACATTCAGAAGTTTTAGTGGGACGTTGAAGTATACGACGACTCCAAATTTCAACGCGACTCCAATAACCCCCGCCATCAACGGTCCGCCCAGCTTCCACACCATACCCCGCCATCCGGCTCATCTGAGCAGCATATCCTCCACGAAAAAGAGTGCGTTCACAAGAAAACCAGTGAACTCAGCACCACCTACCACGATAGGTGCTAAAAGCATAGACCTACTACACGCTGCAGAAGCTAGCCGTAGAGGGAGTGGTGCAGCGGACGATTCAGATTTGTTTGACGAAGTTGAGCCTAAAACAGACCTACCACCGCCACCTCCAGAGAAGCCCCCGAGGCTAAGGGATTCGATAGTTCCGTCCCTGAGCGCCCTTGACAGGTCCTTTTTGGGAGGTACATGCGACGACGATGAGGTAAAGGAAGAGGAAGAGGAAGAACTACAAGAAGAAGAGACAAGCTCCGATCCCCCAACACCAGTTCCTACCACCAAGCCCATTCCATCAAATTCCACGTCTTCTAGACTACCTTTGCCGCAAGCACGAAAGCCTTCTTACGAACCCGAACCGCTCCGACTATCCAGAGCCGCACCACCACCCGCACCCAAATCACCACCGAGGAGATCACCCCCACCAATCCTGTCCCCGACGGGAGCTCCTATGATAGAGCTCGCACCTCTCACTCCAATACTACAAGATAACGGAGACGATACTTCCAGCGTCCTCATGTCGCTCGTTTCGGAATCCAGCCAATCCTCGCCGCAGGAACCCAAGGGCGGCGAAGCCTACATTGCCCTTCTCGAACGCCAACGAGACCAGTTGATTGCCAGACAAAGGAGAACCATGCAACAGATCAAGGGACTCGAATCCTGTCTCCCACCCAACCCATCTACCCATAACTACACCCAACGAGCGCAGCTCAAAGACGAACTGAAGAAATTGCAGGGCGAGTACGATGGCTTGTCCAGAGACCTTTACGAGAAGGGATTAATGTTGCACCGTGCCTGGAAGAGGCGAGATGCAGACATGGGGCTTGAAGCACCTGCTGTGCTTTGGGTCCGAAGAGTTGGTGGTCCTTGAATATATTATTAAAATTACGCCTATCCAACATTCGTTCGGTGTTGCACCCCTACGCTTCAGTCCTTATTGCCACGCAGCTCTGACACTTTCTTTTGTCTTTCCATTCTGGCGGCTGTTTCAACCACCGTTCTTCATAAACTGACGAGTTCTAGCCTCGTTTTATTTTCAGTTGTTGCTGCTGACGATGGGTGTTTATTCTTCTTCTTCTTATTACTTTTTCTTTCCTTCCTTTGGTGTCCGATCGTTGTTACTCTGGTTTACTCATATTCTGGCACAATTTCATGTCGGCGTTCAACTTTTTTTTGGGTCCTTTACAGTAATTTCCTAGCGTTTTTTTGCATGCGAAGTCTACACAACTTCGTTCTTTATATTGGTCTTTCTTTCGGTCTCATTATATGTTAGTTATCGCAAGAAAAAAAGAGGAGTTTGTGGGAATCGAAATTCAGTTTATTGGTATTTTATTTTCATAAGAACTCTTCATCGTCGTATTCCATCAATAAATCGTAATCGCCCGTATATCTGAACATGTCCTGCCATACGCCAAAGGTAGTATGGAAGTCTCTCCATTCTCTCTCACAACGAACGCACTGGCAAGCTTCAAGGAATGACTTGCTCTCTGCCATCGTTTGCAGTATCTCCCAGAATCGCCAGATCTGACCTTTTCTATCCCCGTTCACCTCTGATCGGTATCGTGCAAGCAAAACCGATAAAACTTTCTGCCATAACAGGCAGCGTACTATGAGAGGCGCGCGTATCACGATAGGTTCAATATCTGCTTTGTTACTCGATTCCTTCAAGTCCGCCGCCATCCGTGTCCCCATCTCTTGCCGCCAGGTTTCTCTCGCCGGGTGAAACCATGTAAGTTTCATCCACTTGTCAAATAGAGTCGGATTTGCAAAGTTAGCCGCATAGCTCGAAAGGCCGATGAGAATATCAACGTTAACGAGGGTCTTAATCGGAACTGAAAGTAAGTCTAGCAGACTTGGTTCCTGTATCTTGAACGCGATTATGACAAGGCTTTCCAAAGCGCCTCCTTCGTATTGCGGCTTTTCGAGTCCCGGATATCTGGTTAGGATTCCTTCTGTGATGTGTAGGTATCCCGAGAGCGCTGATAAGGTTACCGGGTGCAGATCTCCCAGATCTATTACCGGGATAGCGTTTCTCAAATATCTGTATAGTTCGAGATTTTTGGAGCATAATGGGTTAGTGTCGACAGGGGTCTGACCCACTGTTAGTAGAAGCTCGAGATCTGGCGATAGGGTGAGGTCGAATTGGTCAATGATCATCGGGTCTCCGAGGAGCGCGGCAAGTTGGTACGGACGTAGGAGGACCCAATCTTGCGTTTCGAGATCAGGAAGGTTCCTTCTGATACGCGCGAGTCCAGAAACTTCATCGACTGAAAAGAAACATCCATTTCGATGCTCTGTATTGTTGATGCTGATTTTGGGACATGGCGACCCATCTCGGCCGTATAGACCTTGGCGAAGCCCGTAGAGTATATACGCAGTAAGGGTGTCCATTCCGCGGATATCAAAGTTCCCATAGTAAGGTACTTGACTGTAAGACATCTCTTCAAGCGGAAGCTGGGTAACAAGGTATGATAGCCCGTGCCGTAATGCGATATGGGCGTAGCTTTCGCCAAGGAGATTTTCAGGAAAGATCCCCCATCGTCCTTCGAGTAGAGTGGGATCTCGGTCTCCAAGAAATAAAGCACGATGCCATATTGGATCGATCTTGTCATATAGAACCGATGAATTCCGCCAAATAGGTACCCAATCACAAGAGTAGGTATCTTCCAAGCGATTTTCCAAATCGGACAGTGTTTTTTCAGCTTCGAGAAAGTCATGTAAAGTTGGTAAGCAAACCGGTATAGAATCAGATGGTAGAGTTGACGCCTTTATATGGAGGAACAGCTGACCACGCTGTTTTTCATTCAATGTGATAGTAGGGAGATACCTTTCCAGCATCCGGTTGGTATTTCTCTCCCTAAGGGCTTTGGTGGTATATGAATCCGGAGAAGCCATCATAAGGTCGCACAGGACAGACACCTCGGTATATCTTTGCTTGCTATTGTAATATTCGACTACTAGCTCTGCTTCCTCTCGGAGTTTCTTGAGTTCCTTTTCGAGGTTGAATTTACAGAAAATCTTAGTAGTATTGAATACTCTGAAGTTGCGATTCAGATCATCTCGGGTTTTCGGGAAACAATAGTCACCTTCTACGACGAAGGCAGACTGAAGGCGCTCGGGTTTACTGTAGAGCATACCCAGGGCTTGAAAATCTATTTCTGTAATCGGAGGACATATATGGTGATCTGAATAGTCAAGGAGGCCGGCGAGAAGGTATAGCGTACAATCGAAATCTCGGATTCTGATGCCGATGTTAATTAGCCTGGTTTTCTTAATTCAAGCCTTGAGGATATTCCCAACAGTGACCTTTCTAATCGAAAGAAACTCATGACTTACATTTCGACAACTTCTCTGAATTGTAATTTTGGTGCAAGGGTTTGTGGAATAATAACACTTGCAGTATAGTCCTTTGTATGGACTCTCTCCGAGCAAGGAAACCTTGATTTGATGCAGTGCTTGCATTTTTCGGGCCATCCTTTACCTTCTGAGATACACTATGTATATCGCAACATGTTAATCCTGCTCCTCATGTTATAAAATAAATACTTAAGGAATAGGCGTGTGCTTACCTTCTTTTTATCTCGTCTGCAATATACGCACTTTAGAAGCATCCTCAACGCCCTTGTAAAGAGAGTCGTAATCGCATATATCAAAGAAGTTTCGGACTTGGAATAATGTCCGCAGTGCGCGAGCGTAGGCTTCTATGCGATTTAAGTAGCATAGGTAAATAAAGTGTTAGCTATACCTGATATGGAGATGCACCGACTGGCGATGTATTGTGTTTGAAATCATGAATCGGAGGTTGAGGTTTAAAACCGCAAATATTATATGGAAGAAATGGTATGATAGTACAGAGAGGCGGGGATGTAGACACATTATATAGCCACATATCCTGCTCGAGCGCTCCTGCGTAGCTTCTTTCAGGAACTCAGTGTCTGCGATGTAGCTCATTAATATTTTGGAACGAACGCAGAGTGCGCAAGCCCTATATTTCTTGAACTTAAGAGTCCCCCCATGGGCCCCAGACGACTCCCAAAACGTGCATATTGCGACACCCGCTTCCGCATTTTTTGTTTTTCTCGCCATGGTGTCGAGTGGGGGCGCCATGGTCTCGACCTATTCAGCTAAATTCGGACACTGAGCCGCCTGGGAGGTGTACCGAGAAGCAAAGAACTAGTTGTCCAGTGATATGGGTTTGTTAAATCCCACCAACCAATAAACAGGATGTCAGATCCTTGGGAGTATATCCTGGTCGGGGTATGCTATGAAATCTGCTTCGCAGGTAACGAACAAGCTAGTTCTCAGACCAATTTGCAGATAAGTACAGTAGTAGTACATCCCGGTTTAACAACGCAAGGCCGAGCTACCTGGCCCTGCAGTCTTGTACCTAGAGCGCCGCAAGCCCTTCTCGCTAGCGATTGCTTAGGAGTTCAGTGGAAGACTTGATACTTGGTATGGTGAAAATCATGCGATGAACATGGGGGGGATGGGGAGGAGGCGGAACTGAGATAGGAGATTCCGGGATCCAGCAAGTGTCGCATTTAAATTTGGTGGTGTTACTTCAGTTCTCGATTCATACCTGGACGAAGGCTGACGAATTTTCACTGCCTCTTATTTCAATACCCAGTTTTCATAAACGGGACTGGCTACGCTCACGGCATCGGCGCCTCGCTGAAAACTAGTCGCAAATTAATAAACAAAGTTAAACGAGAGTTTCACAGGGGAGGAAGATTCTCATCGATGGTGCGGGGAGCCCAGCTGCTAGCTGGAGCGACATATCATCATGCAATTCTTATAATTCCTCAAGCTGCGATTTGGATCGTTCTGGTCACAATTCAGCCTCCTGAGAGAGAGATAGGAGTCGCAAGCTTTAACATTTACATATATCAAATAGAAGTATGACTATTGCAAAGTGAGAAAGTTATTTTTTAGCCTGGGCCCTTCTCCACTCTCCAAATATCCCACAGGGTTAGAATACAAAATTGGGAAGTTTGGTCACAAATCAGAAATCTCTATACGATTGGGAATATCAGTAAGTGAACTGATTCCAGAATACCCGCATCCGCTTGCTGTGGGGGACATGGTGTTCTCCGAGTTTCAACGTATGTGGAATTACTGCAAGTAGCGGTCTAGTCACCAGCCTGACAGCAACCCTGTAATTATCAGCCTTGTTGCAAAATTTACTGGCCTTGCCCACCATAGGCAGCGCCAATCAGGGTTTCTGGTGACTTCACCGATTCCTCAGGCTAGATTCCCATGCTGCCTTAGCTTTTGAGCTCGAGGCTTCACAAAGAGCTTAGAAGCAGCTCAAGTAGCAGGTGAAGTTAAACCACTACTGACAATAGACCCACTGTGTCACCTAGCATCAGCAATGAATGATTTCGACTTGGAAAGGAAATATAAATGATATCCATTTATTCTATATTTATGAGTATTATCATTAGCAGACAAATAATATCTAAGTCCATTGCATCTCGAATGAATTCGTGAATGAACGTTATTTAAGAGCAAGCTGAATATTTCGGTGCAAATAACTCTCCCAACTCTATGACTAGAACCACTCAGAGTCTAGATTGATTGGTATTGATGCCGATTGCGCAAGGCAAGTAGTGCACTCGCATAAACGGAAATTCTCGGTATATCTACCTATTACAAAGACCACACGTACCCGTTCATCTACCTGCCGAAATCCCCACTGTGTGAGTTGGTCGTAGTAAATATTAAGGTAACTAGGACTTTCAAGTTGGGCGCGGATTTTGCGTAGGATAATTGCAGTCAAGTGACAACGTAGCTGCGAGTTATCGTGAAACTCCGCTGATTTAGATAAAATGAAGAAGATCCACGTAGAAAAGGTAACTGGTGAGGTAATTTCCGCAAGATACTGTGATAGCGTAGCTAAACTCTCGAAACTTTTGATGCTGCAAATTCGTGTTGATAGTTTCTGAAACAGGCTCATTTGGCCAGCTTGCAGCGTAAGCAAGACTATGCTCTCAAGATAGCCCCCCTCTGATTCCTGCCGTGTAAGTGCGGGGTACCTTCTTAGAATATCTTCCAGAATATCGAATTCGTTCAAAAGACCTAGAAGGATTATGGGATGAAGGTCTTCGAATACTAGAGGTGAGATAGGAGGCTTTATATAACTATAGACCTTTGTGAAGTAGCCAATAGAAGATTTTCGATAGGTTCCTAGCCTTGTATCAAAGAGATGCGTGGCTTCGACAGCGTCGTCTAATAATTTAATAGACGTGAACTCGCCAGAGACAGCCAGTAGTTGATATGGATCGACGCACATCCAACTCGAAGACTTCGAGTTTAATAGATATTTGCGGAACCGCTCTGAAGCTTTTGATTCGGTTGTTGATACAAAGAATCCCGTCTTCATATCTGCGAAGCGTCGTTCAAGACAGGGTCGTGATATTGTTGAGAAAATCTGGCTTAAATTCTGGTAAAGGATATATGATGTTACGACATCCATCCCACGAATATCGGTGAACTCGAGAATATCTTTGCCCAAAATTTCCTCCATTTCTTCAGGGAAGAATGGCACGGTATCTCTTAGCCCGTTTCGAAAGGCTATCTGTACACCTGTCTCGCCGAGTAGATTTTGATGCCAAAAGACATCCGGTTTTTTCTGTAGGCGTTCTCGAAATACAGTACAATCTTGGGCTATAAAGCAGGCTCGGTGCCAAATAGGGTCTATGCTCGAGTACGCCGGCACCATTCTTCTTTCCAATGGTGAGAGGCTTGAATCAGAACCTATTTCTAAGTACTTATTTAAACCTGCTAGTCGTTGTTCTGCCACCAGAAAGTCTTCAAATGATGGAGGACAGATAGGAGTTTGAAATGGGTGGATTGTTGCAGCTTTCAGGTAAAGAAAAAGTTGACCACACTCCTTTTGATTTTCGATCATTGTGGCAAGGTACCGCGCCTGTGACGAAATGTCTCGATTCCTTGAAACAAGTGCTTTTATTGTATATGATTTCACCGAGGTCATCATTATACCCACTAAGACCGATACTTCATAGAATCGCTTCTTACTATTATAATACTGAATAACAATCTCTGTCTCTCTTTGAAGGAGTTCTAGCTTCTTTTCAAGCCCTGTTTTTGAGAGTAAACATATAGCATGAAAAAGTTCGAAGTTATGGTGGAGGTAAGCTTCGCTAAAAGGTCGATGATATCGGCCGTCAAAACCAAAAGCGAGCGGACCTGGCAATTCTCTTGTTTCAAAGTCTAATTCATATGAGCTTACTGGGCTCGGGATAGCGGAATTCTGCTCATTATAATCGACTAAACCTGCCAGAAGATATAGCAAACAATCGAAGTCCTTGACACTATTTAAATAAGAGTTAGTTTTGTAAAAAACAAATTGGAAAAAAGGGCAACCTAGCTCCAGACAGACATTTCTAAAGTCGTTCTGAACTCTATTTTAAAGTTACTTGGACGAGAAATCGGTGTTGTATCTATGGAGTCTTGAGGCTCGGTACGCTCAGAGCATGGGCGCCTAGATTTGATGCACCAGTCGCATTTGTTTGGCCAGCCCCCATTAACTGAAACGCACTAATTCGGCCATTTCTATCTATTAGCCCATCTTATTATGATCACAAGTATCTTTATTTTATACGAGAGAATTTATACGCGGCGGAAAATGAATACTGTTGACGCTTTACCTTCTTCTTATCCTCCCGACAGAATGCACATTTTCGAACCATGGATTTTTGTTTTTTTAGCTGTATGCCCCTCTGGGGTTGAGTTATCATAGGCCTCGAATTACCCAACAACTTAGTGTCACGATTTGTTGGGTAATAATATATATTGATATGGGACGTTGAATTGGATTTGTAAAGTTGAATAGTTACTCGTAGAAAATTTCGGACAAATTCACTTAGAGATTTCGGAATATATATACAACGGGGGGTGTTGAAAAAACTGCCAGCGATTAGAAGCCATCTGCTTCGGAATAGTATAGAGAGTCGGCCTATTCAAAATTGTGTTTCATAATTCAGCCTTAGTCTTATTACATATAGTGTCGCGAAAAAAACCTAACGGCGAACAAGCGGGGGCTTCTGGCGGGATTGGTCGGTATGTCAGTTACCCCTGTTAACCGTAGCTTCAACGGTAGCTATGCGTCCAATGTCAAGCAAGGGGGAGAGTTGCGAAATTATTTTTCGCATGTGGCTCGACAGCGAAATTGTTCGAGACCTGAACGCCTTTTCGAATTTTTCTCGATCTGCGGACTACAACGGACGAATAGACCCACTCTGATGCATTTGGCGGAGCGGCTTCCCTTAAGTTTCAGGGCTTGGAACAGCGCAATTGCACAGAAATTAACAAGGATTGTGTTTTAACAGTGGATGCAACTCGGTTATCACATCTCTGATCAGGGATTTGCAAAGATAGCAAGAGCAAAGCTTATAAATGTTGAGAAAACTACGTTTTATTTTGCGCAAGGGTCCCTTATGTCCAAGCAATGACTTCGCTGACTCGGCTCATGCTCTCATTCGAGATGCATGCGGCTGTGCGGTGTTAGGGACAGGGCGGTTCTGTGAGCTGTAATACTTTTACCGATCTGGGATCCCTAAATTGAGATCCGAAGTACCTGCAGATTGGAGCACCTCCCCGATCTGAGGGTTATAGCATGTACTTCACGACCTTGAATCCGCGCTCCTGCTCCAATAAATCGATTATATATTCCTAAAATCGAAACTATATAAATTCGGCCAATTCTCAGACTACCTGACCTGCTATTAAAACCAGCATTTATTTCACATAATAACTCACCTAAACCGATAAATAACAGGACAATTGCTCTTGACCAGTCCCCTGGATCTTTAGAATGGAGCGTCCTCTGCCTCTTGCTAGTGCTTCTCGCTTACGCAGCTATCCTTTACAAAACCTTAGCCGAAGTATTGTTACGCTAGGACAGACAACGTATATCAGAGCCCTACGGTCAAAGAATATGTTCCACGGACACCTTTACTTGGTTGAGCACAATTTTCGCCACGAGACGCTCCACGAACTACGCCGGAAATTATGTTCGGAAAATCAAAAGCACCGAGCTTGCGCCTTTGTTCTAAATTGGATTCTCAAATTTGAGGTTCATTTAGGAATATGCACTGTGGTATAGCTACAACTATCCTTGGTTATTCATATTTTGTGCTTACGCCAACACTCTGCTAAGCTTTTTTTTCTTGCTGCTAGCCACGATCACGGAATGCGTCGCGGATTGATAGCCCAAGCAATCGGATGGGACAGACGGCTACGATTCTTTCGGGGATGCACGCTTACGACTCTCGTCTAACCTACACATTAAACAACCCTAGCGACCCAATACCGCTAGACCTTGCTGCTTATGCCTGCTTCTTGCAGGTTTGCAGGACGATACCCGCAGGCGAAGAGCTACCGGTCATCATAATCGCTCGGAGGATTAATCGATTGAAGCTTGGTTGTATTATTGCTGGAACATTCCTTGCCCTTTCCATCGTCCTTGGGGTCTGCGTTGGACTAGCTACTAAGAAGGGAGAGATAGGGATTGGGGTCGCAGCTAGCATACTGGCGATCATGGGGATAGTTCAGGGGCTCTTAGCATTGGTGGGTAAAGAGAAACATCGAGAAAGGGACTAAGGTCTAGGAAGTCATCATGCCGGGTTTTCTTTAATATTATTTTAGCGTTACAACATCCTTATGAGCTTTACGAATGTCTAAAACTATCCTTCCCACTGGATTTTATAAAACTTTATTCTTCTGAACCTTGAAGTCTAGAGTTTCTAGATTCAAATTCAAATTTCTCTTACCTAATTTATCAACTTGGAATTTCTTGAGGTTCCATCCAAAAGCCGGACCGCGGGTCCCTTCTCCACAACACATGTGTCTAAATTGTCGAAGCCTCGCCACTGTGTCGCTGTTGCATTTCCGATCCGGATGTGTTGTCGGTCGTCGAGGTCTCAATACGAGTTGGGATGAGCAACCCTGCTGACATCATTTCGCCGAACTAAATTCACCGAACCCAAACGTATAAAAAGCCTCTACGTACCCCCCAGCATCACCTACCCGTTCAGGTACCCCCCCATCCCCCCCAGCGTACCTTCTAAACCCACCGCTGAACTCACAATGGCAGACACTGTGCACCCTCTCATCGTCGAGACCACCAAAATCATGGAAGCCGCGGCCCCGCAAGTTGCCGAAGCGTATTTCTCCCCCACAATTCTGATATATCCCGCTCCATTGTTTCCAGACCCATAAAAAACCCGGAAGCTAATAGTAAACTTGTAGAATCCCCCTCTTCACCCCGTTAAACCTCATACTGTTCTCCCTCGCCGCCTACCTGGTATACATGCGCTTCCAGCCCACTGTGATCCCCACCGTCGCCGCGCCAGAGCCCATAGTCTTCACAACGTACACGCCGAAAACACTCCTAAAATACAACGGCACGGATGATCCGCGTATCTTGCTCGGGGTGAAGGGGACTGTCTTCGACGTATCCGCCGGGAAGATGTTTTATGGGCCCGGCGCGCCGTATAATATCTTCGCGGGTAGGGATGCGAGTCGAGGGCTTGCGAAGGGCGCGTTGGATGATAGTCTGTTGACACCGCTTGATAAGCCTTTGGATACCTTGGCGGATTTGACACCAGAGGAGAAGGATTCCTTGCAAGGGTGGTTCGACCAGTTTGAAGGAAAGTACTTGGTTGTTGGCGAGTTGGTTAATGAGAAGTCGTGATGTGGGTACGTCGACCGCAAATGTTATTGAGATGGAAGGCTACATAGGCTAGGTTAGGGATTCAAATTTCACGAATGAAAAGCATTGGCTTCATCTACGTCGACCATGTTCCTCAAACCGATATATATTCAATATTAATCCTACGGGATGGGGTTAAGTCACTTTTAATTAATATTCTATTGCGCTTAAAAGGAAAGAGAGCTAGGATGTAAGAAAATTCGTTTGATATGTGACATTATCGTTCTATTATCCAATTTAGATGTTTTTGTGAAGCAAGCTATGCGCGGTATTTTGGCGGCAAGGGGAAAGAGAGGGATATACAAATGAAAAGGATGAACGAAAAGAAAACTTACTCCAACTGAGGAGCATGTTCATGTGTGTATGTATGTGAAGAGAAGCCACGCCAAAAAAATAAGATAGTATCAATGCCCCGCTGGTTAAGGGGAATATGCGCCAATAACTCCAACGAAGAAATATACACAAATGAGCATAATTAATCCTCCCCAAATAAACCTTTCAAGTTACTTTGTCGCTGAACAAAAGAAAGAAAGAAAGAAAATCGCAAAGACAAGAAGAAAATATTTTCACCCATTTCACCGTGTTCCCAAGGAAGATCTCTAACCTTTCCTGAGGGAGTCTACGGAGAGAATCGGAATTTCAGTATCACGGAAATCTCGGATTCCTTCGTTCTTCCTGCGTTCAACAAAGTTATCAATCTCGTCGACAACGAGAGTCCACTCTGCCAACGCCCTGCCGTAATACTTCCAATTTCGAGGCACTGGGCCGGATGGTGAAAGTGTGGTCGGTTCCGCGGGTGGTGACGACTCCTTGCTTTCACCGATAGATTCCAACCAATCCTGTGTCAAACGTGGGAGGCGTGGTACCATGCTGCCCTTGCCCTTTCTGGCATGCGGTGGTCGATCAGAAAACTCTAATACGAACTTGAACTGCATTCTAGTTCGGTTCATGAATGCCGCGCCGTAAGGAACTTTGGTGCCATGCCAGGCCTCCCTTCCAGATGACGCACGTGGCGGAATGTACGCTGAACCTGCGGATCCGCGAGATGATTGTTGTGGAGCCGGCGAGGCTTTAGGCTGCACGACAGGTGTCGGTGTCGGATCTGGTTTTAGGGCTTCAGCTGCGCCTAGGAAGTTCCGAAGAAGCGACCATTTCCGTTTGATGGTGGATCCACCGTTCTCCTGACTGGTTCCATTAGATTCCGGTTGAGTAGCCTTTGGATCTGGAGCTGGTTTAGCAGGCTCCGCTTGAGGTTGGACCATCTTATCGAGGGAGAATGGGCGACCAAATCCTGGTTGCGTCTCAACTCGAAGAATGGATAACTTGCGATTGGGTGCTGGAGGGCATGGAGCGACCGATGGGCGGACGGACGAAGTTCGATCCGATTCGTCTCGCATATACACGAAAGCTCCGTGCGCTTCGTGAAGTCGGGTCATCAGTTTATCGAAGATTTCCTGGTCGCAAGATGCTGTCGATATTTCAACACCGTCTGCAGTGTAGCTGATCTCGCGGTCCGATCCATGACCGCCCAACCTGCCGACTCTCCAGCAGATGAGTCTCATGTAGAAAGCTCGGACCATCGGGCACCAATGGGAGAAAAATCGCTGCCACATATCGTCTGCCAACAACCAGTCCAAGCAAATCGAACGTTTCCTTTCCGGGTCCTCGGCGATCAAGTCCCATACGACAAAGATGAAAGAAAACAACCGAAGCTCTGTCATGCTGTTTTCGTTCTTCATCATTTGCTTCGAAACATCCATCCAGAATGGCCAGTCGATGTATTTAGCACCATTTTCAGATTGCTTTTCGAATTGGTACAATGCTGGGATGCCCTCTTCCAAAAGGTCGCAGAGAGACACACAGGCCGAATGTTCCACAATCTTCGTATTTTTCGCGAGTGACTTGAGGAGGTTGGCGAACGCGGTTGCAAAGACATCGCGCATGGCGTCGTTGAAATTCTTATCCATGGTGATATCCTTCAAGAGAGAGAAGATGCGCTGGTCCATCAGGGGGCGGTACATTGTTTTCGAAGGTGCTGGTTGCATGGCATTTCCGTTGACAACATGAGCTCCAACGATATCATCAAAGGTAACATTAGAGGGCGCATTTTCCTGGGGTATGAGATGTGGTGGTCCTCGGTGGATTGCAGTCTCTAAAAGGGAAAGGAGCTGAGCTTGGATGAACAAGAAGCCTGGGGCACAGAGTCGGGCGGTGGCGGTGATTCCAAAAGGCAAATATTCGGCAAGCAGGAGGTGGTAGTGCTTAACAAACACGAAGAACAGATCCGTTTCTCGGCCGGTCCATCGTGGTATCCATGGTCCCTTCCAGTCGATGTTACTTGTGGCCACCATATAGTTGCCAGGTTTCTTGAGTCGAGGGAGAGCCGCGCTCATAGTTGTGAAGCCGACGGAATGAATAGCGTGGGGGAATTCGCCGATAACACCTTCGGCAACGGCCTGGAGATCCATTCCGCGTCCGATTCCGTATTCGTTCAACACTTTACGGAGTTGTGGGGCTTTCAGTCCGAGCAGCCCGATGAGCATTTCGCTGACGCCATTAACGAAGAAAAATGCATAAGCAATAACTTTTCCGGCGAAATGCACCAAGGCACCGCACTGCTGCTCCGACAATCCGTCGAGCGTGAAAGCGAGCGTGTCAAGCAGGGAAGTGGTATACATCACTTTCATATCGTGTTGCAACGACTTCTCATATGATATTGTCGAAGAAGCGGAAGAAAGTGACGAGCAAGAGTTCGAGGGGCTTGGGTTCCTGGTCGATAGAGGGGCGAGAGATGAAGGGGCGGCTCTCCACTCCGGTCGAGACATTATTCCGGTGACACCTTCGAGGTACGTCGACCTGTCCTGAAGCGGGACCATGTTGGCACCATTGGCGCGGAGGGAGGCCAACAGCAATGTCCACCATTTGTTCAACGTACGAATCCGTCGGTCCAGTTCGTTGATATCGATCGGGACGGAGGATGTGATTCCGTCGAACTTGCGTAGAAAGGGAATTAATGTGCAGCGGAGGATGTGGGTGCGTTGCAAGATCGACTTGCAGTTGAACCTGCACGGAAACAAGTTATGGTTAGCAACAAAAGCCTCATCAATTAACGGGGACGAAGCCCGAGGACAGAAAGGGAAGACCAGCAGGTGGTAGACGTACTTTGAATAGTCGCTCTCCAGAGTTTTGAAGCCCAGCCACAGCTCATCTTTCCTCGGGATGGCGTTCCCAACCGACGACAAGCTGATGGAAGAATTCGACCGGTGGGAGGATGACAAGGTGACGACGTGCCCTTCGGAGGCGGGCGCCTTCATAAATGCGACACCGTTCTGGCGCTTCTTCGATTTCAGAGAGCGAAAGCTGGAGGAGCTGGAGGAAGAGAGTTCTGGAGAGCGATGGAGGGTGTGACGGCGTTCGAGGACGGGAGCCGGGCGTTTGGGGGTGGTGGAGCCGGTGGTCGAGGTGGAAGAGTTGTCGTCCTCGGGATTGCTGAAGATGGACTCATCTTTGCCGTTGGGCGAGGGGGACCTGGAAGAAGAAGGCGAGAACTCGATCGAGTCGGCCCCGGCCAGGTGCATGTGGTCGTACTTGGAGAACATGTAGCTGAGGTGAGGCTCAGAAGCTGAGCGGAGCAGGAAACTGGATGGTCGAACTTTGCCCAGCGAGTCGGCTACCACCACATTTTTGGGCAAAGCTTCCAGGGTGAGGGCCGCCATGGCGGGCTGAACCACAATTCAAATACTCAAATACTCGGATCTCCTTTTGAACAGCAAGGTGCAAGTGGCTTTTCTGGGCGGGTTAGTCCGTCGGGATGTATTATTGCTTCGGGACTCGCGCTCGTAATTTGGCAGGCCGGCGATCTGGTTCGTGTCGTTTCAGGGCGGTTCTGGTTAAACACCTTCGGCTACTGCTTCATCTTGTCGAATATCTCTGCCGTAAGCGTATGGGATGCCTCGTTCGAATCGGGTGCGCTGCAACCGCTCTCTCCACAGACGATGCGAAAGGACTCGAAAATGCCCCGAAAAGATGGGTGAGATTGTGCGGGATAATGAGATACTGAAAGATCCACCGGTCAGACGATTGGGGATGGGGTAAAGAAAAGGATCCGGGGAGGGATATATTCTTCGGCCAAAGATCCTCGATGGTTGATTGGGGCTGGCAGATTGTGTGCGATTACTCAAAGCTCAAGGGCCATAGCTTGATGACCGCTGGCAAAAAAATAAAAATAAAAATAATACTAAAACGAACGATCAAAGAGTCGATAAGGATGGTCGTTCCTACCGCTGCAATAGGGAGGTACCGTACAAGCCTGTGGGGGGCGAACGGGCAATGACAGTATTATTATTAACGCTATGAAATTCTGACCGATCGAGATTATTCAGAAGAATGCTTCGAAAATGAGCCTGAGGAACGGATCCGTGAATGAATAATATTTGTCTCGGTCCTTCCTTCCTTCCTTCTTTCTTTTCTTTCCAAAACGCCTGGCGAAAGAATGTAGTGGGTCTTATGAATTGTCTTTCCGATCTGTCAGGCGCTCTTCGTATTGAACGGCTGAACAACGGTTGGGGGCTGAACTGGGAATAATGGCAGGAAAAAAACGAATGACAGACGCCAACGTCGAACGTGAAGGTGAGCAACTGGTACCTGGGGTGTCTACGCCTGCTGTGGGCTGCTGGCAGCTGCTGCTAGGGTATATCAGGAAGGGCAAGAATAGCAGCAAGCAGCAGAAGGGATGGCAGAAAGCGTATGCAGGCTTCCGTTTCTTTTCTAGTCTCGCTGGTCCGGCTGTTAGTCGTTCCTTTGTTTTCTATTTGTTCTTCGGTTCGTTTGAGGCTGACAGCACAGGGTATTGTAGCTACCCCCCCAAATTTAAAATCTGGTCTGCCAATTTGCACAAGACAGAGACGTGGCTTTGGGTGGGTATCTCAACAGTCGTTTCGTCAGAGGTTTAGTGCGATGGCCCAGGGGAGGTACCTCCGGTACCTTTTCTGCCTGTCTCTCCCTAAAATGCGATGCTGGGATTGCCGTGAAAAATTGCAATTTTTGGAAGCAAAGTTTTTAAGGTTCCCTGCAGAAACAGTCTGATCCTGGGCGCACACAAGATTCCTCACCTGGTAAGGATCAAGAATTTGAAATCAAGCGATCGAGATGGAGTGCCCGTGCTGGCGTGACTGTGTTTGAAAGCAAAAACTCTTCGACTCCGGTGCCTTCTTCTTTGGTGAAGATGCTAGAGCGTCGGCTTGACCAACGCCCGCCGCTAATGCGCCCGGCTTGCGAACTACGGAATGAGCGATGGAGCGGGGTCTGATTAGGCGTGAAGATTGCCAGAGAGTGGAGTTTGTATAATAGGCGGTCCCCGGAACTCTCGTTTATCCGCCTGTTCCGTAGGCTCCAGGAAGCGCAAAACGAAGCTCTGGCACAGTGGGTCTCAGCGAAGGTAGCTGTGAAGTCGAGAACCGTGTTGACGGACGAAAATAGCAGAAAAACTTTGAATCACTACTGAAACGATAGGGCTGCAACGAACGAACGACCGTGAGCTCACAGGGAGAGCGCCATATGAAGAAAGAACGAGAGATCTGGATTGACTGAGGACAGAGAGCAGCGCAATTTAATTGACCACAGGATGCGCTTCACCAGCGCCATGTGGTTGCTTAATAAATCACATCAGTATTAGCTATCGGCCGTGAGATACGCTAGCTGCCGCACTGATATCTCGTTCCGTTTGCCCTCACTTCGTCCCTAATTCTGGCCGTGCATCGAATGCATGCAAAGACAGCGCAGGAGTTTATCGTTGCGGACGCTTTTTGATTAGGTGGTTGGGTTTCCTGGCACTTATTTGAGGTCGATAACGGACTAGACCGGGTCACAACCAAGTTTTGTTGGTTTGATGAACCCGCGGTCTCAATGGGACGAACGAATTAATCGAATCACCACTGCATTAGTTTCTTCGGTAAACCCAAGAACCACCAAAGCCTTATCACGCATGAACGCTGGTGCCCCTGGACGCACCATGTCATAGAAGAGAAAACCCCCAACCAATATCAAAATGCTGTGCTGCCCGTCGGCCGCAGGAGAGATTCGAAGACCTAGCGCTGGTTTGGTGTAACGAGCCACGAGCCGGACGATCGATCATTTGATGAGCGTAGCACCTGCCGCCGCTGACCGAAGGCTTCTTTTTTTAAAATAGAACCGATCGAATCTCGATTGTGCGGACGTAATTTGCAACGAGATCAACAGATTGCCCAGCTAAGCTCCGCCAGCCGAGCTGTTATTGGTGCCAACGAAATGATTCTCAAACCGCTCTCCTGTTTTTATTGTTGTCTTTCCGGTGAGCCCTGCCGCTTGTGCTCCGAGTCCCACCCTGCATGATTCAATTTCCTCATGCATGTCTCGAATTGACCAATGCACAATTGGTCCTCGTTGGGCTTTCGAGCGGCTGACGTGCGCATGCTGCGACTTTAATTATTGGTCGGAACCCGGCTCTTTTTTTTTCTCTCCTCGGACCTTTGATTTCGCAAACCTGAGGCTCTTTGTTTCTTGGCACCTCGAAGGGATCGGAAATCAATATGTACCCGTCGGTCAGGTATCTCTGAGCTCTCTGTTCTGTGAGTCGGAACCTGTTATCCGGACCGCGATGCTGTCAAAGAGCCAAAAGTGCGTTGCCCAAAGCGGATGCGGCACGAAAATCAAACACCAGGGTCAACATCACCCAACACAATCCCCTCAGCCTCAGCTATATATATCGGAATCCTAGATAGCATTCACCTCCAAGAAACCCCTCCATTGACGCCACAGGGTCTTCACCTTCTTCTTCTATTTACGCGACCTTCTCCATTGCGATCGCCGACCCGATCTAGAAAACCTTTTCGTCAATCATCGAGGGGTCTGCAGTTACTTCTGTGGTCGAGACCTTGAGAGTCGTAGAAAATATTCAACCGCAACTAGTCAAAATGCCAACTAAACTTTCTTAGTCGCCCTATCTTCCATAATATTAAGGAGTGTGCAGATATAGAGTCTACGAAAAGTCTTGACGTAATTGAATGGAAGGAGCGCCGCCGCCACCGATGGTGCGAAGTCCCACGACCCTGCCCTCCAGCAAACCCCAACTTAGCATTCAGCAGTTCGATTGGGCAATATGTCAATAAGCTTTACTCTAACTTGATCTGAGCATTGACACGTTCGATGTTGTTAAATCCGTGTTTCATAAGCAGTCGACTTACTCTTACGATCCATGTAAACGAGGATCAATCGAACCAGCGTTCTGGCGTCAGCCACCAAGTCTCCCGAAACAAAACCACGCGGGAAGACTTTTCGAGGGTTTCTCATGACTCTAGCTTATCATAGGGTCGCTAAAATATGAATAGTGGGCCTTTTGACCTGACTCGTAGTCGTGTCCAGGATACTCAATGCTTCATCTGAATGTGTTTTTGTGCCTTTTTATAGCCTTTCAAGAAGAACTGGTTTCTCCTGGTAGCTGAAAAATTAATGAGGCTCCCGAAAGAATATATCATTTGAGAACATAAATTGGAATTATCGCAATTACAACGGCACATCGTCGTTAAGCATATCTGAACTTGCGGAACTGGGTAGTGTGGCGGCAAGCCACGTGCAACGGGTGGAACCCGCTAATCGCAACTCGGGAAGACTTATGGGAGCTAGAGTGCTCATATTAAAGGGTGTTATTAAAGGATCGTATGGCTTGAAATCAGAAGGTCTAGACATTGAACCCAGTGTGACTTGGCTCGGAATCGAATGCACAGGCTGTAATGTTCCGACCATCATTGTTGCCGGGTATAGGAGGCTTCGAAGACACCAGACTTCAGGTACGTTTACATCCTTACAAATCGTCAAAGTCTCATGGAAATGAGATAAAAGCAATCATACAGAAAAATCTATAACTCCGGAGAATCTAAACAAAGCTAAAAACAAAAGACCTCCTTCGAGATAATCACCTAGTTTCATCCATGACCGTAAACTCCACATTAAAATATCGTAACGTTACAATCAAAAGGCACCGCATCCGGCGTCTCCAGCTGCCGCCGCGCCAGCATCTCCTGCATCTCCGGATACACCGCCAGCATCTCCATGGAAGCCCCCGCTACCACTGTAAACCCCTCCGTCCCCTCCATCTGTAACAGCCTCGCTATGCCCCGCTGTCGTAGTATTATTGTCGTGGCTGTGAGGTGCACTAGTAGCGACTGGGGCCAGACTTGTTGTTACCATGGCATTGGCCGCAACAGTCTCCTGGGTTACAATTTTTGAACCTTCAGTTTCTGACTTGGACGGTTTGTCTGCAGCCGGCGCGTCCTTCGTGGAGCTGGTAGTAGTGGATGGGGCAGGAGGTGGCGGGCTGCTGGCATCTTTCGTGATAACTGGGGTTGACTCTTTGCTTGACGACTTGGCGGTATCTTTGGCCTTGACGTCCTTGGCTTTCTTCTTTAGATGCAGGATCTGCAGAATATTCATTTTTTAAGGTAGGATTGATAGGTCTGGGGGTTGTATAAAGCTTGAGACCGAGGCCGTGACACAGAAAGTAATCGTCAAACGGCAAATAAGTGATAAAATGAAGTCTTGACCAGTTTATTCTCAAACCGGGTAACAAATGATACTGGCGCGGATGACTCGAAGGTGCGGGGTCTAAGAACAGCGACTTTAGTTGGAGCTTTATACCTGGAATTGTGGGCGCAAAGGTGAGCGGCGCCATTAAGCTTAACAGCTTTGGCTGTTCACGTGGTGCTATCCAGCTGGCCAAAAGATAAAGTCATCTTTTTCGGCGAATAGAATTATCTATCGCAAAGAGGTCCAGTCTACTTTTGTCACTTCCTTCCGATGCTACTTCTGGTCGAGTTTCCTTCTTGGTTTAGCCTGAAGTGTTCTCCGTTTGTGGACGCTAGTAACAGACAATACCTCTTTGAGGGCTGTGCAATCGCTGTCGGCGGGCAGCGCGAAGGGCGAAGCCAACAACACAATAAATGGGATATTATCTGTGGCGTTCGCTGATGTCATG
Organism: Dactylellina haptotyla; assembly: GCA_031310005.1. Lineage (NCBI taxonomy): Eukaryota > Fungi > Ascomycota > Orbiliomycetes > Orbiliales > Orbiliaceae > Dactylellina > Dactylellina haptotyla. Next base: position 6,911,877 of record CM062379.1, on the reverse strand, counting down.
AATCCATTCAACTTTCGTTCTATTGGCGTTTATAGAAATTCTCTTTGAGACATATCTTCTTGTGGGTTTGGTGGGTTTGGTGAAACCATTATTGTAAAAGTCTTCGATCCCAGGCTAGCAACTAGGCTGCATTATATTGAGGTCGAATATGCATATGGTACGTATTCAAGTAATATTGCCTCCAGCTTGGGATAAGCTAAACTTTCCAAGACGGCAACTTGCCTCATTCTATCCACCTGGATAGGTTGGCAATGTTACAATTTATTTGTTACTGCAATGCGAGTAGCCATTTATTACCTAGCATAATCTAGAGAATAGAATATAAACTTTAAAAATCCATACAATATATATATATATTGCTATTTTCTATATATGGCATGTCAGGTTGCAAGTCGTTAAGAACTAAATATAACTTGCATACCAAAAAACCCACAATATTGGCTCCTCTCATCGCATCTTCAACAGTCTGGTAGAAACTAGGTGAGTTCAAATTGAACGTTTTGTAACCGGGCCGTTAGCTGTCAAAGTCATGGTAAAGGTATTTCTTGACCGTCAACTCCTATGATAGCAAGAACGTTAGTTCAACCTTTGATGTCCCTGAAATCCTCGAATTGACTTTCGAAATTCATAGCTCTTAATATTCTCGGGGCGGTAGTTCTCAATGTTCCGTAGGCGATGTAATCGCGGATGTTTAAGGCTGCTATTATGATATATCAGCCGCTGGCGCGGTGGCGGCTGCCACGGCTTGACCAATCAGTGCATCTCCTGGGCGATAGAAAATACTAGGTATGTTAGGCATCGCCTGAGCCGTCGTTGACCCCAAAACTTGAGGCTCAAGCGCGAAAGTTTATTCGCATCGCTCTAGCTTTAAATATTCATTGAGATGGCACTTATTTTAACACATTGGCAATTTCGACCGGAACAGTATTTATAATTTTATATGATATTACATGATGAATTCGAATTCAAATTGATACAGACGGAAATAACAATTACTTCTATACAAAAGTACGGAAATCAAACAGTTTGCACAATATATAAACTAGAATCTGCCTTAACATCCACCACCGCCGCCGCCGCCATCACCTCCAGATGAACCGCCACCGCCACCACCACCACCATCGCCACCAGATGAGTAGCTTGAATAGCCGCCGCCGCCGCCGCCGCCGCCAGACGAGTAGCTATGACTTCCCCCATGGTCGTTAGAGTGATGATGGTGGCTATTGTGGCCGCTATGATAATGAGTGGTGGGTCCACTATCAGGACTCAAACTTGTCGCCAACATTGAGTTTATGGCCGTAGAATTGTAGTTATTTGAGTATCCGCTACCGGCAGGTCGGTATCCTGATGAGGATCCGCCGTATGTCTTATACCTTGTAGCAGATGATGTTGTAGTAGTCGCGGGTTTATTTGGAGGATTCTGGTGAACCTGAACGGCAGGTGTGCTATTGTATGTGCTCACACTTCCTGTCGTCTTTTCGCTCGTTCTTCTCTTCTTTCGACTGAAGAGACCGCAGAATGCCATTTTGAATGGATTGAAGGACTCGTTTATTAGAAATGGAGGTTGGTTTTGATATTTAGATGATCTCCCTTGGTCTTGTGGAGGGATGCTGAAAAAGGCAGAGAATATATCGTCCTGTTGGGGGTTGACCTTATGAGAGGGTTTGGTCATGTAAATAGAAGAGAGTTATGCTTTAATGCTTTGAAGATACTATGTTGTTTGATACTTATTGATTTATCGAGATACTCAGGTCGGATCAATGTTATTTTATACATAGATCTCAAGTAACTGCGTCCTTGGGCCTCATGAGTCCAATGGTGCAGCTGTGCCCTTGGAAGATCTAGTCGTAGTGTGCTTCACGTTTGTGTGTTGACCATGTGATTTTCTATGTGGGAGGCGAAGCAAATGCTGCCTTTTGGTCTGTTAGGCCTCCCAAACACCCAACCAAATAGGTCCCCGGACTCAGCCTCCTGCAAAAAGACATCATGGCTACTTCATAGGCACCTGCAAATTATTTCCCATTCTAGAAATGTTTAATCATTCTAGAATATTTACTACCAAAGCTTGTATTTTGGGGATAAGGCTGAACCTACAGGCTACAGCCGCCAAGATGGTTGTCAACATGTTTAGCGATGATTGTTTCCCGAAAATGCGACGCGAGATCCAAATATAATCCTTATGAGTGCACTATAGGTCGCACGACCAGTTCACTATTCGTCAATTACTGCAAAAGCTAATTTGCTAGTGATATCATATAAAGTTTTCTGTGGCGGTCCCCCGCGATCCTAGGCAAAAACTAAGCTGTATAGCGCTATCAGCTAGGTTCCCTCAAAGCCAACAATACTAGACCAGATTGGTTGTAGCATACCAGAACCCGAGAAGGCAGCAAAGTTCCAAATCGCTGAGCCCAACATCAACTAAACTTCGAACTCGGATGCTACCGTAATGATTTGAATATGGTCTCTTGAGGTTATGAGCCTCAATACCAGGCACCATCCTCATTCCCACCTGATATTTTTCCACTAGCCATCTTAGTGCTGTGTGCTGGCCCGTGATCAACACAGACCTATCACACCACAACATCTTGATGACTCCCTCATTCACGGTCTCAGACTGAGCCCAATGATTAGTAAGAATCTTGAGAACCCTCCTAGCGGCCTGAATATTCGAATGAAGCCAGCACACCAGGATGTTATTCTTTGATACTGCCTGGGTCTTGAATCCTTAAATTTGGGACATACATTGCATGTGTCGCTTTTCGTAGGTGACATTCGGGCCCAAATGATGTAATTGGTCTGACGCCTTCTTCTTGAACCTTTTGATCCTCTATCAAGCTCCTAATATAGCGTAGAATGTCCATAGCACTGCTAGGAATCAAATCCAGCACAACAGTAATCGACTCCAAGAGTTAAATCTCTGGCAGCATATTGCAATCTATCGGGTAACCTACACATTTGGTCCATCTCCAAATTCCTGTCTAACGCCTAGCAATGGTACGGTTTTCTTTGCCCTATTTTAATAATAGCGGCGAGGTTTGGTTAATCTTGAAGGATAAATGTTAATTCTAGAACTTTGGTGGCACAAAGCATCGCTATGTATACGATCGCGGTGACCTCAATCTCGCCAACTATCAGCGATTATGTATAGCATAGTGATGCTACAAAACCCTAGAAACCGTCTACAATTGATTTAACCGCAGAAATTGAACGATGTCCTAATAACGAAAGCCATAAAACACTGCACTAGGACTATGAGCTGTTTCTCTCGCCCCAGTATTGGCTGTAGTTGGTTGGTAATGCGGTGTAAGATAGCTTCTTCACTAGCTCCTCGTAGCCTTGCTAGCAAAAGTTTTGGTTACAAAATTGGTGAAAAATATGTGTTGTTCGATGAATGATCCATTAGAAAGTAACTTGCGCCCCCAATTCGAATCAATTCACGTAGCAGTATGACGAGGGACCTAGGAGATCAACAAGCTCAAGACACTGTATACTGGAAACAGTCCTTGGACACGGCCTAAGTATTTATTGATTGAATTGAAATCGGCAACAGCGCCGACTGGCAATATTCTCTTCTTAGGCCACGTCTTGAGCTCGCAATACTACGATATATACTATGATTGGCCGCGCGTTTCGGAATGGTCGCACTCGGGAGAACTGATGCCGGCCAGAGCTGAGAACCTGCATATGATCGCAATCGGGATCGATAAAATTCCGTTTTATAGTCTCGAGTCGGAACTCCATCACATTTTAAATGCGTTTGGTTTTGAAGCCGTGAAAGCCCCGCGGGGCAGAGTGCATGCGCGCATTGAGGATACATTTGCCATCAAATCCGTCACGACATTTTACGCCTATCTTCTAGAGGTTTCCAGCTGAACTGTGGGTACCCGCATCCATGGCCTGATATGTCGAGGGCAGTTTGGTTAAACGTGTGAGGCTGAACATTATATTCTCTAATCATTATCGATATTCGTAAAAAGAGTTGATATTTTATCTTGCTACTATAGCATAATCCCTGAAAATTGCAAGCCCGTGAATGTTGTGGCTTTTTCTCAGCTAACAATCTCAAAGTATCTATAGCGGTACGCGGAATGATGAAATGAATCCAGACGGATTTCCCATCTATATAAGAGAGGTATCCTCACTGCGACGAGGAGCAATAACACTATATTGACAGCAAAGCCTTTAACAAACATTAGCAACATACTCCAAGCCTGAAATCGGAAGTTTTTTGTTTCTGAAGAATATTTATTTCTACAAATTCTTCTTGATCAGTTATAAAATCGAAATGTCGTTCCCTCCAAGCGCTCCACCACCTCAGTTTTATGTGCCACCAATCAGCGCTCCTAGCGCTCCCAGCTTCTTTGGCATTTTCTCAAGGGAGGAAGTCCAAGCACCCATAGAAATACACAAAACCGCTGTTGCTAAGGCACTCCCGACGGAGACGTTCACTTTAAGTCTTTTTCGAAGCGTCGGCGAAGGCGAACCTATCCCGAAGCCTATTGATGTCGAGTTCGAATACCAATGGGATCCAGTTGAGGAGTTCGGTGGTGCTAGGATCACTGCTATTAATGGCACTGAGGTAGCTCCACTCTTCATAGACTTCTCTCCGGCAGAAATCTATATCGAAAAGTGGACTTTTGGAAGCACATTTACGGGGGAGATTCCATTGCCTGATGGCAACATTTACTTTTTCAAGGGAGCATTGACTGTTACTCACGAGGGTGTCAGAAAGGCGGGAATGTTGCTTGGAGAGAAAGAGAGGGAAATTTGGCACACGGAGAACTTTGGTCCCCAAAATTTGGAGCAATTGTTGGCCGTCAAATCTGAAGACTCGTAAAGGAGTTTTTCATTGCTTATAGTTAAGAGTCTTTATTGTAGAGAGAAGGGGGTGGAAGAAATATGACGTATAGAATTAGTTGAGTTCATATGTTACGTTTGTGAATATACCTTGTTTTCGTTGCCACGACGCTTCTAGATAAGATGTTGCAGTTCACTTTATATTTTAAAATGCGAATCAATCTTCCAAAAATAGATACCGACTTCATATTGAAAGTTGTGTAAAATTTAAACTCGGTTGCTTAAGAACCCCGAATAAACAGCGGTATTCCGCGTGGGTGGCCAGAGGAATCGCGAAATAGACAGGCTCAGGCTCGTATTCCTAAATTGCGAACTTTTTGTCTTACCTGCGAGAAGTAAGTATTTAAGTTAATTGGAATCGTTTCAATGGATTGAATCTTTTAATTAATCGTAAACAAACTAATTTCTACTACTCTTGAGAGTGAAACCACGAGATGGTACAAATTAAGGAATCATCTGCAAACCTACAGAGTTTGTTTCGGTGTTCCGTGGTATCCACTCGTGATAGTTCAACATATATTACTCAAATTTTGATTCACATCTTCCCCCGTCATATTCGATAAATGTTGGTCGACATTATACATAGACCACAAAACAAATTTAAGTAAGTACTTTGACCTCTGTTATATATTGCTCATATGATCGATAGTAGTTTAAGTTTAACGATCACCGTTTTTCTGCATGGGGTGGCATGTTTTGGCTCGTACTTGATCGACCCTTAAGGGTTTGTTCGGGGTTCAAGTCGATACTAGTCAAAATTGGGGCAAGAGCCGGCAGTTGATGGGCATTAAAACTGACAAGATAATTATATTATAGGACAAGACATCGCAGCCCAGCACACACGCGGGGGCTAAAAGAAGGGCCGGAGAACGGTGCGGCTTCGCTGCCTTATCCCGAGATGATTTCTCTCGTCCAGTTGGGCTTGACAATTGCGAAAGTGTTTCTCTCATGAAATTGCTATTGGCTACGCTCCAGGGCAATCCTACAAACCTACTGTTTTATCCAAAGTTAACATTGCATTAGCTGGTTGGAGCGGACCATTCTACCCAGTCTGTGCACTTACAGTTGAGAATGCGAAAGTTTAATAAGTGGGCACCCAGATCGTATTTTTTTTGCAGCGTTTGAAACTTATCGAACTTTAAATCAATAATCCTACACTAAATACGCGGGTATCAATGTAGACGGAAATATTATCATTTGTATTTCCGTGATTTCGAAATAATTAATATTTTGTTGAATCTCCTTCAGTAAGTAAAAAGTATCACCGTCTTCACGCGCGTCAACGCCTGCCATGCCTAGAGCGTCCTGCTGCTCGACTAATCGAAACCCGAATACGAAATGTACGTTCGGAGTTTCGTCCCAAACAACGGCTTTGTTGGGAATGGTTCGCGAGCGCCCAAAAGTGGAGACTAACTATATGCTGCTCAGTCTCCACAATTGTATCATCCATAATCCCGATATTTGTGTTGGTTACAGTGCAAGGCTGCCTTTTCCGCACCCAGTAACAAATCCTGATGTTACAAACACAGTTAGCCATATCCTGGTCTTTTTCGATGGAGTAAGATAATAACTCCTTATGCATGGTGCCTATCTCTTGATGACAGTCGCCTTGTTCGAGGTACCACACCTCCGGGTTACAATGATCTGAATATTGTGTGATGACCAATCTGCTCATGTCGAAAGGTGGGATATGGCTTGTGCCTTTTTCTCTCCTGCAGATTCAGACACCATAAATTTCGCTTTTTCCATCAGAACGGGTGAAAGATGTACCACAGCGCTTGATCCTCTTCGACGTTAGATCCGAGGGGACAACTGTGAGAAGGCCTGAGTCAGGATAGTTTCCTGGCCACTCTCGAGCCCCCCCTTGTGTCAAAGCATCAGATGGGAAGTGGAGAGACTCTATCTTTCGGAGTAACAATTATCAATTACGTGCATTCAGTCTCTGTAGCAGGTCTGTGCAACTCCGATTCAACCTATCATGGCACGGAGTAGCCCGCTACGGCTGCGCCAAGTGGTCCATTTTCACACTGGACGCCCACGCTTTTCCCGATTTATATCGCCTTCAGAAACATATCTGGCGAGAACATTCACGGTATCGCAGATCTCAGACATTCTTGCAGAAAATGCTATTCCCTCGTTTTGTGCCATGCACTTGGTTTTACTTGTCCCTTCTTGAAGAACCTACTGATTACCACCTACAGGATAGCGACGAAACGAATTGCGGAGTAGCCGAGCAGGTACCTCATCTGTGTTTGAGATCAAGGGCAGGCTCAGGACCCATCTCGGGGGCTAGGAGGCCCACATTCCTCCATTCCTCTCCTTTGCTAGCGCCCTCGTCAAATCATATCCCCGCGTAGCCGGCTGACGGATTGGTCGACTTTCGAGATTCTGCTACGGAGCGCAATATACAAAAATCCCGTAGTATTACGATTGTATTAATTTTGCCACGACTTGGACCAAGACGAAGGTTTGCACGACGCAGATTTGCCTGGTTCTGGGGTCTTGTTCCGAGTGCTGAGAAACAAGGTTTTCCCCGACTCCTAGGACCCATGGAGTGGTGGTTGAGGACCCACTATGCACCCCTGCGCTCGTCAGGCCATTCATGGCTTCGCTCGTTCCCAAATCCCAAGAGAAATACAGGTGGTGGGTGCAGGGCGGTGGGTGCATTAGCGAATATATTGCCCATGGCCCCATTGATAGTTGCACGATTATTGTTTCTTCCTTGCCTTCTTTTTTGGGAACGACAATATTTTTTCATTTCTCACGACACCGCCGATTGAAGGTCTGGGTCTAAGACCGGATCTTGCTACCCAAATATTCTCGGAAACGGGCTTCTCGGCTGGAGTATGTTTTAGTCAATGCAAGGGACAATACTGGTGGAGGAAGGGGAGGAACCTTTATGATACGGATTTTCGGTTCTAGTCTCTCTTGCTACAGGCAGAATATCGTCTACAGACACAATAATGTGGGCACCACCCAATCGCCAAACCGATGCGGATAGGGAATACCTTCGAACTTTATTCCCGCTGTTCAAAAATCTTCCTAATGGAGAGAACTTTCAGTTCCCCTTAGCTATCGACCCCGACTATGTTCCCCCGATCAACACGTTTTACTGCTTTATGAGCGGCGCCGTTCTTATTAGTCTTGCAACTGGAACCGTATCGCTTCGTCTTTGGGTGAGGAGCCGAGGAGTGTTCGGTACAGATGATTGGGTTATGCTTGCTGCTTTTGTAAGTTACATCTTACTCATACGGGGTTATCTATATGCAATCGACTTTCAACTGACTGTATTGCTAGCTATTCTATTGCGCTCTCAATGTAGTCAACGTAACTGGTGAGTGCTGAAATGATATCCTAGTGATAAATACAACGTGCTTACGTATTTTTCGCTGTCTTAGCCACTTTTGGGAGTGGTCTTGGATACCATCTGTACGATAATTCTATGAAAGATATATACGCCTTCCTAGTTGTAAGTTGCATTGCTAATTCTTATACTAAGCGTGGATTGATCACTGATGCTTCGTGCTATTGGCAGCTGGAATTTCTTCATGTCATATTCCTATTTTGCACACTCCACCTTTGTAGATGCTCGATCATACATCTTTTCCTCCGTCTTGCTCATCTACAATCACCTACCCAGCAACGATATCTCTACTTCGTCAATACTCTATCGTACTTGTTCATGATCGCATGCGTTTTATTTGAAGTTTTCGACTGCGGTGTACCCGTCGCCCACAACAGTTTTAGGCTTCAATCGCAGTTCGATGGCACATGCGTCGGCGCCAGGAGTATGCTCGCCTATGGCCTACTCATCGCAGGCCACATCATACTCGATGCACTCACTATATTCCCTCCTCTAGTAGTCCTGGTGAGGCTACCGCTCGCATCAGGAAAGAAATTCAATCTGATATTTCTTCTCATTCTCGGTGTGTTTACCATGGTATGTCTTGTATCCAACCTCTAGCCATCTACTTCATATTCTCCGACCGCACGCTCACAAAGAAAAACAGGTATCTAGCGCCATCCGGCTCTATGTCTTCTACCGGATCATGTTGGAATCTTTCGACCTGACTTGGAACGCCACGGGCGTAGCATTCTGGGGCATCCTGGAGAGTAGTCTGGCAGCGATTATCGTCTCCCTCCCGGCGCTCAACCAGGTCATGATCAAATTCTTCAAAGGAGTACGCGAGCGAACCACTGGTGGACCTAATTCAACCATCACCGGACGTGGCATGAGCATATTCGAACGACACCAATTCTTTAGAGGAGCCGGCAAGTTCCTCAGTTTTTCGGCAGGCGGGACCGCAGAACTAACTATGTCAGGCGGAGGTACCATCGCTCCACCCGATAACACCTACGTCGAACTAGGAGATTTCAAGTCCGAAAGACAAACGAAGACTGCTTCCACGGCCGTTGAACAGAGCCAGCCATCACCGTTATCGCCACCGGATATCATGCAGAGAACAGCAAACGATTCAGAACCGGATATTACCCGAACCTTTTTCTTGACAGACGACCTGGAACAACAGCGGGAAGATGACGATTCGGCGGGATCGATGAGAAATGTACCTCGGCCGGAGAGGACATATACCAGGCGGCCGTCTTCACCAACAATATCCAGGAGTTAACTGAACTATTTTTAATCCTTTTCATAATTGTATACCATATAGTCTGGCGTTTTCTGTTTTTCTAATACCGGGAGGGCATTTGTTTATCAGTGAAGGTTTAGCGGGTTTCATTTGTTTGGTTATGAATATTACGGCTACATACGGAGGAAATCTGAATCTGAGTTATTCTGTACAGATACACGTTCTTCCACATCATTATTATTTTATTATCACTACCCCTTACATGTTTTTTTTCATTCTTTCCACGACAAAGATATACTATACATATGGATAAAGACAATAAATTTTAGACGAGAAATTCCCTCCTATCTAATCAGACCCGTAAAGTTCTTATCTAACCAACTCGAGCACGCAATGTGCAGAACTTCAAACGTGAGAAAATCGCGCTATTCACTTGGAAAGGTCTGAGAGTGTTTGTGCGCAACGAGGAAAGCGTCTACCGGTTTTGGGAATAGCACCACATGGTCAAAACGGCGAACCAGGTCTAGTTTATTTTTAGTTTGTCCCGTAGCAGATAAATTGCCTTGAACGTCGGTTGGGCGACGTACATCCGGTGAGTTACGGCCATAACTCATAACGTTAAACCATCCGAGGGTCGGATTCTTTTTCGTATCCGGCGCGGTGGCTTTACGAAACACAAGAAAAAAATTGTGGAGCCGGCAAGCAGGTCCCGTGAACTCCGCACCTGTCGTTGCGGCGTCTCTGGATCCTTTTAAATCGTCCATTGCTGTTCAATGAACTGTGGAAGTTTGAAGCTGGAAATATCGAAAATAAAAAGGGATAGGAATCATCAATTGGAATTCATTCTTCAAAAATTTGTAATCCCACCTCCAAAAATAAGAAATCATCTACTGTTCTTACGATATCTCTTTTTTCAGCTCAAAAGCTCCCCTTTCAAAAATGTCTGAAAAAACGTTCCGCAACTTCAGCAAAGAAGATGGCGGGGCATACGCCAAATACAGGCGCGACTACCATCCGAACCTGTACCAGCTCATAATCGACTACCATTCCGCGAAGGGTGGCGAGTTTGATACCATGCTCGACGTAGGCTGCGGCCCAGGCACAGCCGTCAGCAACCTTGGCCAACAGTTTGCTCATGCAATTGGAATCGATCCTTCGGAGGGCATGATTAGTGCAGCCAAGGCGTTGGGCGGGACTACCGCCACCTCGGAACCGATCCGTTTCGAGGTTGCTGCAGCAGAGGATCTTGGCTCTGCCCTCGAGCCGCCTATCGCAGATGGCAGTATCGACGTTATCACTTCGGCCACAGCTTCCCATTGGTTTGATATGCCCAAATTTTGGCACCAGGCCGCCAAGACGCTCAAGCCCGGTGGTACCGTTGCTCTTTGGACCGGCGCTCATATCAACTGTGGTCCTCCAACACCAAATTACGAAGCCGTCCAGGCTGCGGTTGACAAGCTGCGAGACAGCATTGAACCGTACCTTGAGGAAGGTAATAGGATCAACGAGAAACTTTATGTTCACCAACCACGACCATGGACTGTAGACCCACCGGTACCTGAGTTCGATGAGTCCTCTTTCCTTCGCTACGAGTGGGGAACGGACGAAAAGTCTTTCCCAGCTACGGAGTTCTTTAAATACTCCCCTCCTGCGACTGTGGAGCAGATTGAGCTCGTGATGGGAACTGCCAGCCCTGTTATCAGATGGCGCGAAGCTCACCCTGAGCTCGCCGGAACCGAGCAGGACATCTGTAAGATTATGAGAAGGGAGGTCGAGGAGGCCCTCTGGGCGGCTGGCGTGGAGAAAGGAAAGGAACAGTTGTTTGGTGGTGTCAATGCCACTCTCATTCTCTTCACTAAGAAGAAGTAAACGAAGGACTTCTTTTTAGCTTCTCTCTGAATTTTCGATTTAACTCGCATTCAAGGAATGTTGTCTCCCCTAAATGGGTATATATCCCGATTAACAGGGAAATCTTATTTGTCTCAATGATGACCTTCCTGAAGGTCCTGAGATCAAAGCACCAAGCTTATCTTCAACAGATTCTTATAACTGATCTATAACCAATATTAAACATCTACCTAGTAAAGTATCTAGAATACGCATAGCCCTAATAATCTAAAATGCCAAATCACAAGAACCAAGCAAAACCGCGAGTAGCTACAAGAAAACAAAAGGACAAAAGAACACACAATGGAGCTAAAAACAAACAAATAGTAATAACATATGTATTCCCAATCTCGATATCGCACAAAACCTCAAAGGTAATAACCGATTCCAAATCCACAGATGACATAGCAATATGTGGCAGCATATGCGAAAAAAAGGTACAATCGATCAATCCCGCAAGATTATATATCCCAATAAATTTCCATGGACGCCTCGCTCTGATATTTGATGTAGATAAACACCAGCACAATAAAGCAAGGCAGAACAGAAACGACAAAGAAAGACCATACCAAAAGAAATCCCATATCACCACATCTCACTCCCTTCCGCTAAAACCCCAAAAGAAGTGAAACCTCAACTGAATTCGCCTATCTCACAGTCCTCGGGCTTTGAGGAACCTCCTCCCCTTCTTCGATCGCACTACCCTCCATAACAGCGGTAATAGGCGGTGTCGGTTTCGCAATCAATCCGTTCGCACTATTTCCACTCCCCTTTCTACCACTTGCACCACTCTCTCGGCTGCGAATACTGCTCGTCTCGCCACCCGCCGTAACCGGCCCACCACTCTGTGCCAAACTCTTTGTCAACGTCTTTCTAGCGCCTGTAGTCGCGCTCTTCTTATTCGCTCTGATACTACCCTTGGCATCCACGTTCGCCGCCGCGATCGTGCTACTGCTCAAACCGGGTGTATTCGGAGCTCCCAACTTTCCTTCTTCAACAGCATCTAGTAGGTACCACCTAAGGCCATCAGAAAGCTGGAACGGATTCTCCTCGTCGACTTCGGCACCACCCTCCGAGCTCACGGAGCTACCCCTCTCGCCAGCAGTAGCCCCAGTGGAACTCTTGCTCAAATCGACAACGCGCTGCTCTACCTTAGAAATACGAGCGAGCAACCAATCCCTCGCCTTCAACCGATGGCCCTCCACCTCTCGCAAAAAGTAATGCGGTGCACCGACGTTGAAAGCCGCCCAAGGGCGGGTGACTTGATTCCGTGTCGGCAAGAACAGCGCCAAATCCCCTTCCTTGAAACTTCGATACGCGATCTTTTCGCTGGCTTCCGCTTGCGCACGGTGGTACTTGTCCCGATAGTCTCTGCATTGCTTCTGCCATTTTCGCGCCATATGTTCCGCTTCCTTGACGCGCTTGGTGACTGCATCGCCAAAGGCATCGAGATCGAAAGTGCCAATCGAGCTTAAGAACGTAGCGTATTTCTCGGATTCGGATTCCGAATCTCCATTGTCCATCCAGTAGAGTAAAGCGACGTCCTTGGCTAACTTTTCGTCGATGGAGTCGAGATCTTTCGGTAGGGGTGGTAAGCTAGTCGACATGGAGATACTCTTCGTCAGGTCGCCACCGTCGACGCTTCCGGATCGGGATATTCTGATGATTTGAGTGCGGCCGTCGTCGTCAACGATCACTTTGAAGCCCAGTGACTCGAGGAGCTGGCCGGATCGTGCGTTATGCGTGTAGAGTTTCTGGGTGAGGTCTTTTGTTTTGACTGTTCTCGATTCGAACCGCTGCTGGAGGACCTTATTCTTCTGAGTCACGGTCTTGACGGTTTCCTGTTCTGTTTCGATTTCCTTGCGCAGTTCGCCGACAAATTCCTCAAGACGAACCATTAACTCGTCAACATCTAGTATCTGCGTCTGAGTAAGTTCGTGGTGTGATTCGTGACCCGCGGCGATAGGCTGAACGAGAACGCCGGAAACCTTGCTACGGAACGTGTCGAGTTCTTTCGTCGCCTTGTCGAGTTTAGTCGTGATCTTCTTGTTCTCCGTATCCTTGACTTTGAGTGCAGCTTCGAGTGCGTGGATCTTACGTTCTAGATCTACTACGGTAAGACTGTGAGATTCATCCTTTGCGAGAAATCTTGTCTGCCAATCCTCAATTTCCTGAGATTTCTCGGCCGACGATGCCTTCGTAACCTCGAGTTCCTTCTTAAGCTGCTCGGCCGAGTTTTCTGCATTGATCCTCAGAACCTCGTTCTCATCCAGCATATCCGTCATCTTCTTCTCGTGTTCGTCCAAGAGCTTCTTATAATCTTCCAACTGTTGATGCGCACCTTCCATCTCCCTACCCAGATCGCTTGTTCTCGCCGCCTCTAAAGCCTTACTCTCCTCCATCCTATCGAGTTCCGCGTACACGTCATCAACTCGTGTCTTCCACCCTTCCAGCTGCTCTTCCATCTCGACAATCTTATCCTGCAGCTCCTTCCTCTCCGTGTTGAACTCCTGCTGCTGCGCTTGGATATTGGCCAGAAGGTCCTTCTTCGTAGAGTCCGCCTCCGTCATCCGTTCGTTCCAATCCTTCTTTTCATTCTCGATACGATTCTCAATTTCCTGTTCGAGTTTCTGCTTCGCCTCCTTCTCCGTCGCAAGATCGTTCTCTAAAGTGACAATCCTAATTGCTAGTGCCTTCTCTGGGTCGTTCGTCATGGAAATCCGCCTATTGTGCCCGGGCTGCGGTGTGCCTGTGATCTGATTCATAGGTGTGATCACTGTTCCCTGTGAGCTATTCCTCGACATGGGCTCTGCTGACAACGGGCTTCCAACCGATGTCGTTGTGGAACCGGTGGCGCCCATTCCAAACTGCACCCCCGTAGCATTTCCCGGTCGCTGTCGGTGTAGTAAATCTTCTAGCTTTCTCACCCGACTCTCGTACATTCTCGCCCGTTCCTCGAGCCTGGCTCTATCTTCCCTCAACCGCTTGATCTGTGTCGCTTCGTCACCATTCCCCAGAAAAGAGCTACTTGCCAGGGCGGCCTCGTGTATGCTCCCCATCTTGAACGCCCGGGTGGCCAACGTCGGCGCGGTCGCTTTCCTCTGCCGTCTCGTCGGCTTATCTAGATCGATAATCTGCTGCGCGAGTTCTCTCACGATCCCGTCAGCTCCTTCCATGTGCTTCAGCGCATTCAGCAGCACATCTAAATCGGGCCTCACGACCACCGGCCAATTTCCATTCTCAGAGTGGAAATTTAATTCGATATTAATCGACCCAGAAGTCTCGGACGGCAAAAAGCTGATAGGAAGCTCCCCGCCCTGCGTTGTAGCTTTATACCACTTCTTCCGTCTCTTCTCCTCCTCCTCTTTCAACCCAGCAAGCTCCTCCGCCAGTTTGGCGCCATCCTGTCCCATCTTCTCACTCCACTCCCGTCGTCTCACGCACTCCACCAGGAAAGAACTATACACCGCAGGCAGATGCACCACCAGAGTGAGAATTTGATAACTCGGCCCGCTGCGTTCCTCATACTCGGCCTCGCACTTCTTCACGGCGCTCGTCAGATCTTGGTACAGCCTCTGCTCGAGCTTACTGATCGCCTGCAAGCTCTGCACGGTGAACCCTGCCGCCACATTCTTCCTCTGAATGGACGCCTGTGCTAGTCCGCCGAGTTCCGATACGAACTGCACCAGCGAAGGGAGGTAGTCCTTCGTATGCGTGTGCGCGATCTTAGACACCGACGATATCGACTTGGGACTGTTCGGGTAGGCGGCGATGTGCTCCGCATCCTGCTGGATCTTCTGCACGAGCGCCCTGATGTCCGAGAGGAGGCTCTGCGCCTCTCCCGCACTTGGGTCCTCGTTGCGTTTCCACCCGCGCTGGATCTCGCCCGTTAATGTAGTGGATTGTTGTCGTATGCTCTCGAGGGTGTTACCGAGGCCCTGGACGCGGGTGTGGAAATCTCTTGCGATGACTTCGAGTTCCTTACCGGACTGGCGCACCTCCTGGAGGGTGACGATATCGAGCAGGGTCGATGTGGATTTGACCTGGCGGCCGGAGCGCACGTGTTCAGCGGCGACCACCTTCGCGACTTCCTTGTGTATCGGGATGCGGGAGAGCTTTTCAAGACCGGTTTCCCAGCCGCGCAGGAGCTTTTCCTGCCCCTCGAGGACTTCGAAGGCCCATGTTTTCAGCTCATCGTATTTGCCGGCAGAGGTTTTGACGTGGGACTCGAGGTTTGTGGTGGCGGCTTCGAGGGAGCGGTCGATGACTGAGATGGACCTGTTTGTGGAGTCGATGGAGGAGAGGAGGGTGGTGGCGTGGGAGAGGATGGAGTTGGCCCAGGAGACGCGGTTGGCGAAGAGGGTGCGCCAGGAGATCAGGTCGTTTTGATTATCGAGGCGGTCGGGTGGGGAGGAGGGTTTGCTGAGGGAGGGGATGGGGAAGGTGGGGAGCGCTGGTGGAGGACGGGGTGATGTATTGGCGAGAGTAGAGGAAGAGTTCTTTCTATTGGGCATTTCGATAGTGATTAGTATTGAACTGTAAGCTATATAGGTGCCGTGGAGAGACGGTGAGAGGAAAGTTGGAGGTACCTCTGTGACGAGAGCCTGGGCTTTAACGAGGGTACCTTTGATGGTTGTGAGGATCTGGTTTTGGACGGGGACTTTGGTCTGTTCCGCGATCCATGACTTCAGCTCATCGACGCTGCGGTAAGTGCGTTAGTACGGTGGTTTGGGAACTATTTCGAGGTGGGCGCACAGGGAGGAGGAGGAGAGGGGGGGTTACGTACGTGGTGAAGCCGGAAGGGTCTACGGATAACGAGTCGCCCGTATGAGCGTAGAGGATGGTGAGTTGCATGAACTCGACTCGACACCCCTACGGCCCGCAAGCAAGGAGAGGTGACGATGATGCTGAGGGAGAATGTGAGCTTCTGTCGATGCTGCGATGATGGTCGTGTGCGAGCGGGAAGAGTGGCGGTATGAAGCTCGGAGGGAGCGGTGGGAGGTCGGGTTTCGAGTGGCGGTTTGGATGATGTTTATCGCCCGAGAAGACCGTTTACGTAGCACACGCACACAACAACAACGACGACGACGACAAGGCTGCCACAACAGGTAGACGGCAGAACGGAGGGAGGAGGGTGTTGATTGAAGATACGCTCCGAGATGGAGATTATTGTGGTCGCGAGCACTGCGGGAATCCGATGCAGATGACGGTGCGAGTGGGCAAGGGACCGGTGGCCGTGGGTGTGATCAGGTGCCGGGGCCAAGTTGGGCGGGTTCGGAGGGCAATGCGATGCGAAATGACGACAAACACAAGTACTCAGTGATGCTATTTATTTATCATTCTACGTTGTGCAAGTGGGATGTTGATTGTGGCCAGGACGGATGAAGGAATGGACGAACGAACGAGGATCCGAATCCCAAATGCTCCGTTCCAACGAATCAGACGCGGGACCGTGCAATCCAAAGACGAAGATACCAGGAAAGAAGGAGCGGCAGAAGAAGAAGCAGAAGAAGAGAGGGAGAAGAGTCACTTGGGAGAGTCGCCAGAGCTCGCGAGAGAGGTACCTCAGGAGAGTCCGCTTCCCTGCTGTGATCTGATTAGCTGGTCCCAGCCACCTGCCCCAGTCACTCCTCCAAATAGAACCCACCCTGGTCCAGGACGTACACTAGCACAAGGTCCCGTCAGGTCTGCGAGCTAGAGGTACATGGACGGCCGGCTCACCCTGCCCATCCCGGCCGGGTCTTCACTAAGCCTGTTCTGGGCCTCCCGTCTCAAACGTGGGTTGGCGGTTTTGGGACTTGCCAACCCGCCCGGTCTCAGACATCAATCACTGAATCAATCTTTCGATCTCAGAAATGGAAACATGTTTTGAACTCCACGGAAACGACCCGGAATGCTCTTTCATTTGCTTTTTTCATTAAAACGTTGCATCAACGACTGGTTTTCTCGGATTCTCCCTTCACTCGTAAAATGCCAGGAACAAGAACATGATTGATGAATGAATGAAATGCTGTTGCAACCTCATAATACTAATAATGCATCTTCTTTCTCCTCCTTCATAACATTCGTAAACCATACAGTGTGCCATCTAGGTGATAACATCAGGCTTGGTTCGTCCGACGTGCTCCTGCAATCCCAACATCGTAATCGCATCGTTAATCGCACCACTCAAGAAATCCTGTGCATCCATATTATACGTTGCGGGATCCTATACACACACTTCAATCAGCCTTGCTCTCCGAAAAGAACACACGAAATTCAAGGAAGAACACTCACTTTAGAATACTGCTCAACGTACAACCGGATCGTTGCCCCCGAGCTTCCAGTCCCGCTCAACCGCACCACAAATCTCGACCCAGTGCTCGTCTTCACATACAACCCTTGCTTCGCACTCACGCTGCCGTCCAAATCGGTATAACTAAAGTTACCGGCTTCCGTAACTTTGCTGCCAGCACCGATTCCCGTTCCCAAGAACTCGTACCCGGAATCGACCTTCGCCTGGAGCAAATCGATGACCTTCTTCGCACCGTCCGAGTCAACGTTCTCGTAGTCGTATCGGGTGAAGAACACCCGGCCGTATTCCTGCCAGAACTTGTCCTGGATCGAAGCGATTGTAGCCAACTCGCCAGTCGACTCCGACACGCCCGCAATAATGTTCAACCACGCGACGACAGCCCAAAGCCCGTCCTTCTCGCGGATATGGTTCGATCCGGTACCGAAGGACTCCTCGCCACAAATGGACAGTTTATCCGCATCGAACAGCGCGCAGAAGAATTTCCATCCTAAAAAGAAAGAAACCCAATTAGCCGTCATCCAGTACACCCAAGCCAAATATACCGTCGTATCAATATAAAAATATAGAGAGTAGAGAATACGCACCAGTCGGCACCTCGTAGCAATTCAACCCCTTTTTCTGTGCCACCAGATCCACCGCTCCAGAAGTCGGCATACTCCTCGCCAACCCGTAGACTCCCTGCTTCTTAAAATACGGGATCAAATCCGCATAATGCGCAATAATCGCCAAACTGTCACCGGGTGACACAAACGTCTTGGCGCCATAAATCATATTCCGATCACCGTCGCCGTCGCTCGCCGCCCCAAACGGAATCAACTCCCTATCCACGGTCGCCACCAGATCGTGCGCGTACGTCAGATTCGGGTCCGGGTGGAGCCCACCGAAGTCTTCTAGCGGGGTACACCGCACGACCGAGTGTTTCGGCAACCCGAGCTCCTCGCAGAAGATTCTGGTAGCGTATGGGCCCGTAACGGCGTTCAGGGCGTCGAAGAGCACGCGGAACTCCGGATTGTTCGCGATAAACGACTTGATTAGGTCAAAGTCAAAGATCTCCTTGAGCATGTCCACGTAGTCTACCACGCCGTCAATGATCTCTACCTCGAGCTCGCCGTACATTCTCGTTCCGATAGTAGACAGGTCGATCTATCCAGCTCACACCGGTTATAATATTAGCACCTCATATCCAATGATCCCTAAAAAGTCGAAAAGTAGTGAATTAATGAATGAAGAAAAAAACGCACCTCCTCAATATCCGCAACTTTATACTCCTTCACCGCCAAACTGGCCTGATAGATCTTATCCGTCACGCTCTCCGGCGCTGGCCCGCCGTTGGCAAGGTTGTATTTAATCCCGAAATCGTCATTGGGGCCACCGGGATTATGCGACGCGGTGAGCAAGATTCCACCGGTAGCCTTGCGTACGCGGATAACATTACTCGCAGCAGGGGTACTGAGGATGCCGTCCTTGCCAATCAGGAGCTTCTTAGCACCGTAAGCGGCAGAGATACGCGCGATCTTCTGGATGACCTCTTTATTGTAGTAACGCCCGTCGCCGCCGACGACGAGGAAGGCGCCTTCGATGCCCTCCGGGATGGATAGGAGGATCGCGGTGATGAAGTTTTCGGTGTAGTTTATTTCCTGGAAGACCTTGACCTTTTTGCGGAGGCCGGAGCTGTAGAGTGGGGCATGTCGTACACGTTAGCTGGAGGGGTAACATAGTTTATAGCTACAAGGTTGAAAAGCGGGTGACTTACGTTCCGGGTTTCTGCCCGGCGAAGGGACTTGGGATCGGGACGGTTTTGATTTGCATGTTTGATGATGCTCAAAAGTGAATGTGAAGCTTCAATTGACTGGAAGATGAATCGTGACGCGAGGAGACCGTGGAGGGGGCAAGCTCTCCCAACAATAGCAATGACGTCTGCTCGAGCTAGACGGATGTGGTGTTGTTAGCGAGGGAACGGAACCAATGTCGACTCGAAGCTGTGCTGGCCGGGTAGCGGTCTCACCTTCTTATATTCGGACGGTATACTAGTCAGTGCACTACACTCTAGAGGAGATGCTACGAGAGGAAGGCAAGTTCGGGCCAATTGAGGAATTAAAAAAGATAAGACGAACGAAGAATTCTTGTCGTCCGTTGTAGGAATGAGGCTTTTTGGACGGGAATCCGTTGAGCAAGCCAGGGCCGGCCCCCCTCCAATCGGCCAATGATAGCTACATCATCCATCATCACATCGGGCATAGCGAGAGGGCCGGTGAGGGGTTTCAACGGAACCTGTGCTCGGAGTGGAGTGAAGGGCATGACATCGGTCGACGCACCGATAGGCCAAGCCCGGGTTCGTCACATTTGCCATCCACATGCACATACTTTGTGAATTTTATTGCCCTAGGATTCCCGCGATATAAACCATGCCTCATGCGTGAATTTGCAGGTTTAGCACCGACTGGGTGGCAAAGAAAGAATTCTCGGAGTGGATTTGTATCTGTTGAAGCTTGGCCGGTATAAACCTACGGAGAATTCTCGTCCCTGCTTCTTCTTCTTCTACTATATCCCGCAAATCACTTCTCACTCACGATATCCTTTTCGTCAAATGTATGAAAGGAGAATCGTATAAGAGGGATAGCCTCGTGCTACCACTCGAAATCAAGGACATCTGCAAATTTTTCCTATTTGAATGAACGAATAAACCGTCGCACACGTAATTATAACATATTATTATTTCCTCAATTAGAAAGCGTATTTTAAAACGACGTACACCAGTTCATCATCACCAACCCTAACAAAAAAGGCAAGAAAAAACGTGATTGATACACTTGCATCAGCGGTATCCCCACACCCACAAACTTTTCTGATCAAAAGAACAAGTCCAAGTCCATGAAAGAAGTTTAAACGCTTAAACCCATAAGTAATTAAAAAAAACACTCCACAGCAGCCTCGTGACTAGAATAAGAGAGAAAACAATCTATTCGTGATCCACCAGCGGAATCTCCTGCGCGATAGTGACAGGCGCCTTAGCCGTCGCCTCTTCCACCGACTTCACCGCCGCTTTGAGAACTTCATCCCGCTTCCCGCTCTTCACATCCTCGTACTTTTGCTCATCGAACACCCACAATCCGTTCGTCTTGCTCGGATCGTCCAGTGTCACAGCGGACACCCCAGAGGCAACCATATGTTTCGCCGCGACCTCCAGTAGCTTATCCACCGTATCGTTCCTCTCCTTGGACGTGAAATACCGCTGCTCCCATGGCGAGCCGTCTTCCTTCTCCTTCTTGCGGAGCTCGCGCTGCGCGTTTTCAATCTTGGACTTCTCCAGCCCGGTCTTCTCATAGTCGCCCTCGTCGATTGCCGCGGCGACTTTAGCCCATGCCTTGCGAGACTCGAGCGGATCTTGGTTTTCCAGCGGGGAAATAGTCAGCGGGGTTGTAGGGTGGTCCTTGTGCGAGAAGCTGTCGACCTATATAAATCAAACCAACCAAGCAGTTAGCCTCCCAATCATCACACCTTAAATATAAATACAAGCTGTTTCCTACCTCAGTCTTCCCTTTCTTGATAGTAAACGTATCGATCCACTGGCCCGAAACCGTATAAAGAATCTCTTTACTACCCGTCTTCTGCAAGGTCGCAGTAAAGCAGTTCTTCTTGCCGGAAAGCCATCCCTTGCCCGCATACTCAATCTTAGCAAGATACCCGCTCGAGGACTGTATAATCGTCGACCTCTCGAGCTCGACATACGGCGTTCCGTACACGAGACCCTCAATGTGGAGTGCCGGTAAGGTAATCAAGTCTGCCAACCAAAAGTAAAACTATTAGCCAAAACCAAATCGTGTGCGTAAGATAGTGATAGTTTCAAAGCTTACAATCTTCATCAAAGGCATCGATGTGCAGCGTCGCGAGGCCGACCTGCTTGACCGTGATGGTCATCGAGGCAAAACTCGCCTTCTGCCCGTTATACCCTTGCAACTTGACGCCATGCTTCTTGTTGAATATCGAGTAGGCGGTCACCGGCGGATGATGGCTGACTTGTTCCGAGACTAACTCCGTCGTGCCGGCGGTTTCGTGCTCCCAGTGGCCGAGGAAGAGTTCTCCAAGGAACGGGTTTAACGGTTTCTTCTCGGAGCCACTATAAAGAAAAAGAAAAATTATTCCGGGTTAGAAAGATTTTTGTTCCAAAAAGACGTTATTGCTTATAAATACGGTAGATGGAAGAAGCAGAAGAAGCCGGGACTTACAGCTTTTCACTTCTCGAGCTGTACTGCTGTTTTAGTGTCGACAGGAACCACTTGAGTACGGCGAGCGCTCGTTTTTCCGGGTCCTGTTCTTTAGCCGGGGCGACGAATAATTCAGGGTGTTCCGTCTACCGATTTTAAAAAAATATTAGTAAACGGGGGGGATAATCGGTGGGCTATGCTCGGTGGTAGGGCGGCCGTGGGTGCGCAACGTACCCAATATGCGCTGTATTCGACCAAGCTCGTTTTGCTCAGAATGAAGGGCTACACGCAGACGAAAAACTGATAGTTAGCGTTTTTGAAGGTCGAAATATGCCCGGGAGAGGTTTTAGTTGGGGTATCCATACGGGAGCGGTCATAGACGCTAGGTCGCCATTGAAGCTGTGTCGAGGAGAGCTGGTTAGCTTGGGTCTTGGCTACCGTAATGCTGTCGCCGGACTGGAGTTTGTCGCAAGCAGCAGCACACGACAGCTAACTCGTTGCGAGCTGCAGCGGCGAATTTTTGCTCATACCTTGCGATGCTCTAGAATGCCGTCAAGTCAGCGTCATCGCACAGAAAATAAAAAAAGTCGCATATAGGAAATCCATATAACGATAGACACAAATTCAGAGAGAGTAAAGGTGTAGATTGTGACGTACCTTCAGGAAAGAAGCCCACGTGCTCTTCGCGGTCCCTTTTTTGCGGCCCATTGTTAGCAGACTGGATAATAGAGGAAAAATACTGATGGCGACATAGATGGCGCCCTACTGATATTAAATATACAGAGGAGGGGTGCAAGGGAAGAAGGGCAGAGGCAAAGTTACCGGTTAATGCAGCGGACATGGTGTTTATTTGGATTATCGGGTGTGGGAGAAAAAAATGAACGTCGATAGGATTTTTAGTCTTCTTTTTTAATTTTTAATTTTATTAAATTTTTTCTCTCTTGGTGCTCTTGCGCGGGTCGGAGGTCGCTTAGGCTGAAGTTGTCGAAGAGGTGATCTGGTCTGGCGATTCTCGGTGGGAGCTGGGTAGACGGGGTGAGGACCGAAGGGGGTGGGGAGGAGGGTATCAGATGGGCGGTGTATCCTGGCTGGGTGGTGGGGACCTGTCAGTCAGCAAGAGCAACCACCGACGAAATCAATTATCATTCAAAGCTGAGTGTCGAAGGCGGAGAGAGCTGAGGCAGACGGACGGACAGAATAAAAGGACCCTGACCAGAGGCGTTTGCAGTCGCTCGTACGGGCCGGGAGAGAGCGAAGCAGCGAGAGAAAGGGGGTTAGCTCTGGATTCCTTACTTGCAGGCACGGCGGCTAAAACGAAGAGATCGTGTGTACGTCTGTTGGCGGCGATGTTTCCTTCCTGCTCAGCTGGCCTCTTGTTGCTATATTAATATAATTATTATCTATGCGAGGACTGTTATTTGGGTGTATTTATTTAAAGGAGAAGGGCGTCTGCTCGCCCGGCCGCCGTCTATTTATATGTCCGATCGGTCTCCAATCCCATCATATCACCATCCATCTCCACGGCCAAGCGAATGGCAATCCGCGCCCAGCAGCAGTGCAGAGCTGTGCAGAGCTGTGCCAGGGCCGGTGATTCGAACGACAGCCGTTATTAGCTAATGCCCGTCGCGAACCAAGCTCGGGCTCGAGCTACCCCTTCCGGGACTCCATCCCAGCTGGCATTCTGCCATTCCTGCTAATCAAAAGCTTGCCTGCAGCTTAATTAATACTACTCCACATTGTCTGGTTTGTGGGCGTGAATATATGGGACGAAAGTAGTCGAGTCAACCCTTTTTTGCCCTCCAATAGAATCCTCGATGTCAGAATGAGGTTTTCAGCTTCGAATTACGTCACATTATGGCCAATAGATTTGTTCATCTGCTTTAGCACCCTTCTGCAAGGTACGTTTGTCCGGGGAAAGCTCATGCCCCTAAGATCGATTATATAATACACACACACACACACACACACACACGGACGCACACACGCACACCTCCCACCTTCGGCATCCGCTCATTCCGAAGTCTGGAACGCTTCGGCTCCGAGATGGCGGGTTTTCCTCGCTGCAATCCATCGTACGATCTTTTGCGTAATTCCTGGCACTGCAAATCCGTCCAATCCCGTGCGGTAATTGCAGCTTGCATCGGTAGATAACCTATAATACCAGCCCTATATTTCTAATCCACGTCTCCTGAAGTACTTGTATAACGAGATTATGCCATATGATATAATTGTTTCTCACGACACTCATCGAATAGTAACAGTGATCATCTAAACAATTGCCATGTTCTGATTTCTGTCCCAATGGAATAATTCTAGAAGTTGCAGAATTTCCTCTCTAGTTTTTTTTTTTTGGTAGTATACATTCAATAACTGCCCTCAGTTTCCCATTCCCCTTCCCATCTAATTGTATCTTTCCCAACCTGTATCTGAGATATCGCATCATGCCGCCTCTAACCCATCAAAAGGGTGTAGTAATTGTAATAATAAAAAGACAAAAACGAAGCGAATGGGGGAATATGCTTATTTCGAAAGCAAAAAAAAGAGACAAAAGGACAATGCAAAAACGAATGATGGTCTACCGCCCATATCGTATATCTCGCATGATCGTAAAAAGTATATCATATACACACCAACCACCAAATAGTTCAAGAAAGAAAGTCAAAAAAGACACAACAAGAAGAAAATAGCTAAAAAGCAACATTCAAAGGGCTTGCACCACCATGCGGCATCATCCTATCGTCCACAGCTACCTCACTTTAACCTTCTCGTAAAACAACAAATACACCTCCTTCTGCAACCCGAGCACATCTCCCGTCTTCACTTCCTTGATAGAATCGTCGCTGATCCGCCACCACCTGCTATCGGGATCTTTCTTGCTTTTCTTCGATTTTGACGGAAAGCTCTTCAATGACGCCGTATCCCCTTTCGTACCTCTCAACCCCGCCGCGGTAAGCGCCGCAGTAGCTGGAGTAATGATAGGAGTAACCGGGGTGGCGGGTGCCACCATCTTCTCTGAGGGGATGGGCGATGAAATCTCGTTCACCGGCGACTGCTGCACTAAAGTTGGTGTTGAGGCTGAAGCTGGCAAGTTCAGATTAGACGAACTCGCCGCAGCAGGTGTAGCCGGTGTGCCTGGTGTTGACGAGGTTCCCGGAGTATCTAGCTTGGATGTTGTGGAAGCTGCAGGACCAGGCGTCTCCAACTTCAGATCTTTCAGGTCTTTAACCCCATTCATTGCCATTCCCGGTAATATCGGCATCATCATCGGCGTCGAGAACGGCGGTGGATGCGAGTTCTGACGTCTGTAGCACTCATAATGTCCGCTATCGTGTCCTCCTCGATGTGTTATCAGTCCCAGCAACTTATATTTCGTCCGGTTGGTCAACGGGCCAAGCATTATCTCCTCGGGGAACGAGACCTTGCAGCCATTCTTCCTGGTATAATAGTCGAATATCGAGCGGGAAAGATGGATCGATAGAACTTTCGGACAATGCGCAAAGTATGTCCTCTTAGCTATGCGCGATTTAACGGATATCAAGTTCGATGGCGGGAGCTCAATTTCCTTTGGAAGTTTCTCAGGGTCTTCGTCAAGGCATTCCTTAAGCGTTTCTATCGATGCTTCTAACTCTCTCCTTCCCTTCTCATCTCTGGTTGTCGACAGTCTCTTCTCTTGAACCGTAATGATCTTCGTTAATTTGCATTTCGCGCATTGAAAATCATCAATAAACTCCGTGGATAGGTGCTCATTAAAACAGTCGTCCAGCGTCGCGTAGCTCTTCTGTGGGACGTTCAACGTCAAGACGACAAACGTGGATGCGGTGGGTTTCGGCTCAAATCCGCAGACCAAACATTGAATTCCGGACTCCAGCTTTCCTTCCATCGGCATACCGAACTCTGGAATCTTTGGCAACCCCTTCTCATCTTTGACGTCTTTCTCATCCTCGGATTTGATTTCCTCTACCTTGATATCTAACGTTATATGTTTCATTTTCGGTTTCGCAGCTTCTCTTTCGTCTTCTGTTTCTGCGGACGGTGAAGTTGTGGACGGTTCCGTAATCGCTGTTTCCGCCTCCGTCTGCTCTGCCTCCGACAGCACCGACTCTTCAATCTCGGTTTCCCCATTCTTTGACTCTTTCTCAATCTCTGCCTTGACAACCTCAAAGCTCTCTTCGCTTGCTACCGAAGCATTCGTTTCTTCATTCTCCTTCTCTCCTTCAACCTCTACTTTCACTTCCTCTACCTTCACTTCTTCTACTTTCAAATCTTTCGGAATCGTTGCCTTCACCTTCTCCTGCGCTTCATACTCTTCAGCTAGCGTTTGCGCAATAATCTGCAAAAACTCTTGGGCATCCTGCTGGTTCCTCGAAATCCTCGACCTAAAGACCCGCTCCAATTCGTAGATAAAATCTCTGGTCGTGATGGTCTTGCGATGTAACGGGCGCTCGTTAAGTCCTAAATAGCAACCGCTCATAAATTAGCCCAGCTTGGTATTGAAACCAACGAAATTTTAGTAAAAGGAGAAGAAAACCTACGATCGAGCATAATCTTCAACGCTCTCGTCAAGATCGGCCGCTTGCCCTTCCACTTCACTAACCCCTTTCCTTCCAGTCCTTCCAGCTCCTCCTGCACCAGAATCCGCCTGACAAGGTATCTCCTCAACTCTCCGCATCCCGCGAGCGCCTGCAGCACTGAATTGACAAAACAGTCATTGGCAGGATTGTAGAGCCCCACAACGGTTTGTTTGCGCTTTCCGTGGCCGTTTGGGTTGCTCGAGCCATCGATGAAGAAGGTGGGCGCGAAGATGTAGATTAGGGTTATCGTGGCGAGGGAGGCACCCGCGGCATAAGCGATGGTGAGTTGCTTGGAGTCGGAGGTGATGGAGGACATTTGAGTTTGGAGGTAGGTGATGAGGCGGGCGAGCCAGTCGTTGCGGGAGAAATAATCGGCGTCTGTCGTGATGTATGGGTTGTAGTGGTGGTAATATGACATTGAGATTAAAGGTGGGCTTTTGTTTTAGATTTTGAGACTTTTTTTTTTCTTGGTCTTAGGGGTTTTGGTTCCTAGAAGTGCTGTAGGAAAGATGGGTGTCTTTGAGTGGACCGGCTGACGGCGGGAAGGGCAGAGATCTAGGGTGCCGGGGGCGGTGAAGAGTTCATGAGGCTTGCTGATGGTTCCAGATCATGGCTTACATGGCGGGTGGGTGATGATTGAATGGTTGGCGGACGTTCCAGGAGGTTGAAGTCGTGATGGCGATGGGATGAAGTTGAGTGAGTTGCGGCGGGTTGTGATCTGAACACACAACCCCGGATCATCAATTAGCCGAATCAGCCAATTGCAGCCGTCACTTTCCAATCCGTCCGGACTACACACTGTGCTGCGATGGATGCTAACAGTGTTAGTTGTCTCCCTATGGGTATTTTGGGATGCTCGAGGCGGGCTCTACGGGTGTACCTTTTTCCCAAGTCTTAGACGAAACATATGTCGCCAATAGGACAAATATGCCCCGCTTGCTACTTCTACTGCCAGCTGAATCTTCATGAACTCAGTTTAGCGGTGGTTCTTAGACTACAGCGCCATGTTAATATTATAATGTCAAAGAGATGTCAAAAAGGGAGATTTAAGATTGGGGTTCAATACTTGTTCGATTCTAAAGAATAAACTGGGTTTATTCCTAGTTCGTATTCGCTGCGAAGCAACACCTTCCCCTGACCTTAAGCCTTAGAATTTGTTGCATCTTGATATAATCTGTAAGGGAGCAGCAAGATGGCCAAAGGGTCAGCTGGTGGAATTGAAGTTGTTTTTCGCATCGATATATTTGAATGTGGTGTTCGTATGTCTAACTTCATGTCCTTGGATGACTAGATATATTAGGAGCTGTGGCGATGGTAGTCAACTTTGCAAAATGTTAAGCCACAAATTTAAATGTTACTTCGTTCAAGTTGGGGCTAGTGCTCGAGTTGGCCCTCTCTCCTGCACAAGCTTTGCTAGAAAGATGGAGTATTAATGGCTAGGTTTGTAACACTATGTTACTTAAAAAGACATAGCGAATTCGGGAAATTGACTTTCGGTGAATCAAAAATTCACAAAGACTACCTTATACAGAACCTCCAAGTGATGTCTTCTGACCCAAAATTAACCCCGAAAACCGACCTTCCATTGATACACGGAACTCGATGTCTCGGTGTTTAGTTTAAAGTGGGATCACAGCTGAATCTTTTTCTAAAATAATGTTATTTGCTGTCATATCTATAGTTACACCGCATATCCATATAAGTCCATCTATTTTGCAGTTTCGTAAACCAGAACACCAAATATCTCATACTTTAATCCGTCTAATTATCTCCAATGCTTCTATCTCGTGTTTCTTTATCGAACTAAGCGTGGCGTCGGCAATGTCCATCATTGATGCAGCCTTCGAACTCCGTACATTGCCCATCGGTTGTTTGACAATCGATGCCTCTTTCTGCAATCGAGCGATATAATGCCCCATTATTTGAAGAATGACAGCAAGCTGCAGATTCAAAGATGCCGACTTGAGTGGGAACACACCGATTTTGAAGCTGGGGATCACTGGTGGTGAGTTGGAAGGATTTAGGGATATTTTTTGAACCGCATCTTCTAAGAAGCGCAAGAGATCCAAATAGATTTCCAGCAACCGTATTCGGCAAGAAAGAAGCAGCAATTCTGAGGCGGGATCACGAAGAAGAGGCAATGGAGATTTACCCGCTGGTTCGTAGCCGCTGAAATCTGGTATCTCGGGAAATAAATCCCACTCATGGGAAACTTTGCGTACTTCTTGTTGCTTTATTTGGGGAAATTCAGGTTGGATCTGGTTGTATATCTCAAGCAGCTTCTCAGAGAGCATAAATGTCTCGTCCAAGCAGGAGAGTCGGCCCCAAGCGATTTGTGTCGGATCTTGAGGGTCAGACTGGTGAATCATATCTGCGTTCCGATTGGCTTCGCAATGCTCGGACATGTGGGAGTTCAGCTCCATTACGGTAGATATCCATTCGCGAGATGGCGATAATTTCTTTTCTTTCCATAGATTGGGTTTACTATGGAGAAACTCTTCGGCTAGTCCGGGGCTGCTGTACTCTCCTATTTCAAAGAATGTGTTTGAATCCTGGGTCTCATCCATACTATAGCCATGAAGTGTGCTGCGAACGAACTCTAGGTCAAAGACGTCGCGGGGCGAGTATTGAGGAGAGGGAAAGACCGAAGTTATATCGAATTGGAAGTCATCAGCTGGTGCCTCACCCGATTGGAAAAGACCATTCGTCGAAAAGTCAGGGGATTCGAGGGCCTTCTCAAATTCAACTCTGAGGGCTTCGAAGACAGTATCGTCGTCAGAAACAGAAGATCCTCTCTTGGTACCAGACCCTGGATGGGGAAGTTCGATATCAGTGGCACTGCCTGGCGTGCCTTCGAAATCCATATCTTCCTGAATCCGAATCCCTGAGTTTGAATCTTCTGTAGAGGAGACCAAGAATATATCGAGTTCTCCCTAAATTATCCACATGTTAGCTTCAACCAGATCAATGTAAGTGTCTGGTGTGGACGGGCTGCAGAAATTGGCAACTCACTTTTGCTTCCAGAGAGTCCATTTCAATCGGCTCTATCATACTCTTTACCAAAGATTCTGCTAGTGATCCTGCTTTCTCTCGTGAAGAGGCTGAAGTTTTCCGCTTCTTCTTCAGCCTTGGGGTAATATGACAAGCGAGTTTCCCCTTAGCACACCTAACACAGGGCCCGTCGGTCCCATCTCGTTTGCATAGCAGCTTTTGAAAATGGCATCTGTCACATGCCCGTCGGTTCTTCTGGATAGTAAGCATGGTGGGTAGACTTGGAATTAAAGATGATGAATCTCAGAATAATAACAAACTAGAAAGTATCGACTTAGATGGAGCTCAAGATGGCCGGGATAATCGAACTTGTTGTGGATCTTCAGACGATGTTCCACTTTAATTGGCTATTATGAGGCTATCCGGTCATAATATCTGAGATTGTGTCTCAACTAATCAAATCCTTGTCGAACTTGGGCGTGTTAAATTCTCCGACTGCAAGAGTTTAAGAGAGTGACAATTAGGTCCGAGTCGAGATGTTATATCAAAGATATCAACATTTGACATTAGATGTAATGATTGACCAAGCAGTTCCTTCGATCGATCGCGTCTCCGGAAGGCGAAGAAATGTTTCCGAGTATTCTATCCGATCTATTGGGATGCGATAAGTTTGCATTGGAACGCTCTATTGAGTGACTGAACCCGAAGGCTGTAAATGATAGGGTGGCAGTTAAGGAAAAATCTAGAAAAATCAGTAGATACGTAGAAAGATCAGCTACTGCAAGCCGTAAGGTCTATGTTTCGAAGTCCCATATTTGTTGATATACACCCTAACTGAAGCCTAGTACTATAGTCTAAGGTCTAGCGCTTCCCGTAGTTGAAGTGGAAGCGGGTTCGGGAGAAGACGGCAGCCATTCAGTAATCTCGCTGGTGGTTTCAGGCAAATATCTGACTCCACAAGTTGCTGCCTGAACACGTAAGTTTTCAAAGGTCCGAATCGAATTAACTATTCGGTGTACTCCGGCTTTCGAAGTTACAAACTGAGTAACATGCGTTTCTGCGTCGAAAGTCGACCTATATATGACAAGAGACTTGGCATTCTCAATCACCTTTCCAACCCTCTATCTTTGACGCTTAGGGACCCCCACACGCAAAAATGGACCGAATCATAGCCTGCAGGATGCGTTATCTTTATTTACCTGCCGCCAGCACGCTCCTGGGTTATAGGCGTTTACTGCTATCAGATTGGGTTGCATGTGATATCCGGTATGTTGTGTACATGTATGCAGGCGTGCAGATGATTTCCGTATCCTATACCAATTGTAACTCAGCGCCTCGGGTCGCATGGAAATCGATGCTCACACCATCCTAGACTTCGATATGGCGCACAGCTTGCATCTCGTTTCCATATGATCGGGTTAGACGCTCCAACATCCTAGTCTTCAAGATTGGAGAGTGGCGTCTGAATATGCCAGTCCTAAGCCCTCATGTTGCCACTGAAAGTACTAAAAAGTGACCGAGATTGTCTAACTACCAATCTGCTGAAATCGAACAGTGCAACTTGTATCGTATCGAGGTTCCTATTTAAACAATTTCGGCCGAAGAATCGATCAATCAGTACTCTCTATCGTCTCATCAGGTTTCGGGACAATACTCTATCGTGAAAAGAGTAATATATTCCCTCAATATACCAATTCTGTCAGTACTCTCGATAACTTACCTACTCAATTTTAGGATAGGACCGACCCACCCATGCGGTTCGCGGATCCGAATCTTGTGCATTCATAACAATTGTATCTAGAACGCTTCTGTGAGTGCACTGTTTACCTGTCACCCAATAGCTGCATAGCTAAATAACATTATTTTAGCATCCCAGGGAATACGCAATGGCCCAGGAATGGAGCCATTGTTCAAAAAATCCACCACCTTGGGATTTTCCATTCCATTCAGGCAAACATTATTGGCTTTTACGCCTTATGCGTTTACCTGTTGTACTTCCTAGAAGCTACGGCTTGTCTTGCCTTAACCTGGAAAAATTCCCGCGCAATGCCCCGGACATATAATGTAAAGTTTGAAGTAGTGCGGAAGGGGAAGTAGAACATCGAGTTAACCGTTTTAACAAACAAAAAGCTATCACTCTCGACACGAAGTACCCAAAGGAGAAGTAGAATTTTATACTTGCTGCTTCTAACTCATAAAATCCCCATAAATTATCACCAATCACCCCAAATACCAAGATCCGACTGAAATTCACCGATACTGCATCAATGTGACACCATCTAGCACATATTAAGGAGTAGCATACGGAGGTGTCAAGGTCGTAGAAGGTATAGCTATCGGATGTTTTTCCGGGATGCTTAGCATTAGTTAGTTAGACCTCGAGTACTCGCCAGCAGGCCAGTGTTGCCGTTTGGCTTATAATTGCTTTCTCCACGTGACGTTGTCCGTCTATGATGAATAAATAAATAAATAAATAAATAACCAGTTTTATATACCATATGACTCAAGTTCTCATACGTACGGCGCAGGGCGTAGACGCCAGCGCTGGTGTAGCACTAGAGTATAACACACCCAGCTATAGCAATAACGCTTCGAAAAACCGGCTAGCTCCAACTACTTTTAGTTTTTATCCCTAGTTTACACCAGTCTCAATCAAACCAAATTAACAACGTGGGAAGATTTGGTTAGTTCCGAGACTATGTTTACATTTAGTTTTGACGGCAGGGCATCAGTATCATTGTACAAAGAACAGCGTATTGCAACGGGGAAAAAACCCTTTTCTTTCTTCCTTTCTCCTTCACAGAAGCTAAGCTGAACGATAGAACGGGAATCTTTCCCACGTGTGCATACACATATGTGCACAGGAAAGACTCTACGGGATGATAACGGTGGTTGCGGAATGAGGCGCAGCTTAAAGAAAACGAGCTAAGAATATACGGTGAGGGAAGACGAAGAGTGAGAGGAGTTTCTGTCTGCAGCAGAGAACAGTAAAAATAAAAGGCCTTGCGGGTGTGAAAAATATAACCCGAGGCACTTTTTTCGTTTTATTTAGCTTTGACTTTGGATAAGTTTGTAAAAAGTTTGTTAAAAAAGGGGAGTGAGAAGAAGTAAAAAAAAGGAAGGGGAACAAGAGTCTGAGCTTCTGTAATATAAACATTACCGTCGTGGTCAGAAACAAGGCGGAAAGAATTAAGATGGAAAAAAAGAGAGAAACATAAAACAGCAGAATAGTAATAATGATAGAACACCCCGATATTCAAGAAAAAACCCTTTTCCCAGTTTTGAGATAAAAATATAGAAAAAAAGAGAGAAAAAAAAAAGGAAAACTTGAAAAAGAGACAACGGCATTTACAGAGCACCGACTAAAAGCAGAGCAAGTAAAATTTTTTTGTTGAACAGTTTCATGAAACAATGAGAAATATCAGTAGCCACGACCATATCCCGATGAAAACCAATATTTGACATAAAAGCAGAGCATGTTCAGAAGGAGAATATAAAAAATAAAAAAAATGCGCGCATCGTTTCGTTTGTAGGTGGAGAGTTTATTCGATAAAACATGGGGAAGGGTTGCTTATATTGTTTTTTATCAACCAGGGAGTTCGGTTGGAGATTCCGGTCGGTTTAGTTGAACGGGTCCTTGGAGTCATTGGATGAATCTTCCTAATGTCCACCGTAGCCCCAACCACCCTGCTGACGGTTGCCGCCCTGGCTACCATACTGTGGGTAGGATCCTCCAAAGCCGCCATACATCTGTCCGTAACCGCTGCCGTGTTGGCCACCTTGGTGAGCAACGTTTCCTCCTCCCATGAGAGGGGTGTGTTGCTGGGACTGGCCTTGCAAGTGATGAGGATAACCAGCAGCTGCACCCATTGGAGTCTGCTGTTGTTGATGAGATTGATTTTGAGGAAGTTGGGACTGTGCGCCTTGCCCTTGAAGACCAGACGTGCTAGGTGGTCGTCCTGGGGCGCCGGCGGTGTTCCCAGAAGGCCCAGTTGGCGCTTTGCTCTCACCATAAGGCTTCAAAGTATCCTCAGAGTGGCCACCTTGTTGACCACCCCCGAGTCCCAGCTGCTGCTGAGATCCAAAGCTGCCTAGTTGAGATTGTTGGCGAGGTGACATGTAGTCAGGCACACCACCTGATCCGTAGCCGAGGTTCGAGTGTTGAGATTGTCCTTGGTGCTGAACTTGGGCTTGAGTAGACCCAGCACGTCCATACTCGTTCAATGTCGAATCACGACCCTGGGAGCTTGGAGCACCAAAGCCAGTGTAGCCAGCTGGAGACGAGGAATGCTCGTAACCGCCTGGGCTCATGTAGCCTTGGGGAGAAGCGCCATAGAATGCTCCCTTGGGGTATCCACCATAGTGATTGTACATCTGCTGGTGTGAATATATTAGCTTTGGATCTTGGTCTACGGGCAGAAGAACATCTGTACTCACCGACATGTAGTTGTAGTACGGGTAATAGGACGGATGCATGGGGTACTGTTGGGATGGGTGTTGTGGCGCCTGTTGTGCATTGGCTTGAGCGCCGGGCTGGGCACTATCGTTTCCTTGGAACGAGGCTCCGAATCTAGATTGCTGGCCCTGCTGTTGGCTTCCAGCGGTTGCCCCAGTTTGCGCGCTTTCGACGGAGGCCGTTACGCCACCACCCAGTGCGCTAGACGAGCGTGGTTGAGACGATGCTGGTTCGGAAGGTTGCTGCTGTTGGCCTTGCTGCTGGTTTTGACCTTGTTGATAAGCATTGTTGTAGAATGTATTGAAAGCAGAGTTCCTAGCGGGATCCCCAGAGGCATAGTAGTTTGCATATGGGTCCGCAGAGTTTCCACCTTGTTGTTGGTTCTGGCTTTGATATCCACCATATGGAGATTGGCCGACTGGGTTCTGTTGGCCGGAAAGGTGGGGCTGCTGTCCGAAGGAATCGAACTTGCTTTGGTCGCTGCCGAATCCCGATCCTCGCGGGAGAGACTGGCTATGCGGCTGGGAAGGTTGCTGTGGGATATGTTGGGGGGCGCTAGGAGACGAAGAGAGAGGGTTTGCGTGAGAAGGCGGTTGAGTAGGAGCGGCCAGACCAGGGGCGTGACGGATAGGAACAGCTTGTGGCTGTGGTTCCGGGATTTGCTGTGGCTGTTGAGCGGTAGGGACCTGTCCAAGAGAAGTGATATTCGATGTGGCGTTGGGAACGGGCATCGGGAGCGAAGCTTTTGGCTGACCAATTGGCGATTGCTGAGGTGGTGCGACGGTTTCGGGCTTCTCGACTTGCTCGACCTCTTCGGAATCATCGAGATCACCGTTCAAGCCCATGCTACCGAATTGCACGGCTGCTCTATCGATAGGATTATCACGTGGCATAACGACGGGTTCGTGTTGATCCAGCATGCGTCTCAATCCAGATCTGAGTCCGGGACCTCGGTGCATTGGGTGTAGGCCTTTGTTCGCCTGTGCATGGGACGGGATAGGGGTTGTGGCAGCCGTGCTCGCAGCTGTTGAAGTAGGTGGGGCCGGGGCGACATTCTCGATCTTTTCCAGGTTTTCCTCAGTCAATTTATCCAAACTTGGGGGAGGGAGAGATTCCTCGGTTGCAGGAGTTTCTTCGGACGCGACAGTTTCGGGAGCAGGATCCTCAGTTACCTTGGAAGATTCAGTGGTTGTCGGAGCAGCCAGTTCAGGTTGTGGGAGTTTGGGAGTAGCGATTTCGGGGAGAGCCGGGGGGATGATTGGAGATTTCTTTACGGTAGGAGCGACGACGGGAGGTGGTAACGATGTTGGTTGTTCCTGTGGAGGGGGTAGGGCGGCGTCAGATCCAGATTCCAGTTCCGGTTCCGGGATAGAGATAGGGACAGGTGGTTCGACCTTTGGTATAACCGGGCTTTGTACCTTCTTGGGGGCGGTAACAGGAGTGGGCTGTGGAGGAGGTGGAGGTGGCGCGGGAGTGTGCAGTAAGCTGGCCCAGGTTTTCTTTGGTGGTTCGGCGGGGACGCTGCTCTTCGCGGCTGGTTTTTCGGACGCGGTCATGGGAGCTGCGGGGGTGACGGATCTGACCTTTTCGAGGAGGGAGGTGGTAGGGTCGGAAGCAGCCACGGATTTCCAGGTAGGTACTTCGGCGAAAGGGTCCTTGGTGTCAGCATGGTCATCAGCGCCATCTGGGGTAGGCCAGTCCGAGGATTCGGTAGCAGCTCCTTCAGC
The DNA here is from genome assembly GCA_031310005.1 of Dactylellina haptotyla. Classification (NCBI taxonomy): domain Eukaryota; kingdom Fungi; phylum Ascomycota; class Orbiliomycetes; order Orbiliales; family Orbiliaceae; genus Dactylellina; species Dactylellina haptotyla. The sequence continues at coordinate 6,876,299 of CM062379.1, read as the reverse complement.
CGTTCCGTTGGTCTTGCCTCCCCGGGGAGCTTGTCCTCCACGTCCACGAGTAGAACCACGATCAGATGCGCCGCGTCCACGTCCACCTCTAGTTCCCTCGAAGCCACCTCTGCCGGATTTGAATCCACCGCGACCTGAGCGAGATCCATCATCTGTGGCGGCGGTAGCGGGGCCCTTCAACTTGGGCTTTTCTTTGGTCTTCTTCTTTACATCGCTCCATTGGGTAGCGTGTCCTACATTTCAGATGAAAACGATTATTGTCAGCCTCGCCTCGGTGGCGTCCATGTGTATGGTGTTGGGGGAAAACCCGAGTCTGACGACTTTCGAGGGGCAAATGCGGGTGGGTACCTTCTGAGATGAGACTGGCCGCGACTTGTGCGTCTCCAAAGGATTCTTCCAAGGGATTGATTAAGTCCTCATCGGTCCACGTTGGGAACATTTCCTTCAGAAGTGACAATTGGGACGAATATTTCAGCTTCAGCTGGCCGAGCTCTCCTTGGTCCTCTAGAGGGACGTCATCGATTGTATCGCCGTTCGATCGAGCACCGTTGCGGCCACCTCTGCCAATCGCGCCGCCGCCTCTACCGCCACGCGACACTCCCCGCCCTCTGATGGGCGCTCTCTGAGATGTGATTTCTGACATTTATTATGTGTGTGTGTATGTGCGTGTAAGTGGTGTTGATGGATGGGTTCGGATGCTCAATGGTGACAATCCGGGGGTGGAGGCTGGTTAGAGACTGTGGAGGGAGAAGAGAAGAAGAGAGAGAGGGATCAGGTGCGGTTAGTAACTATGCTTGACTAGTTCTGTTGTGGGTTTGGGTGGGTGGGTTTGGAGGAGGAGGAGAGGTATGTGTTTGGTTACAACAACACGAGGAATGAATGGTGTTCGTAGCAGGCTCGATATTTAAACAGGGCCAACGGTTGGTTTGTTAGGGTAGGTTTTTGATATGGGGACGCATGTACGGGGCAAGGGAGAAGTATTTTAAGGATCGAAAAAGTCGGACGGTGAAGCCTGAGGCCGTGGACGGTGGCACGCTAGCGACGGGCTTGGGGAAGAAGTGTTTCAAGGCTGGGAGAACCTGAAACAGGATGGAGTCGAAGCTGCAATGCAGTGAATCGCTGCAATGCGGTTATCGATTCACGATGGGTCTTGTCGTGAGGGAAGAGAGCAAGGGGAGGGCAAGGTGACCAGATAGGGTGGAAAGAGAAATGCTTACCGAGTAATCGTGCACCCGAGCGAGCAAGGACAGAGCTCCTGGGTAATGCCAATGGCAAGTCGATGGGTTGGAGCGAAGACGGTGATGATGGTGATGGTGATGGTGATGAGGACGATGGTTGTGGATGTGGACGGTGGTGGTTGTGATACGAGATCCGAGAGATAGATCACTGTGCAGCAAACTCAGAATTCCGATTTTGACGGTCAGCTGACCTTGCGTAACAAACTCAAAGCCGCAGGCGACGACGACGCCGACGAGCCCGGCCGATTTACACGAGGTGGGATTACGAATATGCGTACCGTATACCTCTCTGTACAAGCACGTGTGCGAGAAGGGGAGGTGGGTGTGTCCCGAACGAAACGACGAACGAAAAGGTAGAAAACGATGATGCTACAGTTGGATGAAGAAAGGGAAGCGGATATGTGGCGATGTTGGAAAGGATCTTTCCTGGTCGTAGATGGCTATAGCTTTTTCTCAAACACATTCACTTTTTTTTTTTTTCTCGCTTCGCAGCACACACAAAAAGTTGTGGGCGGAATCGAATCAACATCCGAGTCGCGATCTCAACCCCCTACCAGGCGTGTACTCTGGGTGTACCGTACCATTCGACCTTGTTGAGGTGGTCGGCTCAGCTTTGGCCACTCGGGCGAGTCTGCGCATGAGAGAGAGAGCCATTCTTGGTTCCAGGACCCCAACATTCATTCTCATGCACATCCCAGGAGAATAAGAACAGCCTCGACAATGAAAGGGTGGACAGGCCCATATGGGATCGGTGGCCAGCTGCAGCAGGCAAATATTGCAAATGGGTAAAATGGTGCTGCCCTCTCCCTCAGGGGTGGGCATATGTCCATGTGTCGACGGCCAGTTTTACTGGTTCGTCATCTGGATCAAGATACCAAGTTGAGAGATGTCGAGCGTCCAATCGCCGGATCATATGACGGCCGCCCTGATATAACAATATACCCGGGGAAGGCTTCGTCCATTAGCCAGTTCGCAGTCGGAGTGAGCCCATCCAGATCGTAAACTTATCACATTCTTAACCGTGGAATAATAAACAAATGTGCGTACCCTCACCGCAAGGATCCAAAGATTGCGTCTGGCGTACACATGCAGCGTTTGTTTGCTCTCCGGTCCAGATGTCCTCCGCCGTGGATGGAATGTAATCGATGTGTATAAATAGCACACAGCATATCCTTAGTCATGTGTATACACTTAGATATATATACGCGAGAGGGGAGTAGTGATATTTATATATATATATATTCTCTTGAACCTGTCGCAACTTCCCTCGCCTGATAAGATAGTCCGCCGTTGAGACCAAGCCTAGCCCGAGTGCCTGCCAATGGGCACAATGTGGGGAACAAGCTCTGGCCGCCCGGCCCTCAAAGCTTCCCCACACCTCACCTGCAACACATTTCCCGCCAGGCGCACTATGCCGGATTCAGCGGGAGATGCACCTCATCGCCAGACACAGACTAGACGACCAGGCTGGGACCCAGTTTTTCTCCACCGAATCCTGCTTTTTAGCCCGCCATATGGAAACAAAGAGAAAGAAAGCGAGCGGAAGCCTGTGAACGGAACAAAGGGAGATGGTATGTAGACTTCCCTCCCAGCGCCGCCGCCAGCCAGCCTGCCAGCTGCCAGCCTCACTGCATCGCTGCACCGCACTGCACACCCGCCATTTGCAAGAATGCGCACCACCAGTACGCTGCAGGGGGGGTGGTTTAGTCGTTTTGGTCTTGAGGTTGCGCTCCTTTGTTGCTAAAACCCGCAAGCTGCCTGCCCTCTTTCGATTTTGCATTATGATTGCATCATCACGTCGGTCATGCTCTCTCTATTTCGCCCGTGGTTCTCCATAACACCCCTCCCCGTTTGAATTCAGTGGTGATCCCGGCTGTTCAGATCGATGCGCACTAAGAAGAGGCATCTGTGTAATTAAATCTCTCGCTCGTTCTCTCTCTCTCTCTCTGCAGAACCGTGCACGTTAGTAATACTATTAAATCGAACATAAACTCAATCGTGCTTCCGCCCAGCTCCCCTTCCTCTTCTCTTTTGTCCACCTTGTTTCCATACTGTATAACCTTTTAAATTTCTCTCCCTCTTTCCTTGCGCAACACCAACCTCCCACGAAGCCAATTTCTCCCCATCTCGTCGTAGTAACCAAACCTCCGAAAGCTCGCTATTCAGACCATTTTATTCGATATCGGACTTTCGAGACGCTGTATATTCACAATGACAGACTTTAAACCCGGCGATCAAGGTAAGTCGACTTCCTATTGGCTAGCCTCGGTTGGCTATCCGCAACATGATTGGGCGAGCTCTGGTGTGCATGCCGTCACTCTCTCAGCTCCCACCAATTGCGGAGCATCATCCACGACTGGTTTGCAGCCAGCCTCTCGAATTCTGCTATATAGCAGCTCTTATCGAGATGCAAATCCGTAGAGGAGACTTTTATCACAAGATATGAGCTCTTCCAAGCATGTGGCTTTGATCCGTGGCAGAAAGAGTGAGCCTGAGTACATTGTTGGCTATTTTGCGTTGTCTGGTTCTTTGTTCACCAATATAAAATATGATGTAGAATATTGGACTATAACTTCAACTGGGTGAATGCCGTATTGACCTGTGAACGTCTCTTAGCGCAATGGAACTGGGGCCAAGGCCACCCAACCGGTACCGTCACGGAAGTCAAGGACCACGGCTCCATCTCGATCCAGTCCGCCAACGGCAACACGATTACCAGAAACGCCGAACCTTCAAACCCTGCCGTCCACCTCGAACAAGACGGAACGGATGTCGTCAAACGGGCCAGCGAGCTCGAGAAGATATTTGATGCCCATCATGCTGTTCAGCGCGAGCAGGAAGAGCAGGCCGCTGCTGCAGAGAAGCAACCCCAGCAACCACAGCAAAATCAAGAATTGCAATCGCATGCTCCGGCTCCGGAAGAACAAGAAGAACCGCAGCAAAATTCTCAGCCGGAGGGTGCTTTGCACAAGCCGTTCCCAACCCCGCGCCAATCGGCGCCAATAACCAGGCCGCCAGATACCGCTCAAGAGAAAGAAGAAGCGAATCTATCCTATGAAGAGCAAAAGCAGCTCGCGGAAGAGCGAGATGCGAATGATAAAATGAACGGCCATGATTCCCCTGATCGCAACACCAAAGAAAACGAAGAACTTCACCCAGCTGCGCAGCCGACTATGGTCTACGAAGATAAAATGGATACCCGCGAAGATAACAAAGCGCCAACCCCGGAGAAACAACCAACCCTAGAGGCGTCAGTTGGAGACAAACGGGAAAGGTCCGAGGAGCCCCCAGTCCAGGCTACGGCATCAGAAGAAGAGCCTTCTGCCACTGAAAAAGAGGAGCCTGCAAAGGAAGTTCCTGCAGCAGTACCAGAGCCGGAACCCAAGAAGCCAAGAGTCGAAGAAGAGGAACCAGCGCCACCTGCAGAGGAACAAGATCAGGATCCGGCAGCACCCGAAGCTCACCCAACTGATGCTAAACCAGAAGCCAACCCACAGGAACCAGTAGCTGAGAAACCAGTCGAGCAAGCTACAACAACACCCAAGAAGAAGACAAAGACAAAGAAAGAGGCCCCGGCTGTGCCGCCTGAGCGTAGAGCCAGCATCGCGTCCCGGACAAGATCGAAAGCTCCTGCAGATGACATCTCCGTCTAGCTATTATATACTCGTGTATTAAAAGTTTCTTTGGTTTAACGAGCTTCCTTTTTTATGATTTATGTTTTTCTTCTACTTGGTTGCTTGGAAGTTTTGATGTGCTTTTTCTTTGGAACTCTGGATACAACTATTCGGTCAATTGACACCGGCGTCTCTTGTGACGGATATTAGGATCTTTTGATGGTCGCGCTCTTTCTGTATAGTAACGAAATGAAATGAAATGATATATGGCCCCCAAAATACTCCCTGGTCCAGCGCATGTGTTGCGGAATGCCCGCTTGGACTCGCCAGCTGCACGGTTCGGGTTCCGAGGCACGTAATTGGACCGGATGCGGATGATGCTATCATACTTCCTCACTTGCAGACTTTCTTTACCTTCAGCATCCGCTCGACAGAAATTCCAAAAGACTCTCTGTATACTACACATTCGAAATATATCAGCCTCGTCGAGTTACAATCGTTCGTCCTATAAAACGATAATATACCGCAGCCATGCATATCCTTGTACCTAAACCACCCGCGGCATTCCCAAATGCCCATCCATCCACTCCCAATCTACCAATCCCCAGCATGCAGCACCGCTGACAGCTAGCTCCCTCCTTCGAGAGGAAAACTTTATAAATAGCTAACAAACGACGACGGCCCTCCGTCTTCTTCCTCCCCGTTTGTGAAAACCTTCGTCGCAGCACTCAAATCCGCCGGCCACACCGTCTCCGTGTGCATCCCCGCCGACCAAAAGTCCTGGATCGGAAAAGCCCACATCATCGGCCACCACCCGCACCCGACGTTCTACCACCCGGACACCGACGAAACGCACGAAACACCCAGCACCGACGGCCGCGAAGAATGGGTCCTGATAAACGGCACCCCGGCGTCATGCACGCAGATTGGCTTGTTCCATTTGTTTAAAGAGCGGGGGCCGATCGACCTCGTTGTTTCCGGGCCGAATTTCGGAAAGAACTCGTCGGCGGTGTATGCGCTTTCCAGCGGAACTTTGGGAGGCAGTTTCGAAGCCGCATTGGTACGATATACATCCTTCACCCTTTCCTACATTTTAATCGATACCGGGTATATTGTGGGTAAGATCATTGAGGCGGTTGTGCTAATATGAAAACTGAACAGAGCGGCGCAAAATCGATCTCTGTCTCTTACGCTTATAAATCCAAAGACAACCCGCAGGAGACCGTCGAAGCAGCGACCAGAATCGCCATTAAAACCATCCACCATCTGTACGATAACTGGCCGGCGGATAAATCCGTAGATCTCTACTCTGTCAACATACCCCTGAACCCGGGCGTCGACCACGCGCGGGTGATCTGCACGCATATCCTGCAGAACACTTGGGGCGGGTGCTATAAAGCCATTCAGACGGAGGAAGACGACGAGGACCCCAGTAAAGTAGAGAAGGCTACGAGAGAGGGAACCTCATCTCCACCGACGGATGAGTCGATAGCGAACAAATTGATGGATAAGTACAAGTTCAAATGGGCGCCGAGATTCGGAGACGTCGAGAAGGCGTCGAAGGAGGAGAGCGCGAGGGGCAGTGACGCTTGGGCTTTACAGCAAGGGTTTGTCAGGTATGTGAATATCGGGTTGCAGCGGTGGTTATGTGCCATCTGGGAAGTTTGCATTTTTGATCTCGTAAGCTAACTAGGTGATGTAGCGTGACCCCTCTTAAAGCGAATTACCTCCACGGGCCGGGAGTTGGCGAGGAGCTTATGTTGTAAAAAAATGCATGTCTGCGCTTTCTTCAGAGATATCTTCGAGTGCGAACATCTACTTAGAACAAGCGAAAGCGTTGCGATTTGTTGGATTTTCCGTTTACATTCCTTGAGACCAGCTAGAGAGCAAAAAAAAGACCGGGGCGATATTATGTAGACTTGCGCTTGCAAATAGACGTCATGCGACCGGATTTCCCATTTTCTCTCCTTTCTTTCTTTTTTTCTAACCAAAGTCTATAAATGAATACATTTCCTTCCCAAGATAGCCTCTGAACACATCCTGTACACATATCCGGATAGATATCAAAATCACACAAAAAGATAAACTATGGAACCACCGTCCAAAGAAGTATCCAGCGTGCAAGGCGAGAAGAAGCCACTTTGCGCATTCGTAGACTACACGGACGACAAGGACTACGTCCAACCTCTCATCGAGTCCGCGCTCAAAAAGCACATCCCGTCTCTAAACCTCATCCACAGCGCCTCCGACTTACCCCCGCCGACAGCGAACATCATAACATGGGCTGCCTACGAATCCCTCGACTTCCCCACCCTGCTAACCCACCCGTCAACTCAACTCTTCAACGCCTATGTCATCCGCAAGGCGCTAATCCGAAAACACTACCTCCTGAACACCATTGAAAACTACACAAAAAAGAACCCAACTTGCCTTCTGAATTCCGCCGCTCCCGTTTCCGTCTCCTTCGAAGTCGACTATGCCGAATTCCTGGACGAGGCGCTCCTCGAAGCGTACGAACTCTCGGAAAGCATGACGGAGAATGAAACAAAGAGCGTCAGCGAACGGCAGTGGTGGATCTTGAAACCGGGTATGAGTGATCGCGGTGTGGGGATCAGATTGTTCAGCAGTATGGAGCAGCTACAGGAGATCTTTGACGCCTTCGAGGAAGACGAAGACGACGAGGATGAAGAGGACGACGAAGACGCCTACGAGGACGAGGATATGGCTAAATCCGACGATGGAGAGGACGATATCACCGGTGGGATCACGAATGCCAATACTACGGAATTAAAGATCAAATCGTTCAAGGATACAGGCGGCATCGTGACGTCGCGGCTCAGACACTTTGTTGCGCAGATGTATATCCCGCCTGTACTGCTCACATCGCGGAAGAAGAATGAAGGAGGGGCAATACCGCTGCCGTGCAAGTTCCATATAAGAACCTACGTTCTCGCGGTGGGCGCACTAAAGGTGTTTGTGTATAAGGAAATGCTGGCGTTGTTCGCGGCGAAAGAGTACATTGCGCCAGAGGATAGTGTGATCGATCCGACAAGTGCGGATTTATCAGCGCATTTGACGAATACGTGTTTACAAACCGGCGATCACGATGGGAGCGTTGTGCCGTTTTGGAGGCTTACCGAGGAGTTTGATGTGGAGAAGGAGAAAGTGGAAGGGTGGTTCGGGCAGGTGTGTGAGATCACTGGGGAGTTATTCAAGGCGGCTGTGGGGAGCGGGAGGATTCACTTCCAGCCGCTGCCGAATGCGTTTGAGATTTTTGGGTTGGACTTTTTGGTAGGGGAAGACGGAGGGGTTCGGGTGCTCGAGGTGAATGCGTTCCCGGATTTCAGACAGACAGGGGAGGAGGAGAAGAGTCTAGTGGGTGGGCTTTTCGAGGAAGTTGTGAGGGTTGGGATCAAGCCATTCTTTGGAGAGAAAGACGTGGAGGAGGAGAGCGGAGAGGGTAGGATGGTAAGGGTATTGGATATGGATGTTGGGCGATTTTAGATGCGGTGGGTAAGAATATAAGACCTATCGATTACGATACGAGTACCAGCCTGGCTGGTTGGCCCAGTGGGTCAGGTCGTATACCATTACAATACAGAGAAGATTAGCATGGCCCCTGCACAAGGATGACCATCTCCTCGCGGAGAGCTCGACTTTTTTTAATATTTTCTTTTATCACCACTATTATTATTATGGCTGTAATTTATTGCTTCCGGGAGCGCAGGTTCGACTGGTTAGATACACGCTGAAAGCCTACGTCAAATTCGTCTTTTTGGCCGAACGGGAGCTGTTTATGGTAATTTCGATTTCGAATTGCTGATTTTCCCTCGAATGTGCATCGGGTGGGTCACGCTGGCTGATCGTGGACTGAGGGCATGGCTGGTTGATTTATGACTCGCACAGGATCACGTATAGCGCCACCAGCATGTGTTGCCGGTGTGGTATCCCGCCACATGTGGCATGCATTCATAAGACAAGTAGGTAAATGCATGCGGCGTTGTTGGGTGATAAACTGTCGACCAATAATGCCTTGATGGCGCTCTCAAGTTCACCTGCGCGTTCGTTTCATATCATATATTGTCTGCTTGGCGCTGCGTATACACATTTCGCCCGCGATCGCTGTTGACGACCGTTGATTACAGAATATATCTTGGCGGCAGTTTCATCGATCAATGGATTTGGCGTAGTTCGGTAAGCTTTAAGGTTGGTCTGAGGAGGCTGTGTGCATTTACTGGTCACCAAGGCATGCAAGGTTCATTTACACACCCCACCCACCGGTACATCGAAGGTGCTGCGCTTAAGACGGACTGCAAGGCGCTTTTCCCTCTGCAATCGTCATTCCACGTTCTCGCCGCAAAATGACACTCTTTATGATCTGCTCTCGTGGAGGATCAATCGATTTGTGTTTTCTTTAATCTCCGCCGCATGACTTGCGGAATCTTGATTGGCCTCCTCAGCCACAGACGCTGGGATTGCTGGAGTCGCCGCACATATCGTGGCCAAGACCTGCGTTACAAGGGTCCCTTTGCCCATTTCAGATAACCAAACAACCAAATTGCAAAAAATATTCAAGTCGATGATCAAAAAGATACGCTGTTCATCTTCAGCTCGCGCCTGCCAAGGCGAGTCTAAATTGGAAACGGATAGCGGCGCATTGTGGTTTTTTTGCAGTTTTACTCGAATGAGATCGCTAGTCCCAGGGCTGAATTTCGAAGTTCGAACGGACCAAGGCCGAATAATCCAGCCAAGAAGGGAAAACTCATGACCCCTCGGTAGCTTCGGTACGTGGGCGGGCCCTCCAGCCAATACGAAGAGCGAGTGGTGGGGCCCTTGATCTGACGTCGCAAATGGAATGGTGTGCATCGGGTCTTGGTCGCGCAACAAACAGGGTTCTATCGCACGGATTATACTTGCAAGCTTGCAAGCTTGCCATTCTGATTAATTCGAGAAAGAGGGGTGAGTGAGCCGCGCCTGGGCGAAGAAGCTGGAGGGATGTTGTTGTATATATAAGAGGGGAAGTCGCTAGGTCATCATCCTGCTAGTCTGTCATCATCAGCATCTTCTTCTTCTGCTTCTCATCTCTCTCTATCTCTTGAAGATAGCCACAGGATCTCGCGTCGACGGTTTCGGGTTATCCAACATCACGCGCAACACATATCACAGCCTTTCGAGTTCACGATACGGGCCGGCTTGCTGTGGTTTCCACTGATTATATATCATAACGTTATAAATAATAATAATAATAATATATATCAGCGTCAGCTTGAGATATAAACATTATGGCGGACCATCAACAACAACCTCCTCCTCAAGGGCCACCACCGACTGGTGACCAGCAACAGCAGTGGGGTCAGCAGCAGCAGTGGGGTCAAGCTCAATGGGGACAACCTCAGCAGCAGTGGGGTCCACCTCAGGGACAATATCAGCAATATCCTCCCCAGGGTCCTCCTCAAGGTCCTCCTCCTCCTCAAGGAGCCCCCCAAGGACCTCCACAAGGCGCACCTCGTATGTAAAATATTCTGAATTTCAAGTAAAAGATATAGATATGGTTTCGGTTCTAACAAAATATCGTTTCTCAGAGGGTGACCAAAACCGCGGATACCAACAGCCACCGCAGCAGCAATGGGGCCAGCCTCAACAGCAGTGGGGTCAACCGCAGCAGCAGTGGGGTCCTCCTCCTCCTCAGGGCTATCCTCAGCAGCAGCAACAGTGGGGTGCGCCTCCCCCTCAAGGGTACCCGCCTCAACAGCAATGGGGTGCTCCTCCACCGCAAGGCTATCAACAACAGCCTGGCGGTTATCAACAGCAGCCGCAGGGCTACCCACCGCAGCAGCAGTGGGGTGGCGCACCACCTCCCACCGGTCCTCCCACCGGTCCTCCTCAAGCAGGCTACCAGCAAGCACCTACCCAACATTCGATGGCTGGCCCATCTGCACCTCTGGGTCCTCTGTCCGTAGGCTTCCTCGCTCACCAAACCGACCCCACCTACAACGCCACCCATGACGTTGAAACCATTAGGAAGGCTTGCAAGGGCTTCAACACTGATGAGAAGGCATTAATCGCCACCTTTGTAAAACTCTCCCCCCTGCAGATAGAATCTTTGAACCAAAAATACATCGCGGATGTCAAGAAGCCCTTGCTATCCTTAATCGAAGACAAGACCCGCGGAAACCTCGAGGACGGCTTGATGGCCCTCTGCAGAGGTCCGCTGAACTTCTTCGTCTGGCTAGTCAACCACGCCACCGATCGCATCGGCACCAAGGAGGAACTTCTCGACCTCGCACTTCTCGGCAGGAGTAATGCGGACATGAACGCAATTAAAACCTCGTTCAAGGCGAAATTCGGCAAGACCATGGAATCCACTGTCAAAGATGACCTCAGCGGTTCCGAAAAGGACATGTACACCATGGTGATGTCCGCGACTCGAACTGAGGATTCTGTCGGTGTGAACCCCATGCATGTCACCGCCGAAGTGAAGGCGCTGTTTAACGCCACGGAAGGAAGAGCCGGTACAGCTGAGAAGGAGGTTTCTAGAATATTCATCAAGAATAACGATGCTACCATCGCCGCTATCGCTACTGAATACGAGAAGACTTACCATATCCCGGTTGAGTCGTTGATTAAGAAGGAATTCAGCGGACATCAAGAAGAATCTCTATTGTACATTGTGAGAGGCGTGAGAGATAAGGCGAAGAGAGACGCAGAATTGATCGAGGGCACCATGAAGGGAATGGGAACCAGAGACGAAGAGTTGGCGTTCAGACTCATCACCGCCCACTGGGTTCCTGGCGCCATCCCAGCGATCAAAGCGGCTTATCAGAAACTGTACGGGAAGGACTTGGTGGCTAGAGTTAGGGACGAGACTAGCGGCGACTTTGAGAGGCTTTTGGTTGCGATTTTGAACAAGTAGGCTGGAAAAGACTTTTGGGAAGTTTGATCAAAAGCTGGGTCTGCTGGAGGCTCTCTGGAATTTTTAATCTTTTCATGCTAGTCTTTTCGTTTCTTTTCATACCTTTCGGTCCGTTTTTTTGGTTTCTTAACGTTTGACGATGAGCACGTGGAATTCAAATAATGAATATATTACGCTTGTATCGATCGATTGGGTTCAGATTTTATCGGTAGTTCCATGAAAACCGAAAATAAAAATATAAAAATATTACTACATATACTTGGGTTCGAATCTATAAATAAGTGGAGCAGTCTATACTATCTCTAAAACTTAAACTTGCGTATCTTGTAGTTCCTATTATTCGATTGTTTCGTGCCTTTACCGGTATTAAAGGCGTTATTGCCATTGTAGGGGAAATCTTGGTTCTTGCCGTAATTGTTCTGGTTCCAACCAGGGACTGTAGGGTTCGGCTGCTGACTGGAATATTCAATTTGCTGGGGGAAGCCTTGATTCTGATTCCAGCCTTGTTGATCGATCTGCTGCGGTTGCTGCTGAGGCTGCTGAGGCTGCTGTGGCTGGCTATTGATAACATTCACTGTAACAGGCGCTGGTGCTTTTCTATTATTACTACTGTTGGTTCTTTGGCAGTGCTCGGCGGAGAATCCGTGAGCTTTGAAGCACCCAGGGCGAGACCGACACCAATGTTACCAAGCGGGGTGTTCACTTCAGCCTTGAACTGGAGCCCGACTCCCAACCAGCCGAAAAGCCCCGCAGCAGCTAGACCTAGAAATCTCTTGTCTAGCTCTCCTCGCTTGCGGAGACGTTGCGCGAGATCAGAATTTGCATCTGCCGCATCTGAAGCATTGACGATGGCCATATCTGGGTGGTCTAAATCTGATGTCGCCGGGCTGGTAATGGTACCGTTGACAACGCCCGCAAGGACCGGAACCAAGCTCTCAACTACAGTCTGCATTTGCAAGTCCTTCGCTTCGTTCTCATAGAGGAGAGTTCTGGCAAGCTCCAGACATTCCTCATGGGGTTTACCCCTAAGATCCTCGATTTGCCCGTTCACTTTACCAGAGACGTCGACTGTAGCCGGGTCGGGCATCTCGGACAGCATGGCCGAAATCACCTGCAAGTCCTCGGCAGCATTGTCCAGCTCGACCTGGGTGACGCCGGTGCTGTTAACTGCTGCATCCCTCGCTTGCTCGATAACACTCTGCGTTGTCTCGACCAGAGTATTGCCATCTTTTTGGTTCTTTATGTCATCCGCAGTAGCTGTCATATCTCCCAATTGAGCTCCTTCGTCGGTTTGCTGCTGGCTGTTGGCGTCCTGGGGCATTTTATCGGCATCTTGGGCTGCTTGTCCGGCGTCCTGGGTGGCCTGGGCGTCGTTTGCGCCTTGTTGTGTATCGTTATTTACCGCTTGGGCATTATCTTGCACCTGGGAAGTATCGCCACCCGGAACGATCTCTTGGCCCTGATCGAGAGGAATCTCCGTTTGTCGTTTGAATAGCTTGGACTGTAACTTTGGTAACCTGCCAGATTCTAGGTGAGATGATAATCCCGAAGGGTCACTCTCTGTACCTCCAAGATTAATGTGTGTAGCCCATGAGCAGCTCACGAGGAGCGCGCTCACGGCCACAGCTAAAAATCGACTTCTTTGTGGCATTTTCCTTATTCTTGAACTCTCTTACTGCCTCAAAAGAAATATTCGAAACTGCTGCTCTTTTACGTCCGTGGTCTGTGTTGGAACGTGTGGTATTTCCTATAAGGCAAGTCTAGTCTGGCGCTACGCTTGACAAGTGTCGTGTATATCCTCAAAATCGTGCACGCCTTGAAACGTGGCATTCACGGGGGCAAGCGAGATTTTATATTCTATAAGGAATACAAATGATTTTTGAGTGAGTTCTATGATTTTGAGGGCTTTGTATAAGCATTTTTATGTTCTTTTCCAGTGCGTGCTTATAATTTAGCTGTGGTCGTGCGTGGGACGTAGTGCGACCAGTTGAGCTAGATATCGTGGATTTAAGATTCGACTTGTCCCTTGTACCTGTTACAGGGGATGGAGGTACGAAATGAAATATTTACCTCGCATGAGCACTTTCGGCGAACTCTGGAATCACCAAAGAGATCGTTCTATTATGGGGTTGTTTGATACCGGTCTAGCTAAGACAGTGGACAAAATGAGACTTAATAACTACTAGTAACTACTGGACAATTGTTATATCAATGAAAATAGCTAGGAAACAAGGTCGAATAGGTTGTTTTCATGGCTGTAAACCAAGTTCAAGATACTTATAATCTACGCTTTTGCGCCCTTTCCCAGGGATACTGGTCCTGTATTAGCGCCATTTCTGGTCTCCTTGAACGTCTTATACATCTTGGCACCCGTGTCGTAGATATCCGCTGCGAGCTTTGCACCCTCGTATATCAAACTTAACGTACTGATAATAGCGAATAGCCATCGTTTATCTTTCCTGTACTTGACAACCGTGCCATCAGGCTGAACTTCCGTCGCATCTAAGGTTTCATTATTTCGTACTTCATCAAGCGCGACGTCTAAGAGCTGTTGCATGGTTTCGCTCAGCATTTGCGATTTCTCAGTAACGTTAGTACCTAAATCTTGAATATCTGAGTATATTTCAACTGGCGGTACGGTCTCCGGGTCTTCTATATCTTCAGTCAAGTCGAGACCTTGGGCTTGCACTTCTGAGCTGATAGTGATGAGTTTGTCCTTCGTAGCTTGGAGCATCAATTCTTGGAATTGTTCGGACCCGTCGCCGAATTCTGCGGCGTCTGTTGAGGCTAAGAGGTCATCTCTTTGTGGGTCCGAAAGGGCTGCTACCGCTTCAACTGTATTCTGATCAACAGCTGGAGGGGGTACTCCACTGTCGTCTGGTGGCAATTGTAAACCGTCCGAGTTTAGTGGTGCGGGACCGAAATCTCCGTGAGGCGAATTCTGATCTTGCCCATTCTGCGATACTGATTGGTCTGGTGGTCCGTTCTGAGGTGCTGATTGGCCTGGCTCGCTCTGAGGTGCTGACTGACCCGGTCCACCCATCGGGCCTTGCCCTAGAGGAGGGACCATATTTCCAGGACCCGGAGATGGCCATACAGTAGGCCCTCCTACCGGTGGCATTGAATTCGGAATGGCGATATTTTGATTTCCCGTATTCGCAGGGATTGGGGAAGAGCCCGGCTTTGCATAGTAGTTTTGAACAGGACTTGCATTCGGGGCCGTTCCGGTACCACCCCCAGGTATAATAACCCTTGGTGGTGCAATGCTGATAGCTTGCTGGCGCCGTCGGATCTCGGCTGCATTGCAACCATATGTGGCTAGCAGCGCATAGACTACGATATTTCGCATCTTGGGTATATTGATTTAGGAATGTTCGGACCGTAGGAAATGAGAAGATAACGTGGTTCTGATTGCTTAGCTCGACGTCCCGCCTCGTGAGATATCTACCGTGCTTGGTGCGCATGTGCGCCCATAGTTTAGATTCGGACTTGGTCAAGTTAATTGGTACATGCGTTCTGAGTCTGAAAGCTTATTTTGAGGGAGAATGTTAATATTAAGATGCTACATAACCAATAGCAAGTCGCTAGTAGTTTGAGCAGAACCCACCGCCCATGCCGGGCCACGAGATCACTAAAGAGAATGTTCGTGCGTCAGCATGAGGGCTTTACGATTTTAGAATCGGATAGTCCCGTCTACTGACTCCTCGATTCGTTTACGGTAGCTTCGTATCGGACTGTAGAGAAATATGAAATTCCATTATAAGCGGCCCGTGAGCCGCTACAAACCGCACCTAGCGCCTATATACATCCCCGTTCTCGACTATCCAAAAAATTCCCTGACAATAAATAAATAAAAAAGAGAGAAAAAGGAAATATATATATATAAGAAAATGCCGTCGGAATAGGACAGGATCTAATCGGAGTTGAGATTTTGTATCGTATCTATAGCAGGAGGAAATTCGGAAGAATGGGGTCGTCAATGTGTGCGTTACGCCGCTGGACAGCAAAAAGCGAAGAAAAAGAGCCGATTGAAGAAAAAGTCGTATGGTACAGTGTCGGATGGAGGGATATGTACAGAGAAAGGGCGCGTGGATTTGAGATTTTCGTCACTTGTAGGAGCGGATATGGATATTTCGTCTAATTAGGTGTGGATTTGGTGTTACGGGATAGTTGCTTCACAGGAACGCTTTTCGAGAAACTGCCCAGACACCGGCCACGCTACCGGTAATTCCAGAGGCAATAAGCATTGGTCGCACGCCCCTGGTACTATTGGAAGGAACAAATAATATTAGTTTCGCTCATGTATATAGTCGTTTTCGTATTACTCTTACCTCTTGAAGAGAGCCCCGCTCAAAGCACCAGCAACAACGCTGTTTGCTGTATCGTGCTTCCCTCGGAAATGTCCAATGGTGCTGTTGATACCATTGTAAACTAACGCTATCACACCAGCACTATTTCCAAGGAAAGGTCCCCTCCTCGTCATTCCGTTAAGAATACTGTTGAGCTTCAGCTTTGGTGGCGCGCCGGCGGGGCTCCGGTTCACACCCTCAACAAAACCCCAAGCGCCACCTATCGATAAGGCGGCTAGGTATGTTGTACCTGTACCGTAGCAAAGATCGTCACTCCACCCTCTCGAGGGCAGTACGGAGTGTGATCCGGGTAAGTCTGAAAGGGCCTCGTCTTCGAGTTTAAGGTATTCCAAGCCTTCATCGAGACCAGCTAGCGGATGTAAGGACGTGGGGTCGAAAGTGGGTGTATTTAAAAACGAAGAAACATCAACAGCAGTGGAAGGGTCGAACGGTGTCGGAACGAATACGTCGTGAGGCTCCACGAGGGGAGTAACCGTAGACTTGGTCTTGCGACCAGTTATCGTATCCCACCAGGACATCGTGATTGTCGTGATGGTATTGAGGCCGACGGTATAGGCAGGAAGAAGAGCGAGAAAACGTAGCAGAGGCCCGTATTCCAACTAACTGCGAACCTGATGCTATGCTATCGGTGACCGTTACTGGGATGTCGGTAGCTTTGTCGATGCCGTGGAGGCGTGAGGGAGGTAGCGCCTTGCTGAGGTGAAGTGGGATGATGTGCGGGAAGAGGTCGGCAGAAATAAAATTTTCGTTTGTTACGTTTTCCCTGCCAAAAAAATTGAGCGGCTCCTCGTCTCGACTTTCGGCCGCCGTCCCACCAAACACCCCACGTTCCACGCTACCCTGTAACAGTAAGTCTATCGGACGCAGAGTCGACTATTTAACGCTTTTGGGCATTGAGAGCTTGGGACAGAATTTTTCAGGGCTAATAGGTCGGCTCCAGTACTTAGGGTGTGCGTATCGGTTTATGGGAGCCATCCGTCGCGTGTATCCATTCTGCCATCTCAACTACCAGGCTTTTCAACCGGAAGTTACCGAAATCGATCTATTTGCTATCCTAAGTGCATATATAAAATAATTATACAGAAGGATACCACAGCAGCAGTTGTCGATTGTGAAAATGGAGTCTTTGGAACTCATAGAATCCATTCTCGCCCAACATCAGGCGCTTTCTAGCATCATCCCCTCAAATGAATTGTTGTCTATTCGAGACAAGCTTATAAAGTTCGACATAAAAAATCCAGTTATTGATCGTATTCAAGTAAGAAATCATCTCACCTGAATTCTTTGCAAAATTTATCATACCCGTTAGTTGATAAGACTGACACACCAATCGAGGCGACCAGACACCTCGCAAGTTGGGTTGAGCCGCTGTTGATAACTGGCTCAAATCCCAAGATCGAGAGCGACCACCGAGTGTGTGCTATAGATGCACTTTCTATTGTATTTGGTCGTCTTGGAGGTATAATTAAAACGGCATCGTCCGAAGTTGAGAAACTGCAGTCGATTGATGAGGGAGAGGGATATAGATGTGTTTCTATATTTCGCGACTATTTCGACCAAGCACCACCACCTCTTCTAAAAAGTCTTAAAGATTGCCTCACTGCCTTCGTAGCTGTGGGTAAGGAAACATGGGGGGCGGAACAGCAACGGAATATTTCGGTTTCCATTGCCCGGGAAGTATTTGGAAGCTACAACCACGGTGCTTTCCGTAAAGGAGACCTATATCTACTGGAATTCCTTATCAAAAAGAGATGGCTTCCCTCAAAGTTGTTATTCGCGAAGGAAGGCGTGCTTCCAGTGGTGAACCTAGAATCCACTCTTCGAAGTATGAGCAATCGGACACTAGCACCAGGGATTGGACGCCTTCTTGGATCGCTCCTTCGTCGTCTTCAAGATGAACTTGCTGAGGAAGTAGAACCAGAAGTGCTAAAGAAGACTTGGCTGGAGTACTTTCAAGAGGATCTCGCAAAGGCCCTGTTCTCGACTGACGAGCAACTTGGCGTGAACACACAACTCTATGTCATTCCCAGTCTATTCCACATCGAAAGAGAAGGCCTCAGCCTATTCATGCAGTATCTCTTTGAGGCGAGTAAGGATTCTAAGGATTCTCACAGCTCTCTGGCCATTATCGGCTGCCTTAGAACGGGAAAGGAATCCGGATGGTTGACCGAGAGTCAAGTCGGTAAGTGCCTTCCCTTAACTAGCTCTAATATATAGCAGGTTGTTTAATTATTAGAACACAGATGAATATGCAAGTTTCTTCGGAGGTTACCACGCCCTCCTAAGAAACTCGCATGGGTTGATACGCTCCCAAGCCCTAAGGCTCATGCTAATATCATCGTCAACTGCTGCGCCCTTATCATCCACATACATCGAAATTCTGAGGGGAAACTTAGACTATTTCTTTGCGGAGTCGGAGCCACAGGTTAGAAACGAAATATATTCGGCGTTCAGAGTCCTCCTTGAGAGACTGGTGGCAAGTTCATATGCTTTAAATAAGCGTCTTCAGTCATTGGAAGGAAGACCAAAGACGCTGGGCACGGATGCGGCCACCGAAAATGAGAACCAATCCATACAATTACAACTTTCAGAGCAGAAGTCTTTCATAATATGGTTTCTCAGAATTTTGTTACCTTCGCAACTGCATCCAAATGCGTCCTACCAAAGGGTAATTCTGGCCTTAAAAGTTTACTCGTTTTGGCTTCCCCAGCTCGATCGAGATACCAGCGGCCCACGGGCTGGTAGTGATCTTACATCTGACGTCAGGAAGTCAAAGAAGAAACAAGTTGACAGAGAGCACATTGTTCTTCCGTTCGACCCAGAGATCGACTATTCTATTCTGCTAAGACTTCTTGTGGAAAGAATCATCGACCCTTACGACGATATAAGGGCATTAGCCGCCGGTTTGATCAAAGAGCTACCACAAAGTACCGCCTTGCCCTGGCCGCATATCTTACAGAGGGCGCAGAAATTAATAGAGCACAGTGGGAGACCAGGACAGGGTAATGGGCTCAGCCGTATCCTGGAAGTACTCCACGATTTGAGCTTGAAGGATCCCAATGTGGCCAGAGAAGTCTGGGAGTCATATGACTCAAGTGCAGCAGACCAAAGTATCGTCGACTTAGCATTCATGCTCTTAGATCGGGAACCGAATTCTCAATGCGAGAATAATCCTAGATCGCAAATCGACAATAGCGTTCTCGGTGCGCTTGCCCTAATATACAAGAGAAATGATGCGACCGGGTTATTTGATAGCCACCAAGAAAACCAAAATACTCTTGACGTGGTATTGCGGCTGACCCGGAAGATATGGTCCCAAGAACGAGAAATTCTTTGCAACGAGAGTCCTGAAGGCCGTGGTCTTGTATCTGGAGAAGACTCGGACGATGAGGAAGAAGATCAGCTTAACAGCCAAGGGTTCCTAAGCCATAGCTGGCGAGTTGTATCAGAAGCAAGGTTCGATTTCTCTACTGCAGTTTCCCGTAATTATTCGTTAACATCTTTCTTATAGCTCCCTCCTTGGTGCTATCGTCAAGTACGCTCCAAGTGCCTATACTGAAACCACCAAAAGGGACGGATTCCTCCGGGACAGCGGGGGTCTTCTGATAGAGCAATTAACATCAATCAGACACAGAGGTTCTCTATCTTCAATATTCCCCGCTCTAACTTCTATCTGTTTCCAATGCTTGATATCAACATCAAAGGATGCCCAGGAGCTCCCAAAAGTATGGATCAACAAACTTTTGAGTGTGGTTTCGAGTTCTGGTAAACTCATCACGCGACGTTCTGCCGGCCTACCAATGGCAATTGGGGCGATCCTTATCAGTGAAATTCAAGCAAAGAGTAAACAGAGTGGGTTCATAAAATATGTCTTCCAGTCCCTTCAGGATACGGTGGATGCGCAATCAAAAGTCACAGATACAGGAAATGATCACCTCGAACTTCCGCAAGTTCATGCGCTCAACTGCATGAGGTTTCTCTTTATGGATTCCCAACTTGCTTTCGAGATCGATGCTTATGTCGCTAGCTCTCTCCTTATGGCATTCGCCTGCTTTAGATCTGACATGTGAGTTGTAAGAGATCCAACGTAGAATATATACGGTGATACTAAAACTAGAACAATCACAGATGGGCCGTGAGAAACTGTGGTATAATGCTATATACCGCTATAGTTAGCCGGATATTCCCAAGAGATGGGTCGAGTCGAAACTTTAACAGCAGGAGATTTTTTCAAAGATACTCTGGTATAGATGCTGTCTTTTTGAAAACCCTCTCCAACGGATTTCAAGACCTCAGCGACGTAAGCACATCAAAATCCTCTTGTAAGTCTAGAAACTAACACCACAAGCAAACTTGTAGCACCGGCTTGTCGAGGCAGTATATCCCGCTTTAGACGTCATATCGAGACTGTCGTTTATGAATGATACAAAATCACAAAGCGAAGCAATTACGCCATCAGAAGAATTCAAAAATATTGTCCTGCGTTACCTTGGTTGTAAGATCTGGAAAATCAGAGAAGCCGCGGCAAAATCTATCCTTGCATTTACCACATCTGAGGCTGAGGCCTTAGCGTTAATGGAAGATTTCCTCTCGTGGAATAACGAAAGCGAACAGCGTGAAAATAATTTAATCCACGGAGGACTTTGCGCGGCTCGTGAGATTTATGAACAGCGCTTGGTTGGTGTAAACGGTAAGCTACCTCCTGATATCATTGTTTTATAATCTACTAATAGCCGTCCAAACTCAATCTAGACGAAATACAAAAGTCTGCTGTAAATTTAATTTTGAAAACTTCAGAATTATATTTAGCAGAAGATGCCAAAGTGTCGCCCGTCAATCAAGCCTTCTTCCTTCAGCTAAGTGGCATAGTCTTCGGGAACGAAGTCGAACTATTACATACCGCAGCAGTGCCATTCTGTAGAAGAACTCTTCTTGAAGCCCAAGGATCCCCTTCAAAAGGCTTCGCGCGTTCCTTACTTCAGAAAGAGATAGCAAGGGTTATGGCTGCAGCTTGTCCAGATATTTCCGTGGGATTCCTCTCATTCAACGACCCAGAATACGGTGTATCTCTGTCAGAAACCCTGTTCAACACTGAGAAACCTGTAGATCTCCATCGTAAGCTAGAGCTTGACACGATAGAGGTTGGAGCAGATACCTCGTTTGCAGTTTTGCACCATATCCTAAACCACCACGATTGGGAGCCGTACAGAGTAGCAGCAGCTAATATTCTTCTACTGTCGTCTCGTCAAGAAAAGCTTGAGTCAGAACCACTCATGTTGATAGCCTCAATGGGTCCCACAGAGCCACTTCGGGAGTCGGCGTTAATATTAGCTGGAAAGAGCTTGGCTTCAATAACGGATGATAAGCTGGTAGAACTAAATGTAGCTTCTATCCAGTCTTGGATTAAAGAATTGTTAAAAAATATTCAAGACGAAATGCCTTATTCGTCACGGATGGCGGCGCTGCGATCTATTGAAGCATATTTTGGCGTATCTAGCAACACCGCCTCGCGAGATACCACGAAGCGCCTCCCACTGCCAGTCTGGATTATTATTCAAAAGCTCCTTAATGACGATGACGATGATATTAGAGCTCTTGCTGCAGAGATTACAGCACGGCTCCTGTCACGGGGCGAAAGAGGTGATTATAAACTGGTCACACCGCTTCAGGCAGAAAAGATGATTTTTGAACAGTACCCTAAAATGGGTACCAGTGATCCTGCTACCCAACAGCTTCTACTAGAAGGCATTTTGGGTCTACAGCTGCAAAATGTGGAAGATATCAAGCAACAGCTGATAACAGCCAACACACCGAATACTCTGCTTTTCAAAATTGAGAAACAGAATTTATACAGAGATGACGTGAGGTGTATGGAATACTATATTGATCTGCTTTCAAATCCATCCATAGTTGTTCCAGAAGGGGAGACTAAGGATCAACTTGTTCGTTATGTGGCAGTGGGAATGGAAACACTCTGGGAGATAGCACATGAACATCAATTAATTCCAAACGACGAAGGTGGTGTGTCTATTGCGATTGGGAAGTTGAGAACTTCGGATGGGATAATGGGCTGGACGACGGCTACAGAAGAGATTTTCATGTTCGGGCTTAGGGTAGCAAATATGTTTAAGGTGCTGAGTAAATGGTATTCTAGCAAGCCTGAATTCGTAGAGGTTAGGCGGATGGTCGCAAGGTTCGTAGAATATGGGGAGAGGGAGGATGTGGCGGTGAATAGTATGTGGCTCGGTAGGTTTAAGGAAGGACTGTGCATGTGCGCTGTATGATTGAAAGATTGGGCGAGTTTAGCATTGGACAAGAGGTAGCAAAGACCTTTTGATTATTCAATAAAGTTCTCAATTTATAACAAAAACTTGATTCTCATCCTCGTCTTTCATTTCTACCAATTCATAATAGTAACGTACATATACCTTCCACAGACTTAGCTCGATTCTTGATCCGCACCTTTTTCTGCAATAATTTGCTTCTTTGAAGCAATTCTTGAAATTTTCTTTCTTTTCCATAGAAATACTTTTTGTTTTTTTCTTTTGCCGTTTGAACCATTGGAGAGGCATCTCATGAAGCCAAGGAAAAGGAGAGAGTCATGAGGAAAGAAAGAAGAGAAACATAAAAACGGTATAACGCCGTAACCCACCAAGAATGGACGGAATAGGTTTTACAAGATAAATAAATAGAGGAACAATATATAGGGTTTTCAGGAATACAAAAGACGTCTACCCAATGCTAAACCGAGCTAACAATAAAATAAAAAGTCTAAACGGAGGGAGCAGAAGAAGACCGTACCGTGCAATGCTGGTTATATTCAGGTAAGACAATAGAAAGTGATAAAGAGGAAAAACAAAAAAATGTAAAAATAAACTGAAGGATATTGTGAACAACAGCCTACTGTAAGAATGACATCATACAGGCTCCGTTAGAGATTAGAGGACATAAAGGCCCGGGGAAATAGGTGCCATTGCAAAGCTTCACTTCTTCCCTAGGTTAGATATCGAGCCACCTATTCCTTCTAGGAATAGACGTTCACTAAGGGAGCTCGGTCCTTGCATCAATAAAGTCTCCTGAAGACTCTCGGGGCCAGTTTCTGCAAACAGAAGACTATTCCTGTTTGCCGATTTTGTATCCGTACGGAGATCCGGTCGTCCGACGACACTCGCGTTCGATAATCCATTGGCTTCAACATTTGCTGCTGCTTCCGCGGCAACCACGGAGGAGTACCTAGGACCAGGGCTCAACGTTATTGGGCCCTTTCGTGGGGAGTTCGATGCATTCGGTAAGGTTGGGGCCGTTGGGGAGTAGCTCTTGACACCCGGAAGAGCTGTGATAGGGTTCGTAGCAAATGAGGATGTGCTGGATCCAGACGCATACTTTGGTAATGATGAAGAGAGGAGAGAAGGAGAATTGTAGCTGTTCCAACCTGGTGATGAGACAGCTTGGGCTTGGTCATGAGCTAAACTCTGTTTTCCAATGTCGGACGGGAAAGATTGGATGATGGTTCCATGCCAGGGCTCTGGCTTAACATTATTTTCTGGTTTTTTCGAACGGGAGCTTGGCGACTTTTTGCCATAACTGCCGTACTTGGGTGTAGAGGACCCGCTTCGGCTACCGCTCTTGTGTTCTCTTTTCGGTTTACTACTTATAGAAGATGGTAGAGTGTTTTTGCTTAGAGCTTCCGTGGTTGCTTCCAGAACTTTTTCAACAGAAGTTGGCGAAAGGACAGATTTCTTTTGAGCTTCAGTTCGGGCTTTCGCCGTCGTTGGTTGGTTAGATTTCTCGGTCGTTGAAGATGATGTAGGACTAGGTCTGCCGCTTACTACCTCTTTTGGAACATCGTCCTTGACTTGCTCCGGAGCAACTATTGGCTCCTCGACTGTTGGCGGGGCTAAGGCGCTTCGAAGAGGGATGGATATCGGAGCGCTTGTCCCATAAGGCGATGATTTATTTAGCATTTCGGCTGATGTTCGCGCAGATGATGCCTTCCGTACAGGTGTAGGTGCAGGCGGCTGAGGCGCAATGGTAATTTTCGGTCTAACTTCGGTTTCAGATAATATATCGCTCTTAGAAGTAACTGACGACGAGGCGGAGCTGTCCTTAACATCTTCGTCTGGTATTTCGTACTTCGTTACACTTCTTCTTCTAAAACCAGACCCGAGAGGGAGACTACCACTTAAAGTGGCCCCACTCTGTCCAACACTGCCAGTTGTAGAGGATGATAACATTTCCAGAGTAGGAGCTGTTACGAGGTCCAAGCCACCAGACGCACGTCTTCCTATTGTAACTGGAGCCGACGGGGTCACCAAAGATCCATGTGAAGATGACGGCCGAGGGGGTGCGGGAGCGTCACGCCATGAACTGCTTGTCCCCCCAAAGCTATTTCGTGGGAAAGACGATGATAAATAAGATCCAGATGTCGAAGAGCCCCTAGAGATACCGGCTTGCTGGTAGGCTTGGATATACGCTAGAGTATCAGCAAATGATGAACCTGCTCTGCCAACTCCAAAGGATGGTGGTAAAGCTAAGCCCGAGCCACTAGGTGGCGGTGGAGGCGGCGGGGCCAATGGGAGACCAAGACTCATTACCGAGTCCTCCAATGAGCCACTCGTAAATTCAGGTTGGGCGGCTGGAGTATTGTAAGGTAGCTCTTCATCGAGGTCAAAGACATCATCTTCGAGGCTGTCGTCTGATATTGTGGATTTCGCGCTGCTGATTGGTGGTGGTTCCACTGCAGGTTTGGTGGAAACCCAATCTGGGTCTTCCGGTCCTCTGTTCGGCTTCGGCACTGCAGGTGCTCCTATACCTTCAATATTTTCGATTGCGTGGTATCCTGTATCCTGGTCCCCTGTCTTTGGTAGCTGTTTACCCGAAGGAACCTTGAACTCAAGAAAGTCTGATTCTGAGTCAGAATCGTAATCATCATCAAGAGCGGCTGCTTCGGCTTTGAGGCGTTCCATCTCTTCCGGTTCAATCGGAATTTCTTCTCCATCCGGCTTTACTCGGAACCAATCACCTTCAACCTCTAGCTGGAACACGACACGCTTATTCTTCTTGGTTTTGTTATCATTCACGCTGCTTCTTCTGCTGTCCTTTCCGCTCCCGCTCGTCCAACTTGAAGTACTCTTCAAACTACTTGGAAGCATCGGGGTAGGCTTCTCATTGGCTTCGAGGGCCTTGAGAGCGGATGCGGATAGCTTCGATGTTGTAAGCGGCTGTGTAGCTGGCGGTTGAAGGTTTGGCGAAGGAACTGTTGGCGAAACAGCCGAAGTCTTCTTCCCTTGTTTGTCATCCTTGCCAGCCTTCTCAGGTGGCGATTTGACAACAATATCAGGTTTGGCATCCGGTTTCGCATCAAGTTTAGGAGATTTCTTAGCTGTCCCTAATTTTGGGGACTTTTGTTCTGTAGCTTCGGGCGTTATAAGGCTCTCGTCAGGCTTGTTGTCAACCATCTTCCTCAACCCGGATGGCCGTGTAGGAGCAGTGCTTCCCGGTGCAGATGTAAGAGGCAGATAACCGGGGATATTGCCAATGACATTCTTGGTGCTAAGGCTGTAATATGTCCGTGGGGAGCCGCTAGCAGCATTATGCCCATTAGCCATAGCCTGTTTTCTACGCTTCCTTCGCATATGATCATCACGTAGGCGCTTCTCGTAAACCAAGAGTTCCATCTCTTTGGCTCTTTGATAGTGGGCAATATCTCGGCGTATCTGGTCTCGCTTTTGAGTCAATAGGTCCTGAAGCTCCTCATCTTCTGAATCACTATCTTCAATATATGGTGCGCCGCTGTTCGAATTATGCGCAGGTGGTGAGGCTTCGCCATTGGGTACGGAAGGAGAAGTTTGTTTTGCAGCTGGCATCTTTGAGGGCGAGTCTTGAACCTGTTCTTTTTCATTCTTAACGGGCTGTGCGGGTGGAGTTATCTCAGTTTTCGCGCCTATATCGTATTGTTGAGGAGATTGTTAGAGCAGAGGTCTATCATGGGTGGAGTTCTGGGCGTGTGTATATATATACCATTCTCAGATTCTAGCTTCTTAGGTTCGGTCTTCTTGGTCCCAGCTGGTGCTGGCGGCTCAGTTGGCGACTTCGCAGCCATGTCTATGACGTTAATATCTAATTTATCCTCGTGATCGGGTGGTGCTGTTGGCGAAGTGAGCTGTAGGGGAACGAAGCCACCGGTGGAAGGAACTCCTTTTAACCCAGTTGGCGGCAATGTTAGATCTGATATATTACTGGAGTTCCGTGGGGGCGGCCGCCCATTGGGGGTATCGCTATCCTGCACCCCGACATCTTTGCTCTGCATCTTGCCAGCACCGTGGTTCCTTTCATCCAGGCAGTTCCCCACAGTCTCGGCAGGCCTACTAGAATTTTTGTCGCTGACTGACTGAGGTGGGATGGCATCAATTGACGCAGGCTGTGAACCAACACCAGCAGTACCAGCAGCCGACTTCCCACCGTTTACAAACACGTTATTGCCTGGTGAGACCGGTGGATGCATCATCGTATCACATGGGCCCTCCGTCGGCCCTCCCAAAAATAAGAACGAACAGTGGGTTGATCAGTCGCGATATCCCCAATTGGACCAGGCGAAAGAGGAAGTTGGTAATGAAAAGTATGGTAGCGAATTAGGACGAGAGAGGTAGGCGAACAGGTGACCAATTCGTCTCGTTATCTGGAATTAAACAGCAGAGAGGGCGATGACGTTGCTCTTGCAGACGGTGGCTGCGTGGATGATACTATTACGGATAATATGACTACCAGTGGTACTGCTAACTGTAGTCAGAGGGAAGGGGGGGGGTGGTCGAGGTTGAGGTCGAGGCGGTGGGAGTGGTTGTGGAAGGGAGGTGTTGTTGCTGCGATGTTGAAGCGAGGAAGAGGTAGCGATTGACGTGGATTGCAGGTCGGGTCTCGACGCCGTCTCTCATTCGGTCCACCAGGCGGGCGCGAAACCGATAACGTCCAAAGAAGGCCTCCACGAAACCCGGCTCTGGGCCCTCAATTGGGGGTATCCCGGGTGGGCAACAGGTTCACGAGCAGATGGCTTCCTTGCTTTCGACTCCCTCGAGCTTCTGAGACGGGGTCCGGACGAGCTGTGCACCGAATTCTCTCCTCTTCGTCGTCGTCCTTGTCAACCTATGTTGGTTGCGGTCGTGCTTGTTGGCGTTCGTTCTCCGTTTCCTTCGTTAGCTCGTTGGCCCCGTTGGCCCGACTCGAACTGTATGTTTCGCCCAGCTCCACGCTATTATTATTCTTTTATTGTATTATTTTTATTTTTAAAACTAGTCCCCTTCTTACGGTAATGAAAACTTCGAGTCCGGGTAGGCCAATCGACGTGTCATCGGAGCAAGCAGGAACGGATTCCCAACTACGTGTACAAAGCTGGAAGCAGGCTGCTGAGAAGGCTCCCTACGAAATGCAGCTACTCTGACTGAGTTCGATGGCCAGCAGCAAACGGCGGTACCACGGGACGTGGCGCTCGGACAAGGTTACGGTGAAACGCCGTTTGATTGGCCGGTTGTCGGAGGCCGGTTGAGTTTGATGCAGGGCCGGACAGTGCGATGAAATGGCAGTCCCGACGAGACTCCTCCGAGAAGACGATTCAGTTCGTGTCGTGTGATGAGAGAGTTGAAGGGGAAAAGGTGGAGAGCGAGGAAGAGTAAGTAACCCCGGCGGGTGGCGGAGAAAGTTAAGTCGATGTTCGAGCTAAAAAAAAAAAAAAATCAATTCGAAAAGCTGGTTTTTTCCCTTCTTTGCTTTTCGGCTTCACAATTCAGTTCGAGGACGCCAGGACGAGCCAGCCCCAGACTAACTGATAGATTGCGATTGGGTCAAACAGGCACTATCAATCGCTTTAACCTCAAGTGCGTACCCAAACGGCGAATGGAAGAACCAGGCCCACACAATTTAGACCTTCCCTCGAAGGACAATCAGGCAAGGTATTTACCATGTCAGTGAGGGGAGAAGCACATCTAGACTGCACAAACACGGGAACGTGAAAGCAATATCAATTCGCCTTCTGCTGGTGGTAGTGGTGGTGCGCACATGTGGTGGAGGCCGTTTGTTACATGGCATACACACACACAAATGTTCGGAACCTGGGCTCAAGAGGGTGGGGTGCCTTCACAACAGAACATTCGCGAACGCCCATTGGACACGAGTGACGAAGGGCTCACCTGGTCCATGTCTGTCAACTGGTCTTTGCGGAGTTGACCTGCCCAGCCCATTGTTAGCCGGCTTGCAGTTACGAAAAGTCGGGGCAAATGACGGCCTTCTATTTTCCTAGGATCCTTTCGAGAGGAAAGAAGGTCAACAGCCCTGTTTGGACCCGTCGGTTGCACAAGCAAGCCCTCTGAGCAGGTCCCTGAAAATGAATCTTTTCCGATTCAGAGCCGGTGAGCTCCTATCCCTCTCCAGGGTCGAGAGCGGGATTCCCCCACGACGTTTGTTGAGGTCTGGATCCCCAGCGCCTGTTATCTAACATTATCTAAAGACCCAACAAGCTCAATTGAGATCCTAAACGCTGGTGGATACAAGTACCCTCCATACACAGAGCAGCGTCTGATATACATTTCAAAAGCAACACAATTAATGCTGGAAGACTGACTTTCCGACTTACCATTGCCACATCACGAGCTCATGCATCCAATGCTGTTCTCCCAACCACGAGCGCCTCACTCTGCAAGAAATCCGGTGCGAACAAACCTTGCATACGAACCAATAACCTTATGCATGAAACGTTGTTCAATGGTACAGGCGAGCCTGTTAAAACTCGTCGATTGGTCCCCTCTAACCCCAAAATGGCCTAACTTCCCTTCTTAGTGGCTAAAGGGCTCGATAGTAACATCCGATCTAAAAATTTGCGTTACCAAATTGCAACCGTTAGTTTTCATGTCCATCCACCAAGGTTCTCGACCCTGGTGGCATTTCGCATGGAGAAAGATGGTACCCCCATACTTTTGCTTACCATAACATACGTAAAATTTGAACCAAAAATATATATCTAGAAGCATCGATAGTTAAATTTATCTCTACCCCACGAGCCATGCGCATTCTGCATACTGTATAATTAACGTACCAAATATGCACGTCATGCAACATTTGGGGGATTAAACGTCAAATTTAAGAAAAGCCATTGCATTGCGGATTCAGAAACGGGCGACGGCCTTAAGATGCGTCTGCTATTGGACAAGCTTTCTGAGGTTAGCCGGCGGTCACATGAGCCTGCACCTCAGACTCCTGAACCGGCAGGAGCCTGGTCAAAATTGGCCAACGGCGGACAGTGCGCATGCACGAACGCAACGTGCGACTGTGTTGTCGCTTAAGATGCTATAGACGAGCCGAATATTGAACACGGCCTGGGAACAATACGATTGTCCATCCGATATGGAATATGATATACGCCCGAAATCACACGATTCTTCGGTATCCCCAAGAACTGTGATAACCATGCCGGTAGTACCCACTCTCTCTGGTGATATTTCTTTTTCCTTCCTCCTTCTTCCTTGCATAGGTGTCCACTTCTCGAAGTTCTCTCGTGTCCAGGGAGTACCTGGACGAGCGGGTAAGTCAGGTCCGCTCTAGTGTCGGAATCATCCGTCAGTGGCCCCTGAATCTATTGGAGATGCATGTATACCATGCTTGAGCGGCTTGGGGATAATGGAATATTCTGCATGCTGTTCGCTCAAATTCTCAATTGGAGAGTTAGTTGTAGGTAATTTGTCGAAGTTTTCAAGTGTCGAAATCGACATATTTTTGAAAATAAGTATATTATAAGTTGAAATGCCGCAGATTGGATGTAGGAGAGATCGTTTATCACAGTCTTTGATATCATGAATATGACGTTATGTAGACTATGGCATTAATAATGCACCATTTCTTGATACAAAATGCCAACGTCTTATCTTCACCTTGCGTTTCTTTGAAATTTCGAAACTTCAAATACGTTTTATCAAGCGAGAATTCGTCCTAGCCGTACATATTTCCATGTTACACCAAATCCAACTTGCTTTTTACATAATAGCCTATCCATATCGATGTGTTACCAGGTAGTCGTTTTCAATACTATTGTACCCAACAGGTACACGATGGCTCGGACTGATGAGCGAGCCGGCCAGCCATTTCCCCCCGGTAATTGCACGAGATGGTCGCCGGCATTGAAATTAAGCGAAGATGGTCGAATTAATTAATTTCATCGATTGATACGCGTCTGCCGTCTCTGAGATACCTCGGGGTACGTTATGTAGGGCATGCAACACCCCGTACATACATTCGATCGACCCCTCATCCCTAATTATAGCCGTCAAGGTGCAGATAAGCGCCGGCGCCCTAGTGTGAGAGAAGAGCTCGGTTAAGATGCCCCGGGAACTAGCGAGCAGATTAGTTTAATGCAATGCTGCATAAAGCAGATCTGATATCAATACAATATGCACGTTCATCGGACGGAATGTCGACGTCGACCTTCCCAAACCGTCCCTCGTATCAAATATTATCGCTATTTACCGTCGGCATTTCGGATATTATTTACCGTGATAACAAGGTTCCAGAGCAGCCGTGGGGAAACGGTATCATGGTACTGGTCACTATCGAACGAGGATTCTTGCTATAACTATACGACCCTGCGGTATGTACTTGTAGCTGAGAGCTTAAGCTTGCGCAACAGTTCTCAACACACTTCTTGAAACAAGAGTCTAGCTGATGCTGGTCCCGTCCTGGGTCAGTGCGAACGTACCTGGGTCTTGCTAATTGATAGATACGAGTTTTGATCCTTTGCTCATCGGTAAATTAACTCGTATTTCGGGCACACCGACAATATTATCCCCAGATGGGCAATATAACGGTAGTTGGGTCTTCGATGCGTTATTGCGCACAATCCTACGATTATATGTACTCACATTCATATTTCTCTAATATACGTATTGTTTCAATGACAATCGATCGCAGCATCCTAGAAGCAAAAGGGTGATCATAGCCTAAATTAATACAATCCCGGATTTCACCTCTGATTACTAACAGACGTCCCTAGTATAAACGAGTCATGTGAAATTTGCTGAAATTTAGAAATTGATGATAATTAGAACGAGAGTATTGCTTATGCCTGCAATTTGACAGCAGATTCGTGAATTGACCTCCAGGGTGCTTTCCATTGAAAGTTCCCGCTCGAATCCACATTTACCGCATATCTTCAAATCTTCCTTAGTTAAATGAAACCATTGGACCTAAATATATATGTGCAGAAATGCTGAATAATGACATTGAAGCTCTTGTGACCTTATGAGCTCTGAATCTCTCACTGCGGGTAATAG
The DNA here is from genome assembly GCA_031310005.1 of Dactylellina haptotyla. Lineage (NCBI taxonomy): Eukaryota > Fungi > Ascomycota > Orbiliomycetes > Orbiliales > Orbiliaceae > Dactylellina > Dactylellina haptotyla. The sequence continues at coordinate 6,844,856 of CM062379.1, read as the reverse complement.
AACCACATGCAGCATCTCGCCGATCTATTTCACCCCACAGAGTTGGTATGAAATGGTCTCCTGTGCTGATACTGATGTATACCCAAGCCTGCCCCGAAATATATCTTCCAATGTATGTACATGTATGTTGATTACAACTGAAATTTACTTCTGTGGCAGGACCCACAACTGAATCCTGTTTCAGGCCGTCCATTTTTTCGTCCCGTCTCCGCCCATTAGATTACTACCGCCCTTTCGGAATCCCCGGCGGCTGGTAGAAGCTTGCACGAAGCAGGCAGGAGAGTGAACTTTTTTTCTCTCTTTCCAAATGCCTGCAGAACCGAGGGAACCGCATTCGAAATATGCAATGCAGAGTTCCTCGGTCTAGTGCCACTGGGGCGGTACCCAGGTTCCTGAATATAAGCTTTTTCTCTATTCCTTTGCTTTGATCGTATCTATGCAAGGATTGCTGATGTTCACAGGAAAATGTACCGAGATTCAAATCACATTTTTGCTCGGGGTGTGTGAGGCGTCATAAGATAATTCTCCTAGTAATATAAAGGCTTGGACTTTAGGGTGTTTTCGTATAATCAAGCGACCCATATGCATGGTCAGTCTGTGCGTTTCGGCCACAGAGAACTGCCCGTTTTTATATCGAAGGTCTCCAAGGTTCTCGACCTAGGTGGAGCAGCACACTCGATTTTCTTTTTTTTTATCACTCTCTATCCCCGTCTTTTCAGCAAATTCTTTTTTCGTCAAGGATCTTCGGCGTTCGCATGACCAGGTCTGATAATTTCGTTCGGCCTGCAATGCAGCTGTCTTTGCTATGCTAGTATGGTATAAGCCCATGGGCTATAACGTTTCATGATACGGTTCGGGGTTCGGCGGGATTAAAACCCAGAAAAAAACGTTCCGTTCGCTTGTACAAACCACGGAATGGGTATATTCATTGTGTTCTCCGTAGACCTAGATTTTTTTGATTTATAAGACAAAAAGAGGGGCGACATGGAAACAAGGAGTGGAGCTCAATATTAATTTAGACACGTCGACCGCATCCTATCGGTACCTAGAAGTACATGAGGATCATGATCACACCCCGGCTATGCGGCGGGACTTCGAGGAGCATGATGACATGTCCCACTCTGGAAGGAAGAATAAAGGAACCCGGGGGCGCTGTATATTACCTGAGATTTAGCCGCGCGCGCGGGGAGCGAACATAAACCCTCGCTGTCGTAAGAGCCTCAATTTCATATCTAAGATGAGATAAATGGACCTAATGAGATCAGAATATGGCCTATTCCCATTTGGGGAGTGCTTTGGACCTCTGTGTTCAGATTGAGACATTGAATGGAATCCAGTCGCGTTCGCAACAGCACGTCACTATCAAATGACGATGGTCAAAGCAAGTGCCGAGGCTTTCGGTGGCACTCGTTCAGCAGTGGCTGATCGAAAAGAGACGCCGAGGTCTTTTGGGGATTGCCCAGACTGAGACTTCAATCTCGAACTTTCTCGCTGCCGGGTTTACCCCCAAATTCGAACGCGAACGGATCCAAAAAAAGACGGAGTGCATTCCCAAAAGACGACTAGGCTGAGGATATTCAGTCGTCCTGCAGCTTGTCAAACTTCAAGCGAGCAAGCCACTAAATCTCAAGAGCATGTTCCCGTCATTGCATTCCTGTCAACCGTTCGTGTGTCCCCGGAATGCGAAAATGCTCGCCTTACTCCAAGGGAAGCATTGGGGGGAGTACAGATAGAACTGCGACGAGTTTTATTGCACTTCTGCATCCCCCAACAGCCTTAGGGTCAGTTTTGCGGGGCAGAGCCAGGGCAGTTTCGGCATGGGGACATGGAGCATGCAGACCATGCCATAGCGCTGGGGGGTTTGAATGGCCTCAGGTGAAGTGTGACGAGAGCTTCGCTTACCATTCAAACAGCAAGAAAGCTGGTGGTTCAAAGCGCTAGTGCTGACGCACACCGAATGTGGTAATCCCAGACACTTTTGAGCTTATGCAGTCAGCAATTGACAAGACAAAAGGGCCCAAAGAAAAGAAAAAAGATTCGTAGGTCCCAGAAGCAGCATTGGAAGTTGCAGTTTATGGAACATGCTTTGATTTTGAGTCCTTTGAAGCTGGCGTGGACATTTACTGTGCATTTGGCGCAGGGCAAATATAATACCCCTTTGCTTTTTGTTTTGGCAAAATGGCTGGGATTTTACAAGATGCTTGTGCGAAATGCGATGAAAAACCACCCCTAAATAAGAAGGGCATCAAGACATCCGTGCATTTGCTTGAGGGAAAGTTTAGAAATTCGACAAAAGCCCGATACAAGATCTACAGAAATAAAACAGTTTACAACGAGATATAAGACCGCGGTCCTGTCTTGATAGTAATATGCAGGTGATATAGCTCGATATGTCACAGATGCGCATCTAGAAACGGAACACAGCAGTACCTAATGAAGGAGGTGCACATGCACCATGCACCATGCTCTTGGGGAACAATATTCAAGAGACAGCCCGCGTTCAACGGCTGGACCCAACATGAGATCAGATCCATGTGCCCTTTTCCAAGCGTTTCGGGACGGAGTTATCCAGCTCGTGTTTCTCACTCCGGTGGTGATTTGTGCTCTTTGTCTAGCGACCTGTATTGTCTCGTACCCCCCGAATGAAACTGCAACAGCGGAACAGTGCGCAGTTATTTTCAGATAAGTTAATTACGCATATGGCGCAATCCAATCTCGAAGGCGTTCCCGCTAAGCTGCAGAAGGGGTGTGGGTTTGGGATGATCGATTATGGGAATTTCCCATTGCAGGTCGCCATGGGCCACCCCCAAGCTCAAGCTAGCTGATAGCTCCCAGTTCCCGGGGACCACCTTGACGCTCCAGTTCTACCGACTGGACATCTTGGTTTCCTGTTCAGCTCGATTGTCGGCTTTTTTGATTTTGAAAAACTACCTTTCGTGCGATAAAAGCAAAAGAAAGAAAATTTGAAGCAAAAGCAATAACCCAATTCCGTTACCTAAACAGCCAAGCGCACCTTAAAGCCGCAGGGCTAGCCCAGGGTAATGGACCGACGAGGGTTCTAATTGCGGGTCTTATCGACCATCCCTCCAGGGCGTATCGCCGTAATTCTATTACTACACATGTGGTAATAGGGCTCTTTTTTGAGGTTGCATGGACCGATAATATATCATATATTCAAGCATTCGCAATTCCTTTGAATCCATTTTTCTTTTGATCAGAAAATATAATTGTTCTTTTTTCTCACCGTAAGAAACTTTATAAACTGCGAGGAACATAAGACCCGTGTTTTCCCAACCAACAACTACCGTGTAGGAATAAGACTGGGTTGTCAACGTGAGCTTTTAGCTCCGGTACACCAGGCTACCACCACGGTACAGCAGCAGGCCACAAACGACCACACCAAAAAAGAAAACATATTTGAATAACCGCAGCAATGTCGATTTTGTTGCTACCTGAAAGTGTGCTGCACCGCATCATATATTTCCTGTGGGAGCCAGAATTCGTAGCAAAAGACGAAGAATTGTCATCCACAGAATTGCAGCCCGCTTACACTGCGCTGTCCACTGATCCACGAGACGCATTCAACCTAATACGAAGCTGCCGTCGATTCCGCGACATCTTCTACCGCGAACGAGATGGGGGCGAGTTCCTACAGGCGTTTAAGACAGAGTTCGAAAGGGTCTTTCGGCGGAGCCGGCGGTTAGACGAGTCAGCGGTCATGCCAGGTAGAATGTCCATAGTCATTGGTGTCCTTGACCAATCGGATGGGAAGAGATCATATAAAAACCTCCCCTCCGGATCGCCGCATCTTCAAGGCTTTCAAGAGATCATTCTCAACAAAGGAGACCCATCAATGCTTGGTGATTCTTGCTTTTCCGGTAACATGTCGACCCAGCTGACTGAAGTGCAAAAAGATTTATTGCGGGACCTGGGACGGAACTGGATTTCGATGTTCATGTCCGGCCACCTATCCCTAGGCGACATCGAAGGGAAGGAACAAGAGGTTCTCAACATCATGGAGAACCTGTCGACATTCATTGTTGGAGTATTATGTTGCCACATGTGGAACGAAACTGGACGCTTCACGATGCTATGTCGAACCCGGCTGAACGACTTCATGCTCCTCCACGGAATAGATGGACTATGGCAAGAGCGACAAGGCTATCCGTTCGTCATATTCGGTGCGACAAAATTGTACGTTTTCCTTCATTCTTTCCTTCGAATTCCTTCCTTCGAATTCATTGATTGGCTAGGTGCGCGGTTTGCTGACATGGGGGGATCGATGCGTATGCAGGTCGATAGCGAAATCCATATATTCGGCCCTGGTAAACTCCGACTATGGCTCGATCAGGGACACAGGTGGACACCCTCTATGGACGGGATTGTGAGTTCAATCATCCGAAGAAAAAGCGAGCATAAGAAGCAAAAATCCCGTCCTACCATGTGATGTGTGTCTTAGCTAATGAAACCTTTGTGGGAAAAATGCAACAGCGGCCTGGATACATAAACTCACCGCGAAGAAAACTCGCTAAATCTGATCTGGTACACACATCTGCACGGGATACTCATTACGCATATCGCATTTCATCGTATTCGCCAAACCAACATCACATGTGTTGCACAACGTCTGCCCCTCAATTTCCCTCGCCATTGCTCTCCTCTCTTGAAAAAGCCCCCGGTTGACACCTAGGGTGGCCCATTGGCTCTCTATTTCTGTTCCTCGTCTCTTCGCTGCAGCCACGAATCTTGCATAATATTTTTGCATATAACGACACCAATATCCTTTTTTGTTTACTACGGTCGACCAACGTTTGGGTCTTTTTCTCCTCTCCTCCTCTTTTTCTTTTTTGTGTTTCTTCAAAGGTACTTTTTCGCAGCGGCTTTTATCTTTTGGTCGAAAGACTGGCTTCGGATTGCCATATTAACCTCATAGAACGGGTTCATTAAAGTTTTGCAATATAAGTCATATACGTCGGCGAAGAATGTTCGTATTGGTTCGTCTGATCGCGTATCATGTACGAGTAGAAATTTGATATCTGTTGGAGAAAAAAGAAATGTATAAGCCGTTTATTTCCTTAATTTCTTTTGCGCTATAATTATGTATGTGGAGTCACTTCTGGGGTTCACCACATTCAAAACCATGGAAAGCAAATCCGAAAAACACCAAAAAGAGCATGGGGGTGTGTTAAGAGTGGAGTTTTGGGGGGTCTGTTCTTAAGAAAATGATATTATACATACTTCCACCTGTTAGAAAGCAGGAAACCCAAGTATTATTGAACTTATCAACAGTCTTGAGATACATCTCCTTGCTGGCCCATTGTAGATCTTCAATGCAGTCGAGACTCGAATGTGCTATAAACTGGTTCATGTGCCGTTGTTCTTCGCGAAACTGCACGGGAGATGGCGGGAAGGTGCGCATTAAATGATTAGTGATCCGGACGTCCCTTCCTTTGCGTTTGGGGGGTCGACATGTTTTGTTGGGTCGAAAAAGGGAAGTGGGAGATTTTTGGCCCGCCTCGTACCTTGGGGATTCCATCTCCACCTTGTTTGAAGGTGCCGAACTCAGCTTCGTAAAGAGGGTTGTCCTTAGTGCCTATGATGACAAAATAGTAGCTGGTCGAGGTGGCCATGGCGCCGGAGCTTGCGAGAAGGATGTGAATATGACGAGACGGCGAGCGCGAGTGGATCGAGATCGGAGATTGAGCAGCTACCTCCTCCTTCCCAGCTGGCGTAATCTGGGCAATAGGTGTCGGTAATAGGTCGTTGTCGTGTCGTGAGGGAGGGAAGGTTGAGTCGGGTCAAACAAAAGTGGTCTGAGCCGAACCAGCATTAAATGTCTTGGCACTCCCGACTCTCCGAAATTGTCGTTCCCGCTGGACGTCACCTCTTTCCGAACCACAACCTCACGCATCCTCTCCACCGACAGCCGCTCTCCGCTCGAACCTCTCCCGTCGCCCCTCCTACGAAACAGGTTACGCCTCCTCACAGATATCACAATGGCGTACGTCTGGGCTCCCCCGCTGCTACCGGTCTCGTTTCAATTGGATTTTAAAGGCTGCAGTGCTGACAACTCCCGATACGCAGTGGTTTCGTCTACCGCAAGAACAATGTCATTGAATGGCAGAGACTCCATCAGAGGCACGACGGCCTCCGAACCTGGACCAAAGTACGATATCCCAGTCGATAGAACAGTCCCCGTGACCTTATCGCGGTTCCGGAAATCCCGTCTAACAATGACTCTTTCGCACGACAATTAGGGCCCTCGATCGAAGATGATGATCTATCCATACTTCGTTATCCTCGGAGCTGGCTTTGCCGGTATGTTGTTATCCCCTGCATGAGATGCAGGATAATCATATTTTTCCCATGTCAAGATGACGGCTTGCAGCAGTTGGCACTTGGGAAGGGCTACGTTTTTTTGCTGACGAGACTCTGGGATTCTCTACAGGTTCTATGTACGGAATGGGAAGGGCGATCTTTGGCAAGAAGACATGGTGGTGATCTCCGAGCCCCGGGTTGAATGAGCTAGTACATATCAATTGAAGCAGTTGTCTATAAAACATTCCGATATAAATCGTTATTGCTTTTTGCGTCTTTTATAGCCTGATGATGGCTTGCACTATACGACGAGCTGCAGATAAGATGCTATTGGTGTAGATAAATAAAAATATGATTCAAGAATATTCTTTTTCCAGACTATGACTTGTCGCTGTTGGATTAGCTCGGCCAGTCCATGTGCGGCGAGTGTCTCGAGCATGATCATATTAACTCAAGATGGGCTCCTGCGCGCGACAGGGTTAGGCGAGACGATATGGATTAAGGTATACGAGTAATGTATAAGTTAGCTTACGAATTGTGGATGCACCGATATACCGATAGGTTCGAGCGTTCCCAGAATCGGGTCACTCGTATGTACGAGACACGTGGGTTTCTAGGGTCGGACTCGCCGGTTATTGCGATAGCGATCCTTTCGCAGGCGGAATATGCATAGGCCGGTTTTGGAAGCTATCTAGAGCTCTCTTAATCGTAAAACTGCTCCATTGGAGTTTTGTCAATCGTATGATATCGTAAAAAAGAAAGAAAATCGTAATTAATATGCATTCTTAGAGTACCTTATGTTCCTGCCTAAGCTTATATATTCTGATAAATCTTGCTAATATTTTCTCGCGACTTAAATTTATCAAGATAACGTAATGGGTAATTTTGCGAAAGTCATGTTGGCGATATGAGATAATAATATGTTTAGTGGACGGCGTATTTGTCAACGAGCGCATGTGCGTTTGTGCGTTTTCTCCGCCGGCCACCCCGACAGGATCAATCAGAAATGGAGACTCCATCTCGGATTGCCCTCAAGAGAGAAAGATATCAGGACTCGGTCTCTACGGTCCCGAATCCGAAAGGAAACCCGTATATGCCTTTTGTCATCTTTACGAAGATATATCAGGTACATACACATATAATGCATATCGATCGATATTTACGGACCGGCCGTCGTTCCCCAGCCCGCAAGTAGCTACGACAGAACCCGCAACGATTAGGCACGGTTTGAGTGCGGCTCCCCGAACAATACGGGCTGGAAGGCGCCTCCCACGTCTACGCCCCCCACCGATTAGAAAGACAGGCCGTATACGTATTTATATATGCACTGTCGAGAGCAAAGCAAGGCGCGGTTGTGTTGACGTTGCAGTTTAGCCGGATCCGATCTGAGGTCATTGGCCGGCTATTCGACGGCGGTCTTGGCCCTCTGCCGGGCAGGCAAACTGACGAAATTGCACCGTTGCTAACGTACGTTAACGTGCTAGTTTGAATTGGCCTCGTATTTCCTCACCCAGGAACTCGCCCCCACATCCTCCCTTTCCACATCATCCTTCGTCTCCCTTCACTTGTGTAGTTCTTCCGCCGTCTGTTGGTTCTTTCCCGTGTCATTGCTTTCACAATGGGTCTTTTCGGAGGGAAAGACGAGTCTTCTTCGTCCTCCGCGATCAGCGGCGACGCTGGTGATGCTGGTATGTCGTGGTCCCGCACTCACACTCACACTTCCACTCCGTACAAAATAGGCGAAGTCCAACGATCAGGAGCAGCAATCGGAGGCTCTGCTGTCGCCTGACATCACACCGATATTACCGTCCATTGGCAAGACTAACATTCACAATTCTCGGTCGTTGTAGACTTCGCGGATTTCGCAGCCAGCACCGTGGAAACACTTGCCAATGCAGCAACGCAGGCTGCCGCTAAGGCTGCTACTACCCTCGCCGGCTCGCTACCCACCGGTCTACCCGTCCGCCCTGGCATTTTTGGCGATGAGCACCCGTGGTACGCCTTCTGGGAGAGAGTCGGGCCTCGTGATTTCATCACCGAGTACTTCATTCTTACGTTCTTGACATTCATGATCGCCTGGCATTTTGTGGGGGTTAATATCAACCGCAAGATCGCAAAGAACTTTGTTCTGAAGCATATCCCCGTTCTACAACGAGAATATGCGCGTGTCGGCTTTCAGAAGACTCTTACCACCACCGAAGAGGCCAAGGATGATGTTGCCGCCGGAAACTTGGTGGGTGATTTGTCCACCTTGATCCGCGAGGAGAGCGGGCAGGAATTTGTCCATTATGATTCTGGAAGAATGAACGTTCTTTCTACTGTTTTCGAGATCAAATTGGCAGGCCGTGGAAATCCGTTCATGTGGATGTTCGAAGTTATTTCTTCTTTCTTCATGGATAGTTTTCCGGCACCAACGGATACGGTCACGGTCACGACCTATACCGCCGACGGATCTGATGCTTCCAAGACCGGTGGACACAACTCTAGATATGACAGTTTCGTTTGGGGTATTGTAAACAAGAAGGTCATGTCCAAGCACAGGGAAGCCCGTTACGATCTCAGCTTGACAAAGACTGTGGACACGACCAAGCTCCCAGCATGGCTTACCGTTATGACTGAGAGCGCTGAAATCACGGAGATGCTCCTAACCAAGGAACTTATCGCTGCTATCGAAGCTTATGGCCCAGAATTCCAATATATTTTAGTGACTGACCAGCCAGTCGATAAGCCAACCACGTAAGTTTGGGTCATTTGTCCCACAGCTTTCGAAAATCAACAGAAACTGATATTGCTACTATAGTACCTCTGAATTTGACAAGGCCAAGAAGCGGCTTGTCCTCCACCTGAACCTCGATTCCAAGAGTAACTCTGGCCCTCTCATGGAATATTTTCTCCGGCTCCCCGACCTCCTTGCCACTAACGCTCATTTCCGACCGGAAGTCCTGAGGAAAGTCCGCTCTATGCGTGAGGAGGAACGACGAAAGCTCGAGAAAGTCGAGGAAGAAAAGAAGGCCGAAGAACGTCAAGCTTCCAAGGATGAGAAGAAGAAACAGGAACGTGACGCTAAATTGCGAGGACTCACTGCTGAAGAGCAGAGGAAGTTCTTGGAAAAAGAGAAGGACAAGGAATTGAAGAAGGCAGCGAAGAAGCAAGTCAAAAGGGTTTAGAGGCAACGCATGCTTGATCTATTGAGGGCAGCATTTAAAGCGAATTAAAATGAAAAAGGAAGCCTTTAAAAAGTTATGCATATATCCCGTGGATGTTTTTGATATTTAAATGATGGTTTGAGAATGGGAGTTTTCGCAGCGGTGGTTTACGTCTATCATTGTGATTCCGAGTTGACGATGGCGGACACTCAAGGCACTAAAAATAATAAAAACCCAAAGCTTTCTCTTCGTGTACCTAAACATCAAAAAGCAATAAATCCAAACTTGTAAATTTGTTATCTGCTTTGTCTCATAATCTCTCGCAGATGGATCTTGGATGTCCAAGGATCCCTGCGTCGTGTGCCATGGCGGGGCTCCGTATGACGCTTAAGCTAAGGCGGGGCACCAAAATTTTCAAGCCCAAATTTCAAACTCCAACCGACGAATAGACGATACCTTCAAAGAGAATCCCGAAAACTTCTACGAGCGTTCCGGTGCATGCCTTTACGAGCCGGTCCCTTAGTTCAAGCGCTTAGTCTTACTCACCGTGCTAGTCAAAGCCGGCGAAACAAAAGTCTAGCAGTTGCCGCAGTAAACGGCGGTCTTCTGAGTCACGCCCTTCGCTATAAAGCGTCCCACGACAACACCTCCTGCGCTCGCCAATCACTTTCAACCTCAACTCCAACATCGACGACGAACCTTCCTTACCTAACTTCGAAATCAAAGGCCATAAGCGCAAATTCGAAGATACAAACCGAACTACTATCCAAACAGCCGCAAAACGCATTGAGCCACAGAAACCTCTCTACAATGGCAGCAACAATGCCCCCATCGATAGGCTCCCTCGAGGACGTCCAAGCCATGCTCTCCGAGCTAGGAATCAGCGAGCCCTTGCCCGCCTTCGAAGCGGCAAGCGTCACCACCAATCCAATTGATATTTTCAGGTCATATATCGCTGAAGAGATGACAAAGATCACCGGCGTCAGCAGGGATCTCGTCTACCCCGCCCTCGAGTGGACGCAGACACCAGATAAGGGAGATTTGATCATGGCCGTCCCTAGGTTGAGGGTCAAGGGCGACGCTAAAGCTCTTGCAGCTGATTGGGCTGCTAAGGTTAGACACAGCACTTGCAGCAGCATAATTATATATATCTGTTTTAAGAGCTAACACCGGTTCTATTAGTTCCCGGAGAACAAGTACATTCTGCCTCCCAGCTCGGCCGGAACATTTGTTCAATTCTTTTTCAATCCTACTCTCCTCGCTCAGATCACCATTCCGAGCATCCTGTCGAAGGGTCTCAAGTATGGCGCCAACCACTCTGGCGCGGGGAAGAAGGCATTGATCGAGTTCTCGTCTGTAAACATCGCTAAGCCATTCCACGCCGGCCATCTCAGATCAACCATCATCGGTGCCTTCCTATCAAACTTGTACGAGTACTGCGACTGGGAGGTTATCAAAATGAATTACCTCGGTGACTGGGGAAAGCAGTTTGGTCTGTTGGCGGTTCAGTATGAAGACACAGGCAGCGAAGAGAAGTTGAACGAGGATCCTATCCAGCATCTCTTTGAGCTCTACGTAGAAGCCAACAGCAAAGCGAAGGCAGAAGAGGAGAGGATTAAGGCTGGTGAAACTCTCGAAGGCGAAAGCATGAACGATAAGGCCAGGGCCTACTTCAAGAAGATGGAAGATGGTGAAGAACAGGCACTGACTCTCTGGAAGAGGTTCAGGGACCTCTCTATCGTCAAGTGCGAGAAAGTCTACGCGAGGCTGAACATCAAGTTCGACATTTACTCGGGAGAATCCCAGGTCGGCGGCGACACCATGGCTAAAGCCTCCCAGATCATGGAGGATAAGGGTATCTCTGAGAACTCGGAGGGAGCTAAGATTGTCGACTTCGTGAAGCATGGGCACAAGAAGCTCGGCAAGGCTATCATCCAGAAGAAGGACGGCACTACTCTCTACCTAACCAGGGATATCGGCGCGGCCATGGAGAGGTACGAAAAATACAAATTCGACAAGATGATCTACGTTGTCTCCAGCCAACAGGATCTACATCTCCAACAACTTTTCACGATTCTCAAACTGATGGGAATGGACTTTGTCGAAAAGTGCATCCATATCAACTTCGGTCTCGTAGCCGGCATGAAGACTAGGTCTGGCGAGGTCGTCTTCTTGGACAGCATTCTCGACGAAGTCGCTGAGGCCATGCACGCTGTTATGAAGAAGAACGAAGATAAATACAAGCAAGTGGAGAATCCCGAAGAAGTCGCCGATACCGTTGGCAAGTCCGCCATCATGATTCAGGACATGTCGGGCAAGAGGATCAACAACTACCCCTTCGACATCACTAGGATGACATCCTTCGAAGGTGATACCGGTCCCTATTTACAATACGCTCACGCCAGGTTATGCTCCATCCTCAGGAAGGCTAACATCCCAATGCCACTCATCCACACCGCCGACCTCACGCTCATCACTGAACCACAAGCTGTCTTGCTGCTCAGGACGCTGGCGCAGTTCCCAGATGTCATCACGAACACATTAAAGACTAATGAGCCAACGACTATCGTTAACTATTTATTCAAGATGACACAACTTCTCAGCTCCAGTTATGAAGTTGTGAAGGTTGTTGGCAGTGAGGAGAATGTCGCTAGGGCTAGGATGGCGCTCTTTGAGAGTGCCAGGACGGTGCTTTCGAATGGTATGAGGCTGTTGGGTTTGACACCTGTGGAGAGGTAAGTAAAATCATTGTTCGTTGTGGATGAGATATTTTTACTTGGTGATGGTATCCTAATTTTCATTTCTATGTAGGATGTAATTCACAAAGCTCAAAAGAGAAAAATTATACTCGGAAGGATGAAGAAGCTTACGATGGCGTTCACAGGTTGACTATGTTTTTTGTTTCTTAGTTGATCTTTTTCAATTTCGTTTTGTTTCCCAGTACGCACATGTAATACCAAAAGTAACCTTATGTGTGCATTTTGCAATGTAGTAGAATAGAAAGAAGCATGCATTCATGGGCCAGGCGCATTGATACTCTCTATGCTAGCCTGTGTCTCTAAAGCGGAGATTCTCAAATATTCCTTTTCCACAATGTAACATCAATCTCTACACAAAATTTCCACCTAAATTTCAGCCGACTGATAACATTAGTCCCAGTCAAGCAAAGATCAATAATCATACGTCGTCACCAGCTGGTGTTGGCGTTTCAGAATCGGCCTTTAACAGCTTCTCCACAACGGAAACCTATCATCAGAATAAACGAGAACACCTGTCAGCGCACAGATTCGCTCCTACCCGGCTATATACGACCCGACTTGGCAGGAGCAGTTTGCAATCCAGGTTCTCCAAGATCAAAAGACCATAATGTAAAGGACTCATGTGCAAGGTTGAATGAAAATTGAGACAGAGATATTAAAATGTCAAAGCTTAGAGCACCTGCTTGTTGAAGCCAAGCCATGCCAGAGCGGGAAGGGAGCTGCATTAAAAAAGACAACAACAACGATTTTTAAAACGCACGTACCTTATCCTCCATCGTTTGGACTTTATCCGTTCTAAAAGGTTATTCACAGCGACGGGTGATTGGTCAGTATCAGCCGTGGTAAACGTAAACTTGCGCAGTATGCATTTGGTGTTTCAAACATAAACAGTTTAAAAGAAAGAAAAAAGTGGAGCCCGAAAAAAAAAAAAAAAAAAAAAACTATATTTCGATGTAAGTCTTGGTGCTGCGCGATGAACTCGAAAAAGTCAAAGCAAAGAAGCACTTGGACGACGTGACGCGGAGTTCGGCATGCGATATCTGCCGATGGGCACGATATCGATAGTACTATAGTACGGCACAGAAGGCGCGGGAGATAGGACTATAACCAGGTTCGCTAGGTGTTACGACATCTGAACCACTCAATTGTAGCACGCATATCCAGCCTTCGGCCTATAGTGGAACTATTTCGTATCAGGTAACGTAGGCATATATGATGCCTGTCCGTGATGCATCGCGGGATACGGGAAGAGCAATACTGGCAAAAGTGAGCTGCAGGCGGGAACGCGGCGAAGACAAATATAGAAAGCCCTTTTTGAATTAAGGCCAGGTTTCCGAAGCCGAGTGAGAGAATTCTGTTTTGTTTTTTCTTTCTGTTATTTACCTTGATCCAATGCGAATATCGGTTTGACTATTGGCGAGAGTGGAAAGCGGATGAAAGGGTCTAGTTAGCAAGGGAGCCTGTTCGGAGAGAATAAAATTTTTCCTCTCAAACTTCTAGAAGGCACAATTGCGCATTGCGTCGCATTGATAGTTCAGGGTTACGGAACGTTCCGATCGTTGAGGTTATGAATGAGGATCGAGATATTTGAGGTAATATCTCATCGATCAGGGGTTTGAAGCTTGTAAGTTCGATCTGGACAGGCTTCCGTTTTGAGGCACGTACAGAGAACCAGGGAATAAAAGGCTGGGCAGCGACCCTAACCAAGATGAGGGAGCTAGGAGGGGATGGGGGGAGCTTACATTCGAACGACTCCCTGGTTGTGCAGTAGGGTATGTGCTTGACCAATGACCTTGGTAACTACGGAAAATAAAAGCTGGTTAGGTTGGAATTGGAAAAGGTGACCATGATCTTTTTGGTGAGTTTGATTGAGGTATCCTTGGATAGGGAGTCAGGCCACTAGCCTACGGATAAAACCCGGTAAAAGTTTTGAGTTTTGCAGCTAGGGAAATCTTGGGACAGATAGATGGTTGACAGATCCTTTGCATATTTGGTAATGGCTAGAGAGAAGTATATGCAGGGTGATAATAGCAAATCAAGGATTGCAAGAGAGAGGGAAGTAGAACCCAGGGAAACAGAAGGGACTGAACCTGGTTCGCCTTTGAGTTGTGAGTTTCACAGGCAGTTGATATTATACGGAGAATTCTCCGAGATGAGAGTAAGGATTATCATTTAACTCAAATAGAATTTGAAGCTTTAATACTGGAGATAAAAACAATTATTTCAATGGGGTAAGATGGGGAAGAGTGGGTTTTCGGCGGAACGCGACGGTGCAGGGTGTGATATCACCTACCTTCGTCCCAGTTACCTTCGAGCGTAGTCCCTGCCGAATGCATGGAGTACTTGACTCCGCTCACCGCGAGCAATTTTTGAACATTGGCGATATGACGGGATACGGACGCGGTTGGAGTTCCAATCTATCAGGTAAAAGAGAACATATAGGTTCAATGTGTTAATGCATCGCCTTTGATTTTCATATTATCCTGAGGTCAGATTGCATGACCTCAATGTAATACAATGGCAAGGGAGTTGTTCCGAGCCCGCATTTGTCTTGATTAATCAATGGTGGAGGGCAGCAGCTTGTCAGATCAGAGATCTGTGTTGGAAGGTTGTGAAGGGGGCAGTGCTTGGTCTGTGCGCTCTCCAGACCGCGGTCCAGTTTCAGGAGCTTGGCAGGAAGAAAGTCCTCCTTCGGCCCCCAAATACAAATGCGGCTTTTTGCGGGGAAGCAAGCTGGGTCGGACGCACTGGTATCAAGCAAAAATCTGCGGTGACATGAGCCGGTGTCGCAAGGTGGGCGACCTGTCTGAATGTAACATTTGGATTCTCGATGTGCGATGATTCTGGGGCCTGTTCTGCCATGGTCGCTGCTTGAGAATGGGGATCTTCCTTGTATCCTTTTGCTCTGCCAATTAGATTTATTCGACTTGTATTGAAGATGTGAGACGTGATAGTATACTTGATATTTTCAAATATTGCAAATTTGGTGGGGGGTGTGAACGTAGAATTTCAGGAATACAGTCCTAATTTCGTTTGTGATCTCAGAAATGGAAGGAAATGGCCGTTTGAGAGACCAAACAGGCTGTTTACGGATAGGGTCAGATTTCGGAACACGCGCTCTGCGAGGTGAGAAAATTTGGACTCGAGGTTGGCAGCCTTGAGGTAAATGGACTCAACTGTGGTTGTCTGGAGCGCACTATAGGTGTGCTAAGGTCTCGTCTCCTGCATCCCGCCCACATTGGCGACTTGGAAGTAGGAACACCAACCCGGTCGTTCCGGAACCATTCCGTATGCGCACCCAACAGAAAGCAAACCTCCACAAATGTTTTGACTTTCAGGATTTTTTCTCAATGGCGGCGCATGTGCTCAGTTTAAGCTCTGTATCCACACGTAGTGGCGTCCTCGAATGGGGTAATTATATCTGAGAACTATAGATCCAGCCCTGGTATCTTTGGTTTAGCTCACAGCATCCACTCATAAGCCGAACTCCGAACCGTGCGCTCGCACAGCCTGTATCGGCAGAGGCATTTGTCTGTATGCGCGAGCGTCTACGATGCGAATGCGAGTTTATGACATGTCAGGTTGCCGGTCGCACATACGAGCTCATCTGCAACTGCGAAGCGCTTCGAGGACCCACCATAACGGTAAGCTGCAAGCTCAAAACGTGTATTAGCATACGAGACCTTAAAAGACGGTACAATATACATATTCCTATTACACGCTATTACACGTTTAATCTATCCCGAGCCCAGAACCATGATGGCAGGAATATTAACTCGGTTCCACTACCGGATCATCAGGAACAGAAAAATAACAAGCTATTATCAATGCTATTTAGATTATTCTTACAAAGACATGACATGACTGTCCGTTCAGGTCTGAGCGCTGCTCACATGAACTGCGAAGTATATGTTTTGAAAATTTCTCCTCACATCCGGAATCGCAAAGTGTAGATCGTCGCAAATAGCCAGCCAATTGCTGCTGTATCGTGACCGGGCTAGCAGAAGTGGCGAACGGTGACGAGACACCTCTAACCTCAGCCGCCCAGGCATTTTTTTGATTTTTACTCTTATTAAATGCGCATTGTTCTAGACGGATTTGAAACAGCAACGACCAGCGAGGATCGATTCATACGCAAGCCAACGCCTCCGCAAAGATCTCAAAACAGATTGTTTCACGAATCCCATCTGCATTTAATCGTAATACGATGCTATCAATACGAGGCCCTTGCTGGTGTTCCTGGATTTTGAGGGGCCGCGAGAGAGTGTTTCGACCCCAATCTAACTGAGGGACTTGGCCCGCATAAATTTGCCAGATGGATAAATTCGCTGCACCTGCAAGGAACTGGGTCCCAGCACCCAAAACTAACCTGCAGAGGGACTTGTCCAAAAGGTCATTGCGCTGGCACAAGCGAACGGCTGTGTTTCATACCTTGTCCGCTAACTCTTTCAACCACCAGCCCAACACACAAAAAAGCGCAGAACACCGCATGGAGGTGAGCCCTGATCAACACCACTATCCTAAGCAGGGAAGATGATGTAGATAGTGGCCTTTTGTTTTTTGCTCAGACCGCAATTTCTTCACATTTACCCGTACAGAGCGACCCCAGCTACACCTGCCAGGTCCCATGTCGGGTATAGCTTTATCGACACGGCATGGCTAGTAGCAGGAGCGGTAGAAACCGCTTTTTGCTTGTAACGCATCCGTCTCTGGGGAAAAACGCAGATGCTCCTTTCAGGGAGGACCTCATGACCGAAAATAGATTATGGTTTAGATTCTTTAGATGGACGAAGGGATATAAGAAGGCCGCGGATATCTCGTTCTAGTCGATCTTTCTCCACTATCACTCGATCATCATCAACAGCTTCCATCTATAAAACCAACGAACAAGCCCCAGTAGCCAGGTTCTACAAACACTCGTTCGCAATATCAAATACCTCATTCGCTCCGATCTTTGTTTTCTAAGGCCAAGTCCTATTCAAAGCTTCGAATACCCAAACAACCTTTTTCAAAAAGATCTTTGATCAATTTAAATATATATCAAAATGCAATTCTCTGTCATCGCCGTCGTCGTTACCTTGGCCGCTGTTGTCAGCGCCACTAACCCAGCCAACGTTTACGGACAATGGTACGCTTAGCCCTTCACTCACCTTCTGTGTTAACGGAACATATTTTCTGTTCTAAATTTGCATCGCTCTTACTAACTCGTAAACAAACAGTGGCGGTATCAACTGGACTGGTGCTAAGTCTTGCGTCTCCACTGCTACCTGCACCTACATCAACGCCTACTACTCTCAGGTAGATATCCCCGCATTCATACAATCATTCCGAGTATGTGCTAATTATTTCATACAGTGCTACCCAAAGCCTTAAATTTCCTATCCGACTTCTTCGATTCGGTCAAGGAAATTCCGTGGTGGAAGAGATCAATAAGTGCTTTTGTTTTTTAGTGGCGACAATTGTTTTAAAAAGTCTTTGAGATTGGAATCCGTTCGAGAGATATCAGGGTTTCAGTATAATGACGTCCTGGAGCAAGGACAGACAGACAGAGAGATAGAGCGAGATGTTGGGAAACCGAAGCCCAGATTATACCCGAGGCGCAAGGAAATCGACATCGCTGTGGTTTTCGGGCAGTTGCTTCAATTTTTGTACATATAGCCTGTTAAAATGATCAAAATCCAAAAAAAAGGGGAGGGTCTCCTTCAATTCTCCGATTATGTTATTTGAGAATTCTCGATGAGTGTGGTCTTATAAGCCATTTCCTTGCCATGATATAATTCTGTTGAATGAGCTTATATGAGTAGATCCCTACATACGTGCACATGCAAAAATCTGTGAAGCTCCGTGTTTGGTTTTTTCGTCCCATCTTTTGCGATGAGTTGCCAAATTTGATATACCCCTGCTTGAAAAGTGGAGTAATGAGATGATAGTATTGAAGATCAATAGGCGTGTTGGAATGGATTGTCGAAATTCAAACAAACGAACGGGCTGTTTGTTCGACTCAACTGTTTATACAAAACGTGTTTTCGGGTGCAAAGTCTATATATATAAATACAAGTAGAATATGAAATTGAGTAAACCCAAAAACTTGCACCTCTGTCCAGCACTAGCTAGCACTACCTTACCGGCAGCTACAGGGCGGTTATGCTTGAACTACTAATATTATGGGAGCTCGACAAGCAGCTGAATGCTAATGATTTTGATGACAAAAGTTGACTTGATGATAGTACTATTCGTACCCAGCATTTATGGTTGTTGAATGAGTGAGAACACCTCCATCATGATATTTATCGCAATCGTCCTAATTACCGTAACATAGTCTCCGTTTATAAATCTAGACATCTTGATAACCGAGTTCATGAACTACCTATATGAGCTATTGTCCTCTTCACGAATTCAAGTCATGGCATATGTATTGAGTAATCCTTTTTAATTTGATGTCCGTCAGCTTATTGAGTTCAATTTCTCGCCGATGCTGGTATTAACTATGGATTGAAGGATAAATTTACCTTATCCTTTCTGTATATTCATAATAGCCCCACTATCGCATCTGAATAATTGTCGGCTTCTTAGAATTGTATTGCAAGTAATGTTCCCCATTTCGTACAGTGCTTATACGGTAGACATCACCAGTCTCGTCTCGAAAACTAAAAACCCACCCCTTTCTATTTCGAATAAATAAGGTGTAGCGATAAAGGGAGGGACGAGGAGAGTGTGACAGCATGTAGCTCGATATGCCTCTTTTATATACTTCTGTAGGAGCTGTATACAGGGTGTCATCGACCTCCCATTTGACATCAGCCCAAGTATGCCTTACGAGATCATTGACGGTGTCGCTCTGAACTCGCATTTCATTTTGGCCCGTTGGGGGAGTTTCGATGTTCGAATTACGAAGATCCGCGATTTTGCAGCCGTACTGGAAATCTTTTCCATCTTTGCTCTTTAGATTTTTCCAGACGATGCCATTGGCGTCTGGCGCGCTCCATAGACCGCTGGTGGGACCAGTTGGCGAGACATACTATTTTTGTGTATTTTAACAGTTTTTAGTGCCATTGATGAATTTCTAGATCATCTTGTGTATCATCTTGTGTCTAAAGAACGAGGAGGAGCTACCATATTTCTTGAGACTGTTGAAAAGCAGCAATTGGAAACCAAAACCCCTAGTCTGTTTGCAACTTCTTAAATACAATAAAGTCGTGCTACGAGGAGGGTCGGGCTTAGTAGGATATATATGGACTAGGTACGTGTGGCTATTAAGAAATATCTTTAGTATTCTGAATGATTTTGTGGCTTTCTCGAGGTAGGGTTATCACTACGCATTTTCAAATACGTTCTTTGTCCTCGATTCTTTCCGGGCTCGTCTGGCATGCGAGGCTCAACGAAATTGAGGAGTTGATGCAACCTGCATATATATGCGAGGCCAGCGAACTTCTTTATGTCATGTAGCCAAGTTATCAGGCATTAAAAAATATCATTGGTTAAATGGATACTCAGACCATCTGCTGAGAATGCCTAAGATGGTAATAGTACAAAATGGAGTTATGCATATATGCACTGTTTGAGAACGATAACACGTCAAACTTGGTCGGAAGATATTGTAATGGATACACATACGTGGCACGGAGTCATAGGCACGACTATGGGATGTAAAGCCAGAACCGTATATATATGCTTCGTAGTACGTGTTTATAGTTAGTGTTTTGCTTATGTAGCGCAATGTGTATCTGCAATAGATGCGAAAAACCCAGATTTATGCAAGGAATAATTAATATACGAACTTCGGCCGCTGAGTAGGACGGAACTCGAGGGATCATCTCTAGAAAATACTGCGCCGAGCTGGAGAGAATTTGTTCACGAGCTACTGACACCGACGGGGAATGGGGGGCGAACGATACGACACCATGGCTTTATGAGTCGAAAGTTGGTACATAAGCGCATTTGCATTGCAATGGCAGATAAATTGGAGTTTTGGATCACGCTGGGTGTATCCTGGGCAATATTAATAGCAACTTTACTTTCATGCTTACTGTAAATTAGCGTATCGGTAGTCTTTAATTTTTCAGGTTGCAGTCGAGCTCTCTCAACTAGACAACTTACATCTAATCTGGAAGATTAGGAAGTCTGCAGGAATAGCCGTTTATTGAATATATCGATGTCAACAAATTTACCAATCTCACGTGCTACGATAAAAGAAAAATCCGTACCAAGAGGCAATGGTATTCATTTTCTTTATATACATACTGACTTAGGTTCCCGGAATTAATTTATGCATTACCAATCGTGCAAACATATAGACCGCTTACCACGACTTCAAGTATACGAGGAGCGAGAAACTCAGTTTCTCCACCCTTTTTAGACGAGCAGGGAGACAAAGATGACAAAGCTTGCGCTCTAAAAGCTAAACAAAGTCAATATTACTTAGCAGTAAGCAGCATCCAGAGAGATATTGTCGAGTTTCCGTCCAGATTGGGTAACATTGTTGCAATTCAAACCGCGGTCCACTCGACGGCGCGGTTTCAGCTTGGCACGTCCTCTCGCTTGTTTTTCTCCCAAATGCGAACCAAATGCGGCTTTGCTGACCGAACTGGGATTGTTCCTTGGAACACCAGAAAGTGCGCTTTGGTCCAGCGAGCATCTTAGGTGCAAGTTGTGACGGACAGGCCTGTACTGACGAGAGTTCGACCTGACGCTTAACTCGTAGTAGCTGTTTTAAAGTCGCGTCACCCCTCATTCGGAGCTCGGCTCTTCGTGGTATCCAGTCGACCGAGAGAAAAGCGTATTCCCCTCTTCCAGCTTGCGAAGCTGCTCACCATCCAACAACCTCATCATCATCTACATTTCAACACATTTCGCAGATATACGGTTCAGGAACCGCAAGCTCCAATTGCAATGCCGCGACAAGTGAAACGCTCCACCAGGGCTGTCATGATGGACTATGTCCCCACTGCGCAATACGCGCGTGAGGACTTCAATGCCAATAATTCCGATTTGTCTGATCTCTGCATAAAGCATATCCAGACTCATGTCAAGTCCGCCGAGGTGTATCAAGCTAAATTGGCGGAACTGTTGAACACCTCGCGGGCAGATGGTGTTCCAGCTCTGACCACCATTGCCATTAATAGCATGATCAATTCGCTGCGCGAAGACCCCTCGCCTTCTAATTTCGAAACGGTGGTCAAGCATGCTCCGGAATCGCTCCTCAACTCGATCATTCAGAGCCCAAAGCTGCATTATACTTCTATGCTAAGGTTCTCGGAGCAGAAGGGGTGGGATAAATTGAAGGATGATAGCAAAAGGGATATTTGGATTCTCCAGGTATGAACAGTTTCCCATCGCTACTAGTTCCTTGGAGTTGCTGCATTGATGATAAATGTCTAACGACTCGAGTCGGGTTCTAGAACGAGTACTTTATTCGCGCGGATGGAACTGATTGGGGTCTGCTGAATCTCGATGATTCGGATATCGTATTCGGCCACTGTTCGAAATTGGTTACCAATGACGCCGGGGAGCCTATTTATCGTGAAATCACCAGGAAAATTGCGCCCAAGGCAGGTGTTCAATACCTTGATCAAAAGCGTCAGAGAACAATCAAAATCCAACCTTCTACCGAAGCATTCAAGAAAACTTTCGACAGACTTATGGGCGGCGCTTTGGAAGGTCTTGATTGGAACAACATACTGGTTGCAGGTGGAATGGCCTTAAGTACCATGCTATGTGTGGATGAGAGCATGGATAAAGAGTACGAGAAAAATGACATTGATATGTACATCTACGGGCTCTCTCCTGACCAAGCCAACGAAAAGATCAAACACATTGCTGAAGTATGGAAACGTAATCTCAAGAGTGGCGAGGAGTATACTTTGATCAAAAACGGCCGAACAATTACTCTTCTCGGAACTTACCCTCATCGGCGAGTACAAATTATCATGAAGAAGATCAAAACTCCTGCTGGCGTTTTACTGAACTTCGATCTTGATCAAGTTGCGATCGGATATACAGGAGAATCCGTTCTATTCCTCCCACGTTGCGCAAGGGCCCTTGAGACTGGCTATGCAATCTTCACGCTCGACATGATCCATGGTCATCACCTGAACGAGCGACGCGAAACACAGGAGAGCCGTCTGCTGAAATACGCACACAAAGGCTTTGGTGTTAGGATTCTCCCAGAGTTTTGTTCAATGGTTGAAATAGATTTCGGCAAACGTCATGTCGTCCGTCCATTCGTAAACCAAGCGGTTGGTGATATGGGCAAACGCACCCGTTATTGGTACGGATCAGAACCAGAGGAACCAACGACGGATGTAGTTTCTGGAGTCGCGGCAGTAAGAAGAATTTTCGCTGCTGGTGAAGATATGGTGTATAGATTTTATTTGGGGAGAACAGAAATTTCTCAGCCAGAAGAGGACGAGGGTGATGAAGACTTCTATAGTGATGATGAGAACAATTATTCTTCCTATTACTTTTTCGATTACACAGATCCAGATACTGGGGAGACGAAGAAGCTGCCGAAAGGAAAGTTTGACGCTCTTGGTAAGCTACTCTGCCGCATTACGGAAGGCAAGTTGGGAAATTGACCTGTAAATTTTTGGCACAGACACTTATCGGTCGGGAGTTGGTGTGCCGCATGGTAAACGTGGCTTGGGATCACTCGAAATGCATGCTCGACACTGCGCATTGTTTCGGTTCGATCACGAAAAGAAAATGCTTGTCGACTACGATAGCCTTGCGGAAACAAGTTATGATACGGAAAGTTATGATATGCTGCCAATGTACAACTGGAACGAAGAGTTTAAGCACAAAAGCTTCCTCCAAACCATTGATCATTACAATGATAATCTATTCCACAAACTCTGCGACGCCATAGGGATGGACCCACAGGTTCAAGAAAGTTCCACTGATATAACAGCTGCCCCAAGATACTTCGGAAATAATTGGAAATCGCATTGTTAGTCTTTCATTTCCGGCTATAATCTAAAAATAGAACAGATGGCTCACCAGATTGCACTTCCTAGTGAAAGGATACCTTACCCGCCGCATCCGAAGAATTATGTACGGAAAGGATATTAACGAACTCGTCGATCGGTTCCAGATCGTTCTTCCGGTATTTGTACCTTTCAAACTGGAAGAATATATCAAAGAAACGTTTGCCCAAGCTCTCGATGATGCGGGAATACCAAGCAACAATCATGAAATCTTGATTCCAGTGCACAAGCCTGGTATGGGAGATGGCTTTATCCCTGATCTTTCTGAGACCGACGAGGAAAATTTGAGATATTGGGTCATTGACTCAACTACGATCTGGGCAGGCCTCGATAGGCGAATCGATGAGTTAGTTTATTTCTACCTGCCTACCTTTAGCTATGTCACGTAGTAAATGTGAGCTAACATTAAGCAGAATATTTGAAGTATTGTGGAATCTCTCCTTAACCAACGACTTGGTTTCAGATTACAGTCTTGGTTACGGTTCTCGTCAAGATGGCGCGAGCGAGTATTACGATCTCGTAGCATCCCTCCTCCTCCGAAGAGTCACAAAACTTTCGATTCAGCAACTCGGCATAGCAAGAGTGGAAAACAAGCCAGGTCCAAGGGATGCTGAGACTGCAGAAGAAGAAGAAGCCAGAACGCCTAGCGAGTTTATAGAAGCCCAAGTACCAGAAGATATCAACCCCTTAACCATTCCAAACGAGCGTGATGAGTACCTATTCACCAAATGGTTGATGGAGCGTCCGGTACATATTTAGTATGTATATTCCTAGAGAGAAATGGTTTGGTGTTTTATAGATTTCTAACAAAGCTCTCTCAGTCGTGGATACCAGTATGAAGCCCACAATAGCTATCGCGAGGATAATAACTCGAAACATCCGCCTGAGATCATGTACTGGCATGAGGGACTCAACTTCGGCAACAGCGAGTGGGAAGAATGGGTAGAAGGTCAACCAGGTTTCGAGCCCATCGCCACATTCCGCAAAATGGGCCGCCCAAAACTTGGTGGGGATGACGATGATGAGAACGGCAGTGACGACGACGATGCCCCAGGCGAGGCGGCTAAAGAGAATCAAGACGCGAATGATGCAGAAGGTGAATCTGCCCCCGCCGCTGAAGAAAGCACTAGTTCCACAGATGGTCCTCGGGGTGTTAAGCGCCCGCGAGAATCATCCGATCTTGCAGATCTACTTGTGCCTAGAGACGATGATGATGCGATGGCTGACGCACCAGGCACGAGCTCCTGATCGGGGCTGACGGAGTTGTTTTTTTAAAAGCACGCAGAAGACACATGGTTATGATGGCGAAAGAACTATTTTCTGGTATTTTTACTTATGTTTTGATACCGCTGCTGGTGGGGCTGCCTGTGCAATATATTCAATATAAGCTCTGGCAGCAAATGTCAAAGGAGAGGAAGGATAGGTTTTTAGATCTATCGGTAGATTGGAGATCGTGGATCCGCTGGGGAAACGGTACTACCGGTAAATAAGAGCTTATTTTGTGGAACTAACTGTATGAGAAGGAGAGTATCTCAAAAAATAAATTCTAGACATGTAGAGTTTATCAGGTGTATATCAAAATAAAATCCAAAAATCAAGAAATTTGCATTGCAAGATCCAACGCCCTCGATCTTAAAATGATAAAAAGTATGCGTGTATAAAAACCAAAAAATAAAAATAACTAAATCCTCGCTCCCACGCAATAAAAAATACGAAACAGACTTCCACATAAAACCAGTATTCTCCTAGTCCCTTGGAATCTCAAACATTTGCGGCTGTAACTCCTCTAGCGTACCTCCACACCCCTTCAATCCTTCGTCGATAGCCCTCCTAGTCTCCTCGTCCACACCCTCTTTCGCTACCGTCATTATATCCACCCCAGCCGGTGTAAACAAACTCTTCTCGAAGAAAGTAAGAACCCACTCTACGCCTTCCAGAACACCGTCTACCTCCTTTACATCTCTCCCACCATAACCGACCACCTGCCACCTCGAAGTCGCGATAAACAACCACCCTTTCCCGCGCCATTTGTAGGACAGATCGGTCGGGGTCTCAGATAACGGATAATCTACACCGTGGATTGATTTGACTGTAGGCTTAGCTCCTTCTTCGGAGGCAGGAGGAGAGTCTCGAGGATTATAGTGGATGATATCGTCAATGTAATTAGACGAAGGGACGGGGGTGTATGTTATCGTGATATTCTTTGCGGACTTCCACATGGGAAGGGTAGATGTCGTTACCCACCATGTTTTGAGGAGGTCTTGTGGTTTTAGCGGCGGGAGGGAAGCAGATGCAGGGGTGAATTTCGTGTCGGGCTGTCGAAAGGTTGCGAAGGAAGGCATTCTGTTTTCGATGCTGAACAGATGTGTTGGACAATGTTGGAATTTCGATACCCCTGGCGGAAGTTATGGAGGGGCTAGAAAACAAACGGGTATAGACTTGAGATTCTGGGAAGGTATATTGATATGCGATTATAGGCCGAAGGCAAAAGGAGCTATTGATTGGATGAGGATGAGGTTGGAGGTTGGAAGGAAAGGAAAAAAGGAATGGACAGAATAGTGGCACGGACTAAGATGTTGACGTCGTTATTTGATGCTCGAAATTCCTTGGCACCGCGGTGAGGGCGCCCGAAAGTACTGGAATAGAGCAGCCGCACGCTGGTCACAAGAAACATGAAATGCACCAGATATGTGTGGAATGTCAATTTCATGCGCGAAAATCTTTCAACCAAGGGAAAACAAGTTGTTGTGCAGAATTTTATCATTAAGCATATTGGGTATAGTGAGTTTCTTCAGGACGATGAGGATGGTTGGCGGCAACGAATTGCCGGTGTTTCTTTTCTCGGTATTCCAGACGGAGTGCCCAGAGAGCAGCACCAATAGCGTTTGTAAAGGCGACAAGGATTGACAGCATTGGGATGAATTGAAGGCCGAGGGCCATGGTTCCGAAGCTACAGTTGTTTATTCGCATTAGAATCTGCGGGCACGTTTCCTAGATTAACTTAGATGCTTACTTAAGATACGACCAATGGTAGTTCTTGATGAACGCCTTTTGCTGCTTCTTGTCCATGCCTTTCAAGCGGAAATACCAATAATGAGCGATAGGCCCGGCTCGGTTTCCTTGGATTGCAAGGTATATAAACGGGCCGACTAGGCATAATCAGCATACAATTCCATTTTCAATAGATCTTCTTTCGCTCCATTTTGAAAACTGACCTATGGGAATGAACGATATTGGCATGAAGAATATAAGCTCGCAGATAACTTTAAACGAAGGTCGAAAGTTTGGTGAGATCTTGTATTCTCCCAGAGCAGACACAGCATCTTGGGCGTCAGGCTTGATTTCCTGGCCTACATCCACCAGTTCTGAATGCTTCTCCAACAGTAGGACTGCGTCAAACATGTTGACCAGCGCTTCCTCCAACAAGAAACCTTCACAAAGGGCGGAGTTCAGGTTGGCGGCCAAAGTCAAGATTGTGATAGCGGCATTGATAAAAGCCACCGGGCCTGAGAGGAAGGACATGATGGCAGCGAGAGGGATGTAGAGAAGCAAGAAGAGCACTACTGTAACGCAGAGACTGAGCACAAGGCACGGGACGACCCTCCCTCTGATGATTCGCCATAGCACCGGGTTGTAGTAAAGATATATTATGCCCTAAAGAGTAAAAACACCAAAAATGCTCAATATTCGATATCTCGACGGACTTGATACACAGAATGATCAGACACATACACGAACGGGATAGAGGACGGCGGGTGTGTGTATGCGCTTTCTGCTGGGGTCGAACTTTCGCGAGTTGAGGGTGCTGGAGCTCTGGTTGCCCTCGAAGTAGGAGTCCGGCAGGAGAGCGTCTTCCTCGGGCCGCTCAGAAGGAGGCGTCTCGACGACGTGAGTGTAGGGGACCGGCTGGGGCATATCGGGGTACCTGCTGGTGCCAGGCATCCTGAGCTGCGAGACCCAGGCTGCTGTCGAATACAGCTTCGCGGTTTTGGAACGGATGGACGGATGATACCGCACGTACGTGGGTTCCTGCTTTCGTTTATCTCCTCAGCTATCAGCTACTTGCAGGCTTGACCACACAAAATTCGCCGCACCGATCTAGCAGGCTAGTCTTGACGTATCTGACGCTTCAGCTGCAGCTGCGAGAGAGCGTCGACGGATCGAGATCAGTCCAACCAGCGACGACAACGGCGGCGCGTGGGGGTGTTGCTAACAGTATGCGTTGCGGTGTGCCGATATCTCCAACCTCAAAACTTTCCAGATTCGATTAATCGATTGCGGTATACTATGTGGAAATGGCCTGATCGAGGCGTCGACGGAGGGCAGACGATGTCCTACTTAAAACCTAATTCCCCGCATTCCGGTGGGCTCGAGGAATGGACCTTCAGGAACCGACCCGAATCCGCATTATAAGATATCAATACCTCAAGACCCTCCTCTCCCGCATGATTCGCCTTTGCGGGCCTGGCCAACTGACGCGTTTTGCCGGTCAGCTGGCATGCGTCCGGAAGCCCACCCAGCTTGGCACAGATAGCGAAGGGCATCCTGCCATTCCTGCATCATCCTGCACAGATCGAGTGCCAGAGGGGTCTTAACAGCCCGTGGCCGGACGCCATCCTTCGATGCATCGGGCAGTTTGTCGCACAGCAGAGGAGCGCTGGGCTGAACCACACCCAGCCCGCCTATCAGTGAAGCCCGCCATGTGCCGGGATCACTATTGGCTCGTCGGCGGTCTGTGGTTCGCTAATCATTGCATAGTTTAGTCCCATGCACCGCTATCAGCGCTAGCCTTGATTTTTCAACCTCGAATCCACACACATGCCACTCCAGGCCATGGTTTGGCGGAGTGCGATTGATCACTAAATGCTAAAAGGGCCCTCGTCTGTTTTCTGGCTGTATTTTATTTTTTAAAAAAGAAACAGAACCCACCCCAAAGATCCCGACATCCGGAGACAACTTAATACCCTTCTCGTCCGAAGGCTCGGACGTGGAATTCGCATATCCTTTCTTTCAACCTACCTGCCATGCCGGATCCTCCAACCGCTACAGCTTACCGCTGACATTTTACTTACAATCCGAGAGCTCGCCGGCCGAAAAGCCAAATCGGGAATTTTCCAACAAACATGGTTTTTTGATCTACTCGACCGATCAAGAAGTTGGTTTGAAGTTCTCCAGGTGAACAGCGTACTGATTTTTCCCCCGTTCACTTTTGTCAATGTTGGCGAACATGTAACTGACATCACCAACCCACAACGTATCGCATTGGCCAGCCTGGGATTACACACAAAACACCTACCCGTTCGGCACTTGGAGCAAATATTTCGGCCTCGGGGCCAAATATAAATCTCTTCGAGATGAATCACATCCGTATGCGATTGCTCGGGGAGGCTATCAACAGAACGTCGTCCAGAAATTCGATCAGACCGTCACGACCTACAACACCAGCATCAATACCAACATCAACCCCACGGCCTGCGGATGATCCGATGTCCAACACAAGCCTCGATGGTGAAAAGTCTAGCGAACCGAGCAGTAGCAAATCTGCAGGAGCGGATACCGATAATGATAACGAATTAGCTAATAAGCCCAACGACGACGACCCGGACGAGACCGACGCCCGCTTGGAAGAATATGCCGAGGAGTTCGAGCAGAATGACGAACCGCCCATGTAGGTCCATCGCAACACAATGCACCTATTCCTGAGTTTCGTTTGTTAACATATACGCAGGAAATGGTGGTTCGCAGCAAAGGGAATTCCATTAGTCGCTGCTACCGTAGGACCCTTAGTAAGAAACCATTGTTCTAATCCTATACAGACGGTAATTTTGCTCACACGAATTTAAGGCGAACCTTACGTCGGTTGCCGCCTTGGTCAGTCCCTGGCGTGCGAATCTCGACATTGATGGCGACCATGCATTTGACGAACGATTTGATAATCCCTTCGCTGATCCAAAATGGTACGAAACCTGCTCTATATTGCTGAGATGATTTCAAAACTGACACCAAATGCGATCGTCTACAGGGCAATTGGCATCAATGCAGCCTCTCTAGTATTTGGCTTTGTTGGAAACTTCTTTCTCATGTGCAACTATTCCAGGCGTATTCGATATGCGGTTGCCATGCCCTTCACGATAATATGCTGGTATATCGCTTTTGGTCTTCTCTCAAGTATTTTGATCGCCTTGCACGTCTATGCACGACCTGTTAGTCCAACCCAAGTTTACACTCAAGCCTTCTGGTTTGGCGTGATATCAGCTGGACTGTACCTATTTGCTGCCACCATACTGTTTGTCAATATCGCAGGATTTCTCAAGCGACACTATCCGGCCCATATCGAGTCTTCAAGGGCAGAAAAGAATTTGATGTTGCAGACCATATTCTTCTTCGCATGGCTGGGTATTGGAGCCTTGATCTTTTGTAAGATTGAGGGATGGAGTTATTCTGATTCTGTTTATTTCTGTAACGTGACTTTGTTGACTGTCGGTTTTGGCGGTAAGTTTGCAAACATCAAATTGTTATTGGTATTATTTTGGAACCTATGCTGACTGGATTCTAGATATCGCTGCTACATCTAATGCTGCAAGAGGATTCGTTTTTCCGTTCTCTGTGATCGGTATCATCATGTTGGGTCTCGTAGTCAACAGTATACACGGCTTTGTCATCGAAATAGGCGAGAAACAAGTCGTCGGGCAGTGAGTAATCATCCATAGTTTCTTTCTCTATATTAAACCATAACTAAAATTTACAAGGCATATCACCCATCGACGCCAGGACGTTGCTAACCGCGCTGTCACCACTTCTTCGGAGCTACACCGTGGAGACCCAACCCTCACCGAATTTGTACAACCGCCGCCGGACGATGACTCCCTGAGTCCTACGACTATCCGCTTCGCTGATACACCAGTAACTCCGCGTTTTGACAGCCCATCTACTAATCGCTTTGGCAGTGTGTCTACCCAGGGTCTGCGACATAATAGTAGTTCGCGTAGTATCTCTTCGACCCATGGTTTGCGACATACCAACAGCATCCGTAGCATACCCAAACAGATTATCGATACGATTACTAGAAAACGGCGGTCTCGCCCCATCCTTCTTCGCGCTTCTCGTGATCGATTTGAAGCCATGCGGAAGATTCAGAGACACACGTTGAAGTTTAAGCAGTGGACGGCGTTGGTGTCATCTTCAGTCGCTTTTCTTACCTTGTGGCTCTTGGGCGCTGTGATTTTTATGATTGCAGAAAGGGACACCCAGCACTTAACCTATTTTCAAGCTCTCTATTTCTGCTACGTGTCGCTTCTTACCATCGGATACGGTGACCTCAGTCCTCGAAGCAATGCTGGGAAAGCATTCTTTCTCCTATGGAGTATCTGGTCCGTTCCTACTATCACTATTCTCATCTCGAGTATGGGTTCCACGGTTATCGAACGCTTCCAAAATGCTACATTACGACTTGCAGAGTTTACGATTTTACCCAAGGAGGGAATCCGTGAGAGTTTACGAGAGATTTATAAGCGATGGAAACAAGAACGAACTGGCAAGAAGCACGACAATGACGAAAAAGGCCGACCGAGGTCGAGTTATGCGGCGAGTGCTATGAGTGGGAGGAGTAATACGAGTTCACCCAATGCAGCCCGACGTTCATCCCTCGGCGGTATCCAAGAACAGGACGAAAGACCGGGATCGCAACGGATACCTATTTTCCAGATCAGCGATGATAGCGATCCCGAACAACAACGGCAGCAGGTCGACGAAACGGACCCACAGCAAGAAGAAAACCTAAAGACTCTACCCGAGGACTATACTTTCCAAGAACTACTCATGGCGTTGGCCGCTGCGATACGAGATGTCGGGCGACAAGTGTGCGTTGATCCAAAACGAGCGTATGATTACGAGGACTGGGTAGAGTTCACGAGGTTGATCCGAGCGTGCGAGCTTGTGAAGCCTCATCGACTGAAAGGTGTAAAACCTGGTGAAGAAATAACGCAGGATAATATTGATAACGAAGAAGGGTTCGTTCTGTGGGATTGGATCGGTAAGTGCTGAATTCTACATTTCTACAACTGCTTCTCCAAAAGCTAACCAAATCGATTGTTTATAGGCGAGGACAGTCCGTTGTTATACGAAGGGCGAGAGCCTGCCTGGGTTCAGGATAGACTGACTCGGGGGCTCGAAAAGCTTGTCCAAGAGCATCATAGTAGCATCTCTATGAGACCCCCGAGGTTTTAAATCCTTCGTATTTCCGTATTTGAGAGATTGCATAGTCTTGGTTAGAGGATTATGTGCTGGCGTTTTTATCAGGAAACCACTATATCCATTTATACCGTTGCTTCACTATTGTACTTTCACGATCTTGGCCGATAAGCTGGACTTTTATATCAGAACGGTTTGCAGCGAGTTTTATCTCTTTCTACTTGTAAGGATTTAGCGTTTGTTTTACATTTTCTTGGCTCTGCGCCGGGTGTTATCCCATGTAAGATAGTTTCTAGTCTTTGGACAGTTCGGATAGCGATGATATGAATAATGTGGTAATGATATTTTTAATTCGGTTTCGCTATGTATGAATATGATGAAATAATACAACTCCTGAACACCTCCGCCGCTGTAATATTGTAATACAGCTACCTGACAAAAGAAAACGCCCCGCTTAGAATCCAAACAAAAGGAATACGCAATCTCTCAAAGTTACTTTTCCCCGATCGTGCATCCTACTTCTTCGTATATGCACCCGATTAGGCAGAAAAAACGACTTTTACATCCCCAAGATTTCCAAATCGTCATCGCTATCATCATCCACTTGCGGAATGGGCGCGAACTTGACAGACTTGGAATCTCTCCTCTCGAAGCTAGAATTCTTCAAGTTGCTCTTATTCGGAGAGCTTGGCCGCTCTAGCAGTACATCTGCCTGTGCTGCAGCAGTATCATCTACCTCCTGCGTAGGCGGAAGACGTTTAACAGGACTCCTACTCCGGCTTCTGGTCTTCCAACCCAATTGAGTCTGTTTCAACCCACCAGTGCTAGTGAGGGCCACATTCCTCTCGAGATGCTTTTTCACGCCCCGTTGCGCCCATCCTACCCCCCCGCTATCCGGTCTACTTCTCTTAATCGCCCTCTCCTCGCCCGCCCCGGGAGGTGGGGAAGGCGAACCCGCATCCCTGGCGGTGATATCTGCTGACTTGCGTTTGGACTTAATTGGGGAGAGCGATACATCCGCCGCAGACTTTGCAGCGTGCGATTTGAATTCTTCGATCGCAGCCGCCCTCGCATCGGCGGCCGAAGTACCCCCTCCTACTGCCGCCAGGGTGTTAACCCCTCTCCCGTCTGCTGTGGAGCGCCTAACGCCCATCAGCGCCACTCCTTTCCCATTCTCATCTTCAAGGTTCGCTTTCAAATAATCCATTCCGGTATTCGCGTTTCCCACGGCTAACAACCCCCTCGTGATCTCTCTCTCCTTCTCTCTTCTCGCTAACATCCTCTTTAATTTTTCTTCTTTCTCCCTCTGCCAGCTCGGATCCCCGGTTATATTGTGATTATCGATCAGCTTTGCCGTTGAGAACTTGGTCACGTAAACGTTGCCACCACCGCCACCAGCTTTGACTGGTAAGTCAGGAATAATCCCTTCCTTGAGAGGCAGCAATCCATCGTCTCGCTCTTGTTTCCCGCCTCTCATGAAGTTTCTTTTCGGTCGCAATCCTTCCCCCTTTCTTGGTGGAGAGTATAATTTACCCATAGTCATAACCTCAGGTCTGCTCGATCGTACTTTTGAAATCGTCTGTTCAACATGGAAATCACAAAACTCGGTGCGCCGTTTATCGACCCAAGTGCCGCATTCCTTCCCGTCCCTTTTGCGCGCTTTGCAAGCTCCCAAGTCGCGTGCCGTTCCGATTTCCAGAAGGGTGTCGTTGTTATCGGAAAGCGTGAGAGAGAACTTGCCGGAATCCTGGTTTCGAGGCTTCATGATGTTGGGGTTCAAGATCGCTAGAACGGTGCCGACGCGGAGACGGTAGTATTTCTGGAAGGCGCTGCCAAAGCAGAAGAGTTCGATTTCCCATTTTAGGTCGGTGATTTGGATTACGATGTATTTCCCCGCGCCTTCGCGAGCGACGTCGCGCGGTTCCGATTTGGAGGCTACGATGCCCATTACCACCCAGTCTCCTGCGACGTCGGGGGGGTCGTAATCTGGCGAGTGCACGGTCTTGAGGAGGCGCGGAAGATGGAAGATTTCTTTTTCGTTGAGGTGGCGGGCGAGTTGGGTGTGGGCGAGTAGGCGACGCGTGAGGTGGAGACTGGAGAAGGAGTCGAAGCCCGCGCCTTGGTCTGTGGCCCCTGCTGCATTTGATTCTGTAGTTGTCGGGGTTGTGACGGAAGTACTAGCTGCGGGGTTACCGATAGAAGTCAAAGCCGTAGATTTGGGTGGCTCTGCTGGCTTGAAAGTTGAGGAAGTTGAGGCCGAGCTGGAGGATTGTGTTCGCTGCGTTTGTAATCGGCCAGTGGGCTGCTGCTGTACACCCGTTGGTCGAGATGAAGCCAACGAGGTAGTTCTAGAGAGTACCATAGCATGGGATTCTTGTTTCGTGACGGTACTCGATGTAACCGTTGTGGATACGGTGCTATCACTGCTTTCCAAGTTCCATCCTTTACTCCGTAGTTTCTCGTTTTCTTTCGCCCTAGTTTCCTTTGCCGTTATGCCCGCCCTCTGTTCCGCTATTCGCTCTGAGAATGATTTTGCCGCTGGGATGGACTTTGAACCGAAAGGATCTGAGGTCTCTTTGGTCACGTTTCGCAGGGCGGAAGATGTGCTCGACGTGCTGGAAGTAAATTGTGGTTTCCGAGGAGGTTCTGCGATAAGATTGGTCATGCCTGGGGCGCGCTTGAGCGAGATGTCTCTAGCTTTCAGACCTTTGTCGATACCTAGGAGAACTCTGGAGGGGGAGGCAGGCGGGTTTGCATCGTCGATTGCCATAGTTTTCTTGCGTGGCGATGGGCTAACGGGGACTTGGACATCTGGAGCGGCTCTTTCAAAACTAGGAGGAGGGGTGGTCCGGCCGCTGGCGATGGTGTCTTGGGCGCTACCAGTGGCCTTTTCTGCTTTCCGCTTCTTTTCTTTCTGGAGCCGTTTCAATTTCAATTTCATTTCAATCGCTTTGAGTTGTAATTGAAGGGCTTCCTCGTCTTCCTCAGATGTTGTTGCGTCACTGTCCTCTTCTTCGATTGGAGGGGCGCCGCGCCGGCCACGGGTCGGAGAGACATTTGTAGCGTTTCGGAGGGGAGAGGAGTGGATCAGATTGATGGGTGTCTTTCGGGGTGTCAGACGGAGGACGTCTTTGGGAGATGCTGGAGGCCATTGTGCGGCCACATCTGTGATATGTTAGTGACCGAATCTAACTGTCCGGGGTAGAAGGGAAGTACCATTATTGTTAGCCATCGTGGCACACTCTCGCAAAAGACAAGGTCGATTGCTCGTCTCTGTCAATCCCAGTATTCAAGTCATTCGCTGTTGAGATGGCGTTGCGATGACTTGGAAACCGCCACCAATCGAGTCAATATTACGGTATGGTCGAGAAGTATTTATTGGAACTGAGGTTCCAAAGTGTACCCCAAAACGGTAGGGCCGGCTGATATTTGAATTCCAATGCCAGGCAATTTCAAACACCACAGAAACCGCACTGTATTCGGTCTCCACTTAGTGATAAGGCGGGCAAATATGACGGGAACCAAGGCACCAGGTATCGATGGTAGGTGATGCGATGGGGGTTTGCGACCAAAGGCTGGTGAAAGGAATCCCCTGGATTGGCACGCGGCCTTCGCGGGCAATGGGGACGGATTGGATTTGGCGGGCGGAGGGCTACTTGACTGCTCTGCTAGCGCTGAGGCGTACGAAACCCTACCGGAGGGGGCAGACGAAGGTTCGAGCGGGGCGACTTCGAGGGGATGGTGACGATGTCGACGGTGGGTTTAGTTAATTTGGAGGGCGAAAATTGAAGCAAGTTGGCGAGACGGAAAACGGTTCCTTCGATTTCACGTCGTTGCGGCTTCTCCTTTCGGGCGACGTTCCCAAACGGGCAAGGTCGCACAACACGCGTGCCACCGTCCGCAACCTCACCCGCAACAACGTCCCCAACGACGAGGGTTCTTCAGACAGCGTCCGAGGGCCTTACGACCGGACAATGGCCTCCCCGAGGGTCTTCATCCTGCCCGCTGGCGAGGGCTCCGATGGCAGCGCCGTATCGCACACTATCCTCAGCCTGAAGCACCCGAACACGGGCGTACCGACCCGGTACCTACTCCACCACCCGCCCAAGAGCGAGGGCACCTCGACCCCGTTCCTCTACGAAATCCTCAAGATCGCGAATCAGATATCCGAACCGAGGTCATGGCTTATGACACCGGATTTGCCCCCTCTGAAACTGCCCAAAGAATTGGAGAAAGAGCGCTCAGACGAAGGGGGGGACGAGGATAGCAAAGAAAAGGCTGACGAGGAGAAGGAAGAACCGCAAGACCCGCCAGACCGGAAGGGCGATAAATCTTCGCTCGTCATCAAAGACGCCCATCTCTTTCTCACAACACCGATCGACCCAATCTACCTCCTCCTTTCCTACTTAACATCCGACAAAACATCACGGAATTTCCTCTCGTTCGATGACCTCTTGGAAAGCCACCCTGAATTCTCAACATGGACCAAAATCTTCAAGCTCCACCCCCCGGCCGAAAAGCTTCTGCAATCCCGATTGTTACCGATATGCGACACAGTGGAAGCCGGTGATGAAGTCATGTACCGCGTCAGCAACAAGAAAGTCATCGATCTCTTAGTCTCTCGTGTGGAATCCGTCGCCAAGGTCCTACCCCCAAGCTTAACAAACCTCATAACCCGTAAACTGTCGAAACCTCTCTCCCTCCAAGCATCTACAGCCTGGAAACGTCAGGCGCAGCCTGAGGCGGATAAAACAGGAGGTATCATAAACGATGCGGAACTCGAAGACGATAATAAAGACGTTGAATCACAAGAAGTCGAATCCCAGCTACGCCGTGAGGCGTCACGATTAAACATAAACGAGGAAGAATCAGG
This sequence comes from Dactylellina haptotyla, assembly GCA_031310005.1. Taxonomy (NCBI): domain Eukaryota; kingdom Fungi; phylum Ascomycota; class Orbiliomycetes; order Orbiliales; family Orbiliaceae; genus Dactylellina; species Dactylellina haptotyla. Next base: position 6,808,588 of record CM062379.1, on the reverse strand, counting down.
CACCAATACCCCTGCAGAAGGCGATACTGTTACTACGAAAGTCGTGGAGGAATCGCTACTACCTCCGCCCGAAATATTGTACATCTCTCAACTTGCCCACGCAGTACAAATTATGAAAAATTACCTTCCCATTCCGTTATACACGTCTCTAGTCACAGAAATCCACAAAATCCACCCCTTAGAACCGCTAGAGGCCTACCAAGAAGAGCTTAAATCCCTTCGTGCCGCCGCAAACACTGCCATGGACTTCTCGATATCGCATACCAAGCGAACAATTGAAGATTTGGAGGGCGGTGTAAGCAAGGAAGATACCGATAGGGAGAAGAAGCGCAAGAAGAAAGAAGCTGACGCGAAGAAAAGCCATGCGGTCAAAAAGTTAGAAAAGGCGGATACAAGCGGCATGAAGAAGATGACCGCATTTTTCAAGAAGAAAGATTGAACTTTCGAACATTTTTATGTATTATTTATAAAGGCAGACTTAACGCATGAGGGTATCTTGGGTGATCTATAAGAGAGTCTATGTACCCACGCACGATACTTACGATTACCTTAATGAATACGAATCTTAGAGTATCATCGAGACCAGGGTATCATTATCCAGAATTGACTTCATATCATAACCAACACAAACAAAAACTAGTCGTTAGACGTATTGTCCACCTCCTAATTATCCCTTTGTCTAAATAAAACCCTCCGATAGTACCTTGCTTCTTCGATACTCTCCAAGATGTCCTGTTTGGCTTCGTGTGTATACTTCTTCGGGGGAAGGTCAATCAGAAAATCGTTATTACACCACCGCTTCGCAAACTCCTTGATGCTACTAACGTCCCCAATCCTATAGTGCAGATATTTCACCACCTCTGGCATCTCCAGCGACAGGAATACTTTGTCAAAATGTATGCTATTTCCACACATGATTGCAGTTTGCGGTAGCGGCACGTATTGCTTGATATATTCTAAAAGTGCCGTCGATGCGTCTTCCACTGTGACGTCAGTTTCGAGGACCCGGGCGGTTAGGCCATTTCGACCGTGAGTGTCGATGCACCACTGATCCATGCCGTCAAGAAGAGACTTTGGGCGAGAAATCACGGTCTCAAAACCGGTGGTGTCGAGGAGCTTCAACTGGGCGTCAGTGATAAAGCAGGCGACCTGGAGCAGTTTATCGTGAGGAGGGTTCAAGCCCGTCATCTAGAAAATATATTAATTAATATTTCGACATTTTATACCTGATAAAGTATGTAATTGCAAGTGCACATACCTCACAATCGATCCACACGAGGGGATGGTCAGATTTCAACGAGCCCTTAGGCGTCGCCTCCAACTCGAGGGGCTCTGGTTGCTGAACCGCAACCTGGACACCCGCGATGGTCGCCTGGACGTCCTCTGGAGGGATTGAAGTATCCTCGGCACTCATTCTTGCGACCGAGGTGGATATACACCGTATTGGGAACTGACCAAGTGGCGATATCAGCCTGGGCTTCGCTATCGTTGGCGCACTCCGCACTGTGCAACTCCGCCGGGTCGCTTGTAATGCAACAGCTCGCAACATCCTTTCGTCTCCATCGAAGTCTGGACGTCGGCGTTTTTCTGCGTTGTCTCGCTTCCAACAATGGCAGGTTGATTTTTGTGTGCAGGCGAAGAATTTGACCACCCAAGAAAACCCACACTATAAATTTCTACCACCACCCAACCTCCGTTCCTCTTTCCTTCCGATGTAATGTCACCACCACTACCTCTCTTCAGCGCCGCGGTATCCAGCCGTGGAACCGCTCTCTTCGCGTCTTCGTTATCCGCCGCGGTACGATCGAGACCGACTGCGGGTCTGAACCTGTCGATATGCGGTGACTGTCTGCGGTCCCTCGGGCAGACGACCTTTGTCAGAGGGAAGAAGAAGCTTCCTAAGGCTATTGGTATTAAAGTCAGGTTATTGAAGGATATTCCTAAATATGGACCTAAAGGTATATTCCCATATGTTTACCTCAACCAAGTTGCCCCAATTCACTTCAATTGATCTCGTTCGTTGGCTAACATACTCGTTCCACACAGGCGCGATATTGATGGTCGCACCTGGTCGTATGCGCACCATCTGGTACCAACGCGGCGAAGCTGAATATCTAACCCGAGAACTCGAGAAGAGTATTGGAAAATACACGCTGGTCGAGCGAGATCCGGGATTCATGCCATTCGTGCCAGAGGAGAAGGTTCAGGCGAAGCAGCTGGACGGATGGGGCGAATACCACCTCCAAGGCGAGGTTGAACAGACTGTTCTACCGGTATGTGCTATTCTCACTGCTTATCTGATCCCTTTTAGTATTCTATCATTCTAGGAGGACTTGTTATTATGATGAAGATTTTGATTAATACGCTTATCCGAATCTGGACTGTGTGGATTGCTTCAAAATTTTATAATTTTATAACTCCAATTGTTCCTACTGATATTACAGTCCTCCTATTTATTCCCCTCGTTCTGCCGAATTTCTATGCGGAAGCAAAAGAAACTAACGAAAGATGAAACAATACAGGCTGCTGAGAACCTCGCAATTCTGAGTTCGGTCCTCCCACCATCTATCCGCTTCTACAGGGCGACAATCACACCTACTTCGGACGCCCTTCACGGTTCGGTGACAACAGCGGACGTGGCGAGCGCTATCAAGATGATTGCTAGTGCCTCGCAGCATCCCGACGGTAACAGGGTTGTCGTCATAGCTGAGAACGTTGGGTTCACACATGACGGCGGTTCAAACGGGCGTGTGAAGGAGCTTGGCGAGTACGAAGTAGTCATCAGCTATAAAGGTGAAGAGGAAACAGTTAAGAGGAGTATAGCTATCATGCGCGAAGAGGACAATGTTGTGGAGAGCGTTAGCACGAGCGATGTCCCGCCGGTTGTCCAACAGGAGATGCCTGCACAAACCGGTAGTATATTTGGCGGCAGCAGAAAGGAAGAAGTATTTGGAGGGGCAGGTGTAACCAGAAGCAACATGTTCCAACGAGGGGGACAGAAGCTGTAATTGTAGATATCTGTACAAAACTTGTATATACTAAGAAACTTGGTGCCTTCACGGCATCTAGCTTGCGAGACAAGGTATCTTCTATTGAAATATACCCCTCAGGGAGAATTACCGAGATGAGATCGCAAGGTAGCAACTTGTAAACGCACATCTATATTATATATTCCTTCCGAGTATTTGAGATTTTTGTACTCGGCAACAAAGGTCTGGTTACGAGAGTGCCGAGTATCTTTATGAATTTAGTTATAATAATTATTATAATACCATATTCCGCCTTTACGTTCCTACACCTTGTGCATTTATACTGGTTCACTACTAGCGCTGTCGCTATCACCCTCATAATCGCTGTTGTTATCGGTGTAACTATCAGAATCGTATCGGCAGTGATAATCAGGCCCTTCATCCCCGTTTCTCACAATCGTTACCTTGGGGTCATCTAGATACCTCTCGTCCGCAATTGCATCTACAAAAGCCTCCACGCCATTAGAACCTTCAACGGTTATTTTGTCTAACTTGAGTTTCCGATTGCGCTTCCGAAACGCGCGTACCAACCCGGCTGGGTCATCGATCAGTCCCGAGTAGTCTTGGTTCCGCAAATTAAGGACAGTAAGGTTTTTTGTGTATCTCGCGAGCTCAATGAAATCCCGGTCTCGCAGAGAACATTCCCAAAGGTTCAAATCTTCAACGGTTGATTTACCCTCAATGTCTTCGGGAGCAATTTCAAACTCCCTGCCGTCATGAGCACAACTTCCGCAGCGGTCTATCCATAAACGCTTTAATTTAGGCAAGTACAGTAAGTCTATGAGAAACCCAGCGTTCCAGATGTTGACTGAATACCAGTTGTCGTTTTCATCTATGTCGTTGTTTCCGTGGATTAAGGTTTTGAGATTCGCAAGGCCAGGTAAATAATCTCCTGGTTCGCCCATATTCATATGGAACCACAGAGCAAGATATTCGGATGGGTGAAATATCCCATCCTCATCATCGTGGCTGCTGTCGCTATCGCTGTATTCGCTGTCTTCATCTCCCGTTGTAACATCATTGAAATCTCCCGAGACACCAATGTCTGAACCACCGTGGTCTGCGTGCCGTAAGAAGTAACTGAGGACTTTGGATCGGTGTGGAAGCCTATCGTCCGCCTCGAGGCTGTGACGCTCCCAAAAGTTTGTTTCGAAATCTCCCAGTTTCAAGTATTCGAGATTCTTGGCGAAGCAAAGTATAAACGGAACTAAGGCTTCAGCATCTATACCGAGTACTATCGTTTTGAACGTATCTAGGGTAAGTCTTGATGCGGGCGACTCAGACGAATCGCTGAGCTGCCTGAACCGCCGTATTTCTCGTTTGGACCATATCCAACGGCGCACAGATATGCTATGGGATTCGCTGGAAGGCGTATTGACGCCCCATTTGACGCGAAGCTCCTTTAATTGGTCACACGCTTCTGGTTTAAACAGAAGATATCGGGCGAATTTCCATGCGTGTTGGTTCAGATGCAATTTCAGCGTAAGAGAGGTAAGCGGGATCTGTTGGGCGGTTTCGTTAAAGCTTTTACATGCGCGTTTACACCTGGCGAGATCGTGGTGCTCAAGACGGCGAAAAATATCGAAGAGAAGCTCAATTGGGAGGACGGTAATATTAGCCATCATTCACTAAGGAGATATAGTAATGTTTCGGAGCGTGTGCTGTGGGAAGTTCTATTCAACCCTTTTTAAATGCGGTTTGGGCACTTAGAGAAACGAGCAGTGGACTTAATTACAAGTACAAAAGCGCAGGGTTGTGGGATCTGAACCTAGCAGCCATTTCTGGCAGTTGGTGTCCTGGAATATCTTTATATATACACCCAGCAATTGAGCCTTAGTCCCTTGCCCTATGTATTTATAAATTCAGACATGGTTAAGGAGTATACCAGACGGTATTGAAAATACACTGCTACACATAAGGAGCTACAATATTAAATTTTAAATAGTATGCCTGTTTGTGGTTGTCTAGACTGTATCCGCGTTACTTGCGCACCAACTCAAACTGAATAACCGCCTACTAGTTTCAATAATTCTAGAAATTTCAAAATCTGGGCAGTAAAAGGAAAGCATGTATCAATACGAAGTTTAGTAGCTAAAATCACAAAAGTATTATTATTATTTGTCCATTTCAAACCCTTCCCCAGGAATGTCCTCTGGATTCCGTTATATCCTCTTCACTCAGCTCCATAGATCTATCTATGCTTAGTCATTTTCAACATCTTCCTAATCGCGGCAGCTATCATTGTCATCTTCCCAGTTACCGTAATCACTGTTGTTATCGACATAATTATCGGACTGATATCGAGCAGCTTTATCACTTAGAGAACGACTAAACTCTTCTATGATTATTTTCTTGCCATCCTTTCCACCGACGAAACTATCCTTTAATCTTAGGCTCTGGTTATACTTCCGAAACCAGCCCAAGATTCTGTATTCGTTGTAGTAAGTATATCGCGAATCATCAGGGTATAGATAAAGGTAAGTAAGGTCGCTTGTTATCTTCGCTATGGCAATAAAATCTTCCGTCACCATGCTAGCACCTGAAAAGACCAAACTTTTCACGTTTGACATGCCAATGAAGCCTTCGAAGTTCAAAGAATACCGTTTGTACTCCTCCTCCTCCTCCGTTGAGCACATATCAACCTTCAAATACTCTATTCGAGGTAGGAAAAAGAGCGGTGGGAGGTAGGTGCCTATCCATCTAGCGTCGCAACCGAAATCTTCATATTTGTCGAGAATGCCGTGGATTAAAGTTCTGAGATTTGCGAGACCTGGCAGGTAGTTTCCTTGCCCTCCCATGTTTACATGGAACCATAGGATGAAGTATTCAGGGGGGTAGTGAAGATTATTATCGATCACGACGCTTTCACTGTCATCTTCCGTCCAATCGCTGTACTCCTCGGTCTCGCCTTCATGATCGGATAAGAAGTATTTGAGTATTTGGGGCTGAGAAGGTCGGTGGGTATCCAAATAGATTCTTATAGTATCTATCTCAAAGCGTCCTAATTCTAGGTACTCAAGCCTCGGGGCCAAGCAAAGAATAAATGGGAATAGAGCTTCAGGGTTGACTCCGAGCACTACCGCTTTGAATGTATCGAGGGTAATTCGTGAAGTTGGGTATGTAGAGGAACAACTGAATTTTTTGAGGAGTCGTACTTCTTGTTTTGACCACACCCAGCGTATAGGCTGCTTTTGAGAGTGGTTCCCGGGCCATACGACACGAAGTTCCTTTAGATTCTTACAGGCTATTGGGTTAAAAAGTAGGTATCGAGCGAATTTCCAAGCGAAGTTCTCGTATAGTTTTAGAGTATAGGAACGGAGTGGAATCTGCTGGGCAACTTGGTGGAAGGTTTTACAAGAGGCCTTCAATCTGCCAAGATCGCCTCCCTGAAAATCGAGATATTGGAAAATGTTTTGCAAAAGCTCGAACGGGAGACCAGTGATATTGGGCATCGTCTTTTCCGATAGGTTTGCTGCGGCAAAAGGAGCAATTTTGTGTCTTGGGAAAATAAAAAACAGAATCATCTGCAAATTGTATCTAACGTTTATATACATAAGGTGATCATGGAAGCAGAGTCACACCCATTGATCAATGCCTGCTTACATGTTTGTATGCGGCACAGTATTGGCGAAGGCGTTGTGTTCTTGAGATTGGACGAAGCACTTCGAAGCTGACAGCAACTAATATCGTAGCCAAACCAATAAGATAGGCTTGGATCTTGGAGGTCAGCATGTGTGTCGTAAAAACCTTTCGGTATACTATCGCTAGCATATTTTTATTCTGGCTCAAGTTTGGTCACGAGATCTCGGGGTTGACGTTGATCAAATTTCCCAGGCCGATAGGATCTCGCGGAATCTTGGCAACCTGCGCAGTCAGGCTAGGCCAAAATTTGCAGCACGGCGGCATTGAATATTCCGATGGGTAGCTGACACCAGCTGGCGTTCCAAAATCATCTATCAATTCTAAACCAAACTAGCAAAAGGGCCATCTCAATACTAAGTCCGTCAACCTTTTTGCTGTAGAATTAAGCAGATTTCCCAATACGATGCATATTAGCTTAAATGGCTAGCCACTTTCGCGGTGAACTTATCTGTACAAGCTAGTGACGTGATGGAAAACATGGGGGTTCACAAAAAGTCGCACACTGCCCGAAAAGTTCAGGGCGACAGCAAGCGATGCCGATGGACGACCAGGGCGGCGAGGCATGGAGTGAAAAAAAAATCACTCTTTTTCCGCCACCGGTGCACCGGTCAGCCGAAAGTACGCGAGAATTCTTCGGGTTGCCGAAATCCCTTGAGGGGACCAAGATGGAAGAAGAAAATAAACCCACCAGTGAGGATATCGCCGTTTATCAATTGTAATTGTAATCGCTGCAGCGAGAAACGTGTACGCGGAATGCTCTCTTTTGCCAGGACGTGCACACCAGGCTAGCGGGATGCAAGCAGCAGCAGCGAAGAAACCCCCCTCACTTTTTCAGGCATTCTTACTCTTTGGGGCTCCGGAAAAGGGCGTATCAATCGGTCAGGTCATCGGGATGTGGAACTCCTCTCTTGGCCGGGTACTGAAGGTCTTGTTCTTGACGTATTTGGTCCCCGAACGGACAAGTATAAGAAGGATGCGGACTGCCCCGCCCGTCCGAAGCCTTCTTTTTTTCAATTGATTGCTGTGTCCTATACCCTTCCCACGTCGTCGATTCTCAGATACCCGTTACCGCCCTCAAGGTATGTTTAATATTTTTTCATTGGTTTTGCTGCCTTTGGTTTTACTGTTGCCGTCTTATCGATGTATCTATTTCGCTCGGGTGAGCAGCCCGGACTCGGAAGCGGGCTTGGATATGTGGTTTTGTATGGGTGCGGGGTGGCGCCCTGTTGCCCCTCGTTCAATAGCAAGCTGTGCTACACCCCGCCAGGAAGGAACGAAAGAACCGAACAGCGGACGATGAGCGACCCGCTCAATCACTCGGGCCTCGGGACGTCACCACGATACTGCTCCCATCTCGCTCAATTGCTTGCTGCGGGATGCTCGTTCAGATGATTAGTCGGGGGCTGGCAGCGTCACTTTCCGTGACAACCCGACTGTTGCAGCGCACATACGGCGTATACTGCAGGCAGGCAGGCAGGCATGCATCTGGTGTAAAGAGTGTTCTCCGATAGTTGCGAGACAGTGGTCGCCGGGAGCAGCGGACTATCGAACAAGCAGGTCTCACACGAGATGCCGTCCTCTTATTCGTTTGTAATTGGAGGATCTCTTCGATATATAGTTCGGTGTGGATTTGGCTGTCCTTTCGTTAATATTTGTTGAGAGCTCTTCGGTCCTCATACTTTTCTTCTTTCTCTCAACAACTTCAAAATCCTCGGACCAGCGAGACTAATATCTACACGTAATAGCATCTACAAGCGTTCACTATCCTCCAATCCAATCAATCAATCACGTAAATAGCAGCCATGGGCGCCCAAGACGTTCTTACCCGAAAAGTCGGTGTCATCACCGGCGACGACGTTCTCAAGGTGTGTCAAACTCTGCCCCCACTATCGGCGAAAATTTACCCCGCCATGCTACAGTGAAAGGACCACATACTGACCGGATTTCCGCTTCATAGCTCTTTGAGTACGCTAGAGAGAAAAAGTTCGCTATTCCAGCCATCGTATGTAATTTGTAATGATCTAGACTCTATTTCAAAGATATTTTGACGCTGATTGGCGGTAGAACGTCACCTCCTCCTCGACTGTTGTTGCCGCTCTCGAAGCTGCCCGCGATTCGAAATCGCCAATCATCCTCCAAACCTCGCAAGGTGGTGCTGCCTACTTCGCTGGAAAGGGTGTCTCCAACACTGAACCCGTAAACCAAAACGCCTCCATCCAGGGTGCCATCGCCGCCGCCCACTACATCCGCGCAATTGCCCCAGCCTACGGCATCCCCGTCGTCCTCCACACAGATCATTGCGCCAAGAAGCTCTTGCCATGGCTCGATGGCATGTTGGACGCCGACGAGGCTTATTTCAAGACTCACGGCGAACCTCTCTTCTCTTCTCACATGATCGATTTGTCCGAGGAGCCAAAGGACGAGAACATTGCCCACACCGCCAAGTACTTGAAGCGGGCTGCTCCAATGAAGCAGTGGCTCGAGATGGAAATCGGTATCACTGGTGGTGAGGAAGACGGTGTCAACAATGAAGATGTCGACAACGCCTCCCTCTACACGCAGCCAGAAGACATCTACGAAGTGTACTCTGCTCTGTCGCCAATCAGCCCGTACTTCTCCATCGCTGCCGCTTTCGGTAACGTCCACGGTGTGTACAAGCCCGGAAACGTCAAGCTCCACCCAGAGCTCTTGTCCAAGCACCAGGCCTACGCCAAGGAGAAGATTGGTACCACCGATGACAAGCCACTCTTCTTGGTCTTCCACGGTGGTTCCGGTAGCACAAAGGAGGAGTTTACCGAGGCCATCAGCTACGGTGTCGTCAAGGTCAATCTTGACACTGATCTCCAGTGGGCATACTTGACTGGTATCCGAGACTACGTCTTGACCAAGAAGGATTATATCAAGACACAAGTTGGCAACCCTGACGGTACGTTTTTGTCCTTCTTAGCAACTATACGCGAGTTTTATTTTTGTAGCGCGACAGGTAGCTGACTGCTTTATACAGGTGACGACAAGCCAAACAAGAAGTACTTCGACCCTCGTGTCTGGGTCCGCGAAGGCGAGAAGACTATGTCTACTAGAGTTAAAGAGGCTTTGGTTGATTTCAACACTGCTGGACAGCTGTAAACCGTTTTTGACGGCAACAAAAGTTTTGAGGATATGGGATGACTAGACCGCGACCTGACCTTTTTTTTTTTAGCCTTGGCCTTGTAAGTCTCTAGTTTAGGGTTGTACAATGGCTGGAGAATGGTGCTGTAATTGAGATCATTGGTCACCTTGCCGATGCGCCTTGTGAAGCTTTCATTTTTCTTTTGTTTTATTCACCTTGATGCCTGTCTATAGCGGTTATTGATGCCACAGGTAGCTTTGGGAATAACAGGGAAACCGATACCGTTCTCTTCTTTGGGATATATTGCGCAGCAAAAATTAAACATAGTAAAGAGAAGCCGTCTACGTGCCTTTTGCAGCCGTCAATGATGATTTGTGACAGGTCAATGTTTAAATGGACGCGAAATTTCGAAACAGAAGTGATGGCATCGCGGCGTTCCAAAGCACGGAGTGTTCGGAACTTTATAAACTCCGTAAAGCAGTAATTACATTTCACAGCAGATTAATGCCTAGCCCCAGGTTCCGGGTAGTTCAGAGATCATTGCCAATGTTAGACATGGTTGAAACCAGCCTTTTACTTTCAATGGCATAGGATCTTCGTCTTGTTTACATTTGCAAAGAACAAATTTGCTTGTGGCGCGCGATTTAGACTAACTCCAAAACTAATGTAACAAAACGTCTTTCCTTTGGGACACGCTTCATGATTTTTGTTTCCCGTTCACCCCCAAGTTAGCCGATCAGTCAAGCCGTGACGGAGTCTGAGGCTAGAATGTCCAAATTTAGAAGCGAGTGCTCAACACAAAGCTGGGAAGAAACCAATGTAAGCTGGTGTAGCTTGGTAGTCGGTTTACAGGGTAGTTTATTCGGGGAGGCGGACGCAGGAAAACGATCGCAATTCGTCGTGTTCCCGGTGCGCTATCAAGTGTCATATCAGAGAGCTAAAGGCATAGAGGGAGGCTTGTAGTTTGGGATGAATATCGAAATGGACCCAAAAAATAAGGCCGCTTGGTGTTGCTGTGGAATTGGTGGCCAAAGTGGGTTCGGTTGGTTACATTTGGGAATCGGTCAAGAGAACAGAGCGAAGCCAAGAAAATTTGTTTTTTTTTCCCTTCCGTACAGGAAAGAAAAAGAGTTTTCGATTTTTCTCTCTTACAGATCTGCTGCCTTTGCCGTCGAGAACTTGCACAAGATCCGGTGAAACAGACGAGAATCCTGTAGAACAGTGAGGGCGGTCCGGTGATAAAAGGATGGGATCCATATACCATTGGGGCAGGTCGGGACTCGTCGATATGGAATTCCACAACATTTTCCCGCTCTATATCCCGTGGCGAGCCAGGGTGAGGCTCCCCGCAGCACTAAAGAAGCGTCATTTTTAAATTTTTTGTTTACGGCAGGCCGGCATGCCAGTGCAGGATGGCATGAATTAGGAGATCGAGGGGCGTTCTTGTTCGTCATTCATCCCTCCACGCTCGATCTCGGTGGGCTACCCCCTGGTTCTCTTTTAAGTCATGACCCTGCCCGCCTCGCAGTCGAGTTAGTTTTTGGTGAATAAAAAATTTGAATTCTCTTTTTCTTTCATGATGATTAACCTTTAGACTTTCCGAAATTTTAGTTTACATATTTTATCGAATAAAATATTCCTGCTTCCCGAAGCCTGCTTCGAATCTTGTTCTTTACTCTCTTTCAGCACATTCAACACTATCACCAGAAGCACCACTCGCATCCCGCATCCCGCCCGCATTCATTTTCTTGGCAATAATACCTAACATTAAGCAAAATAAGAAGGATATTGTATTATAATTCTGCCAGACTATCGTATTCTGATTTTCCATTAGCTATTGCCGGATAGCTCGGGTTTTTTCCAAGTCCGGCTTCGACATTGCAGTAGCAGGAGTGATAAGGGTGCTCATATCCGAGATATCAAGCAACTTTTGGCAGGTGTAGGCAGCGCCATATATTGCATCTGCCAGACCCCATTAATGACCACTTGAGTGCATTATCCTCTGACAATTGATCAGGTTGCTTCCCAGGCGTTTCTTGGGACCAAATCTTGGGAAAGGACTTGATATCCTTTCTCTCATTCTCTCGCTCTACTTTCTCGAAATCATCGTCGAAACACCATTTCAACAATCAGTCGACGCATTCTCCCGACATATCGACAGAGGCAGCATCGGATTCCGAATCGCGACAGGCAGACGCCTTCTGCAGCGTTTCTCTAGCTGTTCTGCAACCAATTTACCACACGAGCAAACGCAGGCACTGCATTTGTTGTTGACACCTAACGACAAATGCTCGCACTGTAGACGCAACACATCTTTGTTGCACAGCTTCGAAATCGGGACCGAAGGGAGAATTGATACGAGTTTTACATATTGAGAGTCACCACGTTTGGGTAACGTGTGTGCAGCGATCCAAAAGCCATGGATCCAGAATGCCCGTGGTCATCGTCGGGGTTGCTCTTCAAGCGTGACAAGAACATCGACCTGCTTCTGAAATACCTGAGCAATCCATTCAAGTATGTTCGAACCAGTCTTCTCGAATTTGTAACAAAGTATTGTCGCTAACTCTGTGTTTTTGTATGAAGAAAACAACTTGATAAAGGTTCCTTCGCCGCCGCTATAATCACTTCGTTACTTGTCTCACTCACAATTTTTGCCATTTTCTGTTTTATCCGTCCGCTCAATACCATCGTCTACGCTCCTCGCCTCAAACACTCCGACGAAAAACATGCCCCGCCACCGATCGAGAAGGGATACTTGACTTGGCTCCTTCCTGTCTTCAAAGCCAAGGAAGATGATCTGGTTGAAAAAATCGGCCTCGACGCCATTGTATTTCTACGCTTCATCCGGATGATGAGGAATATGTTAGCGGTGCTATCTATTTTGGCAGTTATAATGATTGCTGTCAATGCTGGCTGTACCGCCCATCTTCGAGATAAAGTGCCCGGCTCTGTGCCCGACGGTGTCGATCCGTTCGTTTACATGTCACCACAATTCGTTTTCGGCCGCTGTATCGGCGCCCATATCTTACAAACTTGGATATTCAATATTGTCATCTGTTATTTCATCTGGTCGAGTTACCGCAAGCTTGTCAAATTAAAGACAGACTGGTTCAAAACCGAGGAATACCGATCTGCTCTTTATGCAAAGACAGTTATGGTCACGGATGTCCCTGGACCTCTGCAGAGTAACAACGGACTTGCCGATATAATTGCTGCAATCCAGCTGGACCCAAGAATTGCCGACGACATGAAAGCTAGAATTGCAAGGGACGTCAAAGAATTGCCAAAGCTGGTTCACGAGCACGAAAAAACTGTTCGAGAGTTGGAAAGTGTGCTCGCAAAATATTTGAGGTACCCGGATCGATTACCACCGAACCGGCCAGTTATGACACCATTCAAGGATGACAGAAAAACAAAGGGGAGAGGAAAGGTTGACGCCATTGAGTATCTGGATCAGAGATTGAAGTTATTCGAGACAAGGATTAAAGAAGTCAGAAGTAGCATCGATCTAAAGGCTCCTTTACCGTATGGGTTCGTCAGTTTTTCAACTGTCGAGAATGCGCACACTGTGGCATTCAAGGCGTCCAAGCAAAAGAAAGTCGAAGGGACAAAGATCAAGTTGGCACCGAGACCAACAGACTTAATCTGGAAGAACCTTGCGTATGTGTTTCATCTCTAATTGATGTTAGTATTAGATTGGTGAGCTAACTGAAATCTCAACAGCAAATCCAAACGCCAGCGTCGCTGGAACAGAACTTGGGGATGGGTGCTATATATCTTCTTAACTGTCGCATGGATCGTGCCAAACGCATTTATCGCCACATTCCTTGCCAACTTCTCTACAATCGGCGCCTTTTGGCCCGAGTTCCAAGCAACAGTTGATAGGCACCGGACGTTCTGGTCTATCGTACAGGGTGTTGCTGCACCGGGTCTCACCTCTTTGATATTCTTGTGTCTCCCTTACCTTATGCGAGGAATTTCTGCTCGCCAGGGAGACATCTCGAAGACTGCACGAGAGCGTCACGCAACAGCAAAGCTCTTCTCCTTTTTCGTCTTCAACAACTTGGTCATTTTTACAATTTTCGGTACTTTATGGGGTTTCGTCGCTGTGATAGTCAACGAAACTGGTATCAAGAAGACTCCCTTGCAACAAGCTCTCAAAAAATTCAGCTTCGCAGACTCGACGATTACTGCCGTCTTTAACGTTTCTCGATTCTGGGTTGTGTATCTGCTGCAGCGAAACATGGGAGCCTTCCTCGATCTGATTCAGTTATACGCACTTTCCCTGCGGTGGTTTTATCGCAAATTCCGCAACCCCACGCCTCGCGAAATGATCGAGTGGTCTGCACCGCAACCGATGGATTTTGCTAGTTACTACAACTATTTTCTGTTTTACGCTACTATTGTATTTTCTTTCGCGCCTGTGCATCCGTTGGTTGTCCCTGTCGCATGCCTATACTTTGCCCTCGACAGTTTCTTCCGCAAATATGCTTTTATGTATATGTTTGTGACGAAGTATGAGAGCGGCGGCATGTTCTGGAGAATACTCGTTAACAGGACGTTGGTCGCTGCGAGTTTCGGAAATTTCGTGACGGCAGGTCTCGTTTGGGTGAAGTTCAGTCCTAGAGCGAGTCCGACAACGGCTGCTGCTTTGGTACCTATTTTGGGATTGATCTTGTTCAAATTTTACTGCGTCAAGGTATTCGACGATAAGATGAACTTCTCAACCGAAACCGAAGTTATGGAAGGTGTAGGTGAGATTTCAGAGGAAGCTTTGAAGCGACACAGGAATGATCACTTGTCAGACAGATACGGACACCCGGCGTTAACGAAGAAGTTGATGAAACCTTTGGTGCACGATAAAGTCAAGCATCTTCTCGCAAGAGTATACACGGAGAGACGTGATGAGGCAGAGCCGCTGTCCGCTGGAGCGTATGTCGCCGGCCGAGATAATGTCGAAGGTGTGGGCATGGATACCATGCAGGATGGAGTTCCGGGAGTCCCGGCTACTGGACTGGAGCATTACGGCTTCTTGAAAGAACATCAACTAGATTACAACAGTCTGAGCGGACACCAGAAGCGAGAATTCGGATATCTATTTGATTCAAGACCTATGAGTATGATGTATGAATCGTCGTCGAGACCAGGAACTCCTGGAGGACCTAGAACACCAGGACGCGATTTCGGTACACCACCGCCACCAGGAACGCCAGGACCTTTCTACATTACACCGACAAGGCGAGAGCCACAATCGAATCTTGGAAGTCCAAGTCTCGGACCCAAGAGGTTGAATTTCAGCACTGGAAGGTCGCCATTGGCTAGTGGGGATGCTCCAGTTGAACTACCTGCGGATAGCCCAGTTGGACGTCCAGGCGGATATTTTGATCAAAGGCCGCAAACGGCGGGTACTGAAAGTGAAAGCGACCTTGCTGCATTGCTACGGGCCTCGCAGGCGATGGGGAGGTCGATGACACCGGCTGAAGGATACGAATCTCGTGCTACTTCAAGACCTACCTCGAGGGCTGCCTCAAACCACAGCCAAGACCAAGGAAATGGGTCGCCGCAACAGCGTCCGCCACTTCCACCAGGTACTGGAGGATGGAATACTAAAGGTCAGGGCCCGTCAGGCTACGAATCTTATAGAAAAGGCTAAAGCATTACAGTGGCGCGAAGTTTTTTGGTTTTGTTTAATTGTTTTATATTATCATTGGGTGGTGTATATTTACTTCAATTAGCGTTTGAGATTTTCTTCGTCATTCATATTTTGGAAATCATACGCTAGGCTCTACAAATGTTCTAAATGTTACATAGAGATGGCTCTGGAGGTGTATGTAGGATAGAGAGCCTGTGTATATTATACTTTTTTATACTATCGTATTCAGTGCGAATTCTAGAGTAAGGTTATCGTAAAAGTGTACCTATTGAGGTGTCAATCTCTCTCCCCGCCGGAAGACCAAAGACTTTGGAAATATCCAGTTCCTTTTTTTGAGCTACTATTTTCGGCCAAGCTGCCCATGGAGCCCATGAAGTTGTTCCACCGGCACTCGCTCTATCCCAAAATTATGAAGAGGATTTTGATGTCCTAAAGACTTCCTGTGTTTCGGACGAAGGCATTGACAAGATTCCCGGGAGAATCGGCCATGTTTTCGTAGAACGTTACACGTAAGGGCTAATCTTGGTTCCACGCAATCGAAGAGTATCATCCAAGCGTACTCCAGCGAATATCCATAAAAGGGCGAGCTCGCTGAGTCCTTGTTTTGAAACCACGGGACCGTTATCTCGTCCATTCCAACCGAATTAATTAGCGTATACAGTATATCTTGGTATGCTTTGCGGCTCGTGCTCCGGATGTTCTCTTTGCTAGCTATAACTTGCCCCTTAGTAGTCAAAAGAAGACCTCCATTAGGGCATGGTTGCTCGCGGCTAGAAGTATAAATTCGTGGAACTCGTTTCCAGAGATGACCGTCAACTGTACACCCATTACATGAACATGTTCTGTATCGTCCCATCGATAAAACGCCGGTATCTGCAAAGAAATAATTCTCGAGAGTCTTAAAGAAACGGTATGGGTTGTGGGGAGTGGCTTGTATGAAGAGGGTATGGTGAGCTAATGTTTCGTAGTTGTCAACAATATGTTGTAAATAAGTTCCTGGGCATATCAGAAGTCTGAATTAGCTATTAGAAGAATTTGCAAATATATCATTTATTAGAAGGACTTACCTCCCTCTCTTCCCTCGTTTCTTAAGTATGTGGTTCGTGTTGCATTAAAAGACGTGTTAAGATACTCAGTTTTATTTCTGTATGCTTCGTTCTTCGTGTATATAAATATCCTTCGCGATAAACTCCTGATAGAAGGGACTGACTGAATGTCATCTAGAATTTGCCGAGTCGTCCAGATATTTTCATCATAATGAGAGACCACAATGTCCAAATCAATATCTATTGACGTTATATCAGCTAGTGCTTTAGTGACATTCTCATTGCCATAATCCTCTGAGCCAAAGATGTCAGAGTGATGCTGAAAGATTGCCTGATATTTCTGTAGCACCTCACAACCAATAATAATTACTATTGAGAGCAAGATTAGGATTCGAAGGTTATATCTCGTAAACATTATCGCAGATAGTTTAGACCGAGATACGTGGGAAACGCGCAGCTATTGTCGACCAGCGACACAACTGGCAGCAGGGTGTAAGAGAAAGTTAAACGAACTTAATGTGATTAGTTTGGCGAATAAGATATCTCGAAGGCACATATTTATTTAAATATCATCTCACTACTACGGTAATCACGTTCTCCTAATAGAGCGTTCAAAAATACAGAGTCAAGCTGTGAGGATCTACAATCCCTTATTTCAAGGTGCGCTAAAACGACACGGGATGTGAGATTGTTTGTATGATGACTAGACCTCCAAACCTCAGCCTTAGAGGACGCATAAAATGATCATGAAGATCCCTGCCCTCTCTATATAGAGATCACAGAAATTGGAAAATGAGCGCTACGGCAGCCGAAACTAGGATTGTGTGAAACTTGAACGAATTACCATATCAGTATATCGGAATTAAGATAAAGAAATAAATTATAATAGTTCTCCATAGAGTTTACATTGAAGCACAAGCTAAAAGAACAATGCTATCTGAATTAATTATGGCATGCAGGAGACGATTAAGAATATTAATAGGAAGAGTTGTAAAAATGATTTAAGTACGGTAGGCAAGTTTATCAAATTCAAGGCGTGAATACAAGTCTCTGGCCATCCTTTTTCTCCCATTCCTGTTCAATCTGACTGAGAGGCACAACCCTGATATCCTTGGGCTTGACAGTTGTAAAAGCTTGTAGTAAGCCGGGAAGTTCCTGTCCCAGTCTTTTCATACTCCAGCTCCCAGGCCCGGCGCCACGAATAGTAAGATCATTAGATCGCAAAACGCTTCCGGGAAGATTGATCTCCACTCCCGTTAGGCCGCCGATATGGACGTATTGAAGAGGTTTGCTCGGCTTAATTTTTTGAAGCAGCTGCTCTGCCACAGGACCGTACAAAAAGTCGAGGATGACATCAACCTCGTTGGCTTTTGAGAAATCGGTCTCCGATATATCTTCCTTCAAAACAATGGTATCATCTAAATCCAGTTCCGCCATCGTGGCAGGATTTCGGGCCATGCCAATAACCCTCTTCGCACCCAACGCACGGGCAAAGGGAACCGCAACTGTGCCCGACGCCGAGGTAACGCCCATAATGAGGACAGAGAAGTCCTTTGGCAGATTCTCAGTGCGGGTTCTGAATGCCATCCAAGATGCTAAACCAGGATTGACAAATGCAGCGGCTTGAAGCGGATCGATACCTTCTGGGAGAGGAAAGACTGTATTTTTAGGGATTACGGTGTATTCTCGAAATGCACCAGATCCCATTGCGGTAAAGAAGACGTGTTGTCCTGTTGATGTGATTCCCACGCCATCCGTGCCTGGAACATGTGGGAGGGTTTTAGATGAATAATGTGTACCGGCAGCGCGGGAGCGGACAATTTGATGTACACCACTAGCTATAACTTTAATCCTGACAAGATCAGATTCCGGAGATGGCTCCTCTGGGGTGTCGATTTCGATATATTTGGGAGTTTCTCCCCACTGGGCAACTTGGGCGATATGCATTTTGAGAGTTTGATTGAAGTAAGTTCGAAAAGTTTGAAGCTTAATGGGCGTAAAATATATAGTAGAAGGAAGATTATAGATGCGATTATTGCTATGGCTTTGATATTGATTATTTCGAGTCCATCAGTCTCCGACTTGCGACCCTTATATGGTATTCCCAATTCGTCGACTCGGTCATTTGTGTTGTTACTGGCCCTGCGAATTGAATTTCGGAGCCGAAATTTCGGTCGCGAAATAGGTATGACGTCATCACGCATTCACGATGCATATATACGGCCGAGTCGGTTTTAAACATTCGGACGCGAAAATCTTCAGAACTATACTGAAAATGGCGATAGCATTGGATAATCGGTGATTAGCTAAGTTGTAACGGTACCGAAATCCCATCCTAAGTTCTGGGCTTCGTTGGCCCACGACTCCCAGTCAAAAGCTGCCATACTTTCATCGAACCCAAAATCTACAGCATCTGGAGCCCCGGGTTGGAACTTCGGCAAGTCATCGGTAGCGTCGAAAGCAAAGAGCGTCACATCCAGTGATAGGTTTGATTGCTGTCCATTATTGAATTTGGTTTGGGGATCAGTATGTTCCATGTCTCGCACAGCATCCGTAGTTGGACTGGGTAGATGAAGATATGCATTCAGATTCGCGGCCGTCTGATAAGTCTCTGCTCTCTTCCTTCTTGCTTCAGCAACGAGCTTGGTAACTGGCGCAAACTGTTCCAATTCGCCTTGTTGCTTTAATCCTGTATCCCAAATTCCAAGAATTGGTTCCAGCACGGCCCATGTTCTATCCGCTTCCAAGCCCTTTGGTTGTTTGCAGAATTCCGAAAGAGTAAACAACAGAGCATGCCATTGAACAAAATCGCGGAAAAACCAAGTCCACCTGTTTATTCGCGCGTCTGTTTGTAATTCGTACATATTCTGTAGAATAATGAGCGATATGCTAAGCTTCTCACCATCACGAAACGCAAGGTCCCCATTACCAACGTTAGTTGGAGACGATAGGTTGCTCCTTGTTAGAAGTTTCAATTTTGTCTAGATAAGGAGTTTAGTCATTCGCTTCTCTTGAAGAAAATCATGGGGCGCCGTAAAATCACTTACCAGCATTATGGTGCTAATTCTGCGACTCATCCAATCTAACGGACGAGAGTCATGGCAGTATCTGAGAATTTGAGTGTCAACAGCCCTTTCACATTCTTCGATCATCTCTAATCTTTGTAAAGCTATCTCTATCTCATTTTTCTCACCGCTTCTCTGATTGTCCACCTTCAATCTTACAACCGCATTCACCAAACGTTTCAGCTCAAAGCTAACCAAACAAAACGACATATCTGTGTTTCCCTGTCTTGGTTCTGGTTCAATTTCTGCAGAAGGATCTAGATCTAGATCATTCAAATTTAGAGGCATTGGCACTTTAGTCCAATTTATTATTGTTGGTGGCGGTTCCACTGTAGGTTCTTTGCAAGCGGTACGGAATTCGAGTCTACAAATCGTCCACCATAATCTACGGAGCATCTGCGTTTCAAAAATTGATAAACCCGTTGAATCGATTAATTGCTGAGCGATGCGACATGTGAGTGCGAAGGTTGTCCAGTGGATGCCAACTGCATCTGAACGGTGTAAACACACCTAATTATACAGTGTTTGTTAGTTTTCAAGTCACAGCAGCCAGAAAGCTTGAGTGTAACAATTTATACCAAAAAAAGAGTAAGTGCCTGCAGGGTATTGATATTTGGGTAGTTTGTAGCGCTCGCAATGGCCAGGTGACCTTCCAGCAGCTTCCGATAGTGGGCTTGCAAGCTTGGTTTATCTTTACTAAATCTTTCTTGAATTTCTCTTGCTGGCGTACTTGACACTGCTGCATAGTATATAGACAGCATCAGTGATTCTGCTCCCTCGTCCAGTTGATGAAATTTGAGCTCAAAGAGTTTTCTAGAGAATGATGGGCAGTGTATAATTTTAGTCACAGGGTCGACATTCGAAATGTACAAGTGCCATAGTTCCAGGATTTGATGGAACGGGGGATGTGTCCCGGTGTCGAGGGTACTCAATCCCAAATGTGGAGGAGATATTATAGTTGATGGAGTTTGAAGGGAACTTGGTGTGGAATCCGATAAATCGGCACTTATTGGTGCCTTCGCGTTTCCCAATTGAGTATTAGACTCTGATATCTCTGTTGAAAGCGTATCCTTAGTGCCAAGTTCATCAGGGTTAAAGGCATGTTTCTTGTAAGGCCCCCGTCTCCGTTTTACACCTGCTGCGGCCGCGTTGGGAACCTTGTAGACGCATGGTAAGTTTGCTTTGGCACAATTGGCGCAACGTTCGGGCTCTTGGCTGCATTTTATCTTCCTCCGTCGACACGAGAGACATGCGACATTTTTCTTGGCTGACATCTCGTATAGTTATTCGGGGAGACCCTGATGGGATTCCATCGGGAATTTGGAATTCGATGTAGCGCGTGCACGTGTACTGTGACACAGACCGATGCATCAATGAAATTGTACACAAAATATCTGGTGCGGCTATTCTAAAGGAATACCACAACAACGCATCCCTAATATAACGATGCTCTTGTGTGGAATATCCTTGCCAATCAGCATTTGTGTGCAAATTGGTGTAGTCGCAAATTGCGCGAATAATTATGCACGGCAAGTCATCCAAGAGCCCAACCCCTTCTGTTCCTATATGCATATATATGGCGCATTTTGTTTTCAAATTCTTAATTTAGTTTCTTGTGTAAAATCACATCATTAACT
Source organism: Dactylellina haptotyla (assembly GCA_031310005.1). Taxonomy (NCBI): domain Eukaryota; kingdom Fungi; phylum Ascomycota; class Orbiliomycetes; order Orbiliales; family Orbiliaceae; genus Dactylellina; species Dactylellina haptotyla. The sequence goes on along the minus strand of CM062379.1, from coordinate 6,787,407 downwards.
CTGTGATTTTCAGATGCTATCAAGCCACAATGCAGTGCGCTTTGGAATCCCTGGTCGTCCTTTTGATAGCCATGCCTTGATCGCAATACTTGCAACTAGATTCATCTTCACTTTCGTCCTCGTCTTCTTCTTCCTCGCATCTAGTAACATGGGGTTCATCAGTTTTGATAACACATCTTCCATCTTGTCTGACCTATGATACTGGACGCTAATCCAGACCAGCTGGCTTTTATCTGCTCTAAATCAGCTTCTATTCTTGACCCATTTGTCCTGTGTTCCGTTTCCAATTTGTACTTGACGTCAATAGAGATTTGGGAGTGTTATTTAGCGCCCCACTGTAAAAATATCCATCGGTCGTCATTCCGAAGCCCCGCTGCCCGAAACTGGGGAGCTGACCAATGGGTGTGTTGAATACGATGCTGCACAGTCTAACTTATCTCTTATTTGGGACACCGCTACCGATGCCAACCAAGAGACCAAATCGAATGGCTGGGAAACTGTTGATCATCTGAACTACCACACTTGCGGCTGAGGCGACGCCTTGCTTGCTCTTCAGCAGGCAAGTTATCACGAATTTAGGATATCGGGTAAATCCAAATGTGTATGTACTATTGCCGTTTCGCGGATTTGGTAGGTCCGGCGCCGCTGGTCGAACGTCGCCGTCTGCTCCGTTTCATTGGTAAAACATAGACGTATCCCACATAATAATATATATGGGTTCAGGGCTCTATACATTGATTCATAGACACAGTTAACAGTAGACTCTGACCTTTGTAACATTATCACAGTTAAAATCAGCTCGATACAACCTGGAACTTGAGAAACATATGCGCAAACTCGAACCCGCAACACCTCGAGAATACAAATTGGTGAAGCTCTGCTTGATTGTGTACTATTACAATTCAACGACGATAAAGAAGCTAGATGCGGAATACTAGATTTCGACAGAACAATTGCAAGGGAAAGAGTCCATAAAACATCAGAAAGTGGAAACTAGCGGCGAATACCTCAGCCTCCTTGATTTATGTCGACAACACAATTGCTTCCAAACAAATGAAGCAAATTACCACACAGTATTTGCGTTGCACGAACCCCAGCCTCATTCGAATGTCAAGTCCCAATACGTCCACCTGTGCATGCATGAGCTTTTGGGAACCACGGCTACGTGGAAAAACATGGGACGAAAACAATCGAAGCGAAAACGTGTATGCTTTTAAGAAAATAACAAATTTCGCTTTCATTTCGCCTCAGTCGACTGCAGTCTATTAAACAAGATGAGTTCCGTGTAATTGCGGAACCCCTTTCTCGAATTCCCTGAGACTATCTCCACGTTCCTGCAATAAAATGACAGACTATTAAACGGTCGAACAGACTTCTACATTTCTATTAAGCATAATTTCATTCCTTTTTATACGGCCAGAGTTGCATACTAAAGACTAAGAAACCGGATTTAAGTACTTACACGGTGGTCTAGGTTTATCATCAACTAGCGGGTCATTAGGCTCGCAACTTTTGACTATCAATCAAGATCAGGAGAATCCCATCTCTCCGCTATTCGAGCGGCACTAGCTTCAAACACAGATTATCGGGACGTCGATGGTTCTCGCCACTCCCCGTTGCCTTGATCTTACGATGGTTACATTGCAGCGTTAATTTGATATCGGCGTCGACATCGTTCAATATTTGACGCTTACCTTAATTTCATGTTGTCATAAAAACACTGTTCGCGCATATGCAATAACAGGATACAAATAAGCTATCCCCATCAAACTCTAGTCTACGTTTGATCATCACTGTGCGGCTGGGGTTGGTTGTCGGCTACATCCTCCCATCATCTGTCTGAAAGAGGTCAATTCATCTCCGTCGCGTTGTGGATATTTTGGTCAGGAGCACGGGAATGGTCGTTCGAGCAATGCGATCCCCGAAAAAACAAGAAAAATGGCAAACCACGAGAAAAGAAACACCATGAATTTCCTCCCGTCGGTCAAAATTGCTGCCTTTCTATATGATGCGATGTTGTGAGGTAAACATGCAGCTATGTCTATCGCGACTGTAGTCGACTGGAATATCCTAGCTGGAACTAGCGCGTGGCGCCGCCGGCTGATTTGCGAACTACCGCAACCCAAACTGACAAGTCGAAGAGAGTACGATCGAGATGCGATTTTGGATTCTCAGTTCGCAGCGAGTAGGCAAACACTTGCGCTGATCATAATAAATCTGTCATAGTAATCTTATCATCTTATCGATTGAGCAAATACTATTACCAGGTATCACGTTAATACTCGTAATGTGTGGCCTTTGGTTTATATTACTGTCGCCTTCTATTAGCTTTTGTGCCGGGGTGTGTCTGTTATAGAGCTCGGGACCAACCGGAGAAATCCACGATCCGCTCGGAGCTTAATCTTAGAAGCAAATGCCAATGTATGCTTAATACGTTTCCTTACAGCCTACCTGCCTCTCTGTCGTCTGTCAATATCGCGACCCCGCACAGACCAATGACCTGCGCGGCGCAAAGCCTCGAAAACACTAACCCAGCCCAGTCAAAAGCCCCAAAACAAGCCGTGACGGATCGCGGACCTGCTCGAAAAGATAAATCTAGAAAGTAACTAGAGCTGCATGAAAAGCGGCGCTATCTAAGAAAAATAACTTGCAGTACGTAGGTGGATCCCAACCACCTCGGTCGAAACTCGTTTAGTTCTATAGCACTATAGCACATATATTCTCGTTAGATTGCCATCCGTAATCCAATGGGTCCCTCGGGGAAGCAAAAACGGGTTTCTTCTAACGTCACATCACGGAAGTGCATGCTTCTTGGAGTATAGAGGCCTGGTTGAGGAGTTCAGCGATCGACCAATTTGGGCTAATATCCTAAGGCGGGCGCCGGACTAGCTGGCAAATTTGCAAACGAGATCGAATTTTATAATGGCAAAGTTCGCGATCGCTCGATTAGTCAATGAGCCACCCCAGTCAGCTAGTCGCCAGGTTTAAGGCTTTTCTTTTGTTTTTCTGGTAATTTCACGATCGCGCAAATATTGCAAAACATTAGGGTAAACGTGGAGACAATTGCGCATCAGTTAATATTCGTGGCCTCGTCCTCGATGTCTATATAAACATACCTTGATGCCCACCTCAAATGTCTTTCCTCCAGCATCCAAAAAGTATCTTACAATATTCCCAGAATAATTATTAAACACCATAATTCTACACACCTTTCTTAATTAATACACAATCAACCTTCAACATGCAATTGACGTCGATTCTCCTCCCTCTCCTCTCCCTCGCATCCACCCTCACCGCAATTCCATTGGCCTCGCCAGAGGAAAATGGCACTCTTGAAACCCGTGCTGGCAACTTTGTCCCACCAGCCAACCCTGTCTTCTACATCACGGACTTCTCCAACCAAGGCACCCCACACTCCAACCGTGTTCAGATCTCCTTCAAAGTCAACAACCCCACCACAAAGCAAACTGCAACATGTTCCTACTCTTCCTACCAAGGAGTCTCAGGAATTGCGGTAGCACCGTTCTACACGCGCTGCAGCACTCCAGGGTTCGGGTTCGGATTTGAACTCGTCCAGGGAGGTTGGGTACTCACCGTTGAGCAGAAGTACAGCAAGGACATGATTGTCGAGGTTGGCACCGTCTGGCTGGGCGATGCGTCAAATATCAAGACCAACGTCAATACTTACAATCCCAACGGCAACTTCAAGTACTTTGACCATCTTGATTACTTTACCATCAGGACCAACTGGTGGCACAAGTGAGCGATTACAGCGGCTGAACGGGCGCGGGTTTTCATCTTACAAATATATATAATAATAATCTGGGAAATAATTTAAAAAAGAAAGGCAAAACATAAAAAAAAATTGGGTTATTGGGTTTTTCCTCGGCGTCTGGTATTTCTTTTAAACGACTTGGGCTCGGAGTATTCGGATCGGTGGGGTTCATTCATTTATTCATTTCCAACGGATTCGGCGTACTATCGGCAGGTTTTATTTATTCACTCATTTTCACGGTTTCTGGAGTTCAATCGGCGGATTCATTCATTCATTCAATCAACGGTTCTGGAGTTTCTTTCGGCAGGTTTCATTCACTCGGTCATTCTTTCACTTTTCTGGAGTATATTCGGCGGTTTCCATTCACGACATTCATTTTTCAACGGGTTCAGGCGTACTTTCGGCGTTCAGGATGGGCGGGATGACGGTTTATAATGTTAATGATGGGCACTGGGAGGGAATCATCACGTCTTTTCTGGAGTACGCGCATCGGGATCTGGGCTTCATTTTTTATTTTTTTTTATTTTTGGGTAATGATGGAGTATAATGGGTCTATTGGGTAACAGGTAAGGTTATTGGGCGGTTTCGGCGTTGCCAGGAAGGCATAATGACGGAGTCTTGGGTTTAAGGACATGGGAAATCGTCATGGGCTTTGCTTTCTGGGTTTACGGTATCGGGACTGGGCATGGTAACTTGGGGCAATGGGGCGTTTGTTTCTCACTTTCCTTAATTCCTTTTTCTATTTTCTTTCCTTTGGGTTTATTCTTTTATTTTTTTTCGGCGTTAGGCGAATTGGTGGGTGGAAATCTGGCTTCTGGGCTATGGGCTATAGGCTACTGGCTTATGATGTGAGGTTGGGAAATGGTTGCATGTCTTGGGATTTAATGTCAGGATTTGGGACGATTTTGGGATGAGGTATCGGTGCAATGGCAGATATGTCTGATGCAAACGAGAAGCTTGGGGATGTATGTGGAACGCTGAATGGAGGGACGTGGGATGTTCGATGTTCGATGTGAGAGATCGATGTTGAATGCGGGGACTGTAACGAATAATGATAATGTAGCTTACTGCTTGGTTTATGCCGAAGTGCCGTTATGAAATATGAACAGCCTAGGTACGAAATTAAGTATAACGAAATGAAAGACATATTTGAAAAAACCCATAAACTAATTCCTGATAAAAACATTAATCGTAGAAGGCCTCTGTGCAACTGAGGATTGTTGAATATTTTGCGTTGATTCTTTACCCGGGTTCAGCCTGTCAAATGTGCTTGGCGGGTCAATCGATAAAAGCGCAGCAGAATCGTGCAACCGATTTGGTGCGCGCATGACGTCGGGCCGAAAGTTGGACCTCGTCTACCAACGCCCCAAAAGAAATGTTGATACCCCGAATCCTCGTTCGTAGCCTCAACCCCGCCTTTTCCAACAGCTTTTCCGCATTACGCGCAGCATCGATCAGATATCGCACCATGGCGACCGCTACAGATACTTCCACTTATAAGTGCGTATTATTTGATCTACTCTGACGATACAATTGCTTTCGTATAGAGACTAATGCTCATATAGGTTCAATCATACAATGTAGATAGCTCTGTCCCCGGCAGAATAATATCGTGGTATATTCTAATCGTCTTTGAAAGGCTTCGGGTGAAGGATCCCGAAAAAAGCAGTATGTGTTTGGTGCATATTCCTCCGCGGCGCTCAACAGGTGCTTACACTGAAAACAGTTCAATTCTACGAGCTTCTGGGAATGAAGGTCATTCAAAAGTATAAAGTATCTTAATACCAGATATATAGAGCGCCTAACTCACTCTCTGAGTTGATAGGCTCCCAAATCCAGAATGGAAGTTTGATCTTTACTTCCTGGCCTTTGACGGACCGAAGGCGGAAAGCACTGGGAACCATTTTACCGACAGAGAGGGCATTGTCGAGCTCACTCACAATTATGGAACCGAATCGGACCCAAACTATACGATTAATAATGGAAACGCGGAGCCTCATCGAGATATGTTCATCTAAAAACTTCTCTTCTCCAAATGTGTCTGTCTGCTGACAAAAATCGGTGTATACGGTTCGGTCATATGTAGGTTTTGATCAAGCGAGTCCAAAAGCCGTAAATTTGCTAATATAGCCATGGTCTGGAATAGCGCCATCTCGGTTGATAACCTCCAGGACGCCTGTGACCGTCTCGAGAACAATAATGTTGCCTTCCAGAAAAAGCTCTCGGAGGGAAGTATGAGGCAGTATGAACACGTTTCCCTTGATATACAGTACAGTGCTCTAACTGACTGTATTCAATGACAGTATCGCATTCGCAAAGGACCCAGACGGTTATTGGGTTGAAATCATCGGCCTAAAAGACCAGGTCACCACAGCCAGCGATACTAACAGCTATCGGATGAACCACTCCATGATCCGTGTCAAGAGCGCAACGGAATCAATCAAATTCTACACTGAGGTTATGGGGATGACCCTACTTCGCACCAATGAGAAACCAACCGGAAAGTTCAATCTTTACTTTTTGGGATATAAGCGGGAGGGGGACGTTGAAAATGAGAGTCTGACCAGCGATCGAGAGGGATTGCTAGAGTTGACTTATAACTACGGAACTGATGATCCGGACAGCGATTTCAAGGGCTACCACAATGGTAACGCGGAGCCGCAAGGCGTAAGTATATCTTTTCAGTTGAGTCTGTGGATGTGTCTAGACGGATAACTGATCTATTATACATGAAGTTCGGTCACATTTGCATCACTGTTGACGACCTCGATGCCGCGTGTGCTCGATTCGAGGAATTGGGTGTCAATTGGAAGAAAAGGTTGACAGACGGGAGAATGAAGGATGTTGCGTTTGTCCTGGATCCGGACGGCTATTGGATCGAGGTCATCCAGAATGAACATATCAAGAAACGGGCCAACTGGTAGATGGTGGCATATCAAATTTGATTAACAAAAATTGGACCGCACCAGAACGATTTCTGATGCCTAGACCGATAAATAGATATACGATTGAAACCCCTAAACTTTTGTTCATAAGACCCTGATATTCTATCCCCATCGTGAGGTGCACTGTGAGGCTGTGCACTTGGGTTGTTGAAACCCGTTTCGCGAACGACTAATGGTTAGAAGCAGGTTAGACGCTAGGTGCCCCGTACAACGAAATTGCTAGTGGGGGGAAGAGATAGCTCGAGCAGAATGTTAATATTGCTTGGTATTAATTAAGGTGGTCAAGCTCCTGCATAGCCCCACCAGGCCTCGAATGGGGGAAGCTTCCGACCGGTTGCCGTGACTGGCCGGACCATCCTCCATCCGTCCAGACGAATATCGTATGATGGGTTCAAGGCGCCGGAATAACCCATCGGAGGGCCTGTGTATCATGGCAAGACCCATGTATCAAGTACTCGCTGCAGCGCTGTTTGCCGGGCGGGCAGACGGTACCCAAAGTTGAGACGAGACAGGATGTACAGGGTCTTCGCTGATCCGCAACACCTCGACGTCGGCGGGCCTGTTTTGACGTCATGCTAGTCTGGTTTGGGTCACAGGAGCACCTCCAATCCTGATACTCCTCCAACATCTGGATTCCCCGCCGCCCGCTCGCGATCGCGATCTCGACTCCTTATCGGCTGCAGCTGTGACTGTCTCCGGTGTCTGTCGTTTGCTGGAGAATGTGCGCAGATGCGCATGACCAGGATTGTCGTCATCCCTGATCTCGTCTAGTCCGGCTTGGATAATTTCACCAGCCAGAACACTCACTCAATCGTTCATCCCCTCTATTGGCCTGGCGTGATATCGTGCATACATATATATTCTGCGGCCCTGCCCCGCTTTGATTGACTTTGGGCGCAGCAATCACATAATAATTAAAAAACCCAGAGTGCTTCGTAATTCGACCAATTCTGCCTTTTTCTCGCTCTGTGTCGGCGTCCGAAGTGCGAAATTAAGAGCGACATATCACATCTCCCCGATTTTAAGGGTTATTTTCCCTCCCCCACAAAGCTACAAATTAACCTGCAACTCCCTCGCATCTACAAGCTACAAGCGCAAGGCTACACTATCGGTTCACAAACCAAACGTTACACATACACTCGCTGAATTTAGTGCCGCACAACTTGCGAGCCGTTGACTATCTACGCTTCCACAAGCGTATCCATACATATACACATCCCTGCAAACCCCGTGGGTTCCCGAGACAAGCATGTCGGCAGCTGTCGAGAAACCGGCAATCGCGGAAGACCCTCTGACCAGCCCCATCCCCGAAGAAAAGGGCGACATCTCCACGCTCCTTCTCGAGCGATTGGACGCATGGAAGCACGCATGTGGCTATCTCGAGGCCTACGTCGAGATGACCGCGAACTTGCACAAGTCGCTTTCGAAAGATTACGACAAGGTGTTGAAGGTAAGTCACCACTCTGCCTAGAACCTCAAATCGGCTGGGGAATGCAAAATTACTAACATTTTGAATCACTATCATTAGACGGTCAGCGAACCACTACGAGAGGGCACTCATTTTGCTCAGGCGAACGGAGGAATATCTTCCTTTTTCGAGAACATAAGAGCCAATACACTGGTAGGCTCATCCAAATACTCCATATATTTGCGAACTCAGTTGCTAACAAGTACTCCAGGCCCTCGCCAACAGCCAGATCGAGACTGAAAAGAATCTCAAAGGCCAGGTTCTCACCACGTTAAACCGCCTTCACACCGAAATCAAGAACAAACACAAGGAGCTCACCTCGGGAGCTGCCAAAGGCGCCAAGTCGGTCGAAAAGTCGCGGGGCCTCACGCAAAAGCACATTGAGCACCTCGGACTGAACACTGCCAGCTTTGATAGTGTTGGCGGCAAGATCGAGCCTGCTCATGACCCGTACATCATCCAGCGCGTGGTGCAACATCACCTACACAAGCAGATTCTCGAGGAAAATGCGCACAAGAAGGATCTTTTGGATGTGCAGAACAACTTTCTCATGTTCGAGAAGCATGTCATTGAGGTAAGCTCAACGGTTCCCTGGAATCTGGAACCCTGTTATCTAATATATAAATACTTGCATAGGTCATCCGAGGCGCTATCAGCCAGTTCTTCCAAATTGTCGGCGGGCAAGCCGATAAGACAAAGGCGCTCTATGCGGATATCAACGCCAACATCCAAAACGTCCCAGACGAGTTCGAATGGACCAATTTCACTGTGCGCTCGGCAGACATCCTTATCGATCCTACATCTCCAAACAGGACGCTAGAGGCCATCAAGTTCCCCAACCAAGACCACAAGTCCACACAGCCAATGATCAACGGCACTCTGAACCGCAAGGGTAAAATCATGAAGTCTTATGACACATACCACTACGCGGTCACACCAGCAGGGTATATGCATGAGTTTAGCAAAACCAATGATTTCAAGGAACATCCGGAATCAGAGATGTCCCTCTATCTGCCCGAGTGTGTTATCGGAGCGCCACCTGCAGCTGGTGAAGCGAAGTTCATCATCGCCGGTAAGGATGCAACCAAGATCCAGAGTTTGACCACAAAGCACGAGTTTGCATTCAAAGCTGGAAGCCACGAAGAGGTAAGTAAGCTCTCTTCGGATATATTATCAGCAAGTTTCTAACAAATCTCCACAGGCCATGAAATGGTATGCAATCATTGAGCAATTCACCACTGGCAAACTCACCCGCCAGAACTCCATCGCCTCTCCAACAACCCCGACTTCGGAGGTAGTCCATGGCGAGACTATCCCAGAGGAAGCGGCGGTTGAGAAACCAGTAGAGAAGCCTGCTACCCAGGATAAAGAGGCGACAGCGGCGGCTGTAAACGGTGGCGAGAAGAAGCCAACTGCTCCGCCAATCGATACTACGGTTGCTCCAGTTGTGACAGGGACGAAGACGCCAAAGACAGCACCCACAAGTGCAGCGGCGAGTGCAGCAGCTAGTGCCGCAGCATCCCCCTCCAAACCTGTCACTTCACCCGCCACAAAAGCAGGTCCCACTTCTCCTGCAAAAGTTACTTCGCCGCAAACTGCAACCTCCGAGAAGGGAGAAAAGTCCGAGAAGGGAGAAAAGAAACACAAGAAATTTGGACTCTTTTAATGATACTAATGCGTGTTCTAATGGAGCGGAAGGTCCGGTTTCCTTATTCTACGCTATCGCTATCCCTCAAGTCGTTGGAATTCATATTATTTCTCATTTCGAGCACATGCCACACTTCAAATTTTAGCACCTAGTTTATCGATCGCACATATATGCATCTAATGAAAACTTGTTTTGTATTTATCTTGAATTTTAATACCCATCTGAACACAACCAACAGGCCAATAGTACCATGCCATAAACCTCATTCTCCCCTATACAAGATGAGGAAGTAAAGCGAGACTAAACTACTTGCCTAACGGCACCCAATTCCATTTTCCGATAACAGGCTCCTGGTACGCGTGATGCTCGTAACTCAAAAGCCCCACCCCGCCGGCATCCAACTGTAGATTTTTCCCGTTCTCAATAGCCAGCCCTAACCACCTCGCCGCCAACGCTCTGAGAATATGCCCGTGCGCGACAAACAGCACATCAGGCGTCTGCAGCACGGGATGGTCTGGCTGTAAATCCTCCCCTGTGGAGATACACTTCTCGTGAGCGTCGTAGACGGCTTTATGATGCTCGGTTCTGACCTTCTGCACGAGTCTATCCACGCGGTCGGAGACCTGTTGCGGTGTTTCGCCGGAGGGGAGGCCGCCGCCGTGCACGTAGATTTCCCAGTTCGGGTTTCCCGATTGCTGTTTTATTTGCTTGGAGGTGAGGCCTTCGTAGGTGCCGTAGTTGAATTCGGCGAGGTCTTCGATTGTTTCGACGGGGATGTGGGCGGGCAGGGAGAGCAGGGCGAGGGTTTGTTGGGCGCGGAGGCGGGGGGAGACGTAGATTTTGCCGATGCGGGTTGGGTCGATTAGTTCTGCGTGTTTATACTTTTCTTAGTTTATGTACTTTTCGTTCCCTTTTTTTGATATGTATTGGAGGGGTATATATTGTTTGGAGGCTTACTATCTGCGCCGACGAGTTCCAGGCCGGTCTTTGTGATGCGTGATTTACCGTGGTCTGTGAGCGGGAGGTCCGTGACTGAGGTATGTTGGCCGGAGAGAGACCATTCTGTTTCTCCACTATAAGATGTGACGTTACAATATTTCAGTATCAATTTGAGTCCGCATTTCTTCTTCAATTGCGCGGTAATACAGACTAGGGAGACAAAAGGGGATGGATATCTACATACTGCCGAACAATGTATAACCTTGGGTCTCTGATCTTCTTGATCCTAGCTTCATCAGACGTTGCCATTTTGCCGATTTCGTCTGAATTATAACAAGGGGGAGTATATATCGAATCCGAGTATGTATATGGTGTAGCTAGGTCTAAAGCTTCCAGCCAGTACGGATACGCTCTACCGCGGCTCGAATGATTGCGTTGTCCGTGTTGGAGAACAGCGATACCCCCACTGCGGTGCTGCGATGACGGAGATGGCGGTGGTGGGGCAAAGCGAGGTTCGAGATCTAAGAGCAGCGAGTAAATCTGATAGTTGTAGAATAAGGTAACGCTCGTGAGTGAGAGTACGAGGAGCGATAGAAATAGAAGAAGGTAGCTGACCACCGTTCGAAACGCTATCTCGAAATGACTGCTCGTTCGTGGGCTTTATATAACTTGACGATGGAGATGGAAGCCGGTCAGGTCTTAAAGTCGAGCTACTCGTAGCCCCTCGTAGCGGGGGAAGGTAGGCCACCACCGCCGTTTATAGCTCCATTTCGGTAGCCTTTGCTAAACGCAGCCTCCCGGAGACTGGCGGGCTGATCGAAAAGGCTCAACGTCGTTTAAAGCTTAAAAACCGGTGGGAAATACTCCGGCCAGCTCGACACACCCAAGTTGCACGCAAATTCCAAGGCAATTGACCCAATCGTTCAAGAACATGATGTGTATTTCCCCAAAGATCGTGCATGCGCATGGGGTTCCTTGGAAGTAGATGGCTGCAGACGCTTCGATACGAGGAACACATATCCATTAGTGTTTGCATAGTAATCACCGCCGTAGCCGGGACTAGCCCGAATGCGGGCGTGCTCTCAGATCTCTCCCTTGATTCCGCACCCTTGTACGATCTCTTTGTCAGATTTCGTGGTAAGCTGGGTGACTTGTGACTAATCGGGCGGGTACTGGAGCTTGCAAGCTCATGTTTTCTCCACCTTTTTCTTAGTTTATCCACGTTTTATATTCCAAGTTTCTCTCCAGATAGATCTTCCGCCGCCGCGTCCGATTATTTATCACCATCTAATAATGTCTTATTAGGAACCTACGGTACCCACCGGTAGACCTCGTCATAGAACTAAGTACCTGGTGCAAGATGTTTAGAAAAGGGAGGGGAGAGCTCTTCGCTCTAAATATTTGCATTGAAGAGAAGAAAGAAAAATAATCAGAAAGTGGGAAAAAATAAGCCTTCTGCTAAATCCCACGTTGCTATAAAACAAAACATCCTCATTAAATCCTGTAAACCTGAAAACGAAAAGAAAAAGGAAAGGGTGGAATAGAAACAAAATAAAGAAAAGAATACACCTGTCATACGCATCGTAGGTAATTATTATAATAAACCTTGGAACAAAAAAAAGACAACATTTTTCGCTTTTCGCTTTCTCTCCGCCGTGTAAATATCGGAAATAGATTGGCCAGAAAAACCAAGAGGAGATTAAACGAACACACATTAAAATATAATATTGTGTCATATGGCGCACGAGGCTTGAATAATCAAAAGGCTCAAATATGGGCAAGACCAATATTGTAGAACACAAATGTTCTTGGAATGTCCACTCCCTCGGTTGGTACCAAATTACTTCTCAAAGCAGAACGGTATGTATAGAATAATTTGATGTACAAAGCGTGACACGCGCCTGTGTGGGTGAATGGTGGTGATGGCGGACGAAACCCGGGATGTGGAGAGTTAGATCCGGGTAGCAAAGGTGAATGAAATTCCGATATCTGATAGCGTTTTTATGTGTTAGAACTGCATCAATATTTTATCCGCATAATAATATGTCTGTGCGCCGAATGGGTGATCTAAGACTATGTTTGAGAATGACTTGGAAAATGGTTCGATGTATTTCGTGTATTTTATGGAGTCCCCCAATAAGGCGAAAGAGATATTGATATGGTCCGATTATCAAATAGAGAGTAAAGTGTTGCTTTTTAAACTTCAATTCTTTCGAACCGGGTAGGGGGCGCTGGAAGCGGCTTAGAACAAATTTCCGAATCCCGTTTCTATCGTTGATTGGCGCGTTCTTGAGCTCTAGCTTGCCTAGCGGCCTTAACCAAGGGCGCGAGGGTGATCAAAGGTTCGGCGCAGGCCATAAATGGATGCTGGCAAGGAATTAGCATAAGTGTGATCCAAATGATTAGGGGACAGAGCGTACCTCGAGCAGGGTGGAAGACGAAGCTCGTGCTTCGGGGTCAACCGTCAATGCGGCGTTCAAAAAGTCTCTCATACCGGCGGATAAGTCATCTGGGTCCTTGAGCTTGGGCGTTCCGATAGTTGCAATCAGGTAGAGTGCCCTCAGCGGTGCCTCGTTAAGGTACGGGGGTTCTCCCTCGATCATCTCAATGGTCATGATGCCCAAGCTCCAGACATCGACCTTCCTCCCGTATTCTTTTCGGGTGACAACTTCAGGTGCCATCCAGTACGGAGTTCCGACCATGGTTGTTCGCTTCTGCATTGTTTCATTGATCTGCGCACAAAATCCGAAATCGGCTGAGAGGGTAATTAGTAAGTTATAAAATGATTAGTAGAAAAGGATGCAAGAACATACTGAGTTTGATGTTACCATCGAGAGCCAAAAGGACGTTGTCGCTCTTGATGTCACGATGGATTACACCTTTCGAGTGGAGATGCTGAAGACCCTGCAAAACTTCCCTGCAGACAGCAGAAATCTGACCCTCGGTCATAAGATTGAAGGTAACAACATCTGTCAAACTACCACCCTCCATATACTCCATCACGACCCAGAGATCTCCCCGAACGAGGAAGCTGTCCATAAAGTTGACGATATTCTGGTGCTTGCTCTCCCTCATAACCAATATTTCATTAATAATAAGGTCTTTCTTGGGTTGTTGCTCCAAGTTCATCTGCTTGATCGCCACGCACGCGTTAGATCCATGCCTGTAGGCGGTGTAGACGCCACCGGAGGCACCTTGTCCGATCTTTGTATATCCACGATAGAATTTGGTGGGGTCGGCGGGGTTGCAAATGGCCTTCAAACGCGCCAGAATATCCGCGTCTTTGCTCTGATTACGATTGTGTCGCCTCTGCCCGATGCCTGGCTGTTGTGGGAGTTTAGACCCGCCGAATTGTTGTTGCTGTTGCTGCTGATAACTTCCAGGCATAGCGTAAGCGTTATTGGGGGGTAGTGGGGCAGGCACCACTGGAGCACTTTGGAGGCCGAGTTGATTCATCTGGCTCGCCAACTGCGCCTGCTGTTGCTGCTGTTGTGCCTGCAAGTACAGCATTTGTTGCTGTTGAGCTAGGATCTGCTGCTGTTGAGCTTGAGCCTGGTGGCTCGCGGCAATATTTTGATAGACGTCCGGAACCCCACCAGCAGGTAGAGCTGGAATGTCAGTTTCCTTGGGTTTACCATTCGCCGCTCTAAGGGAGTTCTTCCTAACGATCTCGGGTGGGACTCCAGGTCTGCCTTCGGGAACTGGCATTTCGGCGGGCATTGGGGGTGCTGGCCGAGTCGGAGGCGGCATCCGGGTCGCATCTGTTGACGGTCTTCCATCGAGAGGCTCCTTAGGTGGAACGGGGGGCGATCGTAGAGGCTCCTTGAGCGTTACCTGTTCGACTGGCGGCTTTGGCGCAGGTCGGGTCGGAACAGGAGAGGGTTGGGGAGGACTTGTTCGAGGAGACTTGGCGGGGATTGGTGGGGCAGCCCTCGGGTTCTCGAAATTCTGATGAGCTTTAGGAAATCGAGGGCTGACGGGGCTATGGCCGTTCATTTCCGCCGGTGGGATTGTATCGGGTATCAACATCGTCAGGTCTTTGGACTGCGCCTTTTCGAACTTGCTCCAGACAACATCCTCTTCGAATCTTGTTGAATTTGTCGCATCGTTGTAGAACCGGACGACTTCCATAACAGTTTCGGGGTGTTTCTCCTGTTCCTCCTTGCTGACGCCGTTGCTCTCCAGAAGTTTTTGCCATTCTGGTGGTAGGCCCTGTTGTAAGAGTGAATTGATTAGCAACCCAATGTAGTAGATGATGCCACGAGTGGAAGAAGGGGGGTTTCTTACTGTAAATTCGCCAGTTTCAAAGTCATAACCGACGTGTGTTACAAAGAAGGGGTTTCTTACTGTAAATTCGCCAGTTTCAAAGTCATAACCGACGTGTGTTACATGTACAGGGTTGCTGGGCTGTGATATCTCGACTTTCCTTAGAGGTTTGTTGTCCCCGAATCCAAAGAAACCAGAAAGGCCGCCCTTCTTCTTGACGATAGGGTTAGCGGGGTGTCGGGTTTCGTCTGATAGCCGTTTGGGGCTAGTTGTGCCAGTTCCAACAGCCATCTTGCCTGTAAGATCGGGGCTTGGAGGTCGGGATCGGGATCCTCGTTTTGACTGCTTGGATTGCGACGATGAGCTGTGCGAAGTCGTCATGCCAGTAGGACCACCATCAGATAGATTAGAGGTAGCGGGAGTCAGGGTGGGAACAGAGGGATCCGAATGCTGCTGGTTGGGGAGATGATAAGGAAAAGTCTGCTGCTGCTGCTGCTGCTGCGGTTGAGTCTGAGAGCGGACGATATTGCTCTTGGGTTGGAGGGTGTTGCGCTTGTCGCGATAGTTGGTGGAGGTGGAGGTGGAAGTGTGGTGGTGGTGTTGGTTGTGGCGGTGGGCGCTGGAGGTGGTACGATTTTCAGGGTTCGATGTTTTATAGAGATCGTTGTGTCTCGACGACGAATGGTGAGCCAAGCCGTCCTCGGATTGCCTGCCACTTGAAACGGGACCTGGCCTAATCCCAAACGTCCCACCGCTCGGCGGTTTCTTCTCCCTTTCGGTGGGATCTGTGAGATTTAAGGGCTGCCTGGTATATTCGCTGGAGAAGCGAAGAGCACGGTCGAGCGACGTGGAGGACGAGGAGGGGGGGAATTCTGGAACAGCAATATTGGGGGAGGTGGGAGTGCGTTCGTGCCGAGGCGACCTGGAGGGAGTTTCGGAGAGATAGTCTCTGGGACGGGGGGACCTGGAACTCTGGCTGCGGGTGATTGAGGAGGACGATCTCGACTTGCCTGCGTTACTGGGGTGGCCGAAGGTGGAGGTGGTGATCTTTGGCGGAGGGGGCTTCTGCAGCTTGGAGGTGCGTCGTTTGGCTTCCTTTTCCTTCTCCTTGTGCGGTAGAGGAGGAGGGGGGGGCGGAGGGGCGTGGGAGGGAGCCGCAGGATGGTGGTGATGTCTGCCCGACTCCTTCGCGCCGGATTCCTCCATCGGCATTGTTGTCACAGATTGGCGCTCTTCCCTGTCCGTCGTGGTGGGAGCGAATGAATGGGCGGATGAATGAGTGAATGAATGGGCGAGAGAATGAATCCTCGAGGAAGGATTAATTTGGGGACGAGGTTGAAATTGGCGATGGTGTTGTTGCGGCGGCCGTCGTTTGTGCACCCTCAGCCGGCCTTTGCTTTTTTGTGTGCTGCTCAGAGCGAGCAAGTGCGTAGGAACAGGCGCTGACAAGTGCGCTGCGATGCTATTAAAAGCCCTGTTAAATAAAATAATAAGAAGAAGAACGAGAATAAAACTCGTAGCAGCAAGCGAGCGACCCTTCCTGATCGGGCGCTCCTCGTGGCCCGCCGGATGGGTGAATCGAATTGCGACGGACGCCCTTCTTCGAACGTCCTCTCGTCCTCCCTCGTTCCGTCGATAATATCAAGGCCGCAGGTGGGGGGGAGAAGGGAGCAAAAAAGCCTCGTTCCTCGTTCCTGCCCGCCTGCCCTGTTCCTGTCTCTTTCTGCCCGTCTTCCTTAATTTATTTTTTAATTTTCTGGAATTATTCTCTCGCTGCTCTCTTTCGGCTGTTGGGGTCTTGTCTGCTTCCTCTTCCAGCCTGCGGTATGTATTCCTTCTCAGACCCGAATTGTGACCCAATCGTCGTCCGACCTGGGTTCCACCGTTTCGAAAAATGCAGATGGAGTCTCCAATCGATCTTGATATTGGTCGGTCTACGCCGTGCACAATCGAACGAATTGGATCCAGTTGATCAATCAATCCAAGGGGGAGAGAGAAGAAGAATGCGGGCGAGGTACATGTACCTTCAAATGAGCGCTTCTTACATGTGGTAGATACCTATTAGGCCGTATCGGGCACCGGTTCCGACTGGTTCGAACGGAAGGGAGGAAGGGGGGCCAATGCACTACGGCGGGTGGAGAGCTCGAAGGAAGGGAAGGAAGGAAAGGAAGGAAAGACGTTTCGCCGTAGCGTCAAACAACGGCAATGAACGAGCAATATGGCAAGAACAACGGCAAGGGTCGTTCTCCCAACAGCCAGAGGTTCGACGGATGGCGATGGCTATTCGATAATAAGAACAGCCGATGCAGTGACCGGACAGCGGCAGAAGAGCTGTGAGGAAGAGCTAGGGAGTATACTGGTGGTGACAATCTGGAATGGGGAATGTGCGACAGAACGTCACGTCACTCAATCAACGGTCGAGGAGTAAGTAGCTTGTTATCGTCGCCCACAGGAAACAAACGTCAGCGTGTCAAACCAGACAGGCGGACTGGTCTGATATGATGTAGGGACCGTCCGTCCAATGCAACAGTAGGAAACTTGCACAGACAAGGCCCGGACGAGGGTCGCTGGCTTAGTCAGTGTCTGTTAATGTTCGATAGAACTATAGTGGTTCAAAAAATAGAAACGGATAGGATATATTTTGATTGATTGATTGACTGATGGGATGTTATTTTTACCCCCGCCGTGTCAGTGCGAGAGAAGAAACGGAGAATGAGAAACGAAGAGAGAGATGCACCCCCCTGACGCTTGCTTGCCTGCTCTCTCGCTCTCTCTCAGGTTCAAGTTTGGATCGTCCGATGGCGACTGGCGGGCAAGTCAATGATAGGCTATGGATTCCATGCAGAGTCGCCGTGCTTCTTCTATTTTTCCCTCCCCTTCCCTTCTTGATCTTGGAACCCGGGCGGGTTCGGTGATTGCAACAGTGTGTGTTCTCGAGATATCTCTCAAAGTGGGATCGATCCGCAGGCGCTTGAGACCGGAAGGGTGAGTCCGGAGCGATATTGATATTCCAGCAGACGGGATCGATTGATTGATGCTATCTTTGAGCAAAAAATAAACGAGTCTTCGACGGCTGAGTCCTTCAGTCTTTTCCCGCATATGACATTTTGTCCTTGATTTTCACTTTGGCGCAATCCTGACATCTGGAAAACCTGCTTCGCTCTAGCCTCTGCGCAAGGCCATGTTGTTTCAGACGCCCGATAGTGGCTAGTGTGCTTTTCCATGCTCGTTCGCTTCCACCCCACCACCCTTTGCGATATCCTGCACAGGAGTACGTACACCCGTCCTCGAGCTGTCCAATCCTCACGTCAGATAGACAATGGAGCAAGTCGCCTTCAACCAATCTGACTCCTCCTATACTGGTTCTTCTTCATTTCAAATTCACCGCGGACTTTTTTCCCCTCGATTTCCTGATTTAGGAGGCCATATCTATAGAAGCGGAGCATGGGCATCACCATCTCATCCTATTATTGTCTTCTCTTGGAGGTTGTTTCAACAGCCTTGGCATCGTGGACAACCAGGGAGCTAAGTTCCGTCTCCTTGGTGTAACTGCGGCGGGCGAACAAAAACCGGCCGAGTGGTTTTTCTATTTTTTTTTTGGCCATTACGCGCTTCATGCAGTCGGTTTCACGGGGAAGTCGAAGCGAACGCCAAAATGGCGGCGGGACGGTGTGCCAAACGAACGCAACAATAGTTATTTTTGACCTTTTTGCCTCCACCACGACCAACGTCAAGTCTGAATTTGCATTTTTGTTCCATGGCCGCCAAAGACCAATTGAAATGAAGATTTTTTTTTTTTTTTTTCTCCCTCTCGCCGGAAACCGCTGGTCCTATGGAAACCCCATTCTTTCGCTAAATGCGATTGTCAGCGGCCTGATGTTTTTCTAAACAAAGAAACACCAGGAAGGAAAAAAAACCTCACGTACAACCGAAACAGGCATGTGCGAATCCTAAGCTAGCCCGTGATAGCGGCTCTGTCACCTAAGGCTGAGGCAAATCCAAGGTTCTGGAATGCAATTTTCGCCGCCCCTTAGCTAATTTTGTATATAGCTCCCTGAAAAGAAAGCTACGCAGATGAACAACACGGAAAAACTTAACGATGATATCTCAGGATCGCCAGATCCGGTAACAATAAATATTATACCGGCTTCTGCAACTTCAAAAGTATTAAACACATACGAGCTACTCGAGAATGTCTTAATTTACCTCGACAAGATATTCCTCCTCACCAGGGCTCGTCTGGTATCCAAAAAATGGAGTGGGATATTAAATTCCTCTCCAACCCTACGCTGGAAAACCTGGCGGTGGGATAAGTCTATGATCCCGCTACCTGTTCGACAGGACCGTGAATTCTACTTCCCTCCCAAATACGGCGTACCCGGCAGCTTCAACTTCGAATTCGCTTCCTGGATAGTCCCTGGGATCCAGAAATTTTGGATGTCAATATCGCACATCCCAAAAACCCACTGGGGGAGCCTTTACCGCAGAGCCGCGATCTATGATCTCCCTATGATAGCTTTCCTTCCTGATGTGGAGTTGTGTCGGCCCCTCCATCCAGAAGGTTACAACATCTTCATGTGTTACAAGCCGTCGCGGTACTATTCCCGTTACAAATGTGTGTCTGTCCCGAAGAGTAGTTTAAGGCTCTCGGATGTGTTAAATACACTGATTGAGCACATATTTCTGGATGATCAAGTGCCGGTATCCGATTTTCAAGTTCTTGGGACAGTTCAGGTTTGGGTCGCGCTGAATGTGGGGACGGATATCAAAATGGGTGTGAAGTTACACCACTTTAAGTTGGGAAGATACGCAAGTTGATTAGTGGCGCGCTAAAGATATTCTTCTATTATTGATGGAATGTTTCGGCGAGTTCGGCGGTTCATTCAATTTAATAGATGGTTATATTACCAGTATGCCAAATTGTTGATTGGATTTTCATTACCAGGAATATTCCAGCTGATATTCAAATCTGGGCTGTCCGACTCTGTAGACTCTCGTTGAGAACAAATACTCTTATACAGCAAGCTGGTTTACGGATTCAGACATCCGGACCATCGGAACCCACGACTTAATCAGACAATCGCTGCTTATTATGATAAAAGTACAAAATCTCATATTTCCTTACAGATAATTCATTCCTAGTAGGAGGTCCACAGTGACACTATAGGCAAAAGTGTATATTTTGTCTTGCCGTGTCGTATAGCAGTTACGACAGCCAATGTAGCCGAACAGTATGAATTCCGAAATTTAGAAGATAAATATTTTATAAGTACTTAAGTTATTGTCTACTTGCAAGCTTGATGAGTCTGGATCAGTTAGTCAGATATATGCAATATACGCGTGTGTAATAATGATAATATAAACTCAACATAAGCATTGTCAGCTTAGAGTCGTTTGTCCCGAACGAATACGAGAAACTGATTGAAAGTAAGATCCAGGGTCAATTATTCTGTCCGTAGTCGGAGTCTCATAGACCTCTTCCTTTTACGACTGAAATTTACGACATGACAAAATTTTGGCTGAATGCAGAACCTTTAAAGTTGAAAGTGATATCATGGGCTGCGTACCACCACACTTGGTGAAACAACCCGTTAGTTTATGTCAGGCCCATCACCCATGATCGCGACTGACATCCCCTTCGGGACTCGGCTTGGTGCACGAACTATTTATGAGTCCCCACGCTGACTTTGAGAATGAAATTGCCATTGAAACAGTCACCGGCGTGCATGGAAGTGGAGTGGGAGGTTGCAAAGGCGCCATTTCACCTGACTTCGCGGTCAGCCGTGAGCAATTTACACGGACCCCTAAGCTGAAATTGACGTGTTAAGAGCGAACAGAGTCATGATCTCGGTGGCGGTGGGGTGCACCGTGGTGAGTCTTCAGCTTTGGCCCCTGCACCCTCGTTAAATTTAGCGAGAAAAGCCAGCCAGCTGCAACCGCATTGCCAAGCCCTCTCCGGAGAGCTACCGACGAATCCGGTCTAAGCGGGTCTTCTTGGAGATCGTGTAAGATTGTCAGGGAGCTTTTTGTTCAGGGCTCAATGGGGAAGTAAAAGAGGGGGCCACGCGAATTTCCTCGGGTTTCTACGAGAAAATGTTGGAGATTGTGGTGAGGAGCGTTGCAGCTAGGGCTAGCTGTTTCCAACGTCTTGGAGATGCAGTATGTCGTGGGCTTAGCCAAACTATAAAGGTATCCGGGAAGCTCGATTCCTGTTCCTGTTTTCTTGCTTGGAATTTGTCAAAACCATTATAGGCGATTATAATTCTCTAGACGCAATTCAATTGACAAACACCTGTAGCCGGATTCTAGCTTCAGTGTCTGTCGTAATAGAATCCTCAACCAACCTCACTTTGGTTTCCTAGACCAGCATCGGATTTGTGGATTTCGTCAATTCTCAAGCTCCAACACGCTACCACAAGCAAACGAAATGAGCGGCTCTGAATCTCTCCCGTCAGTTCCTGTGGCGCCGGCTTTGTTCTTGTCTTATATCGCTGAGAACGAAGGTAAGCCTGTGCGAGACCTCATTCAACCATATCTCGAATATGAGGGCAAGTTGCGTGCGCTTTTCGCCCAGGACCCTTCAAATGCGGCGTTGGCAGACAACACCGTTGGGCTGGTTCCAATCTATGGGGACGCAGGGCTCGAATCTGCGATTAAGGTCCAGGCCAGAAACCTGGAAGCCGAGACTCCTGAAGCTAAGTCTAAATATTTGATGGAGCTCGACGAGAAGGTTCGAAAGAAGAATGGTGAAAGAGCTATTGTGGACTTTGATGAGTTCAAGAAGAATTTTGCTATATTCAGTGAAGGTAAACCCTAATTCAAATGCTATAGAATAAACCCACAAGCTAAGATGGAAATTTTGTACAGGTGCCCTTCAAAATCTGGATTGGACGAACATTATCGCTGCCGGGAGCAGCGTTTTGACTCCAATTCTTCCAGTCCCACAGGAACAGAAGGCGACCAAGCGTTCGCTAAGAGATTGGTATCATGAGAAAATCGCCCCATCTAGTGATGTAGACCTTTTCATCTACGGGACAAAAGATGAGGACGTCGCCATCAAGAGAATGGAATCAATTGAAGCTACAATTCGTGACAATCTTCTCTGGGAAACAACTAGCATCCGAACCAAGAACACGATAACCATTGTGTCACAGTATCCAAACCGTCACATCCAGATTGTTCTTCGTCTCTACTCGAGCATCAGTGAGATCCTTACCGGTTTCGACGTGAGCTGTGCTTGCGTTGCTTACGATGGAAGCCAAGTATATGCCAACCCCCGTGCTATTGCCTCCTGGATGCTCCAATGCAACGACGTCGACCTCACGCGTCGCAGTCCGTCTTATGAATTCCGTTTGAGCAAGTACCGCCGCCGTGGATTTGAGGTTCACTATCCCGGTCTCACACGCGAGAAGATCGATCCTACAATCTATGAGCGCAGCATCAACAGGTTGAAAGGTCTCGCGAAGCTTCTTGTTCTCGAACGTCTTCCTGACGCTGAAGAACGTGAAACATATCTCGAAGATAGACGTAGCGAGCGAGGTCGACCAGCAAAGACGTTCCACAGAAGTAAGAAAACTCTCAACGGCGATCTAAAGGCAGAAGCCGAAATTCCAGAATGGGAGATCTCTGAAGAAGAACAGAGTAGCTACCACACCATCTCGATCCCATACGGTAAACCACATAATGCGAAGAGATCCGAGAAGCTTCTCTACCAGAAGGATATGCTTCTTAATGCCGAATGGAACAAGCGGGCTCAAAAGGAACGCGCAGCTTATCTTCATCGCCACCCGGTGTTCATTGGAAGTGTCAAGGACATCATTGAAGATTGCTGCGGTTATTGTCCAGAGGCTAAGAATGACGAAGAGAAGGAGCTCCAAGCCGAGGATGATAAAACATACGTCCGTGGCAAGATGAGTTTCTTGAAGGACGACCCAGGCCGTCAGGAAATTGGCTCTTTCAACCCAGTTACGGAGGAAGATTGGACTGAAATGGCGTACATCGGGGACGATGAGACTCTTTGCAAGGCTATCGTCGCTAAAGATGTAGATGCAGTGAGGAAGTGGGCCGCCGAAGAGGGTCATGACGTCAACCGACGAGACCATACTGGCAGAACTCCTCTTCATCTCGCAGCCCTTACATCTACCCCGGAAATTGTGAAGATCCTTCTCGATGCAGGTGCTAAGATGGTCTGGCGTATTGTTGATGGTCGCACCGCTTTACACATTGCGGCTGCTAGGGGAGAGCCTGAGATCGTCAAACTCCTATTGTTAAAGAGTCAAGAAAATGAGGAAATTCGTGACGAGAGGGAGGATAGAGAACGCGCCGCTAAAGGCCTCCCTGCTAAGAAGGAAGGAGAAGACGAGTAAGCATGTCTACCTGAATATAACTTGAATCGTCCTTAACACTATCATCATAGGGAAATGGAAAATACACAGGAAAATAGCGACGAAGACGAAGAAATGGCAGATGAAGACGAGGATGAAGACATCGAGATGGTATCCGAGGATGGATCAGTTACTGCCCGAACTGCTCGCTCTGGAGCATCTTCTTTCGTCGAAGTCAATAAGAAGAAGTCTGAGGAGCCCGAAGCTGGAGCTCTAGGAGCTGAAGAAGAGCAAGATGATGTGCTTGATATCAATTTAACAGATTGGGATTATCAAATGTCTCCACTTCATTTTGCTATTGTCAATGGCCACAAGGATGTCGTAGAGCTCCTTGTTTCGGAGTTTGGTGCTGACGTCTTGCAACCGTAAGTTCTTGCTTCATGAAATCTAGTTGGATATCTAGACATCTAACTGCTTTTTACGTATAGAGTCAAAGTCGGATTTGACTATCAAGGAATCCCCAGGTCTGCCTTGCTCACAATCCATCTAATTGTCAATCTACCAAAGAAGGAGCAGCGAGAGAGAATGCTTCGCACTCTTCTCGAACTCGGGGCTTCCTCAGCTCAGGCGGATATGAGTGGCGTCTCCGCCTTTATGCGTATCGTTCAAATGGGAGATCTGGATTGCTTGAAGATCCTCTTCGAAGAGGATGCTGCTTCAGCCATGGCAGCGGCTAAGCATATCATCTCATCTGACAGCTGGAGGGCTACGCCTAATAACTCGCTCATTGTCGCGTACGTTCTTCCCTTTGCTCTTGCTTAATCGTTTCTCCTAACTAACTTGCAATTAGAATTCGACTTGGCGATCAAGATAAGGCACTGATGCTCCTTGAAAAGGGAATATCTCCTGAGATCACCTTTGACGAGTTTGTTAAAGCGACCAAGAAGCCAAATAGCAGCGCTAACAGGGCTTCAATGTATCAAAACTTCCTTGACTATCACGAACAACCCGCAGAACTTGCCTTGGAAGCAGAAATGCCTGAAGTCTTCGTCAAATGTATTGAACTCGGTGTTGATCCTTCTTCTTATTCTTCTGGTAGTGCTCCCCTGGATGATGATGCCGGAAATAGAAGCAGGTACAATCAAAAGTAAGACTAACCCCAAGTTCTAACAATCAAACTCGAAACATAGAAGCTAACCGATAAACATATAGGCATATGACCTTAATAGATCTTGTTAAGAAGAAGGTTAAGTACTTGAATACTGGGCTTGAAACATTCCGGGAAGAGCAAAGGAAGCGGAAAGAGAGCCAAACCCCACGTGACATGGTTTCCCTCCCTGCAGAATACAAAGAAGGCACATATGAGCACTGGATGGCGTCTCTTATCGTCGAGAATGAAAACAAAACTCGAAAGACTTTCAACGAGAATCTTGAAAAGAACATTAAGAATGGAGATATCCAAACTTATGATCTCGAAAAAGTCAAGGAGAAAGAGGAGAAGCTCAAAGCTTTGGCTAAGCGATATAAGGAAATCGCTGAATGGTTGGTATCAAAAGGTGCCAAGTCGTACAAAGAACTCCAACCCGCAATGTGGAAGAAGAGTAACAACAAGAATGATGATGATAGTGATTATGAATCGAGCACAGATTCGAAGGAAGTGCCTGTACCTGCGGGCGAGTTCGAAATCAAATTCACCTTCAGCCAAGCCAATAAGAGTGAATCTTTGACTGCAGCTTATCAGGAATTATTCAAGGCTACCTGGGATGGAGACGAGGAAACCATCAAGAAATACACTACTACTTCTTGGGAGAAAGATAAAACTCCATTGCATATCACAGCAGCAAACCAGCTCGGGCACAACATGTTCTCCATCGCTGTCTACCGAAAGCATCCAAAGGAGCTACTTAATACCATCTTGAGCATCGCAACTGCCCAACAATCGCCCGAAGACGATACCGAGAAGCAGTACAATGCATACTATGAAGAATCGGATGAATATGGCAGTGACTACGAATCTGACGATGAAAACGCTGAGCTGTATGTTGAGCAAGTGGATTTGACAGAAGGAAAACTCACTATCGACAATATTGCAAATTTGGGGAAGGAAGTGAGGAGTGGTATAAAAACAACCGATTTCATCAGGACAGCCGTGCCCTTTGTCCTAGAGGCACCTGGGTACGATAAAACAAAGGTATGGCTCTCCAATAACCCTAAATATGAAAACACACTCTCTAACTTATGTCTAACTAGGTTGCGAGCTCTTTAATCCTGTTCCAAAACTCTTCAATCCTGTACCAAGCTGTAGTGGCTGGAGACTTTGATCTTGTCAAGTATATCGTCTCAACTCTCGAAAAATTGGAGGCAGGTTCTAAATCGAGTTCGCTGGCATACGACGCTAGCGCATTCTGTACTCCATTCGCCCCTCACGAGGGTGAAGCGGCTGTTCATTACGAACGTATCGATATTTTGGAGTATCTTCTTCAGCATCACGGCATTGGTGCTTTGCTTGCCGAAAAAAAGGACACTAAAGACAATGAAGAGGAAGAGGACGAAATGCCTGATAAGCCCAAGTTTTATCTCGGTCTCAGCATTCATGGCAAAAAGCGAAAGGACTGGGCTAAGGCCGCGAACCCTAATGAAACCAATAATAATACTAGTTCCGACAGGCAACCGATGGCACTATTCGCCGCGCACTTTGGTTCTCACAAAGTCTTCGAGTGGCTTCAAACTGATGCCCCTGAAGCTGCGCTTCGTGAATATCAGAAGAAACTCGAGGCCCAGAAGAACGCAGAAGAGAACAGATATCTCAAGAACCTCCAGAAGGCCGACAAGGTTACTATCAAACGTTGGATGGGCTATGAGCACCCACTTCTCCTCCACGCCGTTGTCACAAATATAGCCATCAGAGATGACAAAGAGAAGACGGATCAAGAGAAAGTGACCTGGTACGAAAGTAACATGAAGTACTTCCTCAATAAAAATCCATCACTTCTCGAATCCAAGGATAATTGCTTTGGTGTCACCCCACTCCTGTTTGCTGGCTCTGTCGTGAACAAATATGCTATCCAAGCACTCATCAACCTTGGTGCAGACCAACACGCTAAACAGCAAGACACAGGCCGAAACCTCATTCACATGATCCTTAATGGTGTTCAGAGCTTCGACGACTACTACAGCTACTCCAGCGCCAAGAGAACTCTTGAACAAATCACTGAGTGCCTTGATATCCTCCCTGAAGACTTCAAGGCCTGGGGTTTCACTCAGCGCGGCTTGGGCGATGACGTTGCATACACCCCTCTCGCATACTACATGTGCCGCCCGTCAGGCTACTACGGCGGCGGTTCCTCTGCTTCCCCAGAGGTTATCGAAAAGCTCCTGGAACACTCCAAGGGCATCGACCTCGGTCTCCGCACCTCACTCGGCGACTTACCAATCCACACCGCGGCGAAGGAGACCAATGTCGGCATGCTCCAGCATATCGTAAAGGTCGCCACCCCGGACATCATACTTACCGAAAACGCCAACGGCATGACGGCGCTAGAGCTCGCCGATGCGAAGCGCTACCAGCACATCGTCAAAGAAATCCCAAGCGTGGATTATAACAGCTGGGGGAGCTGGACTTACAACGGCTCGGTCACTCGCATGTCCTGCGACAAGAAGAAGGAAGAGAAGAAGGACTTCGAGTTCGAGGAGAAAGATGCAGAATCAGTCAAGGTCTGGAAGGTTCTTGATCAAGCGGTGGGTAAAGCTACAGCTGGCGGGCGCAGCACCAGAGTCTTAGTCTCGTTGAAGGAGGCGAATGAGACTGCGGAGAGATTGGCCAAGAGACAGGCGAAGGAGAAGGTTCAGAGAAGGAGAAGGTATCACTACTACTCCCAGACAAGCCAGAAGAACAAGGATATTGTCGGCAAATGGTACACATAAGTAGAATCCGAGAACGGAAATGCATTAGAAACTTGCGTGTTGCAAGCTTGTCGTCTGCCTCGCTTGGGGCAGGTGGGAAATAAGATGCTGATTCCGCTAAGCTTTGCTCCGTACGAGATATCGAGTATTGCGCCTCGAAAGCCCCCAAGCTTTAGGCGATAGTATTCATGTATGTTTATAAAATAACCTCCACTGAGACTCACAAGATCTCTACTCCCTATGAAATAAAATTAAATAAATCAATTCTATCACTTCGATTGCTATAGGGTGTACATATTTCATGGTACCATTGTACCATTATACCTTATAGATGGAAAACTAGGCCAGGATCCGCAAGTCCAAAAATTGAGTTATCTGGGATACTTTGTTGTTGATTCTTCCTTCCAATTTCAAGATTTCTAGCTCTCTCGGGCGAACACCGAAAGAGAACTAAATACAACCGCCAACCGGTTTAAATCATAAACGCCCTCGCTTTCTTGCCTAATCAACTGAACTCCTACGAACTGATAACCTTGCATGTGAACAAATAAAGTAAAGCCATTCTGTATGCTTTGTAATGTAAATTCAATTCCTTGCCGGACCATATGCATCCGGCTCTGCAGTATCCCGACTATGCACCAAATCGAAAGAATAGAAAATCGATGACTCAGACGGTTTCAAGGAAAAACGAGAAAAAAGAAGGATATCAAAATGAACGGAATAAAAAACGTAACAAAGGAAAGAGGAAGAGAGCGAGATAGTTTCTGCATCCTAAATTGAGCGTGTACTTATGAAAACTAACTAAACAAAAGGTTCATGCTAACACCACCATTAAAAACCGCCATTCTATTCCATGAAAGAAGAAAATCCGAAAAATAAAAACGCCAACTTGATGAAGCCCTCATGCAAATTTGCAAAAGTAAGAATATGAAAAGAGTCCGAAAGAAAAAAAGAGGTAACAATAGAATAAATAAGCCACCAAGCACTTTGACGCCATCCAATGTTTAATGTTTCGTACCAAGAAGAATAAGAAAAAAAAAGAAGAGAAGAGAAATATGTTACAGAGAAGAAATTATGGTTGAGTGAGGAAGCTGAACGGCCATTCCGGATAGCACAGTCGCTCGAGTAGTGAGAGGAGATGCAAGGATAGTAGGAGTGTGGAAAATTGCTCTAGCTGCGCCATCGTGGAGAAAACATCTTCGAAGCGCCATGCGGATGATGGCCGATGCTGATTGCATGCGAGCTCCCTTCAGAACTATGATCTTCTGCTTGGTCGCGCCCGCTAATCCCGCTTTCACTAGAAGATCGGGAGAAGCCTGGCCGTTCGTCCAGCTCGGCAAGATTTTGATAGGATCCAGTTCTGCTTGGAGGACCGCTCGCAACCCGCTCGTACGCCGGCGAGTCCTCGAAACTAAGGTTTCGGGTGGGCGTTTTGATAGCCGTGCTGTACGATGGAACCTTGCACATTGTCAACATGTCGACAGTTGCTGTGGGGCTCGATGAGAGGGATGCGAGATTATCAGCTGGTGAATCCAGCGTCGGTGACTCCCTTCCACTAGATGGGTTCGTCCAGGACGTGCTGTTCGCCAAAGCGTTCAAGCTTCCACTCGATCCCGCTGGCCGCTGATGGGCTCGTTGCAGCCTAGCAATGAGATCCGCATGGCCGTGTGCCGTCAAGAGAGATGGGCCTGACATTGAGTTGGACGACACATTACTAGAGCGCGACGTCGAAGTGGTGTCATGGCCAAACATCGGGGACGAGGTTCCCGAAAGCGAACTGAGAGGAGTTAAGCCGCTACTATGTAGTTGTTGGAGGTTTTCGGCGGATCCTGATCTGCTGAGGAGTATTGGAGAGTTCGTACGGCTCAGGTACATGTCCAAGTCGACACCGTCGAACAGTTCATCTAACTGGTGTTGCTCATATCGTGGAGGCGCTGCGACTTCGGACTCAGATGTAACTTGATTAGTGACTATTGGCACTTCATTCTGCTCATTCGTCAAATAATGCTGCGAGATGAAGAGCATTATGGGCAGTGTGGCACGGAGCTATTTCGAAAGTGTTAGAATAGGCATTTCCATGTAGAATATATTTCTTATAGCGTACCTCAGAGATGTGCCCATCTGGGTTCTTTAATTGGATCGCAAACTTCAACTTGTGACGAATCTTGATCTTACCTACCTCACAGTCTTGAAGGCATTTGGCCAAAGTCTGCGGTAGGAAGATCTTTTCACGTAGAATCCATGCTCCCTCATCATCCTCACTCGGAGGGTCTTCCCATCCCGGGTATTCTGCTTCCGAGATGTGTCGCGTCCCAGTAATCTCTTTCGATTGTGGTGTGAGCTCGTAAACTTCTTTGAGAGCAACGCTAATTTTTGAAACCTGAAGGCCCTTTAATAGCGGTGTTAACCGGACTTCGATAGGGATATATGATCCAAACACTACCGCCTTGCTCGGTGTGCTGACAGTGTATTCGACCTTATTGGGCCAGACATTCTCGACAGCCATAGTCTGCGAGAATTCGAGCGCTGTATGGGGCAGTGTTCGGATAACGCGGAAATGCTACCAATAATAAATTAGAATAGCTCTGACAACCTAGATTTGGGGATTCCAAGCCTCACCTTGGATGCGTGGACATCTGAGAGGTAGACACTGCGCTCGAGATGCGCATGAAGGTCCCAAAGGATGCCAGCCTCACCAAATCCTTCAACTGACTCCGGTGCATCTAAAGAAATGAAGAAGTGGGTCAGCCAACACACATTTCTCGGTTCTGCCGTCGGTCTCATATGTCGACACTTACTTCCGTTAAGCACCCACTGAAACGGGTATTCGTGGTTGCCAGCGGGGATGACTGTTTTCTCCCCAATCGGAACCTTTCGGTTCATAAACATGATATGCTCGTGTTTGAACATCTTCATAGTCGGGCCCCATGGTCCGTTGAACACCTCATTTACTCTATAGGGAAGTGTTATTAGCATAACTTTGTGGGAATAGCATGGTGATTATTAATAATAACGAACCTAAAGCGTTGGAGGCATGTCACTTTGATAGACAGAGATTTGACATTGACTGGTTCTGTGCAAGAAATGACTATTTTCCCGCTCAACTGAACTCCGGGAGCCTCGGTTGTATCACCTCGCAATACCAAAACTTCCTCGTCAAGTCTACAAAATTATTCCGTCAGTTGGGTTCATATCTCGATATAGGCCTCGTCTCGAGCAAAGGGTAGCAACACATACCTGATTTCAAAAAGGGTAATTTTCTTCATGGTTGGCATGGTTCAGACCGAAAATGGATCGCCAAGAAGGAAGGGTTTAACCGAACAGAAAGGAAGCTCCCTCACAAGGGGCTTCAAGTTGAAGGTTTATCAGAAGATTGAAAAGATGAATTGACAGTAAAGGATATTGCTTTGTTTAAAAGGATGTATCGAGTAAATCCTGAGTTAGTAAGCTAGAAGGGAGAGTTAAAAGGAGAAGAAAGAAAAAAAGGAAAGAGACTCCTTGCGGGTATGACGGCTATTCGCAGGTGAGGGTCAAATAGTATCCGCTCGACACTAGCTATAAACACACCAAGAGTCGGACAAATGGTGGCAGGCCTTAAGGTTTGAGTTTGTCCGCCTGCCGTCTCGGAGAGGTCAGAGGGCTTTCTGCTTAGTATCGGCCTCGAAGCGATGCAGCCTTTATGTATGGATGAGGCCAGGAGCTGTCGATAGTCCCTTATGCAAGGCTGCTGCGCAGAAACAACACCAAGTGGGTCCGGTCTTTGCGAAACTAGGCCAAGGATACGGGCGATACGATTCGAGAAAAAAGGTGTACCCCCACGGATCGATGGTGTTATGAGGCTAACGAGGGCGTGGAGATTATGCTAAAGCGCGATCCAGAGCCAGGAGCCGGATCTTCGAATATTAAAAGGTGGTGATTATCTGCTAAGCTAGCCCTTTAAATTGCTGATAACCGTATGTCGGTATACCGGTAGTAGCTTTGAGCAGCAATAATGTGATTTTCG
Source organism: Dactylellina haptotyla (assembly GCA_031310005.1). NCBI lineage: Eukaryota > Fungi > Ascomycota > Orbiliomycetes > Orbiliales > Orbiliaceae > Dactylellina > Dactylellina haptotyla. The sequence continues at coordinate 6,756,136 of CM062379.1, read as the reverse complement.
AATATGCAATGGCAGTGCAATTGCGCGTGTTCGTCCGGATTCCAAAGGATTGTCGGGCAGTTGTGAGCTCAGGATGATGCTATTGGCGATGTGCCGGATTTTCTTGTCGTCAGACGTGGCCGCACGTTTCTTTCCTAACGTATCCGGGCTGACACCAATGGCGGCGTTCTTTTTATATGAAATAAAAATATATTATGGAATGATGATGATATTAATAAAATAAAGCAAAGCGGCGGCGAATCGTCGTCAGGCAATATTTATTTATCTGCTACGTTACAGACGTCAGCCCACGCACCGCTTTCTAGCTCTGTTTCCAGCGAGCCACCCCGACGGAGACCGAAAGGAGGCCCAAAGGAGACCCTGCCATCATCCAGATGTAATATCCTCGATTCAGGTCGCAGGGCCGTCCCCAGCTCAGCTCCACCAGCTCGAGCTTGCCACCGGGCCAATAGCAACGGGAAAGGTAGCCGTACCTTGAAAACACCAAAAATAACAACGCAACCAGCCAACCCAGCCAGTCCACGCTCGGGCTCGCCTGCTAACGTAGCGCTACGGCGAAAAGGAGCGAGAATGAACGGTTAGCGATCCTCCCTTCGCGTCCTTGTTTAGTCGATCGTTGGGCAAGTCGGTTTCGAGTTCGGTAACGAGGGAAAAGTGCCGTCGAGGCTTGTTGATGGTGACTCGACCAATGTCGAGTTCCAATATGGCCACAACTAGCCGCCAGAAAAAATATGTTATAAAGGACCAACCGAATTGATATCTCTTTTTGAAAGAGGAAACCCTGGTGCTATCGCAGATACTGCTGTGCTATCTTTGCGAAGCTGCCGGGATGGAGTGAGCTCCGTCTGTCGATATCTGACTCGAAGACTTTTCCTTAAATTTTGCTCGCTCGCCCGGTCGTTTCAAGCCAAATCAGACACCGGGCCTTTGTTCGGTGAACCGGGGCTATGGAACAGGATTCCACCGTCGTTTGCAGCACAACACACGCCGCAAAACAGGTCTTTCCGATATTCGTCCCAACAGAGCTTAATAATGCTCAAATGGTACCTGAACGGGCTGAGACAGGGTTCGCTATGGCTGCTCGCAATTAATCTTCAGGGCGAGAAAAGTGAAGAAGGGGAGTTCCGCTGGGACTCGTTTTTTTCTTTCTGCGTAAAGGCTTTGCACACACACGCACAACCAACAAGACAAGTGCAATATAACTGTTGATATGTTGTCTAGCCCTTAGACTGTGGTCGGTAGGTGGGCGCTCTTCGACAGTGTCGCTAGCGGTGAGAAAAAATCGCAGAAGCTTGAAAAGACTCCTTCCACAACCTTGAACACCAGGGCTCCAGCTGGCGTATTTATGAATAAATACCTCCGCCGTAATACAAAAGAAGGCATCCCACTCTCCTCCCTCCTCGCCGCGAAAGTAACGGCTGAAAGGGGGGTCGTTCGACCTGTACACATGTTCTATCTCCCAAGCCTTGGAGAGGGCCTGGGGGCGGCGGGCTCTGCTACGCAGCTTCTCGCCTGGGACAGCTCGAAATCGCAGTCTGGAGGTCAAGCCCTGCATAACTCTGCTAGAGTCCACGGTTACAATTCTCTTCTCGGTACCTAGACTGTCCGCAGCTGGTACGTAACCCCCACTGGCCGTCGGCTCACCAAAGCCGACGACACCGCAAACCCTCTTGACCCAAAATTCGAACCCATGACAGCCGCAAGTTTCGACGGCCAACTCGTTGATTTGCCAACCGGACTCTTTCCCGCCAGGTCGCTGTGCTTTGAGCAGTTGGCTGTGGGAAAAAGTAATAAGGCTGCTACAGCCAACAGTCGCCTAGCTTCTCCTGCGTTTGGCCTACCAGTTCTGGCCTAACCTGCGCCTCAAACAGCACCCAGAAATCATCCCACCACCGCTTTTGGCTGTTTCTAATTGGGCATTTCCCTTCATGTATGCCTATTCGGCGATAGCTAGATTTTTTTTTTCGCTTTCGCTCAGGTACGTGGAACACACCGCTCAGTGCGGCGTCCCAAGAAACGCCATCGTCGAAGTATAGGCTAAGTTACTCAGTACCGTCGATGGGAGGAATCATTCCAAAACAACTTATACCCTTGGAAAGCTTTCAAGTACCCCTTAGAGAATAACCCCCAACATCGCACGGGCCTGCATAAATTAGATAAGCCAAATCGAATCGTCGGCACGTCTTGGAAAAGCACCTAATCGAGGCTGAAAATGGTATGCTGCTGATGTGTATCTGAACCGCAGCCCGCAATTGGTCTAAATTCGATTTTGTTGATAACACGAACGCATCCCGCCGATAAAGCGTGGGATGTGAGCAAAAGCTGAGCTCGCAAGCTTACCAAATTGCAAAGAACTGCTGAATACTGCATAGTTGTATATTCTGAAAGACAGACCACAGTAACAATCCTCAATTGCGCAAGCACTAACGTGACTGAGCTCTATGCTCCTAAAACCGCAAACCGCAAAGGAAATAGGGTGCCCTCGTCTCGTTGACGTCCTCGTGCTAAAATGGGAAGGGTCCTCTCGTCAACGCTCCACTGCGTTAAGCTAGGCGTGCTGTTCTCGTGCACAAATGATATTATTATTTCCACATGACAAGTCTCATCGCACAAACGAGAATCATAATTCCAAAAACCCGTACCGTACTTACCCGTCTACTGCGCTTTTCGTGTGACGGAGGCCTCGATCGCAGAATTTCATGTGCAAACAAACGCCTGCCTTGCTGGCGTGGCCAGTTGGCAGACTCGTCGGCGGTCATCTCACTATCACGGTCATATATTTTTCTTGGCCCAAGCTTTGGAGAGCCAAGCTGCTAAGCTGCTTAGCACGGGTCGGCCTTTGAGTGGCACTGATATCGGGGCGGTTACATCGGGGCGGCGAAGCTAGCCCGACAAAGCCCTTGAGGCTTGTATTACAGAATATTCCATTTCATGCACCGAAAAACTGTAAAACTCGAAAGGTGGTTTTCGGGATACTCCAAGGGTCCTCCTTGACCTGGTTTGCAGGTTGATCCGAACGAGAATGCACGAAAATGTCCAGATGCAGTCGTGGTGTGCTCGCCAAACCTGGGGTCTTCGAACAAAAGAAGTCATGCGTCAGCGGCAAGGGAGTTTTAACTAACAAGCGCCCGAACACAAGAGCCACTCAGCGCAAAGGCTCGACTCATGCTCCAGCTATAACAACGGATCGTCTTTCGGATCTCAACTCATTTTCCTAAGGGCGGAATACGAGGATCCATACTCCAAAGACGGTATGCGCATCCTGCACTCCATATTCATGTGCGTCCCAACAGCGCAGCCTATAAAAAGTTTTTCCGTTAGTCTGAGAGATAATCCGAATCCTCAAATAAGAACAGGATATCTTATCTCCCAACAGAAAAATCTTCCCTGGTAGGCACGGAGGTGGGCAGATCAGGAGAGCTCTAGATTCTCTTTTAAAGATTAAGATGGCTTCATACACCAACAGGTTTCTAGTTTGATTACTACTGATAACGAAAAGCACTAAGCCTTTTTGTCAGCGGGTGGAAATCACCGCAAAACTCAACCCCTGCTTCTAAATATACCATCCACAACGACAATCCAAAAAGCAAACCATGGAATTTTCCAAGTTCGATCGAGTGATTCACACTTGTTTTCTCGCGTATCGGGGATTTTATCGAATCAAGAAAAAAGTTTCATGTGCATGTCCCGTAGTGTGGTGTGATATGTAGCTTGTAGGAGGATTCCGATGACACTCACATACCCAAATATTACCAATGATTGGATGGCAAATCCCTGGCCACATAACGGAACCCCCATCAAAAGGAACCGGGATATAAAAAATATGCTTCATATAGCGACAAGAAATTTTTATTTTTCAACAAGACATTGTAAGCTGAATTGTCAGTTTGATACGTACCCCCTATTGCGAACAATTGTGTGTGATAATCCCTAGACCTTGTTGGAAACCAGGGATCGGACATTATGTTTTGCTGCCCACGTTTCCCATCGACGTGGCCCATGCTGGCAACCGCTTCCATACAATCCTCCCACCCTGGTGGCGTATGGTTTTTTCTCATCGGGGATGCTTACGACGTCACATTTCGCTCGCCAGCCATTTCTCAGTCGGAACTCACATGTTAAAAAAAGGCGCATTCAGTTGAGAGGGCTGAGAAGCTTTATGCGGGCTGCAGGGCTGGCTACTAAACCTCCACTAAATTCAAATTCCAACTTAACTTTGCGCAATCGATAGGAATCTAATTTCGAGCCGCTATGAAACTGTGGTTCGAACGTTCCCACTCTGCTGCTTCCAATCATGTTGCGACGGTTTTTCACATGCCAAAAATTTCCTTCATGCAATCGCATGAAACCTCAACAGAAATCAAAACAAAAAGTCAATTTGAATTAGGAAAGATTCGATTTCACCTCTACCCTAACTGACCCCCACGGCCATCCGGAATACGAGCTTTGAGGCTTGAAAACCAGACCCACGGATTGCTACGTTGGCAACAACACCAAACTGCGACGTGAATCAGCTGAAATGAGAAACTCCCCTGAACCTCGACACGGGTTGGGGGTGGCGCCATGACTTGGACTGAGTGAAAAGTTTGCTGTTGGGTCTTATCGGTATCCCGAGATATCCCGAGTGTAATTTTAGGAGGAGCTCATTCGGCATGCCGAAACCGGCCCGAAATGAAGCGGAACGAAATCCAACGGGGTCACAACGCGAGACAAATGCGAAAATTTGCGATATAAGGGGCCGTAAACGAATTTTCTGCCAGGTAATTTAGTAATGATATCCGTGGGACCCCAGGAAAGCGGGTCAACGCAGTCCGAAGGGGACAAGAACAAAAAATACTAAATAAACACTCAGGTTGTTCATCAAAGATGTGGTGGGAGATCACAGCGCAGCTTTCAGTTGAGCTCTCGCTCCAGGTTAAAAGTTGATGTTGGCGAGATGTTTATGCTTTTCTACAGTTTAATACAAGTACGTGAGCTCGTCTGCGAATAAACAAAGAGTTGCGTAACAGGTTTTCAATCCGAATTCGAAAACAATGTCAAGGAAGTCGTCGGTACTTCAACAGTATCCATCCGGTAGACGCATATGGAACACACGGTTTTCTCAACCTATTTACTGAAAAGTCAAAACACAAGTTTTGAATTTCTTTCATCTCTTGGTCCCTTGAATCTGGTTACGAGACTGCCTTGAATCAGCAGAAGAAAGAAGGGCAGTGTAATGCGATGTTGAATATATCATAAATCTCCCTAGGTAGTTTAAACAGCTTAATCCACGAACACATACGAATTAATTTGCCTTATTTTTGCTATCTCTCGTGGCGCCGTACTCATAAAACTGCAGTACTGGTATTTTGCTGTAATATCCTGGTGAGCCTATGATTAACGGAGTTGTAAACTACCCGGTTGTGCTTCAGATGAGAAGAGGATAAATTTAGTGGGATAAGATACACCCACTCACGAATGTTTTGAATCAGGTCCATAACTTTGGATGTCGTAAGTGCTTCATTAAAGAGTTCATGATCAAATATAGTCTCCAAAACACCATTTGCGCCTGATTTAGTCAACTCGGACATATTCAGAAACACCGAACCGTCTTCCGATGCCAATGGTGGTTGAGGGATATTGTGGTAACCGAAGTAATTACATTGCCATTGTAGATTAGTGAACAGCTTAGACATCCTCAGAAGAAAACCTCGTACGGTTACATTCTACTTAAGGCTTCGATCGATTCTGGAAGCATGTAAATTCAACTACTCGCGAGGTCTAGAGTTAGATAAGTTCTAACTTTTAGTTTATTTTACTTGGTGACAAATTGTGCTTCTCTTCAAGAGTTCTGAATATATGTATCAATACATATTAATGTTGATTTAAGAAGATTTGAGCACCATATCGTTTTACATGTAGCGATTACTACCTTCCAATAGAAAGCCCGAATCTTTCCGACATATTTTCGCTTCAAACACCTACGGAAAGCATAGGCATATGAACTGATCTTATCTTGAACAATCTTAGCTGAGAATAAGCAATTGGCCGTTGGTCTTAACACGAGTTTTATCAAGGAACTTTCTTTCTGTTTGAATAACGTTCCGGCTTTCTGAACAGATATTTTGGTAAAATTTTATTTTTCACCTTTTATTTTTTACCTGCACGTGAACAAGATAATCGTCTCTGATTCCAAGGACCTATGAATGCCTTCAGTCACCCAAGCTCACCTTCAATTTATTTGCTACCATTTATATCCTCCGCCTCTAGTATGTCTAGGTTAATAGTTACATTTTGCTTCTACTTTGGCCCTACTAGTTGCTAGATATATACTCACTCTGAATTTTAGCCGACTTATACCATAGTTTAAAGATAAGGCTTCTACAGCACTACTATATATTCCTCGAAACTCGTATAACCTCCCTATCTATTTAGTGAACTTACTAGCCGCCTATTTACACTCGAAAAACTTAGACCCAGCCTATGAGTTTATACTCCTAAAGTTATTGACATTTTCAAGAATCTAGTCATTTAATTGATGCCACCTTAATCAGCACGTTCAGAATATCCGGGGGTTTGCGATCCTATGCAGTTGCTCAAGTTGCCCCCAGCGTTTGGAGCATCCGTTCCCCGCATTCAGCTACTTTTTTAACTACCAATTCCGTCAACCCAAGATGGGAAATCTGATTTCCGACTGAAACGTCACAATCTTCTTCATGATACTTCTTATTAGATCTGACCGCTATTTCGAGGTATTCATCCCTCCCCTCCTCTCCGTTCTCGCCAATACAAGCAATCAGTCCAGTGTATTTATAAAGAACGCCATTAAGCAGGATACGACACATTCTGCCATTACCGTCAGCGAAAGGGTGAATGTTGACGAATTGGGTGCATAGCCAGCTTGCTAACTCGAAAGGATCTGTATTTTCGTCCTCCTTGGTAATCCATGAATTGAAATCATGGATAATTTGACGCATATAAACAGGGACGGAGCTTGCTCTAATGAAGATAGACTTTTTACGCTTGCCTGTCTCTTTGTCAATTGACGAAGCAGCGATTTCGCAGTCGCGGTATGTACCCGCCCACAGTTCCCATGAGGTCCCGTCATCATGATCGTGGCCTTCACAGAGGATTCGGTGAGTTGCAAGGATGAGTTCTTCCGTTAACTCTGAGTTTTCGAGGCAAAATCGTTCAAGGAAAAACTTGAGTGCGTTAGCATGTTGGATAACTTCCATGCGGCCCTTGATTGCAACAAGCTGGTTGCTTGCTCCTAGGGTTTCAGTAGTCTGTAGCTTGCTCAAAATAACTAACAAACCCTCCTCATAGTCGCTACTTCTTTCCCTGGGTTCGGTCTTCGTGAAATCTTCACCCCTGAAGATCTTTTTGCAAAGAAAGCGGGTTTCTTTATAGTTTGAGCCAGCCCTCTCGATGAAATTTGAACCAAATATCATACGACATAGCTCTGCTTCTAGTGCCTCAGCACGTTCTGTCTCAGAGCCAACCTCCCAGTGTGCTCGAACACTGTCCATGATAGCTGTGGCGGCATTGTAGCTTTGGTTTAGGTTCTGAATGTCTTTTTGGATTTTGACAATGTCGTTAAGGCGAATAGTAATTCTCCCAGACAGCACCTTTTCTTTGCCTCCAAATGACGTTCGCATGAGATTGGCGAGTTTAACAGAAAGATTTGGTTGTGAAAGTTTGATATTTTCAGACTGCATTTGGCTAGAAGCCTCTGGATTAGACGCAGTAGATTCGGTTTCTGGGAATAAAGTTGTGAGTTCTTGTCGAGCTCTCTTCATTGCAAAGAGGAAGGAGACTTTGAAGTACGATCGCGGCTATGACCTTATATTGACTTTGTGAAAAGAATTCGTAGTTGACAGCTATGGTTCTTGAGCGAAAAGGAGATAAATGACTCTTTTCTAGGGAACATCAAGCCGTTTTTTCTAAGCTATTTCTGTTTCCGTCTCTATGATTAAAATATTATTTAACCTAAGATCTACGACATTTTCCACCTTCGATGATAGACCAGCGATTTCCAAAACTTAAAAAACTTATAATGCGAAATTAATCTACAAATTTGTAGCTTGGACTAAGTTTCGGATGCAACCTCGCTTATCAGACTTTATAGCTGCATTAAGCAAGCATTTAACATATCTTTATGAAATACAAGTACTTAAAGCCTCCTATTGGCAATTTGATACACTGAAGATTTGGGATTTCGAACCCAAATATTCTGCGTCCCAGTTTTAAGGTCATCGGTCGCAGCGGCAATCCCACTAGGCATACCTTAGAGTCTTTTTATTACCCTACAGCTCAAACTCAATTTATATTGAGTAACAACAAGTATCAGAAAGAGAACAGGCCACAAGGGTGTACGGTTTGTTTTGAAATTTGGATGCTTAAGTCCTTTCTTATTTTTATGAATTTTAAGCCAATAGTTTTGTTTCATTTGTGTCGCCTTAGGTTAATTTCCAGTTTATACTCGATACCTGCTCCAGATAATTCTGTTTTTCGTAAATGTCCAAATCTGAAGTATTGTTTTGCACACACCATATTATGAACTTATATCATCAAAATATTACCATTTTTCAAAGCTATTATGCCCAGCCGGTTGGCAATTAGTATCAGTGTTGAAGTCTACAAAACTACTCAGTAGCTGGCAGTTTAATTAGCAAAAACTGATTATTTGACATGTGTCCCTCGATGCCTTCTTACAATCCATGGATCGACGCTGAGAGATAAAACTCTCAAGTACTCTATTACTGTCTGACCCATCATGTCATGTGGTTCGATTTTTGTGTTGCCAGTGATGGTCCGTCACCAAATATCTCATATAACTCAGCATACATTATAACTCAGCATACATGTAACTCTCCTGTACAATCATGCCTTTCCTCTAGCATCTTATTCTAGTATATTCGGCATATGCATATAGGCAATACCGGTTCTAACCATAAGAACGCTTAACTACGTTGCTTACGAGTTTTATTCGTAAACCATGAGACCGGCAGCGCCGAGGCTACGAAACGGAGTATAGGTCACGGAACGAAATTTCGTCCCCGAGAACTCGGGATCAGCCTTTATAGGAGATCAAGCTGGTCCCATTTTGCAATGAATCGAGGGGACGGTATCCATAACATAGCTTATTGGTGTTCATACTATACCTATATATATGTATATAGCGTATGTCTTGCAAACATTAATACACTTGCTATGAACATATTCGAACCAAATATCGAAGGAAAGAGTTCTGGGACATGACCAGCGCTATAACACCCTCAAATATCAATAAAGGCTAGCGAGTATTAAGGTAATATAGTAGCAGATGTTGATATTAAGATCACCGAAACACTCTCGCTAAGGCGCTAGTCCCGTCGTCCCACGGAAAATAATAATCATGTCTAATATAGCATCGTGCGAATGAGATTGCATCGCCCAGAGATCGACCGACTGCGACTCTTAACCTAACAGAAAAATACCGACCTCCTGTTTTCTTCAATCGGGATCGCCTTCCAATTATTTCTCTAAAGATGTACACGTGGCAACAGTGTAGAACCTCAAAGGTCCAGGGAATTGGAATGCATACATGGCAATCCATGGATGGTCGTTGGCACGACTATATATAACGGAAGTGTTTGTATTCTTCGTGGAGGCTCAGGAGGTGGGTCAGTGATATTGGCGACAGTGTGCTGCTCTAGGAAAGTACTTCCACCTGATCGCTTGGGGCATGCCTGTGAAGAGTGATGTTTTAGCTGTTAAGAGTACATGATTGGTCTGTTGTATGACGCGAGCGCTTTTCTCCTGTTGGTTTGGAAATTTCTCAAAGATCTTGTTTCCGGATCCTTGCACCTCCCGAATTCCGGGTTCGCGTCGAGACGGATATATGTATATCTCTTTCACAGCTGTTGGCTGAAGGAAAGACGCTGTGCAGAAAACAGAAGGTGACCGGGTATCACAAAAATTGCAAATGCCTTCTGAGAGGTTATCCGATGTGCGGTGCTCTATTTCCAATTGGTAGGGTGAGACATCAACGTTGCGACTAGCCTTTTTCTGGCGGCCGCTCAACAAAACTAGTTTGGGGAGCCCTGCCCGAGCTTGGGTCGACAGAAAACCCTGAGGCTCTATACACAAGCGGTATCGTTATCGATATACTACGCACGAACGAGGGCGCGTAGCGTCGGCAGTTCCATCCTTCAAAAAAGCCTACAAGGATAGGGTGGAATATCAGGAGTTGTTGCAATGTTGTTACAACCCAGTTGCCATTCTAGGAGTCCAATTGCCATATTGGAACGCAAACGTCTGAGGCCATGAGGCCATGAGAAGTCCGACTGGGAGGATCCCTTGACTTCTGGATTCTGAGAACCGCTTGCGTTTTGGTGGGCATATTAGAGTATGCGAATGCGAATGAAAACTGTGAGATGTCGAATGCTAACATCGCGCCGAGTGCGATTGCGGTCACTTATTCTACCCAAATTTAGACCTGCGCTCGCGATAGGTATGCGGACGAATAGTAGTTTCGATACATCACCAAGAAATCGCATTTTGGTCTGGGTCTGAGACCTTTGCAATGTTGGCGGAAACCCTAGAAACCGCCTAGAAGCTTAGCAGTGGCGCCAAAAAGCCGCAGAACCTCGCCATAATCCGGCATAAGGAGCTAAGAGCCATCGTTATACTGCCACAGCATAGTCAACGTTGTCAATCGAGGTTTAGAATAGAAATCAATCATTTCCTGCTTGTTTACCGACGCTTAGGAGGAGAGACATATTGTTTGAGTATCGCGGTTGCAGCCCGTTCAAATGTCTGAGGTTGATGTCTGGGCAGACGCACTTGTTAATCTCCGGCAATTTAATCCAGCCCACGTGCATCCAATGCTCATCAACAAACGAGACCGATCGGGACTGTATGTCTAGAATGGCTAGCTTCGAGCTCTGACATCTCCACGAAAAATATTTCCCCACGCTAATTGGACGGGGATGCAGGACATCATGCAGGCAATGCAGCAGTCTCAAAAATCGAAAAGGAAACGAGAACGAAAAACCTGATGTAACGGCAGCAAAAGTTTGCACTCGCACACATCGCACACACACACACACACACACACACTTAAGACGATACAGGCCTCTTGCTAATAAATATTTGAGTATTTTACCAAGGGTACACTCGGTCAGCTCCGTTTGAATTCGGGCAGTGCATGTTCTCCAGCAGGAATGATAAGCCTTTTGCAGGTGTGTCGTCTGACCGTGCACTGAAGTTATAATATTGATAAGCTTTTGAACAGCGGTGTCGCATGTCATTTTTGATATCTTGCTATATTGGCGTGCATAATATCACAATAAGTTTACAATGCAGCCAGTGGATTTTTAGCGAAAGCGCCGTGGTTTCGGGGAGCTAGAGTGAAAAAAAATTCAACAGGGGGCATCTTCTGTACGACCTGCTAACAGTGTTTGCATTTCGTATTTAGGTCCGTGTGGTGGTTAGGCGTGTGGGCACTTAAGCTGGTGGGCACTTAGACCAGTGAGCACTTAGACCGGTGGACACTTAGGCCGGTGGGAACTTAGGCCGGTGAGAAGTTAGGCCAGTGAGATCCGTTAGTCGAATGTGATGTGTTAGGCAGGATGTTCCAAGTGAAACCTTTCGAATTTTCTTTCCTCCATATATGCATAGAGTAACCGAGATTTTAATTTATTTCGCTTGGTATTCTTTCGATTCTCACATGTCCCCTGAGACTTGGTGGCGCAAAGTGATGCCAACGAGGCAATTGAAAAGTAGATGCCTGATATGCACGCTTATAGCTGAACCCGAAGTGGCAGCTTGTTTTTGACGTTTTTCGCGGGCGGCACTTATCAATTGGTACGAGCATGAACCTGGTTGGTCCCAAAGCTGCAGGTCCGGGGCCCCCACCCTGCATTCTCAGAGGCTGCGATTCTGAGACTTGGCCCTTCTCGAGGAAGTGCACGCGACAATCAATTATCTTAGCATCCGCATGGGCTGCAGCTGTGGATTCCCAGAGCGGATCGCTCGCTCCTTAAAGGGACGAAAGGCCGCTCATGAATATGAGAAGTCGTGTGCGATTTTTCTGTGAGAAAAAAAACCCCGATATTTCTACTAATTCTTTTCCCAGTCGCTATCCGCGTGAACTTGCGATTCAGTTGATACGCATTCGACCCTTCAGCAAATGGCTACAGTAACAGGCGGGGACGTCGTTCCCACGGATGTTTATCCGCGCAAGGGATCCATCGTCTCCAACCGGGAGAAGAATGTAAACGAGGAGGATGGCGCAACAACTTCGGCCGACAATCTGCTGGAAGCATTGGGATTTCAGCCTGAACTGACGAGAAACCGTTCGACATGGCAGGTTGCCTTCATGTCGTTCGTCCTGGCGTCTATTCCATATGGTCTCGCGACGACGCTCTACTATCCCATCATTGGTGGTGGGCCGGTCACCATTATCTGGGGCTGGCTCGGTGTCTCCCTGATCATTCTCTGCGTGGCAATCTCCCTCGGCGAAATCACATCGGTGTATCCGACAGCAGGTGGAGTATACTACCAGACTTTCATGCTCTCGCCTGCCTGGTGCCGTCGGGTGGCAGCCTGGATCTGTGGGTGGGCGTATGTTGCAGGAAATATTACTATCACCCTGGCCGTCAACTTTGGAACAACGCTTTTCTTCGTCGCCTGCGTCAATGTCTTTGAGAGCGAGCCCGGCGTGGGCGTCTTCCAGGCCGAGAAGTACCAGGTCTTCCTTATCTTCCTTGCGATCACTTTCTTGACGAACGCCATCTCGTCTCTCGGGAACAGGTGGTTGCCCATTCTCGACGTACGTAATCTTCCTTCTTATGGTTTTACGTTTCTGCAGCACCTTTTTCATTTCAATTTTTTCCCCATGTGCATGCTGGCCCCTTCCCCAACCATTTCGCCGATATTTACGTAATTAGCGAGCCTTGTACATCGGCCCCCGCTGTGGAGTGCATCTGAGCTAACCGTAAAAATATTTTCCTCGTCGGCTATCGATAGACTTTTGCTATTTTCTGGACCTTCGCGGGTCTCATTTCGTTGGTCGTTTGCGTCCTCGCTATCGCCAAAAATGGTCGTCACGACGCAAAGTTCGTCTTCACAGAGTTCGTGCCTCAGTCCGGCTGGGTTGATGGCTGGTCCTTCATGATTGGTCTGCTCCACGCCGGATATGCCACCTCTTCTACTGGCATGATTATCTCGTAAGTGTCGAACCAAGAAATCTTTTCCGGCCCATGAAGGGAGATAGATATGGCAAAATCGGTGAGACATCGCTAACATGGCGAAACTAGTATGTGTGAGGAAGTTCGTCAACCCTCGACCCAGGTTCCCAAGGCCATGGTTGGAACCATCGTTCTCAACACTATCTGCGGCTTGATCTTCTTGATTCCATTGGTCTTTGTCATGCCAGATCTTTCCATGCTTGCCGCCTTGGCCTCTGGTCAGCCACTGCCAACCATCGTTCTTTCTGCCATTGGCAGCCCTGGTGGTACCATTGGCCTCCTCATCCCATTGATGGTCCTCGCCATTCTCTGCGGTGTCGGTTGCACAACTGCCTCATCTAGAGCTACCTGGGCTTTCGCTCGTGATGGCGCTATCCCCGGTTCTCAATGGTGGAAGGTTGTTAACACCAAATTGGACGTCCCACTCAACGCCATGATGCTTTGCATGGTTGTCGAAATTCTCCTTGCTTTGATCTACTTCGGTTCCACTGCCGCTTTCAACGCTTTCTCCGGAGCTGGTGTTATCTTCTTGACCGTCAGCTACGCTGTGCCAATTGCCGTCAACCTCTTCGGTGGACGCAAGCATCTCGCTGCTGGTGTCTACGACTTTGGAATTTTCGGTGTTGCATGCAATGTCATCGCTCTCGGTAAGTTCTTGAAACCGCTGATCAGAAGTTTTCCCTTATGAACCGAATAATTCGCTAACAATCAATCTTCAATATAGCTTGGAGTTTGCTCGCCGTTCCACTTTTCTGCATGCCTTCCTTCATCCCAACCACCCTCGAATTTATGAACTATGCCTCCGTCGTCTTCGTCGGTTTCACCATCATCTCTGCCACCTGGTACCTCGTTTGGGGTAGCAAGCACTACCAGGGCCCACCAACCCACGAGGATGCCGCCCTCGAACAGAGAAGAGCCTCGATTGCTGCTTCTTACAAGTAGTACTAAATCTTGTTCGACAGGCTGGCTCCCGGATTATTTCGAACTTTTTGCTGCATTTTTCTCGCTTTTTGAAAAATATAAAGGTTTATCTCCCAGCTTGGGTGGATTTTAGCGCTTTGTGAGCCTTTTCATGCATGGTTTTCACGGAGGATATTTGGCTGCTATTTGCGAGTTAGATGGTTCAGCTGGCATGTAGACGTATCTGTTCCCGATATATATAAAACGCTGCATGTAGACAGATAGACGCAAAGAGCACTTAATGAATAGTATTTAATTTATGCAAACTTGAGTTTCAATGCTCACCACAAAATCCAATTGTAATAATATATCTCGAAGTTAAAATCTCTCGTCATCAATATGCCGTCTAAACAGGTCAAAATATATAGAAACGAAATACAACGTTTCTATGTAGTGATATGCATCCCAATGAACCAACAGTGCACCGCTCTCATATCTATTTACAAATAAACCTTCCCGATGAACCACCTTACACCCCGGGGATCTTATAACGTCCCTTAACCAAGGTACCAAAATCGTTCATCGGATCCACGGCTGCTTTAACTTGCTGTAACCGGGTCACGCTAGCCGTCCCATACCCAGCAAGCACATCCTGCGTGCCGTTCGCGTAATTCATGTACTTGAACGGATGATAAAGGCCCCTGCTCTCCGCTAGACTCTGCAGGGCGGCGAACGACTTCCCCACACACTCCGCCGCTAGTGCGTCGTGCGCTTTAAGCTGCCAAGTTAGATTTATGCTAACGATCATAATCGTCTTGCCCGCCTGTCCTGCGGGCGAATCTTCCAATCCCATGCTGTTCTTCTTGCCGTTTGCCGTTCCCTGGGCGACAAAATTACTATGGAGAGGGTAGAATATGAAGCTCGAAATGTACCCGGCTATCAAGAGTCGGTACGGTTGTGACACGGTTTGATATGTATCAAAGAGCGCTTGGAGGATTGTTGGGTCGTCGAGGACAACCGCCATATCTGTAAAACTCTGGCGTTTGCCCGGTCCGCTATAACCTGCGATTTCGGCGGAGATGCTATTTATTCCATTTCTATCCCTCTTCGTTGTGGCCAGGAATGGAATTTCCTTGGTGAAAGGCTTGAATACATCAGCTTCCCCAAGGCCCAACGCTGTGGGGTAGAAGAAGCAAAATGCTCCAAGATCCGTGACGTCGGCGTTTATGCCCAGGCCTAGAAGGCCGAGAGCGTTCAGATCAACATCTGGTCCTATCGATGTGAATGCCGGGATGACATGGGATTTGAGATCCGTGAAGACCTCAACTGTGGAGTAGTTGTAAACTGTGGAGATGACCTTGGGAATTGATGATCCAGGATAAAAAACGAATCCCGCGTTATAAGTCGGCTGAGGAAACACTTCTTGGGTGAAATGTGTAACAATGGCGAATGACGAGCCGGCACCCTTCATGGCAGTGAAAAGATCCGGATAAGACTGGGCAGTGATTGTACCAGTGGTGCCGTTGGCATATACGACCTAAAACTCAAAATTAGCATATACCGCAGAGAACATCGGCCGTAGATTCTAAACTCACATCAAATGCAGTGATATGGTCAGCGGACCACCCCCTCGAATTGGAGTAGTAACTAATTCCACCACCCAGCAGAAAGCCACCAGTTCCAACGGTGTTATCTCTTCCACCCATAGTTCCCATGTTGATAGGATCAAGCACATCATAGATATCTCCCCATTTACACCCTGCTCCAAACTTCACCGTGCTAGTTACATTGTCATACGTGACATCGTCAATATCGGATGTACTCAATAAGACACCGCCGTTGGTATTCGACCATTCGGGTATAGGATTATGGCCACCAGAGCGAATGGCGTATTGGCAACGGTTATCGTGTAAAGTTTTTACAGCATTGGAGACATCTGCAACTGATTTTGCGGTGAAGACACAGGCGGGATTCGCGATTCCTTGTGTAGCTGTTGGCAGGATAGCTCCGTTAGAAATTTGCTTCTATAAATGTAGTCTTAGCATTTATATGTAGCGTTTACTTACACCAATATGGATAATTACTTTGCAGTAAGAATCCTAGGTTCGAAATAATACCGTTTCCATTTGCGGCCTTGTAACCCTGTTGGTAAGGGTAGTATAGTTTCGACGGGTATGCGGTCGCTAATCTAGAACACTGTGGATATAAGAGAGTATTAGCTCTGGGTTCATTAAATAATTGCCCTGCCTTGAAATTTACAACTTACACAGTTGTCGGCTGCAACAGTATCTAGCAGTGCTAGTAAGAACACACCGGCCGTTATAGGTAATAACATGGTTCTTAATATCGGCATATATAAAACGGATAAGAACTTAGTGACGCAATCTCGTGAAACAGTAGTGCGCAAAGCTGCGAATAAACCAGCCCTCAGATATTCCAACCAAGACCCTCTGAACTGCGACTTCAAAGATACTCATTTTCATGACTCCTGGGAAGCCAGTCCCATTATATAGGATCAGCCGTCATCACCAATGCGCCGTTCCTCGCCGTAATGGCGCCCGGCCCTTTTCTTCTCCTTTGCCTCATTTATTCTCCGTCTTATAGCTCCACCTAATAACCTGTGTTCTCAGCACACGCTGGTCACTAAAAAGAAACTTGCCATTTCCCAAGTTCTCCTCTTTCTTTCAGCTCCCCGCTCTAACCCGCGCAAGATGGACAGGCACCTAACTTTCCGCTCCCCACTAACCAGAAGATCCATTAGTTGCAGAATCGAGCATCTCGCCCGCGGAAAGGGCACCAATCACTCCCAGGTTGTGTCGTGGGCCGACTAGCTGGAAACACTCCAATCGGTACCGCTCAACCAATAACGTCGCCTCCTCTGTTCTCCCGCAGTTGTAACCCTATCAAGGAAAGCGTTGCACAGATAGTAAAAAAAAAATGGATCTTGATTTTTTGTTTTAGCGGCACATGCGCTCCGTTCTCAGATCGATCCAAGCCACCTGCGTCAGATCCTTGTGCTAGATCTCATTGGCGAGAAATTTGATCGTCAAGGACGATGAAAGCAAGGTTTCATCAAGGAAATTTAAGCACACGGAACCCCAGAAATGCCTTTTTAGTTTCATTGAAAGAAAAAGCTTGGAATAGTACATTTCTAGCAAAATCCACGAAAATCCGGGTTGATAGTTCCACGGGCCTCGCAGAATATAGCTACGAGAATCGCAAAAGTTACGTTGTTCGAATTTCCGGGTTTGAGTTTCTCTTGGGATCTAGCGCGACTTCCTCAAGCCTTACCCAGATCTATTGTTTGTCCGTTTGTGCATGCGCTCCTGTACCAGCTGCAGCTGCCAAGCTGAAGAAGGGAGAAGAAAATAAAGTATACTAGGCTTTTCCTGTATGTTTCATCCATTACTAAAAACTACACGAAAACATGATATCACGAGCTCTCTCCTTGCTTTGCTTTGCGCACACGCACGGCTCGTTTATTGATTCCTTTTAGAGGGTAGTCGAACGGAAAAGTGAGAGCGAGAGAAAGATGCTGAATCGAGAACTCACCCGACTCGACGAATGCGGCTGATTTTTCACCCTAAATATCCACGCGATACGATACTTTAAAATTTGCGACGGGGGTAAAGTTCATCATTCGAAATTCAAGTGTTCATGCGGGAAGTATAAGGGTGGAGAATACGAGTGAATCCCGTGCATCTGTAGCGCTCGTAGCCGGAATCTTGGAACCGGTCCTCGGAGGACCTACTGCATGGATTAAGGATATTCGCGATTCATCTGAAATTGATACAATGGCAATCTAAAATCCACAGTTTTCTGCATGTCGGTGGGTAGGGTAGATTGGGTTCCTACAGAACCGATCCCATCAATTCTGTTGAGTAATAGATTCTTAACCCCGATGGCTAGTCACGTTATATGACGATCATCCGGAAGGTATCTCTCGTATCTTCTCCAAGGAGATGCGACGTTAAATCTTAAGAGGTATCCTCAAGACAGTTTCGTTTCGGGATCCAAGGCACCTAGACGTATTCGAGAGGATATTGGACCAGCGCCTCCTGATATTGGAAGTGGGTGTTGTGTTGTGTAGACTGTGTAGGGTGGGTACCCCGGCGCGGGACGGCGATAGGCTATATGAGATTGCCATGTTTCCTCCCCTGGCCAAACATCAGGGGAGGCGAGCAGGGAGGTCTTCCCAAAGGTCTTATAAAGTCACAGTTCGGTATATCCTCCGAGCCGGTATACCGAAGGAATACCATCCTATAGTCGTTCGGGATGCCGAATATGAAATGAGCAAGGTGGAGTTAAGACACTGGCAACCTTGGATGTCCGTCCATAAACTGGCGAGCATGTGAAATCCAACGGAAGACTCGAGTGTAAGAAACGCAATATTATCGAAGAGATTGGTTAAGGTTTAAGACAACTAGACATTATCATCATCATCAACATGATTATAATCCAGAAATATCAAAAGATGCAAAAAAATAAGATAAAGAATGCTTCAAGTATTTTAGTTTCACGTGAAAGAAGAAAAAGATAGTGGCACGCAATGCTGGTTTTGAACGCTGAAAACCCCCCCAAAATTCCAAATCCGAACCCCTCCCAACTCCCTCCCAAATTTGCCAATCTCCAACAGACTAATCATCTCAGATATCAGAGAGTCTCTATAAGACATTCTCTCATGCAACACTACTCTCCGGAACAACCGAGAGCCCGGATTTTGGTCTATCCCATGTTTTGATATGTCCTATGAAACAAAACGTTAGTCGCACTCATGCAAGGAAGCTTCGGATTAATTCGCTCGGAATAACTGTCGGATGGTGGGGCGGAAATGCGAAGCATGAACCACTAAGCTTCAGCCCAGCAGCCACACGCAACCTTTATCGCTTCACTCTGAAAAGCGTTGGGGAGTGGATCAGGCGATCCTTTGGATATCTTACCTTGGCTACAGGTGGTGATAATGCAGTCTTCTCTAAATTCGAGCTGACAGAGCGGGTCTACATCGACAACTTTGGACTGTTGTTCGGAAATTTCGTTAGCGTCCCCGTATTCTGGAACATGTGAAAATCGGAATTTTAGGGTGGGGGTTCACCCCCAACAGTAGAGGGGGTAGCGCGTACCATGATTGCAGGCAGATTCGATGTTCTCGCTCTTGGTTCAACAGGATGATAAACCACGCCATCATCATCAACCTTCGAAACTACAGATTCAGACCGTAACCGTCCTGCTGGCTGTCCATCTGCCTTCATCCTACCGGCAGTACCCGACGATACACTCCCACGAGGCGCCTTCTATATTTCGCAGGAATATCGTTAGCCAGCTTCCTTGACATTGTGATTTCCATCGATCTATACGTACCACCTTCGGCCTGCTCAGCATTCCTACGCTGAAGTCCCAAAGGAGGAGCCTGCCGTCGTCTCCTACACTTCCGAATCGATACGTCCTGGCATCGCATCTCCACGGGTCGAATGCGAGATTTGTTACCCAGGAATGATGGCCGGAGCAGCGGGCTACGATTCGTCGGTCGACGAATGACCAGATCGAAATCAGATCGTCCTGCCCACCGGTGAGAATGTATCTGCCATCTGGCGACCAACAGACACAAAGAAGCCCGCCGTAGTAGCTATTGAAAACATCCAAAAGCCTAGTTCTCAAAGGTCAGTTACCTGTTGCATATAATTCCTCCTCGGTGCACTAAAGCTTACTGTTCCTTTAGAATGTTTATAATGCATAATCTACCATCCTCAGACACGACCGCCAAATGCTTATGATCGGGGGAAAACGCAAACGCGTTGATGGCCTGCTTTGCGACATCCCAGTACGCTACGGGGTTGAACTTTTGGATCTTGGAATTGACCGATTTGGCGGTGAAAAAGCCAGAGATTGGTTTCTTTTGAGCGTCTCCATCCTCCAAGAATTCCTCTGGTACAAAGGGGGCATCTTCCTTCTCCTTATCATAAACGATTAACGATCCGTCAGCGTGGCCGGCCAGGAAGAGATTCTCGCTGCCTGGGATCCACTGGATGTCGAGAACGGCCGAGTTGTTGATTGCTCCCTACAATCAGTTAGCATCACAGTACTGCAGTTTTTGGCGACACCGGTACCCACATTTTTGTTCAGACGGGAGTATTTATTGCTCATTGGTTCGAACCAGACAATATCCCCTGTGGAGAAGCCCATGACGATATCGATATGTGTTGCACCCTTGGTGACATAATTGACGTCGTGACAAATTGCGTGGCTTTTCGTGAACAGGACCTTCGAGAGGGATTCTTGCTACAAACGCTATCAGTTAATGTTCTCTGGCATTGTGTTCCAACATTTCTTTTTATATACTTTATTCTGTTTTGCCGATAGGTTCAACCAGTGGTACGCCCTGTTGATATTGGCAAACACGAACAGATCCTCAGATGCACCCGTCTCCTGCAGCTTTTTCGTAAGTGCCTCGTGCATGATAACCCTCGAGACGAAAGAAGAATTGCTCTTCTGTATGTTGTTCTTCGGTTTTCGCTTCTTGTTGTCCTTCGTCGGGGCGTGTGATAGACTGGAGTTCTCTCCGCCAAACTTGTCGTTATTCAGGAGGTGTGTGACGCTCGTAGCCACGGTGCTCGCGCCGGCGGTATCGGTTCCGCTCTTGGAGCCGCCATCTGTCGAGTCCTCTTCGGTGGATACTGAGGTACGAGGTTCGCTGGATTCGCCTTCTGCTTCGCCGCTGTGCGCGAGGACCGAATTGCGATATAGCTGGGATGTGCGGTCGGTTCCGGGGACGCTCTTGATTACTATAGTAGAGATTCTGGTGCCTGCGGTTGGCGGGGCGGGCTGGATTGCGAGCGGGTTCGGAGAGACGATGGGCGTCTCAGAGGGGTGGGGAGGCGGTGTCGCGAGGTGGATGTCCTCCCTAAGAGTGTACTGCCCTATCAGAAACCAATAATCAAAGACGAAAATAGTTAGCAAAAGGTGTCTCTTTTAGATCTCGGTGAAATCCCCGGTACGGATGAATCTGTAGTAGCTAAGGGGTGGGCAGGTGCCTAAGCGATATCAGGACGACGGGGAGGCTCACCTTCGCCGGTATGGAAAGCATACTCGGGCCCTGTAGGATGGGCGATAGTGTTTGAGGTTTCGATGACGGGAATCGGAGCGCCACCCATTGCGTAGGGACTTCCGAGAGAGAACCCGGTGGGCGGGTATCGAGTCGGTGGGGGTAGCACAAACATCGCCATTTCGAATGTGATAGGAGGTGCGTACTTTGCACCACCGCCTGTCCTTTGGTCTGAGGGATGTGGTTATGCAGGTACCTGCGCGGCTGCAGGAGCGGATGCGTTGGGCGGGCGAAAACACACTCCTTCGAGTACTCTAGTAGTGTATATATACCACCGGTCTGATGATTTGCTATCGGGCGTCGACGGTAGCTGCAAGTAGCGGAGATGCGGCCGGAGAGGAGGATAAGAGAGGGAAAGAGGTCGAGACGTCAGACATGATGGGGCAGGTAATTCGCTCTTTTGCGATGGGGTAGCTCCGTAGGAGTGTTCGTCCTCTGTGTACGGGGTAGTTTTGCAGTCAGGTCGGGACAGTCGGCTAAAGCTCCTTCCTAGCCAGTTTAGCCGTGGACCCCAGGCCCCAATGCGTACGAGCCCGCCCTCGTATTGGGCAGGTCGTCGTCGAGTGGATCCGTGGAGGTGGCCGCCGGGTGGGGCCCCAAGCTGGAGAAGCTGGACCTGGAGAGACTCCGGGGGATCTCGTAGCTGTGCGTTCTCGACGTCTATCGATGCTTACCAGGTAAACGTTATAACGGGGTAGGAGTGCCGAGTATTCGATTAGGTTGTATTGCATGTCATCGGACTGTATACGATGTATACCGTTCTGCTGCTCTTAAATATATATATAGATAGACATAGCTACAGGCTGGGCTCTGTTCTGCGCACATACGTATATTACCCTCGATCAATCACTATCATTTACAGTGGAGAATTGCAATTTTAAAGCCATATGACCGACCTGCGTTCGAGACCGAGAGACACAATGGATTCTTACAACCGGCAAACTCTACGTCAAGTGGTCGCTTTCTAGCATATATGCGCATAGGACGCATCTGAGGTCGAGATCCTCAGCGACTGACCTGTGGCCTGGGCGGACAAATCGTAGAGTACGTTCTTGGAGTCAATACCTCTTCATAAATTCAGTCTGCCCCGAGAATATAGCGCGAAGACGAGCTTGTATTTATCCGCAAGGTGATGGCTCCTTCTACTAAGAGCTACCCTCTTGCAACACTACCATATCGATATTATCAGGGCACGGGCTGGAGGTCCACCACTCTAACAGTCTACACCTCGCAATGGAGCATTACAGAGTAGCTCTTCAGGTGAAATACGGATAACAGGTTCGGATCCGAACACGAGCACACAATGCCCTAGCGGAGAGAACGTGAAAGTGGCTCGATTGATACCGATCGAGCGTCGTCCTGGCCCGGCCTGACTGCGGTCTCGCCACCGGCCACCGTTCAACGGACATGTATTATATAGGTCATGATATAGCAGAGCACGACCAGGAAAAGAATGGGCGAATCGCAGCCAAGAGATCCAAAGTGCAGCTGGACGTTCTAGAAGCCTTCCCTTCGCGTCGGTTTAGCCGAAGGTGTCTCTCTTCGTCCTCCTGTCAAAAAAATGGTGCCAAAGAACGGCGGTGGGTGTTGGCGGTTTGCTGTTTGTCGGTCGGTCGACAAGGAAAGAAGAGCTGGCAGCAGGCAGCCGGCCAACAACACCGCCGGCCCTCCTATTCGACCAGCTGCTTTGTTATACACACCGACCTCCTTCCTCGCAACCTCACCTCGCTCCCATCCTCACGACCACGACCACGACCACCACCTTCTACCCCCTTCGCCACTTCCGTAGAAACCTGATCGCTCCTCGCTCCTCTGCACAAAGCTCTACCCTCTTACCGCCAGCTT
Source organism: Dactylellina haptotyla (assembly GCA_031310005.1). Lineage (NCBI taxonomy): Eukaryota > Fungi > Ascomycota > Orbiliomycetes > Orbiliales > Orbiliaceae > Dactylellina > Dactylellina haptotyla. The sequence continues at coordinate 6,733,078 of CM062379.1, read as the reverse complement.
CCCTATCGATCCTGCCCGTCCCAGCTCATATTTCAACATGGCGTCCCAATCCAATGCTGCCTCCTATTCCAATCCCCTGAAGAAGTTCAAGTACGCATGACCAGCCCTATCACCACCCCAAACCCATGTTTCCGAGCATCTCTCGTGCTGACTTCCCCGCGCCAGGCTGGTGTTCTTGGGTGAACAGAGTGGTCAGTCCCACCTCCGGCTCCTTCCCAAGCTTTCTCACGTATCACAGGCACCCCGGCCAGCTAACCCGGATGCTCTCTCACAGTCGGCAAAACATCGCTGATAACGCGATTCATGTACGACTCGTTCGACAACATGTACCAGGCCACAATCGGTATCGACTTTTTGTCAAAAGTAATACTCCATTCCAGCTGCCCAAGCTCTACTCCTCCCAGCATTGTATTGACCCGAAATCCCCCCAATTCTAGACAATGTACCTGGAGGATAGAACCGTCCGGTTACAGCTATGGGATACCGCCGGTCAGGAGCGATTTAGAAGTTTGATCCCCTCGTACATCCGAGACTCGAGCGTTGCCGTCGTCGTATATGATATCACAAGTGCGTCCCATTCCACCCTACAACTCAGCTCCAGCCGCACCCCCCCAAACAACAACAACTAGCTAACAAACCGCAATTCACAGACAGACAGTCTTTCCTAAACACATCGAAATGGGTTGACGACGTGCGAGGCGAGCGAGGCAACGACGTAATCATCGTGCTAGTCGGAAACAAGACCGACTTGAACGACAAGCGACAGGTTACCACCGAAGAAGGCGAGAAAAAGGCCAAGGAATTCAAAGTCATGTTTATCGAGACCAGCGCGAAGGCCGGCCACAACGTCAAGACACTATTCAAGCGAATCGCACAGGCCCTACCAGGAATGGAGGGACCGCTAGGAGAGGATGCCGGAAAGCACAGTACGTAGTAGTCCCCAACTGTGTCCTTTTTGTCATGAGCAAAAGCGCAGAAAAATCCTAAATCGAGATTACGAATCTCGGCGTCCGCGGGCGTTGCTAACATGTCATCTAGTGATCGATGTGAATATCAAACCGGAAACCGGAAACAACGCCGGAGACTGCGCGTGCTAAATGTACCACCAACACGACAGGAATCCCCGAAAAGGATGTATTTACCTAGACGACAAAGCACTTTTTTTGGTATTTTGAAGAAATGGATATGGGAAAAAACAGCCAACTACTCTTCTTTTTTTTGAAGCGGGTTTGAACGTTCTTACACTTTCTTGAAGATCACCCACTCTTTTTTGGAATGACTACGACGATGACCTGAAATACCGTTTTCTCCATCATAGATAATAATCTCTTTGTAGTTGACTTAATCAGCTTATTTTTGTAACTCCTGCTGTTAATGTCCCTTCCCCTCCTCTTCTTTTTTCTACGATTCTTATTATTATTATCATGCCCTGTAGTCCTATGATGAACGTGTGTGCGTTAGAGCGATGGAAAATAAGGGAAAAAGATCGGAATAGTAATCTAGTATCTCATATTCAGAAATCTAAAAAGGTGCCGCTCTTGGAACTTAAATCTGATCTTTTGCCCGTTCTTGCGGCCCTCGTCCGACTCGATCTCGCTAAGATAACCTCCCGCGCAAACCCCACGCCCTGCAAAAATTTTCCAACACTTTCCCACATTTAGTATCTTCAATCTTCAATATCACAGATATTCAAGGAATATAAACAGAATCTAGAGTATATTTTTGTTCCTTTTATAATTTATTATAAAATAAAGAAAAGAGTACAAACAAGAGGGGGAAAATGACGACACCAAAACACTACGTTGTCGAACACCTCGACGCAGAACTCGAAGCCTGGTCGAAACTCGAGTACCTCACCATCGCGGAAGAAAGCATCCCCAAGACCGACACCGTCGAGACCCCATCGCCCACATTCCACCTTACCTCGCTCCCGGAGGAGTTATATCAGAACCTGCCGGCTGAATTAACAGCACATAAGAACCTACATGCGACAACGGAGGAGGTTATCAAGCTCGCCGGGTTGAAGCCCGAGGAGGTCGTGTTGTTGGATCCTAGGGCGGAGAAGGATATGAATCCCGAGGATGGGGAGACGTTTCGGTGGTTCGTGTTTGGGGGGATATTGGGTTGGTAGGCACTCGCCTTTTATTTTATTTTACTTTTTTGGGTGGGGACGAGAATGGACAAGTTATAGATGCATATATCTTGCGAGAAGGCTGGGATCTTTAAGCTCGAAGAAGTTCTAGGCATGCTGTTTTATATGATGACACTAACTTGTAAATTCTTACTGGCTTGTAGGAGATGATCCACCGAGAGGTAAGAATTGGAAAATTGATATATCTGATGAGTCGGAAACGTCTAACTTCTATATTATAGACCGAACAGCTGAACTCAGAAAATACGGATTTACCGGCCGCCGCCTCGGGCCCGTCCAGATGACTACGGACACAGCAGTCAGAGTCACAAGACTCGTAGTAGAGGACAAGAGTATGCATAAATTCACCAATTAAAACGTCAGGTATATTCTCTAGACACTCCGCTGACAAGTAAATGGAAAGTCCCGCTCGACAAGATCCCATTCGTCGACTTCCCGGAACTCAAGTTCTCTAAGAACGAAGCGACAGAGATGCCGTTCCGTTACGTCAAGACCGAAGACGGTGCGCCAATTATGCCACCTGTAAGTCTTATCATTTATTCTCCCCCTAGCGTACACAGAGTGAAAAACCAAACTAACAAAAGGTAGGGAATGGTCGATCTGATAAAGGAAGATAGCAATAAGGGATTCGGCGATATGATGTGAAAGAATATAACAGCTTGATATTGGGTCATTATTGAAGAGAATTGCAGGATATATATATCTCCTAAGAAGCATGGTTTAGCACAAAGCAAATAAGATAATATTCGTATTCTCTCTATCTTTCCGCCTCTCTATCTCCCTTCACAGGCCTTCCTGTTTTTCCATATCCATATCTTTATCCTTGGGGGTTTGTTTTCCACGGAACATTCGCCGTCTGTAATTCCATGCCATCCATAGTATTGGTAAGATACACGTAATCGGGACCGATATCAGGAAATATATCCATAGGTTGGAAGCTATGGTGAGATGTTTCGTTTCGGGGTTGAATGAGAAAAAATTGGTAGCGAAAATGGACTATCAATAAATCCTTGTTAGTTTTGTTTCTAGTGCGCAACCCTCGCAGCGGTGTTACTTACAGCAATTAATATTCCAGGAAGAAATACAAATGCTAGAATAGTAGAAATTCTTGTGCTCCGAACGTCCCTCGGATCAGGCTTTGCTACAGAAACCACCAATGGTCTCTTCTGGCTGGCTGCTGATACCACCAGCTTGCCGAGTTTAACATCCCTTGCTCTGCCCAGCTCTTCTGTTTTAAATCCTAGTGTATGCTGAATCTAGGAGGAAATGTTAGTAATTTTCGGCCATGTTGTAAGCTATGAGCAGAGAAATCACGTACCAATCCGGAAACATCCTTCGCCCTCTCCAGCAGAGAATATATCCGCGCTTCGTGACCCGACAACTCGTAAAGATGCTGCTCGAATCGGTCGCAAACATCATCCAGTCTCGGTGTTAAAACGGGCAAAGCAGGCTCTTGGATCCACCTATTCCTCAAACGACGTAACAACTGTTGTATTTTCTTTGCAAGCTGGTAGTTCATCTGGATGAGTTGCAAGATTACCCGCAGTTTATCAGTGAAGGAGTATATATCGCGGATATCCGTAATATTCAATTTCGTCGCCGGCGGGGACTCAGACTCGGACTCGGACGATGTGGAGACCGATAATACGTTTTGGTTCTATACCGCGCATTCCCATTAGCGGTTGCTTATATGATGTTAGTGACATATTATGTGCGGGAATCTTACAACTTTATCGAACAGCTCCTCGAGATACTTTATATACGGCCGCCAATTTTTCGCTCCGTGGGTTACAACGAGAAAGTGGATTTCAACTTGCAGTGCGAGATCGATCGGATTATCTTTATATCGTGTGAAGAGTGCCTCCAGTCTTTCCTTAAGGCTTTCTGATGGCTGGATGAATATCCAGACTGACCGTTTCGTTTGAGGGTCGTATTTATGATACACGCCTGTCTGCCGGATCGCGAAGGGGTCCTTCGGAGTTTCTCTGCCGTGGCGGTCGACATATTTGAAGAGGTAACCGAGGTCTGAAAAATATCCATTAGAGGAATCCCAAGCTGTATGATACTCGGATGGATTTTATGCTATATTATTTACCGTAACCGCATGTTTGCGAGAATATAGCCGAATCCGTGGGCTTGAATGTTCTGAATGGGTTGAGTATTTGAATCCGATCAAAGTAGGTCAGGTAGCTCTGTTCGACGGTACTGGTCTTATCCCCGAACGCTGAAAGCACCGAAATAAACTGCTGGTGAACGGAGAAGGAAGCGAATAGCCTTCTGGCGATTTCTTCGCTGATCCGTAGTCGCCCCCAAGAGAAATCCGACTCGATAAAGCTGAACCCAAGGTTTCAGTGACTGGGAAAAAAACACAAATCCCCCACCTTATCCACCACCGCACAAACATATATATGCAAAATCGACCAAGGATTTTTGTGAGATTTCCTTACTATGATATTGTCTGCGCCGGTGACTCAAGATGGACCGAATCGAGATGAGTCTCCAGATCATGCAGAGTTTTGATCGTTAACGTCCGCACTGATTTCCCATTTTCTAGCTCCTCCTCGGATACTGATATTCTGCCCCATCCTGCCGATGTGTACAAGCTAACGGGAATACTAGCTTCGGCTATCTCACTGAAGAGGCGGTTTTTGGATATTTCGGAGAGGAGGTTGGAGTCGTGCTTTCCGTCAATGTCGGTGTACAGTCTATCGTCTCGGACGCAGTCCCGGGGCCATATACGCCATACTCGGTCTCCGATTGGGGAACCAGATCCGTCGCCTGATGATTCACTCATTGGAGGAAGCACCAAGGGGGTGGGGCGGATCGCGGGACACTAATGGGAGTCGGATGTACTCTATACGGTGGAGCAGTATCTGGGGCTGCGGAATAGCGGACACTCGAAAAAAAAGATTACACTTCTAACCAGAGCGGAATGGGATAGGGTTCTTGTGATCATACTTATATCTATAATTGATTATCTTTCGTGGCATGATTTTTGCGAAATTGCCAGCGAATCCCCAGAATTTCGGCCTATGATACCCCACGTTGTGTAAAAAACATTTGTTTCTTGAAATATAAAGATTGTATATTGCATGCTATCATCACTGCTACATATGCATGTTCTAGCATAGCCTGCACTGCAAAGTGTCGGATGCCATCAGTAGATCCGATTTGGCAAGTTCGAATTTCTGCCTACCCGTCCCGCTTTTCAAACCCTGTGGCAGTTCCCCAACAATTGGCTTCCGTATTATAGCCTAAGCACTTCAAAATCAGATCTTCTACGGACTCATATACCTCTCTGAGAATTCACGATCTATGAACTTTATACCAAACACGTATCGCAGAGATTTTGAAAAGAGAAACATATATAATCCTTTATTTACGCATAAAACTGAGATACTCTCTTTTTTCCTCAAATTTCTAGTTCTCCGTTCTGATTCAAGCATCGCCGTGTTATGTAGTGAGACTCGACGTGTCCCAAAAAATTACCACAAACCAGTGCTGGCGGCCAATAGCGTTCCGCAACGCCAGTTCATCATGCATGTATTAACATCTCTGATCATTCTTTGAAAACTGATATGCCCCACTGTAGCGCACGACCGGCACAAACTGCATGCATATTCCTGGTCGCCTTTTGGCGATATTATTAATGTGAAAGCACACTCTCTGGGCTTGCGACGTCACTCAGTCAGTGGGAATTCTTAGAATAAGCCAATTTCGTCGATGACAATACTTGAATTCAATATTCATGATATTCAGAGACACTGTTGTTCGCGATGCCGATGGCAGCAACACAACGCGGCAAGCTGGACCACAGCTGTGTTCAGTTATATATTAGACCATGCGAAAGAAGGAATATTCGACCAATAAATGCAAATTTAAAAGTACCTATTTACGGAATGTGACAGTATGTACATACAAAATCCAAAACTTCTTTCTACCACTTCTGGAGATACTTTGGTACCTATTGCGTTGTATTCCGCACATTGAAACTAATTTAGTTTATTTATACTGGATTACTACCCGTCTAGATAATAAGTGTATTTCCTCTGCTTGACAAGGACAAGCATGTTGAAATCCGAACGAGGGCATGTATCCATCAAACGCTTTAGCACCGTGTAGTTAGACCTAAGAGAGTTGGCAGACAGACATAGTGTCATCAATATAGACGCAGGATGCTCCAAGCTAAACGAAGGGGGAAAAACTCTGGTCAGTATCTCTTAGGGAGCCAAGGGTATGATATCATGATATTAATCGGTGTAATTAACTCACACATTCAGTACAGCCTGTCCAGCCTTGTCCTCCACACTGCGATCCAGTAGCAACCACACAGCCGGGCGTGTTTTCAATTGGCTCGCAGAATGAACCCCATTCGTTGAACCTGATACAGTTCTTGTTTGCCTAAGTTATACATTATGATTAATTGGAGTTCAAGTACGTTGTCAAGGTTCCTTTTGTTCAAGTAGATTGAGATTGCGATGAACTTACGCAGACTGTACATCCAGTAAAGCCTTGGCCTCCGCATTGACCCCACAGGGCAACAGCACAGCCAGTGTTCGTTGGTGGAGCAGAAGTCGTCGTGGAACTTGAAGGAGGTAATGTCACCGGAGTGGTAGTAGTTGGAACCGTCGTTGTAGTAGCGGAAGAAGTTTTGGTTGTTTTGGTTGTTTTGGAAGTTGTTGTCTTCTTGGTTGTAGTTGTTTTAGACGTCTTGGTAGTCTTGGTCGTCGTGGTTTTTGTGGTTTTTGTGGTTTTAGTAGTAGTACGGATTGGCATTGTTGGTGGAGCGGGCGTGGACTTGATAGTCGCCAATGTTGTAGTCGCTTGTCGTGGCTCGATCGCGACAGCGCTCACACTTGAGGCGAGAAGCACAGATGCCAGTAAGTACTTCATGTTGGCGATTTTTCTTCTAAAATCTAGAATTCGATTAAAGTTTCTATATTTAGGTACGATTATAACCTTTGGTAAGTGTATCCAAAAGATTGAAGTTTGGATCAGAGAAACGGTATTGATTTTATACTCGTATTCCGAGGGTTAGATGCCCCCAAAATACATAGTGTAGGTAGACTTCAGGATATTTCCGGACGATTCCGGACGAAAGGTTCAACCACTGAGTAACCAATAATTTGACATTGAGACGGCCTATAGCTACCTACAGTGCCAACAATTTTGTTCACTGGGAAGTCCCGTAGATCACGGGGACCGGACCAAGGATATTCATTGCGACATATGCGTGCTTATTATTTTGGCATTTTGCCAGTGTTAGAGCCCCTTGTAACGGCAGTTAAAGTTATCAGATTGTTCTGGGGGAACTTTTCAGGCATATTGTAGTACTCGCAAAAGTCTTGACATAGCTGATAGCGGACTTAGCAATACCGAAGCTCCCAAAGCGTTATGCAGGAACAAGCTTATTTGTATCGTCGTTAGACGGGCCGATTCTCCACTAGCAAAGCTTGGATCCGAGTTTTACAAGGGTTCAGACATCCCATTCATCAGCCTCCGGAGAAAATATGGCATTTCCAAAGGAAAGATGACATGGAACCGATTTCAGGGTATCCTACGTTGAATAACTAGTTAACTTGCATACACAGCCGCTTTGCGTGACAAAGATATACACTTTCGAAAGCTTTCTCGCTACTTTGGCGGAATAATGTTTGGTTTGGCTTAAGGCTAAGGTAGGCGAAAGGCGACATGAGTAAACGTACGACTAGGGTACATTTACCGGCACGATACGCCGTTATGCAGGCTAGGATATTACCCCTTGCTGAGGCAATTGGCAAGAAAACCTATATAGCAATACATATTAATACAGTATGGTTATCTAGTACTTCGATTGGGGCGGAACAACACAAACTACGCAATTTCATGTTCACGAGATCACAGTCTTATTCTCCCATTTCTCGGTCGAAATCTCGTGATTCACCTTGCCGCTATTTTATTACTCGCTTGTCCTCGTATATTTAGACCTTTTTCGGACAGAGGATATATAGATGCTTAATAACTTATTTCAGAGGCACCAAGATAAGCATCACCCAGCGGAGGTACTCGTCTAAAGCAACCAAGCCCTAGTCGACTTAAGTCCAGTATCAATTTAAAAATCAATAGTCGCATGGTAGTACTACTTACAGGATATTCCAGACCGCATTCTAAATAAAAGATAAAAATTAGTTAGACTTAATATTTCATTAATAGTTGTCCATATTATCAACCAATGAGCCTCCCGTTATCGGCTGAAAGGGAACTTTAACCTCCCCGATGTCCTCCCTATTTCTCCATTCTTCAGATTGATCAACATGAAAGTACCTTGGGTCCGATGAAAACCATATGCTCATCTGCCCGGAAAACTTGTGCTGCGGCCAGATATTATACTCCGTAGTTTCATCTTTTGGTGAAGATTTTGCATCTTCAAACACTTCTTGTTTGTCTAGTTTACTTGGACCGAGATCTCCACTCCAGTCATCACCGGATTCAAAGCTTGCAAAGTCCGATTCTATGTCAACATCGGCCATATAGCCCCGTTGAACGTTCCTTTCATCACGCTGCATATGTAACGCTAAATTGTTAATAAAATCCTGTCCGCGTCGGTTTCCTACGCCGAGTTCTTCGTCGGCCGTCATTTTCCACCCTAACAGATGGCCTGGATCTTCGATCGTAATGGTGCCTTCTTGTACCTGTGGATCATACGCAACGCCCCAGTAAGGCTTATTCTTAGACTGCAGCCATGATGTGGCAATATCTCGATCGATATGTAGATTCTCAACATTGATTCTGACGGGATATGGTGGCTCGTCATCGTCATCAAATTTACAGTCTTTGCCTGGGTATACCGTGATGCTTTTGAGGAACCATCTAAAGCTTGCTATTGGGGTGTAATAACTTAGTTTTCAGGTTCCTGATTTAAGCTTAAGTAGCTAAATTTTAAGAAGTTCAATGCTTACGATTGACTTGCTGAGGCGTGTAATCTATCCTTTCGATAACCCAGTCTGAGCCATTCATTGGAAGATTTGCGCAACCAGTATCAGTCCACTCCGGGCCATAGTCGGTGTATTTGGTGTACTCTTCTGCTATTATTCGCCACCCCGTGCTCTTGGATGGATCAGATCGTCGCTGCGTTTGAAGAACTCCGAGGGTTCGAGCTTCGGTTCCAAATAATTGAGTAAAGAATGCGGCCAAAGCCCATGGTAGGGTCCAAAATCCTAGCCGGTTGTAGGCAGGGAACATACTGGGTGGTACTTGAATCGAAAACCACGTTAGATGTCAACTTTGAGTACTACAACAAGGATTTTTTATATAGAGACACGGGTAAACTTAGTAAAATTCAGATATACGAAGACACGAGACGGAGATAGTGGGTTGCGTGAGATATTATTCCACCTGGTGAACATGGAAGGGGGAAATCCCCTCACATGGTCATGGCTTGACTACACTGCTAGCTGAGAAATATTCGAATCACTTTCATGATTTTATCTAATGTATCAGCATATAAAATATGTGCCGACAGTTTTCTTTTTCGAGAATACAATGGCATTCAATTTATATTATGTTGCTCCTAGGCCTAGTTACTAAAACTTATATCTCGCATACCAATTCACCAAAATTCTCATACTTAGCGGGGCATCCGCGGGCTCGTTTTCAGCTGGTGGCGCCCACACATTGTATCTATATACTCCATCGTTGTCTGGATTATCCTTTTCACCAGCATTATTGATAAACACTTCGTCAACAGGGTGACCGTAAAGTAACTCGCCATTTGGCGCAGACCCTGCACTTCCCAAATCCGATTCGAATCGCCCAAGAGGCGGAGACCCAGGATACACGTCTCCCCAGTTTATAAGTTTATCGGGGTCCTCCCAACCCATTTCATGGGAATAATACGGCACGGTTTCTTCGTACGCAGGGGATTTAATACCCAAGAAAGCTTCCCAATCAATAGAGGTACCTTCCTTTCTAAACCCGTCGCGTTCTGGACTCGGGACTTGCTGGCTGAGATCGTAGGGATCTGGTGAATTAGCCCATAGGTCGAAATTCGATAGTCCTTCTTCCACCAGATTGCGATTCTTTGATTCGTAGTAATTCGGTGTTGTCGGCTCAGTATACTCGCTTACAACTTCACGGTCTTCGTCTTCTAGTAGGTGATTATCAGGGTAATATTGGCCAGAGAATGGAGAAGGGTTCTCAATCGGTCGGAACATGCTGCGGCCCAGACATCCACTGCCCTGATAGATGTAGACGCCAGCGATAAGGTATGGAAAGCGAGCTATTCGCGGTGTTAATATTGAGTATGTTAGATCCGGAGAGTATGGTCCCTCGAGGCGTACTTACGATTTACATTCTCCGGATCAAATTGTATCTCGTATACCGTATTCTGATGACTATCGCTTCCAGGAATCTCAACACATGCCTGTTCCCACCATTCCGGCGATGTCCAGTCATCGAATTGCAATACTATTTCAGGATTAACTTCTTTCCAACGAGGTGCGATTTTTTCGTATAAGGTGATAGTCCGACAGTTTATTCGCGGAAAGAAGGCCGCGAATATAGTAAATGACACCGTCGCCAGAGAAATTTTAATACGTCCCATCTCATAATCTAGTCATAAAATCTAACTAGTAAAAAAAAACAATGAGGAGAGACAAGGTTCACAATATACCCCAGGTTAGAGCACGCATGCAAGTCTAGGCACAGAGCATGCGAAGATGTGCAAACACGAGGTCATTTGGCAAAAACGGCGCAACTTCGGCCTCAAACCTCAACCACCACTTAATTCGCGCTTATGCCACCAAAGCTTCGTGGTGTTCGATGCCAAGACTACAGAGATGCGATTTATAAACATATATCTACAAGCGTTAAATTTTAATTTCTGAAAGGAGGCGCTGTTAATAATCCTCGACTGGTGGAAGTGGATTAATAGTCGAGTATGACAACTTCGAGCTCTAAAAACAAACATCTATATGACTTTTGTTCTTACCTAGATCTAACTACGGCTATACAATATCGGCTACTGATGAGAGCTAGTTTTCCTTTTTCTTTCCCACTTCTAGCTGTTCATGTACTTGCTCGCACGCCCTTTCTAGCTCGACAACTAGCTGCGGTATCTCAAGGACCTCGGCAATCTAAACCAGAAAATTAGTCTAACGTTACGGCAATGAGAAATTTCAGTAAGGCGAACTTCTTTAGGTTGTTCTATCAACTCCAACTCCTCCTTCAAATGCTCCTCAGCAGCTTCGTCTAAGACTCCAGCTTCCGCCGCCTTTGCTATCTTTTCACTATCGAGATTTATATCTTTAACCACGGTTTCGATTTTTGATTTGTATATTCCGTCTAGACGAGGATCTGGCTGAGGGTCGAGAAGCTTATTTTTAACGAGGAACACCAGGTGACGGCCACCTTGTAACGCTATAGTAAATATTCAAGTTAGTAACCTATCGAAAGCCTTTAGAGTAAATCAATTCATGTCGAACCTCTCCAATGGGAATAAGCTATTGTCCGTATATTCAGTAAGTATTTTCAACTAGATTGAGATTGGAATGAGATTCCAGGTACCTCTAAATGCAAGATAGAAAAACGGGATATTCGGGATTCTAGTTATCGAAGTCGTCGTTAGCAGCCCGCTTCCAGCGACTTTCACCGTTGTCCAACTCCAAGAGCGCCACTTGCAAAGGTATAAGTCCGAAGGGCGCTGTAATCGGCATCCCAATTAAACACCATGTCAAAAGCCGTTTGTGCGACCCGCTCTTCTCCGTTCCTAGTTTATGTAACAAGCCAGGTATTTCGCCCTGCGTCATCACCGAGGGAGGGTATATAACTGGGACTTTCTGCCGTTCTGAATCGGGTACGTTTCGAGGAATTGCCGGTATCGATTTAAGAGACCTCCATTTTTGTCAGTTCGCATAGATAAGAGATAGAGATACGAGTGGTCTAGCTACCATTCTTGGTATGATATCCGTCGGAGCAACTACCGGATAAATATTAGTTATCGGTTGCGCAGTATATCGGGGTAGGAATGACATTGCTAACCCCATTACCATAGACAGTAAGTCTTTTCTGCCAGCCTTTCTCATGTTTCTCCCACTTCAACCAGATATCGCTCGATTTCCTATACCCCACCACCACCAAATTAGCACAACCTAGTGCCGGAGAAATCACAGAGTTCCACGTACGTAATAACACGATCTAGAATCGATGGCTTTGCAGCCGGTTGTACCACGCGGTGACCGTAGACGAATGCCCTTCGCGGGGTGAGCGGTATGACGAATAGGCGCATCTGCAGTTCGTCTCCAAAGGTGGCGTGCGGGTGCAATTGAGGCGGGATTTGTTCCGGTTTTGAGCGACGGCCGACGGAAAGAAACGAGGGCCCAACTATACAGAAGATTGAAAAGGAAATTGAGATATTCCTGCAGTCCTTGCCATTGTTTTAAGAACGGCCCATTGTCGGAGGCTGAATTGCTGGTTCTTTGTTTCTTGCTTTGTCCGAGCTGGCGCGCGAAAATGGTTGGTTACGTTTGTTTGCTGCGAATGAGCCACACCGCCTGAGCCACACTCGTCATCTGTGGCTGTGCGGGATATCAAAAAATTTCGCCTCAGCTTCAGCGGCAAACCAGAGCTCACCAGAGGCAAGTCCTTATTGGAACATCGGACGAAAGCCACGATCACTAGTCCGAATCAAGAGCCTGAGATTCTCGAGGCCTCGTGGGAAGGGGACCCACGATGTTTGTCGCATGTGGTTGAAATAAGCTTGGTGCGGACGGGCCAGTCATCTTGCTCCCGAGCACTGCCTCGTTCCACGCATGACAAGGCCGTAACCTAGTCGAAAAGGGCTGTTTGGGCTGCTTAAGAGGCGGCCTTTTCGGGAAATCCAGCTGATCTTTGGAATGCGCAAAAGCCTGGAGCAGTTTGGTCGTTTTCCAGGTACTATTCGTTTTATATCATGTTCGATCCATGGATCTAGAACACCCTGCAATATAATCCACAGTTGACAGGTTCAACAAAGCTGGTTAGCGCCAAAAACCTCAACATGGCGGGTACACCTTAAAGGCGGTGGCATTACCATAAACGGAGCAAACACTGAACATGAAAAATTTAAGAAGGATATGTAGAAAATATATTTAAAGTCCTACAGAGACAATTAGACCTTTGTTATCCTCCGACTAGCCAATTTCTTTGGCGTGCATAGCACCCCCAAGATTCACGTTGACAATTTCAACCCGCACATCAGACCAGGGTGGTTTGCGACGCTCGCTAACCTCAACCAGTCTTCAATGCCGACACTCGATACCAATTTGAGAAAGTCGCAAAAAAAAATATCGCTTCACGAACGAAAAAGTAAATCCGTCTACTGACAGCTGTGGGATTCGAACCCACGAATCAAAGAAACAGGTGAATCTGCCATAGAGGCCTAAAACCTGCGCCATAACCACTCGGCCAAGCTGCCAAACTACAAGATGTCGTCCAAGAAGTAATATAGAAGGCTAGTAGCATCTACGAACCCTCGGAAATCGGCTCAAAAGGCGACGTCTAAAAGGGTTGTGTTGGGGTAACCCCAAACTCCAACAAAAAAAAGGCAAGACAGCAGAAGTTGGCGGTATAAAATCGCAATGCCTCGGCGTGCGCCTTGGAAAATATAGTGCTGATCTAACTCCCAAAGAGAGAGGAAGCCATTTGGAGGCGTTTTCTGGCTCTCAGATAAAATGAGGGGCTCGTATGACCCTTGGAGTATCGGAGAGAATCTATTGGTCGGATCCTCTTTTGGGAGATATTCCCACTTTGCTCGGTCAGCTGACATCCAGACATTTTTTTGGTTTATTTTATTTTTTCGTACGCCGTATGATTTTTTCTAGTAATAACAATGGAGAAAGCGGGGTCGATAGGCTGGTCGAAACTTTCTCAAGGATGCCTGTGCGAGAATAGTCTAGCAAGGATGCTGATATCACAGCGGGGTATCCCCTTTTCTAACACGGGGCCGGAAGCCAGCCAGCCAGCAAGCCAGCCAGCCCTCTGCAGCCTCTTTTGATATCTCGAATATATTCTGCGTTGTGGTCAGTACCCGCATCTGCATATCATTTGAAAGCCCTGGTCCGGCGCTTCAGTTACCACCAAACCCCAAGGTTATTCGCGGGCTGATATTAACACAAAGGCCAGATATCGGAACGGCCAACCCCTCGATCCACTGCGGCATCTTTAAACTTCGCGACAAATGAAAGAGGTACGAGGGTAACTAAGTCAATTGACAGGATCATCTGAGTTGCAGCCTAGCCATCTCCAGCGATAGATAATCTTGATTTCGCGGAATTATCCACTTTCTCCCCGACTATTCAGGAATCTCCTTACGAGGATCGATGCCGCTATGGCGCTACTGCTATAGTGGCTATAGTGCTTACAACTAAGAGTTTACTGAGGGGCACTATGTCGCCCGATATTCAAGACATTCGGCAATCCTGTCCGCAAAGATGGTTGCATTTCTCAATCTGGCAGGGTGTATCCACCACCGAACCAGGTTCGGGCCAGCCAATCATCCCAAATGCCTGTTCGAGTTGGGTTCCAAATTTTCTTTCATGGTTCGCCAATATTTTTTAAATCAGAAAGCCAGCCTTTCAACTGTGCATATTGGGGGCTTTCACGAGAACTGTATAAACGCCTAACTCGAAATCCCGCTCCACAGACGCTCCAATCAATAGGTCGTACGGAGCTCGATATAATGGCATCACCTTTGGACTCACGCAAGGTGCGGGAGCTCTGTCCTTTCAAAGACACATCCCGAACTCGAGATCCCGTGCCGTCGAATCACTATCCTTGATAGTTGTCGTCAAGTTAGTCAGCTTAATATCCACACATGCATGGCTGCTCTTGGCGTCAATCTCTATCTCGCAAGTCAGCCCAAAAGCTGCAGAAGCTCCTTCTTACTCCATAATAGATTGGATCTTCCTCGGCTGGTTCCTTCAGGGAATTGATATCCACAGTCCAAAGATAGCAGCCTAATCGGATCGATTCCATCTGGACGGCTCTCCAGCCCTCCGAAAACCTTGAAGCCAAGACTTCTGTCCTGTTTGTGCAATGTTGGAGATACCAGATACATCACAAAAAACAAATTAGATCGAGCAGGTGATTCGTAAGCTCTTGGGCTCGTGCTATTTTAGTCCATGCTAACGGATATCACCAGGTCTGGGCGCTCGACAGTTCGGATAAATTGACATTGTGTCGAGTGTTGCTAGAGTTGGTGCTACTCGATCTCCAAGTTTTTCGAGCCGCTGGGCGACCTGTTTGACACACTTGACAAGCAAATAAGCGGCACCACACAGTCGCCGTTGACAGGGAATGCCTTAATGAGAGTGGTTCGGAATTCCAGCCAAGAAACATTTGTTTCGACCCCCAAAGTCTCGTCCGCGTCCCAGTGTCCACTATCTTTCTTCTTCCGGCCGATATCGATAATCCAAATGATAAATCCCCTTGTCCATGGCGTTTTCTTCTAGTCTACTGATTTGCAAACTTATTCCTTCTCGTAGAGAATGAGCGGAGACGCCGAATAATTATTAGGGAATCTATACGTCATGATTTCTTCTAAACAAAGCGAAGATGCAATCTTCGAGAAACATTTCGTATGAACAAAACCTTTGCTGGCACTAGGCCAGGCTCGGAACTCGGGAAGTTACCGGCTGTTTATGGAAGCCGGGGCATCCTCGTGGCGGCCAGTGATGGCGGTTGAACAGGACAGTGGTTGGCAGTCTTGGCCGAGAGCAAGGGGCTGGACGCCACGGCCTGGGTCCCAACAACCTTTTTGGTTTACAACGTCAGAGTAGGGCATGATGTGCTCCTCACTACGTTTCCAGAGGCTGGAGACGGGATGACTTTTTTGGGGTTATTTTCGGTCCAGGCTTGCTGTTTGCTAAATTCTGTCAGTCGATTCAAGTCAAATTACAATAAAATGGCTGCATCGGTGGCAATTTATCTGCGGCGATCATAATAGGGAAAATAAACAAAAACTGGCGCCGGTGTGCATGCAAGTCTACTCCGGAATCAGCTTTGCAACGAAAGATGGTGTGAAGCCCAGTCTGGCGGTTCAACACCAAGATACTAAATCACACAGACATGTCTCACTCTCCCAAACTTGTCAAGCGAAAACCAAGAGAAATAATAACCCGAGCATTCGGCTCCTCTTTTCTTACCGACTGGCCGAAAGATTTCCAAACTATCGAAATATAGCGGAAGATAAAATTCCGTAAAACTCTGCTAATTTGGGGACATTGCATCTAACTAATGGTGTGAAGTTTCTTTATCCCCAAGCGCAAAATTAGGGTGGTCTAGTCGACAACCCAGCGCAGCGAAAAGTAGCGAATGACGGAGCAATGTACCACTTTGGTGGCCCACGATACTGATTGATAATCTCTGTCGTGACCCTTTTGGGAAACAATCATGCTTTGCCTAGGGCTTGTCGACCAAGGGATTTGGAATCTTGCATGCACTGTTTTTTCACTCTCATCTATCATCCCGAGATAGTCACTCGTGGTAAAGATCCCAATCAATCTTATAAGACCATGTGTCATGACGACAAGCCATGGGGGCTTGCTTGAAGCAAAAAAAATGGTGGACAGATGCATACACTGGAGCAGAACGGACCCTTGTGCACCGACTAGGATGCCAATAGCACTAGTTCGGCGCATAAGTTACCTGCCCCTCAGGCCCATACCTTGCAGCTGGGGGGTTTTACTGTGAGAAGTAGCAAAAAGGGCTTTCCCTCTGGCTCCCCACTTTATTATAATACCTTAATGTGCTCTAAATCTTTAACGAATCCAAACGTTAGAGAAGTCAATCACCATATCCCTTTCTGGTCCCTACTTTTTGCACAGCCTCCTGGACTATGGCAGCAGCTTTCGAAAGAGTTCCAGTTGAAAGTAAGTAACGATTACCTTTAGTTTCCAGTTTCCCCAGATATCGAATAAAGGTATATCTATTCCTATTTCGTTTCTGTCACATTCTTTAAATTTAGACCCATGGATAAGATTGGGGCTGTGCAGCGGGTAGTCTAGCAAGCTTTGGCCAACCGTTACCCGCAAGCTATTCGCATGTTAACGACCTGGATTTCGTTTATATATTATAGTATGCCTGCAGATATTCTCGTACCTAGAATTGAGCTCGCTTCTCAACTTGAGGCTCTCCAGCAGATCGCTCCTGTCGGCGGCATCTTCGAACGGTATATGGCAGTCAAAATGCCTCGAAAAATGGGTCGACCACGCAGCCATGATGGATGTTTTGGCACTTCAGCCTACGAGTTTAGCTTTTTCAGAGTCACCTAGAGGGTGGTTTCGGGCGTATATCAACATCCAACGAGCCGTTTATTCAAACTGGCTACTGAACGAAACAGACATTTCAGGATCGATGTGGCTGTTATGGTTCAGACATTACCTCACAGGAGTCGGCGTTGGAGACCAGCAATACCACGCTGTTATTGAGTGGACTCGTGAGAAGACCGTGAGGGCCGTCTCAGGACTTCCTCTACGAACGTCCACAAACTGGGAGATAGTTTCCAACGGAGGGACCGGAGTCAAAGGTGCAGACCCCCCGTCTCTGTCATTAATTTGACCTCGAATACGCTTTTGCTAACATCCTTTGAAAATAAAAATTAATATCGCAGTTCCCGCCTACCCCAAATACTACCCCTCAAGGGACCGAGTTACATGGCTCAGGACCCTCGAAACCCACAATACCTACATGATAGCGGACAGCCCCGAATTTCTGAGGACGATCCTCGAACTGGACCATGCCGTCCGTACGGAACTCGAGCTTCCTGCTTCTTTGGAACTTAACCAACAGGTCGGCTCCATAATCAACCTCAGAAACGATGAATACCTACCCCGCCTTTCAGGTCTGTATCGCGAAGCCCTTGGAAACCTCGACGGCTCCTCTCAGGGCAATCGTTCGATCCTCCTCGAGCACGGTCACAACACAATAGGGGTAGCCACGACCAGCACTGCATCATCCTCGGACGCGGAATCCGAGTCCGATACCGGATCGTCTAGTTCCGCATGGCCATATGGAGATACGGTATGACGTTTTTACCCGTACCACCACTATTCTACTGGTGAAACCTATAATCCCGTTGGACGCGGGCGTCGCAAGGGTGAAGGAAGGGGAAACGGAAACATTGAAAAACAAAAAAAAACCTTGAAGAAAAAAAAAGAACAAAAAATGGCGGTTGAGTGGTTGTGTCTCCTAAGAATTTGGATCCACATTCTTCACCGTTTCCGAATTCTCCGGCTGCATTTCTTTGTGCGTCCTCTACATCTTGTCCTGCTGCCGATTATTCTTCCGTTCATTGAATTGACCTTTTGTCCCTTGACAAAAATTAACACTTTTGCGTTTTTTTCTGTCCAATAACTTTTTCAAGGGAGAAGAAACATAGGCTAACAAGTTTCGAATAACGTTTATCGACCGTTTAGTCTACCTATCCATATACACTCGCTTTACGGCCCGTCAAGAATCGCTCCCCACCTCGAGAGTCTGTCCCAATAGTAACCTGTGCGTATTCCGAAAGCAAGCCCAAAGAAAAATAAAAGAAAAATACCAAAAAAACAGAGTTCACGCTCGCAGTTTGCACAAATTCCAAGCTAACCCAATTATCCTTCCAGCACAATCTTGGCCAGCCAAAGATCCTTAGACGAAAAAAAGAAAACGGAAACGCAAACCACAATGCACCATCTCCTAGGTTCACCTTGTTCACCTTTTCAATGATTACATCCGTCTTTCCCCTTACTCCTTCCTACTCCTCCTGCCCTTACGCTATTACCTCACCCGAAAAAGTATACATATACATATATAGAGAGAGATATAGATATATCCCACGAATCCCTTTTCGGTGCATCATGCATGTTCTATTTCGCACTAGCCTACAAAAACCTTGAGAAAAACGGGGGAAGCAGAAACGGTAGTTAGCTAGACGCAACACAAATACCACAATATTATCCGCTGTAAATACCACAAGGGCCAAAATCGTTTAACGATTCCCGGGGGTGGGAGAAGGGTTGCAACTAAAGAACTGTTTCAAGCTGGTTTCAATAACAAGGGGGGAAGAGGGTATCAGCCGGCTTTTTTCGCGCGCTCGGTAGCCGGAAAAGATAGAGGGCAAATAAGTATTAATTGATAGATAATATAGACTGGAGAAATATATACGACGCTGCTTATCCGGGTAACAACTCTTTTTTTTTTTTTTTTTTTTTTTGGCTTGATTAATTCGCAAGATATTACATGGTGTTCTCCGTGCGTGCGTGAAAGATGACATCGTCTGTGATCCTTGAACCTGGGAAAGAGAGGTCATAAACTTCCCTTGTGATGACATTTTTCGCGAAACCCTTGAGCACGGAAAAACTTACCCTCAACAAACTTCCCCAAGGACGACTGGGGTACTTCAGTTCACACATAATATTTTTTTTGTCTCAATCGAGATATCTATCAACTTGTATCCAACAAGTTTCCCAATTCAATTGACTTTATAAATACATCGGACGGTTAACGGCACCCTGTAGACCCTTCCACCTTCTACTTTAAAATTTCTTGCTTCCGTGTTCTTTTTTTGACAATTCTTTTGTCAAAACGGCTTCCGAGTCCCGAACCACTTGCCGAGAAAAAAAAGCGTCGCGTTCGCCTCGGAATCTGCCTATTGGCCAAACCGGTCAGGCCGGTATCTTCCATCGGGGATATCTTTCCAACAATCCAGGTTATACCAGGGTTCCATATCATGCAGGTACTAGTTAACTGTCGTATCAACCAAAAAGAAAACCCAATGGAGCGCGCGCGAGAGGGCTAGAGAGGAGAGAGAGCAAAGCAAGCAAACTAGCAAGCAAAAACCAGAGCAAACACTGCTTTTTTTCTCCACCCCTTCGAATTCGATGGTGCATGATGCATGCGAGCCCTCTGCGCGCGCGCTGCGCTCGAATAGGATCGTAGAAAAGAGTGGGCCAAAATACCCGGCCTGGGTTCGCGCACAGACGATACTTTCGGTCTCTTGGGTTACTTTCTGGATCTGCATGTGCGCCGTATACCAGGTTTTTGTAATTGACCGAAACGCAGCTCGCCCTTGTGCCAGCTGTGTAGGAGGTTGGGTCGGGATTGGTATACTGTCGCCCGACCCTTGGAAATAAGTACTTATGTATGTATGTGTATGCTTAACTGGTGATATTATTATATGACATGTCACACACACGTACCCACACAAGAAATTCACATCTTTTTTTTTGACGGGCAAATAAGTAAATATATCTATCTATATTTCTCAAAATCCTCCGAAATATATCACATGCAATCTAGCTTAACTCGCAAGAAGGAGAACCCACACACCAAGAAAAAAAGAGGGGATCCCCACAACCCTGCTTCTATAACGTCCGATATCACAATTGCGAAACCCCAACAAAATTACAAAAGCAGAACCCTCTCAAACTGGAAAGAGAAAGAGAGAGGCGAGACTTCTAATAAACCTCCAGCACATACCGCCCCTCATCTTTCAACTCCTCAATTCTCCTCCTCGCATCAACCTTCGCCCCCTTCCGCCCCGCATCCGCCACCAAAGCCTCCATCAACACCTCCTGCACATCCGGCACCGGCCACGTCGGCCCGCACAGATAAAACCCACCTTCCTCATCCACATACGCCCTAATAATCCTCTCCAGACTCTCCCGCATCCGATCCTGGATATAAATCTTCTGCGGCTGGTCTCGACTGAACGCCTTGCCGATATACGTCACCACACCCGCAGCCTCATACGCCTCCCATTCTTCTCCGTAGAGGTACTCCTCCCGTTGGTGGCGGGATCCCATGTACAGCAGTACTTGGCCGATGGGGATTCCCTGCTCCTTCTGCCAGGCGCGGTATTGCACGAAGGCGCGGAAGGGAGCTAGACCCGTTCCCAGACCGGCCATTATCAGTGGCTATAGTGACGAAAAACGAACATAGTTAGCCATGTGAATTCCTTTGTAAAACGTGATGATGTAGTTTGAATTTATTGTAAAACATACCTGGGTGCTCAACTTGGGCAACTTCATGACACTCGGCTTCACGCTAACGGTGACCTGGCTGCCAATCTTCAGACCGCTGAGGTACCGTGTCGCCTGTCCGAACCTATCACGACCCTTGGGGTCGACCCACGAGACCACCACGATCAACAGGTGCACGCTGTTCGGGTGTACCTGCTGACTGCTGGCGATGGAATACTCTCGTCTCTTCATGGGGGAAACAATCTTCGCCAGCTCATGGAAAGCCGGGTGCGCGGATTTGAATTCCAATAGAATGTCGGCGTATGTTACAGTATCAACCTCCGCGCGGCGCTTGAACTCCACGGCACCTTCAGCAGACCCAAGGGTCAACAGATCCTTCTTCTCATTGTCGTCTGTCGCGAACTCAGACAGGGCCTCGTAGAATTTCTTAGGCGGGCGGCCGAAAATATCAATATTCTGACAGAGGGCCTGGAAGATCGTGCGCATCTCGAGTTGATCCGGGTCATCGCGGCTGGGGACTTCAACGACGTCATTGGGGTTGAGACCATAGAATTTGATGAACTGCTCGACTTCTTCTGTGTCATTTTGCGCATGGATACCTAGTGCTTCTCCAATTTCGTATGTCATACCGGTACCCGAGAGATCGAACTCGATGTGGAAGATGTTACGGTCGTAGGAGAGCGGTGTCAGACGCTTATTCTCTTGAACTCGGACGATGAAATTCTCAACAGGGAGATCCGGGCGCAGAGCAGTCTGCAACTCGAAGGCTTCGCGGAAGGACAGGATGATGGCAGAGTGAATCGATTTCTTGAGGAGATACTTGGGGTCTTTTTCAGTCTTCGCACTGTTAATCGTGAAGCTGTTAGGGTCGAAGGAAGATGGGAGCAAAATGTCAGATTCGAACTCGGCGTCTTGCCAGGATTGCGGAACTTCGATCTCTCGGACATAAGTATCAACGAGAGCTGCAACTTCTTGAACGGTTTGGGGTTCGACGCCCTTGCCGATGTTTGCCAATTTCTCACTAATATTGATGATCCTATCATCCTCGCCGGAGTGTCGCAAGAAGGCCAACTGAAGTAGTAAATTGTCTTTCTCTGGGGACAATTCAGCTTCCTGTGGCACATGCAACAAGAAAAGCTTAGCCTTTTTGATGGCTAAGGTTCTTCGAAGCTGAGCAGGGAGTTTTGATTCGAGATCCTCGTCTTTGACATTGCTTCGAATCAATAGAAGACCACCGTTCTTCACGCCAGATGCCACATCGTAGGATAAGAGGATCTTAGAATCGTTGACAACGACCACATCTGCTTGCGTAACATCGTAGTGTGCTTCGAGGGTGTTGCCACCGCTTCTGATCCAGCTATAAGTGATACCGGCCTGCGAGGCATTATCGTACATGGAAGAATACGTGATATTTCTCGCGTTGTCAGTTGTAAGCAGCCTCGTGAGGCTACCTGGAGCTTCATCACCGGTAGAATCGTCCAGATCCCAGAAGACGTACTGTCCAACATCCTTAGGGTCGAAGAGCTCGAATCCAGCAATGTGCGGGCTCTCGGCAAGCAATTCCGCCTCGGTAGCCGAGGTGGTGACAGTGTTACGCCTGACAATCTGGTCAAAGATCCAAGCAAAGTCGGATGGCGCCCATCCTTGCTCTCTGGGGTATTTGACGTCAACAACGGGTGGCGGGAGAGTCCAGTCGTCAGACATCGTCAGGGCTGCCAAAACATCGCCGTAGAGGCAGGACTGGATGGACGGATCGTCAACAGCAGCTTGGTCGATGACCTGTCCGAGGACGGCAACTCGCTTGACGGACTTTGGCAGGGCTTCGAGGAAGTGCTTCTCGGAGAATGGTCTGTAAACGCGGACGGAGATCACGCCGATTTTCTCGCCAGCAGCCGCGAGACGGCCGGCAACCTGAGCAGCAACCGAAGACTCGACGGATCCAAAGACGACGAGCACGGCGTCCGGGTAGATGTGGCCAGAGTACTCGAATAGGTGGTAGGAGGTGCCGAGCTCGGTGTTGAGGTTCTCCAAGATTCGGGCAACCTTTGTTTCGGGGTCTACTTTTTTGCCCACGGTCTTCTGTTCGGCCAAGATTGACTGGTAGGTCTGGTAGATACCAGCCTGGTCGAGAACATCGGCAACTTTGGCGGTTTCCCTGCCGGCCTTGACACCATCGTAGATGTGAACGGTTGGGAGGACGGACGATACTAATGTTGAGAACAATGCCATATGCTGGGCATCGTGCGCCGACTTGGATGCTACCAAGGCAATGCCGGAATCCTGTGCGACTTGCAGGGCAGAAGTATAGTCGGAGACCAGGCTGTAGGAGAAGGGAGAGTAATCGACGGCAGCGACGTGGGCCACGAACGGGCTGGAGACGGAGTACAGCATTGAGAGCTGTTCGAGGGCGTTCTGCATTTCGAGCAAGGTGGCGGTGGAGGCAATGACGGTCTGCGGGATGTTCCTCTTTGACAGGTCCCTGTCGGTCGAGAAGACGTATCCTAGCAGGACAGAGGCAGCACCGGTCCTGGTCTCCAAGCTGGTGATAGTTGTGGACCGGCTGTAGGCGTTCGCCTGGCCCTTGGTAGACCATTCCTTCGCGGCATTGTCGAGATCAAAGGACTCCGGGGAGTAGGAGAAGAGGTTGTCGGATAACGAGTATGCGACCTGTTGGACGAGGTGCTGGGAGGTGAAGTAGGCGGAACCGGTGATCTTGGTGACATCCTGGGGGATGCCGAAGGGGAAGGCAGCGGAGCCATTGAGGATGCTCAGATGAGGCTGTTCGGGCTTGTGCTCGTGGGAGAGGGCGTATTTGGAGGGCTCGCCGGTGCTGACGGCGCCGGCCGCGGTGGCCGGGGCGTCGGGTGTCTGGAGATACATTGAGTTCTTGAGGAGGAGGTTTGCGGCAGAGGGAGAGTGCAGACCGCTTCGACCGATGGAGCCTATGGAGGAGAAGGAGGCGGTTCTGAAGCCAGGGAAGGTGGGGGAGGGGGAGGGGGAAGGAGTTCGAGATATGGACGCCAGGTTGGGCGGTAGGTTTATATGGGAGGACTGGCCCAGCTGCAAAGCCGGCCACCACCCGTTTTTATAGAAGGCGATAGGTAGATAAAATTTTCACGCCGACCAGCCAGGCTAAGCGGAGTCGCAGCAGGATTATGATATTATTGGAGGGAGAGAGAGGAAAGGTGCATGCGCATCCAGTTAAAGGATAATGCGATCTTGCCAGCTCGAGCGAGCGAACACGGTAACAATCGCAAAGGGGATATAATCAACCGCCCGGCTCGGGGAGATATCGTCTGCCTCCAATCCAGCTGCGGATTCTCGCAACAGAGCTTCTCGAGAGATTGATTGATAATACGGACGGGCTGATGGGCAAGTGCGCCGACGACGGCGGCCTGTTCCAGTTCCAGTTCCCCGTGTCGACCGCCGTTCGATGAAAGGAGTGATGAGCTCGATCACGCAATTCGGGCTGCCCTTCTAATTGGCCCGCGCCGATGCACGTTGCCCCCAACACGTCCCAAAGCAGCACATGCCGCCAGGGAGCAGCCGACAGGGGCAAGCTCGCCCGCGGCACTGGCCCCGGAACGCGCGCCGGATTATATAATACTTTTAGAACTTGTATATATGAATTTATATATATATATATATATATACGCTTGCTTGTATATATGGATATTTATGTGTGTGTGTATACGATGTCGCCAGGAGGACATCGTGTCGTTGCTCGTGACGGCCGTTTTATGATCGAATATGTTACAATTTTATTATTACAATTACAGTCGTACGCTCAGGCAAGCCCCGCCTGCTGCAGAGCCTCCCAGCTCGCACCGTCCTTCCTGTCGTTCTCCTTGCTCGCCTCCCCTCCTGCCCCCTCCCCGGCACCCGCTCCCTCGCCCGTCTCCTCGGGCGTCGTCGAGAGCAGCCCGTTCGCGTTGAAGGAGTCCAGCCCCGCCATCAGCTCCCTGATCTTCCTGCACGCCTTCCTGTTCTCCTCCGTCTCCTGCTTCGACCGCTCCAGCTGCTCCTCCATCATCGATATCAGCGTCTCCCTCGCCTGGTGCGGCCGGTACTCGTTGATCAGCTGGTGGATGTTGATCAGATGTATCCTCATATGGTACACCTTCTCCTCAAACTGCATCCCCCCAATACTCAGATTAGCTGCCGCCTTTTTAAATAAATATATATAAATATAAAGACATACCTCCTCTGGTGACACGCCCATGATGCCAACCAACTCCAAATAGTTGAGCAGCAAGCTCTTGGACAGCCTCCGCAGCTCCTGCGCCCTATCCACGTTGTAGCTCTCGCCGCTCGGCTCGGGGAACAGCTGCGGTATGTTGAGCTCCTTCAGCGTCGGCAGCCTATCCGGTATCTATCGTGAACGAATGCTTCATCAACGCCATGCTCGTTAAACCCGACTGTAAATGTAAAGCTCCACGTACATTCCAAGTGTCCCCAAAGCTCCTGTACTGTCCCTGCGTGGGTGGTTTCGGCGGTATCAGGCAGGCCAGCTCCGGTGGGAGTGTTTGCGCCTGGGCCGGCGCGTCCTTGTCTGCAACGCTGCTGTCGCCGCCGTCATCTTCGGATGGGTTCGACGTCGATGCCGACTGGATGTCCTTGAGCCGGGCCTGGTTCTCGGGGGTGAAGTGGGTGTAGAAGGGCGGCGGCGCGGGAAAGGCGGACGCGGTGTTCCGCTGCTGCTCGTCTGCCATGATTAATGATTGCCGCGATATTTAAGATGGTGTTGTTGGTTGCGGGGAGAATCGCAGCGAACCTGCCCGATCGATCGAGTCGAGTCGAACCAACCAACCGCAATGAAGAACCCGCTGCTTCGGGCTGGCTCTGCTGCACTCCGCGCCGCCTACTACAAGTCCATCCCATCGCCCGCCCCCTCGCCCCCTCGCACGACGCCCTCCTCGCCCTCCTCCTCCACCCCGTCCACCCCGTCCACCCCGTCCTCGCCTGCGTATCCCTCTCCGTCGACGATGAGCTCCGGCTTGCTCTCCTCCGCATCGCGGTTATGGCGGGTACAATTGCTCTATCTCACCCATCGATCACTGAAGGCACTTCACCACTAATTACTAACAATGCAAGCGCTTCAACCAGCAAACCTACGCCGGGGACTTCCTCGGCCTCATCATCCTCGCCCTCGCTAACGCCTCCCTCTTCGTCGTCGAGCCCTTCCACAGAATGTTCTCCATCGACGACCCGCGGCTGCAATTCCCCCACGCCGAACACGAGCACGTGCCCGTCCCGTTGCTTCTCGTCATATCTATCGGCGTCCCATCGATCGCCATAACAGCTTGGACGGGCATCTGTACGAAGGGCAAGCACTTCCTACAGGTGTCCCTGCTCGGATTGAGCAACAGCTTGCTGCTGTCGAGCTTCGTCACCGACTTTATAAAGCAGGGCGTCGGACGGCCCAGACCAGACTTAATCGCCCGCTGTCAACCCGTATGCCTCTTTCCCTTACCTTCCACTTCCTTTCGATTATTCAACCTCTATATTGCCATTTCATACATATCGAAGAATTGCAGGGGAGAAGCGACTGAGTGAATGGTAACTAATATGATATACGGCAAGGTGTGAACAGCGAGAGGACACCCCGCACCATCAACTGGTGACCTTCAAAGTCTGCTACCAGACAAACCACCACACCCTCCATGACGGCTTCAGGTCCTTCCCCAGCGGGCACAGCAGCACCGCCTTCAGCGGTCTCCTCTACTTATCCCTCTTCCTCGCCGGCCAGTTCTTCGTATTCCGCCCTGGTTCGGATCTAGCCAGGACAGCCATTGCCTTCTCGTACGTGGTCCCTCCATTCACCTATCTTCTCCTACATTCCCTTGTTTCCCCCCACCGATTATGCGGATCAGCTTCCCATCTATGGAAGGTTACCTCTTCATTACGAACTTTAAAAACGCTCACTAACCTCATGAACCAAATAGCGCGACATTCCTAGCACTATTCATCGCCATATCCCGTCTCGAAGACTACAGACACGACTACGCTGATGTAGCAGTAGGCTCATGGATCGGGATCCTTTGTGCAATCTTTTCTTACCGCAGGTACTTCCCGTCCTTGTGGAGCGTAAGGTGCAACGAGCCGTACAAGGTTCCCCTGGAAGGAGACGGGTACGAAGGTTTGAAAGAGGACGACGATGACGCCGGGGAAGGCCCTCGCCGACGGCTTAGTGATATCGAAATGGGGATGGTGAGAGGCTCGTAGCACTCAACCGGGATTTTTACTGTGCTATGATGGGTTTTTTATCGTTATCTTTTTCAGCATGGCAGATATGTGATGGATGTATATACATATTTTGTGCATCTTGTGGGATTTTCAGAAGCGATTTTCCGAGCGATATTGATCAGTAGGTAATTTTTAAAGAATAGCCGAATATACGACGGGCACCTGCTGGTGCGGTTGATAGTAGTTTTACATGTACATTATGCGCGAATATATCTATGTATTCGATTTTTTGATGTCATTAAAAAAAATTCATGAAATAAATTGAGATTTCTTCCGTTTATACCCAATTGTGTAGCATCTCTAAGCATGGCCGGGCCTGTTCGGGCCTTACAGGACTCCTTCCACCCCGATCACAGATTAGAGTATGAATTCTTATTATAACTAAGAAACCGAGCACACACGGTTAACATGAGGAAGCATACAAAGTGGACGCGGTCAAGTCAAGTATCTTGAAATAGCCAGACAAGAAGCAGCTCCTGCCTCTGAATATAAATCCTGGGGTTGCATCCCTCAATTTTGTGTCTCAGTATCCCAGTCGCCAGGAAGAAAACCCTCGTCGCTCTTCTGACAAGCGAATTTTTAAGAGCCGAACCGCGAAGGAGATACAACGTTGCCTGCGCACGACAACCCCTTAAAAAGTGAATCACGGCCAAAGTGAAGACAAATCGTGGAAGAGAACCTGCAGCTACGGGAACTTTAAAACATAACACATCTGAAGTTCCAAGCGGGGCGATCTTTGTGCGCAGCGGATGATTTACGAGACAAAGTGATAGTATTTTTTTTTTTATATCTCCGCTACGTTTATATCAATACCAGCCGGCCGGGGAACCGGACAGCTTGGAAACAAACGCGAACCCTCTATTAATATATTTATTGTTCGAAGCAAACAAACTAAGAAGCAGAAGCTGCAAAGTGGGTCGAATGCGTCCTGCGTTGTAACCTTGCGTCCCGAAAAATCTGCTATACAAGCTAGCGCTGTGAATATAACCAAAGCGGTCTCGATCCAGCTGCATGGTTTGCACGGGTGGTTTTTTGGACTTGTAGGTGGGTATATCGAGGTAATAGAATACTCTACTGCCCAGACTTCAGAGTACACAGAGCCGAGTTGAGGTTTCCAAGTATTGAAATTCGTCCAATACTCGTCATAGATACTACCCATATGCATGTGCGCCGCTATCATATGCACGGCAACTATCATCCGGTCAGATGTGATCGTGTGAAATGCTATATATTCGGTACTAAGCTTTTTCTTGGCTAAGACAGCTTTCGAAGCTTTCTTCTTGAGTGACAATTTAACTTTTAATCTAGGAATCGGATCAGATGCCATCCAAGCACAAGCTAGATTAGAGACAAAACTTTAAATATATAAAATATCATAAAAGGTTCTATTAGAGAGGTAGGAAGGGGTTTATCGGTAATTGATTGAGCGATCAAAAGATCACAATCAGAATGCAATTCTTCAAATCAGGAATTTTCACAATGAATAGGAATCATGAAATCGAGATCATTCATTTGTTCAAAACGAGGCTGTCTCTTTCAGTTCTCGCATATGCGAATGTACGTTCCTCATAATTAAAAATAGAGGCATCCTCAATTCAACAAAGCAAGTGAAATCGCTAGAAGAAATTCATCTCAGTAAAACGACGCGACGGCGACGGCAATCATCGGGCCGTGTCTGGACAAACTTGGTATCAGCGTCAATGCTGAGAAGTTCTTCGAGAGAACCGCGAGACGAAATCGATAAACAAGACACCCTGTCGTATTGCAAGCTTGGATCCGATAACGATCCCGTTTTAAGCATCTGCTTTACGAACCCGGACCAATCGCCAAGTCGTCTAAGGTTGCAATGCATGGAATAGAGGCGCCTTGCACATGATGCATGCGGGAAAAAATCATCCAAGTTCGAGAAAACATTTATTCGCCAGGTCTATGATCTTCACGAATCCAGTGGGGTGATATTCTCCATCCGTTGTAGAATACAAACTAGCAAGAGCGAAAAGCGGAATTCGTGATCGGATCGCTGGGTTCTTTCAAGGATTCTGATGTTCCCGAACTACTCTTTTCTGCTTAGAATTTGGAGGTTGTAACGTTACTGAATCCTGTCTGCCACCCTAAATATAGCATCCCGACTAGCTCTGTCCCATTATCATTTGCCCTGGCCTGAGAAGTTATCACGACAGCTTGTCTCGTCCAAGAAAAACAAAACTCGCCTATTGGACAAACGCCTTCGCACGGGAACACTGCAGACACGCCTGGATAGCACCATTTGAAAAAAAATAGTCCAGCATGTCATATGTCTCAACCGTGATGTCTTGGTTCGGGAAGGAGAGAAACTTCGACCGAGAAATGCACGGGACAGAAAACGGTTAGTGTCCAGGCGAACACTCGCAATTCCAACAATATCGGTCAAGGATCATGGTGTTGCAGTATGCACAGCCAATTCTGAGGCCTCGCAGCCTCGATATCCCCGGAATTTGAGATCATACGGCATTATATCTTTTTTTTTCTTGAGGGTGGAGGCTTGCAGAAATGATATATAAAGAACGTCATGGCCGATGATCTATCCATCTCTTCTCCATAGCTCTTCACCAAGCATCGCCAACCACTTCCTCCTTTAACAGAGTCAATCGCTTCCCTTTGGTATAAGATACCTTCATCCTCTCGCTCAATCTCAGACATTCGTTGATTCTTCCAAGAACCAATATATCCAATCGCTATACTATAATACCTATTCAAAATGGTTGCCATCAAAGCCACTGCTCTCCTCTCCCTCCTCGCGGTCGTCTCCGCTGCCCCGCTGGAAGCCCGCCAGCGTGAGCCAGACTTCACCCACCAAAACGACTACGCTACTTTGATGACCCTCGATGCCGTCAAGCCCGTCCCCAATTCTGCAGTCCCCTGGAAGGACGGCTCTATCAACGCCAACCACAACAAGTTCTACATTGGCCAGAAATCCCTTGTCGAATGCGTCCCCAACCAGCCATGCGACAAGACCCCGTCCAAGGCAGGCTTCCTCCTCTACCACGTCCAGAACATCCTCTCCCTCAACGTCGACGTGCTCGGCAAGCAGCAGGTCTACATTGACGATAAGGGCGCCCTGAGCTACCTCATCCCCCGCGATCCGCTCCCAACCCTCAGAACCAAGGCCGACGATTGGCATTTGGTCGACAGACCGGACTACCTCTTCTACAACCAGCAGGTTAACATCTGGTGGGCATGCCCCCCGACCGCTGCGAAAAAGACCACTGGTCCTTGGCAAATCTTCGCGGATACCAGACAGGTGATTGTTAAGGACAGCGACGTTCCTTCTGGAAAGAAGGCCGATTGCACCATTTTCGGTTTGAAGCCCACTTTCTACAACCCATTGTGGTACAACAACGGAAACTAAAGTTGTGCCGCAATTATTTTCAAACGGGGCTTTATACCTGTTACTATGCTAAAGTGCAGTGAAGCTTCCGTATGATATCGTCGAAAAACGTTGGAAAGAACGCTATCGATGAGTACGATATGATAATATGAGCATCTACAATGAATAGTCAAAATAATGTGTTAATGAAGTTGACGGCCGGAGATATGAGTTCGAGTAGCTATAGCTAGACAGATTGAGCTTTCGTTAGTCGATAGATATAATTATTATTTTTTGCGAAACCGCCAATGTATTAACAATGTATCTAAAAATTCGAAACAATCTTAACTCGATCTTGCTATAACTAAATTTAAAGTTCTTTACCTTGATATTCTATAGTGCTCTTTCCGTTTGTGAGCTCGATCCCCCTCAGCTTAGAGCTCGCAGGCTTGAAATCCGCCAAGCACCCCGAGCGCCCCCGTTCAGCTGTGTTGCGTGAAACCCGGGCATTTGCCACACCCTGTCTCGGTGCCCGTCCACCAGCGTGGTGTTTCGCCTGGTGCCACATCTGTCTCGAAATCTGGACTTTTCGGAATCTGGCAAGAATGTGCCACACCCAACCCGTTGCCTCGGCACGATACTCGATCCTGCACAGGTTGCTTGCATCCGCACGAGCCAACCAGAAGCCGAGGAATTCGGGTTATTTCCAAAGCTCTTCGTGTTGTGTTGTCAGGCTGAGACAACCAACAACTTCAATCATTCTTTTCTTTCTTTGTGCGTTCGGACGAAAGGCGGAGTTCAAGTCACTACGAGATGTTACGTGGAAAGCGTGGATTCGTTCAGAGAAATGATAGTAAAATTCTTATCAAGCAATCTATCTAATATATCTTTTGGTTTGACAAAAGGAAAAAAAAACGAGTAAAAAAAATGTTCCGCTGTAAAAACAGACCGCAGATAAAAAAATAAACTCCTTTGATGCAAGTAGTATCAAGGAAAAAAAAGCCAGAGAGCGCACAAGATTATTATAAAAAAGACATTAAACGTGGTATCTTTATATAAACCGTTGAAAGCAAAAACAAGAAGAAAAAAATATCAAAGCAGATACAGAAGAAGTAATTTAGATTTCGGGACCAGCGCTCAAAACCTCAGGGGTGACACCATCCTGGTACTTCTTGAAGTTCTCGACGAACTTGGTAGCCAACGACGTGACAGAGTTGTCGTAGCTAACAGAGTCGCCCATCCAGGCCTTGCGAGGATCCAGGATCTCATCTGGAACACCAGCGCAGGTCTTGGGAATGGCCAAGTTGAAGACTGGGAAGTTCTCGTACTCGGCGTTCTTGAGGGTACCGTCGTGGATGGCGTTGAGGATCGCGCGGGTGTAGCGGAGTGGGCAGCGCTTACCGCCAGCGGCAGCAGAGGCACCGACCCAACCGGTGTTGACGAGCCATGCGTCGGCCTTGTGCTCGGAGATCTTGTTGGCGAGCATCTCGGCGTAGCGCATTGGGTGGAGAGCCAAGAAGGGTTGACCGAAGCAGGCGGAGAAGGTGGCCTGTGGTTCTGTGACACCTTCCTCGGTACCGCTCATCTTGGAGGTGTATCCGGAGATGAAGTGGTAGGAGACCGTTCTCGAGTCGAGCTTGGAGACTGGTGGGAGGACACCGGAGGCATCGCAGGTGAGGAGGATGAGGTTGGTTGGGTGGGAGTCGGTGATACATGGGAATTTGACGTTGGGGATGTACTCGAGTGGGTAGGAGGCACGGGTGTTCTCGGTGAGGGTGGTGTCATTGTAGTCGACTTCACGGGTGTATTCGTCAAAGATGACGTTCTCGAGGACGGATCCGTAGCGGATGGCACCGTAGATTTCTGGCTCCTTTTCATGGCTGAGGCCGACGCACTTGGCGTAGCAGCCACCCTCGATGTTGAAGACACCGGTGTCGGTCCAGCAGTGCTCGTCGTCACCGATCAAAGCTCGCTTGGGGTCGGCGGAGAGTGTGGTCTTGCCAGTACCGGAAAGACCGAAGAAGACTGTGACGTCACCGTTCTCACCCTGGTTGGCAGAGGAGTGGAGGGTGAGGACATTGTGCTTGACTGGCATTTCATAGAACATGACGGTGAAGATACCCTTCTTCATCTCACCGGCGTACTCGGTACCGAGGATGACCATCTCCTTGTCGGCGAAGTTGAGGGCGACGGATGTCGACGAGGTCATACCGCAGGTGTATCTGTTGGCTGGGAAGCTGCCGGCATTGTAGATAACCCAGTCGGGGTGGAAGTGCTCAAGCTCTTCGCGGCTTGGGCGGATGAGCATGTTTCTCATGAAGAGGGCATGGTAGGCGCGGGCACAGACAACGCGGACGTTGATTCTGTAACGGGTGTCCCAGCCGGCATATCCGTCGACGACGTAGATGCGGTCACGAGTGTTGAGGTAATCAATGGCACGTTCCCTGTTGATTTTCCATGTCTGATATCACAAGCTTTCGTGTCAGCCAATTCGGGCTCCTTCCGTATGGGGAAAGGATGATGTATTTTACGGTTACTCACCTCTTCAGTCATGGGCTTGTTGACAGGGCCCCACCAGATATCATTTTCCGAGGATGGCTCCTTGACGACTCTCTTGTCACCGGGCGAACGACCGGTCTTCTTGCCGGAGTAGGCAGACAGGGCACCGGAGGAGGTGATGGCAGTACCGCTCTCGAAGACGAGGGCATCTTCGTAGAGAGTGGAGACAGCAGGATTCGAGATGATCTGGACTCGGTCGTAGTCAATGTTGGCCTTGTCGTGAAGTTCCTCCTCGATTTCAGTGTGCTCTGTGATAGGACTGTCCGTTGCGTTAGTTGACTGTTTTTATGTTTAATTTATTTGATATTTTTCAAAGGGAATGCTTACGCAACCCCCTTAGGGTGTAATGTTGTCTTGTTGACGGCTCTGGACGAAACCATTTTGTATTTTTGAGATGTGGATTGGGAGGATAGATGTGAGCGGTATGGATAACCGGAAGATGTGAACTGGATCGAGTCTTTGGACGAAGAACGATAGCAAAGTCGGGTGAGAGTGTGGAAGAAGTGTCTTCTTGGTGGTGATCGGAAGCTATAAATATAGAAAAGAATGTTCCTTTGTTAGGGAATTAATGGGATTACAGACGCAATCAGGTTTGGATTCTGATGATCGTTTGAATTGAAGTCAAAGACAGAAGCAGCAACTATTCGAGGGGGAGAACGAGCGAACTTTATAACATTTGGATCACCGCCTGAGGATATCGCTCGTCCGGCGGTTGGACCCGAATAGTGGCCCCTGAGGGCAATAATATTCTCGCCATGTCCCAGATTTTTCCGAACGCTCGAAACAAGTCTCTACGCCAGGCGACCATTCGAGCAGAGCTGGTTAGCGAAAACTGCCATTTTCGGGCGTGTTGTGTGGGCGAAAATGCGACAGCATGTTCCAAAAGGGTGCGCAGGGGCACGCAAAAGTGCTGGCCAGATGGAACCCGGCCGTCGGACAGACAGCGAGAAAGGTACCTCTCTGCTCTCAGCACCCGACACAAGCACGACAGCTTCCCACTTTTGGACCAATGGGAGGCCAAAGCCCGCGGGTCCTTAGTCGCCCCGGGGAGGCGCAGGACTGGATGGGGGACTGAGGGATAAGGCTAGCGAGTGCGTACCCGATTCATTTTTTATTATTCTGTTTTTACTTATTTGCCTTCTGCCATTCGAGTTAGCACAAGTGTCCCCGCAATACGGGAATATACGGAACGCAGTAACATGTGGATGGGATACCTTTGCGAGCATCGGAGGGATTCGGAATCCTCTTCGCCCTGCGCCGTTTGCTTATGCGTTCTTGCGGACGGCCGTGGGAGGCTAGACCTGCGATATCAAGGATTCTAGCTATCTATTGGCAACAGGGAGGCAATTCACGCTCGTATGGTCGTGATTAAGGGGGGAACGTTGGAGTGGAAGATAAGTGGACAGAAGGATCTCGTCTACAACAGCAGATGATGCTGCTGTGTGCGGAGTAGTCTCGTCGGTGTGAACAGGTCACGTAACGTATTACCCTCAACTTCCAGGCCTCCTAATCCCTTCTGCAACCGCACGACACTGCTTCGCATCGACTCCTTTTTTGCGACCGCCCCGGACCTTTTGCATAAAAAAGCAACCAGCCGTTAGCTAGCTCCCAGAGCATGAGAGAGCTAGGGGGGGCAAACGTTCCGAAATCTCAATTTGTTCCTATCTCTAATCTTGCATTCATTGGAATTTTTTTTTTGAGACGGTTAAAAGTTCCCATGCTGCACAGGTCAGGGCGGTCCCAGGGTGGAGCATCTCTATTCGAATGGCAAATTTTTAACAAATCTCGTCAAACATGACAAAAAAAGAGTCGAGAAAAATCTTGTCAAGTATTACAAGCGGGTCCTTCTATCCGAAAAAAAACTCGAAATTCTCATCAGCTGCCTTGGCGTGCATTTCGTCATATCATCAAATATAACTTGAGAGCCGGCGCTCTCACCTGCCTTGATCGTTTCGGTTCCAAGTGCAATGGGTACCCGCCGCGAATCCGGAATCCTTCGAACACCGAAGGAGAACGTCATGTTTTGATCATGGCATGGCCTCAACCATCATCGTGACCACAGAGCCCGCTTGGAATGCTCCTTGTTTCGCAGCTTCCTCCTTTCCTGCATTCTTTTGCGTGGTATTCTGAGTGTCACACGAGCGGGTACCATGGTGGTTCATGAGCAACATGAAAGCTTAGCCTTCAATCCTTACAATCACTTCCTTCAACGGCAACAGGTAACAGGTAAGAGTCCGAAGGAAGAAACAAATATACAGTCGTAATCTGGCCCAAACTAGCAACAGCTTTAGCACCTTCAATGTTGCACCTGTACGGATTACCCGAAGTCCTAATACCTTAGTCACTCAGGCATGAGGGATATATTAAGAACGAGCTGTTCCCGATCCCAGCCCAGCTAACGCTCGAGCTAACCTCACCAGAGCTGACATTGAATACCAGCTGCAGTATAAAGCGTGAGTAGCCGAAATCTGGGGTAACCGTGTGAGGCTTTTAGTGAGCTGGGCGGGTGTCTGGCCCAGCGGCCGCAACAGATCGGGCAGCAATGCGGGCTCGTGGTTGGCTGGTTGGCCGCCCAGACCCAGACAGGCCATATTTAGGTGTGTGGCCGTGGTGGACTCGGCGTGTTACCTCGTGAGCATGTGAACGTTGCGGTCTTGGGAAAGTCTCAGCTCGGCAACACCCCATTTTCCTAATCGAATTTTTTTTTCTTTCTGTACGTTCCATTTCGGATAATTGTTTTTGCAAGAACATCTCAGAACGGAATAATTCTCATGTAATCTTTCTTCTATCTTACGCAACAGTTAGGGCATGCGAGCTAAGAGCTTGCTAAAAAAGCAGGATTTTTTTATCACTCATACTATAATCATTGCATAAAGGTCCCATGAACCTAAGGAATGCCATATAGCAAAATTCGCGCGATTCGGGACTATCATTCACACTCGAAATTTTTTTGTGTCTGAAACTCGCAGTTTTCGTGTTGCATGAACCGATATCCACTTCGCAGAATGCACCAGTCGATGATGACCTGATACAGGGATCTAGATGAGATATCGAAATATTTCTCTGGCAGTCGTTTCAGGTCTTTTATCTTTTATTTGTTTTAATCTTTTTTTTTTCAACCCTACCCTGCCATCTCCACCGGCATGACTTTCTTATCTCGGGAAATTTGCCCAAGCCCTTCAAAATTAGATATCGGATGAAATTGGAAGCTCTGCATAGGGCAGGCAGCTTTCTGCATGTAGTACGAAGCAGCAAAAAAAAAAAAAAAGACGCAATTCGATAAAGAAGAAGACGATCGGTCACCCCATTTCTCGGTCATACTGTAGAAAAATGCCGGCGCACATGTCAGCCTCTGCCGTCCGGAAGAACAATAGGAATATTTTTTTGTCGGGTTGTCCGAGAAGTTTTCGGCAGATCGAGACTTTTCCGATCTCGCTATGTACGTTATCCGGTACGCCTTTCGGATAACCCAGACCCATCTATCGGCTAACTCGAGAGACACACATCTCTACGGCCACACGGAAATGGGGACCCCACAGCCTGTTTTCGGCATCGTAACGATATCCTAAAGAGCACACCGATCCCGCGGTCGAATTGGGGTTCTTTCTCGAGAAACCCATGGTGGATTGGAGTATGGTCCAACTTTGAATATTTCCGGTCGATAGGACATACGCTTCTTTAATTTAAAAAAACAACAACCAATTTTGCCAATAGATAGAGACCAGCGTGCGATCTGTAGATATAGAGTGGTTGAGGTCCTTCTCGAATGATAGAAAGTCGCTCCGATCTCGGTGAGAGCTCACTACCTCCCACTTTCTAAATGTAGGGTCTCACCTTGACGGGAACGCCACCGACGACGACGAGGTAACTGCAACGCCGGTGGCATGAGGAAGTTCTACCATAATTTCGAGCGAGATTTGGTGTTGTCATGCTTGGGACCGCTACGGTTACAAGCCCGCCAAAAAGGCTGGTGCTTACGTGCCTTAATGTTTGTGACAATGCCGACGCACCGGAGTTTTTCATCTCGACCGGGCTAGCGACTTTAGGGACTCCTCGGAGCCTGACTGAGGAGAGCAGTGTTGGATTTTGCAAGACGTCATGCAGGCTACCGCGTTGGGTAAGCTGTGTGTTGCGCACCTCCCCAAACCAGCCTCAAACTGCCTCGTTCTGGCGCAGCGGACTAGCCTGCTAATTGACAGCTCGGTGCATTGGCCGGTTTCGCCAGCCCAGAATGCGAAACAGGTATGTGCCAAAAAGTATGTCCAGGTGAATCGCCCAACGGTAACTTTCGACTCTTGCCCAGGACAGCGAGCACGCTGTCTCGCATCGAATTACTCCCCGTCGCCTCAACAAGCGCAAGGTTTGGAAGCCCATTTGGTGGGTTCGCTGCTGGCCATCCGGAATTCGGTAGTGAGTCGTGTGCCATTTACCAGGTTCATTACGTTTAACGAGAGCCTTATGCATGTCAAAACACCAGAATCCGGTTACGCTAGCATCGATGCCACATGGAACCCCCCACAAGGCTCTCCAACGTACCTGCAGATTCAGCAACGACGTTCTAATACTGGTACCTTTGGCGATTCGCCACGTTACTCGACTTGGCTGTACCTGACGTCTGACCACGGTTTAAAGGTGGCCATCGGAAAATTAATTCTGACAAAGAAAGAAAGCTGGGAGCAGTCGATGTTTCACTGCTTCTAGAATCTCGCAATCGTGCTTCTTCAAACATCGCGTTTGATCATACACACGAAAGAACGATACGACGGCCCATAAGCATTAAGGTTTCGAAAATGAACTGCTAGCTGATCCCATCTCCCTCACTCTTGCGCGCGCAGGAACTCTAACAAATGGGCGCTTTATCTTTACCAAGCTCAGCGGCCGCATTGGCCAATTTGACCAAGATGGGGTGGGAAGATCTCCCACCTCTTGCCCCCAGTCTCACGATTGCGAATGTAAGAGTAGTTCATTTAGCGTAAAGGGTCGCATGATGGACATGCATTCCCCTGGCCGGTCCGGAACAACGAAGGGTGAGACCTCTATCAGCCTAGTCTTCGACGAGCCTTCGGAAGACAAAGGAAGGAAGCTTATTTTAAACTTTGTATATATCTTTGACAAATCCCTTCTCTGCAGTTCGTTTGCTTCTCTCTCTTCCAAGTCATTCATTTTTAGCTATCATACAATCTTTATAAATCAGCCAAGCTTCTCCCCCCATTGATTATTTTTCTAGAAGTCAACAGATAGATTCTCGCGACTTTGTGGAAACATAATCAATACTACATTCACTCCACCCAACATGGCGTACGACAAAGAATTAGCCGTGCCAGGCCACTCCAACAACGACTTGTCGTCTTTCACCTTTCCAGCTCGTGAGGGCGAATCCCGCGGAGGCGACTCTTCGAAATCCGAGGGTATGAGCGACCTTCACTCTTCTCATTCGAATGTTGTGGGAACAGCAGAGAGAACCGACGGTCCATCTTCATGGAAGAAGTGCCTTCCCGGTTTCTTGGGAATGGGCAAGGCACCCGAAGCCGGAGCAAAGAAGTCGAAACCATTCAACTTTAGACACCATCAAATGATCAACTTGACCTCTGGTATCGGTATGGGTCTCTTCGTTACTTCTGGCCGACAATTGGCCATCGGTGGCCCAGCATCTCTGCTCATCAACAACATCCTGATGACCATCACTCTCTATTTTGTCTCCTGTAAGATATCTCTCATTCTATATGTGAGTTGAACGCCGTGATTCTAACAAACTACGATAGGTACCATGTGTGAAATTTCTATGAGATACCCGGTTTCTGGCTCCTTCGTTCGATATGCCGCAAGATTCATTCACCCAGCTCACGGTTTCGCTCTCGGATACATCTACTTCGCTGCTTGTAAGTTTCCATTTTTACTCTTGTTGATCCTATTTTGAGAATAACGCGCTAATAACCTCTATCTATAGACATGTTCACATTTGGAGCTGAATCGAACGCCATAGCGTATACTATACGCTTATGGCTTCCGAACATTCCATTTTGGGCTGTATCACTGATGTTCCTATTCGTTATCTTGTGTATCCACATGTCCCCGCCTCACATCTTTGCCGAAGTCGAGTTCTTCATCGGTAGCTTTCGTGTGATATCGGTGACATTCTTCATCATCTGGACTATTTTCATGATGTGCGGCCTCAAGCGTGGTGATAAACATATTACCCCCTCGTTCGGACAATATTATCGCACTCCGGGCCCGTTCAATATGGGAATCAAGGGTAAGTCTATATTTGCTACAACTAAACGTGGTGCCGATGGATAGAACTCGTGCTAATCAAATCTAAATATAGGTCTTGTCAACGCTTCCATTTTGGCTGCTTTCTCCAACGGCGGTGTCGAAATTGGTGCCGTCGCCTCTGGTGACGTCCACAAGCCTCGTTTCTCCATCCCCAGAACATTGAACACCTACCGTTTCCGTATGGGTCTCTTCTATATCCTCTCCCTCTTCTGCCTCACCCTCCTCATCTCCTCTGATGACCCGGCTCTCCAACGTGAGGATGTCCTCCTCTCTCCTTTCGTTCACGCCTTCCAAAGCTACGGATACCCGGCCCTCGGTCACATCTTCAACGTGAACATCATGCTTTCTGTCCTCTCCGTCGCCAACTGCTGCATGTACGTCTGCGGTCAGATGCTCCAGGTCATGGCCGAAGATGGCAATGCACCAAAGTTCTTCGCCACCAAGAACCACCAAGGAAAGCCTGCTCGTGCCGTCTACTTCTCCTACGTATGCGGTATCGCCGTCGTCATGATATCTGCCTTCTCTAGCGAAGCATTCGAGTGGTTAGCCTCTAACACTGGTATGGTCTTCTTCATCGTCTGGGGCTCTATCCTCGTCGCCCACTTCATGTACCGAAGAGCTATCTCCGCCCAAGGAGACCCAGACACTCAAACCCCATTCTTGTACAGCATGAGATGGTACGTTCCAAAGGACATTGTCGGCACTGGTATCCTCCTCTTCTTGCTCGGTGGCCAAATCTACGTCGCCATTTCTCCGCTCAAGGGTTCCGGATCCGCAAAGACCTTCTTCAACTCTGCCACCCCACTCCCCGCTTGGTTCGTTCTCGTTGGTGGCTACATCCTCTGGCGCCGCCACCAGGCCCGCTTCGTCAAGGCCGCTGAAGCCGATCTCCTCACCGACCTCCCCAAGGAAGACCCCAAGGAAACCGCCTACATTCACCAATACAGGAAACTGCCACGATGGAGACGCGCACTCACCTATATCCCATTCGTCAGCATTCCAGTGAAGGAGGACGATAGCATCGTGATGAAGACGCAGAACCCAAACCAGAGCTTTGGAAGCCTAGCTGAGTTGTCCAGTTTGGGGCCGGATCCCCGAACGAAGGTACGCAGCGATGAGCCGATGGACTCAATGACCGCCTTGGCCTATGGTGCGAGAAGGCCAGGCTCGTCTCACTAAATGGTGGGCAATACGCCACGGCTCGGTGTATATATTATTTTCTTTTGTTAAGGAGAAACGGCCAGCAAAGAGTTTTTTAAGGTTATCATTTGTTGGAATTTTCCTTCTTGTATATTTTCTTTACCAATTTCAGATACAGGCGAACGGCGGTGTACATACTCATGGTTTAGCATTTTTCTTTTGTTAAAGGAGCTAGATCTAGCATAGCATACTCTTGATAATAACGATTCACATAACATTTACATATCTTTCCTCGAATATCTAAACTGTAGAAAATATTGGACTTGAGATCTTACCAGCTGGAAATGCAACTGTAGCAATGCAACTGTAGCCCGAAAGATATCCCAGACTAGATAGTTTCCCGTAAAAATCTAACTAGGTCACGAATTTAAGAACCAAACTCGAGCTCCAGGATCCCAAGAGCAATCAACATATGCACGGTTGGACGGAGCTCATGGCTGTACGGCTGCCAAAGCCACACTGCTAACCCCGCCCCTTCTCCAGAAATGTCGTTTTCACATTCCAAATACGGCCAATGACATTGATAGACACATCGTTTGAAACACAGATCGAACTAGTCGTCTAAGGCACTATTCTCGGGTTTCGAACATACACGAATCATATGTCTCTTATCCTCCTTCGTTGAAAAGACGGGAAGGCACATATGCAGGAGGATATACCAAAAATCCTCTCGTCTCATAATATGCGTGTGACCATGTGGTCTATAAGTATTTGTCGTGGATGAAACAGGGTGTAAAGAAGACCATGGATGGGAGTATGTTTAGTTTCCGCGTCTTCGAACGCTTGATACCTCCGGGCCTCTGGATCCGAAGTACACCAGATGTAACCCATGCCGCTTCGAGAAGGCACAGAGGGAGTACGAGAAGATCCTAAGTTAGCCTCGGTTAGATGGTGTCTTGGTATGTATATCCCGGAAAGCGAGCACTGCAGGGCTGTAGTGTGCCTGTACATATGTTGGGTCCCGTGTCATTGTTGCATGTGCCATCTACGGCCACGGCCGGAGACCTCATCTCGTAGAATGGAGTTCTCACAATGATATCGAGGGCGGTTGAAGCGGGGTTTGCAAAGAAAAAAGAGACCAATAATCGGGGGGCAATGGGTATTCGAATATATATCGAACCAACCTGTGTGCGGGGTGAGTGATTGCTCTTGAGGGAGATCGTCATCATTCGTCTCGAGCGCAAATTGATGCCTTGTCGATACTACCGCTTTGATTCGCTATGTACTTGAAGCTTCGATGCCGTGATATCGGTGTTCCAATGAGGTTCTACGAATTGATATAGGTCATCGAGCGGCTACCGTTCTCGACCATGGTACAAACGTTCGAACCGATAGCATCCAACATTAAGTAATCACCACGTGGCGGAGATAATACCTCATGCATCATGAGATATTCATATACTCCCACGAGGTATACTATAATCCACTCTCTATTACTTTTACCGAGTTCCATTGGCGTAGCAAAGGTGTAGCGATACGGCACAGCAGGTCGCGAAGCCTCCCACCCCGATTCTAAACAAACACTCTAACTCGGTCGCTTAGGAGGCGATAACAAGGCAACCACGTAGCTAAACTCGACATCATTGGATCCAAGTATACCGGTAGCGGGGCCCGGTATGTACCGAGCCGTTTGAAGAAGTGATTCAATGTGGTTAAGCCTTTTCTCTCTAAATCTCTTACGGAGAAAGACTGAACTATCACGATAATTAATGTGTTTTTTAATATATTTGCAACAACAAAACACAGGGATCCCATATCATGAACAATGCAGTTCTGATGTTCGGGTACGTGGGACCCCCATTACCTCGGTAGCTATAAGGAGGGGTTATGCCGCGCGTATATACCACCAATTGAATAGGACGAATTCGTGAAGAACTGACTCAGGGTTGTTGGCAAGCCAGGAGACGGTGTCTGTGCTCTTTATGCGAAGCTAGCTAACTAGATAAAACGTGGGAGGAGGATAGGAGTTATTTTGAATTAATATATTCCATGTCAATAATAGCGAATATGGCAAGCGCCGAAACTACTGACACTAGGGCCAGGATGCCGAAGTTCGGAGAGCATACCGATTTCTGGAAGATACCGTCGTTCTTTAGTCTGATCAGGCCATAAGGTCGTTTGATATCTGTTGTTGTATTTTTTTCGGTGTGGGCGACGCATGAATTTGGTGTTCGAAAGCGGTTAGATAAGCCGTTGGATGGATTGCTTGGCTTCCATGAAACCCTGAGCTAAAGGAGTTTGGGATATCAAATTCAATTCGTGAAGACTTTAAGGGGTACAAGTGCATTTAGATATGTCGTTTACTTTTCGCAATTCTCGAAAAGTTTACGTATATCGCCGTGGGATATGCAGTGTAGATTGGTCGAGATGCGGGGCTAAATGGTTCGATTGTTCACAGATTTTCCAGATCTGGAAAACCATTTGCGATTTTCTTCCTTTTAATATATTAATATTTGACGGATTGTTAATACACAATGCCGTGTTATCTAAAAATTATACGAGCCTCCTCCGATTACCTCGAACCGGTAAAAGTTCTGCAAAGATGTGAAGCGAGTGATTGACGGGACTCGTCAAGCTGTCATAACACTGCGTTCAGATGTAGTGTTGCCGTGATCGTGCACCTGGCAGGTCCCGAAACGAGGCAGCATATATGTGAAACGACCGCACATAAAAGTGTCTGATCCCGAGTTGGGGCTTGATAGCGAACTAGGCTTGGAGGCTGAACGCGAACGCCGGATATAAAATCCAAAACTTTAGACTTGCGATTGAGTGCACTTGGGGATCAAATGGCGTCGGCGGCTGTGCACACTTGTGGAATTTTAATTCTATTCCACCGTGTTGAGGGCCAACTTTTTGTCTTCAGCGCCAGGGCTCGAGGCTAGTCCAATCGATTTGAATCGGTTGGTGTTGGCACACACGTGGCCCTGAGAACCACTAGGAAATTCAAGATCCAATTCGGCCCGAACTTGCGACAAAAGTTCACATGGCTAACGAATCCCGGAGAGTCGGTTAGCGTCTGGATTACAGAAACTTGAACTCCTGACATTGCATCGCCCTACCCTAGACGAATTGGGATTTTGGCGGACACCCTCGCGTGGTTCTCGTAGAGCAAACATCGTTTTGACAAATGGGTCGCCGGTAGATGGTGTGCAGCGCAGCGATGATAGCCGAACTGTCGCGATTGGAATAATTACTCATTTCCTCATGTTTTTTCTCCTCTTCCCTCCCTCCCAAGATATGCAGCTGCGGGGGAATGTGATATGTCGGCCACATGGCCATATGCATACATGTTGGATTAAGATGAGCAATAGAGCCGTTTGCAGATGCAGCCTCGAGCAAACACCGTCACTTTTCCGACAGTCTGGTTGGAATGCGGTTTGTAGATCTGTGGGAAACAGCTTCCCAGAAATCTTGTTTGAGAAACTAGCGGGAAGAGGGGGGAAGAGGGAGAATTAATCATCCTCTTCTATATGTGGCCATGAACACTACCATTCGAAAACGAGATGCAGGTGTCCTGCATCAACAGCTAAATTGAAATTTGCATATCCTGGTAGGTTATGAGAATGTCGACGTCGGTGGAGTTTGCTGTGGCCAGGGGCTTCGATCCGCGTTTCATAAAATCTTGGCCACATTGCATGCGAGTGCAGCGCTGGAGAACACCACCCCTTTTGCCCATGTCAAGTTGTTCCCCACTAGGGAAAGCTGCAGCAAAGAAGGTTCCTCA
The DNA here is from genome assembly GCA_031310005.1 of Dactylellina haptotyla. Taxonomy (NCBI): domain Eukaryota; kingdom Fungi; phylum Ascomycota; class Orbiliomycetes; order Orbiliales; family Orbiliaceae; genus Dactylellina; species Dactylellina haptotyla. The sequence goes on along the minus strand of CM062379.1, from coordinate 6,688,601 downwards.
CATCAGGGCGGCTGGGCGCACGTGGAAAACACGCTTTTTTCTCGATCAGCGGGCATTTCATGTGTCCCAGCTGCAGGCGCTACTTGGACAGGAGAATTAGTGGCGTTGCTCAAAGAAATCGCGCTGCAGACACGGCAGACGCAACCTTTGAATGGATATCAATGCAGCCTCTCGTAATACTCTCAATCCGTTTGAATATTACTTTTCGTTTTTAAAGAGGTCCTGCGCGCCTCGAGTTGATACTCGCATTATCGTTACTGGATATCAACATCTTGCATGCCAGCGGTAACAATGAGAGTGAGAAATGAGACTCCCCTAGCCAATTGAACACAGCCGGGATATACCCATTTCGTGAGCTATTGGCAAACTAAATTATTGGAACAAATGCCGCAATAAGCTCCAATAAACAAAATGTCTTAATACTTACTCAAATGATGTTAACGTCCTGAATCTATCAGAACCAGAAGTTAAAATCGGGTTTAGTGATTCCAGGAAATTAATCCGAAGTTTGGGTACTATATATAGCCGCCCGCACTGTGGGCCGACTATTTCCGACTCCGAATTTTCTTATCATATGATTGATACCACCTTTTCAATATGTTGACGGGCTCGAATCATACGCTCGGGATGGTGCAAACATACAATTGAACGAAACATAATTGGCTTCTCCTGAACAGTTCTTCCGGACTGGTTTCTTCTGTGTAACCCTTCCAGACCAAGGCCATGTGCGCATGCGCCGAGGCAAGCTGCAGCTGCGCAGTTGGGAGTCACAGTACCAGACTGCTGCTGCAAGATTTGTGAAGTGGATTCATATTCGCTTCGCTCACACCCTGCTGAGATCTCCAATGGCTAGCTTGATGAATACGAAAGAGGCAGATTCTTAGGGCTCCATGTGTTCCCCTTCCGAAGCCAGGAAACCTGGTCATCGAATCTAGAACCAACGCTGCAGGTGTTGGTGCCAGTGCACGTCCACGCGGCTGGGGGGATCCTCGGTACAAATTTCATTGAGTGGATGCTTTTCATGCTTGGTGGTAGCTGCCTTGAAGTTAGATCAGTAGGAAAAAAATTTAGATGCTTGTGCGTCAGCTTCTGAATCTTAGGGTGTGGGTGCGTGGGTGAAAATGCAATGGAGCTCGTGTGGATTCTTGCGGGACCAGCCTATTATCGCCTTTGAAAATATCCAGGACCCTAGGAACGTGCTCGGATACCTGAACACCCTCTTCGCTTCGAGGGCAGCCAACTGTCAGAATATCACCGAGTAGCGAATGGATTTGCTGTGATCACGCCGTGACCTTTGGGGGAGAAACATAGTTTTTTGTATCCTGCATGAAAAAAGGAGTCGCTCTGTGTCTACGGGCTTAACTCCAGGTTCTTGTGATGTCAACGTGACTTTTGTCTGAGAGCGATGATGCGAATGCGACCTCTGGCATGCAGGACCTTACGGGGCAGGCTACTTTTTTCAATTCCTATCGTAAAAGCCACCGAAAGTAGTGGCTTCAAGCCGAACTAACTCTTTATTGTCACGATTCAATTTCGAATTTCATCATGGGCGAGCTCGAGATGGGGGAGGAGCACGCGCGGCAGGTATGTACATGTACGTCGCTTGCTGGGGTGCCATGTGTGCATGAGAGTGTCCGAATTCCAACGGCATCACAGATCAATTAAACCTGTTCACACCCTCAAGCCCGAATTTCTATTTTTGCTACGCGAGATATCTTTCATTGTGATCGTTCCCACGTTGCGCGAGAGATTAATACATGGACTGTTGCCATTGGGGTCCACGGTGGTCCTCGTCTCGTCCTGTCATTATATTATTATAATATCACGATATTCGTTATAGCTGAGTAGAGATTAGCTGGGCGCCGACATCCAGGGTCCGTCCCCATTTGGGTCCAATCTCCTTTTCTCTGCTTCTCATATCATTTGCCTCCTCTTCTTGGGAAAGGGTGGGTTTTTAAGGTTGCTGCCCTCCACGCTCTTCCCAATTGCGGCGTCGCCAAAACCGGTGCTAGTGCGATCTATCTCCACTAGTACAGCTCGTGCCTCGCCAGAATTATCGGCTGGTTCGGGTGCCAGAGCATCTCTCTTCTCTTCTCGTTGATGGACACGGCCATAGCCTATCAGTCTGAGGAACTATTGGCGATCGTTGCTGGACCAGAAACTCGGATTGAGCTGTGGGGCGTTTTGATTATTTAATTCAGGCTCGGTGGTGTTTGGCCCCGCAGACCTGCAGGACGGTGTGAATCCAGGCAAAAAGCCAGGCCGAACTCGAAGCCGTGCGAATTCTCGTCAAGGACGGGCTTGGTCGTGGTGGCGGCGGACGACTCGCCCGCTGTAATACTTTCACCCTGACTGAAAAGTGAATCCGAATCGCATTTCAAAACTGAGTAGGCTCCCCGGCCGACTCAGACATCTGATGGAAACTGGAAACTTCCTCATCGCTCTCGCACAAACACCATCATCCCTCCCCAAACTAAAACCCAACCAACAGGCTTGCTCGCGCATAGTAGCAGCAAACAATCAGCCAGCTCCCTCCCCCAGAACGTAATTTGCAAGGGCAGAGCGCACGAAATAGAAAAAAACGTGGCAACTGGCAGGAAGGCCTGGGAAAAGAAAGAATAACCAGCCAGGGCCCCGATTATTGGTGGCATCGGACAGGGGCCTGTCACAGTCCCGTCCCCTCATAAAACCACTGCAATTGGTCATACAAGACTGCTCTGCTCCCCCCCAGACGATCCTTCTCTGCAGTCTTCTCTTTTGTTATAATTATAGCAGTGCAGTATTGTCCTGGCTGCTGACGTCCTCATTTATCGTCGCCGCCGTCGACATTCGTTCCAAAAAATAAGAATTATCCTTCCCAAGTCGAGTAACGTTCTCGAAAGGCTACCGACCCACCCGTCGTCAGGATTCGCCCGTATTAAATAGCAAGACGGACGATTGCATGCAACCAGCGTCAGTTGTAGGGGATTAACATCGACCTTTCGGCTCCGTATACTAGCTGCCCTGCAGGCCTGTCTTTCCCCCCTTTGGATCGGGACCTTTTTTTTTTTGGTTGCTTTCCTTTCCCCTTCTCGTACCTTTGCCCGGATAGGAACAAAGGAGATATACACAGATATTATTATTGTTTATCACGCTTGGTACTTTTATATAATATATAAACGGATCCCTCAGGGTGCTTTTGCAGGGGAAACCGGATACATGCTCCAGCTGATGAGGGAACGCAACACCGGGAAATAAGGACCTCCACCAAGACCACCTCCCAAAAAGCAAGCTCCTACCAACCGACAGGGCTGCTGCTTGCTCGCTGCATTGTTCGACCGCTCTTCGACCAATCTTCGACGCTCTCCTCCCTCCTCTCTTCCATAATCGGGGTTTTCACGCTGGGTCGAAGGTACCGGCATCCAAGTACTTTCCTGTGATCTCGGGCATTGGACTATCGCCACCAAAGCAACATCGCTAAGTTAGCCACTCGAAACGCTTTTGGTGTTGTCACCTGAAGAAACCTTCTTCACCGCTGCACAAAAAGGGCCCATCTTCGCTTTCAACCTCCCCCGAAACCGTCCTCCACGAAGAAACCCCGTTCACATTCCTCCCTTGACCTCTTCACTAACCGGCCTGCCATTAATTTTTGTGTTTTTTTCTTTTCGTTTCTTGAGTCCCTGTCTTTCCCCCAAAAACTCTTTCTTAGAGAACCGGCATCGTAGAACACGGTGAAGGTTTGGGGAACATCTGTGGAATCATTCTTCACGCCGCTGCCGGACATCGTTCCCACCAAAGCCATCCAATCCAACCCCATTTCGGCCTTTTTCTCTCGGAGAACTCCCTATTTCCCTATTCTGTCCTCCGAAAACTACCAAGACCGCCTAGTACAGCGGCTAACGGGTTCCTATCTGTTGTTTCATCTATCGTTCTCGACCTTCGTTGGGTATTATCCTCACCAAAGCCCCAATCTTGGGAAATCTCCACCCTTCTCGCTACCAACTCTACCTGGCTCTACGGTCTCAATTGAAGTTTAACCTGGAACCTGCTCCTCTTATTTTGGTGGCGTAGAAATGGGTAATAGCAACGGGAAGCCCGTGGTATTCACGGACGAAGGTACGTTTTCCTCAACTTGTAGTTTGGCTGTTCTTTTTTTCTCTTACCCGTGATCTTGGCTTCGCAAATCCCTGCTTCAAAATACGAGTTTCTTCGCCATCGTGCTTGTGCGGAGACAAGATGGACGTTTTGCTGATCTTATCTCTCTCGTTTTATTAGTCAACCTGAACCACTTCAGGTTACTTCGAGTTGTCGGAAAAGGAGCTTTCGGTAAAGTCCGAATAGTCGAACGAAAGGACACAGGCTTAACATTCGCCCTCAAATACATAAGAAAAGATGAGGGTACGTTTTCTCCTCACGTTGTCTGTGTTGTGAGCCTCTAGGGACGAGCTAACTGTTCTTCGTGATTTCAGTTGTCAGATCGGAAAGCGTCCGGAACATCATCCGAGAAAGGCGAATGCTGGAGCACCTCAATCACCCCTTCATCTGTAACTTGAGATATAGTTTTCAAGACGTGGAATACTTGTATGTTCACCGCGATTCGAAATTTCTCGTCCCTCGTGTCCAACTGCTGACGACCGTCTAGATATATCGTTGTGGATTTGATGAACGGTGGCGATTTGCGATTTCATATCAACCGAAAGAGCTTCACAGAAGATGCTGTACGCTTCTGGATGGCGGAAATCGCGTGTTCTTTGGTCTATACCCACAAGAGAATGATTGTCCACAGAGACGTCAAGCCGGACAACATTCTGCTAGACTCGGATGGACACGTCCATCTGGCTGACTTTGTGAGTAATACCCGCAGAACATCGTGTTCTACTTAATTCCAGGTCATCTAACAATATTCTTAGAACGTTGCCTCGGATATACACCCCGATAGGCCCCTGACTAGTAAATCGGGTACATTGGCGTACCTAGCGCCTGAAGTCTACAATGGCAAGGGATACGGAACAGCTGTGGATTGGTGGTCACTAGGAGTCGTATTCTACGAGTGTATCTACGGAAAGGTTTGTTTGAATGAATCATACTTGAGGAGGTTTCTTGCTAACAAAAACTCGCAGCGTCCGTTTATATCCGATTCTCACGAAGAATTAGCGAAAGAGATCATGCGAGCCAGTCCGCATTACCCGGTTACCCAACCTCAAGTTTCGACACAATGCATGAGCGCGATTAAGGGCCTCCTAAACCCGGATCCGAAATACCGACTCGGAGCCGCTGGTTTCGACACATTCACAAGCCACCCGTTCTTCCAAGATATCGATTTTGACGCCCTGATGCGGAAGGAAGTCGATCCGATTTTCGTCCCATCCCGTGACAAGACTAATTTCGATGCCACATATGACTTGGAAGAGCTACTGTTGGAGGAAGCTCCTTTAGAAGCCAGAGCAAGACGACAGAAGCCCAGAGAACAGCTGAAGGAAGATGCTACACCGCAAGAAGTCAGGACCGAAGAGCTCCACCGGATGATAGAAACCCTGTTTGAGCCATTTGACTATACAGTTGCGCAATACGACAAGTAAGAACCTATCCCTGGGCTTTAAAAACTTTTTTTGCATTACACCGCTGATTGCTAACTCTTGTAGAAGGTACCCTGGCACCGTCGATCCTGTTACCAAGTCTGTCGGCCCAGTTCCGGATTGGGTCAAGCCAGCTTCTGAAGAACGCCCGCGGCCAGTTGTCATCGGAGCAGCCACATCAGGTGATCATAACAGCCAGACCGATAAATCGAGAGTGGTTTCTCCGTCCCCAAGCGGCTCGCCACCAATACCGACAACGGTTAATGCAAAGGACGAGCCTAGCCGGCCGCCAACAAGCAGTTCTATGCATGACCTCCACCGATCGCATACATCTCCTAACGCTGTGCCCCCAGTACCCCCACTTCCAGGCCATGCTGTCGCAACCAGCCCCGGCGGAAGGACCCAGTCATCCACCGGAGGCGTTCAAGTTGTGCTCAATCCAACAGGGTCGTGGAGCAACATAAATTCCTCAGAAGTTCAGACGTCGATCGGCAAAGATAAGAAGCCATCGGGCATGCTTGGATTCCTATCAAAGAGGAAAGGCAGGGGAGCTAGTCCCAAACCTCAGGAACGTGGCGTATTGGGACGAGAAGGTGCACGTCAGATCATCGGTTAGATGCCATGTTCTCTGCGATCCTGTCCCCTTTGCGCAATCTGCCCGCCTGGCGGTTTCCTGCAAGTTCCTCGGAGTCGTCCAAGGAAATGGAGGAGCTCGGGCTCATGATTGCACACTGCTTATTTGATTTTGATGTTGGTATTTTTTGGGAACCTCTTTATTGCTTGTTTTACTTCCTTTTTTCCCTACCTGGCACGGCTTTATGATTTGAAATGCATCATTGTAATCACGCGAAAAGAAAAACGGACCATCACCACCTCTCTCTCTACTTGAAAACCGACAAATCGCTTTTTTGATCCACGAAGACTTGACTTTTCTCCACCTCCCTCCCTTGTGAGGTCCCACATTTTTTGGCCGCTTCTACCTTCTTCCTCGACTTATCCAACCTAGTTGGGCTTGCATACACTTGCCTACGCGAGCTTTCTTCGAAATACTTTTTTTACATTATCGTGTCAACCTTTTTTGCTTTCCTGTTTACCTCTGCTCACTACTAGGTTCATTGACTAACATATTAAAGGAGTTGGATGACCTTTTTGCTTTTACACTTAACAATGTAAACTTACTACACCTACTAACCATCTCTTTATGCTTTCTCTTTTCTATTTTTTAACCACCTCTTCTCCTTTTTGTGAAATAATTACCACTACTGCTCTCTCCAAGTGTGCGCCTTTTGATCTTTTATCTCAGAAAGTTCGTTGATCTGTGAGCTTCTCTGTTTTTTCCTTTTTAAAATGTATGTTTAGCAGAGCGGCCCTTCTCTTTTTATCAAACAAATTATCTTGGGAACTTTTTTTTTCACTGGTCTTATCTTTTTCATGACTGTCCTCACGATCGAAACATCAAGGGAAAGTGCCTTTTTGCAAAAGTTTGCAACATTCTTTTTGTGATGTGCATATACATACATAAATAGGAAACAGGTGGAAGTTGTCGGTTTAGATCTTATTTTTCTGCTAGCATGCTGCGGTGTGATTTCTATATCGAAAAGGTATAAACTCCGAAAGAAGCTTTGAAGCTGAAAATGTCTTGCTCTTTTACTTGATATCGCCTTCTTATTTGCTGCAGCCTGCAGAGTTTACCATGTTCCCACCGGTGAGACATACATACATAGATATATTGAATCAGCTGACCCGAGATGTTTAAAATCCAATTGCAAAAGCTTAGTGTTTTAGATTCGATGATGTAACTACTTTTATCTGTCGACATTTCTATTGGCCGAATGAGAACCAAAGGAGTAATTCTTTTTCACCCAATTCTTCAAAGATAAGCGGAATTGGGATCCGAGGGCTTGATTTGCGGCTTTTTAACCAAGTGCTAGATTTCTGTTTCGTAAACCGTGAGAGGTAATTGGACGGATGGGGCTGCGAGAACGGCGGTGCCAGCTTGCAATTGGCTGGAGCGAAGTTGCGGGATGATTGGTGGTTTATAACCCTTTCCTGTCGTGCATGCTGGGTTTGACTAGTACTGGAAATGGCATGACAGTCATGTACTCGGACTTCAACAGCTGAAAGAGCAAATTAAGTGATTTGGATTAAATTGGGATATCTGCATATGCAAAACAAAATTTGTGAATGGTTTCATTGAATCGTAGAGGAATTCAGCGTTAGAAAAGCAAATAGCGTTATCATTACTAAGTGGGTATTTACATGGCGGCTCGTGAAGCATTAAGTACTATTATCATCATAGAGTAGGTATTAAGGTGGAATATTATAGAGCGCCTTCATCAACTTTTTGCACCGGATCTCTGGGCTCCTGCAAGTTCTTTTCTACGGCGCCATCGTTCCGCTTGCTCGGCATCCGCGTAATCGTCTGATTCTGAGTCGGAAAGGGCGAGCTTGGGTTTGGATTTGCTAGATGCTGAGGAGGGAGTCGGCTTTGTACTGGAAGATATAGCTTTTGTGGGGGGTCTTAAGGGAGCATCTGGCTTATTGACTGGCTGAGGAGCTGGAGATGATGGTATTTGTGTTTTCACGGAAGGTCGAACCGCACCAGTTACGATTCTTGAGGCCGGTGAAGAAGTTGGAGGGTGTTTTGATAGGGATATTCGACGGTTTACCTCCTCTGGAGGCTTTCTCTCCACATAGGCTGGCTGAAGGTGCCGCCGAGAGGAAGTCGGTCGACGTTTTGGTACGTGATCCAAATCGTCGTCGTCGTCTTCATCAAGACTGTACTCCTCTTCGTCTGATTCTTCGTCATCTTCGTCATCATCATCTGCAGCTTGGCTGATGGTTCTCCTGAGCTGCGACGGCGAGGCCTGTGTTGAAGACGGTTTCTTAAAGCTCGCCTTTGTGAAGCCTGCAGCCGCACGTGTTGCTGGCTTGATCGTCTTCCCGGGGAGCGGGGGTAAGGGGAGCGAAGAGTCTAGCCGCGGGGTGGTTGCGGTCATCAGACGACCGAGTGATTGGGAGGAGAACTGGGGGTTGTAAGGCTCCTCTTCCCTGGGGACAGGGACAACACCAGCCGCTTTCTTGAGTGCCGCATCGTGTGCGTGTCTTTGTAAGACAACCTGCCGATGTTTCGACATGGCGCCCGTGATTTTGGGTTGTGAGGATTGGGATGCGGAGAGACGGGCTTTGCGCCGGGCGAGCTGGTCCTCACGGAGACGGGCGAGTTCGGCGGAATGCAGTTTGGCGGTGTAGGACTTTGCTACCTGCAGCAATTCGTCCTCGACCATGATGTACTTGTCGTCGTGATCGAGGCCATCGTGCATGTACCTGCGAGTGACACTTGGGTGTTAGTGGTGGGTGGCCTATGCGAACTGATGTAAGGGGTGTGTGTGTGCGCTGTGCGTACTCATCGTCGCGGAAGGTGTCCTCCTGCTCCAGCAGCTTGGAGACCACCTCCTCGTCCCGCCTCGGTTCTGTTTTGATTCGCTTGACCGGCCGACTGCCGCTGCCCCCCGGGTCGTCCCTCCAGGGGAGGTAACGACCCATCCTCGACTGCGGTTGTGGTAGGTCGTCCAGGATCGCGATGGGAGTGATATAGTGATGGTGAATGATGGAGTGGGCTAGCTCGCTCGCAATTGCGATGACGCGAATCGGAAGTGGCCCGCGGACCGGGGTAAAGGTCGTCGACCAGGCTGGCTCGAGAGCATGCCTGTCCTCCCAGCTAGCGGAGTCCGGCCATCAGAACTCGTCTGTGAATCAGGCCGGTCGATTGAAACATGTTCGGACGGGGAGGAGGTCATGCGGCGGGGCGAGCGCTGTCGTTGCAGTTGGACGTACCCGATCAGGTATCTGTACGTTGGTTGACCCCGCTGGTAACAAGCTGCGGTATAAGTTGCAGTCCTCCGCCCGCAGACGCACGTCCAACAAAGCTTTTACTCTCAAACCTCTCGACGACCTCAAAGACGGACCGAACGACAGACGTATCCTTCCTGCCCTTCTGGTGTCCGGCCCCGCTACGTTTGTTACCGTCCGCCGCTTGACTGGCCAAAAGTACCCGCCGCTCCAGCTCGCTCGCCCTCGCTTCCTCGTTCTTGGCCAATCACCCCGCCGTCGGCGATCTGCTCCCACCGCTTGCTAATCTGCTTCGCTGCTGCTGCAAACGCACCCGGATCTCTCCAACCTCGCCCACCGTACCCGCCCCGCAGCTCTCAGCACAATCGACTCGACTTCCTTTCAGTTATTGCACCCTTCGCCTCTGCTACGGAGAGTTCGAGCAAGACCCAGCCGCCACCACCGCCAACATGAGTTCCCCGAGGAGAAGAATCGAGACGGATGTGAGCATGAGCTGCCTATTGTCGAAGCAAGAGCTTGACAGAACATGATGCTGATAACATTGCCTTCTGGTAATAGGTCATGAAGTAAGCAATTCCCTAACGCACTACTCAAGCTTCATAAAGTGGCCTGATAGCTAATATTATTGTCTTTCGCAGGCTGTACGTATACGCCGGATCCTTAGACTTTGCCACTCTACCAAAAGTGGCCTCACCCTCGATATCGGAATAATAACATTGACTCTTCCCGAACCGCTGGCAGCCTTATGAGCGACTACGAAGTAACGCTGGTCAACGATAATAGTACGCCCGCCGCCGCCCCACCCTTGCATCATGCTAGCTTGAGCTCAACAACCATTCCGTGATCATAAGCTAACCGTTAACCGCCCCAACTACAGTGTATGAAGGAGCTCCAAAAGACCAGACACCGTGCCTTGTTTTAGCCCTCCCCGCTTACTCTCCCACCACAGGCAGGAATTCTACGTACGATTCAACGGACCGAAAGATAGTATGCTCCCAATAAGAATCCTTCATGCTATTTTCTTTTCTTCTTACAAAGGAATATTCGCTCACGTGACCATCCTTCTTGCTGTCCAGCTCCCTTCGAAGGTGGAATATGGAAAGTCCATGTCGAACTACCCGACCAATACCCCTACAAATCGCCGTCTATCGGCTTCGTCAACAAGATATTCCACCCAAACATTGACGAACTGTTCGTTCCAGCTGCCCAGTCCTATCCGCTTACCCCAATTCCATCGCGCAAATGTCATACCTAACCTGTGATACCGTTTTATTCTGTAGGAGCGGTTCCGTCTGTCTCGATGTCATCAACCAGACGTGGTCTCCCATGTTCGACATGATCAACATCTTCGAAGTCTTTCTACCACAGCTTCTCGGTTACCCGAACGCTAATGACCCGCTTAATGGAGAAGCTGCAGCTCTCATGATGAGGAACAAGGACCAGTATTCTGTTAAAGTCAAGGGTAAGGGTTTTTTAATCTCATCTTTGCCACAGGTAATTGTTCGGATTACTAATGCGCGCGAATAGAGTATGTGAACAAGTACGCTACCAAGGAGGCCATCGACAACGCCGAAGACGAAAGTGAAAGCGACGAAGAGATGAGCTCGGTGGGGTCCTATGATTCCGGTGACGAGGATCCTGCCGGCACGATGGAAGTATAACCTCACCTCGGGCAATGCTCCTTCCTTCGGCGTCAGTCTTTCTATTTCTTTCGGTCTTCAGCTGTTACTTGTTTGAATTTTGGGGGAGTAGGAACATGTTAATATCTTTTGTCGTCAATTAGCCCCTGTTATTGTTGTTTGGAGAGAAGCTTTCGAGAAGGCTTCTCTTAGTTTTTACGATCTCAGAATTCTCTTTCCTCCCCGGACGAAAATTTCTCGTGGGAGAGCTATGAGATCCAACGCAATATACACATAATTCTGGACCTCGCAAACAAGACATACATGTCATCAGCAGCTGCCTCTGATATTGCGATTCGCCATATTTTGCTCTTGAGAGGCCGAACCCTCCACCCCCTGCGTTTTTCCTATCTCTGCACGTTTTCCTCTTTAAACCCAACATTTCCACCCGGCGTTCCTGTAGGCTTAATCAAGGCACTATATTATTTCTTTCCTTGGCCTGGAGCTGGAGGTGGTAGCATCTTCTAGCTTCGGCTTTAACAACAATCTACACATATATATCTAAACAAATCTAAGAATTTTGACTTCATAAGGTGATTAGTCATTGCAAGCTCTCTCAATTGTACACAGTATATCAAAATCGTTTCTATGTGTATGTCGCGGGATATATGTTATTGTGCACTAGTGCTCAGCCAAAATGGCACGTTATAGCACTCCAGCTCCAGTATACTGCAGTGCGAATGACTTATCGAACAAAACGAACCCTGCCGACATCACCATCCACGTCCCTGGTTCTCGGAACGTGTATGTTGGCCTGAGCTGCACGACAGCAGGGTTCGACGGTACCACTGTATTCAACGCTGATTTGAATGTACCTTCGGCCACTCGTACCCGTTCCCATTTAGTCTGGTTGCATCGCCTTGATTCTTATAACATAGTCTTTATTCTGCATCGAAAACTCGACCTCGCGTTGTTTACGACACGCTTTCCAACGTCCTACAACACAGTATCTCATATCGGCTGGGCTTGTCGACGTCTGGCGGGCAAACTTCAAGCATGGCAACATTAAACATCACCCTCAACCCGGTTGCTGTCGATCGGCTCTACGAAGCGCTTAATTGTCTAGCTAAGTTTGGAGATTACGTTACGCTTGAAGCTAAGAGAAATAAGGTCTGATACCTTTCCGAGTATATATTCAACTTTTTCGCAGGCCGCCTGACATCCCTGGTGCTTTTTCTAGCTTAATCTGAGAACTCTAAACCAGACGCACTCAGCGCATATTCTTATATGTCTGGCTGGCGATACGTTCTGTGATGCTTACAACTTCGTGCCTGATCCGAATAAACTGCTAAGCTCCCTGTCGTTCGGCAATAATGGCAGCCAGTCGAGTTCGGCAAGACCCGCCGAAGAAGGAGCGTTTACGTGCAAGATGAACGTCAGGGCTCTGCTTCCCGTGTTTCGTGGCAGGTACGTGCCCGAGGCGGTCAATAAGGAAAGAGACGAGACGCTCGTTCAGGGGATCGAAAAGTGTGAAATCAGTCTTCACGAGAAGCCGGATAAAGTGCAATGCCGGCTTGTCGTCAAGTTGTTCTGTCGGCACGGTAAAGCCTACGTTAACTTTTTATTATTGAAGCTATAGTGATACTGATGATCTTGTCGCAGGCGTTATGAAGACCTTTCGTCTACAGTACGAAGAAGCGGATATTATCTCTGCCTCTTTCCGGAGAGAATGGGCGATCAACAGATGGACTATCCGTGCCGGTGAGCTGAAGAAATGGATGGAGCATTTCGGCCCGAAGACCGAGCATTTGCAGATTTCGCATCAAGAGCGAACGGTTAATCTGACCAGCTATACCGAGAAAATCATTGACGGCGCACGTAAGGATACCTTTCCAATCACCGGCCATCTAGCCTTTCTTAATAATTGCATTAGAAATCTTGAAAACCCCGCTCCAAACATCCGTCGAACTCGACCTCATCGAATTTAACGAATTCCAAGTCGCCTCGGAAACCCAAATCGCCGTCACGGTCAAAGATTTCAAATCCATCGTCACGCACGCGGGAACATTTGGCCAAATCCAGATCCAAGCCGCCTACGGCGAAGCCGGCCAGCCGATGCAGATGACCTACGACCAGAGCGGCATGTTTTGCGAATTCACGCTTATGACGCGGAAACGAGGCGCCGCGGGACCAGCCGGTGCGGGCAAAGCTGAGCCTGTTGCGAAGATTCTCGCGCATAGAAACGCCCCGTCCGCGCCCGGTAGCATGGGGACGAGAACGAGGGAGACGTCTGCGGTGCCTATTAAAACGCAGCCGGGGAGTGCGGGACCCGCGTCGAGGAAGAGTTCTGTTACCCCTGGGCCGTCTGTGTCTTCTATGCCACCGCCGCCGTCGGTTCTACCTACGGCTAGTCGAGCGGTGGAGAAGACTGCGTCGGTGTCAATGGAGATGCCGCCGCCACCGTCGAGGATTACGCCGCGTGTTGGGTCGACTTCGATGGCGTCGAACAGTATGGGCAGGGATTCGCCATCTATATCGGGGAGGCAGCCGTCGTCGTTGTCGTTTGGGCTTAGAGGATCACTTCCGCCGAGACCGAGTCAGAGTTTGTTTCTTATGGATGATGACGAAGATGATCTGTTCGGGCCGACACCGGGAGGTGCGGAAGATCCGATCGAGAGGTTATTAGATGATGACGATGACGAAGATGTGCTTGGATGGGATGCGTCGCTAGGTTTAGACCATACTTCCTCTGCGGAAATTCAGGAGAGATCTGTGAGTGTTCATAAGGAATCTACCACTTCAGGCAAGAAGAGACAAGAGGACAGGGAAGAAGAATCTGGAAGTTTTGTTGATGCTACGCAGAGAAAGAATGTGGTAAGTAAAATAACCAATCCCTCGGAGGCATTAAAACGGATATTGACGTCTACACCAGGTCAAAGGTTTATTCGACTAGCGTGCATCATCACACACAAACCACCAAGTGGGTGGGAAAGGTTATCATAAATTTATTTATTTTATTTGCTTGTTCTCATAGATTGAATACAGCAATAGACAAAGCAGGGCTTGGTTGAATTGCCGCTGCATACAAAAATGATATTTTACTTTTGTTGAACACCGCTCTCCCCGATTTCATGAATCCACCCTCGCCGGATACCCATTGTTGAATATAGTACATACACTTCATATCGTGTTAAACAGAATGTTTTTAATCCTCCAAGTTGTTGAATGATCTCGTACGCCGTTCCCGCCGTTCCGTCATGTTGAATAAACTCCGATGCAATAATAAATAGAAAACAAGATCGTTGAAGGAAATAAAGGAAAGTAAGAAAAAAGAGCGGACTGGTCTCAGCCAGACACTCCCTTAGTTAATCTGAGCATGAAGGGGCGTAACTCTATTTGATAAATAGCTTATTTAAAGCTGAGCAGCCAAGGGCTTGACTTCGTCGACGATCCATTTGCAGAAAGCCTCCCACTCAGCCCTCAACTCGTTCAAGCACTTCTCTCTGTATCCGCCCTCCTTGACAACACCGACTTCTTCTCCCTCGAATGCCGCAAAGAGAACGCTGGTCTCAACCAAGTCTCCGACACCCTCCAGACCAACGTTATCGTACGCCTGGAGGACTTGATAGAAATCGTGGCTCATTCCGGTGGCTCCCTGTCCCAAAATACCCGGATCATCGTTGGCAAGTGCAACTGCAACGCCGTTGGCCATGAAAGCTGGCAATGGGTGCGACAAGATGGAGCTAGCCAGACGCAGGACCTCGTTGGAGATGGGGCAGACTTCCAGGCAGATATTCCTGTTTCTGACTTCTTCGATGAGAAGTGGGTGTTTGTACAGTGAGAAGCCGTGTCCGATACGCTTAGTGCCAAGAAGGATTGCATCAAACAGGTTCTCGTCGTGAACATCGCCGTCAGAGTTGACTTCTCCGGCGTGGAAGAAGAAAGGGATAGTGACCTTCTCCTGGGCACAGAGGCTCTCAAAGTACTTCAATTCGGGGATAAGATCGAGGAGTGGACGACCTAGGTCTTCCTGTCCGACCAGGTCAAATCCGGCGATGATATCCGGGAACTTCTTGTATACTTCAACGCAGTAGCGCATGTTTTCTTCAATGAAGTCTCGGCCGTGCATACGGAGAGTCGTCCAGATGATTCTGGCGCCCCAGAAGTTCTTGCCTTCTGGGGTCGCTTTGAATGCCTCGAGTTCCTCTTTGAATGCGGTAAGGATGTCATAAGCTCCCTTGTTTCTATCTTCTGGATTTTCGGGGACGAAGAAGACAGTACGGATATCGACGTATCTAACACCGTCTGCGGCGAGCTGAGAGATGACACGACGGACCATCTTGCGGAAGAATGGAACATATTGGCTAATTCCCAGGATGACGCGGAAGACGGCGGAGAACCGACGCCAGATATCATTAAGACCATGGTGGTGGGTCAGCGAGTCTTCGATGGAGATTGTAGTGTGGCGGACGAAATAGTTGATGAAGTCTTCACGGTTGGCGTCTGTGATTTGAGAAGAGAGAGGAACAAGAGTGTCTGCTTTATAGGAAGCAGAGGTGATAGGTGTCAAATCGGCGGAAGCTTCTCCGATTTGGAAAGAGGGAGCTGCAGCTGTAGCATAGTCCTCCGGTTTGAGAAGTGGCTGTGGAACGCTCACGAGGATGTTTGGAGTCTCAATTGCGGCCTCGCACATCCATCTCACTATGTTATCGTGTTAGAATGTGCTAATATTCATCAGATTTCAAAGCTGCGGGAACCTACTGTCGCACATGGCGTCGAAATGGCAATGCAAGAGTGCGCCTTTTGGCATTTGTTTGACAACTTTCCAGAGCAGGGTCTTCTCCATACGCTCCTTTGCTAGAGTGAAAGACATTCCGGGGTAGACTTCTTCTTCGCTTTCGGGAGCCTTGGACCAGACTTTGGTCTTTTCCTTCTCTCTAATGTCACGAACTACATTGGCCGCTTCAACAGCCAATGGGGACATGCGCTGGCGGTATCCGAAATCTATTCATTGATAAGCATTTGGACTCTAACTCTGGTTGACCAAATTGAGGACATACCATGACGTCTTTCTTTCTCTTTCGCAATGAAAGCAGCCCGGCTGCTAATGTGCTCTCGAACAAGCGCGCCAACTGACTGAGAAGCCATCCTGTGAGTATATCGAAAAATTGCGTTGACCCTGTTGTAGGAGTGGAGCTTTCAATCTTATAGTGCACCTAAGTGTGGAGGAGATGGAAGAAACCGAGATCTCTCGACGGGAAGACCGGTCTTTTATAGGCTCTCCAGAGGTTTAAAGGGGTAGAGGATACGAGATAGCTAGCTGCCAAAGGGTCTCAGAGCTCACACGCGGTAAGGAAAGAGAAAAATCTTGATGATTAGGTAATATCTCGGTCTTCCAAGCCCTGCACGCGATTCCCCACATGCGCTCTTATCCAGACTGAGGAAGAAGATGCGAATTTCAACAGATCTTAGCTTGAGTCACCAGGCTATCTGGGACACGGAGTTCGGCGGGTAGGCGGTGTTGGGTGAGCACTTGCCTTTTGCGGGCTGCTATCGACGTCGTCGAGCATGGGCTATCCTTTCTCAGGCTCCTATTGGGCAGACGACCTGGACAACGCAAGTTGCTGTGGTATTCCTTTCGGTACTTGGCTTGTCTAGGATCCAGAGATGCTGACTGGATATATGGTGTTTATATCGGCATTTTTTGTAAGTATTACTTAAATACGGAATATTAGACGCCGACCCCGTTGAAGTGAAGGCGCACGAACTTGTCATCGTAGCGCACTACTTTGACTGGTGCGATAGATTCGGATATCGTTCTATTTATTATAAGGCAGCAGAAGAGGGGTGATTTATTCATATTCGATAATCTTGAGTAGTAGGACAAAACTATCTCTAACCTTGAGGAAAATATGAACACGAATTTTTCACATTTGGGGAATTGAGAACAAGATTTGCAAGATTGAATAGAATTTATGGATTGCTATGGTAAAGCGGAAGTACGGCGCTGCCAAAATCGGATCCACATCGAAGTGTTTAATAGTAAAATCTCTAGATTTTATTACATCGGTGTTGACGCCTGATATGAGCCTCCTGGAGCTTTTGAGTAGAGTACCTAAACAAGCTTAAGACTGTAGAGTACCCCGGGTGCGGATCAACTCGACACGAGACAGATTAAAGTTTTATTCCGCCTCGGAAATTTTTAACTCGTAGGGTCCTAAGGAAGGATTGAGAATGAAATCGAAGTCGCTAATGAGAGTCTGTGTATTGAATCACCTTTAGCTTCGGTGAATGTTAACCAGAGGCAAGTTTGTGCGAAAAAAATTGATCCTTTCTCAATTTTGAAACGAGCCACAAATTTAATCCTTGGTGCGTCCCGCGCCCCGGATTTCAGAAAAATCCACGTGATATAGAGCCATCAATGTTGTTAATTTGAGCTTTCCCAAAGGACTTCAAATATTTTTACGTCATAAATATTTGCATTTGCATTTGAACAGTTCAAGTCTTGGATCTAAGAAGCTTAGACTTGGTAACCAACGCAAAATTGGTGTGGCATTTAAGTCTAATTCACTTCGGGTCAATAAACGATACTTAAGAGCAGACGCGCCATGACTCTCTGCGTAAAACAGCTCCGGCTTCTTATATACCAAAAAATTGCACAAGGTATCAAAGAGATGATTGTTGAAGATACATAGAATTCATTGTTAATATTTGGGAGTGCTGGAACTTTATATGACCTGAACCCTGAACACTTAAGCTCACGTGTGGCGCATGGATCGGGGCAAACAATGCAGCGGCAGTGTTTACTTCGGACATGAGACGAGGCATCAAGATTTCATTATTGTTACGCGAACGAGGACTTCTAGAAAAGCAAGCTTTCGGATAAATCGAATTCGTTAACTTCCTGAACCTAAGATTTGTGTTCCATCGACCAAAAGCGCAGCGTAGACCCACCACGTGCACCATTCTGCCTTGTCATTCGTTCGATGTTTCGTCCTCAAGTTTTCTTTACCCAGGCAGACATGCATATGCACCTGCGTTGCCGACTTTCGTTTGTGCAACCATTCGTCGTTCGAAACTACTCCCCTCAGTATATAAGGACGAGGCTGTCACTGCAAGGAGTTCAAACATGAAATCGGGATCTTCAAATAAACCGGATTTGCGCTGGGCGGCCTAGGACGCCGTTATATTAAACGGAATCATTGGGCTATGGCCTTGTAAACGTCAGCTTCGACCGGATCATGAGCGTGGTGGAGAAAAGTCGAAAGCTTTCGAAGTTTACCATGGAGCCTCTCTTCTAATTACTTTCTTATTATTTAATGCGGGTCCTCTGGCTGGTGTCTCGCCGGCGCTCAACTTTGATACTATCACCTCTTTTCATGTTAAAATGAAGATTTTCCTGATCTTGTCAATTTTTACTATCCACTCACTAGCCTGTCGCTCTATTCAACCAATCGCTATACCATGGAAAAGCGTACCGACGCAGGAAGGGAGCAATTCGCGGGGTATACCCCTGAATGCCGGGGTAAACCAAGAGTTGGGACTTCGGATATCTACCATGTTTTCGGTAACGCGGGTACACAGCACTGTCGTTTGCGAAGGTAATGGCGATAAGGTTTATCAGCGGGCTTGCGAAGGCCAGGCCGGAAGTACTTTGGATGTGACTGCGCCCGATTTCAACCAATCATTTCCGGTGCCGTTCAACTTTACTATGGACCCGAACGATTTATTTATCCAGGGCGAATTGGGTGAATACCAAGACGAAGGCCATATTCCCGTCATATTGAACACGGCTACCAAAGCTCTTACATTGGGGGAATATTCACTCGCCATCATGACGCTCGTTCTTCCAAATATTCAAAGGAAAAGCGGTGTTGGAATGGGAAGATGGTCAACATTTCTCAACGCACTTTACGACCTCGGGCACGTTCCTTCAAAAGTTTGGGTTCTTTCTCAAGGAAGCTACTCTGATGCGAATTTGTTCGATGGAGAACTCGTCGTTGGTGGATACAATCCGAACGCCATATCCGGGCCCTTCAGGAATTTCACCATATCAGATGTCAACGCGGAAGCAGATGGGAGAAAGGGCTTACACTGTCCACTACAAGTCTTGGTGTCTGACCTGTCTATCTCCATTCAAGGTTCCACAACGAGTTTGATGCCGGACGCAGCCAAAGATTTCAAAATATCTGCTTGTA
This sequence comes from Dactylellina haptotyla, assembly GCA_031310005.1. NCBI lineage: Eukaryota > Fungi > Ascomycota > Orbiliomycetes > Orbiliales > Orbiliaceae > Dactylellina > Dactylellina haptotyla. Next base: position 6,669,377 of record CM062379.1, on the reverse strand, counting down.
TAGATCCGTTTCAACAGTCTATGACACTCCCTGTTAGTATGATGGCTCGGTTTTTGGATCTGACGGGAGCCGTTATCCCGCCCCCCGATGGAGCAGAAAGCCCGAAACCATTGATTTTCACAACATCAGATAGGAAGATCGAGAATGTCACTATTACAATCTTAGACGGGAGCAATGCGTTTACGGTTACTATCCCGGGGAACGAAACGATGAATCCAGTATATGGGAAACTCCCAGATGGAAAGAATGGCTTCATTGAAGGGAATTTCACGCAGCTCGAGTTTCGGAATCAATCAGATAACTATCCTGTGGTGGATGGATACCTGCCACCGATGATTCTTGGAGGCACATTCCTATCACAGATGTACCTTATGGTTGACTATTCGCGGGATACTTTCAGTTTAGCCCCATCAGCCTATCATCAAGGTGTTAGCGACGGAAGTAATTTATACACTATGTGTGACTTTGAGGCAACAAATTCTAGGTCTCTCGAAAATTATAATAAATTAAGGATTGGTCTAGCGGTATTAGCAGCAGTTGGGTGGCTTATGGCTGTTATATTATTTTGTATAATCCTTCGATCACGGAGAAAGAGGCCCGAAATTGGACGTGAGAGGGGTCTTTTGGAGTCCTTTGGAAGCTATGTGCCAACAAGTATTGTGGGGCGCCATCTTGGGTCTATCTCTGGTGTGTACACAGGGCTTTCCATTTTTGTGGAGATCGCTACTCGAAATACTAATCAGGTTGCGTATTCAAGATCCACCGGTTCCTCCTGCAGCTCTTGGTATTGCAAGAGCGGATACTGAGACGACGACAACCCGCGGTTATACCGAGACGCAAAGGGGGAGATTGGCGTAGAATTATATAGTTAAAGTTAACGCACGTTTGCACTAGCTGCAGGTTGGCATTTAGCGGCTCTAAGAACACGATTTAATTTACCAATATTCCACTGAGTTTGAAAGATTTAATCATCTTTTAACAGTCCATCTCCTACCCGTCGGTGTTCTCACACACATTGTCACCCACTTACGCTCATACTTACACACCGTCTCGTTTTGCGCTCGTTATATTACTATTGCTTTAAAGCTCTCTCCAGCCCTGCAAATTAACAATGCAACAAAGTCCGGCGTTTTTCTCTTTTTTCTTTTCCCACATTCGGACTTGTCAAATTATAAAGTTTTCTCGCTAACATATTCAATATTCTCGCACGAATAACATCTATGTATATTAACTTTACCTTCTTTTTTTAATAATTACACACTAAAATATATATATGTGTTACTAACATATTTTGGCAGACTCTGATGCATACCCTGTTGATAATCAACGAAGGAACAGCTCAAAGCAGAGGAATAAACCATAAATATCGACTACTTATAAGCTTCAATGTGGAGGTTACAGTTTTGATCTAATATTCTGATAACGCGAACGGAACTTTACTGTTCTGAGCCTTAACGTTATTACAGCACAGCCCAAGAATGGTATTCCTCATATCTTTGTGCAACGTTTGTTTCTTGGATAGCTTGGTTGAGGCTTTTGCAGCTGTTAGTACTCGAGTACTCGTGAGAAAAGTAGGCAGAATATGGTAGCTGCCTAACGCCATCCACGCGCTGGTGAGGTCGACGGTTTTCAAAAGCCTTGGGCTTTGGTATTCAACGAGAAATCACTACCTAACTATATTGACCCATTTATATTATTCTGTTTCTGAGCGGGGGAAAGGTAGGTCTTTATAAAGCCCTGACCTAGTCCACTAGCCCTCCCGCTTCATGAGCTCATCTACGATAATGATTCCTTATGGAAATGGAAATATCACACCGCCGTACCGTATTTACGCCTCTATCTTCGCCGTTACAAAAGTTTTCGTTATATTCAGTTGGTTTAAGCCAATTTTGCGAATCAAGAATATTTCTTATGCCAAATAACGCTTCGTATTTACTGATTGATTACAAGGCTTCTATTCTAGTTGAACCCAAACATATAAGAAAGAACAAGAGTTTTCCCAAATTCTAAATCAACTATACTCCTCAATATGCGCATGACAAAAAGGTCAAAAGATAGCTTAGGCTGGAGCGGGAGGATCAATGCCGAGACATGGTCCAAGACCGTAAGCCTTATTAGCCTCGTAGGTTCCCCTTCTGTTAATCAAAGTAGTGCCATAAGATGGACGACCTTGAGGGCACATAGGAGTGACACCTTCTGGAACGGATTGGTAGTTGTAGAATCGTCGGCAGATAGCTTGCTGACCCGCAGAAGTAGGGGGGACGACACTATAAATCGTTACTCGTTAGTATCATCGCTTAAAGATAATACTAGTTGACGAAAAGAAGAAAAAAGGCTTACCTATAGTAGATGCATCCGGGATAGTTATAGCAAAGTTCGCAACACGCGGATTGAGTGGCTTCCATGGTTCCATCACCTGATATTCTGGGTTCATTGACGAAACTGTAAGCTCCAAGGATTCTATTACTTCCTATATTTTCGTAGAGCCTCTGGCCGGACAGGATTGCGGTACATTGTGGTCTGATAGTGACGGTGGTAGTGACAGTAGTTGTTTGTTGTGGTAAAGTAGATGTGGAAATGACGACATTTGTCGAAGTTGTCTGGGCAGTGACGGGTGTGTATGTAACGATGCCGGCTGTAATAGTTGTGCTAACGGTGAGAGTGACATATTTGGTGTCGGTCTCAGTCTTGGTCGTCTGAGTCTGTATTGTGTTTGGATTGGTCGATGTTGCGGTAACGGTCGTGGTCGGGGTAGGAATGCTGAGGCATGAACAACCACTGGAAATAGCGGCGGATGCAAAGCCAGCGACGTATGGAGGAAGTTGAATGGCTCTCTCCTCCAATTCCACAGCTCTGGGCTTCGCAACGCCCGGGGTGTAATATATAGTTGTCGTCGTAGTCGCAGCAACCGGAGTAGAGTACACGATGCTTGTGGAAGGTACTACAATCGTATTTGTAGATACGGTAGTAGGTAGGGTAGCGGTGACAATTGTCTCCGAAAACGACAGTGCTCTAAATCGAAAAATATCAATCCCTATGACATAGTATATTAAAAGATAAATCACAAGATGGACTTACTCTGTGGCCGCAGTAACAGTCGCCGTCACAGTTTCCTGGACAGTGGCAGTGGTGGTAATATAGGTCTGAACAGTTGCGCTGGCGGTAACAGTTATGGTTTGGATGTCCAAGTAAGAACTACAGAAACTTGTAGCACCTTTGGCTTTCAACAAGTTGACGAATCCCTGGATGACATTGCAAACAGGAACGCCTCGCTCCTGAAGAACTGGCTCAGGTACATCAAGTGCAAGAACCCTTCCACGAATAGCGTATGCCAGAGTGAAAGGGGTAATGGCCCCTAAGACCAATAGACTAGATAAAGGGTGCATTTTTTGAAATGAGAGTATAGAAAGGATGTGAATATAGTATTATGAGTAATAAACCTTGACCATTGTTTTGCGTGATGATAAAAAGCAGACTACTTTAAGTCACGGTGCCGCATTCTTATATAAAAAGTATTCAACATAGATGGTTCTGTATGCATTATACGAAGCAGTCTATACTAACGGTATGCTATAGGGTTGTTAGAACCGAGTTCAAACTAAACGCTCAACGTTGAGATTCCGCGAGATGTTGGTGATGGTGGCAGAGCCACATTATGGAGAAAGAATTCATTATGTCGTATTGCAGAAAGAGACCCTGGTTCTAGCTATATTGAGTTGCATGATCCAACCGAAGTTAGATCATACCACTGGAAAGGCGGCGACCGATACATAAACATGCTTATAGGGCAGAAATATAGGGATGCAGGGTATATATTTCCGTGCTGCATCCGATGGAGCTCCCTTGGTATCTGACTGAAACGCGACGCTAAGTTACGTTGGTCGTCGAGTGGTGCCTCTTCGTTTGACTATTTCGCAAACCATTTCAGCCGCAAATCGAATATTCTCTCGCTATGCTCGCTTCGGTGCATGAGGGATCCCAATTCGGAATCAACCCGCGAGGTTTATAATCGCCGCACAGCCTGGCTAGGCATTACGCCAAACCGAGGGAAAATAGTAATTTTCGTCTATTGTTCATTCTTGACGACTGTTCGTAGAATGAGGTCCAGAGATCCTCCCCGTGGAGGCTGCTGTTAGGTAGATTTCTCATTGCAATCTAAACGTAGCTGCGTAGGATATGGCCGAGCTAAGAATGTTTATAGGATATCAGAGTACTAACGGTTATTCTAAGATCGAACGGGCCATGCTATTCAGAGCTCTATATCTCTCAGATATTATATGATCGATTTGCCAAATTTCTGTCCTGAGAATACGTATATATTACGAGATAGGCGTGGCTATTTTTCAACAAAAGAGATAATATTAATGTTGTATACATGATAGACACTAGTCGACTATACTGCTTGTGGCCCATAATTGTACGTATGAGTATTACTGTCATCTCGAATCATGAAGTTTGGAACAACCTGCAACTGGCCAGTAGGTCTCGTACTTGATTGCATGCGCCTTGAAAGGCAATCTGAAAACCATGTTGTTGTTGCCCTACAAGTCAATACTCAGTATAACCGACATTGCAGTTCCGAGAGACTTGTCGTAGTTTGATCGGGCAATGATTGTCCGGGGTAGATCTACGGATACAAGGTTACCTTTTATCGCTTGATACAGGTCGACTAGCGCCACTCCGCCCCCTTTCGCCTTTGTAAAGATAACAAGCGGGACTCAACTCAAAAGGAGTTAAAGTTAGAGTAATGATTTTGACTCGGAGTCCCGCAAGAAGCTATTCGAGACATAAACATTGTTTATTGAATTTTTGCTTCAAAGTCTCACTCAGGTCCATTACTTTCTCGATATGGGCATAATACTAACACCGTGGGAGTTGAAATAAAAAACAACGCGTCGAGCATAGGGCTGCGAGACATGGAAATTATCTCGAAAGACATGTTAGTCCTGAGTTGTTAGGTCCACTTTGAAAGATTCCACCTTTACAGGAAGGAAATTAGAGGTCGGAATACGGGACTTGGTGCGACTTTGCAAGCTCTGCAGGCTGTTTCTCTAGTCGCGGGGAACAGAAAAAGACAAATGTCCCACATTTCGAGAAAATTGGATTCAATGGTTTTCTTGGCGTGTGCACTGGATGGTTGGGAGGACTAACATGCAGGCTGTTCACGACCACTCTACGACTATGAATGAAAGGAATAAAGTGTGGCTACGAAAGGAGTGTGAAAGGCACACCAGATCAACATCGGCAAGCCGGCAAGCTTCACACGCGGCACGGACGAGGCCCACGAAGCATGTTGTCACATTTTAAAGAATTTAGCAATCACGACGTCATGCTATTTTTTGCAGTGAGGAACGAGAACGGGTGTTCTGGATTCAAAATTCCCATCCTAGGAAGTTAGCCAGGGGTTCTGGACCAAATACAATTGGGCATGTGGGGGGCCGTGATTAGTAGGTCACTGAGGAGAGGGAAAAAAAAGCCAAGTTTTTGGCAGGTTTAATTAGGGCAGCCGGGCCTTGGGAGTTGGCGCTAGCGTGGTGTCGATGTCACCTTGGACGCCCGATTCCTTTCGCAGATATCGATGCGCGCGATGGAAATTAATGGCCGTCCACTTGGGCGTGGTGAGCCGCCGCGCCAGAACGATATTCATCTCGGAGGCTCCTTCGAACCGGACGAGAATACGGTCGAGTATTATGCGAGTACTATAGCATTTTCAGGAGGGAAAGGAATCAAATAGTCGACGGTCAGACTGCCAAGTGCGAATGGGCCTAGCATTGGCCGATGGGGCGACGAGCAGAGGAGCGAGAATTCATTGGTTACATTTCTGGGATGGTAGATTGGCAGGTTCTGGTCGGAAAGTCCAGTGGCCATGGGGGACCTGGCATGGGAGATAGGATGGGACAGGATGGGATACGACGAGCAACATGGGTGGCTCCCGCAGCAGGCTTTGCATATGAGGCCCAAAATTTCCGCTTGCATTCGCAAAGGAGTCGTCCTTCTCGTTCCCACAGATAGCGCCGTAGGACATCGTCGAAAGGTTTTCTCCCACGGGCTCCTGTCTGCTACTTATCCCCTCCATCCCCGTCGCCCTTCTTCGATGCTGGACAGACGATAACGAACCTCGCCCTCGATAACCCATCTCGACGCAGTCACTCGTTTAGTGTCGTGGTGGTGGTGATTGCAACCCAACAACTCGACTGGGCGCAGCAGGCGAAAGGAAGGGAAAAGGAAACTGAAACAGGCGGTGCCGATTGCCCGAGTAACAACACCCATCCGTCGCTCTGTTTACAGCAGCAACACATCCCTCCCATCCTGCAGCTCACCGCACCACATCTCGAACATCTCGAAGCACATCCTCCCGATCGCTGGACTCGGACTTGAAATCGGTGGCCTGGAGAGCACAGTTCGTTAAGGCTACCGTGGACTGGAGCGTGGACGTCAATCATACATACTCTTACCAATCGCTGTTTCAATTAGCCGTCGTTACAGTACAATACCATTCTCGAACCCGAAATCTTTCTCCCTCGAAATAGCTTTAAACCGAAAGGCAGCCTTGTGTCCTTCAGGGCTGTCAGGTACCCAGATACACGGCTGACCGATATCGATATATCTGGCTGGGAATTTTTCCAAAATAATTCAACATGGCCACCAGACAATCCCGCGACTACTCCCACTCTCGCGATAACTCCCACTCTCAGAGCCGCCGCCATTCTCGTCGAGAATCCCGCGAGCGAGGTGAGCGAGAATCCCGTGATAGGGAGCGTGAACGCTTCGTCGACTCCGATGAAGAGATGTACGCAGCAAACACACGGCGGACCTCTCGATCCCACAACCGTCGTTCTTCGTCTCAGCGAAATTCATACAACAGAGTTTCTCGAGGGGCATCGCTAGAGGACCCGCGCCGTTCGAGGGCCGTGCCAGCGCCCCCTCCTCGGAACCCGAAACGTATATCGAAGGTAGCGCCAGGAGTTGCGACAGATGGTGTTGTACCGTTGAGCGAGGAGAGTTTGGCTGCGTTTAACAAAGAAGAGCAGTATAGACGGAAGAAGCACGTGAGCCGCGAGGAACGAAGAGAGAAGAAGGCCATGGCAACCAATGATAGGAGGAAGAGGAAGAGAATGTGTATATGTAAGTTTTATGATGCTTGCTACTACGTTAGCAAACAGGTTTCAACTGAAGCGAGTTTGATATTTACTGACTCTCTTTTGATATATAGGGTGCCTTGTTGCATTTGTTGTCTTGCTGATAATTATTCTTGTGCCTGTTGGAGTGTTGGTTATTGGTAAAAGCAATAGCTCGCCAGCGAACGCAGGTAAAGATGGAAGCTCTGGTGGAAGTGGCGGTGGCACTGGCGACGGACTGGGAAACACCCCTAGTGTCAACCCGAACACCATTCCGGTAAGTGTTTGATAGCATTTTGAGAGAGAAAATGTATATGGAGCTGACCTGTCCGTCTTAGACTGCTGCTAAAGGATCATATCTGGACCCATTCACTTGGTACGACACCCGTGACTTCAACACAACATACACCGATCAAACCGTGGGAGGTCTCTCAGTCATGGGTCTGTTCTCGGACTGGGATGATAGCGCCCAAGTCAATCCAAACGTTCCTGCGCTGAAGGATAGCTTCGAGTACGGCAAAACCCCGATGCGAGGTGTCAATATCGGTGGATGGCTATTGTTGGAGCCGTTTATCACTCCATCGTTCTTCAAAAAATACGATCTCAGCTTCGGCGTCGTCGATGAGTACACTCTTACGAAATACCTTGGAGCCAAACAGACCGCTCAGACTATGGAAAAACATTACGCTACCTTTGTTACCGAGCAAACCTTCAAGGACATCGCCGCAGCCGGGTTGGATCATGTTCGTATCCCATATCCTTACTGGATTGTCACTCCTGAACAGGGCGACCCTTATCTTCCGAATGTCGGCTGGAGGTATCTTTTGCGAGGTATCGAATGGGCTCGTAAATACGGATTGAGAGTCAAGCTTGATTTGCACAGTGTTCAGGGTGGTCAGAACGGATGGAACCACAGTGGTCGACAGGGTGTGATTGGCTGGCTTAACGGAACTGATGGGGCTGTGAACGCACAGAAGAGTTTGGATATGCACGACCAATTGTCCAAATTCTTCGCCCAACCGCGATACGCAAATATTATTACGCTTTACGGCCTCGTCAACGAACCGAGGATGACTGCTTTACCGCTCAACGATGTTCTTAATTGGACCGCAAACGCATACGAAATTGTTCGAGGAAACGGATTGAATGCGAAGATTGTGTTCGGAGACGGTTTCTTGGGTCTTGAGAATTGGAAAGGCAGACTTGCTGGCTACGAAGGACTTGTTCTGGATGTTCATCAATATGTGATCTTTAACATCGGTCAGATCGCGCAAACGCACACCGGAAAGCTTCAATTCGCCTGTTCCGGCTGGGGCGCAGCGATGACACAGAGCAACAATCCTTCTACTGGGTTCGGTCCGAGCATGGTTGGAGAATTCGGACAAGCTGATACAGACTGCGTACCATATTTGAACAATGTCGGTACCGGTTCAAGATGGGAGGGTGACCTCATTTTCCCCGATCCTTCGTCTAGTGTGACGACGCCGAGTTGCCACGCGGGAACAGGCTGTTCTTGCGATATCCCTAATGGTGACCCGAGCAAGTGGTCAGATGTATACAAGCAGTTCTTGTTGAATTTTGCTGAAGGTAAGATGACGTTCTTCTATCATCCTCAAAATAATTCGTATGCTAACTGAGTATTTCTACAGCGCAAATGGAATCTTTCGAACTGGCCTGGGGATGGATGTACTGGACCTGGGATACTGAAGACGCCTATCAATGGTCGTACAAAAAGGGAATCGACGCGGGAACACTGCCGAAGATCGCATACGAGAGGAATTTTACTTGCTCTGGCGCGATCCCAGATTATGGCATCCTCGGCCTTCCTGAGACCTTCTAATGAACACAACCTTAGAACTTGGCACATTTAGTATAGTATCGCGGCCTCGTATCCTCCTCCCCTTTCCCTCCTCCTTGCTATCTTTGTTCCTTATCACGCTCTTAAAAGCGCGGGAAGCGGTGGCTTTCACTCCCTAGTTATTTACCTGTTTCCCCACATTTCATTTTGGAGTCTCACCATCATATCATCAGGGTCGCCATAGAATAGTTAGTTCTCTCTTTTGGGCATGCCGGGATCCGACCCGATCCTAAATCTTTCGTGGCGTTTCGGGGTGTTCTTTATTTTTGGAGGTTCCGGCCTCTCGCCTTGGCTTTTGCATATCTTTGGTTGTTTCGCTACTTACCAGCCGCGCGAAGAGGCGTGGATTAACATAATGGCTGCTGCATGTCTGTTTTTGCTCATACTCATTTCATACACATCACATCCATACACACACACACACATATATATATATATATATTCATACACACATGTAAGCGACTGGCTATCCATATTACCTGTAATAGTTGATCATGTAGATAGATGAAGATGACGATCGAAAATTCAAGAATATTATGTCTTTTAAGATGTGTTGTGTCGGGTGACACAAGCCCTTTCTGTTTCCGTGCCAACCACCAAGCGTGATCGCCTGCGTCATTGATCATCATCCGACCCCCAACCCAACAGCACGCCCAACGCGGTGCGACCGCTACACAAATGCTCCGGCCCGGCAAGGTCCAGCCAGTCTGGAACTGACCTGGCCGTCCTGGCTGACCTGACTAGCTAACCCCCCTTTCACACCTGCCCGTCCCAGCCGCGGGACTTCGTCCGATGTCGTCCCAGCCGCCTTAGTCATATATCACCACTCAACTTGACCATCTCGTTCTCACCCTCACCCTTCTTTCTCGTTCCTCACCAAATAGATATCACCAGATAGATCTCTCGATTTTGGTCCCAAAAATGTATATCAAAGTCAACCCCTCGTCACTCCTGCCTTTGGGCCTCCTCGCAACTTCCGCACTTTCCTCGCCGGTCACCGGAGGACAGCAGCAGCATCTCCTCGGCGATAGCCAGGCCCTCGCTGCGGCTATCCACCTCCATTCCTCGAAACCCCTGGTAACCGAAGAATTACTCGCCGGGAAAATCGAAGCCAAAAACCTCCTCTCCCGCTCCCACGACCTCTACACTATCGCCAAAATCTCGGAACCGCACTACAACCACCCCACCCGAGTGATCGGCTCGCTTGGCCACGTTGGGACTATCAAATATGTCCAGCAGGTGCTCGGTACTCTGGGCGGATACTACAAATTCCACGAGCAGGTGTTCCCTGCCGTTTCCGGGAATGTCTACGAATCCCGCTTGACTATCGGGAAGCACCCCATTCTCAGTGCGCGGGCGATGAGCTTGACACCACCCACGAAGAACAAGGAGCCCGTGTTTGCTAAGGTTGTTGCGGTGGCGAACGATGGGTGCAATATCGAGGATTTCACTGAGGATGTAAACGGTGCTATCGCACTGATCAAACGGGGCAACTGCTCGTTCGGACAGAAGTCCGAGAATGCGGGGACGGCTGGTGCTGTTGCCGCACTGGTTTATAACAACGAGGCCGGAGAGTTGAGCGGAACCCTGGGAACACCGAAGAAGCACCACGTTGCTACGTTTGGAATATCCGATAAAGTTGGGTTGAAGGTTTTGGAGAAGTTGAGTGAAGGGAAGGAGGTCGATGCCTCGGCGTATATCGATGCGACGGTGGATGTTATCGAGACGAGGAATGTGGTTGCACAGACTGTGCTCGGTGATCCGGACAACTGCGTCATGCTCGGCGGACACAGCGATTCCGTCGAAGAAGGACCGGGTGTTAACGACGACGGATCGGGCTCGATGACCCTGTTGGAAGTTGCGGTGCAACTTTCTAAATTCTCGGTCAACAACTGCGTGCGATTCGCATGGTGGTCCGGTGAGGAGGAAGGTTTGTTGGGCAGCACTTGGTATGCGGAACATCTGAGTCCCGAGGAAAACGTCAAGATCAGGCTATTTATGGACTACGACATGATGGCCAGCCCGAACTTTGCCTACCAGATCTATAATGCTACAGACTCGGAGGGTGATCCGAAGGGCAGCGAGCAACTGAGGAACTTCTACATTAACGGATATAAAGAGCTCGGTGTTAACTACACCTTTATTCCGTTTGACGGACGAAGTGACTACGTCGGATTCATTGATGCTGGCATCCCCGCCGGTGGAGTCGCTACCGGTGCAGAGGGTGTCAAGACCGCCGAGGAGGTGGAGATGTTTGGTGGTTGGGAAGGAAAGTGGTACGATCCATGTTATCATCAGCTTTGTGACGACCTCACAAATTTGAACTCCACGGCGTACGAAGTCAACGGCAAGCTCGTGGCAAAGAGTGTTGCCAAATATGCGAACAGTTTCGAAAGCTTTCCTCCACGGACACTGGAGAGTGCGGACGTTCGAGCGGAGAGGATGGCAGAGAGCAAGAAGAGGTGGAAGTACCGAGGAAAGAAGTTGGTGATGTAAGCACCTGCCCATAGCCTGTTTGAAATAGATGGCTTTCATTAGAGGACCAAGTTGGCGATATCCTTTTTTCGCGATACACTGCCCTTTTTGAGGACCTTTGTGTAGTAACCTTTCCTTTGGGTCTTCTCTTCGGTGTTACAAGTTTTGATACCTCTTTACGTGTACAAGTACCTGTAGTTTAGACAGGAACCAGACTAATAAGTCGTAAATCACAATATAATAAATGGCACTGTTCCATAAATATCTCAGAACCAAATCTCGAATTGAGATGGTACTCGATTTCTTAGGTTCTATGTATACACGTAGCCTAGATAATTTAAATTCCAACACTCTCAACAAGGTATGCAAGACTCAACCATAGTCCTGTTGTGTTTTGGTTTGGGTTCCAGACTCTAGTCTTAGACTTAGTCTTAGACTGACGTTTCTACAACGCCAATACAACACCCAAACTTAAAGCATCTCCCCCGAAGAGCAAACCATTTCTATATATTAAGCACAAAACAAAAGAAAACAAAACCAAATGTGACAAAGGAAACATATCAGCAGTCTCTCCTCTCTGAAACTTCGCTGGAGATTGAATCCATGGTCTAGTTATCGGCTCCATCTCTCTTCATCTTCACCTCCTCGTCCGTCTCCTCTCTCTTCACTTTGATCTCACCGTCAGTTTCCTCTCTCTTCACCTTGACTTCGTCGTCGGTCTCTTCTCTTTTCACCTTGACCTCTTCATCGGTCTCTCTCTTCATCTTGACCTCCTCGCCTTTTCCTTCCTCAGCAGCTCGCTTGAATCTCATGACACGGCGAAGACGGTGCTTCTCATATCCGTCATCATCGACTTCGGGCTTAGGCTTGGGAGGTGGGAATACACCATACTTATTACAGACTTTCTTCGCGAGAGCCTTGATCCCGTCCGAGTCCTCCTTATTCGCATCCTTGCAAAGACGTTCCTGCATCTCGCAGGCCTTCTTAAGGTCTGAAGTTTCAATGCACTTGCGACCGGAGCACCACTTCTTCGCTGCGAATTTATCAACGCAAGCCTTACGCTGCTCGGTACAGGCATTGGCGCAGGCGGACTTGATCTCCGGGGCGGAATCGGTGTATTCCTGGCGGCAGGGGGAGTCTTCTGGAACCCAGAGCTTGATGTGATAGCCGGCCTTCCACTTGCTCTCTTTGTCGTGGCAGGATACAGCGGGGGCTTTCTGGTCGCCGAGTGGGTATCGGAGAGATGGGTACCCGTACAATAGACTGCGGATATCATCGTTAAGGGTGGGGATGACACAGATAGTGTCATCTGGGCCGATTTGTGGTATTGGGGTTGGTGGGTCTGTCTGCACTGGGCGGGTTGGCTCCGTTACAACGTTATTGGGAGGTTTGGCACTGGTCACGACGACGATAACGGTTCCAGATTTAGTCATCTCGCTGGTGCCAGGAACAGGTCCGGTGGTGACAAATGTAGCCCTTGGAAGGTCTGTTTCCTCTGGCGTGTCGGTATTCTCAGCAGTAGGTTCGGCCTTAGGAGTGCCGATGATGACGCTGGCGATACCAGTAGGGAGAGTAAACCCATTTTCATCAGTAGGAAAGAGAGTACGAGTGCCCGCTCTGTCGGCTGGAGTCTTAACAGTAACGAAGCTATAGGAAGTTGAAACGTCGTCGTTTCTCTTAGTGCCGATGATAACACTGGCAATACCAGTGGGGAGAGTAAACCCATTTTCGTCAGTAGGAAAGACAGTACGAGTGCCCGCCCTGTCGGCTGGAGTCTTAACGGTAACAAAGCTGTAGGAAGTTGAAACGTCATCGTCGCTCTTGGTACCGATGATGACCTTGGCGATACCAGTAGGGAGAACAGAGCCATTTCCATCTGTAGGTAAGCTAGTAGTAGTTCCCGGTCTATCGGTTGGGGTCTTAACGGTAACGAATTGGTAGGAAGTTACAACATCCTTGGTGACACCGATGATGACACTAGCCGTTCCCTTCAAACCCGTGGGGATGATAGTCCTAGTACCAGGTTTTGTTCCAGTGGTGGTAACCGTAACCGTAGCGTAAACGACCTTGGTACCGATGATAACAGAAGCAGTACCCGCGGTGGTAACCTTCGAGCCCTTGCTATCTGTAGGAAAGATAGTGGATATAAAAGCTCTCGTAGCTGGCTTTGTAATAGTGATGACTGGTTGTTTGTACACGATTATTGGGTCTCCGCAATGCTCCTTCGTATCCAGATCTTCGTTGTAGTAGATATTCATGGCCCAATTGCCACCGCAGAACTCTCGATTGTTCGGGTTCTTCTTGTCCACGCTCGTACCTGCGCAGTCCAAATTACAAGTTACACCCTTAGCCATGGCGGCTCCAGTCTTAGCGCCAGCTCTGATCACTCCTCCGCACTAAATAAATCTATATGTTAGTCTTGCTTAACACCCAAAGTTTTTGTTTTGACGAAGAGTAAGAATATGCATCTAAAAGCCAGAAGCTTACCCAACCTACATATTGGAATTCACCGTTAGTTAATCCGTAATCGCCATGTGGAGCGTTCCAATGGTTCCGAATAATTTTTGTTTTACTCACATTGTTTCTTCCAGGTCACTCCCGCGTAGGGATAACCACGTTCCGCGCATCTAGATTTGCATCGTTCGACATTCATAGCATCGGACGTCTCGGCTTGGTACTTGAGAACGTGTTCTAGTATAAAATATTCAGTTAGATAGCAGGTTCCTCATGCAAAACTTGGCTCTTATATAAACCCATGTATAAATCGACTCACGGGCGTCATCTTGGTAGCATCCTATTGGGACATAACCGCTGATTGTGGCGTCACTGACGTCTTGGACCTTTGGGAACGTGGTATCTTCAAAAATGGTGTACACATTGGTGCCACCGCAATTTTCGGCCATTCCGTCTCCCTTACAAGAAGAACTGCACAAATCGCTATCGGTTTGATCACCATAAATTTTATTACCGCAATGGCACTATAAAGATTTTATCAGCATACTTTCTTTCTAGTGAAAAGTTATGAATAGTTTATTCTAGGTATGTTACCTGTTGTCCACTCCATCCGATAGCAGCATATCGGAAACCCATACCCTTGCAAGATGCTTGACAAGACTGTTGGGTCAGGGTTTTAGCAACCACCCAAGTAGCGGGAACGTCCAAGATATACTTGGCTCCGGTACGCATATCGAAACATCCGATGGGCTCGAACTTGCGGAATGGCTTCTTGCAGACGTCGTTGCACCAACAGCCGTATGCTGCGCCGGCATAAGCTGCTGTACGCTTTTCGAGGCCAAAGTTTGGAGTATATTCGCTGGAGTCCAATGGAGGAGCAGCTACTGCTGGGCCGACAAGAGCAGCTCCCGCCGCAACAAGCCAGGCGATGCCACGCATTTTGCAAAGGTAGAGAATGACAGGTCTGCTAGTAATGAGCGTTCGACAATAGCTTAAAAAGAGAGACGTGCAGTAAAGCTGCAGGAAATGAGTGACAAAATAACGACAAACGAATGAGAGGATAGGGCAAAATCTGTCCTGGGAGATAGGCTGAAGTTCGGATGCTGAAGAGCCGTATTCTGAGGAAGAATAGTCACGATCAACGGGGCCGGCTTCCGGTCATTTTATATCCTTTGGCGGGCGACATGGCCACCTAGGATACCTCAGCATGTGTTGAGAAAGTGGTTTTGTGGGAGTGCCGGCCAACCCAGAAGTGGGTATCGAAATGCTAGCTGCAGGAGCCTCATGCATCGCTTTTCGCTCAATGTCAATGCGGACCGTTTTGGGCCATCTCGATCCGATATCCTGATGATAGTTCACGCCCGCTTTGATCCCAGCCTATCCGAGAGCGGTGGGTCCAAGAGAAAGAACGAAGGATAGACATGCACGTTCAGGCACAGGCACAGGACGAGCACCGTGGAACCCTATATCGATCCTTCATAAATTAGGTCCCTCGCACACAGATTTAAAAATGGCCACTTGGCGCCGGTTCGTCTGGCCGAAAGTTAAGCGAAGGTGTCAGAAATAAGGTTGTAAGCCGAGATTCGATGCCATCATGGTGCACTACAGCTATCTGAAAACTCGCACGCATCAACAACTGTACTCGAGAGATATTCATGATTTGTTCCCAAGTTAATATTAAATGGTTCACCTAAATTTTCTTTTCATGCGAAAACGCGAATTTTTATTATCGCGTCCTACAACCTGTAAGGTTAAATATTTGGGCTATTGTGGGAGGGTAGGGCAAACGCTGATCTATATTGACTACACCCAAGTTACAGGTGGTAACTTGGTTTCAGACTCCGACTACCGGTACGCACAGTCGTATTCCCAGACCCGGAAGTTTTTGTCAACCATCGCGACGTATCCTATCAGCACCGTTGTTAAGACAGATCACAGCCACGGAATAGCCATCCGGAAACACCAAAGAGACAAATAAAGGGCAATCGCAAGAGAGTTCGGAGAATACAAGCCGATCCCGCCTCGGTAGAGTACGTTTAAGCGCATCAATTAT
The DNA here is from genome assembly GCA_031310005.1 of Dactylellina haptotyla. Lineage (NCBI taxonomy): Eukaryota > Fungi > Ascomycota > Orbiliomycetes > Orbiliales > Orbiliaceae > Dactylellina > Dactylellina haptotyla. The sequence goes on along the minus strand of CM062379.1, from coordinate 6,653,419 downwards.
GTTTACAGAATCGATACTTTAATAACAGTAATCCATAATTTCATAATTCCTCGGATCTAGAATGAGAGCTTGCTTTTTGCTTCGTCGTTGTGTTTGCTTTTATCGAAGGCCGAAACTGTGGTGCAATTGCCTCTCAATAGGAGCTCTAGACACTTCTCTCAATATTTATGATTCAAAAGCAATATCTATATATCAATACTCAATTGCATTATATATGCATATATATCTCTCTAATTTCCTTTTTCCTTTGTCGCCAATTAGTGGGTGCCATATATATAGCAGGGCATCGAAAGCTTATCGAATTAGGAAAACGCAGCCGCGGGCCGTATATTAACACCACCGTGGTCCACACTCGGTCAAAATTCGCAATTATATAATTATGCATAACACGCTAAAAGAGCTTAATTTCACCGTATCTGGGGTAATCATATTCCTATAATTGAAGCTTCACATCTCCCACTGGGAATAACGAGCCAGCGTTCGGCATCCCTGAAGGAAAGTGCAAGTCGTGTTGGGCGTCGTCAATGCAATTTCCAACACCTCGCCCAGGTTGATTGATCACGATGCTACTCTCGAACGACTAATATAACCCCATTGATTCGCAACACGAAAACGCCATCGATGTATCGGTATCACGCCAGTTTCAGCAGGCGGCGTCACTCGGTAAGAGTGAGCACGTTTCTGTGCTCTTAGATCTAACTCAATCGTATGATTATCCATTTGTTAGCTTTACATATAATTATACCAATACCAGAAACACCGCAAATGGTGGGAATGCAAATAATGGCTGTTAATGCACCAATTATTACGAAACACCGTCGATCGATCCAATTTCAAAACGTTCAAAATAATTGGTATCGAAAATTTGAAAAGATTACCATGTAATATGTGCCGTATATACAGAAAAAGCTATCAACCAGACAAGGAAGAAATCCCTTCAGAAACAACAGAAGAACATCAACAGCACGTTTACGAATGATAAAGCAAATGTAAAAGTAAGCCCCATTTTGACAGATATCAGAAGAAATATAAACTCGAGATAGAAAAAACGCATCACTAAAGCTTCCCATGGTTTGCTATCAACGATATTTCCAAGCAGCATGAGTAATGTAGCGCTATATTAACCAAAACATATTACCTTCCTCCACTAAAAAAGGAAATGAGTCAACATAAAAGTCCCCTAGGTAAGATATGAAAATAGTGAGGGGAAGGAGACCAAAGTCAGAAAAATCAGTACCTACATCCAATAGTCTCCTATTTTCTCATCAAACCCTAAGCAGATAACTCCGGCCCTAAAACGCGCGACCTCAGGCCTCTCTCGTCCTTGGTCCTCCAGGTCCCCCTTGTGGCAAAAACAGCTCCGCGTTATTAGTCCTATAATAGTCGGCGGGGTTCCCTGGGGGGCCTGTAGCGTTCGGATCTACCCAACTCTGCGGCCGGTTGTTCAAGTACTGTTGATATGTATCAGTCGAATCCCTCACAGTGGTTGGAGAAGTTCTAATAATTACAGGAGGGTAGTTGGATTGCTGCTGCTGGGGTGGAGGGACGCCACCCGGTCCACCTGCAACGGTGGGTGGGTTATATGTATAATAACTCTTGTACGCCTGTTGTTGCGGATGGGAAGGGGAGAGGGGGCGACCAGCAGCATCTTGCGGCGATTCGTAAGAAGAAGTGGCAAGCTCTTGGGGTGGAGCACCAGTGGGATCGTGGTATCCGCCACTTATGGATGGAATTCGATCCCTGCCGCCAGGTGGAAGATTTGTCTGTGGGGATGAAGGTTGTTTCTGGGCATTTGGTCCACCTACAGGGCCAGCTTGTGCGCCGTAGAAGTTTGCGGGATTCGATCCAGCTGGGGGAAGTGGGGTAGTGGAAACCGGATAAGGGACGCCGCCTTGCTGAACACCATCCGGGGGACCATAGGGACCGCTAGTGTTGAGTGGTGGAGGCGGGGAGTGATGCATTTGCTGTTGTGGTTGCGGTGGATAGTACCCTTGTGGGCCGCCTGCAGGTCCTGGGGCCGCGGCGCCGTATTCGTGTCCTGCGCCGTAGCCCTGGCTGTATGGGGGTCGTGAGTACGCGTGCGCTGCGGGGTTGGACATGGATGAGTCTAACAGAGATTCATAGTCACGGCGGGCCTTAACAAATTTCTCATTGAGAGCTTGGAAATCATCTGAACCGTCCACCAAGTCAGCATATATTCTTACACTCTAAATTTCATGTTCAGTATACCTCTCTTTTGCTGGTATTTGCTAATCAAATCAATCAACTTTGGTCGGATTGCAAGTGTTTGATGGTACAAAGCCTGTCCATGCCGAAAACTATTAGCACCTTAACCCCGTTAATAATCGCACTGGTCTTACCGTTATTTCCTCGTTATCTTGGTGCTGGTCTGTACTCGATGTGCTTAACATTGATAACAGCTTCTCCACGTTCTTAATCTGAGCAAAAACCTCCGCCTCTGTTTGCGCTTCCCTCTGGAGCTCCTCCACGGTAGGATCCGCGAGCTTCTCGACATAGTTGAGCGGGAAAATACCCGTTTGCCCTCTCAGCGAACCCTTCCACCAATCCTTGTAGACAGACTCGAGAACCGCGATAATATCGCCTTTCCTGAATGCCAATTCTCCTGATTCAGTTGGTACAAAGTCGTACAAAGCTCGAACTCGGGATACAGTCGCAGCTGTAGCATTTGCTGGTGGTTGTTCCGGTTTCGTCTCTGGTTGCTTTTGTACAGCGTTAGAGTTCGAAGGGGCTGCAGTTGGATATGCTTGTCGGCGGGTGTCTTGTAACGAGATTTCGAGGGCGCGGGCAAGATCTTCTTCTTCCTTGAGTCTGTCGGCATCGGTAATGATATTCTTAGTAGGTTTAACCGGGGCCTGCAGACTGGGATCTAGGTATCAAGTTAGAATTACAGCTAAAGAAGCCATTTCGTCAAATTAGTGGATTCTTACTTTGGGATTTGAGCTTGATATAAGCTTGCTCCATAATGAACAACGACTGGTCCTTGCTGAACATCTCGGTCCAGTCCTCCATTCTTTCCAGGATCTTGCTCTTTACGGTTTGGTGAGTATTCTATCGAAAGATCATCATAGTCAATATTGATAATATCTCTGATTAAATTTTATATTATAATCTTGGGAAGCCTACCCGGTCTGCAGCAAGCCGTAGCAAGGCGTCAGTGAAGGCTCTTGACGATAGCTCTCGGTGCATCTTGGGACCGCAGTTTTGCGATAAAGCATTTGCCGTCTGGTTCATTAAATAATCAGTAAAGTTGTATCTAGATGTTAAATATCCCTAGAGTAAAATACCTCAAGTGTATAGATCTGAACTTGGGCGTTCCGATGAGCAAGTCGTTTGATGAGAGCACCAACAACGTTCTGTGCACTATCACGAAGAAAGAACCGGGTTAGCTTTAAGTCCAACATTTTTGACGGAAGATAAAATCTTAGTTCGTGTAGAGACATACGCATCTTCTCCGCCGCCGTCAACTTTGTCTACTGCTTCCATGATGAACTCCCAATTCTCCGAGGTGAGATTCTCGTCAGTCGCCTTTGCTGTAGTTCACCAAATATCATCATATTAGCGGCTGCCTTTCTCTTTCTTTTATTCCAGGATACAGGCGCTTAAGCTCCCAGGTAGATCGGTGGAACTAAGGGAGGACAGGAACATACCGACGACATCGTCGAAAGGGTTGGCTCCGGCGGCGCCTCGGAACATAGCGAGAGGGGCTCGAGGTGTTGCTAGTTGAGCTCTCCGGGTCTTTTGTTGAGGATAAAAGCTACGGCCGTTCGGAGGTTTGACCGATGGCTAGAAATGGGGCGCGATGCAAAGAAAGGCGGCTCTGCAGGATAGACGGGTCGAGAGAGAGAGGCTGGTGCTAGTAGGATCGGAGGGATGTCGAGATGGATGGAGGTGCTGGTTGGTAGTTTGCCTCTGCCTGCTTGCTTGGGGTTTGCTTGTGAGATGTGTGGCAGGAAGAATGGCGGGGTTGTTGCCTTGTTTGACCTGCGAGATGACTGCAACGCAAGTAGGATTTCGACCGGAGGGCGGATTACGTATCGATGTCTCGTTCTGCTGCGAAGCCGGGAAAGCGTAAGGAATGCACACTAGTGGGGAGGTGAAGGGTGCGGATAGGGTAAAAGGGATGGAGGGATAGCAGAATGCCCCAAATTCCACGGGTATCAAGTTAATATATTCACATTCGAAGTGAATCCCTTGTGGTTCGACCGGTGGCGGCCGTTATCCAGCGATGATGCGGCTATGCTGTGGCTGCCCCGCCACTCCAACGCGTCACGGGCTTCTTCAATACGTAGCTGGGTCGTATCACCACCGCTCTCGGAATTTGATATTTCTAATAGACTACTGTCCATCTCTTCACAGTTTTCAAGGCGGATATGTGTCCCAAGGTGCCTCGAGCCGTTTTCCAAAGACTCGCTTACCGGTGTACATTTCTCACACCATTTAGTCTTGCTATCGGCCTTGTAGCTATTTGGTTGTAATTTCGACTCTCGATAGCTGTGTTACTTGATTATAATTACTAAGGAAGTTTTATAACCGTGTATAATTCCGCCTTCTAAACTACCATAAAACGTATGCCCCATATATAACGAGAGTCTTTCATTTTAAAGGTTATAGATACCCAACATTCCAAGACGGTTAAACAGAACAGTTATACCTTGTCTCGTAAACCAGACGCGGCGCACGAAGGTTATACCTCCTTTCCATTAAAGCCAACGGTATAGGATCGGCAACGAGCTAAGAAGAAAAATTGAAAACAATTTAATCGCCTTATAATAATAACAGAATTAGCATTCTAGAAAACCTCAGATTTATTCCCCTTCCTTCTCTAACTGAAGGAACAAGGGAATCATTTCCGGGAATGTTTCCATAACAGGTCCCTTCTCAGCCTTCCACCCGAGCCTTTCCATTCGAGATGCTCGAAGTCTCATATTGATCCCGTACATAACTGCGATATGCATGACCCAAGAATCAACTGGGGGTGGAGTGGCTTCGGGATCGTATTCCCCGCCCGGTCCAGCCAAACTGATCTGTGCAGCCTGTGTCACATTCACCGACTTGATCTCAGTTGACTCGATAACCCCTTCCTTGTGAAGCACAGAGACGAGACCCTTCATAAAGTCTCTGAACGGGATGTTATGACCAACGCCGAAGTAATAAGCGTCCGCGCCCCACAGTTCGAAACCGCCCGGCCGTTTGACCGGTTCGCCGTTCAAGGCGGCAAGCGCGTCATCAATCAAGATTGTATACATCTTTGCCAAGTCGTCCACATGGATCCAGGCAAAGCTGTTCTCTCCCTGTGCGATCTGATACCCAGAGTTGAAAGCTCTAGCAGTCAGTACGATAGACGGAGTAGTAATAGGCGTCGGGTGCTCGATAGACGGACTGATACCGCCCACGCACCCCGGAGCTATGATGGCAATGTTGGTACCCAACGCCGACTCGCGGACGAGCCTATCCGTTGTAGCGTGAGTTTGCCAATCCGGGAAAGACCTGAGCGCGGTAATATCGGCAATATCGTCCCACATGCGTGCATCCTTGTTACCTGTTGGCTCGTCCCAAACGAGTGCAGCTCCCGAAGTATGGATATAGTAAGAATTCTGCGACCGACTATTAAGACCGCGAAGTATAGCTTTGATATCTTCGTCGTGTGTGACATCCGGCGCAGCGTTTACAACGACATCCGCCTCGCGGCATAGTGCTTTGAGCTTATCGGGCTCCCCAAAATTGCCAATGATGGGTTGCACGCGGGGGTACTTGGACAAAAGCCTTTTGCTCTTCTCATTACTACGGACAAGCACTTTGACCTGTACGCTCTCTTCAGGATGGTTTTTCAAAAACTTATCTAGAACCGCACCACCAATGTGGCCCGTCCCGCCAATACTAACTCCCAACCATTAGCGTTTTCATACCCCACAAAATATAAACCCGACCAGTGTTTACTTACAAGAGAAGCCGTGGCATGCTGCTTTTATATTATAATTATATTTCTAGAACAATCGACAGATAGAATTTCCGCCAACAGCTCTTCGATCATACTTCGTGTAACATCGATAAAATCAAGGGCAAGTTGTCAAGGGTAAAAGTCCTGCCCGATGCTGTAACGCCAATGGATCCTGTAAAGAGGGGAAATTTCCCTTAATAAATGTATGTAACGGAGAATTCAATGGCTGGTGAATAGACATCCCCCAGCAATTAAATTCAGCCCTGGCCTGGCGGCAACTCGGGCGCATTGTCCATGTACATTTGCGTGACGCACAGCCGTTGTATGATATCAACACCCGATTAAGACAACGCACAGTAATCCGCCCGCCAATTCACGATCCTTGTTTGCAATATTGCGCAAATGCATTTGATAAGCTGGGAAATCACATTTTATTCAACGGGTTTCTGCGACATGTCAGGTCACATTCGGAAAGTCCACACGTGGCACTTTTCGCGCTCTCCCATTCGCATATATGTATATGCGATAGCCATCTAGAATACAGTCAGTATTATTGTGTCTATAAATAGTCGTACGTGACAGTCTCGCGTTGTCGCTGTTGTATTTTGCTGTAGCGGGGCAGCGCAGCCAGTCTTGGAATTGAATGAACGCGGAAGACCCCGGCGAGAAAACTTGTCGTCTTTAGATCCAGAGAGTTGGATTTGTTTTGAAGCCCGTCAATCGGGCGCACACGTTCATATCTGCCATAGTCAAGGAGCTGCAAGGTGTCATGACTATTCTATCTTTTCTATTGACTTGATTGTCCTTGAACCTTACCAGATCAAACGCTAGGCGCCTCTTCAAGATGATGGGGAAAATCGTCAAGATTACATTCTAGCCTTCGCTATCGTCATAGAATCTCAATTCGGTCGATAAAACATAAAAAAATCATAATAATCCGTCGGTCAACGGTCATTTTGTTCATCTGATTCTAAAATACAGTCACCTCGCCTTGAGGGTTCCTCAAGACGAACTCCGGAGCAATTTTGATCTCTAAAAGTTCGCACCAGCTGCATTCATCAGCCTGGCGGCCAAAGCTCCTCATCACCAACTTTCCAACTGCAGCCTAATGGAGAACTTTATATGACCGATTTCGGCAGCGCTTGGGTCCCCGGACCCGCCGGTTCCTACTCATGGAATCAACCGGCGCCTTGGACGTCTAATTACAGAGCTGCTGATGGTAATCCTGCGCCCTTCCGTTTTGGTCCTGTCTCATCGCCAGGCCATCTTGCATTAAGAACACGTCTTTACTGGAGAGCCGATTCCAACGGTCTTATTACTATTACAAATACGGATACATCACTTAAGGTAGTAATGCTGTGCACTTACGTTGGGCAAATTACAATTTATGTCGGTAGCAGCGTCACATCAGGTTGCGTGGGTCCCATCAATCTGAAGATGCAGGTTGTATGATACCTTTACCCAAGGAGCGCGGATGGCTAGCATTGATTAAGAATCGGGCCGAACAAACGAATGGAGATAGAATCCGGGATCTACATCTTGAGATGTCCAAAGACTACATCACTTGATATCATGTGAACCTCGAATAATGTTAAATCTATAATATCCACATTTAGAGCGAAGAGCTGCATTCAGGTTTACTTTAGGCTCGCTTACTCTACTAACCCACTCTATAAAAATATATATTTCCATAGTGTCACAGACCTAGGGTCTTGATGACCTGTACCTTGTTTTACGCTATGTTGTTTTAAATACTATATAGCCGTATTTTCTAGGTTTGTATATATTAATTAATCTATATTCTGTAATTATTGATCTTACGTTAATTGATATCTGGCCAGCTTTGGTTGATTAGTGACTACCCAAATAAGTAATTTCCCCATCCCGACATTATGGTACTTTTAGTTAAGTTTGAGTTTGATTTAAAAGAGCAGGAAAGGCGATTTCAAGTTCTGCTCCGCCGCTTACCCCAAAGCAAGCCAGGAACAAGGCATGTGCAGGGACACTGAGTTCCGGTGCTATCTTTTCACAGATTAAGCTCAACTCAGAGAAGGAGAGACAGTTCGCTAAAGGAGAACGCTGATTCTTTTGTTGTAGTTTATAGTATTGGGTTTTGCGCGCCGGGGTCTGAAAAATGCGCCATACCAGGAGCTAGGCCGATTAATGCAGAATCAATTCTCCATATATCAATATATTTGGAATTCTTTCCGTATCCCGCGTCCCAGGTTCAAACTGCAAGCCAATCTCCAACACCAACTCGGTACATGTAGCCAGCCCCTAGGGCCCTGGCATCGAGGCTGCGGTAAATGTACATGTACTTACTAGGTCTGTGCGAGGTGTTTGCAAAACCGGTTAGCCTGCAAATGCAGCCTCATGCACGACGGCTTGAGAATCTCGATCCTGCATTTTCAAGTAAACTTTAAGCAGTCTAATAAATTTGGATTTACTTCAATTGAAAATTGCGCAAAATCTTTTTTAGTAGAATCGACTAAGTCATACCGAGGCTCAACACCATACGCCTATATATATAGTTTCTCATTTTCGTAGTCAAATTTATCAAGGCTATCCATCCATCCTATGCTTTTATTTAGTACATAGATTCATCTTAGACTTCCGATGTCGGGGCTCGCCTTCCACGCCCAAGCCAAGAATTACCAAGTTTTGCGGAGGCTCGCACTTTTCAGCCTGGCCAGTGGAATATGCAGCAGGAAGATGGAAAGCGAACAAACGAAATGCAGAGTCTAGCACTGCGTTTTCTTGGTATCGAATTTCAAAGTAGAGGGCTAGGAGTCCAATTCAGGTTAGAATTTCCCCTCCTTTGATGTTTTAGGACTCTGACCATATTTATTATATTCGTGTTTTCGCTCCGGGTAGCACTTTCCCTTCGAATGCCTATTTCGTTTTATTTTATTTTCCCTCGCTAGCCAGTAAAAATTCTAAACATTTGTTAGTATTCTAGAAAGATTTCTTACTACAAATTTTGATCTTTGAAGGTTCGTGCGTGCACGGAAAACCCGCCCTCACCTAGCACCCACTGACGCCATTTGTCAAGGCACTGCCACCATTAGTGACTGGATATCCCAATCGGATGACTTGCGAATCCATAATCCAGATTCCGAGAATCACTCAGAAAAATGTTATTGAATATCCTTCTCGTACTTCTCGCGCTTCTTAGTGTTATTCAAGGTAAACTCCAGACCAATTTTGGATAGAGCGTAGACTTGTTTTATACCAAAACAATATGGTTCGTATTCGTTACAAGTAAGGTTTCCAGAGACTAAAAACTAGCCAATATAGCCCAGGAAGATCCTTGCCTTGCAGCACAGACGACTGTCAACAGTCAAGAAGATCTCGATGGTTTGTCAATCTGCGAAATCTTAACAGGAGACTTAATTCTAGGTCCCAATCTAGTTACCGCTGTTATCAAGGGCATCAAAACTATTGAGGGCGACCTACGTGCATCAAATTCCGTCAACCTTCAGACCTTCGTATCTGCGAACCTCACTGTAATCGGAGGCGCATTCAAGCTATCCTCACTTACCCTTCTTTCGCTCCTGAGCTTTCCTTCCTTGCAGTGGGTTGGAGAGATCGACTGGGAGACTCTCCCAGGACTCACCTCGTTCAGTTTCGATAATATAACCTCCGTAGAGATCATTACTATTGCTGATACGATCCTTGAGTCTTTGGATAATATCAAGCCATCACTTGCGAGAATCGTGCATATAAACAACAACAGGTATCTAAGACAGATTGATTTTACGGAACTCCTCAGTGTTACCGAAAGCTTGAGAATTGAATACAATGCCCCTTCTCTCGCCGTTTCCCTTCCAAAGCTTAACTATGCGAATAACGTTACCTTCCGAACATGCGGGCAGCTTGAGCTTCCGTCCCTCACGACGATCAAATACTCGCTGTCACTTCAAGAAAACTCATTCGACACGTTATCGGTCCCTTTTTTAAGGTCTATCGGAACAGACATCGGTGACGGGGATTTGATCCTTTATAACCATGACTCACTAACAAATATTAGCTTCCCCTGGCTGAAATCCATCTCTGGAAGCATGCGGGTCGCCAATAACACCAACCTTGTAGAATTCGCCGGCTTTCTCAACCTAGAAACAATTGGGGAGTCGGTAGATATCCTCGGCGAATTCGAAAGGTAAGCATTCGGATATCTAATAATCAATCACCTGGTGCTACTCGAATTCAAGGTAGATATATGTAAGCTGGCGTGCTAACAATCCTGGACCTCAGAGTCGACTTCCCGGGCCTCGACCGAGTCAGCCAAGATTTTAACTTCAAAACTTTCGCCAATTTCGACTGCAGAAAATTCGATCCGTTGAGTCGCAGCGTCATCAGGGGCAGGTATTCCTGTACCAGCGCAAACTCAACTTCAACCTCCAACTCTAGTTCCACTACTTCGGAACCAGCTTCAAACAACCACAGCAAGGGTCTATCCGCCCTCGCCATCGTGGGCATAGTCGTTGGGGTTTCTATCCCCTTGCTAGTGGGATTTTATACCGCGTATAGATTCGCTCGAAGAGGCACTAGCGGCACAACCAAGAGGATCACATCCAACCTGTCATGGCGGCCGCAAACAGTTACCACCCTCCATACGTGATGACCACATCTCTGGAATATAATAATCCAGGGAGCGAGCCGGGCGTCGAAGGGCACGGGCATGTAGGCGGGATCCAAACGCCACCTTGGCCCCAACAGTATACACATGGGCGGTGAGAATCGCAGAAAGGCAACCTTTTTTAAACTCCGAGTTGATAAATATATAATGTATAGTAGTATCTGATTGTAGAGCGAGTGAATATATATATCTATGCACCACCCAGCTAAACTCCCACGAACCTCGACATGTACAAAAGAAAATAATAAGAAAATAGACACTTGCGAAACAAAAAACCGAAATGCTATTAAACTTTGAGAACGATCGAATGCACCGACGGATTCTCATTGGTATCTTCCCAAAAACAACAGACAGCAACATTTGAACCACCGCTAGCTCCTACATCTCACCATATCAAGTGAACCAATTGGAAATGGATAACACCGCTCCCAAGAACGGTCTCTTCAACCAAACCTATCTGGCAACCTATATTCCATTTTATTAGCCCATACGTCTTTAAAGAGCTTATTCTAACTTAAGCAAGGGGCCAACTTACACAACTGGTGCGATCAAACTCCACGAGTACAAACCATAACAAACCCAAGCGCTGATAATCTTGGTCCAGCTAGCTCCGTACGTTCTCCCCACAGGGGTAAAATCACCGTCTTTGTCCTCCAAGCTCATCGTCAACAGCGTAGCAACCCACGCAGTTGCGAGCATGAAGATAAAGTGGAACAAAGTATAGTTATACTGCACTCTGCCCTTCTCATCATCAACACTGTTATCCTCCTCATCATCGTCGTCGCTATCGTCGTCCAACGCGCTAGCAGGGAGGGATCCCTCGGCCACGGCGCGCTTAATAACCTCATGTCTCATCGCATGTCTCGATGGCTCTCGTGTGACAAGGCCATGCTCGTCGTCCCCAATGGCAGTGTATCCTGCCGCTCCTGAACTGCCCATCGCGAATCCCTGGGTAGCCGCACGGGTGGTAGTATACGCAATCGTCAACAGTGTCAAAAGAGCACCGATCACGATACTCGCGGTTCGGGTTCCCCTGGCGCGGATCCATGGATTACAGTACTTGTCATCCGGTTCCATCGCTACGGCGGACATGGTGAGGTAAGTACAGTACACAGCAACCATAGCGCTCTGCGCCAATCCAGCCTGTGAATTCGCCTCTTGAACAGCCGGGTGGATGGACATAGCGCTAACAACAATCGCTAGGAGCATATTTATCGTAATCGCCGAGATGTTCATGCTGCAGTCGCCCTTGCCAAAAAAGATGTACATGATGATGGTGAGAGCCAGCGAGATGAGGTACATTCCCAAGGTGGACCCCACGAGAATAAACCTCCACACGTTGCTATCCGTCTCGTCGACTTTTTTCAAACACGTTTCGGCCCAGGTATGTGCGAGATCGACGAGGAGGATAAGACCGAGGAAGAGGAACAGGCCGGCCCCAACAATAGCGACACGGTTACCCCAGAAGACGAAGAATTCTTCGGGGATAAAGAACGTGAGCACGACGAGACCCAGCCAGGCTAGGATCTTGGGGCCCCAGTATCCGTTTTGTATCGTTGCTCGGCCGTTCTTAGTCGATCTGACGCCGAGTAGCATCAAGCCGAGTGCGAAATGGAAGAGTCCCAAGGCGAAGTTGAACCGGTGAACGGCGACGAATCCGAAACAGTCTTCGCCCAAGCATTTGATAGTCATGTAGTCCAGTGTTAACTTTTGCAGTTTTTTGATTATCCACGGTGTGAGCATTATCCAACTGAATATGGAGTTTACGGCGAGAATGAGGGCATAGACGATACGGGTGGCGGTAGAGTTGTGGCATTTCCCGCACGAGTTGAAGATGGCGGAACAGGTGGCTGCCCCGCAGCACGATGCTCCAACGGTGATCATCTAGGCAGAAAAGCCAATGTTAGCAAATATCGTGCGTATGGGGGTTGTCGGCGCCGGTAAGCGTTGAAAGATCGAGGCCGCCGATAGGGTGACGTACTGAAGTCATGCTGGGCACAGCCATTAAGGGTAGCGACAGAAGGGCCCCCATGGTGAATAGTTTGCCTCTAGCGGCTGCTCTCGAGTTATATGTCTATAGTATACAAGCTGCGGGTCGTGGTTGAAGTCGTGGTGAGTGGTTATCGTGGTGGAAGATCTCGGTGGTGATGATGTTGATGGTGATGAGGCAGGCGGTCATCAGGCGGGCTGGATGGACGGCCTAAACTTGGAAACCGGGCTACTGCGCCTCTGCCCGCCTGCCACTTCCTCTTACATAATCCAGCCACGAGACGGCAACACATCAACACATCTCGTTCAGCACGTTAATTTCGGTATAACAATCGTTCATGAGAGCACTGGCCAAGGGGTCAAGAAGCGCCGCTCTATCACGTCCCCCGTGGATTCCTGGCGTTTATTCCCCACTTGACTCGAAGAGGCCAGCTGTTCCGCGTTTAGATTGATGCAACGTTTTGAAAGCTACGCGAGTGCTGATATAGTTTGCGGGAGCGAATTGGACTGGTTGCTAGCGTTTACCGAATCTGCAGGAATATGGAGAACTGTCTCGTTGGTGGTATTTCGATACGACGGACCGCATTGGATCTAGGCTTTGGTAGATCTCTTAACAACGTCGTGTTATACATGATGTGCAGACAGAAGTCGGTAGGGGACATGTCAACGTCGACTGAATATCACCATCGGTGGTTGTGACAGAGGACGAATTGGGCATATTGAATCGCCTGACGGGTTTCAAAACATAGGAATCACTCTACGCAAGACATTTTTATGGTTTGTTTGTTTCTATGTTTGCACACAATTGGAATCTACGAACGTGCGAGCAAGTTTAGAGAAATGAAAGGTTTCCCGTGTAGGAGAATATACAGATAATTTTAATTTACCAGTAATGCCCTATGACGGATCGGTATATGGACTGAGAAAGGAAATTAGAAGGAAAGACGCTCAAATAACAAATGAACATGAATGGAAAATGATGATGATGAGAACACCCCACATGAAATGAAAAGACACATGCAAAATGCCCAGACTATTACAAAAGAAACATACAGTATAAAAATGACGACCGCCCATACACCTTCCGTGTCACAATGCTTTTACTTTTTCTATATGTTTATTTATAATAGGAGGGCGGCGAAGACAGCAGCAACGGCGAGGCTCAAGCCAGTGCTCTTCATGCTCGAGGCAGAGTTTGGAACAGTGCTGGAAGATGGAGATGTGGTCTTCTCGGCGGCGACAGCGGTGCCAGAGGAAGAGACACCCTTGTTCTGAGGACCGTCCATACCGCCAATGGAGTCTGGGAGACCCTGGGTGATGGCTGGAACAACTTCGTAGGTGGAGGTGTTGGCCTTCTTGGTGGAGGTTGGCTTGTAGGAAGTGGTTTCCTTCTCAGAGGTGGAGGTGGCGAGGGTGGTTTCCTTGGTAGAGGAGGTGGCAGCCTTGGTGGAAGTTGGCTTCGCAGAGGTGGTCTCATCCTTGGTCTCTCCCTTGGAAGGATCGGTAGAGATCTTGATAGAGTCCCAGGAACCGGTCTTATCACCGTAGCAGTATTCGGTGGCGCCCTTGGAGTAGTCGGTAAGAGTGATGGACTTGATCACCATGTTGAAGGGGCCGGCGGAATAGTCAATAGGACCGTCAGACCATTCAATGACACCTGGCTGGTTGGACGGGTCACCGGCAGCCCAGGCTCCGATCTTGATCTGCATAGGAGTTTGAGGATAGTAGTTGGGGCTGTTGTAGAGGGTGTTGGACTGGGCTGGGGTGAGAGTTCGGACAGCAACATCATCAATGTACCAGGTGATAGCCTCCCTGGTCCAGTCAATGGAGTACTTGTGGAAGTTTTGGGCAGCGTCGGAGACAGGGTGGGTGGCGCCACGGTTGTAGGTCTCGGTGTTACCCTTTCCGAAGTAGTTGGACTGAGCCTCCAATGGCTTGCTACCGATCCACTCGAAATCAATCTCGTCGAGATCAGCAGATTGGAAGACCAACGAGCTGACGATACCCTTTCCTGGAGCAATCTTCAGGACGGCATCAAGACGACCACCGAGGATGTACTTGGTGGAGGAGAGAGTTGGGGCGTCTCCCTTCTTGGCGACAGCGAGATGAACACCGTCGCTCTTGTAGTCAACCTTGACGTAGTTGTCAGGAGGGAAGATAGGGGAGGCCTTTCCCTGGGTGAAGTCGAAAGAGTAGGTAGTTCCCAAGCCAGGGTTGCAAGGGCAGGTCTTCTCGAGAGGATTGCAAGAAGTCCAGGTCTGGGCGAGAGCCGCCGTGGCGAAGAAGACGATGGAGGAGACCTTCATTTTGTTCGTTAAAAATGTAGATTATCGGAATTATTCTATTTGCGCGTGTTGGAATATCTAGCCAGAGACCTTCGAGGTACCGGCAATTAGGATATTAATTATTCGTCGACAGAAACAGGCAATGACCGTCGGGAGAATCCTTCTCAGCGATGGGAAAATAGAATCACGATCAACAACAGGCGAATGAAGGGATGGTAAGCTACAGTAGCTCTAAGGTCGGTAGTATATAAACAAAAAGTTGAAAAGAAAAAAAAAGGGTGTTGGAATGATAGCTGGAGGCCGAAAGGGTCCGTGTTTTAACGAGAGTCTAGAAAATGGCCGGAGCCAAAAAATTGTTGGAAAGAAGCGAGAGTATAAAACGAACAGCAAATGCTGATGACGTTCGATGGTATGGATAAACGGGCTGAAGGGCTGAAATGCAAGGAGGGAAAGAGAAGAGAGGAAGAATGGCGAGCTGAGGAGAGGTTGGCTTTTATTATAGTCGATTGCACTAATATCGTTCCCACCCTTCGGTACGTACAGGGTGTAAAGAAAAGGGATGGGCACCCTCTCACTCAGCAGTACCGACACACACACACACTCCGCACTACCACTACTATCTGTACACAGTATTGCCCTACTGGACTAGCGGGTAGGCTGAGCGAGGGTGGGCCCCTGCTGGTCTGGCCTGCCGGAGTATCTCGAGAAGCAGAGTGGTTCGGTCAGAGCGTCGAAACCGAGCAGCTCCCAAACTGGGCGGCTTGACGACGCTCGCCGTCGCAACCTCGAAAAAAACAAACTTCCCCCGGGCACGAGCAGAGGAAGTGGCAGAGGTATGACAGCCCTCCCGCGATTGTGGGCGCTATCGATCTCGCATGCAAGATCCCCATTCTCTCTTTTTCTCTCTCTATCGATTCCGCTCATTCCAAAGGAAAAAAAGGAAAAGGGAAAAAAAAGAGAACACTCTACTTAGTGTACACGTTCGATTGCAAGGCACAAACGGAGATGGGCCCCTGAGTTGCAAGATCTGAAATCACCACGCAAGCCAACAAGAAACCTCCCTCAGAAGCCCGCAACCTCACCACCTCTCGCGCGCTCTGATTCGTCCACCACCGTACGCTTTTGGCCGACAAGAGCGACCCAAGGATACAAAGGGCCTTGGGGCTATTAAACCGTTCTGTGTTCTGCGCGCCCCTTAATGCGGTTCCCCTCCAATTGCTGTTGTCCGCTTCCCTCACCTTTCCCTTCTCAGCAGTCCCCCTGCTCCCACACTGAATAGCTGATGCGGTGGACAGATGCAGCCTTGGGCTTCTTTTTCTCCCAGGCAAGGGTCTCTTTCGGTGGGCAAAAGGCGAATGCAACCATAGAGCGCTTTTGAGTTATGAGGGAAAGGGTCCCTACAGCAGGGGATCGGATCAACCCTCTGAAACTGGATCTGATCAAAACGTCTGACTGCCCGCATGATTCCCCAGGAACCTTTCCTGGGAAGGTGATTCGCCCGTTGTTCAGACGGTCGTTACGTGACTACCTTGTTAATCATGACCGAGCATTTGCCAAATGCAATTCCCTGTGGGCGATTAAAGAAAGAAGGGGAGAAAAATTCTGTACCTATAAGGCACAGCATTTTCTCGAATCTCCCAGGTACTCGTTTCGAGAAGGTGCTCCAACCTTGGTAGATGCATTATACGAGCCCACTAAACTGACTAACCAGCATGATAAAATGTTACAAAGTTACATGCGTGCATGCAAAAGAGCACGCTGGCGCAAGAGACAGTAAACGAAATTATGAAAGCGATTAAACAGCCATGACTAAAAACAAACGTGCAAAAGTAAATTAGTGCAAAAAAGAGATTAAATCTTTCCCCGCCGTCCACGGCAAGTTTTTTCCATTGTGGACCGACTCCACTTCCCACGATCATTAATCGGTTATTTCGGGACACCAAACACCAAGAAAAAAAATTTTGGGCTTTTCTTCGCACAGAGTTGCATTCGGGAATGCCGTGCTTTCGCCAGGATAGCCAAGCTTTCTTGCGGCGCTCGTTAATACAGTTGTAACAATGCCAAACATGGTCCTCATGCTCCGGGAAGCGCAGAATTTCACCCAAATGCCACTATGGCTCAGTCATTGTCCCATTTTTGCACAGCCGCATTCGGCCATCAATAGCAAAAGGGTGCGCTGTCGGCTTGCCAACCTTCCAGACTCGAGCGAACGCTATCCCTGCGACGGGACCAACAATACCCAAAAATAACCCATCCACCGACACAATCCAACGCCGACGCCCAGTCCCAAACTCCTTTTGTCTAATCGGTGCATTAGCGAGCTGGAAAAAAAAAAGTATGCATCCTCGCGCAAGCGACCACGCGATAGCTCTAATGCGAACCCAGGTTTCTGAGGTTATTTCTAGAAAGGTCTCACAGCCTCAGGGCTCCTCGTGCAAGTGACATCACTCGTGTCTTGAAAAGTTGAATTTCCGTTACATCGAGGGTAGATTTCCAGCAGAGAAAAGAAAAAGTTCTCCGAATGTTCTATTCATCATCTATTTGAGCCTCAGCCCGCTCGCCTCTCACAAGGGTCTCACCGAACAGACCGAAGAGGCAACAACTGGGGCAAAACTCTTATTAGGCATATGCCGATACACTAACCCACTGATAAAATATTTCCCGAATCCAAACATCTCATCGGGATTAGCATTTTCTAGTATCTAATCCGTGATCCCAGGTCTAGATACAGAGAACCCAGTCAGCCCATCTCGCTTCGAACCACCCGAATCCATCGACATTCACATGCAGCTGCGCATCGGAAAGAGATACTCACATAGGTCCCCAAAATTATAACAAACCCAACAGCCCCACCAAGAACGCTAGCAGAGCCGTAGACATACGCGTGACCGCCTATCAATCAGGATTAGTATCAAAAATAAACACCAAGATTCGAGGCAATTTTATATAATAAAATATAAAAAATGCATCGATCGAGATTGATAAACGTGTGGAGTACGTACGTCTCAGTGAGGTAATCTCGACGACCCACGTACTAACCGTCGTGAGACACCCGCAAAGTCCATCCTCTAACCCTTGCAATACCTCACACCCGACAAAGCTCACGCTACTATAGCTCTGCAGTAGTATAAAGCTCGCATCCAGAAGCGACCCTCCAACGTTGACGATAAACGTCCCCACAGGGAACGTAGGCACCATCGGATTGAACTTCTTTGAAGCACCGAACCTTATCATCGTGCCTATCGGCGCGAACACCCCCGCGAACAGCACGATGCCCCTCCACTTCGGGATAAATATAGCCATCATCGTGACCCCAATCCAGCATGCGGGGCCAAGTATCAGCGCGAGGATGTCCAGGTGCGGACGAAGGTCCTTGGGCATAGTGGGTATCACCGGCCGCAGGAATAGTGCCATGTGAGCGCCGCATTTTAGACCGCCCACCGAGAGCGCTACTGTAGCTAGTAGCTGCGCTAAGAGGGCTTCGACATTGTATCCTCGATGACGATCGTGATGCGGCATGGTGTTCGACATGGCCCAGAATGTGTCCCGCATCCAGGATGAGAAACTGGTGAGAGACCCGCAAAACCCGGTTGTGATGCCAATGTAGAGCGGGATGGCTTTTTTGTCCACACTCCAGTGGTTGTCTTGTGCGATAGTTTCCTGGTTTTCGTTCTCGCCGTTCGAGTTATCCTCCACTTTTTCCTTCGAGGCGGGAACGGCAGCGAAGAACCTGATCTCTTCAGCCATGAATCCCATCACGAAGCTGCCAGCAAAGTTAGCCCAGATCACACCGGCTAACGGCGAACCTGGGTATGTCGTTAAGGCTGACAAACCGACTCGCGCGATGGCACCGAAGATCGAGAAGAAGATCAACCAGCTGAAGGTGGTGAGCAGGTCGAATCGTTCTTTTGATGTAAGACGGCCGAGTGGGTGTTGTATAGCATCCCGCCGCTGCTCTTGTCTCGAATCCTCGAGGAAAGAGCGGCGGTAAGAAAGCCCCTCCTGGGTCTCATCTTGAACAGGTGCCGGTGCGTCTATTTCCGCGACTCCAGAGTAGCGCCTGGATTGGCTGCTCCGATTGGAAGAGACATGGCCTTCTTGGGAGCCAGTTGTATCCACAGGATGCAAGCCAGTAGACATTCGACGCGAAGCTCTGCTCCCCGTGGACATAGTCTTCCGTAGCTCATGTAATTCGTCATCCTGGCTTAAGACGATGCCAGTGTGGACCGCTTCAAACTCGTTCCAACCAGTTGCTGTTTGGGGTGGCTGGATTATGTTCTCACCAGTGTTGGTTGTCGTCGCCATTGGTTGTCTTTCGATGTCTTCCCGACGCGTGGAACTGCGTAGTTGCGAAACAAACTACATTCCTTCACGGTGTCCGACGTGTCATACGTATGCATATAACCGTGATCCAAAATAATTTGCGATCGAGGAATTTCGCTATCTCCCATGTAAGTTTAAAAAAATGTGTGTTGCCGTGTATCCGCGCCTTACATTTTAAGGTCTTGGCATATAACTTTGGTGGAAATCTACTAGACTAAATCTACGAACGCATAATTAATTCGCAATAAGAATCTACTTTAGTAAAAGTATAGTCCATAATCTTCATAGTATTTTAGAACTATATAAATCTCTACACTTCTATTATATTTCGAGAATTCTTAATATTTGCTATAAGCACCAATGTGTTTTAGAGAGTCGCCACCAACAACTCGGTTGCGGACAATGATTTAACCGTAATAAGACTCTGCATTTTTGTCTGGGTAAGCTTTGAGAACCTTACCTCGGCTGGCAGCCCAGACAAGGACCATCGAGTCATACAGGGAGCCCCATACACTACAGCTTTTCTTCGATATCAAAGGGCGAGTTCCTTGAAAAAAAAAAAACTTCTTGAGAATGACCCTGCATCCTGCCAACGTCAAACTCCTCGAACTTACCACCGGGGCTTCCGCTACCTCCGTTTTAGAAAAGATCCGTACAATTCGCGAGAAAAACGCAGGCATGGACAGAATTGGAGATACACCACTATACATCAGCGGGTGAGCAACAAACGTCGATAATATAATTCTGTTGGAGAAGCATCGTCGGTATGAAACCTTGCTGACCAGGAAACTTTTATTTATTTTTGTATGTAGCATGTTTGTGATGCGCCGTACGGATGAGCTCCAGGCAAAGAACATCACACACGTTGTATCCGTCCTGCGGGGCAGGCTAGACCCCAAGCTCTTCGAGGCGTATTCTAGCACAGGAAGGCACCTACACATCCAAGTCGACGATGACGACGACGAGAATCTCATCGAGCACTTCAAGACCTCGAATGAGTTTATAAGTCGAGCTGTGCAACAGGGTGGGAACGTATTAGTCCACTGGTACTTTAAAATTCCCGGGGTTATATATTTAGAGCTAGCTAGCTATTCTTTGAATCGACGGAAATGTCTAACACGTCTCTAGTGCTATGGGTATCTCCCGTTCCGCTACCATAGCTACCGCATACCTCATATACACGAAGCAGATACCCCCGGACGCAGCGATAGCCCTCATCCGACAGACTAGACCGATTGTTGGCCCTAATACAGGGTTTATGCAGCAGCTGGAGCTATACTACGAGAATCTCGGGGAGGCGATTAAAAACCTAGATGATGTCCCGGCGTACCAACGTTATCTATATCGGAAAGAAGTGGAAATGAGCAGGTTGGCTAGGAAGGCGCCGACGATCAACCACTACGCGGAGGAGGAAGCACAAGGAACTGCTGAAAAGGAGGTCAAATGCAAGAAGTGCAGGTGGGATCCTATTGCTACGTTCCGAAATATTAGGGGTATCTCGATTGACACATATATAGACGTCCCCTAGCTGTTTCGAAATCGTTCGTGGAACATACACCAAAACCAACAGTCAGAGCTACATCACAGACCGTGGTTGGGCAGAGCTCGACTTCAAGCTCGCCACACGCTGGCTGCCAACATATCTTCGTGGAGCCGATTGTGTGGATGAAACCAGAGTTGGAGAAGGGTCTCCTCGAAGGCAAGCTCGAGTGTCCGAAGTGTAGCTCGAAAGTTGGCTCCTATGCCTGGCAAGGTATGAGATGCAGCTGCGGATCCTGGGTCACACCGGCGATTTCCATTGCCAAGAGCAAGGTGGACGAGGTCAGACCTCGGCCGGCGCTATAGAAATTTATAAACTTTTAATATGATCTATTCAATTGTTTTTTGTTCATCACCGTAATCAGGTAAGCTTTTAAGGAAAACATTACAACCCGGGTATACATCTCCATATTAACAATTTTTATGACGAAAAGATAGCCTTGCCCATATACACATGCTATATACAAGAAAATTATACTTCTGCCCCCCTCCTGCTCCCATCCCTTCATCAAAAGATACCTAACCCAAGAATCTGGATCGGCGATGATGGGCGTGTCTTCGCTTGAATCTGTTGAACGCATCGGCTGGGACCTTGGCTTCGACAAACTCTTCGGCGGTGTAGGTGGCAGCACCCCCAACTGGCGACTTGATCTGGCGAGCCTCGACGCTGACGGTCTCAACGTCACGTTTGGCAACGTAAGAGACAAGAGTAGAGCGGACACCAGGCAAGTAAGCGCTGTTGCCATTGCAAACAGACGAATCCCAGAACGAAGCACCTCCAAAGTTCGCGAACTTTTGGGAGTCAGCTACGATCTGCTGAGCTGTCGCCTTGGCGACGTATCCGGTAGTACCTGGGAGACCGCCCGCGATGAAGCCAACGAAGAGCTTGACGTTCTTGTTCAAGCTCTTGGTAGTAGCCCAGGTTTGCCACATTTGAAGGTTGAAGACACTGTTCGAAGTCTGAGCTTGACCCGCCTTCCACTTGTTCGCTCCACATGCGTTATTGTAGAACTGGATGAAGACCGCATCGAAAGAGATCGTGGTGAGGGCCGTGTCGAGGGTTGCATCTGGCATTGGGCACTGGGGAGCAGCGGTGAGGAGGTATTGGCGCGACTTGTTAGTGTCGAACTTGGCCCTCAGCTGCTTTGCAAAAGTGTCAAGGAAGGGCTTGTTGGCAGTGTGTTCGAAGTCCTGTATCATGAAATTAGCATATAAACAATTAGAAATACCGTCCGCTGTCTGCTTACAAAGTCATATCCATCAATAGTAGCGTTGGCGAAGGGCCTATATGTGAATGGCTTGCTTCCTGGTGGTCCAAACATGGCCCAAAGGGCATTGGCACCACCCTGGGCGCTTGGTGCATCCTTGAAGGCCTGTGTACTCAAAGTAGCTCCGCCAAGAGACAACAGAATCTTCTTTCCAAGTTTTTGACATTGTGTAATCATAGTCCCGATTTGAGGACAAGACAGGATATCAGTATCGACCTTGGGATTTGTGGCATTTGGGAAAACGGTGCCACATTGGTTTGACAGGTTAATCTAATCGATACCAAGCAACTGTTAGCTCTATTCGAATCCGGTTTTTTTACTTGTCGAAAAAACGCGGAGGAAGGTGAAAGGATCGGTGGATCTATGTAGATCATTTCCTCGTGCTTGTCTGGGGAGATTTGCGACTTACAACAGGGTACCCAGACTTGCCGATAAACTTGGTGACAAACGAGATAATTACAATGTCGACGTTGGTATTGTTACATGTCGTGAGAAGATCGTATTGCAGAGGCTTCGATGGGTCGGCGGCATAAACAGCATTCTGACCCCAGTAGACTGCCGTCATGTTCTTGTAAGCTGCATTGTATTGGGCGGATGCTCCTGTCAGGAGGGTGGTCGCCACAACAGCGACGGAAGCGAAAGCCTTGAATAACATTTCGAGTATATATGTATTATATTGCTATGTGTATATAGGGTTTTTCTTGGGTTTTATGCTGGGTATTAGAGGCTATACAAACAAACACAAATCAAGAAAGGAGTGACTGTGGGTAAATTTGATTATCGTAGGCCGATAAAGTAAGGAATGGACGGAGTGGATTTGAATCGATAGAGGAGTATAGTGCCCCTCTGTAGTCGATCAAATTCCCTTCCAGAAACAATAAACGAAGAAAAAGTAAGGAATGCGGTGTCGTTCGAAAACTGATAACGTTTAATCAGAAAGATGATCACGGCGGCAGAAAGGGAGGCGCCGTTATATAAGGCTGCTTTCTTTGGCTGTCAGCGCCCTCTTCCAGTCCCAAAACATGTGCGAAATCCGCAAGCCAACCGGACCCGCTTGCACTGGGACACGGAGAATATGACAAGTGTGGCTGCTTTTCGGACCCTTCTATTTGCTGACACGACATGTTCTTTTCTTTTGGAGCAATCTGGGTAAAAAGGAGCCGCCACGATACTCCATGCAATGGTGGTGTGTAGTGGGGGAGTTGCATGGGGTAATTTCACAAAAGGGACTCATTTGCAGCGCTCTGAGGCCCAGGCTCTTGGTGCCTTGCATTGGCGAGGAATGTTTTGAGGCTCCACTGTCGCGTTTAGTGCCAAAAGGGAAATCTTGAAATCGATGAGTGGCCAATCAAAGGCTGCGAATCCGGACGCGGCCGGATTTGCCTCCTTGAACAGGCATGTTTGCGGACTATATCCAAGTATCCTGGTTCGGGCCTCGTATTTGGTGACTTTTTGCTTGGAAGAAGTTTTGTGACCTTCTCTTGCTTCAAGATTTTCCACGATACGAGGCTTATGAGTCCTGCTCGGGTGTGACACTGTCGAATCCGGTAGTTGGTTTGCATGAAGGAGATTATCGATACCAATTGTTGACTAAAAATGCCATTTGACTCTATCGTATCGAAAGGCGACTCCGCGACTAATGCGGTTTCTTCGGGAAGGTTGGAAACCCAATCAACTAGTTAATCGATCGTACTGTCCCGAATCGTCGAAGCGCTCGAAGCCTGATGTTAGA
This sequence comes from Dactylellina haptotyla, assembly GCA_031310005.1. Lineage (NCBI taxonomy): Eukaryota > Fungi > Ascomycota > Orbiliomycetes > Orbiliales > Orbiliaceae > Dactylellina > Dactylellina haptotyla. Next base: position 6,629,685 of record CM062379.1, on the reverse strand, counting down.
GTTTGGTTTTGTTCCTGGGATGAACGATCCTGGTGTTTTTCAAGAAAGGGGCTCTTGCACGGCAAAACTCTACCACTCCGAAGTGTCGATAGGGCCCCACAGTGTCTACGCAAACACCCACTAAAAAGATGGTAAAATGAGCCCAGCATCGAAACCATGTTTGAAGCGTCACAGTGGAGCAATTCGCGTTTCCACTTTTTCTTCTCGGACGAAACTAATTGACAGCTTCAAGTTCCGATTACCCGCTTGCGACAGGGGTTTCGGACTTACGCGGTGGTATTGCCAAGTTTTTGAGGCAAAGCAAAAAGGAGAGAAGGGGCTTATGTGAGCTCGCGCGGCATCACGCTGCAAAGGCTCCAGAACCCGAAATTGGTATCCAAAAGTGCAGAGGCACAGAGAGCTTGGGTGTGTGTCATTGCATGGACATGCTCCTTCTGCGGCATGTGGTTGGAAACTGCGGATTCAACGTGTTGAGGGCTCCGAAATGCGAATCACATAGCCCTGTAACCCAGGAATTCCGAAAGACAGCGAAGAGTCTAGTGAATGGGTCCATTTAAACTTCCTGACTCGGATGTCTCGACACAGGGTTGGCACATGGTCAGTCAGCTCCTCAACCCAAGTTTTGTACAGCCCAAGATCCGGTAACCTTATTGCACTCTTGTTCCCTGTCCTTTGGAAGACGAATACGAGCTTCCTGTTCCGATGTTTTTCCCGAATAATAGTGACCTACGGGTATCGTACTTCATGATCCGAGGGAGTTTATGCGTAGATAGGATCAATAGTTTATTGGTTGTAAGTCTGCCTGCTGAAAGGGATTTACGATGTGATGGTTGATTTTTGCAATATTGATGCGGATATGCTACTGTAGCTTGACTATCAATGGCTTGGATTCATAAGCATGCATAACTATCACCAAGAATGGGAGATAATCTGAGCTCTGATGAAGGTAGCCGTATACTCGTATGGCTACGCGCAGCTACGTTTCCGACGATCAGTGGTGCTGTTGTATGATGGTTGTAAGCGCCCGTAATTCTAAAATCTCTATTGTATGACGCACCGATTTGGAACTCGGCCTTAAAATGATATTAACTCAGTATCCCATTACTCCTATTAATATATTGCTCTTTGGTTGCATATTATTTCCCCGTTCGTCACTGCAACCAGTTTGTAGTTTTCTAAGTTTTACTGCAACAGCAGGCAATTTTGTTTTATTTGAGAAGCATACAAATGAATTAGCATAAATAGATTAAAATGGGAAGTCATGGTATGTGGAAATATCCTCAAAGTTAAACAAGCATATTTGTGACTTTATTTTGCCCATTCTTGATAGCAATATCGCGTGCCGTTTCTCCGCCCCCTGTTCGGATAGCGCGACTGGCACTTTGTTGAGAAGAATCTGGGTGATATATAGCCTAATTTATGAGGTATTGTAACGATTGTCACCATAGCATGTAATATTGTATAAAATGGTTTAGCCACAGAACTACCACAACTATTGAATGATACACGATATCAAATAATAGATGAATACATAATATGTTACCAATCTTTACAGTGCTATTATGATAAAGATGCTCAAGGGCTTCGACAACATACCAACGTGTATTGATATTTACATCTCTTATGCAAGAGGTATTTCGTAGGTAGTTTGGACCTGCCCCCATTCTTAATAGCCAGTCGGCTCGTTTGTCAAAATTTGTATCAACGACAATTCGAAGCAGCTGGCCGTTTATATATCTTGCAGTCCCAGGGTTCAGCTTTTCGAAAATCTGTGTTTCTGGCGCACTCAATTGCTTTTGCACTCGTTGGGTATCTGTTCCTAGTAGAGAACAAGGAAAGGTTTAGCCTCTTATATGCAATCATTAAGGTATTTTAGGGTTGTTTACTTGTTCTGGCTTCTACCTCACTATCGCCTGATTGCAGAACCCTGAATAGCAGTGTTGTGATTGTGGTGTAAGCGCTGTCTGTTGGACTGGTGAATTTTACAAGATTTGAATGGTCACCATCCTTGGCATGCTCCTCCTCCAGCTCATCTGGAAGCCCAAGGACCGCAGAATTTCTAGAAACCACTTCAACAAGGTCGCCAATTCGGCCGTATGCATCTTTTCCTGGTATCTTAGTAGATTTATAATATTAGCTTAGTGTAAAATCTCGGGAATAGTACAACTGCTCTAGGTGGCTCTGGGGTTTGCACCTTTTTGACTTTCTTTGTTTTGTATGTTTCATAAAAGGATATTACTTTAGTTTTGGTTTTGTAAATCAGCGAGACAAAAAACTTGGTGTTTGATGTTATGGTCGAAGCCTCGTAACTAATTGAATCCAACAGCTCCATTCCCTGGCTATATGCCTCTCGGTCTGATTCCAACATTGCTTTAACATCTTCCAAGGCTATCCCTCGATGCGGAACTCCAAAATTAACTATTCTGACAGTCGAGTGGTAGATATTCTTGTACTTATCGGTATGTGAGGCTGTTGTGAATGCCTGTGGTTCAATTAGACATATATATGGAATTCTGTATACGGAGCATTAATAACGTACTTGGGCTATGATAAGGCCACCGTAGCTATGACCCAACAATACCAATGGTCTTAGCCTCTCCTATAACCTAGCTTTAGTTGCACTTATTTAGATGATCACAGAATTTGGGGAGGACCTAGCTACCTCGGGTCTACTTCTTGCCTTGTCAAGCTCTTCAAGCAAGCTTGTTGCGTAATCGAGTGTTGTGTGAGATGCTCGGGATCTTGTCTTTGCATTGTAGCCATATACCATGACTCGACATCTCTGACCTAAGTCGGGTTCTTCAGCGAGGAAGTCCTGAAGCCACATCGGGCCTGGACTATCGTCTATTTCTCCTACCCAGGAGCTATATGCATGTGAATTGAGGCCCGACAAGGCTACGATACTATTTGACCTTGTGAGTGTTCTGTTTCACCAACATTTCCGCTGATACTGGATATGATGTTTTGCTTACTCGATTGAAACCTGCCCCTCAGGTTTGTACAACTGGGTCAGTCCCCAAAGATCCGCGTCGATCTCAGTTTTTCGCCCAGTTATATTATCTGTAATGTGAATTTTATCTTTGGATGGCAAATCCTTGAGAAAGTCTGGAGCTCTAGGATGGAATCGAAAGATCGCCGCTTGTCTACCTCGACTGGTCGGAACTGGTGCAAGGTTAATCTTGCTAACCTTGTAGCCATCTTGTTTTTCTTGGGCTGTAAGTTTGTCTGTTAATAAATTTTCAACATGAAAAGCTGTTGTATCTGCGGCCAGGCTGCTAACCCGATAGACCCCTCTGTTTTTTATTGTTGCCATTGTTGTAGCCAAGATTTGATGGTTGTCAAGTTTTGGAGGGTGTTTCGGTGTATAGTTGGTAATATCGGAGTTATTTTCCAGGATGCGCATCAACTGGCCTCTGAAATATATATTGTCTAGTTAAGTATGCTGAAAAGAAATTTGATTGCTACGACATGGCACAATTTTACGCCCCACAAGTACTCGTATATGACTGGATGCTTTTTTGTGTGGTAGTAGATATGATACTGGACGTCGTAGCCTTGTTTTCCTGCACAGCTCGTTGGATAGCATACTATAGATATCGCTTTGTTTTATTGACATCACAGAAAATTTATCCACGTACCCAAGAAAGCTATGGGGTCAAGTTCATGTAATACCTAGCATGCTAGGTGAGGACCAAATTTGTAAAATAATTAATCTTGTAAAACGCCATCTCGAACCAAAATTAAACGCAAAATGCAACAAGGTAAAACGCTAATTAACGCCATGAAGCAGGATTGGCCACTCTCTAAACTCTTATAAACGCTAGATAAGCGCAGCATATTCAGAATATAAAAGAAGAAAAATGCACCTCACAGTCAGCAAAGAACTTCAACATGCCGTAAACCAACGCCGCAGGCAAAGGATTCGCTGTGCCGTGGTATCGATCGTGCAAAAATGTCGTCCGAGAAAGTCAACAATTAGCTGAATCTTCTTCCTAATCTTAAAATAGTTACCCCTTTTTCCCAGCCTGTACTCTTCCAACCGCTTCACTTCCTCTTCGAGATCGTCTGCCGTGGCGGGGTTGAATTTGGGAGAATTCTTTCTGTCGCGTAGTGGCAATGGGCGATGGAGATTGGGTCCGTGCCGCATATCCACAAGATAGACGTTGGGTATCGTGACCACGATTGCCATGGTGTGCGGTATAGTCAATTTTTACTATTAATAGCTATTGATTTTTTCTCGAAAATTGTGGCTTAATGCGTTGAGAAGCGGTTAATTTTAATGTGTCAGCTGTGTAACCTTGGAGGGATGTTAGTGATTGAAGATACAGGCGCATACTTGCGTATATCGGATCCTCGAATTGGTGATTGTGTTCTTCTTTCCTGAATGCTGGCGGTGGGCTCTGGCAGATCTAGAACGTACTGTTGTCGTAGGACTCACTCGTGGCGGTTAAGGCGACCTATATATCGGACCTTCAGCATTGAGTGACTACTTGTCAATAAAGGGTTGAACTACAGCACTGATTCGTTTTGTTATCAAGGGCAGGTAATTGCATTGCTGCTTGTGGTCAAATGGAGACTTTGGGCATCTGCCACAATAAATGGCGTGCATAACGAATTGGCTTGTCTTGCGGAACCGAATATGAAATGAGAGAGAATGTAATCCAAGGATTTGATGTATCCGTGGAGTTATTCTGCAGCCAATAATCCTTTGCTTTGATGCTATAAATGTAAATGTACGTCCATTTTTATATTAAAGACCGCCTTGAGATGAGCCCCTGGACGCACTTGCTCTCAAAACTCGATGATTTGACGTCATGAATTTATATTCTCAATGAAATATAGTATCCTGTCACATTTCGAGAGAGAAATAGTTTCTCTGTTTATCAAGATTTCAATCGCAGTCAGATAGATGAAATTCCAAGAATTTAAATACTGGCAAGATACATAAAACCCCCTAACAGACGCAAAAATGCAGGACTCAAAAGAAATAAAGGAAAACTACAGATAACATGCGTATACCACCAAGGTTTCCAAAAGTTGAAAAACATGAAAAAAACAAACATTTGGTCGCCCAAACCTCTCGGCTGTGTAATTAAGTACTCGGTGTTCCTCCGTGATATACGAGTTGTTATCCACCTATACACTGATATGCGCCGACATCCATCCCAGCATGATAATAGCAGGATGTAAGTTTCTACTGCCTCTACCGGCTGTTGGTATTCTCCCCATCGACCTCTGGGTCATATTCTTCTACCCTTGAAGCCGCACCAGCCTTATTCCGACTCTTTGACTTCTTCTTCGACTTTCCTTCCGGTCCGGCCACCAGCGCATGCTCAGCGTCCTCGTCAGTCGAATAGACGTACGAGGAATCTTCAAAGCTTCTTCGGGCCTTATTCTTTGGTTTCGATGCTTTGGTCGCCCCCGTGGCAGCCGCACTGCTCGGCTGTAGCTGAGGTGCGTTCAAATCGCGGGTTAATCCCGCCTCCTCATCGTCGTCGCTATCATCACCAGATCCACGGGCAATCGGTGTTCTCTCCTCATCCTCGTCAAGGTCGTCGGTCAAATGTGGCGCCTTGGGGTCCTGCTTCTTGATAAAGATGTCGATAATGTAATATTGGACAGCATTCATGATCAACGGGAAGATGAACATGACAAAGGCGATTTGGACTTTTCGATTACCCTCGGTCCAGCCTAGTAGGAAGTCGCCGAATTTACCGAGAACGATAGGGAAGATGGCGAAGAGGATGGCGACGATGAATTTCATCACCATGAGGCCTGCAAAGTAAATTACTGCAAAAAAAAAAAAAAAAAACGTATTAGCTGGAATGCATTAAAATATTCAGTAAATGATGATTAGAGCATACTGGACTGCTTGATCCAATTCCTGGCTTTCGGTGGGCTACCGTACTCGCCGGAGGTGATTCCATGGCTGAAAGCATTATCCGGCGGGAGCATTTCGCACAGCCGGGTGATAATCCGGAGGGCGTAGATAAGGATTGCAATTCCTACTGTCGTCTGTAATTTTAAAACCACACCGTTATTGTTAATAAACCTCGCACCCTTTCATTCCTGGCCGGGAGGGGGGCAAAAAACCAAAAGTGTAGCTGGAACGTACATCAATCGCCAAATTCAATAGATAGAAACTGCACGGATTAGGATGGTAGTCATCGTCTCTCCGAGATAACCTCGACGGATGCGGTGTTGTGTCGAATTTTCCGGAGGAGAGTAATGCGAGGACGAGGTTGGCGATGTGGACGAGTATCGAGCCGACGACCTGTTTCGAGGCGTCAAAGAACCAAATCTTGACGGGCCGCTGGGGCCGCTCGCGCCATCGTTTGTAGACGAGGGAGGTGAGGGCGAGAGCACCGAGGGCAGCTTGGACGAGGAGAGCTACAGTTAAACGTTCCGGTCAGTACACGGCTGTCTATCTAGTTTTTTCGTGCTTTTTTGCAGATGTGCTTTTCGTCGCGGGTCGAGGACGTACCAAACGAGCCAAGGAGTTCACACTGGCCGCTGTCCGGGTCGTGGTCTTTGTCGTCTCGGGCGGCCAGCATCCTGGCAGCTACGGTCGATGAGAATCCGAACGATGCCGACATTGTAGACGGTTCGTGGCCCGCCCGTCTTTTGAGGACAGAGCAGAATCTGGGTCGTGGACGTGGAGCAGAAGAGGTCGACGTATGTGGGTAACTTGTGGTGCTGCTTTCTGCTAGTCGAAGCGGTGAGGTTGGGTTGGGTGGGCAGGTCGAAGGACAAAGCAGATGTGGTGTGGCGAGACAAGACCTTTGGCGCGTGATCAGACCAGGCCCGGCGGATGAATCTATTAGCGTGATCGTAGTGCAGGTAATTGACGTATTCTGTATTCCCAGAGAATGAGTAGTCAAGTAAGTAGGTAATATAATCATGAGAGGAGCGGAGAGGAAGGAGAGGAGGGCCCCGATGGCAATATAACCTCGCTCTCGAAAGGGGAGGTGCGGTGCTCATGCGCCCCCGTCGGCCGTCTGCTGCATCTTTGAAGCACTCGATTTCAGCCTGCGACAGTGAAACCGGCCTAGCTAGCACGACTTGTTCGGGCGGATTATGCAGCCGGAACGGGCTCTGTCTCCCATTCCTTCTGTTCGTTCACCTGTCACCGGCCTGTCAACCGTTTCGTTCAGCATTCCAGAATCTCGCGGGCACATTGTCGTCATGTTTGCTTGCTTTGCTTGACTCTGCTTCCGTGGGGCTCGTTTCAACTCGTCCATGAAACAACGAACCCCCCAAGCAAAGCCACAGCGCTAGCTTGCTATTTCTGCATGTTCCTGCTTCCTCTTTCTCTCCGCCCGCCCAGATAAGCTGCCCCTGCCGAAGCTCATACGATCTGGTTGGTTTTTTTTTGTCCGTGAAGTGTTTTGTAGATTTAAGATTTCCAGGAATTACAAAGAATTTTCCACGCTTCAAAAAAAATAAAATAAATTTATGTGATAAAGGCAGGAGTGATAACTGTCCACTTGCGCCACACCCATGCACGTACACCCGCCACCTGTCTAGCTCCCCCCGCTGTCCCTTGAACCGTTTATACCTTCTTCTTCTTCTCCTTCAGCTCCTTCTTGGAGACAGTCGGCGAGTCGGCGTTGTTAAGCCCCTCGCTCATCGCCTCAAGCTCCTCCTTCTCCTTCCTCTCAGCGTACCATTGGCCGGCTTGTAGCAACAGGACACCGATGAGGACCAACGCCATGATGGTGTTGGAGGCGGCAACGACCTGCAGAGATTGAACCTGCGGGATATCCTCGCCCTATAATCAAACCCCATCCGAATTCAATTAGTTTCCAATGCTTTCAAACATATATTGATAGATTCCAAGATGTGGTATGCGGAAGGGAATAGCTTACGTAGTCTCCACCCTTGATAATCTGCATGCCCTTGATTGTGTTGCTGCCGTAGACGATGACGGCGACCATGAAGAGCACCAAGCTCGCGCCGTCAAACAGGGCATTGCTCTCGCTGGGCTTGTAGAGTTTGATGATGAAGGCGCCAAGCGCGATCAGGATGATGGCGTGCAGGACGCGGCCGATGAGCGGTGGGGAGTCGTAGAGCATCACATAGTGTGTTTCGATGGCCTTGATCATCTCTGGCGTGAGCCGCTTGGAGGTCCAGAGGAGTGGGAAATCATAGGACCAGTTGGTGAAGAGGATGCCCAGGATGAAGGATGTCGCTGGTGGGGTAGCGTTTTATGTCAGTATTTTTAAACTCAGCGGTTCCTTCCGGATGCTTACAGCGCGCGGGGATAACTGTGGGTTGGATGGATACGGGGATTGATTGTACGTACGACAGACGATTAGGTACGTCCAAAACGACGCTGCGCCTAACATTTTGCGAGATCGAGTGGGTGCTGTCGGCTAAGGAAAGAAATGGGAATGAAGCTGAGGGATTGAGGGGTGATGGCGATGATGATGATGATGATATCACCAATGAGCGGCAGAAGAGAATGCGATATCTACGGGAAGTGGGGATGGGACTCGTGAGGAGGGGGAAGAAGAAGAGGAAGAAGAAGAACGGAAGGTGAAAGAAGCCTGGACGGGACCCTGATTATAATATCTCGGAATCCGATGTTCAACAGCGCCGGGGTCGAAAAATCGGATGGGATTCGATTGATTGGGGGCCACAGGTCTCAGATATCATCATACAGGAAATAGGCACCCGCCTCGGTGTCTCGACGGCCACTAACGGCCACCACTTCGCACCACTTCGCACCACTTCGAGAGCCACAGAACTAAGCTCAAAACCGGTCCTGTGCGCCTTGGCGGCGACAGCCTGCTTCTCTGCTGCTTCGGCGAACCTGCCTCTTTCGGCCGCTTTGGACGCAGAATGTAACGCGCAACACAGCTAGCGAATGAGTTGGAATTATCACAAACTTTCGTCTGTAGTGAGGTCTTCGGTGCTGGTTAATACACATCTACATGCGTCCATGATTAATTATTGCATAAATACATATATAGCTATATATGCGTGAGCATAATTGCACACCAAGTCGGATTTGTGATACGAAAGGACAGGACTCAGAGCTGTCCTGTTTTTGAAATATTCGGAGACTAGAACAGAAAACGCTGCCTTTGATGGTTCGCCAACTTTGAGAAAGATGACCAAGTGTATTATAAGAGAATCTTTGATTTTTTATTTACGATCAATCTCCCGTTTCATCATGCTTTAATCGAATTCTTTCGTTAGTAGCCTTTTGTAAATTTATTTTCTCGGCTATAGCAGATTTCGTCGTTCATATTAGCTTTTCATTATTCTTGACCTGAGGATAGCTCTCGAAAATCCAGTAGGCTTATCCCTTTGTTTACCTTGACCACCTATGACAATAACTTTCCGAGGAGTGACATAAGTATATATATACGTGTCAAAGAAAGGAATACGTCGGTCACAGCTAGCATTTCAATAACATACGACAAAGTTGGCCGAGAAAAAACGAGGGAACTTTCCTCACTATATAGCTATCCATGTCAATCATGGGATAAAGTCAGGAAATCCCCATATTTGGGGTTGTCGGAGCTACTATCCTTTACAGATTAGAGTCTCCCACAAAAGAATACACATACTCAGACGGTGTGTTGAGAACAGCTGGGGGACTAGACGGACTTTCAAGATGTATATCACCTAAAACGAATGTGTCTAGTCAGAACTTTAAAAGTCCACTTAGGGAGGGTAAATCTTTAATCTTATTGCATCTTTAATTTTCGGTGTCCAGCCTGTTGCTCCGTAAGATGCCCTGCGGGTGATATCTGGATGGTCTAAATGATCCGATCCACCAAACCGTATTTATACAGGTGTAAACAAAGCAGCACAGATTGGATAATAGCCCTCGATCCGACCGATTGATATATACTCCGACCCCGTAATATATTCGGGCTGGATCTCATAGCCGGTGTTCTGCGCGTTGCGGTGTTGCAGCACCCCTGTCGCCGTTGTTGATGGGCATCGACGTCAGATGCCGGCCGCCAAAAGAAGTCGCCTTCACGTGCCGGCCATATCCACCTTTTGACGACAGCCGCCGCCCTTTCTCCTCCATTACATGACCTCCTCCTCCTCCTCCCATCACCACTTCTCATTGGCCGCCCCGGTGCGCATCCGATGTCTGTCGCCGCCTGACCTCGTCCGGATTCTGCTCTAACACCTTTCACAAGCCAGAAGGAGGCTTCCATCGCCCAGGATGCGCCGGGCATCAGACGCCAGCACCTACTCCAGCTCGGACGTCTCCAACGAAGACAACTACACTTATGCGGACCCCAATACCACCAGCCCCAGCGGCCGTCACCTTCACCCAGATGACACCCCGGACTCTAGCGGCCGGCGCCGCAAGTTTGCTACAAAGGTCGCTCAGCACTACCAGCGCAGCAAGGAAAGTCTAAAAGAAGCTCGCGAGGACCTCAAGAACAAAGACCAAGAAGGACGACCCACAGGTTTGGCTGCTGGTCCCACCGAGAACATCATCGCTTCCCCGGATTTCCGCGACTTCAAATCCCTCGGTGGTTTCGCCAGCGGCTTACAGGACAAACTATTCGCAAAGATGATTGGAGGCATCCTACCCGCGGAAGCCGTCGAGCACTATGCTATCCAGGGCGGGGACAAGAGGAAGGACACTGAGAGGCCGCAGTTCAGCGTCACTGTCATGTCCAGCAACTTCAGGCGTTTCAACCAGAGGTATATCCTACCAAACCCGAGTTTCACCTACTTCTGGAGCCTCGCTAACAGAATAATATCTAGAATCGGCGTCGTCTTCGTGCTTCAACACCGCGTCATCCGCCTTATGACATGGCGCAGGCCAACTCACACCCTCTCCGCTCTTGCCCTATACTCTTTCATCTGCCTCGACCCGTACCTCCTCGCCAGCGTCCCGCTAGCCGCCATCCTCCTCTTCGTTATGGTTCCAGCCTACATCTCCCGCCATCCACCCGCACCCTCTCGTCTCCCGACTGACCCATACCCGTCCCGCGGCCCGCCCAGCGCCATCCCTCCGGAAGTTAAAGCCGTCTCCGAATTCTCGAAAGACTTCTTCCGCAACCTCCGTGACCTCCAAAACTCTATGGACGACTTCTCCACCGCCCACGACAACGTAATCCAGATCCTCGGCCCTCCTACAAACTTCAGCTCGGAAACCCTCAGCTCCGGCGTCTTTCTAATTCTCTCATTCCTCACCTGCACTCTCTTCATCGGCGCCCGCCACGTTCCCTGGCAGCCCGTCATGCTCGTCGCCGGATGGGCACTGACTATCCTGTGTCATCCGAAAATGCAGCAACCGATCGTAGACGCGCATAAACAGCACGTTTTGCCGAACGAGAAGAAGGTTCGGAAAGGGTTCAAACAGTGGGTTGCGAAGGACATCATCCTTGACACTAAACCTGACGAACGGGAAGTTGAGATTTTCGAATTACAGCAGCGGGATTCCCAGGGCGAATGGGAGGCGTGGATGTTCTCACCCGTTCCCTACGAGAAGCTCTCGGCAGCGAGGCTGGCGGGCGAGAAGCCGAAGGGGACGAGGTTCCTGGAGGATGTGGTGCCACCGCAGGGTTGGCATTGGATGGATGAGAAGTGGATGTTGGATCTGGCGAGTAAGGATTGGGTCGAAGAACGGTATCTAGAGGGTGTCGAGGTGGAAATTGCAGAGGAGAGATGGGTTTATGATATACTATCTGGGGAGGAAGGGTATAGAGGTACCGGTGAGTGGAGGAGGCGCAGGTGGTTGAGGACGGTGAGGCGGCACGTGGTTAATGATAATGGTTTCATTGCCTACAACGAAGACGGTATTGCGTTTTAGCCACTTTTTATTTTTTGTTATTATCTCTTTAGCATATTGTTTATCGGTTTCCATTTTTGGAGTCATCGGAGTTCTTACATCTATTATATCTTTCTTAAATTATATATATATATAAGTTCGAACTATACACCAACTCGGGATGGGACTGGGTTCTCTACCAATATCTACTGAAATATATATTCTATGAATAATGTAAGAGTAGGGATTTGGCAAAATAAGATCAAGAACTACGTATGGCAGGTCTTGACATAGGTATATATTGTTGATTCAAAACTCAAATATCTTGGATTAAATGATATAAAAACGAGCAGGTGTCCTTCAGGCTAGCCATAGTTATATTATATATATGCGAGGCATACCACTTTTGCATAGTTTAGTAATAATACATATCATCGTAGTAATACATTTCGCCACCGTAATGCATTTGGTCGTAATCTTCGCTATAATATTCCTGCATTCGGCCGCCATCGTACGCATACATCGCATCATAATAGTATGGATTCGGAGCGTTTTCTATTATCCCTTCGGAACGTCTTATCATCTTTTTAATTTCTTTGATACCTTTGAGTATTTTCTTGCCGTCTTTGTAAAGTTTCTTGCCATCTTTAGCGTACTCTCTCGCCTATTCAACCTCATCCTCGCCTTTGTCGCCTATATGTTTTATGTCTTCGATGATCTTAGGCACCTTGATTATAGTTGTAATGATTTTCCCACCCGGGAGCCTCTCAATCAATTTTTCGCTTCCCTCGAGGACACCTTGTAAGACCAAGCTTCTAAATTGGCGCCAGACATCTTTGTCTTCTGTAGCGCTCATACCTATCGTTCCATCCTCCCGCAGCATGAAAAGGATATCTACACTGGGTGGGTTCTCGCCAATGTCCGGAGCAATGGCAATGTCTAACTTTTGGAGGGGTTGTCCTCTCCAGCAGAGATTGATATACGAATTGTCTGGACGCCCAGTCAAAGTAAACCAACTCGGGGTGATTTCCACATAACCAATTTCATTGACGTTCGCTCCCTTCCACTGGTCAGGTTTTCCGAAAACGCGAAACCAAAACTACGTACTGCCGGGGTATCCCGTACCGTATGCGGATTTTGGCTTAAATTTAGCAACACCAATCTTCATTTTTTGATCTACTGTAGGGTACGGGGCATGTCGACATCGAGGGAGCATGAGTTCGGCCCCCCGCCTCGGCCATGCTCGGCAAATTTTCCCTAGGATTTGTATTAACAGGTTTTCACTGAAATGACAAGATAGCTAGAAAACTTACTGCGTTCCGATCGAGGCATCTACTGTGGCGATTCGTTAGGTGGTCACCGTTGCCGCGGAAATCGTTGAGGAATGAACTATTAGTGGTGATCTCGATTTTTGTAACTCGAAATTCGAGACCCTTAGGCAGTGTGCCAAGTTGAATGTATGGTTGAGGTCACTAGCGAACGACATTGCACTATTCTGGGGCGATTACTGAGTATGTTATGAGTATAAAATAAAATTGGGAGCGAATATAACTCCTGTGCCGTTTCCGAGATCATCCAAGATGCTAAGTGTGATTGGTTACTGACAACCTCGCACAATATATAATTGGAAACGAACGAAATCGCTGATCATACGGTAGAAGGAGTTCTAAAATAAATAGATAGATAGATGCCATGCTTTGGTGTATATGCTTTGTTCATGTGCTCCTAAGAGGGAGCTTGGCATTTTGACCGGCGAGACAATAGGAGTACAGTCGGAGCTGTGTAACAAAATGAAGCGGTACCTGTCGGTACCGCCGAATCTCATCGGCCTGACATTCAAGGCGAAACGATCTCATCCTGCACGCTTTCGGATCCTATATTCTGAAAAAAGAATGGGTCCGTGATCAAACTTAAAGTTATATGTTTCCCCAATGAGGTTGTGAACCCGATTTGGTTTAGAACTAGATTTATGATCCGAACGAATTCGCGAACTTCTGCCGTGAAACATTACGCGATGCGCCTCATCCAGGTTAGACAGGTATATTGGCTCGCTAAAAGTTAGTTATGCCGCAGGCTCCGGAATCAGGGTGCTCAGATGTTTCAGACAACAGAAACAGATTGTCAAATATGTTGAAAATTTAGTACAGCGGGACAATGCTATCTTACAGCTTCAGCAAGATAGCTTGGTAGAGCGTAGGAGAAGGTATGGCTGAGAGGCTTGTCAAAGCAATATTAGAATTCCTAACTTGTTTGCCTCCCAGTTGCTGCCTCATAATACACCGGTTATTGGTGTCACAACAGAGCCCGGGCCACCGGGTTTAGTGTGGGTCATTTCCTCGTTTGTGGTATGATAACCAATTAAGCCGGTTGGCTTTTCCGGCCTAGTCGGGGGTGCAGGGGCACTCTAAAGAGCTCAGAATAGAAGAAATAAGGCAACCTGACCAGTAAAATATGAAATGCAACATCTTAATGCTCCGGTGTTCTCCAAGAACCAACAGAAACAAGTTGAGCTAAGCTAGACTGGATGGGAACTCCTAGTTTGTAACTTAGGTGGATTAACACAGATGCTGTTACTCAAAAGGAGGGAATGAAATATCTACCTGGCTCTTTATCAAAAGAGGCACTCTTAAGTTATTTATGACTCAGGATCTGGACAACATATATCCTCAAACGACTGGACGAATTTGAATTTGTTGGCTACAAATATTATGAACATATTAAGATAAAAAAATATACAGATCAAGTTAATAATTAGCAATCTAATGGGCAATTCAACCTTTCAGGTTTGCTGGAATTTCCTTTCTCATAAGAGATGCGAATGCTTTCTTCATTTCTGCGTCGGAAAGCAAGAGTAGCTTCCCAAAAACTGTGACTGGCAAAGATGCAAAAAACCGGGTGCGGTCGGCGTCTCCGCCGTGACTAGGCAAACCCTTTACTATCTCATTTTTCAGTTCAATAGCCTTTTGCGCGTTTGTGTTATTGATAAGGCTAGCCTTTGCGGATTGGCCAACTGGCTTTTGAGAGGCATCTCTATTTGGCGGTACGGCTGATGCCAGGGTGACACTGAAGGCAAAAATGGCGAGAAAGGAAATCTTCATGCTGGGTTGTTGAGTTCTGCGAACTATTTATTCTGAAAAGAACAGAATCGATGATGTACCGAAATGATAGTAAAGTTGGTTTTGCCTTGGTTTCTTAAGAGCCTTGTAGATATATTAATAAGTATAAAAGACAATATAGGTGAAATCAAGGGCCTGCCTTGATATGATGATCGTTCAGGATTACGAATTAAGTAGCAAATGATTATTCATTTTTGTTAACCGGTGCTACGGGGATTGAATCTTTTATAATGACTTCGTAGCATACAATCGACCTCTCCAAGTTTGCCGCTGAGGCAACTATACTATCTACGGGTTGCTATGAAACATGTTAGATATCAGTCAGAGTTAACATGCAAGAAATTCTTCTGTAAGCCACTACGGGAGCTCCGTAGTGTTTCCTGATGATGAGAGCAGGCAGATATTTGACTCTCTAAAAATAGATAATGTAAATCAAGGACTTAAGGAGAGAAAAGAAGTTTATATTTCAAACGAAAGAATGTTTGTACGGATATCAAAACTCCTCTTCTAACCTAGGTTGTTTTATCATAAGTTAGCATTCATTCCAGAATGGATATATTTCTAGATCAGCGGGGCTTGGATTCGAGAAGCTTTGCTTCGAAACCTGGTGACACAAGAGTTTCATATCGATGAACTGAATACTGTAGACAATTGTAAAGGAACGGACTGGTGGGAACACCAACCGAGCTTTCCGAGTTCTGGAGGCTAGCACTGGCTGCATATACCAAATGCGGCTTTTGTCAGAGGCAATACCTGGAAAGGATAGCTCCGATGCAGGCGTGCACATCATTTTGACCGCAAAATAACGGACCCGATGTTACACTCATGGTTCCTAACATCTCAACTACTGCACACATGTTTCAAATGAAACTTCTTGGAGAACTCGGGTATTTTACTTTTCAATTAGCTTCGTGATTGTTGGCCAAATCACCAAATCTTAAAGTCAAATTCTCGCTGTCAATATTTTACTACTATGTCCAAGAGCTGCTCTAGGGTAGAGAACTGTCGCCAATGGTACATCCGTATTCAAGATTCTATATATTATTTGAGCGACAATATGCATTCTCATTAGGACAAGAGGAACATTCATTCAAGGATGATAGAGAAAAATCGAGCGGTAGCTACACTTAAATTTGGCTAGCTTACCCTGATTCGTCCTGGAGCTGTGACAGGACTTCGTGAAACAATTGCTTCATAGACGTTATAAACCGCTCTCAGGGTGGTGTTACAGAAACGTTGTTACACCCGCAGTAAATTTTGTTTCCTAAACTAAAGAGTCTGGGCGTGCTGTTTCGGTAACGAATGCTCGTGGACAAAAACACAAGAAGTCCGTTCCCAAGCTATATATATGCCTTGTATGACATCGATTTACAAAATATTCTAAAGTCACACTCATTCAAACACACAACATTCCTCTGCTGGCAGAGCTTTCTATTCATTATTATTTATTTGATTATCCACCTATTAATATTTCTTTTCTAAAGACACTTCGATCAGTAACCTCTAAAGCTTAATATCAAGAAAACACTCAAGATGGCACTCATGCATACATCTATAATATCTCTTTTTATAGGAGCTTTCGTAATTCAGACACAAGCAGCAGTTCTAAAGCCGCCGAACACTGGCATATTGGAGCGCGACGATAACCACAAGCTAGATTTCACGAACACAAATCTCATGTTAACCGCTAGAGCTGAGGATGTATTTCCACACTTGCGGAATGTGAAGCGAGCTGATTGTCTATCAAGACTTGATTTGCAAGACAATATTCAATTGACATGGACATATGCTACTGGTATGTTATTTCTTATTTCTTGAAAACCCCCTATTATGAAATGAACGTGAGAGAGAACAACGGCTAATAAAAGATATAGGTCATGAGAGAACCATTGCCAATATGAACTTGAAAAAACCGCATGAAAAGCATCCGCTTCTTGATCTCGAGGCCCTCAACGACCTTACCGAATCTATAACGTGTGATGACAAAAATCGTCAGATAACGTTGAAGTTTAAAACGACAGATGCTGTAATTTCGGCGGAAAAAGCATGGAATCAAGTTAATCGGAATTCAGCCTCATCACAGGCAGATTATTTCTATCTAATCGCCAACCATGATGGGTGTGGCGCAGATGCACAGCGGCATCCATATAAAGTCGTTTCCGTTGATTACGATCAGTCGGCCCGGACCTGTGTGCTTAAAACATACAATACCGATTGGAAGGAAACCGCCCAGAATTACGACATGTGGGTGGGTGCGCGTCCACACCAATTACATGTGCCTCAGGTTGACGGTCAGAACGGACGCGATCTCAGCCAGTCCAGAATTCTCATGCAAAAAAGGTTTGATCTGCTCGGTTGGGCGGTTGATAGATACAATGACATCAAGTACGGAAAGACAAAATTAGAAAACAAGGTACTAGGGTCCCTAGAGAAATGGAACAAAGATAATCAGAATCTTGTTCATCTTGCGGATGGCAAGCCAGCCGATTTCGATATGAAACTGGGATACAATCCGAAGCGCGAGGATAAGAAAATCATTCCATCGGTAGAGATCAAGGGAGTAACCATGGATCTTGAGTGCAAGGGTTGTTACAACGAAGGCCGAATACGGTGGCATGCCAGCTGGTCCAGCACTAGCGGCTCGATAAGTAGTATAAATTTCAAAGGACGGCCGGAGAATTTGAAGGGCAAAATTAAGCTTGAAGGGTCGATCGAAACTCCTAATATTGGCAAAAGTTTCGAGATAGAGAGTGTAAAGAGTATCCCCGAGGTTAACCCATTGGAGATATGGGGCATTCTTACCGTTGGTTACGACTTACAAGCAGGAGTTGGATTAGAGATGGGAATCAAAGGAAAGACCAAGTTCACAACCAGCGTGGAGTGGAGTGTTCCTGATACTGCGTCGATCGAGATTAGCGGCCCTGGGAGCCCGAAATTCCGAACTAAGGATTGGAATAAGACAAAATTCAATCCCGATTTCACACTCGATGGTCTGAATATTGAAGGTTCAGTTGCCGCCTTCGTAAAGGTTAGGGGTATTCTAGGCTTAACGGTCCTACAAACACCTGTTGGATTGAGAGTAGAGTACAGAGCAGGGTTGAAAGCTTCCGCCACAGTCGGGTTGCTACCCGAGGACACGTGCAAGAAGGATCCAAAATGGAAGAAAAGCGAAGCAAGAAAAACTGGCCTTGGGGTTGGGCTTAGTGGATTAATGGATATTGCGGTAGGGTTTGGAATCAACAAGACACCGATTGATATAAAAGCGACACCATGGAGCTGGGAACCAGCAATTGCACAAAGATGCTGGGCAAAAGAAATCGATAAAGAAGTGAAGCCAAATGGGGTGAAGCCTAATGGAGTGAAATATAATGGAGTGAAGCCCAATGGAGTGAAGTCCACGTAACTCTAGCATCGATATCAGAAGAACCAATTATTTAATTATTTATTTATTCCCTTCCTCTTATTCTTCTTCTTCATTAAAGCCAATAAGCGACTAAACACCGAATATAAATCAATTTTTTGTCTAAAATTATGTATATATATGTAGGAAATGCGGCAAAGTAGAATAATGAAGGTACCTCCCAGTTCCCATATCAAACTACTTCTGGTACAGTTGTTTCCCCAAAAAATACCGGGTTGTGAAATACTCAAGTAAGCAATGAATAGAATAAATCGAAGAGTCCTTAAAAGAGTGGGAGTATGTCGTATTAGCAGTTACAATTTGGTAATGCACTTGGTCTGCGTGCGTTTGGAGGCTGAACTGGCACCAAACCTGCTTTTGTGTTGGACTGGGAACGAGACCTCACCAAACCAATTGGTTGACAGGGTTGGCGAGGTCTGGGCGTGCGGCTGGGCAGATAAACAAGCTTTCCAGCAAAGCACAGAACCCAGCTGATTGGAAACCAGAAGATCGAGATCCCCGTTGGTGCAGCAGGAATATTTAATACCTGGCATCTGATAATGCTATGAAGTACACTTTATGATGGAATTATACTTCTTCGATGCAAGCAATATCTCTCGAGCCTTGGACAGATAGCCTGTGAATATAACTTATCTCTTCTTGAACCTCAGACCGAACAGCGTGCGAATATGATTCTATAGAAGGGCAAGTTCCGCGACGCTTTCGAAATGGCGCGGACCCATTGCCAGATCTTGATTACTCTTTCAGATTCCGAAGGATTAGCAGGCTAAAGCTAGCGAGCGCATCCCTGCTTTGTGATCCCGCCCAACTTTTGAGCTGGAAAACGCCACAGATTTGTACACATTGTGACGAATCGAGGAGCCCCTAGGGAATTGAATCATGCCGTCTCCTTTAAAACAGATCGCCTAGCTCGACGATTTTCTGCGCCTGATGGAAAGCTTGTGTCGCACAAACGTTTGGACAACTATCGACATACCCCAGGTTCTATATAAACCATACGTTCTCAGCGCCTTTGAAAAGGAAAGCGTGGCAAACATTTGAACTGGGGGCGTTTAAGCTGTTACACAATGGAGCGAGTGTTCGCAATTCTCCTCCTCTCTCTTTCCATTCTGCCATTCGCCCAGGCAGCGCCTTCCCCGACATGCACGGCAGTCGCCAGCGTCTCCAGTTGTGTAAAATCCATCAGCTCGGGATTTACTAACACGAAATCTCGCTCTTCATTCTGTTCGTCAATTTTGAAGTGTACCACGACTCTCACGGTCACTCTAACTGGAACGACTACTTCGACTATTAGTAAATTCATTAGCCACGGGTTTACGGACAGTGAGGAGGTATGACTTCTACAATTTTATCTAGGTGGTAACATTGTTTTAGCTTCGTAGGTTTTCGCTAACCTGCTTTCGGCGTAAAGGCTGTAACAGTCACCTCCTTCACAACGATTACCTACACCGTAACGACAGAAGTTCCGACGAGCACTACCACGATATATCCAACATTCCCCATTGAGTATGTCCTTTCGATCATCTAGCAGCAAGCGGATTATGAATTGATGAAAGATTACTAAATCTCCTTGGAGGAAATTCGTCATAACAACCATCAAACCCGGTAAATACAAGCGCGAGGAACCATATCCCAAAGATATAGCTAGACGGGCCACTACAGTCTGTCCGACAACTGTAGAATCTAGCGCTTGCTCCTGCTTAATCACATGCCCTACAACCGTGACAAAAGATAACAGAAAGACAAGCAAGACAACCGAAACATATGAATTCGACTACTATGTAAGAATTATGTCTAAAAAGTCCCTGATCGTCTGAAAGTCCATAAGAGTGGTTAAATTTCCTGAATCCCACAATATTAAACATTTACATAATCCATAGGCAACAACGGTTTATTACACGGGGACAGACACATATTATGATGCCACTATCGCGACTGATACCAGCCTATACCTAGACACGTCAACAATCCTGGCAACATCTACACACACCAGGACAGTCAAATGCACACCCAGCGTGCCAAACTCATCCTTCTACCTCCGCGCCACGGACGCACCTGAGGTAAACAGCCGATATCTCAGCTACCGGCCCGTCCTGGCAGAACCGCAAAATCGATTGCTCCCGATTCTCAAACGAATAGACTTCACCCGCTACAAAGATGACGCGGCAGTATGGCACCTCGCCGACGGCGGCAAACTCAGCACGCCGAATCTTCTAGGTGACCTGTTTGTCAACACAGATTACTTCTCGCCTTCCTTTGAAATCACGGGACTGCTGACCAAAGCTGATATCGAGTATACCCAATGGTTGGCGTTGACTTGCACCATTTTGCCGCCGTCCGGGAGGTTCGCGGGTGGGTTTAAGGAGTTGATGTGTCAAGCTAACTTTGGAGGACCGGTCGATCCTCCCACGAACATTTTCCAATATTGTAGCGTTTACGATCATATTGCTAAATATCATGCGCCGGTGGTAATTGCGAATGGTTATAGTTATGGCGCGGAGCTTGATCCGCCATGCACGAATCTCACTTTGCTGGTGGTTCCTGTTTGTGGTTGAGTACTTTCTTTTTAGTGAACGGTGAGATTATTGTGTAATGAAGGACCGAAGTTCACGAATACGTCTGGTTTATCATAATAATATGTTCTTATCCAAGTTTACCGGATAGCTAACTGGTGTGCAGTTTGAGTATAACTTAATGTAATGAAAAATGATAAATACTTAAATTTTTTAAAATAAGTTTACTAGCCAAAATGATGGAATTGAGAATATGGTTTCCAAATCCCAGTATGGTAATCCATGAATGAAGGTGTAAAAAGGTTTCTAGATATCATACTGATACCAGAATGCAGCTTTATAAGATATTGCTGGTTTTTATTTTTGATCTAAAATGGCTGAGGCAGATATCGGCTCGGATGCCTGCTTTTCCTGATGATGTATAGTTTCCCCCCGTCGGGTATTGTTAGGCGGTAGATCTTTTTCCACTTCGTGCTCCTCATCCTCACCTTCGGAATCATCATCGTGATTCAAGTTATCATTATCCAGATTAACCTTTCGATAACCATAGAGCGAGCAATAGACGAATACTGCCCAGGATATCGCGGAAGCAACAATATAGAAGACGGCAACCTATCGTACATACAATTAAACTAGTATTCATAATCATATTAACTTCTAAGTTGAGACATACCTTTGAATTATCACCCCATCCCTCGTATATCAACGGCGTACAGATAAGCACAGTCAAACCGACGATATACAACATAAAGCTATACCCAACAGTCATCATTGGAATCTGCCAGACAAAGATCATTTGCCAGCTCACCCGCCAAGGATGTACTCTCATATGCCGCTGCTCGCGCACACCAGTGGCCCCGCTTCTATTTTCGGCGTCTGGGTTCTTTTTTAACTTATCCTCTGTGAGAAGTTGGTTCAGGTATCCTTCTATAAACTTCCTCTTAGTCTTTCTCCAATCCTCTGGGAAATCGCCAAGGAGACTCAATAGCGTGCTTTGCTGCGCGGCGAGCAGCATGCCAATAATTGACATTATGAGGGATGCGTAGAAGCAGGCGACGCCGAGCCAATGCGATTTTGCGACTGAGCCCCACGAGAGTGTGGCAGTGACTACGGCAGCTATAGCGACGCCCTATCAAAACAAAATATGAATTAGTCTTTTAGAAAACAGGAATATAAAAAGTTGGGTTATTTACAGCTATCGATATAAACTCCACTTCATCCTTTTTTCGTTCTCGCCAGTTTTTAAGTAATGCACATATTTTCTCTCTATCCGGCGAGCCATTCTCCGTGCCGTAGGGAGCGAACTTCTCGATAAGTTCGGTGGGTTTGAGGTTGTTATAGAGGAAGAAGCGGTGGTAGGGAAGTGTGGCTAGGAGGACTATCAGACGGAAGAGCCGACTGGTTATCGGTTTCTTGACCGCCACTAACGGTCTATCTATGTCCATTTTTGAAAGAGAGATTGTGTATATATAGATCAATTTCCATGTTCTGTGACGGTCCTCTTGAGCATCTTTAAGAGGATATTCGAGCTAGCTGGGAGTTCATCTTATAATCTTGAACCTTTGACACATGAAAAAGCTGAGCACCCTAAAAATTATAAGTACGAGCGATTACGAGAGTCTCGAAAATATAGTCTATTCCCTTTACGCGTAAAGCAGCTCCGAAGGTTATGGTCATTGGCTCTACTTTAGCCAGAATAGACTATAGGCTATCTTATCACTGTCGGAATAAATATCAAGATTCAATAGTATTTGGTTTCGTGCGTTTCATGCAGACTTTCATGTATACGAGGCTGGCCAGCTGTTCTAGTAACCTTCGGGCCCGATTACGAAAGCTGACCAGAAAGGATATGTGTAATTGGAGGCGAAGTTGGAGAGCTGAGGCGCAGATCTGCCGGGTCAAAAAATCCTCCGTCTTGGAACAGAAAGTATACTCTGCACGGACAACCCTTCAACAGTCTTATACCTACACCGACTGAACGAATTCAAGTTTAGAAGGTTAGGAAGATACGATCTCAGGCTTTCCCAAGTCCACACGCAGCGGTAGGTATGGACGTCAAAAGCCTGAGAGAGAGAGAATTCAGAATGTGAACACAATGGAAACCCAACAGAAAGTCCTAATATTTGTCTCTTCTCAAAATATAACGCTGCATCCGACTATGCAATTGCGTGCACCCACCCCGCAGCTTCATACAGCTATAACCCTGGGGCATTCTCGTAACCAGGCCGTTGCCAGAGGCAGGTTCTGTTAGTGAGGGAAGAAAGAATGTGTTGAGGCGCCTGTTGCACAGCATAACAATCGACTTCCAAAACAGGAAAAGTGACTGAAAACGCGCCCAGCAGCAACGCGACTTAACATGACTTCCCTGCAGTTCAAGAACTTAGAGGGACTTCCCTTACGAAACTCTGACAACCTCACGGGCCTCGCATGACCTCGGGAGGCCGCAGAACAACCACACCCTCGCAGACGCTCAACTACTTCGGAACATATCGAGTATCACCGCTACTACCGACCTCCCAGAATACCGCACCACAATGTTATAGCCCGAGACACCACATATCCTTCGAGTCATCCTTAATTGTCACCATGCCGAAGCCTCAACGTTTTGCCCAAAGCCGCCTGGCGGACCCCAATATATCTTACAAATCCGTTCGATTTGGCAGCACACCGGTCCCACATAAAAGTTCGAGCATTGACGAACAGAGCACCCTCAGCCAGTTTGGATTCACTCCCAGTTCTTCGGCCGCGAGCACCGTCGTAAAGAAAAAGAAGCGGAAGTTGATACCATACGGAAAGAGGGGCCTGAAGAGAAAGAGCATCAATTTTGATGATTTGAAGGACGAAAGTTCCGATGATCAGGAAGAGGAGGAAGAAGACGAACGAAGTCCAGTAGGGAAGAAGAGAAGGGTACGCCGGGTCATTGTTCCACAAGAGGATGAGGAGGAGAATGACGAAAATGATAGCGAGGGAGAGGAACAGATATCTGTCATAAAAAAGGAGCTGATAGCGGAGGAGGAAGAGGAGGAAAGCTGGAGACCAACATACGCTCCGAAACGACAGAGGGGGAAATCGACCAAAACGAAAAAGACCCTAAAATCTATGAACGACCGGACATTGACACAAATGTATCCGATGAATTTCCACCATTCAATATCTGACAGCGACTACGAAGAAGAGGAGGGAGAGAACCGAGATTTTAGAAATGAAGAGCAATCGGGGCAAGAGCAGGAACCTGAAGAGGAACCGTTAGAAGAAGTACAGGAACTAGTACGGGTCAAGGACGAACCTCTCTCGCAACCGGAGGTCTCATTCAACTTCGACGATAATGAGGAATATATTAAGCAGGAGGACCAACAGCCTGGACTCACTATAAAGAATGAAGAATCCGAAAAGGAGAATATCCCGGGGGATGAAGGAACATCTGCACATGCAACCGATAGCGCAAATCCGAAGACTCCTAAGAAGCCGATCCCCAACGTCGTACCCTCGTCCTATACCCCACCCGTTACCCCGCTATCCCCACTACGACACTCGCAACTCGATGCTATATACAAGAGCCCGTCGGTACAGCGTCTCTGGCGTTTGAAGGGAATTACGATGCCTGGCTTGAGTCCGGTTGTTGAAGACCAAACCAAGGAAGATACTGTTTCAACAACCGAAAGTACCGAGTCAGAAGTCATAGCGGCCAAATCACCTTTAAGGAAGCCAAACTTCACGCTTGAATCCGGCAGTGCGGAAACGATGGCTGAAAGCCCCACCAAAGATCCAAGCCCAAGGGTACCAGATTTTATAAAGAACAAAGTCGTTCCTAGCAGCCAATGGTGGGATCACGAAGAAACCTGGTCGTCGAATTCTGGTCGAGCCTTGGAAACAGTACTCGAAGTAAATAGTCAACCTGAGATACAGGTAGAGAGCAGCGATGTCCCTTCTGTTCGGTCTACGACAGTTACTCCCAGGGCGCAACGGATCATAGAACTCGGGGAAGCGGATGGTGTTGACGTCGTTCCTGAGAGTCCCGTGAGTAAAAGGACCGAGGAATTCCCCAAGGACGTACCCACCGTCTCCGAAGTGCGAGAACCACTCCTTCGCGATTCGAGCACTCTTAATCCGCTCTACACATCCTTCCTTCGAAAGGAGAGCTCTACAATTGTCCCGAATCCAAGACCAGCCGAGAACGAATCCCAGAGATCAGAAATATCTACACGATCCGTCGATAGGCAGCTGATTTTCGAATCCGATGATTATAGCAAGAATTCTGGAGATGTGGTCAAAGAAACCCCACTGGACGGAATGGAGAGTTCGGACCCAGATGCGACCTTGTCACAAACTCCATCAAGAGATAGTGATAAAACACCACGCGCGAAAAAACGATCGGGGACGCTTACTTCGAGAAAAGACAGCAATGTTCCGCTTCTCTTACCTTCTTCACCTCCACAATCTTGCAGCAATGGCTTGCATATTAGTGAAACACCAAGAAGCTCTAAAGATATATTCCACAGCCCTTCCAGCAAGCTATCGACTTCTCCAATTATTAACTTTGCCAGGCGAAGTTCGGACACGTACGAACCTCAAGAACATGATTTAGATATGAACGAAACATTGGATTCATATCGGCCCCCGAGAGCTATAGAGACTCTGAGCCAATGGAAGCTAAGAGAATTCGGACCAAGTCAAGCTGTTCCAACCATCAGCCAATTTTTTCCTGCGGGCTTTCTAGCTGAGGATGATGAGGAGGATGAAGACGAAGAGCTGTAAGCTGATATGCATTGCTACATAGACTCAACTTCTTGCTTTTTCGGGCGCATGGGACAAATTTTGTACACTACTTTCTATTTTCGTTGTCTTTCCCACTTTGGCGCAACATCCTTTGAAGATACCTATTTCGCAATTGCTTTATGCATTACACCGGCGCAATTATCAGGCATGTATTATAGTTTAAAAAACTCAGGTTGTCTCTTTACTGCGAGCTAAGCTACGTAGCGCTACTTTTGCATGCACCTCCGCGTGTTGTGTTTGTTAATCTCACCACTTGAAGCGTGTCGAGCTGGCCAGCTCCCAGAAACCCCACCATAGCTTGATACCCTCGAAACCTCCCTTCCCACGTTATCCCTCGCACCGCCGCATATCCTTCCACAATGAGCGCTATAAGCACGGCCTCGTCGTTCATCGAGAACGCTCCACCGGGAGAGGTGAGTCCGAATCCAGCTTCACGCCGGATACCCCGTACAACGGAGAACGGTTAACTGATGTGGTGCCCCGCAATCGTGTAGCTATCCGAAGTTATTAAGGGTACACCTATACCTGCCTGCCTACTTACACACCCTTGCCCCGCGTACTTTTCGCAGCGTTGAGATCCACGGACACGAAGATTCTAATATTGGAGTTATTTGCCTTTAGATATCGAATCTCTGCTCGAACATAGCCCGCGAGATGGCTTCGCGGATGCGGTTGCGGCGTACAATAAACAACAATATGTGACGACAAAGTTGCCCGGTAGCAGTGGATTGGTGGGTCTTTTTGTTCGGTCTGCTGTACGGTTTATTAGGGAGGGTTTTAAAGCTGATGTGCCTGGCGGGGTTCTATTAGGTCATTGTGAGCAGTTACAACGAGATAGAGGAGGGCAGGTTCTTCGACAGCGAGAGCTCGACTAGTTTCGCTTTTAACCATACGACACAGGTACGAAATCAACTTGGTTGGTGCGGGGGAGGATGGGACGGATAGGATGCTGATGCGATCAGGAGGAGTTGTAGAAAGCTTCAGATGTTCAATCTTATTCGATCGAAGGAGAACACGCTAGCACAGTGTATGTTCGAATTCGAAGACGCATGGAATACCGAATTGTGCTAACTGTTAGCCCCGGGGTTGCAGGAAATCTCTCGTTCAAGCCGTCGGAAACCACGTTAAAGAACACTTCCCGTCGTTACCCGCGCACGGTGTATACCCTACCGACGACGGCATCGCAATTCTAATCGTCGGAAACAAGTACAGCCCGTCGAATTACTGGTATGGATACCCTCCATAACGTCTCTATGGTATTTTTTGATTGATATTGAGAATAAATCTCAGGAATGGTCGCTGGCGCTCAACATATATCTATAACCCCTCGGCGTCGACCCTGACTGGCACCATCGCCGTGGACGTACACTACTACGAAGATGGCAACGTTCGCCTGGTCACAGAGAAGGCGGTTAGCGAGAACCTCCGCTCCAGCGCTTCGGCGGGGATTGTTACCACGATCGCCAGTGTCGAGAAGAAGTATCAGGAAGAGCTGAATAGAGCGTTCGGAGCGTTGAGCGAGGGTGCTTTCAAGAGCTTGAGGAGACAGCTGCCGGTGACGAGACAGAAGATGGATTGGGATAAAGCTGCTGCCTATAAGGTATGTTTTCCTACTACTCTGCCTTTATATTTTGAGAATTATAATACTAATACATATGAATAGCTGGGACAAGACATTGGCGGTGCAGGAAAGTCTAGGTGATTCCCGTTAGGTTAGTTTTGTAGTTTTCTAGCTTCATTTAGTTTATTTCTTTACGCAAGCGGCAGCTCCCGGTAGCATGCATGCTAGGCCGATTTTGTGAATAAGCAAAATAAAACTTCATATTTCCCATATTTCTCGTATTCAATCGGTGAAAAAGGAGAGCGCAAAACCGATGAGCATAGTTCGACAGTAAATTCAAGAATTCGCCTGCACAACTTTGACTACCTAGTGTACAATCTTCCCGCTTCCAAAGGACAGATGCAGAAACGACCCAAAGCAAACAATATAAACAATATAACTAAAGTAATTTTCAAGAACAAAAAATTTGCCAACCATCTTTCGTAAACGTGACAGAAGCATAATCGTAATAGAGATAGCACGCCAGTAAACTCCCTGCTGATGAGTACTGAAAACTCGGCGGTATCAACCAATAAAAAACACCATATATCGTCCTCCTCCCACTACTCCTCCACAGCCCCGAGTAGTATAATATTATTTTCAACCCAATCGAAACCGGATTCGATTTTGGTATCGATTTTCAGCGAGATTCGGGGTCCGCCCGAGCCGGGGAACCAAACCATGGGCGCGTGGTAGCTTAAAATAGGAACCCCCAAATCATCCAGAGCACTATTACGGCGGCAATGATCATACCCGCCAGCCTGAAAGTCTGGACGTTGGACGTATTCTTCGCCATTCTCGTCAATCTGTTCGCGGTGTTCTTTACGGAGTTGGTCATGTTCGAGAATGTGTCGGTCTGTGTGCGTGTATAAACCGTTAGCTAAGGAGTTACTGATAATAATGGTAGCGATAAATGGGAGGACGTACGTTGTCTTCAATTAACCGCTGGTCCGAAGCTTGGTTGTAGATGTTGATTGTGAAGTCTCGAATCGAGGAGACCTATAGATAACCCCGGTATGCTGTTAGTTATTCGTGTGCGTGTCATGGTAAGGGATACGACGGGTACGGACCTTGCCTGCGAGGTCGTCCAGGCGGGCATTGTTCTGCCTGTGAAGAGAATACGTTCGTCATGTCAGTCGCTGCTTTGCCGCTTTCGTGATGCCCGTGAAGTCCGGTTGTTGGGATTTGCGTACCTCTCACGTTCGTATGCTTCCGACATGTTGCGGATGTGTGGCGGGAGGCGATGGGGAGTGGCCGGTGCTGATTAGAATACGGTTCTTTCGGAGGGTATCTGCACTCGCAGGATATCGACGATGGAGGATGCTATCGGAGGAATAATAAAGGAGTGTGAAAGGGGAAGGGATCGAGAAACAGCTGCGACAGGTTTTACGTTTGAGGGCCAAGCCAGACAAAAGGTTTCGGGTTTCTGGTAAGGAAGTCAGGAGACCGGGTTTGGCTGGCTGGATGCTGCACCTGCGTCATGCGCTTACACCGCAACACTCAACACACCCGATTCTGTGGCGGACGCGGACGGCGAAGGCAGAAGAGTGGTGAATATATTGAAGCAATGGGTTCGAACGAATATGTTTACTTATTTATTTGACGGGCGAGGGTTTACTGGAAGCTGTCTTCAATCCTTATTCGCACCGTGTAGATACGTATCCATCTCGAGGTGCAACTTCATCTCTCCAAACAGTAGGGTCCATCCGAACTCGCGAGACTTTCTGCTACACTTTCCAATCGAGACTAGATGGTGTACTACATTGGCCCAGGACTACTTCAAACTACTAATTCTACTGTACACACGAGAAGTGGCTTACACATTCTCGCGATACCTCTGCTGTCTGGACTTCACTCTGTTGAATTGATTATTTTAAATACACCAGCTGCTATACTCAGAACAGACAGGTATTATTAATATAAAATAAGACCATCCAGCCGCAGCAACGCGCTTACCCGGTATCATTCAAATATCGTGAGGCTGAATACTCCCCACAGGCCGGTGTAGGATGCACGGATGGAAAGCCGGTTATAAAAAGAGGGAATGTCGCCGAGTAGGGAAAAGAAGCTTTTGCCAATGTTTGATCTATCCTGTCAAGCAGACGCAAGCCCGCAGCCAAGATCATTATTCTGAAATTCAAGTTCTCATTTATTCTTCATTTTAATATATATAATTTATAATTTCACAATGGAAGCCGCAGCCTACGTCAATGGTATCAAGGTAGCCGAATCCAGACGCTACATCAAACTCGAAGGGAACGTTTACTTCCCGCCTGACTCTATCGTACCCAAATTCTTCTCCCGCTCAGAAACCCGCAGCGTCTGTCCTTGGAAAGGGGTGGCGAGTTATGGCAACATCAATGTCGGCGACGGTATGCATCATATATACTATTCTTTTTGAGTATTCTTCAGAAAGGCCGGAAACTGATTGGCATCCATGCTCAGGAAACCCATTAACCGACGCTGCTTGGTCTTACACCGATCCAAAGAAGGACGCCACCCATATCAAGAGCTATGTCGCATTCGGTAAGAGAATCTCGTATGGTAGATATATAATATTTGACTAATCAAGTGACCTTTCATATATAGATACGAGCATGGTACATGTGGATTTACCTTAATCTGTATTATTACCGGCTTCGGGTGTTTGTACGAAAGAATGAGATAAATAATATAGTCTTCAAGCTCAACATGATAAATTACTATCCTATCGCGAACCATTAATATACAGAAATCCACAGAGAAAAATGCCGTGAAACATGAGCAACAACAGTAAACAAATGCATCAATGCTGTGTAGCAGTCCAATCTCGATCTAGGGCATCATCATCAGCAATACAACCTCATAAAAGAGACGAAGTAGAAAGAAGAATAAGAAAAAGAGCCTCCAACCCCCGTCTGCTTCTAAAATTACAAAAACAATAATAGCCCTCATAATAATCAAACATGCTATCGCTCAAAAACCCAACGTTCGAAAAAAAAAGAGAAACGATCTCTCAAACAGCGTTTAATGCATGCAAGCTCTCTTGTGAACTCCGTGGTACGCATCCATACCCGAGACTGTAACCTCGCCAGCATCACCACCGACGCCCATGGACTTGTGAGTCTCCGCCAATAGTTCGTCGAGTGGCTTGCCCATCCACTTGGTATCAGCCTCGCCTCTGAGCTTCTTAGTGATAGCTTCGACATCGACGTCCAGGTAGTTTCTCAGGAATTCTCCGATTTCGGTGTTCTCGTGATTTCCCATAAGCTTCTTTGCAATCTCCTGTGGGTAAGCGTAGATGTTGACATCGACGGCGCTGTGACCGTGAGTAGACCAGCCGATCTGAGCGCGGCGCGAGACCATGTCGGCCCAGAGGTATGCAGTGGAAATGCCGGTCATCTTGGCCTTGACGAGCTTGGCAATTTCGGCGTCGTCCGCATCAGTGATCTGTTGGAGTGGAAGGAGTTCGTCCTTGATGAACTGGGTAATCTTCATCTTGCCGGGCTCGGCGAAATCGGCGAGGGTCTTGGCCATGAATTCGGAGGAGTGGGAAGCGTTGGCGAGGACGCCAGGGTACCAGAGGTAATCAGGGTAGGTCTCGTGAAGTTCTATAAATGCGTTAGAAGAATCCCTCAATATGCGAGATAGAGAAAAAAAACTTACGTCGGGCAGCAGCGAGACCGCCAGTTTCGTGATCGCTCGTGCTGACAACAACGGTTTCGGTTTCCATTTCATCGATCTTCTTCATGACGAGCTCGAAGGTCTTATCGTATGCACGGACTTCTCTGACTTGAGCGGCGGGATCGTTACCGTGACCGGCGTGATCGATTCGGCTTCCCTCAATCATCAAGAAGAAGCCCTTGTCGCTGTCTCGAGTGGCAATGTCGAGGGCGGTGATCGCGGTTTCAGCCATAGCCATCAAACTTGGGTACTCCTCGTCCTTTCGGTCAAGTTCGAATGGGATATCAGTGCCGGCGAAGAGTCCGATGAGGGGCATCTTGACGTGTTTTCCGTGCTTGAGGTACTTGAAGCCGTCGACGTTGTGGACGAACTCGATACCGCTCTTCTTGGCGTCAGCGATGAGGTTTCGGTCATCGTTACGGCAGGATCCCACGGTGGAGTTTGGCAAGAAGTGACAGAGTCCGCCTCCGAGCATAAGATCGGTGACACGGCCGAGGGGGTGTTCTCCGATTTGTTGTTCGGCAATACGATCCTGTTCCCATCGCATGTTGACATGGGAGTTGAAGCAGGCGGGGGTAGCACTATTCTTTGGTTAGCTTAACTAAATATATCGCAAGAGCTGAAAGAGTATCGTACTCAGTAATAGAGGTGGTGACGACGAGACCGGTCATGTATCCAGCAGCCTTGGCGGCCTCCAGTACGGTTCCGCAGGGGTTGCCATCAGGAAGAATGGAGATAGCACCGTTGTAACTCTTCAGGCCGCAAGAGAAAGCGGTGGCACCAGCGGCGGAATCAGTAACGAAGGAGTTGGAAGATCTGGTTCTGGAGGATCCGATGAAGTGTTTATCGAGGGTGAGGACGTCATTGATTGCGAGACCTTCGGTGAACTGGCGCCAGCTCCTAGTCATCGACAGAGAGGTAGGTCCCATTCCTGCACATCACATGTTAGCCATACGTATTGACCCTAAGCTGTCACAAATTCGAGAACGTCCATACCATCTGAGACCATGAAGATAAGATTCCGTTTCTTGTGCTCCTTGTTGGGTGCTTTGGGCGGTACCGGGGCTGGTTTACTAGGCTGCTTGGTATCTTCCGGATGGCTGCGAACGTACAGGACGCCGATAACCAGTATAACTAGAGAAACGCGTTAGAAGTTTCTAGTGATAAACATCTGCACTGGAAGCCATACTGATTGTTGCGATCGCGGCCCACAGCGTTATTATCGGGTTCTTCCACCTAGCGAAGAAGCCCTTTCGACTGCCGGTGCCCTTCCGGTCAACATGGCGGCCGGTGAGCAAGGCTTCTTCGACACTAGCCTGGTCGTCCGTGTGCTCACCGCTATGCCGTGCCGGCGATAGCAGGCGGTTCTGCGGCATGGTTGGCTGTGGAAGTTTCCGCTGGCTGGCTAGCGAGTTTGTTCGAAAGGGGTACAAATCTAAAATCCGCGAAACCGTTAAAACCTTCAACTTCAGAAAGAAAAATACGGCGGCAACCGGTGGTTTCGGGGTCGCGAGGCCTACGATTATATAGCAGAGGGCGAGCGAGGCCAGCAAAACGAGGGCGGTGTGCTGTTCCTGGGTGGTTTCCGAGGGTTAATCCGGGGAAGCTGCAGGCTGGCGGGAATTTATCGACGAGAGAGGAATGTGACGCAGGTCAGTTGGCCGGTGTTCCAAAAGGGCATGCGCTCCCTGCTGACTAAACATGCAACACCCAATTTTCTGTCGTTTCGGCCGCCCGCAAATTTTCGGCCTCTGAAATCAATATAAACACCAACCTTGTCCCCGCCATTTTTTTTGCTGTCGATATCTTGCTGGGGTCAGAGGACCGTCGAATCTGAACGTGTATGCTTACCCGACCAGCATGTCGAAGGGGCCGATGCTTTGCCCCAAATGCAGCGAGTTATGCCTCTAAAGCATGGGGTGCTCCAGGTCCCGTCCAGCGGCGACAGATCTCTGCGATAAATGCTGTATCTTCGGTAATAGCTCGAAATTCGACATCGAGGCGTGTGACAGTATTGGATCCGAGACCTTCAGTCACTGTTCCGCGGTGGTTTGATTCACGACGGCATTTCTGGAAGTCGTCATCCGGACCTAAAGACGACGATGTCGACAATCCATTCAACGCCGAAGAAGCCAATTCGAAATTGGAGGAGTACATGCGGAGCATGGGGGGCAATTCCAGACAGATCAGGAATCTCCTGGACCAATTCGATGATGCCATGAAAGAAAAGAGCCAGCTGGAAGACGAGGATAAGGTTGGTCCCTACGACGATGTCGACGAAGAGATCGATCCCTGGGAGCAAGACCCCAACGAAGAGCCGGCCTACAAGACCGTCTACCTTCCCGCGGACCAACTGGACCAGATGATGGCGAGCGGGTTCCTAAAGCCCTTGCACGAGATCGACCCTTTAGAGGACGAGGAGCTGGGATCAGACGTGAGAAACTTGCCGGAGGGCGCAAAATGGTTCTTGAAGAAGTTCTTCATGCGCATGCAGCTCGCGAAAGCCCATCCCTCGTCAACCATTATAAATTCCTGCTGGAGACAGTTTCGAATAGTCTACAAACACCCGGAGATGGCCAAGGTCTTCAACGAGGATGCCTGGGCCGTCCTCTGGGGGCTGGATAAAGACCCGATACCCTCGCACCGCAAGATATGGCTTGGAGACCTTATGGCACATGTTGGAGCGGAGCTGACGGAGGCACAATGGATCAGTTATGTCGAGGCCTTGTTCTGGCACGAACAGCGAGATAAGGCATTCAAGATTTGGAGCTTGGGAGCCGACAACAACCCTTCCATGCTATGGTGGGCGCTCGGTGCGAGGCTTCACGCTACGGAGAACCAACCGCTGGCTGCGATGAACATCATCGATACCGTCATCCGAACACAGGGCAAAGCAATTCCCAAGCTTTTCTTACCTACGATCATATGCTATCATACTATGGCAGAGGGATCGAGGATGCAGAACCTCAAAGATAAAGAAGTACGATACAATCAGCAGGCGGTTTCTGCTTACAACAAAATGAAAATGTACTGCTCGAACATCCAGCCGAAAGAGTACATGCGAGTCGCCCTGTCATTCCTAGAAGCCGGGTACTTTATGGATGCAATAAAGGTGTACGAGGACGCGTTGACCGTTCATACTCACATGATTGATGACCAGGCTACTGCATCGTACTGGGAATGGAAGTTTAAAAGGGCCACGATAAAAGCTCAGAACGATCCCTCTCTCGGTGACGATGAACTCCAAGATCTCACCGTATCAGCGCTCAGACTTCTGCCACAAAAGGATAGATCCCGAATCATTCTCGGCAACTGGATGCGAAACCTTATTCGGAGAAACAAAATCGAAGAGGCACTCAAGATCGCGAGATTTATGCAGTCTTTGGGGATGCAGATGGACACTACAACATACAACTTGTTCATCATGCTACTCGCCGAGCACGGCAAGATTGGGATGCTGGAAACCCTCGCGGCAAGGATGATACGGAAGCTCCTCGAGCCCATGTTTCGACATAATGCCACGTTCGAGCAGGTACTCCACGAGCCTGGGTTCCAGCCCATTGAGCCCGCAAGCTTAGACTTATCGAATGCCAACGACAACCAACTCATCCGATCGCGCACAGATTCAGACGTCCAGTTACCTGAAGATGTGGAAGAAATTCTAGCAAGATTTGAGCAGAAGCCTCTCATGCAACTGCCGGTAGTCAACGAAATACGACCCAAACCGTTGAGCGGTCTTGCCCAGCAAGTATTCACCGATTTGGTCAAATATCACGACCTAATACCCCCCGCGGACCCGGCAACATTCGGCCTGCTGCTCCGACAGAGCACGAGAAGCAACAATGTTCTCAAAACAACATCGTTGATAACCTTATTTCAGAAGGCCAAGATCCAGCCGAACGCAAAGCTCCTCAATCCTGTCTTGATGATGCTGGCGAGACATTCGACTATCGAGAAGCTATTCGCAACCCACCGACTCTTCATATCGCCCGAGGGCTTCGACTCCGAACCGAACACGCACACATATCAAATACTATGGTCGAGCCTGACAAAAGCACTAAAGAAGAAGGAAGACCTTCCAGACGGCGTTCTGGGTCCTCGGAAACTCTTCGAGGAAATGGTAAACCACAGCGGATCCGTAGAACTGAACCAGATTGTCTATGATAACGTTCTTAGAGCGTTTTGGGCGGGGTGGGACCCCGTGGGGGCATATACAGCGATGAACGGGATGGCGATGGTCTGGGAGAAGTTACCCATCCGACAGGACCTGCACATTACGATCGCGGGGATATCCAGATTGCTAACCCGCGGTCTCATCCACTTTGCGAGACGCCACAACATCTGGTACATGAAGAAGCTGGCGCACGACCAGTTTGGCAACTGGGTATCCCCAAACCCGGTGCGCCGCAAGGTCAACATGGTGTTCAAATGCTGGACGAGAAATCTCCGTAGGAAGTACAAATTGAGACAGGCGGTCGAACATGTCAAAGTGAACGGGGGCGATCCGTCAAAGCTGCTGAGGGAGCTGAAGGTACTCATCACGACGTTGAGCAAGCAGCAGCAGCAGCTTCAGAAGTACGAGGCCGGATTGAAGAAGTACTGGGAGGAGCCACCGATCGGATTGAAGCTGCCACGGACGGATGAGGCGAGAGCGGCGGTGAGCGGGGCGATACCAATCGATCTGGACCGGGGTGGGGATGACTACTTGATGCCAGACAGTACGATAAACGAGATATCCAAGTTTATACGGCAGCGGCTGTTCGACGGACCGTGGCCGCAGAAGTGGCTGGATGAGGTGGTACTGGCGAGGGGGGAGATGGGGCTAGTGGACGAGGAGGCGATCCAGTCGAGGAAGATGAGTTTGTTTGATGTCGACGACGAATAGACTCGCACTCACTGACCTACCTGTAATTTGCCTGTGCGGTTCTTGTTTCTTGAGGTTTCCGGGGAGAAGGGGCGTCTACGGGGCATTTTGACTGTATGATATATTGTATATTTTGTAGATACGTGCTATAGATAGACTTGTATATACACCAATGGCATGCATTTGTGCCACCACCGCTACCACCACCACCCCAGTACCACTCTGAGATATAAGTACAGTAGATACGGCAAGTGCCTGCCAAAGAGTGGAATCAGCTGATGGAGCGGCCGCATGAAACGGATGCGCATCGGATTGGCTGTGGCGGGAAGGCGATTACGCGTTGCACCGGCCAGCCAACCACACCGCAACGTTGGATGATGTCGGCGGGCTCGGATGCTGCTGGCGGGCTGATGTTGGCTCGGTGGCTGTGCACCGAGACCCGTTCGTCACCGTTAACGTTAGCGGAGAGATATAAGGTCCCAGCTAGCGGCCAAGCGCCTGTTGGACCAGTTGGTAAGCCGATTGATTGCCCTTTTGCAAATTCTGTGCATCGTCAAAAGAGAAAGCAGGTCAGAATCCGGCGGGCTGGTTGTTGCGGATTGTCTCAACATCCCCTTCTCTTTAAACCCGCAAACCTCGCGAACAATAAACCCATTCTTGCTTTATACCCACCTCCCCGGACTTCGTCTTCTCTTCCTCCTCGACCGTATCTTGCGAACCTGTCCTTGTGAATTCCGCTCGACCCCGTACTCCGACCCCCCAAAAAGAATACCCCGCCGCCGTCCGTAACGCAGAAACAACCTAATGGGCATCAACAACCCACTCCCAGCTAGCCTGAACAGTATGTCACAGCCGGCATTTCCCAAGACCGAGTGCGCACAGAGAAAAAATTTATATTGATCCCCGCACGCCCGCATGTAAATGTATATAATAATATCTCTAACAATTCCTTCGTTTAAACAGGCGAATGTCGCAAAGCCAGTCGCGTTCTCGCCAGCTTTATTGACCCGCGACAGGCTTTCGGCCCGGATAAGATTATCCCGCCCTCGGTCCTGCAGAATGCAAAGGTATGATGAATAGCTTCTCCCGCCGCGCAGATTCCTCCCCGGAACGCACGGAGCTGACTCGGACACATCCAAATACACATAGGGTCTCGCCGTCATCACCGTGCTGAAAGCCGGTTTCTTGTTCTCCGGAAGAGTTGGATCTGGATTGGTTGTTGCCCGCCTCTCCGACGGATCATGGTCGGCTCCTAGCGCTATCGCCACGGCCGGGTACGTTTTGCCATTGCGCATTCGCTTCTATAGAGGGAACTCCTCGCTGATATTATATTGTGCTGTAGTGCTGGCTTTGGAGGTCAGATCGGTGCAGAATTAACGGACTTTGTCATGGTGCTCAATGACGCCGCGGCTGTCAAGACATTCTCTTCAGTCGGTAGCATAACACTCGGTGGAAATGTTTCGATAGCTGCCGGTCCAGTCGGAAGGAATGCGGAAGCCAGCGGTGCAGCCAGCTTGAAGGGTGTCGCTGGTATCTTCTCCTACAGGTACGGTGCCGGCCTAGATCCACGCTTCCAAATATATCTCGAATGCTAACAATAACCACAGTAAGACTAAGGGTTTGTTCGCCGGTGTCTCCCTAGAAGGATCCGTTATCCTCGAACGACGAGATGCCAACAAGAAGTTCTACGGCACAAACTGCAAGGCCGCCACGCTCCTCACCGGTTCCGTACCACAGCCTACCGAAGCCGAAGCCCTCTACAGAGTCCTGAACTCCAAGGTCTTCCGTGGCGGCAATGGCAATGATGAAATGTACAACGACATCCCAGTCTACGACGACAACCACGATGACGACGTCTGGGACGGCCAGCGTGGCCACGCTTACGGCGAAGGCAGAACCGATCCGCAAAGGCGTCCGCAGCAGCGAGCATCCACATGGCAAGACGACGTCTACGACCGTGGCATGTACAACGAGAACCCAAATCGTCGAGGTAGCGGGAGTGGAAGCGCAATTGGAGGAGGCGCCAATCGTGATGAGCTCGATGGGTTCTCTTTGACAAGGGATGAAGCGTTCCAGAGACAGCATTTCAACTCTACGTACTCGGATACGCCGGCACCAGGAAGACCGTCGGCCCCCAAACCGAACTTCAAACCACCTTCGAGAGCTTCGACATTGGGTGCGAACCAAGCAGTTGCTCTGTATACCTTTGATGCTGGTGAGTATATCGACACTTCTTTACGCCTAATGTAGCTGCTGACGTGAGATAGACCAACCCGGTGATCTCGGATTCAAAAAGGGTGAAATCATCACTATCGTTAAGAGAAGCGATTCTAAGAACGTATGTACTCATCTGACTCCCTTTGAGCGATGCGGATATTAATAATAGATATAGGACTGGTGGACTGGGAAAATTGGTGACAGGACTGGCATCTTTCCAAGGTAAGAAGCTCCATTCTCAACACTCAATCAAGCCTAGATAGAATACTGTGACTAATCACATATCGTAACTGCAGCAATTACGTAGAATCGGTCTGAGCCCTCTTCGATACGTATTCTTCGGATATCTACGAAGGTTCCTTTATACTGCGCCAATTTGTAAACGCGCCCCATGGTTCTCTCCCTGTCCGCCCATTTTGTTTCCCCGCGGCTTTCCTTCCCCGACTCTCTCTCTCTCTCTCTATTTTCCCTTCCATATGTGCCGGTAACCGAAACTTCACTCCTTTTATCAGATATCCAAATCTCGAAATGAAAATGCATCATACACCTCTTTGCCCAATTTGTACTTTCCCCACACGGTGTTTAAAAACAGGAAAGATAAAAATTGAGGTTTCATCTTTCTTATCTTGCTGATAACGTTGTTTGTCTGTTCTTACTAGCTCATGATGGTGTTATTGTGTTTAAGATCTTTGAAATGAATATTCTTTTTATGCTGTATTACCATTAACGTTCCTGCATGTTGCATCTCCAGTGCGGCCCACTCTATTTACTATGTTCTATATTCTGTTCTTTCCCTTCTTCTTGGTTTATTGCCGCTTATTATTCATCTTTACCTATCATGGCTGCCGTTCTGTGTGCCTGTGTTTTTTGCTCCCCGTTTATGATTGTGCATGTGAATGAGAAATGTGATTTAATTGAAGTGTGGATATTGAATGTTATGAGCTGGTGCTCATTCTATACTCGAGTTCTACATTTTTCTGAGACTGATTGATTGATACGTAATCCATATAAACTTCAGTATATTGACTGTAGATGCTAAAACTGTACGCTTGGGATAGCTCATTTACATGTGCAGCAGTAATAAAGAGAATATATACGCGCTTCGAATTCCCGGTCCATCAGCGGCAAACGAAGGTCGCGAGGTAACACGAGGTGGGTCCGATAACGTTCAAAAGGCCAATCGAACGAATACCGATTATTCGATCCGCGATTCACGTTCTCCGAGTCGGAGTTCAGTAAACACATTTATTCTTCCTACCGCTCTGTAGGCTACACTGTTGTCTGTTCTTCGTTGTGATTAAGTAATAGCAATTCCATTTCCGGTCGCGCTATCGAATTCGACGGGGTTGAGATAAGTCGTCGCGCTGTAACTGGACTCGGTGCGGTGGGGTTCAGAAAAGAAAGAAAGAAAGAGCGAGAAAAGAAAAGAAACTAAAAAGAGTAGGAGGCGCTCGCTCAGTAGTACGAGCGACGTGCCTGACCTAGTCACCCTACCTGCAGCGGACTCCGCAGATTCATGTAGAAACTAGAATGTGAAACCGACAGGCCGTCAACTAGTGTTAGCGTCCTGGCTTTGGCAGTCTGGGAAGTTGTATTCCCGGAGATATATTTTTATCTTTCACTTCCTGCGGAATAGGAATCCCCCCTAGCTTGCTTGGATGTTTGGGAGGTTAACAATGTGGATCGGAGCTATCAGTTACTGAAGGTGGTGGAGGATTTTTGGTAAGGTGTCATTGAGGTTTGGGAGATCCGGTGTTGGAAAGGCCTAACAGCTTAGACATACACGTATACACACTCATTTTTTGGGTTTTCTCAACTGGTTTTTTGCTGGATTGCGCAAGACCTCGGATGAATGTGAAAAGTTAACTTCCCATAAGTTGGTGGCGAATCGTACCTGTCTCGGGACCGTCGTTCGGGCGAATTCTCGTACTCTGCTAAAAATACATATCGCGGCAAGCAAAAAAAAAAAAAAAGAGCTTATGCTAAGCTAGGTTTTTTCATGCTGCCGAAAAGGTAGCGAGTAGCGAGATATTAGAAAGTCATGTCAGAAAGCGTAGTGGTTGCATCGTGAAGAGGGGTGGCCTGTTTCTGGTGTGGGCAGGCCACCGCACGGCAGGGGCTTAAGCGGGCTGCGGGAGAGCATCGTGAACCACAAAATTGGTGCGAGAGCTTCTAGAACAAAACCTTTTCCGTGGCGTGCCCCGGTGGTGAAAAAGGTGTGGGTGGTTGAAAAGGGAAATTACGAACCTCAACACCACGACACCTGCAGAACGCAGGATCAACGCGAACGAATACTTTTTGGAACGCCCCGAAAATCAGAGCGAGATGCACATACGCACGGCTGGGAGGGCGGTGGGATAGCGACGGTGAGTTCCCTACGCTGAGAAAGAAAAATTATTCTCACCGTTGAACCCTAGCTGCTTTGAGAGGGAAAAGTTTTTTTTTTGTATGGGTGGGAATTTATTTTTGGGGGTTCCTCCGTTGTCCTGCTGGGGCATAGGGGAGCCGAAGGAGTGCGAATGGGTATGGATTTGCAGGAATCTCGCTCGGTCTGTTTGATGGCGAAATCAGTAAAGGGCCATAGCTTCGGCCGATTTGATAGCTATAGTGTCCGCGTGCCCTCTCCCTTTTCTTTTCCACCTGGGATATTCGGCAAAGATCTACGGATTCCGTTAACAGCGGTTTTGATAATGAAGTTTGGTAAGAGAGCTCGAGTGAGGGGCGTGGGTTCGACTCGTAAACGCTCCGGTGTGCATGAAGCAATTGCTAGCGAGGAGATAGTGCTACTTCGCCACACATCTAGAAGGGGATCCATAATATTTCTTCTTCTTTGTGCTTCTTGACAGGTATGGTTGACCTGTCGCATACCCACAATTGATCGACTATGAGTGGATATGTATAAGCAAAAAGCTTTGCAAGGTTCCACACCCCCTCGTCTTCTTCCCGAATCTTGCATTTGGGTTATCAAACGGCCACATTAGAAACTAATTTTTTCCCAATGCAATGGGAAATCCTGCAAGAGCAAGGGTTGCAGCTCAGACACTCGCGTCGCTCGCGCCCCACTTGCTTGGTATGCACAAAAATCTTCGCGAGTTGAGGTTAGTTCGAGATCCTTGGAGGGACAGTTGCTTTGTATCGGCGACGGACGAGTTGGGGAAGATTGCAAGCATGTTGGTCTCCACCCAGGAATTTCTTTATTTTGGGTTTTTCTTTTGTTAGAAAGCATGTGCAACCTTTGAGATTTTCTCGATCAGGACACCATCTTGGAGCTCCAATCTTATGGTGTTGAGGAAATATAGATTAGTCCGGGCGGATATTGGCTCTAGATATTTGCTCAAGGTTGCAGATGACCAACCTAAACTAAATGCGTGGGATGAAGAAATAAGGTAGCAAGTCGCTGACCGGCCGAAAAAGTCAGATTCGAAGCGGAGAGGAAGGCAGAAGAAAGAAGAAAAACTTAGATTCGCAAAAGAAATCTCAAGTAGTGATTAATAGTCGCATTATCACAATCTTCGAAAGCTTTGCATCGGTTCTTTGTTTCGATGCATAATCGAGAGATTAGGGTGCAGGCGTTGTTGCAGGTTGGTTTATCTGACAAGAAAGGTGGAGAATAGATAGGAAGCATGTTCTCCTATTATAAAGAAAACCGTGTACTTCGGGATATAGGGCCCGCGGAAACGGGAGAGTAAATGAGAGTCAATTAGGGCTGAAGGTTGTTTCGAAGTGATTGATAGATATCTCTGACAATCGGGGTCAGATGACGGTAGTAGATCAACAATGTCCGTCTCTCGTTATCAGAAGATGCCTTGCGGGTCCTTTCCCGAAGGAATAGTCAATTTTACGGAACGGAGTAGAGATACATGCAATTAAATTAGGCTTACGAGATTTCTTGGTACTGGTAAGGTTGAGAGAGTGACATCGACCGAGGGGCAAGAGAAATACTCCAAATCTCACGATCTCACGAAAATGACGACAAGGTGTTGCGCGGGCCAAGCGTCTGGGACCGGCAGATAACGTTAAATTGACATCGTGGTACATTTAAGCTATCCGGAGCCGAGACCCTGCCATTGGCCCCGGACTCAGATCGTGAACCCCAAACACACGATGCGGTTTTGATTGGGGGAAGCGACGGGCAAGGCGTATTTTTGAGCCTCCTCCTCCTCTTTCCTTTTCGCGGCATGCACACAGGAAACTTCTCTGTCGCCTTCTTTTCTGGATCCCCTGCCTCCGCGGGACTTATATAATTCTGCTATCACAAGTGATACCGGTCTGCAATGCCGTGCTCGCAGACATTCAAATTTGCATCTTGCTGTAAACGCACTCGCACGGTGCCACCCACTACGGGTGTTTTATTCGCCCCTCGTCTCGCTTGACTGTAGACTTGCAAAAAGAAAGCAAACAAAAGCTAAAGAAATGGGACACGCAATCTATGAATCTTCAGTCCTTCGATCGAGCCGATTGAGTCGAAAACTGTTGCTTTTTAGA
Source organism: Dactylellina haptotyla (assembly GCA_031310005.1). Lineage (NCBI taxonomy): Eukaryota > Fungi > Ascomycota > Orbiliomycetes > Orbiliales > Orbiliaceae > Dactylellina > Dactylellina haptotyla. Next base: position 6,587,278 of record CM062379.1, on the reverse strand, counting down.
GCATTTGCATTCGTAGATATCAACGGACGGTGATGCAACTTGCTCCACTAGCTCCAGTGCTGCTGACGAAGGAGAGAGGAAATCGTACAAATGGGCGGTCCAAGCTGGAATAATCGACGGTAGTAGGACAGATCGTCGGGCGCGCGAGAGGATAATTCTCACCCCGCAATTTGGCGACTGTGTCAGCCCGTCGTTCACCAATCGACGATGGTCGATAGATCGCAGCCTTCTCCGTCTCGCGCCTTGGCTCGACTGTACCGCTACCTGAGACTGCCTGTAACGTTATCAGGCCGTGAGAACGACTGCATGCCAATGCTGATGCGGGCAGACCCCCGTGAATACGTGAATTCCCATTATCTTTCCCAACGGCAAGAATAGTAACAGCAATTCCTGGTAAGGGGGGGCAACAGGCATTGCAGCGATCATCACCAGGCCAGGAAAGAAGAAGACTACTTTTTTTTTGCAGTCGGGGCTCGGTGCAGAAATTGTGTGCTGAAGCGAGAAGGGTCGACCATCTGGACTGTTCGTTCAGTCAAACAGGATGATGGGATGCATGTCAAATGCCGGGGTCGACAAGGACCGGATTCTTCTTTTCTTCTTCCTGCCCGCCGGCCCCATGCAGCAAGGCTCGAGGGAGCTAGCTACAAGCTTAGCTGCCAGGTTCGGTGCCGCCAGGCTGTGAGGAAGTGCTTTTTCTGGCATTTGGGTTTTTCGGTGTCTGGCCATATGCTCAGCGGCCACTCCTCGAAGCGGTCCTGTCTCTCCTCCCACTCCCTTCTGCCCCTCTGGGAGCATAGCGTCTACGGAGGCCAAACAGAGGTGGAGGGCGAAAAGTATATAAGGCGGAGGCCGTTCCGCTGGAGTGAGATCCTGTTCCCTCTGCCAGTCCAGCGCATTCGCACCATATCCATCCCATACGCATCGGCACCGTTAGCTTCACTGCCATCAGCACCACCATAATCATCATTGTGCGCCTGTCCACACATTTCAACCTCAAAACCTGTTTTCCTACCCATTGACCGTTGCTCTCCTCACTCTCCCGCAAAAAAACCCACAAAAACCCATAAATACGGCCTGAGATCCCCGTTCTCCCGTATTTGCAGCTTCATTTCCGTGTCTTCGCGCGCTGCCCGGATCGTCTACCGAGCCTGCCCACCTGACCGCCGCCAATTCCCACTCTTATTATCTCGACGCCGTTTATATAGCGAGAGATACTCCTCCCCACCAAAACCTCCTCCGTTCACCCCTCAGAGAACCGCGCTTCCCCCCCGTTCTCCCCACCTTCAAAAATGGTCATGGCTGAAGCTGTCATCGCTCCAACTTCCTCCGTGCCCCAGGCCGCTCCGTCTGAAGTTCGTCCTCAGATCGTGGCTCCGTCCCGCAAGAACACCCATGGCGTTGTCAGCGGTCCCGTCCCCCACATTCTCGATGCCGCCACCGGTTTGACCCCAACCCTCCAGAAATTCCGCCTCGACGGCAAGGTTGCCATCGTCACCGGTGGTGCCCGCGGTCTGGGCTTCAACATGGCATCCGCCCTCTGCGAGTGCGGTGTCAAGGCCATTGCCATCCTCGATATTCTCCAGGACCACGGCGACGACGCCATTGCCCTCCTCCACCAGAAATACGGCGTTGCCGCCGCCTTCTACAAAATCGACGTCCGTGACGAAGGGGCCGTCCGCGATGTCATCGCCTCCGTCCAGCAACACCTCGGATCCGTCGATATCATGCTCTGCTCGGCCGGTATTGCGGACTCCAACATCCCCGCTGAAGAGTACCCGATGGACAAATTCCGCCGTCTCATCGATATCAACTTGACAGGCAGCTTCATCTGTGCGCAGGCCGCAGCTCGCGCCATGATTGAGGAGAAGCACGGCGGGTCCATCATCTTCATCGCTTCCATGTCCGGCCACATTGTCAACTATCCACAACAGCAAGCCTGCTACAACGCCAGCAAGGCCGGTGTTATCCACCTGATGAAGTCCCTCGCCGCGGAATGGGCGCAGTACGGCATCCGCTGCAACTCCATCTCCCCAGGATACATGGACACCGCGCTCAACCGTGTCCCCGCTCTCGAGGCGCAGAAGACCATCTGGAAGTCCAGGACTCCACAAGAGAGGCTCGGAAACGTCGACGAGTTGAACAATACCGCTGTCTTCTTGGCTAGCGAAGCCTCGTCTTTCATGACCGGGTCTGACTTGGTTATTGACGGTGGCTACTGCTGTTGGTAGATGCGGCGCTAACTTTCTTTCAATAACTTTATTTATCACTCTAATAACGACGAATTATAAAAAGCATGGGGGTGGAGTTTTCTTTCGTTTTGTCGGGACGGGGAAGCCGTTCGGCTTTTTCTCTCTCTCTCTATTTTCCTGAAAACCGGAGTCTTAACCAAAATTTCACTATTTCTTCACTTTAACTACTTTCTCATCAAACAAGGGGCGTTCTTTTCTTGAAATTGAGGATAAAAAATATTTTGCTTTTATTTTGATTCTCGATTTCTGTAAACATCTTTCTTCTCGCTCTTGTTAGCCTTCTTTTCGCATTCTGATTTCCACTTATTTTTTGTTTTGCAATTGGCTTTAACCTTAATTACAATACCTAATGATACGCTGATGACAACTACCTCAAACATTCTCTCCAATTTACCTAATACCGTAGACGCTGCCAGATCTTCGCGACTAATAAATCGATGTATGCCTGTTGTTTGGTCTGGGGTGCTTACGATCGTCAATGAGATCATAGCTCGGCCCACGCGTACAACACGAACATCCTTCTTACGATGCCAAGCAGTACTGCAGTATGACGTTGAACGTTAGTAAGAAACGAAATAATCCGCGGTCTGTAGAGGCTAGTTAGAGATTCATTCACGGTGCGCCCAATTCTTATCCATTTCTCTAACTTGCCAATTTATATGTAAGAAGACGACTATGCAGCTAGAACCACACAATCGTCGGTCGAGGTTCGCATCGCCCGATCCGGAACGACAACATGGTCGCACACGAATCTGCGTTGTTGAAAAATAACGGCAAGCGGAACCACGACAATGTCCGCCAGTACGCTTGATATCTACGATCTAGCTGATAGATAGCAATTTCTAAAGATTGGAGAGAGTAAGTGTTAAATACTTAGCTATCGGTATACTATCTCAAAATCATCACATTAATCATCTGCGTCCTCATTCCCTCCCTCTACAGATATTATCGACCAGTAATCAAAAGCGATTAAGTATATTACTGAGGCCAGCTATCACCCTCTTGCAGAGGATAAACCGCACGTACAACCCTCTTCTTATTCATCAGCGCCCCAGCGCTCCTACGCAAGAAGCGCAACGTAGCGGCAGGATGGTAGTCACAATACCCACCCGGCGTCCCGACCGCACCGCATATATCGAATCCACAGCAAAGACCAGCCGCCGCCACGCACCTCCCATCGGGCGGGCAATCCGCGCTGGTCGTACATTTCGGCGAGGCAAAGCAGCTGCCGTAGAAATGGTCTATGCAGAAATTTCCTTCCGCGCCGACGCCCAGCGCGCAGTGACAACCGTCACTGAGACCCGAGCACGTAGTGCCGGAGTTACACCCTCCGGGGCTCACGCAGCCCGGGTTGGAGCAATACCCGTTAGCGCAGGTGGAGCACTGCACGCCGCAAACGCCGCAGTTGTTCGTGTCCGTTTTCAGGTTCTTACAGCCGTCCAAACACTGGGAGTAGCCGACGGGGCAACCAGTGATTGTTGTCGCGGGGATGATTTGGGTGAGCGTTGCGGTGTCCGTTTGGGTGAGGGTAGCGGTCATAGTGACGGTCGTGGAGGCGGTGAAGCCCGCGACTGTGAGGGTAGTCGCGGTGACCCCCCAGCAGGAACAGGCGGATTTGTATTGCGCGAGATTCGTGCAGGCGCTCGCATAGGATGGGACACCGGCGGCGAGGGCGCGACGGTCGAGGACTTCGTCTCGTTTTACGGGAGCGGAAGGTGTAATCGTGAATGTGCCAGACGCAACCGTAATTGTAGTGGATGCGGTGACAGTGACGGTGGCTGGTGTGATGGTCGTATAGTAGGTTAAGGTCGTCGTCAAGCCGAAGGCGGTAGCTAACTGGGCGGAACTGCAGTCGAGCTTTCGAGATGCTACGCTGGGCGTTTTCACCGCGGTGCCTGTTACGGCGCGGATGCAGTTATTCGCTTGACAGCCAGCATCTGCCAATGCGATGCCGCTGGACAAGAGGACGAAGGCAGAGATGAACTTCATGATTCGGGAATTAATTTATGAGTCAACTACCAACGCAATCGATAAAAAGATCGATTTCTGTCGGAATAGCAATATTGAAGCCGAGAAATAGGGGAGTTCGAAAACCTCGATTTTCTCAAAAGAGGAAAAGAAAACCGAAGGGTCCTTTTTATACATGGCTAAACAAATCCCATTCACTTCTTCCTCGTAAAACCATAAGTTCATTCATTTTCAAATCGGAATTAGCGCCTCGGTATAGAAAAAATAAATAGAGAAAGAGAGAGGGAAAGAAGCCCTCGTATTTTTCAGCCTTAAAAGGCCGAAATTACACTATGCATTGTGAATTTCGGTCCAGTCAGAGAGAATGAATCCGTCGAGGCCTAGTCGGTGGGTCCCCCATGTGTCCATATTGTGGGTACCGTTTTCTCAATTAATTCAATTAAAATCGCATATCATCCTTGGAAACACAAGATTTCTTCATTAAAAAGCTTATCTGGAATCGTGCTAAACCCCGCACATGCATTCTAACGTTTCAAAAACGCCCATGAAAAAACGTTGACGGCGTTCTCAGCCCAATGAGAAATCCGGGAGGCTGAGTCCCTTCTCCCTTAGGCAGTATCTTTTTTGGTGGTAACGGTTTTTTGGTGGTATAAAACGTTATCATTATAGCGGCACATATAGTCGGATGTCCGCGAACTGGCAGGGGCCCAGCACCAAAAAATGTGTTCAGGCGGCTGGTGGCAAGTCAGAGTTTGTGTATTTTTTCAGCCAGAGATTATATTATGCACGATGGTAAGGCCAAGAATGGAGGGTGCTCCGATGGGATTTACAGCGAAATAGGTTCCCACATGTACGAGTCGTTGGCCTTGGTTGGCGCACTTTTCCGAACGTTTGCCGGCTGCGTCTGCCCAGCTGTCAACGCGGTGACACAAAAGCCTTACGCCTCACAGCCAGCCAAAAAGTCCGGGGTGCTTGTTAGAAAGTCGGACCTGTACGAATTTCGCGGCCACCTACGTCGAAGGACCTACCACCACGATTGTGTTTAATAGTGAAGAATATTCAATTGAACGTTTCTAGGCATTTGATAGATATATATTTACGTAATAGTAGCGCCAGCTGCGGTTTCAGCTCCGTTCTACAACTGTTGAACCAGTGGTGCGTTCGATTCAGGGGAGGACATGTAAATAGGCTATGGCTCTGTGTCTCTAGAGATAGTCATTGGAACATGCGTAGGTCTCGAACATTTTCCCTTGATGAGCTGTGAAACTTAATTTGTACGTCCATCGGAAAGCGCGCTAGATTTTCAGCCGCTGGGTATGAAATAAAGCTCTTTGAAAACCAAGGAATCCTGGTTTAGAAAACCCAAAGAATCTCAATCTTGAGCTGAAGGTCAAAACCAACTTAATACAGAATGACGACAATCAAAGTTGTGTCCTAATTACTCCTAAGATAAATTATAACCATGTTGATATTAAGCACGATCTAGTATCATGTTTTGGGGTGTGCCTCCACAAATGAAATAAATGAGGCTTGTGCAAAAACTTTCTATGACTCCCAGGTATCAGTTCTAGGGAAACACTCCAAGCTATTAGCCGCGTTTGCTTGTTGTAACAATTGTGCAAACAGATACTATAGATATTACGATTATACTCTTAATCTATTGGAATTCGTCACATCAGATGAAAAATAGTTACTAATTCCCCAGGCCTGTTCTATCATCAGACGAAAACATCTTGCAAGATCTTGGCAGAGCAGGGTACTGACTAGTACTGCGTAGAGATACTCTTCTACTACCGATTTGGGTTATCCCCTTGTAGCGAGGATGAGAAGAAATCTTTGTTTCTAGTCCATAAAGGTTCTTATATCTGATGGATATAATATCAATAGCATCAATTTTGATGATCTGACCGTCTGGTCGCATCCTGGTTTGCTTCAATGTTCTCACCGAGATTCTGAAACAGGTAGTCAGCATGGTGCCTGCCTATCGAGTTTCCGATACCCACCACCATCGCGCATTCTTGGTTTAGTGGAAAAGTGCAATTCCCACAAAAAGTTAGGTAGGTTGGTAAGAATCTTCTGAATTTTTTGGATTCGAATATTCATGCCCTTCGAGGTCTACCTCTCGAAATAACAACTAGGTGGTATCCCCTATTCTTTAAGTGGCTAGGTACAGGCTAGATAACATGATACAACTTAAGTACTTTAGGACAGTTCATGTAATCTTTTACTAGCTAGCATTGTAATCATGTGTCTTGTGAGATTCAAATCTAGAATTTTGATATTATTCACAACGTTTTCGTGGTTATCAGCCTTGTCTCGTACGACTCGGCCAAAAGCGAAATCATCACCTTAAAATATTCATGTGTGTTGTTCAATCCACGCCCGCGCCCCTGTTAAGAGGACAAATCTTAAGGATGCTTCTAGAAGAGCATTTCACTAAGCTGAGACCCGAATTCTGAGCTCTCGGGCTTCTTAGACTCTTGAAGACAAGATATTCTTGATTGAATATTTTATCAGAGTGGGTTTGTAGTGTTGGATACAGAGCTAGAGGCAGAAAATATTCTACGATTTCATCCCAATTTAATTGTAAATCCATTTGGCTGAATTTGGTAATACGTCTAAGAATCTAAATTCTGCAAGACCAACTCCGAGGAATTAGGTAATTTTGATAAAAAATTTCGAGACCTATTCGAATTATCAACTTCTTTGTTATCTGCTTTCCTTACTTCGCTTTTCGACCGCTTATGTTGAAATTCCAAACTATAGCTATCACCTAGATGATGATGACATGTGGTTGCGTCAGAAACCAGATGCTGCTGCATTGCTGCATCAACGCAATGGAGATTTATCTAGTTGCTGAGTTGTTCAGGTTGTAGAATGTGGCCGTCTGTAGTTGGCGGTCTGCGCTGGCGCCCAGTTCCGAAAGAACTGGCGTGAGGCTGAGCATTGTTCTGTGGGTATGCGGTTTCACCTTAAAAATCGCTTAAAAATGAAGCTGTCAATGGAGGCGAAAATTTGTCACGAATCCGACCCTTGCATCGTATTCGTATAAATCATTCATAACACCAGCAAATTTATGATCATTGGTCGAATAAGATTCTGACGAAGCATCGCGACTATTCCTCTTATGCACCCGCACAGACGTCGCGGACTGAAGCGAGATCTTTTCTTTTAAGAATAACTTCTTGGTTTGGGATAATGCATATACAATGCGTGCGGACCCTGAATATGTTTCGCCTCAGCCGCTCGACCTCCAATTCTAAATCCGAATTGTAAGCGTGATATTGTAATCAGAAAACCCGGCCAGGCTGACTCTTGGCAGCTCGAGTCGTACAAGCGCCATCCACAACACATCATGATATCACAACATGTTGTGTATAAATGCTCAACAGCTTCCGTGCAAAGGATCTACTTTGGCCTGCAATTATCGTGATCTTATATCAGAAGTAGCTACACCAAGCAGTGTATTCTATTTTTTTTCCCCCCTCACGTATCTCTTTTTATTTTTGTCTTTTTCGTCTGATATTTTTGCAATGTCTCTTAAGAAATTCCTATTACTGCCATTATTCCTGCAGGGCTTGCCCAGCTTTGGAAGCCCTTTACCTCAGAATTCGGGACTAACCCCGCAGCAAATATGCGATTTACCATATGACGACCCTAACACTTGGGTGAACAGTGGTACAGCTGCTTTCCTGGACGATTTCCTTGGACGTACGGGGCCAATAAACTGGCCACTTAGAATCAGTGCCATGACAACCTCCACTGGCGCTGTCGTATTTCCGAACATGCGATGCTCCGAACTTTTAGTCGGACCTTGCCCCCCACCATCTGCTCTGTGTAATCAAGTCAGTTCGCCACAGCTGTATTTCGTCCAAGTTGCGAGTGGGATGTTATTTGGCATCTTAAACGCTTTTCATGTAAGCTCCAACCACCTCTGTCAAGAAAATAGACTACGAGGAAAGTGACGCTGACCAATATCTTAGAGAGAACTCCAAGACAACATAATCACCGAAACTCTCGGGATCGGAACTATCATTAACGATTTTGGGAAGCCCGATGACACATTTGAAATCAACGGGGTTCTTAGCGGCTCCGCGGCTATTGCTTCTGGGTTAACTGCAAAGGTTCCTCTAGCAAGTGCTATTACCGGTATTCTGAGCGGTATATTCGGTATCCTAGCTGCAGCTCCCAAGCCGGAAAATGATCCCCGAGGCGACATTGAACAGCGACTGCAAGCTGCATTCACACAGTCCCGAGAGACGCTCTTCAGAGTGACTTCAGCGGTCTTCGGTGGTACGTCGGATACCGAGTTTCTTGGTGGATTCCCAGCCCCGGGTGCCTTTGAGAATAGCGATATTGCGCGATTCTTTGCAGGAGGAAGATATCTTATTCCATCCAACATGAACGTGATGCAAATGATCCGTGATGTGGTTGATACCGGTGCGGTGCGAATTGTAAGCGCTTTCCCATTTATAATTGAAATTTAAAGGCGAAATCTTGAATTGCAAGATTTGCCTTCTGTAAGCGAGACAAACAGACAGATACTAACATAGAATATAGAGGCAAGCGCTTGTGGTCCGGGCCCTCAAATCGCAGGGCTACTTCGTTTTTATCGACGTAAGTCCATATCCCCACTTTAGATTTGATTAAATTCCATTCTCTCTGACACTACCATTACACAATATAGGAGGCTGTTGGTCGCCCCGAGGATTGTACGCCAACGGGTTCTCGGTGGATAAACAATAACTGCTACAAAATTACCAGGGATAACCGAGCGAACTTTGGTGGCCAAGCTTTTGAAGACCTACCTAGAGATACGGCTTTGAAACTCGATAATGCATATTACCAGCTTGACGTAGTCGCATTCTACCAGAATGCTGACGCATGTCAGAGCCTTACTCCAGGTCAGGACCCTGGTGAAACTCCAACCCAGGGTTTGCCTTTGGATGGAACTCTACCACAGTGCTTTTTCAACATGAAAGTCAGAAGGGGGCGATTCTGTGGTCAGCTTTGTAGCACTGTCAACGGTGTGTGTAAGTTGGTCACTGATATCCTACCAAGCTGCTCGACGGACGAAGTTATTTTTGGATAAAAGTATGGTTTAATACGGCGTTAGTGGGGTGTATAAAAGAAAGTTTGGTTCCTAGGTTAAATATATATAATATTAGAGCGTTTCATATATCCTGCTTGAATGAAAAAATGCATTAATTTTCGTGATGTCATTGTAATAAAGATTTTTTATAAATAAAGAAAAACACTACTATTTATGCAATTCCTGGAGTTCATAGCAGCATCTATAGATATTTATCAGTGGGGTCCAATCTCAGAACTTTGGTAGCAAATAATCACCTTTCAATTCGAATTAATGCGAACTTTCAGCCTCGTCTGTGAACAGTGGATACGAAGAAACCAACAAGAATTTCGAAGAAGGAGGCTCTTGTAGATTATTAGTTTGACAGTTTCGGGCCCCAGGACGCACGGGAATTCATGAATTCACCCGCCAAGGAATCCCTGCCATCAACAAATGCAGATGTCAGGATTGTCTCAAGGTTTCTGTCGCCCCCAATTAGGTTGAGATCCTGCAATTCTGGAAACATACAAACAGTATTATAGGTTCCAAGAACTCCACAATGCAGGAGCGAAACCGTACAGCCGTGCGAACGGGGTAAATACCCGTCAGGGTAACACGACGATAAAATGGGCGGCTTATCTGCGAAAGACTTGTGGCAAAACTCCATTTCCCCCAAACAACTTCTAGCACTTGCTACGAAACGGCGCCGATGGTTTGGTTGTCTATGTATCGAGCAAACGTTGTAAACATCCGATTTGCGACATCGTAACGTTATCGCGCCGCCCGCCGAGAGTTCCAACCGATGCGAACCCGTGTCGGCTATCGTGGGCCACTTAGCTTGTTCCTGTTATTCGGGTCAGCTTATTTCCTCACTAAGCAAGCGGGCTTAGCATCTCGCCAAACATGGGGCGCCACCGCTGGTGAGAATGGTGAGCGGGGCGCCAATTTCCCTAAAGTTCGAGCGACGACGCGGGAGTACGTCCTCCTCTCTGTGGTATATGTCAGTATTCTCCCTACAAACAGCGCCCAATTATATGTTTCTAAATTGGCTTCCAATGCTGTATCGTCATTGTCATATCAATGCTTCTTTCTTTTCAGTTCTGCGACCAGGCGGCGCCCAGCATTGGCGCTCGAGCGCCCAAGCACCCTCCTTTTCTGCGCAGCAACCAAATCGAACAACAGCACCAGCTAATATTATGACTAACTACTGGTAGGAGTACGAAATTCTCGGTGAATACTTTGGATATGTGTATACCGAAATTAAATTCGGACGGGGTGCGCCAAACAACTGTCTATTAATTATTTTTCTGTCTATTATGCATCATTTTAGACTCACGCTAGTTAATGATGTTTAGACCAACAAACACTCAAATTGCTGGTAGATGTTCCGCATCTATCGTGGGTACCCCAGTTGCCAGTGTCACAAACTGAATTTTGTAACAACCAGACAAACTATGCGAGTTGTAGGACTGCTGGAAATAGCGGATACTGTAAGTGCAGCTGACCTAGTCAATCAAATCTGTAGGTAGTAAATGGTTTATATATAAGGGACCTAAACTGTATCAATATTCTAATCTAGACTCACCCGGAGACGTTTCTCACAACGACACATTTAATTTCCCAGACCCTAATACAAATGTATGTTGAAGAGCTACTCTGAGCTATGAAGCTTGCTTACTGAAGATAGTTGATTGCAGGATACAGGATACTGGGTTGAGGATGTTGTCACTGCTGGCAATATCAGCGTCAACCTTCAATTCGTTGTCGCGGAGACATGGGGCAATATGACACCACGGCTAGGTCTCGGTCTATGGCCCTTTGATATGGACGCCCGGCACCCAAGTTACATCCAGGCCCTTCAGCAGCAAGGTCGAATTGCCGAACAATTTTGCAGTTGCTACGATATCACCAATACAGAGTCGTCGGGGTCGATAGTTATCGGAGGGATCGATTTGAATAAATTCACAGGCAAGCTGAAAGTCTGGCGGATAAACCAATTGCCTGGGATTATCTCTACACCTGCGACTGAAATTATATCTTCATCCGGGAACTGGACAAATTTCACGACTCCGAGTCAGGAGTTCGCGCTATTCACACCCTTATCTTCGTGAGAGTTCTCCACCCTAAAGATCTGTGCTAACTTAGGAATACCGCGAAACCCACAAAACTAACTTCCCACCTTTGTATGATAACAGATTTCTTCACCTCCCGAAAGATGTTCTTGATTCTATCTTAACATTGCTGCCTGCTAGTCCGTTTACTGTGGCTGACGGGCGTAAAGTTTACACCCTCCCCTGCGATATCCAGGTAGACCCCACTTGGGTTATAAATTTCACATTCGACGAGCTGGTCATCTCAATTCCCTTCACATACTTAATAAGCCCGCTGAAAGTATCGGAAGCATCAGCCATAGATCAGTGTCTTGGGTTATTCCTTCCAAACGAAAAGATTTATTACGACACATCACCTTATAATTTTTCTTACATCTTGGGCGCACCTTTTTGGAGGTGAGTAGTTCGCCTCATTCAGTTACGCTATTGATTGACAGGGATTAAGTTTTCGCGGTATTAATTGACGAATTCTTGCACACAGATCTGCATATATCGTAGTAAACGCGGCTGATAAGATATCTGCACTCGGAGTCGCAAATCCAAAAGTCACCACACAGGCGATTGTCGATGTAGGCGGCCAATTCGGCGCAAATATCGACACGGTAGTCGGTACCCCACCTGCGAGCTCGACTCCACCGTCTGATTCTGGTTCCAAAAAGAAACACACTGTAGGCATCATCGTTGGTAGCTGTATTGGCGGTATAGCTTTGATATTCGCATGTCTTGGCGGGTACTTTCTATACTGGCGTCGGAGGGAAAAGCCAATGCCAGTCGTACCCGATGTTCCAAAAGCGCCTGAGCAGGAAGGAATCCAAATGCAAGATCTGCAGCAAAGCCCACAGGGACCGGGGGAACTGGATACCATGGTCGATGATTTGTACGATGATGAACAGGGTATTGTTCAACCACAACAGGAGCTGGCGGGCCATGAAAGGGTTTTGGAGCTTCCAGTCAACGAACGACCCGTCGAACTTTCCGGGTAAATAATATTAGATAGGCATCTTAGTTAGGTAGGATTTTTAATAATGCTTAATCTTTGGCTTATCATTTAGGAGCAGGCGCTGGTTTCATTCTTTGTAAATGTATTAACTCATTCGATAGTTAATCGATAAAATCCTAGATTTCCTTGGAAATGGAATTCTGCTAGATAAAGATAAATCTGATAGGAACTCGAAATTTGTTATATCGGTAGTAACATATGATAAGCTCCCAATTTCTTGGTTCCAGAAAACCCGGACAAGAACCAAAATATACTGAAACTCGTCAAACCCTTTGGTTATGAAAGTGGGTATAATTTGATGTTAGACGAACGCATTTAAATTAAAATTACTGGATTCGTTAGTTTAGTCGATTTAGATTTTAAGTTGAATGCAAACGCGTTAATGAGAAACTTTTTTTTAAAAAAGGAAATTCGTGTGCACGTGCTTGTGTGGGGTTGTTTGTTGGCGGTACATGAGGAATCAAGGCGAAGGTGACTAATGAAGGACCGATTGGATCAGTCATAATTCTGGCTCCAGGCGAAAACGAAGAGGGATTATTCTCAATTTCAACGCGGCGAGCAGCAAGATTAATAATGTAGAAATATTGCGAAATTTCGTTCCCAGTGAAGATACAACCTCTGGAGACGTAGATGACGTCAGAGCTGCCGACATGTTGGATCGAAGCTGTAGACGAATATTTGTAGATATACTAGATGCGTAATTTACGTCTGTACCGTGTTTAGAGTGGTGATATGGTCATTTTTGAGGAATACCGGTGCTCGGGTGTGGCTGGACGATATCGGAACAAGCTGCTGTGTTCGTTCGAGATAGCTGGGCTGGGCTCTGTAAGCGCCCGACGGCCAGCCGACGAAACCTGCCCGGCCTCCGCTGAAACGGGCCCGTTTGAAACGTCACCTCGAATATCAACCTATCCATCCATCCAACCGACCAACCTTCTTCTTCCTTTTCAACTTCCCAAACCAACTCTCGCGATAATAACTCTGACTACCGCCGCCGTCGACGTAGTTGTCCCCCCAAGGTACGTTTATCCTGGCTCCCATCTCGTAGTATGCGTGCGCGTGTGTAGAGATACATGTATTCCTGTATCCGTCTCGACCCCGGCCCTCGAACGAACCCCGGTGTTAGCTGGTCCGTATGACTTGCATGACATACGTCCGTCCTGCCTCCATCCAGAGCCCTACATACCAACCCCACCACCTTTGCTCCCCTTCCACCAACACACCCTCCACCACCACCACCACCACTCCTCCACTCCTCCTCCACCGCCTCCGTCACAACCTCCACAACCTCCAGCCGACCAACCATCCCCCTCCGATTGTTCCACCTCATTCCCGAACCGTCACAACGCCCTTGCCTGGTTCCCGTCCCCCCCAGCAGCTGTTGGTGACCTGACCGTCTTTTGGGGACGCTTGCCGCGGGCGTGTAAATCAATCGATCCAGCCTTTGTCCTTTATTGGAAGGGCTGTCTCTCTTTTGCTTCCTTCCTTCCTCTTTCCATTCCCTCTCCCCTCTCCCCTCTCTCGCCCCCTCTTTCTGGTAATTTGATTAGATTGATATTGATATCTTCTCCATCCCTGTTCCTGTTCCGTTCTCGCTCGTGCTCCTGGCCCCGTTCCTGTTCTGTTCCCTCTCGTCCTCGTTCACATCGCCAGCTGGTTTTGCATATCTCCTTACATGCGTCCTTTTCAACCCAACAATAGGCTTCCGCCATCTTTACTCGAGACAACCACGCAACCCGTCACAACGAGTCCAAGCAAGCAAAAGCCGCAGCACTTTGTCATCGCCGCTGCCAAACCACCGTCCTCCCACATTCTACCCTAATCACCATCACCCTCACCATCACAATCACAATCACCGTCCCCTATCGTTCTCCTAGAAAATCGTTCGTCGGTGCTGTTTTGAGCATTAAGTGAAGACTTGAGGAGAGGAAACGTTTAATTCTCATGCAGAGTCGCAGACAGACCAGGTCTACAGCTGGCAGACACTCGGCAGATTCATCTCAGCCTCCAACCGCCTCATCATCCACCTCCATCCCCGCATCGTCATCGACACCCAGCCAGCCGCCGATAACTCCCAGCCCAAGAGCCCGTCGGCAGCAGAAGCGTAAATCCGTCTCGATATCCCAAGATATCGACGAACCCTCCCAGAACTCCGAGGAACCTATCTCTAAGCGTATAAGGACCCGAGGACTGCCAGATCAACTCTCACCGCCTCCCCAATCTCCCCCGGCCGACTCGCCGGCCTCTTCGAAGGTTCTCACGCGTTCCGCTCGTAAGAGAGCACGCTTCTCCGAAGACTTCGAGATGTCTGGAAGCAGGTCTGTGCAACGTTGCCCCTCCCCTCACTCACCCTCCGGAAAGAAAAACACGTCATTCAGGATCTAATATAACTGACCAAATAACTTGACAAAATTTAGTAAAGGGGAGGTTCCAAACGTCTCTTCGCCGGTAGATGCTCCCGAAACACCCACACCTCGAAAATCCTCTCGCTCGAAAAAGCAATCTACAACCACGCCATCTAGCACCGGCCGGTCACAGAGTGCTAAGCGCCAGGCTCACGAGAAGAAGTCTGAATCCCAACCTCCCGCAACCCCGACTCCAGCCGTGAAGAAATCAAAACGGAAAGAGAACAATGACTCGAAGGTTGACCCCGAGATAGCGACCAACGATTTGATGGCCGAAAAAGACAAGCACCCAGAAGAAGATGAGGACGAGGATATGGGTGACAACCCTCCACCTGCCGAGCCCCCCGCAGCAGAGGAAGAAGAAAACGGCAATAATGAAGATTATGAGAGAGATGTAGATGATGATGACATGTACGATGGATTCTCTCACCGCAGCCTGTCACAGTCCATGAGGGCTTTGACGGGAATGTTATCGGGCATCCCCACCCGCCTCAGGGATATTCTCAACAATCTCAAGAATAAAGAGGACATAACCATCCAAATGCTTGCCCTGCAGGAACTATCAGAAATCTTATTAATGGCAAACGAGGACAGCTTGTCCGGCAATATCGCTACAGACCAGTTTGTTAAGGAGCTGGTTATAATCATGAGTGAGCCAGATATGTTTGGCAGTGAGAATCCGGAACTGATGCTCCTTGCCTGTCGCTGCCTTGCGAACCTTATGGAGGCGTTACCCTCGGCAACCTCCAACGTCGTGTACGGGGGTGCTGTCCCAGTTCTGTGCCAAAAGCTTCTTGAAATCCAATATATCGACCTTGCAGAGCAAGCTCTAAGTGTTCGTTCCACGTGCCTCGTGCTTTTTGTTTTCGTTCACCAACCGAAGGACTCAATGATGCTAACCTTAGATTTAACTTATAGACTTTGGAAAAGATATCCCATGAGTATCCCACATCTATCATCCGTGAAGGCGGCTTAGTCGCATGCTTAAACTTCCTGGACTTCTTCTCCACTAATGTCCAAAGAACTGCTGTAACCACGGCTGCCAACTGCTGCCGGAATATCCCCGAGGACTCGTTCCCAACGGTGCGAGATGTAATGCCTATCCTACTCGGGGTGCTCAATAGTAGCGACCAAAAAGTGGTTGAGCAGGGTTGCCTGTGTATCTCTAGAATCGTGGAGAGTTTCAGACACCAGTCGGATAAACTAGAGGAATTAGTATCGAAGGATCTTTTGAGAGCTATGCTTCAGCTCCTCCTGCCTGGCACTACCAATCTCGTGGGCCAGCATATCCATACACAATTCATCCGCGTCCTGAGTATACTCGCCAAATCAAGCCCAAGACTCTCTGTCGCCATGTTCGAAATGAACATCACAGAGACCTTGTATCAGATAATGACCGGAGTTTCTCCTCCAGCTGCTACTGAAGATTTTGCCCTCAAAGTTGATCGCGTCATGATCATGCAGGCCTTGATTCATCGACCAAAGGAGCAAGTCACCGAGACCCTCAACGTCATTAGTGAATTGCTTCCTGGGCTCCCTGAAGGTACGTAATTTCACACTTCTCTTCCGCGATGAATACTGACAAGTCCTGTTTAGATGAGATATTCAATGTACCAGGAGTCTCCGAGTTCTCGACCTACCGGCCTAGTCCTGAAGATAAGACCAATGAGAAACGTACTGAGCTACTCAAATCATGCCAGCCTGAGCTTCGGCGTTTCGCTATTGTTCTTCTTCCGACCCTCACGGACACGTATCTCAGCACCGTCAATCTACAAGTCCGACAAAAAGTTCTCGGCTGCCAGCTCAAGATGATCGTTAACCTCGATGTCGAGATGCTCAAAGACTCACTTTCTAATGTCCAGTATGCCTCCTTTTTAGCTTCAATTCTCTCACAGAAGGATCACCCATCTTTGATTGCTGGTGCTCTTCAACTATCCGAATTACTCCTTCGCCGACTCCCCGAAATTTATCGATACCATTTCCACCGGGAAGGTGTCATTTCCGAAATTAGAAAGCTGGCGGAGCAGGAACTTAATCTCCCGGAGGATAGTGATGATAGCAATAATGAGGATGATGAAGAAGATGAGGACGCTATGAGAGATGACAAGGAAACATTCGAATCTGCTCCGGAACCAATTGTGAAAGACCCTGTCAGCGGTTCCGATAACTCGAACAAGAGCGAGGATGAAAACGAAGAAACCAACGACGAAGACGACGATGAGTCCTCTTCAGCTTCGGAATCATCTTCCATTCGCCATCTCACTGCCAGTATTAACTTGACTGTTGATCAATGGATCATTGTCCGAGCTCGAAGCTTTATCGACGAACATGATAAAGATGTCGATAGTGCAGCCCAGAAAGAAGCTGAAAAGGTCTTGAAGACCATCCGAGATTTGGTTGATAGCTTGGAGACCATAGAGAAGCCAAAAGCTGCGTTTGAAAAGCTTGCAAAATACTTCCAAAACACAAACTCTCTCACGTCCATATCCAGCTTCGAGTTATCCCATTCTAAGTTGGTGGAAGGAATGCTTAAAGTTTTGACGGGCGAGGACGGAGGTCGCAAGAGTGCTACCAGACGAGAATTCCTTGAAGCCTTTATGGGCCAAACGGATCCTAAGGATGGTAGCTCCCCGTTCTCCGTTCTTGTGGCCAAACTTCAAGAGCTTCTCAGCCGAAGCGAACATTTTGAGGTCAACACAGTTCACCATAACGCCTACGACGGTAGCAGGAGCCCTGCTTCGATGCTTGCTAAGCAGTTGCGTCTCAAACTCGTCGCTGACGAAAATTCCGAGATTCCGAAACCGTACAGAAATATCATGGTTTCTATCCACGCCATCGCTACATTCAAAGCCCTTGACGACTATCTTCGTCCCAGAATAGCGCTCTCGGAACAACCTAGGGGTTCTCGGGCTGAACGTGGTGGCCATCTTTCCAATGCCCTTGCAGCTTTCGCCGCTGCTGCTGCCGCTGCATCTGGACCAGCGTCGGGCTCAGGGACTCCTGGTTTCTCCGAAACTGGCCAGCCATCTACACCCCCTAGCCGAACCAAGAAGTCTACACGATCTTCACGAGCAAGAAAGACAGAGGAGACCCCGCAAGCGGAAAGTTCTGGTGATGCCCTTAAAACGCCCACGAGGAGAGAAAAACTGCCCAAGGCAACACGTGATGCATTGGCTGCGGAGGAACAACTCGAATGCATGGATGAGAGACAAATGAGCGAACAAGAAGAACTCGAGGAAATGAATGCGCTGTTGGAGGACCTCGACCAAGAGATGACAGATTCCCCCGCACCCGAGCCTGGTGCTGTCAACATGGAACTCGCGGGCGGCAAAGTTACAGCAAGAAAAGAGGATGGCACCAGAATCGCTACCCCAATCGGAACCCCTAGCAGAGACAGAGGTGCTGGAACCCCGGTCGGTGGTCTGCCACATCCTTCCCTGGCTAACTCTCGCCCTATCTCGTATGCTGCTGCTGCCGGAACGCCAACCGATTGGCACATTGAGTTTAGTATTGGAGACCGAGTTCTTTCCAACGATACCACCATTTATGGGGCCGTCCACCAAGCCAATAAACCAGAGGAAGGTGAACATCACCGATCTGTGTGGTCTTCTACATATACAATCAAGTTCCGGAGAGCCCCTGGCCAAGCACCCGCTGAGCCATCCTTATCGCCTACAACGGAAACTTCACAGTCAGCTTCCGGTATCCCACTCTCCGTAGAAAAGAACAGGGTCACTTCTTCTATTCTTCACTTACTTAGTATCCTCCACTCCCTCAACTCGAACATCGATGATGTATTTTCTGGCGAGTTCGAGACCACGAAGCCACGCCACCCCCCCGCAAATAGCCAGTTCGTAAACACTAAATTGACTGCTAAATTAAACCGACAGCTGGAGGAGCCACTCATTGTGGCGAGTTCCTGCCTCCCATCCTGGAGTGAAGATCTTGCACGTTACTATCCATTCCTGTTCCCCTTCGAAACGCGATTCCTATTCTTGCAATCCACCTCTTTTGGCTACTCTAGGTCTATGAATAGATGGCAAAGCGCTACCGCGAACGAAGGAAGAGGCGATAGACGAGACGACAACCGACCGTTCCTCGGCCGTCTCCAGAGACAGAAAGTGAGGATCTCCAGAAACAGGATCTTCGACTCCGCTGTCAAAGTGATGGAACTTTATGGTGCCTCACCAAGCGTCTTGGAAGTTGAATACTTTGAGGAAGTTGGAACCGGTTTGGGCCCAACTCTTGAATTCTACTCTAGCGTTTCTCGTGAGTTTGCCAGAAAGAACCAGAATATGTGGCGGGACAGCGATGCCTTTTCTGAGAAGGAGTACACTTTCGGAGCTCAAGGATTGTTCCCTGCACCTATGGATGCCAAATTCGCCGAAACTGAAGGCGGAAAGAAGGTTCTCCAAAGGTTCAAGATTCTTGGAAAGTTCGTCGCACGTGCCATGCTTGATTCCCGACTCATCGACATTTCCTTCAACTCCAACTTTTTCAGAGGTGGCGAAGATGCAGAAGCCGTCGCTCCTTCCTTTGGAGCTGTGAAGACAGTCGACAAGACTCTCGCTCAGTCTTTGAGCCTTCTCCGAAAATTCGCCGTTGCCAAGAGTGTCATTGACGAAATGAAGGGTCTGCCGTCATCCGAGAAAAATAAGATGCTCTCTGAAGTTCGTATGGACGGTGTTCTTGTCGACGATTTGGCTTTGGATTTCACGCTTCCTGGATATCCTCATATTGAACTTGTCAAGGATGGCGCGAATAAGGCAGTAACTATCAACAACGTAGGAGATTACGTTGAGAAGGTCATCGATCTCACACTTGGAAGCGGCGTTCAACGACAGGTAGATGCCTTCAGGGCCGGTTTCTCACAAGTTTTCCCTTACGCTGCGCTCAAAGCTTTTACTCCTGACGAATTGGTTATGATGTTTGGACGGGTTAATGAAGATTGGTCTCTTGAAAGTAAGTCAACCATATACATTGTAATCGAGTTTCTTCCACTAACTATATTTTAAAGCCCTCATGGATTCTATCAAAGCAGATCATGGCTTCAACATGGACAGCAAGTCTGTTCGCAATCTCCTTCAAGTCATGAGCGAATACACCCCTCAGGAACGGCGAGAGTTCCTTCAATTTGTTACCGGCAGTCCGAAGCTTCCAATTGGAGGTATGTACCAATCCGAAGATAAAATATGCGAATAATTACTAATACATTACGCTCTTAGGTTTCAAGAATCTCACACCAATGTTCACTGTTGTCTGCAAGCCAAGTGAGGCACCATTGGTGTCTGACGACTACCTGCCAAGTGTCATGACTTGCGTCAACTACCTCAAGCTTCCAGACTACACCTCCGCCCATGTTCTCAAGCAACGTCTCCACACCGCTGTCCATGAAGGATCCGGTGCTTTCCATCTCTCTTAAACACCTTTATGCCCCTCCTCACCATGATCCCTCTGTTTTCTCGCTACTGCCTGCTTTGTAGGCTTTAATGATAGTAATTTTTGTGCCTTAATCCCCATTGCAATGGCGTTTTGTTTTTTACTTGCTTTGGATTATCCCTAGTCACAATCTTATCTTGTCCCTCTACGTCCTAGTTTATTACAAAATACAGATACAATATTAACCATCACTGTGTATCGCTCCCCGCTTTCTCCTCTCCCACGTTTATTTCTCCCATGTTCGGTGTAGTTCCGGTGATCTTGGATGGATGGTTGCTTGCGGTAATGTTTCTATGGATTGTTTCTTTTTTATTCTCCAAAATTCTGCTCCCTTCCCTTCCCAGCGAGTGTTTAGCTTCTCCGTTCAGTTTTATCCGATTACTTTAGGGTAGATAGATTCCTGTCGTGTTCGTCACAAGAGAATGATAAGGTCCTTTGCTTTGGCAGCTGTCCTCCGCGTAGAATTCTTGAGTGAGAGCCGCATCTGTGCTTGGCGGGCGAACCCCTGCCGCAGAAAGTCGCTTAATTTTTACCTGGACGCATTTTTTGGGTGTTGCAGCTATAATTTTTTTTTCTCTTCTCGCAACCTTCAAGTCGCCCCTCCAACTAGTAGATTCAACAGTGCTTTTCGCAAGAGCTCGAATTCCTATTCTTCGCCTGTATATTATATACAATTGCCTCTGCAGGCAGCAACCACAAATGCACTGCCCACAATGCCTGGTCCGAGCCCATGGCGCAGTTCTAGCCTCCCACGGCTACCCTGTAGCTAACCCCTCCACCCTCAACATGCTCATCGCCCGGCAATTCACAACCGCTCCGCGGGGTGGCAGAAATTCAGTCCGCCGGCCGACTAAAGTCTTCCCCTCGCCGCCTTCCACGGCAACCGATAAACGTGGGAAATTCCTCACCCGCGGCGGGAGCAAGTCTCTCGAAGAGCGACGGTGGAGTGCTTCCCGGACTCGAGAGTCAGTGGAGACCCGAGACGACGACTACCGACAAGGAGGAAGACAGATGGCATTGCTTAACAGCAAGGAGATGAGAGTGCGGGATGGGAAGAAGAAGATTGATCCGGCGAAGATTGCGGCGACAGTGTTGAAAGCTCTCGACGGAACGGAAGGCGAGCACAATGATGCGGTTGATCTGTTGAGGGAACTGGCTAGTCGGCACGGACGGACGGATTTGGTGGTTGCGTGGAATCATGTTATCGAGTGGAAGTTGAAGAGGGGGAACATTACTGCTGCTATGAAGATTTATAATGAGGTTCGTTTCTCTTAATTTACGCTACTAAAATTTACAGTGTCTTCGTATCCGAGAAGGGTTGTTACTAATGTTATTTGGGGGTGGTATAGATGAAAAAAAGAGGTACGAAACCGGATTCGTACACTTACCTTCGAATCCTGAATGGACTGGCCGATAACGCCGCGAAGTCTCCCAGTGCATTGGGACAGGCGTTGACGGTGTTCTACTCCATGACGGCGCCATCGTCGACGGTTAAACCATCAATTATACATACCAACGCGGTGCTGAAAGTCTGCGCACAGGCTAAGGATGTCGATGCAATGTGGGATATTGCGGAGAGAATACCCGATAGGGGTCGAGGACAGGCCGATGCGCTCACGTATACAACCTTGTTGAACGGTATCAGGAATAGCATTGATGGCTCGCCGGATCGCGCTATCACTGAAGGGAGGGAGCTGTGGGAAAACGTGCTATTGAAATGGCAGGACGGTACCGTACCGATGGATGAGGGGCTCGGATGTGCTATGGCGAGGTTGCTGCTAAGAAGCGCGAAACCAGAGGATTGGGATGAAGTGCTGAGTCTTTGTCAGGATGTCTTTGGGGTTCCAAGATTGATTCCGAGAATCGGAACGAAGGCGAGGACTTTGTTACCTATCAAGAATTTTGCAGGTTCTGGGAAAAAGAAGGAGGTGGATCAAGAGAAGGAGGCACAGAATGCAGAAGCCATGACCACGAATTTGAATGATAGCATCAACGCTGCCCTCAAATCAGTCGGTGGAGCAGGAGTGGACGACGAACCAGTGACGGAAGCCGCTGCAGAAGCCGAGGAGGAACCGGAGCTGGGGCTTACCATGGGCCATGCGGATAGCACTACGGCTTTGATAACTTCGCAGATTCCCATCGAAAAGCCCCCGCTTGGAAACAACGCTCTTTCCCTTATCCTCGAGACTTGTCTGTCCTTACGAGCCTACGACACCGCACGCAACTACTGGGATCTTATCACCGACAGTTACAATGTCACACCAGACCGCGATAACTACAATAACCGGATGCGGGTCTTGTCCATGCAGAGCGATTCGGCCGGTTGTCTCGCCCTCATTGAAGAAATGATTAAGAAGAATGTAGCTTTAGGGCAGAATCTATTCTTCATCGCCCTGAACGGCTGTAGACGGGCGAACAAGATCACAGGCTTCAACGATGCTTACCGGCTTATGGACTTGATGCAAAACCATGGAGTCGAAGTCACCTCCAAGTGCATCATCGCATTCATCAGAACAGCAACGGTGACAGAAGATGTGGAGGTTATGAAACGGGCGTGGATGAGACTTAACCCGGGGTTGTTTAATATCCACAAACTCATCGATCCTACTAACAAGTCTATCGACAAGATTAGCAAGGATCTCGAGAGTTGCCAGGAACTCGTATCCCTGTCGGATGCCATTCTGAGCAGAATGTATAAAAACAAGTTGGATAAAACGGAGAAGGAATTCGCGGACCACGTCACCGGCGCGAGAGGCAAGATTCACAAGTACATCAATGAGTACTTCAACAAGAATAATAATGGAAAGTCCGAGACACCAGCTCTTATGAGTCAAGTCAGCTCGCATAGGTTTTCGCAAAAGATGGACAAGGAACACCCGATGCCAAAGTTGACGGTTAGCAAAGATGCCGTCGGGCGATGGCAGAAATTCGGAACAAATGACATGCAGCAGACCCGGCCGGTATTTCAAAAGAAGGAAGCACTCGGACCTGGGGAGGTCAGTCTGGAGGGAATGACATTCAGGCCGAAAAGTAACAAGTTGGTGGATGCCTTGAAGATTAGGGGGGACGCGCCGAGATCTAAACGGTTCCTAAGGAATAAGGATACAGATTTCACCGCACACTACCGGCCGGGAAAGGAGAAGAAGAGAATGGATAAAGAGAGAGATTACCAGTAGTTGGATTGGATACTCATTGTAAATAGTTCCTCTCACACCGGATAGATAACGTTTGTATATATGGGACACGATGCATTTCGGCGTTAATATAGGGAATACTGTACGATATAGATTGACTGATGAGAGAGAATTATCCAACCATGCATCCATCATCCTATAAAGAGTGTGCTTTCAAGACAAAATCTGATCGGAAGATTTGAACAGACAAAAAAAGCGATGGTGGCAAGCTCGTGCAAACAATTCTAGCTCCAAAGCAGAAACTCAAGACTCAGCTTACAGAGTACATCATGGGAGGGGGGCCTAAAAAGCGACTACATGACCAACGCCTAGACTTAAATAAAAAGACGGTATTAGAGAAAAGACAAAAGAAAACTCCATCCCCGACCCTGCCAAATTTGATATATCGTTTTGCCAATTGTTGTACACTCCTTTCTACTTGATGCGATGGTTGCACTGTGGCAGAGTGATAGCTCGTATTTATTCCCAGTCTTCCTCGTCGCTCTCTTCCTGCTGCAGATAGAGTTAGCATGAATAGTGATGATAATAGTATCAGATGTAAGTACTTACCACTGTCTTCTTCTTTGGTGGCGAGCCAGAAGCGTTGGATGGAGCTCCGGAGACCAAGTCGTAGCTAGCTTCGCTGTCTGGTTGCGACATGATATCTGCTGGTGGTTTGGGCTTTCCACGTAGAGTATCAGATGATGGTTTAGGCTTGGGGATCGCCTTTCCGGCGGCGGTGGTTGGCTTTTCAACTTCTTCTTCCTCCTCTTCCTCCTCGCTTTCTTCCTCTTCGTCGTCCTCGTCGTCCTCTTCATCTTCATCCTCATCGCTATCTTCTTCCCAACCGACTTCTTCCTCTTCCTTGGCAGCAACTAGAACGTTCCGGTTAGTAATTTGGTTCCCGCTTAGAGATAGCATAGGCGGGCCATATACCCTTCAACAATTCCTTCCTCTTCTGTTCCTCGGCATCTAGCTCGCCTCTCAAAAAGTAGTATCTCTTCCAGAATTCTTCATAAGTGACCTCCGCTGGCACCAACTTTTCCATTGAGTTTCGTAATTCAGGGTACTGTTCGAGGTCCTTTGCAATCTGGTCGGTTCTCTTCTCAGCTGAGAAGCTTGGAACCCATTCGGCGGCATACTTTGGTTGTCGAGGATCGGATTTGAAAGTGTCAAGATTCGAGTGGAGCAGATGTAGTTGAGCATCGAGGCGAGTGGTGCTAAAAATAGAGTTAGCGGAAGAACAAAGCCTTCGAATAGATCAAGAGATTCGGCAGCCATACTGTATCGGTCGCTTGCTGTCGTCTCCCCCCTTAGTCTCAAATAGCACGTCCTTCATCTCTGCTGCCTTTGCAGCTGCCTTCTCTTCTTCCGTCGGGGGAGCGATTGTAACCGCGTCTCTCAAGAAACTTCCAAGGTTTGCTCCGACTTTGGCCAAGTACGCATCCGCCGCATCCTCTGCCTTCTGCACTTCGGTGATACCCTTCATAGCCTCCAACCTTAATCTTTCAATCAAGCTGGCGGTCTGCTGAGCGGAAGCTTCACCGGCCTTCTCACCGGTAGCAGAAGACTCGCCTTCCTCTTCACCTTCCGGGATCCCCTCGGGGCCGTTACCGGTGCTCAGAGCTCTGGACCGGGTGACAACCGCATCCCGCAAGCCGGTCCAGCCCTTCTGAGCCTGCTCGCTTCGTGAAGCGTACTCGGTCCTGGTAGACTCGTAGACGACTTCGGATTGTTTCTTCACCGTCTCGAATATAGCTCCGAAACGGGCGCCCCAAGCGGTGCTCTGGATGGTCTTGTAGGCTTCATCAAACTCGGAGGAGAGAGACTGTTGACGGCGGTGTGTGGAGGCCTGGGTTGGGGTTTGGGCTCGTTCGTCGTCGGCGTTGGAGGACTGGTGTCGCGGGAGGTTCTCCTCCGTGATGTGGTCGTATGCGAAATCCATTTTCCGGCTGGATGGTACGATTTACTAACCAGGGGTCAAGCTACGACGAGCCAAGATCTTTAGCTGGTTCGGCAGCCGGGAAGCTCCTCCGGCGATTAGAACACGAAATAGGGAGCTGGGAATGGTGAGGCAGCGGAGCGTAGATCGCGGGGTGGAGGTTGCGGGGTAGCTGTCCGTTACGACGGAAATGCTGGCAGATTGAGAACGAGAGAGCTTTCGTCCGAGGAACAGGACAACGGAGGGCTGTGAGTGGCAGCAGATGAGGGAGAGTGAGGTTAGTTGGTTAGTTCCGTGGTTAGTTAGCGGTGGTTGGTGGGCATGCAGGTGCTCGTTAGTTCGCTGGTAGGCGTCCTTTGGGCGATTGCAATTGGCGGGGTTCTCTGAAACACCCGCAAACACGGCACCTCAGCCGGGCCTCCCTTATCACCCACCGCGTACTACACGATACACTTGATTGTGGTATGATATACTTTTATATATGCTTTAGAGATAAGTGACGAGTGCAGGTGCAAGTCTAATTAAAATAGATCCGCATAGAATGAGAGACCTGTCATTCGGTATTAAACAGACTACTGCAGAAATAAATATAAAAAATGTCGCTCTATTGCCATAATATGCAGTATGCAAAAGAAATAAAGTAAAACCACAGCAAAGAAGATATCAATGAAAAGAAAGATCATATCTACACTTTTCCGTCAATCAAAACAGCCAAGTCCAAAACATCGCACTAGTCACATTAAACAAGTTGTACGAGAAATCCACACCCCCAAAATCCGCCGCACCTCAGCGTTTCCTATCCCCAGACATTCTTGAATAAATCTTCATCATACTTGACGCCCGGTTTATTGTTAGTAGTGTTCGTGTTCCCGCTAGGGAACCCGCCGCCACCGGACGAAAACGCTCCAAAGTCATCGTCGCTCGCAACGGTGGGCTTCTGTGGTGGCTTCGAAGCTGCAGGAGTGCTCCAGTTGAACCCCGCCGCCGACCCGCCATTGTTATTGCTGTTGGCTTGCGGCGAGGTCGCCCATGCGTTCCCGAAGTTCATGCCAGCAGACGGTGGCTGCTGAGGTTGGGCTGCAGGCTTCGATTGATACGAAGGAGTGGAGTTAAGGTCGAATAAATCACCCATAGAAGACGAAGAAGCCGCTGGTTTACTAGCAGCCGTCGAACTCCCAAAGCTTCCGAATGCATTATTCCCACCACCACCACCACTGCTACCATTGTAAGATTGGGTGGTAGGGCTCGACTTCATCATTCCGATATTGAGATTCGCAAACGGTGATGGTTTCGCCGGAGCCGCCGGTTGAGCTTGAGGTGCGGGAGGCGATGCGCCAAAGTTAAGATCGCCAAATGCCCCGGCCAGGTCGTTCGCTCCCGAGTTCCCAACAGGTGACTGCATTGTGGGTGATACAAGCCCGCCAAACCCACCAGAGTTCGTATGTTGATGCCGAGGTGCTTGCTTAGGTGCCGACGAATATAAAGAAAGAATCGATCGATTGAGGTCCGGTCTTGTAGATCCACCCCCAGCGGCATTAGGAGGACTCGAAGCCACAGCGCCTGGGCCAGGTGATGTGGTAGGCGAGGGACCGAAGAAGTCAAGCCCAAGCAAAGAATCCGCGGGTTTCTCCTGGGGTTTTCGTGACCCCTCCGTACCAAGACCAGCCGTATTTCTCTTTGAGTGTACCTTCTCGGGCTTCGTCTCAGGTGCGGCATTCGGTTCGTCGAATAGGTTCGGGGCAGGAACTCTTCTAGCTGGCGGCGGCGGAGAGCTAACTGCCTCTGCTTCCTGTTTCTTTTTCACTACTCCCAACGGCTAAAGGTTCCAGTCAGCAACAAACCAATTATTATCAAAATAGGGAACCGCTTACCGTATCCTCAGCGTCCGAATCGTCCAAGGTCGAAGGATCAGGCATCCCGCCCTCCATAACCCATCGCTTAGATTCATACTTTGTTCGAATAAAGTTCTCTATCTTCCTGCCGAGGCCGTTAGTCTCGATCGTGCAACATATCCGTGTTCGGGTGGGATGTTTCGTACGAGTCAGATGGAACATGTCCAGCAGCAAGCTTAGCTTCCCAGTATCTATAAAATATAAATAAGTAGTCAATATATAAAGATGAATAATTATCACATACTTGTTCGCTCTAGAGTTCCCCCATCTGAGAACGCTCTGAAGTTGCTCATCGGTCCACGAGTCGAGATCCACAGATTTCACTATTGCATTTGTCAGTCAGCTCTCGGCTTAAACCAAACCAGTGGAAATAAAACATACCTCTGCTGATATGAGTGCCCATTCCTCTATGTATACCGGAGCATCTAAAAATACAAAATCAGTCAGCCTAAACCCTCACTAAAGTACCCCCGAGTTGATCACCAGCTGTAGCAGACCTTATACAAATGAACACGCCAAGGTTCCAGCTGGCCCATCTTGGGTGCGCATTTTTCTTGCAATCCGCGCAATGCTTGTTTCCGGGAAGCTTGAGCAGTTGCTTGATGACCTCTTGGTTTTTCGCAGCTTTGTCTGCTCCCGAGTTCCCGCGACGTGCGGACATGGTGTGAGGTAGGTGTGTGTGTGTGTGTGGGCTTTCGGTTGTTCCGACGAGGTGGCGATAGCTCGAGACTAGCTGTCTGTAAGGGTCCGGATCCCGAGGCTTGGACGGATAAGGGGTCGTACGGTGTCAAAGCTGGCCGGGAGACGGAGAGTCGTGAGGCGGACGAGATGAGGTTCGAGGACCGGGCACTGGGAGCAGGAGATATCTCGAACGGCAAGAGCGAGGGAGGGTTCTTGTTTGGTATGACGGAGTTTGGGAGAGGTGGTCTTGCCGACGGACAGCAGGCTCACCCTGGTTTGCAGCCAGTCTCACCACCACAGCGCAACACATTTCAGCCGCCTGCAGATGCCTCTTCTTGCTATCTTTGTAGGAGATTCAATATGCATTCTTATTATGCTACGGAACAGATTTCACGGCTCAACAGGCGCCCTTCTTGTAACATACAAATAATTTCGATTTTCCCGCGAGATTCCCTATTACTCTCCTGTGACCCAGCTGCGACCCAGGCGTTGCAGCCATGCGCTAAAACCACAACTAGCATACTGGCTACTCCTCCTCCTCTTCCTCGTCAGAATATTCGTCCACCTCCTGCTTAACTCTTTTATTCTTAGTTGGTGAAGCAATTTTTGCGAGCTTCCTCTTCTTTAGTGGCGTATTTGGTGGGGATATGGCCTGTTCGTTCCCATCGTTCATTTCGCCCAGTTTGTCTATCAGAGCAGCCTTTATACCGTGCAGCTTTTTCACAGCGGATGAATTGGTGATGCCCTCTTCCGCAGCTAATGCCTCGATATTGACCTTCCAAAAAAGGATTTAGAGTTAATCTTTCCCTAATCATCCTTTGCCCCAGTCTAACTTAACATACCTTGCGTGTCTTGAGGTCTATATTCTTGAGGAGCCTGAGCAGAAATAGCTGGCTTCCGGCGGAAGTCGGGTTGAATGTCGCTTTTGCCATGCTTCTTGATGAACTTTCAGGTCGATTCTTCAGATTAATATCCTCGAGTTCGGGTGATACCGATAACAGGCAAGATATTGTGGTTCAAGACTATGGATGTGTTCCAGGTGAGTGGACAAATGGCGAGGTTCTCTCTTATAGGAGGTACAAACTATATATGTGCCGCAAATCCACAGTAGAATAAATCCTTCGATTCTAGAATATGCTCATAGCTATCATGCCTGATAAATCAACACCCAAGTTTAACTTCTGCCCAGTCGAATTGTATCAGTTAGTGCTGGTTGAGCTGCCTCTTGCTCACAATAGTTATATAGTGGTATAGCTATCGAAAAACAGGGATTGATTACGTAAAATTACGATATTCGCCGAGAATCCGTACTTCTAGATCGGATATCCCTGCAGTATAACAAAACTCAGAACTAAAACTTCGGGACGGCATGTAGCCTACACATTCAACGTGCCTGAATCGAAAATCCATATCAAAAGATAACGATAAAAGACTAGCCGAGTAATTTTCCGAAAACAGGATTAACTACAGGGTTTCTCAACCACAAAATACTCATACCACCATTGCGATATCCGATTCCAACATTTAAAATCCTAAAAGAAGCTTGCCAAGTATTTCCAACTAAATCCCGTCCCAAACCATTCCACCCGCATTCCCATTCATATCCAACAAACAACACTTGCTGATTCGGGCACCTTTAGTCCTCTGAGCTTTCTTCCCCATGTTCCTGCTCAGCAACCTGAATCACTCGCACTCTCTTCCTCGATCGAGGAGTTGACCCCATCGTAAAACTTGCAACTCGTTTCTTTGGAGACACGTTAGGACTTGGTGTTTTCTCTTCCCCGTCGCCTTTTTCCGCCGCCTGTTCGAGCGCTTTCTTGATGCCTCGAAGCCTCTGCTGGGCGGATCCGATGGTGATACCAGCCTCCTTTGCGATGGCGTTTACATCCAACTATTCAACGGAGTTAGCATGGCGGAATACCTTATTTTTCATCGATAGGATGATTCAGGCTTACCGCTCTGATATCGGTATACTTCAACACAAGCATAAGGAACTTGTGGTTACCAGCTGAATTTGGGTCGAAACTTGGATTACCCATTGTAAATTACCCAGGCAATATAACGCAGAATATAGAATCGATAATGTAGTTATGGTATATTTTTGCGAGTCTGAAGTAGATTAAATGAGCTATATATCTTCTGATCAGCTGAAGCTAAAGGGTCGGGTTAATAGGCTATTTATATTCAAGCCGACTAAGTACTTGATCAACTTTAGGGACTAATAACAGATTCCGTAATACTCGCCGTTGGAACCGCCAATCGATATAGCATTCCCCAAACCGACTTCAATCGCCATTTTATGAAATAGGGTATCAAGTTACTTGGGGCCTAATCTTTTCCCATGACGTTATCGATTCACTTATCGCAGTCCAAAAGAATAATCCAAGATCCTCAAACTGATGACTTGCTTTTTCCTCCGCTCCCTTAGAATTTCAAACAAACATTCCAGATATAATAATTATAAGTGTACAGTCACAGCCTAAAATCCAACTTCCAACCATTTTCCTTACCCGCATGCGTAAACACTGCAAGTTAATGGGCCCAAAATTTCACCAGCAATAATATTCCCATAACATATTTAAAAGATAGAAAACAATATCACTCAGAATACTCTTCTTCCAAGCTTTCGCTTTCTTCCTCCGAATCTAAGTCATCTTCCACTTTAACTTTGACATCTATGTCTTCAGGCATCCCAAAATCAAGTTTCTTGCTTTCAAAGCCACTTGATTTGCCGTTTGTAGGTGGGGCATCAATCATCTCTTCGTCGTCTTCCTCATCGTCTTCCATGGTCGCGACAATAGCAGCCTGCTTCGTTGACATAGGCACCTTAGCTTTCTTCGGAGGTCGGCCCCTGCCACGCTTGATGGGTTTGCCATCCGGCCCCACATCGAACAGAGGATACAACGCCCCTGCAGCTTCGATTTTCTTTTTGAGACGGCTGTAGCGGCTCGATACAGCCCCTGTGGTGATCTTTAGAGCCTTCGCGGCAAGCTCGAACTTTGGCGGAAGCTGTTTCATGCATGCTTGTGAGAAATCGCCGAATCAAGGGCAGGCGTTGGTGCAACACCTGACCGAATACTTGGAATGCGGGATGTTGCATGTGCATGAAAAAATGTGCATGATGCAAGCATGATTCACAAAGCCATTTTTACACCCGCTCAGAAACATCCTTCTAGACCGCAGATTACAAGTTGACAGACTGGAATACTTACATTATAAGCGTTGATGATTGCTTGCATCAAGATTAACTCTTTCATCGTATCAGAATTGGGAGCAGGGTAGTGGCGAGACATATTTCACAATAGTTTTTTGGACTCGTTGTATCGCTTGTCTACCGAGTATTTTAGAGGTTGGGGACACCTTCTTGCTATTTGACAAGGCTGGGAAAGACGATCGAGACACAAAGTTATGGTGTTGTTGGATGTTGGATTTCCTGAAAAGGAGGGAAGGAGCGTGCAACTTGTGGGTAACAACACTCAGCCAAGAGACTCTATTCACTTCTATGAATGCCCACTTGTCTAGAACCATCTTAAACTGCTGTAGAATCCTGCTGCAAACCCTGCTCCGATCTAAATCCGGGATCTTGAAACTTCTGCACGGAATATTGATTCCTATCAGACTTGAGCTAAGTCCATTAGCATCCAAGCGAATGAAAAATGCCTGAATCACCAGGAAGCTGCTCCAGAATTTATCTGCTACTTCAATTTGAACATAAATTAGGATATATAGGATATCAGTGCTTATATATGCCATTCAGCTCCTACTTTCAGTACTACACTTCGCAATGCTTTCCAGATAATAAAATAAAATATTTTCTTCCACCAAATTTGCAAAGCTATATCCATCCTGTGCAGAGCCTTTCCAGCCAACATTAGAACAATAGTTCGTGACTATTCCACTCGCTTTTGATACAAATTCAAATTAAATTTTTCTACGGCAACGCGATATTGCTTTCCTGTCAGGGGAAATAATGGTTGGCAAAACCACCGCTATCAACGACGAAGAATTTCTTCTCTTGTGCATAAAACATGCCCAAAATGTAAATTACGGCCCCTTCTTTATCTTCTCAGTATCCTAGGCTTTTTTGTTAAAAATGCTAATTTTCAATAAAAATTGGCAACCCACAGATCAAAATCGACTATACCGCTGTCGCCAGAGATCTCGGCTACTCAAGTGACAAAGTCGCATCGAACAGAATGAGAAACTTGAGAAAGAAATTACAATCAAGCAAGCAAGAGGATGGCGCTGGTCAAGATGCAGAAGATGAGGCACAAGTTGAGCAACCCGCTACCTCTACCGAAACAGACGAAGAGCCTAAGCGAAAGGCGAAGCGCGGAAGAAAACGAAAGGCTAGCTCCTGAAATCATAAGCCGCCAAGTCGGCCATGGATGTGTTTCTATCCGCCAAGTTACTTTTCTGCTTACCGTAGTTATTAGTGTAACTGGGCTTTAGTTTTCTTCTGGTCAATTTCTATCAAACCATAGGAAGTGTTGGTGCGAGATTGTTCCAGACCTTCGAAGGGGGATCCAATAGCTTGAATCAATTCATTCGTTGTTTTGTAATTCAAGGAGAATTTGAAAACTTCCCGTTCTAGGATATCGTTATACCAAAAAACAATACATAGCTGTTAGTTTAAGGATGGTTCATATAAGCCTGACTGAATCATATAATCATCTCGATTTACGCAGACTCGCTGTTTCGTGAATTTAGTTCCCTATAGAATTTGATCGCAGCGAGACATAAGACAAATGTTGATGTTTCCATGTAGAAACATCAAGTAGCCATTCGAAAAAGGACGAAACTTGAGCGCGTATCATGAAAAGTATAAATTCAAAGGTATTCGTAGACGTAGCTCTGTGTCAAGCACCGCTTTCTCAATTGATCAAGCCAAACTATATCCTGATACCTAAAAGACATTTCCTAGAGGATAACACTCAGATATATTTGTCCATATATTCAGATACCTAGATACCTAGGTATCCCTCCTAAAATGGTAAAAGGCACGACAAACCCTATCACAGATGCCGAGTTCCTACTCTGCTGTCTCGAGTCAATAATCGATGTGAGTTTATCCCGTGTTCACCGCTCGCCACCATAGCTTTACATAATTCAGCTACCAAATATACTAACAGCCCGCATTTCCGCATTTCCCTATCAGCCCAAGATCGACTTTTCCATAGTCTCAAAAGCCACCAGGTACTCCACCGACGGCGGCGCACGATCACGCTTCAAAAGTATCAAAGCCACCGTGAAATCCTGCATCAGAGAGCACCAAAAGGGTAGTAAAAAAGAGGAAACGGTTTCGAACGCCACGGCGGATGACACACCCAAAGGAGCTGAGACTCGAAGAAAGAAGAAAGTCAGGTTTACCGACCCAGAAGAAGGGGTTAAATCCGAGCCGTCGACAAAGTCAGCAAACTCAGATGAGCAGAAACGAGTTACTAGGAGTACAACAGTAGCACGTGGCAGCACCAAGGACGGAAAGAAGGCGGCCTAGCTTGTAAAGTGTTAAGAAGGGTCCATGCGCTGTGGGGTCTTTGGAAAATGGAGCGACAAAGAATATCGCTGAGACTTTGTCGAACCGACACGACGTTTTGTTTCTGTTTCTGTTTCTTCTGATTATATTAATATTAATTTGTGGAACGTAAGATTTTTATGAAGTATCTGAAACACCGCCTCCGCCTCCTTGAAATAGCCGCATTACTTGTTATCTATTGACACGTGCGCAGCTTTGAGAGTTCCAGGCAGATGCCAGTATGTAGGTCAATGTAAGCTGTGGGGGTAGGGTTTTTAGTAGAATGGTAGCCTATTAAACCCCAAGATACAGAGAAACACTTCCTATCAGCATCCGTAATTCTAAAGATGCTTTTCTAGAAAGAGTTTTGGTCTACAACTCTCTCTCAAAAAAGTTCTTTAGAGCTACGGATGCCAATATCGCCTCATGGTCAACCGGAACCCTCGGCTTAGTCAGAGTTCAGGCGGAATGTCGGCCGCAACTTTCAATCGGTTTGGTAATTCTTCGCATGCAGAGCGATGTCATCTACCTGGGTCACAAACCCGGACCGGCGCCGTCTTGATGCTTCAGATAAATAGCTCTATCGTTATAGGCCGGGGTCATATATTAAGAGGTTTGTGAAAAAGCTTCCAGAACACCATCATGTGCATTCAGAGTTGGGAGACTTTTTCCCCTGAAAATAATTCCAGTTCATATACTGGGGTATGAAGGGAAATGATAGTGAGTTCTTTTTTTTGAGGGCAAAATCCCATAATGGAATGGCGCCTCGATTTTCGCCTACCTGCTCCCCATTACCGAGAATGATACCTCGTGGCGCAGAAGGCACAAATAGGCATACTATGCAGCCAGAGGAAAATTTTTATACTCACGAAAAGGGATAAGGTGAAAGAAAAAAATCTCACGATCAGGACATACCCGTACGGTTTTAGAAAAGAAAAAAAAGGGAACCCTTGTTCTCGGATTGCAAAAACCGGGTATAGGAAGCGGCAAGTTGATGACTTCACGAATTATCGTCA
Source organism: Dactylellina haptotyla (assembly GCA_031310005.1). Lineage (NCBI taxonomy): Eukaryota > Fungi > Ascomycota > Orbiliomycetes > Orbiliales > Orbiliaceae > Dactylellina > Dactylellina haptotyla. The sequence goes on along the minus strand of CM062379.1, from coordinate 6,552,816 downwards.
GCAAGCGGAATTTCCCATGATGCCTCACCTTTATGACACACTATTTTTAATTTATTATTTTTTCTTCGAAATCTTCGCTTTGGTATCAATCCCAAATCAGCTGAGACCCTCTTGACCTTGTAACCAGAAAGCTGCAAACACGTTTCTTTCTCATCCGAACGACCCTTCGGTTATCAGGCGGATTTGCAAGGTCGCACTGGGTCCGGGACGTCATAGCACAGCCAATTCGCGAGCAAGCCATTCGTTAAATGTGAAACAAAAATATCCCACAAATGCCCATCAAATCGAGAGGAATTGTCTGAAACAAGTTCCTTTTGTCGGTAGGGATTTCTCGATTTTGCACAAATCCACCGTTGTCGAAATACCGCAGGGCGTTTGTTTTCTCGTCGAGGTTCGGTAGTACCAGCATAGCATGGACGATTAACATGCGAGAGAGAAACAAAAAATCGCGCAAGTCAAAGCTCCAAGGGTCCCTCTGCGTGTTCTCTGGTAGATATCCTTACCGTAGATAAAATACTTCTATTCGACATGGGTGGAAGTGACGGCGGAGCAGCGTCACTGGACATGTTTCCCAGACCGCGCGTTCGTCCAAAGTTTCCTTTTGGTTCGAGCTGGAGAAAAAGAACCCCGTTAGTTTGAGGCTCAACAAGGAGCTGGCTTGCACTTGGCTTTCTGATACAACTATCGAAAGCACCACGAGCTAGCGGGAAACTCAATGGGGTCTCGACCCAATGGCGTGGGTCTCTTTCCCAGTCGGATGAGCATCCCAACGAATAGGTTTCAAAGATATAAGAAATTAGTAGCATTGAAGCCCACGTCCGTTCTCAATTTGTATGGTGATTCTCAATGCAGCTTGGAACTCGTGAGATGCGATATGTGGCACCCACATAATCCTTTCTTTCCTTTTTTTTTTCTTGTCCCTTCATTTTCGTTTTCTATGTTTCTTCTTCTTCGCTCTGACTTGATTAGTGGTGTTTTTCGTTCTGTCGTTACTTGGTTTGGAGGTCTGCAGATTGCATTTGAATGCTGAGGTTCCAGCCGAGACCAGCAGCGCAGCATGCATACTCCGAGGGCTTTCATTGATCGAATGATGTCGATACTCTTTTCGGTGGACCGGAGCCACCTTCTGGAGTGCAGTGCAGCACCGTGCATGAGCGCCGTGCCGGCTTATCGAGGAACCCCTTCACAAGAAGGGGAGATCTCTGTGAGCCGGGGGGAAACAAAAAGAAATGCACGGTCTCGCGGGCATCAACCATCAAGCCGGAGGATGATGAGATGAAAAGAGAGCGAGGACAAAAAGAAAAGACGGCGTCAAACGGTCTCGTTCGGGCGTGTGCGAGGAGAGACAGAAGAAGGAATGTGAGCGGATGACCAAGTGCCCAAAGCAACACCGTCGTCGCTGGCGGAGGCATCGTGGGGTTCAGAACGGGCTTCAGTTCCAATTCCAATTACCTGATATAATAGCCCACACCACCACCACCACCGCCACCACCACACCAAAGACACCGAGGATATACAGACAACATCTCACCTCGTCGACCTCCTTGGGAAACCACCCTCGTGGTGCGTCCGTCTTCCTCCTCCTCCACCTCCCCTCCTCTCCCTCCACCACCTTCCTCGAACGAGGCTTTCCTTTTTCCTGGGGGAACCTGTCCTGTCCCCACCTAGCGCACCTCGCATGCAGACTTTCTCACTGGGAATCGGATCTCAAGGGTGCTCGAGCTAGTTCGCTTTTCTGGGGGCTAGGTAACCAAATTGCATGAACTCGGGGTTGACAGACCAGACCGACCCAGTGCTATCACCAGCGGCGAGCCCCAAAAAGTACCCGCACGTATGCATAGCTCGTGCTAATATAAGTTACGAACGAGTCTCCGGGACGAACGACAGACGAACGGACACACTCGTTCGAAATAATCCAACATCAAACCCATTTCTGCTTGCATCCGTCTGCATCTGCATTTATTGGCCCTCCTCCAGGCTTCGTTTCGTTGCGGCTAAACAGGGTTTTCCTTCTGTTTCTTTTTTTTGCCAATTTATCGATAACAGAATTGTTCACTACGTCGGGCAATCGAAGCGTTCCTCTCCTCAGGTATATTGCATCTCGAGCTCTTCGGCGGAACATAACATATCCATAACTCTCGACCCCATCCAGCCCAGCCCCAGCCCAGAAAGGCAAGAAAAGAAAAGAAAAGAAGGTTTTCGGTTCATATCTCTCATAAACCTCTTCCTACGACGAGCAGGACGACGACTACCTCTACTACTTTTTTTTATATTTTTATTCAAGAAAAAAAAACCACCCTGCATGCAACTACACCTCTGAGAAAAAGAACATCAACCAACTTCTCTGTCTCGAGGGACCCGGGTCTCCCTCCTGCCATCCGGCCAGCTCCAAATGCTCAAGACAAAACCGCTTAATGCGCTGCTCTCTCAGTCGCTATCGGAGCACGTGTCTTCGGTAATGTAAGTGGGCAGGGACAATCTGCACAAACACCTCTCCACCCATCCCTCTCGCCCTTGATCGGCCCCGTTCACCATCCGCCCACCGCGAGAGCCAGAACACCCGCCGCCGTCTACGCAAAGATGTGATCATACCAAGCTAACCGAACATTCTGTTCTCTCTTTTCCCCAGATTATTCACCCCGTCAGGAAACCTATTAGCCTCGTCCGCCACCCCAAATTCCCAGGATGCCAAGAAGGCAAGAGTACACGCCGCTCTGGCCGCGAATATATGGTCCACGTACGAACGCGTAGCTACAGATGGTCTCCTCCAGAAAGCCGTCGCTCCCCAGGACGCTCCGACCGCTCCAACACCTACTACCGCGTCGAGAAGTTCGAACTCCAGGACTGGGACCAGTAGTCAAGACCACGTCAAGACTCTGACCGTGGAATTGACTGAATACAATCTGAATATCCAGGCTGTCTCGCCCAGGATACTGCTGGGGATGATCGGAAGGCGGCACGGTACCGGCCACCCTTCGTCAAGTTCGAGTCAGCACTCAGGCGAAGGATCCGACCACGATCCGGGGATAGGAACGTCAAGAGGCCCCGGGCCATCTCTTAGACCCTCTGCTCCTGGAACTGGAACCGGAGGGCCAACATCCGCCACTGGTAGCGGTAGCGGAGGGGTAGGAAGCGGAGGCGCTGTGGGAACCGGTGTGCTCAAAGTTGCATCACAAACTCTTGTCGATTATCTCCAAAAGGAACTGAAGGACTTTGAGCCCCCGGAGGATCTCTGATTGCTGCAAGTGGTTTCTGCATGCAGTCCAAACCGCCAAAATATGTAGCTCGTGGCTTCTCTTCTAGACGCTCCGATTTTCTTGAAGGGGAATACACAAATTCTCATTCGGCTAGTCTCTTTGGGCTTTTTCCTATTACTTTATACCCATGCCTCCTAGCTGTCTCGTAACTGCGACCTTTCGATGGCTTTTTTTAGAATTTCCTCTCATGTTCTTCCGGTTTCCTAGCGGGTTCGCCGATAGGGCCTTCGAAGCGTCCTTCAATGGGCTTTCTATTCTATGGTGTTTTCTACTACTACTATATATCCTTTGGGTCCTGTACTTTTTGCGAGCATGTTGTTTAGTAGATTTTTCTATTCTTCATTTGATCGAGATTCTCCTTCTCTCCACTGCCTTTTCTACTTGTCTCGTGGTCAATCCTCCTTTCTACCTTATTTCTTCTCGAAATATCAAACGAACACGGTCTTGGATAAATGGCCTTGAACTTGCCATTGATATACATTCTCATGCCATGATGCCATCGGGATAGCTTCTGCCTATCTCCACCTGGAGGTTGAATTCAAAACCCTGTACCTGCATACACCTGCTCCTTCGTCTATCGATTCATGTCGGGGCTTTGTCGATCCGTGAAAAAGCCCCGACAAGCCAATTTAAGCCGTGGAAGTTCCCCGCACAGTCTAGTGCTGCAGACGTCGTCGTAAACTCGGTATCAGTCCTGTTGAAACATGCACATGCCTTCAGATCTGGTCCCGGCGTGTCGGTTGTCAGTTTCCCGAACACGAAAGCGGATACGAGCTTAGCTCCGAGCGAGCTTGTTGCTTGGCTCCCCTGTGAAACCTTTCTCAACGAATTATTCGCTGTTCTTTTCCAACCCAAACCACATCTTAAAACTAAAAAACCTAAAAATTAATTCCAGGAGAACACTCTGAAATTTTCCAATTCCTCTTCTCTCCTCTGCGCCAAAGAAAAACCCCCCCGGAGCTTGCAGAACCACCACGAGACGTTCCTCTCTCCTACAGCAATCCGACCAGCTATCCTTCCGCGATCAATCGAGCTTGAACCACCCGCTACAACAATGGCGACAACTGCTGAAATCTCCTACTCCCAGGTCGGCGAGCACGACACCAAGGAGAGCCTATGGGTCGTTATCGACGAGAAGGTCTACGATGTCTCGAAATTTGTGGACGAGCACCCGTACGTATCTTCTATTCTCTGCACCTTGCAGAATTCCGCTCTCAAATCCCCCTTATTTTCGGCGAATCATAGAGCTAACATTGGTAATCACATGACAGGGGTGGTGAGGAGGTTATGCTAGACGTCGCTGGACAGGATGGAACTGAAGCTTTCGAGGTACCGTTACTATCACGCCACTTTGCTCTCCTTGGGCTCCGCTAGGCTTCTGCTAGCTTCGGGGGATTTCCATTTTCGAGAATCGATCCTTTTTTTGGGAAATGTTTTGGTCTGGGAAGCTAATCGTGAGGCGGGGCTACCACGCAATAGGATGTCGGTCATTCCGATGAGGCTCGAGAAATCCTCGCAAAGTACATCGTTGGAAACCTAAAACGGGATGTACGTTCGATTCCTCGTTCACTGCTGCACATGCTATAGGCGACTTACTGACTTTATCTGCAATTGTTTAGCCAAGCGACCCCAAGCCAGCTGTCAAAGCTCGCACCTCTGCTTCGTCGGGCGACGAGGGATCGTCCGGTGGGATGTACGTTGAACAATCCTTCCTGCTATGCGCAAATCTTTACAGCAAGCTCGTGATCAGTTACTGACTCGTTTCTAGCCCCGGTATCGTGTACGCCGTTCTCGTCGCCGGTCTCGCCGCTGGTGGATATTACTACCTCCAGCTACAACAGCAGCAAGCTAGCGTTTAAACCCCTTCTGTACCCGAACAAAGCTTCACAATATCATTTATTTTTCCATTCATAATATTCATGTCCTGTGGTCTTTTGTTTGGAAAGGGGCGTCCGGTTACTACCTCCTACGCCGTATTGTTACGCCTTTAGATAGAGTATACGATGAAACAATTTTTTTAATTATATGAAGAATTCTTAGTATCCTGCTATTCCCTTTCAGCTCTGCCAAACGCCATTTCGTAGCTCTAGATTCGATTATCAATTCTTCCCCAAAAGTTGCCAGAACCGAAATACATACAGGGAAACGCCGCTCGAACAAGCTAACCCTCAAACAATCATTATTGACCCCACTTCCAACAAAGGAAAACAGGGAAACGTGATAGCAATTGAAAAGGACGTTTCATTAGGACTCATTCAATACTACAAAGGATGGCAGAATACAATACGCCAGATAGAAGAAAAAAATGCCCCAAAGGAAGAAGTTAGACGCCTGTTAGCTAGCTATAGCTTGGAAATGGAGCACAAAAATACAGTGCAGAGTCAGTGGTTATTATAGGGATAAGGATAAGGGAGTATAAATAAGGGCTCCGGATAATATGAGGCGCGATAGCTAGAAGGAAGCGCAAAAGTGGGGTATCAGAGAAACGAAATGCTAGATGTAGCAGACAAGGCATCAGTATTGTGTCGTATATCAGATTTATTTTGGAGACGATTTTCTAGTGCCGGCCGTTAGCATAAACGCAGTTCATGAATGGTAGTTAATATACAGGAAAGTTATCAGCGCTCTTACATTGTCCCGGCAGAATCCCGAAATACTCTGAAGAGATGTTAGCATAAGATCGATTGCACCATGACAATTGGTGGAGGTGACTTACAAGTGTGATTCATAGAACTTTAACATTTTCTGAGGGCAGCGCTGGTAGATAACGTGCAGCGGATGTTGGGTTCGCTTCCCATTGACCCATTGAACGTAGCAGATATGCTCGTTACCGCTCCGTTCCAGCGTCTCGATCATGCGCACATCTTCTTCCCAGCTACCGGCAGGAGGATCCCAGTCGTCTTCCTTTAGCTGTGCAACTGTGGTGTCTTGCTTGACGCGATTCTTCTTCGCCGCTGGTGTGGCCGCCGCGCTACCTGTTGACTTGCGCCCTCGTTTGGCCGAATTCGGGGCTGGCCTTCCACCAAGTGCTTTGAGATATTCGTCCAGAGCTACAACATCCCTTTGGAAGATGGTTAGAAAATTGCAACCTTCTAACAAAGAGCATTAAACTCACTCGAGAGTGTCTTCGGGCTCCCAGGTTTGGTCCGCCTTCTTCTCGTAACCCTTCCATTTAACCTTGTACTTCAGTATCTGCAATCGAGGAATCCCAATTAGCTCAATTGTTCCTTGTAATTGACATCTAGGGGATATTTCCGAGGGCGCATGCAAGTCGCGCCGGTTGTGTACCTACCCCGTCTTCCCACTTGTGATCTACGATCTTTTCTACAGTGAATTCCTCTTCCTCTTCCCCACCGCCTTCCTCACCTTGTTTCTCTTCTTCCTCCTCTTCCTCAGGGTCCCGCGCCATGTGGGCCTTCATCTCCTCTTCCGACTCGTCGTCGACATCTGAAGCGGAGCGACGACCGGTAGCCACAAACGGCATGTTGAATGTTAAACGTCCAGATTTGTAAGGATTGTAGATAGGGAAAACGCGTCTGCGAACGGAAGGAACGGGGGGCAACCGATGCGAAGGAAAGCTCGGCCTTGGCGATGAGCTATAGTAGCTACAAGGGAGGGGTTTTGATGGAATGATCAAGTGGGCCAGCGATGGCAATGTGGATTGATGGAAAGAAGAATGAGGACGGTTGTTGTGGTCGCTCAGGTTATCGCGGCGCAACAACATCAAAATAGTTAGCGAAACGCACGTTGCAAGCGTGCCCCAACAACACAAGTGGCTTGCGCGCAGCACCCGCACGCCCCACCGCAGCTTCTGGAAGCAGATCGCTGCGTGGCGTTATCGATAAAAGCTGCACCGCCACAGGCGACTTTTTATTTGCACGTTTGAACGAAACCTCTAACGAAAAACGGGCCCCACCACGACAGCAGAACCCCCCCTTCTATCTACACGTTACGACGCTCGCGAACCAACATCACAGACGGAGCATCCAGCAAGATCGTGAGCTAGACTCTCCCTCTTTACTACCGACACACTTCGAGCAGCACCTCTCTCTCTACTCCCAAAGCCAGATCCCCCGCGACGGTTCGTTGGAGAGAAGCTGTCCAACATGAATCAATTAGATCTTTCAAATGCTGCCCTGATACAGGACGAGATGGGCAGACCCTTCATCGTCGTTCGAGAGTACGGTTCCCTGGCTCTTCTATCATCTGCCCATCTTCAGCTATTCTTTAAGTGACAGGATGCTAATACACCACGTAATTGTGCAGTCAGGGAAGGAAGCAACGACAACATGGAACTGAGGCTGTCAAATCCCATATTATGGCTGCCAGGACCGTCGCCAGCATCGTCAAGACCTCCCTAGTCAGTACTCCCACGACCGAGCATGCGTATACATCCCCAAGTATATACCAGTTGGAGCAAGAAAGGTTGACAAGTCGAAAAATTCGGCACGAATTAGGGTCCACGAGGGTTGGATAAGATTTTAATATCTCCAGACGGCGATATCACCGTCACAAACGACGGAGCCACCATTCTCGGTCAGGTGCGAGCTTCCATCCCATCCTATTGATTATTCCGGTTACGTACGATACGAAACGAAGATAAAGAATTTGGGGGGCGGTCCTAACAAATGTCCAAATCGAACACCCATAGATGGAAATCACAAACCACATCGCGAAGCTCCTCGTCGAGCTATCAAAGTCCCAGGATGACGAGATTGGCGATGGTACAACCGGTGTCGTGGTACTAGCAGGTGCCCTGCTGGAGCAGGCTGCGGACTTGATAGACAAAGGCATCCATCCGATACGTATCGCAGACGGCTACGACGAGGCCTGTGAAATTGCAGTTGCACATCTCGACAACATTTCTGATGTCGTGGAATTCACACGGGAAAACACAGAAAACCTGCTAAGGTCGGCCAAGACAAGCTTAGGGAGCAAGATGTAAGTGTCCTTGGAACTTGTGCGACCGGTTCAGTCTCGTTGTTTGGAGATGTTATTTCAAAACGTGGGATGGGGTGTATACAGATGGTTTTGCTTTGGTAGAGGCGAGTAGTTGGTTTATGTTCATAGAATTAGCTAACGGAAACTCGGAATTTTCACAGTGTATCGATAGCCCATGACAAGTTCACCAAGATCGCAGTCGATGCAGTCTTAGCTGTGGCGGACTTGGAGCGGAAAGATGTTGACTTTGAGCTCATCAAGGTTGACGGCAAGGTTGGAGGTGCCCTGGAAGATTCCGTACTCGTCAAGGGAGTTGTCATAGACAAGGACATGTCGCATCCTCAGATGCCCCGAGTGGTCAAGGACGCGAAGCTCGCCATTCTCACATGTGCCTTCGAGCCTCCAAAGCCAAAGACAAAGCATAAGCTCGACATCACTAGCGTAGACGAGTTCAAGAAGCTACAAGCGTATGAAAAAAACAAATTCGAGGAGATGGTTAAGCAAATCAAAGACACCGGCGCCAACTTGGTCATCTGCCAGTGGGGGTTCGACGATGAGGCCAATCACCTTCTTCTACAGAACGAACTTCCCGCGGTCAGGTGGGTAGGCGGACCCGAGATTGAACTTATCGCCATTGCTACAAACGGCAGAATCGTGCCCAGGTTCGAGGACCTGTCGGCTGAGAAGCTGGGAAGGGCCGGGATCGTAAGAGAACTTGCATTTGGAACCACCAGAGATCGTATGCTCGTCATCGAGGAGTGCGCCAACACTCGAGCAGTGACTGTTTTCGTGCGGGGAAGTAACAAGATGGTAAGCGCACCCACATGAACCCCTCCCCCGAGGCTATCACATCTTCATTGAGATGCGAAAGTACAACCGGCTTTCGGACGAAGGCGGGACAAACTGTGGTGGCATTGTGGTATTTTTCGCTTTGGTGCCTTGCACAGAAAACTGTCACTTGACAGTAATCGGTGCAACCTTATTTCCCAGTTACATCAGCCCGAAGCATGCAACTGAAAGCGAAAAGAAAAAGCATATGGAAGCAGGTTACTGATTTCATTCGCTTCCATTTGGATATACAGATCATCGATGAAGCGAAACGAGCATTACATGACGCACTATGCGTGGTACGAAATCTTGTAAAGGATAACCGCATTGTCTACGGTGGAGGAGCGGCTGAAATAGCTTGCTCTCTTCGAGTTGCAGAAGAAGCCGACAAGGTAAGAAATTGATACAACCGAAATCTTAGATTTGAAATATTGCCACAGTCGAAGATCCTCGTTCGTGCAGGATTCGATACTGGCTTTACCAAAGAACTGGGAATGGCTGATCAAATGACCCCTTCCATTTTCGAAACTCTCTAGCGACCCGGTTTAGAGCAATATGCCATGCGAGCGTTCGCCAATGCGCTCGATGCGATCCCGATGGCCCTGGCTGAGAACTCTGGTCTTTCACCTATCGAGACCCTAGCCCAGATCAAATCTCGTCAAGTCCGGGAGAAGAGCTTCCGACTGGGTGTTGATTGCATGCAAACCGGCAGTAATGGTAAGTTGCCCAAAGCTTTTCGAAGTTTTTCCTTTCCCCTTGTGCCTGATTTCCAGAATGACCGGGCTCCCTGTATTGCGTGTCGTTCGCTGTTCGCCTGTTGGTTTTTCCACCGTTGTCACCGATTTATCCGAGCCGCTGTCCATATTATTCGGCATCTTATTGCATCTTCACGATGCCAACAAACCCAATTCTGGTGGAATTTGTTAACCGAATTTATATTACGAAAAACCACCACACCATCTTTTTCCTATTTACGAATTTTCCTGCTACAGCTGAAAATGCTTTCTGAAGGGAGTTCCGCTGACAATCTTTTTTCCATCTTAATGAACGTTCAGATATGAGAGAACACTTTGTTATCGACCCGTTGATAGGTAAAAGGGAGCAGCTCATGCTTGCCACCCAACTCTGTCGTATGGTTTTGAAGGTATGCTATACACCCTCAGTATTTGCCTAACTAAATTTTCCCACCATTCATGGCACACGTTGAAGCTCCCACTCTCTTGTGTGGCCCTGCATCCGGGGCGTGAAGCGAAAGTGTTTCACGGCTGTATACCCGTTCCTGTTCCCTTTCTTTCCCACTTGGTGAAGTGTGAACGCTAACACGTGCCCGTGGCTTTCTCATCCGATTAGATAAACAATGTCATCGTATCCGGCAGCGGCGAGGATGACTTCTAAGGACGCGCACACCATACTGCGCGGGGGCGGGTTTGAGAGGGTGTACTAGTAAGAAAGAAAGAAGTGACAAGCGCATGCAGATACGATCGTTTCACGTGCGGACAGGCACCTCTCAGTTGCTCTTTGGCTGCCAGGGAGGTTTTTCCGAGTATGCAGCGCACTGTTCACCTTCATGGTTCTTTTTTGCCATCCGTTAGGGTTGTTTTCTTTTGCGTGCCAGCAGCTCGAATGGCCCTATTGCGAGCTTTCCCTGCCACATTTTCCACATTCTCATCTTTTTCCCACTTTCACATCATGAACAAGATCATCATCATACCACCTGGCGTTCATAGATATCTTGTTACTGTTAGAATCATGCATGGTACCTAAAAAGCAAAGCAAAGCAAAAGATTGTATATTCAGTGATCAAAAAGAAGCCCGTTTTCGAATTATAAGCTTTCGTAGGTACCGATGGCGTGTGCATGCGACAAAGTGTTTCGTCGACTAATGTAGGGTGCGCTCTGTAGAACGGCGAATACCCTATGGTCACGAAGAGCGTTCTTACAACTTTATTTATTTCGTAGTGGAGGGGCGGGATGTCGTTTGGATTTTCCTACTGAACGGATTGTTGGTCAACCGAATAGAATTGTCAATTCTCGCGCGACAGCGGGTGGGCCATCGATCTGATCATAAAGCGAGGAGCGGGGCGCGGCTATCCGACCGGTAAGCTCTGACATGTGTGAAGTGGGTTGCCGGCGTGGGAAATTGCGTGGGATGCGGGCGGCGGTGGGTTCTTTGGCCGTTCAGATAAGCGTATCGGAGCGTGGGTTGACTATCTCGAGGTTTTGATTACAAAGAGGTTCACTGCTACCACGGAAATTCTGTGTTCATTCTCCAGTCACGAACAATATCTCTGTTGGAATGAATGAAGAAAGAAAGAAGTCACAAGCTCCCCTGCTGTATTCTCGTATTTGCAGATTTCTCATCACCTTACATATTTCCCAGCACGGAATTATTATTCGGAATCATGAGGTTTTTTATTTTATTTTTCCTTGTTGGGTGTAACGGTTTCTTTGGCATTTTTTGTTGAAGTTGCAGCTGCAACCAAAAAAAAAATTACAACTTAATATAATATGCCGTGATATCAATAATATCAAAGACATGTCAAATTTGCGATCGAATTAGTTACCTAACTCTTGGGTCCAAATGGTCCCTGGTAGACCTCGTTTTTGGCCATCCAGCCTGGTCCCTGGCGCTTGGGTTCAGAACTTAAAACACATGGACCATGGCTGGTCGACACGTTTTGCTGGCTGCCTAAAACACCCACAAGTTAAAAGTTTTTTCTTCTCGCTCGACAAGGTAGTTTATTAGACATCTAGAAGTCTACCGCTTCAGGCATCTACCGCTCGGCCCCACTTGGAAACGAGCATGTGTTACAGTATTCACACGGTACTCCCAGGGAGGGACCGGGGAAGCGCTTCTTCATGTCTTGATTCTGAGGTTCAAAAGAAAAAATATTCGGCCTTCGTGATCTCTTTCGGAGTCTAGAATCGGAAGGTGTAAAATCTGCACCCGGCCTCGTGCTCACCCTCCGTGCTTGCGTCTACCGATACAGGTTTCGGGACGGTCTTCTGGCCTCTGCTTGTACAAGCCGAGACAGACCAGGCTTGGATAGCCTAGCAAAAATCCGATCTTTGGGATCGCATCCTAAGCTCAAACATCTTGCCGTCGCAACAATGCATTCGACACTAGCGAGGGAATTCCAAGTAATGAGAAAGGGAAAGAAACGACATTGCCATCTCGCATTTCACCGCATTTTTTCCTTCTTTTACCACTGATCCACTCTGCGGTGCATATGCAACAAAGTCCAACGAAGGGATTTTAAAAAAAGGGCTCATCACGAGGGCCCTTAACGGTCGCTTGCCTTTGCCATATTTGTTAAATATTAAAATACATAGAATAAAGCAATACATGCTTCAATCAACTGGGCCATTAGACGCCTGAAGAGCGTGCACGGCGTGGGTAAGATGCTTGAGTGAAAGATTTTCCGCTTGCATTGACACATCGATATCTCTCTTTTGCCTTAGACAACCTGAAAGAAGTGCGGGGGTGGCCTAGCCCAGAAGCTGAAAGACATCGGATTACCTGCATAAGAAAAAAAGTAAGAGAGGCTGATGCCAGATGATCATCTCGTCTACTCGCTCCAGCTATTGGAAAGCGAAGACGATGGTCTTCACAGCATTGTCCATGTTCGAGACCCACGTGCACTACGAAGATCCTACGGGTCTAGATTAAAAAAAATAGCGGTTCGCATTTTATTATATCGGGATCGCATTAGATTGGTTAACTTTAATCCGAAGAAGTAGAGCTAGTGTTGAGGTCAAGCAGGTTTTTTACTTGCGGAATATGTCTCCGTAGGTGCAGTAGTGCCGAACTGGACACATGTAGAGCAGCATATCGGATTCGACGACACCATTCAGATCAATATTAGCCGTAAGTATTCTCTGGCCCTAGGCCTGTTAGTTTGATTTTAGGAATCATGGGGAATCCCTAGACAGGACCTCAATCCTGGGGGAAACATCATTGCTGATGACCCCATGGGTTGAAGTTTTGAGACCCCGAGCTTCCAAAGCTCCTGTTCGCCATATTTCTTCCAATCTCATCTCTCCGGTTTGATATTCACTTCCCCGAATGAAGGTCACGTTTCAAATCACGAATTTCTCGCACCCACGTGTACTGAAAAATAGAATGATCGGGGCAAAAATAAGCACCGGTCACTTTTGGGGTAAGTTGTTTGCTTTCCTATTCTCAACCGACCTGTTTGAAATGGTTGGCCTTCGGGTATCAACCAAGCTTTAATTTCATCTTAAAGATTGGGGGTGGCCATGCGCGCAAGCAAAGCTCATTCGTCTGAAGATTCTCTGAAAAATCCCACGTTTCGCTTAACGCCTATCAACGGGAAGGTCGACGCTATTTTCGATAACGTACCGTCCGCGTGAGGCAGGAAATCCTGTCGAATAATTTGGCATTTGTGTCTCCGATTTCAGAAACGAGTAACGAGCTGCGGTGTGTTTCTCTTCCGTTTGTCTGGTATCAGATTTTAATCTTTTTTTGCTATTTGGGTGGTGTTTGAACCCACATTCGGCGACCTAAAAATGGTCTACCTTGCGAAAAAAGAATGGTTAATGCATGGGGAATAATTGGGTCATGTGCGAGGGGTAACTAGCGAGCCCCCACACAACCACCTATTTGTGATTTGAAGGGATCTCAATGGGGAAGAACGTTTGGCTATGATTCCGTGATGAGAAGAAAAAGCTTCATCTCCCTATGAGGTGCTTTGATTGCCCGTTTGAGAGCTTTTCTCGTGGGGGGTCCGCCCGTTAGATGTCTCAGGATGGGGTGTTTCTTGAGAAAGCTTCATCACCAGACAATCGGGTGTGTGCGATTTCCCTTGATCTCCCCGAGAGAGAAGCACGGGTAGAGGCGAGTGGTGTTGCCGCTTGTCTTTGGGAGACTATTCCCTTTTGCTGCTCCCAATTCTTGAAGTAATCTTGGGGGAACCGGCACGATGCAGACAACCCGAAAAGGCGATGGTCGCCAAAGCGAATGAGAACAATGCGACACCTACGTCAGCCAGCATTATCGCTTCATGTCGCGAAATTATGCACGTGGACGTGATCATAAACAATAGCAGAGGCGGTGACAGTTTTGGGGAATCGCTTGAGATTGTTGCCCAAACCGCGAGCTTAGTACATTTGTGTACTCGAGTCGTTGAAAAGAATGGTACGGGTACCTAACAGCGGGGTCCAAATTCCAGCTACCGAGGTTGCTCTTAGCAAGAGGAATGTTCTCCAAAGGGCGGGTTCTTCGCACATGACCCTGCCGATCCATTCTTCGATGTCTCGTAGACTCCAACGGCTTTCGTTCAGATATGTTTGCCAGGGAACGTTACGAATTCGGTGATCCTACTCGACAACAAGGCTTTCTCTCCGTTACCATACGGTCGAAGAACGGAGTCGAGGTCGTATCTTTACCTAACCCACCCCGCCACCGCGCCCAAGCTTACGGTTCGAGCCCAATATCTCCATGTTATCGATACCAACTATTAATTTCGTGCCGTGCCTGAGTGAGAATGTGATCAGTGGGACAATGAACGGTCCCAGGAGACAGAAATTGAGACATGGAGATCAAGGAATGAGACATACTCATACAAAAGATGCGTTATAGGGATATTATTTTTCACTTCTATTTTGCGGGGGCACCAGTGGGACCTAGATTTCGAAAGGGGAGAAGCAGAGGAGAGCAAGCGTTCCCGGGTTCCGCGATGCTGGCAATGGATCACCTCATTTGCGACCAGTAATTTGAAGCACCAAATTGTCGGGTCCGGGTTCGCAAATTTCATCACGAACACCCGCCCGCGTTGTCCTTGCGGTCTGGATCGTCTGTAGCGTCCCGTGATGTCGTTTTAGTGAAGGGATCCGTGAGTAAACGAGAATTTTAGTCATTAACGACTCCAGGGACTCGTCAGATATTGCCGAAAGGGGTAATATTTGATAATACTAAGGGATCACATCTATCCTAAAGAGAGAGACCGCCCAGCCAAGGCCAGGGAAAGTGGAGCTAGTCGATGAAAGGAAAACTTGGAATCGGGATCGCTTCCACGAAACACGGTTGGAGAACCAGGAAAGAAATCTTATTGAAAGAGAAATCGCAGCGAACCATCTCGTCTGTGGCGCTTGACTGGTCACGTTTGCCAGGGTTGCTTCAGGCTTGGCGCTGCACATTGGAACCGTGGGGGTGGACATGGGTCTGGCTCTTGCCCCTTCCCCATGGCCCAACTAGCGGCACTTAGCGTCGCTGCCCCATGCTTCCGGTGGTCGCTTTCTGGTTGGTTGGTCGGGTTATGCATGATCGATGCATATTTTGAGTGGGTGCCAAGATCTAAAGTGTATCCGGTTCCGAGGTTTCGGGTCGCCCTCCTGAACGCCACGGCATTTCGGGGAAGCTAGCTGACCCGTCCGGTCCAATCCAAAGACTCCAATTCCGGCGGTTTACCGTTCATTCGTGGAGAATGGGCAGAACATGGAAGTGGGGAACAACAGCGACCCACACACGTGCGCACTGACAAAATCCCAGGTCGCTGGCTACTTATTTCCATTCGCTGGGAAATTGGGTTCCCTCGTTCGCATCACGACAAATGCTTCAATAATTACGGCACCTGTGTTATGAGATTGTCTCGTTTCTGCTTTTCTGGGTCCCACTAGGTCTCCTTTCAGTATGGTGATGATACCGGAACTGTTCCGCTGGGAATTTAAATTTAGCCGGAATCGAGATCGCGATTGTAGAAAAATAACATTGCGAAACTCGCAATAGGTGAGAAGTGTACCTGAACGGTGATAATTCTTCCGGGTTAGCCTTGACCCTCGGGAGTCAACACTCAGGTGAGTGTGCCTCGTTTCACTATACGAGAACTGTCATCGGCTCTTCAATGCGGGACTCGGGCTCACTGCCTCTCGGGCCCCAACTTCATGACCGCGGTTGTGTCATTACACCCGCTCGCCCGGAGTCAGACTTGTGGGGAAAGGGAGATTCTCCATCCACCGGATGGAATAGTTAGCCTCGGGTAATCAACAGAACGGACATCACGAAGCTGGACCTTCCTCGTGATGCTTGATTTTCCCGGGCGGCAGTCGAAAGAGGATAATTCCCACTCGTAATTTTATTATTTCTGAGTTTGGACGCCAATGGTGACTTTCGCTTGACGAGAATCGAAAGGGGACGGACGGGGTACGGACAAGCAGTAAAGACCCGAAGACTCGGTATTGCCATGTTAGAGAGAGAAAAAGTCAAGCATGCATAACGAAACCTTGTTCGTCAAGCGTTGCATGAAAAAAGGCCGGTTCATGCACAAAGCTTGAATGGACCGCGTCTGTACTATTATTCTTTGATGTAGGTTTGCTGTTGTACGACCGTGAGATTGCGGATAGGCAGAGCATCTCATGACCGCGAATGCCTGTACGTTGATGTGGCCGTGTATAAGAGTGTGCTATCAGAATACCTTTTTCTATTACCATTTTATTTTTTGATGTGAATACTCTTATCGTTCCGGTTTTTTTCGGGCTCCCATTTATGAAACAGGCCGGTATGATCACGGCATGAGAGGTTATGAAGGCGTGAAGCCTGCGTGCATAATATATCCGGATGAGAGTTGATCCTTCGGGACCTCGCACGTATTTGCAGTTTTCTTTCTGCGTCTCTGCGTTGTGGTTATTTAACCAGCTGGTACGTGATTTCGGTTCCTGTTGTGTAATCGAATGAACGGATGGATGATTAGGAACAACGGCAATAACGGCAAACCAGCCAAGGGTTGTTGTCCGATATTAAGGAAGAAGGGCCAAATGATGGAAGCACGTCTTCCGTACTCCACTGCCACGCTCCTGTGCCCTTCGGTTAATATTGAATCCATCTCTCGCGATTTCGGTAAAATTTCGAGTACGGAGCACGAGGATGGGGGAACAGGGGCGCCCCACCGGGGCCATTCGATGCGTTGCGAAATCGGTCGGGTTGTTGTTCGATTCGAACGGTCGCTTGATCCACTCCGCTGCATTTCGTCTGTTCTGTGTGCATTCGCTGAGCTCGTAAACAGATAAAAGTCTGCATACGCGTACTGCATATATCGTGGTTATTATTTGCCTCTTGTCTCGTTCTTCTCTCCGAGAGTGGGTTCCCTGTGAAGTCTTTCCGTTCTCATGATTCGGTGTGATGAGGTGGTGGCAAAAAGATGCTTCCACGAAACGTTCTTCGTGTGATTCTGTGCAGAGGCTAAATTGCAAACGAAATTTCCCCGAAGTTTTCTGGAAGGTCACGCCTTATGGTCCGAAGGACCGTTGGCTGTGTGTTTAGCCAGAGCCATGCGTGGTTTTGACCCCGGTCATGGCTTTTGATCTCAACAAGATCTTTGTTTCTTGGGGGCCGTGGCCATGTTCGTCTCTCCGAAGTTTATCCAGCACCACGGAGGAAACCCTGGAGTTGGTAAGGTTAGGAAGATAGCCTTTCCACTCGTCTACGAAAAGGAGAGAGAGTATGGGGTAGATAGCTATATTTGTCCGCCCCTTGTGGGCCATCTGATCCATTGTGCTTGATACCTGATATCGAATTAGTTAATTGTATAGCTGCCACCGCCGACGTGCGCCACCATATGTCGCCTCGACCCTCTCGATCCGGGGTAACTACCGTCTGTGGAACATCACTAACGAGACTAAAAAAACTCTTAATGGATCATGAGTTTAGTATTTAATCGAGTTTAAAGAGAAAAATTTTTCCATCCACTAATACGCTTCCAATAGCCCTTGTTACCTGTCAGTGTGACCGTCTCGGGGGTGAGCTAACAAGTCAGGTATCGCTCGTATTCAGAGCTGTTATATGCAGAGGTGACAAAAACGTGGGTTTCCATGATCACATCGGCTGAGATCGACGAGATACACCGTTTTAAGGGTCCATCCACTCCAATACTTTTAAACATGTCGATCCTTTAAGGGTTCCCGAAGACCCTTAACCTTAAGGATACCTCCAAGCTTGTGAATGCAAAACAATACACTCGGCAAATACTCCGGACACACACGTACCGAGGACAACCGCTGGTCGTGGTCTGTTCTGCTCACGAGGTGTCAGTTTGCGCTGTTTTATTCGTGGGTCAGTTGTCATCGTGACTTCTGTTCGGTTAACAAAGTCTAGGACCCTGAGGGTATCTCCCCCATAACCCCCTAGGCTAGAGAGCATGGGGTAGAGGAGGAAAGACCACCGGAAAATTTCTAGCAAGACAGCAGCTACCAATCACGAGCGAGAGGACGTACGACTATCGTGCTGCTTTCGGTCCCAAACCGGAAGTTTTAGTTGGCATTTGGCATACACCTGAGGGCTTATATCTCGACATTTCGGCTTTTCCTGTGCATTTTTTCCAGATCATCAGGTGCTCTTATTTTTAGAGACACGCAGCCAGAGAAACCGCTGCCGGATACCCTGTAGCAGCAGCAAAAGCAGAGACCTGAGAAAACTCTGCAGGGCTGAGCTATGCGCTGGTTTCGATAGCTTCTTTCTGTTTAGCCGGTTTAGCCGGTGGAGCCCCGCAAGCTCTATGATATCAAATGAGGTATTGCGGCGTATGGCCTATGCGGCCACGAGACTTCCAGCTCGATAGTGCCAAGGTTCTATGCATTGGTTTCAATGCAGCAAGTCATTTTGCAAGTCAAGCTTTGCACCTAAATAATTTTTACACACCTAGAAAGGGAAGCCTTGCCTGATATTTTTTCCCATTGGGAAAAAGAGCTTTACGTCCTGCCAGCATGACGCGGGCGATCGATCGATCTCCTAGCTCTGTTCAAGCTCACGATGTTTCAATGACAGCTAAGATTACACGCACATCGTCAGATGCGGAGAGCCTTGCGGACAGGACCCTGTGCGACTCTCCCCGTCGGACCCTTAACGAAGGGTCCACAGAAACTTCATCAAACTCTCGGGTCGAAAGTAGCAGCTGAGTATCGGATATGGCATGTTCGTGATGTTTTTGGAATTCTCGATTACCGGGATATTCAGACCCGTGACTTTATCACCCTTTTCCTCTTGATTTTATCTTCATAGCGCAGACGGAACGGCTCCGTAGACTAACCTCGGCCTCGGGATCTAGAGCCCTCTACCGCTCCTCTAGGGCGTGCTTCTACATATTCATCCGTCCGTCCAATATAGAGAATGGCTTCTGGATCAACAACAACTGCTTGTTTGAGGCCAAAGCACACGAATAAGGTCACCTGAATGTTTCCTGTTTCGAAAAGTGAGTTGATCATTCACGCCTCGTACGGACTAAAGGACCGAGAGACAAAAAAGGTTCAACGGCGGGTGTCCTCGATCAAGCATACCCGGTAACATTGCTGCGAGCGAATCAGAGATGCCGGTCCGCGGTCGTACCACATGCGAGAAACCTATTCTTGCCTCCCGGGAGGGGTCGAACAAATGCCAAAGCAACGAATATTGCAGAATAAGGCAAAAATACTTTCTTGGTTCCTTGGTTCTCGACCCTGGATTACTTGCGGTTTCCAAATCAAGAGATTTCTGTGTAATCTTGGTCCAGGGATGTCCAGATCCATTCGCCCCCCACTCTGGAAACTTAAATCCTGCGTAAACAACACAACCCCGCCTCAACGCAAGGCTGCTTTTTCCATTTCGCTCTCGCTTCGCGGGGTTCACCTCATTGTCAGACCCCGGGGTTCAAGGGTCCATCCAATGCATCATCATCATCCAGTCATCACAAAGCGGCATGAAAAACACATCATGGGGTTGCGAATGCGACAGCAAGAAAAGAAAGAGTCAAGAAAAATCGAGAATCGAAATAGGAAAGACGAACTCCGTCAATAGCCATATACCCACAGGATTGGGTGAGCTCGATTCAGAAAGCCCTATGGTATCCGCTTACCTTACCTGCCTGCCCGAAATTACAAGCAGTCACCTGGTAACAAGAGAGTGAAAAATTTTCACCGTTCAGATATTTTACCAGGTCCCCGCGTGTTAAGCGCTTAAGACAAAAAAAAGAAGATGAAGATGGCAATGTTAGGACGTTGCCCGAACGAGCCTCCGTTCGAGATTATATCCATCCGTTCATTCACATTAGCAAATCGCATGAGATGTTGTGCTTTTGCAGGGGTCCGTTAAGTGGATTCAATATCGAAAAACTCATACCGGGGAGGAAACCCACAGCTCATCATACAGGCGGGCGTGGGGAAGCATCTGCATTGAATTGTGAGCACGCGTGCACACGTTTTTTGAGTCCTTCAACCACTTGCGAATAAGAAGCCGAAGCCGAAATAGCCACGAGGAGGAGCTGTTTCTTCCTGCTTCTTCGCAATTGGATCGTTGGAGAAGTTCTGAAACTGCGGGGGAGGTTGGGGTCGCCATTGACGTCCAGGTCACGCACGCATTTTTGCAATATCGATTACGATTATCAACCTCTCTGTCTCTCATATTGATTCCTTTCAACAAGGTTCCACGAACACGAAGGAAGGGGTTGGATTAGAATCCAAAGTGATCACGCACTGGCTTTCGTGTCTCTCATTTGTACAACTGTTACCATTTCTTTTCGCCTTTTTCTTTCGGTCGTTCAGCGAGATTTTCGTTTAGAGCGATATAGCAAATTGGTAAATAGCTGCATATTGGAATTTCGGACGGAGCACAGCAGGCAGCGCAGCAGGCACGCAATCACACATCTGATCCGTGAGGGGCAAATTTGAAGCCCTTTTTCGAAAAAAAGCCAGCCAGCCTCGTGTGTTCATGCACGTCCTGATTGGATGTTTTTTGTATTTTCGAAAAATCAATCTGACAACATTGCATCTCGAATCTGCAAACCCCTCTTTCATTACTTTTCGAGGAGGATCCGATTTTTTCGTCTCAATGTTTATGTTACCCCTCTTTGACCCTTTCGTTGCGGCGCCCCCGCTTGTTACACGTCGAAACGGGATCTGGAATCGTTGCAGCGGTGACAGCAATAGGAAAATTTTAGAAGCCCCCGCCGTCATTCGGTGGGTAGTATTGCCGTGAGTTGAGTGATGACGATGCATGCATTGGGTTGAGAGGAAACAAAGCTTTGGCCGCCTGCTTCGGGCTATAAAGAAGCGGGTTCTGACGGATATCTTGGGAATACCGCCGAGGTGCTGGATTAACGGATACAATGCGGTTAATTACTTCCGTTGGGAACGAAGTTGTTGAAGGGGAAAGCCGCGAATGTGAGCGAGAACGTGGGGGTGCTTCCCGTTTGAAATTTAAAATGCATATGCATCAAGAACATTGAGATTCGTTCGTCTTGCGGTTACACTACTCAGATGACAGACAATGCAAGAACGAAACCACAAGAGAAACAAAAACACCATACGTGTTCTAGCTATCACGATCGTGAAAATTTCAAATGGGTGAATGACCCTCCTTTTTTGGCGCTTTGTTTGTCTTCTAGAAGCTAGATTGCCACGACGGCGGCCATTCACCGTGGCTTCATGATGCTTTGCATATAAGAAATTGGGGCAGGAGGTCGCTATTCGACAAGATGCGGACGACAGGTGACTTGATTTCCCCAAAAGAATGTGAAACAATATTACTCGATGGTTTTAAGCTTCTGAAAGGGTTTAAACAAACCTGTCGAAAATAAATCGCATCCGCATCCTATTCGAGGTTGTGGTTTATTTGCTGGGGGGCGGGTTTGCCTTTTGTTTGCGGGCGAGCAGAAAGCAGAGGCGCGGGGAAACCGTAGTGAGAAATCTTGGTCGGGTCAGCTGTTCTGATGAAATCAAGTGATTTGGGCAGCCAAACGATGAGTTGTCAATGCAAAATGCTCACGAAAGTCAACCAGCTGGTGTCCTTGCATTTGGTCCCTGAAAAGGGTCTTTTTCACATATTTTTTTAGGCCTTAGGCTCCCCCCACAGGGTAAGATTTCGGAATTTTCAATAAGGAAAAATGACCTCTAAATATTTTGGGAAGACGCGTCGTCGCCTTGTCCTTTGAAGCTTGGGACAAGCTACCTATCTAGCTCGAACAGCCCCGATTAAGCGGTATGTTGGGGTTTCTACCAGCTGGTTGGAGTCACGACTCAACGTACATGAAGAATCTTAAAATGACGATTTCTATTTTAAGTCGGCGTCTCCAATGACTGACTAACAGTGCCCCGGACATACACACATAGACAGACAATTCACAACAGGCGGATTCCGGTTTGGGGAGGGATGGGTTCTAATTATTCAAATCATGCAAATGCAATCGAGTAAAAGATCCCATCAAGCGCATGGGCTGAATCTCCCACGAAGAGCACCTACCTAACCCCCAGGGTCCAGTTCGCCATGCTGAGCCCTCACAAGGCTGTGCGGGTTGGCTAGAAAGCCTGACCTGAATAATCAATTCCAGGGAAAACTGTGTTTTGACAACAAACACGGTGTGGGGATGCCATCGCGCAGAAGATTGGGGTCATTCACAGGATACAGTGACAGCGGATTGATTCTATTCGACGACATATTGCTGTCTTTCATGTCATTCGGACGGGAACCAAGTGTTAGCAAACACATCGAAGGAACGGGCAGAAAGGGAACGGACGGACGGTTTCCTCTGGACACCCGTCAGACATTCTCGTTTTTGTTTTGTTTGGATAAGCGTCTCATCGTCGTTCGATAATTTATTCTTTGTGCTTTGTTGCCTATGGGGACGAATAGGAAAGGGAATCTTCAACGGCGATGACCCGTGACTTGGCCTGGGGATTCCCCACACAAACGTCAAAGATTAGGGAAAAAGGCGTCTAGATAATATTTCCATTTTGGAGTGGTAGCCGGCGAGAGCCCCGATAGGAGAAGCCGCAGCCGCCCTTGAGTTACTCGCTTTGATTGCAAACACAAGAATAACAGCCCCCTACCGTCGGGTTTCGGGTTCCCCTCCACAGTTGTGTGGGTTTTCAGTCTCGTGAACGGCTGCCTCATGGTGTGAAGAGTCTCTCATTGGGGGAACGAACAGTGGTGTGCGTTGCGTTTAAGAAGGAAGAGTGGATCGGCTAAAAATAAGAAACGATCAAGCTCGGAGAGTAGGAGAGGGGGAATGGGTATGTGCTCAGGGGGGCTCAGGGGGAAGTGCTCCGTGTGCCCCGAAACTGGTGGCCTGGTAACGGGGGACGAAGAGGAAAGAAATAAAAATTCCCGAAGCGGAAAGGTTCGAGAGGGAGGAAATGGATTTTCTACGAATGGAAATTTCAGCGACGAGAACAGGAAGGAATGGAAAGATTGGGGAATAATTTTGGGAAAATAGGCACCATATCTCTAGATTTTTATATTCCGTTCACAGCATTATTCAAATATCTCACAGGATGGAAGCGAAAAGGTAAGGACCATTTGGGGACTTCGACGGTTTTTGGAAACACATTTCGTAATCTGTTACAATTGCATTTTTAAGTAATCGCGAAGGAGACGAGAAAGAAAGAAGAATTTCTAATGTTTCCGTCTGGCTTCGAATTCTGGTCGCAAACAGTCGGTCCCAGTGGTGCATGCATTTTTATTTCCATTTACCCTTTCGCAATCTGCTTGCCGCTGCTTTCATGGGAAAAATTTTCCAGAATGTGGAAGCTCACACCTCTTTCTTTTTGTTTCCTTTCCTCTTCTGCACCAATGATGTATAAATTTTTATTTTTTTTCTTTACAGATTACGAATCGTGTGTAAGAGGGTAGAGCGTGTGCACACAAGAGAAGTGTGGGGGAACAACGAACGAAAAAAATGTCGTCGAACAGCTTCTCTGTTGGTACAGGTCATTTGGGTGTTTGGGGGCTTTTATGCGCGACTGCGCTGCTGCGACCGGCCATGCTGTCCACGGAGCGGATCGAGTATCCATTAGAGGAAGACACACGGCGCATACTGACGGCTTTTTACTGAATCGTTCGAGGTCATGGTAGCGTTGCAGTGGACTTGCGCGATGCGGTGCAGAAGCCATATGACAGGTATCGAAAACAGATTCGCGTTGACATATTTTGTGAAAAAGAAGACAGAGAGAAGCGTGAATATCTCGTGGGATTGAGTCGGAGGCTGGAAAACGAACGTAAAAGTGCGTCCAGCGAGTCCGCACCGAATTATCCCGTTTATACGACAGTGCGAATAATCAGTGGTTTCCGCATGCTTTTGTCCCGTCTCCGGCTGTCTATGTGGTTTTCTTACCGTCGGCTGCCAACATCCTGTCCACTCTTGTTGTGACGAACAGATAAACAAGAGCCGGCCCTCCAGCAACCACCAGCGTTTAGGCGATGTTCTCGAAGGCCCAGACAGGTTTTTCCTTTCCGCAGAGAAAGCAGGAAGAGAGGTTGTGTCCTGGTGTGCGGTACAGCTTTGTGGAATAATATGTGGGAGTGAGGGAGAGTCCTGTCCCCATGCTCAGAAAAAGCACCCCCTTCCTTCGAGTCGTCCCCTGGGAAAATCTTGATTCGTGAAGCCGGAGGAGGTTTCTTTTTCCTGGACAGACGGTCAGGTGGAAGGGCGGTTTTGGATTTTCTTTTTAAAGAAGAAAAGAAAAGAAAGAGAAAAAAAAAAGAAACATGTGCGGAAAAAGAAATGTCGTCAGGAAAAAGAAAATGCGAGAAGAAGAAAAGGAATTTGTGGCCTGTCCCCACACCACCTTGCCCGGGGAAGCTCGAAGGTCCTGTTTAGCAGCAGGACTACTAGCCCGCCAGCCAACCAGCCAGCCCAGAGAGAGATTCCAATGAACCGGCGAATTGATGCTCGTGAAGAGGGCAGCGAGAAGAATCCTCGGGTGTGCGTTGAGTTTTGGTGCCGGCTTTTCTTTTTGGGGTGGTCCCCCATCCCCGCCGTTGCTTTTTCCTCCGCCGTCTTTCAACCGGGCCCTCTGCTCACGTACATAACAAACCCCCTTCCTTTCCCACACACACCACACCAGCACAATCGCCTGCCCACACACCACAAAGCGACTCCCACACAACCTCACACTCTCGTTCCTCCACGATATAATTACTATAACGCTCGCTCTCCGCCCTTCCCCAATTCTGACCTCCTCCCTCCCGCTAGCAGTATATACATATATCTGCACGATTCCCCAGCCTGGCCCAAGGAACCGGTCTACTATATCATCCCCTCCGCATCCCTTCCTGCATCCATCATCCATCGTCCATCACCGTCTCCGTTTCTTCCAACAATCCCCATCTGCATTGTCCCGAATACCTGTTTCGACTACAAGAATCTGGAATATAGCACGACGTTCCCACTCTTGCCTCCCTCTTCTCGTCCTCTCTTCCAATCAATCGTACATACCCGCACCGTTCGCAACAATCACCAGTCGACAGACAGAGACGCACATACCCACTTCTCAGATACATACACTGTATCTAGCAGAGTATATATTCACACACACACACACAACATGCCTTCCAGATTAGACAGCCCTGTGCTGTCCCTCAGCATTAACAATATCAGCAAGATCGATACTCACAATGTAGACAACCTGTTCGGCATGTGGACCAGTAAGTTATTCTTGCATTTCAGTCCCCTTCTTGCCTTTGCAATTTCCTAACCGAGGAAAAAAAAGTCTTCTCTCGCTGTGCCGAATCGTTAGAGAACGGTAGGCGGTTAGAAAACCTTAGCTGGCGACTATGGAACCAGGAGACCTTCTACACTGGAACCGTCAGCAAGTTCAGATCATCCCAGGAGTCTGAGGCCACAGCAGAATCCTCTGCGTCGACAAGATCCAGAAGCAGCACATCGAGTACCGAGGATGTCCCGGCCCTGTCTTCCAGCGTCGAATCGGCCTCCTCCACCGACAGGTACCCACACTCCAGCGTCCACTCGAACCAGAGCACTCTCAGCCGAAGAGGTTCTGGCAAGGAAAGGCACATCAACCCAATCGGACTCGCCAGGTTGATGAGCAATCTGAACAACAATGAGGTCGAGCAGCTCATCGAAGAGCACGCCAAGTCGCCTGTCAAGCAACCAGCTAAGCCCATCGACGTTCCAGTTGCCCCAGCCACAACCGTCGCCCGCGAGGTCCAGAAGGCTTCTACCGACTCGACTTCCTCTTCCAACAACGACAGCGCAGACTCCCACTCCAGCATCAAGAGCTCCCACAGCGTCGTCCGAGGCTTCGGTCCCGGATTGGTGTCTAACTCTTACCGATCATCTACCAAACTCGCTCCTGAGGTTACCCTCAAGGAGGAGAAGAAGATCGATGCCAAAGGCGAACTAGCCAAGCCCAAGAAGGGTGGCATGTTCATCGTCGGCTCCAGCCCATCGGATGCCTCTGGCTCCTACGAAGGTTCTCGATATGGTAGCGCCCTATCCAACAGCCTTCGAAGAGTGGCCAGCAGCGGTAGCAAGCGAGCTGCCTTTGTCGAGGAAGTTCAGACAAGGACCATCGTCCGGGAAGAGGACGAGGACTTCATCACTGACGACGAGGAGGATGTTTCCGACAGCGCCATCGATGAGGACGACTGGGATTCCGTAAGCGAGGAGGGCTCTAGCTATACCGAGGAGAACATGTTCGCTAGGATCGAAGAGCCACGCCCACAGCTTACCTCTAGGAGATCGCTTCTTTCCACTCTCTTGCATCAAGATGATCGTGCGGCAGCTCTTGCTCGTGCGGGTACACGATCTGCTCCTGCCATCCGATCAAGGACTGCTTCTCCCAACGGACCATCCATGCCTGCCTCCCCTGTCCGTGAAGCACCTCTCCAACAACAAATCATGGGTGCCCGCGCTGTGCCTATGGTCAAGTCTGCATCCGCTTTCCCACAGGCTCTCTCTCCTCGTACCACTCGTCGCAACATGCTTGCCACCGAGCTGACCGAGTCTCTCCGAAAGCACCTCCTCTGGGAGAGACAACAAAAGAACAAGGTTGCCAATGCCGTCCTTAGACGTAGGCATACCGCTTACGACATGCAAAACATGACCCAGTACCCACAAACAACCGATCGTGCTGGCTCCTGGAACAACCAGTTCGAACATGGTGGTAACGAATATCATCTCGCCGGCTGGTAAATAAAATAAATAACAACCACCAAAACAATACTTTAATACATATACCCTTTTATTGTTTATACCAAACCACCTCTGTCGATCAGACCATCGGAAACCATCGCTGCGTTATCTACTTAATTCTTCTTACTTTTTTTCCTACTGGGTTTTCGGTTCATATCATGGGCTTCTGGATCGTTCCTCATCGGTACGGGCGGCGCGGCGCACTGGGGTCACAACCGACTTCTGTCTTTTTCTTTCTTCAATTCTTTGGTTCAACTTTGCTACTTGGAACCTCGGCTACGGAGTAATTATTCCTTTTCTTCAATTCTTTTTGCGAGGCTTTAGCGACTATTAGCAGTGCTCGACTTTTGGGCATATGGCGTTGGATGGGAACTCGGTCTGCTTCTTTTTGTTCAAAAGGCGTTGTTTGATTTTTTCTTGCTTTTCACGGTACTTTTCACGACCTTCAAAAAACTTTGAAAAGGTACAGCTCTCCCATGGTTTGCCTTCTCACGACCTTTTTTTTCAAAACCTTCTACTGTAACATATTTTTTTTTACTTTGCCTATCTCTTGCTATCTTTCTTATCTGTACAAGAGTTTCCTTTTGCAAAAGAACTTGTCACATGTCACGATCTCAAAAGAACATCAAAATGAGCGAAAAACTGGAAGACCAAAAAAGAAAGCATGTGTACTTAATTATAGCTCTTTTACAGCCTCAAAATTAGTATATCCAACAAAGAAAAAATCTTACAAAAAGAGAATGAAAATTTTTTTCGAATCCCGAAAACATCGCCGTTCCGTAATGTTCGCACTCGCTCAAGTAACAGTAGTAGTAACCAGGGCTATTGTGATGGTTGGTAACAATGGCGCTAAAGGAAGTGTGGTTCTCCTCCTCTGCCTTAGCTGGCTCCGCAGGGCTTTTGCCTTTGCTTCGCTTCGGGCTGGCGTTGGCTGTTTTTCTTTCTCATAGTGGCTCCCTCGTGATGAGTGACTTTTGCTTACCCCGGCTATCTCTTAGCCTTTCTTTTCCTTCTCACCTCTTGTCGGACATGACCTCGGAACGAGCACCATGGACTGACTGAAACCAAGCGGAAAAAAAAACCCCAGACTTCCAACACGTCCAACCGCTGGGGAGCCTGAAAAATGAAAGTTATGAAGTCAGAGCAGAGGGGCCCCGTCACATCAATCTCCGAAGAAGGCAAAGGGACCGACGAAATGGTTTCCGTTTCCTTCTTCCTTGAATTCCAGAAATATCCTCACAGACGTAACAAAAATCAGGGTCACTGGTTATTTCTGCTTTCTCATCCCAGCATCGGGTTTTGGATAGCTTGTGATTTTTTATCATTCGAATTGACCAACCGAATTGCCGTATTGTTCGATAGTATTATAGTCTGAATAAGAAATAACACATAAAAAAAACCATAACTTGCAGCCGACCGTTTTGATATCGAATATGCAGAGGCGTTTTTACTCGCTTTTTCTTATTTCTCAGTTATGACTTTACTTCTTTTCCCCGTTTCAGTCTGTCCCTTTCGACGAAAAAATTTAACATGTGCCCTTAAACGTGCAGGAAGAAAGTTTTGTCGCTTCCAGATTTCGAATAGAGTTCCATGAGCCCGAGATGCACATACATAACAAAGTGTAATGTACCACATAGTACACAGCCCAGTCCGGGCTTGCTTTACACTTTTTTCTCCACTTGTTTTATTTCCCTTCTTGAGGCGCACGAACGACAAGGAAAAGGAAAAAAACTTATCGCCACGAGACGTGAAATTGAAGAGCGAGAAAAAAACGCAGACTAATCGCGAGAAGAAAAACTCAAAATAGTGCGTGTGTGCACACGTACAGGAAGAAGATTTCTCCGCTATGAACGAAAAAAAGCATTGGGCGAGCGGTAGTCCTTTCTTTCCGCAAATATAGCCGTTTCTGGTTATCTTGCAATTTATTTCGCTTTGCGGCTGCGCATGCTTGTGATCAGCGAAAAGTAAAGGCAGAAAAAAATGGAATGTGGGGATAATAGTCGAAACGACTCCATCAATTGATATTACTTTGTCTCTCCATCGAGGTGACGATTGAGACATAACTAATTGACCGGATGGATCATGCTCCTAAGTCTGTTCTCTTTTCCTTATTTTCGCAGTGTGCTTCTAATCAATCAGAAAAACGAACAGGGCACAATGCAAATTTCATTACCATGGTCTTGAATCGCGAAATTCTTTTCCCCATAGATACGGCTAGCGCTATTGTTATCCAGAAATTGGCGGTAAACCCAACACCACCACACACCACTTTGTCTGTTTGTGGAGACCTGATACGGCTTCCACCGCATCGTCAGTCAATGTCCGGCTCTAGTTAGCGTCTTCCCACCGGGTCGTTCGTATTTTTTTGAATGTTTTATCACTCTCGTGATCCTACGTTTGGGCAGAACAAAATAAATAACATTATAACAAACTACCAACATGGCAACAATTGAACATCTAATCTGTCTCACGGACCCCTAAATCGGCCGACGAAGCGTGTCTTACCAGATTTATGATTTTGATATCAAAAAAGCCACAGCATTTACCATTACCCCGGACCCCCCGTTTCGAATTCCCGCGATGCATAGCATAACCATGGCACGATGCGGATGCGATTTTCGATCTGGATTTCTGACTCGGGTGCGTTTTACAAGATTGTCACCAGATAGTAGCGGAATCCATCACGTCTCACCATGGGCGGAGGAATAAAGGGTGGCGATTGAACGCAGTGATAAAATTTAAAACAGGTAACCGGTACCACCGTTACTGCTCGGTTTCGCACTTGTGGATTACGTATATAGGAAATCCTCCTGGATCATGCGGGGTGTTGCAAGCGGCTGCAGTGCACCTGTTTTATATGTATGTCTGTAATCACAATGGGCGAATGCGAATGGTGAAATCTTCGCAAAAGCAGGAGTCGAATCAAAACACATGGCATGTTCATGTTCTCGGTGGCGTGTGTGCGTTCGTTCAAAACGGACTTCAGGTATGCCACTATTACTATTACTACTAGCTGGTAGGAGAGAGAAAAGAAAAATCCGGGGTTGGGAAGTAGCTAGACTCTGCTTTGGTGCTGTTTCTTCCATCTGCTAGTTGGTATTAAATCACATCACGGGGTGTGTCGATAAAACGTTGCTTGTTTGATAACGAAGGAGAAAAGGGTAGCCGCTAGTATGTTATCAGAGCTAGTATGGTATGAGATCGCGAAATCTTATAATATCAAAAAACGTGAGGGTGAGAGAGAGGAAAATTAACCCGAAAGCGTTATTATGACTAAAATCCGAGGAATTGGAATCCCTTTCCGTTCAAGGTAGGGAATTGCCAGATTGGGAGCTAGTTCCTCTCTCACGAGCTTTGCGGGAGAAAAAAACGAGGGTGATCATTACTTGTTGGATGCACAGGGCGAGGTTCCGCGATGCCCTGGCCGCGAACTGGCGGACCTCAGATAACTTCCCTCTTCCCCGGAATGAGCTAACTTAGCGTCTGTATCTATTGTCTTGGTTGGTTGTTGCCGTGACGCATTTTTTATGATTAGTGAGGGGAAGGGTAAAACCGCTTCCTGTAGGTAAGATCTGTCTGAGTTGACGACCTGGGAAGAGGTTGCTTGTGTGGTAATGGTAAATGGTAATGAAGTGTGGTCGAGGCCATAAGCGAGGGCAATTGAACTCGCTATTTCAAGGATTTTGCTTGTACTCGACATGAAAGACGGAAGATTCTGGTGGTTCGCATTGTGTCTACGGTTGATATCTATTGTTGGAGGGGGGCTAGAACTTTGGTCGAACGAACAAAGCGGCGGTAACGTCATCTGCAGTCTCGTTGGGGATGGTGTCGAGCACTTTATATAAAACCGCAACAAAATTCGTGAACCGGACTTCCTCCAACGCCGTATATCATGCTTCCTATTCCTTCCGTCCCGCCCCAGATGGCGGCGGCTTGCTTACGTTAACCATCACTAAGGAAAAATTCCAGGAACTCCTCTTCGCAGATTTCCTACTTGGGCGGCGAGCCGTTTGAATATATTTTAATTCATAGCGAGAAAGAACATAAGGGTTGCGAGACAGGATGTAGGTGCTTTGACTCGAAAACGGTCTGTATCAGCGGTTTTCACATGTTGCATATGTGTCAGTCAGTCGACAAACTGACGACCTGGTAAACATCATGTTCCCTGTTCCGCCAACAACGCAGCCTTACGCTGCCGTTTCGTTCCCTTCTACGCTCCTTTGCCCCGGTCAGACTTCGTCGGCCGGCCGGACTAGGGCGGGCTGTTACATCGTCGATATTGCCGTTGACAAGCTTGCATTTTGCATAAGACCCAACCCCCGGAAATTTACGTATGTGTGTTGGATCGGGAAGCCGCGCTCTTCTCCTTTCCCAACGAAGATTCTTCACTCATCACCACTCATTGGGATTTGCCGGGGGATGGGGCAGGGCGGAAGACGGCTGGTTCAGTTGCGAGTGCGAACATCTAGGGGGGGCTCTTCGATAAGCAGAATTAGGGAAAAATAGAAAGCGTCAATTTGCAAATCGTGATTTAATCAATTGGATATCAACCCTGGTTCACGGCCACGGATGGTGGGGAGGGTTCAGTTTATCAGCTTATCGCTTGGGAAAAGTCGATATCAATAAACACCTCTTTTTGCAAGCTTGCTTTGTCCGGACCTAGTCGAGGATCAATCCAAGTAGAGAACAGCGAGAGAAAATTCGTCACAGCTACCGAACAGCTCGCACCCCCTAGTTTATCTACGTAAGAAAGAAGCTTAAGCTAATGCACAATCATGGGTCCGGTCGGCATATCAAATCTCGCCTATGAAGGGATACATTTCGATATTGCAGGCTTTTATATGCAGAATTGTTGTTTGAGGGTCAAGAAGCTTGAGTGGTAGCTCCTCCGCCAAAGATTAGCCTTGGCTTTGCCTGTTTGTGGGTTGAGGTGAATTCTGGACTTCAGGCTATGCACACCGCCCATGGAAGTGTGATGTTCGAGATGAAT
This sequence comes from Dactylellina haptotyla, assembly GCA_031310005.1. Lineage (NCBI taxonomy): Eukaryota > Fungi > Ascomycota > Orbiliomycetes > Orbiliales > Orbiliaceae > Dactylellina > Dactylellina haptotyla. The sequence continues at coordinate 6,520,886 of CM062379.1, read as the reverse complement.
CCTTCGTTGTCCCTCGGAACCGGGCTATTTACCGCAGGGCTCCGTGATTTGACTTTGCAGCTCGGTCTCTCTCGATCCTATCTTTTCGCCCTCATTCTTCCGCTCCGTGAGAGATATTGCAAGGAGACCGGTTAACGGATTATCTGTCGGACTAAATGTCCGATCTATAAAGCTTTTTGGGGCTTGTTTCCTGAACATGACCGGGTCCGTGTCCGTGTCAAAAAACGCCCTTACTTTGTGGCTGTAGGATTTATAGATCTAGATTTTCAGCCACGCGTAATATGCGAGATCATGAGATTGACGCCTCATTGGCGGTTTCAACATTTTTATGTGGAAGTTTGACAGTTTAGTGTTCCAAATCAGTATTTTGATATGCCATCCTATTTACTCCTCTCCAGGAGTTAAGCTAGAGACTATTTCCAGACCGCTATTGCATCCTGCAATTAAAACCGACGTCCAACCTAATGCACTGGAAGCTTCACGCGAAGGCGATAAACCCGAGCCGATGGCTCTTTGCAGCTTGCCGCCCGCAGCACCAGAGGGAAGGAACGGCTTTTGAAACCTTCACAGGCATATATGCCTGGAGCTGCACGGTTCGCCCGAAGGGCGCGCACGATTCAAGGTTCAACCTTCATAATTCCAATCTCCTTTGCATGCGGGTTCTTAGGAATTCACGGGTACACTTGCACATGTACGGGGCCAGACCTATTTCGAGTAGTATTTTTGCATGGCCAAGGGGTGCCTTTTGGGTGTTCACAGCCAATTTCTCAGGGAACTACTTTTAATTTGTCCATAAGCTTAGTTTAGGAGTTCCTCATAGGTGTCTTCGAACTTGGAAGAAGGCAGCCAGTGTTCGAGGGAATTGCATAATTCGTGCATGATAGATGGATGGATGGATGGTTTCGGGTGGATGTTTTGTTTCTGTTCGCATGCGATGAGAGACAGAATAGAGAGTAGCTTAACCTCAGAAGGTTAAAGCTGAGCATGAACAGGCAGGTATGATGCATGCAGGACTTGCTTCGATGCACTGCACATGTCGATTCAAGAATCACCCCTAGAAGACTCCCCCTGTCGACGTACATGCTGTGAAAGACGACGACAGGACTGTAACCGTGATCATGACAGAATCTCACTTCTGCGAGCTCCATGAATTATTTTATTTTATTTTTAATCCGTTGTATTTGGTGATATGATATCGACTCGAAAGGATTTGAAGAGGTCGTTTGCACGAGGCGATGTTTGCTATCGACGCGAGGCGAGAAACAGACTAACAAACGACTGGCTATTATCATTGCCATGTCATCAATCACTTGAGCCTGGAGCTGACCACGGGAACCGTCATAAGGCTGAAGATATAAAAGCCGCCTCTGAAATGGTAACTGGGACAACCGCAATCGAGTCGTGACCAATGATGAAACACACCTTGCTGCGATAAACTATGTGGGGAGGACCGGACAGGCCAGCCTCAGGACGACTCCAGCGAAATCAAGTTTTGGGGGTTGCGAGCGACGCTACTCCTTTCGTTAGCCTCGCCTCCTTGACGAGCAGAACGGACCTGCCTGCTCTTCGCTTGCGTGATGTTGTGCATCCAGTGATTTCGCGACGTCTTCCAATCACCAACGACGATTTCCAAGGTTGGGGGCCAAAAGGTCGGGTTGTTTTAGTGCTGTGGATGGACAACTCATCGCTCATGTGCACCAGTCCAGCATGCGATCCAGCATCCGGCATACGGTATCAAGCATCTGTCCACACCGGGGCAAGCTTTGAGCTGCAGCCAGCTGCAAGCTACTGCAAACCCATCTGCAACTGCCTGCAAGCCGCCAGCTAGTCCAACTCCACTCTCGTCGAAGGGAGCAGAAAGCGTACATGAACCATTACCTACGCAAATACGCAAAAACCAGCGAGAGAACCTATCACAGACCATTGAATTTCCACAACGGGTCATCGACCATTTCGCACACCCTTGATCGTGACCACACCACCTTTTCGAAATTCTTATTTTAGGGTGCTGACGGTGCGTTTACGGAATCCAGAACTCGAATTCGACGTATTAATATATGTAATATCAAATCATGTTATTAGGTGGTGTTTTCTTTCAGAGGCTTTCCTCCTCCACACACGGGTGCACAAAAGACAAATATTTTGGGGGCATGGCGTTTTCCCTTACGAATGAACGGGATAAAAACGAGCTTGCTTCCAATGGAGACGGATGATATCGGCATGAGAAATTCCGATTAGTCGAAGGGAGGCGTCGCGAAGCCCGGCGTCCTCTCGGATGGCTCGATACGGCGACGATATTCCGTCCCGCGCGAGATTAGGCAGACCGAGGCGTTTTCATATATATTAAACTGGATTCGCTCGCCGGTTTTTGTTTTATAATGGGAATTCGATGTTTGGTGGATTTGGAGATGCTACCCCACGCACCCCGGCGTTTCTCACACCACACGGTTCGTCACGATTTCTACTTTGGGCGAAACATCAGCTTCGGTAAGGGCTTCACGGCACCCTGTGCGTATCTCGCCGTAAGAGCTTCCGAGCACGAGCGAAGCTGTCAACCGGACGAGATTTTTTATTACCGAAACGTGGACATGTCGTTATCTGTGTCACCGCACCCGGATAATTGACGAGCAGCAAACAGGTAATCCGCGGGTACGTATTGATGCTGGTCGTCTGGCAACGACGACGACGTGAGGCGGCAGATTTGTTATTTATCAGAGAGGGTGTGTTCGTGTTGATAATACACACCACCACCGCCACCGCAAGAGCTCCAGTTGGCTCTAGCTCAAGCTTACTGGAGAATTATATCTCTCGTTCGTCGCATGGAAGGATAACATTCGGGAAATTTAAGGCACGAGTTTATCATTGGATATATCGTCTTTTGTCAGCATTCCTTCCGCTTGGCCAGAGCCAACGCGGGGACGGAAAATAGGGAGGCTTGGGTGGCAAAGTATAGGCAGAGAGTCGGATATCTGTAGACTGTCAAGTGACTTTGATGATCATGCTATATCAGGACAGCTATGCAGCAACGTCTGGCCAATGTCCGAAGTTCCACAGGTCCCGGTGGTTTAGCGCCGTATAATTATAATGGGGCACGAGTAATCAACCAAAGTTCATTAACCGCATCTATGCATCTGGATCCGAGGAATTCACAGCAGCTGTGTGCGTGATCCTCCGCCTTGAAGGTTTAGATAATGTCGGTGGGTTCTGTGACCGCCTCCCCCGCACAAGGCGGCGAACTGGGGCCGAATGCATTGCTGGGTCAACGACAGCTAGCTTTAAGCTTAGCATTCCTCCGAGTCATCAGTTTGTGTGCTCTCATCAGTTTGTGTGCTCTTTCGAAGCCGCGTTGACTTCAACATGAACAATAATGTGAATTAATGTCCACGTACGGATGTGTTGCGAATGACCGAAAATGAATCATCAGTTGTTCTGTCGCAGCGCAATTGCCACTCGCAGGCAGGAGGCCTCACCGAATGCAGCCATATAAAGCAGGTCAGCAACATGCGAGGCTGGACAGGTACCAGAGAACATAGCATTTAGCATTCATACGATCACAATACAATTGGATCACGAGATCTGAGTTTAAGCATAACAAAGCTTCGCCTCCGAAAACATAAACAAAAGCGCAGTCACTAGGTGGGTACTTCCAGAGCTCAGCGAGTGGGCCAGAATATTTCTGGTAGCGAATCGCTTGGGCTGGGCGGCGAGTTTACGACACATCTGCTCACTCGAGTGTGATAGCTGACTGACAGCCGACAGATAACTTACGCACTCCCAACGGTCGAGTAGCTTGCTAATTGGCATCGAGAATACCACCTCGTCTCGGTAGAAGCACGAGGTAAGCTGTTCCAACCCTCCATCTTCCATTCAGCCGCTCGCCGTTGGAGCGTTGAATCCGACCATCGTTTCCGGGCGCGAACTTGGGAATCCTGTCAAGCTTTAATCTGCAGCCACGGGGCGCGAGCGTTCATCAATCGTTCCTCGAGGCACCTGACTGCAACAAGACATGGCCTCGACTTTGCCTCCTCCAATCGTGCCCTGGCCTTTGCTCTACTTAACTGTTTTCATCTCCTCACTCGAGATATATCGCGCGTCGAAATGACAGATCACGTCTGAAACCAGGGCTCTGGCGAGGGGGTTCTCGTTCCCCTCAGCGTCCAAGCAAAATTGGACGAGGGGTTCTTGCATTGGGAGGAGATCACGTTGCACACGATCCTTCCGATTTGTGCGGGGAAGTGGGACAGGACCGAATTGCGGCGCTAACTGAACACGTTCTTCGGGCACAGACGAACCTCCTCTCTATCAAACACGACTCTCGGACTTGAGCGTACTTTGGCTCTTGAGTCCCAGGACGAACTCTATTTTTGCAATTTCCATAGCTTTGCATTTCGAACCGTCGTCTTCCTGGCCTGAAACAAATATGGCAGACTCCTCGAGGACAGCTGACGAGGATTTTCCAGTGCCTCTTGAACGTCCTGCCGGATTGTCGATGGCTGGTTCGGCTGCTGCAGGGGATGAGGCTAGTGCGGCACCTTCGTCATCGGCGTCACAAACACATGTGCATTCACGTGGACCAGCACGAGCACCACAGACAGCGCAAAAGGCTCCTCGGCCTTGCAAGTTCTACGCTACGAAAACCGGTAAGTTCAAGCCCACTTTCCGACTTCCCCTAGTTTAATTCTCCTTGTCTGGAATATCAAAAGAGGCAGTTTTATGCAGTTTTATGCTGGCTCTTGGGGTGAATTTCCTTGTTCGAGTCCTATTTTTGGCTGTGTTGAAATTCTGCTCAACATGTTCGGCTTTGGGCATGTCACGAGAACAGCTGCAGAATATCACACCCGATTTCCCTCAACGCGCAAATCTGGAGAAGTGATTTCCCACGGTCAATTCTCGGCTATATGCAAAACACGCATCCTAGATATGTCATTCATCATGCGAGAATGGGGAGATTGCCATCCTCGGTTTTGAGGTGCCCGGGAGAATAGACTGGGGATCGCACGTTTCGCAATGCATCTAACGTTTTTCCCCTTTGTATGTCTTGAACCGAATATTCGAATGCTGATCACTGATATTGTTTTTTGTGTCTTCGATTGGTTATTGCAGGGTGTAGAAAAGGCAACGAGTGCCCATTCTCCCACGACCGGGGCCAGACCGGGGCCAGCGGCGGCGGCGACGATCACTCAGCTGCCCAGGCACCGGGAACCTCGTCCAGCCAGCGAAAACCTGCTGGTGATCGTCCTGTACGTCATACAGCACGCGGCTCATCTGGCACCGACGCGTTGGCGAAGCGCCGTCACCTTCCAGCCGTTGATCCCTCCAGGGTGGTCCGCCGACCTACGCCCGCGGGCGAAAATACTCCCGAAGTGCGAAGGGAAAACGAGATCAATCAGCTTAAACGTCGATGGGGGCCCTTATTCCAGGAAGTCAATCAGGAGCAAGGGCTCTACCATCTAGAACTGAAACAGTCCGATGATTTCCCATATGATCTAGATGCGCTCAGGATCGAAATCCTTGTGCCGCTGGATTATCTAAAGCCTGACGCGCAGGGACCTACCGTCAAAGTTCTCAATGAGGATATACCACGAGGGCATCAGTTCAATATCGAGCGAGGGTTTTCGAGCTTGGTAAGGTCTGCCTCAAAGACGACAAGGCTGCTTGATCTAGTGAACAATTTGGATAAACGGCTTGAAGACTTCTTGTCATCTGAGAAGGCGGCAACCTTCAAGATTGTCCCGAACCTTGGAGCGGTTACCGAAAATGTCGCGAAGCTCGACGTCAATGATCACCAGTTGCAACAAACTACACCATTACCGCCGACCCCACAGCCTCAGGTATTCCAAAAACCTGACCCCCCGAAGCCCGTCTACACCGCTGCAGAAAAGGAAGCTGCCGGGGCAAGACGTGCTCTGGAAACAAGGCAGCTGGAAGCTCGGTTAAGACAATCGAATGTTTTCTGGAAGAATGCCCCCGGTACCATATACAAAGTACCCCTGGAACCGAGGATGAAGAACCTACTTCCGGCGGCTCTACTCCTTCTGAAAGCTGTAGATCTTAAAGTACCCCAGCTCTATCCACTGGAGCCTTGCACTATAGGATTTGATCGCAGTTTTCCCACGTCAATTACTGCGAGCATTGAAAGGAACTTTCTTAAGCGCGCGCGCGAGAAGTCCGAGGCATCGCTCATGGCGCAGCTAAATTATTTGGCTCAAAATTTACACAATATGATCGAGATTGAAGATGATACAAAGGAAGAGATCGATGCTAGTGCTGAAGCAGCTCTGGCGGCTACGGTAGCCACCGCCTTACCTGAAGCGGGACCTTCAACGTCGAATACAATCACCAGTACTTCAACTGTGGTACCTGGTAAACCCCACGTTATTATCGTGGAGAATACTCGACCACCAGAGTGGGATGAAGATAGTACATCGGAAAGCGATTCTGAGGAACCTTCAGAGTCAGATGAAGACGTCGAAGAGACGGGCGAAGCCAATCAAGTTATCCAACAAGAGCCTGTGGCACCTGAGCCTGTCTCCACTATCGAACGCGGAACGTCTATTTCATTCCCTGATATCAAGTTGAAGAACATCGAGCTACTGGAACTCAAAACTATCAATATAACGATGAAGTGCACGAGGTGCAAAACAGTCGCCGATATCAATAACATTAAGGCCAAGGAGAACAGACACAGCCGTCCAAAGTTGCTTGGCTGCGAGAAGTGCTCGAATGTCATAGGAATAGGTTTAACCCATCCCTCCTTGGATTTTATTTCACTGGCGTATTTGATTTCTGACGGTTACTTTGCTTTTTCAATTTCGATAATTACTTCGAATATAGATTTCAGAAGAGAATTAATTCATGAGAATCACACACGTGCGGGATTTCTTGATCTTTCGGGATGTACAGTTGTAGACCTGCTCCCCAGGTAAGTGATAAGCAAAACTTTAAAAATGGAGATGCCTACAAAGTTGCGGACGCATTATGCACGATGATAAGACATAATTGTGGGGCATTTGAACTTTCCCATGTGCCGCATTGCGAAATCGTGCATCTTCCATCTTGGGGGCTTGACATCGGCTAAAATAGAAAATCTTGCATCGTTTTGACAGCGAATTCATACCGACATGCGCGACTTGCAGCACAACGATGACGGGTGGAATCCAGGGGGTGACCCGGTCCCAGAGTATGTTTACGAATTGCAGGTCTTGTTTTGCTAAAATGAGTATGTTATGAACCTTATTTTCTGGGGGTTTCCGTTTACACGGTTTCACATGCTCACTCTCATCACAGGCTTGTTTATACCGGAAATCAGGTTTTTAAAGATATCGGAAGGCGATGGTGAGTTGCCTGACTTCGCGATTTTTTTTTCAGAGCCTATGTGACCATTTACGTCAAAGCGGCTTTGGAATTTAATATCATATATTCTCATATGGTATTGAGGCTTTAAAGGTGGGGGGCTAATGATCACTTTCGTCATATCTTATAGTCGACTTTGGCGCGGGAGGACAGATACGGCGTCAGGTGAGCCCAACACAAAGATCGCAGAATAGATGCGGCATCGGAAAAAGCTTCAGAGCCGCCGTTAGAGATGGATGGAGGTTGACGCAAGAGTAATGATCGACAGAAGGAAAATTTAGGTCTTGTGGTCGGGACAGAATTACCCCTGAAAGGTAAGATTTCGGTTCCTTCGAAGTATTTCTTCTGGAACGTAAGATGGACCGTTTCCGCAGACGGGCGGCAGGCTAAAATTTTGTGCGACTTTAGGGCGATGCGCGCATTATCGGTACGTATGATGTACTTCGGGACTTCGATCCTTAGGTTCTCGCGAACTGGTGGTCTGGATCTTAGTTGAAGCTCTAGATCGCTAGTTTGGTCGCCCCTCAAGTTGCTTAATTTTGAAATGGCTGTCAGGTGGACTAACGTGGATGTGCACATTTTTGCCTATTGGTGGAGGGTAGTAAATCCACTCGATGGTTCCGGTGAGTGTCGATCCCCTTCACACCATCCTCTTTGTCGATAAGGTGTCGTGCCCGGAAAGGGTGTGCGAGCAAAGCCGCTCGTTCGTCAGGATGTGGGGTGTGTGGGCACAGACCACCCAGGTACCAAACTGTCGGGTCCCCAGTACACCCTATCGGCCTAAATGCCGTTTTGGACACCTGAATGACGTGAACTTACCTGTAGAGGGATCTACGAGGCCTTCCGGGGGACATGTTTGGAGATACCTTGACCAGCATTCCGTGCTTATTGTTATTGTGCCGGCTAACCTTTATGTGTTTATTTTCTTACTGCAGATTCTCATGGTGAGTTTAACCGAGCCGCCCGCTCTTTCTTGCGACCGCACACATCCACCGTTCATTCCTCCCGTATGTCGACAGGCTGGGGAGAACACCATCTCTGCTCTCTCGCCGGTCAGCTATCTTGCTCTAGATAGAGATCGTTTGCGTGGAGAGAATGCTTCCTATTATCTCAGAGATTCGTTTTCATTCAAAATTTACGGTCGGAATCCCGATGCTAACGTCGACGTCGTAGCTGCAATAAAGTCTACCCTTGCGATAGGTGAGTTCGCCAAGTTCCCCAGGGCCTTGACAAACCTTTCCCTCGCTTGCAAATCACCACGGGGATCGCTCCCAGGAGTACCCCGAGAACATCTCCCGTTCTTGAACGTCGATCACTCGATCGGCCATTTAACCGACTTGAACGTTTCGGTAAAGAGATGCGGTACTCGGTAATAGTTACACGCATCTCGTAGTTGATTGGAGAAATTCCTAACAATATCCATCAACGAAAGACGTGGGGGAATTTCGCAAATCGGTGATTTGTTGCGGCTGCCTTGTTTCTCGCTTCTCATGCCGCTTGAAGATTTTCTGTACCACATGAGCGAGAGAATGCAGGCCGCACCTAGCTTATGCAGCTAAAGCTGTCAAGCGAATCTGCCGTCCCTGATGGACGACCACTGGGCTGACTCGGATTGCTAACCGTTTCACTTTACAAATCTTTAGATGCCACGATGCCTCTGTGGAACCTAGACATCCTAGCGAACATGCTAATAGAATGGTAAGCAAGGCTTTCTTTATTTTCGTTGGGCGGTTTTCTTTTCCCTTTTTCTTGTGGTTACGGAGCCCCGTGATGCACGCGCAAACAAGCTGGAGAACGAAAACGAGATGGAGAAATACCGACTTTTAGCCGGCTGCTTGATGGAGAAAACTCGGCCCGCGGCATCTCATTCATATCGATGTGAAACTTGCAATTTTACATCACCAGGCTGTGCAACCTGCTACTCCAAAATTACTGCGGGTTGTCGCGATCGATATTCCATTACGTCTTAGCATCATGGTTACTTTCAAAACTTCAGCGCAATGTTGCATCACGCGCCTGCAACCCTGAAGCAAGGAAGCAAGCCTTCCATCTAACCGAGGCTAGGCATCTCAACTTTCGACCGCAAATGTGGGGTATGGGGTAAACTAAATTGTTTGATGCTAACTACCAGAATGGGTATCTTTTTCTAGATATGTGGAGCCTGCTCTCGCGAGCAGAATTACCGTCCAGATGACTGTGCATTCTGCGGCCATTCCTTTGTTTCGAAAAACTCGGGATTCTGGGAGGGCGGGAAAGGTTAGTCCCGTTGTCGATTCTACTATTTCTCACGATTCAGGTCGTCTCACTACACCCTCCCTTGATTTTTACGCCGAAGAAGTCAGCTTTAGCTTGCTTGCTCCGTATCCCTCAGCCGAAAGCTTTGGCCGCACACGACATGTTACGGGTTCGCATTCTCGTTTTCGTGGTGCAGGAGGGATTTTTTAGTTTTCGTGCTTTTCGCTCGAAAACTGTATTTTGCTGTCTATGCATAAAAGCACATGCTGTTCGAGAAGGACTTCAAAAGGGGTAATGTGACGACTCGACAAGGAAGTTTTTAACTAACGACGTTTTTGGAATTGGAATTATAGGGACGAGGGATAAAACAAAGATGAGTAGAAAGGATCCCAGGAAATATAAACGGGTGAAGGCTTGAGCGTACCTGGAAGAGAAGCTCTCAACGGAGGGAGCGACTGGGGGTATCGTTACCTGTGCGGCATATACTCTGGATATGTCGTATCTCGTACCGGTTCCCCGTGAAGAGAAAGATACAGAGAGGTGGTTGCTTCATATGGAAAGAGGCAGAGGCAAGAGGGAACGGGAGGATGGCTAATCCAAAATAACGGTTACGGAACGTTGACCCATTAATTCCCCGTTTTCCCTCACACGCACGTTTTCCTTTCTTTCTCAAAGCCTGTCAAAAACGTCAAACCGACAGGATGGACTCGAGTTCATCCCGGGGGTGGTAGAAACGAAACGGGAAATATTGTTAAATTCTTCCTGTTTTTATTTTCTGACCACCTGGCCGGTGGAGGCGGGGGAGGCACCCACACGGTTCGGAATGTTGTCGGAGTTTCGGGGTGGGAGAAGGGGGTGGTGTTTGCGCCAATTGGCGTTCATGCACCTATTCTTAGGGTATTATATATTATTGTGTGCATAGGCATTTAACATGGTGTTTTTAATATGAAATTGATGGATTCGCTAGGCAGTCCCTTGATGTTCGAGAAGGCGGAGCTGGCTGAGGAAAGCTGCTAAATGCTCGCTTGAATAGACCCTTGCTCGCTTTAGGATGTTTCCTCGTCGAAAGCTGAAGGTATTGTGAAAATTACCCGGAGAATGATAGTCACATGGATGTTCTGGTTGGCTGGCCTTTTATCCCTCCCTAAAACACTCTGTGAGAAGAAAAAGGACTCTTTGTCAGAAGCAGTCTCCCCTGTCCATGTTAAAATGTCAGATGATGGTATAAAAATGAGGTGGATTTCGTTGTTTTTGAATTCTTCCGTAGATGATGTGTCTTAAAAGTTCGATTTTATGCGGCGGGGTAAAGGTTGCGCATGATGCATCAATTGGATCCGAGAAAAGGCTGCAATGCTGGAGATTCATCGTGGGGTAGACCCTTGTGATCTTATAGATCGTATACGGGTTTTTAAATTGTGTGGATACCATATTCTCGTGTGTGTGTAGAGGCTGATGGGGTTAATGGTTCGGTTACGTTGGCATCAACAATGCTTTTTTCGGAGTCGTGAGGTGGGACGCATTTAGCCAGAATGATCGCAGACGAAAGGAAAACGAAAACGCTTTTTGCCCGTCACAAGTTTTGGCGAATCGTGTTCAGATTGACACATATATTGTGACAGCACAAGGAAGGGACACCTGATAACCATGTCTTTCTCTGGTGATGCTAACGTGAAATGGGATATTTGATAATCTACATGAAATCTGATATAGATACACAGTAATCTATAGCATAGATTGGAGGCTTGTCAGTGGAATAGCTTTCCGTCTACCTTCCCCACAATTTCCAGGAATGCCTTCGCGGTTTCCCCGGACGGATCCTTGATAACTGACGGACGACCAGCATCAGCGTCCTGACAGATTGAAGGATGCAAGGGTATGTTGCCCAGGAGTTCGATGCCTCGTTTCTGACACTCGCGTTGGACACCGTCGTGCCCGAAGATGTGGGTTGTGTGTGAGCAATTGGGGCAGGTGAATATGCTCATGTTCTGAACCATCCCGAGTATCTGGGGAAGGTGAGAGGGTCGTGTTAGAACAGGGACCGGGAGGAAACTGGGATGGATTAGTGAACTTACTGGTACGTTAACTTTGGAGAACATGTTTATGCCCTTGACGGCGTCTATTAACGCGATATCTTGGGGTGTGGATATTATGACGGCGCCTGTTGGTGCACATGATATGGTTAATATCGAAAACGAAAATTTTGTTATAGCCGATAAATATCGTATTTACCATCTAAATCTACCTGCTGGGTGATCGTGAGTTGAGTATCACCAGTTCCTGGGGGCAAATCTAGGACTAGAACGTCCAATTCGCCCCATTCGACTTCATGTAAAAGCTGCTGTAGCGCCTTCATAACCATCAACCCGCGCCATACAACGGCATTCTCGGGATCCACTAGGTACCCCATCGACATCGATTTGATGCCATAATTGGATAGCGGGATAAGTTGGTTGTCTGCATATGGTGTTAGTAGTGAAATGGACCATACAATGAAGTCAGAAGAAATTTGAGAGTACTTTCACTTAGTCTAGGTTCCCCAGAAAGATTGAGCAGCTTTGGTATCGATGGGCCGAATATATCTGTATCAAGAATACCCGTCCGACGCCCTAAGCTTGAAAGACCCAGTGCTATATTGACTATTGGCGAATCTGTATAAGTTTCTGTACTGTAAACTCTTCAATAAATCTCAAATGGATACCTACCCGCCACAGTGGACTTCCCTACGCCCCCTTTAGCGGATGATACTGCTATGACTTTCTTTACATTCTTAATTTTCTGCTTCTGAGGAAGTCCACGCTGCATGCGAGGAATCGATGGAGGCGCCCCGGATCGTGGCAGTCCCTATTTTATTTATTGAGCCAGCAGTTTCGCACATATTCTAAGCAAAGAAGTATAGACGCCTACCAGAGGGTTCTCGTGCCATAGCTGCCTCGCGGTATGAAATGCTCGCCGATACATCCGGAAGCTCCGTCGAAGGTGCAGAGGAGGTGTGATATTGGCCGGGATTGTGTTGTGTGGGATGTTCGAACGCAGCAAAGCTTTTTTCGGCCGACAGTTTCACAAAGTTCGAAAAATTTCAGAACTTTTTTTTTCTGCATCGAATACCAGTTTTCGTTACGCGACAAGAGCTTCAGCGCCCGCAATTTTCACCGCTGCGTACGTTCAAGATGCCATCACGGTCGCTCTCACTTGCGGAACAAATCGCGCAGCTATCGAATCCTGCGCCTCAAGGTTTGCCAATTAAATTTTCGGTCGCATTTGGTTTTGAGTTCGCCTGCTAACTGAAATCTTTTCAAGAATTCGATCCCGAGTCAGAACGAGATCCTTACGCTTCCGACAGCAACGACGGTTCGGAGGATGGTAGCGCAGTAGACGAGAATGCTGGACGGGAGCATTACGTTGAGGTTGGGAAGAGCAAGCTTCGTCAGAACCAGGATATTCATTTACACCCAAAGTACAATGGAGCGACAGTCAGCCGGGACGACCTGTATGGAGACAATGGAGAAGAGGATGATGAAGAAGAGGAGGACGAGGACGAAGAGAGCGGTTCAGGAGAGGAGGATGACGATGAGGAAGAGGACTCCGAAGATGGGGGTGTGAAGTTGACAGTTTCGCCCAAGGCAAAGGGCCGGTCGGTTATCAAGTCCAAGAGAAGCAAAATCGCAGGGTCCGATGATAGCGATGAGGATGATGAAGATATGGAAGATATGGGCTCCGACGAAGATATGGAGGATGATGACGAAGACATGGATGAAGATGAAGATGACGAAGACGATGAGGATTCCGACGACGACGAGTCGGATAGTGAACACGACGCAGAAGCAGAAAAGTCTCGGAGAGATGAGCTTCGGAGCATGATGGCCCAAGAGCAGAAGAATGTCGTGAGCAACTTGTCACAAGCTGCAAAAGCCGATGCAGAGAAGGGCTTGGCGGTTAGAGGACAAAGAGTGAGTTCGATACCTGTGGAGAGAATACATATATTGAAACCATACTAACAGTATCTACTTTAGGCTTTCTTCGACGAGTGTCTTAAATCGAGAATGCAGATTAAAAACGCCCTTATATCAGTCAACTCGCTACCTTCTGAGCCTCTCGATACGTCTGACGATACAGTTCGTGCAGCGGAGGATGCTGCTATTACGCTCTGGAATACGATCTCCCAACTCCGACACGACCTTGTTAAATCGCGAGAAAACTCCGATGGGAAGAAGGCATCTGCAAAGCGCAAGCACGAGGACATCTCGAAAGATACTGACATACGCGACGTCTGGAAGAGTATGAAGAACATGGAGACGGACAATGCAGTATACCGGAGCTCTACATTGGAGAAGTGGTCCTCGAGAGTGCAGGCTACTGCGAACGTGGTGCCAACAGCCAAGAAACTCAATCAATCCGCGGTAGCCCAGACTGTTTCCTCGCAATTACGTGAGCATCTTGTAGATGTGTCTGGGGAAATAGCGAAGAGCCGCGTTCCCCAAGAATCAGCGCCCGCACAAAAGGCCCAGAAGATCGACGAAGATTCTGGTATCTACGACGATACGGATTTCTACAAGAGGCTTCTACTAGTACTGCTGGAACAGAGAGGAAACAGCGCTACTAATGGCGGAGTTGTTCAGCTTGCACCGGCTGACCTCCAAGAGTTAAAAGTGAAAAAGAAGAGAAGCAACGTGGATACCAAGGCTTCCAAGGGTAGGAAGCTGAGATACCACGTTCATGAGAAGCTCCAGAATTTCATGATGCCAGATGATGAACTGGTATGGCACGAGCAGCAAATAGAGTAAGTCAAATATTCACCATTGATATTCTTGTAAGCTGGTAGCTAACGAATTTTCAGCGAGTTCTTTTCTAGTTTGATGGGACAGAAAAGAAGGATGTTGGACGAGCAGTCCGACGAGGAGGATGAAATGATGCCTGTGGCACAGCTCTTCCGGAACACAGTAGTCTCGTAGTGGTGGAACTTTGTATTCTATATTATACCATGTAAATAAAAATAATTGTAACATTATCAAATAAATGAGCAAAAGATACCGAAGCAATGATTATCAGGATATCACCTTCACTATAATATCAATAGGCTGCTTTGGAATGAACTTGGCTACGTAAAGGCGGAATGCGTTGAGTTGTTTCGCATATAAAACTCTGAACTCCGAACACAACTTCGCGATTTCCAACATTGTTCTGATATCTCCAATATGCACGCTAGAAGTAGGGTCGCATGGTCCGTCAGGAGGGCGCTGAAATGCGCCAATTCTCCCTCATGTCCCAGGTTAATTAGACCGTATCGCTCGGGTGGCATGCGAGCCTATGCCACCGAGGCAGCCCAGCAGAATTACAAGCTGGCGATTGGACAGCCAACACCGGAAACACATCCACACTTGTTGAAAGCTGGGGAATGTAAGTGGCCATGACTATACGTTGCTTATTTCCTTATTCATTTCACCTGACATGCAAAATTTATAGTAACAAGAGGCATACAGAATGGCGAGTATGTTGCTAGAAGAACGAAGCTCGCCAAATCTCTGCCTGATGGTGGCGTTGCAGTATTTCAAGCTGCGTCTCTTAAATACCGGTCTGGGCCGGTATTCTATGAATTCCACCAGGATCCTGACTTTTTCTACCTGACTGGTTAGTGTTTGACCATCATCGTACATGTGAGACGCAAATACTGATAATACTTGCGTTAAATAGGATTTTTGGAACCAGATGCTGTCGGGGTTGTAGGTATCATTTCACAAAGCCTATTTTTCCCCATGGCTGAGTGGGATGGACGCTGATAACTAGTATAGAAAAGACAGGACCGGATGGAGAACATATATTCCATTTATTTGTGAGACCGAAAGATGAGCATTCAGAAGCGTGGGAGGGACCGAGATCTGGTATCGAAGGAGCGTACGAAGTGTTCGGTGCTGATAATGTAGGCGAAACACGGTATATAAAGGGAAAAGAGAGTAGCTAACTAATAGACATAGGCGGGAGACTTTGAACACTTTCACTCGCATCTAGAGAGCATTATGAAGCGAGCAAGTGCTGTTTATACAGACGTTTCTTCGAAATCGGACAGCCTCAAGCCGACTCTTAGTGGAATGCTAAACAAAATCAAAGGCGCGACGAAACTGTTCGACAGAGTACAGTCTCTGAAACCAAAGATGCACATGCTACGATCATTTAAAAGCTTTGCTGAAATTACTAACATGCGAAGCGCGGGGAGGATATCCGGTAGGGCCTTTAATGAGACAATGGAGCGGAGATGGAAGAGCGAGGCAGATCTTTGGGCTTTTCTCGAATATCAGTTTAGAATGGGAGGGTGTGAGAAGTCTGCATATGTTCCTG
Organism: Dactylellina haptotyla; assembly: GCA_031310005.1. NCBI lineage: Eukaryota > Fungi > Ascomycota > Orbiliomycetes > Orbiliales > Orbiliaceae > Dactylellina > Dactylellina haptotyla. The sequence goes on along the minus strand of CM062379.1, from coordinate 6,504,968 downwards.
TCGTTGGAGGAGGAGACAATGCGTTGAAAATCCACTATACTAAGAACGATAAATTGCTGAGAGATGGTGATCTGGTACTGGTGGATGCGGGAGGGGTGAGTATTTTGGAAGTCTTTGAATTTCGGTCTGTTGCTAATCTATGTAGTCCTACGGCGGTTATGTCACAGATATCACACGAACCTGGCCGGTGAATGGTAAATTTTCGGATGCACAGAGAGACCTATACGAATTAGTGCTCGGCGTACAGAGGAAATGTGTCGGATTGTGTAGGGAGGATGCAAAGTTGTCGCTCGACCAGCTCCATTCAATTGCTGAGGAAGAGCTCCTAGCGGGACTCAGATCTTTAGGCTTCAATATTAGCACCAGGGTGATATGTCTTCTAATTTGACTGCTGGTATTAGAAAGCTAACGAGTATAACTCTAGGACATGAGAAGCACTCTTTTCCCACATCATTTGGGCCACTACGTCGGAATAGATGTTCACGACTGTAACGCTTATGGAAGAAATTCGCATCTGAAAGTTGGACAATGCGTCACAATTGAGCCGTAAGTAGCTAGTTCCACTAAATGTCCTCCTTGTATTGTCAAAACTAACAGCGATATAAAAACACAGTGGTATCTATGTACCACGAGATAATAAATATCCGTTGGCATTCCAGGGAATCGGTATCCGCATCGAAGATAGCGTATGCGTGGATGATACCAGCCCAATCGTTCTCTCCGCCAATGCAGCCAAAGAAGTATGTATTCCCACCTAAAATATTGCTAAATTGCCTCCAAAATACTCATATACTTCCTATTCAGGTTGCGGATATTGAAGCCCTCGCGGCCGAGTAGGCCAAAATGTGGAACACAGAGGAGGGTCTGGTGTGGAATGTTGGGTCAAAAGCGTAGTGGAAAGGCGGCTTTGTCAGCCTCGTCGAGCTCAGGCCCGAATTCGGATGTTACTCACACGGTATTGAGTCAACTTGCAAATGCAGAGAACCGGCCGGCACACCCGCCTGGCTTAACAAAATGTCTATAAAAAGCCAGAAATGTAATCCGGCAAGCTGCAGGAACTGGCTCGAACAATCTCCATTGTACCAACAAAGAACTCTCCCAATTACAAGCATCGTGTTACTCTGATACATGGAACCGTAAGAATCGAAAGTAGTGGAGTCTGCTTCTTCCCAAAAAGGTCGCCTATTCGGCACAGCCTTGCGTCTTGTGCCAGTTACAAACCGCACCACACTCAAACATCCGCCATCACTTTTTAAGACGCCTGATCGCAAGGACATCTCCCAAACAACCTCCAAAGAACAAACCTCCCTACGACGTAATGATTAGAACTAGAACACAGCATAAGAATGGATACAGCACAAGCATCAAGCGATCCCACGGGCCTGCTTCTCGTACGTAGAAACTTCGCATTGAGGATGGGATGAGATGAGATGGATTCTCTCCCTAAATGGCTCCACCACCCCGCTAACGAGAGGGAACCTTCGACAGAAGGAATACTGTCCACCGCTCGACAGCGCTATAGTTCTGGCAATCTCACTTGATTACGACTCGATTGATGATGCCCGCGCCGTCCTAGACACTCTAAAAGCCGAAACCATCGTTGACGAAGCCGATGGTGCTGACCTCTCGGACTGGAAGTCCAACAACATCTTTTCCGATGAGGAAACGAATACCACCCTTACTAGTGGTAGCAAAAGCGAGAAGGGCGACCGGGAAACATCGGCTGACGACCCGATCTATCCCCTGGTCATGATGTTCCCTACAACCGCCAAGTTTACATTGCGGCATACCTTGCAGAAATGCACTGGTGATGTCGATCGGGCCATCGATGAGCTGTTAAGCCTCGAGTTCCTCGACGGGGAAGGAGAAGGAGCGAAAGGAATTGACGGTTTCTCGCAGGATTCGATGTTGCGATCTAAACGTAGAGGCAAGAAAAAGGGTAAAAACCTTTCTCAGGCTGGAAACATCTGGGATGAAATCGACGCAGCCAACGGTGGCACTTCTGCACCTTCGAAGTGGGAACAGATGCAATCTGAAATATCCTACTTGTCAACCAAGTTGAACGTTCCACTGGCTTTCGCTACATCTGCCTATCACAAGCATGGTAGTTTATCTGCTACCCTAGTTGCCTTGATTGAGACGCACGGCGAAGGAGATATCATCCCAGAGGATGCGTCCCATCTGGAGACGATTAATTCAATCACCACTAAATATCCGAGACTCCAGCAGACTCATATTATTGGACTTGTTAAGATGTGCAAAGATGATATCGCGAGCGCCTTCAAGTTCGCCGAGATACTCCATCGTAGACAGCTCCACAAGATTGCCGTGAACACGACCCATGCGGACCAAGGCGCCAGATCTCCAACCTCCCCCACACGTCCTCGCGCAAATCCTTGGAATGTCGTCGGAAGCTCCAAGAGCACTTCAGGTTCTTCCTCTCCCACGAGTCCCACTTCACCTCGGATGTCCTACCGGACAGCGGCGCTTGTCGCCAACGAGCACGCGATTGCTCGAAACGAAGCTTATAATAAAGCTTCTGCCGCCTATCGTCGCTCCAAGGGCGATCCTCTCATGGGTGCCGTGGCGGGCTTCTACGCAGACGAAGGCAGGAAGCACGGCGAGCGCTTGAAAGCTGTCAGCGATATTGCCGCTGAAGCTCTCGTAAACCAAAACTCGAGCGAATACACCCTCGATCTTCACGGAGTTACCGTCCAGCAGGCCATCAAAATTACTAATGAGAGGGTCACTGCTTGGTGGGTCAAAACTAATAGTACTGATTCTCGAGCTCTCATCCCGTTTCACATAATCACTGGTATAGGTAGCCACAGTAAGGGCGGAGAGTCGAGGATTGGACCTGCCGTGTCGAGGATGCTGATTAAAGGGAACTGGAAGATAGAAGTTCGACCGGGTAATGTAACGGTTCTAGGTGTTCAGAATAGCGCGAAGAAGAGATGAGAGTTCATTCCTCCTATCTGTCTGTCCTATGTACCCACTGAACTGAAGCAGTACCGTCATTCAATGTACATTATTGTCATTACTAATATTATTTAGCGCTTGTGTATATTAGTAGCGATCATTCGGAGTTCATCTCAATCCATTAATAATTGCTATACTAGCAGGTGGTTGCTAATATATAAACCCCTTGGGAATTGTAATTTTTTATCTAATTTTTTTTACTTATCGCCGATATTATCCATGAATCCATCGTCGATTGGTGCAGGATCACTGAAAAGTTGGACATGATCTGGGCTCACCTTCACCCATCCATCTGCGTCCACTCTATTTTTGCCTTCGATAGTAAAATACTGAGCGCATAACCACTCGCCCGGACTCACTTGTAAAGCTATGCTTTCGAAATTGTGGTGCTTCTTCGGCCGCGGGCCTGAAGTGAACGGGATTGGCACCCATAACTTCTCTGGCCCGACGTCCTTTATAAACTCGTATTGTTCTTCTCTGAGCATGTGGAATGGTCCTATGTTAACCCGCTGGCAGACCTTGCGCTTCTTTTCTACGGCTTGCCGATAGCAGTATAAATGTTCGAAGACTAAGCTGCGACGAAACACATCGATCGCTTTCATCTCGCCGAATCTGATGTTTGACATTTCTTTAGGCAACTTTGAGGCGCGTTTTCTTGCCTCGCCGGTCTCGATTTTTGGGAGCCTTGAGTAGACTTCGGGATCATATGTTCCATTTGTGATCACCGTGCTTAGAAGTTTTAAGCCTATTTCTGCAAGTTCGGCTTCCAGGTCCCTATATTCCGACTCTGAACGAGTGATGCCGTTTGGGAAACGCTCTGAGCTGAAGGGCCCGATGAGATGAGGGTCACTCTTCGCCAGGATCCTTCCATTGTCAAATTTATGGGCGTCTAATGTCTGAATGACTACGCCTGTGGTCCTGTCGCCGTTCAGGAGGGCGTGCTGTATTGGTGATGCACCCCAGTATCTAGTACATTATGCATTGGTTAATTGACTGGAGGATATATTGCGGTATAAGGGAGAAAGAAATATACTTTGGTAGGAAAGATGGGTGGACGTTGAGCCCTCCATATCTGGCTTCTCCGATGAGCCTCCCAGGTATGAAGAGACCGAATGATACCGCAACTATCAAGTCTATTGGGCCAGGTAACTGCGATGTAAGTTAGTTTTAAACACTTTTATCTAAATATACCATGGCTGAGTCGGTCAGAAGTTATTCTAACGATGAAACTTACATTCCATCTTTCGAAGTTTTCCTTTTCAACTGCATGGGTGCGTAGAGAATGCTCATCTGCGAACTTTACTATAGGATCTATAAAATCGGGTTTAGCATGTTTGGCTTCCTACATAACAAGTCGATTCGGGGGTGTGGTATTACTATCTCTCTTTTCCTTTAAGCCTCTCCCCTTCGGCTTTTCATTTTTTATAAGAACATCAATTGATTCGATGACCTCGCCTGACGTCTCATCTTTGAGTCTTTGAAGTTCCCAAAGCGAAGCTAGACTGAAATTGTCCGAGCCGCAGAATAAAACCTTCAGTCTCTTGTCGAGATATTTGCTGGTATGAAAACGCCGTGAGGCAAAGAATGTAGGGCGTGCTCGGAAACACTGCCTCAGGAGATGCTTGTGAAGATGCAATACCATGATGCAGGTCGCGTTTTCGTGTGTTGAACGATGTTGGATATCAAAAGTTTACGTGGGAGGTTCAATAGAAGCCTATTTGAGAATGGATCTTAACCTAGGTTTGATTTCGTGGTTGAAAATTGACCTTATAAACCATGTCGAAATTGGTTTTTGGTGATATTCTATACGACACGCTCTCTCTTGGTACCGTACATCGCTACAATTATCTACAGTTATGCTAATGCCTCTCGTAAACTCCAGTATACTAATACATAAATACTTGTTCTTAATCCAAAATACCCAAAACTCCGCTAAATGCCATCGCTAGAATATGCAAATAATTTGGAACCACATATAATGATAAATTCGCGAAATATTAGTCTCGCGGGGCCAGACTTTGTAATCTCATCCCACTACGAATCTGAATCTGACCCATATTCGACCAATCCTAGACCAGAAGATTTCAAGGGTTCCTTCTCTATTTTTTCTGGTTGACCGGTTCTGACCTCAGCTCCGTCTTCAGTATCTAATGCGCTCGAATCATGAGGTTTCGGTCGCTTCCGCTTAAGCCATGTACCGACTTCTGGCCCTTCTTGCTCTTTCTTAGTAGGATCAAAAGTATCGTGAAGGAAAGGATCGATTTTCTGTCTAGTTGATCTTCTCAGATCATTTTGTAGCCTAGCTCTACTTTGTTGCATAGCAATTTCCTTTTTCAGCATTGGCTTCCCGTCTTTCCCGGTGATCTTGGTCGGGATTTTCTCGGCGCCAGCGAATAAAGGCCGTGAATGTGCTTCGTCCACCGCTTTCTCATACTGACCATCCGAGAAATCGACAAGTTTGGCTTGCCGAACATCTTCATTTGTTTCTGGCAGAATTGTGAAAGCAAGACTATGCTTGTCTCTCAGCGCTTCCGCTTCCGCCTCGACCTCCTTCCTTACTTTCTTCTCCTTCCTGAATATCCGTCTGACCTTTTGCGAATGAGTATAAGGGTCATCCCACATACGGTCTGAGAGCCTGGCCAGCTCGTCCAGTCGCTTGGCTTGTTGTGATTTCTCGGCTGTATCGTTTTTGGTCTGCTCGAGCTTTGCGAACGGGTTCTCCAATCTTTCTATCTCTTCAGGATCTTTGATTCTAATGACTCCTTCTCGATCCGGATCCGCCTCGCTTTGTCGTTTCCCTCCCTCGACGACTTTGTAGGTCGTGTTCTTCGGGTCGGTGTGAATTTCGATCCAGCCATTGCAAACGGTATGTTTCACTCGGAACGCGAATATCGGGGTGCTGTAGTAATTTCCGATCTTCTTCTTCTCAGCGTTGAATCGGACGCCTTGCGCGATGTGATTGTTGCAATGTTCGCACCAGATGTTGAACGGTGTTTCGAAGCGGACGGTTAGGACACCCTGTGACGATAGCTTGGAGGCGCGATTACCGAGGGCGTGGGATTTGCCGGCCTGCTTGTTCCAGTCGCCTTTAGACGGGTCCCAGTCCGGCGGGATATACCTACGGCAGCAAAATGTGGTTAGTATGCTAGACGGTTTGGAAATGGAGAATCAATTTGCGAGGATGAAAGGTGGCCTGGGACCAACCGTGAAATACCTGCCCATGTTGAAGCCCTGCATCGTGACGGCTGTTGATGCTAGGACGCGCCTAGCTGGATAGCGGTATCGCAGCGGGGTGAGGGCGTCAAACCGCCCAAGTAGTCGTGGCGGTGGTCGAGGGGATGTTGGTGGAGCGAGGTTTCAATATGCGATGAGCAAGCGAATTGAATGCTCCAAGTGTGTCAAAGGTGGGCTGGCTTAGTCATCGGCCTACATCATCCAACGAGACCTGATAATCAGAACATTCGCATTCCGGGGGTCACCAATGCCGAATAGATATTTGGGCCTTGACTATATCGAACCTCAGTCTCATAGCGACGGCAAGTAGCCAAGTTCTTAAGATCTTACTTGTCTATATATCCATATACGAGTGGTTTCATGTCATAAACCAAGGCGCCCAGCCGCTATAGTTCGAACAAAGACGCAACTCACGTGAAGAGGTATCCGTCAGCCTGAGCTGTGCTGGCCCAGTGTATATTAAGAATGAACATTGGACTAATTCTGGGATTTCAGAAGTTATCAGAGCCATCTGACCCCTCTTTCTCTACAATCTGGAATACGACGATTCAATTATTCTGCAAAACATGCTTGACTACCAAGAGTGGACTGGCGGCCAGGTTGCCAGCACCTACCACGATCACTATGTTCAAATTCGGGCCAAACTCGCCGACCTGGCTTACAACGGCAGATTTGACAAGGCGCTCGATCTGATCGAAGAGGATAAAATCCCAAATAGTTGGCGCTTGAGGAGTAGGCGATTCATCCAATAGTTCCCATTTTTGATTCTCAATTTCATATCAGATATCACTACATTTGCACAGGGTGACTTATATAGCTGACTGTTTATGACTGGTATACAGCATCTGAGGAGTTTGAGAACAAACCACCATCGGGCTGGACAACTCTCCACCAGGCTGCTCTTCTACCTACAGCAGAGATTTCGCATGTCGAGAGATTGATTTCTCTCGGTGCATACCGAAATCTACGAACCCTGGACACGAATGAGACAGCATATGACATTGCGAAGCGCTCTGGCAAATCGAGAGACTTTCTGGCAGCCTTGAAACCAGTTTACAGAAGAGCTCTCGATGAAGAGACAATCAAGAATTTCCAAAAAGGTCTAGATGAAGTTGTCAATGACCGAGTGAATAGACTGGTGAGTTTTCAACCGGAACCGCTTGCGATTCCACGAGCTCAGGGGTCGATGAAATGGCGATTTTACCTAACGTTATGCGTGCATTCTAGATTGTGGAGCATAGGTTTCGGATCCCACCGATTGAAGTGCTCCTTGAGGTTCCTACAATGCACATCTGGTCACCAATTCCTGGGTTCTATGGAGTGAGTATTCAAAATGAGCAACGAAATGGCCAGATTCTTATTAATACCCAAATAGGGCTTCCACATTAAGCTGAAGGAGGACGACACCTTGGAGCTCGAGAGTTTCTGCCGGGTCGCTGGCGGCTCCGGTATGACACATGTGGTTCAGAAGGATGGAACATGGAAATGTACAGAGTCTGGGCTGTACTAAATAATGTACTTTTAGAGAGAAGGAAGAACTTGCAAACGGATTGTCACCAACTCGGGCAATTTCGTACAATTAAGAAGCAGTAGTAGCAAAAGAGATTTATATTTACAAGCTGTGAATCAAAAGACCGTCCCTAACCCCATTCAATAACGCCGCCTAACAAGTGAAGAATCAATCGAGACCGAAGAAATGCAGAAGAGGACCCTATTTCTCTTTCTTGGGGCGCTTCGATGATCTCGAAGCGTCGCTGAGGACACTGGCACTTCTCTTGGTCCGGTTCTCCCCCATGGCTTCTTGCGCTTTGAATATTTTTGTTTCTTGCTCAACTTTCTCCAGCTGTTTCCTGATGTCCATCAACGCGGCTATCTCCTTAGCTAACAGTTCATACTTTGCACATGTCTTGGAGGTCGGCATGGACAGGATCTGGGGGATGTTGAGTTCGGCCATGATTGCGGGGCTCTTGTTAAGGAACGAGTTTGCCTTGGGGAGGTTCATCTTCATAGTTCGGAAGAAGACACCAGGCTGTAGCTTATCATGATGCGACAAGTTGTACTGGGCTTCTTCTGCCTTTGAAAGCTGTTTGATATTACTCTTATTCTTATCTTTGAGAGGTGTAGTGCCCGAAGCGCTTGCTAACGATTCCGTCCTTTGGTGGGCGTGTGCTCGAGCTGGTTCAGCGATACTGCCTTGTCGCGAGACGGTTGGGCTAGCGGCCGTGGGTGCAGCAGGTTTGGCCTCTTCCTTCTCCGCTGCCTGCCCAGGCGCTGCGGCAACAGACTTCCGTTTCTTATTCCGGTCGGAGTTCAATATATTCTGAGCCAAGGTGGCCAGACCTTGAGATCCCTGGTAAGCCGCAATAGAGCCCGTGGATTGCGGGTAGTCCAATCGATTGAACAGTTCTTCTCTCTCTTCCAACAACTGCGAATGGCTGTCGTGTATCCTCCTCAACTCTGCGATCAGGTGTTGCTCGTGTTCGACTTCGGCGGGTGTACGGTAAAGCTGCATGTGGACGATCCTCTTCCTCTCTACCTCCTGCTCCTTGTTGTAATGCATCGCGTTATATAACGCACCTTCCTCCGTCGACATCATGCTCACTGGCGTCCTCATCTCCATCACGTTTCGACAGACCGAATAGTATCTCGCCTTCAGATCCTCCATCGTCCTATCCTTCCCGTCGAATTCAAACCTATCGGCAATAACAACCCATCTGAGGTCGTATTCTTGTATAAGTCTGAACAAATAGTCCGTCTCCTGCCGTGACCAGTCGTCATCCTTCAAGACCGCATCGTATTCGGCGTCCGAGTATTCCAACACGTTTATCTTAATATTGAACCTCGCAAACTGGTAATCCATTTGTTGCTTCTCCTCCTCTTCTTCCTCGGCGCTCTGCCCTGGATTCTGTCTGACCCAGTGACTGAGCTCTAGATCGTCCTTTCGCGCCGGATTGTTGAACTTCTGCTCCTTCCAGGCCGCTACGGTCCCCAGGAATTTCGGTTTGTCTTTGAAACGATGCTCGACGACGGCGACAGGTGGGGCATTTTCTCCGAGGAGCGCGTAAAGTTCTCGGGTTATACCGTCCGGGCGTTTTTCGACGGTTCTTTGCTTCTTGAGAGGTGGTTGGCGAGGTTCGATGGCCGTGGCGTCGATGCCCAAGACATCTCGCACGTCCGAGACTGCTCCGCTCATCCTGACTGACAGGACAGATACTATCCTAATTCCACTCTACGATGCTGGTTTGGATGGATACTGGAATGTGGTGATGAGGGGATGCGTAGGGTCGTGGTCGTGGTCGTGGATGGTAAGTAAGTAAGTAAATGGTGGGTGTTTTTGCGATGGGAAATGGTTGGTTAAAGGTTGATGGTTTGGCAGGTCCTCGGCTGTTGGAGCAAAACTCTTGGCGCGAAAAGCTCGGGTCCAAGAAAAATTTCCTGTCGCTGCCGTTTGATCAAATCCAGCTCTCGCCAAAACTTCACCACTGGAAACTCATACCAAACCACTAATCAATACCGACAAAATGGGTCGCGAACTTCAGAAGAAAAAGAATCGCTCGTCGGTTAATAAGGTCACACGGCGGAAGCAGAATATAAGAAAACGCCCGAATATCACCGGAAACAAGCTTGTTGCGGCTCAGTGGGACAAGACGCAGACTTTGGCGCAAAAGTAGGTGTTCGTATGGCTTAGCAGATTATATTGGAGATTCCCTGGCTAACGTGCCCTTTCTTCTCACGGCTTACAGCTATTCTCGCCTCGGACTTACCCACCGCATTCAGTCCTCCACTGGAGGGAAAGAAATCCACTCCTCGAAAGCAAAAGCGGTAGTACCCTCGAAGACCGAAACCCTAGGGCCACAGGAAGCGCGGATCACCAGAGGCGAAGACGGTTCTATCTTAAAAATCGAATACTCGAATGACTTACGGCACGAGACGCTTGGGGGCGACAATGACGATGAGGACGAGCAGACGTCAGTCTTGGAGACCGAGACTGATCTCATCAGAGCGCTGAGGGAGCAATCTACAATGGGGATCAAGACGGAGCGAGTACAGAGTGATCGCGAAATGTACTGGATTGAAAGACTTGTGGAAAAGCATGGCGAGGACTATCAGGCAATGTTCTGGGACAAGGAACTGAATATCCGACAGCAAAGTGTTGGGGATATCAAGAGGAGGATTAAGAAGTGGAAGGCTAGCAAAAAGTCTGCTTAACTCACATTCTAATTGTAAGACCTAGGTTCTGAGGTTTCATTTGTAAGATAATACTGTCTACAGCATGGCGTTTAGGGGTCTGGATTGGGAAAAGTCTATTGCTAGATTGGTGTTTACGAGCTCGACGCGATGTGTACATAGATCTATCGAGAATATATCGTTAGCCCTTGTGTGGTGTATATATTATTATGTACAAATCCTGCTTTCTCGGTGACTGATTTAAAGCATCTCGTCCACTCTTGAGAAACTATCCTCATGCTTTAAGCATCCTTTCAACCCACCAAGACAGATTGCAAAGCACTGCCCAATCTCCATGTTGGCTTGGGGTCTTCTCCCACCATCCGTCACTCCAAATGCGTATCCTCATTCCCCGTAATGGTATATGGTAAGCCCGGTAACCGCCAGACCCTTCAAAATCTGCTAGAATTCCTCTAATCACCTCCTTTACAGTAGCTTTAGGATTGCCACTCCATCCGTGTGCTGTCATATTCCACTCGGGGCCTTGTATCTCAAATAGTACTTTTAGGTATGCATCTGTCCACCATGGCTCGGTATCTGGCTGGTCTCGAGCTCTGCCGAATACTTCCTGGTTGGCCCCTCTAGTATGTCTATCCCAAACGACTGGTTCATCCAGTATAGGAGAATCTGAGACATCTATGGAAACTCCCAAGTCCCAGTTGGAGACTATATAGCTAATAGAGTTACCATCCAGCGAAAGCACCCACTCCGAGCTCCATCCCGGCGACGAGGCTGGGCTTTCCCGTGATACAAATAAGTAATGCATAGCACTCGGGGTTTCCTTCTGGGGAACAGCTTCTGGGCTGGTCCACGAGGGCAAAAAAGAATTTAAATATCTGTCATTGCAAAATCTGGTTTCGGTGGTAATTATTTTACGCCAGAGGGTGCAGACATTCGTAGCGACAAGGCAGAACTCTAGAGGCAAGAGATAAAGTATATCCGACTGGATTTCCAGTGGGAGAGATGTGATCGTGGTCATCGTATATCGAATCGGGTATGGAGTCGCTGCAATTGAAGATTCTAGTTTTAATATTGTAGATCTTTAACATTCAATCGTCTTCAGAATGAATCGCGACAGAGGGACCATATATATATATACTGATTCGGGAATTTTCTGTGTGAGTTAATTAAGCTGGATGGTGAAACACGTGACTACATTGCAGCGAATTTCTGCTATCATAAAAGCGCCTTGGATTTCCTATAAGACGACACAGGCCACAAGAGGCATGTGAATGTCAGATCCCCAAATCTTAGGAAGGAAGATTCCTTTTAACAATACTAGCCATAATAGATGAAAAAGAACTCTTGATTCGAATCTTGGCTCAGTGTGTTGTGAGAGCCAGTGCTTGGCTGCCTTCCTGGAGACTATCGAATCGAATCCATGTCCCTGAATTTATATACCGAGTGTCTGGTTCATGCTTCCAACTGCCGCTTACTGGGACACGCATTTACGGATACGGTGTCGAGCCCTCTGAAACACAACACCACAATTGTTTGGCCTATTTGGCCGTATCCACTAATCGGCAATATTACATCATTAATTTCTAAGCATTTAAATGTTAAACGATGCTTACGTTGTAGTATATGTAGGAGCGATCAAGCTTGTGCACGACTTCTGGCTTCTCGGATACTAAGAGTCTTTGTATATCCCCGCCGGATGATGGCTTAGATGCCGATCTATCTGCCGCTTCTGGCGAATATAAAATCAAGACCTTCCAACTACATTGAATCTTTTTAGAATCATAATTTAATGATCAATAAAAGTCAACTGATAAACGAACCCAAAAGTAGTCCCCAAATATTATATTAATTTCAGAATGGCCACAGCTGTGCATTCCGTACCTGGACATCATACTCGAACTAAGGACTCCGAGAACTACGATTTGCGATTCGATGATGACGCTAAGTTGCGGTAGATTTCCGTTTTCATACATAAGACATGGGCATACCCAATTCATTGACTATTTTGTGTAGTCTTGCGCAGCAGAATGCTGTCACACGTGAATTAATGGGAGGCTCATTCCTCCCTAGCAAAGAAATCATACGCCTTCGTGCTATCGCGGAGACCGGCAAGCGTCCTCGTATAGCTGATATCGGTACTGGGCCGGGGTAAGTCTTCTACCCGTTTACGGTATGATCAAATTTAGTTGAAAATAGCGGATACTAATAAGATAGAATAGTGACTGGATGTTTGGTGTTAGAGCTCAGCTGCGCGAAGCTGGTATCGATGCTGTTCTTCATGGCTATGACCTTTTCCCGGTTCATTTTCCACCCGAAGAAAAGCAAGTTGCTGAGGACCTCAGCTTCTATCAGTTGAATATCCACCAAAGAGAGACTTTTCCGAATCTGGATGAAGGATATGATTTAGTGCATCTTCGATATCTATCAATCGCGATCACAGAGAAGCAGTGGGAGTCTGCATTCAACAATTGCAGATCAATGTTAAGTACGGAAGTAACTGCATGACCTGCAAATAAAGGTGAAATATATCGCTAACAGTCTTTTGTAATAGAGCCGGGCGGCACGATGATATGGGAGGAAATATTCTTCGACCAGTTCATCATAAGTGATAGAGCAAAATATCCACATGCCAACAAAATATTTGATATTGGTGTTTCGATGTTTCAACAGCTTGGGATATTGCTGAAGTAAGTCGGATAGATCTACTCCTTCATACCAAATAAATTTGAACTAAGCGTCCGTAGCTGCGGTCCGAAACTCAACCCGCTGTTCCAGAATAACTTCAACAATGTTCTCAAAGACGAGTTTGCAACGAAAGCACTGGAAGAAAGGTGGCAGAGACTTCAGGCCAAAAATATGTACATGGTAACAAGGGAGATGGTCGTGAAATGGCTCGAGCGTGGAGAAGCGGCGTTGAAGCAACTAGGTCTAAGCTCGATGGAGGAAGGCAATGAGCTTGCCCAGCTGTCAATGCAAGATTACCAAAATGGCTGCTTGACAAATATGACAATTTGTCGATGGATAGGAGAAGATTTCATTTTTGGAGCGGGGAAATAGCGAAACTAATATTTTCCATCTCATATTACGGATTATGCTAATAAATTCAGACCTCAAATTACATCAGCGTGAACCATATAACGATTTTTTTCATCCTGAATACCAAAGAAATGCCAAAACGCATGCCAAACATATCAGAATGTGAGGGAAATGGGCTGGCATTTGCCGTTGTAGAGCTTGTGTAGCTGCCATTGCGTCTTCCAGACCAGCTTTTGGTTTCGGCGTTTGAGGCAGATTATTCGGAGTAGCTTCTCGTCCGAGATTCTCGTTTGGAATCTGCATTTTAGATATATTCGGTACCAGAGGAAGAAATTTCGAGACGTCCAAAGGCTTCTTGGTTGAGTTGAGATTTCCAGGGCTTCCAAGTGTAAATGACATCTCGATGGAATGGCCAGATTGATGGGTCAGTAATACACAATTGCTTCTTTCTGGCGAGATAATAGTCGCGTGGTAATTTGGTGGGATCCAGACAAGCCGTTCGTTACCCCGCATTACCCATTCATCCTTTATTTCCAAATCCAAAAGCAGGGTCCGACAGATCAGGCCGGAGTATTTTCCAATTGTGATTAGGACATCACCTGATGGAAAAAACGCGGACGCTAAAAGAAGGTCTCGGTGCCGAATATCTGGGGGTTTGAAATCTTGTACTAGCTGGCCGTTGGAAAGTTGTGCTATTGTGATATTACCATCACTTGCAAGTGAAATTCGGCGCTGATTCGGGGAAATAGCGCAAGAAACTTTACCGATTTGCCCTTCAAAAGTGAAATAATCTTTTCCAGACGTGGTAAGACAAATGGTATTCGAGGAAAAACAATGTGAGATCAAGATAGTTTCATTTGGAAGGCTCTTAATCGATGCGTATAGTTCGGTGTGACCTGTAGCGAGTTGATTATATCCATTTTCCAAGGGTTTAAGCCCCGAGAGTTTGTCAGCGGTGTTTTCCGAAATTTTGTATAGATGTAGTCTTCGATCTGTAGCTATGATGGAGCCGCTATCATAGGAAAATGTGAAGTCCAGCCATGCGACGTTTCCAAAATCTGCGGAGTAGAGTGCTGATCCTGACCCTTCATCGATAACAAATATTCGGTTAAGTGTCAGAACTCCAAGTCGTTTTCCATTAGGTGAAAACTCAATCTTTGGGCCGGCGAGATAGCCCCACTTTAAGCTTTTTTCTAGGACGATGGTTCTTCGAGTTTTACAAGTTGTCAAATCCCAGGTTGATATAGAAGCGAGAGTAGCTATCGCTAATATATCTGTTCGAGTGTTATCCCGAATCCCAAAGCACATGCTGACAATAGATTGTTCCTTGGTGACAAGCATAGTGCTAGAATTTGGGACAGACAGATCCTTCACTATAACAACTCCCGTATTTCGTTTGCGATAAGCAAGGCGTCTGCAGTCCGGAGAGAATATTAAAAGTTGGTCGTTATCATTCTCTGCCGTTAGTACTTGGCAGAATTTTTGGTATTCGACTTCTAAGCGTTTCGAAACGGAAGATTGGTCTTCTATATCATGTATCGTAAGGGCCATTTTCTTGGTGGTATTAAAAAGTGAAAAGTTCTGCTCAAACTGGAGAATCTGGTCGAGGTAGTAAACTTGAAGTGGCGTAGTGCTAAATTTGATAGTATATCTAGTTAGGAGCCTCTCAATGTGATCAATCATGCTGATAAGCCTTTCTGGGAAAGCAGATCCTTTTCTAAGCTGTAATGGGATGTCAGAAGTATTTTAATACTATATTTGGCAAGATCAAGACTTACATCAATTCTTTTGAGTTCTCGGACTATCAATAGTGCCGAATTACAAGATTCTATGATGGCCATAGTTTCAATCCAGTGGATGCTATGTCTAGAGAAGAACGTTTGGAATTCATTAGAATCTATAGGGGGGATTTCGCCAGCTTGGAGGTGATATAGCCAGTATCTGCAAGCATATTGCAATGACCCGGGAAGTACGTTTAATATCGTTTGCGATTTGATATCGACTATTCGAGTTCCGTATGCTCTTATATTACAGATATCCTCTTTAAGGGATCTATCCATCCTTTCAAAAAGTCTAGTAGATAATCTTCTGTGAATGTCAATGGTAGGGCCTAAGGCAAAAACACCCCGATGTTGAGGCGCCTCCGTGAATAATTTCTGGAAGTGCTGATTTGCGAAAGAAATGAGCAAGCTGGATTGTTGATTTCCGTTTACGATAAGTCTTTTATTTGCATATTGTGGGGTTATACTCTCTTGTTCGGTTTTAAAGATACCCCGACATAGCGATATAAGTTCAGTGACTTTTTCCGTTGGGATATAGCATAAGGTCGCGATGGTTTCCAATGGAACAGGCACCGGAGCGACTGAGACGAGGGCAAATATCATCCGACATTGTTGCTGAGTAGCGTCGTTTCCCTTGAATTCTTTTATATCGTATAGCTCGTCCAACTTATGAAGGCATTGCTGCCTTAAAGCTGATTCCATTAGAATTGATTTCGTTAGATATTGCGGTTGAAGGAGCATTAGTGATGTTGGTTGATAGCCTTCGGGTAGGAGGTCACTATAAACAGCTACCTCTTCTGGTTGGTTTGATTTCTCATATGCGATGAGAAGCATTTTACGGAAATCGTTCACTTCTCCTGCGAGTAAATTCTGGCGAGCCAATTTATGTCCTCTTTTAAAACATTTTATAGCTTTTTGTACTCTTGTAATCTTGAAAATACCGTCCCTTCGAGAAACAGGGCTTCAATTTGAAGCTTCGGAGGAACCGTTCGATCTTGATGGGGGCCTTTGCTAACACTCGAGAGGTGAGCAATGATGTCTGGTTGCGGGAGACAATCAGCTTTGAAAGCTATTTTTGCTAAATCCACTATCCATTCGTCGGGCATATTTTCTCCGTTTTCTGGCAATAATAGCGTCAGTTTATCGGCCAATCTGTTCGCTTGAAGCCATTCCTTCTGCTCTAGTGCATCTCCGAGGGCGAATTTGCATTCTTCAACTCTTCGAATCCGCCCCAATTTCCGGATATTCTCTTTCTTTCTGAGTACAGAGGAATCATCGGATGAATATGAATCATCAGAGCTAAGATCAGAATCGTGCATAGGAGTGTGTGGTAGTCTGTCTTCATTAATGGATGTTGTTTCCGAATCTGTAGCTGAGTATTGAGGCAATGAGATAGAGGACCCCCTAATCGAAACAGTTGAGGGTAGTGTATTCTCCGTTCGAGGCGCAGCAATGGCGGATTCCGCTACTGAGATGGCCTGGGTAATTTGATTCTCTGACAGAGATATTGATTTTCTTGAAAAGGTTTCAGAGGACGGCGTTGATAGTGAAGTCGATGATGCTTCGACATGATTTTTAATGTCATGAGATGAAATTGACTGGGTTTCGGCTTGAGTTAGGTATGGCTGGGCTTAACGAGTCAATATTCTTGCATGCTGAAATAAAGATTTGAACGAAACGTGGATTTTTCAGTATTACCTTTATTGGTATTGAGATATTTTCTTGCATTTGTAACCCGAAACTATCATTAAGACCTGGTCGGCTTGGTTTCCGTGGCTCCTGGTGTTCTTGTCGGGAAACGATGCTTTCCTGATCGGATATTGGCGACCTCGGAGACTTTCTCGATTCTAGGACACTATTTTCAAAATTACATGGCTGCAGGGCTGGTAGAGTTTGTGACGCCGATTCAGGGTGAGAGTCAATCATCGACTTGGAATCGTCAGAGCGCGGCTTGCGGCCGCGTTTCCATAATGATCTCGAGGCCATTATTGAAGCGTCATAGGATAGTATTATACTGGAAGCCCGAAGGCTAACGCCAAGAAGCCCCTACAAGCACGTTTCTGTCGTTATATATATTCTCTAACGTTATAACTGAACTGACAGGTGGGAAATGAAGCAGATGCATATCGATACGGAGGTGTTCAGAAACTCCAATCTCTGATCTGCCGCCTTCTATCTGCTCGTAATGCAATGCAATGTAATTGATCCACTAAACAGGTGCCCCTCTCTAGCCAAGACCCGGCTGAATAGAATGGGATCTGGAAGTGGCAAACTGTACAGCAAGGCTAACCTCCTCCCTTTAGAATATCGGGGAGAAATATTGAAATTCAGATAAGTAGTGTCGCCTGGAAATCCTCACCACCCTGTTGAATCTAGCTATGACTACAACCCAGAAGTGAATTTAACCTTATAAGGAAAAGAAAAAAAAGACCAGCGGCTGATGTTCTGCGACTCTCAGCTGACGGCCTCTCGAAACTGTGTCTAGCAACATTACATTGTCTGAATTATTCTGCAAACCTGGCAACACATATAAGGTCTTTATCACATTTTGATCAAATGTGATGATAATTTTGGAAATAAATCTCCTAATATATCGCAATACAAGATGTAAAATACTGAAAGAAACTCTCAAGCTATATGCAACCTTATGAATACTTGTTCCCTGAACAACCCCTTGCATTGACTTCGATCTCTGAGACTAGGTCTAAATTTCCACGTACACTCACATCTTCCAATTGGACAATAGCGGCGCGATCTGATATGGTATTAAGATCCATAAACTGCTCCGCTCTTAGTAACTCTGGCAGGTCTACAATATATATTTTTTGGTTCACGATAGGCATTATCTGGATACTAGTATTACGCAGAGCTTCGATCTGTATATATCGTTAGCGGGAACCTGTAAAATTGCTAGGTATTTAGGTATCAAGTTGATTCGTACGGTCACGATCGAACGAACTACTCCATCCGGCGCCTTCATGGCACAACCAGCTAGATAGTGCTCATTTGGCGTGGGGATATCTTTGCCCATCTTGATTGCAAATGCGCCATCGCTAGCTATAAGTGAAGTATTCGCTCGTAATCCGGCATATCCATCCACGAGGAACGTCTCAAAGCTTGCTGGGTATAGAGCCTTTATTAGTAGTTTACTAGGTTATATTTTGCCTTGAAAATGGCGGACTTGATAAGCTACCTACATCCGGGTTCGTTGGAGGACGCAAGAGTAACTCTTCTAGTGGATGTGATGGTGATGAGAGTAATTTGGGGTGCTCTACATTCAGAAGAACTCGGCTCTCGAAATGGAACGTTCAGTTTTTGTCCGGCCCCTATATTAAGCAACAATGACAAGCTTTTAATATCAGTTTTGCCATTTAGTTTCAGGGCTGTGACACCCACTTGCCACCATGAAGTACATGTAGGAATTATATGCGTGGTTCAGACGTACAAGCGTAGTAAATATCATCGATCTCAATTAGTATTCTATCATCTGGGGCCACAGTGGAAGTGGACCAGACATTGGCGTGGACTGGTGGGTCCAAGCCATCACTGATGACTGGCGGAGGAGCAAAGCAAAAGTGGTATTTTCGGTCTTTTGAAGTGTTGTTTCGAAGAGAAATCGTATACTTCGGGGGCATTTTCTCGGTACCGGGGAGACTAGCTTGGTATAAATTTCTGTTCGGGTATCGTCGATGTGTTATAATAGAGTCTTGGAGTTGGTTGATAGACTTGCGGTGTACATACATGTGGCGCTACTGTAACAATCTACCGAGCTGTGCGCGAAAGATTCGCTTCGAGAAAAGCTGCCGTGTCGTACACCGTTTAGACAAAATATGTGCGTGCCACCATACTAACTTGAGTACAAAAAACTACAGCACAACTGCAAACTTGGCATACTGACTGACAATGTTATTTATATGAGAACTATCTAATACATAATTATGGGATAATATCTCCAGTCAAGAGCCTAGCAAGACCGTATGAATCCCCCCCCCAAAAAAAAAAATGCAACAAATGCAATTCGGCCTCGCCTCACGAGGATCCCATTCACTGGAAAGAGACTGGAGATTAAGAGACCCTTACTAAACAAGCTGCAACTCTCAGAGCAGGAAATTGTGAAAACTGGCCTAGTAGCCAGTGCCTGGTATCGAGGCTAGAAAACCGGTAAGATAGCACCATCTAAAGAGCATGCGTATAATAGTGTAAAATGAGATCCTAGTTGACATTAATAAGCCATAGTACCTTAGGTTATAACTACAACCGAAAGTACCCTCGCGAAATACAAATTACTCGAACCGAGTGGCCACCTTCAATCTCGCCTACTCAGCCCTAGCCGCCCGTTTTTCCCATCTTTGTTTCCTCCTCTCTTCCCGCTTCTCCTGCCTCTTCGATCTAGATGATGGTCCCATCGCGGCGGTCTCATCCCCCGCCAGATATTGTTGTTGTCGGTCTTTCCAATACGCGTGGTTTTTCGCTTGCTGGATCTGTCGGCCGACGATATTACCCACCACAAGGCCGTCAACTATGCCTGCGCCCATGCTATTATCTGTGATAACTGCACCCGCACCGCCAACGAGCATACCGGCATTTTGAGCGGCAGGGACCACATTTGCGGGTGGGTGCGCGGGACCAGCGGGATGTACTTGCGTTTCGTGATACGCTGGGGGTGCGCGCGTTTCGTTGGCATCACTGTTGATAGATTGAGGTTTCTGTTTGTGCTTGCTTCCTTGGGATGATAGTGATGAGGCGCTACTACGTCGCGACGAGGGTTCGGATTCTTTACCCCATTTTGTGATATCGTCGGACTTGCTAGAGCTAGTTGTTGGCGCCGCTGAACGTTCTTTTTTCTTGAAAATATCTAGGAATGGCATGCTGGGCATTTGGAGCAACAGGCCTAGTGGTAGCTATCTTTGGTAGGGAGTCGAATGACAATCTCAGGATCCGGTAGGTTGTGGATATCTTCTTTCATTCTCGCTGGAATTAGGGGATATATCTATAGATGCGATCTCAGGGAATTGCGATCCTAGTGCTTTCGCACTTCCTTGTTTCAAGGCGAACCGTGCTACGCATAACTAGCGAATTCTCCCGCTGAATTATTGGTTTTATGAAGTGCAGATCGAGATCTAAAGCAGAGATGCAAATGATAAAATGACGTCATGGACCACCCCAATCCGAGTTGGAACTCAGTTAAGCTCCACCAAGCTTCGGTTATCGTCTTGGCTACCTATGCAGCGCAAGGGGCTATATTCATTTCAAATGTTACATAGCTACTTGAGGAAAGGACTTTTCGTGGAAATAGATCGAGGAGAGTAGGTAACCCAATCTAACGCGGAATTTTGTTCTCTGAAAAATAAAAACCTCCTCCTCCTCGATAGAGTAGAGAGCCGGGAGAGAACAACTAGCCGCATTGAAAAATGCGGAATCCGGCATTGTAACTTATTAAACAACATATTTAGACCATTGGCATATTTGGTGATATGAAGCACAACAACATGCAACAGATTTCCTGGACATGCTAGGTTGCATTTAGCATGCTGGAGTCTGTTTAGCTATATACTCGATGACATATATAATCAACCTTAGCCACTTGCCATCAATAACACTAAACTTCTGTTCGGGCAGGAGCGTTAACAAGCGAGAGATGTTTCATTGTATCCAATCTCTTTTCTCGAATCTAACCATAAAACTCGGGGTCACTTGCAATCGGGGCCACGTGGTTCCGAACGGCCATATTTCTTGGAAGAAGTCGGTAGGTTCTTGGCGCCTATACCAACGAAAGTATGAATAAAATGAATATAAATTAGAAAAATAAAATCCCCGTTTATAAAGTTTACTATTTTATACTATATGATAAATTTTGTTTGGTTTTAAAATAAAGATACTGTTTTCTTGTGGGGTCGGTTGCGGGGTAAGCGTGCCAAGCTCTCGCCGTATACCGCGAATCCTCACACCCACCAGCTTGAGCTCGAATGTGAAGCCAATCCTAGTATGTTTTTCTGGAAAGCAGACAGGCAGGCAATGGAAAGATTAAATTTGAGAAAAATCATAGCTGATCAGGCTCCATAGATACGTAAGGAAGTTTAAAGTTAGTGGCCCTTTGAGCTTCGTGCTTCGCGGCTGGTTTACGAGACAACCTTTAAGTATCATATTTACTTGTTGTGCAAATCATTTAGATTTCAGTACTAGTCATTACACTACCGAATTCAGTCGTTGCAGGGACTATACTTTTCATTTCGAAGATCTCGCTGAACCGAACAATTCACAAAGATGGACCGGACTATGCCAATCCCATTCCAGGTAGATCCTGATATGGCTGAGCTAGTAGAACAATTGGAATTTGAAGACTTGAAAGACCTCGCAAAAATATATAAAGAGCCGACAAATGATACGCAGATCGAACTTTACATATATATCTGCCACGCTATCTTTGAAAGATCACAGCTAGGTAGATACCTTGAAATGGCTACTCAGCAGGCTATCGGATGGGAAGAAGTAAAAAGGCACAAAAAAGAAGATGCTAGCCATTGTAGCGAAATCCAAATAGGCCTATCATTCAAACTGATGGTGCCGATTGGCCAGGGCCAGAAGGAGAATTTCGGCGCGGGATATCGACATGGCTTGACCACTATCATGAGTCTTCCTCCGCATCATCCAAACAGAATGGGAATGGAAAATCTAAGAGGCAGGAATCTTTCCGCTTCGAATCCTGAGAAAATTAGTGTTGAAACCCTGGAGGCCATGATGCCGATGAACGAAGCCGCTTTAGACTTCGATGGCCTCAGCGAACAAAATCGGGTTTTAATGTTATACAATATAGCCGATTGCCATAATAAGATATACAAAGCGAATGGCTCTTTAGAGCATTTGAGCAAAAGCATAGACGCCCTGGATAGAATTGAAAAGAATCACGGCTCTGACTATCATCGTCGCTTCGAGGTATTGAGGACGTTAAACAACCACTTGGCCCGTCGATCAATAGATACGGGGTCTATATTAGATATTGATCGAGCCATCAAGATATCCGACATAATCACTATCATAGCTGACGAAAACGATGCGAGCTTAGCGATTGACGGAGAAGCTTTGAGAAAAGCAAACTTTCTTGATATAAAAGAGCAGCTCCTGGAGCGTCCTGTGCGCGAGTCGATAAAATCCATCATAAACAAATTCGGCGAAATTCTCGATTCCGGCGATATCAACAAAGCCATTGAGTTCCAGAAGAGCGCGACAAAATCGATCCCCCAAGCCCACTCGCTAAGACAACATGTTAGATTAGATAGGTTGCTTCTGGACCACTATCTGAAACATGGGAATGTAGACAATGTCAACCAAGCAATCGAAATTCTCAGCATTGCCAAAGCAAGTGAATCCGATGACGAACCACTAGTCGAGATGATTCAAGGGTTGGGGATTCTATTATACGTTCGATACACACTTACCGGCCAAATGGAGGATCTAGATCAAGCGGTTCTATTAATACAAGAATCGCTCGAGCTCATACCTTCATCAAACCCTCGGTTTCCACAATTGACAATGTTCCTACATGTATTGGGTGTGAAGTACACAGAAACAGAAGCTTTGGAAGATTTGAAAAATCTGGAGACAGTCGCGGAGAAGATCACCAGTTCACCAGACATGGATGCAGCCGAAGCTTCGTTACTGTGGGGTCAGATGTACTCCTTTCGGTACCGAGTAACAGGAGATCTTGAGGATTGCAATAATGTGATTGAGATACTAACACCTCTGCTTGATATCGAGGAGCTTGATAGAATTATCAGTATACCTGCTATGAACCTACTCGCGGGTATGCACGGTTCTCGATATAGTCGGACAGGTAATATGGAAAGCTTAGAACAACAACTTGAACTAACCACTTATTTAAAAGAAGACTTTGAAGCCGGCGCAAAAGGAAGGTCATCAGCTTTCCGCTCGTGCTTTCACCTCCTCAATCATAAGGCTGTGTTTGAGAAATACAAGCAAAGCGGATTCATAGAAGATCTTGATAAAGCCCACGAGATAATACAGGCAGCATGGGACGATCCAAACAATACTGGGCCATTCCATCTCATAATGGGCGGAAGCTTGGCAAGAATACTGGAAATCAAAGGGCAGTGGGATGATGCGAGTAAGGTTTTGGAAGAATCTGTAAAGCACTTACTTGTTATCACACCTCGGTCATTAAAAAATACTGACAAACAAGGAGTTATTGGCCAACATTTCGGGCTAGCCTCCCATGCTGCAAGACTCTTCTTATGGGCAGGGAGAACGCCCCAGGAAGCTTTACAAATTCTAGAACTCGGGCGAGGTATTGTGACAAGTCTCATGTTGGAAATCCGCACGGATATCTCAGGGCTTGAGACAGCTTATCCAGACCTAGCGAGTGAGTTTCTTTCTCTGAGACAGATATTGGATTCGCCCATTTCCGAGACTGGCAAATCTAGCTTGATGTTGGGTGGCGGTTTAATCCCCCAAGAAACCGAAAAAAAGAAGAGACGGGATGCAGAGAAACGACTGGTCGAAGTTATGAAGGAGATCCACTCGAAGAATGGGTTTGAGAGGTTTCTTCTGCCACATACCCCAGAACAGTTAATGGCAGCTGCTGAAGGCGGTCCAATTGCGATAATCAATACTGAAGAGCGAGAATGCCACGCTTTTCTAGTCGAAAAATCTAGGATTCGAGCAATCAAATTACCGAACTTACGCCAAGGAGAAATCGCAGCTAAAGCAGCTTTGCTAAGAGGTACTGAAGAATCAGAGATATGGGAGGTCTTGGAATGGCTCTGGGATGTAGTTGCACAGCCTATCCTTAACGTCTTAGAGTTTACAAGCAAGCCTATAGGTAAATATAACAGATGGCCACGTCTTCGGTGGGTGCCTACCGGATCGCTCTCACAACTTCCCTTGCACGCGGCAGGGAAGCATCTCAAAGACTCAGACGAAACTGTCCTCGATCGAGTGATTTCGTCCTATAGTCTATCAATAAAAACGCTTATCTATGGACGGGAAAGAAAGGATTTTGATCTTAAAGCATCCAATGATGCTCTCTTGATATCAATGTCAAAAACACCTGGCCATTCGAGTCTCTACTTTGCAGGGAAGGAGATAGAGGTATTGGAGGAATTATGCCCAGCGCTAGGATTAGAAATCAAAAAGCCACCTCGCCAACGAGACGAGATTCTATCAAGCCTGTCGACTTGTGGGATATTCCACTTTGCGGGCCACGGCAGCTTTAACAGATCCGATCCCTCAAGAAGCTGCCTGCTTCTAGACGACTGGCAAACAGACCCGCTCACTGTTTCCAAGCTCTGGGAGCATAAAATCCAGAACAATCCCCCATTTCTTGCATATCTCTCTGCTTGCTCTACAGGTGCAAACGATGAATTGAAGTTTAGTGACGAAGGCATAAATCTTATAAGCGCCTATCAATTGGCAGGTTTTCGGCACGTTATTGGGACGTTGTGGGAAGTTGACGATCTCTATTGTGTCAAGATTGCAAAGAAGATTTACAAAACGATTCGGGACGAGGGTGGCCTAAAAGACGAAAATATCAGTCTGGCACTTCACACGGCTCTTACATCCCTCCGGAGTAAAAGTTTGGCCAATAGTTCTATGAGGAAAGCTCGTGGCCAATCCGTATTACAAATGGTTGATGGTCTCGAAATCGAGACCAGTAATTTGCAATTGGGGGCAAAGTCAGTTGAGGAAGGCTTCGGTTTTGGTGATGACACAAAACTCACAGAGACGACTAAGGGAGATCAAAATGGAGGAGAGACTAGAAACGCAAAGAAAGTTGACCTCTCGGAACTTAATTTCCATTGGGTTCCTTACGTTCATTTTGGAGTTTAGCCTTCGCATTCCCTATGCATAGATGCAAACATAACCCGCCAGTCGACCTAAATCAGCTGCACGGATCGCTTTTTTAAACATTTGTAACTAGCTATTTCTACGGGATATCACCAGACATGGGGGTAACATGGTCTCACAAGAAAAACCGGATATAGTGAATGTATAAATTCAAATATTTCGCATGAATAGTTTAGGTCTTCGAGTTTTGGTGTGATGCCTATAAAATGCAGAGAGTTTTGGTATGGGTAAAAAGCTCATATATGGTATATCTCGCTTCCTCAAGGATACAATACATGCTATATTTTTGCTGTAAACTTTGCAAGCTTTGAACTATCAATGCGGTTCCCCTCGTCGTCTTCCTCCGGCACCGTTAATATTGGAAGCACGGCCGGAAGCATGCGGCGTGGATTTGCCCCTGGAACCACATTATATTTCGAGAAATCAGTGACTCCCTTTGTGCGGAGAAAATCTTCATCCAGCTCCAAGCGCCCGCTGACTTCTTCCGCTGGCGACCTTATAATTTCCAGTATAGCATCCGAAAAGATGGTCTTTGGAGTCTGTTAGTCTATTTGATAACATAAAAAGGTCTATTAGAATTACTTACAGGTTTTCTCAATTCGGCCAACATCTTCGGGTCTGGCGTAGCAGCCGATTGTATTGCCTGTTCAATTGTTAATATCTATCGTAACCTCTCAAAATCTTGGAGGGCAACATACAACTGCGGGCCAAAGACTCGTGATCGCCATTTCTTTCTTCTCTTCTCTTTTCCAGTCCATTGCCAACCCTTTAGTCAAAACGGACATTCCAACTTTGCCCATAGCATATGCCGTCTTTCCTCGAAAGAAACGCGAGTATATTGGAGGGCTAATCACTATTATCCGTCCCTTCCAGCCATTATTTTTAAAATGTGGGAGGGCAGCCTGTACAGTCGCGTATAATCCTTCCACATTTACGCTCTGCATAAGTTTAAACCGCTTGAACGGTGTGTTTTCCACGGACGACCACCAGATAGCACCCGAGTTATAAATCAGAACATCAAGCGAACCGTGAAGCTTAACGGTCGATTCGATCAGGTTATTGATACTCTCGGGGCTTCTCGTATCCACTTGTATCGCTGTTGCATCACCGCCAGCTTCACGGATTTCACGAGTTACAGTGGTGATAGTAGAATTTTGTGAGTTGGGGTCTGGGGGGAATGGTGCTGTGCTGGAATCATCGCTAACAGTCTTTGCAGCCACAACCACTGCGAAAAGTTAGCTTTCAGTAGAAGTCCTGATTTCGGAGATAGGCCACAAAATATACCTTTATATCCATTTTTTGCGAGATCAATGGCTACTTGACGGCCAATGCCACGGGACGCGCCAATAACCAAAGCAACTGGTAGTCGTGCCATCGGAAGATATGGAAAACGCTGGTGATATTGAAGTTGATTGCACGGGGAACCTGGTCTTGTTGTCGAGCATCAAGTCTTAGGACGTCTTGAATATTTTTGAATCCAGATATCCGTACGACCATATTTTTACGGTTGCATTCGAATTCCTAGATACCCCAGGTTTCGGCTTTGCCGCCTGCGTCCCCCGGCTGAAGCGAAGCGTTGGAGGCGCACTTTCTTTGGATTTAGATTCTTCTAAAAACCATTCCCGAGGTAATAGACCCGGGGAAGCTAGCCGATCCCCCATGTGATGGGTATTTCCAGTGGCAGCAGTAACACATTTTGATATTGTCCTGCTTCACCTTGACATTCGCAATCGATGAGCACTAAAATTTCTAGACGGAAATTGCGCAATCCTCCAAAACGCAAGAAGTAAACCCCTTTAGACTAGTCTTCAGTCATCGAACCGCAGTTATGCCCTCGAACGAGAAGAAGATCGAATTATATATTGATTGTGGTATGTGACAACTCGTTGTTGCTGCGGGCTCGCAATTTGCTGGCGGAATCGCGTGCGCGTTCGCTTACAGAAACATCCGGCCACCCCAGTTTCCCCATACTCTTTCTTCGCGTTTGACTATCTTCAGAAGAACAAACGCGCGCTCCAGGATCACGGGGTGCAGGTCGAGTAAGTAAATACAGGCCATATGATATGTTTTTATACTGACAACTCTTGTAGATACTTTCCTGTGTTCCTTGGCGGAATTAACGTTGGCAGCGGTAACTCACCATCCCAAGATTGGCTGATAAACACAGAGATCTTTATTGATGAATCTATAAACATGGCTAGGCAATAAACCACCTTGGACTCTTCCGGCTAAAGCAAATTATTCAAAGTATGATGGACCTCGGGCTCAAAAGTACTTTGGCTTCAAATTCGAAATTCCTGATTTCTTCCCGATTTTATCATTGCTGGTAGGCGAATTTCTTATTTACTATCTAAACTGAGTATCAAACGTCTGAAAATTTATTTCCTAGCCCGGTCGATGTCTTACATACGTAAAAGAGAAACGCACCAAAGATTTTGAGGCTTTATTTCAAGCATGTTTTGAATCTTTGTGGCTTCAACACCTTGATATAGGCAAGCCAGAACATATGTTGACGGCACTACTCAAAGTTTTTAACAATGAGGATTCCCAAGAGATCCTAAAAGCTGCTGGGACACCTCAGGTCAAGCAGGCCTTGAATGACACCACAAAGCATGCATTTGAGGATCTCGGAGCCTTTGGTTGTCCATGGTTCTGGGTTCACGATGGCAAGGGGAAAGCAGAGCCATTCTTCGGGAGTGACAGATTTCATTTTATGTGGGACTATTTAGAAATTTCTCATCGAGATCTAGAGATTGAAAGCAAGATATCTGGAAAGCTGTGATAGTTTGGTGTCAAAAACCATCCCACCCTCCATATATGCATATGGTAGAAAAGACTTTTTAGTTGAAATTGAATACAACATTTATATTCGCGGTTCTAAGGGGTCTTTGATATGCAGGAGGCTGGATTTACTGCGAATATAATATAATATAGTGATGTTGCAAATGTTGTGATAGGGCAGTTTAAACCTGTCTCGCAAGCTATAGTTTAAACCTTTGTGTTAATTTCATTCTGGGGTAGTTTCTAGGTACGATCCGAAAACCTATTTTGGCGGGGTTTTGTATTGTCTACGCTATAGATTTGTAAGATTGAACGCAATTAACCCATTGCCCATAATTTTTGGAGATATTCGGTTTTGAGATACCGCTAGTGGCTTTGTACATACATTCTATTCATTGCACCACAGCATTCACAGGCTTGATGGTCTAGTGGTATGATTCTCGCTTTGGGTTGCATCTGCAATACAATTCTGCGAGAGGCCCCGTGTTCGATCCACGGTCAAGCCCCACGTATTTCTTTTTGGCGAACTTTTGATGTTCTGGTTCTAATGCTCGCGCTTGAACCCGCGAGAGGCTCATGATATTCCTTGCGCGTATTTTTAGATTCAACTTGACGAAAAGTTGGAGCTGGGGTGGCGATTCATAAACATACAGACGAATTCGCTGCATTGTTAGTGTACAAAATTGCCAACGGTTGGCAGGTATGCTTCCGAAATTGGGAATATATCTCCAGCATCTACAAGATACAACGCGTAAATGGCCACCTAGAACAGGATCCGAGAAGCACCCGCACAGACATCTAAATAGATCAGGGATATAAGATGATCGCCGCATCGATCTCGGTACTTAAAGCCGACGTATTTCCTGTAAATTTTCCCAGACACCGTTTCCAGATAATAAACCCTTCGAATAATTATTTGAAGGGCTGCACAAAATGTCCCAACTCGACCTCTCAGGCGCGAGTGCCGGCAACGCAGTCGCAGATGAAATCGACCACGACGACCTCTGCCCGATCTGCCGCCACGTCCTCCATCGGCCCGTGGTAACACAATGTAACCACACACTCTGCGAATCGTGCATGGCGGAATGGGCCGAAGTTTCCGTGACCTCGCAGATGACCATCGTCCCGCTGGACGAAGAACCTCAGGACTTTTCTGCGTTAAACCTGCAAGCGAAGTGTCCGATGTGTAGGACTCTCACATCTGCGCGACGGAGTGAGGAGGCAGAAGAGCGGGTTAAAGAACGGTACCCGGATGAATACAACAAGCGAGACGAAGAGTATTTAGCGGACGAGGAAACGAAAGATGTTAGTGTGCAGACTCTTACTGTTTATATTGGTAATACGGCGAAAGAGGTGAGAGATATAGGTGATGGGAGGAAGATGTACGATTGGGAGTTTTTTGTGAAGGTATCGGATCAGAGTGTGATTAATGAGGTGGAGGTATTGCTGGTGAGTTAATCATAACCTTCAATTCTTATATCATGAATAATGAATATGAACGTGATACTGATATGGGTGGCAATGATTTATAGCATGAAACATTTAAGCAACCAAGGACAGTAAAGAGGAGGGCGCCGTATTCTATTAGAAGGGAAGGGTGGGGCACGTTTACTGTCAGGGCGAATGTTGTTTTGAAGGCAGGATACAGCTGGATCAGTAGCGATGCTGTGGATTCACGATATGCTAAGAGGGTTTCCTTGCCGCTGGAGTGGACATTGAGCTTTGATGATGGAGGCAGTCAGGCGAGATGCAGGTTGAAGATCAAGAATGAGAAACGCAGATTGCGCTGAATTCGACATTTTATACACTAAAAAAATAATTATGGATAAAGTAGTTTTTGCATTTTTATAAAGTAATTTCTCATGATGTGGCATTTTGGATTGGGCATCCCTTAACTAGTCACAGTTCCGATTTCTATAGATCTATAGATCTAAATGCCGGCGACCTCGTTTAGCTTAATTCTCAGCAGTTATTTATTTTAAAAAACTAACGTTATTAACGGCATTAACAAAAGGTAACTATTTGAATGTATTTACGAGAGGTAGCACAATATCCAGGTGCTGAATAGGAGTAATATACAGTGTCTTCTGCGTTAACTTCAAGGAAAAACCAATAATTTCCTTATTATAATTTTTAAGGGGTTTAAGCGATTACTCTCAATGATCGCCTCAAGTAACCATTCTGCAACTAAAATTTACCTATATTTATATAATTATATGAACACCCTTGCCCTAAGCGTTCGATAGCCCAAACATATTTTTCTGAGAATACTTGTTTTCCTCACGAAAGTATCCGGATCCAGTATCCACTTTGTTGCTAGTTCTGTAGGGCTTTCGTATGGGATCCTACCCGCCCAAGGTCGCCTCTGCGAACTCATATTTCTTGGGATTAGGTTAGATTTTCATATATTCCACCCATGATGCTTTCTGCAGAAAATTGCTGATTGTGAGCTTGCGTTGCGCTTCAGTTGTCCCAGTGTTTTGGAATAGTTGTTCATGCCGGTAGTACGGCTGCACCAGGAAGTCTTTGGTATTTGCGTGTGCTTTAGAAAATGCCTTGAATATTGCTCTAATTCCATCGGTTGTTTTGCGCTCCTTTAACCGCTCTGTTAAGGAGACTTGATCCACAGATGGCTTTTCGTTTACACCTCGTTGTTTCTGATCTAAAATTCCTGTTTCCTGCAACTTCATGCAGATGAGAATCAAAGCTGCGAATCCAGCCGCTAATGCGGTTGCAACGGAGCTTCCAGTAATGTCGAAATTCGATTCGGGAACCGGTACTTTTTCGCCTGGGAATAAGAGCTCTGGAACCGAGGTATGAATGGCATCTAAACGAAGGCCATTTTCTGTTGCGGCGCAGATTCTTATGACTTTGGATAGGCTGGCCGGGTACCGTTTTGTAACGTCCTCCCCGTCAGGCATCGCCCCAAACATAATTATACCCTTAGCGCTGGCAATATCAATAAGACTTTTAAATTTCTCTTCCTCTTCGGATGTACAACTGTTTCGGTCGGGTTTAAAGGACCAACTCATAGAGATGATATCTACTCCCCAGTGTATTGCCCATTCCAACGCCTGTTGACCGCAGTTAATAGATGAAAATTTAAGGATCATAGAGTTTGGAGACTTACTCGGATGGCGGAGCTCACAGTGAATCGTTGGCCATCTTGCTTTCTGCTGTCATCTAAACGCGCGACGAATATCCTAGCTTTAGGGCAAACTTCTCGAAGGCTTGAAACCATATGTGTGCCATGTTTGCACTTTTCACTGAAGTATAGTTGGCCACCTGTGTCAAAGGACTCTCCCTTTTCGATACCCTGGACTCCATTGTCTACTATATTTACGCCGTCATCAATGACTGCCACCTTGATAACTGGTTGGGACGCCATTGGAGATATGGAGTCAATAACTTCTTGTACGCATTCCCTAAACTTGCTCATTTTTTCAATCCAGTCTAGGGTTTTGTCCACTTGGTGTCTATTGACAATGTTAGTAACACACCTGAAGCTCAATAGGGTTAAAGTTAGCTCACTTTTCATCTGCCTCATTTTCACGTGAGTCCTTCTCAGAAGATGCATCAGCACCATTAGAACTCGGTGGCGGTTTCAAGTCAACTTCAACTTCAATTTGTTGTCCCGTATTGACACCATTACCACCCCGAACTTTTGATTCAAAGTCGGGGAGATAGCGTTTACAATCAACTTCATCTCTCCGATTCTATTTGAAAAACCTTGTTAAACCATGCTCTCACTTATAAGCGGTGTGTCTGGCGTCCATATGGTAGACCTGGGGCAAAAAACATACCTTTGGGTATATCGTTACGTGAACCTTTTGTAACTTTATGGAAATGGAAAGAAACAGTTAGCGGGATTGTTTAAGATCTGCTTTTAGTTAAAGACATTTCAACTTACACTTTTCAAATTTCTGAGACCCTCAGCACAAGCCCAAGCCTTTAATACAGCTGTATTCCCACTCGAATAAAGTTTCAATTCTTTGACCTTGGGGGCTGCTTGCCGAATCGTGTCACTACAGATATCTAGCTTTTTCCAATCCCATATTTCAACTCCAAGACCTTTCTTTTCTTTCGAAGCTTCCAGCTCACTAGGCTTTGCATCAACGGGCGCGAAATCTTCATTGAGGCATGTTCTAATCGCAAAGTTACTATGCGGGAGTAGGCTTGAATTCAGAGGATCGTCTCCAATATCGTCAATTTCGATTTTGAATATCTTCTCAACTTTCCCATCACCCCGTAACCAGCGAAATACACTGATGTACGGATCTTCTGCATGATACCTTTCAAGTTCCTCAGGATCCGGGGGTGGCTCTGTTACCATGGGAGGCGGAGACCTGTACGGAAGCTTGACGCATTCTAATATGGTTTCAAATTGAATAGCTGCTTTCTCACGGAGAATGTCGATATATTCTTCGTCGATAATTGATGATATGTCATGTGTTAAGTCGAAATCTAGTCGACGCCCTGAGATTATACCGTTCATATTAGTTTTCTAGAACGTATTTGCAATTTTTTCGACCATATTTTCAGACGAGGCATAGATGGGGTTATTCAAAACATACCAGAAATTATTTTATCAGAATATAAATATTTCACTTTGTCAATTGGCTCACCATTCGGTGCAATCAAATCCATGTGCTGAATGCAAGTCTTTTTTAAAAAGTTTTCAGCTTTTGTTAGGTACGTATACGCCTCTGTATGCTTGGCAACAGTGCCCTTTAAGTCTCGGAGTAGGTCATAGGCAGTTCTATTCCGAGCCTGCTTGATGGCATTTTCAGTGGCTTTGAAGTATATTGAATTTGGCTGCAGCTTGACTAATATCTTGATAGTTCTGTAAAGCAGCTCATGTTTGACTTTAGAACCTTGGTTGAAATGCATTACGGCCACTTGGAGTGGACTCAAACCATGAGTGTTCGGTGTATTGAAAACATCTCCATTCGCTTCCGCAAAGAAACCCGCAATCATCTCGAAAGCTTTGTGCCTAACTTGGTCGTTCGATGCAGATGCCGGATGGAAACTATCAACTCCTAAAAGGATGTGAAGAAAAGTCCTAGCTTGGTCTGTTGTGGCAACAAACTCTTTGATTTCTTTTTTGATATCCACGATCTTGGTCTCAAGCTTCTTTGTATTGATAAATTGGTGGAGGCAATCCTCCTTCTCTAATTTGGAGATGTCTTTTTCGCTCTCCTTGAGAAAGTGTTTCTGTAGATTTTTCGGGAGTCTTTTTAGTGGACAATCCGAACGTTTAGTAACGTTGGTGTTTGGACTAGTGGTTCTTTCGCACTTTTGCATGAAAATTTCGAGTTCTTTGTCGGATGGCAGCATTCCCATCATATGGAAAAAGATATCCGGGTACGATTTTGTTAAGGACGCAATAGGAGTTGTTCTCGACTTGTTGAGCTGAAAAATTAGATGGGGGTTTAGAACCACTATGTGTTCGACGAGTTCTAGTATTTCTTCACTAATATGACGCTTGGTATTTCCCTCAAGATCTGTGTAGAACTGGTCGGGCTGGTCTGGATCTTCATCTCCTCGATAGAAGTGATCCAGTTGCTTGACCAAAGCATGCAACAGGTTACAACCATCGCGGCCTTGGCTCTCTATACAGTCTTTGTATCTATCGGATTTTATCAATTCAGCGATATTGATGGGGGCTTCATCGACTTCGTCTTCCCCGCCGCCTTCAGTTTCTTCACTGAGAATTTCGTTAATAAGGTATTCGTGATTTCTCGTAATTTCACCTTGTTTTTCCCAAAGATTTTTCTTCCGTTTATCTTGTAGGCCACCGCCCAATCCTTTTTGAGGTGATCTATTCGAATTCATTGCTTATTATGCATGTAGGAAATCGTGTTGATAAGATTTGAATGAAAATTTCAAGATAAAATATTAAATTTTCAGTTTAAAGCTTCCTGTATGTTGGAGGGTGCAAGTGCCGCTGCTGAATATTCGAGTGGCTTTCAGTATCAGGGGTATGCGTAGTAGTTGATCTGGTGCTGCCCATAACGATATCCTGAGAAAGATTTGAATATTCTGCGATAATCTCACTGAAATGATTCAACAAATGGAGGCTTTCCTCTCGAAGTGGAACAAAACCCGATAAGTTTTAAAGTTCCACAACAGAGCGCATACCCAAAGCATACCGGGTTAGATATGGGGCTGAGATAGAGAGCCCATCGCATCCTGAAGGAACAGGCGGGGCAATGCGGGGCATGCCGGCAACTTTGAAACAGCATCAAAAGGTCGTGGCACAAACTGTGGCATGCATGGATGCATGCACTGCGCCCTCGGCAAATCTTGCTGAAGAGATATTCATAATCTTCTTGGGTAGTTAGAATGGGGGGCATATATATCTCAGAAGTCAAGTGAATTTTAAAAATAATCTAGACTGTGAATCCGTCAGTAAAGTTGATGTTTTGCCAGTTCCTTTGTCATTATCATATTATTTTGTCTACTGCTACTTTACAAACATATCACTAAATTCAGTATGTCGGCCAGTACAGCTGTCGACGAATTTGAATTTAAGCCTATCCAGTTCCAAACCGCCCAAGGAGACCTAGGATTTCACAATATAAACGACGGCGATGAAAACCAACGTCCAGATATAATTGATGAAATGTGCATGGGGATGTTTGTTCAGGCCCGACTCGATCGCGTCGTCCATGGAACTGAAACACAGGGCGGGGAGCCAGCAACGCTTATTGTATTTGGATTTCGTTTTCATGGGCTTCACAAAGAGCGACGGCTTCGCACAGCAGAAATAAAAATACTATTTCAGGATGAGAAAAAGAGGGCACGGAAGGATCCAGTAGTGGTTGGAATGTGGCCCAACGGGGAGTTCACGCTAACCGAAACCCCAGTCAAAATGCGCAACCTGACTGGCGGCGAGGTGGGAGGGGAAGCGGGAGCTGTGGGGCTAGCGGCAACGGTCGCTCTGAAGCTCGAGCGGGAAACAGAATACCAGTACAACGACAGGTCCACTATTACCGGATCAATCATATTGGATTTAAAGGTTCGAAATTACGGACCAAAAAATGCAGTTCGTCTTACTCTAACGGAGGACGAAAGCAACAAAACTGGAGTCGTCACGGACTTGAGGGTCCCTGTATTGGTTTTGAGAAAAGGTGCTGACACGGACAGATTTGGGGTCTTCGTCAAAATTACAGCAACTGGTAATTTCCTCCAAAATACCGCCTGGGGCTTACGAAACCTTTGTCATGCTCCTGCCAACGACCCAGTTTGGATGAAACCTGGTCTTGATTATCTGAGAGCACCAACATTAGCGTCTGCTCTAGAAGAAAAGCTAGCGGCAGAAGTTGAAAAGGATGCGCTTGGGAAACTGCTTTCTAATTTGGAGGACTTCGGTGCTGCGCTGGGAACTACAAAACTGGCATGATTTTCGCCTTTCGCAATTTCGCAATGTTACTGTCTAGATGCTCAACACATCAATCGATATTTGTCTTTCAATATCGATTTACAATGAGCATGTAACATTTTGCCTGTACATGTACACCGCATTCTAAAGTAAATTTCAGCACCTTCTCATAGTCATTTTGTGTCTTATATTGCCTAGTTATATATATACCTTAAACTCTTAGATCGCTGTGATCAGACAATCTCACTCAATAACAGTCTTGCCGTCTCAAGTTGATATCATAATATTTAGTTAAATACGAGGGCTTTCGCCAGTGATACCCCCAAATTAGATTGGGAGGTCACCTGGGCCCTTTATCCGACGTTCCGACTGTGCATAAGCAGTCATGCATGATCATGCATCCCTGGATCCTTTTGAACTCGATTAAACTTGCCTCTCAACTATTATCTGTTAAGAATTACTTTCAGCCCCATCGCAAAAAAGAGATAATCCTGTGGAGAAAACGACAACGGAGCGGGGATACTTTTAGGTCATCGATTTACTGCGCATTTTAACAGTGATGCTGCATTTTTGTATTTTAAAATTTTGAAAGACTTGGGAATGACATCGTATCTTGGTATTGAGCCAATCAAATTCGATAGTCAAGCTACTCTTGCCTAATTCCTTAACAGTAGTAAATCGAAATTTAAAGTTTGGTCAGTGCGGCCAAAATCTCCCCGCTATACAATCGCTGTATATTATCGACCCCACTATTCAGCTCTATATCGATTCTCAGCTTACAGCATTGTTTCCTGGCTGGATATAACAGGCGTAGGACTTACATTCTCACGGCGGGAAGACTCTTTCCAGAAGGAGCAAGGATACGGAAATCTGGAGACGAAATGGCGAGTATTGGTATCGGCGACGGGCAAGGGAATGAGAGCAATATCGTTTCTCCTCTTGAGCGATTGGGTACAAGACCGAATGCTGTCGGAACATACGTGTAAGTTCCACGCTTCTATCACAATCTTTGACTTGTTCATTAAACCAAAATGTGACCGATATAGAATTTGTCTTGTCGGATTCAATAATACAAATCGAAAGAGAATAGTGCATCCAGATCCCGAGGCTGCTCATTCGCTGCCGGAAATTCTGCCACAGGTTATCCCAGAAGCTGAGATATACCAATATTCAGCCTTTACGGCGCGTAAAACACAATCTTTGGAGGATTCGGAGGCGACTTCGCAGGGAACTACTGGAGCGGCTGACAAGGACAACCGAAAAGATGTAAACGACCGAGCGGGTGAAGCAATTTCGGATACAGAAACACACCAAAATGCAGATAAGGGAGAGCCGGGGGAACCAGAAAAGGACAATACTCTTCAGATATACTCAGATTCTATTAAGACTGAGGCATTAGTTTTGTTAGATGCTCTCCAAAATCAACTCTGTGGTCCTGAGCAAGATTGGAAAGAAATATTGTTAGCAGGGTATGGACTTGGCGGGTTGATTATTAAACAGGTGAGTTATTCAATGGTCAGGCGTAATAACTGAGATACTAACACAAGTCTATACTTCTCCCAGGCCATTATATTCGCAAACAAAGACCCATTGTACTATCGGGTTGCTTTGCAGATTTCACATTTGGTAGGCGCGTGGCACCTAGAATTTTGCAGCCTGAAAACCATCGCCCTCGCTCACTATTAAACCCCAATTTATTCAGAATACTAATTCGGTCTTTGACTC
Source organism: Dactylellina haptotyla (assembly GCA_031310005.1). Classification (NCBI taxonomy): domain Eukaryota; kingdom Fungi; phylum Ascomycota; class Orbiliomycetes; order Orbiliales; family Orbiliaceae; genus Dactylellina; species Dactylellina haptotyla. The sequence continues at coordinate 6,467,999 of CM062379.1, read as the reverse complement.
TTAACTTGACAGGTATTTTTCGCTACTCCCCATCGAAATTATAGCCTCCTGTCATGGGAGAACCTACTAGTCTCCATAGTTCACGATACTGGCTTATCTTTACACGGCCGTTTGTCAGAAACACTACCAGAGTTAGTGGACGATATTACGGAATTATCGTCTGCCTTTTACGGGCTTGCTAGAAAATATAAATTGGTTAATGTCATTGAGGGAAAAGGGATGTCAGAGTTTGATGGACCAGTGAGTAAGACCAAAACCGTGTATTTCGATCGTGAAAAAAATTCACTATCAGGCTTTACTTGGTTACCTGACCTAGGTTTTAAATGATTCACAATAGGTTGTTGGCGAGCTTGGCACACTGGGTGATAATACACAATATTACCAAGTTGTCAAGAAACTAGATCATAATTTAGTCGGCCTGCCATGGTTTAATCGGAACGACCTTAGTGATCTCCAGTTCATTAGAGACCTTTTCGTTCCCCAGATAAACCAACTAATTGGCAGTATGTTATTTACTGATAGTTTTTTATATTGTGGATGTGAGTGGTCAACTAACCCAGTCGAGCGTAACAGGTACACACATCGGCAATACAAAATCGTTGTATTTACGGCTTCTGCAAATGCTCTCATCATCTCGCTGGTTTATACACGACTCTACCTCCTTTGAATCTCTTGAAGTGAATCTGGAAGGAATATATACCAAGCACCTGAAGTCGTTGAAACTCGATAATCTAGAACCCCAAACCTCTATTTGGATAGTTGGACCTGCGGGCTTTGGGAAAGCATCTCTGCTACGGTCTATTTGCCAAAAGATAAGAGAAACAATGAGTCGAGTTATTATAGAATATGTTTCTGAACCGAACAGGGATACCGACACCCAAACGTACAGCATGCTGGTAACATGCGTTCATCAAATATTATCCCAGCGACCGGATCTGTTTTCAAGAATCGAGATACTGATTTCTGAGTATTTTGAATATGATACATGGGCGGAACCAAACTTATGGATGGTTTTGTCTTCATTGATTTCAAATTGCCCCGATATTCAGTTTGCTTTTGCTTTTGATCTAAAACAGTTCATGGAGTCAGGAAACGGATGCCTTGGAAAGGAAGAACGGCACGCGAAAGAGCTGGGTGAAGCCGTGCGATCCTGGATGGAAAAACTGGAGTTATTTTTGAATCGACATTCGGTGAATTACATTTATATAATTTCAGCGGAGAGTTCGCCTGCGGACGATGTTCTAAACTCGGTTCCACCAGTGATATTAGATGTTGCATGCGAAAAGCAGTTTACAACACCACAGGCCCAGTTCATTGAAAAGAAGGTCGATTTGCTCATCAAGAATAGCCAGAGATTACGACTGCTCCGGAAGGGTGTGAACAATGAGCTCCGCTGCGCTTTGGAGGCCAAAGTTCGCAGCTTTGGCGGTTCGTTCGGTGCTACCGATCTTTTTACGCGCTTTATAGGGTTGCACAAACCGCAGCTCCTGGCCCCTGACGCTATCAAGGATCAAATAGACACAAGTCCGAGTTCCCTGAGAGAGCTGTATAGACTTCGAATCCAAGAACTCGCGAACAAATCGCCAACGGTTTTGAATTGGTGCAGCCTGGGATTATCGTGGGCTCTCCGGGCCTTTCGACCTCTAAGGGTTGAAGAACTCGCAGTAGCAGTTGCGATCGATCTCCGAGATCAGTCACTTGCCAACCTCGATAAAAGAATATCTAGGGATCCCGAGTCAGATCTCGACCAACACATGGAAGTATTCGTCAAAGTCAAGAACGGGTTCGTATACCCTATCGACGCCAGAGGCCGCCTAAGCGAAATGGTTAAAGAAGCAGATCCACATCATCACTTAGAAATCAGGGAGCACTTAGCGCTCACACAGTTGTGCCTGCATTATCTGAGCATGGTACTAGCCGAGCCTGAAAGCGATGTCGAATGGGAAGCCTACTTGGTGCAGCTGTACTCTCCATGGGAGCAACAATCATCCACAAAGTCCGATATGCTTGCTCTGGAATTTCTGGACTATGCCGTTAGAAATTGGGTCGAACACTTTATTCAATGCGATATATTAAGGGGTGCCACGAGTCTTCGCCCAAAAGTGGCCGAGTTCTTAAATAACACGCGCTTGCGGGATAGGTGGTTCCAAGCATACCTCAAAGCCAACGCAAGTTTTGAGAGTAGGTTTAAGACAGAGGCAACTGAGCAGCTCTCAAAGCCCTCCAAGACGGCCGAGGATATCGCCAGATACTTTGGACTTTCATCAACGCTCCAAGACTTGGGTGTAGTGAACGATGGTAACGATGTTACATCACAAACCATACAAACCAAACGAGGATATAGTATCCGATCCCAAATATTCCCGAATACCTCGTCGGAAGAATATATTACCGGCTTGGTTTGCGCTAGTGACACTTCGACTGTTCAGCAATTGACCAAGCTATTTGATGAAAAACAGGCAGATGTCGGAGCTTTGCCGGTGGTGACGGTTACGCAGAGTAGATGCCTCGAAGTGGTAAAATACTTGGTATCAAAGGACTGGTTTGATGGCATGGTAAAGGAGTTGCAGATTGGCTCTAACGAATGTAACCTTCTTTGCCGGGCGGTACTTAGCGGTGACCTTGAGATGGTACAGCATATCTTGAAACTCAACAGCGGCACCGAGCTTCTGAAATCTTCAACAGAGACCATTTCTGCGCCAGTGCTAGCTTTTATACTCGGAGCTGTGGCGATCTTGGATTGTCTCAAAGAGGCCATATTGCAGCAGAACTATCTCTTGCCTCCTCCTAGCGACTGGAGCAAAGTAAGCAACTTCTCGGTTGGATACCTTAAATTTGTCGAAGAGTGCTTCCAGGATGGCCTCGCACCAGGAAGCGACGTTCTCAATCTACCTTTTCGATCTGCATTCTTGCATCAGGCAGTTTTTTCTAGAGATTTAAAGGCTGTGGAATTAATCTTGAAATCTCAGAGCTGGAAAGGCCAAGTCTTGAATTACATCAATCGCAAAATGGACAACGGACGGACCGCATTACACGTGGCGGCAATGTTAGGAGATATCCCCATCATAGAAAAGCTTATCGAAGCGGGAGCAGATGCTGAGGCTAGTGACTCCGAGGACTTGACTCCAGCTGATCTAGCGGCAAGAAATGGTAACCTTCAGGCTCTCAAAAGGTTGCAACAGCTACAAAAAGAGACCGCTCTGACACCTTTGGTGGCAGCCGCGAGGGCGGGACAGTTTCTCATCATCAAATACTTCCTGAAAGAAACACCTCTCAACTCCGACCGCGAAAGCCAATATGAACTTGCTTTAAGAGTTGCAGCGAAACAAGGCCATGAGCAACTGGTGCGAGAGCTCTTGTCAACAAAGCTGGACCCCAATTGTAAAAATGCAGAAGGAGGTACCCCCCTGCATCAGGCTGCGGAAGAAGGACAATTGAACATTGCCAAACTTTTGATCGAACATAGTGCAAACATACATGCCGAAGATTCGGGGAGATATAGCCCTCTACACCTCGCCGCCAAAAACGGCAGAATCGAAGTCGTTCGATTGCTGATCGAACATGGTGCCGACGTGAATGCAGAAAACCAAAATAAGACATCTCCGCTGCATCTTTGCACCAACTATCCTGAGCTGGTGGCGCTGCTTCTCGAGAAGAAAGCAGATGTTAACGCCACTGATTTCAATAGCAGATCTCCCATCTCTATCGCAAGCGGAGGAGACGTGGAGCAAAAGCTTACCGTCGAGCTACTACTCAAAGCTGGCGCAGACATCAAAGTAGAAGATCGCTATGAAAAGACGCCACTCCAGCGTGCGATAAGCAAAGGGTTCACCGATACAGTGATTATGCTATCCGTGCACGATAATAACTTATTATCGCAATCTCCATCGTCACTTTTCCAGATCCTGTCTTGTGCTATCGAAGGGAAAAATACTAAAATTTTGGAGCATCTCTTGAAAGCCTTACTTGATAACGGGACCGATATCGTTAGCCTAACAGGCTCTAATAAGGCGAACCTATTAAGCGTTGCTGCCAGATACTCGGTGGATTGCTTGAAAGTTATGCTCGAGAGTGAACCAAAGCTTCCTTGGAAATCGGTGATTGACAATGCCGATTCTGACGGCTTTTCAGCGCTGTACGACGCTGCATGGTACAGAAACCAAGAATCCGTCGAGGTTCTATGCGATGCAGGTGCCAGCTTTAATATAAATGCTACCGGCGGGTGGTCAGCCTTACATGTAACTCGGTCTTACTCCGAAATATCAGAGCTGCTGATATCGCGCGGTGCTGATGTCAACGCGGTGTCGACAGACCTCTGGACCCCTCTAATGCTAGCTTGCCAATCAGGCTATACGGATATGACTAAACTCTTGTTGAAACACGGAGCGAACCTCGAACTTGAAAATGTTGTGGGCCAAACTGCCTTACACCTTTCAGCGATGAATGGCGAGTATGATGTGGCAGAGATCCTTCTTGGGAGCTGGGAAGCTCCCGCGGATTTCAAGATTCCCGTAGCGGATGTTCAGAAAAGGGACAGCAAGGGACGGACTCCCTTGTATATTGCAATCAAAGCGGGGAAATCGAAGGTTTCCAAGTTGTTGATAGAGCATAATGGCGACATCAAAGCTGTCACCAATGCCGGCAAGACATGTCTTAGTCGTGCCATGAAGCATGGATCTACCACTGGGAAAGACCTTCTTGAAGTCATAGCAACAGCGACCAAAGCAGCTGGAATTGAAGGGCCCATTTGGCCGCAAGATCAGTTCGAAGAGTTGCTGAAACAACACTTCAAGGAGAAAGTGGATGAACGGATATTTCCTCTTATTGAGCTGGAACCAGCCCTGCTCGATGATAAGTTTTTGGATTACAATTTACTAAGACACAGACAAGGCAACAGGGCTCTTGAGAGTGAACAAGAAGCCTTGGCTACAAAATTGCTCGATAAAGGGTTCAACCCGTTCAAAGAACGTAATGGGTTTTCAGTTTTCCAAGATGCTTTTACTTCGCGCTGGAAGAGGCGAGAAGAATTCCTCGCAAAATGCACCACGAAACTGCCGGATCATCTAAGCGATATTGGGAGTGGCTTCCGGGAAATAAGGCGAGCAATCGAGGTCAACGATATAAAACTCTTAAAAATTTTATCGTCACTCAACGATGGTATTGCGGAGATGGTCGACGATGATGGCTGGTCTATAGCTCACATTGTTGCTCAGTCGCAGCTCCCTCTGTCATCGCTCCCAGAAAATTTGCCCAAAACACCAGTAGGATCCCCATTAGGGCCAAGTAATATGTTATTTCCTAGGGTTTGGAAAAAGTGGAATCTTTACCAGGACGTAGAGGATACATTTGAAGTATGCGACGGAGATTTGGAGGTTATTTTCAAACGTAGGTGTCCATATTTTGCTTTTCAAGTAAAGAGCGAGCGAAGCTGACGAGGAAAGACCGCGTATATATGGAGGGATGGGACGATAAACGTACCTGGAGAGAACTGAGTCTCCGTTCAGATCGTCCTTTCCAACCATCGAGCATAAGTGATACCCCAAAATATTTTGAGATTGAAATCCAAAGCACGAGCGAGACACCAAACGAGATGGTTCGTGTCGCCATCGGCGCTTGCGGCGAGTTCACATATAATGGAAATGGCTTTCCAGGCTGGCATCTTTGGTCAATTGGATATCATGGGGATGACGGCGGTATCTATGAAGGGGACGGCGACGATTGCACTAAAATGTCGGAATATGGGGTCGGCCAGACTGTAGGGTTCGGAGTAGACTACAAGAGTGGGGAGTATTTTTTTACACGTGATGGAAATTTGGAATGTAAGTCGCCTACGCTCATGCTTTTCTCAGATTCTTACCTGGTTTTAGGTCGATTTAAGCCCCAAGATCGCATGCTGTTGCACCGAAAGTTATACCCAACTATTGCACAAGCCGGCGGAGGATGCAAGGTCGCTATAAACTTTGGTCAAAAGCCCTTCAAATGGACAGGTAAAAACCGAAGCAGCTGAGTGGAAACGCTGTGGATGCTAGAAATGTTTGAAGTTGATTCTGTAGGTGCTAAAATGGTTATTTATCGTATAGGACTAGTTCAGAAGCAACCAAAACCAGTTGAAAGACGTCCTACTATTAAAGGATAGATTTTGCTATTAGAGGGAATCGCTAGTTTAAATTTAGGAGGCCGTTCTGATTTACGGCTTCCGAGTGGTTTTATGTAAGATATTCGCTCGCCTAACATCAGACCTCTTTAGAATAGCAAGAGGAAATGTCTATAAATAAAAAATATATATAGAATGCTAGAAGATTTGATCGAAACCTTCTTCACAGAGCTATCTATTGTATCTTCTAATTGGCAAGGGAGCTACATAGCTACACCTTGCTTCCCTAGTTGTTTTTCGTTTAATTTGTTTATAGATCTATTGAATTTTGGAATCTAGATTTCAAGTACAATGAGTCGTAGATATCATGATAGCAAGTGGCCCGGAAATATGCTAGCCTGCGGGACCGGTGCAAGTTTGGTTTGGTCCCGAGACTGTGCGAGACAACGTCTGGTATAGGCTAGACAACGTCTTTGGCGTGTTGGGGTGTGTTGCATGTTGGAACACCAACAACACCAACAACGCGGCAGACAACAACAAAGCCAAGATGGCCGGATTGGACCTGTTCGTACGACAAGAATGCAGAAACGAAGGAGAAGAGGGAGAGATGGAGATGGCCAGAAGGGGAGGAAATGGTGTGGATGCGGGCATGCGACCAGCTGCCGCTCGAGTAACCCGCTCATTTACTCCCTCGCTCGCTCACTCGCGGCACACTGCATTGCGCACGGCATGTCCCAGTTCCAGTTTCGATTCCAGTTCCAGCAGGTGGCGGCGGTGGTGGTATTGGTGGTGGTGGAAGTGGTGGTTGGGTAGCTAGCTGGGGACCCTCCGTTGGAAAGGTCTTCTACCTCACCTCCTCCCTTCTCCTCCTCCTCTCCATCGACATCATCGACGGCCTCTCCCTCGCTCTCCTACTCCTCCTTTAGCTCCCAGCCGTATATACTCTAAAACACACCGGGCCAATCGATAAGAGCAGCAAAGGCCGGTTTTTCTGGACTAGCAGCTTGTTTCACGCCGTTTGCGACAAGCGGGCACTCAAGACACCCTCAGCCAATATCCGAAATCAGGATTTTTCGACCTCTTTTCGCTCGATTGCAGCAGGGCCTCGCATTCCTCCACCTCGAAACAGGCTGCCGAACAGCTGGCGAGTGCTGCTGATTTCACGGCTGGAACCTGCGATTTCGTCGTCAGCAGCAGCGATGGCCGATGAAACAGCTGCGTCGGCTCGGAGCTCCCGCCCTGCTCCTCTTCCTCCTCCTCCTCTTCTGCCTCCTCCTCCGCCGCTGCTGCTCAACACCTCTCCCGCCGACGTCTCCGCGAGCAGCACCGCTTCCAACAACAGCAGCATTATTAATGGTCAGGCCACTTCCTTGCATTCCGGGAATGTAAGCGACGGCCGTCGTCTCTCCGGCAGGACTCCTCCGCCTGTGATGACCCCCATGAACTCGAATCATTCCAGAAGTCTGTCCCATCCCGTCAACAGGACCGTCTCCCTCAACCCATCTACCGCCTTCCCTCCCGGTCCCGCTACCGCCACTTTCCCTCTATCCGCCGCCACCAGCATCACCTCTCCGACATCTGGCTTCTCCATCCCTGCTCTGCTCACACCCACTCGCCCGTCTCTCCCTCGCGGCCTCTCCCTCCAGCTTCCCTCCCTCCAGCTTCCCTCCCGAAACGAACCTCTCCCGCCCTATCTCGACCCGGCCCTGGGCTTCTCGACTGTCCGACGGCCCCGACTGGACTTCACCCGTTCTTGCACCTCATTGCACCATTCCTTCGTTGCCGACTCACCGGATTCCTCGCCGTTGACGCCCAGCATGCCAATCCCACGCCGCGGTCTCGACTCTCCGATAGCAATGTACACAGGTGGAACAGGTGCAGGGTCAATATTATCTACCATGCTCGCAGACTCTCGAGTTGATTCGGACTCGGATTCGGATTCCTCCTCGGACGACGACGAGATGGAGCTCACAAGCGCACATTCGCAATTCGGCCCTTCGCTCCCAGGTGCTGGTGGAGTGAACGACCTATTCAACAGTTCTGCATTGTTAAACAGACGGCATATGACACGACTTCGAGGTAAAGGACGTTCGTCGAGGCAGAGTTCGAGCTCGGCCTCGGCCTCTAGTACATCTCTCGCATCACCATCACCAACCACGCCGCCCAATGGCGAGACAAAGAAGAATGGTGGTAACAGTGGAAACGGTAATTCTGGAGGATACTTTGGTAGCCAGCTCAGCGATCTACTCGCGCAGAGACGACAGTCGATATCCCAGGCGATGAAGAAGATTGGGTTTATGAGTGGGAGCGGGGCGAGTGATGACGGGAAGGGAGATGGTGGGAAGCAATTGGATGCTGTCAGGCGGCCGGTTGTAAGAAGGGGGAACTTGCTGGTACGCTGCTACTCTCTTCTCAATATAATATACAAAATGATAAATTGCTAACGTATTGATAGCCCAAACCGAAGCATTTCCAGCGCGTCAAGGCAGCGCTCATAGAAGAGGCTACACCTATTGATGCGGAGATGAGGATTGAAGCAGCAATTCAGAGGCAGTTGAGGGATGAAGATGAAGAGGAGGATACCCGTACCGTTCCGCAGACGCCGGTGCTGGGTGCTCAACCTGAGGATGAGAATCCGCTTGTGTTTGAGGATACAGAAGACGAGTTGCCCGGGCTGTCGTTCAAGACGGCTGCGCAGCGGAACTCTGGGTATTGGGGGACGCTGGAGTCATCGAGTCCGAGTGGCGGCTTTATGGGATTTCGGGTGAATACCGATGGGGACATTATCGTACGTTTCAAGGGTCCTATATCTGTACACCATATCGTGTTGAGGAGTAAATACTAACGTGAATGATAGATGGGAACGGATTCCATGGTCAACTCGCCCATCAGTCGCAGCCCCGAGGTCCGGAAGCTGAAGCGGCGACGAGACGACGACGACCTGCAGTTCGACACCCCGTCCATCATAAAACGGCGGGCGGTGTCTCCGGGGTTCTCGCAGAGTCCGACGGTATCGTCGTCACCGGTCGCGATCCCGGCGAACGGAAACAGAGACATCGCAACGGCGAGCGGGACGCGGTCGAAGCGGTCGAGTTACATACAGGATGCGCACGATGGGATGAGCAAGATGAGCATCAGTCCGTTTATTTGATTTCACGGCAGTGTATCCTTAATAATGATTAATTAACCGGCGTATATCTGGGGTAACGGGCGGAGGGGTGTTTTTTCTTCTTTTCTTTCTTTTCTTTCTCGTGCTTTCGCGGTTTCATGTCCTTTGTATCAAGCGAGGTTCTGCGTATCATTTCTGGCTGCATGGTCGATACCCCATTTTATCCTTCTGACGACTTATGACAAATCCGCATTTATGCTCTCTGGCTGAATACATACGATACGATACGTGATGCGGTACATGTTCATTTCTGATGCGCGAGCCGGCGGAGATGGGCGGGCACACATGACGGTCCTTCCGAAAGAGGATGTTGGCATGGTGACCCCGGCGAGAGAGGAAACCTGCGGTGTAGCAAACACGCCAGCCGCTAAGCCGCATGGGCCTTAGCCGGAGCTTATCTCTGTATCTCTGCCCAATCGTGTACCTCTTGCTCTCTGGTAAGGTTGAGGAGTACCAGGAGCTAGCAGGAGCTGGGAGCTGTCTGGTGTCTGGCATAGCAAGTGCCAGCCAGGCCAGGCGAGGGATTGCGGTGCTGATCACGCTCGCCCACACGTATTCGGGGGATCTAACCTTCTTTTCGGTGAGAGGTGCGTTACGTCGCCTCACATTTAAAAGGCGCGCCCGTCCTCGCTCCTTCGCACCCTCCCCTTCTCCCCTTCTCCCTTCTCTCCCGCATCTGCCCTTTCTCCCCCGGAAGAGCAGCGTCGTACATCACTCAGAATTAATCGTCCCGTTAATTCTTAATCTCCCCCATAAATATAAAGCAAGCAAGCACGCAAGAGCTTCGACGATGAGGTACACTCTCGCAGCTGCCGCGCTTCTGCCAGCGCTCACGCTCGCCCACCCGGGCACCGGCAACCAGATCCCCCTCGGTGCCGACGTCGGTCAGCAGGAGCATCATGGCCACCACCACGCCCACAGCTCCAATCCCATCGTCGAGATGGTCGACTCCGTCGCTGAGCACCTCAAGCAGCTCCCCGACGCCACCCGGGACCTCTGGGCCGAGATCGAGAACATGATCCCCCACAGCTTTGCCGAGATGTCCACCAAGTCTTCTCCCAAGAAGCACACCAAGCGTCCTGATGACCACTGGGACTACCACGTCTCTGGCCAGAAGGTCGGTGTCATGGGCGGCGAGGGCAAGTACTCCGGCGAGCTCAGCCAGTATAAGCTTCGCGGCAAGAAGGTCGACCCATCCAAGCTTAATGTCGACCCCGGTGTCAAGCAGTACTCTGGTTATCTTGATGATGATTCTGAGGACAAGCACTTGTTCTACTGTGAGTACCATCCAACCACGCCCCCACCTCCCCAAGAGGAAAATGCAAGAAAAACGTGCTAATATCACATGCAGGGTTCTTCGAGTCCCGTAGCAATCCAAAGGAAGACCCAGTCGTCCTCTGGCTCAACGGCGGCCCAGGCTGCTCATCCCTCACTGGTCTCTTCATGGAGCTCGGTCCTTCCTCTGTCACCAAAGAAGGCAAGCTCAAGTGGAACCCGGCCTCCTGGAACAACAACGCCTCCGTCATCTTCCTCGATCAGCCCGTCAATGTCGGTTACTCCTACTCCGGTAGACAAGTCTCCAACACCGTCGCCGCCGGAAAGGACGTATACGCTCTGTTGACCCTCTTCTTCGAACAATTCCCCGAATATGCCTCCCAGGACTTCCACATTGCCGGTGAATCTTACGCTGGTCACTACATCCCCGTCTTTGCCCACGAGATCCTCTCCCATAAGAAACGCAACATCAACCTCAAGTCCGTCCTCATTGGCAACGGTCTTACTGATGGTCTCACCCAATACGAATACTATGAACCCATGGCTTGCGGAAAAGGTGGCTACCCAGCCGTCCTCGATGAATCCCAGTGCCAGGGTATGAAGAATGCCTACCCACGCTGCGCCAGCATGATCGAGAACTGTTACAATTCTGAGTCCACCTGGACCTGCGTTCCTGCATCCATCTATTGCAACAACGTCATGATGGGCCCATACCAACGTACGGGTACCAACGTCTACGACATCCGCGGCCCCTGCAAGGACTCCTCCAATCTCTGCTACCCAGATCTCGGCTGGATCTCCAGATTCCTGAACCAGAAGAGCGTGATCGATGCCCTCGGCTCCGAAGTTGACAGCTATGACTCCTGCAACTTTGATATCAACAGAAACTTCCTCTTTGCTGGTGACTGGATGAAGCCATACCACAAGCTCGTCCCCGATCTCTTGAAGGAGATCCCAGTCCTCATCTATGCTGGTGACGCTGATTTTATCTGCAACTGGCTCGGAAACCACGCCTGGACCGAAGCTCTCGAATGGTCTGGAAAGTCTGCCTTCAATAAGGTCTCACTCGGTGATTTCAAGATGGCCGACAGCGGAAAGACCGTCGGACAGATCAAGAGCGCCAACGGGTTGACATTCTTGCGAATCTTCCAGGCCGGCCACATGACACCCATGGACCAGCCGGAGAGCAGTTTAGAGTTCTTCAACAGGTGGTTGAGAGGCAAATTGTAGATTTACGTTTTCTGACATTTCCATCCCATTCTGCATACATGAGTTTAGGCTAGGTATTTGTTTATTATGGGAGGAGATATATACGATATATACGATAGTGTTAAGGTATAACATATACGTGTGACGATATTTGTTAATGCATGCATACTTCTACATTTTTTTAACGGGCTTTGGGGGTTTTCATGATATCCTGACTGGATAAATTTGCTAGGCGGAATATCGTGCGTGCGTGTGTGTTTTTGTATGATTATTATGCTGTTTATATATGAGAATGAGAAATCCATTGAGATTTATATATACTATGAGCATGTGCATATATGCATCACAGGAGGTTTTGTGAGAGTGAGCTACGTTTGGGAGGTAAATCGAAACGCTGACGGGATCATCCTACCCTGAATGATACCCTTTGGAGGGCCAGGATCGGTCCTCGCTACTATAGAGTGCAAAATAAAGTAAGACGGCAAGTTAGTATTATTGTCTTCGTCGTCCAGCACCGCCTGCGCTTCGACTTCGGATTTAAATCCCAACGTCTCTATTCCTTCCTGTCCGCGAGATATCGCGCGCTTAACGGTCTCTTTGACCTCAGCCATTGCTATAGTGTTTTGTAGCTGCTTTATTTCCTCGTCGCAGTCTCCCACGTCGATTTTAGTGTGTGTGACATCCAATAGTTCTTGCTTTGTTATAAATTCACGGATTACAGTGACGGCACTTCATTTGAAGCTTAATATTAGTACCTTGCCTGTTTTCAGGTCTTATTTTCGTATAAAACTGGGCCATGGGATAGCGTACTCAGGATTGACCCCCGCCAGCTGCACATCATCCTGCGACTTCTCGAATTGAAGAGATGCGATTTTCGATGCCAAAGACTCTCCTTCACCCTCGAACCCGACTTCAGTATATACGGTGTTTCATCAAAGTGAATGAACCCGCCAGGTCCTTTACCCATTCGTCATCCGAATTAATTCAGAAATATCAAATTGAGTCTCCGAGGGAGAAAGAGTACATACTGAGAATCTCCAGACAATTCTTTATAGCGGTCTCCAATTGACTCGCTTTGACGGTAGTACCGAGATTTCGGACGTGAATATAGTCGTACATGTTACCCTGTATCGAAATCATCTTGAATTTAAATGGGTCTGTGTAGTCGAGAACCTCCAGGGTGATGCCATCTCGTTCGTCGACTGGGGGGAAGAAGACGTCGGATGAGCCGTACCCTGTCAGATCAGCTGTAAGGTCGTGGGTGGCGAGTTCCTCGCGGACCATGGGGAGCCAGGTTCTGTGGAATTGTTAATATAAATTTTTATAAAATATCACGCTATATGTTTATGCATATGCATGCATATAAATTGTTTCATAGGCCAGTCGGTCGTCTAGTCCGACAAGTATATCCTATTTTTCTGCCTTTTCTAAAGAAAACAAAGATATAAGAATTGTTTGGTATATTCATATCCTACCCGGTTATTGTGCCAAATGCTGCTATTTGGAGGGTGGGCGGTCACGGCCCCGTCTTCTGGAGTGACAGAAGATGCTGTAGCACGGGCTCCGGAATGAGTTTATCACCAGACATCTTTTTGACTAGAATGTGTCGTCTTTTCGCATTTTCTACCCTACAAAGAAAGAGTAGATTAGTATATGTACCGACAGGGCTTAAAAATACACATACAGTTCCTTTCTAGTACCCCCCTGCATCCGCTGTTGGCTCTGAGAAGCCGACATTTCTTCTCAGCTTTGCGCCGAGGTTAGTGAGCGAAAGTAAGCTATTTTGTGGTAGAAATATCTAATTTTGTCCGAAATATGCTCTCGGAGGCTTGAGATGTCAAGAAATAGATTGATTGGTTAGATCCAATATTTGGGTTGTTATGGGAGTCCTGCGGAGGTAGACGTGTAGTATTCCGCGAAGTCGAGGAGCCTTGGATGCATCGATGCTATACTCGATACGGAATTGGGTGCTGTCGAGTGGCTGCCAACTCCAACACGAGCAAGGATTTTCCATATAATATCACCTTAATACATTAGACTCTAACCACAATCAGTGGCTTGTCAGTACCAAAGCACTCACTATAATACTCGATATCAAGCGCTTAAGCGTGAAAGTTATAGCATACTTTACGAACCGTTGCCGTATGTAACAGGCCGCGAGGGTACACGTAGTAGCATATACGAGGAAGATAGGACAAGTGAGTTATTATATAACCTTGCCATTTACTTTTTAGATTCAGAAAGATTCTACATCCTAGACATATAGTAACAGCGCATATAAACATACACAGGAACAGAGCCCCATTTTGTGCAAGGATCACTCCCAATTGGGAATGCACGACATCAACTTGTGCACCAGAAAATATGTAAATGTTTGTGTTGCCAGTTGCGTACGAAACAAATCCTTTTTATCACATAATCTAGCGCATCGATTCTGGACCTATGAAAGACTCTTATCTGGCAAAGATGAAACTCACAGGAGCCGTAGTTTCGAGCGGCGTAGCGCATTGATTATATTGTAGACTTATCAGCACAAATGGCAAGGGTAGACCCGTGTTGGAAGCCAGCTAACTTATTCGTAACTCGAGCTAGCGCACCACCTTCCGAACTAGCGCTTATGTTGCTCGAACAATCAAAAGGCACCCACCCCACAGGACTAATCAAAAGTAATAAGTGGATTTAGACTTGGCCAGCTACCAAGGACGACAAGATGTCCAATTATTGGCCCCGCTAATTTTGTCGATCATCATTATATTGCTCCTCTGCCTATTTCCATGTAAACAATTGTCAATACAACTGTGCCCTCTTGCCTGACCAGCTCACCTGATGGCGGACCCCCCAAAATAATCCGCTTTATGCGGGTCCAAGGGGGGAATCGGCAGATGTCGTTACGTACGTGCATATAAAGGGTCTCGTGGCCGCGAAGTAGATTTAGATATAAAAGAAGTGTGAAGTATACACAGACAAAATGAGGTCTCGCCTACGCACACGCCCGAATTTCCCTCTTCGGTTACTTCTTCTTATAAACACATTCACAAGCGCACAGCTCATCGATATCGAAATCCCACCAATGACCTCCCAGACTCTCCCACCTTTGCCAGACTTGTTCCAGCTCAATCAGAGTCAGTGGGCAACAGAAGACTCGAAATGGTTTGAGCGGGATGCAATCAGCCAGGCTCCCGATCTTATCGAAGCGCTCGCGAACGTAGCGTATTTAGCCAACAGTATTGACGATGATCCTAGTTCGGCAACTTTTGGCTGGCAAAACGCGGGAGTATACCGATCGGACACTGCCTATGTAAACAACGTGTTGAACGCCCGATTGATGGAGCCTTTGCGAACTCTATCTTGGGCGTATACTTTGAACAAACCATGGAACCCGTATTACCATAACGCAATTTTGGGAACAAGGCTCGTGGCCGTGTTGGAATATTGGTTAAAGATACAGTCAAGTGCTGGAGGGTTCACTGAAGCCAGCAATATTGGAACAGCTGCCGCTGCGCCTACCACTTTTTCTCTGCAGTTGCTCGTCGATATGATGGACGAGTTGGTGCAAGACAATACGCTGGATACGGACTTGCTCAGCAGGCTTCTTACCGGCGTTACCAAAGGCGCCGAACTATGCATTACCAACCAGGGGTTTATAGATACTGGGAACAGAGTGTCCAACCAGTATGTCGCGATATTTTATATCCTGTGGAGGTTATGGCAAATAACAGGAGATACAAAATGGGAGACCTACTATAATAACGGCCTTGATGCCTGGCTTGCAGGTGCTCAAGCGGCGCCCTTCTGGATAGAGAATTATGGTAACGAGGCTCTCGGGTACAGTCGTATCACCGAGTGGATACTGGATCGGTTGTACCTGATCAGTGGAGATGATCGAATCCTCGAATCCTTCCGTAGATACTTTGACTGGTGTGGTCTCCATGTCCTCCCAGAGAACGACGGACTAACCTTCATCACGGACGTTGTCGGTAATGGAAGGACGTCTGGACCGGCACAATTCGGGGAGAACGGGTACTACGGCCACATTACTAAATATCTAACTACCTGTCACGCTTGGAACTTTGTTTACATGATGACTGAAGCGGAGAGGCAGCAGAGAATAGATGATTGGCGTGCAAACCCCATTCCACCCACCGGGGTCCACCCTGGAAAGTCCAAGGCGGCGCACATTTATAGCAACTGGCCAATGTACTTTGAACCGGACGGGCTGACGTCAATCACCCCGACTCAACAACAGGCCGCAGTTGCAGACTTGCCAACGGCGCCCGGGAAGCCTAACTTTACTCGCTACTTCAGCCAACCGACAACTATCGCGTCATACCTCTTTATGAGACGTGATACGTGCTACGTCACAATTCACTTTGGCGGACGTAGTAATGCCACTGAAGCCAAAGAACTTGGCATCATCTGGTTCCCCGGCTTTGGAACCTTCTTACGCGGCACGCAACAAAGTATCGCAAACGCCTACACGACCAGAGTTGGAACTCTCTCGACGTTTAAGGAAGAGATCAAGGATTTCGCAATACCGTCTAGTTGGACACCTACGAGCGATGGGTCCGTCCAGGCAGACGATTATTTGGTGTTTACGACGAGGTTCGCCAATGTTAACGTCACGAAGTCTTATCATATAAACAACGAGGGCTTTTCGGTGACGACCCTCCCGGGCGCGGCCGCAACAGAGCAAATTCCTCTCTATATCGCAAGCACCGATAAGTTGATTATCGACGGTGGTGCCGAGCAAACTGTCGTCCCCGGCACGGCGCTGAACGGGCAAACGTTTAAGATCAAAAGACAGACAGGAAGTACTTTTAAAACGGCTTCCTTGACATTCAACCGCCCCATCAATGGAACCTTTTCAGCAGGCTACCAGATCGCACAAGGAAATATAAGACCCTTTTCTGTTACCCTGGTTGCTTCACAAGGTTTAACGTATACCTTTAGTCTGGACGCTTAACCCTAGATGGGTGATGTGGTCCCTTCGCCTGCAAGACGGATGATGTATAGAACAGGTGTAAAAAGCTAGTCACATATATACTCCACATTTTTGTTATGATATCCTTTAAACATGCTTATTTTATATTCTTCCAAGTAGTTAAATAAATATATAGGTAGATGAGAAAATAGAGAATCAAAATGAGAAGAGAAAATTGGTTGGCTTTAAGCAACCTTGGAAGGGGCCGTGATAAATTAAGACAAACAAGGTTAACGTGAAGTTTTCGGCCCGCTTGAGTACAACATCGGTATATATATTCTACGAGATTTTTTTCAATCCTGTCCATAGCTATCAGCATTAAATTTGCGCGACACGAGCGCCAGACGAAGGGCTCTTGGTCGAATTCATCTCCTAAACCCCGCCAACCCAGCCTCAACACTAATATCTTCACGGACCAGTATAAAGTTATCATCGAAACATTTTGCATTCCATCCAAAATCCGCTTTCGCCATGAAATTTAGCGCTGAAGCAAGGTGGATAACATATAAACTCCCTGTATTAACTTCTGCCTGTTAGTAAGATCTAGCGGCCGAAAGCCTTTGGTCGCATTCATAGTCTTCGTAGGAGACTGTTCAGAATCTCAGGGGCGAGACTCATTCTGGGAACTATTAGCATGTGAGTCTAAAGTCGCCCAGTCTTCAGTCGACTATTCCTGTAGTTCAAAATTGTCTAGACCAGGAACCTTGAATTGCTCCGCGGACGAGGTTGGTTGAATTTGTTGCATTTTTGGGGGTGGCGCAGGCCGACATGATGAGTTTCCTTAGTCGTTACCGACATAGTAAACCTTATAAACTATCTCTATTGATAAGATTTTAGAATTGGTTTAAAAACTTGATAATTTAGCATAAATATCAGGATAGCGAAGAAATCGCGAGAGAATACCTGAGATTACCATAATGTTTCCAAATTTAGACCTCGTGATTGCTGATCAATCGACCGATCCCCCGTGCATCACCAATTACTTTCCTAATTATATTCTATGCTTCCGAAGAACCAACAACTGAAGGACATGCAGTAATCAAATTAACAGCAACTCTCTATTGATTCAACCTATCGGCATCGAATTTCCTAATTACGCGATCTAGTCATACGCATGCGCATGCCATGTGAAGTGGAGTATGATATAGATATTATTGAATTTTATACCAACCTCCCGTGGTATACATGAGAAACTTTAATTAGTATAACCTGGATATACACCTCTCTTGCGTTCAAATGTTTCTCGATTTCTCGGTGCAAATGTCATTGCCATCGCAACCGTAGTCGAAGTGAGAGAAATCCCGTCAAGCCACGAAAGTTCTCGCCAGCACAACCAGCCTCCCAGGCTCTGTGAGAAGAAGCCAGGTAAAAATGATGTACCCACTCGGCATATGCGAACACTAGTTTATCCAAGATATTCCGTCCCGAGAAAAAGAATTTTAAAAAATATTCCGCGGTCGTCAAGACTGGCTCACGACGAAGTTGGAAATTTGAGCAGGATTAGACTACTGATTCTATAGATAATGATCGGGGCCAAGATTAATTGAACGGCAATCCCATTTAATCTATTGCGGTTTCCAGTGATAGCCATATATTAACTCTGATAATATTCCCTAGGGCTGGTTGCCCCGGGGATTATTGAGTTGTACGTATGCATCTTATATCGCACGCACGGGCTACTAAGAGCACCCCGGAGACCGCGTTAATATATGTCCGTGGCTGGTATGGCGGGTTGGTCTGAGCTCCAAACTAAAGCATTGTACATCATATTCCTAAACTACACCCCGATTAGGAGCGGGCTCCACAAGAGATATCAACGTAATGAAAGACAACGGTACCAATACTAGCTCATAAGTCCGAGCTGGTTGGTAAATTCTTGATAATCGATCTGGTGAGGCAAAGGCAAATCCTGTTAAGAGCTCTGATTTTAGTTGAACTTTTAGGATTATGGGGCTTGAGCTATAGTAGGTGAGTGTCGAACCAAAACTCGTGACGTCGATAGACCCAAAATGATCAGACTTAGCAAACCCAACAGATATTCGTGAAACGATGGTGTAGGCCAAAGCGAATGTCAACATAATATCCTAAACAACAAATTTCAAGCAGCAAAATAAGCAGGAAAAACTTTAATAAAATTTGCTTGAGACGGGATATAGCGAGCCGCATAGCGATTCCTAAGTCGTACAGGAACTTGCGTGATGGCGTATGCCTCAGATCCCCCAGCTGTTAATTTTAGGCCGGATGTTTTGAAAAGCTTGTGCTCAGCCAGTATGGAAGAAATCGCTGCTCCGACAGGCTGAGGAGATAATCCTCCGTCCCGGCGCGCGCGGGAGCCCTTACGCTAGCTTGCGCCCCGATGCATAAACGGGCCAGGGAACATCAAACTACACCAAAAGAAGGACTAAATGAGGAAGAAAATCTAGTGCAGCTCACCGGAAATCTTGCTTAACAATGCAAAACGCCACGCAAGAAAGCGTATACACCTACATGTCTTATATATACAACTGCGAACAAAAAAAGCACACACTTGTCCAAACATCGCCGGGCATTAATTTTTCTTAGCCTAATACAGAGCTTGATCGAGGGGCTGATGAAAACGGGCCGTAATCTGAAAATTAATATAGCGAAGCAAGGAAGCTGAGCCGACTCGTGCCTGAAGTTGTATCAATTCGAAGGTATATAAATATATGTCACACGGTCCCCCTCACGTTCCAGAACTCAACCTTCACAAGCATTCCGTTCATCCCCTTTGCTTATACAGTTCTATACCGAAAACTGTTCAATAGTAAATTCGTATTATATACGACAACGTCTTTTCCAGACTCATACTTAAGCATCTTTAATCCCCAACAATAAACCTTAATATACACCACACCTCTTCTCAACATCCAAAAACAAGTCATAATGCAGTTCTCTACTAAGGCTATCATTATCAGGTTAGTATTGGATAATATATTACTAAAATTTTTTACTTGTATGCTGACCTGACTGTAACCAAATTTTAGCATTCTGGCTGTCGGCGTCTCTGCACAAAACTCGACTGTTACCTCGCCTTCGAACTTCAACGTCACATCTACTGGCAATGGTACAAGCACCGGTACCACTGGCACACCGCCAGCTTACACTGGTGGAGCTTCCTCTTTCACCATTGGAGGAGCTGCCGCCCTTGTCCTATTCTCCATGGCCTATGCCATCTAAGCTCGGAAACATTTCTTGGGATGCGTATTTTATTCTTCTCCAGATTTATTTTCGGGAACGGCGCACGGTTTAATAATGGGCACTTCACCAACATGTATTAATAGATTCTATCTACCTTTAAAAAAAGACTTCTTCCCTTCCACCCCTTCTTCTTGTTTTCTTCTCCCTCTTCAACTTCCTTTTTGCCTATACACTTTAGAGGCACATATGTACCATTTTAATATCGTCATTACGGTTTCTACTTTCCCCACAATGATCTAGATAGACAAAATTCATCTCCTTCCCCTCTCTAAACTTGGATTCGAAACTAGATCTTCTTAATTTACTATTGTAGCAGATTGATGCTCCAATAGAACTAACTACACGATAGTGAATCAGTAGTATGACGAATAGCCATACATAAGGCCCAGTTCATAATATTCCAACGAGGACTATGAGAGGTATGAAATTCTTGATAAGCCACTAACAAACAGATAATTTAGGCCGCCAGCTCTTCTTCTAGAACATCAAGGATACATTTCAACCCGAGAGCGCCAGGATCAACAACCCCTCCATCTCTTTCCAACTGCTCCGCATTAACATAACTAGCCCGGCCAAGTTTCGCCTCCATCTTCTTAGTATCCTCACAGCCCTTTGCACCCTCCGCAACCGCCCTCCTCAAATCGCCGGTCTTCTCAAACGTTTCCACAAACGGGATAAGCGTGTCCATCAAGGTCCTGTGACCCTTTCTCGCAAGTGTATACGTGCACAATTCCTGCAATGCACCGGAAAGCGACTGTTGAAACACGGATTTCAATTCGTTACCACCATCTACCATTCGAAGATTATTCACTAGAGCATTGAGGAAGATGCCGTATATTGCGCCAGATGTGCCGCCCATGTTAATCTCAACGATCTCGGATATCGACTCGAAAGCTGTGGAGATATCTGTGATGTCGACCTTGTTGTTTTGGAAGGCCTCGTGGATTGCGGTAGCGCCTTTGAGGAGGGTTGTACCGCAGTCGCCATCACCTACGATGGAGTCATATTTGGTGATTGTTGGTTCTTCCTTCTTAACTCTTTTGAGGATTGCTGAGGCGATTTGAGATAAGTTTTCTGGGGGCACGAGGAAGTGATTTTTGGAGGAATACGCTGGCTTTTCTGGAGCGGAATATTGAGATATGCGAGACTCAACGGGTTCTTCGTGGCTCAAGTCGAATTGCTTAGGCCAGGCAGGTGCGTTTGTAGGTTCGTCCAGCAGCTTTATGGTTTCGTCGTCGAGCTTCAGTAGCGTGACGGAGAAGCCAGGGCCGTCAAGACTGGTCATGAAGGGACCAATGTATTTTCGAACGATGTTAAATCCGTGGTTCGTCTTTGAAACTTGTTGGAAGACCTCTTCTGCAATCACATTGAGTTCCAAGATGCTGAGACCTCCCATGTTATTGATCATGACCGCAATTTGATCGCTCGGACTCAAGCTTATAGGAGATGACGAGGACAGAAGATACGACAGAACCTTGGAAACCGTAGTCTGAAGATCAGAAATACCGGTGCGAAGAACACCCGACTCGTTGTGGATACCCAACCCGTATTCTATCTCACCTGCCGGCAACCCCTCTTGGTCCGTTCGTCCTGGAACACTGCACCGATCTAAACTGACTGCTACTGTTGCAAGGTTATCGGAAACCTTCTGGGCGATCCTGGTTACTTCCGAAAGATGGAGACCGTGAGCCGCAGCCGCACCAGCTGCTTTATGAACAAATACGGTTCCCGCCAGTCCTCTTCGTCCGACTAAGGATTCTGCATCAAGTGATGCGTCATCATTTACGAAGACAACGGAGACATCTTGACCTTTCGCACGCGCTTTCTGTGCAGCTAGGCCGAAATTGAGTTTGTCGCCGGTGTAATTCTTCACAATCATAAGAGTGCTATTACGCAGTCTGTGTTAGATACACAATTCCTTTAGAATATTCTGGTTGCATTGCCTAATACGCACCCTTTAGATCGCTCAATGGCTTCTAATCCAACTAGGATTTGGGCCGCCGATGGAGATGCGTAAATATCACCAGCAACCACGACATCGAGCATGCCATCACCGATAAATGCTGCATGTGCAGGTTCGTGGCCGCTACCGCCTGTTCAGAGTTAATTTTGTTAGTTCATTACAATATAAGGGTTTTGATAGGTTCGGATTTCTATACAACTAACCTCCCGATATCAAGACAACTTTATCCGATTTTGCAGTTCGTTTATAAACGACTTTGGAGGTTGATTAGCGCATTGTTTCCATTTGCCGATTTTTATGCATTTCAATGTACCTTTGTGCGACTCGATAAAGCCCAGAGTCGGGTTCACTTCGAGAAGGCATTTCAAAGCCTTTTCGACTGGTGCTTTGACGTCGCCAATGAAGTGTTTACCTAAATGTTCGAACAACACAGTCAAATTTGGTTACAGAGGAAGGTCTCCCGCAATCAAATCGTGCCGAGACGTGTAGGTTGGACAGAGCATTTACGGACCAAGAACCATGATTAAGAAGAACGTCTATTCCGGCCTCGGAGTCAATCTAGTAGCTACGGAATTTTCCTGTGATTCAACCTCTAATCTTGCCGTAGGTGATGTCGAAATGCCGACTACAAGAGAAGCTTTTATGGGGGGGTGTAGCGACGCCCGGTCATGATATCATTTAGTAACGAGTTTGTGGGGTATGTGCGACACACTGCAACCCTCCATCGGTCCGAACTGCTGGGAATTTGGCGGTTCGGATCCAAACCCGCGCGAAGCTAAAACTAAAGTAGACAAAAATTGAGATTCACACATCCGCGAAGAGTAAATTAGGCATTTTATTTTGAGATCGCCATCAACGCCATATACATGCAAGAAAAATAAGTACAAGATTCGCTTATCCTCTATTCAATGTATTACCAGACCCCCTGTAAAATTATTAGCGTTTCGTTTTAAATAACACGGCAAGAGAATAACTTACTTTGGATTTGCTTCGGTGAACTCATCCCACTGCCTGGCCATGTATGTTTCTTGATCTGCCAGATCCAAGTTATCCTCATCGGGTTCAGGTTGCATTCCAGATTGTTCTCCTCCACCTTCGATGACTCCGCCTCGCTTCTTCTCTTCTTCGAGATATTCATCAATTGTCATGGTCGGTAGCCTATGTCCTGGCCCGAAAACTCCTCCCTTTACAATCTCTCGATTTGAGAGTAGAGTGAACGGTCGTAGCGGTTTACCGTCAGAGCTAAGAAGCGGTCGTCCGTTTGCCTTGTAGAAGATTTCGGAGGGGTCAACTCTGTCGGAATATTTTTCGTCTTGCTTTCGCCGCCTCGACCGCTCGTCCTCCTCTTGCTGTCTTTGGCGCTGCTCGAGTAGCTGTTCTTCGCTTGGTGCTCTGCCGAGAATGTCAATTTCCAGGTAGATGCCTTCGAGCTGTTGGAGGGATTGCATGACGCCGAGTTGGATCTGGGCGAGGTATAGCGAGCGTATTTCTTCGTCGTCGATGTTTGGGGATTGAGTTATTCGTGACAGTTGCTATATGACGGAGTATATTAGCTTCAATTCATTATCGAGCGGCTGCTAGATGGATCGAGATGTTCGTACCTCTAGTTTGGCTTTTAGCTCTTTCTCTTCCTTGTATCTCTCGATCTTAGCATTTCTTCTGGCCGCAGCATCTGGCAATATTTCAGAGAATACTGTCGCAGAGATTTTATCGGATGCTTGATAAGCTTTCTTTTCGTAGGTTCCAAGGAGGGCGTACGAATCGCAGAGGGAGAGGAAGGATCTGTAGGCGGCTCGGGCGGAGTGTAGAGTTGTTAGACGGGTGGCACGGTCGTGCTGTTTGAGAAGGAGATCGCCCCGGTAGGCGTCGACTAGTATAAATCTAAAATTTCAATAAGTAAGAGCGTTACAAGCATATATGATAATCTGTATCTGGGGATGGCAAGAGGCAGTACTGGAGCGAGCTTGTCGAGACATCTTCGAGGATCTCGTTAACACTGAAGAGAGACAGGTTGTTTATGATGTCCTTGCAGGTCGATACTGTGGAAAGGGCCTCGGCGACAGCAGCTTTGTACGAAGTGGAATTATAGTCCGTGAATGTCGCGAGTTCTTTCCGCTGGCGTTCTGCCTTGTCCCAGGCAGATTTGAGGGTCGTGGGGGTAAGTTCCGATTCCGACATTGGCTTCGTGATAGTTGGGTTCTTCACCTGGAGACCTGTAGTGTATACGCGTACCAACGAGACCGGAGAACGATAGAACAGCAATAAAGGTAGCTATCAAGGAGAGAAAACCAGAGATGGAGGGACACGGGTATCGATAAGATATCGCGGGCTGCTCACAAATCGGGTGCCAGGCGAGCTCCAAGCTTATTAAGACGAACAGAAGTGTGGTTGTGTTGTGGCGGTGCGGGTGTGAGGTCGGGCGCCAAGAAATGCGGCTCTGAGGCACAGAACAGAAAGCGTGCGACGCGACTTTTGGCTGCCAAACTGGTCAGTCGAACAATCTGCGACCAGCTTCGATGCCCTTCCTCCATCTTCCAACCTCATCACCACCACCACCACCGCCACCATCCACCCGCCACTTCCCGCACGCTGCTGCTGCATCTCCTCTTCCGGCATCTCATCGACCTGCCCTCACCGTGGTCGTCTAAAGAGGGGGAAATAGCCATTGGCTAGGCCTCTCGATCCATCTCTATCGCGACTGGAATCCCCTCCCGATAGTCGTCAAGCAGACCCCGGCAACCGCCCGCTGATTGCTGCTGGAGGCGTCTCTTGTCCGGAGAGCTGACGGCTCCCGCATCTCGCGAACCAGCCATGGGTCCAAAGAACCAATACACCGCGCATCCGCGTGAGTTTGACGAGAGTGATATCGACCGAAATGAAGAATATGAACAGTTTATTGAGAAACTGCGTGTTTTTCATGAGAAACGAAAGTAGGACCCCAATCGCTACCACGGTCGTTGATCGTACCCTGCTATATAGATATATCTATTTGTCTGCCGAAACGCAACTGGGATGCTAACCCCCACCTCTCACTCTGTAACCTGATAGCTCACTTATTCATACCAACTTCGAACCTGATATCCAACGGAAGAAAGTCGACCTCCTCAAACTCTACAAGTTAATTGTCGCGCAGGGAGGCTATACCATTGTCTCCCAGAAGACTGGTATGTTATTCAACTCTGGATCGACAATCTAGTCGCCTGCCACCCTCTTTGATATCCTCGCTAACAATTACAACCTTCGCGCCCCTCTAGGCCTCTGGAAAGAACTTGCCGTAAACTTTAATCCTCCTCAGCATAATACAAACATCGGATTCGTCCTTAAAACCATCTACTGGAAGAACTTGGCGTACGCATAATCCTCTCTTTCGCCCCTTCCTCGATCCGTATCTTGATTTGAAGCTCATCTTTTTATGTCGTTTTTTTCTGTTTAGTGCCTGGGAGTGCGTCGATCATTGGGGTGAGGAAGCCCCGGTCCCAGAAGCCCTCGAAACTCAAAGCGCCGCTGGCAGCGACCTCGTCGGCCGCAAACCCCCCGAGTCTATGGAAGCCAGCAGCCCTGCCCTCTTGACGAGAGGAAGAACTGGGACTGGAGAACCGTCAACTTCGGGATCCACGACCACGACCCCGTCTGGTAGAACCTTACGGGAAGCCCCTCCGAAGCGCCAATTTTTCCAGCCAGAAGTCTCGACCCCTAAGCCTCGAAATCCAGCTGCACCCAATCAGTCACCTGCCCCTCAGCCAACTATGAACGGGAAGAGTTCGAACTCCTTCGGCTCGGCTGCAAGCGCAATGGACCAGCACCCACTTCCACCTGTTACTATAACCCCGCTGCCGACCCCATACTCCCACCCACACAAATTTGCGCGAAAATACCAACCCAAAGCCCCGGTCAACGCATTCAGATTAGACGTCCCCCTCGGTTACCATGGAGTCACTGATATGTCGAGAGCTGTTATGGGGATTCGGAGTGGCATACCTCAAGAGGTTTTTGACGGTCTGCAAACCTTACTTCAGCGGAGCTCCCACACTGTGCACAATATCAGCCTCAGAGATTATCCAACATTGAGTTTCGACTTGCTCGCCATAATAGACGACTGCGCTACGGCTGTCAGCGATGAAAACGTCCAAGGCGAGCTAGCACTCTGGCACCCAAACAGTTACAATCCTGGGTCTCAGATAAGTCCCAATCAATTCAATACACTCGCGGCGACACTGGAGCCTCGAGAGTGGAGGAAAAAGATGGATTTGGGCTTACATGCCATCGATATTCTTCGTAACATTATCGTTCGCGATTCGAAGAACCCAGTCAACGATCTCAATACGCGTTATCTCGTTGCAACCCACCCAGGCCTTGTGCCTCTCCTATTCAGAGGACTTGAGACCCCCAAGAGCCACCATTTTGCCGAGTTCAAACGCTGCTGCCTCGAACTGCTAGGCTCTGTCGCCCGAATTACAGATTTTGAGGAGGAAGCCGAACTGGTCACTAAAATATGGGACAACATTCAATCGGATGATGCTACCACTGTCGTTTTGAAGTTGGGCGTTATGGTAAATCTGTCTCTCAGAGAAAAGACGGAGCATCTGAAGAATGTCCCAGATTTCGTTTGGACATATTTGGAAAATCTATTAATGAGCAACGACGACCGCCTCCTCATTGCGTGTCTTGATTTCATGTACCACTGCACATTCTTAGATGAGAACATCGCACTTCTCACACAGAGACCCGATGCAGTCCAGAAGCTGTCCCAACTTACCCGACTGTTGTCTCACGGAAATATTCGCATACCTCCGGAAATCTCCTCTACAGCCCCTGTTAACTCAGCGAACAACAAAAAAACAGTTCCACAGGTAACCCCGGATTTGCCTCCAGATCTTCTCACCGAAATCTTGAAGTTGGCTGAGCCTCAGCGAGCTGTTTGGTGGTAAGTCTAAAGTCTAGTAGCGTTAAAAGAGTGTTATATTGACTAATTATTGTCATAATTCAAAGGATGCGTTCGAGTTTTGAATCGAATCCTGAAAGCGAGATAACCCAAATAGCACTCTGGCAGGCTTATCAACGCCAGTTCGCCGCATATGCTAATGTTCCTCCTCGGCCACAAGCTCTCTTACAGGCCAATGACTTTATCAAGAATGTCAGTGTTGCCTTCACCGGAGCGCGACCTCAGATGATTCCTGGAGAACCTGGCCAGCCTTCTCGATTTGTTATCAATGGAATTGCGCCCCGCGAAGAACCAATGGGCCTGGACTACGAGGTCTACGTCAAATGTGATTGGCAGATTCCAAAGGAAAGCGCTGCAACCGCGGCCGACACCCCTGCAGCTATGCGACCTTGCGGGCAGTTTTTCCCTAATGCGGCGTCTCTCTACAATCATATCCGTGATAAGCACACGTTTCTTTCTAAGAAGGCAGAGAACACTGCAACTGAGCAAATCTGTCGATGGCGAGATTGCAACAGATTCCCAGCACCAGGTACGACGAACAAAAAGCTTTTTCACAGCCACCTGCTGTGTCATATGCCTGTCAAGACAGGCGAGGCCGGTGCCAAGAATCGTAAAGGATCCATCATCGCAACGGAAAACCCGAAGCCTGCCCCCGCCCCTATCTCTAAGAAAGCGGACCCCGCCAAAAAACATGCGAACCCCGGAATTACCTGGACAACGGAAATTTCAGCCAGGTCGAAGGGAGATGACACTGCTGGAATTCCTATGATGGCCGCGAGGGTACTTAACAACCTGAGTACCACTGATGACCCTGAAGGAATATCGAACCTTCGCCTTCTGAGACCCGTCATGTTTAATAAAATGGCTATGACCAGAAATCGCTTCTTAATTGAGGCTCTCGTCGATATCTTAAATAACCTTGCACCGAATTCCAAAGAAGATGTCACAATGGCCGAAGCTATGATGGTCGATACGCCCAGTAGCTCTGATTATTGATGAGACGAGATATTCTGCTGGGGAATTCGGAACAGAGCGGGGTATCCTCTTTATTCTCTTCTATAGACCACCTATGTCGATTCGTGCCTCGTTTTTCCACTATTTTTGTTTTATATTTAATATCGGGATCTTAGAGGCGTTCCAGACATCTTTATTCCCACATTTTCTTCATTATGAACCTATTTTTTAAAAGAAACCATCCGTTTACATGTATTATTACAGGAGCTTTTCACGTGGAGTGGGCGTTGTTATTACGAAATAATATTGCATCTACGAGGAAGCTTTCTTCTTCGGCTACGGATGCGAATATGTATGTATTACGGGACGACGGGGAAGATAATTAGCAGCAGAGAAAATCGATGGGAACAATAACGAAGACTAGTCGCCCTGGTCTAATTGAATACATTAATACCCCCATACTTAATCACAATTGTGAGTCAACCGTTGTTCTTTGAATTAGCCCCCGTCTGGTCGTTATAAAGATTCAACGAAAATAAGCACTCAACAGGGCCAACCAATCAAGTCAGCAAAAGACAGGGGAGTCTTTGGTAGCTTGATTTTTCATCATATCAGGTAAGATTACCTTTACCATGCAAGAATAAATTTCTGTAATATTAGATCAGCATTTGGCAAATCCAACATAGCGTGAGCTTGATTCAACTCTCGCATTTTATTATTGCCGGGAGGTGATCGCCTCCTAGCTCCTCGCGGAAGACTCATTATCTGAACCGTAGTCTCTTCGCATTGGACTATTTCTAACTCTGCATTTCCAACCAGTGCTTTGAGGAAGAATTTGATGCGAAATGTTTCAGGGTCATCCCATTCTACCACTGCCAGCATCCGTTCAAGTTGCTGGCGGTAGTAACTTCTAGCGACACCCTGTTTACGCTGTTCAAGGACCACTGCAGCTAGGTCACCGAGCACTGCCCTTGATTCGGGGTGCTTCGGGCCCAGCGCGGAGTCGCAGACCGCAAGTGCTATACCGTACACAAAATGTGCGGCTTGTAGGTTGCGTCTTAACCGCAATACTCTCGCGAGGTTAGTGAGACTACGTCGAGTATCGATGTGACAGGGCCCTAGTAGTTGCTTCCGGCGTGCTAGCAAGCTCCAGTGCACCTGTTGTGCTTTTAAGAACTGGCTTTCTTTTTCGAATTCAAGACCTTGCTCTTCCATGCTTTTCATAACCACTGTATCTTCACATTGCCAAACGCTCATATCTAGTCTTTGTAGCCATGATCTCCTCAACCCGTTCCTGATTGTTGGTTCTTGGGGTTGTTGGACGGCTTCTGCAGGTCCTGCTTGGTCCCCCATCTGCAAAGACGCTTCTAATGGCTGGAATTTCCATTTGTGAAACATCATCGATCGTGCTTCGTTCTGCTGCAGAGCCACTTGCTTCTGAACCATTGCAGCTGACCCGCCAAACTGAGTTAATAGCTGACGGCATGATGTTGCTGCATCTTGATACCGTTCTTGATGCTCCAAGTTGATAATTAGATCTTCGAGAGCGAGAGCACTCCCAGATACTGCAAAATCCTTTCTGTGTACAATCTCTGCAATCTTGTAGTCTCCTGAGCGGTCAAGTTCTCTTGCTATTTCACCTATACCCTCCTTATAGGGACTTTCTTTTGCTTGCAGCAGCGCTTTTTCACGCCGCGGTAGATGATCATCTCTTATGTGAGCTTCTGATATAGCGCTGGGGAAACCGTCCACCACGGGCAGCGGATTAAATTGAATGGTTGCCCCATTCGCTCTTATGAAACCTCTCTCCTTGTCAACTTTCACTCCTAGCTCCATATGAACACAGGTTCGCACAGCCGGGTTTTCGATTGCATCGAGCATCTTTCGTCTCTCATAGATGCTTGGGACGGCCTTGCGCAAAGTCAAGAGAATCTCGAGCCAAGATATCACCCACTCGCGATCACTTTCACTGGTGCACTTGTACCCGTACTTGTCAAGAACAAGCCTGACACCCTCTCCCCTCATCTGCAGCAAGTGCTTTTGAAAGGTGTCCATGCACGCGAGTCCGATCTTATTCGTTCGATTGAAATTATATGAGGCAATCTCGAAAAGGACCCAAAGACGGGGCCGAAATTCAGGGAGATGCGCCATGAATGAACAACCTCGAACGAGTTTAGGTATGCTCCATAGAGCTCGTGAGAAGTATTGCTGCTG
This sequence comes from Dactylellina haptotyla, assembly GCA_031310005.1. Classification (NCBI taxonomy): domain Eukaryota; kingdom Fungi; phylum Ascomycota; class Orbiliomycetes; order Orbiliales; family Orbiliaceae; genus Dactylellina; species Dactylellina haptotyla. The sequence goes on along the minus strand of CM062379.1, from coordinate 6,437,979 downwards.
TGGTGCAGTTCGCTCCCCTTGTGGAAGACATGTCCAGTCTACCCAAATAAAGCGTGCCCTACTCCAAAAAACTTAGCCTGAGGAGGCGTTGCAGCTCCCTCAAATCCTCACCATTCGGATCGGGATGCGGTTTTGTTCGCCAATAATGGCTGACGAATAGGCAGTCCTCAACGTTTGCGAATCCACCTTCAACAGGGACAAGAACATATTGCTCCAACAAGTCTGGGTCCCATCTATGAAATCTGCTTTGTTCCACGAACGACTGCCTACACTGGAAGAACCACACCCGGTTCTCATTAGAGCTTAGAAGATCGTCTAGAGACTTCAAGCTCTTAAACCATGCGACATGCTCTTTGACTGCGTACAGAGCTTCAGGGGGCGCCTTCTGGGGTAGAACGTCAATGCTGCGATTGATTAAAGCCTCGAATGAGTTCCCCGAATGGGTATCCCATTGTATATGCCGTAGCCGGACCTTGGTTGGATCTATATAGGAGTCAGGTATATGCTCTATTGGTTTCGGATCCGATTCTCCGTTATTTGGTCCGAGCCTTAACATTGTCGCTTCTGAAGCGTCGTAACCAACCGTCGCTATAATGGCAAGCCAGGGTCCAGAAAATGTTTCCCTAAAATTTGACGATCTACTGTTGGAGAAAGGCTTAGTGTCCACTGGTAGACCATTTCGACGTAGGAAGGCCTTCATTTCTCGTAAATTGGGTGGCGCAGGTTCTTTTAGCCCCCGGATGTCGTTCATGATTGCCAAAGTAAGGTCGTGTCTTTGACCTAGCCCTCGCTTGCTACGGTCAAGAGCCAAAGAGAACGCCGAAGATGCTTCTTGGGTCTTTTCCAAGAGCTTAGACACATGGCCAATGTCTACCAGGACCCGTATAGTATATTCGTACTCTGTCCCCAAGGCACGTTCACAGCGCTCTCTCAGCTCGGTAAGATGAGCGAGCGACAGCTCGTATTTCCCGAGGTTGCAGAGTTCCTCACATATGGCATCCAGAGTCACAAGTGTATGGGCGCCGGTGGGCCCGAATGCCCTTTCATTCAAAGGGAGCAACTCTTGTAAAATTTGAAGTGCCTTTTCGGTTCTTCTGTCGCGGTGATAGGACTTTCCGAGTTCGAACATACTTGATAAAGTAGTTGGATGTTCCGATCCGAGCGTGTTCCTATTCTGTTGTACCGTTTGCAGGGCTGTATCAACAGTTACCACAAGTTCACCGCCTCTAACTAGCCTAGAGTGTTCGGTCCGTAGCTCTGCTTCACGGGTGTCAGGAACGAGACTAGTCCGTGCAGTGTTGCTGGCGCTGTCTCGAGTAGCCGTAGATCTAGATGATCTTGATTGTTTTTGCCCCATGGTTTAATGATTGAATATTCTTGGCAGTCGAATTTTAATTAAGAATCGCGATATAAGTGTTTTTAGCTTTAGAGATCGAGATAGCGAGAGGGAAGATCTAGAGAAACCTGACGGGGGGATAGCAGCGTATTTACTTTTCCCCCCATCTTGAGTTTCTTCGATATCAAATGCACATTACATAGAAGAGATCGATATATGAAACGTTCGAAACGGGGGTCATCCGGTGCTCACACGATCAGTAAATTCCATGTATACTTGACAATGGCTAGTGACTTCCGATGTAGCATACCCGCATTTGCCGACGCATATTATAGGAATATTTTTGTAGTATTAAATATATTTAAATATGAGGATTGTTTTGGGTTCTCAAAGTTTTGACGGTGAGACTACCTTCGCAATAATTTGGATAAGGTAACTAAACATGTACCGGTACCAAGGTCTCCAGCATTATATATCAAAGGAATAGGATTTTTGATAAGCGGTTAACGGGCATTGAAATACATAAATCAATATGGGCGAGTCCAGTGCAGACGAGAGGAGAAAAAACATGGCACCGAAGCTTCTAAACTTCGACATCTGCCGTATGTCGGTGTTGTCAAGCGAACAATGCGAAGCTCACGCCGAGGCCATCCCTTGCCGTGTTACACACACTTTCGACTTTGACTTTTGACTTGACCCTCGCTTATTCAAATTGTTGTAACTTCGGGGGCGCACCTAACGTTAACCCTGCATTATATCGAAGATTTATCATCGATCCTGATGTCGACAAAGGAACCGGTGGTGAGAACATGCATGTGCATGAACGAATAAGAAGATATGTTTACAGTGGCGCCTTTAAGGCGGCTTGATCTTCATGCATGCTCATCTGCAGATAGAGACTTATTGGCAAGTTATAGCTAGCGCTAGCTATTGATTCCATTTTGACCGGTAAACGGAATTGATCCAAGCAAGCTTTGAAGAGAGAACCTTGTAAATTTTCCAGCAAAGACGCCGAAGGTTGACAAAACCCAAACCAAATATAGGTCTTAACTTAAACACTGCCCGCGATAATAATTCTTCTGTAAATTGTAGAATGATTTCTAGAAGCGACTACTATAAAAAAAAAAAAAACATTCTAGACGATATGGCAGTGTAGTTTGTAAGAGGATACTATATTATGGCCTCCAAATTGCAGTAAATATTGAGAGTACTCCAAAAAAAAAAAGAGTTGCGCTTCGCTGAAATCCTTAATAATGTATTGCGATTAGAGCTATCGGCAGTGTACAGAATATCTTCGTATCAGCATCGCAATGGCAACCTGCAGTGGTGCTCTGGCGTTCATATTAGAGATATGCAGCGTCCGATCGTCAGAACGAGGGTTTCTAACGTATTAAAAACAGCTGAAAGAGAATACCCTGGGGTTGGTATCTCTTTGGTACCAACATCAAGAAGTGAATGATTCTAATATCAAATTCTGGAAGCAAGTCTGAGAACGCCGTAAGGCGCCAAGCAAATAGGGGCGGATTGGTACTCTACCTATGTATAACGAATGAAAATATTTAAGGTGACCTGCTTTTAACAGTACTGAAACTTAACTATACCTATATATTCCCCTCGAATAATCTAATTTTCCCGTATTCAAGTTTTGTAAGTTGCAAGAGTCCAGAATATATTAATTGATCCAAGTATTGAGAAAATTGCGAACATGTTACTTCAAGGAAGCCGACTTAGACCACCTTCAGTCGGTTTGATTCTGCGCGCAGCTCAATCCAGTATTTCGAGAAATATTAAGCTTCGCTTGAAATTGGAACTAATTTCATATTGCTGTCGACATGTCTTCGAAGCCTTGCGCTCGGATAGGGAAGCGACGTCACGGGGCCGCAACGCACAGCTGCGGAACCGGCGACCGCCCTGCAAACCTGCATAAGCTCTGTTCCTGCGCAAAGACATATCAAGATCGAACATATAGCCAGCCCGAAAGCTTCACAAGTGAAACCCCTTCCACCCAGAAAAATTTAATGCGGATTCTCCGCTAAGTTTTTATGAACGCCGCTCCGCAGAAAGCAAGTCGAACTTCGAAATCGAATCCCGAACCGAACGAGTGGTCGGGATTGTCTATATATACCGTCATCCTTCTCGTCTTCCCCGTCCTCCTGGGTACCCTCGCCACCATAGCTCCTCAAATAGCCACCCGGTTTTACCCCACCTTCTCTCAGCTACCAATTAGAATCTGCTCTATCCGGTCTCTATCCCCCATTTGTTCTCGGATACCCTTGCTACCATTTTCAAGAACAATGGCCACCGACAGTCTGCCGTACGCACGCGAGCGACGCATAGCCGAGCTGGCTGTCCAGCGGGCCGCGATTCTTACTGAGGCCGTCTATACCTCGAAAATTAAGGGCACCTTGACGAAAGATGATAAGAGCCCAGTCACTCGTATGTTTCCCTCCTATTCTGTTATTGTGCTATCCGTGGAAATCTAGAAGTTGTGCTAATTCGATGTGCTGGATATTTTTTGAAATAGTGGCCGACTTTGGCGCACAAGCCCTCGTCCTCGCCGCACTGCACGCCTCCTTCCCGGACGACAAAATCGTCGGCGAGGAAGATGCCAGCGACCTCCGCTCGAATCCTGAATTGTCTGGTATGGTGTTTAAAGCGATCACCGATGCTCTGAATTCTGGTGCCCGGGGATCCGGCGAATCCGCGGAACTGGGGACAGTGAAGAGCGAGAAGGATATGATGGACTACATTGATTTGGGTATTCACGATAATAGTGCGAAGGGAAGGGTTTGGGCGTTGGATCCTATTGACGGGACGAAAGGGTACCTTCGGGGTGGACAGTATGCTATTGCGTTAGGATTACTCGTCGACGGAGTGGTTCAGGTTGGTGTGGTGGGGTGTCCACATTTATCGGCAGAGGAGGGTGGGGAGGAAGGAGTGGTTGTGAGCGCGGTGAGAGGGCAGGGCGCTGTTGTGGTGAGTATTTTATATTACCTTATTAGCTGTGAGAAAGACAGTACTAACGTTTTGGGGTGGATAGAAACAATTGTCCGCAGATTTGGAAGCTGTAACGAGTCCAAAGAAACTTTGGATGAACCAGGTTTCCAGCACGACCGAAGCCAGCTTCTGCGAAGGCGTTGAAGCTGGACATTCGTCTCACGATGTGCAGGCAAAGATCGCAGCTGAGCTGGGAATCTCAAAGCCATCTGTACGAATGGACTCCCAGGCAAAGTATGTTGCTATTTCGATGGGCCAGGGAGAGGTATACCTCAGATTGCCTGTCAAGCTTGACTATGAGGAGAAGCTATGGGATCACGCAGCGGGAAGTATTATCGTGCAAGAATCCGGCGGCGTTGTGGTTGATATGTACGGCGAGCCAGTGGATTTCACTACAGGCAGAACATTTAAGAACAACAAAGGATTTATCAGCGCACCGATCAGTATTGCCGATGATGTGATGAAGGTCATCAAGCCCATTGCCATTGAAGCTTATGGGAAATGGACGAGGAGCTCTTTGTAAATAGTTTGCATTCTAGTCGATGAAATTCGAGACCAAATTACAACTAAAGTTTCACAGAGACATATAGGTCAAGTCCTTCTGCAAAAATTTGGTATATACAGAGAACTCGAGTGAGAGAATAATAATAGTATAATACATAATCGTCCATCCGTATATACACACACCAACCAATAAAGAGCCCATCTATTTGATCTTCTTGGCCTTCATCTTAATAGTCTCATCATTAACAAACAGACCCTTGCCCTTATACGGCTCTGGAACTCTCCACCGTCTGATTTCGGCAGCAAACGAATTCACCGACTCCTTATTGATACCCTCTATCAGCAACCTTGTCGGCACCGGTGCCGAAGCGGTCACGCCCTCCGGAACAGGTAGAAGCACGGGATGCGAATAACCCAATTTGAGATTCACCACTTTCTTTCCCTTGTTGAACCTCCCGCCACCGTCCTGAATAATCGCACGGTAACCGACACCGACGAAACGGACCAAGGCGGCGTGACCTTCCGTTACTCCTAGGATGTTGTTCGCGAGTAGAGCGCGGACTGTGCCCCACATCTTACGCTGTTGTCGAACTTTCGAGTCTTTGACACTGACTGATGCCTTTGAAGATTGAATATCGCTGCCTTCGGGTGGAGCGGTTTGGTTGATATTGAGGAAGTGGGGGATGGGGATCGTGACCTGGCCGAGCGGTCCTTCGACTGTCACTGTTCGTTCGGGGAGGACTCGAGTGAAATGTTTCGGAGGCGGTGGGGAGTAGATGCTTAGCTTCACGCCGGGCGGAATTACAAGCGGAGAGCTACCGATTTTGGAGGAGGTGGAGGGTGATGTTGAGAACGTTCTTCTGGAGAGGCATCGGTGGCATATCGAAGACGTAGGTGTGTCGAAGGCGGCCCGCGCGAGGCGATATCTCAGTGCGGATGTCGACATGTTACCAGTCGAGAGTAGTCGATTGAAGGATTACGGGGCTATCTCGATGTCATATTCAGTTGAATCCTTAGTTCTGGCGACGGGATTGTCGGGGCAATTGGACCGTCGAGGTGGCTTGGAGGAAGGTTGAATTTGAGCGCCGACGTTTGTCTTGAGGTTGAAAAACGCTAACATACAAATTGCCTGATTGGGAAATATAATGTAGTTACCTCTTTGGGAAGGTGTTGGCTGGGCTCTTCAACATATCCTTGGTGACTCGCCTCTTCTTTGTCCTTCATCCATCAACAACCAACAACCATCGCCACCATCTGCATTCACCCTCTCTTTACACGCCCCTCCTAGCTAGCCGTAGGCGATTCCATTCAGATATCCTACCGTCTACCGATACCGATACCTCGATCCCCATACTAGCCCCGGCGTGCTTAACGTCCCACACGACCAACCATGGGTGGCGATCTCAATCTCAAAAAGTCATGGCATCCCAACTTGCTCAAGAATCAGAAACGAGTATGGGAGGAAGAGATGAAGGCGCTCAAGGAGCGCAAGCTCATCGAGCAGATGCGGAAGGAACGCGCCGAAGAACGACAACTGCAAGATCTCCAGGAGATCCAGGAATCCGCTGGCGGCAAGAAACGCCGAGACCGCGTCGATTGGATGTACGCTGGTCCATCCTCCGGAGAGAACGGCCCCGTCAGCGAAGAACTTGAAGGATACCTACTCGGAAAGAGGAGAGTGGATCAAATTCTCAAGTCGAAGGAGGAAGAGGAGACATCGGCATTGAAGAAGGATGCCAGCGAAGGGAGTTTTATGGCAATTCAGAATGCAAACAGCCTTAGGGATACGGCCAACAAGATTCGTGAAGATCCGATGCTTGCTATCAAAAAGAGAGAACAGGCTGCGCTAGAGGCCATGATGAACGACCCAACAAGACGCCGCATGATGCTCAAGGAATCGGGTATCGAGGACAAGAAAGACAAAGGAAAAGAGCGGGATCGAGATAGAAAACACAGATCTTCAAGGCATGACGACGACAGACACCGCCATCGAGATAGCCATAGGGACAGTCACAGGGACAGTCACAGGGACAGCCACAGGGACAGGAGCCGCGAACGAAGACACCACCGATCCCACCGAGACCGTGACGACGAAGACCGACATAGAAGCCGACGCCGCCGACACGGCTCCAGATCCCGCTCCCGTTCACCCCGTAGACGTGACGAGAAAAGATCAAGGTCGCGCTCACCACGGCCCTCCAGGGATGAGAAACGATCCGACTCCCCAAAGCGGTCCCGTGAAGAAAAAGACCGCTCCAGAAGCCGCTCACCAATCCATCATTCACGCCCAACATCGCTATCCGGCTCACCATACAAACGACGAGAGCGATCACCGCCCTCCTACGCCAGCCGCAATAATGATCGTCGTTCGCCTCGGCGACACGATAGACGTAATGGAAATCGATCGCCGCCGCCAAATAAATCACAAGCGGACGACGACAAAGCCGCTAAGCTTGCGGCTATGCAAGCTGATGCTACAGATCTCGATGACGCTCGGACTCGCCGTCTCGCAGCCCTCGCAGAGCGTGACCGACAAGAAAGAGAGCAAGACGACTCCGCTAGACGCAACAACGCTAAATGGGGTGGAAAGGGAACGTTCATAACCAATTTGAATAAGAGCGCCGGGGACTTAGATCTCGCGGAACGCGTCAGAAGGGGGAAGGGAAGCAGGAACTTTGTCCGTGTTGGTGGAGACGATTGATTTATGTAGCACCAATCGCAAGCATTATTTTGGAACTATAGTTTTAGGGTTTATGGAGTTTTCTGGAGTTACGGGATAGGAGGCCGCCCAGAATGGAGATTGGCTTGATATTATTCGTTATTGGAAGTGCATGCTACACTTTGTATATTATTTTGTTTTAAAATTAATGAACTTAAGATCAATTGCATGACCACAAATGCTATTTACAACTCTGAAGCTCTATATTAAACGCTAACCAACTAGCACACAACTATCTATACAGCCGAACCCGGCAGCCACTCCTCCCTCTTCACTTGAACTTCCTTTTGTTCTTAATAAGACGCCAGCTTCCTCGTTATACACCGCCTCAACGCCTTGGTCGCCACCATCTTTCCAAATGACGGTTCCATAAACACCCAATTCGCCCACGACCTTGCCCTGCATCATTTGCCCATTCCTCATCACAATATTCTCAACCTCTGGTGGATGTATCAACTCCATTAGAATATAGCCTTGCCAGGTTTTCTCGTCTATGCTTTCTAAGAACTCGGGGATCTTCTCCTTGTAAATATTGTTGCCGCCGCCCTCTCTCTGCGGCTTCAGTACGAATCTGTGAGGCTCTTCGAAAGCTAGTACCCTAGCTTTCAGACCGTCCTCAGAGGTATCCATAGGATAAATAGCAGCAAAGGTGTCGAATACCCGCTCCTTTGTCTGTTCATCCGTGATGAACTTCTCCAGATTCGCCTTACCCGCCAACACCTGCTGGACCTTTTTCGACCCGGCCAGTTGAGTCAGTACCGTCGGACATTTGATCGCCCTCGACTCCTCCAGGAAGTACCGTGTATTCCACTCCTCCTGCGTAGGGTAATCATCCGGTCCGTACCCAGCTCTAAAGTACACCACAGAGATTTCAAACACCTCCTGCTTCTGACTGCTCAGCGCGTGCGGCGGAACGAACAATAACTCGTAATTCGGCCGGACGTGGTGCGTGTACTTTCTAATCTCTGGTAATGATATCCTGAATACCCGGATCCCATACTTCTCGGTAATGTGATACTCCAACCACCGTTGATCAAACGCATTCCGCTCCCCTTCCTGCACGATGAACATTATCCCGAACGACTCCGTCGGACCCGCGGTTTGCGAGGTCTCGAGTTTATATTTCTTCTCAGGCGCTACATCTTGCATGTATACTTCGTGCGCCTTCGCTAACCCTTCCGCTAGTCTTTCGAGAGCTTCGTTACGAGGAAGGGAGATGTCGTTTATGAGGTTAGTCGGCGGGTAGGCTCCGCTGCGCCAGAGGAAGCGATGCAGATCGGACACTTTTGAGGATAACGTGCCGAACGAGCTCGCGATAGTGTTGAACTCCACTTGGCGGATTCCTACGGGCTTGTCATCTTCTGTGTGGACCATGTAGTCGGACCTGAACAGGCCCAGGGAGTATTTATGTCTGTACCCGCTCTCAGCTTTGATGCGGGTGTGGATGGCCCAGAGACTGGCGATAAAGTCGTCGACTTTGGAGAGTTCGGTTGTGAGTTCGCCCAGCCATGATTCGTCGCTCGCCACGCGGGCGTAGAGAAGGTTGCAGGCGGTTTGGATGGCGCGGGCTTCGGTGAAGAGGCTTTTGGGAAACGGTGAGGGCCAGAGGGTCACCGGTGCGGTTGTGGCTATGGCATTGTTGGGGTTTTGGGCGACAAAGCTGGGGACAGGCCGGACCACCAGCCCGTGAGAAAGGGAATAGTCCGTGAACGAGGTGACCAGGTAGGAGAGCTGTTCCGCGGTGAGATGAGGCGGGTATGCTTGTTCAGCCATCTCTTTTTCTTTTTCTTTCTTCCCTCAATTATGTACCAGTGTCAATCGATACGCTATGATACGATATCTATCACACGGCGCCGTCGTCGGATATCGGCAGCAATCCCGGTGGGGACGTGCGTTTAGCTTTGATCTCCGTGGTTGTGGTTATGGCGGGGGAGGGGCAGGTATCTGCAGATGGCCACAGCGTAGACTACAGCGGCTCGTGTGAACGATTCCTGGTAACGGTTGCCCGTGCCTGCATGCGACTGCAGTTCGCGGAGGGATAGTTAGCTGTGGTTACCTTGGACGAAGCTATCGACACCGACTGGAGCCCGCTCCTCCCGAGGTCCGCAGGCGGTTTATATACGATATCGGCTGGCTGGCCTGCGCTTGCTGCATTTCGACGGGTGCAAGTGGATTTCAAAGCAACCTGCTCCATCCGGCGACACAACGCGGCCAATCGACAAGATATCACACAACGCGGTTAGCCCGACGGGTAGACTGGACGGACGACGGCAAGGGAGTGTTAGTGGTGCCCGTATGATATCACGATAATGGAAGAGAACAGATCGGCTTGATCCGAGATAACCTAATTTTTCTCTCTATCTATCTGTCTTTCTATTCTACAGACTGCAGAACCGCTCACCCCTATACTCCGGTATACCCAAGGGTATCATACATAGTGAATCCCTGGGAACGTAAAATGAACAAATTTGACAAAGGAAAAGCGAAGGAGAAGATAATAATGGCGAAAAAAAGAGGATTCCTTGAAAGAAAAAAAAAATTGGGTAACAAATGAAACCGAATCTTAGGAAGAATCTACTCAAGCAGCCCGAATTCAGAAGGCTTGGTAGTCGCTGCTGATCTTACATTGCTTGGTGCCTGGGAAAACGAGATAAATCCTCAAGAAACGCCGAAACTCGCCCAATCCCGTAAAAAAATATTGCTCCATTTGCTGTACAGAAAAACCGATAGATACCCTTTTTTTGTTCTCAAAAGCATATACAACCCATCCCCACACCCCTCAAACCCGTGGGTGTCCCAACATAAAAATCTATATACCAATCAATATTTTGACAGTCCGAATCCGCCCTGAATATATATATCATTCCAAACCCGCTGTCCCTTTAACACCGCCCTCGCCAGTGGTTTCGTTTTAAATTGCGCCCAATCCCTTCTTCTCGTCGAGTTTTCTGTAGCGTCTGATTTCGTTCCTCTGCTTGACAACCATGGCGGTCATGCAAAGCATAACAAAGTCCAAACCGACGATGCCGAAGAGAATTGTAAAAGTGGTGTTGAAAAACCAATCCTGGTAGTTGGTGAAGGGACCGACGCAGGGTCTGGTCTGAGACGCAGCCAAAGCGTTCGGGCACGTTGCGTCGGTGACGAAAAGTGGTTCCATGGCGGAAAGGTAACCACAGCACTTGAACTATTGGTTGTAAAATCATGTTAGAATATATATATTCGGATTCTGTTATATCGAGATAACAACTTACTCTTTCTTGGAGAAGTGTCTGAACAGTCGGGCCAACATCGGTCCAGGCCTCGAACATCTGCGCTCTCTCGGTGAGGGTGTCGACCCAGATCATAAGACCGAGGACCAACGAGTAAATAGCACAGATGACCAATAGCCATCCGTGCAACCTCAACCAGAAGACTGACTGTGGCAACAGCAGCGCGGGGAGCGAGAACAGGAATGTGACTGCGCTGATAATACCATTGACAAAGATTGCTGTACACCGGATTAGCTTTTTGAACAATCACATACGAAAATACATGTTGATTCAAAATACTTACGAACGCAAGGCAGATAGTAAAGCAGGATAACTTGTGGGGCGTTCTCAACATTCAGCGGCAGTTTTTCCATATGTTGCATAAAGATGAACCCGGCGACGATGAGACCTATCGCACTCCCCAAGTGCAAAATGTCGAAGAAAAGAAAGAAACCGATTAATTTATTCATCTTGGCGACTGTCCTGATCGTCGCAGCAGCGAATTCACACTGCTGCTACCAAAATATCCCAATAGTTGTTGGAACGAGAGAGAGAAAAAGTCGGCCGTCGGAGAAATAAAAAGTCGAATATTCCCTCCTCCCTTTCTCTATTATTGTAATAAGACTGCAAGAAGACACACACACGGGAAACCTTCCGTCAAGTTATATATATGTATCGCTTGACCTTTCTTTCGTTAAAATTAATATAATATATTTCGATATGTTGTTATAAGACCGCTTGCGAAAATTTGGGAAATGATAAACAGTCTTGGGCCAAGCTAGTCGAGGATATTATGCATATGCGATCGATATTTCGGATAAGACAAGAAAAGGAATGGACAAGACCAGCCGAAAACCAGTTCTGGGGGATCTTCGAATCTACTTGCTCAGCAAGTGTACTTTTAGTTGTGTATCGTCGGTTCGTCGGTAAGGCGGTTAAAATTAATACAAGGTGGTCGTTGTGATTGAAAATAGTAATTATAAGCTTTGTATCAAAAGGGAAAGTCGAAGAACCGAAAGAGAGAAACTGAACGCGCAGCGTCCCAAAAAAAGAATTCAAAGAGAAGTGAAAGAAAAAAAGACCGTTGGTAACTAGCCCAACCGATGATCCAGATCCCCAGGGACGAGAAGTGAAAATAAAGACGACGAGAGAAGAGAAAGGAAGGAAGTTTCTGGTCGGGTGTGTGGGAGTGACATTCTTGATATATCGTTTATGGCAGGTTTCGGCCTAGGAGCTGCTTGGCACACCCTGCCAATATTCCACGGAACTATAGAATTTGTTACCTGCACCGGAAAGATTAGACGAAAATTGGTGGGAATCAGTGACAATTTCCTCCAAAGCTTGATACTCTAGCTGCTGCAGACTGCGTAGTAAACGGCCGAGTTTGGGTAGGAGGTGACGGGCGAGGGGCCCTGGGGTGCACTAACGCCAAGCCCGAGACCTAACCTGGGTAGTTTTGAAGCAGCTTGCGTCGGCCTTGTCTTTTTACTAGAGCCAAGGTAGAAACACAATCGTACGATACCTCCCAATTGAGGAGAAAACCAGTTAAGCCCTTATTAAAATGAGTTAAAGGCTGCCGTCACCGGGAGGCACTGGTCGGATTCTTGGTGTGGGAAGGTCGCCCACTCCACCGTACTATGTCTGTGGTGTTGAATGTTTTAAGCTGTGTCGGAGCTGTGTCTGGGCAATGTTTAGGGTGACGAGGTAACCCATGCAAGCTGTCCGTTGCCCTTGTTCGGATAACACCTCCCGAGTGGAGAACTGGCTGCCCTAACCGTGCAAAGGCCCTGGGCCGTTGACTCGCGGACTGAATCGTCTGAGGTTTCTCTCTTCTCCTACACTCGTGTTTCCAGTCGTCCTTTCCCATTGCCAGGAGGCAAGCAGTGGTCTAAAAGTCGTACGATACGCTCCCATGGTTGGTAAAATCCGACGCCTTTATCTTTTACGAATTCCGAGACTCATGATCCCCGTCTACGGATATACACGTGCCGATACGTCTAAAACCGACGCAGACGAATCGATGATGACATGTAAGATGCATGTCGACATTATTGCTACAGCTGGTCCCGGGGCCAAGGCCATCATCATGCTACTCTCAACTTATCAACTCCGTGCCATGCTACCGCCATGCCACCGCGCCATGCCAGCGATATGCTCAAAGCGTTTCTGCCCAGGCGGCAACAGAAGCATAAACTAAACGGATGATCACAATCACATGCAGTATGCCAAACGAAATAGCCTCCAAGATCACCAATTACATAACATCCATTTGTTATTAGATGCCAATGTTTCCTGCAGCAATAAAAATGTTTCTCGTTTCCCTCAGAGCGAGGGTTTTGCTCGCGAGAGGAAGAAACATCTCGTTCCAGCGCTCTCCAGTGTTTGTAACCCTTTTCGCCGTCAACAAAATAATAATTTCGTCGCATAATTTACGGATTGTAGAAACAACCCCCGTCTCATCTCTCATTTCGTGCCTGTCAAAAACCCTGAGGCCAGCCGGGGCCGCCTTCATTCAGTTAGAACAACACAGCCCCTGCTGCGGCGTTTCGCGTAGCAGCTCCAGGATGGGAATTCTGGACCACCCTTTCATTGGTTCTGTCGCACTCCAAACCCTTGGCAAAACAACCCCGTAACACTGACCACCACACCCAAAAGGGCTATCCCGCTAACTCTTCCTTCGTGCCAAGGTGTCGTCATGATAAAACGTGGTCACTGCGCCGTTGGAAATCCAAATTTCGATGGGCTTTTAGTTAGGATACTCGGTATCTCGGGTACTAAAATCGGGTATCAATCTGTCTTAGAGGAAGGTGGTACCGGATACGCATTTCATTTATATATAGATACTGGTCCACCCGAATATTTCAGGTTTGAAAGTATTATCGTGGTGATTTTAGGAATTTCGAAAATCCTCAACCGTGCCACCTGATCAAGGAGCTCAAGCTGGCCCTATTCTGTGTGGCGAGAGGTATCATAATTTTCTTGCACAAAAAGCTTCCACCCACAGGTTAATGCTTCAAAAAAAAGCCAAGGGCGCATAATTAGAATTCTGTCACAGTTTGCCCAAGATCAAGCTTCAAGCCATCCATTCTATAACGTTTGTCTTCCAATTGCACAATAAACGGTTATCAACTACGATAAGAGAGTGTTTGTTTCATTTGTCCAGCTAGCCCATTACCCCTCCTCTACACATCCATTTTTGCGTTCAATTTCTCTGACATCTTGCCCGTGATCTTTAGTGCGCGAGGGGCATCCAATTTCGGCATGAACAACTCCACCAACTAACCGTAAAAGCGCAAATATTAGCCATATACTCTAAACTCTGGAGGACTTGTACCCGGTTCGAGACTCAAAATCTAAGGTTATCTTTTCTTACCTGGATCTTATCCGCCTTTGAAAATTCGTTGCCCTTCCTAAACAACTCATCGACCTCCTCTCTCGTCTTCACTACATAATTCTTGTACTCGCCTTCCTTTGCCCCGAACGTTTCTAGAATTTTAGTGTGTTTCCACGGCTGGATATCGTTATACGTAGCGTCTTCGCCGTGAATCATTCGTTCGATAGTGTAGCCATCATTGTTAATCAGAACGATGATTGGCTTGAGGCCGTGCCGAATCATTGTGGAGACCTCGTTACCGGTTAGTTGGAAGGAGCCGTCGCCAACTATCAGGATAACTCGGCGAGAAGGATCACACTCTTTAACTGCTAGAGCTGCTCCTTGGGCTGCACCGACAGAGTACCCAATTGAGCCCCAGAGAACCTGAGAGATAGCCGTGACTCCTTTAGGAAACCGGGTCTCCAGGATACCGAAGTTTGCTGTACCACTAGTACTCCGAACAGGCCGCAACATGATCTATTAGCGTCTTGATTCTGGAATTCTCTGGGGGTGGTTGGGACTTACGTTTCCGTGATAATGACATCGTTCTCTTGCAACCAGTTCTTTCCGATATGTGGCCAGAACCAAGAGTGTGTCACCTCATTGCCCGCTGACTTCTCCGCTTCCTCGTTCACGAGCTCCGGAGGGTTGGCCTTGGCACTCTCCGTATGCCTGATCTTGTTGAAATCCAAATTCGCCAGGAGTTTCTGCAGCACAGATTTCATGCCGATGCATGGGTATGTTGCATAACCGATCTTGTTTCGTCGAAATTAGCCTTCGGACAGAAAAACACAAAAATCTGAAGTTTTATAAGATTGCGAAATCGCCTTACTTTGGTGTGATCCGAGTGGAACTCGATCGTATTTTTAGTGCTAGTACGATACGTGAATCCACCACTGTTGAAGTCGCTCTTCAACGCACCGATCGATAAGATGAGATCTGAGGATTCCACTGCTTGTTTGACATCTGGTCGGGATATATCGCCAATGTACACCCCTCCAAAGCGTGGGCAAGTCTCGTCAATGGCACCTTTCGACTATGATTGCAAAGGGTTCCGCATTAGTTTCCAAGTTTATATAACGAGGGTAATTTGATATTATGCGTACCATAGGCGTTGCGAAAGCAGGCAACTGAGACTTATCGATCAGGTCGTGGACTTCGTCAACCACACGATGTCTGATAGCGCAAGCATCAACTAAGATGATGGCATTTTTTGCCGCATAGATCATTTTCGTGGCTGATTCGATGACATCGGCTTCCGTCTCTACATCATTGACAGGTAGCGAGAGATCGATTGGTGTTTCCAGGCCTTTGGCTGGAATTTTTCGAAGAACCATATCAGTTGGTAAAGCTGCGTAGCATATTTGTTAGTCACCATTCAAACTCTTTCGGCATCATGTGTTTTACCAATGTAAACTGGGCGCGCAGATGTATAGCATGCTATATAAACTTGTTAGTGGTTTGGGTCCGCATTAAATTTTGGCAGGCGAGAATACCCCTCAGAGCTCGATCGATATCCCGTGCCGCGATCGTGGGATCATTCAGGGTAACCAAAACTTCGGAGATATGCCTCGACATGTTTGCGAAAACCGAAAAGTCGCCATTTCCAAGGGTATGGTGGAGGAGGGCCCCTGATTTCTGGGAGATAGTGGATGGGACGCCGACGATATGGACAACGGGTACTCTTTCGCTATATGATCCGGCGACCTATGAGCAGACAACCGTCAGTTCATATACTAAATTACAGCAATGGGTTCCAATTAAACGTACAGCGGCTAACGCGGATAATTCTCCCACACCAAAAGTAGTGATCAAAGCGGATAATCCCTTGATTCTCGCGTAACCGTCTGCTGCGTAACCAGCATTAAGTTCATTGCAGTTGCCCACCCAACTATTCGTTCACAGAATATATTAATTCCATATTGTTTATTCAACTGCCAAATAATTGATTGATATGATCTTACTTGAGACCGGCGTCTGGGAGATTGTCCAAAGCGACAAGGTTGTAATCTCCGGGAACACCATGTACAGATCTGATACCTAGTTCATGCAGCCTCTTGAAGAGGTACAAAACAATTGTGATTTCGTCAGTCATGGTTTGCGTTGTTGCTGTTGCAATGTTTTTCAGGTATCACTTCCGTGACGTCAGTTGGTGTTGCCGTCCAAGGTCCAAAGAGGCCGAATTCGGGTTTGAAAGTACTTGAAGCAGTTGCAATTGCGGGACTCTGAGTTGGAGAGATTGAGGAGAATTCTCGTTGAGTGCGAGGGAACGGATAAAAAATTGCGATAAGATAGACCCTTTATAAACATTTTATCAGCGGTGCCTCTCAATCAACTGGCCTGTTCGACATGCTTGCATCCGAGCCGCTCCTATCGATCCCGGCCGCCTTCAAGTCGAATTAGTGATCAGTTAGGCATCACCTCCATTTGCAAACGTCATAGAATGCACATATGTGACCGGAACCGATGTTAGAAAGCCCCCAGCTGGAATCTCTTCTCTAGACCTACTACTCTCGAAATTTTCTCCAATGCAGCGTCAGCATTCAAATTATTGCAACCTGAACGCGACTAAAACGGCTGTTTTTTATTGCAAGTTCGAGATAGCTATAATTTCACGCTGGAATCACTGAAAACTGACGTGATCTACTCCCAAAATTTTTTAAATAGCTTCCGTCCAAAGCTTGGCTTAGTTGGGCTAAAAGCTTAGCCCCGAAAAACGGGTGGGTGGGGGTGGAATTCAACGGCTATCCCGGGTCGGAAAATCGACCCCTGTATAGCTTTGCAGCGACGAGGCGAGGCGTTTATTTGCATATGCACATTCCTAGATACCGAGACTGGCAGGAGAGAACGTATTCCCTTATCGAGGAGATTTACTTCTCTTCCATTCTTTTAGCCTTTTTTTAAAAAAAAAAAAACGTTCAACGATATTGATAGGGTAAGCGAGCATTTAATACCTCAACCGAATTCCAGCATGAGAACTTGTGCGGCATCCTATAACTTTGAAAATTACATCAGCTGGATTTGAGCGCCGCTTGTTGCAATATACGACGACATGGTATGAAGAATAGTAGTTAAATGTTGATAATTATAAATCTAGTCGTTCTATTCGAATAGTTCTCTATATGTGAATGAGTAAATCAAAATATTTCTTATATGTAGCTCTCATTCAACGTAAAATTCATTACAATAATTAATGATGTAGAGACGCCTAGGTGGAACTCAGAAGTCCCGAGACCTGAGGGGTCCGAAGAGCTTCAGAAGTAAAAGGAAAGAAGTAATCTATCGATCCTTTATATCATCTCACCATTTTCTAAGGGTAATACATAAAATCGGTCTTGTCAACTCCTCAGGCTAACACTGTACCAGTATTACTGCAGCAGCATGTTATTGTCATGTATTTCTTATTTAAAATCTCGCTTTTTTTTAAGATGTATCAAACTCACCACTTAGCGCTAGCCCAATGCTTACGCTTGAATTGCGCAAATCCCGACTCGTGCTCTTAACAAACTCTCTTATACTCCCGCACACCACCTTCTCCCCACGGACTCGTGCTCTTCCAAAAGATCGCTCGTGAACACCCCTTTTGTACTATCTACCTAGAATAAGCTGCGTGGATAGAGAGAGTCTTAAAACATGGAGACCAAAGTCGACACCCATGTTAACAATGCCGGCGCCAGTGCCAGCACACCGGCGAGTCGACAGAACAGCGCGACCCTCGAGCCGAGTTTGTTATACATCACCCCTCCGATCGACAGCTCCAAATACTCGATAACCTACAAGGAGTCTCAACACCCCTATCGGAAATATATAATCGAAGAAGACCTCTTCGACGTCCCGCCCGAGCCGCGCGCGGGGCAAAAGCACCCCGTACAATCTCTGGTGAACGCCAAAACGTCAAGCGCACCGCACAGTCCGATCGAAACACACCCAAAACCCGGTGAGCGGAGAGTTACATCCGCAGATTTGGAGAAACTGGTATCAACAGCTCGTAGTTTTGCGTTCCTCGCCGCGACGAGGTTAGGACACCGGAAGGACGAGGAGTTCGGACTTGTGCCTCATCAGATTGTAACGAGGCACGGGCGGGGCGAGGAGGATGAGGTTATTCGGATGATTAATTTTACGAGGACAGAGAATTATAAGGAGAATTATACATTAGAGAATTGTACTAAGGCATGCAGATTGGCTGTAATGCACATGATTAGGACTTTGGAAGGTAAGATATCCTATGAGGCTATGAAGCTGGAAGCCCTTTCGTTTTTCGTCTAAACTCACCATTTGAGTAGGGGCATTGGAGAGATATGATACGGACCCGGATATCCTATGGTCGCTACTGATGCACCAAAGTATCTCATTCGCTTGGGATTCGGAAAAATGCTTAGACTTGTTACAAGCTAGTCTGACTGATGAGGATAAAGCCACCCTTGCAAGTAAATGGTCACCTCAGGAGGCATCATACTACACGGCGACGGCTAAAGAAACTTATCATCGACGTTTAGACAAGGAAAGGAAGGCATGTAATGATCGAAAGAGGGATTCCCGGGATCCCAGGGTCCATCTATTGAACGGTAACTAACTCTAAGTGCTTTTAAACATTATAGAAACAAAAGTGCACCTGTCCGCAAGTTACTCTTGGTTGCCGCTCATCGTCACAGCGGTTTAAAGATTGGCTACAACCAAGATTCTGCGATTATTGCGGTTATAAGAAGTCAAAATTGCCAAGTCACTGGACAAGGGGACTAGTATCTGACCTCCAACCGAAGACCGGTGAAGGCTGGAAAGAAAACTCTATTTTAAAGTTGATGGCTAAGTAGTTTGGTATCCAGCTTCCAAATACTTACAAGCTCGGACGACGTGTTGTTTTGTTGTAAATTTGACGCTATAATAGTCGGATTCCAGTTTCCTAATGGTAGAGGCGTTCTGTCGTCAACAATACAAGCAGGTCATGTTGAAATCCCGAACGTTAATTAGCTACGACCATTTTGAAGACCTTAGTTCTCTCGTAATATACCACTAGCTTGGCGACAAGACAGGGTAAGCTGACTTCGTCCGCCCCAGCCTGATATAATAACGTTACGTAGGCCATTGGAGCTCCAGAGTTATTAGACCTATACATGTCGGCTTAAAACGCCCGACGCGCCGATTTTGCATATGTCACCGAGCTTCAAAGTTGCCAGTCCAAACTAGCATAGCTAATCCCAGCTTCCTATTTCCCTAAAAGCACCCCAAACTGCGACCAAATCATTGAATTCCGAGCAACCCCGCATCTAAAGGGAAACTCATCAGCAGCATCGATTATACTACTATGGCGACTTCAGAGATCTTTTTTGGGCCTTTCAAGGTTTCTACTCAGGTGGGTTTTCCTTCCCGCTTCTTGGAGCGGGAAAGCGGCTCTAGTCAGCGCGCAAAAGAGATGGAGATATATTAGCGTTGTTGCAGCTAACCTTGCATAATATATCGTGATGCAGATATTCTACAAAACAAGGTTGACAAGTAAGACGCCGCACAACCTTACTAAGCGTGTCACAAGCTGGAAATTAGTGTCAACAAATTCTCTAACTTGGGGTTAATTGTTAGTGGCTCTTGTTAATATCAAGCCTATCCTTCCGGGCCATGTCCTTGTCTGCCCATTGCGGGTTGTCGCCCGGTATAAAGACATGACAAGCGAGGAGGTACCATAAGCCCCTTTGAACTATTGGGTCTCCAATATGTAGTTACTGAATGCGGAATAACCCAGGTTATGGATCATGCTCTTACTGTGCAGAAGGTCGCCAAAGGTAAAGCTCCAACAGCAGCCTATTGACAAGGAACATGGTTATCTGATGACTTCCTTCTTTGTTTAGTGATTGAGCGTGTCTACGGCACCACTGGTGCAACAATTGCCATTCAAGACGGCGGATCCGCTGGACAAAGGTTAGTGGAATTTGTGCTTTTTTCTATGTACAATTTTTTCTTCTTTTTCCAGTCCGAAAAACTCTATAATTACAATTCCGATTGAGTATGCTCAAATTGGGTTTCTTTTCTTCTCTAGTGTTCCACACGTTCATACCCACATCATCCCGCGTAAGCTGAATGATTTCCCATCAATTGACGATGTTTACACCCGTCTGGAAGGCCCGGAGGGCAACGTCGGTCAGTTCCTCGAGATACAGCGACAAAGAAAAACGGTTGAGGAGCAGAAAAAGGAGCTCGTAGTGGAGAGTATGATGCGGCCACCGAGGACGATGGAAGATATGGAAGAAGAAACCAAAATGCTCGCGGCCGAGATGGAGAAAGACGAGACAACCCGCTCGTCGTTGTGATGTTTGTATCGTAAAACACCAGAAACGAGATAATTTAGACGGTCTATTCTTTAGGTGTCGGAATCGGGAAGTCAACCTCAGAAACTAATAGCACCACGCTCCCAAGGCCTCTTCGTAGATCTGCGTGACCGACGTCGTGGGTATCCTCAACGAGCCCCCACTGTTCGATCTGGAAGTCTGTTTCTAAATTGCACGCGGTTGCGGCATCCTCCACGTCCCAGTTTATCTTGCCGCCCTTCTTGTTCTCCATAACAAGCCGTAAGCCAACGAGTAGACTCTTGCTGATGATAACAGCACATTCTAACCCCACCAGTTCCCAAGGGGTGAACTTGGAAACCATGTCTCTGATAGTATCTCTTGTTCGATCCGACTGGCTGGCGGGGAGCAACCCATCATCACCGTCGGAAAGCACAAAATTCAGCTTGTCCTCGCCATCCGAGGATGTAATATGCTCTTGCGCCCACTCCACCATATTGTGGGCTGTCTCGAGCTGTCTATCCCGTAGCTGTTTCTCGCCCGGCGCCGCTAGATGTCCTCCCCTGGTGGGGCTAATCATGAGTACGGTATCGGTATCGAGGTATCCCATCACGAAATCCACAATCTGCTCTCGTGTAGTTTTTGTAGGTTCTTCGCCTTCCGCTGCGGGTTCCGGGGCCTTTCCTTCCTTCTCGTCCATCTCGAAGTCGACCGCGCGGGAGGTAAGTGATGTTAAGGGAATGTATTGTGACTTCAAGGCCTCCTTCGCCGTCCGCATGATAGCCCATTCCACTTGAATTGCATGTGCCAGGTGTGGCTTATTTGCGGGGATGGCGAGGGAACGTTGCGAAGCTGTCTTGACTGGCCGTGTGTCGAGATGGACCTGGAAACTGCCGTCGACGAGCTTGAGGTGTACTTCTTGCCAGAAGCGTTCGGTACGAGGTTTGGGGATCACAGCCTCGCGGAGACGGTTACGGGTGACATATTCGGAGTGCGGGATCGGAGCAGCGGGGGGAGGGCCGGCCGCGGTCCCACCGAGGGGGAGAGGGGTGGCATTGTTGGAACGGGTGGAGTGGATGTATCGCGGGAGGGAGACGAGCGGACGGGAAGCGGTGATTGAGGCGGATGAAGAAGATACCCTGCAGCGCCAGCAGGGGGAAGCCGCAGAGGGGCCCGCGCGGAGCAACGACGATGCTTTCCGGGTTATCATGGCGATGGCAATACTCAATCGAAAGAGACGGGGGTAGCGGGGTGATAAGGCGTTGGTTGGAGGTTGAGCCAGGCACAATTTTAGCGCGGGTGGAAAGGGAATGGTTGCCGTGCCAAAACACCACCATCCCGAATTCTCGCCCGCGCATTTCTGCTATCACCAATTCCCGACCACGACCTCAACCTCACCACGATCACTGTCATCTCGTCGTCGCTGCCAGGTGTCTGCTCCGTTGGCTCTGCTGCCGTGTTCCCGTCTATTTTCATCCGGTATATTAATATCACATCGCACGAAGGAGTGCCTTGCCGCGTGTGCGCAGGATCGCACTCCGATCTCTCGTCCATCCCCCCTCGCGAACGATTCACGGCATAACATCCGCCCATCAAACCCGCCGTATCTCACTTTTGACCCTATTTTAAGGCGTCATTACCAAAGAAGTTCAAAATGTTCACCGCAAAGCGAAAGATCCACAATCTCCTCCACAATGCCACCAGTCGCACCGCTCCGTCCTCCACCCCTTCCACCACGGCGGCCTCCAGCCCCGAGAAAAACGACACCCCGTCGAGATCTCTCGACCTCTCCAAAACACCCACTAAATCCCTATACCAACAGTCCAAGAGTAACGGTAGTCTCTCTTCCCTCATCGACGAATCCATCCGTAAACGACGAAGGACCGAACAGGAACTGGCGAAGAGTAAATCTATGTTGCCCCTCAAGCCAGCGGTAGCAGCATCCTCGAGACCGGTCACGCCGAGTGCAGACTCGCGGGCGAGCTCTGTGGCTCCCGGCACCGGTACATCCCCCAAGCCAATCAAAGTCGCAGCCGCACGGTACGCGCCATGGGACCGGAACGAGTTCTTGCAAAGATTAGAGACCTTCAGATCGGTGTCCAGCTGGAGTTCGAAACCGGAGCGAGTCAACGAGGTGGAGTGGGCGAAGAGGGGGTGGGTTTGCATGCAGAACAGCAAGAATAGAGTCAGGTGCACCAGCCATTGTGGCGGCGAACTTGTCGTCAAAGTTGAATTTGACGGCTTCGAAGTTACGGGCGAAGAGGAGGAGGCAGATGATGACGATGAAGAAGCCATACAAGGAGAGAAGGGAAAACTTGAAGCTTTGATTTCCAAATACGAAGTACTTATCGTGGAAGGACACGAGGAAGGCTGCCTTTGGAGAAAGCGCGGTTGCGACAGTAAGTGTCTTCTCGACGAAAGATATACACAAACCGAGACCTAACGATTATACAGAGGCAATTTATCGACTACCTTTACAGCCAGCCACCGAAGCACGAACCGGTTTCTACGCACGCTACAAGTCCCTCTCGAACCTTTCCGACGACCAACAGGTCATCAATCTCACAAAACCGGCAGAAGTCGACCTCTCCTCCCTTAAGCTCCCAGAAGACATGCCAGAGGACCAACTCAAGCAAAATGCGCTTACACTCGCACTCTTCGGTTGGGCCAAAGACCCCAACGAATCTTCTGTGGAGATGGTCAAATGTGACGCTTGTTTCCGTCGTCTCGGGTTATGGCTATTCGTCAAACGCCCAAGCGTCACAGAGGAAGAGGGGGACGAATTCAGCAGCATGTCCCGCCTTAATGTAGTGGATGAACATCGAGATGCAAGTTTACTATCCTTCAAACTCTCACAGATATCACAATAAACTAACCGAAATCCTACAGTACTGCCCATGGGTCAACGCAGCATCGCAAACCGGAGAGCACGCCGGCTGGGAAATCCTACTAAGAATACTGAAGAGCAGTATTCCAGGAAACCTGGTAGCTGCAGCGTCTCCCTCTCGCCCAAAGACGGCTGCCGTTATTCCTCACAAGACAGAGGACGAGCACAGGAAGGATGATGAGAATCGATGGAAGAGACTTAAGAGTCTGAGGAAGTCTTACGGGTCGTCGTTTGCCATGTCGATTCTAGGCGGGAAGAAGGGGGACAAAGGTGGCAGTGGCGCGAGCCCCGCGAAGCAGCCGCCAGGCACCGTGGCTTCGTAAAAGCGCGACTCTACGTTACAATGCATTATTCTAGCGCCCATGTTGTTCTCTTTTCCTCTTGTGTTTGTCGTTATACGTGTAAAGGCGTCGTTATCTGGTTTTGGAGTTACGCGGTGGGATCATAATACTTAGCGTACATTCTTTGGGGAACTCCATGGCTCATTTAATCTGATCTGATAATCTAAAATACCATATTCCCAACTATCCAATCGTGCAATTAACAAGATAAACAAATTCGGCCCGTCGCCGTTGTTCTAAAGCGCCGCTGGTTGTCGGCATGCGTCGGCCTTGGCATTGTTCTGAGCTCATCGGGTGGGCTCTCAGATACCCCAGATTCCACAGTCCGCCCCTGCCACCAGAAGCTTAGCTCTATCAAAGCCCCAATTCCTGCCCCTTCTCGAACATGTTACTTCTCTCTCTTTTGCTCCTACACACTTCTTGATACTCCTCTCCAAGAAGTTACCCTTCAATTTCCAGAATCCAGCCGCAACAATGTCGTTTGCAGGGCCCCTTCGACGGTCGTTAATACCGAGAACCTCTCGGACGATAGCTTCCCGGTACCCCTGTCCGAAGCGTCGATGCTTTGCAACCGCGACCTCAGCGACCTCAGAGGCACCGAGGGAGCCCGAGGGAACGAAGGAAGTGCCAATGACCGTGGGAGACGGCGGCGCTGGCACTATCCGGCCGGTTAGGCAGCGGCACGGAAGTGATAGGTATTGTTCAACGCCCCCATATCAAAATTCTTAGGCAGAGCAGATAATTGACCGGATTCGACAGGCTCGTCTTCCCTGGTGCTGTGAATTCGAAATTCACCAACCGATTAGTGTTCCGCCAGCAGGATCCGAGCAAGGCGATTGATACCTACCGAGTGATGGACACCGAGGGCCAGATTATTGACGAAACACACGGGATCGACTTTGACAACATGAAGGAACAGACGCTGAAGATGTATAGCAGCATGGTTACAGGTTCGTTAGCCACTCTTTCATTGGAATATAGAGGGGTGATCGGGGTATTCTAACAATTGTTGCTACCAGTCTCCATCATGGATCAGATCATGTACGACTCACAGCGCCAAGGGCGTATCAGCTTTTATATTGTAAACGCCGGTGAGGAAGGTATCGCGGTTGGCAGCGCGGCGGCCTTGGGCGAGCACGATACGATTTATGCGCAGTACAGAGAGGCCGGTGTCTTGATGTACAGAGGTTATACGTTGGACGAGTTTATGGCCCAGTGTTTCTCGAATTGTAAAGATCACGGAAAGGGAAGGAATATGCCCATTCATTATAGCAGCAAGAAGTTGAATTTCGTAAGTTTAATCTACTATTCCTGATTATACCATTAAGATATATTAGCTAACAAAGTCAACATAGCACCCCATTAGTTCTACGCTGGCGACGCAGCTGCCACATGCTGCTGGTGCAGGATGTAAGTTTGGAGAACCTCTAACATAAACGCTCAGCAGATTAACTATCATTCAATCCCATAGATGCCCTCAAGATGGAAGGAACACCAGCTTGCGCAGTTACCTACTTCGGTGAAGGTGCTGCTTCGGAAGGTGACTTCCACGCTGCCTTGAATATCGCGGCCACCAGAGGTTGTCCTACCCTCTTTGTTTGTAGAAACAACGGCTACGCCATCAGTACCCCAACATTAGAGCAATACAAAGGCGACGGTATCGCCAGTCGAGGTGTAGGTTATGGTATTGATACTATCAGAGTCGACGGAAACGATGTAAGTTATTTCGTCATACTTCCCACCCTAAAATATATACCCAAATACTAAACACAACAATTATTCAGACATGGGCCGTCTACAAAGTCACAAAAGAAGCCCGCGAGCTTGCAATCTCCCAACAGAAGCCTGTTCTGATCGAAGCCATGTCCTACCGCGTCTCTCACCATTCCACCTCGGACGACTCCTTCGCCTACCGCGCCCGTGTCGAGGTTGAAGACTGGAAACGCCGCGATAACCCCATCACCCGATTACGTAAGTTCATGGAGCTCCGAAACTGGTGGGATCAAGAGAAGGATACCCAATTACGACAGCAGCTACGAAAGGATGTTTTGAAGGCTTTCAACAACGCCGAGAGGGAGAAGAAGCCTGCGATTTCGAAGCTTTGGGAAGATACCTACGATAAGCCGACGAAAGATCAGCAGAGCCAGATGCAGGAGATGAAAGATATTTTAGAGCGTTATGGTGAGGAGTATGATCTCGAAGGATACGAAGGTGGTAAGAACGGAGTTGTTCCTAAGAGATAGCCGGGTATCATTTCTTTGTAGTTCTTCCCTTGTCTGTAGGGCGTTGTATTATATAGGAAACCATCTAGATCAGGTTTTTATCGCATTCAGAAAGCGCGTTCAATAGGTATTTTTGGTGACAAGTGTTCGTTATTTAAGCAAAAATAAGATATAAAACTAAAGGGGCAACCAAGTGGACTGGATATCTCTATGAATGTTATGAAGTGCAAAAAATATAATTGACCAAGCACGGATTCGAACCGTGATACCCCTTAAAATGAAGGGACTCTTTACCCGTTAGAGTACAGGGTCTTTGAAAATATATAGAAACCCGTGCGAAGGGTCTTCTCACGCGTCCAGTCGTGGTGAGAGTGCTCCCGACCACGCGTGGATTCCAACCACGATTTTGCTTTCACAACGATCAGTAATCGTCAGTGAGAAGAGAGCCTTTCGTACAGAATTGAACGAATGGCCGCGTACGGGGTCGAACCGTCCTCTCCTTTCTAGCAAAGAAGCGTGCACCAATTGCACCTCAAGACCTTGGGTTTTGAATTTATTGAAATCCGAACAAAAGGTATATATTCATGATAACTGATAGGAAACACAGCCGGCCAACGTGGCCAACTATTACCAACTATCAACGTGAAAAGTCCGACCTGAACCTCAAACAGGATTCCGATGGCCTTTGATTTTACTCCATGTGAACGAACTTCGGAGACCTGGGTGTTCATGCATGTTTGACGGTTTGTTTCTACAACGAGAAGAGTGTTTGCCGTGTGTTATAACGTTAGGGACTTTAAGGGATGAAGTTGTACTGGCGAACCAACACCGATATAATAAGGTTGTATTCCTGTGTTATCTTCGTGGCAATTAGTAGATGCTATAGAGATCACAGCGGAATAAACCAATGTGCCCATTGATAAACTTCTAATTCTTGAAATTGGTGTTCTCCTGTGCGATCAAATGTTCTATTCCCTCAATTCATCTGCTTTACAGCGTTTCTACCATCAATGAATCCGATAGTTGGGCCAGTGCAGTGACCAGAACCGCAAAACACTCCCCCAAGACCTCAATGCATGCAGCTCTAGTCAATTTAATCACAATTGATGACTTGTTTGAGGTTAAAAAGAACAAAGTTAATCCCATCTTTCCAGCCATACCCCAATGGCCAAGGACGGGACTCGAACCCATCATCTTCCACATCCTATTCGTGGTCGCGTTACCATTACACTACTAGGCCAAAAGGTAGATCTGCGAAATCCAATATAAAGGCGCTGATGAATTGGATATTTGGCAGGTGAGATACTCAGAAAGATCGAACTTTGATGTATGTTACAATGGTAAGATGGTCAATAGTTTGATAACAGATTCAGGGACTCGCAACTGAAATTATAACTCTTGAACTTGATTTTAATTAATATTAAGGGAGAGAACGCGGACCGTAGGTTGACCGCGTGTTCTGTAACATCTCGCTGTGCAAGTGCAAACGGTGCGTTTTGGAACATGTAAGCTCAGCAATTCGTGTCAGCAATATCGATGTCCCAGGGTGTCAGTAACGAAGTTTCTAAAGAAAATGATATATAATGCTTAGTTTAGCTAGAGAGACAGTCATCTAATATCATCAACTACTGTCTACGTTAAATTGTAAGGTCAGGAAACTCTCTCTCGAGTCTCGGATTCGTGTTGCACGTCGTTGCAAGACAACAGACAGGGTTTCACAAATTGCAACTCGCGTACTCGTTTGCATGGTACAGTGTATGATTTTCATATCAGGTACCCACGCGCTGTCAGCTAGATATCGATACCGAAACGATCATTCTCACTCTTTCAGCGGCTTGGGGTCCTGCAACGTCGCTATCCCGCCCAGGTTGTTTGAGACGCTTCAATTTTTCCTGCAGGTCTTCAGCTCAATGTTGACAATTCCACGTGAACTGGTCTCGTTCCCAGTCCGACCAACGTGAACCAGTTCTCAACTCAACAACGCCCTGACAAAAGTGTATTTACCAATCTCGACGCGAGGTTTCACCAACCTGTTGTCTTGGGATACCAGCTACCCCGCACCACCGCCACCAACAAAATATAGTAGATAAACAACCAATTGGCTAATAGAACATAAGGGGAAATAAATTAAATTTAAAGACCAAAAAAATAGGTTTTTATTGAACTAATGAGCAGGCTTGGATTCGAACCAAGAACTCCTTCCAACTATGAAGGAGTGTTGCCACGACCTTCGATATGTGAAGCTGTGTGTTACCAATTACACCACAAGCTCTTTCCCTTACAATGAATCCAGATAATGCAGCTTATATGAGGCCACTCTTGGCTTCAATATTCTTGGCTGCGGGTTTTAAGATACCATCGAATAGCATCCTGCATCGGTCGTATGTATGCTTGAATATCGTCCGACACACAATATACACAAGTACCTGATATGAATGTAACGTACCCGCTTCGATTCGCAGTAGTTCGGCTGCCGCCGCCTTTCCTATCGTGGGATCATCCTCGCCTCTGACTATTGTCCGGGGCTTAGTATGATTACTTTAAATATTGTTCATGTCAAGAAATTCCAACTCGGGTATATGCGCATATGGTAAACAAGACAAGTGTCGCAGTTCGAGTTTTTGATAGTTTGGGTAGATCCTTGCTGCTTGGGAAACTTGCATCTGTATCTGTTTCCGTCGCTTTGCGCGCAGTATTCCACGTTTTTGTCGGGAGGTCAAGATCAACAGAGTCTCCGGGCGATCGACGTCTGGCAGAGACGTTTATTCTAGTTTGGATATTTCAAAACAAATGGAGTATGTGATCGCCACGACGATATCGATTGTTTATGAATTTCAAAATATATTGTGTGTAACTGGTAAATTCGATTACAAATTTCAAGTGCATCTGCTGCGTTTTTTGAATAGGTGATATCTCCCATGAAATATATGTAGGCATATCCGCAAGCAGAAGGCGGTCATTCGCAATATTAATATAAGCTGGTTTAGGATTCGATGAGGATATTCGAACCAGTCGACTAAGGTCCAGATCTAAAACTGCCGCTCCAAGAAGGCCCACGAGGAGCTCGAACCTTTGTGACAAGATCAAGAGATCCTCGCGTCGGCGGTATCGATTAATTTCCTTCAAACATTCCGTGAGAAACAGGCGCAATATACATTTTTCGACGTTCTAAATATACCCATCCTAACCACAGATCCGCATAAATTCTATTTTTCTCGTTAGCGCAACTCCCGTTTCGAGACTGCCCCCCTTCCAAAATCGATAGTCCTGCTGAGCAGGTAGCATCGCAGCTGGTAGCATCGCAGCTAGTAGCGTGTGTAATTTAACAAGAGTGCGGCTGTGCAAGAATATATTATTCTGTCAAGTTTCTGTTCTCGGGTTGGTGTCCTCCGCTGTCGTCATGCCACCTACCTCTAAATGACTTTACGTTTCAGCGAGGAAAAATCACAAAAGACAAACCGGGTATGTCCAGGAAACAATTCTTATTTGTTTTGGGAAACGGTTGTGGAGAACCCACAGGGTCTTTTGCCTGTGTTACCAGGTTGACCTGATGATCATTCTCGAAATGAATATTCTATAGAAACTTTTATGTATGAAATATAAAAAATCTGCATGCACACGTGCATGTGGTTTTTGTTCTGGTTTGAAGATATGGTACAAAAAAGGTATTTTGAACTCCTTTCGGAATCGATCGTTAAGGGAGTAGTTTTTTCAAAAGGGACCACTGGGCAAAAATATTCTTTTTTGGTGGAGGGGTAGAAACCTGTTGCCCCGAGCCAAAAGATCGTCCAACATGGACGGAATGAAGAGAAATATGTATGGGGAATGAGAAATAAATATAAATGACCACAGAACGCCGAATCCATCGGGGAATCTAGTTGATACAGGATATAAAAAAACAAATATGATCGTAACCTCGTAAATGGCATCATGGTTGTCGGCATGATCCTGGCAAAGAAATATTGTAGGTCATGCTATGGTGTGAAAACTAAAAGATCGCAGTCTTTTAGTATTCCCATTGCCACGAGATTTTGATGCGACCTTCGGCTTCTGTTCCCAAGTGCTCCAAGAATGGGCCTCTGCAGATATCAATGTCGTCAATTCCAGGCTGTATGGAAATGTGTTAGAATAAGGATCATCATGAGTGTAATTAGAAGTGAATGGTGAACTTACGCATCCAGGGCACTTGTCTTTAACGGTAAAGACAACACCTTGTGGCGCCATGTCGGTGAAGATACGGACTTTCTTTCCGCACATGGGGTTGTTGTTTGGGTTTCCACCATCCAAAGGTTGCATACGAAGAGCGCTCATGGCGACAATGTAGTCAGCATTGGAGTTGGTCTCACCACAAGATCCAAGACCGCAGTCGTAGTAAGTTCCCTCGCCGTGGAAGAGCTCTCCGGAACCACCACCGCCGGTGGCTGGTGAAGTGGTGACTGGAGCAGGAGGGGTTGTGACTGGAGTGGTAGTGGTTGTCGTGGTCGTGGTTGGAGGTGGAGGTGGAGGGGTGGTGGTAGTGGTGGTAGTAGTAGTGGTAGGCTCTGGTTCCGGAATAACTAGAGGGATAACTGCAGTTGGCAGAGATGGAGTTGTGAACGGAGTGGTCGTTGTCGTCGACGAGGTCGTTGTTGTTGTGGTGGTGGTTGTAGTGGTAGTGGTAGGAGTGGTCGAAGTGGTCGAGCGTCTTCTCGAAGTCGCAAAGGTGGTACTGGACTTGGTCGTCTTGACCTCGACGGTGGCCGGGTCGACATAGATTGTCTGGTAGACGTATTCGATTTCGACGACTTCCTGGGTCTTGGTGAGGACAACCAAGGCCCGCTTCTCATTTTGATGCTGGTGTTCGACATGGCGATGCATGTGGACGTGTCTGGAGGCGACACCAGCGGCGAGGGCGGCAACGGCCAACGAGGTTTGGAAGAGTCCCTTCATTGTTCCTTCTGTTTAATTTTGATTTTACGTTTATGTGCTTATTCGATATGCGATATATCTGGAATGCTGTAACTTTTGAAATGATCGAAATGATCGGAAGACTGCGATGTTGTTCAAGGAAAGAATGGGCGCAGACTGGCTGTAGACGTCTCTGACGTTTGAAACAAAATAAGGAGCGTCGACACACACACCAAAAAGGAATGACTGGCGTATCTGAAGAGAGAGAACCGAACGATCGGATTGCGGAGTCAAGATCGGGATGAGGAGGAAGAGGGAAAAGGAAACAAACTGACGAGGGAGCCATTCCCTTTTAATTCCTTCCCTCGCACGGAGCCACCGCCCACCCTCGCCCTCGGACACATGCAACCAGGCGGCCATGGCGGCCTCTGGTCTTTCTGTCTGTCACTGCCATTGTGCTGGCGGTTGTCTGGTCAGTCCGCTTTGCTTTGTGGTAGCGGTGGTGGTGGTGGTGGTGGTGGTGGTGGTGGTGTGGGAGTGGTGTTTGGTTGGATCCCACCAAAATACCCCTTTTTTGACTCAGATTGAACAGGGCCCGCGGCTTTGGCTGGGCCAGCTCGTCCAAGCCTTCCCTGTTGGACGGAGCCAATGAATATCCCTCCTGGTGACAAATTTTTCGGACTAACTCTCGTACCTGCATAACCCGGCTCTCCTCCATTGGCACAGACCACAAGGCAGAGCACGTTTTTCGCCCAAGAAGCCTTGCCATTGGAAGGACCACACGAGAAAGAGACAAAGAGAGGCTTAATTGTTTGTCCGTTATGCCTCCCCCCCGTGGGATGTGCTTGTATGGATGATGCGATGGCCCATCCCGTCCGGAAGGCCCCATTCATCCATTCACCACTCTCCAGATCACACTTGCATGCGTGTGGGCCGACGTGGCCGAGATTTCGGGTCGGCCTGGGTCGACGTTCGACTATCTCGACTGTTAGTCAGACTTCCCCTCACTTTCCTTCAATCGTCAGCCGGATACGTAGACCCATTCTACAGGTCTGCAGAGTCTGTTTCAAAGCCGTCCGTCGACTATGCTCTCCGAGTTTAGTAACCCCCTGGTGTTGGTAAGCATGTAAGGGGCTAGCCGAATCCTCACGACTAACTAAACTCCGCAACAAGCTGGGTAGGATTCCAGAACCATCCAAACAACAACCGCCAGGAGGAACAATACTCGAAGGAGGGGCCAACAGTGAAAACTCGCGCATGTTTTTTGGTTGTAGATAGTATAGTACAGATTGTAGGAGGTCGCGCTAAATCTCCCGGTAGGAATTTTGACAGACACCTTTTATCCACGGATGCGATCCAGAACGCCAACAAAAACAGAAAAGGTAAATAAATTAAAGTGAAGGAAAACACGCCTCGACTCGGACTCCGTTTCAATCGACCATTTCCGTATCGCTATCAATGTTCTTTTTCTTTTTCTTGTCTTTCTTTTCCTTTTTGTCCTTTTTGGACTTTCGTTCGCTGCCGTCATCGGCGTCGTGATCTTTCCGTTTCTTGGACTTCTTCTCCTTAAAATTGATTTCCTCAGGAGGTACAAAGTCCTTTTCGCGTTCCTTCCTCCTCTCCTCCTTCTTCTCCAATTGCGCCTCTTCTCGCTTTTCAGCCGCAGCCTGTTCTTTCTGCGGCTTTGACAAAAAGTACTCTCCAGATTCGATCTGGAGGTCGACCTTGGATTTCTCCTGCGCTGGGGGGAAGGGCTAGAGACATTGTTAGCAACCTGCATATGCACCACATTTTTGCAGCAGAGGGGCGCTTGACGTACCGTATACACTCTCCTCGATTTGTCTGTAACCTTGAACGGCTTCCGACGCTTGGAGAGCGTTTTCTTCTTGAACTGTGGGAGGAATCGATCCCAGCTCTCCTCTGCTAACGCAGGGTCCTTCGCCAGCTCGCGCTTGATCATGAGCTCCTGTAGACCTTATCAGCATTCCATCTCACTACCCCTCGTTTTTATCGCCGAACCTCCTACCTTGATGTGATATATAGGATGAATATTTTTCATGCAGTCTTCTATCACACGCCTGATCTCCTTAAGGCCCTTATAGCCTCCCATTGCGCTAACCGTAGTTCCCTGGACGAGTATGAAACAGCCAGTAAGTAGTTCAAGCGCCTTGAGCGTAGATCCATTCGGGCCAACGATTCTCTGCCGTCTTTTCGCGAACTTTTCTTTGTTTCGTACTAGTGAACCGATCTTGATTATATCGCATGCGACATCGTCTTCAAGAATTTTGATAGCCTGGAAATTGCCCATTAGCCTCGCTGAACCCTCAACAGTGCTTCCACCAAATAGGTCGTACCTGAGGCGCCGGCACCGATCTTGCTAGTAGCTTGATAAGGTCTCGTGCATTTAATATCGCCGCGGGGTCGTATGTCTTCCTCGTTGTCTTGACGGTCATGCTACCCTCAACAACGTCGAGAATCGCGTTTACCCCCATTTTGGAGAGTGTTCGGGTGATTAACGGCCATGCTTCCCGGAGGTATTGTTCTCGATATCTCGGGAAGAGGACTTTGAAGTCGGATTCCTGAAGAAAAGCGCCGCCTTTATTGTCCTCCGGTTTGAATTCTTCGATCTGGTTTGGCCCGTGACCTGTTAGATGCTGGTATTCACCGGAGTGTGCCGTAAAACGAGAAGCAGTGTTCTCACCTTCCATTTGTCAATATCTTCTGTATCCCACGGTTTGTCAACATTATGCGTGGACGGCATTGCGATTGTTCTTGCTCTGGTGGGCGTTGGTCTGCTGAGGTTGGCGATGTGCAGAAGCGTGAAACTTTGCGCGCAACTTTTTTTTCTTCGTCCGCTCCAATGACAACGGCGCCACACCTTGAAAGCACAGCCACAGGACGGCCAACGCACACAAGCCTCACTCCACCTGACAGCTTCGCAACCCAACTTTGAACTTTGACGCGTATCCCACCTTTCCGCACAGCTCCCATAGCTTCCCGACTTCACCTCTAACGACCTCGAAGCATTGACATTCCGTATTCTACAGCTGTCCAAGTCCCTTCCGCTACTTTGCTTCTTCTCCAGATAGCCCAACATGTCGAGACGCTACGATTCACGAGTATGAAGTTACCCCCCCTCTAGTGGCCCACTTTCGATATCAGAGAGCTAATAACCATCTCGTAGACAACCATCTTCTCCCCTGAGGGTCGATTATACCAAGTCGAATACGCTCTGGAAGCTATCTCGCACGCCGGTACTGCAATCGGGATCCTAGCCACCGATGGAATCGTCCTTGCCGCAGAACGCAAAGTTACAAGCAAGTTGTTGGAACAGGATTCGTCAGCCGAGAAGCTCTATATCTTGAATGAGTATGTTCTGCGGTGCTCTATTGCTAGCTACGGATTACGGATTATGGTTTGGAAACTGACTGGGTTCCTCTTCTCGCGATCAGCAATATGATCTGTGCAGTCGCCGGTATGACTGCCGATGCCAATATCCTAATCAACTACGCCCGCCAGACCGCCCAGAACTACCTCCGAACGTATGATGAGGAAATTCCATGCGAACAGCTAGTGAAGAGATTATGTGATTTGAAGCAGGGATATACACAGCACGGAGGTTAGTTGTACAGTATCCTGATGATTATATCTCGTCTCGTAGTTTCTGCAGTGAATAATGCTGATTCATACATAAGGTCTGAGACCGTTTGGTGTCTCGTTCATCTACGCGGGCTACGACTCATTAAGAAACTTCCAACTATATCTGTCTAACCCATCTGGCAATTATGGTGGCTGGAAGGCGACCAGTGCTGGTGCCAACAATGCCAGCGCGCAGAGCTTGCTGAAGCAGGACTACAAGGAAGATTGTAACCTCGAAGAAGCTTGCGAGACTGCCGTCAAAGTCCTCAGCAGAACCATGGACAGCACTACGCTGTCGAGTGAGAAGCGTAAGTGATCCATTTCACGCCATCAAAATCCATATAGTGGCCCGAAATCCCGTGACTGACATATTTTTATAGTCGAGTTTGCAACCGTTGGCCATAGGAACGGAAAGATATACCTCAATATCTGGAGTGCGGAAGAGATAGACGCTCTGTTGAAGAAGCACGGATTGGGCAAGGAGGAAAAGTCTTCTGATGAATAAGCTATCAATCCTTATCTTGGATAATAGAAGATAAATACTAGCGTCTAATTCACGAGTCTACACTATGGCTTGAGCGTTCTGCAGAATGGGTGCAATCTGCCGATATCATTACGCGATAAGAAACAAAGGAAGCATTGGCCTTTACAAATCCCATCGCTCAAGTCCGTGGTGCTGAAATTTCGGTTCGAGATTACGCCCCTAGTGACAGGGCTGAAATAGTCTCAGCTTTATAGACGTCGTGCTTTCCTGGAAATTCCGAGAACCTGGGTAAATTCCAATATCTTAAATTTCGAAATGTGGAGTTGACGGTGCCACACTAAAATCTTTCCCAATGCACTAGCATGCCCCATGACCACATCATCTGCGTAAATCGCTCGTTTGGCGGTCAAACAGTAGCTAAGGTTTAGAACGAAGGTTGGTAGACGTAGTCCCAAAACGGGCTGAAGTTGGGAGCTGAATGCTAGTAGTGCACCTTTATTCTATCCACACCGCCGGATCTGGCTAATTGCTGTGGCTTATTATATAAGAGAATATAAAATTCTTGAATTGTTACATTTGTATAGACCTCCTTAACGACAAATGCGCTCTGCCAGCCTTCCATTATCCGAATTTCCAGAGGAAACCTGCACCGAAACATCTACAGGAGCATCGTCGAACAACTCAGATCCACCCGCCAAGCCACTCACATACACACTATTATCCAAAGAGTCCCACCACCACCATATATTAACCTTCTGTGATGTCAGCAGTGCATACCCCGCTGCACACCCTCTCTCGAGAACAACGTGCTCCACATGGCAAACTACATGTGGGCGTCTTCCACTCGGAGAGTGTTCCTACCTCCGGAGCGAGAGAAATGGGGGGGACTCTGAGTCGGCCCCTCCCCCTCCTTCCTGAGGAGCCGAATCTGCTCTGAACAGCCCACCCCCAACTTTCCTGGACACCACCTCCACCGTTCACCCTTGACAAGCGCAACCACTCCATGGCCAGAACAGAAGGACTAGGAACCAGGTTCCACGGATAGTGTTTTTCGTTAGGCGCCGCCGCACACCCTCTCTGAGACAGCGCTGGCGCTAACGAGAAATTGCAACCACTAAATTTGGGCCACCGCGCGGGAGTTGTTTGACGTTGGCAGTTTGACTTCTGCTCAAACACACCGTTCGTTTTTCTTCATGCCGCATCCGTGCATCCTGATTGTTTCGTTTGGGTAACGTTTTCCTGTGAAAGTGATGAGCAGGCATTGTTAGTTGGATATGTCTATTGTTCGGATTTGCGAAAAGGAGAGGAGGCCTAGTTTACCTTGAGCGGCAATCGCAGATTAATTAAGGTTATCTTCGCCTCTTTCCGCATTTTTTTCAAGAAATGTGTGTGTCTAAGAATAGGAGAAACAAAAAAGAAAACCCGGTTTGCGAACCGCAACTCAGTTGCGACCCGAAAAAATCCAACAGCGGACACAGCGCTGATTTAATAGTGGTGCGCAATTGCAATTAAGAATTTGACTCTACGTAAGGGCCCTTTTGACCCACTGTAAAATTCAACTTCGAAAGGTATATAGATGCGACATCGTATTTAATGCCGCAGGTCACATGGGCCGAAAGCGGAACGAAAGCGGCTCCCCGTTGTTACCGACCATGCGGTCCGAAGTGTTTTGAATTGACAGGCAATCTCAACAAACTTCGCAAGCTTTTCTTGTCCGGTACGCATAAAATATGCAAATATGCAGAGCTCGTACATAGCCGAGTCGCCCTCGGCAGAGATGAGCGATGAGGTGTTATGCTGTACTACTGTGAGGGGAGTTTCATACCTGCAGATAGATGCGACAAAGTAGAAAAATGTCAGCGTTCATGGTAGAATGAAAGTTGCAATTTTCATGGATAGTTTACTTACTTGATGAGTTTCATAGGCCTGAGGGGAGGCTTTTGGAGTGTTTTTTTTTGTTTGCAAAAGGCTTAGAGATTACGGAATTCATGTACGCAGTACCACACTTTATGGCAGGATATGGCGGGGAGTATACGTAGTACCTGACCTACTGTTCCCCAGCCTTGCTGACACAATTCATGCGAAATGTACCCCTCCACTGTTGACAGTTCATGTTCAGTTGTTTCGCTAACCGATATCAGGTGATAGACCGATAGCAAGGATCGATAGCGAGCTTGCTGTCAAGGTGGAACTGCGAAGGGATCCCCTCGCACGGAAATTCCATTGCGAAAGGAAATTTTGGTCAAGTTCGGAAGGAAAGGAGAAGAGAGATGCCGGAAAGGACGAGGGCGAGGGCGATGACAGATCCTCTTCGAGGAAGTTATGGGCCTGGCACGTTAGCCACCGGAGAGCTGTTGCCTGTAACCAGTCGCCCACCGCCCTGGCCCCATGCAGACCAAGTCTAGGGAGAGGGGTACACGGCATGAACAGGCCCTTCCCACCTCGCTGATTTTCAAAACAGAAAGAAAGTCAAGAAAGAAAAAGAATAAAAATAAAAAATGCCTGGCGATCTAGCAAGGGACATGACTTGCAGTATTGTCGAGCTCGTGGAGAAGAGTGACTACTGCACCTTTTGCATGCATTGACCTAGCTACTTACCGTAAGGGCTTAATGCCGCAATGAAGTTCGAGCCTTTTTTCCTTTCCCTCCCTCCCTCACTTACTTTTGCTTTTTAAACCTTGCCCGCTGGGCCTTTCCTTGAATCGACAAAGGGATCTCCCGTCCCTGGGTCCGGACCAGCTATAGAGCAAACGGAAATGAATATCCACTGACACGTCACCAAGAGGGTATCACGCCTCGCCTTCCTGTAAGTCAAAATGCGACTTAACTTACCGGAAACAGTAAGCTATGAGAGTTCAATGAGCGAAAAAAGCTGCTCCCAAAAAGGGCGGAACGGCGAAGGCCATGCTCCAGATCGCATTATTGTCTCGGAAGCCTGTCCGCTGCCCGAGAGAGGATAGACCTTGACAATGACCCGCATCCTCATGGAATGTTGGCTAAATGTACAGCAAAATATCGACCGCCCGTTGTCACCTATTCCTCAGCGCTCGACTCGACTCTACCGTCGGGGCGTATGTTGTCGTTTTGATAAGAGAGACGGGCTGTAAATTTCCACTTGCTTGCTTATTCACATCTTTCCGTGCTTCCTGTATCCCTCCACTCGATCAATGCTCGAGCGCTCTTGCATAAGCAAAAGGTAAGATGGTGATATCCTTTTTTCTTGTTGTTATTATAAGATTTACAAGGTTCCATCGGATTCCCTCCAGCCAAACGCCCGAAGGCGAACTGAAATTGCTGAAATGTTGAGCCGACATTTAGTCACACGCAGGCAAACGCACATACAGTCATGCAGGCGTGGAGAGGATTGAAGGGTGGTACTTTCGATACCGTCACCCACTCCAACCTCCTCTCACGTTTATACAAGCTAAATCTGGAGTAGCTGGTAGCTGTGATATCACCTGCTTCGATCTATCGACGACAAGGGCTAGCAAGAAAACAACAAAAGATTTTTGCCAACGAAACTTTTTGGCTAAACTGTAAACTAGATAGTCCTGTTTCCTCTGACTTGTCTATCACTTGAAGCCGTAAGGAGCATCCACTTTTAGTAGAGTCACTTCTCGATTTGCCTCCTCGTCTCGATCGGGATGTCCATCTGAAGTTCGATGGGGGCACTGCATTGTGCCTTGCAATTTCATACTTTCTGATAGCCGTACAGGCTTTTTCTTTAGGATCCGTAGCAATTCTCGCAGCTGTTCTCCACAGTACGGGATGGAATCCTTACCGGAAGAACGAACAGGCATATCACTCTTCATGAAAACATCCGTGACGAGACGTCGACAAATAGCCTTTTGCTTCCATTTCTCAGTTCCCAGAGGCATGATCCTTGACGTTCGTTTATGTGTGCATATGTACACGAAGCCACGGACAGAGTGTCGAATGGCTTCGAATAAGCAAGTCGATGCAGAGAGAAGCTGGGCTAACTAGGATGTCGGAATCTGCAAAACATATTCCTGGTCCTTTTTGATATCTGACCCCATAAACTGCCCAGTTCTTTTTGTCATCCCACTCTCAGTCAGCCGGTTGGTTGAGTTCTATATCACCCTGGGTATAGAGGATCTGTGCTAACGGCTTGCGCTTGCCTGTTGACTCTCCGCAATTTCTTTTCTTCGAATAGAAAAAAAGAGCCAGAATCGAATGATTCTGAAATTTTGTAGACTTCCCTTTCCCTCTTCCGTTTTAATTTGGCTATTTCATGGTTTCTGGCTGCCTTACATATGTACATGAAGGCCTATGGCCCGAAGCCCTGACGGACTTTTATATGCTGTACAACACAAAAACGGTAACAGGAGAATGGGACCAGCTGATATCAGGTGACACAAGTCACCGCTTTGGAATAGTGCGCGGAAGCTGTCGCTCATGCCGCTGCCCTGACACTAACTGTTTTAAGAGCATTGTGCCTCTTTGCGCAGGAGGTTTAATTTCCTTTTAACGAATTTCGCGGCGGCTAGTGAGCTCCAAATTGCGACAGGAAAAAAATTGCAACAACTCAAAAAGTATCTTCAATGTATCAGAATGGAAAGCAGTACTCCGATCCGTTCTGGCAAAGGAGCAGCTCGTAAAGTGCAAAAAGCAGGAAGAACCCGCGGCTAAATTTCTGTACTAGCTCCGAAGCTGACTAGCCTGCTTTCCTCGAGCTTTTGAAAAGTGTTGATATAAAATTGAAGGGGGCCTACCATGCAGGCTCTTCATGTAAGGTTTGTCCAGGCAGCGCGACTAGCTTCTGCTAAGGACTTTTGGCTGTTGGAGACCTGGACTACACCTGTTCCACATTAGAAACAGTGTATGAGACATTGACTACGTATTATCGACATGGCTTTCGACCTTCTGAAGGCCTTGGAATAGTCAGTGGACGCACTAAGAGCAATCAACTGTTGTGGTTTTGCAACAAACTCGGGCGGTTGTTGGATACTTTTTCGTAATATGTATGCGCAAAAGTGATATATATTAGGAGTTTTATAGACCCAGGCTAGTAGCTCCTGGTTGGAACCATGAGTGCCAAAGCTGAAGCTCCAATGGTTGGAACGCCGTCCCAATGGCTGGTGACATCGAGCCACAGGCCACAGAGCACGAAGCATAACTCGACCCAATTATTGAACAATCCGTTTGCTGCATATCCTGGGCGATGACTTGCACATCTGAAACGCCCTATTTTCCAAGTTATACGTACAGCGCGAAAAAAAACAAAAAGCCTACTACGGGCTAGTCACGGAAAGTTGTAAAAGAGCTCAATGAGCTGTTCCCAGTATCTCACCTCCGCGCATACATAGAAAGATAAGTCATAACACCAAACGGTGCTCCGGCTGGTTGGTACCAGCCCCGTTTTTCTCAGGATGTGGAATAGATCGAGAAGCTTGGCCGGCAGCTGGTCTGAGCTAGGAATACTTTCCGAAAACCTATGATAACAGCCCTTCCAGAGGGATAATATCCGAGCAGACGGTACGTACTCTGGGTTTCCTTTCGAGCAACCCCGTTCCTGCCCACTGGCTGATTGCATATGCTCTCGTAATTAGTCAAAGTGACAACAAATACATGCCCAAAGCTTCTCCTAAAGCGGCAGAGATTGGAAGCCTCTCCATCGTGGATGGCTCCCGATTCCCTGCTCAAATTTCGTCAGTTGCCTTCGGCGTAAAGACTCTGTGCCGCAGGACTGCGTCCTCGATTTTACTTTTGACAGCTCTTCGTTGCACTTCCCCAGCCCTCGAATATAAAAAACGTAAACAAAGCAGGCACAGAGCCGCGGGCTTTTATCTGATCATAATATCGCCGCAATTGTAGCCTAGCCGGTGTTTGTGGGTGAGGTTTATATGAGATGACATATCCTGGGATTCCCAGCTGTACAACAGACGTGATTCCGTCCCCTTCCCACCCCCTCACGATCCTCCCAGGTACTCTGGAACCTTTCGAAATCCCACTGGCAAAAACTTCCCCACCTTCTTAATTTACTGATAGGAAGAACGGTACTAGTTCATGCAGAGTATTGCATGGATGTGTGGATCTTTTGGGAGACATTTAAAATTTTCTTACTTTCCTAGCTCTCTTTTCCCTCGTTTGCTCGCTCTTTTGACTCGACGACACGGCGTGTCCCAGCAAACTGGCTAGCCCTCCGCGGTCAGCCTCGTTCTCCGTTCTCGTTACTTGTTTCTCCTCCTCGTCCTCCACTACCCTATCCTGACTTCCCCGTTTCCTCGCCAGAACATTGTCTTTCCCCATCTTCCAATGGAGGTTGTTGTTCTGTTCCACCACCGAACGCTCCCCTACTTTTTAGCTGTACGTACGAGCTAGCTAGCTCGACACCACAAAGACAAAAAGTACCCAAGCTAGGCACAAGCAAGCAAAGCAAGAGGCAAGCACGCACAAACTTTGCAGACCAATCGACCACCCTGGCCCTCAACACTAGACCTCACGTGAAAGCTCTCCGCCCAAACTCGCCGTCCGGTACATTGACTAAAGGCTGCCCAAGCGTGTTCTGCGTCCGCCATCAACTCATGTGAGTTGTTGGTACCCAAAAACGTGACCGGTCCATCCTTGTTTGGGCGAGCGGAACCTTGGGACCCGGTGTAAACGAAATCCCGTGAGTCCAAATATACCTATGTAAAAAAAGGACCAAAAAAAAATCATGTCCGTGCAATATAAAAATTCTAGCAATTGAAAATTGAAAAAGCTACGATGAATAGAGAAGCTTCTCCTCTGTACCCGGGACGTCCTCCGGGCGAACTGGCATTCGAA
This sequence comes from Dactylellina haptotyla, assembly GCA_031310005.1. Lineage (NCBI taxonomy): Eukaryota > Fungi > Ascomycota > Orbiliomycetes > Orbiliales > Orbiliaceae > Dactylellina > Dactylellina haptotyla. The sequence goes on along the minus strand of CM062379.1, from coordinate 6,396,281 downwards.
GCAAGAGATTTCGCGAGACCCCGTCTGGTGCAGGTCATATCGGGTCAGGTCGGCATGTTTCTTGATTGTTGGGGGTAGTCTAATGGAAAAAAACTAGTTCGGTCCAAGATATGTACATTCGTATGCCCTCAGGAAGAAACAACCTCTCAAGTAGCCAGGCTTCCAGCCATCTTTCTGACCCCTACCCTTCCCTGCCCTCCGCGAGCAAATCGTATGCTTTGGAAAGATTTTTCTGCATGTGGCAGATTAGCCCCCCTCGTCTAGGACCCCAAAAATAAGAAAAAAACAAAAGAATATATCCTGATGGTGTCGTGTCCACTAGCAAGTGAGGAGAAGCCGGTTGAGAGGCCGCCGCCCTAAAAGCAACATGGAAAAAGGAATATACACAATGACAGGATCATTGCACCTTTGCACACCGATTGCCACCCTTCCAAAGCACTCTGGATTTCCGCTTGGTATAATGGTTTTCTGCTTTCCCAGTGCGATCGAGAACCGAGTTGATCAATTCTCCTCCAATGGGATATAACCCGTGTCTTAATTTTGCGTTGCGAAGTCAATTGGCCTGCGTTAAGTTTGCAAAAAGTGAGCTCCATAACTCCAAAATCGAACGGAAAATAGAATCGGGTTTTCTTGTAAAAAAAAAAAAAAAAAAAAAAGTGAGGTTCCGCTTCCCGTGCAGCATAGTCCGAAACATTAAAATCGAAAAAAATAAATAACAGACAAAAACGGCCGGCATAAAGCGTATCAAATCGACGGCCGCCACGTCAACTTTCTCAATGATCATCTCATCGAAGCCTGCGAGCGGGGCTGGCTTCCTTAGGGTTGTATCGACCGTCTTGCATGTCATTGAAGGTATAACGTTTAGTCCAAGCGTAGATTGTTGGTATCTAATTCCGTCAGCTGAAAGTCCAAAGATCTTCTCGTAAATGCAACTTGCTCAAAACATGCAAATACGACGCCTCTAAGGAGGGGCTATGCTATCGCTACAATAGCTCGCAAAGTCCTGTGACTCAAGATGCAGATAGCTCGTACCGAGGAGGTAGGAAGGAAAAGGAATCAGGTTTCCGAGACAATATCGCTCGGTCCAGAGGATGCACTCGCGATGCAATATCCCAGCACGCCCCCATATCTTCGAACAGAAGTTCATGAACGGCGAGCAAGGTTCATGAAAAACTTTGATGCACAAGGTTCGAACTTGAACAAAACGTATCCGATCGTCAACTAATTGAGCAATTGGTGCAACATTTCATCAATGATCCATGGCAATAACAGAAATTTCCTGTTGCAGGACAGGGAGCTCGATATGCCGTCTTTGCCCTGCCGTCTTTTATGCAATCCATTCCTCCATCGCCATCCACACTAGTTTCGGATATACCCCTGGTACAAAGTCTCGTGAGTATGAAGAAGAGGCGGGTACGTTATCGAAGGAGCGAAATGTCCACTAGGAAGAGGTTCCACTAGGGTGTTGGGATGTAGTTGCATAACGACGGATCGAAACGTGTACTCGCGAAAAGCACGTGAGTGGAAAGCGTCAAGGGTTTGCCATTTCCATGCATCAGTAGTCTTCGACAGGCAAGACATTTGTCCCTTTCCTCCTTGAACAACCGGCGTATCCGATATGCATGATCTAGACAATCATGCTGAGGGATTTTGTCGATGGCCAAATAACACAAACTTGGATCTGCAGCTCCTTCGAAGACTAGTCGAGACGGGGTGCGAGTCGAGCATGGAAAGGCGTTCTTTCGAAACGAGAAGTCCTTCAAGGTAGGTCTGATATTGACAGGGGTGTTGTTGAAAATGTTGCTGACCCTCATGGCCGGAACTCTACTTTGCATGAATTCAGCTATCAAATGTGACGAATGTCAATTGATACCGCCAGAAAACGTAGTCAACCAAACCAGCCAATTGAGGCATCCGCTATGCCACCATTCCGGACTTGAGAGGAAAAACTAATGGGTCCGATTCTGATTCCTCGAGATTGTGGGCCTTGGAGGATATCCAGAGAGCATAAATAGAGGCTTTCTGACCCTCGAAAGATGCTCTCTCCTCCATCATCATCATCAGCAATAAGCTCCAAAGTAAACAGAAATCCACTCACCGATCTCTCTTCATTCAGTCCTTACTGAACACTATCTTCATCTTCATCTTCGTCTTCTTCCTCCTCCTCTTCAAATTCCTCAGCTTGCAAGCATATCCTGCACAGCTTCACTACCTGAAACACATTTCTTCATCTTCTCCTTCCTCTACGTACACCGAGCCATATCCGGGTACGCATAACATCTCTGAGCCTCAAGTTCGCTTAAAGAGACAACCATATCTCATCCACCATGTGCTTCTACGAGCAAAACGTTTTCCGAGACTGCCACTGCTTCAAGTGGGGGCGTTTCAGACAACATTGCGCCAAAGAATACCGAACTGGCGAGACCTGCGGTATGAAGCTCATCTATGAGGCCGTCCCAAAGCCAGGGAAGTGCGCTATCTGCAACAGAATTGATGTTGCGACCAGAAAGCTCGGCGCCTCAAAGGAAAAGGTGGGACGTTGGCTAGCCGAAGGGCGAAACCCTGTCTCCACCGAAAACGAGCAGACAAACATCCAGCTCTACCAAAATGAGATCATGGAGCTCAATGCGCAAAAGGCGGCTAAACTCAGGAGCATTGGCTGAAGCGATGCGTTGCAAAGCGCTCAGATCCGTTGGGCGTACCTGCTTCTTTTCTTCGTTCAGCATATTACCCAGCAAAAGCGAATGGCCGAGTCGAATTGACCGGTCTTCGGATGACGAATTTCCTTTGTTTCTGCTTTCGTTGCTTAACGCTACCTTTGTCACATGTCGAGTTTTATTTAGCGTCCTATTGGGGAAAAAATCATGTGCTTTTTTTGGGATTCCTTTCGCTGTTTCCGGTGTTGCAAGCCGGTGTTGACGTGTGTGGGCAAGCAGTGTGCCAGTGACAATGGGGTGAGGAGTCGGAGGTTTCGAGCTGGGCGACCCTTTCGACCAGCCGGGAGAGGAAAAAGCACGGCGCTTGATAAGAAATTGCCCTGTCTTCTAGTTTCTAATGTTGTTCTGTATATAGCTGATTTAATGACAAAACCGATCACGACTTCAAGCGGCTACGGCCGTCCATGGTGTCAGCGAGATTCTGTGTCGGGTGATAAGAAAAACTTAGACGCCGGAGGTCTCGTTGCGCTGCTTTAAATAGAAATAGCCTGACCGCCGGACGAAACAGGAGCCGCCGTGCTAAGCTGAACCCAAAATCGAAGGTGATGAATGTGTAAAACCGAGAGCGTAGATGATAAATAGAGCGTAAGCCGTAGCCCGGACGAGAGAGTGTCGTCCTGTCCAGATTTTTCTCAGCTGAAGAGAGGTCGGGAAAGTGAGGGGAAGATGGGAGAAAAACAGAAGTTGGCGATCGAGAGGAAGAAAATTGGGTGCCAAGAATTTGTAGCTTGGGCAGAACTTGGTTTTTCTACGTGGACCGACGGGACACCTAAACAACTTAGCGAAGCCATTCAATAGGTGGGAACAGGCAGCGGGCGGGATAACCCTGTTCCCTCTTCGTTTTCGTGGCCCTCCCGTCCTCAGAGAAGGGCCGAAGCATAATACCTTATCTGCATTAAGACTGTACCGTCGACTCCCGTTTGTCATGCAGATTTTTCTGTGACTGTCTGCAAATATGCAGATGCACTGCCAACACAATATCGCCATCATCCGTATTTCGGCTGTATTCGAGGTCCTGATCGTCGATAGCGGCCCTAGAAAGGAATTTTTAACAGGTTCGTGGAGAGGCAGCAGCCATTGTGGGCGCGCGGATACTTTTCGTCCCCTTTTAAACACCCGTTTTCGCTGACACTTGTTGTCCAGTTTCCCGAGCTAGCGGGGCGAATGCGTGTGTTTGTCTAAGTGCCATTGTACCTAAAATTAAGATCGTGAGGATTTTTTGTTGGGCAAGGTATCTCATCCAACCGATGACCTTTTCCTGTCGGACGCATAATTTCGTGGTTCAAGAGATCTCTGGAGCCAGGTCAACCACACCCCCAAATCTCGCCAACCACTGGCCTGTCGAAGTTCGTTTAAATGATGAAGGTAGCCATGCAACCGCCGTCTCTGACCTGCGAGACCGGAATTCTTCATCCAATCAGCAATTGTCAATGGTGTCTTCGGCTGTGTACCTGCGATCGCTCAACCATCAATGATGCAAAGAAGAGGCGTGGGCCATGCGAACGAGCGGGGGGAAACAAGTGAAACTGTGTCTTAAGATCAAAATAATTGATCTTTTCCGGCCGTCAGCAAATTCGATTGGTAACCAATTTTGGGGGGCCACGGATGACTGAAGGTGCATCCGCGATATGGTTGATACCTACAGTTTGTATGTACAAAGCTGCGTTACCCCTCTCCATATATACAAGATCGAGCGTACCAAAATCAAGAACGTCTACAGCTTTACACCAGTATGGACTGCGGCGACCCCGAAGGTGAGGTCCTGCCACCCTTTGCCTGCAAGCTGGAAGCCAGCATCTCGTATCATTCCGGCAAAATCCTTCTGGCTTGGGAACTGTTCCAAAAGTCAGAGCGGTACTTGCAAAAGATAAACAGCAGGAGACTTGCCTTCACGATACTTTCAACCAAGTATTGGTAGCTATCTCGATCGCCAGCGATCAGCTGGCCCATCATCGGTATAACGCTGAAACTGTACCGTCGGTATATCTGATCCAGTATGAAGTTATCGACCTTGGAAAATTCAAGACACGCGAATACTCCTCCTTTCTTCAGCACCCTGTGTGCTGTCGATAATGCCTTCTCCTTGTCGGTGAAGCTAGCGGAGGGTTAGTAATAGGAAGAGAGAGTGTGTGGAGAGGATACAAGCCCTACTTTCTAATGCCAAAGGCAATTGTTAGAAGGTCTATTGAGTTGTCCGGTATCGCTTCTAGTGTTTCACTGGAACAGAGCGCATGTCAGAGCTGCCGCTTTGCGAACAGATTGGGATTTCCTGCATACCCGTTCTGAACCATAAACGAAATAGGTGCATCTGATGATCAATAAGGTATTAGTAAACTGATTGCCTTTGTAAATGTAGCTTGGTTTTAGCCAGCAGGAGACCAATTATACTGCCAAAAGGCCAAAATTACCTTCGCCTTCCGTCCGATATCCGAGCGCATGTGCACGCTTCATGCCTTCTTTCAGCATCTCTTCGTTTATATCAACCACTTTGACCCTCGTTTCCGAGTCCCCATTCACAGTTCTCGCATGATTCAGCATTCTGAATGCGATATCTCCTGTGCCACCTGCAAGATCCAAGATAGTCATTGGCTCTGAAAAGATGCTCTTTTTGCCAGGATTCAGCTGCTGGACGAACTGATCCTTCCACAGTCGATGGATGCCGAACGACATGACATCGTTCATTGTATCGTAGTTCTTGGCCACCGAATCGAAAACCTCTCGGACTACACCAGCATTCGTATTAGATTGCGATTATAGTAAAATAAACCTGTACCAAAAAGAATAGCCTACCCTTAGACTCCTTCATCGACTCTGTGATGTTCTGAAACCCAAAGTGTGTTGTGCGTTCCTCAGCGGCCGACTTTCCATCTTGAAATCGTGCGCCTGCTGTCGAAAATGATCGCGGGTATACCGTAGCCCAAGCACGGGAAGGCCTGAGCCTCAAAACCCGTCCGGCTCCCCTCATACTCATACCTCGTCGACAGAGTTCGTCCGTTTAATGGTGAAGTCGAGTGTTGGAGAGAAGAGGTTGAAGAAAAGTTGCGGTTGTTGGCGGCGGGCAGCCGAAATTTCTTGTGGTCCTTTTGCGTCACGCCGTTTCCACACCATAAGCATCCTTCCTGTTCGCGTCCTCATCCTGCCATCATTCCCGACGCCACGACGACATCTCGCCTGCTTCGTCACACTCGAACATACGATAGACATATCACCCAGGTCGCGGACATCGATATATAGGGCCCAATGTCTTCGGGATACCAGCCGTTCGCCGGGCACGGGCAGAAGCCTGCCGCACCACCCCCCTTGGCTCCGGGGTGGACAGAGCATCGCGCTCCCACTGGTACGTGAGCACCTTGGCTATCGCCTCTCACCAATCGTTCTAACACTTCGCTCATACCCAGAACCTTGACGAATAGGCCATATGTACTACTACCATCCGGAAACCAAAGAATCTACGTATACGCGGCCTGTCGCCGCGCCCGCCGAGCCGTCAATCCCGCCACAACAAGCATATCCACCTGCAGGGGGGTTTCAAAACCAGAACTACCCTAAGCAATTCGACTACAATCGCCAGCAGCGACACGATAATACACATAGACGGCCGCGTCCCCAAGAGAAGCCTGATAAACCGAAGACGAAGCGAGCTATCCCTGATGCTGCGCCATGGCTGTTTGTCACAACGAAGAAGGGAAATACCTTCATCCACAATCCGGAGACAAAGGAGTCGCTATGGACCGTACCGGACGGCCTTAAAGATGCCATAGAAGGGTTGGAAAAGCTATCATTGAATGAGGAGAGGGAGCGGGAGAGAGTGAGGCGACGGCAGAGTGCGCTTGAGAAGCAAAGGCAAGAGCAGGAGGACGCAATGGCAGACCAGGAAGAATTTGATGCTGCAGATCAATACGACTACGAAGATGAAGAAGGCGACGGCGAGATAGAAGATGGTACAGAGTCTCACGGGATCAAACGTCAAGTCTCCGCTGCCGCTGAAGGTGACGAACCCGAAGACGAGTATTACGATGACGAGGACGACTTTGATGAAGAACACGACTTGAAGAGAATACGCATGGAACAAGGCGGACCCGTCGAATTCACAGAAGATGATATCGACTGGCAGTTAGGGGCTATGGCGGAGCAATACGGCCTGGGAGAGGAAGACATGGAAGAAAATGAAGACTTAGCACCAGAAGATGGTGCTTTACTGTTCAAAGACCTCCTAGACGATCTCCGAATCAACCCTTATAGCACCTGGGAAAGCGAGATGCCCAAGTTAGTTGAAGACGGCAGATATACAACACTTCCTACGACAAAACTACGAAAGCAAGTCTTTAGTGATTGGTGTCAGGAGCGCATCGCTGTGATAAAGGCAGAGAAGGAGAAGAAGATTAAGAAAGATCCTAGGATAGCCTATCTGAACTTTATAGAGGCAAACGCGACGCCAAAATTATATTGGCCAGAGTTCAAAAGGAAATTCAAGAAAGAGCCAGAAATGAAGGACTCGAAAGTTGCGGATAGGGATCGGGAGAAATACTACAGAGACTACATAAGCAGTAAGTGCCAAGCTATTGAACGATTATTATCCTAAATGATAAAACGCTAATTCCGAGTAGGAACAAAGACGAGTGTTGAAACGCGAGAGAACGATCTCCGAAAGTATCTAAGGACGGTTAAAGAGTTAAAACGGCGGACAGACATCGATAATCTTCCCACATCCGTATCCTGTGATATCAGATTTGTGGCAGTTCCCAAGGACCGGAGAGATTCTATAGTATTGGACCATATTCGAACTCTTCCCGACGATGCAGGAACAGCTGAGAGTTCATCTAGGGATGCTTTGGAGAAACAAAGGAGGGCTCTTCAAGATCGAGAAGAAGCAGTCCGACGGGAGCAGTTTTACAATAGTAAAGATATCGCACGCGGTAAGGAAGCGCTCAGGGAAACCGAAATGGAAATCAAGCGTGCAATGAACGTTGGGAAAGAGGGCTTACTCAGCCATTTGGAACCTACCAAAGAGAAGGATCCTGAGAAAGACGATTCGTGAATGGGAAGATATATTGTAATATAGAGTATGTAGTATAGCGTATACCCAGATGAATTACAGTCATTGTCGGGACATAAATGCTCGTGAGTTTGGTGTTAGACGTGAGTTGGGGCGGCACCCGTTCTGCAACGCCGAACCCAATACTAAAAGAGGAACCAAATCCAAGACAGGAACCAAACCTCATCCATAACACATCACAATTCATTGCATCGAAAATGGCACAGGGAACCAAAAAGCTCTCGAAGCCAACGACTTCAAAAAGGTACATATTATGATATATAATTCTCCTATAAAGACCGGGATCACCTTATACTCTGACCTCTGTGCCCTATGGTCTGCATTCGTTACGTTTCTTCCGCGATGTTGTAATTTGTGAAGATCTTCAGCTAACAAGAAAAATTTTTACAGTCGACCGCAGACCCTTGGACCGCGAAAAGGCCAGCGAGTAATCGCTCCAAAGAAGCAGATTCTTATCAAGACAAATGCAATAAAGAAAGTAAGCTAGAATTCTTGTTTTCTATTATAAAGCTCCAGCACAAATACGGGGCGAAATCAGCGCGTATTTGTGATTATAGATCACTAATCGGTGTTTTTTTTTTTTTTTTGGCCACAGAAACACTCCAGCGGTCTCACAGCCAAGACCGAACGAAATCTGGCAGAAAAGGCCGGACACTTGGAAATATTACCTGGTGGAAAGAAGGACAAAAAGGCTGCAGCTGCAGCTAAATAAATGACCTAAAAGTTAAAAAAGTGTAAAATATTCAAATGGAGTTTCAAATGGGGTTCAAAAATTCGGTGTTTTGGTGCTGGGAAAATGCTCGTTAGAGCGGCTTTAGCGGGGCAAGATCAGGACATTACTCGACAATTTTGATATGCATACGACATACGACATAATATTTTTATTTATTTTTTTATTTTTTAGACTAGATGGAGACTAATTATTTTCTTAATGTCCGATTAAAAGTGCTAATCGAATATATTCACGAACTATAGATCGCGTCGGGTTTACTATCAGCCCTGCGATTGCTTCCAACTGTGAATTGTCTCTCCTAGATTTTTGATACCCTGCTCCATCACATCTGTGCTTAAGTATGAGACTGATAACCTCATATACTTCGCTCCCCAGTCTCTGAAGTTCTTTTCCCCAGTTACACTGTTTACTGGGACTTCAAAACCATCACCCCCACCCACTATAACTCCTCTTTCCAGAGAAGCTTTCGCAATCTCTCGAGCATTGAATCCCTCTGGCAAGCTGATCCAAACAAAATACCCACCATCTCCTCCCTGTACCTGTGTACCCTTCGGCCAATACTTCTCTATCGCATTCAATAATACGCCAACTCGCTCTTTATACGCGCCCGAGATCTTTTCGATAACCTCGTCGATAACTGGCTTCCCAGTGCCACTGGCGCTTGGTTTATTGGGTTCTAGAAGTCTCTGTACCAGCGTTGAAGTAAACTGGCACGGCGCGCCGCCGCTGTGATTGGCACCACTTTTACCCATCTCTGTTGCCAATACGGGACTGACACTTTCGATCCATCCGCATCGTACACCGGGGCCGATTAGTTTAGAGAAACTGGAGTTAGATATGGTATGCCCCTTGTCCGTATCGGAGACACCCATTTCCTTGTCGATTGTGACTAGTCGCTTAATAGGTGTTTCGCCGTTGTATCCGAGGAAGTCGTAGACGTCGTCCGATATCAGCAGTATATCATACTTTCTTGCCAATTCTACTAGTCGGGTTCTCGCCGCCAGGGAGAGAGTTGTCCCCGTGGGGTTTGAGTAGGTTGGGACGCAGTAGAGAACGTAGCGGTATAGATGCTTGCCTTGGACGGTTTTTATTGGACTTATACCGTCGTCGAGGCTAACAAATGGCTGAGGTGGGGCTGTTTTATCGTCTTCGAGATGCCTTATCAGGTCTTCGAAGTTTAGAGAAGTCCCATTCTCTTCCATTGATATGCTGGTCATTAAATTCGAGAATCCAAAATCTTTTTACATATCAAAGCGATTCTAATGTTAGTCATGTCGAATCGCGAACTCGAACAACTGCTAGTTGGTTTACCTTGAAAGACCGGACATGCGAGAAAGTACACCGGAGTGACAATGAATGCTCTCCGAGTATATCCACCGATTGGGTTTGTGAATAATTCCAGCGCTTTCGCAAGACCGTTGGATGCGCCTGAAGTGAGATTGATGTTTTCTGGAGGTATTGGCTCTTTCAAGCCGTATCTGCGAGCAGACCAAATACCAACATCGCGGCGGAAAGATATATTTCCCACTAGCATATTCGTTAATATTTAAAGATACTTGAGTTTGTTCGTCATTAATTTGAAAATCGGATGCCTTGCGTACAATCAGGGCCATAATGCAAAGGATGCCTGTCTTGGTCATAAGAGTCCTGAGGCAAATACGGATCCGCGAGGACTGAATTTGCAGCAGCAAGCATTTCAGCCGTCGCGAGTAGTTCCGTAGACGGATGGCCGCGCATGAAATCTATACGATTCGACTTTATCTCTGGCTGTGCCATTGTGCCCGCGAATCGACTGAATCGGCCTCCGGAGTGGAGCTTCGGAATAGTCACCGGATAAAGTTTCCTCGCGACAAAATTCGGTACGAGCCTCCCACTTAGTCGTAAGCCCGGTCGTAGAAGTATCATGAAACTGGTTCCGTGCACCAGCTAAGCTATGCGACCAGATATTTCTCGGGGAAGGCTGAAGCGGCTCCTTACATGACACCTGTTGCGGGCGGGCAAGCCCAATGCATTAGCGAGCGCGCGAATACGAGCTTAACAGCAATGACGAAAGTAGCAGGCGTTTCCCAACTACCACGCCGGAACCTTGGCCAAACGTGTTGGTGGGCCGATCGTCAGGGACCGCCTGCGAGAATCCCAATTCTGCAGAAACGAGGACGTCATGACTTTTTTGAAGCGAGAAGAATTATATATTAGGATTACTCGATAGATTTGCGTTCTTATTTCTGTACACACTGGCAACACACATTTGAGCACTGGGAGGAGGTTGATTTGATTGTTGTCACAAAAGGGGTCTTCTTGCCACTCGCACATCTTGATATCACGGTCGACTTAAGCCCAACCGTCGAAATGGCTCGTCAACTGCGGTCCGCTACAAAGGCTTTAGGAGGAGGCTCGAATGCTGAGGCTCCTCCGCAAGAAGCGAAAGTTGCACCTGTTCACAAGCGCAACCCAGTTGTATCATCGCATAAGAGAAAGCTCTCGACCACCGCTCCCGCGACCTCACGGACACCCAAGGCAACCAGAGTTGAAAAGAAGCCTTTAACTAAATCTAAAAAATCATCAGCCATAACCTTAGGTCAATCGCCATATCCAGACCACCCATATCCAACCCCAGCGCAGTGTCAACTGGTCCATGATCTCCTAACGGAAGCACACGGTCCTGCCATCCGCCCAACTACGATTACAGCGTCAGTGCAACATGCTGGCTGTGGTGAAGTCCCATCCGTGCTCGACTCCCTCCTACGCACCGTCCTCTCCGCGAATACTTCAGCATCAAACTCATCCCGTGCCTTCCGCGGTCTGTTGAAGAAGTATGGTTCGGATGTGGAACACGGCGGGGTGAACTGGGAGGGTGTACGAAATGGCACGATGAAGGATTTATTCAAGGCGATAGAGTCAGGCGGGCTAGCTAACGTCAAAAGCAAAACAATTAAAGATATTCTCGACGAAGTACACGAAGAAGGGGAGAAGACTAAAGCAGGAAGGTTGAGTTTGGATTATCTGCACGAGAGCACAGATGAGGAGGCCATGAGGAAGCTGACGAGCTTCAAGGGCGTGGGGGTTAAGACTGCAACTTGCGTATTGATGTTCTGTGAGTTTTTTTTCTTCCTTATATTCGTTTAGCTATTTTCGTCCGATGGCCGATCAGCTGGTGGACTGAAAAGTCAGCAGCGAATCGACGAATACGGTTGGATCTTTTGGATCTTAATGTAGACTCTATTATAGGTCTGAGGAGATCCGCTTTCCCGGTGGATACACACGTATTCAGAATCTCAAAACTGTTAGGTTGGGTGCCCACCCCGGGTTATCAGCGGGAGGTCATGGAGCTTGAGAGTAAAATAGCTCCTCTGGAAATCGAGGATGAAGACGAAGAAAATGAGCTCGACGATACCGACGATAAGAAAACTGGTCTCGTGGGTATCGGAAATTTAAACGGGAAGCCAGGAGCCAAGCGAAACTCTAAGAGGACCCCGCCGGTTACACGCGATACGACCTTCCTGCATCTGGATACAAAGGTACCGGCTGATCTTAAATATGGCCTGCATCAGTTGATGATTCGACGTAAGTGGAAGTTCCATATCCAACAATCGGTAAACTCGATAATGTTGGGTTTAAGCCATTTGGTTAGAGAGGGAATTAATATAAGAAACAATTGATGTATAGACGGGCGCTACTGTCCAACTTGCAACGCAGCGGGTGGACGCAAATTTGGCATCGGGCAGAACGGCAAACCGTTGGTGGCAAAAACAAAATCCATTACAGTTAAAGAGGAGAAAGAGGATGGCACATATGAGGAAAAGAGTGTGGAGACTCTCGTGAAGGAAGAACCTGCAGATTCTGATGAGGAGGGGTACAGTGGTGGTGGTGGTGGCTCTGCAGGAACCGGAGAATCATATGATCTTCAGGTAAAAGCGGAGGAAGCGAGCGAATTAAACAACAAGCCGTATATTCCGATAGACGCTGCAGGTGGGACTGGTGAGAAGACAGGGGGTAACCCCGATGGCAGCTGCATCCTTGGAGATATGATTTCTTGGGAGAGGCTGATTTAGCTGGGGATATTCACATGGGTCTTTGGAACAAGACGATAGGCTGTCCGTTGATCTTGTTGATTCAGAAACGCCTTCGCATTCGACCTATTTTTTTCGGGAAGCAAAATCGGTGGTACTTGACAGCTCAAATGACTTTGCCCAGATAGCTGATCGCTAAACGCTCTCTTTTCATCTTTTCTGTGGGTTCTTCACCCCTGACCTTTTGTGTAACGGCCGATGAGAGGAGTCTACGTAGCTCCATCGACGCAACACTTCAGCTACTCTTCGAATGAAAAAATCCGTTCGACTCGGAATAACATGAAGCTCGTGCTACCGGTAGTTGTGAAGCGAATAGGAACATGGTTTCGCTATTTTGCCTATTTTCTTCGCATACGAGCCCCAGGTCGTTTTTTCTTCAATTTTTTAAATGAAACCCCACAATTCGTAAATGGGTGTCCACAGTGTCGACACCCACCAGAATGGCAAGCAATAAAACCACTCAATTGGTGCAGACACACGCGAGGAACGGTGGTAAGCTTTTTAACGCCGCCAAGCTGGTGGCGGGATGTCGAGAGCTGATGTCCCGCCCGCCCTCATTCCAGGTGCTCCGCAGCTAGCCTGAGGAATTCTTACCAAGTTGGTTCGGGCCAAAAAAAGGTAACACACAACGCACGTCTGTACGTAGCAAGAAACGAAGCTGTAACACCCTCAGAAACAGTAGGAAATTTCCTACCGTCAGCTCATATTTTCGTGAGGTAATCCCGAGAGACATAGGTAGCCGTGGATTCCGCATCTCACGGAGAGACCCCCTGATTGGGTCTTAGCAGGAGTTCGCATCTGGTTGACCTCTGCTTGACGGGCAATGTTCGTACGTTATTTTCGGTTTTGGATAGTCCATGCAGGGCGGGCAGTGCGGCGGGTAAGCCATAAAACCCACAGCTAACCCCCACAACGTGCCCACCGGCAACCAGCACCCCTTGTGATTTTCCTAGAGAAGAGTGCTATCTGGTCTTCTTTTTCATCTCACCCACCCCAAAAAAAACATCCGTTTCTCGAATTTCGAACTTCCTCCTGCAGTGTTACTTCGATCACGACATCATTCGACACTCCTTTTTATTTTTATTTTTTTCGGTTGCATTGTAAAACCGTTATCATGCATTTGGTTTTGGCCTAGTGCTTTCCTTTTTCCGTTTTCGAAGAACACATGCGACCAGCCAAAGCAGCCAGCCAGCCGTCATCTTGCAGCAAGTAGCTTGGGCGGAAACCACACGCCAGCCGCGGGATTCTGTACGATATCGCACAACAACGGTTTCTCGACATATCTCACGTTGCGCCCTCCGGTGATCTTGCATCTTGCGCTCGCAGAAACTCGCGCAGCACAAGTTTCGTTCACGCGGATTCGACAGCAAGCCAATTTACATGCGCGTGCATACATACCAGCTATAGCGCTGCAGCTCTAAACCCCCCAAAATCAGCAAGCTAGTGTTATCAATTACCAGCATTTTCAAAAGTAGTAAATTAAATTTCGAGCTATCGCATATACGCATATTGCTATTTTCTATACACAATGGTTCCTCCACCAATGGACTTCCATAAAAGGAATCATGGCCCAGGAGGCCATCCTGAGTCGGAGCCGCTGGCGAGGTCCACCCAGGACAGCGACTCGGACTCGGGCGACGACCTAACAATTAGCTTCAAATCGCCCCCGCTGACACCGTCGACACCGTCGAGGACACACATCGAAGCATTCGAAATAATGGACGCACCACTGCTGAGTCCGCCGCCCATTATCTACGCCGCACGCAATAGAAAAACAGTATTGCTATGTATTTTGCTCGAGGTGGTGTTGATATTTAGCTTTGCGACGACTGCGCTGCCGTTTACTAGGATTGTAGAGAATGCGGTGTGTCAGAGGTGGTATGATATGCACGATGGGGCGATAGGGAACCAGACGCTGGCGAGTCCCGGATTCAAGAGGGGCGAAGTGCCAGACGAGAGCATGTGTAAGACGGATGAGATTCAAGCTGGGGTTGTGGAGATTTTGGGGGTGTCGGATACCATATCGACGGTTGTGGGTGAGTACATATTGTCATTGGAAAGTGAATATGATTGAGGTCTCATCACTAATATATTTTCGAACAGCGTTGTTGGTCATGTTTCCGTCTGGGTATCTGGCGAAGATTATTGATAGGAGGAATTTCCTGTTACTCGCGATATCGGAAACAGCCGTGGCTTATGCGCTCATGGGGTTTATCGGTGAGTGCATATACGAATCTTGTTATTTTTTATTTTTTTTGGTGTAACGGTGATTGGTTGCTAATAGACTCGGGTTTGCAGGCTCCCATCCGCTGACCTTCGATCCTCGACTGTTTTGGATAATCCCGCTGTTTGATTTACTCGGTGGCGGATTTACCTTTTTTGGTATTATGATGAGGACTGTTATTGCTGAGAATGTGCCAAAGGATGAATTGTAAGTGCATTTAGGGATATTTGTTTATTGAAATACGAGTGGATTCGACATATACTAATATTTTGCGTAGGAGCGCGGTATACTACAAACTCACGGGATTCAACATTCTATCCACATTTCTGGGAACAACATTTGGGTCATGGTTGATGGGTGTGATCAGTCCGATAATAGTGCTCTACTTGGGCATTTCGCTATCTGTAGTCCTCTCGGTCCCCGTGGTTCTTCTGTTACCTTCAACGAAGGCTCATAAGTCACTATACGAAGATGTTCGGGACCCGCGGCAGTTCCCGGATTCAGCGGGCGATGCGGATGACGAAGAAGCTTCACCCGGGCCGCCGAGAAAGAAGGCCACACTATACCAGCGCTTTCTCGAACAGGCGCGGTCGAAACAGAACCTCTACGCCGATGTCAAGACACTCTTGTTCGAGCAGCGTGCTGTGAGGAATGCGTTGATTATTCTGCTGCTGTTCATGGTCGCAAGAGGTGTCCGGATACCCTTCCAGACGTGGGTGTCCAAGAGATACGAATGGACTCTGTCAAAGACGGGTATCATCCTCTCGTTCGAATCACTGATGGGCGCAGGTGCTCTCCTGTTGTTACCGTTTATGCGCAACCAGATCACAAATTTGAGCAAGAAGCTCTACGTAATTATTCACCTACCGCCGGATCTCCTCGTCGCCATGTTGTCGCTAGTCTGCCAGCTCGGGTCCGGAATGATCCTTACATTTACAGGCAGTCAATTCTGGTTTTTACTGTCGCTCGTCGTGAACTCGCCGGCGCGAGCGTTCTTCGACGGATTGCGGTCTCATGTTATCAGTATCGGAGACGAATCGCACATTATGCTGGTGCACATGTCGTTTGTGATTGTGGAGATCATGTCGGGGATTATCAACGGGCCACTGTGGATTAAGGTTTATTCGTACACCTATTCGGATGCGAATAAGACGGGGTTGGGGATGGGGTTACCGTTTGCCATCTGCTCGGTGCTAACGTTGCTGACGATGGCGCTGCTGCCGTTGGCGAGAGGGTATGTGAGGCCGCCGGTTTGATTGTATACTTTTTTTTTTGGCGCGATCGTTCGGTTTACGGTCGTTTGGTTTGCGAGACAAAGTTATTTTTTACGGGGTTTATTTCACTAAATTTAGCAGATAGGCCCATGGGTTGAACAGGTAAGGTAGAGAGGGAGCGCAAGAGTGTATATTTAGCGGGCGATCTTTGGCGGTGCAATGGCGTTTTCTGGGGAAGCTTTCTCTGTTGATATATAAGCATATCACACCCACCACATGCACACATATATATTTAATAAATAAGATATCCCTCACAGTATTCACATAGACTGCATGCAAGCAAGCAATGGATTATTTTTGTTATTGTATTGAATTATTATTGCCAGGTTGCTTGGATGCCTGCTTACGCCCAGATCTGAGACGAAATGAGCAGCTGTCCCGCCGCAGCCAATCGAGCGGCCCCTTTTCGGTGCATACGAGATTGTATGAGATAGCTTATCAACGTGGGCGGGCGTGCGGCTTCAACACACGCGGACGACATGCAACACTTTCCCTCCCGAATACACCCACGCGTATACTTCAAACGTATGTGTAGATATATGCATGTGTAGAGCGGACGCTGGGCAGGAGTCGCTGATATGATATCGATCAGACATGCGCGCACAGGAGCGAGCTGTCGCGAAAGAAACGACGGAGGCAAAAGGCTGCTCATTCGCTCGGTTAATCAGATCGAGATTACGTCTTTGTTGCATGCAAATCACGACCGGCAGACCCGCAGTTTTGCTTTGTTATGTACGGTTTGTGCGGTTCAAAGGCAATCGTCCTGTGCATCAGCCTGCCAGGGACCCGTCTCGCTCGCACCTAAACTCGCATAGGGAACCCGCGCTAGAGGGGCGAAAAGTGGTAAAAATGGTAAGAATGGCGAAAATGGCAGGGCTGGGGGGTGTCGCAATGGTCGGTCAGGCAAAAAGAAAGAAAAGGGCGGCGGCGGGTTTTCTTTTGTTTTGACAGGACGGCGGACGGCTCGCGACTAAGCAATACACTCGAACGGCGCACTCGCTCGTCGGAGGGCCATTCCAGGCGACCACCAGCTCGAGTTCCGGCGGTCTGACAGGCATGCCAGCGCGGAGGGGAGAAATGCAAATGCACGTTCGTTATTCTCGAGATAGCATCGGAGGGAGAGATTGCAAGGAGAGACCGCTAAACATCGATCCCCCCGTCGCACACACACAAGAACAATAATAACAACAACCACCCTCTACAATCAGCAGCACATGTAGTTAGTGCCTAGCGCTTGCTGTGTTCCCTTCCTCTTCTTCTTCTTCTTCTATTACTCCTCCTCTTTCCGGTTGCACTTGCTCCTGCTTTTCAAGATCTATCTATCCATCTGCCTGTTGTGTTTTGGCCGTTGATATCGCCTCGTACCATGCCCGCGGTGTTTATGTTCCCTCGCAGACTAAGCCCGAACCATACGACGAGCAACAATAATAATACTAATACCCTGCAACTCCACCCAGCCCAGCCATCGATAACGAAACACCACCACCACCACCACCACCGCAATTGTGGCCCAGTTTCAGTTTCTCTTACATGAAATCGTTCTGGTCCTCCCTCGCGACTCACCTCGGCCTTGCGACCTCCCCATCGCCGCCTCACCACTCTCGCGACCGGAGCCCCTCGACCTCCAGAGACTCCTCCCGTCCCTCTTCTAGTAGTAGATTACCGCCAGCAGCAATGAGGTACACAAACGAGGACAGAATCCGGCGGGAGCAACCCAACCCCCAACTCCCCGGCGAAGTCCCCGCAAAGCGACCGCAATGCTACTGCCCTCCCTACCCCCAGCGCTCCGCGTCTGGCTCCGCCGGCCCGCCACGCTTCAAAATAACAAAATACTTCACCAAATACCTCTTCGGCTCCGACGATTCTGATGACGAAGAATACGACGACGAAGGCCGATTTATCTCGCGACCAACCGAAAACTCCCCAAAGCTGTTCGAGTCCCTCCCCGTCGAAATCCTCGGCCAGATACTCGATGACGTCGTGTGCGCGAGCACGGAAAGCGAGACCCTCTGCCGATGCTTCTATCCGGGTGTCAAAGTGGCCGAGTTGAAAAAGCGATATCTCAGGTGGAAGCTCGCAGATACTAGGAACGTTCGCGAAGCATGCTCCCGATTTCACTCCTGGGCCAGCAGGGAGTACTTTTCGCCAAGTCGCTCCGGGGTC
Source organism: Dactylellina haptotyla (assembly GCA_031310005.1). NCBI lineage: Eukaryota > Fungi > Ascomycota > Orbiliomycetes > Orbiliales > Orbiliaceae > Dactylellina > Dactylellina haptotyla. The sequence goes on along the minus strand of CM062379.1, from coordinate 6,378,044 downwards.
GTAGTGGATTTCAGCGATATCAACAACTTAAGATTACGATTAGAAGCATACAGCAAGATGCACGGCGATGAAGACGAGTCCCCGAGACGACAGCGACGGCCGAGTCCCATGCGAGATCAGAGACAACGGGAGGAACACAGCAACGTTCCATCGGACGATGAGGCGCTTTTCACAGAAGAACAATCGGAGGGGGGCAGCTACCATCGAAGACGGCGGGACAACAAAGCCGGACAACAGAAGAAGGGCATATCCTCCTTTTTATCGTACTATCTTCTACCTGAAGCCGCCGACTCGAAGGAATCGTTCATGTCTGACAACTCGCACCACCAGAAGGATATCGATTGGTCGATAATCCACAAGGAGTTCCTCACAGCGTTTCCTTACCTGCGCTCCGGCGGCGTCACACTACACCTCGGCTCGCCGCTACATATCCGAAATCTAGAGAGCGTTCATGAAATGTTATCCACATTTTCGGTAGTCTGGGGTGGCTCATTGCTCAAAAACGGCGGCGGAATAATATTTTGGGACTATACGTATGCGTGGAGGGAGGATACCGACGTATTTGAGCGACTTATGAACGATGCCGAGCTTGGGAAGGAGCGATTTTTAAAGTACTACGATAACCCGGAACGGGAATACTGGGGTATCGATGAAGCGTCGTGGATCATGAATCCCTATCAGCGACCATCGATGGGCAGAATAGCAACGAATAGGATACAGCAGCGATTTGCGCTGTCGAGACGGGTGCACGAGTTCATCATCGAGCAGACGATATCTATCATCAAGTCCGATGCGGAGCTTATCTTGAATATCATCACAGCCGCAGCGGGAAGTTCTCGCATACAGGTTCCGGTCAATACTTTGGCCGTTCTACCCGCACCTAAATGGGTTACTCTCAAGGCTGCATTGCAGGATTGTCAAACCGTTGAGTTCAGGGACTGGTTGTACTGTAATGAACAGCAGTTCTCAAGGCTGGCCACTCAGCTTTCCGAGCTGGAGCACGGAGCAATTTCTAGGCAGGTTTGGTGGGACGCGCTGGATGTCACATCGCGAGCCTTGAATCTCGAAGTTGACCTTCTGATCGAGAAGATGCACGATGAATTCAACCGCTTGGACTTGGATAAGGGCCAATGGACAACACCCGAAACAAAGGTCAAGGAAATTGAAGTCAGAGGACGTGGATGGATGAGATCGAGTCATTACACAGGAGGCTTCGTCGGAAAGGGACACGAGAGACGTTGGCTAAATGAAGCCTTTGTGCGCAAGTTCGTCTTCGGTCAGAGTTCATCAGGAGTGGACAAAAAAGCAAAAAACAGAGGAATCGAAGGGATTGAAAGATTCTTGCTTACAGATGGGTGCTGGGCGGCGGAAATCTCTCTTGGAGGTAAGGCATACTATCTTTCCAACTTGTATAAATTTTAATCTAATCATGTGTAGCATCGCTTGTGCTTTTGCAAAAGTCGTTTTCCGCTCACACGCTTCGAACGCTCAAATATGCACCCGCAATACCTCAGCTTTCAATGTCGTCCCGAGCTCCCATTCAACCCCACGCTTGCCCTCTGATCGCGATGTTTCCAAACCTAACCGACGCCTTTATCTACAGCGTCTGCTGCCCCGAATTATTCCGTGCCTTCCTGTCCGACTCCACCGCCCCCGCATATCTTGGCAAACTCATGGCGACGCCTGAGACCACCACTGATTCGCCTTCAAAGTTACGACTACCGGATTACGACAAGACCCTTCGCAGGAAGTGGACTATTGTGGTTCCTCGCGTGCATAAATCGATAGCACGGGGATGCCGCGACTACTCTCAGGAAACTACATTTCATCTTCCCGGCCCATCCGATGCGGCCCAGCAGGAAGTCCACGCCGAATATCTACTCAAGACACCAGCTTGGGGCCTAGTTTGGAATCGCGAGTCGCTTACTGATCTCCTAAGTGCAGCGCGGCAAGCTAGCGAGGTACTAGTGGGTAGCGCACCTACAATGTTCCCTGCCAATTCTCCTTTACAAACTGAAAAGCGCGGCGCATGGGACCTGCGGATCGTCTTTGAAGGGATGGTGGCAGTAGAGTCTCTCGATTATGCCTCTGGTGTGAATATGCCCAAGTACTTGGGTTTCGAAAGTTATGACAATCTGTTCTTTGGATCGCGGTCACGGTATCCGCATGGATCTTTGGATATTAAGGAAACGGTGTTTTATCCACTCCGGGATCCGCCTATGGTTGAAGTGGTGGCGAAAGTATTACATACCAGCTATCTAAGACACGATGATGATGATGATGAAGAGGAGGAAGAAGAGGAGGAGATTCCCGTCAGGCACGATGATGGCATCAGGCGGGCGTGGATGACCGAGGAGGACTTTTTGGGAGGACAGGTTGAGGAGTAATTGGGTACTGCTTTTTGCTTCTCATAGTAGATATTTGATTCCTTTTTTTTCAACTACTATTTACCCTATCTGATGTATCTTTTTTTGTTTTTTTTTGTTTTTAGTGGAGCGAAAAGTGCGCTGGTGCGGTCTTTTACCTGGGCTTTTCTTTGTCTCTTTTTTTCCTTTTTCTCTTCAGACGGCTTTTTATGGCGGCGTTGAAAAATGCAAGATTTCATGTGTAACGTTTGATGCACGGTCATGTTCGATACCCGATTCTCCTGTTCATGTAGTGCTCTTCCCTGTGTATAATGCCGCTACGGAGCGAAGAAATAACCACCTTATTGCTGCCATCCGGGCCAGAGACTCTGGCGGTCCGAATACGAGCGGTCGAGAGGGACAGGCCGAAAGTGGATACGGTTTAGGCGAGCCCGTCGTCATGCCGCAGCAACACACGGGAACCACTTGTGTCACCACCGCCAACCTCAGCCTATAAAATTTTCTATTCGCTACCAAACTTCGCAACCTGAAAGCACGGAAACTGGAGCGATGCAGCCCGCACTTCGAAGCCGGGCGGTATCGCGTATACTCTCCCGCCAGAGAGTCTCCTCGTCTACGCTGCTTCGAGCTCCTTCGGGGCAAAACTACGTTTGCAATGACTGCCGCCGTCGTAGATTCCGTACCTTCACGAGCACACGATACCTTCAGCAGGAAGCCACCACCTTACCGTCAATAGGGTCCAAGTCCGAAAATTCAACTCTCCCAACTCCACCTGTAACATTTGACACAAACGATAGCCAGCACGACGACTCCCTCCTCCGTGCCATATTCGACTCCCCCGTTGCATACGAAGCTTTCTCATCAGCAAAGAAACCTCGCACCGGCCTCTTCCAAAACCGTTTCCTCACAAACCCCAACGGGTTCATATACTTCGCAAACACAAGTCTCGAACGAGCGCAGGAAGTCGTAAAACGGGTATCCACCGCCACCACACAAGATCAACTCGTCCGTGTTATCAAAGATCTCGATCTCCTCTCAGACCTACTATGCCGAGTCCTCGACCTCGCGGACTTTGTCCGCAACACCCATCCGGACCCCGGATTCGTACAAGCGGCGGACATGGCATTCACAAACGTCTACGAGTACATGAACGTGCTGAACACCACGTCAGAACTCTACGATACCCTCAAAAGAGCGATGAATGATCCTGCGGTTGTTGCGCATTTCGGGGAGGTCGAACGCGCCGTCGGGAGGACGCTGCTCGCGGATTTCGAAAAGTCCGGGATAAACCTCCCTAAGAAATCGAAGGACAAGTTCGTCTCGCTGTCTAGTGATATCGTACGGCTCGGGAGAGATTTCGTCAACGCTGCCACCATGAATTCGCCGAACCTGGTCACTTCCGCCAATGCGCTCGCGGGGATGGAACCCTGGACTATACAGAAACTGTCGCAGATGTCGGGTACTAAGAAGGTGTACCTGCCCGTGCGAGGACCTATGGGACAACAAGCCATGCAGATGGCTACGGATAAGAATACGAGGTATAAAGTGTACGAGGCGCAGCAGACTTCGTCGCGGCAGCAGATAAACCTGCTTGAAGATATGCTTCATGCGAGAGGGCAACTGGCGCAACTGGTGGGCAGGGAGAGCCATGCGGCTGTTACGGTGGCGGATAAGATGGCGAGGACGCCAGAGGCGGTGACTACGTTTCTTCAATCGATGTTGGCTCATACACGGCCGTTGGCGCTAGCGGAATTACAGCCGCTTAAGGAATTAAAGGCGAAACACGAGGAGCGAGCGAGCGTGGATTTGTATCCGTGGGATAAAGATTTTTACTTCCACAGGTTACTACGATCGAAATATCGAGCGAGTAAAGTTGATATCTCGGAGTATTTTTCTTTAGGAACCGTCATGCAGGGTCTTTCGAGGCTTTTTACACGGTTATACGGTGTAAGGTTGGTCCCGCAGGCTACAGCACCCGGGGAAATTTGGAACAACGATGTTAGAAGGTTGGATGTGATAGATGAGGAGGAAGGGCATATCGCCGTTGTGTATTGTGATCTTTTCCAACGACCCGAGAAGAACCCGAATCCAGCACATTTCACCGTCCGCTGCTCACGTGCTCTCGAGGAAGAAGAAATAGCAGAATACCGTCTGTTAGAAGGCGGGGGCGACGGTATGGCCACGGCGAGGAATACGGCCGGCGAGCTGTACCAATTACCCACAATCGCACTCATTTGCGATTTCTCAACGCCCAAAGGAAGTACCACTCCGCTGCTCGCCTTTCACGAAGTCACCACTCTGTTCCACGAAATGGGTCACGCAATCCACTCGATCCTTGGTCGGACCAAATACCACGAGGTAGCAGGCACTAGATGTCCTACCGATTTCGCCGAGTTCCCCAGCATCCTAATGGAACACTTTGCCAAATCCCCAGAAGTCCTAGCACTTTTCGCGCGACATTATATCACTGATGAACCTCTTCCGGTACCTGTTCTGCAACAACGTCTCTCGATATCTCAGAATCTTGAACACACCGAAACATACCACCAGGTCATCCTCTCTCTGCTCGATCAGGAACTACACTCCACCGAAGTATTCAAGCCCGGTTTCAGTTCCACCGAGATTTATAGAAACCTGGAGAGCAAGCACAGTGTGATGGATCAGTGGATCGGCATGTCGACGAGTAGTTGGCAGGGTAACTTTTCGCATCTGTTCGGATACGGCGGGTTGTATTATAGTTACATGCTGGATAAGTGCATTGCGGATAAAGTGTGGGGAGAGGTTTTCAGTGCGGACCCTGTGAACCGGGATGCCGGGGAGAGATATAAAGAGGAGGTGTTGAAGTGGGGTGGATCGAGGGATCCCTGGAGGTGTATTGGAAATTTACTGGGGAGAGAGGATTTGGCGGAGGAGGAAGGGGGACGTATGGAAGAAGTGGGGAAGTGGGTGCTGGATAAATAAGATAGTTTGCTGAGATGATAGTTACTTAGTAGGGCGAGTACTAGCTCTACGAGATCAGTCAATGACCTTTGCATATATTTTATATATCTAGCGAATGAGAATGTGATTTTGGGAAACCCACTCTTATAAAAAGGGTTTTCAATCTTGAGATATATATGCAAGGCCTATCATAAAGGCAAAGACGACGCCACAGATATTTTTCCGTGAAAACCAAGCCCATCCAAACTGGGACTCGTATTATTTCTAACAAAAAAATGGTATCCGCTAGATTCATAAATATGATGATTTTGGCCAACGACGGCCATTTCGGGTTTCTCAAGTTCGTGTAGATAGTGTAACGCTATCCCATTCGATGAGTACTCATAAATTTCTCTCTCTCCACTTCCACAGAACCTTTGATCCTTGCCCCCGATAATATGCTGCCACCCGCCCAAGCTCCCATGGTCTCTACTCCTCTGATGGTGCCTGGGGCCACACCTCCTAGCTTCGCGTACTTGATTCTTAAGTCATCTTTTTCGCTTTGAAGGAGCTCTACTTCTACCTTCTTAGGCTTCTTTTCCACTAACTCTCTCCGCCTGTCATCGCCCTTTGCGTTCCTCCTTTTTACGATATTCCAGCCCCCCCTATCCTCCACTAGTTCTTTTAAGTCACTTAGAATCCTTGCTTTGAGCCCCGGCATATTCGCCGCCCCGCCTGTGATGATGATCCTCGGGATACAAACCGCTCGGACATCAACTGGGCAATTGAGTAGCGTGAGGAAAACTAGATACGGTAGAGTATACTCTGACTCGTCTTCGTATTCCACTCTACCTTGGCATCCATCCATTAAATCCTCGACGCTCGGTATGGGAATATACCCCTCTTCGTTCTTAAAACTTTCTACTTTTATCCAACTGGGCAGGAAAAATGCATACTCCGCAGCTATACTCATCGCCTCGAAAGGCAAAGTCAAAGCTGTCGTGCTCTCTCTCAAGAGCGGTGTTTTGAAGGAAACGTCGACTTGCGCACCCTCGATAGTCTCCCTCCGCCTCTGCGCTCTAATATCCGCTGATGTCTTCCTGATCTTTTCTCCATCCTCGTTCACTTCACCGTCCGCATCTTTATCCAATCCCAACCCGAACGCCTGCCTGGCCCGTAGCCGCGCTGCTTCTCGTGCGTCCGCGGAACTCTTACACCATCCGTAGCGGGTCGATACATCCTCGACTTCAGCCCAGTTGAAGATTCTCCACCAACTTTCGTCGTCGCCTTCGGGTTTGATGGTATTCCACAGGAGCTGCCCGAATATTTCGACAAGGCTCTTAGTCCCCCGGCTGGAGAATTTGATGTGTGCGGGTAGCGGACGGAGTTCGTACACCGGGGTGATTGTGGTTTCCTGCCAGCCGATGTCGACGACTAGAGCTGATCGCAGGCCGGCTGCGAGGCAGCTGAGAACGGGAGATGAGAGGTATGTTATCGTGGGCGGCTGGAAGTGGAGGAATAGAAGCTGCGAGAGGGTGTTTTGGAGAGCGAGAGGGAATACTGGCGGGATGATTATGATCAGACGTTTGGATTTCGATTCTATTAGTAGATATCTGTTATTTCCGCGTGTGTTATTATTTAGTCATTTTCTTGCTTGTCTGACCAATCCGAGTTTGTGATACAGAGAGGACGTACTTGTTGTAAGCTTCTCGAAGCACCCGCTCCATTAGATCCTCGACGACGCCTAGGTCCTTAAGCCTCAAATCGTTGAGCCAGAGCTCCCACTCCTCGCTTCCTGTGTTCCGTATCCGGGGTCCCGCTGGCTCGCCGGTTCGACGGTTGGTGCGGGTTCCGCCGCGCCCTTTGAGGCCCTCTCGGCCATACATTGCCGGTGTGATACCGATTTTGCATCGTGGAGCAGATTCATTCGAGAAGCCGGCGCGGAAGAATCTAGTGCCAAGTTCGAAGACCAGAGGTTCGTCGACCTGGTGGAGCGACGATGCGCCGGGGGAGGAGAAGGCGGAAGCTGAAAAGCGAGACTGGGGCGTGCTTGGATTGGCTGTGAGGGAGGTGCGGTGGCTCGCTGCGGACGACCTGTACGGTGTCGTCGGAGCTAGTTTGGTAGGGTCGCGCGAGGACATGGCTGGAAATGAGAGTGAGATGCGGGTAGGAAGGGCGACGGATTGGATAGAGGAAGCTATCTCGTTATCATAATGGCGATGCGCAATGGACTGGGTTTGGCCGTCAGTCAATTGAAGCTGCGGGAGGAGAAGTGCGCTGGAAGCTTGTTGTTGAAGCTTCGAGGTGAGGTGAGCGTCCCCGGTGATGCTCGGGCAGCTCTGTTTTCTCCGGGGAGTGGGCACCGGGGCACCGGGGTCCGATAACGGATAAAAGAACGCGGGGCTCTGAGCTCCACCGCGACAGCCCAACTTCAGATTGAATGACCCGCATATTCGAGCAATCTTCCCGCATTAGCTTGCAAATTTTCGCTCAAGGAAGCCATTGAGTCGCCGAAATCTCTTCGATTCCATAAATATAGATAATCTCGGCGGGAAGTAGTATTATCAATCAATTGAACAGGTACGCTCATACACTTGCTGTTCCAACATTTGGAAGCCTCACTGATATTCTCATGTTACGCAGCCAACATGTCTGAGCCTTCAAAGTTAAAACTCTGGGGCGGCCGATTCTCTGGCAAAACTGACCCGCTCATGCAAATGTACAATGAGTCTCTCTCCTACGACAAGCGCATGTACGCCCAGGACATCCTCGGCTCCCAAGCATACGCCAAAGCTACCTGCAAAGCCGGAATCCTCACTGAAGCCGAGCGTGACGCTATAATCGAGGGACTCGAAAAGGTCAAGCAAGAATGGGCCACCAACACCTTTGTCGTCCAGCCGGACGTCGACGAGGACATCCACACCGCCAACGAGAGACGACTGGGTGAGATTATCGGTACCCACATCGCGGGCAAGCTACACACTGGGCGGTCGAGGAACGACCAGGTGGCAACGGATATGAGGCTGTGGCTTCGAGATGAGCTTAACTACATTGAGAAATTTCTGGTAGATTTCTTGAAGGCGACGGTGTTCAGGGCGGAGGAGCAGATCGATGCGTTGATGCCGGGGTACACCCACGTCCAGCGTGCTCAGCCGATAAGGTGGAGCCATTGGATGATGTCGCATGCGTTCGAATTCTTGTCCGATCTAGAGAGGTTGAGGGAGTTGAAGAAGAGGGTTAACAAGAGTCCTTTGGGGTGTGGTGCACTGGCGGGCAACCCATTCAATCTCGATCGAGAGTTCTTAGCAAAGGAACTTGGGTTTGACGGTGTCATTCAGAATAGTTTGCTCGGTGTCGCAGATCGCGACTTCGTAGTTGAGACACTGCAGTGGTCTACTTTGATGATGAACCACGTCTCGAGGTGGAGTGAGGATTTGATTATCTATTCCACAGCTGAGTTCGGATTCGTTACACTGGCAGATGCCTACAGCACGGGAAGTAGCTTGATGCCACAGAAAAAGAACAGCGATAGTTTAGAGCTATTGAGAGGGAAGAGCGGCCGAGTTTTCGGTCAGGTATGTGATCAATCCGAAATATAACATTCTTTAAAAGCGTGCTAACGATTACAGATGGCTGGTTTCCTGTATACCGTCAAGGGCCTGCCAAGCAGCTACAACAAAGACCTCCAGGAGGACAAGGAACCGCTATTCGACTGCGTCACTACTGTAAAAAACTCGTTGCAAATCGCCACCGGCGTTGTAGCTACCTTGACAATCTACCCAGAGAAGATGAAGGCCGCTTTGACGATGGACATGCTTGCCACCGATTTGGCTGATTACCTAGTCAGGAAGGGTGTTCCCTTCAGAGAGACCCACCACATCAGTGGCTCCTGCGTGAGGGAAGCTGAGCAAAGGGGATTGAGTGGCATCGACAAACTGGGGTTGGAGGTCTTGCAGACCATTGACAAGCGATTCGAAGCCGACGTCCTTGAGGTGTTCGACTTTGAAAGGAGTGTGGAGTTGAGGCAGTCTATTGGCGGAACATGCAAAGCTAGCGTGCTGAAACAGATTGAGGTATTGACAGAAGCTTTGCAGTGAATTGATTTGTAAATAATAAAAGTTGAGATTATATATACGAATTTCTGAGGGGTTTCAGAACGAACCGCATTGTCACCTTTAGAGCTTACACTGTTTAGTCAGTAGCATGCTTCGATTCTATCATTAAATTAAATTGCTAGTGAGTAGATCAATAGACTATAGACTACTCGTAAATGAAAATACTGAAGCTATCGGAAAATTAAGAATCGGCGACTGTCACCCAAAATTATTCTTTCCCGCGGCCGGTATAAATAAATCATTTGTGGACCAAGACTCGTCGTAATATTCCTGTTAGGATTTGTATGTGTTGAATATGGTCAGCTAAATTGGGATGTTGCTCAGTCCCACATCACTTCAACGACTCACTCCATCACACTCTCCATCGCCATCGCGATGTCCTACTACCCGCAAAAGCGCTCACGCGCCGCCTTCGAAAAGGAGGATATATCCCCATACGTCATCTACGGCACTCCTCTCCCGCCACCGGATCCCAAATCCAAAGACGAAGATGCCTTCCTCCCGGTCTGGAAACAGGAAGTCGTGGACGAACGCGGCCGGAAACGACTCCACGGCGCTTTCACAGGAGGCTACAGCGCTGGCTACTTCAACACAGTAGGGTCGAAAGAAGGTGTCTGTCCCCAATCACCCAGCTATCATGCATCCTTTCATTCATCGTAGGGGAATAACAGGAAAGGAGAACACGAATCGACTGACACCGTATAATCACCGTGCAGGATGGACACCGGCGACCTTCACATCCTCGCGTACGAACCGCGCCAAGGTATCTGCGTTGAAACCGGAGGATTTCATGGACGATGAGGACCGTGCCGATGCTGCCGCGGAGGAAGAGCGGCGAATTGCACGGGAAGCGGAGGCTGCCGCTGGTGCGGGTTCTATGGCCGAGGAACTGGCGAATAAAGGGCTCGCGAATACGGCTGCGTTGTTCGATATGTTGTCTATTCCCGGTGTGGAAGAGTTCCCGCTGGGGAAGCAATTGATGCAGAAAATGGGCTGGAGGGAAGGTACGGGTGTCGGACCGAAAGTCAGGCGGAAGATGAGGGACCAAGAAGGGGACGGACATGACGATTTCAAGACGTATTTGTTCCCGCCTGATGATGTCAAGGTGCCCAATTACCCGTTTAAATCGGATGCGAAAGGTTTAGGGTATACAGGGGAACTCAAAGCGGACGACGAGGAAGCGGCAAAGCCGGCTGTCATTACGAAACCTCTGAAGAAACCCAACATAAGGCTAGGGATGGGAGTAGGCGTTTTCAACGATGATGGCGAAGACGATGAGGATATCTACGAGATCAAGCCCAAATCCACCTATAACAAAGTTTTAGGAGGGGATAAGAAGAAGAAAGCTAAAGCTACTGGTGGTCCTACGACTGCTACGGGTGTTGGATTAGTACAAAAACCTGGCCCGGGCGTTTCTGGACGACATGTCTTCGTGTCAAAGAAGGATAACTTGAATCGCCAGAAGGCCCGGAGATGTCGTGATGGAACGCTGCCTTTACCTGGATTTATTCTCTCTGAAGAACCATTTTGGGACCAATCCGCCAAAGAGTTCCCATTACCCAAAGCTCCTGAAGGTTGGGTACCGCAGAGGTTACTAGCAGACCCAGAGAGATATGCAGCTGCGAAAGCGACGGCCGCAACAGCACCTGCGAAGCTCGACATAAAAGCCAGAGGTGCACTGCTGGGTGAAGAGCAGCTGCCCGGGAAATCAGTCTTCGACTTCTTGACGCCAGCGGCGAGAGAGCGTATAGCATCAGCATCAGGGAAGAAGAATCTACCACAAGCGAAAGGAGAACAAGTCGATACTGGCAAGGACGCTTTACAGAAGAGTAAAGATGCGATACCATACCTTGAACAGTCAGTGGCAGAGAGTGCGCTCAAAGGGTTCTTACCATATGCAGACGCACCCGATAAGCGGGTGCGGTACAGGACATTCCTAGAGATAAAAGCTGGGATACGGCAAGGGATGCCTCTAAGGGTATGCTTTCATTCACGGCGATCAATTTTTATGCGGACTCATCAGGATTACTAACTCTAATGTAGAACAAAGACGTATCACTAGAAGACTGGGCCAAGGAGCTTCACGAGTTTGCAAATGCAGCGAGAATCTTCAAGCCCGTGACGGGTCTCATGGCGAACAGGTTTACATCTTCATCATCAATGGCGTCACAGCTTCCGACCACGGGTGGAAGTAGTAATTTGGAGACGGCAGAAACATTGATCAGTCGACCTGCGGCGAAAACTGAGGACCCAGCGGTTACGGCCGCCAAGATGGGAATGTATGGTGCGATGACGAGAAGCATCGTGCGGTTTTACCCGACGAGGTTGCTGTGCAAGAGGTTTAACGTGCCTCCGCCCGTGCACGTGGATCCGGTGGGGGATGAGGAGGCAGGAGGTAAAGACGTGGAGCTAGTGAACAAGAGGGAGATGGACCGGCTGATGATTGAAGCCAATACGAATATGGAATGGAAGGAGTCGAGAAGTGTGGGGTTCGAGAGCCGGGGACGGGAAGGGGGTGAAACGGAAAGCATGGAGGTAGACGAGAAGGTTAACGAGGAGGTGGGAGAAGAGGTGGTGGATGTTAATTTCAACCCCGCATTGGAGGCGGAGAGAGCTGGGGACGAGGTCTTCAAGGCGATCTTTGGAGACGATTCCGACGAGGAAGAGGAGGATTGAGGAAGCTTGTGAAGGTATATAATTCTGCTTTTGTGTACTTGCGCGTGGGGTGGGGTATCACGAGCGAGATATGAGAAGGGTCGACATTGCGAATTTTTGTAAAAAATTACCTTGTAAGGTTTCATGCACGAAAATACAGGTTCTGGGAGACGGAAGATTTAGACCACGATAATGGGGCCGCCAGTGTTTGATAGTGCTATTCGGGTGCAGCAGCCTAAAGCGGCGCTTAAGTGCAGACAAGAGCGATATAGCGGCGTGGGGCAGGAAGCCACAGATGGACAATTTATTGTCACATGCCAAAAACGATAAAGATATAGGCATTAGATGCATTTTAACTTCTTGCTGGGTCGTTTGGACGAAAGCAGGCCGGACTGCATGCATAGATGGCGATGTTTGGATTATACGGTTTTCGTGGAAGAGAAAACCCCGGATCCGCCAGAAGTCAGTGGTCGGTGATGTATTACGTCGACATCTGACGGATTCGATTCTTCTGGAGTGCGCACGCTGCGGGAATTAATATTTTCTGACACCGAAATGCTTCCCTGCATGGCCCATACCCATGCGACGCACCCATGGATCTGGTCTGGCACTAGTGCACCGTGCGGCCGGGGAGCTGATTGGCTGGGGGCTGGTCGTACGGCATGGATCTGGCATCTTTGCGTCCGCTGGTGAATCAACGAGGCCGTCTTCGGAGGAATAAGGTTGGCTTGCCCTTTTTTTTCTCTCTTTCCCGCTGGCTTTTCTCCTGAGGTACTTTTTCGTCCGATAGAGAAGAAAAAGACGCTGCCCGAATGTCCCGTACAGCGAGCACGCACGCTGCAGACTATCGCCGGTGAGTAGCACTTAGAGTTTCCTAGTCTGCAAGGCAACCGTTCCGAGGGCCAATCCTTCACCAAGTGCCCGCAATCTCGCATCTCGCCTGCAGACGGCTTGCGCACTTGCATACCGTCTCGTCGTATTGTGCCCAGTCGGACGAAAGAGAAAATTTTATGACCACCTATTCTGATCCATCGCCACTACAGCTAGCTAGCTCTCTCTCGACACCGCTGCCACTGCCACAACCACGGCCACTGCTACTACGACCGCTAGCCGGGCTCCCGTTTACTCATCGTGGACAATTGAGCGCTATTTTATCTATTTAACCGTCTCGCTCCCTTCGCCTCGGCCCCTCATCTCGAGATTATTTCTTATACACGAAGAGAACACAACAACATACATGTCTCAACCACAGCCCTTCTAACAAGCTTGTGTCAACGACCTGTACCACACACATGGAAAGCAGTTCCCAGGACTACAATTCGCTCCAGTCATATCCGTTATCCCTCTCCCGCCTCGATCTTGTCGCGGACCTCTCGCTCCCCTTGGATATCATCCAGTACAAAGGACACCCCTTCTGGCCCAGATAACGATACCCGCCACTCTCTCTCCGTCTTCGCCTTCTACTCTCAGTTCCTCTTCCTCTCCCCGCGAGAACCCGCTGTCAGCCATCTCTCTTCTAGGCACTAGCTGTGCGTGTTTGGACGTTGCTTCCAAATAGCTCGGTTCGAACGGTCCCAATTGCAAACGGTTGAAATTGCGCCATCGGTTTCTCTTACGTAACATTTTGTTCGTCGACGATCCATCTTCAAAATACAAACCAAGATTTCTTGCAAACATGGTCTCGGAACAACACTCCCCACCAAACTCCGTCAACGGGGACGAGGGCCTGTACCACAACCAGGCCCCCGCCGGCTGGGTCATCCAGAAGTTCGGTGGCACCAGCGTCGGCAAATTCCCTGAAAAGATCGCTGAGGAGATCGTAAAGGTCTATGTTGCCCAGAACAAGGTTGCCATCGTGTGCTCTGCCCGAAGCACGGATACTAAGGCCGAGGGTACCACCAATCGGTAAGAGTCCAAAATCCTACCCAAAGCGCAGGGGTATTTATAGACGCCAATATTAATATTTCTCAATATAGGTTGTTGAACGCTGCAGCTCAGGCCATGGTCACGGACTCGACCAAGTACCTCGATGTCGTCAACCAAATTCGTGAAGACCATATTAATGAAGCTAGAAAGCTCATCAAGAACCAAGACTTGGCCGCGGAACTCTGCCGCCATATCGAAGCCGAGTGCGGCAAGCTCGCAAGCTTCCTTGGCGCAGCTCAAATCATCAATGAGATCTCTCCAAAATCCAAGGATATCATCATCGGTGCTGGTGAGAAGCTCAGCTGTAGGCTGATGACCACCCTACTCAAAGATAGAGGTGTTGATGCCGAATACGTAAACTTGGAGAACATTCTCCCGTCTGGCTACCAAATGAAGGGTGGTCTCTGCCAGAACTTCTATGATGACTTGGCCCAGCGCCTTGGCGAGCGAATCCTCCAATGTGGTGATAGAGTTCCCGTCATTACCGGTTTCTTCGGTTACGTTCCCGGCAGCTTACTCGATGTCATCGGTCGCGGATATACAGACCTCTGCGCTGCCCTCGTCGCCGTCGGTATCGATGCGGACGAACTCCAAGTATGGAAGGAAGTCGACGGTATCTTCACCGCTGACCCGCGAAAGGTCCCATCCGCAAAACTCCTCCCTACCATCACCCCCGAGGAAGCGGCCGAATTGACCTACTACGGCTCCGAGGTCATCCACCCGTATACTATGGAACAAGTTATCCGCGCCCGCATTCCTATCCGTATCAAGAACGTCGAAAACCCAACCGGCCCGGGCACTGTTATCTTCCCGGATACCATGTCCACCAAGGGTCTGGACACTCCGCCCCACCCTCCAAAGCTGTTGAGGTCTGAATCTGCACATCTCCTGCAGTTGCGCCCACGCCGCCCCACAGCTGTAACTATCAAGAACAAGATCATCGTCCTCAACATCCACTCCAACCGCAAATCTCTCTCGCACGGTTTCTTCGCCAACATATTCTCCACATTAGACAGATACCAGCTCGTCATCGATTTGATTTCCACCTCGGAAGTACACGTCTCCATGGCCCTGCACGCTGAGGTCCGCGAGGAACACATGCGCGATGCGATCGAGGATCTGAGGAAGTACGGAACCGTCGATGTTATCCGAAACATGACGATTCTGAGCTTAGTCGGGAAGCACATGAAGAATATGGTTGGTATCGCGGGCAAGATGTTCACCACGCTTGCGGCGAGCGAGGTGAATATCGAAATGATCAGTCAGGGGGCCAGTGAGATTAATATCTCATGTGTGATTGATGAGAAGGATGCGGCGAAGGCTTTGAGGGTTATTCATGACCAAGTGCTCTTTGAACGTTGATCCCGTGTAGATTTCGTTTCTTTTTTTGGACTCGATGCCATTTGACTTGTCTTTTTTTTCTTTTTCGTTTGTTGCGTGTGAATAGTGCGACATGGTTGAGCATGATGTTAGAGTGGAGGTATACGTAGATGTTAGAGAGCAATTCTGGAACGGTTATAAAAGATAGATGTAGATAGATACCTTGATATCCATTCAATACATATTGTCACCATTTACAAGTATCTTACTCGGTAGCAGAACTAGACCCAAGATCTACCACTCTGCATGTGCGAGCGGCACTACGTTTGGTGAAATGTAACTTTTCAAGTGACCGGTACATGAAGACTTCGCTCTATATCGTTCTAGAACACGTTCTTTCGATTCAAGAGCACACATGAACTGTAGCTAGCTTGGCCAATGTGTGAAATGGAATCAGCTTTTCTATCCTCGATAAATACAGCTAGATGGTATAGTTACTTTGTGTTGCGTTGTGTTTTGCCCCATCGCAGCTTACAGTCTCGTAGCTGCAGCTTGATCAAGTTATCAATTTACGGGTGGCAACTCCAACCAGACTGTAGACCGCGAGGCCGCGAGGGAGGATTCCGGACAGAAAATATTAAATGCATTGCTATTCCTAAGTATAACTAGAGGAATTCAAAGTTCTACAATTGGTTTTCAGCAACTTATAAGCGTTTACTGCAGCAGAATAGTGGTGTAACGTTTCGCAGGACAGCTTTGTAGCTGACAGCTAACTTTGTGATTTTAATCTTGTAGATTGTATTCTATTTACAGGAATCTTAATTTATAGCTCTTCCTTCTTTGGAGGATCTTCGCCGCCCAGTCTCTTGATGTCGATGAGTTCAACGTCGAAGATCAATGTGGCACCGCCTGGGATGACGCCGCCGGCACCTCGATCACCGTAGCCGTAGTCGCTGGTGATGGTCAGGGTCGCCTGTTCGCCAATCTGCATGGCCGGGTCGCCGCCCAAGCCGAGGATGCCCTCGTCCCAGCCGCGGATGACCCGTCCGACGCCGATTGGGGTCTCGAATGGCTGGTTGCGATCGCGGGAGGAGTCGAACTTGTTGCCGTTTTCGAGCTTGCCGGTGTAGTGCATGACGACGGTGTCGCCCTTGCGTGGGGTGCCGCCCTTGCCGGGCTTGGTGATGACTTTCTTGACACCCATTGTGCGTGCGTATGGATCTTTAAGTTCCTTGGATGCGAGGAGGCAATCGGAGTAGGTAGTAGTGGCAGAGTGTGTATTCTGAGGGAGGAGGAGAAGGAGGTCAAGTGAACTACGGTGTTCAGAACGAAGAAGGGCGGCGGCTGGGCGTTGTTATAAGGCGCGGTGGGGCAAAGGCCAGCGTGGGGTCTCTGCCAATTAGCCGTTGGATGTTGCACGGTTCATGTTGGAAACAGGCTTGGCCGCGTTCAGCCCGGTCGCACCACATCCGCCCCGTCCAACGTCCCCGGCTTCATCTCTGCCCTTCTCTCTCTCTTTTCATCCGCCTGGTCCAACATTCCCTCCGCGGACGCTTTCGACACCCGCATGGGCACCGTCGCCCTCGATATCCGATAAGATGTATCACCTTTTCAAGGGCCTGTACTACTACGCTACCACGAAAGAAGGTATGGCGCCTGACTTCTCACGTCTCGTTCAGGATCCGGAGGGCTAACCGCACACCCGCAGAGTATTCGATCTTGTAAGGCACCTCGACATCCAACAGCTTAGTTTAGAAACGAGGTTTCCAGTCGAATGCGCGCGCATGCTCACATATCATCTCTCACAGAATTCTCGGCCTTGACAATGCCGGGAAAACGGTACTTCCCCTAACATCATCGAAATGAGAAAAGAAATTATCTTACTAACCAGGAAGTTTCATATCTAAAAGACCCTCCTCGAAAAGATAAAATCAATATACCTGCCTGGAGTCGCCGCTCCAAAGCAAGGCGCCCAACCTCCCACCGTCGGGCAGAACATGTCCACAATCCCGCTCCCACCCCCGTTACCTTCCATCTACCTCAAGCTCTGGGACATTGGCGGCCAGGAATCCCTCCGGAACCTATGGACGCAATACTACGGTTCCGCACACGCTATCGTCTTCGTCGTCGACTCCACCGATAAACCCCGCATCGAAGAGTGCCGCGATGTCCTAGAGATCGTTGTGGACGCCGAAGCCACCGAGGGGATCCCAATATTGATGTTGGCCAACAAACAGGATCGAGATGAGAGCCTGGAAGTAGAGGAGATCAAAGAAGTCTTCAACAAAATCGCGGAGAGGCTGAGCGCCAGAGATAGCAGAGTGTTGCCAGTTAGTGCTTTGACCGGGTAGGCTCATCTTTTCTTTCCGTATTTCTCTCAGTAGAAGTCACACTAACTTTGCGTTTTATTAAAGAACTGGTGTCCGAGAAGCAGTGGAGTGGCTGGTGACTCGAATCATGATGAATAAGGAATACAGACCGCCGTTGATGCGGTAGGGTCACCACACCGGAGCGCAATGCACGTTTATTTATTGCTTGGGACGGGCGAATTTTGGTTATTTTTTAACAGGTCTGCAGTTTACTGGTTTGGATATGATATCCAGATACATCATTTACATTTTATTTGGTTATTAAATTTCGGCGGAACAAGGCTTTGATATCCCTCTTTGCTTCATTTTGCGGCTTACTCTTGGAGTTCCTATGCATCTACTCGACAGTCATATATATAGAAATACGTTATACATCCGCATCTTTCCGGTTTTTCAAGTTCTACCTCCCTCAGATTTTTGCGGATAATGAAACATGGCCGTTGGCTCTAGCTTCACCCGCCACAGCATCTTGATAAGGGGCACCGCCACATCTGACTACACTGTTACGTTTTAAGAATCAACACCTCGCGCATGACCAATTATTGATGCTTGTTAACTGTCGTTGAATTGTACGGAGAGCTAGCTAGAGTCTAATCTAGGAAATCTACCTAGCCCTCAAGTTCATCCAACCGAACCTCCCCTTCCCTTCTCATATGCTGCCTTATTTTATACTTGCCGGCCATCAAGTTGATATGCTAATAATCAGTCTTTCTTTTCAATCTATAGTCAAGGTTAACACGCACACGCACACATGTCTTTCAAAAAAAACAAAAGGGCATAGATGGAAAATATAATGGAATGAGAATGATACACAGATCTTTTAATAAACCTTTCGAAATTTCGATTTTTCGTGTCTTCTTTCTGCTCTCGAAAACGGGCGCGGGATCGACAAAAACGATAGATGCGTATTTAAAGAAATGCGTAAACGTTCTTTGCTTCAAGGTAAACGACGGTAAAAGATTTGCCTATACTTAAAAAAAATCTCGATGTAAAAAAAATCGCTTTTAGATTTTTCTTTTCTTCTCGTATCTTCGTATAGGTTTCTTTTGCTTCTTTAATATCTCTTCATGAACCGAAGGTACCTCTTTTTACACCGGCTTGTTAGTAGCTGCAGCACCATTGCCGAAGACAACCACTGTGTTTCCGCTAGGATCAACAGAAAATCCAACCTTGATAGGAGTATCACCACCAGCGTCTGTGGGCTGAGCTGAGGTCGTTGCAGGGGTGGAAGTAGGCGTTGCATTGACGTCGTCAGTGAGGGTACGTGTGAGCAAGTGGGTGACACCGTTATCATCGACGGAAACACCGACGACGATATTGTCTAGTGTGGAAGATGGAGCCGCGGTGGTTGTCGAGTTGGATGGAATGGAGCTGCTCGGGATAAAACTAGTTGGGACAGAGCTTGAAGCGGAGCTAGAGGAGGCCGCGGTTGTAGTCGAATTGGATGGGATGGAGCTGGTGGGGATGGAGCTGGTGGCCGAGCTGGATGCAGTCGAACTGGTGGGGCTGGTGGCAGTAGTGTCAGCCGTTGAAGATGCGCCAGAGCTCGTAGGGCTTGTGCTGGTATCGGTAGCGGAGGTGTCAGAGCTGCTAGAACCTGCAGAGGTGGTAGATGCGACTGAACTAGTCGGGCTAGTAGAAGAGTTGTTTTGGATAGATGCACCTGAGCTTGTGGTAGATGCAGCGGAGCTGGTAGGACTGGTGGCAGTGTCGGTCGACGATGTATCAGTGCTGGATGTATCGGTTGCACTCGAAGAAGCACCAGAGCTAGTCGGGCTAGTCGTAGCAGAGTCAACCGTGGAAGATGCACCAGAGCTGGTTGGGCTGGTGCTGCTTCCGATATCAGAGGTATCAGTAACAGAGCTCGAAGAACCAGTTGACGATACTCCGGAGCTAGTTGGGCTAGTGCTGCTTCCGATATCAGAAGTATCGGTAACAGAGCTCGAGGATGCGGCAGTTGACGATACTCCGGAGCTAGTTGGGCTGGTGCTGCTTCCAATATCAGAAGTATCAGTAGCAGAGCTCGAAGAACCAGTTGATGAGACACCTGAGCTGGTGGGGCTGGTGCTGCTTCCAATATCGGAAGTATCAGTGCTCGAGGATGCACCAGTTGATGAGACACCCGAGCTGGTCGGGCTGGTGCTGCTTCCAATATCAGAGGTATCGGTAATAGAGCTTGAAGATGCGGCAGTTGATGAGACACCAGAGCTGGTTGGGCTAGTGCTGCTTCCGATATCAGAGGTATCGGTAATAGAGCTTGAAGATGCGGCAGTTGATGAGACACCAGAGCTGGTTGGGCTAGTGCTGCTTCCGATATCAGAGGTATCAGTAACAGAGCTCGAAGAACCAGTTGACGATGCTCCAGAGCTGGTTGGGCTAGTGCTGCTTCCGATATCAGAGGTATCAGTAACAGAGCTTGAGGATGCGGCAGTTGATGAGACACCAGAGCTGGTTGGGCTAGTGCTGCTTCCGATATCAGAGGTATCGGTAACAGAGCTCGAGGATGCGGCAGTTGACGATGCTCCGGAGCTAGTTGGGCTGGTGCTACTTCCGATATCAGAAGTATCAGTAGCAGAGCTTGAGGAGGCACCAGTTGATGAAGCACCAGAGCTAGTTGGGCTGGTGCTGCTTCCAATATCAGAAGTATCTGTGCTCGAGGATGCACCAGTTGATGAGACACCCAAGCTGGTCGGGCTGGTGCTGCTTCCAATATCAGAGGTATCGGTAATAGAGCTTGAAGATGCGCCAGTTGACGATGCTCCAGAGCTAGTCGGGCTAGTGCTACTTCCGATATCAGAAGTATCAGTGCTCGAGGATGCACCAGTTGACGATGCTCCGGAGCTGGTTGGGCTAGTACTGCTTCCGATATCAGAGGTATCAGTGCTTGAGGATGCACCAGTTGACGAGGCACCTGAGCTAGTAGAGCTGATGTCTTGGACGGACGCGTTGGTGCTGGTGGTGGAAGCATCAGAGGTAGTGGAAGAAGCGCCGGAGCTGGTTGGGCTGGTGCTGCTTCCAATATCAGAAGTATCTGTGCTCGAGGATGCACCAGTTGATGAGGCACCTGAGCTGGTTGGGCTGGTGCTGCTTCCAATATCAGAAGTATCTGTGCTTGAGGATGCAACAGTTGACGATGCTCCGGAGCTGGTGGAGGAAACGCCAGAGCTGGTTGGGCTGGTACTGCTTCCAATATCAGAGGTATCAGTAGCAGAGCTTGAGGAGGCACCAGTTGATGAAGCACCAGAGCTGGTCGGGCTGGTGCTGCTTCCGATATCAGAAGTGTCGGTAACAGAGCTCGAGGAAGCACCAGTCGAAGACACTCCCGAGCTAGTGGAGGACTGGTACTGCTTCCAATATCAGAGGTATCAGTAGCAGAGCTTGAGGAGGCACCAGTTGATGAAGCACCAGAGCTGGTCGGGCTGGTGCTGCTTCCGATATCAGAAGTGTCGGTAACAGAGCTCGAGGAAGCACCAGTCGAAGACACTCCCGAGCTAGTGGAGGAAGCACCGGAGCTGGTTGGGCTAGTACTGCTTCCGATGTCAGAAGTGTCGGTAACAGAGCTTGAAGATGCGCCAGTTGACGATGCTCCTGAGCTAGTGGAGGAAGCGCCGGAGCTGGTCGGGCTAGTACTGCTTCCGATATCAGAAGTGTTGGTATCAGTAGAACTCGAAGCAGCACTAGTTGACGATGCTCCGGAGCTGGTAGGGCTGGTGCTGCTTCCAACATCAGAAGTGTCGGTGCTGATAGAGCTTGAAGAGGCACCAGTTGAAGAAGCACCTGAGCTGGTAAGACTGGTGGTTGTATCAGAGGCAACATCAGACGTTGCACCAGAGCTGGTTGAGGAGGCTTTGGATGTGGTGGAGCTAGTATCAGTATCTGAAGAAATACCACTAGTGGAGCTTACGCCGGTGCTGCTAGATTTTCCGCTGGTCGAGGAGACATCAGTGGTAGTATCTGTGCTGGAGCTTGTGGCACCGCTAGTAGTTGAAGAAATAACAGAAGTATCAGAAACGCTAGAGGTGTCAGATGCTGTAGATGATCCAGAGGTAATTCCGGAGGATGTAGTTGAAGTGGGAACAGAGCTTGTTCCGGATCCAGAGCTCGAAGAACCTCCAGTGGAAGTAGAGACATCACTGGTATTACTCGAGGTGGAGCTTGAAACACCGGGCTCAGAGCTAGAGCCGCCAGTAGAAGTCGAGATATCACTGGTAATGCTGGAGGTTGGTCCCTCACTAGTACTGCTAGATATATCTTTCTGAGATACAACGGAGGTCGTAGAAGAGTTGACATCGCTAGTAGACGTGACAGATTCAGAGGAGCCTGTAGAGCTACCAGACTCAGATGTAGAGCCACCTGTGGAGGAGGTTACACCCGTAGTAGATGAACCAGGTTCAGAGCTGGAACCTCCAGTGGAAGTCGAGATATCACTGGTGCTACCAGACGTAGAGCTTGAAATGCCAGGCTCGGAGCTGGAACCTGCAGTGGTAGAAGTAATCTTGCCGGTAACGCTAGAGCTCGGTCCCTCGCTAGTGGTAGCAGTCGAAGATCCAATATCACTGGTGTTGCCAGATGTAGAGCTGGAACCGCCAGGTTGAGAGCTAGAACCTCCAGTAGACGTCGAGATGTCACTAGTACCAGTCGAAGATCCGATATCACTGGTGTTGCCAGACGTAGAGCTTGAAATACCAGGCTCGGAGCTGGAACCTCCAGTGGTAGAAGTAATCTTGCCAGTGATGCTAGAGGTTGGTCCCTCGCTAGTGGTACCAGTTGAAGATCCAATATCGCTAGTGTTGCCAGATGTAGAGCTGGAACCGCCAAGTTGAGAGCTGGAACCGCCAGTAGAAGTGGAACTACCGCCGGTACCACCAGAGGTGGTGCTAGAAACATCCTTCTGCGAAACGCCAGTAGTAGAAGACGAAACACCACCAGAAGAGCTAGTTCCAGAGCTTGTAGAACCGCCAGTAGAGGTAGAGGTGTAACTGATGATTACAGAAGATGAAGAGCCCTTAGTTGAAGTGCTAAATCCAGAGCTGGTGTTAGTATTACTAGTGCTGCTGATGACCTGGGAAGACCCTGTGGTCGATGAGCTAGAGACACCGGCGCTAGAACCTGTCGACGATGAACTGGAACCTCCTGTCGAGCTCGTGCTCGTATCTGGACCAGCCTACATAGTAGAAACGGTCGTTAATTTCTTCCATTCAAGGATTTGGTATACCATCGGAGATCACGGAAGTAAGATTACGAGAAGAAGTCTTTTGTACTTACGGGCTTGGTGGTAGTGGTCCAGACGGTCCTTGTTGTATACTCGGTCTTGGTTACCCATTTTGGCTTGGTGACATACTGAGTCCTGAAGATGGTTTTGGGGTCGATCCATTTGGTTTTCGTGATGATCGAGGTCTTCCAGCTGGTTGATGGCTTGCAAGTGGATTTTGCGGTTTTCGGGTCATCATAGCCGCCATAACCATCATCTCCGTAGCCGTCGTCTCCATAGCCGTCGTCCTGAGCAATTGCCAAAGGAAGGCTGTTTGTGGCGATGTCAACACAATCCTTTGTTTTCGCGGTTTACTTGGCCAAAACCTCATTAAACGACACGGGATTCGATTCTTCATACCTGAGGAGCAGGGCAGTGAGCACTGGCACGCTGACCTTCATCTTAGCTGCGGCAAATTATAAGAGAATCGAATTTTGAATACGAAAGAAGGTGGATATGAAAGAATGTGTAGTAATTCAAAAGAACGATCGTCAGTAAACCAGTTTCAAAAGAGGGACTTCAACTGCCAACAGAAAGAGAGTGACTGTCGACAATCGGCAAAAAGGAAGGACTGGTGTAAGCCGGGCCGATATGCAGAGCGAAACAAGGAAGAACTTGCGTCGGAAAAGCAGAACGGGGATCCTTATATATATATCTCAATTTTACAAAACGAAACTAATCCTTGGAGGAGGCATTGCTGAGTCGGATGCATGCGTGATGGTAGCGTTCAGTAACCTTGCTTGCTTTGAGCACTGCCGTAAGGACATATGCGGAGTGGACCCAGGTATTTTTGAGAACTCTATTTTCCGAGGCGGTAGGTACAGGAAGCACATGATGCGAAGCGGTTAGCCCGCGTCTGAATGACATTGATGGTAAGTGAGCGAGTGGGTGCCCACCTTAATAGGCTCCATCTGCATGCATACGGGCTAGCAAGCCCCGGTCTGTTGCGCCGTTTCAATCCTGAAGGGTTGGTAAAGTTGTAGCGGCCAAGATAATATGGAGCGAATGGACATTTTGAGAACTAGATCCCTCAAAGCTCCGTCTGGCTCATAACGTGCCTGTATGCATCGAAGCCCTTTAAGTAAGTCTAGCGCCGTGTCGCACCATTCTGGCGGGCGATATTTGTGTTGTCGAGCCGAGTTGGCAGATGAAATCGGGCGGATGTGGGTAGCGTGGGCCTCTGATTGGCTGCTTCCCAAAGCGGGATTACCCTTTCGGGAGCGACAGGCGAAAATCGAGCAGATAAACCGACATGGCGACTGCTTGCTGAATGTCAGGCTAGGAATTAATAGCTATGGCTTGCTAAGGCAGCTAGCGTCCGGCGTGCTGGAAATGGAGTTCGTAAAGGTGGGTTTTACGAGAGGCTCTCTTAAGCTTTTAAAACTCCAGAGACCCGTCGCCTGCTTCCCACCTGCGCAGGCCCCGCTGGGCTTTCCCGCATACCTTTTTTGGGAAATGTTCTTGTCTAGACTTCCATTCCGAGAGCCGCTTACTAGTTGACCGAAGCTATTCACAACATGCACATGTTTTCTGTCGCTCTACACCATCTTAAACCAATAATTGCAGTTCCAGTCGATATTTTAGACCGAAAACCATTAAAATTATGCCTTAGCTAAGTCTTTCTCTACATATGCGCTAAAAACCAAATCTTTAACGTTCCTCATAATGGTCGCTTGCACGGCAGCCCATCCGGCCAAGCGTTGGGCAAACAGGATCGGACTACTAGTGTCTGAAGAAGTTCCTCGCACCCGGTAAATTTTTTCCAAAGAAATTTCTAATATACCGAACCCCACCAGCAGTAGCAACCAAATATCTAAACATACTATTATCACTCATCTGGCGGTTAGCTGGTACGCTTGCCTTTCCATTTAGGACATAGCCGACGTGGGAATCAGCTGATCTTTGTTGCCAATTGATTCCACAATTTCTCCGAACATCCCACTCGCCCTGAGTCTGAGTCCAAACCCCATTCTCCCCCATACCTTCTCAAGTCTCTGCACCATTTTCAAGTGCTCGTCGCTATGGATCAGTTGTGCGAGCAAGTTCTCATCAATAACTTCATTGTCGTTGTGTAACATTGTTATGGAATCCAGAGCTGTCGGAATACTAGTGTCCGGGTATTTCTTCGCTTGGCACTGCCCTTTATTTAAAGTTGAAGCAGAGGTCGGCTGCATTGCTTTTAGCTTTTTGGAAAGTGGGGTTCTCGCAGGGGAAAGGATCGGAGTGCTTCCGGTTGTTTTCGACCGGATAGGTGTGACAACCACTGGCGACGACGCTTTTGCTTTAGTCGGTGCCTTCTTCTTCGATTTGGTGGCAATAATAGGCTTTGGAGTAACCGGGGCTTTGTTGGCGGCAGTAGTAACCTTGGCTTTCCTCGCTGGTACCTTCTTTTCATTGGCTTTCTTAGTCTCCGTAGCATTGTCAGTGATATTTTCAGTAGTTTCTGTGTCATCAAGTTGTCGTTTGCGCTTAAGCGGAGCCTTGCCATTGTTTCCGGTCTTTGTACTCTTGAAAGAGCTTGTCAGCTTCGCCGAGGAGCTTGGGAGCAACTTATCCCCATGAACCTTGTTCAAAGCATCGAAATCCGGAAGCTGGCGAGGAGGCGGAACGCTTTCCCCATCGCTAATGTCGGCAGCGAGGAGCTGTTGAGATGCTGAGATATCAATATATGATTGTTGAGATAAGTTAATTAAATTTGGTTGTTGATAAATTGAGACTTGGCTACTTGGACCGTATAGAGTTCCTGCAGAAGTGATAGTCCCACGGGAAACGGGGACAGAAGTCATCAGACTGGCACCTGTTGGTGGCCTAGATGTTACCGAACAAGTTGCAGAGTTTGCCTGTCTCATATGTTTCTGAAAGGCTTGGTCATACGGGTTTTGCATGAAAAAAGACTGAGACTGAGAGCCTATACCGTGGGATAATATTGCTTGCTCTGTACCATTTTGATGGAAGCTGGAATTTCGCTGCAAATAGTTGTTCCCACTGCTTCCCAGACTGAATGGATGTTGACGTAGTCCTGGTGGGCTCGATGGGAAGCTTTGATGCGCTAAACCAGCGTATCCATCTGAAATTATTTGGTCAAGAGGCTCGTCACATGGTAATTGGTGATTTTGAGATGAAATATTGGGAGTGAGGGACTGTCTGTTAGGGATATGAGTCACTGCTAATCCTAGTCTCTGAGGGAAAAGAGGTGCTCGGTTCTGGATAAGACTCGCGGCAGTCCCCAACTGAGACCGAGAAGTGGCTGGTCTAGGGTACTGGATCGCGTTTCTTATAGGATTAGAATTCTTAGATCCTGGATACTCGTGACCGCTAGGTTTGGGTTGGATCGGCTGGGCAGATTCCATATTGTAAAACTGCACAGGGCATCCGATCCTCTTCAGGGCTAACATGACAGATTTGAAGTCTTCTGTTTGGCAGAATCTGACTTGCAGACGGCGCAGCTAGATGAGATAATTTATGAGAATACATTCAATGAGAATATACGAATGATCTTACTGTCTGGCCGCGCATATTGACATATTTCAAAGCTAATGATGGCTCTCGTATCATGCACATAATATTGGGAAACCCAGGATGGTTAGTCTTTTGATGAAGGATATCAGATACATTCATCAATTCCTATTGAGGTGTTAATCATGTTCCGGACAAAATATATGACAAGAATTTGGTCATTCTAACTCACCAGAGTTTCGGCTCTCCAGATTATCTTCAAGCTTAGCCTGCTTACATAGGGAAATCTAGGATCCGAAGGTTGCTCAAGAGGACCTTCATGATCCAAGACCAGATAGATATGATCTCTAGCTGAATGATGATTCCAAATTGGCTTCATCTCAGGCTGCAACATCGGCACATCACAGAACGAATACTTGTCGATGGCGAATGACTGACTCGTAGACGCCATCGTTGCTAGCAACAAATCGAGGAAGCAAATATGTATGGTTACTCAACAAGGGGAGAATTGGCAACGAGACTAGGGGAGAATGAGAGTTATCTCGAGGAGATATTCTTCAATGTAGATGAAGTGCAAAGATAATGAGACCTGGTTATGTAAGAAAGATTGGATGATGATGGTGAGATCACTGATGGAGATTGCTATGCATTGAGGTGGAGTTTGCAGCTCGCAGCTTGAGGCTTGACAACACAAAACTTCTCCAGCAGTGGGTTGTTTGTTGTTACACGACACGCTCGTATACAGGCCCAACACTAAGCCATTCTTTGATGCAGAACCGAGCACCAGCTAACCGACGTCCGCTCCATTTGGCATAGCATCGGACTGGCTCGTAGAACCAAAATGAGAAAACTCGATCTTCAATTCACAAAAAAGTATATCCGTCCCGAGCTCGCGAGTACGCGTCACTATGACACAAGTGGTTCGGTCAAGCTCCAGAGCCTTTCTACGATTTAGTATCCGCTAAAGGCAAAACAACCTACAAGAATGGTAAGACGGAAAAGTAGGTCCAATTCACATTGCGAAAGACGCTAGGAATAATAATGAAAGAAATTTATACGATATATTTTCAAAGCTTAATTTTCAAGTATAGTATTAAAATCTAGTTTTCTCGGGACCCACGTTTGAGCCTAGCCCGGCTAGCGAGACTAATTTTAGGCTGTAATCCCGATGTTTTTGAAAAAGGCCTTCGAGTTGGGTTCCCGGCCTAAGAATGCTTTCAGCAAGTCCATGGCTTCTCTCGAGCCCCCCTTCTCTAAAACTTCACGGCGGTACTTCATTCCTGTCTCCCGATCTACCGGGTTTTTGAATTGAGCGTACATGTCCTGTGCAAAGACTTTGGAGTACAAGTAACCGTAGTACCCGGCGCTGTATCCTTCCATTATGTGGCCAATAGTAGTGTGACTATGTCCAAACTTAAGATCCCGTATTTTCTCGTAGTTATGCAACTGGTTTGTGAGCTCGTTGAATGTTACGCTTGAATCGAGTTTCTCATCCTTGGGCATGCTCAACTCGTGAACACGCATGTCAAACATGCTCAATTGTAGTTGCCTGAGGTAAAATATGCCTTGATTATACTAGTTAGGGCAAATTAAAGTGTTAGCAATCAGCTATTTCTTTTTCAGAACTGAACAATTGGTGGGTCTTACATTTTTAGATGCAATAAGCGACTTTATAAGCTCATCTGGCAAGTGTTCTCCAGTTTTATAATGTGAAGATAGTTCCTTAAGTTGAGCAGGCTCTGAGATCCAATTTTCTAGCATTTGTGATGGTGCTTCTACAAAGTCCCGTGAGGTTTGCGTCCTGAATATTTTGAGATAAATTAGTATTGCCATGAAAATCTGCGCGCGATAGAGTGTCCTTACCCATGGAATGTCGAGTAGATTGTGCGAGATACGAGACTGTGAATGCCATGACCAAGTTCATGAAACAAGGTTTTCGTCTCTGCATATGTAAAGAGAGCAGGGTTTGTGCCATTAGGCTTGGAGAAGTTGGTCACCTATTCCAATGGTTAGTCCCGATCATCAATATTAATGTGAGAAATATTTGATACTTACTAAGACTGTGGTTGGATAGCTGCGAGATTTTGTATCTTTAGGGTCTTTGAGAAAACCTGGGACGATGTTAAAATTTGCCGCATGGCTATATTTACCCTCACTAAAATGGGTTCATCGTTAGGATTATTCAAGAAATCCAAAGGTTGACGAATGCTTACCGTGGGTGCAAATCGAGATACAAATAACCAACAAATTCACCCCCAATCTCATCGCTATCTCTCACCGCATAGACTTTGACATCTTCGTGCCATCCTCGCTCTCCACTACCGACTTTAGCATTCGATCCGATCTTAGCAAACTTCAGATTGAACAGCTGTTCAAAGATCTTGATCATGCCATCAAGAACCTTCGGAGCCGGGAAGTACTCGCGGATGTTGTCATCGATCTTGAACTCCTTTTTATACATCATATGAGAGTAAAAGGGAGAATCCCAAAAATTGAATTTCCCATCGAAGGTCTGGTTACGGCTTTCCATATCCGATTTTTTGAGGTCCTTTAACTTTTGCACTTCCGTCTTGGCATGATCTGCTACCTTGCCACGAAGGTCGTCTAAAAAGGAATGTACTTTTTCTGGTGTCTTAGCCATTCTGTTCTCGCTGAGCACCAGGGCTGCGTAAGACGGAAAGCCTAGCAACTGTGCTTCCTCGTGGCGAAGTCTAATGACTTTATCAAAACGGTCGAGATTCTCGGGGCATCTATTTTCGTGTGCGAACTCTGCCTTTTTACGTACGTCGGGATCTAATGCGCGGCTAGAAATCTTACCGAATTCCAAGGATTTGAAAGCTACGAAGTAGCTCTTCTGACCATTTTTATCCTCAGATTTAAAGGTATTGATCGACTTCTGTGGAACACCTTTCAGCTCGGATTCCGTAAGCCAGATACCCCCATTCTCATCGCGCAACGATTTCGAAAAGGCAAGGGTGAGAGATGAAAGTTCCATCTCGATATCCTTCAACCGAGCCTGCTTCTTGTCGTCTAACTCTAGCCCGCTCATGATATAATTATGGTTCATTCTCTCCACCAATAATTTCGCCTCGTCCAGGAGATCTGATGGAAGATTTTTGGCAACGGCATTTACAAGCTTAAAGACATCTTTCTTCATTCCGGCTTCGAGGAAGTATTCCTAAATTATGAGAACTAGATTTAATAATCTGTTGCTTAAGTATCTTCTAGAATGTTACTTACCGTTCTGAGTTTAGAGGCTTTTATTGAGGCAGCCCGCAGGTCTGGGTTAGGAGAAACCTCCTTATAGAAGTCAAGAATACCACGCTTAAGTGCCATCTGATTATAGTAGGCTTGGAGAGGAGCAATGACGTTGTCGAACGTAGCATTCTCCGGTGTAATTTCCTTAGTGATTCTATCTATTAGAGTCTTATGGTTCTCCGTCAACTCCTTTGATTCACTCAATAGAGAATCCGGCGTGTGAAGGAAACTAGGTGGATCCTCTGGTGGTTTATATTTATCTGTTGATTTCGAACCCAGAGCGACCTGCGCAGTTGGGAGAGCTAGATATGCGGGAAACTGGAGGCCCAGTACCAATAGTGTCTTAAGAGACAACATGATTATTTTTAATAGAAGAGAAAGATGTATAATGATATTTTTTGCATAAGTACCAGCCTTACGAAAAACAAAACAACTTAAAATTAATATGGAATAAAAAGAAAGAATGCTGCAGAAGATGAAATGTGATAACAAAGAAGGGAGCCTCCGTGCTTAAGTACGTTCAGCATGATAATCGACATTCTAGAATGACATACACATAAATAATAAGCGAGGATGGGAAACGGGGTAGGGGAAGGGAGCGGGATGAAGGGTGGCGCGACAGAGCGGAGGATACCTGAGCGATACTCAAAGAAGCCATCTGGTGCGAAACCCAGCCTCACCCTTGTTTAACATTGATATCATGCTGCGAGCCTGAAACGAAACGTCTGGCTCAAAAATGGGTATAGTTTCCGCAAAATCGAGTTAGGAGAACTCATCGAGTTCACGAGATCGGATTTATTGAATTCAAGAGAATCAAATCGACAAGGGATTGAATTCTCTATTTCCATCCGGTTAAGGGCCCGCCTCCGTCAGGTCTTTACAACGTTTTGAGTGCTGTTCTTCAGGACATCCGAACTTCTAGCAGATAGAAAGCTTATTGAGGAGAGCCAATACTTCCATCGCTCCCGAGTGCACTCAGCCATATGGAGAAACGAGAACGTGTTTGTACAATTGTACAATCGAATGAGTATATTATCGCGCTGCATATCACAGGCTTGGTCCTTACAAACTTTGAATATCAAATGCAATCCACCCATAAACCCCACAAGAATGGAAATTATGTTCCCGCTTCCGCTACCAATCCTCATTTGCCATTTACAATGCTAGAGTATTATCCCTCCGAATCTTTCAACATCTTCTCCCAAACTGCTATCTGGCTCTTATAAAAGTTAATATTCGCAACCGTTAGATCGCCGAGGGTATCCCTGAATTCTATAGTCTTGATCCTCTCAAAATCGTCAATCTCCCTAACCACGCTTTCATCAAACGCTTCCGTTTGCTTCCTCGCGTCTTCAGCCTCTCTGGTCAACTCATCAATGCGTAACTCTAGCTTCCTTATTCTCTCCCGTCTGGATTGTTCATGATCTACGCCCCTCATATCTTCAACTTTGCTCCTAAAGAACCCCGAAGCACCCATCCCTGTCGAATTCGGCGGCTGTGATGCTAGCTGATCCCGGTCATACGCAGCTTTAGCGAGATAATCCGTCAACGCTTCGTAGTCCAGCTGCTTCTGCTCCCGTAGTTTGAGGAGCTGTTTCAATGCCGCTATGTACGCGTCCATATCTTTCAATGATGTCAAATAATGCTGTTCAGAATGCTCTTTCAAATCTCGCACCCCTCCCGCTGTTTCCTCAACCGCTGTGGCGAATATTTTAATATATGCTCGTAGATTAGGTTCCAGATCCTCGATCTTATGGAACTGCGTAGCTAGATCGGCGTAATCGAGTTCCAAATCCCCTTCCCTTCGTACTACTCGGGCAAATACTCCGGATACATGAGTAAGATCCTCGGTAAGCTTATCGGATCGCTCTCGAACTTCGATGAACCGCCTGTCCGGCTTGTGAACTTTCGAAAAAGCATTTAGAAAGGTATCCGTGAGTCCTTCGAAGACACCGTTTTCCGAGGCGTTGGATAGGCGGGCTGAGCGGTTGCGCATGTGCGAATTCCAGTCCTGGGATTCGAGAAAGATCGTTAAGAGCGGTGTTTTTCGGAGGACTGGATGCAGGGTTAGACGTTTGAGGAAGCGGTGGAGAGATGCCGCGCGGCGGTTTGTGAAGTCGTATCCGAATCGGTCGCCTCTCACGTACTCTAGGAGGTGTGTTAGCTTGCTAGTTCCTGGCGGAAGAGGAGGATGTGGTGTTAAAGTACCCATTCGCTGCTTGTCAGGAAGTGGCGGTACCGCGCAGTTCGCATGCTCCTGGTTGAGTGATTTGTATAGGAATACAAAGTCGGTAAACCGCCTCCTGACACCGACATGCTGCCTCTGGAATGTAGGGAAGTCCGTCTGTGTCCGCGGTTACATTCGTTAGTTTGAACAGGGAGAAGTCATAACGCCAGCAAGGTTGCAGGACGTACATCTGTCGTGACAAGGTAAGATACAAAGGCATCTTTGGTGCCGTCGTTCTCCTTCTGGGGATCTGTTACAGTACACTCTAGCCTGCCAAAGCGTACTCCCGCCAGATCGAGTTTGTCGGCGTTTGGGCCAGCTTGAGGCTCCTGATCGTAGGGTGGCTGGGAGCTCCCGGAGGGTTCGTTGCCCGGCCAGGACGACGGCGCAAAATCGTCCATGATTACTCGGTTGGATCTGACGTTATAACGGTGCTAGGGCGGTTGGGTTCGAAGGCGGTAGGCGGTGTGTAGATTTTGAGAACCGGACCTGGCCCGGATGGTCGGTGGTGGTGGTGGTGGTGGTGGGTCGGGGAGTTAGTGGTGGGATGCTCGCCAGTCGAGCTCGTAACCCGCACAACCTCTTCAAGCGGTAAGTTGGTAAGGACGAAGATGGACGACCAGAAGAAGTCGAGATACTAAACTTCAAAGGTGTTATAACGTATATGAAGTCCGGCGCCAGGAAGAGGTCTGCGAGTGTCGTTATGGAAGGTGTCTGCGGATGGCTGCGTACGTCATGTCGGCCGTTTCGTTGAGCCCCGCCAACGTTGCGATACGAGGCCGAGACCACCCACCAAAGCGTGCAGCTTCACCACATCTCGCCCGCAACCGCCACATCTGCGGGAAATGAACCGCGGCACAGGTCGTAAACTACGCCCCTGAACATGGCGATGCCTGTGATGTTCGCAAGCCTCCGACCTGAAGCCTTCCAGGGTGTTTTTCCGGGAGGTACCTGCGAGATGCTATGAGTCGGAGCACGTGACCTGGTGACTGCGCTTTTGGTGTTGGTTTCCGACGTGACGCATTCACGTCTTCCGAGGGCACGTTAAAAGCTTCAACCTCCCGCCAGCTGCAGCCCGGTCTCCCGTCTTGCCTTGACACGCATTCACATACACGACATAGCTAGTACCGATGTCTGCCGATAAGAAGTGGAACTCTGGCGCTGATGCCGCTGATGGCGACGACGACGATGATGCTCGAGACGAGACGGTAAGTACCGATCCGGTCTGCGATGCATCGACCTCAAGGAAGCTAGCTAACCTGCTCGTAGGAGTTCCAAGCTCAGAAAGATGCTACCCTGTTCGCCATTGAGGTATCGAACTCTATGGTCTCTCCGGCAGACGAAGAGGACGACATGGATGTCGACGGGGCTTCTAAAAAGAAGAAGAACAAGAAGCCGCGATACAGCAACGCCGAAGCTGCCCTGCGGTGTGCCGAAGCTGTCCTCAAGAACCGCATTATCTCCACCCCGAACGATATGATGGGCATCTTATTATACGGAACGGAGCAGACCAAATACGGAGACGGGAACACTTCAAGCTACCCGAACTGCTACCTCCTGATGGACCTGGACATCCCAGATGCTGCGAGCATCAAAGAACTCAAATATCTTCTAGACAGTATGTCCAACTGCGGTTTTCAAGTTTCAGCGGACTATAAGAAGAGTAACTAAAAGTTTTATAGACCCTGAAGAGCTGGAAGAACTTCTGAAGCCATCAGAGTCACCGGCTGCCATGGCTAGCGTCTTCTTCGCTGCGAATCATCTATTCACAACAAAGTACATCTCCAATTGCTCTTGCTAAACCTTCTGGATGACCAATTACTAATTGTTAATAGGGCTGCCAACTTCAATTCCCGCCGTTTATTCATCATCACCGACAATGACAACCCCGAAGCCGACAAAAAAGCCCGTACGGCAGCCCAAACCCGTGCGAAGGACCTCTACGACCTCGGAGTCCGCATCGAACCCTTCTTCATCTCTACTCCAACCCATGAGTTCGACAAGACCCTCTTCTATGCAGATGTCATGTACGATACCGGCGAGGAAACCGACAACCTCCCGGGCTCTGAAGAGGCCGCAAAGCACGCCGACGCCGAAAGTCGTTACGAGCAGATGCTCGCAGCAATCACAGCTAAACAAGCCCCGCGAAGAGCATTATTCACCTCCAAAATGGAAATCGGCAAAGGCCTAATCATAGGGATCAAAGGCTACCTCCTTTACAAACGCGTGGAACCTTCCCGCTCGCATTACATCCACGAACGCGGCGAGAAACTCCAGATAGTAAAAGGCAGCACGACCCAAATGGTCGAAGAAACAGCGCAAGAAGTCACAAAAGACCAGATCCGAAAGGCTTACAAATTCGGCGGTGAGACTATTAGTTTCAGCGAAGAAGAGATGAAAAAGATCAGATACTTCGGCGATCCTATCCTCCGAATCCTCGGATTCAAACCCCAGAGCGAACTGCAATTCTGGCACAACATGCGCTCGTCAATGTTCATCTATCCGAGCGAGGAAGACTACACGGGCTCCACGCGGACTTTTGCCGCACTGAGAAACAAACTCCTAGATAGTAAATTAATGGGGATTGCATGGTTCATCCCGCGCCGGAATGCGGCTCCCGTGATGACCGCTGTGTGGCCGTCCGTTGAACCACAGGGGTTGTTTCTAATCACTCTCCCATTCGTGGACGACATCCGTCAGAACCCAGAGGTGCCGCATATCGTGGCGCCTAATCAACTGATCGATCGGATGCAGGATGTGATCCGGCAGTTGCACATGCCGAGGGGCTACATTCCGGATAAGTACCCGAATCCGGCGCTGCAGAAGCATTATAAAGTGCTCGAGTCCATCGCGTTGGAGGAGGAGCTACCGGAAGAATTTGAGGATAAAACGCTGCCAAAGTATAAGAATATCGAGAAGCATGCGGGGAGACTAATAGAGGATTGGGGCGAGGCTTTGGAGCAGGCGATGACTGAGTTGCAATTGACGAGGCCAGCGCAGTTGGAGGTCCACGGTACCAAGAGAGGACGGGAACCCGTTGGCGGCGGAGCTGCAAAGAAGGCGAAGAAGGAAGTGGATAGTGGACCGGGGAATCCAGATAAGGAAATGAAAGCTGCATTTGATAAAAACACTATTAACAAGGTTTGTCGTCACGATATCCGTATGAGCTTTCACCGCATAGCTAACGAATGCTGTTTTAGATGACCGTCGCCGTACTAAAGGATTGGCTGAGCTCGAAGGGATTATCAGCAACTGGAAAGAAAGCGGATCTCGTCGAGCGAATTGAAGAGTTCTTCGAAAATAAGTAATACGAGGGTTTTGATGCGTATATCTGTAGTTGGGTGGTTTCGTGGGGATGGCGTTAATCTGAGCTCGGACTTTTTGTATATTGATGGTTAGGGAAATACCAATACGGGTGGAATGGCTGCCCACGGTTTACTGTGTTCAAAAGCTATCCAAAAAGAATATTTCTATTGATTTATTTTTTATCGATTTATCGCTTTTGTCGTGAAATATCATAATGCTAGAAATCAAACTAAACAAGACAAAAAAAGGAGGCTTTGCCGATAAAAGGAATAACGCCAAAACCCCTCTAACGGAGAAGTATCAAAACGAAACAAAAAAATGCAGTAAAGCATGTAGTGTATATGCTGATGAGAGAAATGAAACAGGAAAACCCGTGTAAACACACCACCGGATATACAAAAAATACAGACCCCTAAACCCTCATATATATGGTTATCCCCAACATTAAGAAACCAGACTTCCCGAGTCAAACTTGATGGTATCACCGACGGAAACAAAACTAAAAAAAAAAGCAACCACGTAGAGACAACCTTACATAGGTGAACGGTTCTTCTTTGTAGGTGACAACTTACCCTCTGAATCCTTCGACCAATCCGAGTCGCTCTTCATATCTCCCAACTTCTCATTCCTCGCCTGCAATATCTTGGAATTTCGCTCCGAGAGCTCCTGTTTCTCTCTCTCGCTATCAATTTCGTCTTCAGCTTCATAATCACTGTTAAACCCGCTCTTGCTACCACCCCCGTCACGGCCTCGGTTCAGCACTCCGGAGTGAAGCTTGCCGCTATCGCTACTACCGACGCGGCTGCTCTCATCGTCTGACGAACTATCAGCCATGGTGGGCGGTTCAATCCTTACAACTGGCCGCAGTGACTTCTTGCTTCTGTTCCTTTGGAGCTCGTGTCCGCAAGTGGTACAGTGGGAACTAGCAATCGCCTTCTCGATGACGTCCTTATCGTTCTGATCGATGACGGCAGCTATGGACCCCTGGTGCGGGTGGTTGTGTTGATGCTGATACGGTTGCGCCCATAACTGCTGGCCGTGCGTGCATCCGTCGGGACACCCGCCCCATTTCCGCTTCATGGACTGGAATTTCTTCTGCTTCGCTTCACGCTGCGCTTGGACCTCGGGGTTATTCTTCGCAGCTTCTTTCTGTTGTTTCTCGTAGTCGCTCCACTTGCGGAGTTTGGTTTCCAGGTCGTATTTGCCGCGTTCGTTGCGCTGCATTATTATGAATTTACAGTGTTCGACGTTCATCCAGTCTTCGAATTCTTCGACGGTGTAATCTATTAAATATCAATAAGGTGTTAGCTGATCTGCGAGTGCTAGGTTTGTAGGTCTTGGAGGTAGAGAACATACGGTACCACTTCATCAGGAAGACTCGCGTCATGAGACCGTGGGTGACGAGGATAATAACGCTCGGGCAATCCGGTTCTGCGAATTGACGCCATAGACTTTCGTTGAAGCCGCTGACACGATCGTATGCATCTGCTGCCGATTCACCGTTCGGAATACGATAAAAGCTGCACAATTAGAATTGATTAGTATAAACCCTCCTCAAAATTAATATACGATTGAAATGGACATACAAATGCCCGTAGGCAGCTCGTTCCTGCCATATTCGCTCCTGATAAGCCGAACAACCTTGGAAATTTCCAAACTAAACAACCAAAATACCGTATCGTCAGTCAATCTCGGTCCTCATAACGTTAGTCAGGTGTTGGAAGGCCTTCTTACATCTACACAACAGAATTGATTTGTCAGCATATATACCCATTACATTGAATAGAGTGATCAAAACTAACCTTGTTCTCTAATCCTCGGCTCTTCGTATACTGTTGTCTTGCTCTTCCATTCCTCGCCCAGAGTCTCAACGAGTCCCGCAGTAGTCTCCCTGGTCCGTCTGTACGGCGAGGTGTAGATTTGTATCGTATCTTCGGGCACAAGCAGGTCCTTCAATCGATGTCCCGCGGCCCGAGCTTGTTCGTGACCGAATTGTGTAAGCTTGACCCGATGGTCTGGAATGGTCTGGTGGATCGCTTTGTTCTCTGTGGTTCGCGGGAAGCGGTGAGTATTACTAATGCAAGTTGGGGTGGGTGGCGACGAAAGGGGAGCAAGCAAAGCAAGGAAAGAGAAAAAACGTACGATTCCCTTCACTCTGAGCGTGTCGAATAAGAAGGATCAACTGGAGCACATGCACAATGGCACAACAAGTCAGCCTCTTCAGCCCTATACAATTTTTATTTATTTATGATTTTTTCCTATTTGTCGAAGCGTCGCAGGACATAAAAAGAGGAGCAGGCAGGCAGGCAGGGAGCATGGGGCGACCCGCTCGCTGCGGGTGTGTGACGTACCCTTGGACGACCCATATCTCGGAAGCGAATAAAACAAAAGTAGGGTGCACGGATAGAGGATTATTAATTGGAGCTCTCGCAGCGGGCTCTTGGGGATCTTGTCGTTGTCTTGTCTTGACCGAGGCGGATATAGAGAATGGCTGGGTGTTATTGGCGATAAGAGCAATAGACTTGGAGAAGGGAGAGAGAGGTTGAAAATGTTGGCAGTTGGAAGAGGGAGTTAAAAACGGTTGAACTTCCAAGAAATCGCACGATAATGAATTGTTCCGACTAGTTCTCGTCCCGACCAGTAAAAACAGCACTTTTTGGTGAATATAAAATAACTTTGTGAATGATGGAAGAATGGAAGGGGGAGAGAGAGCAGCCGCTGGGCCGGGCGCACGATAGTTTAGATATCAAGAGCGAACATCGGCAGGTTCTCGTTTTCCTGGTTTGGCTGGACTGATTTGGATTGATTGGGAATTAGTGAGCCGTCTGGTAAGGTGAAACATGAGGATTAGGTAGGATCGTTACCAACTCCTTCGTTCTGGGCGTAGAACACCTTGGAAGACACCGTCGAACGAACCGACTCGATTTCAAGGAGGCTTAGATCGGTTTCCCTGCTCGGTCGCGTCGGCGAGTGCCTTTCGGTGTCCGTTTCATTCGTTTCGGCAGGCAAAAATGAGGGTGTATCCTTCGGCTGGGCCTTCCCAGCTGGTCCCCTTTGCGGCCAGCCTGCAGCACCCGCAGCGTCTGCGTCGTCCAACCAGCTCGTCCCTCTTGTGATTATCACGCCGACCAAGAGAAATGATGCCGCCGAGGCCAGGAGAACTCACGGCTAATACGTCAGGCCGAGACGTAAAACGGCCCTGACTCCGGTGCGAGTGTTTTGGGGGCTGGTCCTGGGCTGGCTCACCGATCTCTTGTCACGGCTATCACCTGCGGGGCTGTTTCTCTTGGTCTACTTAAGCTTACTTGGTTTTATATAATAAGATGATACCGTATCGAGCATCTTGGCTTCCATTAAAAGGGACGCTCAGTCGAGACAAGTGCCGGTCCGACGCAAAAAGGCGGCCTTTGCATTTCCATTTCCATTTCGCTATTCCGTCCAATGCTCCTGTTATTCTAGAAACGCCTGCTCTACAAAATGCACACAAACAACCAAGGCTGTACAAGACAATCGGCGGGAAACAGGTCATCGTGGTCGTTCACATGAACAAGGAACCTCTCGCCTCCAATAATCGTAGCTGCCGCTTGCTGTCCAAGAAAAAAAAAAAAAAAAAAGCTCGTGCCAGAAGAAGACACACAAAAAGACCTCATGCAATCGTCTAGTTCCTACCCAAGCGCCATCGTGTAATCCAAATCCCTCCCATTTATTTTTAGTTTATCAATAATAACCCTTCGCGTCATGATCTCCCCTGCCTGACTCCTCCGACGGTAACGGAAAAGTCGTTCCCGCGCCAGTTAACATCTCCCCGGAGCATTCCATTAAGCCAAATCGGTAGAGCCAGCGCCTCTCGTCCGAACCACTGCAGCAGCCATGTGAAAACGCCCCTCCTTCCGCCAACCTTCAACCAGACGGGACAATTCGGGTCCTCCTTATCCACCGTCGAATACTTGTGGATATCGTGATACAGCAGCCAATCGCCCAAGCACCATACGGCTACGCTCGCGAACCAGAAATATCCCACCGTCCATCCAACTGGCAGTAAGTCGAAATACTTCAATCCAACCCCGCCAATATACGACCCCAAAAAGCACTCCGTCCCCGGCTCCACCAGCGCGGCTCCCAAAACAGCATACTTGCGCACCTTAAGCCACCTGCTGCGGCGTGCCCAGTAGTCCCCAATCGTCATTCCGCTCATAGGCTGGAAACATGGCTCGTTAAGCAATATGTGCTTTAGAAGTCCAGAACTCGTCCCATTCTCGTTGTTATATTTAAGATCATCCTTCACGCTGAAGTTCCATAGATGCTCAGCGATTAGATGGTCCTCACAGAGCTTCGACGAGAAGACCGCGAGGCCACCTTCCGAGTACGGTGTTTTGGGGCATAATTCCATCAAGTGAGATTTGCGAAACATGTTGCTTTTACCGAGTATGCAGGGAGCAATCGAGACAGTGTTGATTCCCGTGTAAAACTTGGCGTGGGATGACGACAAGAAGGCTTCCTCGAGGGCGCATCCTATGCTATCGAATCTGCCAGTCCAGGGTTTCAGGAATTCATCGGTTCCGGTTGTGTTGACACATATCGGTAGGTGGTGTACAAATTTCGCGGGTCGTCGAGACGGCGTCTGTTTCGTCAGGTCTTGGTCCCAGGGATGTCCGAGGAGAACGTCAACCGCTCGCCCCATAGCTCCAGGATCCAGCCAAATGTTGCAGTCCACCATCCACACAATGTCGTATTTTGCTTTCCTCCATCCTCGAATAAGATTGTTAATCTTAGGGTTGATTCCTATCTTCTCGTCGCCGATGATCAGGCTGACGTCCTTGTCGGGATGGTCGCGTATCAATTGGCGAATTCCGGGGATGGCAGGGTCATCCACGTCAGCTACGGTGAGGATGAGCTCGAAGCGAGGGTATCGTTGTCGGACGGAAGATGCGAGACATTCGATCAGATGCGGTTCGGTCTGGAAGCGGCCTGGAGATTTGATGGGACGAATAATCGTGACGCCGGGTGCTATTGTTGGGCTGAGGGTTGAGGAAACAGCTTCTGCCCGAGAGGAGCCGGCGACCAACTTGCGGGATATTGTCGCTCGTCTGTTCATTTTAATGTCGTTAGCAGCTATGCTATAACAACCCCACGTTTGGACCACATATATAAACAATGCAAATGGTTCTGCCACGCATAATGACGGTGAGACTTACATGCGGGCGTGGCCGAGCAGCCCAATGAGCCAGATAACAACATACCAAACCACAGCGACGGTAGCAGCAATATCAGCGATCAGGCTGGCGTAGGGGAATGCGTCGTCTCCTTCCTGGTCAGCCATGGTATCGTTCAAAACCCCCGGCGGTGAAGCCTCAAAGAAAAACGAGCGTGAAGAGTTGGGACCGATTCAAGAGGTGTGTGAAGTAGGAAACAAGAAAGAGAGGGGTGGAAGCTCGGAGCTGTCCTGTTTTTGCTGTGCTCGACGAAATTAATTGCGTTTGCGGAGAGCGCAGCCGAAAGTGCGACGAAGGCAAAATAAGCCCGCCTGGGAGATTACGCCAAGACTCCCCAGAAACCTGCAAAAATTCGACGAGATGAAGCTGTTCCAGCCGACGCGACGGAGGAATTAAGAGGAATAGCGTGAAAAAATAGCAGAGAAAATGGAAGAAATAATAGACGTATATCGTACATGTCCGGTACACACGCTGATAATCACACCATATTCGCCCTCCTGCTCCGGGCGCGTTGCATCGCTTCCTCGGCCTTGTTCAGTCGCCAGGTGCAATCCTCCATAAACTCGCACTTGTTGCACTTCCATGCTTCATTAATCTCTACACCGACGGTTGCCCGCTCGCCCTTCCACCATGCTATGACGTTGTCCACATGTTCTTTAAGATAGGCATCGTCCGCCATATAGTCTGCAGAGTCCAAAAACTCTCCGTTTTGTTGCCACCGGTAGACAACCGTTAGCTCGGGGGCTATCATGCTGATAGTCTGCTTCAACCGTCTGTGATATAATGTGTAAAGCTTCTCTATTGAGTTATTCTCCAGTAGTACCGTCAAGTCATCGCTCCCGGGTTCGGTTCCATTGTCCAACCCCGCCAGCTCTGCTATCATGTCGTCCGAGAAAGGCTCATCAGCCGGGATGTCCTGCTGGCGACAAAGTCTCTTAACCATCGACTTGGGCGTGGCCTTAATCATGTCATTGAGCAGTTGGCGGTAGAGCATAAGTTGGATGTGAACCGATTTAGACTGCGAGGACCCCGGCTCAGGAATCCTCGACGAGAACCTCGTTTTGAGATCCAGAACGTAAGCGGGCTTGCCCTTACTGCGAGTCTTCTTCGGACTAGGCGTTATAAAATCCAGAATAGACGACTGCTGCTTCGGGGTTGCGGGCTCTGGTGATACGGGGTCAGGGTTCTTCTTTGGGCGACCTCTCTTTTTCTTCGGCGTCTCAGGAATCTCTTTGCTGCTCTCCCCAGCTGCTGTTATGTTTGCATCTGGGTCATTTTTGGCTGATGGAACCTCCAACTCCTCCGCTTTATCATCAATGTCCTCCACTTTTTGGTTCTCTTTTTCGTCTCTCGCTTCATTGCGGAATTTTGTAAAATTCACCTCATCAATAACCCCGTTGATGAATACCCCATCAATCCACCCCCAGACCTCGAGCTCTCGTGTTAACCCCACGGTTCGTAAACTCTCCATCCCTTGTATCATATTCCATACTCGCAGTCCCCATTTATCGTGCCTCGACTTGACCGTGACCGGAACGACAGTATGAATCTCTTCTTCTATCTCCCTGTGAATCTTCGTACCCGCCTGCATCTCTGCTGTTCGCCGCTTGAATCCTCGCAGCAGGGTATAATGATGTTGCTGCTCGCACCACATGTTGGATAGTAAGTCTGAGACAGATAATTTTGATAGACCAGCTTTAGAACGCCAGCGATCTAGGGGGGATCGAGTATCTTCCACCGAGTCCTCGATGGGCAGCGGTTCTCCGGCCTCTTGGGCTGCTTCGTATGCCTCCTGTTTCTGTTCTTCTTCAGTCCTAGCTTCTATTGTTTCAGGTGTATTATCGACTATATCTAAACGCTTTGTAAAAATCAATATTAGTACCCACTCTCCCGACGTAATGTATGCTTATAGATCTCATACCCTCGACTTGGAGAGCAGACTCTTCGACCTTCGTCCGCTTAAGCCATTGCTCATGCTCCCAAAGCACTTGTCTGTCGATCTCTTGCCCGTCGATGTCCTCCTGAGAACTCGTCCAGTATGTATCAGAAGACCGTGGTGGTTTCTCATCCTTAGCATTCTGAGAGCTGGGAAGCTCCTGCACCACAAGGGCGGCAAGTAGTTCGGCATCATCGTATTCGAGGTCGAGAAGTGAGTCTAGAGCAAGTGAATCGTGGTAGTCTTCCTGTTCTGCCTGCTCCTCTTCAATTTCAACATGGGCAGACAATTTGCTGGGAGGTGCGACTCGCTCGCGTGCCGATGATGTAGGTGGCGCTAAAAGCTTTTCTTTCCGCTCATGGTCGTTCAGCTTTTTAGTATAATCCGCGAATACCTGCTCGATAGCCTCCGCGTCATCATCATCGAGCTCAAAGTCGATGTCGTACTCGTCTCCGCGATTGGACTTTTGTGATGGGCTTTCGCTGCTGTTTTCGGTGGCTGGAGCGTGCGACGGGGCTGCACTGGCGGCGGCGGTCGTCGGAGTGTTGTCGTTCTGGCGCCGGGGTTCCAAGGGTCGGAAGACCAGCCGGTTGGGTCTCGAACTGGCGCTCGCAGCAGCAGCCCGGGCGGGGCTTCCCGGAGTCATCTACGCGGCTACCCAGCAGCGCGTGGCATTATCGCTCGGAACACCAATGCAGCGATATTTCGACACCGGAACGTATGACACGAGTTATTTGGGGAGTTTCCACTGGTGGTGCGCTTGTGGAGATGGAGAGGAGATAGCCAACTGATAACCTGGGACAAACCGCCGTGGGGCGCTGTCTTGTGATGCGTGAACGCGGGGAACTCGAACCTCACCAATCGAAATCAATTCGTACTAGTGCAAATCACAAGCCAAAAGTGAGCCAAGCCGTGACGTCGGCCCCGAATCCCAATTCCCAAAATCTCTCGATCCTAAAACCTCTACCCAAGAGGCAAGCCCGGCCGTAGACCGATTTTTTGCACCAGTTCGCCAACGTACGACAACACAATCGAGCCGAAGTTAACCGCGTAAAAAAGTTTATATACCGGGTGGTTTTCGTGGGTGTGTCTCTCTTTAGCTTGCTATTTCGGGAGGATCTATCCTTGGTTTTTAAATGGGCACGATGAGCTCTTCCGCTCAAGATAAACCTCCACCACATCCATTCGACATGGCGCTGGACTACGGTGATCTCACGCACTTGCTGCCGACGAACTACAAGCAGACCATTCGAGATTGGCTGCAGGAGGACTGTCCTTCATTCGACTATGGCGGCTTCGTTGTCGGAGAGGCAGAGAGTGTCGGGACATTGTACGGGAAGACGGCAGTAAGCCATTCAATTCCTTTTTTTTTTGGTTTTATAGATATCTCGCTTGTGATAGAGATCAGATGCTAACTAGCTACTGTTCCAGGGCGTTCTCGCAGGAGTGCCGTTCTTCAACGAGGTATTCGCACAACTAGGATGCTCGTAAGCTGTTCCGGCCGTCCTGAGATTATGGCTTCATCAAGCTAACTATGTATCGCCTGACGGTTCATAGTGTCGAATGGCATCTTCACGAAGGAGAATTCTTTGAACCGATAAAGAAATGTGCGACAATTCGCGGACCCGCTAGGAAGATTCTCCTAGGCGAAAGAGTGGCTTTGAACACACTAGCACGTTGTTCCGGCATCGCTACGAAGTATGTACTACATTGAAATTTCATATTCTAATACGATAGCAATGCTAAAAGAACACGAGGTCACGGTTGATGCTTCGGATCGTCCGCAAAGCTGGTTATCAGGGCATTCTTGCGGGTACCAGAAAGACGACACCAGGTTTCCGACTGGTAGAAAAATACGGCATGCTCGTCGGAGGTGTTGATGCACACCGATACGATCTGAGCAGTATGATCATGTTGAAGGATAATCACGTTTGGTCGAAAGGCTCGATAACGAAGGCGGTCCATTCTGCACGAGCAGTCGGTGGTTTCGCCGTCAAGATTGAAGTGGAAGTTCAATCCGAAGCAGAAGCTGACGAGGCAATTGCCGCTGGCGCCGATATTGTTATGTTAGACAACTTTGGTAGCGATGGGATCAAGATTGCAGCCAGAAGCTTAAAGCAGAAATGGGCCGGGAAGTCACATGTGCTGCTGGAATGCAGCGGTGGCTTAACATTGGACAATGTGGAGGACTATATCTGCCAGGGTACGTAATCGGTGTTTGTGCCTCTAAATAAAGA
Source organism: Dactylellina haptotyla (assembly GCA_031310005.1). NCBI lineage: Eukaryota > Fungi > Ascomycota > Orbiliomycetes > Orbiliales > Orbiliaceae > Dactylellina > Dactylellina haptotyla. The sequence continues at coordinate 6,333,490 of CM062379.1, read as the reverse complement.
AGTGTGGAGCAAAACTAACGTTGATTGTGTTAAACTAGATATTGATATCATCTCAACCAGTTCGATACATCAAAGTGTACAGCATGTGGACTTTAGCTTGAAGCTTCCGCGGCCGACACCCCGTGGCAATGATGATGACGATGATTTAGCCATTTAGATCTTCGTCTGGGTTCTCTCGATTGCCGCTTATACATTTCTTTTTACGACAGTTGACCGCAGGAACTGCAATTTCTGCGTTTTCGAGTTATTTTTTAGATGTCCCGTTCACGGATTCTATTTCCTAGCATTTTTACTCAATGTTATGATACCATGCGTTGGAAAATTTGATAAGCATCACATACGAGCATCTTCTCGATTTTATTAAATGTATTCAATTCTCATATAACAATCCCTTATTAATGCCTCTCTTCGTGTGCGTTCGACTTTCGTTTTCAGTGTTTATTCGATCTGCACGCATGTAATGTAGTGAGGTACGGCCTCATCGACCTAAACTCCACCTCTATCCTGAAGCATGGTCATATGATACCCACCAACTTACAATCGATATGGCCTCTGATCCGGACGAAACGGTGCTCTCCAGCGTCATAGACCTATACCAAGATGGACCAGCCGCTGTCGAAGAGGACATCATATGCGATTACTTTGGCTGGGACGATGATGTCAACATCAGAGACGACCTGGCCCAATATTCATCTCCCAGGTACTCACCTAGCCCATTCCCCACAATAAATCATACCCAACTTGATATGATACCCGAAGAAACCGATACCTATACTTCATCATCTCCCCAGATATCAGAAAATATAGAAACGCAAGCCAGCCACCCAGAAGAAAGTATCTATAACGAGCTATCATCCTCTTCGATCTATGACGATAATGTCACAACGCATAACGAGCTACAATTACCACACTATGCAAACGATGCAGCCGATACCGTCACGGACTCTCCTGCTGATCCTACCGTGGACCTTCAGTTCCGCCTATATAAGCTTCTTCTAGATAATAGAACCGATGAGGAGGCAAGTATCAACTGGGAAGAAGCTGATAATTCATCACGCCCGTCGGCTTGGGTACTCGAAAAGATCGATGAAGTCTTCTCTACATGGATGGAGGTTATTACGAACAAAAGCAAGCTGGTTATTAAGCTTCGGGCGCACGAGAGGAGAATGCTTTGTTCACGGTAGGTTTGATATGTTCTACAGCCCTTCGTCAATTTTGCTAAGAGTTCAAATGGAAACTATGCAGAAGAGATCCAAAGTGGGTCTGGAGAACATTCGTATATCCAGGTGGCTGCGAGCGTGAGATTCAAAGATTATGTAAAAAGAACCCCAGGATACACCCAGGGAAATATCTCAAGGGGGAGTATGGGCTAACAAATAGATGTGTCAGGTGCATTTGTTAGAATTTTGGAGCTTATTGCGGAAGCTATCAAGCTCGACAAAATCTACACGAAAAGGTAGCGGTCCCGGTCGCTCTGCTCCGAGAGGCTCTATCAGGAGCTGAAACCTAGGGTATTTTAGAGACATATACTACAAAGACGTGGCAATCTTCAGGTCGCAGCAGACCGTCAATAACCTGGTTGACGATATTTCCATTGCTCTCGGAGTACCAAGAAGGACACTTCACATTGTAGGAGCCGACCATCTGGCTTCATCTTTCCAATTAAAGTTTACGGAAGCTAACGCGCAGATTACATGTGAATATATGCAGACAGCCGCCGCCAAAGGCTTAGTCTGCGGTGATTTGAAGATATTAAAACTCGATAATAGCACCATAAACTGCAATATTATCGGAGAAGTAAGCATCAAATACCAGGTCGAATCAAAGGGTCCAGGTGGGGTAGAGTTCACTAACGATGATACCTTCTAGGGTGTACTTGTCCCCACATCGTCCGATATCAAGAAGGTCAAAATTGGAGACTGCGACTCGGTCCTCATAATCGAGAAGGAGGTAAGGAATATTCGAATGTTAGCGGTGGCAAACTGTTACCGGGATTTCATTATGCTCCCTACTAACTCGGATGTACTCAAAAGGCAATCTTCAGAACCTTAACAGAGTCTGGCGATTGGAGAAGACTCCCTGGCCGCCCTATTCTACTTTGCGTAGGTGGAAAACCGCATTCCCCATCCTTTCGAATTTTCGAAACTTCCCTTTTATCGCCAAACTATGTGGACCCCATAATGTCTCACGCTTATCTTGCCACGCCTTTTCTTCCATTTATCATGAAATAGATAATAATGATAGTAATAATAATAACAATGGTGATGTGGGCGAATGTCAAGAAATACAGGGTAAAGGATACCCAGACATTGCGACCAGAGAATTCGCCCGCTACCTCTACCTAAACAAGAATGCCGGAGGAGAATATCTCGACTTTTACTGTCTGGTCGACTTTGACCCGCACGGGCTAGACATCTACACCATGTACAAAAGGGGAAGTCTACTCATTGGCGGCAGCACGCAGCACGATCAAATGGCGGTTCCCTCGTTACGACACCTAGGGGTTAAATTCTCCGATATTTTAGACTACTGCTGTTCAGACTCCTCCGCCGCGGAAGGAAAGCACGAGCAAATGATTCCCGAGAACAGCTTGTCTCAGAATATCGAACGTGAGAGCGTGACCTTTACTAATCGTTTAACGGGTGAAGAGGAAACACAGCAGGAAGAATTGGAACCGATCAGTAAACGACCACGGCGTCAAGCCGACAGTAGATACCGGACGTCACCACCGCGAGGCCTCCTGCTTATGACGGCCCACGACCGTACAAAAGCAATATCGATGCTACGCCGTGAGCATGACGAAATATCAGAGGAGTACGTTTCGGATCTCCGAAAGCTGCTGGTGGTAGGCTACAAAGCCGACATTCAAGTGCTGGGCGACCAGCTGGTGCGATACCTAGACGAGAAGCTGAGAGATCAACGGATCGGTTATGCTACGTAGCTCTCTGGTTGAAGAAGTTTGCTGGCACAGTTTCGTAAGAGATATATTCGATGGTCAAAAAAAAATCAAATATGATGGTGAGAAAGAAATTTTTCAATGAAAAAGTGGAGCCTTGAAGTTTGTGGGGGCCGGGATATGGAGTCTGAGGCATATTCGCGAGGTAAGACGTGTGTGTTTCTGGAAGCGTTCCTGGTGGATGCGGATGATGTATCAGATGACATTCGGGAGTTTTTTGTTTCTTTTTTCTTTCTTTTCTCTTCTGGGTGGTTGTTTTCTTCTTTCTGGTTTTATTTTTAATTTCTTCAATAGAACAGCGCATTAATGGGTGGGTAGGTGGATGTCTGCGGGTGGAGGTTTTGGGGCCTGGTGTGCGCTTAACGTCGGGCTATCGAATTTATACCATGCGCCAAAGGCGCCTTCTGAGGATATCATTTCGACTTTGTTGAGGGATAAAAACATGATATATCTCGATTATTGTCGTATTGTCATTCACGGGTTGATAGGACCGGGTGGTGTGAACCTGGTATTTTTTGGGCGAAATCCTCGTGGTTCTCGTAGATGCAATGCAATTGCGGGAAGAAGTGGAAGCTTACTTAGTTCAACATAGTGTTCACTCACATATCGTGCTTAACCCTGATTACACGCTGTGGATTATTCGTTGGTTGAAATTCTCCCTTGTGAGAATCCGAACCTTAACAGCAGCGGAGCTGCCGAATTCTTGTTAGAATAGTAGGACAGCTGCATTTGGTATTTACCAAAACCAGCCAAGTACAGGTCGCATCGAGATTATATCTGTGGCACCCACAAGACCCCAACGTTTTAGTGCAAATAGAATGGAATGTTGAAATGACCGAAGAGAAAAAATCCCCGGGTCGGGAGACGAAGTAAGCCATTTCGTCCAAAGAATAGTGAACCCCCACACTGTCCCTTGTGCAGTGCGGTCATGTTTTTCGTGGGGACTATTCCCGATGCGAAAGGCGGGAGCAACAACCCAGCCTTGCCTTGTCGTCTCCCACGTTTCTCACTTATTCCTTTGCAACTTCAAAGTGCAAAAAAAAATTAAAATTAAAATTTTAGAAAGGGTGCAATTCGATTCGTTTGGCTGGAGCCAAGACACCCGCATGTCGCCGAAGGGGGAAATAATGACCGACTTTTCTTTGTTGGTTGGTGAATGTATTTGATCCCTTTCCAACTTGTCCCTGCGGGTGGAGGTGGCTACCTGCTTCAATGATGTTCATGTTCCTTCTCGGTTGCATGCATGCATATAGTTAGTATATTTTTGCGAGGGAGTCAGTCAGTGCGCTTTTTGTGGAGCGAGATGGGCTACGTGGATGCACCGATGACCAGCGAGCGATCCATTCGGGCTGCTCGGTTGCCTTTGCTGCAAAAACAAAGAAAAGAAAAGAAAAGAGAAAAAAAAGAGAACGATCGTCATGCCTGGCGGGTTGGAGCTGGTTTCACGGTGGTTTCTGGGTTTTCGATCGAGGAAAAACGAGTGTATCAGCTGGCTGGTTACAATGTACGGTGAAGGGAGCTTCCTGTTGAAGGAGCTTCCTGTTGAAGGAGCTGGCTTCGGTTACTCGTGTGAGGGGGGTTTCTAGAAGATCGAACCCTGACAAAGAGGCCTTGGAGATGCAACACGGCCCTTTGTGAGAGCAGATTGAAATCGATTCTTCGATCGGATCGAGCTGTCACATTCTGTTTTCTGATAGAGCACCGATGGTACTTGGAGAGATGGACATCATTGCCCGTATGCGAGGCTAGCGTGTCCGAGGTACCAGTTGATATTCGTAGGCGAGTCTGGGGTTGCCTTCCCATTCGCAGAGAGGTATCGACAGTCGCCGACGGGGTACGGGGAGCCGGTGGGGAGCAACAGGCCTAACAGGCCAGGCACACGAAAGGGAGCTGGCCGCTCAGGCTGGGCCTCCCTTCTGGTTGACGCATGCAGCGTGTGCGTCTACTTTCCCCACGATTTCGAATCGGGATTTCCAGAGGGTAGGGCTTTAGTAATCTGCAGCGCACTGATCAGCTACGAGGGTGGTTGGCCGGTGGCCTCGTCGACGACTAAGTGGTTCGAGTAATTGTTCAGGCTTTCCTTATCTCCATCGATGCATCCCATCCCACCTTCAGCTTTTTTCGGGTTGCAGCTCGGGGTTCTTTTTTGAAGGTTCCCCTCTTTTATGCGAATGCTGAATTACGGGGTATTTGGGGGCGAAATATTCCGCCAAAGGTTCAGCTGAGTGAATTATCAGGGTACTTTTGTATCGGTGGATCACGGCTACTAGTACAATACGATAGTAACAAATAAAAAATTAAATCCGGCACAGGATCCTTAAGCTATTAGTAAAGGTATCAATGTTAATGGTTGGCACGAGTACTGTGGACAAAGCATCCGATGTTCGTGGTGGAAAGGCTTAAGCTTAAACTTCCTGTGCCTGGAAATCCGGAGGCTCTGGGGGCAGCATTGGCTGTCCATCATTAATGTAATTAATAATTGCAGAGCACGCAGAGAACGAGCCGTGTAGAGGGGAGAGTACCTGTTGAGGTCATCGGACTGGGGGTGGGCTATAACTTGGTTTGATCCACCAGACGAAGATCTGGCGTCGGCCGTCTCCTCGGTCTGCGAAGGAAGGTATATAGTCCCAGCTAAGATACGTTTGGGCGTTGGAAGTTTCGGTGCTGAAATTCAAGATTTCCAACTTTCCTGCCGGCACCACGAACCGTGGCGTAGTTAATTATTATTATTGTATACTAAGTAGTACAACCATAGAATTGTCATTTATTCCCACGGCTTATCCGGATCCCTCGCTGGGTGGGCACACGAGATACCGTTCGTGCAACGGAAAATAAGTTACATCTTACCAACCAGGTGGCTTATCTTTGAGACCGGTCGACCTAGCGGATCCCGTTTCTTTCGCAGGTCATCGGGCCCAGCATTTGATTCGTAAGGAGCGCCCTCCGCGAGCACGGTCTGACAGAGGATATCTGCGTCTTTTATCAGAGAGCTTGTCAGAATAGGCACGTTCTCATGATATGCGACTAAACGAGCTCGAACACCAACAATAACAACAGTAATATCCACACGACCAGGCGTTGTTTCGAGCGTTATGCATGCCGTGGTGGAGGAGGAAAGAGCGCAGCAACTGGGTCAGAGATAAGCGTACATACAGACATCCCATCCCCATTCCATTTCGAGGTCACCGCCGTCGTCTGTCTAATCGACTAGGCGACTGGTTCCGGTTGGCGGGCAGACCTTCAGAATCCAGTCGGAGGGGTATAGATAGATAGATAGATAGATAACGGGAGATAGTCCTGCTTTCCTGATCCTTTATTTCTCCCCTTCACGCTTTCCTTTTCTCTCAGTCTTCCCCCGTCGAACAGGTAGTTATTCGCAGCAGGTTTCGCACGGCACTGGGCAGCGAGACGGTCTGACGGTGAATTCGGGCAGGTCGGAGAGAGCACACTAGGATCCCGGCTTGTTCTCGTTGGCCCTGTTCGGGGACCCTTCTCGTTACTTTCTTCTTTCGCGCCAGCTGTCTCTGCAGGCCACATTCCTGCCGGCTAACGACCAACAGGACTACGACATCATACCAGCTCACTTAGTCGTGTGGGCTGCTGGCCGGCGTGGGAGGACACGGACACGGCCTTCGAGGCCTATCAGAAGGCACCCGAAACAAGCAAGTTGAACATCTCCCAAACGCTCCAGACCTCGCCGCGGCCTTATTCGAATAAATACACCCATCCGGACCCTTTCCCTTTCCCTTCCCTTTCCCCTTTGGAGTGATCTTATGATTATGCGGCCGCCGAATAACACTACCACCATCACCTTACCCGTCACTACCTCCTTCTCGTCGTCGTCGTCGTCTACTTCAACATCTTCAACATCTTCGACCGCTGCCACCGGCGTTGTCCGGCGCTCCTCAGCCTCATCCTCGTCATTGCTCTCGACCTCCCTTCCGACCCTTGGCACCCGGCCCCAGCAGCAGGTCCACCACAAATCGGACGACCGACCTCCAAATCTGGAATCGTCCTCAAACCGGAACCACCCACTTCTGGCAAACACAAACACCCTCAACACTTTCTCGCTCTCGCTCTCGTTGGCATCGTCGTCTCTGTCGTCGTCGTCGACAAGTCATGGTCGCTCATCTCCGACTCTGCTGAAGAAGCCCAGGATGATCGAAGTTCAAAGCCCCGTCGCCGCTCCTGTCGGCATACCTATCAAATCATCCACTCATGCCATCCTCACCCCGACAATACTGGAGTTCGGTAGGAGGCGGTCCAGCAGCAGGAAACCTTCGCGCACAAAGGATAATTCTGGTCCTTCCGCCGCTGCACTGAAGCTTCTCGCTGCTACTGCTATCCCTCTTCGACCTAGCACTCCCAAGGCTATCGTGAACGGTCAGCGTCAGCGGCTGCCTCAGAGGAAAAACTCGGACCTCAGCCCGACGTCCCTGGAGTCCCCGTCCAGCCTGCTCGAGTTTGCGTTGAGCGATGCCTTGGACGAGAAATCATCACTCCCCATCACACGATCAAACTCCCAAACATTTCTCAATGTCTTACTCAGTCCTCCTGACCTCGAGAACGAATACTTGGTGGCAAGCAGTCCACCGATATCAGTGCTCTCCATTCGATCCCTTTCGACGGACTCGATACCTTCGCTAGCCAACGATGACGAAGGCACTTTCTCTTGGGGTGCCCCCATCACACCCTCACCCTTGCGGCGCTCCAGCAAGCTGAACAAGACCTTTTCGCCCCCGGAAGAGTGCATTCTCGACCACCCTTTGCTGATACCCGACACACACGAATCAGAGTCACCAGTTGAAGGAGATGCGGATCCTAATCTCTGTACCGAACAGGAAAAGAAACTTGGAGCCTTTTCAAAACTGTCTTTCAAATCGAACCTGACAGCCTCGTTAAGGGTCCTACGATCTGCTGCACGGACTTTCACCAGTCTGTCGACCCCTTTGACCCAACCGGACGACTTTTTAACACGCTCGATCCTTTCGATCTCGCCCCAGTATAATACCGACGAGAAGCGGCCAAAATTCAATGACATCCCGACAGCGGCACTCCGAAGATACCTCAACCCGTCCCCAAAAACCTTCTCCAGGGAACTCGGCCAGTTCAACGACAGGAACGAAAGCATAAGCGCTTCGATCCAGCTCGAGACATACAAGCACACAATTATCAGCCCGCCTCCCGAAGTTCCGATAACCCGAACCCGCGAAGTCCGCGAAAACTGCGATTTTCTCCGGGTGATCGTTCTGGAAATGAACATGAGACGACAAGGGAAACTCAGCGACACATCACAGGGAAAAGCCCGTTTCGTATTGCCACCCCGACAGGCTACAAAATTGCGGCCCTTAGGACCTGAGCACTGGAACCCCATCACTTTCGATTAAGGCAATCCGCGCCACGGGGGGATTATTTTCCTCTCTCTCAGCCCTTCGCTTTTTTTACCCTGAACGACGTGGCACCGTGGTTGTGCAGGCTGCCACTTACGGCCTGTTTCATTTCACACAATTATTCTCGTCTGGGGTTTCTGAGACAAATCCGTTGGGTTGTACGGCACCAACTATCAACAATGGGAAACTGGCTGCTGCAGGGTCCAAAGATGCTAAAAATGCTGGTCAACACCCTGAGAGCTCGCCGTTGGTCCAATGGAGCCTGATTTGCACACGACATGGACGACCCGGAAGAATCGCCTATGACATATTTTCGATTACACAACATTAATACCTCCTTTCTCGACTCGGCTTTTTTCAAATTACACTTTTTTCACTATACCCCTGGGATCTGGACATGCTGGTGCTGGCTTTGCTGCTCTCTTTCGTCATTACAACGCACATCGATGGTTTTCATTACCAATATACCCTTTCAACCTCAACAACATCTGACGACATGATTTTCATCAACCCTCGAAATAATTTTTATCCATTCCTTTTTCTCTCTCTCTCTGAATTTACATTGCATGAATTCAGTTAAGCAGCTAGCGGAAGAAGGGTCTTTTTTCGGTACCCTATTGCAAGGATTTCCCGCCCTTTCTCCACTTTTTACTCTGTCAACACATCCCCCGTTCCTATCACAGCTTGAGCTCAACGGCCAGCTCTAAGCTAGGGGCAATTATCGAGCTCGTCACTTTTTCCAATTCCGCTGTTCATAATTCTTTTCCACCAGGGCGTTATCTTCGATTATGCATTATACCTCCAATTGTGGAAGGCTAAGATGAAAGGATTTGTAGCGCTTCCCGCACCTCTTATCATTTCTTTCCGATTTCTTAATTTTTCGAATACCCGCTGTTAGCATTGAATATTTTGTTGTAATTGCGAGTTTCTCGGCTTTTTTTCACACACATATTTTTCGGAGGGGGGAAGGCCTTGGATCTCTCACTGTTTCTTTTCCCTTCAGCGAGGGGGTGGGTTTTGCCGGGGTAGCACATCATATAATGGAGGGGCATTTGTTTTTTCTTTTCACACTGTACATAGACAAGAAAGCGGGGCGTCTTTGGGAGCGGGATGATCATCATTTTTTTTTTATTCTTTAATTTTTCACAAGCCATGCAGAGTTGCATGTGGGCTTTTTTTTTCACTTTCGCAAAGTGAGGTGTGTGTAAGCTACAGTTTGCGGGGGTAGATGTATGATGATTTGGCAGAAGAATTTTTTCTCTCAAGAGATACAGAGATACAGGGTACACCACTTGAATCGAATATCAGATTTTTAGATTTCCAATACCTTTTTTCATAAATTACTTTTTCGGATGAAACATTATGATATAAGGGATTTAAGCTTTTCATGAATTTGAAGTAGAATATATTGTTTGAGTAGGTATATGCGATAATGGTAGAATTCGGTAGCTGGAGTTTGAGCACACTTCACCAGCTAAATCTTGTCTAGCAAGATGAGAGATCGGATGAAAATACTGTGCTGCCAAAAAAAAAACAAAAAAAAAAACGATAAGGATGTAACTATCCTATCCTCCATTGACCAGTCCGACCCTGACCTCTGCTGCTTTCGGTGCTCATGCACGCCGAAAGGTCATGTGTCGGTAGATTTCCGGGGCAGGCTTAGACTAGTTTCCTGAGGGATATCAAAGTGTTACGAGCACAGCGGGAAACTGAAACGAGAGAAAAATATTGGACGAAAATTAAATGGAAAGAAAAAAAAAAACCACCCTTCTGCTGCAACTCGCGTGCATTCCGACGTTGGCGAGATCCGATGATGGGTCTGCGAAATTTGGTTGGGACAGGGAGAAAACCTTCTGGAAGGCAACCCCGTGGAGTATTTAGAGTTCGTTTATTAACGTTTACGTTATAGGAATTCGGTGACGTGATTTTTTGGTGGGTGGGAGAAATAACACAAAGGCAACACCGGTGGACGATTGGCGAGGATTTTTTTGGCCTTATTAGTATCAGTTTTAGATCGTTTGGATATGTTTCTGATGGTTTCTTTTGCGGGGTTAGTGGGCGGAGAATTGCTCCGTGGTAGGCTGAAACCGAATGATATAAGCGTCGTTTTACTGGCGGCAAGATGCCAATGTTTCAATGAATAAATGGAGTGCTACTAGTTTAACGTCGTAATGGAAATATTGGCTAATACATTACTTCACTGCTCATAGTTAGTATTATATAGCTAGTTTATTCTGCATGCAAGTTCAGAGCTTTGATTGAAATATAAGACTAGTATTACTGCAGCAGATCAATGTGAATGATATAGTCCTAAGACAAAGATGACGATGCTGAAAGGAAAAACATGAGAAACGGGAAACTAGCGGAACGCATTGACCTTCGATTAATTCTACTGCCTCACTCCCATCATGCTCTCTGTGCTACGCATAAACTTTCCCATCCCACCAATCCCCTTGTCGTCGCTTCTGCTCCTATTCTTGCCTCGTCTTGGTACTCTATTAACCTCAACTCTGCCTTCCTCGCCTTCAACGAACCCTACAGGGATAGCCATGAATCCTCTATGAGTTTGTGGCATATCGGTAGACATTCTATCGCCTCTCGAGATATTCGACGAGGAAGTTTTACTCCCATTCCTGCCATTCAAATTTAACGGCTTGGGGATAAGGGAATCCACAGAGTCAAAGGAACGACGGATCACTGTCACCGGCGATTTTAAGGATCGGTCTTCGCTATAGGGGTTATAATTATTCTGCCCTTCGTAGTATGTTGTACCTAAGGGTGGCGTGGGCGGGGATATAAAGTCGTTATAGTCTCGAAGGTGGGTTGGGATCGGGGAATGCAAGTGACGATGAGTGATGGGGATATGCTGGAGTCCTGCTGGTAACACAGGGGATGCAAATGCGCTATGGTTTTCGTTTACTGAGCGGATTGAGGGGTTTACGACATGCAGGCCCGTGTGGGGGGCCGGTGGTGACCGCACAAAATCCTCATCCGGGAGCTCGTTTATTTCTATATTCGGATCGTCTTCGTCCAAAACTTCTGCTACCTGTTCGAGTTGAGAGGGTGCTGCGTAGTAGTCTCTGCTGTTTCGACGAACAAAAGTTGGGGTGTGGGGTAAGGACCGGGGAGGGGAGACGTGAGGGTAACCTTCAAAAGAGGAGCTCGAGGTAGTACCCTCGGCGCTACCATTGGGGTCTGACGCCGGGTTGTCAGCGCCAGGCATGGCTGGTAGGCCGCTTCCTGTTGTGCTAGATGACGACGAAGTGGCAGTGACTGAGGATACTGATGTGGATACCAGTTCCTGCTGGGATTCTACTATTTCGTCGCTCCCTTGACCATGGAACCATTTATGATGGTGCATCTTGCGATCAGAGTATTTGAAAGCTGCAAGGATCGTTAATTTGTCGATGATAAGTACTATCATCAAACTCCATTAGTACAGTGAACAATTTTTTGCAAGAGTGATTGGGACTCTTACATAGAAGAAGCAGGAGCATCATCATCGGTACTACCCACGGACTCGTGACAAAGTCTTCTATTCGTTGGCGATTTGTTCTCACAACTGCGACCAATGCCAGAATGATACCGAATATCACACGATAAGATATATGCAGCCACTCAAACCTATCTTTTGGCCACTTCATAAGATATGTGAAGAGTGCCAGGACGAGTAAGAATCCACCTGCCGCGACGAAAAAATATACTAGGACAAGGTAATATATTCTTGAGAACCCGGAGAACTTGTCGTCGCTATTGTAGAGTTCTCCGCTGCTTGCGGGAGCCTCTATATGATACCCACTGAAAATCGCATAGGCACAGAGATCCCACAGTTTATCGATTTGTCCGGCTATGAAGCCAGGATCGCTGCTATCTCTCATTGGCGCTAAGTTGAAGACGAATGCTGGTTCGTTAGCAACAATTTTTGCCGTTTCGTCCGGGAAGAAGTCGTCAATGACTTTGAGTACTAGATTGGCTATCAAGTCCCCGTTGCTTCCTCCGCCTTCATTGTAGGCTGTGTTAAGCTTATCACCGAGAAGGTTGAGTCCTGTGATTATTCCTTGCCATATCATAAGCTGTTGCTGGCCTTCGACGAATAGGACCACGCCCAAGTGGAAGGGGAAATGAAGGATGGCCCATAGTTGTTGTGGCACGGTGCTGTAGACGTAATTGGGTTCATCGTCAAAGTAGAGCATGTATATGAAGTACTGAAATATCCAGTTAGCGAGCAGAATTAATAGATGGAAAAAATGGAAGAAACTTACAATGCACAGAATTCCAGATATTGCTTGTCCAGACAATGTGGGCGACCAACTTGAAGCTCCGACGCCTTCGTTTGTGAGGCTGGTCGCTCGGCATAGGCCAATGATACCCTCGCCCATCACAATCAAGGTGAGCAGTCCCATACGTTGGATCAGATGCGTTCCTTCAAAACTGACGACTTTCCACTTGAGGGATATGCCCAAAACGAGTATCGCCTCTAATGCAAGGATGACGTACCAGCCGACATATCCTTTAGTGCTACTCGTTGAACTAAAAGAGAATGCCAGCTACAGATTGTTAGCTCGCTATCCTCCGAAAACCTTTAGGATCGAAACCAGTATTTACCCCAAGAAATAGAAGCATAGAGATAGCCATCAGGATTGACATTAGTAGCAGAGGCATCTTGGTCTTCGTATATTGTCGGACGGTCCACCATACTATAAAATACTGCATAGCTATCGCAAATCTAGATGCGAATAGCAGGAGTGATAAAGTTTTAAACGCTTGCCAGTTGCTAGCATAACATGGAGTTAGAAAGCTGGCTGATACCCACCAATGTGATATCTGGGTACCTACTGATCAGGGTATCGTGGATCAAACTTGGAATTAACAGCTGAAAACCCAACCATCACGCCTATTTGCAATGCTTTCGCTACACGCTGGATTAAACTGTCTTTTCCAAACCGTAGATCAAACAAGGCAGCTTGTAGCCATGTAAACCACAATATTGCAAAGTACCCGATGTAGGATTGTAGCGCTATAGAATGCAAAAGTCAGAATTGAAAACTCCATGCTTATAAGACGCAATTACTTACTATCGCTATCATTGATCTGATGCGAGTCTGTGAAGGTCGTCAAGTTGGCCACGAAAAAGAGGTCATAAAAGAGCTCCACCCAAGTAGCCTCCGCATGTCTTGTCCATATCTTCCCGACGTCGTCGATAAGCACCGATTGTGGAAGCTTCTCGTGTGGTGATTTCTCTTCTAGCGGGATGGCGACGGCGGGTATGCGTTGGTTTTCCCGTTTCTCTCGTACGCCTCTTGACATTGTGAGGTCAGAAATTAGGGACCATCGGGAAAGATCAATGAATGAAAACTTACTCGTGATGATCGAATTTTATGATCCCTGTGCTAGCTTGCGGATAACCACCTGAGGTCCCCAAGTTGTCTACGACGAAGCCTGAAAGCACATATTAATATGGTTAGTAAGAGTAATAAAATCGCGAAATCTGATATCAAGGGTGTGGGGAGCACTGACGACTCATGGCAGTAGATGATCGACGGATTGTTAAACATGAGAAAGTAAAACGAGCAAGTGGGTGTCAAGTCTGAGATAGCGTGTCTAGGATCTAGACACCCCAACGTGTCATCTAGCTAAAGAATACATCTTCACTATGCGATATCGCTCGATTTTGAGCACAAGCGGTCCAGTTCCTGCTCTATTTAATATATGTTTGCCGATGAGCTAGTTTTCTTGATGAAGAGCTCGCGAGAATATCGTTATTGCTTTAGAGGCGGGTTTTGCGTTGGTAACGAGGGTCGTCGAAAAATGGGATTGAGAGGACCCTGTATATTCCCAGGGTTGAAATTCATAGATATCCGAGGAGAAGTAGCTACTCCTTCCTGGCTTTTGGTCTCTCCAGATGGTGAAGCCGTCGGTTTCAGGCTTGAAATATTGCGAAACTGGGTTCCAAAGGTAACTGATAAAGCAAAGTCGATGGTTCCTTCCGGTCCCATTTCAATGATAAAGCGTGAGAAGTAATATGGGTTCCAACTTTCTGAGAAAGATATATTGAAGTTTCGCATCGAGAGGAGCAAGGTTGTCTCGCAAGCCAGATGCCGTGGAGCAAGGGAGCATATAAATTTATACACGCCTGCCCTTCACCCTTCAGGACAAAGGGAAAACCCCTCCTTACCCTCCTTTTGAAGGCTGGCAATCTTGTTTCCCTGATGTTTTATATCCCTCACGCCAGCGCGACTCGCCCAGAAGTGAGAAACGGGAGCTACGTTAGCTTGCGAGTTCCTAGCTAAAATCAAGCTTTCACGCTTAAGCTCGAACGGGGAAGGTGTTGTTTCGCGAATAGTGAACCCTTTTACAGCTGGGCGTGTGATCTGACAGAAAAAGTTCTGCTTCAATGGGGCTGTGCGAGGAGGGGAATGGATCTTCCTTTTGGAAGGGAAAATGCAACTATAGTTCGCTAGCTTAATTGGTGCCTGTGTCGATTGCAGCGCGCCGCCAGCACCTGAAAGCGGAGAAGACTTGGAAGTCAGCCAGAGTGATTTTTAGGATCCTTTGCACTGAGAAACTATACAGATTTGGATTTAATGCGCAAGAAATTGTCCAAGAGGCTAAAACGACGGGCTTGGGGATGGACAAACTCTTATAGCAATGGCGAATATATCGAAAAGTTTTGCGTGATCGGGATTTCGTGACACAATCCTGGGCCACGGCCGTCTTTTCGATGGCTGTGGTATTTTTGACCCCTGCCCATTGCGCACTCCGCCCGACACAACGTGGGTGAACGATGGGTGGGGATGTGTTGCCTGCTTGGTGGGTTTGACGGGCTCGCTAGTGGCACGCAGCGAGGCCCGTTCCGAGTCTGCTTTTGTTTGGCACGGTTCTGTAAATTATCATCTGTACAATAAACCTTGATTCCTCGATTGTAATGCGAGGAAGTTTAGACCGCACAAGAGGTAACGCGTCCCGATTCAGCTGTTTTCGTTGGAGTGCAAGTATACTAGTGGGTGCTCAATTGCAATCTCAGTTTCGGACTAAACCACACAACACAGGCTGGTGTTACACAAGGGTAGTGTATATACGAGAAGCTACACATTGTCGAACAAATTCACTCGAAGCA
Organism: Dactylellina haptotyla; assembly: GCA_031310005.1. NCBI lineage: Eukaryota > Fungi > Ascomycota > Orbiliomycetes > Orbiliales > Orbiliaceae > Dactylellina > Dactylellina haptotyla. Next base: position 6,318,027 of record CM062379.1, on the reverse strand, counting down.
TGAATGCACTGGCCATAAATAAATAGCGGTAAGGGGGTTTTGTAGACTTTATATTGTCATTAGCAAATTAGATAGTCCGTACAGCCATTATTAAATTACATTAGTTCGTTTCCAACCAAATAAATAAGATATTCCTCCCAACAACTCTTCTTCCCGATATTATAAACCAGTCTGAGCAAATGAGATAACATAAACAGAGACAGCGAGGTAGTTAAACCTTAAGTATACGTGCCACGTAGATAGCCTCGATACCACCACTTAGAAGGCGGCAAGCAAGAGAGCGAACATGCCACCAAAAGCTGCGCTGCCAACTTGAAGAGCCGAAGCGCCACCAGTGTATGCTGGTGGTGGAGTGGTGGTACCAGTGCCATCAGTTCCGTCGCAGAGTCTGCACACAGCTCCTTGAGTGGTGATATTGACATTTGAACAACCGGTATCTAGGACGTTACCGACATCTCCTCGCCATTCGCAGAAGAACTTGCATTCTGGGGTAACGGTTGTAGGACAAGTAGTAGGCTTTCCGGGACAGCGAGTACACTGCGCTCCTTGAGTAGTGATATTGACATTGCTACACGAGTTTCCGCTGTCACCGGGATACTTGCAGAAGAATAAGCAGTCCGGATTGTAGGATGATGGGCAGGCGGTAGGTGGGTGGCATAGTTTGCAGACAGAGCCTTGAGTTGTGATGTTGTAGTTTGAGCATGTCGAAGCGTCAGCGTTAGGATAGTCGCAGAAGTAGAAGCAGTCTGGGCTAAAGGCCGCTGGGCAAGCCGTAAGCTTTTGAGCAGAGACACCCATAGCGACGGCGCTATTTAAAAGTTGTGTTAGTGACCAAAACATGCGTATTCAATATAGTTAAATTTAACTCTCACCTGAAGAAGATGGAAATGGTAGAAGTTCTCATTTTGAATATGGATAGAAATAATAATCGTAAGAGTTCGTTATACTCGTAAGATGGAAGTTTTAATACTAAGTGCTGTGTAGGTAATACTGGATAGATAGATGCTCTGGAGTCTGGATGAGAAATAAACTCTGATCATGGAGAAGCAGGCAAGTATTTATAATATTTGGAAGCGTATCAATTCACTATACGCTGAATATATTCGTTCCTGACGGGGAGAATTGATGTGAAGTCGCTGCATAGTAAACTTAGTGCTTAGTGTTGGTAAACATCCGGATTCCACATCTTTGGTCCTCGGAGTTCCGAACCCATTGGCCATGTTCAGACCGTTCCTTCGCGGTGTGGAACCAGCGATTTTGCTCAAATGTTCATGTGTCCGGGGCATCGTTGAAGATCTGGGGTAAAAAGCGAGTCGAACTCCGTGGAAAGCCTCAGGACAAATTGGCGCCAAGATCCGGTTCTATTCCGAATAAGTCAAACTTGCAAAACATGTTTCCTCGCTAGCGTGCTATTGCAATCTAACTAAGTATATGAACACAAGGTTAAATAAAAGTCCGATGTAAAGTGGATCGTTTACTTTGCAATATGCAATTTAAAGAATTTCGATGTAACCTGGAATTAACATGGTGTTCGGAGCTGGGCTCTCCAGTTGGCCAAGCTCGGTCGCATCCGCTGTTCCAGCGGCCAGTTTGGCACGATGCAGACTGTCGAGTGGGCGCCACTTTTGAGCTTAGTTCTCTCATTTCAAATATTTCCGACTGACGGCGCGCGGCTAGAACTTGGCTCCGGTTTATCCTCTTTTCTTTATCGCTGTATGGATTTTCCTTATATCAACGTCCTGAAAAACGGATATATCTAAACCTTAGTCCAGTATAGTCCCAATCTATTATCAATTTTAGAATCGCGAGCGATTTCCAAACTAGTAATCGTCCAGGTTCGAAGCTAGTTAGTCAGTTTTTATGATCAAATAGTAGATAAATATTGGACAACATTGTTGCAACACCAACGTCTGCTGCATGCTGCGCTGCTACATAGCTACATATAACTTAGTTCGCCCGTACTATTATATATGAAACCACCGCGTTTGGGTGGAAGCCATTGAGGTTGTGCAAAGTGATGAAAATCTCTCAACGCAGTGCACTAGTGCCTGCACACAATAATATGATTCCGAAAAAGATATTCGTCAAAATTTGTACACCTTCGATGGACTTTAGGAAGTTATTTCCGCTGAAGCGTTCAAATGAAATAATTCCTTAATTTTGTATAGGAATGCGCATATATAGTGAATATAACAGATGCCTAATATTCTTTGGTCGACCAAGAAAATCCCGGGTCGACGAACTAACGCGAAGAAAAAAATTGGGGTAATTTATATCACTATGGCCTCCATCCGAATTGAGAAATTGGCCAATATTGTTTAAAGCGTAAATATCAGACAATAAAATGGTATTTAGATGTTGAAAGTCTCGGAGACTTCGATCTTCGTTCACTCGAACATGGTGTTCAAATGAGTAGTATACAGAATATATTTATATAATATAGCTTGCGATATCTACACTAAGCATACATGTAAGCGCTGCCACCGAACTTGGAAATCCCCTCATTAAGATTCATCAAGATGTCGAAGCAATGTTTGGCGTTGCGCGAAGGAACGTTCTTATCCTGGAGCGGTTTCTTCCATGTTGCTACAAAGACCTTATAAGGTCCCTTTCCTTTGCATTTTTCTGGGCAAAGTTTAAACCAACCACCTGGGGGTACTACCATGGTTCCTGGAACGCCGGATGCAATTACGAAACCTTTCGTGATGGCACCTTTGGGCAGAGTTGAATGCGGCTTCGTGTACATGAGAGCACCAGACGCGTCGACGTAGACCTGTTGGCCGCCGGGGACACTGGTATCCATTATAGCGGTAGTCCCCTTCAGAACTGCCAAGGCCGTTTTGTTGGTAACTTTAGGGCATTTTTTCTTGTCGAGAGGGCAATACGTAACGGTGGGCTTGCCTACCCAAAAGCTGTTACCAGTAGCGTGTATTTCTTGCCCACCGAGTCCTTTAGGAAGGTTTAACGGGAGATGGCCGACCTGGATCAACCCAGGGTACTTAGAGTACGGATCGCGGATGCCATTGGGAGATGGCGCAGCAGAGACTGCTACCAAAAGCGAGCTGAGCGCGACGGCCTTAATGAGAACCATGTTGGAAATTTATAAAAGAATGTGTAGTTTAAGTAGTAAAAGAATGACTGGAAGGAACTCAATGGCTCTTTGCACTTAGAAAGATGAGGGTCGCGATTTAGAAAGAGGGGTATCGGTAGCAAGCTCCCTGGTATTTATAGAAATTTGAACACATTCGTAGTTGCGAAGATACATTTCTAGATTCGCAACAGATGAATGGAAGATTTGGCACAATTGTCGACGCTCGTTCCTCTTGAAAAAAAGACTAAACTGATAGGGTGCTCCGAAGCGTCTAGCGCTAGCTAGTTGAAAGTTTTGAAAATTCCAAGGGCCTCGACCAAGAATTTAAGGCTATCGTGCGGCTTTTCCTCGTAGCAAATCCAGGTATTTGTTTCCGAACTGTCAGATCTTCGTAGAACATTATAGGTATGTACTGGTCGATGCAGACAATTCGATGCAACTACTAGAACTGTTAAAAACGGTCCTATGAGCTTAATTTTCTTCTCAGCCTACAAGAGTATTTACAAGCGAAAGCGATGAGCTACCATTTAGCTTGGCCGGCGCACAGAGCACCAGTTTCCGACACTCTTGAAGAATAGGTTAGCATAAACCCGCTACAACTATAAAAATCGGGAAGAAATCCCGTCTCTAGTTTAGCTGTAGTCGGTAGACGCCGTTTAGATTTAACCTTAGTTAATCTTAGTGGTTTTAGCGCGTTTTCGTAAAGTGTTGTCTATTAGGATATAAGGTCTTGTAGTTGGCAGACATAGTTGAAGTGCGGGCGAAAAGCGGGTCACTGGTCAATCGGTAAAAACGACAATTTAATTTGTAAAGCTTGGTTAAACACCACCTACGATCTAGAACCCGCCCCGAGTCTATAATACTAGAAATGTTAGACTCCCTGAACTATCAAGTACTTTGATATTTTGAACGGGTTGGTGTTCAAGGACGCTGCAGAGAACAAAAATTCCATTCCCCTCAAAATTGTGATTTTTGGGTATAGCATAACAATTACAAATAAGCTCGCCCATTCTACTAGAGAGCTATACAGCAGAGAGACATTATTGCTTAGATCGAAAATGCTATAAAGGTACCATGTGAGGCGAACCAACCTTTCAGATAGGCTAGCGAATATTCTATCAAATCGAGAGGATTTATTGGCACCGCCTCGTGAAGCTTTGAACGGAATAGCGACAATGGAAAAGCAGCTTTCCGACTTTCCAACACACTGGTTTGGGGCGTTAGTCAGTTTTGGTTAATTCGAAGCGGACTTATTCGGAAGATACCGAAGTAGCTACTCGAGTAATTACAATAAGTTGAACTTTTGAAGTTCGCTCTATACTCCTGGATCTTAGCCTTGGAGAAAGAACCAGGTAGAAATCGTCCCAGTCATGTGTGTGTTAAGGCTGCGGCTTTGTTTGGTCTACAAGGGTGTCTACGCCCTTGATTGATCCAACACACCAACATGCAACTTGCAACAGCCAAGCCTATGCTGGAGGGCTGAATTGGATCATCACCAATCACAACCAGTCACAGCGGCACAGCTGCATGATCCCAATCCACAAACCGGTATTCAGCGTGGGCAAGGCGCGTAATACGAATCTTAACAATAAACAAGCACCATGGAGGCTTCAACAGCAGAGGGCGACGAGCCCATGAGGGATATCGATACAGCGGCGCCGATAGAAAAACAAGCCGCGGACGTCAGTGAAAATGACGAGGAAATCGATAACAATAAACTGCCTTGGGGTCAGAAGCGGCCCATAAAAGTGAATATGAGATAACTTCTCTAAACTGCGTAACCGCACGAATTATGGCTAACATAATCTTGGTGTGATTGTTACAGATACCACTCCTAGAGGACATAATCCTGCCATTTCCGACGTACGTCAGAACCTACTTGTCTATTCTGTTCTCCGTTTCAATTACTCAAAAGTTGGTGGAGAGTGTTAGTATGGTGCTTCAACCCTGTGAATAAACAACTGATAGAGAGACAGCCCCGAACGAATGGTTAAAGCAGAAGATAGGCATCACACAATCCTAGCAAATCTGAAATGGATGCATAAAGCTCAACGGTATGCAGCCTTGCGGCTTTCCATTTCTACTCGGATGAGCCAGACTGACTTTATTGAAGAGCCCAGCAACAGGAACGACATATCAGAGAGATCAAAGAGTTTCAGAAAGAACTCGAAAAGATGATAGATTGGGATAGCGTTAGATCAGTGTATCCTGAAGGAAAAGGGGAACTAAAAGAATACCTTGGCCCCATACCCAATATGAGCTTGAACAACCCAAAGAGATTCTTAAAGCCAACGCCGCTTGACCTTTTGCCTGCACAATACAGGTCCGTTATCGTCCAAAAGGATCAACTCGAGCGACTTCGGATATGGAAGGAGGAGCAAAAGAAAAAGGCAAAAGAGTCAAGCGGGATGGATGTTGACGAACCTGAAGTGTCTACTCTTAGTATCGCAGAGCTAGAATACCTGGTAGAGGATCTAATGGTAGAGGAAATAAGGAAACGGAAGAATGAAGAACTTGAATTGTGGATGATGCAGGAAGATGAAAAACAAACCATCTACAAGACGATGCAGAAAGAACAGAGGAGAGCCTCACTGGTAGATCCAGATGCGCAGGCCTCGAACGCAGCAGCGAAGGGAAAGCTCCCAGAAAGACGGCCAAACCTATCAACGCTCAAAACTAGTAGCCTTGTTCATCAGATGGAAGGTGTGAGCTTAACTACACCGAGGTCTACTCCAAATCTAGCCAGCCCTCGCGAGGCAGCTCAGTCAACGGGTAACTCGGCCATGCGTTCAACCGAATAACGGATCGTAAATGCTAACGAGCTCACAATCTTCAGAAACGTGGAAGAACATCATCCCGATTCCATTATCGGGGTCGAAAACTGTCGATACGCCAGAAATACACGAGCGCCGCTTCGGAACAATTGATATACCGGAGAACAGATTACATTCCGTTTACGATCGCCGGTCTCCACGTCGAGAAATGTCACCGATACGACGTACGTCGAAAGAGGCTTCAGAAGGAAATGACATTGCGGATTCGCCAAGGGATTCAAGAGATTCGAGCTACACCGGCCAGTCGATGCATGCGGCGCGGCGACCCTCGAAAGATATTTCTCGGGAAGACCAGGGTCAAAGAGAACCAAAAATAGCGTCGGATTTGGGACATGGTATGCCGGTTGAACATATAATCTCCGAAGATGTAGCTACGTTCTTTCCACAGCATCCTTCTCTCCAGCATGCTCCTGATAGCCGTCGGTCTTCTGGGGAATCTCGAGGCGAACGTACCCAATATAATCGGCATGATTTCGCCAATCCACCTGGCTCAAGATATCGTCCAGACCGTCGAGGTTCGGCCGGCGAAACGTATTCCGAATCTCATTCATCGGGGCAAGATAGAAGAGACAGACACTCGACATCACGTAGAAAGAGCGAGCAAAACCTCAGAAGCGAACACGAATACGAGAGATCGCGATCTCGCAGTCCGATTCGTCGTAGACGTGATCGAAATGAGAATTCAAGGCGTAATAATGAGCCCGAAAGCCGGTCGGCCAAACAACCTTGGAGTATATGGGTGAATCCAAACAGCAATTCTAGTAAATCATCCGAAAGCACGCCTGCGAGGTCTGCAAATAGTGAAGAGGTCAGACGTGATTCCGAAACCGGTTCGCGAGCAGAGTACACTCCAAGCAGAAATCCCGACGATTTTCATGGTGATAAAGGGCGGTATAGAGATCGACAATACGAATACGACGGTGATAGACGGCCAATAGCTGATGGGTTTGCGAATCGGTCGGAGTTCAAAGACAGAGACCGCAGTCGGGACAGGAATCGCGGCCGAAGTCGCGGTGCACGTGGTGGTGGTGGTCGCCGCCGTGGAGGCGACTTTCGCCCCGACTTTGCGCCGCCGACAGAGCCAGCTGCGCACAGGGCTCGTGAGAGAGGTCGCGGATGGAGACGTGACTACGAATCATATAAGCCGTCTTATCGAGACTAGTCGCATATATTATTATTATTATAATATTCTTTTTTTTTTTTTTTGAAAATTTACGCATTTGCAGAACCGGCAATTTGGCCGACCCAAGCAATTATTACTATTCTTCTTTCGTATTCAGCATTCATTTTACGAGAAATCTATCTCACTTTATAATTGGAAACGGGACGTGATGAGAAGGGGTTACCCTATTGTTAAGTAATCCAACGCCGACTAATACTGTAATGGCAAGACTAATTATGCAAACTCCGCATTTCATTCACATGATGCTCTCAAAATTTTTCCTCTATCTTCGTCCTGTTACTTTATGAGGGATATATCTAGTCCTTGCCCTCACGTTCTCTGGGGTAATAAGACTGTGGAGGTTATCAGTTATCGTCTGACGAGAGAAATCTGGAGCCTTTTTCAGGATACTTTGCGACGGCGGGGCAGCCAGCTGCTAATCTTAGGCAAGTTGGAGCGGAAACCATGCTCGAGACGGTGGCCAGTTGCGGAGCATGTGAAAGTTTTTTTCTCTTGTGGAGAGGTAGCCGAAACATCTGTCGCACCGTGACCGGGGCCATTCGAGCGGCGCCCGAACAATCCGCACAGCCAGGCCGAAATCACAAGCTGGGGAGTCGCGGTAACTGTACCTGCATGCATGCTTTTCCAGCGAGGTCTTCTCGAAGGACCGACCGACCGTTTTATATCTCTCTTTCCCCATGACGGAAACTGCGGTATCAGTTGACTGGCCATGGGGATTAGCTGCTGCCAGCCCAGCCAGGCCCTGCATGGACATGGCATCTCGGATATCCGGTCTAAAATCGCTGATAGTCATATGCTTGCGAGGAAGAAAAAGTGCGAGAAATATATTTAAAACGTGAGAGCCCGTATCTGGTGTTTTTATTTCGAGGAGATGCCATTCTCATGCCATTCCGAGCACCATTACCGCATTTTCCGTAACAGCGTACCGTCCAGAGCACCTTATCCTCTCACCACCGCCGTGTTCATTTTATTCAACGTTTTTATCTAATCCTGCGCATTTTTGTGTAATATCCTTTGTCATACCCTCGATCCTGTCTGAGCGTGGGAACAGGAAAGAAAAAAGAAGAAAACAAACCGATACAAGCCGGGCGTATTGCATAAGAATTGCGGTACCGGAATCCAGTTCGCGGCGGCGGAACGAACGAACGAACGAACAACGGACAAAAGCACCAACCCAACTGAGGGATTTTAATAGGTCAAGTGCCATTGGTTTCCGCCGGTGGCTCCATTTAGTTACAGTTAGTTAGCCTACCCGCGTTTGCATTCAGTTCAATTTCGAGAACGCATTCCTGCTGCTGCAGCTCTGCTCCGCTATCCTTGTTGCGTAACAAACATCGCAGCTCCGCCATAGCGGGATTGAGTAGGTCGAGTCGAGGTTCGCGGGGCAGCTTGTAACCCTTTTGTCACTCGGGTCCTTTGCGTAGGAGGTTGTGGCCCCCGGACAGACGGACTGGAGACAAGGAAGCTACGTAGATGTCATATTAAGCTTAGAGTTTTATATAAAGAAAGATCCAAGTTTGCAAAAGATGCCGTCCTCAAACCACACCTCCCCTTCCCTCGCATCAACATCGGCCCAACAACGTCTGGCCTCGATTTCCAACCACATCCAGCCCGCACAGAACAAGATGGCTTCCGCGTTCGAGAGCATTTCCATGGCCCCCACAGACCCGTTGTTCGGGCTGATGGCGGCCTTCAGGGCGGACCCTTCGGACAAGAAGGTCGACCTGGGAATCGGTGCCTACCGTGACGATAACGCCAAACCGTGGATTCTGCCCGTCGTGAAGAAGGTACACCTCTACCTCTCTACCGCTTCCTTAGCTTTCCCTCTCTTTTGAGGATATAAAATACTAAAGTTTGTGAATGAATGAACAGGCCGAAGAGATCATCCGCAGTGACCCTTCGAAGAACCACGAGTACCTCCCAATCGCCGGTCTCGCCTCCCTCACTTCCGCTGCTGCCAAGCTGGTCTTTGGCGGCGACAGCCCTGCCATCCAAGAGAAGAGAGTGCGTAAATCTTCTCTCGATATAAAAATTGTTGTCAATGGGGGTTCAGAGCTAAATATCATAACAGGTTGCGTCCTTCCAAACCATCTCTGGCACCGGTGCCCTCCATCTCGGCGCGCTGTTCCTCGCAAAGTTCTACCCGCGAGGTTCAAATCCACCCGTATACCTCTCCAACCCAACCTGGGCCAACCACCACCAGATCTTCCAGAACGTCGGTCTCCCAATCGCACAATACCCATACTTCGCGAAGGAAACCTGCGGCCTGGACTGGAACGGTCTGACATCCACCCTCCAATCTGCAGAGCCCGGCTCCATTATCCTATTACACGCCTGTGCCCACAACCCCACCGGAGTGGATCCCACACAGGCCCAATGGAAAGAGATCGCTGAAATCATGAAGGCGAGGAAGTTGTTCCCCTTCTTCGATACCGCTTATCAAGGTTTCGCGTCGGGTGACCTCGCCAAGGACGCCTGGGCTATCCAGTACTTCGTCGAGCAGGGTTTCGAGCTCTGCGTCGCCGAGTCCTTCGCGAAGAACTTTGGCATCTACGGCCAGCGTGCTGGGTGCTTCCACTACGTTGCCGCCCCAGGAGCCGGAGCTGAAGAACTCACAAAGAGAGTTGGTTCCCAGCTCGCCATCTTGACCCGTTCCGAGATCAGCAATCCGCCTATCTACGGAGCCAAGATCGCCTCAACCGTCCTCAACGACCCCCAGTTGTTCAAGGAGTGGGAGCAAGACTTGCGCACCATGAGCGGTAGAATCATTGCTATGAGGAAAGCACTCTATGAGAAACTCGTTGAGCTCAAGACACCCGGAACTTGGGATCACATCACAAGCCAGATTGGCATGTTCTCATTGTAAGGATTATCATTCGCCATATGTTTTGAGTAGGGGCATGATTGGTTAAAGGGTAACTGACGTGATATGACTCCTACAGCACCGGCCTGTCAGAACCACAGGTCCTCAAGATCCGCGAGGAGGTAAGCTACCTATTCCCCGAGCTCAATGTCTCAAAGCACGCCAGCTCCACTCCTCGGAGCGATTAGGATTTAGGCTAATTACAAATTTCTTGCACAGTTCCACATCTACATGGTAAGCTAACTTCGGCCTCGGAATAACTATGTCACTATTCTGGGCCAAAAGAACAAAGATAAAGGCGAAACAAAAGGATAAAGGCTAACGTGGGTGTGTCAATGAAGACCAAGAACGGCAGGATATCAATGGTGAGTGTTGTGTTGCATGCATCCTCTGCGCCCTCCGGCGCCCTCTGCTTTTATGATTGGCTGCTGACTATGAGCCCTGTTTCCCTTTTCAGGCTGGCCTCAATTCGAAAAACGTCGACTACGTCGCCTCCGCAATCGATAAAGTTGTCCGTGAGCTACCATCGAAGTTGTAATTAGAACTACATAGACGGTTGGATATACGGCTGGGTATATATCGGGGTGTTGGTTGGGTTTGCAGAAGAAAGATGATTTAGATATGTATCGATGCAATGGTTACAGCACCTTGCGTCGCGCTAAATTAAAGACGCTATTTTAAGCTATCCTTTTTTGATATGCTGTAAATATAATATCACCAATAGACTAAGTCCCAAGACACTCTTTATACTTGTAAGCCGTAGAAAACGGCATTTTTGAATTAAGGATTCTATGGGCGTGAACAATATACTATTACTATATGCCCACCCAACTTGATAGGCTGCCAGTCGCGAAACAGATGCTCGAAAGGCTGATGAGATTCATCCAACGCCACAAACGCCGGCCCAAATGCATAGAAGACTTCATATCGTACAATCGAGATTTCTGAAGAATTGCTTCATTTCTTCTTACCAGGCTTCTCCTTCTTAGCCTTGTCTTTCTTCGGTTTCTTTCCTTCGCCGCCGCCCTTCGCTTCTAATTCCCGCTTCCTCTTCTTTTCTTTTTTACGGCGTTTCCTCTCTTCGAATTCTTCGTTCACGTCCGCGGCCCCATCCGTCTGCCCGGGTGGTGCCGAAGTCTCTGCCTTAGTTTCGTCATCTGATTCACCAGTTACCAATCTCACGCCACCCTCTTCCTCGTCACTGTCGCTCTCACTGGCTCTCTTCCCCATGGGGTCCTTCACACCCTCGCCCAGCCCATCGAACTTTTCTTTGGCTCGTTCCTTTTGAAGTCGTATGTTCTCTGCTCGTTCAACATCGTACTTGTCATTCCCGGCTAGAGCGGCAGATATAAATCTACCTGCAGCGGCCTTGTCTAGAACCAGACTGTCACGTGTGTCTACACGCTGTGATGATTGCGCCGCCGTGCTCTCTTTCGCTTTTTCTGAGTCTTTGCTCTCGATGTCGCGGATCTTCTGGAAGTACTGGCGGACGCGGGTGAGCTCTTTCATGATCGGGTGTTCGGTAGTATCGGCCGAGGAGGTAGAGAGATAAGCTGCAAGACAATGGTTAGCACTGATCGTCTCATAGAAGGGTGATAAAGTGCCTACAGAAGAGCAGCGATTCTAGGGCGTAGGTGGTCATGATGTACAGCTTTGCCTTGTCGAGCAGCGGCAGCATCGAGGCGTGCTTGGGGAGGTTCTGTTCGAGGAGGGGCTTCAGCGTCTTCTCGATCGCCTCCGTGTTATCCTCGAAGTTCTCGAGGGCCGGCCAGAGCTCGGACTCCATTGTCGCGTGAATGTGGTGATGACGTCCTGGTGCGTGTTTCCAAGTGGAATGGTTTCGAGATTGACTGGAACAAGCGAAAAAATATTTTAAGCCGCAACAGCACAAACTCCACCACGCCTTTTCCAGTCGAGATATCAAAACCAACCAACCCCGCCACGAGCAGGCATCATGACCTGAGCCCCGATATCATCAAAATCCTCGACGACAGGAAGGAAACGATGGCCCGTCCGCCTGATCTACGCAGAATCCGAACATCATGACCACCGCGGCCCCTCTGCGGCTGCCGCGCATCCACATCCTCGGCAACGGCAACATCGGCAACCTCCTCGCCCACTCCCTCCGCTCCCAGCGCAATCCTCCACCTGTCACTCTCCTCCTGCACAATCTCCACATCCAGCAGAGATTCCGAGCCTGCGGGCACCGTATCCGTGTCGAGCGTAACCGAATTGCCAGTGTCGTCACTGGTTTCGAATATGAAGTCACTGACCGTGCCATGTTCGAGGCCTGGGCTGCCAGTGCCGCGAGACCCATCAGTCGTCTGATAGTGGCCACGAAAGCACATCAAACCCGCGTAGCACTAGAGAGCATCAAGGACCGCCTGAATGCCGATAGCACTGTCATGCTCGTCCAAAATGGCATGGGAGCTCTCGAAGATATCAAAACCCACCTCTGGCCGAACGAACAAGACCGGCCAAACATAGTCATCGGAATCAACAGCCACGGCGCCCATACCATCCGCCCTTTTAGTGTGATCCATGCGGGATTCGGCAAGATTGATCTGAGCGTTGTGCCTCGGGAACCGCCCCCTCAGGGCCAGCCGTATCCCAACATCCCTCCCACACTTGACAACCTACCCCCTACCACCCGCGAACTACTGAATATCCTCCTCGAATGCCATGATTTAGGCTACAGTCTGACAAGTTATCCCGATATAATTGCCGCACAGCTGGAAAAACTAGCTGTGAACGCAGTGATCAATCCATTGAGTGTCATGTTTAATTGCTATAACGGCCAGCTATTATACAACTTTCCGATATCCCGCATGTTTCGCCTTATCATTTTCGAGATTTCAAAGGTCATCGCTGCTATGCCGGAATTAGATAATCTAGTGGACAGAGAAATAAGGTTCTCGCCTGAAAGATTGGAGAAAGTCGTTGTCGGAGTGGCGAAAAAGACTGCGACAAATATTTCATCCATGCTTCAAGATGTGCGGGCTGGTAAGCCTACCGAAGTGGAGTATATCAACGGATATGTCGTAAGGAAAGGCGCAGATTTAGGTATCCCTTGCGCTGTGAATTTCATGCTCCGAGAGATGGTTAAAGGTAAACTAGACATGATTGGGCCCAAGGTCGAAGGCGATTTACCAGTGGACGATCCAGATAAAGGACCGTATGAAATGAAACTGTGATGCATAGGACTGACTCCTCACACAAAATTCAATTGTATATATATAGGTTTACTTTCAGCGCACCTCTTGGAACATTTCACCATTTATTTTTACAAGCTGCATGTGTATATTAAATGTCTCTTTTTTGCACAAACTAGAGTTACGCATTTGTAAATCTTTGGAATAAAATATTCTGTTTGGTGATAAAACAATCAAAACCTGGCTTCCTAAATATCGGATGAATAACACCAAGACACCAATTATAGATCGTATCGCGTTAAGTATGGTACATATTAGGAGAGTCATTTCTTGTAGATAGTTTGCTACGAAGCCCAAGAGGCCTTCAGCTTCACTTCGCCAGTCTCCTCGTCTACCACCTTTCCTCTATCCCAGTCTCTCCCACCTTTCTCTTTACTCCATTTGATCCTGTTCTCATCCTTGGTGGTATTTGTTTCCCACGCCTCGATAAACTCATCGTCGAATCCTGCGGCTTTCAAGCGTTCCTTGCCCTGTTGCTTCCATTTCTGCCGGTCTCGAATGGCTTCCAGCGCCGCTTCCCAGTCATCTTCATCCTCCGGATTAGCAGGGGTTACATCAAGTGTCGGATCGTATGAAGGATCAAAGCGAGCGTCCATTGCAGAAGCGCCGGGCAAACCACGGCCACGAGGTTTCGCGCCACTGTGTAATCGGCCTTTCGGAATAGCAGGCCCGATTTCAGGTGAGGATCTTGTGGAAACGCCAGCTAGATAGGGAGCCAATGGGTCATCGTCATCCTGGAAGGGTGATAATCGGCTCAGCTTGGACCGAGGAGGAGAGGCAGATCGTCGCTGCTTCCGGGGAGAACGCGAGCCTGAGGCAGATGGCGAGCGAGAAGCCGACCGTTTACGCGATCTTCGTTTTCTATCTGGTGACTTCGATCGTGACTTCGGTCGTGAATGACTTCGGCTCCTGGATCTTCTAGAACGGTGTCTACTGTTATCTCCATCCCGGCTTCGACTCCGATGTCTGTGTTTATCCCTTCGCTTCTTATCCCGGTTTCGATCCCGACTTCTACTCCTATCCTTATCTCTCCTCGAACGTTCGTGATTTCTTGTATCGCTCCTATCTTTATCCTTGTCGCTGTCTCGTTTCTCTCGTCTCGACGCTTGTAACAATCGATCGATATCGGCTATGCCAACCTTCTGTCGTTTCTTCTCCCTGCCGTCATCATCACGGTCCCTACGCCGTCGATCTCCACTCCTACTTCTACTCCTTTCTTTTCTCCTAGATCTGTTGTCCGGACTTCGGCTTCTACTGCGTCGGTGATATCGTTCCCTCGGCCGGTCTCCGTCTTTATCCCGTCTTCTCTCCTCCCTCCTAAGCTTCTCCAAACGAAGTCTGGACTCTTCGGCTTCTTTAGCGAGTAAAGCTGTATTATGCGAGTCTGCTTCCTTGACGAGATTTCTTAGGAATCGTGTGTTGGGTTTAGGTGCCGAAGATGGTTTTTTGCTACGATATGCGTCGTTGGCGATTAGCTTGTTGAGGGTTCGATCGTGTGCCAAAGTGAGGCCAGGGCAGAGACTTACTCACCGGTCTCCGGCGAAGGCTACGAGACCGAACGCGGAGTATCGTAAAGATCGCTCGGAGGCCTCCTTCTTCAGGAGAGAGGCCGCAAGGGTGTCGCTGATGTCGTCGGCCATTGTCAAGGATTGTGGGGGGAGTATGTGGAGATGTGGAGGTTGGAAAGTCGCGAATGCACCCATCCGATGAGTTGGTATATAGCCCGCCTCCAGCGCGACAACACCTCCCCATCAGCGAGGTACCAAGCAGTAGAGTGCCAGTCTGTGCAGGGTCATCAGCAATTATTGATAGGAATTTCAAAATTCTCACTCTCTGGATACGCGTTTTGATAGCCTTTCATATATCGAAAATTAGCTCTCATTATATTCAGCCATCTAGAAAACTAAAAGTAGCTGATAAAAGCATGTATCTGTAGACTAAGATACCAGAAATCAAAAACTATATTACACAATAAATCTAGAAATATATAATCCATTTACAAAATTCCGAGTACAATCCCGTTGAAGAATAACAATGTTCCACCAATGACAAAAATGCTATATGCACATGAACCCATATTACCCCGGTAAACTTACTCCTTATATGCTGAAGAAACTTTGGCAGCAGGGCCTTAAAGATCGAATCCGATCTTATCTCTGTTGTCGTCAATAACCCGGCCATACCTAACAGTCAAGTTAGCCTTTATTTTTATTCAACGGGTTCAAGCAAAAATAAAGAGATACTCACTCTAACAACAACCTGAAGAACCAGACTTCGAAGTCCTCTTTCCTGAGAACCTTCTTCGCCCAATATCTGCCCTGCTCAGCGATCCTTCTGATCCCCTCCATGCCTTCCTTTTCCTTTGTGAAATACCGCAGAGTTTCAATCGACTCGCTCATATCCAAGCTCAGCGGTATGTAATGCACCCACGGCACAAGCCACTCCTCATGCCACTCCCTGAACAACGCCATTTTGAACACTGCGCTGTTACTAAGCAAGAAGGCATAAAACCTGCCGGAGAAAGCGTTGCCATCCATATCAAGTAGGAATTTATACCCCCAAGCGTCCTGCTGGTCGACCATGTCGGACGGTTTGAAGAACTCGCGCTGTTCATTACAGTCCTTCTCATCGCACTGGCCAATATGTGAGAATTTAACATCGATGGATGACTTGAAATTCGACCTCTTATCTGTCTTGACCCTCCATATGGTTTTTTGGTCGTTGTTTTCTAGCTCGAAGATCTGGCTAGTTTCGTTGAAGCCGTTGAGATGTGAAACAACCATTTGCCGGTGCTGTTGTCTCCAACCTCCATTCCGCGAGAAGCCACCAGTAGTCGAACCACGCCAGTATAGAAGATCCTTCTTTTCGCCCCATGATACATCTTTGTCTTCGTCATAGGAGACCTTACCGGCCCAATACCAGGGTGACGGGTAGATTAAGTCGTTGTAGCAGGAGACTTTACTCTGGGAAAATACAGGGAATAAGTTATGCGAGACGTGGTAAGCATTAGGTCGTTGAAAGAAACCGTGGCGGTGTCGTACGCTGGGTTGTAAACAGACATCTGTAGAAGCGGTTCTATTGGTAATGAATGGAATCGGCGGGAGAGAGTATCTTTCGATAGCATCTGGCATTTCTTCTAATGGATCTCGAGCTGGTGTCTCGGATTGACAGGACAATTTGCTGTTTCCCCATATAGATTGGTGGGCGAACTCATTGAAGCGACTGTATTGTACTGGGGGTATTTTATGTCTTTCCTCAGCAGGAAATCCCGTGAACACATTCTTGGGATTTTCAGCACGCTTCACATCTTTAGCTCGTTCGATAAAGACGCTCATTTCCTCTGTGGGGACGACAATCCGCGGCTCGTCATGCGTGTTGAAAGCTAGGTCCATATCAGGAATCCATTGCTTAAAGTTGTTGAGCATGCCAACGGTAGCATCTCGCTGCCATTCTTCTCCATCTTCAATCTCGGAAACCTTCCCGTTCCGCAGAGACATCTTGATGAAGGCTTGAGGGAAACCCAAAGCCTCTCTTGCTCTTTCTCTAATCATCTTTGGTGGCATACCCCAAAATGGTTGAATCTGGTGGAATATAGTGTCATATTCATCAATCAAGAAAGATTTCCGCGAAACCGCAAACTCGTACCATTTGTCGAAGTTTGGTGGTGGTGGCATGCCATATCTTTTCTTATAGTTTCTGACCGCATCCCGCAGAGAAGTGGATTGTCGCTGTTTCATAGCCGCGAATTCGTTCGAGCCGTGTTCCATCAAATGGGCTATCGGGTGGATATGTGGAGGTGGGACAGTTGGCGGGGCAGATACAACGGTAGTACGAGGGATTGCTGAAGCGAAGAGCGACCCCAGTATCATGATGATCAGGATGGATGCGACCACCGTACGAGTTGGCCCGAATCTCTGAGGTAGAATTTCCCGGTTGCTGGGCATTCCGGCAAAGTGAAACGAAGCCAGGATGAGAGAGGCGACGGTTCCGAAGACTTGGAAAGGTGACGTCCATAAAACCAATTGGCTGGCTATTAAAGTTATCGACAGGTCGACTATGCTCCCAGAGGGTGAAGATAACCTAGAGACCTGGTGGATGTTAATGTGCTGGAGTCGAATTATTCTTCTGGGAGAAAGCTTACTAGCAATGGCACGCATAACCATCTTAACCCGCCTACCATACCCATCGCCACTATTCTGGCTAGAGAGAAACCAGCGAAGTTCGGCAATGCATAGTCTCTTAGCGACCGCTCAAAATACGCAGACAGCAAAACAAATCCCCCAGTTGCGCCGATGGCGCCCCTCAGGTATCCGCTATGCGCAAGTGACTTGAGGTCCGCGGTTGCGCCAGGCATATTCTTACTATCCTTGATGGAACCAAGCGTGATGTCCTCCATCAGCACATAGACCATGGACTGGAAAACGATGCTCGACAGTCCGATGGCCATTGACATATCGGGTATAACGATTGGTGCTAAGGCGAGGAATGCAATTATCGACACTAGAGCCAGGAGCCGCTTAGATCCTCTTTGCAGACCGCCTTCTAGTATTCCGGGCTCGCCGAGGGTGTAGTTCCGTAGGAATCTGGTGACAAGCGGTAGACCTGCCTATGGCGAAATAACAAGAATTATCGTTAATAAAATTTCATCAAATTCGGAAACACGATTTCAGAGCCAGCTTGCATTCAAAACTGGGACAAGAGCTACAGACCTTATGCCACCATGCCGCCTTCCCTACCCAGCTCGGGCCCACGACCCGTTCACACACTCCTGATAACAGAATGCATCCAACCAATGCTGTGACTTTCCTCCGTGTCTTCCTGTCAATTGTTACCTGCAGCTCCCCATTGCGTGCTGCTTGCTGTTGAATAAGAAACAAAAGCACTGCGACAGTACACCAAGAGATTGCGGATACTAGCAGAGAGTGTAATTCCGGTGTGAATATTGAGGTTACGAGGGTAGTTAGGAAGATATTGGCAATAAGAGCAACATTGGATGAGTTGATGTTGCCGCCAGAGGAGCCCGAGATACTGGCGAAGAAGTAGGAGTTGAGAATGTTCATCGAGGCGTCGCGTCTTCGGGTTGGGTGGATTTGGATAGCGGGGTGGTGAGATCCCTCCCCAGACCGGGAGGCCGGAGTAGCTCAGTGCGCGCTATCTGGTATTTGGTCGATAGCAGCGGTGTGGAGGGGTAATTCCTTTTGGGCGTGCTCTCAAGATATTACAAGGTCCGTGTATCCATGAATTGTGATTGTGATTGCTTTTGGTGTCTTGGATTGTTTGACAAAGGGTCCAAACGTGTGCACTTTCGCGTTTTCGCCTGGCGAATGGGAGATTTGTTTTCTGATATATATAAACTGGTAACGAGCGTGATTATGAACATGGACTTATGCGACGTTGAAGATGCGCTCGAGTACTGACCAACGTGGGAGGAAGGAAGAAGGAGATCAATTGGAGTATTCCGCAAGCTGGCTACTGCCAAATCGGGGAAAAGGGTTCGGGAAATTAAGCATCGTTCAGGGGTCCGCAAGCTGGGCCTTAAACAAGCCGCCCAACACGGAACATCTATGTTGCATGTTGGAATATCCCAGACGGGTATCGCGCAAGTTATCGGTTAATTCATTTGACATTCTATGCTGGGTAAAACCACCATATATAACCAAAACTTCGAATAAACTAAGCTATCAAGTTTGTAGTATTGTTGCCGCTTGGTGATGCTGTACGAGAGTCTATAATTGTATAATCCCTTCTCAGCTCCTCCCGTACATAAAATGGTAGTCCCGTAGTAGTCGAATAACAGACACCCAACAAAGAGAAACACCTGTTTTCGCATATTATAGCCGGAGTCCATTGGACTGTAGCTATATATCTATCTCATATCAACAGGGGGATACTGAATCTATAGAAAGGTCAATATCTATATGCACTGCGGGATTGAATATGACCCAAAAGCCTACCGACGTAGGATACTTGTTTAAACGCGAATTCAATTTAACTTCAGGTTCTATCAGCTTACACGCATATTCACCGAGAGAAGAAACAAAAAACACCAGCTGGGCAAACAAAAGTGTGGATTTCGAGTTTCCAGAGTAGTCACCGCACCCTATTTTTCTTTTCGTTTAGAATACATTTTTATTCTTATAGTAAACCAGGGAAAAATATCTGAAGAAAAGGTTCATAAAGGCACTGTCTTCCATCATAGTTCATAAACGAGGCCCTTGACCTTGGCTATGACTCTTCTTGCCTGGCTTTCCGTGCTCTCTGAAAGATATTCGAGTTCTTTAGCAATTGCGGTCCGTGAACGAGCCCAATGAAATATATTGAGGCGCTGGGTCCGGTTCGTTATATTGTCGCTATCCTCAGCCATGAGAATAATTTTCATCCAAATGTCTATTGGTAGGTCTCCGGGAAGTTTCCTGTCGAGAGCGCTGCCCTTCGTATCGTCAGAAGAGGTGCCCACATCCAGCGCTTTCATTGCTACGGAGAGCGAATCTTTGGATGCCGTCACATTTTCAACAGAATCATCGATGGCAAGTTTGAAGTTGCTGTCCGTGCTTGCCCGCTGAGAGCCTAATAGATAACCATGTAAGGATAGATTCAAAGTTTGTATATTTTTCAACAAAACATAGAATGAACTTACCTTTCGTTTCAATCTTGAGAGTTGGTTCGCACCCATCGATTGTAATCGGGCCGTCATAATCCAAAAGGATCGCTCTACTAACAACTACCGTCCGCATGACCACTTTCCAGAGTAAAGATGCATTGACACCTTTCTCTTTCAAAACATTCAATTGGATTCTTGCTCTCGTTCGGTCAAGATTGTATCGAGAATCATTTAGCGCTTTTCGACTTCTAGCTAGAAACGAGCCAACTTGAAAGGAATCTTCTTGCCCACTGGATCTTCTATTGGCATCGCGACGTCCAGAGTCTTCAGAGCCCGCGTCACTAACTGCCGAGCTCCGACGACGACCCTGTCCATTGGTCATAAGTTCTTCAACTGTCGCTGCATCTTGATCTCTTCTCTCCTCAGCTTCTTTCAGTGCTCGTTGTCCAAGGGTGGTGATATGAGGGTTCTTAGTCAGAACGAGGCCCCGACAGGTTGTGAGTGCATCGTACTTGCGGATAGTTGCTGCCAAAGGTCCTTCTTTGAGTGGTGGTAGGTGGGGAAGAAGATCGGATGGGAGCGTGTGGTCTGGGATGATGTAGCTCATCCACATAGCGGAAAGATCGGTGGCACCAATGTTAGACAAAATAATATAAGGGATGCCACGAAGGCCATGGATATCAGCGGGTTCTCGTGAAGGGTCCAAGGATGAGGGTGGGCTGGAGCCTAACATTCCACTAGATTGGGCTGAAGTGCTGCCGAGGCTAGCTTTTCCTGAATTGGAGACGCGAATTAGTTACAAGATATCAGGTTGAAGGTGTCAAGAGGCTCTTTTACTCTCTGCATCTGCGATATTGCCAAGATCGACTCCCTGGGGGTGGGAAGCCAGATACAAATGCCCTCCTTGAGAGCGAATATCAAAGCCTTCCACTGTGTAGTTAGCATCAGCAGAATCGTCGAAATCATCCGACTTTCCAATTGCTTTGAAATCATAGGGAATAAATATATCGCTTTCGTTGGCATAAGTGGAGAACAGGACTTCGACGCCAATATCGCCGAGAGGATTGCCCGAGAAATCGAGGCGTCTGACGCATTTGAGGACAGAGAAACACTCTAGAAACTTCCTCCATTCTTTCATGTCGTCAATGGTGCAGAGCTCGATCTTATTATTGCTGATGTTAATATCGCGGATATCGGGACACACGGAAAGCGCTCGGCGTAGATGTTGGAGAGAGGATGCGGTAAGATCGTTACCAGAAAGGTTGAGTTCTTCGACCCGGGATAGTTTGGTGAGACCGAGATCGTAGAGTGAATTGCAAACGATTGCTATCCCCTCAGCTCCGAGCTGTCGGCCTGAAACATCAATTTCAACTGTGGGATCACGTTGGACAGCGGCCAATTTCTTCTCTTCACCAATTTTCGGGATTCTTTTCTGAATATCTCTTTGGATAGACTGGGCTAGCTTGACGCCGGATATTTTCCGCTATGGACGGACGTTAGCATCCAGAAAACTGTGCGATACGGAATAGAAGGCCGCTCACGTTAACGTATGTTAATTTTCCCATGGTGGGCAAAGAGGCAAAGATCTTGAATGATTGTGATAAAATAGTTCAGAACAGGAGATAGGGTTTCTGTATGTCAAGTGATTTATGTGAGATTCATCGACTTTGGATCGCTGAGAGACATGAATTTCTGCAGGTTACCATACCTAAGCTTGCTAGAGGCGAACTGAACCCCGAATTGATGAGAGTTTTAGCAAAGGTGAGATTGGAGGTGGAGGTGGTCGAAATACGGTCAGAAAGATATTGAGGTTCCAAGTCGGTTGTTTGGTGAGGTGAGGTGAGGTTGGGGCCGGCCTTTATAAAAGAATAGGACCACTGTGCTGCTGCTGACACACACTCGAGACACGAACCAGATCACGGGGAAAGTTTTCTATTAGATGCCGAGAGTACAGCAGGAAAATGAAATGTATCGAAGGTTAAGAGAAGATTTTTTGATGAGAGTATGCAGGTGAGTTTTTCATTGGTAGAGCTATGCATCGCGGACGGAAGATGACTTAACGACCGATATGTTCAATGTCGTCGGTTAGGTGGATGGTGGCACCGCGCTTGTATTTCAACGACGCTTTCATCAGCTGATGAGGATTCGCTACGAAATCAATTCGCAAAGATGAGAGATCATTGAACTCTATAAGTTTAAGATGGCGCCAAGGTAATCTTACAGCAATTTCTTGCTGTACTCGCCTAACTAAAGCATATTGTCAGGAGTTTGTTGGCTCTGTAACAACGACATATAAATATCACTGGAAACAAGGTAAAGTCACTAACAACCAGATGGAGGCTAAAAGTATAATGCAAATATAATCAGAGACTCCGAAATCAAAGGAAGTACTGCAATATATCTTCATTCTCAGTTGTTCCCGTTTGAAAGTGCGCGATGCTGTTGCTGCGTGACAATACGCAGACGCCGCTTGAAGCTCGGATACGGCACGGCAAGAGCTAAATGCAAAAGTCACGATCCGGTTGGTCAGCCCCTTTGTTTGCCTACTCTGCCACATTTCATTACCCGGACGAACTAATTTCATTCAAGTCACATAATAGTCCTGCAGGTACCATTCTGCTGGATTCGCAGTCTTTGTTCGATGTCGGGTAGCAACTGGGACCCACGGTCTGATCCGGAGTACCTTGTTCCACAACATGACGCACAGGCGGCGTAGAAATTCAGATTAAACACCGAAAAGGATACGGAACGAATACCGTTGGTGACTCGTTTAACAACCAAATTTTAACCAAATCCTCAATATCTAAAAGTCAAGTTGCACTAATCGGCCAAGTATATTCGCCATTTGAAGCGCAGATACGAAGCGACTAAACATGAGGTTGGTGTGTTGTGTGCGAACATCCAACAAAACTCATTTAAGCTTCGAGCATTCAACAACGAGATGGCTACAAGATATCCCGCTTAAAACTCAAGCTTCGGGTTCTGGCACCAAGAGTAAGGACAATGGCCACAATGGCCACCCAAAGGTGCATCCGACGCCTCGCAAGCCTTTCGTCCAAGGAAGCCATCTCATCGCGATGGCGGCCTGCTCTCCTACCGCAATCTCGGCGCGTGCACCCCACATACCTCACGCGACGCACAGCTTCGACCGCTCCGTCTCTCGGGCAGAGCATTGCTAAAGCCATTGAAGTACGAAATGGTGATATATTTTTTTGGATATACAATATTTTCATCTGCTAATTATAGATTCACCAGGCGGACGGACCTATCAGTCTCGTGCACTACATGAGACAGTGCCTAACTGGCAAGGATGGAGGGTATTATACTACCTCGCCAGATCCGTTCGGTAACAAAGGAGACTTTGTTACTTCTCCCGAGATATCCCAGATATTCGGAGAGATGATCGGAATATGGATCGTAGCCGAATGTATAGCCCAGAATATGTGCAATGGGAAGAAGATCACGCTCATCGAGCTGGGACCAGGCAGGGGAACACTTATGGATGATATTTTACGAGTTAGTGATCCCCTTTGTTTGAAAACATTTCATTAAGTTCTATGACTAATCAAGATCTTAGTAGGTCATAAGTCGATTCAAGGATCTCAGCAAGCAAATATCTGGTGTTCAGCTCGTCGAAGCAAGCCAGACGCTTAGAGACACACAGTGTGCAAGGCTTTGCGGAGACGGGGCTAAACCCGAGTGGCGAGATGTAACTTGGGGTGCAACAAGCAAGTACTTTGACACCCCGGTGAACTGGTACGAGGATGTTAGACAGGTTAATATTGGTACATATCTCCTTTGTTCCTACTGGTGGGACTTAAGGAACTATAGACTAATCAAAGTATTTAGCTGCCGATGAGGCGCCTTTCTACATTGCTCACGAGTTCTTCGACGCTTTGCCCATCAATGCGTTTAAAAACACACCAGATGGCTGGCGGGAATTACTAGTTGATCTCAAGAAACCTACCTCGAACTTGATCTTACCAGCAGGAGCCCAGCAACAGGAACCAGAGTTCTGCCTCGCGCTGGCACCACGGCAGTCAGCTTCTGCGCGTGCGCTCAACAGCTTGTCGCCCCGTTATGAAGCTCTGTCGAGGATAGCAGACTCCACAGTCGAGTTGAGCCCGGACTCTCATAGCATTGTTATAGAATTGTGCAAATCAATACACCATGCCAATGCTGGTGGGGCACTAATTATGGACTACGGTCCAGCTGAGACAGTGCCTGTGAATTCACTACGAGGGATACAGAGACACAAGCGAGTTTCTCCATTTACGCAGCCAGGAAGGGTGGATATCTCTGCGGATGTTGATTTTGGTGCTTTGGTGGAGACCGCATTGAGGCCGGATCTTAACGTAGAAGTGCACGGGCCAGCAGAACAGGGCCACTTTCTGTTCGGGTTAGGTATCGAGGAACGATACAAACAGATATCAAAAATGACAACTGATCCAGAAAAATTGGCTATCCTAAAGTCTGGGTTCGACAGGCTTACAGAGAGGGGTGGGTTGGGTATGGGAAGGATATACAAAGCTCTAGCTATCGTACCTGAGGCGAATGGAAGGGCTGTTGCAGGGTTTCAGCGATTCGCGTCGGAGGACGAAGCTGCGGAGGAGCAAGACGGTGAGGCGCGGAGTGCGGAGGAGCGACCCGCTGCATAAAAAAATGTGAATATCAAGTCGGTCGGGTTTCTAGAAGAAATTACGGAAGGATGAGCGTCGACAATTTAAAAGAGCGCTAGCCAGCAATACGCACCTACGAGTTTAATGTATTGTTTATCCCAAACCGCGAACCGGATTGATTACGTATATATAAAATTACAGCTGTTAGATATTGAAATGGAACTGCGAATGGTATATACTACCCACCCTGTCCCGTCAGACAGACCCAAATATAGCGTGTGCTTAGCACATTCCAAGCGTCGAAAGCAGGCTCCTCCTGGCCAGGCTCTGTGGCACCACCATGTGATATTTTTCGCGTTGCCTGGCTACCACAGCCGCGGTTCCCAGCTGCGGTGGCCGTGAAACTCCATCGCCGGACACCCCGGCCCCAGCTCCAATTGTACTCTCGAGCGTATGCTGTACATGTCTGCGTGCTCAAATACTCTACCGCGGACTTCGCTGTTTGCTGTTTTCCATCCGTCGACATTCTCCACAGTTGGTATCTTCTGCGCTGCTGGCCACCTTCTGCTTTGACGACTTGTCGCAACCGAGTTTGAGCCTTGTCGCGCCTTTAGTCCGCGGTTCAGCCGAACGAATTGGACGGCCGTACCTGTAGCTCCTCGGCCTGCTCGCAATTTTCCTCACGATTCCAGTCGGCTCGAGGCTCGGGCGAATTCCCTCTGCTTCCTCCTTCCACCATCCAACTTTTACCGATACGCTCGCATCGAATACGTCGACGTAAGGCCGCATCCCTTCCTTCACCTTCTGCCATCATCACAACAACGACGACAACAACAACAACACCAACAACAACGAGACTGGCGGGAAGCGCAGCAGCCCAGCTATCCTCAACCTCCATTCTCGACACAGAACCCTCCAACCCGGCCTCGCTCCCCAGACCTACCGTATATCCCGCATGGCAGACTCCGTCGGTATGAATCCGCTATTTTTCCTCGGCGTACCCCGCTATACACCCTCTCCGAGTGGCGACCTCCTATCAAAATGCCTCGAATGCTAACCTGCACTCCTCCTGGACCTCCTTATTAGACCGAGTATTCGTCCATGCTCTCAACACCGTCAAGAAGCTGCCCAGATCGGGCTCCTCGCGGCCGTCGCCGGAGGACCGATTAAAACTCTATGGGTTGTACAAGCAGTCAATGGGTGCGCAATTTCCATCCCAGTCCCGTTCTGTTACGTTGCTCCGCGCTTTTTGGGGGTCATTTTCGAAGAATGGTAGATTTTTCTCTCCGAGTATACCGAAGCTAACGGCTAGGTTCGATTGGGAACAGAGGGAAATGTCGATGGCGTCATGGCGCGGCCTACCGGCATGAGTGATGAAGATATCACTGAAGCACGGAAATGGTAAGCTACCTCAATTCTCTTAGTACCCGTATTTTACCATTGCATCAGCTGATAAGGAGCTATAGGGACGCCTGGCACGAGCAGAAAGGTCTATCGAAGACCGAAGCCAAGAGACGCTATATCACAACCGTAATAGACGTAAGCTCTACCCAGCCACTTTGATACGGCCCTTCAAGCAACTCCAACAACCCAACAATGACGACTGACAGGAATGCTACTCCCTCTAGGCTATGAACAGATACGCCACCACTACTCCCGACGCCCGCGAACTAGTAGCCGAGCTCGAATTCGTCTGGGATCAGATAAAATCCAACCAAACCTCTTCCTCATCCTCAATCACTCAACAACCCCTCCAAAGCACTATCTCCTCATCCGCTACAACCACCCCACGGCGGCAAACGCTAGGCGGCCTCTCACACTCCCAAAACGTATCTGCAGCCGGCCTGCAAATTCTCCCACCGATGAGTCCTACCGAAGAAGCAGCAGGCCGATTCATGAACTTCCCGCCGGTAGGAATGGGCGTGCAAACCGACGATGAAGATGCAGTAGCCGCGGCGGGCGCGGATGACGACGACGACGACGACGACGGCGATGAGCATTACGAAACCATGGACGAATTCGACGAGAACGGCCTCCCCAAAGTAACGGTGATAAGTGAACCCGTAACTTTTATGGAAGCCACCGGTAGCGGATCTTTAGTCAAGAGTGCGAATCTACCGCAGGAGGATACGACTAAACGCAAGCATGCGAAGAATATGAGTTCGTCACAGTATACCGCCACGAAGAAGTCGGCTACAGCGGCTGCATTCTCGTCCGGGACATCCTCGCCGCAAACACACACGCAGCAGCAGTCGGCAGGGAACCAGCATTACACTCGTTGGAAGCAGCGTGTTGAAGTTGCGTTGACAAAAATGACGGCTGAGGTTGCTGCGTTAAGAGAGCAATTGGACGTGGCGAGAACGTTGAACGCCGGTAATGTCGCCATCACCAGGGGCCGATTGGGGTGGTTAAGGCGGTGGATTAGCTGGGGCGTGTGGATGGTCGTAAAGCATCTGGTTATTGATGCGCTGTTATTCGGCCTTCTAGTTGTCTGGATGAGGAAGAGAGGGGATCGGAGATTCGAAAATCTATTAGGTTTGATCGGTGGATTCTTGGGTGATAGACTAAGACGGAAAGCCGACGTTAGAGACGTGAGGACTTTCGTGGTGGCGTAGTAATATCTAATCGATGCAATGGGATATTGGGACGAACGGGATGTGTACGATGAAAAACGGGATAAGGCTTTGTTTTTGTTTCTTTGGGATTTGTTTGTCATAGACTGCATGACTTTCTCCTGTCTAGTTGCTTTTGAAGACTTTCATAAAATATAATCATGGCGGGTTTCGTTGTTGCTTGCGAGGAAAGGAAAGAGGAAGGTTTGGCGGATGGAAAGCGGACGGTTAATATTTGGCTAGCGAGCGATTTTGTCTTTTAAAGACACCGATATATCAATGTGTATAGCATTCTTTTTGCTAATGATAGCTAGAAATATACGGCCTAATAAATCAAAATAGTGGAAATGGATATCTTTGTGGCGACGAAAGGCTCGCCTCGTGGGTGCATGAAAGAATTAATAGATATAATACAAGCTGCTCCTGCAAAACACCGCCATGAAAATTGCTTCTGAAACTATAGCTATTCCCGCTCGCTTATGCCGCCTTACGGTTCGAACGAGAGAATGATAATACGCTTTTTAGTCTTCCACGACTATTGGCTCCTTCGGCAACGCCTCGCTGGGTTCAACAGGGACACTCTACTCCCCTTCAGCCAGCAGCCCGACCTGCTCCTGTATTCTCTCGTCCTCCTCTGGCAACAAATCTCTAAATTTCACCTCCACGACATCCGCACCTGCTTCATCCTCATCTACATCCCTTGTCCTCATCGGCCGCAGAATATTCCTTTGGAAGATCGGCGAGAAGAAAGCACCCTTCTGTTTCTCTCCGTCCTCTGCGCGGATAACCAACACGACTTCACGATATGTATCTTTCATCACCTCCGGAGGGACAACGTACTCGTACGCCCTGAGTCTCTTGAAGCGGTAAAATTTCCGTCCTTCAGCCGAGGTGTGCGTATAGTCGTCGTTCGAGGTATCCACGTCCTCGTACTTTCTCTTGACGGCACGGGAGACCGACTCGCCGTCTGGGAGGTAGTAGTGGAACTTGTAATCCTCGGCTGCACCTTCGTCGTTCCAGGGACGTAGCAGGGCGAAGTCCAGGCCGGGATCTCGAGAGTTCGATGTCGCGACCGGGTTCGTGGATAGTTTAACGATGACGTATCCCAGACCGTCCGGGTGGGCGTCGAGATCAGGCAGAACAGGCCACGAGTTTACCGCGCGGAGATGAGGTTTTGATGGATGTTTAGGGAGAGCCCAGGTCTTCCCGGCCGGCGGGTTAGCAACGTCGAAACCCTTAATGACGGCTTGCAACATGGCGACGGGGTCGTTTGTGGGGTTCTTGATGGTGCGTTTGGCATGTTTTGTGATGTTGTCGATGAGTTCGCGGGAGGTGGTCGATTGGAAGGTGCTGCGGTGGCCTTCGTTGGAGATGTATTCGGTACGACGGAGGAAGGAGACGCCGGCTTTGGCGTGACTAGGCTTTCCAAGGGCAGAGATGGGACGAAGGAGGGTTTGGTCGTGAGGGTGGACTTTGGGGGGTGCCTCTGGGGCTCGGAGGGCATTATGGGCAGCTAATTATGCAATCAAAATTAGCATCATAACGAGAGATATACTGTTGGGTTATAGTCGAGTATTACTTGTAAGATTCGGGGAGAAAACGTCAGGACCGAATGGCAGCAGATCCAATGGCATTCCTAGCTCGGAATCAACCTCGACGTTAAGCGGCTGCTCCCGCACTAATCTCGATGCGAAGTTTGCACTCGTGTACTCTATCGCTGCATTGTTCGGGATCTCGAGAAGCTTGGGGGGCTGTGGAGGCGCCGGCAGATGGTTCTGGTATCGTATTCGAGTGATGAAGTCTTGGTGATACTTGCGCTCCTGCCCGCCGCTGGGTCTGCCCCCAGACGAGGAGGCGGGCCTTGACGCCATCGAAGGTTGAGGGTGTGGATTGGTTTATGCGATGAAAGGAGACGAGCCTATCAATGCCTATGCTGTCATGAGCCTCGAGGATATCAGGACAATGTCGTGATGCCGTGTGCGATGGGGAAGGGTTGTCGAGGAGCAGCAGCCGGGGTCGAGGAGGTGAAGTTGGAGGTTTGCCGATGGAGTTATCACCGAAGTTCGAACGCGACTTTTGGCTGGCGCTGGGATGTCTTGGCGTCCCGCAACTCAAAGCTGGCTTCAAGCTCCCACTGTAACATCACCAGCTTCATATCACCAGTCTCCACCGCGCATTTCAGTCACCGGAACCGGATAGCCCGCAATTAGCCATATCATTACAGTCTTCGTTGCGCAGGAACAGAAACCCTCACAATGGATCCGTACTCGGCAGAAGGAGGTTTGTTGAAGTGGCCAGCATGGAGCTATGTGGGCATCTCAGACTGACAGCATTTGACGAACAGAGCTTCTCAACATCCACAATGCCTTCTTCCAGGTACGCCTTCTGTGTCAAACTGTTACCGGATTCAATTCTAACGCACCCTCAGGGTCAATACGATAAAGTAGTCGAATTCGACATCAAATCACTATCCGCCAGCAACCAGACCGCCGCCCGCGTTTTCCAGCTCAGAGCCCAGATAGCCCAAGGTAGCTTCGAGGAAGTGCTCGCAGAACTAGAAGGAGAAGATGAGCCAGAACTCGCTGCCGTAAAAGCCCTTGCAAAGTTCAATACCGAAGAGCTTGAAGCCGCCCTTGAGGATATCGAAAAACTAGCAGAAGCTGCCCCAGATAACGCGACGGTTCAGATTATCGGTGGAATCATGCTACAGCGGGCGGGCAAGACAGATGAGGCGATAGCGCTGCTAAGCAACCACCAAGGCAGCCTGGAGGCGTAAGTTGCGATTATAGTTGGCAGTGAAGGGTGTTTGGGGTTAATATAACGCTATAGAGTCTCGATAATTGTCCAGATCCGACTTGCCCAGAATAGAACAGACTTGGCGTTGAAAGAAGTCAGTGCAGCGAAGAAATGGGCACAAGACAGTCTCGTTATCAACCTTGCGGAAGCTTGGGTGGGACTGAGAGTGGTATATAACCCTGTTAAATCTCATACGAAGGATACTTTGTTGACGAAACTATGTTTTAGGGTGGTGACAAGTATCAGCAGTCATACTACGTTTTCGAAGAATTGGCTCAAGCTCCGTCGACGTCGAGCACTAGATCGCTAGTTAGCCAAGCCGTCTCAGAGCTACATCTTGGCCGGCTGGAAGAGGCCGAGGTCGCGCTTCAGCAGGCTCTGGAGAAGGACAAAACAGACATTCCAGCATTGGCGAACAAGGCTGTCCTGACCGCGCTCGGTGGAGGCGATATCTCTGCTGATCTACTGTGAGATACACCAAAAAATATCTGCCTCACGATAACCACTAATTCTGTGTCATGATAGTGCCCTTAAGACGGAAGATTCCAGCCACCCAATGATCTTGGACATCGCCGAAAAGAACGAGCTATTCGACAAGGCGGCATCTAAATATGCTGCCAAGGTAGCTTGAGCGGGCTAAATAGCAGGGCGCTTCTATTCGATGCTATGTACAGTTTAAAACGCTTAACATTTAACATTACGAGTTTAATGCTATTCTTGGTTCTTCTTCTCTTGTTTTTCTTCCTCGGCTGGGGTCCGAGTCTTAAGCTGTAGAGCGTGGATGCCACCTTCCATGGCCATTTCATCTTTCAATAAGCTGTAGATTGACTGATGCCTTGCCCGCAGTGGTTGGCCTTCAAAGGCGTCCGAGGTGATTACAAGTCTAGTAAATGGAATTAGCTAAAATATATATAAATTACTTCCAAATATTGATATCGCACCTGAAATGGGTCTCCTTGGAGGTAACGCCCTGCATGGGTGCGTGATGGGCGTGCTTGTGAGAGTCGTTATAGATCTCGAAAGTCTTCGGGTTGAGTGCCTCGGTGACCTGATAACGTACATTAGCTCTTTGGCCTATCATCCCCGTCACCAAATCAAGAGTGGGAAGCGCACCCGTCGGCGGATGAGGTCTTCCATCGGAGTGTTCGAAGCAGCTGCCATTGTTGCGAACAGTCTGCGCAAGCGGAACATGGTCGATAGACGAAAGAATAAAAAGAGAGATGTTTTGCACCGAGCAAATCGTCGCTTAAAAGCTGGTATTTTGGAGAGCGTCGGCTTTGTCAACACCACGTTCTGGACCTCTTCCCATCCAACCATGTTATCACCACCACCACGACAACCCCACTGCCACGCCAATGTCAGCGCCATTGTCATCGGAGAAGAACACGCTCTCACGCAGAGAGCATTTGTCACTTAGCGTCTATCTTCATTGATTCACTACTTAACTACTTAATATCTAATCTAGCTCACAACCCACCTGCCCATCATGCTCCACGAACTCTTCCTCGTCCTCGCCGGCCACTCCTCCCCGCTATTCACTCCTTCTCTACCAGACAACTTCCCACTAGTCTCGCCGTCTGAACGAGCACTCCTCAACGACCTAGCTAGCCTCGGTATCCTCCACCGCCGGATACGCCACGCTTGCGATCTGATCACAACCCACCATCCCTCCACCGTGGCCCGTGCAGTCGCATGTGGGATAGTGAACCACCTTCAAAAGTTTCGGACACAGGTCACAGACACCGAGAAACTGATATTAAACCAAGATGACCTCCTCGTCGGAGCGTACAATATCGTTCCACTGGCTAAAATCGTATCTCTATTTTCAGGATGGAGAAGAGTGCTGGAGTACATGGAGGAGCTCACAAAGCTAATGTTATTCGGTGGAGCGCCTGGAGTACGCCACCGCGATCACGATGATTTAGAAGAGGAAGAGGAGCAAGATGAAGAGTTGGATGACGATGCGGAGGATATTGCGAACTCTGAGGCTTCGGATTTCCTCTCACAGCGTGGGATCAAGGGTGCCAAAATCATCGACAAGTTACGAGAGGATATGCACACGGGGTACCCTTCCATCGAAGAGCTTGTCCTGGAACTCCTGAATACAGCTGAGCTCGCGTGGTTACGGCAGGTATCCACATGGGTGCTGTACGGGCGAATACCGACATTCGGAGCGGTTGACTTTATGATCAGGGAGATGGCTACCGCTGCAGAGGATGACGACGAAGATCTCGAAGATGCCGTTTTGTTACTGGATTTCGCGCTCTCAAAAAGCAATGTGCCGAAATTTGTAACAGCGCAGACAGCTAGTTCGATATTATTTGTTGGCAGGGCATTACATCAGATCAGGAGGAAAGGAGGCTTGAATAAAGCTGGTTCGAAAATGGGTGCTGCCCCCTCTGTCGCCGTCGCCATTACATCGGAGAAACTGTTACTTCAAGAACACCTGGATATATTGCAGGATCTCAAGACCCCGCTGAGCCCGGTGTTGTTCCAGGCGGCGATCAATTCGATAAGAGACTCCTTATCACGGAATACACTTCAAACTTTATTACCTACGGAGCAGATCCTCGACGTGCTGTACATTCTTAGAGAGTTCTATCTACTCGGCAGAGGAGAATTCGCAATAGGGCTGGTAGAGCAGGCGGAGGAGAGCATTCGGAAACGAATGACTAGACCCGCGTTGTTCAAATCGAAGACTGGGACTTCATTAGGGGCCGTTACAGTTAAAGATGGAGAGGTGGGCAATGTTTTGAAGAGAACATGGGCGGCATTATATCTACGGCAATCGGAGGAACAACAGGACGACAGATTGGACAGGGCGAGGGAAGTGCTCTATCTTGGTCTTGCTAATAAGGATGCAGGTGCCGTTGGGTATACCCCTGGGACGGGTCCGATTAAAGTGCCGTTGATTGTCAAGAATCTGGACAAGACGGTCTTCGGAGACCTGCTGCTAGGTGTTCCTATCAGTTTAGGTTTCAATCTCACGTGGCCGCTAGAGCTATTTTTAACACCGCAGGATTTGGAAATTTACCAGTTTTTGTTTCATTACTTGATGGCGATCCGGCGAGCGCAGATGAAACTGCAGGCTTTATGGCAGGCAAGAAGGAATACCGCGGTTCAAGGGGTGGCTTTGAGAGGGAATAAGGATGGGTTGAAGGAGAAGCGAGAGAAGCTGGTGGCGAGAGAACGAAGCCAGAGGATGGCGTGGGCGACAGCGAATCTCTGCGTGTTCTTCTTGGAGAGCTTGGGGATTTACTTTCAAGGCAATGTTATCGATCAGGGCTTCGGAGAGTTGGAGGACGTGGTGGGGATCGGGAAGCCAACCGGCACAGGAGCTGATACTGCGGTTCCTGGAAGCCCGGTTACAGGAAGATTCCCGGGTACTTCAACATCGAGGCCGGGGAGTAGAAGGGGTGAGCCCAAAGTCTTCGGAAGTATGAGAGGGTTCGAGAGGCCGCGAACACCGGGAAGCCCAAAGACACCTACGTTTTCGAGTCCTGCGAGAAAGAGGCTGTCAATCCTCGAATCGCCGAAAGGGGCGGGCTCGAAGAGACCAGAGACGCCAGCGACACCAAAGATTGCGGCAGGAGAAGAAGAGACCGAGAAGGTCACGAACCCAGAGACGCTGACGTTGGCTCACCAGCGGTATCTACGGTTTATATGCCAGCACACATTCATCACAGACACGATATTTACGAATCGGTTAAGAACACTACTGGAGATGTGCGAGGTTCTAGTTACACACGTCACGACATTGATGCGGGCGAACGAGATGCTCGATCTTGTTGAAATGGATGACAGCGTGGAAATGGAGAACGAGTTGGAGGAGTTGAATAGGGTTTGTGGGGAGATACGAGGAGTGGTGGGCGGGCTTGTGCGGCGTCTGCACGAGATGGACGAGGAGAGGGACAAGTTTGAGGTGTCAAGGAAGAAGGGCGACAAGAAGGACGAGAAGAAGGCGGAAGGGCTGAGGGCGGCGGGCGTGTTCTTGGGAGGGGCAGGAATCGACAAGCTGCTGATGAACCTGGACTTTGCGACACTGAACCTGGGGGTGGAATAGAAGCCACACGCGCGCGGGGGCGGCACAGCATGTGTTATATAGAAAGATATATACATATATTCTGAGGGCCAAGTGAGGCTGAACACAGGAAGGACGGGATATGCAGGGGCGCTCGCTTCCAGCGATGCAATTGTAACCTGACTCGAGCACGATCTCGAACGGGATGGGCAAGAGAATGCGCACTCGACATGTGATTGTGAAACAACAATAATAATATTATTATAAACCCGGCGCGCATTCTCGAATCGTGTTCTTTCTGTAATCGGAACATTGATAGTTAAATTCGATCGCGAATCGAATGCGTTGCTGGTGGTTACGCTGGCGGTGGAGGTTCTGTTGGTTACGTTGGTTACGTTGCGCTGTTCCACAAACTCTTTCCGGCAACCGCTCGCAACTTCCTCCCATCGCTCGCATCTGCAGAAATAACCGCCGAAAACCACCGCCATCGCGGAAACGACGCTCGCTCGAAACCCGTCGAATATCCTCGATCGTACCGTCAGCCGGGTTTCCAGCAGTCAGCTCGGGTCGCAATTGGCCGTGAGACCTCGGTCGTCGTCTTCCCAGCACGCAAGTTCCCTGCCGGCCTCCCTGCCCGCTGCCACGTCGGCGTGCTTCCATCCTGCAGCAGTTAATCTCTCTCGCCCTCTGGGGTCAGCCAACCAGCCAACCAACCAACCATCCGGCCAGCCATTGGGGACCCCCATTGACCCGGACGTCTTCTACTGCTGACCGTGGACCCGGGTTGCCGTCGCCCGTTCGACTTTACGAGTAATTATCGCTCTTCGTTGCGATAGGACACCTGGTGCGTGCTTGCTTCCTGTCCAATCCGACTTGCATCGGACTCCCTCCACCCCTATTCAGATCTGCACCTGGTGCTTCCCCGAGTCCCTTCCCCGACCTCATTTGTCTCTCACGAGAGGCAGTCCAATTGGTTGATTGGGCCTGCGCTGACAAGCCGACAAATCACAGTTCACGCATCCTTTTTGTACGACCCGGACTTGGTCAGCGAGACGAACCTCACCAGTTCGAGCATTCTTACCACCTTACGCTACTACTGCTCCTATTACTGCTCCTAATATTGCTCCTAATATTGCTCCTGCTCCTGCTCCTGCTACCACCGCAACGACCACCACGCACCGTAACTACCCACTCACACGCACACCACACCAATTCCCTGCGACTGAGCGAGTATCCCCCAGGACTATTTTTTGCTGCCAAAGGTCCTCTCTCATTCTACCTGTCCCATCTAGCGGGGACTCCCTGCATATCCTTAGACCGGACTGTCATTTGGCACATTACATTACATGACATTACCTTACATGCACTAAGAGAGACACCCAACTATTTGCTACCGTGTCTCCCTCCCTCCCTCTCTATCAGTTCACTCGCAATCGGGCAGGCGAGACGAGCAGTAGCATCACCTGCACTTCCTAGCCTGAGCTGGGAGAACTCGAGTGGGAGTTAGTAGCCTTTTTAGATACATCTTGCTGCTGGAATCTCTGGCAGCAATAGCGTTTTCCTGACCCCCCCAAAGGAAAAAGCAAAAGCCCATATTTGCTCGCTGCATAACCCCTCACTTTTCTTGCAATCGCGCACAATGGCATCAAGACCGAACCTGTCGCAGCGCAAGTCCACATCATCAGTTGTCCAACTGGCGAAAAGGGACGCTGAAGACGGTGACGTAGAACCCTCGACCTCGGCCCCCAAACGACACGCCAAGCAATTCGCTGTCCACTCACGCCATCATCGAGTGCCCTCCGGCCGCAACCTCAAGAAGCTCGCCGGCACCCGCTCCCATGGTGATCTGGTCGCCCTAGCCAAGGTAGCCGCCGCCGCACAGCAAGCTCAGCAAGCTCAGCAGCAGGCTGCAGCGGTGAATCAGGGTTCCAAAGCACATTCGACCTCCCCGGTCCCGCCCTGGGAGCGTATCAAAGAGAAAGAGAAAGAGGCGGCGCGACAGCAGAGTGGCGGACACGAACTGAAAAGACGATCCAAATCGAATCCGAAACGATCGCTAAGCACACCTAACGCAAACTCCAAGAAGGCCAACTTTGAATTTGCGAGCGCCCCAGGCAGCTTTGACGAGTCTGCGGATCAACTGGCACAAGCCGAATTAGAAGACGCCATGAACCAAGACGCCGCCAAGAATGCATATCTGGGAGGCCAGTCGAAGCCCGTAACTCCGACGCAGGCTGAGGTTCCGGATGTCGCCAGGATATCCCAATTGGAAGAACCCATCCCCCAAACAGCGAGCGACGCGACCCTGAAGTTCGAAGACAAGCGACAACCAGAACCAGCCCCTGCTCTGGAACACAGGAAGTCAACATCATCAAGTCATATCAGATTCATGCCTGGACCAGCGAAGCAAGCACCTGCGACAACTAGCACCTCGACCTTAGCCAATGGCACGGCAACCGATGCTACCCATAGCTCCAACAGCGCGCAAACCACGAAAATGAATACTCCTGCCACTCCTCAGCCGTTCTTGACCCCGAAATCCGATACTCAACTTGGTAAACTTCCCCGACCTTCACCACCCTTCCATACTACAAATCATCCGACAATCGTGCCTCCTCAGGTGTCTACGATCACTGCAACCACCCACAACGAAGGAAGACGCAGCATGTCGTCAACTTCCAGTGGCCCGACGCCACTGCCTGTCACTTCACGATTTATCAGCATGTCGTCTTCTCCGAGCGGTGCTCTGTCGTCGCCTTCGTCAGTTCGGGATACCCCGATGAAGAAGCGACGGTCGTCCTCCTTCGAATCTCCACCAACACCGCACGCCACGCCACCAACTTCTGACAAAGCACCCATCACAACCCTCAACCATGATGCTATCCTACGAAAACCCGGCAGCACTAATATCGGTGCCGGAAAACCATTACCGAACAGAACTCAAACGAAGCTCTTGCTACAACGACAGAGCTCGCAAGCGGAATGGGAGCAGGAGAAACAACTACAGCAGATGAACCAGTTCCAAAATGGGCAGCTGTACTATCATAACAGTCACTCCAGACGGGGTAGTATGAACATGGAAGTCAACGGAACTCCGGCTCAATTGCCCCGGGAGGCTATAAGGGAAGTCGAACGGATCAATAGAGAGTATGCGAATGTCCGACGGTTTGTCAGCCCCATTGGAGACTCTGTGGTAAGGCTGAAGAGTTATATGAAGAACAATAAAATCCCCCAGAACCAAGGACGGAGAAGCTTGGAAAGAGATGGAAGCGGACCGGGTAGTCTGGGTTTGAGCCAGAGTCTTGGCGCTAACGCTGAGGGGAGAAGAAATGAAGGCCTAGCGAAGGCGATGGCAGGAGTTAGTGGTGGTGGCAGCAGAGACGACTCTGGAGTTGTGGGAAGGAGAGAAGGTGGTATGGATGAGGCGAAGATTCGAGAGTTGCTGATCCATGTGTGGAATCGGGATGAGCCCGGTGGTAATAACCTGAGCTCTAGTAATTAAGACTCGGTAGGGTGAAATCAGCAGAGATTGACGTATTCCCTTTTTTCTTTTTCTTTTTCGTCTTCTTTTTCTTCTTCTTTGCGTCGTAACGCCAAGGATTCTGCTGCGTCTTTTCCAAGTATTCCTTATTTTAGTATCATTCTTTTTTCCTTTCTTCTCTTTTAATTTAGCGGCTGGGGATTTCGTTCCGTTTCTTTTTTATCTTTTCGTTTCCTTTGGGGGCGCGGGCTTGGAGGTGTTTCGATTGAAGGCGGTTTCTGGGACAAAAAACTACTCCAAAATATCTTTTTTATCTGTGGATTGTCTTTGCTTACAGTCGTTACAAAAACTTATAGGAGCCCTTTGATTGTTTATTCCTTTTTGCTTCCTTCTTTTTGCTCTCATTTCTATCGCACATTGGTTGTTTTGTTATGGTTGACGCTCGTTTTTCTTTTCGAGTCCTTTCTAACGGTCGTTTATTTGTGGATGTGGGGAGGGGGTGTACGTATAGAAGGTGTATATTCTCACGTAGCTTAGAGTTTTAATGAAATCATGATATCCCGAATTGCATATGCTTGTAAAATTGCCATTATGTATATTCAATTGTAAACTAAGTGACATGGTGAGATAAATGTTTAATATTTATCCACCGTGTTAAATATGTATTATGCTGCTCACTTGCCACAAATGTTGCTTCCTACATTTACCTGTCTGGAGATGGGGGCTTATTTATTGTAAGTATTTAGCCCGAATACGTGTATACTTGTTTACTAGAGCGATATAATAGATAAGCTCATGTTTCATATACCTATCAACCGATATCCGATGGGGAGACATGTCTTGACTGTGCGGCAGGTGTTGGTGTTGTGGTGTTGTTTGTGGAAGTGGTGATGCGGCACGAATTGCTTGTGGAATTGATTAACGACACCTTTCCCAGCGACGACGGGCCAACCCTGTCCACAATGTTTCAGCGGGCACGAGCATCACCAGAACCCCTCCGTGACTCCGACAATCCTATCCCCGCCTCCCCGCCTCGGAGAGCCCTCTAAACAACCCCATCCTCTCTCTCCTCCTCCTTCTCCGCCTCCCGCCGACGTTAACCATCCGCCGCCTCGGCTGCCAGAAGTGTGGAACGCTGCCCCCCACCATGCACCAAGCTCCCCGTCGCACTTCTGGACCTTCGAAGACCTTGGAAACAACTAAATAATGGATGTTGACTGGCGGGAGGTACCTTGCACACCCACTCTCCCCCGTTGGCGCTGCTGGAAGCCCACACACGTTCTGACATTACTGCTATAGGTGTCCCGCGTCGCCATACCGGGCGCTCTCCCCCACACACCCTCCACGCCGCTTACGGCCCTCTCTTTCGATATACACCAGGATCTGATATGGACCGGAAACGATTATGTGGGTCGCTTGGTTGTGTTGGATTCGAACGGGGAACATGTTGTATTGATGGAAGTAATAGGGACGAGTCACGTCATACTATGGATCCGAGCTCCAGCGATACACGAGCTATAGAGGGCACGATGAAGGACCCGTTCGAAACTTCTTGTTCAGCGATAGAGGGATTGTTAGTCTGGGCCCGAAGAGCTTACACGTTAGCGCTAGGAGGGGGTTGGCAAAGTCACATATCACGTACGTTTTTTTTCCGATTGCAAATGACAATGTGTCGGTGGACGGGGCTGATGTTGTGGCAGGAACGAACGAATGTTCGATTTACGATGCATGAGTTATACTTCCAAAGGAACGTCGGAGGTTATAGCCGGTGGTATCCAGAGAAGTCTTCTGACCATCAACCTCGATCGAGGGACGGTTATTAATGAGGTATTCGGAGTCTCTATTACTATGCAAGGTGAAGCGGGTTGCTGACGATACGTTGATTAGCTACCTTCTGAGGATGATGTGGTTGTGATGCGGCGAGATAGAGTAATATGTTGCGGTACTGCTAATGGCAGCGTGAACATCATTGATCCGAATTCCTTCAAAGTCATCAAGACTATCCGAGCACACGGGGCTTCGGTTTCGGATATCGATGCGCAGAATAATGTTCTTCTCACTTGCGGATACTCTCCGAGGTTCGTTAGTTTAAGTTACCGATTTACGAGAGGAAGCTAACACCGTGTAGACAATCGGGTTATGTTCTAGATCCGCTGGTCAACATCTACGATCTCAGAACTTTCCGTTCTCTACCTCCAGTACCCTTCCCAGCAGGTGCTGCGTTCTGCAGAATGCACCCAAAAATGTCGACAACTGGAATCGTCGCCTCCCAAACGGGCCAGTTCCAGATTATTGATATTGCCAATCCAAACGTTGTTAACCTTCGACAGGCGAACGTAGCAAACTACATTTCCTCTCTAGAACTAGCACCATCTGGTGATGCATTAGCTCTAGCCGATGCCGACGCAATCTTACAACTTTGGGGCAAGCCGGATAAAATAAGATTTACCGAGCTTTCCAATCCTGTTGAATGGGCATCTGTTCCGACCCAACTCCCGAATGTAGATATCGGGCCGGATTCGGCCCTGAATATGGTCGGTATGCCGTACTATCGTGAGCAGCTGCTATCCGCTTGGCCATCCCATATGGTGTTCGAAGTTGGCAAACCTCCCCCGAAGATCGATTCCGACATTCTGGCGAAGATGAAAATGCACGATTTCGTTGGTTACGCACCTAACCCTAGAAGAACGCGGCGGTATCAGGTCGAGTCTGCGAAAGTGCAAGAAAAGCCCGGCCAAGTGCAAGCACCGAAGTTCAGGAGCGAAAAGGCCCGAGAAGGTGATTTTGATGATAAGATTGATGAAAACACGCCGTGGAGTGCTGTTACAGGAGACTTACGGCCGTTCGATGTTCCTGCGATGTACCACAAGGTTGAGATCAAATATAGTAGATTTGGTGTCGACGACTTTGATTTTGAGTACGTTTGATTCGTATATATCGCTGCTGGGTGGCAAGTATGCTAACGAACGGGCGACTGTTAGATTTTACAACAAAACCAAGTACTCGGGTCTGGAGACACACATCACGAATTCTTATTCTAACCCTCTCTTACAATTGCTCAAATTCACACCTATGATTCGAAACTATGCTTTGCATCATACCACGAGAAATTGCTTGACCGAGACCTGTTTACTCTGTGAGCTCGGATTCCTCTTCGACATGCTGGACAAAGCGAACGGCCAGAATTGCCAGGCAACAAATTTCCTCAAAACCTTTAGCTCAATCTCACAGGCATCAGCGATGGGCTTATTTGAGGAAGGCATGCCACGCAGCAACCAATCATTGAGCGGAATGATACAATCTCTCAACCGCTTCCTAATGGAAAAGATATCTACGGATTTCAAGTCATGCCCTGTCGAAGGGCGGGATGAGCTTGATCTCGAAAATGCTCTAATAACCTCTTCAATGACCTGCATCAAGTGCTCTAACTGCGGTACAGAAACTATGAGACCGAGCAACAGTTTTGTGCGCGAGCTCGCCTATCCGAAGAAAGCCAAGACACTGGGAAGCTTCAGCACGGTCCTGAAACATAGCATAGAACGCGATGGGCAGACCCGCGGCTGGTGCGACAAGTGTCGGCGGTATCTCTCTTTGACAACAAAGAAGGTGGTGCATGATGTGCAACCAAAAGTCCTGATGTTCAATGCAGCCGCGATCTCCCCGGAATCCAAGATGTACTGGGCTGAGAAGAACTGGCTCCCGCGAGAGATTGGGATTGTGGTGCAGGATCGCAAATTTCTATGCTACCAAGGGGCGGAACTTAATAAGGTTAAGGAACGCAATCCTAATGTCGTGGTTTATGAACTTGTTGGGTTGGTGGCCGAGATTACTGGGGATCAAGATACCGCACCCCATTTGGTGGGGCTCATTGATGGTATGTGGAGTTGGGTATATCTATTTTAATTGCATATACTAATAGTAAGCGTAGTTGCATTTACAACACCAGGCGAAAGGAAGGGAAGTAATTGGCATTTGTTCAACGACTTTTTGGTTCGACCTGTTTCACAGGAGGAAGCTATGAACTTTGCTCCGGCGTGGAAATTGCCGTCGGTTCTGTGCTTTCAACAGAAGTCGGAGAGCAACATGGTCGATAATTCTTGGAAGAACAACCTTGATACCAGCCTTCTGTTCAAAAACCTACCTCTTGCGTAAGTCAGAATACCTCATTCAATATAATAACGAGAGCTCGCTAAGACTAGCGATTATAGTTTGTCGACGAATAACTGCCAGCCTCTTTCGATGGATGAGAGTCCCACGCCGGGTACCGTGTTCGCAATTGATGCGGAATTCGTAGCATTACAGAAGGAGGAGATTGAAGTCAAAGCAGACGGAACTCGCGAGACCATCCGGCCTAGTCGCTTGAGTTTGGCGAGAGTATCCGTTCTTCGAGGAAACGGTGAATCTGAAGGTGTACCGTTTATTGACGACTATATACATACGAAAGAGCCAGTGGTTGATTACTTGACTTTGTTTTCCGGCATTGAGCCAGGAGATCTTGATCCGATGCAATCTAAACATCCACTTGTATCGCTCAAGGTTGCTTACAAGAAGCTGTGGATACTGCTCAATCTTGGATGTGTCTTTGTTGGTCATGGTCTCCTCAAGGATTTTCGGATTATAAGTATGCTATTCTCCTTGCATCACTGCCTTACACTTTGATAAATGCTAACCCTCTACTTAGATATACATGTTCCCAAGGAGCAAGTCATTGACACGGTCGATATATATTATAAAAAGGTTCGCCAGCGTAAACTATCGCTCCGATTCCTTGCGTACTATTTCCTTCGGCAGAACATTCAAACTGGAAACCACGATTCCATCGAAGATGCGAACACGGCGCTCAGACTGTACAAGAAGTATTTGGAGTTTGAAGACGCTGGAATCTTTGAACAGATGCTCAACAATGTTTATCAAGACGGAAAGTTGACGAATTTCAAGCCGCCCGGTGAGAATGAGGCTGCGATGGCGGCTGCGGCTGCGGCGGAGATTAAAGCTAATTCCTCGAATCTATCCGCCGCACCCCCGGCACCTGGTGTCTTTACGCTGGACGGCGCGAGCAGCAGACCGATCACTCCTTTAGAAGGGGGTCTGAAGAGCACGGGCTCGCCATTTAAACAGCAGCCCCAGCAACCTCAGCAATTATTGCTCTCGCCACCGCAACAGTATTCACAGCCTCGTCAACTGCCGCCGCCGCAGCCGCATTTGCAGCAGCAACCGCATCCTCAAGATATTCATAGAATGCATCTGTCTCAACAACAGATGTCACCGCAGCACATGCCACCGCAACAGATGCCACCTCCGCAGATGCCGCCACAGCAGATGCCATTATCACCGCAACAGCAACAACAGGTAGGGCAACAGCCACCTCTTCCAATGCAACATAGGAGTTTCGCAAAGGTCATGGCGTCGCCGCCACCGCAGGGGAAGCGGAATATGCAGGGTAGGTGGAGGTAGATAAGATAGGGTGAACGGGCATTTCACATGCAGATTTTCGAATGAAAGAAGAAAAAAAAAAACAAATATCAAACGGCGGGCCGTCACGATGTCATGCGACAACGTGCGGGTTTTCCTGCTGTACGACACGACGATCCGGGTTATATACACTGTAGACGAACTGATGGTTATTGCGAGTGGGGGGCGTTCTTAAACGTATACAGTAGCGATTTTCCTTTTTTTATAATTATTCTTGCGTGTGTTTCCTACTTTGTGTATTCTTTATATCTGCAGGGGGTTGATAGATTAAAAACGAGGAAATTGAAAAACAGTTTAAACCAATCAATATTATCAAAGGTATCGTCAATTGGAGTCATTATCCCATCGCGCATTAATAAAAAGCAGTCACATTGGTATTTTTCGGAATTCACGGATTGCGAAGAGAGTGAGAAAAACAAGCTTCCCAATATAATAGTTTGGTTGGTTCCCAATGTATTTGCTTTCTGCGCCCCCAGTCAAGTACGGCGAACAAGAAGTAATATACAGGTTTTACAGAGTTTGGTTTCGATTCTCCCGTTTGTGGGGAAGTTTCAATAAAAAGAGTCCCAAAAAGTCCGCATGGGATACATTCCCATAGAAAAGAAATAAAATCCAGAAGAGCAAGAGTAGTGAGTGAGTTCATATAAAAGCACAAAGGACTGCACCTGCAGTCGGAGACGACCCTTCTAGCTTGAATAAGATAAGAAGGGACCATCTGCTCGCTTAAGTAATAACGGCGAGTATTTAAAAAAACGCGTTTAAGCGTCATCACCACCCTTCTTCTTGCTCTTCTTGCCAACTGGTGCGCCATGCTCGGTGAGAGCGAGCCGTAATGTTGTCGGGCTTGCATCTTCGTCGTCGTAGTAGAGACCGGCAAGGTAAGGCTTGTCGAGTTCGTCATCTGCTCGCTTCTTCATCTGTTTATGTATGCTGTGTCCCCCATGAATTCCATATCAGTGTTTAGTTCCAAATATAGCGGGTTGTTTGGCTGAATGAGGTAGGGTGGGAAAGTTGGAAGCGGGGTATGGATCTAGAGGCAAGAGGGCGAAGCTGATTGGGGAGAGGCCTTTAGGGCGACCCATGCCAATTCGGTGCGACATTTGCAGGGAAGGAAAGGTGGTGGTGGTGGTGTGATCAGAAGGGTAAAGTGGGCGACAAACGGTGTGATATGGGCATAAAATCAACGGGGGAGGGAGGAAGAGGAAACTTACGCATCGCAAACATCTTTGTAGGTGACGCCTTTCATGTTTCTCGCGGTGATTATTAAACCGGTCTGCGGGAACTTTAGGTCCAGCTTCTTGACTGGGGGAGTTGTGACATGTTTCCCAAGGAGATCAGGGTCCGAAATATTGCTCGATGCAGAGTTCATTTTCCTGAATGCGGGGAAGCATCTCGTGTTAGTTAGTGTGCATAAGACGGACTTGGTGGGACTGTTGGAACTGCGGGAATGTGTTGCAGTGAAGTTGTTGTTGGGCTGGGGGCATTCCGAGGAGCATCCGGAACTCGCACGAAGGCGATTCAAATGATATCATAGTCGGATGATAGTGGGTAGGAGGAAGGAACCACTGCCAGGCTTGAGGGGGAACATTGCTATTATCTTACCAGCTGATTTTGGCACCGGCCGCGTCTTTGTGGATCACCAAT
Organism: Dactylellina haptotyla; assembly: GCA_031310005.1. NCBI lineage: Eukaryota > Fungi > Ascomycota > Orbiliomycetes > Orbiliales > Orbiliaceae > Dactylellina > Dactylellina haptotyla. Next base: position 6,273,598 of record CM062379.1, on the reverse strand, counting down.
TTGTCGCCCTTTGCCTCTGTAGCAAAATGTCAGAATGCACGAAATGAGCTGGAATGATTACTAGCAGTGAATGCGAACATACCGACATCAGCTGCGGACAGGACACCGGCAGCACTGGAACTCGATCTTCGGTGCTTGGTTGGGGAGCTGGCGCTGGCTTCTGTGACGTCGGCGGACATTGTGTATGTGGAATGGGGGTAAGATAGAGGGAGGAGGGTTGTTAATTCTGCAGATGCAGGCGAATTTGGGATCTCAATATACTATCACGGAGTGACAAAAAGGGCAGCAGAGAGGAGAATGGGCAGTGGAATGGCTGATGGGGGACGATGGTGGAAGGGAAGAGGTTTTGGGGAGGGCGGAAGAGGGGTAGCACCAGCTATTTAAACGGATATAACTGACGGATACACGCTCGATTGATGTTCACTTAACTTAATACTACTGATAAATAAACTGCAATTGTGCTCGGAAACAGTGCGGTCTCCGTGGCACATGACGCTGGTGTGCTCACTATCATCCAACGACGGCGCCGGATTCAGCGGCCTGTCCTGGTGATCCAGCCCGAACTCTCTCCTCCTCCTCCTCGCCCCTCTGCTGGACTTGACTAACATGGTAGCTCGAGGTTTCCTGCTCGATCAGCATGCAACAGCGCGCGGCCGAGGGCGGTGATTCGTCAGGCGTGGGGCCCTTGCTATCTCGGATTCATTCTCACTTAGCCTGTAATGTGGGCAGATGTAAACGGTACATGAATGCCCTCCTCCACCCGTGTCTGGCTGGGCGAGCTATGTCACTCGAACAGCCTGTTTGTGGGTGTTCTCCGTTGACGGGAACATCTTATCGCTCTCTTGCGTCCCCTTTCTGGGCCGGATGGCGGTCCCAACGACATGCTCTTTAGCCCTCCCACCGTTACCCTTCCCTTCTGACTCTTAAAATACTTAAATTCCTCGAATAGCTGCATATATCTGCATTCTTTCTCTCTCGCGGGTTTCTTTCGTCTTTGGCCCTTTCCAACTCGACGACGCTCGATTATTCGCTCACAAGCCGTTCGGTGCTTGGTACCCACGCGACCCCAGCTGGGAATCGAACAACCCCCGGCCCAACGTCACTTCAAACGGGAATGGGCAAATGCGGGGTACGCTGCGCACTAAACCGCAATCAGTCCCGTCTCCTCTTTCAGTGGTCAATGCGAAATCCGGGGAAGCGACAAACATTTGCGAGCCTGTGCCGTTGGCGACCGCAACACGCGAGCCCACATTTACAACTTTGATGCATAAATATTCAACAATTGTTATTTCTGACCGACCTATTGAACATGTTTATAATTGATATCATGTGTATCTCTAAAAAGGAAAACAAATACAAGCGCGGTCTTCCCAAGATACGCATTTCCAAAGCTCATTGGGAATAGCCTATTAGCCAGACATAAAATAAACCTGGTCAAAACATGTTAACACTGAACCTCGCCATCTTAACGCCGTTTTGAATGAATATATCCAACAACAACAATAAACGCCCGCTATGTATGCAACAATATACAATATAATAGAGAGAAATTAAAGCCAAGAAGAAAAAGTTGTAGAATAAGTCAAGTTATTAGCTCGAAGTCCAACCCGCATCCGAGTACTCAAACTCATCGTCTTGAATATCGTCTTCTGGGAAATCTCGCTCGTCATTCGCTGGAGGAGAAAAGGACAAGCTCTTCTTGCGACGCCTGCCCTCCTCACTGATATTGCTTGCCTTTCTCTTCAGCTGATTGGGCGTTCCTGCCGCCATAATAATATCTGCAATTGGTGACTCGGATTGGGTCTTAGAAGAATCTATGTGATTTGCGTTATTCGAAGTTGGTGGCGATTGAACAACTGCGGCTGGTGATGCCGATTTGGTTCTCTTTGTCACGTTTCCTCCTTCGCCTTCCACATATTGAGCCTTTCGTTTGAGACTACCGGCTACTTGGGGTGTGCTGCTCCGAGATTGTTTCCTCGTTTGGTCTGCCATTTCGTGATACGAAAACCCTTCTCCATAGGCGCTGGGATCGTAAAGTAATTCACTCCCACCCATATCCAAATCTTGCAGTTTCTTTTTTGGAGCAGCAGCAGGCTTTGTCGATAGATTGGTATGGCTATTGATATAAAGATCTTTATCTTCGACAATGAACCCACCGCCAACGGCTTCTTCCTCAACCATAAATCCACCGCCGCCAACATCATCGTCTTCGACCAAGAACCCGCCACCCACGGCGCTGTCATCGTCTACCATGAATCCACCGCCACCAAAATCTTGATCTTCTTCGACAATAAACCCGCCTGAAACAGCTTCCTCCGATTCCTCAACGAGGAAGCCACCGCTATAACTCTCCACGGCTTTACCTTTCCCCTTATTGGTGCTCCTTTCAGGTGCATCCTGTTTCATTTCGCTATCCTCCTCTTCCAAAAAGCCACCGTGGTCATTATAGTCCGTAGAATCAAATAGCTTTTCAGTCGCTGCTTCTTGCAATAAATGTTCTTCGACCTCGGCTAGCTTTTTAGCAGTGTACTCTTGCCAAATCTTCTCTCGATCTTTCTTAACCTTCTCATTCGACAACAAGCCTGCGATAACATCAATCTCATCACTGAAGAACCCTCCGCGTGCATACGAATCACTCTTAACGATATTTGAAGCTGGTGTTTCAATGTTTTCCTTGCCATCCTCCATGCTGTCCTCGGAGCTTTCTGCTGTACGCGAATCCATGTCTTCAGCTGCCTTATTCAGCGCCGGCACTGGCGCATCGTCCATCGCGTACTCATCAACACGCTCTTTGATACGCAGCTTGACCAAAAAATTCCGCCACATGTTCAAAGACTTCAAACGACGTTCCTCATCCGCGGCCTCTGCTTCCTCTTTTTCGATATGGTGGATCATCAACCAAATGGCTTCTTCGCTCTCTTCCGCTGCAACAATTCCTTTGATAACAGGAGTGGATCGGCCTCCGGTTCGGAAGTCGAATCCGACAACAGCGTCCGCGATAAACTCGCCAATGCCTAAGAATTCCCCTGCGATACGAGCCATCTTATGTGGAATATGAACCCCTCCATCAGGTAACATGGATGGGACGTAAAGATCGATGTTCCCGTATGCATTCTGGGGCACGATAGGGCCTACGCACGGTTCCGGCCGGTATATAATAGTCTGCGACTGAGCATACATCCCGGTCTCTTGCTCTTCGGGCTCCTCATATTCCTCAAGGTCAACCGTATCGTCTAACTTCCTTCCCTTCTTCACTTTTTTGTGCTTCAAGGGCTGCTGGCCGGCTTTGATCTCTCGACCGAGCATATACCATTGCGTAGCGGTTTTGACCTGCTTAACATCCTGTCGTCGATACACTGGAATAGGTTTCTTGTTCTTCCCAGTCATAGTACCGCATTCAACCTTCGGATGGATGACTTCATTCTGGCGTAATTGTTCCTCAATAGCGAAGACCGGATGATTCTTCATAACGCTGAGACTTTTCGGAATGCCTTCTCGTAAGACTCTATCTTCCATGATGCCGTTCTCGAACTGGTCTCGATCCGGGGCCATGTACGCAGGGACCGTGTAAAGACGGAGCGCCTTTTTCCACCATTTTGTACCATCGAGGGTTCCATCAACCCGGAGAGTTCGAGTGAGGCCGTTGTAACTTTTAACGTATTTCTTCGTAACGTCGCGAACTTTGTGTTTATTGTCGAATGCGACAACGTAGCTCATCTCATTTTCGAAATCGGCTTGCGGAGGCTCGAAGCTGCCGAGATTCCGGACGACACCCATACCAAGGGGATCGACTGCCACCCATAATTGGGACATGATGTCGAAAACCTCGACCCAGTAGATGGGAAGCGAGGGGTCGTGGATGAGAATCTGTTTTTCGCGCTCTGTGATATTCTTAGCTATGTTTCGCTATATATGAGGCACTGGAGACTATGATGGCTTACTTTTCTTGACTTTCTTGCCGCCCATGTTAACTCTGCCGTTGCTTGGAGGAAGCCTCCAATTCGGACGTTGGGGGCCGGGTCCGCCATATGCTATATTCACATTGCCAACAAAATTACCGTCGTCATTGTCGTCATCACTGGTTTCGTAGTCATCTGGATCCTCCGTCATGAAAACCATCGATTTCCTCTTTTCATCGTCTATACTGTACTTGGCTTTGAATAAATAGCTGAGAGGCTGCAAACTACAAACCATCCGAGCATCCAATCCAGTTCGCCGAAGCAGCGCGCAAAACAGCTGAGCGCCCATGTCTCGGGACCCTTCTAGATTCTTGGCAGCAGCTCGAAACTCGTTGATTTCGACATCGCCATCGCCGCAAAGCTTGTCATAACTAGGAGGCATGTATCCCCACAACGGCTTTCTGATACCCGGTTTGGTAATTTTATACCGTCGACGAAACGCAGCCGCCGCATTTGAAAGGCCTTGCTTAAAAACCTTGCTGTGCTGATATGAGTTGTCGTTCAACTCGGCCACCACCCGTTTCTCGAGGATGCGGAGGAGAGAATTTTGTGTCTCTTTGTCATTGCAAAACTGTGAGCGGAGACGGTTATGGGCGAGAAGGCATAGTAGATGGACTTTGTGAACTCCGAGACGGATCTTGCGTTCAACTGGGGTGGGGCCTTTACGGCCGGAGTCCTTGCTTTTAGATGGTTTCGGGATGGAGAGCTCGAAGACTACAGGCTCGTCTTTGTTGGTATTTACAGGGGCAGGGGCGGGCTCTACAAGATAAGAGTTAGCAAAAGCTTGTTCTCAGTATTATGGGCTAAACTAGGGTAGAGCTTACTGAAGTTACTGAGATCAACGGTTTCCCAATCAACATCGCTGTCATCATCAAACTCTTCGTCGTCGTCACTGTCTTCAAAATCACTATCTTGCGCAGCCTGTACCGGTTTTGAATCTGTTGATGGCTTCATTGCTGGCGGGGTTGTTGCCAGGGGACCTCTTTTTGAAGGGTTTACTGCTGAACTCTTGCTTTTCGGCGGCGTAATCGCTGTCGGCTTCGTCATTGACCCCCTCGCGCTTGATGAGCCTGGCGAAGCCAACTTTGCCTTCTCTAGATTCTGTAGAGGTTTCCGTTGCGCCCCATTCGTACTAGATTCTATAGGACTAGGTGGTTCTACACCTTTGGCGGGACTCGTCTCTTCGAGGTTTGGGCCTGCCGCAGTCCTTCGAGTCAAGGGCTTCTTTCGCTTGGCAGATGTGGACGGGCCTGCACTGGCGGAAGGTTGCGGGGCGGTTTGCGCAAGACGGGCAGCGCGGGCAGCTGCAGAAGCTTCCCGTTCCTCCCGAACTCTCTCGGCGAGCATGTGCTTGAACTCAGTCGGGATATCCTCAAATCTATTAAACGGCTCTCCGGACGATGATTCAGCAGCGCCGCTGCGAGGTTTAGAAGACGGGACCTTGGATCGCCTCGACATTGTGGGATTGTGTTTCGTTCAGCTGATAGTGAGACTATACTGGGGAGATATAGACGAGTGTCTGGAGACTTTCGAAACGCTCGATAACATTGAAACGAGCGTAGTTTGAACTATAGCTCCTATGTACAATATAATTTTTGTTTTGAAAGTGTCTTTATTGACATATCAACATCTTGTTAGCACTCTGCGAGGAGGTATAGATAAGGGAGGATAGACATACGACGTAGCTTCTTATAAAAGCGAGGAATCCGATGCGACGAACATGAATAGACTAGAAATATGCGAAGAGTGATAGGGGGCTGATAGGGGGAAGGTTGCTGAAGAGAATGAGGTTGGCGATGGTGGAGGAGAAGTCGGGAGGTGAGTCGGACCGATGCGCAGCTGGGAAGAGTCTGTGCGTGCAGCCTGACGTCGGCGGGCAAACGCGTCTCGCAACACGCCGCGTGCAGCACATGACCACGCAGACTCGAATCAGCCACCCCTGTTTGCCTCCAAATCGGGCAGATTAACACATTCGGAGACGTCAATTTAAACCCAGGATTCGATTCAGCAATCCGAAAACCAATAGTCAGGCTCTGTCGCAAAGTAACTTTGGGACCGTAGCTTTTGAGGAAAACCGTTGGTGCTTGGGGGTATGGCTTAGTAGCGGGGCCAACCAGGTGTGCATCGATGCATCATCCATGCCTGGCCATGTTAGCATTGGCTGCGGCAACCAAATGGGCAGTAAAGAGTTTGAAAGCAATAATCGTCCGAGGTTTGCGTATAGGGTAATCGAATTCAAGAGTTTCGCAGAGAATATTAGATAACACGCCTTCAAAAAAAAGTTGATGGAAGGAGGTTGTTTTTGTTCCAATTGTAAAGAGTTTTGAGAATCAATGCAATGGTCAGTGGTTTAAGCCGTTTTGACTTTATATAAGATAGCCGTTGAGGTTGTCAAGACCGTCGTCTAAAGTGTATCAGATACTTGGTGGTCCTTTTTCAGCCTTCTTTCTTAGCTGTTGACGATTTTGAACGTTATATCAGTCCTACCTTAATTCTGACGTCTTTGAATTATAAGCACTCACGATGAATTCCATAAACACGGGATAGTCACACTCCGCCAACACTTCAACATCACTTACCATACAACCAAGGTTACCTATATATATATACCCTCGTAGAATACTGGCAATTACTCGAGCCACTTAGCGGGCTTACCATAAGATATTATACCGGCCCTACCTCAGAGAAAATTCCGGGCGTCATGCCTACGATGCCTACCATCACCAGCATATATCGTCTCATCTGTGTCATTCTTCCCCTCTCCCATCAAGTCTTCGGGTTGACACTAAACTCACAAATCGCCGCTAAGCAGCCTGAGCATCATGGTTGTTACTCTAGATTGCAATAAGCACGCCAGGCGTCGAATACTACTAATAGATGACATCGTGTACAGAGAGGTCCCTTCATCCGATTGAATATTTGCTTTCATCTCAGAGACTGCACAAAGGATACGAAGAGTCCATTGCCCTTATCACATCGCTCAACTTGCCACATTCTTGCTTGTATAGTTCTCTTACGGAATCTATCATTTTGAAATGCTCATCCTCTCCGACCCTTCTCAATGGCGAAGACAAGGCCTACTTTGCGACCAAACTTGCCATCTGTGAGCTCTCATCCGCCAACGTTGATTATCCTCGAGGTTGTCGAACCGATATTCAATCACAGCGTGACATTCAAAGATGCATTCGAAAACTTGAGGGCAGACCCCAGTGGTGGACAAGTTGGAGTAATTGCTTTCAAAGTGTTGGTGTACTTTGTCAAGCCGTCCGAGAAGAAGCTGAAAAAGGTGGGCCAAACCGCTCCCTCGTTCGATTCCAAGTCCTTCGGATTTCTTGAAACACCCTTCTAAGAAACGTTAATAATCCCACCTAGACAATCTACTCAAGCTACATCGCAACCTCACAATACTTCACTATCAACTGGAAAATCAACTAGCAAGATCACTCAATATCATCTCAACCGACTTAGGAAACGCCGATAGCACTTCTAGCATTATTCGCTCTAAGCTTTCTGCACTAATCAGAGAGTTTGACATATTCATAGATCGTAGTATTTCACCTATGGATAGCAAGCTACAGAACTTACACTCTGTCGTAGATGAGATTTCGCGACTACAGAATACGCACACTATTAAGCTAGCAGAGCAAAGCGCAATCTTTAACGAGCATTCCGATGTTCAAATTCTCGGCATGGAGAAGACAAAGGAGTTGATAGAACACATTCTTCTAATGATGGGGCTGCTTGAAACCAAATTTACGGCGCGAACAGAACTAGAGGAGGCATATAGACTGGAGAAGATGGAGGAGGTATGTGATAAATTTCAAATCCTAACTGTCACCAACTTAGCCGTTTTGTAACTAAACATTTTATAGCTTCAAACTGCCATCGAATACTCAACCAGTAAAGCTTTAAATTCTATCACAGAATTCATTACATCTCAGGAAGCCCTCGGTGTAGGCCTATTCTTTTGATCACCATACTTAAATGCTACGGCTTCTGACCAATGTGTAATTCAATATAGAGCCACGCGATTTCTGATTTCAAGGCACTCCGGGAGTCAATCCTTGCAGGCGTAGAGGTAAGTCTGGGCATATTTTGATCCCATTATATGATGACCAAGCTAACAGGATCTTCAGATTATGGAATACTTGAACGAAGGGATGCAAGCCCTCGGATATTCGCAAGCGGAGATGTTATCATCCATGCTCGCAAACGAGGTTAGACACGCAGTATTTTCTATCATTTATCAAGTTTCTAATAGATATTCTTAGGAAACTACAAGCCGGGAGCTTAATACTCTTCACGAGTTCGCTACTTACTTCAATGAAACCCTCCTTGGTATCTTGTCTGAAAGTACAACTTACCTTCAAAATATCGAGAACATGGTTGTGCGTTTGCAACACCGGGGTTATCATTCTGGACCATTTCCAGGACTGGATATCTCCTTGTCCTATCTCCCTTTAGTGCTCAGTCTTCTGGTTCTTCTCGACCGAAAGAGAACTGCAATCATAGTTTTTGCTATAGCAATTATCTACACTATCTGTATGACAACTAACTCCGATGATGGAGCGCATTCAACCGCGGATGGGGGAGAGCATGGTCAGCTACTGGTTGATGGATCTGTCGGGGAAGATAGTGCCCAACGGGCTTACAGTTGCATCGCCATATTGTGGAACTATATCGGCGCTTTCTTTTAGTAACGTGTTACCTTCTAAATGCTACCTACTATATTTCGCCGTTGAAGTTATCGGCATTGGTTTCATCGAGGTTTAACCCTTCAATTTCCCTTCTGAATTGTTTTTATTAATTTGGTTTCCTGTTTTGTTTTGGCAACGGCTCGCTACTGCCCACCGCTATTTCTCAGATGGGTCTTTATGAATTTATGACGTTGGCCGAAGCCATGAGTGGACTATTACCTAGTAGATACAGCGATGTATAAAATACAAGTGGGAGAAACCAGAACGGGAGAATAATAATATATACAGTTCTCGCAAACCCCTCCTCATACCATTAAAGACCAAAACCCTTGATCCTATAACGGTAAAAATGATCGAGACAAAAAAAAACATCGTAAGAGGGGAGTTTGAGTTTTACACCAAGAATCACCAAACTTCTCTCTCAGATCTCACATCTTTAATATACCCAGCGTATTCTGCATCTTCCGTTTATTTCTTTCCGTCTTTCTTTTTCTCCTCGAAGACGTTGAGACCGAGACCCTCAGAGTCCAAGTAGAGCTTATTTCTGCCACCGCTCTCCGCCAATAGTTGAGCGATAGTCTTCGCGTTTTCGATCTTCCTGAGCTCAACGTAACTCTGCGACTTCTTGATAGCCTCACCGATAAGTTCTGCGGATCGTGCCTCACCCTGGGCTCTGTTCATCAATATTTTGTTAGCATACATTGCTACCGCTAAAGTGGTTTAGTAATCACTGAAAACTTACCTAACAACCATAGCCTGCTTCTCCTGTCTCGCTCTATCAACCACAAAGGCTGCCCTCTGCGCCTCCTGTTGTGCGACCTGCTTGGCTTCAACAGCAGCCGTGAACTCCGGCGAGAACGCCAAATGTGTCAAACTGACGTCGTCCAACAGAATGTTGAATCTAGCTGCCCTCTTGACCAAGTTCTCCCTCACGAGACGACTGACAGCCTCTCTCTGTGTGATTAACTGCGAGGCGTTGAACTGTGCGACAACAGACTTCAGAACTTCGTTCACGATGGATGGCAGCACACGCTCGTCATAGTCGACGCCGAGAGTTCGATAGATTAAGGGAAGAGCTTCAACGCGAGGACGGGAGAGCACACGGCAGGTGATGTTGACCATCTGTAAGTCCTTTGTGCCGGTGAGGGAGGCGACGTTACGAGGTCTGGCGCGGACGTCATATGTAATTGGTGTTTCGAACCATGGGATCATGAAATGGGTTCCTTAGATTTTTCAAAACTTCGTTAGATATTGATGTAGAGTGTTGGTGGAGAAGGGTGTGAGTATACCTTCACTGTATATTTCTTGCTTGACACCACCCAGTCTGGTGTACTTGATAGCTCTGTGACCACCATCGACTGTAGGAGACACATTCGTCAGCTTCGAGTCATCGTTATAAAAACTTGTAGAAAATGGGCTATAAAAGATTATATACCGTTGAATAGAGCATTGTTGGCAGTTATCGCCAGACCACCCAGAAGGAACAGCGCAGCTCCTCCACCGATGAGGCCGCGTGGAGAACCACCAGGCATTCGGCCGCCACGGCCGCCCTGCTGAGCTCGCTGCTGGACAGTTCGGACGAGGCGCTCCCAGGCCTCTCTCGGGGATTGACTCGGTTCCATAGTAACAGTCGGATATCGAGGATCCCTTTTGCGTTCGGAGTCGTATGTGGAGGGGATTTGAAGGTTGTCGAGATAGATGTTTGGCGGGATGAAGCGGGTCTCGGATTGTGGGGTGCGAAGTTCCAATATCAAAATTTTGAACACCAGAAAAAGCAAAATCTAGGCGATGGGCTATCGATTACACAACCACAAAACAACACGGCAGAGCCGCATCAGATTCAAGATTTCGCTATAGGATGAGAGTAGGTTCAGATTGTTCAGGATGTAGTCTCGTTGCCAGCAAAACTGCCCCGTCTGGCCAACGAGACTATCCAGGATGAAACTCTCCCAGGTCACAAAATTTGATTCTAGTATGCTTCAAAAAGATGCTTTGGATAAAAAATAATTTAAAAATATAAAACACAGACAGCTCGCTCGCTAAAAAGCAAAGAATCTGTATATACATATAGCTGCGCTGTGTTCCCACCCTCACAAACCGTCTTAGGGCTGAATCGCAGCTGGGTGATTTCTTAACCCTACAAAATCTTTGAGTTCATCTTCTTCCTTCTTCACTTCATCCTCATTCCACTCCTTATTCGCTGCTATCTCCCACATACCACCCATCCAGATATCCCACCATCGCCGTTGCAACTCTTCCTCTTCCGTTCTTTTCACCTGTTTGGCAGCTTTGAGGGCCTCATCGGTAAATTGAAAGCCCCCAAATTCGATCTGCTTGTTCTTTAACCTCGGGTCTCTGACCTTTCTTCTCCATTCAACAAGTCGCCTCCAGTAAGCACCCAAGCCCATCTTGTTCTTGCGGTGTTCGTTGATAGACATAGCCCAATCGCGCAGGAACTCAGCGATTTCAGCAATGGTCAGATTTGCCTCGAGCATATGATAGCCTTCAGAGAAACATTCGTTACGCCCGTAAATAACCCAGAACTCCCCTTCATCTTCAGGAGATAACGGCGTGAGTGGTGTATCGTCTTCTTCTTCTTCCTCGGATTCGGATGCCTGCGAGGTGCTAGCATCTGTGGCTTCGGAGTGTGCTTCGGCTGGCTCGCTCGGTCCAGCGACAATATCAAGAGGATCTGCTGGGCCAGCCTCGGTTGTGGCATCTGCATGTGGCTCTACCCTAGGGGCCACGGCAGCTGCCGCTGCGGGCTGATTGATGTCCCTGGGTGCCTGCCCAGGCACCACAATCTGTATCATCATCGGCTGCGGAGGTTCTTCGACAGCAGGTGGAGGAGGCGGTGGCACAATTTCTCCTTTCTCGTCGACACCTTCCCACAATCTATTGTAACAGGAACTCTTCGTCTGACTGTAGTGTTGGTACGGATTATCTGCGAATAGGAATGCGCCGCACAACAGACAGAAATGCGTTCCACATCTCGAACAATACTACAGACAATGATTGTAAGCATAGACATATTAGAGAAAAGTCAGCAAGCAAACGTACCATATGATTGCAACCTCCAGATTTCGATATGGGAATAAGACAGGTAGGACAAGGTGTGCAACTTGTTTCCAAAAACTCTTCTGTAAGCTTCTGTTCCTTTGCTTCCTCCTCGGTCTTAATGACACCAGGGATCCTGCAAGAAGCCTTGTAACCATGCCATGTCTTCCCACAGTCGGCGCAAAACGCCAAAGAGCAATCCTGGCAGATTGCCAATTGGTCTTCTCCACTATCTCGCAGCGCTGGCCCTCTGCAAAAGTTCCTCGGGCAGTAGACAACATTCTTCATGGATTCGAAGGCTCGTTTTCGCTTGAGTTTGAGAAATCTTTCAACCATATCATGCTCCACGAGCAATTGCAGCTCGGCCGGCGCTATAGCCCCTGGTTTTCGGGGGATCTTGTGGATATTCCCCTCCTCATCAACGACCTCTTCGGGCGGCAGGTCCTTTCCGCAGACGTAATTCAGACACTGGACGCTCGTGACGTCTCCTTCTTTGATCATGGCAGAGAAATACTCCTTCAAGCACGGTTTGCAGAAAACATGGCCGCACTGGTGAATTCTGTGGCAAACGAGCCCTTTCCGCGGTTCCAAGCAGATGCCACCTATGTTAGTCGTGCATGTCAGCAAAAACTCTCTATATATCTCAGAGATTCCTCCAAACAACGAGACATACAATCAAAAGTTCCCTCATTAAACTTCTTAACCTTCATCGCCCGATCATACTCCAAAATCCCAATCTTCTGCTTCTGATTGACCCTCACGGATAGCGGAACTGGTAAGTCGAATAACCTGTCCGCGGAACTCTGTAGCGTATCGATACAAGAAAAGATGGCCTGATCCCGCAAACTTTCCCATGTTTCCACCAATTCTGCCTTTAGCCTAGATAGAACATCTGCTTCTAACCAGCTGCTAACGAGTCTAAAATTCGGCGGCGTATCGTACGGGTATCCCTTGGGCAGCTGAAATTCAAAGGTAAGTGGTGGTAAATGGGTAATCTCTGCCGTTTCTTCTCTTTTTACGTCTTCGCCACCGTCGAGGAGAGTGAAAGTAGTGGTTATTGGAGCGGAAGGGGTTATTTCGATATCGAAAGACCCACCGAGTTTCCCGATTTTCGAGAATTCAGGGTATATGACGGCAATAGTAGAGATTTCGAGGATACGTTCATCGTCGCTGGAGATACCAGCGGAGGGTTCGAGTGCAAGGGTGGATATTTGGGAGGAGAGGATATCGGAGGCGGCGGTGTTTGTGCGGATGAGCGTTGGAGGAGGTGGTGGAGGGGCAGGAGTGGCGACAGCTGCCTTCTGCTTTCCTTTTCCTTTACTTTGGCGCATGTTGGTAGGTTCCAGATCCAGGTGATGGTGGTTTAGGTTCTTTTTTGCAATTTCGGTGTGTTACTGTGCTACCCGAAGGATGATGATGGTTTTTGAGAAGAGAAGACCCCGAGCGGTCTGTGAAGTTTTATAATTTCCAACTGAGTCATGGCGGAAAGAGGAGCTGGTGAGAGTCACGACGAAAGGGTCCGAGTGAGGTTTGAGGCCCAATTGCCATTGCATTACTAAGGCCGGTTCGAGCCCAAGTCCCGCAACGCAACGCATCCACGACGTCAGTTCGCATACGCTTATACGTAGCATACGCCTGCTCCCAGCTGAAGATGCGCCAGCGTTCAAATCAAAGAAGCTTCAGTTAAACGGGGAGGGTATTTTTGGGGGGATACTGAATGTTCCTAATTACTAGCATCTTTAAGCTAAACGGTGCGGGTTTCATGTCGGAAATTTTTATTGTGATGAAAACCTAAATATGCACCTGTACCTTTTCAGACCGTGAGTCAGAACATGGATGTAATCCAAGAGCCGCACCCCAATGCATTAATTATTAATGGGCCGAGACCGATAATTCTTGGGCCATAGAAACGGAAAACGTGTGGGCTTAAATCCTGGTATCATTATATAGATATATAAATTGATGTTCGGGCAGAATCTCAAAGCAGAATAAAGTCGCAGCGCGTCAGCGAGTATCATTTATTAATAGACATCTGATTTACGATATATTAATCAGACCTAAAAAACCTACATCTTCAAATGGCAAGTACTGGAATCGCCTTAGCTTTTATTTAATACTCAAAGACCAATATTATAATGCACCCCAATGCCAAAGTTGACTTGGTGATGGTGGCTATCATCCTCATTTTAGTATTCGCTATCATCAAAAAATCTCTATCCTCCCCATGGCCTGCAACCGTACCATCTAGCATACAACTCCAGGACTCAATTTCACAAGAGCAGCGAGATATTCCAGATTTAAGCCAGAACCAAGTCGGCCAGCAAGTGGTGGAAGATAATGGAGGGCCGCGACATCACATACAACTCGCTCCGCCTGTCAAAATAGCACCCCCGCTACCGAAATCGAATGCTATGTTGAAAGAATCGAGACCGCGAAGATTGGCAAAGTCAAGCAATGACTTCTCTCAGGTAGGGTCTGGTAATGGAGTTTTGAATGGTACGGCTATTCCCAAGAAAATTTGGCAAAAATGGAAGAATCGTATCAATCCTCAAAACATATGGTCTCAGGCAGACTACATCCGCGAGAGTTGGCTTACTTGGCGGGCTTTCAACCCAGGTTGGGAGCACACCATATTCTCAGATATTGATGCCGAGAACTTTGTTAGAACGGAGTACGCAGATCGGCCAGATATCATCAAAGTTTATGTTGAACTGCAACAACGAGTGATCGCATTCGATTTGCTGAGATATCTGTTAATTTACAAGTACGGCGGGGTATATACCGATATCGATACCACATGCCGTATTCCAATTGATGAGTGGTTCGAGCAGTTTCAGAACTATGGAATTGTAGTAGGTATCGAATCGATCCTTACACCAGATGGGCAGCATTCCCTGGACTGGCAGATGGATCGGTATCAGTTGACGGGCCGGATACAGTTCTTACAGTGGGCGGTGATGGCACAGCCCGGGCATATTGTGCTCAATAGGACAATTGAAACTTTGGTTGCGCGAGTTCTCAATGAAAGAATAGATAGCACTGGAAAAGTATGCGAAATCGAAGATTTGTGGTATGAAGATATACAAATTCTGAGGCTGTCTGGGCCGGGGTTGTGGACAAAGTTAGTGAGGGAATATATCAACGCGATACACGGGAGAGCGGTTGGAGATGAAGAAATCGCACATATGCAGGAGATTCGCAAGTATGGGGATTTATTGCTTTTGACGAAGGAGAAGTGGGCACCGGCGCCATCCGGAGCCGAGGATGGTATGGCGCTGTTGAGGCATCATTGGAAAGGGAACTGGAGATGAGCTTCATCAAGTATAACTCATAAGTAGAACAGAATCTTCACATATTTTGTCCATCAGACTAGTTAGTAATATAAGAATATGTTCGATTTCCTAAATCAATATTGTCCGACGACAGTAACATACTTTCGAATATTTTCGTTATGAGTGTTGGAGATGTTTGCGTTGGCGGGGCAAGTTTAGGCTACGCTTTCTGGTGGTGAGACTCGACGTCAACACCAAAACGTTCAGTGGAAATCCACGAACCTCCATTGGCCAGCCCTCAGACCTACCCTCCGCCTCCGGCATCAACCCCCAATCAGTCGCATGACGAGGCCTTCGGGAAGTTGATATCCAAAATTGTACTCTCAGCTCCGACAATGGCCGCACTACGCCTCCCCACTCGCGCCTTGAGGCCGTTCTCGATATCGGCGGTCTCGTCGACCTTCAGACCCGCCTCGCGGAACCTGCTGCGACAGTTCAGCTCGTCCTCTGCCGCCAAAGCCGTGACACCGCTCACAAGCAGAGACCCAAAGACTGGAGAAGAGCTACCGAATATGAGGAAGACCCAGCGGCCGCGTACGTTCCCTCAATCTGCCATAGAAACCCGCGAATACTAACCCAATCTCGCAGCTATCGGTGAACTGCGTGCCCCCGTCATTAACCCTACCGATAGATATGCCTCCCAGTCCGAGCAGCTGCACGCCTACGGCAAATACCTCATGTCCTGTCTTCCGAAATTCATCCAGCAATACTCTGTCTGGAAGGACGAATTGTGCATATATATCCCTCCGCAGGCCGTTATTCCAGTCTTCACCTTCCTCCACTCCCATCATGCGGCATTGTTCACAATGGTCGCCGATATCACGGCTGTCGACTACCCGACTCGCCAGTACCGTTTCGAGGTCGTCTACAACCTGCTCAGCGTTACGTACAATTCTCGGATAAGAGTCAAGACGTACGCCGACGAAACCTCTCCGGTACCATCGATCACCCCACTCTACGATGGCGCGAATTGGTATGAGCGAGAGGTGTACGATATGTTTGGCGTTTTCTTTACAAACCACCCTGATCTGAGGAGAATCATGACGGACTACGGATTCGACGGCCATCCGTTGAGGAAGGATTTCCCATTGACTGGTTATACTGAAGTCAGATGGGACGAGGAGAAGAAGAGAATTGTGTACGAGCCTCTAGAATTGACGCAGGCGTTCAGGAACTTCGAGGGAGGAACAGCAGCCTGGGAGCAGGTTGGGGCGGGCCAAGATAGGACGCCTGATTCGGTATGTATTGCGCATGCACTATGTTTTGAACGTTTTGGCCGTCCGTAGAAAACAATAATGCTAACATCTTCCGCGATAGTTTAAACTACCAACACCCAAACCGGAGGAACCGGCGCCAAAGAAGTGATCAAGCCTGAGCAATTAATTAGAAGAGCGTCACTGGATTGTATATTGCCGCGGTTCATAGTACATATTTTTTTGTTTTTAGTATAAAAGAAGCCATATAATATTTCCTCAAAACCCTGCCTCAACAAAGCTGTTTGCGGAACGATATAATATGTTCATATGTGCATGTTCGACTCGAGACTCTTCTCCAAGGTTCCATAATTTCCAGATCTCTCCGTCACGTGATATACCGATGCCAGGACGGAGTCCTCCCAGGTCGCGGGGAAATGGCAAATTCGCCTCGACCTTCACGATCGCTCGTCTGGTGGCGCTGGCCGGGTAGCCCCCGCGTGATTGTGAAAACGCCCTTAGTAATAGTAATAATAGTAGTGCTAATATGTGAGATCGGTAAGAGGGTCTCGCTGGTGTTTCTGCGGTGGAGCGAAACGAAACGAGCGTGTTTGTCCGTCGAAAGTTTCTGTTCCTTGCATCTTTCACAGCCAACATCCACACCACTTTTGTGCTGTTGCCCTTCTTCCCACCATCGAAATCCGCCTCCAACAACAACCTCCCCAAACCACCTCGACAAACTCTTCAGTCCCCATCTCCATCCTTACCACTCTCGTCCTTACCGACCCCGTATCCTTCGCATTCCCTGCTCCCGTCGTCCGATCCGATACCCGAGCGTCCTACCTGTATCCTTGAGCCCTTTTCCCTCACGCAAAAGAGCCCGAGCCTCAGCTGTCTACTCGTATCAGAACATTCCTCGAGTCTTCTCTCAGCCAGCTCGAAGGATCGCCCGGCATCATCCTCCCATCGCCCTGGACTCTCCCTCCTTCGTTCGCCGATAATCTTCATCGTATTGGTACATCCTTCGCCCAAGCATCTCTTGCTCAGCTTCGACAACCTAGCCTCATCACACTTCCGACGTTTCGCCCACCATGGCTCCCACACAGCAACAAGATACCTTCATAGACGATTCAGACGACTTCTGGTACGCCCCCACCGCATTGACCCATCAGGCTCTTACCCTGGATAAAGCTAACACGGTTACATAGCCCCTTATGTGTCGAAGAATTCGATCTCTCTGACAAGCACTTCAAGCCGTGCCCCTGTGGCTATCAGGTATAGACTAGCTGCTCTCAAGCCCCTGATCGTGCTTACACATGGCCATAACTAACAACGCGAACTGCGCTAGGTCTGCCAATTTTGCTATAACAATATTCGCAAGAATCTGAACGGCCTATGCCCTGCTTGCCGGCGAGAATATACCGACGCTACGATGGAGTTCAAGACTGTTTCGCAGGAAGAGTGCGTTGTCTCGCCTTTGGAACCTTTTTGTCTTGAGGAACAGCAGCAACTAACCAACGCCTCGATCTGACATAGGTATCGTGCGGAACAACAGAAACAATCGCGGAAGAAGCAAGAGCAGAAGCAAAAAGAACTGCAGAAACGCGAACAGGAACAGATCACCCGCAAACACTTGTCTGGCCTTCGTGTCGTCCAGAAGAACCTCGTCTACGTAACCGGCCTAAATCCTCGGATCAGAGAAGAGGACCTACTGCAAACCTTACGTGGCGAACAATACTTTGGGCAATATGGCAAGATTATTAAGATTGTCGTCAACAAGCGAACTGGCGAAAAAGGCTCCTCGGACAAGGGCGCAGGCATGGGCGTGTATGTCACCTTTCAACGGAAAGAGGATGCCGCTAGTTGTATACAAGCCGTTGATGGCAGTCAGAACGGCGACCGGGTACTACGAGCAACCTATGGAACGACGAAGTACTGCTCCGCGTATCTGCGTAATGAGCAGTGTCCGAATAAGAATTGCATGTTCCTTCACGAACAAGGTGAGGAGGTGGATTCATACACTAGGCAGGATCTTTCGTCGTTCAACGCCCAATCTTCTCAACGTGCTGGGTCCTCGCGCACAAGTGCACCGCAGGGCAACCCCCCGATGGCCGCTGCGAGTAGCAGTACACCGGTTCAATCCACACCTACCTTACCTGTTCGCGTGCCGAGTTATCAGAACCCCCCGGGAATAAAACCATCCAAATCGCCAGCAGTTCAAGAGCACGGATCGCCAACAGAGTCATCGGCTTTACCATCATCTGCTAGCTGGGCGGCGCGGAGCACTGGTACGCCTGTCAATAATCAGTCGAGTAATGCCGCTGAAGAAAAGCCACCGACGAAGGGGACTATACTGCGAACTCATCCACCTGAGAAACGACCAACCCCGGAGCCTAAGAAAGCTGCAAAGGAAGAACCAAAGGAGGTTCCTTCTAGCCGATCTTCCACGACCGGGCCAATTGCTCTTGACGGTGCAGATTCAGTAGAACCGACTAGCCGACCTAAGAGTAAGGCTGACAGCGCCGAAACGAAGGCGCCGCAGTCAAAAACTCCCTCGCCCTCCATCAATACTGTCGATGTGCCCCTTAGTGCGCCCGCCAGCGCACCTGTCAGCGCGACCGTCACACCAGTCAATCCATTCGAGAGTATGCTCGCAGATTGTGTTAGGCGCATAACTTCAAGAAACTTCAGATTCTGCTTTGACAAGTCAATGCTCAGCGAGGAGGATTACGAAGAAATCCAGAAGATGCCTCCTCTGATTGACAAGTTCGGAGGCGCTAAGCGACGGGAAAGGCTCAGCAAAGAACGCGAACGAGAGATGGAGGAAGAACGAATCCGTTTGCAACAGCAAGCTCAGATTCAACAACAGGTTCAGCATCTCTCCCCTCTACCGCTTCTTCAACCTGTCCAAGCGGTGCAGCAGCAACAACAACCACCCCTTCAACCAATTGCGCAGCAAGTTCAGTCCAGGCAAGCTACTAATCAGTTGTTCGCCGTTCAAACCCCCCAGTCTCAAGTTCAAGGCCCCCGCACTCAAACTCCGGGCTCGGCGATCAGCCAGCAGCATCAAAACATTATGACTGCTACCCAAGGTCTCCTCCAGCAAACCCAACTCAACCAGCCTCTTCCTCAACATCATACTCAACACCATGCTCGTTCCTCTAGTCGGTACAACTTTGATGGGATCAAAGCTGCTCCTCCCCAGCAGATTAATCCTCAGCAATTGTTGCAGCAACAGCATTTACCTGGCCAAGGCCTGCTCTCTGGGCAAATATATGGCTTGAATGGCTCTAATGCGAACGTTCAAGGACCCCCGCCCGGATTGAAATCTGCGGCCACCCCACCAAACTTGATGGGCCTCTATGGCCACCCCGCGTTTGGAATCGGAGGTATGGGAAGCACCAACCAACAAATCGGACATATGCCCGGCCACGCTAAGAGCGAGAGCCAAGATCTGATGCAAATGATGAGGAGTGGCGCTGGAAAACGTAAGTCTCATCTCTCCCTTCTAGGTGTCCCGAGGTTACAGCGCCAGGCTGAAATGGCGATGGGTAAAGATGCGGATCCTGCGATCCTCCAGTCGCGTCTTGGGCCTCAGCAGCAGCATCCGTTGCAGCATCAACTCGGTCTCGTTGGTCACAATCAGCAAGGTGGGTACTTGAACCATTATCACCAAACTGCAGCCGGTGGTTGGCAAGGCAGATAGTTTCGCCTGGTTTGAGTGATAGGTCTACCAAACAGAGGTCATGATGGGTTTCGAAATCGATCACAGAAGACAGCACACATGCGTACTAAGAGACCCGCTTTGCTTTCTTCTCAAGTTTTTTGCACCTGCAATATCATCTTTTCTCACGTTTTGCTATCCCTTTCTTATTTTGCTTTTGCCTTCTGATCCTTTGATCTTTTGGAGTTATCCGGCATATATATGTCTGCGTTTGTCGATATGCAACCACGCATCATTCCTCGATTATTTTCATAACACCCCCATTCAGCACCTGGTGAATTAGCATCTTCAATCGTTACAATTCCATGACGACTAGCAAGGGGATAAACACGGCGTTCACGTTTATATTGTTCTCGGGCTTCAAAAAAGAAACCCATCAAGTTTATTTCTTCCTTTCTATCTTTTATTATCTGCCCCCCAAAACCTTCTGCATATCATAGGTTTCACCGTCAGCTTCTGCATTTCTGTTTTATTACTATACACTGTACCCATCACGGTTTAGTACTTAATGAGGAGGATGGAACCCCAAAGTCGATGCTTCATTTTCTTCAAAAGTACGTAGCCAACCCTTAATAATCCTCGACCTGGTTCCATTCTCTTTTCTTCTTCACTTCCACACTTCTAGTCTTATGGGCTATCGGTGAATATCCAAAGAAAATGTTCTTTGTGCATCTCGTAAACCCGAATTTGTTCTGATTTTGCTTCTGGAGAAATAGGTAGGGTGCCTAACATGTTGCTGTCTTCTGTGTGACCCACGAAACAAGAAGTCCTCTGTGAAAAAACCTAATCTTTCGAGTTTTCTGATTGTGACTAACGAAATGACTGATGAACTGCGACAACCTGACATCTGCCCATAATCTCATCGATCAACTATTTTTGTGTAAAACTGCAAATACCAGGAGCTAATTCGGAACTTTGGATTGTAGTCGAAACCGTCGAAGAAATTACACCGTCTGCAGAAGAATTTGAAAACATCGATAAACTCGTAGAAGATAAAACGGAACTTGTTCCGGTTACTCCAGCTGCTGGCACCCCTTCTGTTCCTCATGTTCGGCCCCAGGATCTGCCCGTCCTGCCGGCGACCCCTCTTCTCAATTATGCAATGGCTGGAAGAGCCAAATCTCCGTTGTCGAAGCCTGTTACCCCTGTCACCCCGAAAGTGCAGCCAGTGGTTGCTCAATCTAAGAATAAGAAGAAGGATGAAAAGCCGCAGACAGCTCCAACGATGGCGGCAGTTGCGAAGGCTCCACCACCTCTTACTTCTGTTGCCAGCAAGTCTGTAGCCAAAGAGTCGACGGGAAAGAAGGCTAAGCCACCTAGCTTGCCTCCTCTATCTGCGATTTTAGCTGCTGCCACAGCAGAGCCGTCACCAACGGCATTCAAGTCAGAGGCTACTGCTAGTCCCAAAATTATTAAGCTACCAGCTCTTAGCCAAGCTACTGACACATTAAGCGCGAGTTCATCTGTCCCGCCTACTCCCATTTTGAGTGCTCCTCTTCCCACGCCCCGTGCCCGCACAATGCGTATTATTTCGTCAAGTTCTACGCCTACTACAAAGGATGTGGAAAAAGAAAAAGAAAAGGACAAAGATAACAAAGGCCACCATGATCTTCATGCCATTTCGGCTGCAATTGCTTCTACAAAGCAGGGGACTCGTCCAGCTACTCCAGCTAGCGAGCTTATTAGTGATACTGCATCGACCACATCTAGCAAACGTGGTAGTATCAGTAGCCCAATGGTTCGCAGCGACTCGATAGCCACTAGTAATGTTGCTATCCCTAGCAAGGCGAAATCCAAATCGGCTTTGAAGAAGGAACGCCAAGCAATAGCGAAGAAAGAGGAGAAAGAAAAAGAGGTAGTGGCACCTCTTCCAAGTCCCACTATTGAAGATCATGCACCAGTTGTCGCAAGAGCCAAGAAGAAGGAGAAGAAGGCCAAGGCCGCAGCTCAAGGTAAGACCGTGAAGACTGCCGCCGCGCCTGCTTCCCCAAGAGTAGTAACACCGAGGGTGGTTACACCTAGAGTGGCTACCCCGAGTGCTGCATCGGAAATCGATCATAGAGATGATAGATCTAGCCGAGCCGGTAGCATTAGTGTTGCTGCTCCGTCAGAAACCCACCACGAGCACGCCAATGATCAGGGTCAGAATGATACGGAGAACGAGTCTAATAAGAATGATCTCCTCTCTACCATTAGCCCCAATGATATCATTACTACCATCAATGAAACTGGCGATATTGATTTTATGGATCTCGAGATGCTTAAGCCGGTCGTCGGGCTTCAACATCGCTTTGAAATCACCGCGAACGAAATCGCGGAGTTCGGGAAGAGACTCAGCATGGCAGTTGCAGCTTCTGCTGGGGAAGTTGGAGACCATCAAATCAGCGTGGAAATCACAGCTAATACTTCTGGAAATCCTTCATCTGGCGCTGGAGCTTCAGGACAAAAGTCAAATGCTCCTGCCTCTACACGGTTGATTGTTACCCCAGGTGGTGTTATGCTTAAAGGCTTATCTCCAGAACAAGAGGCAAAGTTTATCAGACTCGAAGAACGGGCCGCGAAGACGCCAACGCCCTTCAAGTCTTCTGATTTGGCGAAAGCGAGTCTTCCGATTGCTAAGAAGGAACTGGCAACTACTCTCGCTGAAACCTTAGCAAGCAAGGCCGCGGGTCTCGCAGATCTCAGTCTGGAAGATACATTGGCCTACCTGAACCAACTGAATCAGTTCCTCGAATTCTCACCCGAAACAACTGCGGCTGCGGCTGCGGCTGCGAGTCAGTTGGCCCAGGCTCATTCCCAGTTCACGGCTGGCAAATTTCAACCACCACCACCAATCCAGCAGGGGCCATCTTCATCCAAATCTGTCGCGCCCATCTCCAACACGAAGAAAGGGACTAAGACTCCGCCACCAACTGCTGCAGGACCGCCTCCGGCCCCTATTAATCCTGCAAGCGTAGCCTCTGCAGCTGTTGCGGCGGCCGCGGGGTCACTGGAACAGATGCTCATGATGGGTTTCCAAAGCGCATTTAATAGCAAACCTATGACTGAGAGTTCGATGAGTGTAGAAGATGCAGAGAAGATGTTGGTCATGAGCCGAAAGGAGACTGAAGCGTATGAGAAGAAATTGAACAATCTTGTTAAGAGGAACAAGCGATTGATATTTGGAGCTTTGGGAGTGCAGGTCTAACTTTTAGGGTGTCTATTGTTTGTTTTGTCTTTGCATTTTAAAGGCGTAATTGGCGTAAGGTGTTTTTATCATCGCCGTCGTTGTTTTCAGATAGGTGATGTTCCGCCTGATATTACCTCTTCACAACTGAAGCGTCAGACTAAGACTAATGTTAACTTGTCCTGTAACCTGATATTGATGCTTTGTTTACGAATTAATATTATAAGCCTAGCTTTAAATCGGGCTTCATTACAATATCACTCTGGATATGGAGCAAAAACCTCCTTTTTCTATACAGAGAGTCTACGATTGTTCGGGAAGAGCTTCTGAGTTCAAGTTCGCTGCTACCACAACACAAAGCTAAAGAGTTCAAGATGCAAGTTGTATGGTTGTATCAAAGTAATTAACATTAGAAGAAAGTAAGTGCTAGCAAGCACTTTATGTAACAACTATACACTGTTACAATTGTATGAACATGGCGTGGCTACATCGACTATCGTATCTTTTCTCCAGGAAAAGCGCAAGATATCAGAGTTATATAGTAAAACATGAGGCATATTCAAAACTCGCTCGGGCTCTTTTTTAAAAGTTTGCAAATCTACTATGTAGTCGACAGTCAGCCATATCGTCCGATGTTATCTCTGAGGAAAGAAATGAGAACTTACTATTTGCAGTAATATAGATTTCGAAACATAAGCGGGCCTCTCTTCTTCGTTTGTGCATATAGAAGATGGGTATTGATAACTTGCACTAAATGCTGTTCTAGAACAGGCCCTCCTGCGAGAGTTGGTGGCGTGACGGGAGGAATTTAATGTGGCTGGTTGATCAAACTTGGCGGACGCAGTAGGACTGGAGGTTTCTGTGCTAGAGGGCCGTCGGATTTGAGACCGTTTCCGGACATCCTGGGTCACGGGCTTTTGCTGCAAGAGAGAGAAGGAATGTTAGGATCTTCAGTAAGCCAATAATGAAAAGATTCCCCCTGATGTGCATGTGGACAATAGAAAAAGCCACATCTTGACAGCTGCGAACCACGGTATCGGGACCGAAGGGAGCATACCTCAAAAAACCAGGCCGGCATAAGCGGAATATAGGCAGCTTCCAGAACCGCGTTTATGATATCGATATCGTCTTCGTCGGTGATTGAATTAAAGAATCGCTTGCGAATCATGCATTCGTAGTCGACTTTGGCAATTCTTTCAACGAAAGGGAGATTCAAAATATGGCAACCGTGAGCGTATGCCTGAAGGTAGCTAATATAGCAGACATCTGAAGGGTTTTCGCAAGCCAAAAGGTAGTCCATTGCGGTTGGGCTTTGGAGATAATTTAAATTATTGTTTGGTGTGAAAAGTGAAAATAAAATGATAATTCGAAGAATGTTTCTTGACAATTGAAAGGCCGTAAAAATATATCGGACTCTGTGTATCTGGGAAGCTTATTAGGTAGAGCTTGAGATTCTGAGCCTCGAGCGGATCTCTTATCAAATTATCCTACGAGAAAGATGGGGCCCAGCTGGTTATATAAGACCTGAGGTTGTGAAAGGGAGTATCCGCGATTCATAAAATGAGACAATAAAGCCTTATAACCGCCGAGAAAACAAATTTTCAGTCTTCATTGTGATAGTGAGCGGCATAGCAAGATCACCCTGTTGCTATACCGTCGCTTTGATTCAGTTCAATACAGAGCTTGGACGGTGACGGGATGCATGGTGAGACCTCGGTGCATGGCATTGCCATTCCCCGCAGCTAAGTGATACGGGGACAATCCCTAAATCACGACTAGTTAGCGGCATTGTGCGTTTCGAGATTCTTTTCGCGAGATAGGCACTTGTGGTCCGGTTGTCTTTGTTGGAGATGTTGCAGGCTTGCATGCAATTTCAAAGCTTGCAAAGCATTGACTGGGGGAAATATCAGACTAGATACAGAAGCGAAATTGAAACGGGACTTGGAAAAGTTGGCAGACTTGTAAAAATCCCATCTCCAAGGCTTTACTTTTTAGAATGCATCCATCTTCCGCCCCAATTCCAGCCATCTTGGCAGAGGGGTGTTACTTGAAGCCGTGTCCTCCAAGCGTCAAATGTCCACAATTGTACACAATTTGGCCTACTTGGGCGAACGGCTTCAATGCGTTGTAGCTCCTTTGAGGGCGTTTCTCAGAGATATTTCCTCCCTGATGAGCGCCTGAGGCCGGCCGGAGATGGTAAGGACCCGTCGCCAGGAATGCACCGTCTTCAATCGAGATTTCGACCCACCCAGGTGCATAGATTAACTTGATGCGACGAACTCGTCGGGGTAGCTCATTTCCGCCCCGTCCAAGGCACAACATTTGCCAGCATCTCCTAGCCTCGCCATGGCATTTGCCTCCCACCTCGGCTGGATTTGGTACGCGGTGTAACCAAATCCGGACGTCCAGCAACACAAAACAACCGTTATATTTTATACCTGTGCCGCCAGTTCACGTTAGAATGTTGGTTGGTTTCGTGCAATATAGTATTCTATTAGGCGGGCGTCGTATAAGAATAGCTACCATATTGGTTTGCGGCGTATGCTCGGAGACATTCGGTCCTTGCCGTCCTCGTGGCTATTTCCTTGTGGGATCATCCGCAATCTGTCGTAGACATCGGACATTCCTTCACCGACATGGGCTATATCTGTGAAGCTGTGAATATTTTGATTCATCTACTTTGAATGTTTCTGTTGTGTTAGTCTATGCCATGCATATAAGCGAAGCCAAGAGCTGAATAGAGAGCTGAATGCGCTCCAGACCTATCCCACCGCTGTTGGTGTTTTCTGTCGAATAAGAACCTCTGCTACACCGTGCATCCGCATCCTGGGTCTACGCTCGGCCATGCTTACACAAGATATATCAAAGAACCCCACCGTTACCAAATAGAAGCCCAAGCGGAGATGAAAGTCTGCTATTCAAAGCCACTCCGAGTCCAGGGATAAGTGATGGCTTGCAGTAGAATATTCGACGAAAGTTCCTCGCCATTCCTATTTCAGGGTATCCAAACTTCTTCCACACCTCCTACTCTATTCCTAACCGAGGATCGAGATATGGGAACCGTTCTACCCACTTAAAAAAATCGCGCTAAGAGATCTTGATCATTTGATCTAATCCGTTACGGTATTCACCGTAATGGTGCATTCTCAAATCGCGAAGCCAAGATCGAAAGGACCTAAAAGTTTACTAGATCTTCATATGATATTTCGTCAGTTTGCAAGAAAAATGACGCAGGGTAGGAGAGACATATCCGTTTTCAAAAAGGTTCAGTCGGTCAGTGCAGCTATCGTATTCGTTACGAGACCTTACTTTTCGGTAGGCCAATCAGAGACCTGGTGGTATTTTTCCGTGTCTCAAGCATAGGTCAATCAGCGCGTGTAGCTTTGTAATAGTTCGATCATCGAGAAAAGCTGATAATCTCGCTCTAGTAAACAGCCCTAACTTGAACCAAAAATCCTACAGTTTCAAGCTGTTGCCATGCATGCTCCGGAACGTTGCTTTTCCGTTCTTCTTCCCATCAACTCTCCTTGCCTCTCCGCTTCAGGGTGGAAGTATTTTCGAACAAAGGGTTAGACTCCAAGTAGAGGTATAACGAATGATAAAAGAGATCATCTTTTACTATTTCCGGGATTTCAACAAATTGGAGGCCTGGAAGAAGCTTAGACCGTCCCAAGGTGCGGGTACGAACCCGATATCTTGGTATCGAGGCACCAGTGTCTCATCTTCACATTCCATCAAATCCAAATTTCAGTTTCATCCAATTATCGATCTCGATATAAATTGTTTTTTATGTATATTGGCACCGTATATTGGTTTTGATATCGTCTATTACTGCCCAGGGCTACTTTTATTGTACTGTAGCTCTGCTCTCCTTATTTGTATCAAATTACATTAGTTTCTACCTCTCTCTCAAGTTAAAGGTTCGATCGTCGCTTAGAAGGCAATTTGAAACTCGTAGCTAAGGGATTGTATGTCGGGACGCGCGAAATCAATATCCCTGTGAATATATTCGTACGGAAGTTATAAGACTTAGACCTAGGAATTTAGAGGATCTCATAGATCTAGAACACCATTACTCCTAATGTTCAATTACTTAGCATATCTCAAAGTCAATTCCATTCCCAATCTAGATGTCTGTCGCTCGCTTATGTGACCTATCAAAAATATATATTATCCGCTTAGATATATTTTGTACTGGTCTCTCAATGATACTACAGCTGCGAAGTCAGTAGCGTTCATCATTTCATATATCTAGTCAATTTACCTAAACTTCCTGGAATATGCTTGAGGAAACTCGTCATATTCAGTTCCTTGAATACTGAAAACAATATAATTGTGTTTGATCCACCGTCGGTAGAAGGAAGGCTAACTCCAAACTGGTTACTATACCATAGAGGCTCAGAAAAGGGGCATTTTTTGTTATTTGTCTCGCATTCTGATATCAGCTACTTAAAAAGCCTATTAGTTTCAAATAAAGAGATTTATTCTAGAATTGCTTGATATGGTGTTTTGTTTGTCTCGCAAGCCAGATGCCGCCCTGGTCCCGCAAAAGGTGTTTTGTTACTATGATTATATTTAGTTCGCAATTCACTACCTCTATCACTTCAAATACATTGGTTGCAAAAGTCTTGTAATTTTTAAACAAAATTTAACGGGCGACCATTTCCGGCTAGCATGATTGGATAAATATTGATGGTACGAATCCGTTGGCTCTCAATGTACGAGAAAGTAGGCGTACACAAGCAAACTAAACAGGTATTAGAAGCAAACCCCGCATATTATTCAAAGCGTATTGGCTTTGGAGTAAAGGTAGGGATTTCTAACAACTAATAAAAGCCTAAGTTGGTATATATACGTTAATAGCCTGTTCGCCTCAGACTTAGCTATCGCACAGATGTAAAGAGTTTTAGTTCGAATGGGCTTGTTACACGGGAATGATGAATTGTTTTCAAGAAGACTATAAGATGTACATAAAAGGATGTAACAGAAAATCGGTTATGAGGATGACACGGTTTACC
The DNA here is from genome assembly GCA_031310005.1 of Dactylellina haptotyla. Lineage (NCBI taxonomy): Eukaryota > Fungi > Ascomycota > Orbiliomycetes > Orbiliales > Orbiliaceae > Dactylellina > Dactylellina haptotyla. Next base: position 6,245,452 of record CM062379.1, on the reverse strand, counting down.
TGAAAAATTATTGATTCAAACCATTGGCTGAAATAGCCACCCTTGAGATAAGGTCGGTCTTAGAACCCACCCCTGCTGAAACATTCAGACGGCCGTTGATTGCCATTCCGAACTAGCATTGAAATCTCGGCCACTGCAATCTTTTTCCTTCCAGTTATATGGAGCTCTATATGCTTGCCTCAAATCTGGAGAAATACTTTGCGGGATATTCAACCTATGTTCCGGACCAAGGTGCTTTGCAATCAGTCAATTTGATCTTACTTTGCAATGTAAAGTTCTTGTGTCTAGCAATTATCTAGGGTCTTGTAAGCCCGTTTACTTGACAAGGTAGGGATGAAGGAGCTCACAGAAGTACACCAAGGACGCGGATCTACCAGATTCCAGAGTATACGTCGTCATCCAAGGTCGCGTGGTACAGCATTCAACTGAGGATGCGCCGTGGATGCCTGTTCAGGCCCCACTTCGCTTCGAAAGACTAGCCTGCATGCGCCCTAAATAGGGAACTCATCCATTTAGATGCATCTGCAATGTTGTATTTTTGATTGGTGGTGCTCGACGACGCTATACAAATTAGGTGTTGTTGGGATCTTGAAGTTTCTCCGCGATCGAGAGCTACGTCCAACTTCGAGAGAGCGCGGGGTAGGGAATTACAGTGGGTGGGAGGACTTAGAGCTACCTAGCTACGGAATGAAGCGCCCTGTTCCCTACCAAGAGACCTCGTGGACAAACCCCGATTTCGATGATCGGTCTAAAGCAGAATGCAAACCCACTTGCAGGTACCCGATCCGGAAGGTACGATACTCGAGGATATTCCGACATCTGGTGGCTTAGAAGTTTTCCATAAGTACACTTGCACAAAGTACGCAAAAAGTCCGGTCCCCATCTTTGGGCCAGTGCTAGCTGGCAGGCATGGGAGAATCTCCAGCTTTCAAGCAGGGTGTGGCAGTTGAGCTCCGGGGCAGTTGAGCCTGGTCCCTGCCACTTTCTTTTTTGCTCGAACCCATGAACCCCGCCGATGTGCAAGACATTGCGGAGTTGCATTCTGTGGGGTAATACCCGTCGATGATAGTTGTCTGCAGCTTCGTATAGACGTTTATCTTTTACGTTATAGATGCACATACCGCCTTATGCTACCTAAAACGCCACTTGCAATTAGGTCACCGACCGACGGCTTGCAATTATAAATAGCGAGCCCGTTCGCCCGCTCGGTAACATGTGAAGGAGAATTGCTGGAGAGAAAGGGAAAAAAAGGCAACAGAAAAAAGCATTTACGGCTCGTAACCCTCGTGCCAACACTATACAACGTCATCTCACGACGCGACGTCGGGAACTTTTGAGCGAAGCCTACCTACCAAGCCTTGGAGGTTAGGACCCATCAATATCCAGTCCAGGCCGAAGGGATTGAAACAATAGTTCCAGCTGCAAATGCGATATGCGAATCGGGCTTACGGAAAACCCAACCTTGCACTGGAGAAATCCGCTCTGATGGAATAAAATTTTCCATTTCGTACGGCGCTAAACGCTATATTCGAAAATCCTTTTGAGCATTGGGGAGATATTCAGGGTCTGTTTGCGAGGTCGGGCATGGTGACCTTGAGCGGCAACTAAGATAGGCCGGCTGTGCTAGAGAATGTTTGGCAGGAGCAACACAAAACACATTAAAATAGCCTCAACGGCGATGTTGTTATGTGACATGGCTACGTGGTGGTGACTTCGGGGCTTGACTCGAGACGGTGCGTAGAAAATGGAAATATGGTTTCGAGGATTCTCGTCGGATGTTTGACGGCTGTCCAGGAAAAGGAGCTCACCGACTTTGGGGTTTCCATTGATGGTGAGGACAACCCGTGGATCGATGTCTTCACACCCAGCACCACGGCAGTATCTATGGCTTTGGGCATACTACGCGTATACGACACCTAGGAAGTGCTTGAAGGCAGTGTATAGCGGTGTCTTTCCTATAGACCATGCCGCTCAGTCTTTGGTCGTAAGAACGATCTGACCTATTTGGCTCCATGCATGAAAATACCCAGATCAGCGTACTCTTAACACGCTGATAATATAGAAATGTAATAAGCAGTTTAATTCAAGGCAAACATGAGTCGATTCTGCTGATCTGCTACAGAGGCCGTGGCCTTGCGAAAGGGAATCTATATGGCATTGTAGATGGCGAATAAATTCATGGGATCTTTTGAACTCGAGACCTATGCAACTACCCGCTTAAGCAACAAATGGACAGCAGCTCACGCGCGCCGCACCACATTTGAAGCACAACATATGAACGGAACAAGCAGCCCGTAGCATTTCAAAAAGCTTGATCAGCCACGCCTCTATGAAGCTTCCCAATTTGTAGCGAAAGAGGGAGACAAATGAATAAACTTCGGATATCGAGTAATCCGGACCCGCGACCCGGATCGTTCTAATTCCAGGAGCACGCATTCGTTTTACGAGTGTTCTTTGTTAGAATTGGGGTTGCCAGTGTCATTGGGCGGAGCTTTCTTTCCAGGCTTCGTACTGAAGGTTTGTCGGCTAGTGTTGAGTGCCTGGCCGGCAATTTCCCGCGATTGGGGAGACGCTTGTCAAGTGATTGGACCAGACTTCTCAAACGTTCCTGACTAAATCAAACTTGTTACCAAGATCATCAATTAGGAAGCAAGCGCCGAGGACCAAACTTTCGATGTCTACAATTCTCAACACCATCAGCATTTTACATGGTTCGTATGGGACCCCAGCAGAGCATTTGCTCACATGAGTTCTAGCTTGGGTGCCACACCCCGGCTGGGACATCCTCTGGATCCACCGATCATTCCTTTTTTATGACCACGAATACGGTTTTGAAGACGCCACCGGCTCGAGAAGTTGCATGAATCATGGGAGGAATAGGAGCAACTGGTCGCGTTCTCGACTTCCAAGTGCCAAACCACTCTTAAACGTTATTTGCTCGGAACTCTTTGCCGAGCCACATCTGCAGAAATGTTGGCTTCGGTTTCGGCATCACAAGCCATAAGAAACAATGACAGATGTTAGTACTGTGAATTTTTGAGTGTGAAAATTGAAGTCAAAGCCAACATCCAACCTGTAGCATATGCGTTGATGCAACACTTGGTGACGATGGGGCTTTTTACTGAACGGCGGTGCCCCCTGCTGACAGCTCTCATTGGAAGAGAAAATAAACGAGACGGGACGAGATCAACCACACTCGTTTTCTTCTGCGGTTAGCTATGGCCGCCTCTCACAAACATATAAACTTATTTTTTGTTTGTTCAAAAAATAAAAAAAGGTACCCAGGCTTTAATATGGCACAAAAGACAAGATTGAGAAGGAGCGTCTAAACATACATTACGTTTGCGACCGCTAGTCGGTCAATCAGACCTGTAAGCAGTGCGCAGAGTGCCCATACCACTCTCCGCATGGCGCCGTGCTACGGTGTAGGTCGGGCAATGCCTGGTCGTATCACCTGCTGTACTCGCCAAGCTCTTTTAGCACCGCTCCTACCTTGCACGGAATAGATACTCCCCACATCACCAACTCCAAAAGAAAAACGGCTACAGAAAAAAAAATTAAACAATATGCAAAAAGCATATCAAAGATTGGCAGGATGTTGCTACGAATCTGGAGAACGGCAGGCCCCCCCCCCCGAGGCTAGGCAAACTGTTTTCTTTTTTGCAGATGCCAGGCCCCATGTATGGAACCGAGTTAACCTTATTAGTGCCCCTGCGACTCATCAAGGGACTTGTCTGGCCCTTCGAACTGGCATCTGAAGCTCTCAACGCTAAGAATTGAGCAACATGGTTCCTCGTCTGTATGCAGCCAGCACTGGCCGGGCAGAAGGGCTAATTGGGCAGCTATGGAGCGGGCTCTGTGATACGGCATTGAAAAGACTAGAGAAAATTATATAATTTCTCGCTGATCCCCCTCTATCCGAATGTTTCTCTTCTAGATATATCGATAGTTCGAAGCTGGTTCCTAGCCTGGTATCCTCTCTACCAGTGCATTCATCTTATTTCATATTGTTCTCTTTTGTTTTCATATTGTTATCACTCTATATATAATCTCCTATATACCCGCTCCCAACGAGAAGAATGGAGTTGATAGGGACATTACTCGTCCTCTTGGGGCTATTTTCTCGTCACACAACAGCAGCGCCAGTCGCGGCGCCTGAACCAGACATTGGTATTGGCATCAGTTTTGCACCCGACTCTACTTTGCCACTGTTGAAGTTGCCATATGCCACCTATCGGGCATCCGACTACGACGTCTTGAACGATGTAAGTTTATCTGAATTGCCCTCTTCATCTTTATCGAATTTCATCCAATATTCCAAGCCACAAACGCCCCTGCGTAACCGAAACAACTCTTCGCGTTGTCGCAGACGTCGTAGCTTGTCCCAATTTGGTACGGCGGTTTTGCAACAGAAACTACACTACGAACACGAAACATCCGGTCCGACGTTTCTGACGTTTCTGGTGTGTCTCCTAGTTCTATAAGTTCAAAAACATCCGTTTTGCAGCGCCACCAACTGGTGCACTCCGGTGGCAGAAACCTGCACCGCCCATTCAGCAAGCTGGAATACAAACGGGCGACGTTGGGTACCAATGCATGCAGGCTACTCCTGAATTTCTGAAAAGTATGTCAATCTAACTGCATAAAACAGCCAAGAACGAATATCTTGGTTCTCATGCTAACGTATTTTCAAACTAGTCGCATATCCTGTCCTTACTATTGAACCACAATCGGAAGATTGCCTTTTCCTCGATGTCTACGTCCCTGCAGCCGCAGTTCGCGGCCAAGTCAAAAACCTCCCGGTTATGTTCTGGCTTTATGGAGGCGGATACTGTATGTCAAAGCCTCCGCGCGTGTCCTCAATAATATAATGTGTTAAAACTAATATCTTAAACTAATGCAGCTCTGGGATCGAAGAATTTCTTTATGTGAGTACCGAAATACCCGCTGAGAACTGCAATTCCATTTTCGAAATATCGCTAACAATAAACACGTAGTTATAATGGCACACCTCTTATGAAATCCGCACAAAATAACATGATCTTTGTTGCACCCAACTACCGGATGGGTGCCTATGGTTTTCTTGCTGGCCCAACCGTTGAACAACAGGGTGTTCCCAATGCTGGTCTATGGGATCAACGCGCGGCTCTCCAGTGGGTTCAAGATTACATCGGTCTCGTTGGTGGTGATAAGAACGCCGTTACAGCAATGGGAGAAAGCGCGGGAGCCGGCAGTTTGACTCACCATTTGATCGGAAACAGCGGAACTCTAGATCCACTATTCAAACGAGCAATTCTACAGTCGCCAGCCTGGTTACCACAGTACGACCCGGGTCAACTTCAAACTCAGTATGTGAGCTTCGAAGCACGAGCTGGATGTTTGGGCAAGGGACTCGCATGTCTGAGAGCTCAAACCACTGATGCAATCGACAATGCCAGCCGAGCCGTGATACTGGCCCAACCTTATGGAACATTTGGCTTCGGTCCTGCGGTTGATAATGTCTTCATCAAAGACTTGCCCCCACTGGAGTTCGCCAGAGGCAATTATTGGAAGAATCTTGATAGTTTGATCATCGGTCACACTTCTAATGAAGGCTACTTGTTCACGAGTTCGGCGCCGGCAAGCAACAGTGACGTCAAGACGCTGCTCGCTCGTACATTCGCCAATGCCACAGCCACCACGCTGAATCAAATCTTGACTATGTATCCAGAACCTGGTCTTTTTAGAAAGTACCTCACAAACTACCTCCGCTCTGCTGATCTCATTGGTCAATTTATCGTTACTTGTAACACTCGTTTCATCGCCGAGGCGTACCCGGGAAAGACGTATAACTACCAATTCTCCGTAATCCCAGGCATCCACGCCGAGGATATTCTATTCACTTTCTGGTCTCCAGATATCAAACTCGGACCCATCCAGCTAGATTTCAGTCTCTCCTTTCTCACATCCAAGAATTTGGCCACCGGTTGGCAGAGCTATCTCACCAGTTTCACGAGAAGCGGGAACCCGAACACCTTCCGAGAGAGAGGTGGATTCCCATCAACTTCTGAATGGCAAAAGGCAACGGTCGCTGCCGAAATTAACGTATTAAATATGGATTTATTCGGATTCAGCATGAAGTCTGATGAAGATACCGATGCTGCCAGGTGCAATTTCTGGAAAAGCAGCGCATATACCGGACGGACTGGTTGATTTCCCTTGACCTCTAGATGAGCGTTCTCTTCATAGAAGACGCAACAGGCTACTATATTTATAGGTCACAAAGGTTATTTCTATAACCTCGGCTAGCTGCAAGTGCTTCTACTCTGCAAGCAGTCTATATAATCTTTCTTTTCTCTTCCTACCATATTTTCAGTACTGTCTTCTTTTTTTCCCAACTATACCCATGTCAGCAGGCGTCTTCTTTTATGCTTTTGAATTTTAAGCGAATTTTCTCCCTCATTTGGCGATGTTTTCTAAGGAGCATGATCTTGATTGGATCTTGCCGTACATATGAATGGAATGAAAGATACCAGATTTTTTTCAAGTGCAAATATGAATAAAATAAAACCACAAAAAATTTCGTTCTTGTGTGTACAGTGAGCGCAATTACGTGTTACAAGTATTGGCTAGATAACTATGCTAATTAAAACATTTATACCATTTGTTCCCAGGCAAAGGATTCTTGCTGCACTACATGTGCCAAAATTCTGTACAAATATCCTAAATTGAATTTTGTTTTTTTGTTGAGTAGCTGAATATTAATACATTCTAAACAGTTATATTGGTAACATCCGCCCCAGCTGTGACTTTGACAGTCTTATCATTAGTAAACTCAATCCTCACCATTCCGACTCCCTTCGAATTCTTAAACCCGTGCTTACACTTCATCGCGATAACACCAACCCCTTCCGTCCCGATAACCCCAATATTCGCTGCGGCGCCCATAAAGCTCGAAAATAAACTAACGGCAAACTTCCAAACCAACAGCTGATTCTCGTCCAAATCCGCTGCCACGATTGTCTTTCCGTCCTGGCTAAATGTTAAGAACTGTGCCGTCTTCGTCTGTCCTTCTAGACTTGCCACCGGCCGCGCGGTATTCAAATCATATATCGCCACAGCACGGGGAGAGGACGAGATTGCAAGTTTCTGCGTAGGTCTGTGAAATGCGACCGTTGGGTACGCATCTACGACTTCGTTTACTAGCTCGGAAACATTCTGTAATACGCGCTCTCTAATCTGACCGCCCTGCGGATCTAGAATCTTCACGATAGCATCCATCACGACTTTGAGGATCTCAGGCTCGGCGAAGAGATAGGGATCGGCGCGTACGATAGACACAACGGTTCTCTTCGCTGCGATGCTAAGATTTACTAGTTCAGTTAGCGTGGTCGACGCGATACCTTTCTCTGGCGCCGCGTGCGAAATGCAATTCGCGAGGCCAGAAGCCAGGAGCGGTGCGTTCTTTTGTGCGATTTTGATAAATGCTTGATTTATCTTGGCCAGTCTGTCTGGGGAATGATTCGGGACGGCGAGGATTCGCATAAGAATGTGGATAACTTCGAAGGCATCAAATTCGCTTTGCCAGCTGAGCCAGCCTTCGCTAACCAGATCGATTGCGGCTTCTTGGTAGACTTTATCGTTATCTGTGAGGAACAACTCGATTGAAAGGGCGACATTGCGGCGTAGACTAAGGTTCGACGATAGTTTAGAAAGATTGAAAAGCAACGGAGTTATCTACCACAGTAGGGAACTTACCCTCGATCAACCTTGAAGCCGGACTGGTTGCTGCTATCAAGACATATTATCAGGACGGACAACACGATCACGGATCTGAGGACTTCTCTCAACGAGAAGAGATCTGGCGATATCTGAGTTGGCACTATTGTTCGCTATTAGCATCAAGTATTTTGAGGAGTGGTTATGGATTTGGAGAAACTTACAGAAATCCTGCCAATATTCGATGGCTATCCTGATATCTTCTTGTTTCATCAAGGACAGTTCCGCTTCCAGAAGTATTCGGCAAGATTCTCGGATCCATGCTATTTCGTAGATGGTTAATCAAACACGTTATGACCTAGGACCTCAAGGAGGTGCAAGACTCACGATTCGAATCCGTCCAGAATTCACAGAGAAGTGCTAGATCTAATCCAGACCCTTCGTCTTTACGCTGTTGCTCAAGCAGAGACACGACAGTATTCTTTAATAACTGTTCCCCATCCGTCATCAGCTCCGAGACCGTTGTTAGGTGGACAATGGTATATATCAAAGAACAGATAGACATCATGGACTTCGTTCGACTTCGACAGCTCATATCCTCCCAGCGTTGAAGGTCACTATCCAAAGAATGGCGAATCATAATAGAGACATTGCCATCGCAATCAACTTGAGCTATAGATAGTTTGGACTTATATCCTTCAACCAGTAAATGAATCAGCTCTATCCTGCTCTGCACTGGGATCTTATCGTCCCCTTTATTCGAAACTCCAAGGTGATCAACCAGAACGGTAAGTAGACTCCTTGCTGGCATGAGAACCTCGTCATCCGGTGCCAAAATTTGCTCTCTCTGCGCGCCCTGTGAGAGTTTGTGCAGGTACCGAATGATAGCAAATATGTCAACTGTAGCGGTGGGATATCCGTGCATGCTCGGGGCCTTGCTATCCTGAACGATAGATTTCGACGGGCTAGGGGTGCCGTTCTTCGGCCCAACGAGCCAATGCTCTCGCCACGGTTCCTTAGAACTATCTAGATCCTTAGAATTATCTCTAAAAGTCGCAGATCTTGGAGAATCCGAGTCATTCATAAGTGATCCGGCGTCTCCGGCATCTACGTCCCATAATCGCTTACGCCCGTCGGCATCGACCAAAAGCAGGAGGTTCTTGCTTTTCTGGGTAGCTACACAGACTAGCTTTCGAGGGGCCATTCCAGACGGTAACGTTAAGAGTGTTCGAACTTTAAACGGAGACGTTTCACTAACGCCGGGCATGACATCCACGATTGATGCGCTCCCATTCTCCGAATAAACCAACAACGTGGAGCGTATCCGTGGCGCCAAATCTGCGGGTAGTACCACTGCACCTGTAATCGGGCTGGCATGCAGCGACAAGCAGCTGGACATCTGAAAATTCTCCGGTTCTATGAGGTAGATGCAACCGTTGAGGAGACCCACTACGAGATAGCTCCTTTCTTCGGCGGCTGCAGACTTCGGGAGTTGGATTGCTTGAAGGATGTTCACGCGATCACTTGTCTTCGATACTTGGATTGAGAAACTCGGCGAGGAGAGATCTATTAAGTATTGGTCCAGGTCATATAGGTTTAGAGTATTATCCATTGCATAGACAATGCTATGTTCGAATAGGGCGGATGCGGTGGAGTTAACAAATGAATCAGGCCGGCCTGAGCTGTCGAGATCATCTATTGACCTATATTAGAACCTCGATCTCCGCAATCTGATTATTTCCACAATTCATACCTAATTCGTGCCAACTGAAATCCGTATCCTTTGACAACTTGGATCCAGTTATCAAAGTGTTTTCGCCACTATTCTTGATAGCAAACGCTGAAACTTGGGCGCTTCCACTAGGAGACTCGCTCGTAGCATAGTGTACCACTCGGTAATCCGGCGACTGAAGCGATTGTATTCGTTCAGACGTGTTCAGATCTTCATTATAGATAGATATACCTCCATCTTGGAGAAAACAAAACACCATCTGCCCTTGGATGCCAGCGCTCTTGATTACGGAAACCTCATCCACAGATGACCAGAATGACAACCGTATTCCACTAGTTTTCAGGCATTTATAGACGCATAGTCCGTTCTCTTGTACAACTAAGACCTTATCCTCGTCTTCTTCCTTCGAGTCGTGGAATAGCCGCACGGATATAATATTTCCCAGCCGCGTATCTCCTATCGACAAGGGCGCATCTTGGACTTTCGCGATATCCACTGCCCCTGATGGCTTCCTAACCAGTGTCCATGGCTGAAGTCCGCCCCCTTTCTCAATACTAAAGATCGTATTGTGAGAAGCTCCAGGAATTGATAGCAGAATCGGCCAGTCGTGATGTCCCGTCCATAAAGTCGAGAGTGATAGTGTAGTATAGAACAGAACCGTGATAGAAGTGGAACACCCGTACACGAGGACGCAATAATCCGTCAGCCAATTGAATTCTACGGGTTTGCCTTCGGAATTCACAGCGGGGACGGGGATGACGGTCAACCCTCGAGGACGACAGTCAAGCCCACTGTCTGCGGACTGTAAGCACCGCCCGTCTGTTGCATCCCATTTACATATCTTCCCATCTAGCGAGAGACTCAGGAGTATAATATCATCCTTTCCACTCGGCGATCTGAGAGCCAGCGTTTCGAACGCGACGATGGAGGAATCATGACCACTCAGGTATGTTCGGGGCCGTTGTGCAACGCCGTTCTGTGGCGTCTCGAAGAGTATTACAACCCCGGAGGTATACCCGACAGCGAGCAGCTTGAGCTCCTGGACGAAGAAAGATGCAGTCGGGAGTCCCAGCGATGCGGGCAGGAGATGATCCGGGGTATGGGCGAAACCGAGAGTCAACTGCGCCGGTGCTGCCATTGTTCGGGTCCGTTTGCAGCCGGAGGTGTTGCACTCAGCACGGGTAAATGTGATTCATGAAGAGAGGTTGAAAAGTGCAGGAGTCGACAGCTGCTTTAGCTGCCTATCGACCGGCTTGGCGACTGAGGTTCGGTCATCGTGGGGAAGCTGGATATCTGGACTCGACCTGGAACGTACATCTTACTCGACTCCACTAACTACACGTTACTATTGCGGCATGACGTTGTTCGCGTACGCAGCCCTGCATGAGCTCTAGCTACCGCATTGGGGCAGCGGCCCAACGCTCAGAGCTAGGTTAAGTACCACACATCCTGGCTTGGGACTGGAACAAAACTTTGATCCAAAGCCTTTTTCTCGGGTGTCGCAAAATTTTGACATCTCGATATCACAATGGGGAAATCGTAAGTAGGCAACCATCTTCGAGCGAAGACTTTCAACCTTCCGTACGTGTATACGGTGACGACTAACTGGCTAGCTGGGGGACTCCACAGGTCGAAAGATAAACGGGATTCTTACTACCGTCTGGCAAAAGAGCAAGGCTACCGCGCACGTTCGGCCTATAAGCTCCTCCAGCTCGATGCACAGTTCAACCTCTTCAAAGATGTAACTCGAGTCGTCGACCTCTGTGCCGCTCCAGGCTCTTGGTCTCAAGTTCTCTCACGATCACTGGTCGCCAAGACGAGCGAAAAGGACACAACAGCAACCACTGAAAAAAACGTGGCAGATTCACCCGTTGAAATTTCATCTAAAAAGCCAAAAGTGAAGATCGTAGCGCTCGACCTCCAACCGATGACTCCTCTACCTGGTGTAATTACGCTACAAGCAGACATAACTCACCCGTCAACCCTCCCGCTAGTCTTGAAGCATTTGGAGTCAGATTCTGCCAACGTGGATTTAGTTGTTTCGGATGGTGCTCCCGATGTGACGGGTCTTCACGATCTAGATGAGTACATTCAAGCCCAGCTCCTGCTGGCAGCATTAAACCTTGCTACATGTGTCCTTCGTCCCGGCGGGAACTTTGTCGCAAAGATCTTCCGCGGCAGGGATGTGGCAGAGCTGTACTGTAAGCTGAGGATATTCTTCGGGCGGGTCACGGTGGCGAAGCCGCGGAGTAGCAGGGGCAGTAGTATAGAAGCATTTGTGGTCTGTGAGAATTACACCCCGCCCGAAGGGTTCAAGCCGTCGTTGGAGAATCCTATTTGGACGGGGCCGACAAAGCAGGAGGATATAGCGGGGCAGATCACAGAGGTTAGCTTGGAAGATGCGCCTAGTGGGAGATGGGTAGCTCCCTTCGTGGCGTGTGGGGACCTGTCGGAATGGGACTCAGACGCGACCTATCAACTACCAGATACAGATGAGAACGGGGTGAAGAGAGTCAGTATAGATCCGATTCAGCCACCGACAGCCCCGCCGTATAAGACAGCTATCGAAATGAGAAGAAGGCTAGGGAACGGTGGCAAGATCGAGGAATAAGATAGTGCGGATTTCAGCTTGTTTATCAAGAGGATTCGTCACGGTGTCAGCCTATCAGGATCTTTCTTTACATTTGCATGAATTTGTGGGGTACTGAGGGGTATTCCGATATCAGAATCTGACTGGCATAGCCACGTGTAAGACGGCTGCATAGAAATGGCAGAGGAAGGAGGGTGCTGGGCAAAACCAAGCCTCTAAGGCAAAGGAATCAGATCCTACTTTTGTTGTCTCCTGCTATTGCAAAAATTTAAGGACCCAAGCAGAAATAGGATTGGTTGGTACAGATTGAACATTCTGGCGGGCCAGAAACGCAGACCTCACCAGGAAGATTTGCTCGAGTTTTATCGATAAAGTGTCGACAATGCATGCAGCGAAATAAGCGAGAACTCATATGCGGGAAGGCTATGCTATATTAGGAACCGAGGGCGGGAACTGGCCAGTGAGCTTCCTAGCTAAATAGTTCACTTTCCGCCAGCGGCCTCATGAAGACGGCATATGTGAGTCACGATGATAGACAATTTCCTACTCGGTAGATGTAACAGCGGTTATTTGTTTTAGTGCGACTTGCAAGGTCTCGACATTATGATATCGACAAATTTTATTTTACTTTGTTTTGAAATGTGTACCTCCCGCAGAAATAAACCGCTCATACTGAAGGCCGCTGTTGGGGAACTGGACTGATAGCCCAACTCTAGGATAAAACGTCAGGTCCTCGTGCTATGATGTGATGCCTGGTACCATTCCATATAACGTCATAAGCAGGGTGACCTCGAATAGGTCAGTGGTCGCGAGGGAGCTGGTCACCGATCGTCCCTGGCTTTTTTGTTTTGTGTCTGAGGCTTGAGGTTTACCTGATCAAATCATTTGAGAGACAAAAGAATAAAAATAGGGGAGGCTTGAACTGCCTTTCTGTGGTGGCAGCAACAACAGAGTGTCCGTTCTTTTCTTTCTATGCAGGTCACCTGTCAACATTCTGAACAAGACATGTAAGTTTACGAGAATTACTTTTTGGGAGGGTTGTGCGGTGCGAGTTGACCAATCCTGGTTCTCGTCAAGTCTCCGACATAGAACAACGACGCTTCTACATGCCTGAAGTTCTTGCAGTGCGCTGGAACTCTGATCGGTACCCATGCAGCGACGCTACCAGGGCCAGCGTTCGCTCGAAACGGGAATTGTACTTGTTGGTACTTTTGCAAGGAGCTCAAAGGCACAGGATCGATTAGCAACAGGACGGGCCTATCGGGTGGTGGACTGGTAGTGAAACAGCCTGTCTTGGCATTATCTGCATGGCGTTGAGCTCGCAGGTTGGTTAGGGGAATTAGAATGGACCTGCACCCTGCCTGCCCGTGTCCTCCATGTCCTCCATGAACGAATTATTATTGCGGATTATAGAGTCCCGTTAGTCCATATATATGCAGGCGATCGCGACTCGAAGATTGAGACGGAGGGAAATAGAGTCATGCCTCTCTGAGCTCTGACACTAATCCACTCTCCGAGGGCGAGAGAGATAATCAATCAATCCTACCCGTCGCCGGAGTTGCTAGCGTAGCTCCGGATATGTTAGTATATCTTTGACTGGGTCCCGTATCCCGCTGTTTCCTCGATTGAGACCCTCTTCCCACCGTATACCATACGCATATAGGTCACTGCCGCTATCTATTGCTTCCTGCCTCCTTTATTTCTCACGAGAGGTGCTCCGTAGATCACCGATAACATATATTGCGCATCCATATCTCTCGCGACCCGATTGTTTGTTGATAGCTCTCGTGTCGGGCAAACCGGCCATTGATTTGGACTAGCCATACCGTGTACATCAGCGATATTGATCGCCCGAGTCTTGTCGTCACTCTGAAAGAGTAGTAGGTACGTTTACGCATATCAAATACCACCACTGTTACTATCACCATCATCCCCATCATAATTGTTTTGCTATTGTCTGCCTTTTTGCCGTCGCTGCTGTAGTCGTCGTCCCCCCTTTGCAGCCTGTCATCACATTTCCGTCGCTGGATCCGAACAATCCTTCAGAGAAATTTGCCCTTCGCAAGGCCTCATCAGGCTTCAGGCTCCAAGTTCCAGGGGTGCAAACGGGTGTTTCTGTCGGGTGTTGCTGTGCATGTTTGGATCCTTGACCTGTTCGAGCGAAGTTCTGGAATTCCTACTCTTCTCCTGCGGCCCTGCCAGAGAGCCCTTGCCCCGGAAAATTAGCGTGCTGGGAAAAGGCGAGTGATCCTCGTCATCCTCAAACGTTGCCCATTTACGTCTAGCTCTCTTGGTCAACCTCGTCCCTTTAATCCTCGGATTCTATCTGCGGATTGCATTGCTGCTGCATTGGAAAGAGAGAGCACTACGACTTCCTCGCTGCCCGTCGTTCTTTTCATCTCGGGGTCCGGTGTGCGGGCTTCTTCCCTTTGTCGCTGTCTGGCTGGCTGTCTCTGAATTCGAGGTCAGTTGACGCCGGGTCCCATTCGCTCGTTGGCTGGCTGGCTTGGTTAGCGTCTACCACCGCAACACTCCCACCGCCGCCGTTGTTGCGTACGGTGCTGCTGGAGGTACGCTGCTGGCTATCAGACGAGAGACCTTGCGCCCACCGCTAGCGAGCTCGCCCGCCTGTCATTCGCCCGAGTCCGCTCCTGCTCTCTCCTCTGCGTCTCGTCCGTTGTACCGTTGGGTAGGGCAGAGAGAACTGGACGTCAGCTTGGGACGCTGGTCATCTGCTTGGAGCCAACGCCAATATAACTGGCTGGGTTGCCTGACCGCACACCTGCCCGGCAGCAGTATCACCACCTCCACCGCCGGACGACGACGCGTAGAAAGCCAGCCGGACACTCCTCCGCCAGCTTGCCAGACATTGTCACTTGATTCGCAGGCCTCTTTTGAACCTCAATAACCGAATATACTAGATATCCACCGTTTTCCCGCCCTTCCTCCTTCTCGACTCCGCTCGGGAGTGCCTGCCACCGTTCGTCGGTCTTTCTCTCTCCCTCCTTCTCTGCTGCTTCCTTCCTCCACCCGTCCATTCGCTTCACGACAGCGACGGTGCCGCACCCGCTCGACATCTCCCTCCTATGTTTTAGATAGGAGGAGAACTGGAGTGCCTCAATAGCTCGGACACCGATATACCTTCCCCCATCCTCGCATCATCACCTCCGGACGGCCTCTCTTCCAAATGTTATGGATGTGGACAGCTCACTTGAACTTCGCACCATTCGATTTTGACCCCTTCATAGCCCCTTCCACCCAAATCATATCCTAGCTCGGTATCTCTGTGTCACCTCACACCTGTCCCTGAAAGCACGTATCACCCGAGTAGAGTGGTCACTACAGGAGAGACAGAAGATAGACACCGAATCAAAACTCCCAGTAGCCCTCCAGAAGGCCTGGGTTCGCTTTCGTCTCCATTAGGTACTGTTTGCTGGTCCTTCTCCTCCCACCCCACAGCTTTATATCACTACACCATCCGAACTACCTCCAACTAATACCTCCATCGCCGTACTGACTCTTTTTCTCTCCCTTTTTTCAAGACCTTTTTCCGCGGATACGCCAAAAGAACGTACAGTCTGCTATGAAAAAGAATGCCTTCCCAGAACCCGTGACTCCTCCCAGAAGTGTTCAACAACAACAGCGAGAACTAGCAGAGGCAGCTCATTCTCGCCAACCGCAGCAGCACCCCACGGAGGGGACGGCCCTAAACCGGACATCTTCGATACAAAGCGCCATGGAATCAGATATCCGGCAGCCGAGGCTGCACCAGCACCGCTTATCACTGGGCCATATCCCCCAAGAAGATGCCCGCGGAGAATACACCAGGGGATCAACACAACAGACATCACATTCGAGGTCGAGCTCCGGAAACGTCTACAGCGCGTCTGGAAGTGGAAGTCCTGTATCTTATGGTGGTAACCAAGCTAGAGGAACCGTGCAGCGAGAAACCACCGGCGGTGGCTCGGACTCCAACTCTAGTTCAGGGGGTGGTGGGCAAGGAGGAGACCAGAAAGCCATGGAATCAGAAAGAGGACGGTTAAACCAGCTCATGACGGTTAGTTAGGTTCTCAGAAGCCTCGAATCCGGATTTTTGTTGCTAATTTCATTATATTGTCTATAGAACTTCTTCCTAAAGCTCGCTCTCGTTGTTGTACGATCTCGCATGGATGTTCCTCCGGTGTTTGCACGAGGAACAGCAAACCGGAAAGTCAATAAATGGGTAAGTCACAATCCAAATTGCTTTAATTCCGAGCGGAGTTACTAACAGCGCAATACAGTTCAACGTGGAGCTCGAAGAAACAGATCTTTTCCGAGAAGAACTCAAGCTATGGAAATACTCCGATGCTACCGATAACCGACCGCCGCCCTTGATAATTGAGACATACATTGATGCAGAGGAACTTACTCCCAACCAAACTTTGGTAATATTAGACGAAAATGAGAAGAGACACAACGTCGAGACCACGCTCCTCGCGTTTAGAAACTGGCGAAGAGGGAGCCCATTAAACTCCAAAAAAGAAGTCATTCTGGAAAGATGGCGAGTGGACCTAAGGTATGTCGCCTAGCGGTGTTCGTTGCCTACCACGCCGTTCTAACAAACACTTTGCTGCAGCGCGCCAACAGGTGACCCATCACCAGAGCTAGCCGTCGTCTATAAGAAGAGCATTGTCCTCTTTAGATCATTATATTCCTACACAAGACTTATCCCGTCGTGGAAACTTCAGAAGAAACTTGCCAAGGGCCAGAAAAGCAACCTTCGGATATGTTGCAGGATAGTGAACAGCGAAACAACTCCGATCCCTCAGCCCGATCCCTTGGAAATAGCCTTGATCCCGAGAGAGAAAAATGTAACCAACTCTTTTCAGTTCGGCTCTGTTGAATCACCCGCTGGTACATTCACCGTGAAAGTCGACTATCGACGGCAATGCGATTTCCGTGTTGACGACTCGGAAGCTTTATTGAGTTCGCATTTCATTAATCTTGACGAACATTATTTCAAGCCTTCGATTCACCAACGGACTGGATCGCAGCCGGCCAATTTAATAGCCCGGGAACCCGGTTCTCTCCCTGTCAATGCAGCTAATATACCTCAAAGAGGTGACCCGAGCATGGCATACGGCAGCTTGACATCATTCCATCATGCTGGTATAACAAGCCAAAGTCCGATATCCGCATTACGAAATCTACATATAAGTGGCGGGTCATCAGCGGGCTCCCCGAGCGAAGCAGCCTCGATTCCGGTCCGTTCCGCCCATGGGTCTAAATCATCCTTGAGGTCCGAATCCGGTGTGCAAAGAAGACCTTCCGTATCGTTCATGTCTCCGTTCAAGGCTCCATCCGTCTCGGCGTCGCCAACACCAGCAGAACAGTATGGACACTCACCTAGGACCTCCCTTACGAGAATCGCTCAAGGTGCGGTGGCTGTTCCAGCTAGACAACGACCCCCTACAACGGGAACGATGTCGCCGTCCTCTCTCAAATCCACTATACCAGCTGAGGGGCCTACTTCGAACCCAGTGGGCGAGCGGCCTATGTCCGTAGGACGTTATAGCAGCAGCTTCGGCAATAGAAGACCAAGACACTCTTCTGGTGCCAGTAAAACGGAAGACGATAACAATAGCAGCGGCAGAGGGAGCCTCGCATCGTCGGCGGCCCCAGGCTCCGGATTCGTAGAAACTTCTGGTCTCAATCCTAATTTGAGCGAGGAAGATAGAAGCCTCACTGATTTCATGAACATGCTGGACTCGAAGCAACCTCTAAAGATTTTCGACAGCTTCTCAGAATCATCCGGCAGACGTGCCGTTGCTGCTCTTGGAAAGTATCAAAAGATGAAAGACTCTAACGCTGCTTTGCAAGACTCCATGTCATCATCTCTACTATTACCAAACCCGCCAACAAGCAACCCTTCATCCGTTGGCAGGACACAGCCTGGAGGACCACCAGCGCTCTCAGGTGCATCTGTATCTACATCATCATCCCCGGGAAAAGCGGTTTCTCCTCATACGCCTGCAATTCCATCCCGACTTGTACAAAATGAAACAATAGTGCATGACCAAGCCAATGAACCAAGCTCATTAGATGCAATAGTCTCCCAAATATCACCACCAGCCTACGCCTTCCGTAGAAGAGAGGCAGCAGAGTCAGAAGCCGTCGGTCTAACAAACACCTCGATAACTGCAACAACATCGCCGATGAATATCCCTTCGTCCCCGCGGTTCCAGATTCGACGCTCGAATTCAGTATCTCAAGACCAACCAGAGGAAGACATTGGCCGATACCCAAGCCACCGCCGAGCATTGGGACTAGAGGAACGCCATTCAACAAGTTTAGACAGCATGGATCGACCGCCGCCTTTTCTTCTAGTGGACGATTCACTCACAACACATACCCCTGGCCTTACCACGGGCGAATCGAGCGCGCAAAGGCAAACAACTGCCGCCACCAGTCTCAGCGACGAGTCGACTGGAGACAGCCGAGGAGGGTCTCGCACCACATCAGCAGATAGACTTCCCGCCTCGTCGTTTGTGAACAGACGACCATTCCGGTCTTCGGGCGTCAGACCGCCGATTACCGGAACACCAGGCGAAAACCGTGCCATGTTCCCATTAGATGACGAACTTCTGTTCGACTTTAGTGACATCAATCGACGGAGTTCGGAGAGAAGCAGAGGCAACAGCAGTGGGGGCGACAGCCGCGGGGGCGCAAGAGGGAATTAGCAGACCTCATCGACAGGTTTTATATATATTACGGTGAACGCGTAGCGCTTTTTATACTTACATTTCCTATAACCAAAAAATTCCTATTTTCAGCGACTTCCTGTTGTTCTTATATTTTGATATATTCATCGAAAAGATACCTCGACTGGTGTTAACTCTTTATTCTTTTTGGGAAATTTTCATTCCCCACACGAAACAACAGAGGGGTTTGTATAGTTGTCATTGAAAACTAACTAGTTAATCTGATATTTTCTTGATTGCTTAGCTGTCGTTACATGCGCGCACTTGTCTTTTTTAATGTTTTTAGTTTGGCCTCGGTGTATTCCTATAACATCATACTGGAGTGTTTATACGGCAGTACCCTTTCGGCGCACCTCCTTCACTGGGGCTAAAAGGACTTTTATCACGGCGAAGAAATAAAATTGTGTTTTTGCTCGTTTGATTTTTTATGAGTTCAGAAGCGGTCTGGTTTTTTCCTGATTCTCGTTTTCTCTCTCTTGCAGCTATATTCTTCTATTTTATTTGGCTTACTTGTTGCTAACTGGTTTAAATTCCTTCTCCACACCCTCTTATTCTCTTGATATCAGCGATATATTCCATCTCATATTTTTCTGTTGACTTTCTACGGCGGAAGAACCCGAAAAAGAGCATCGTCCTTTTTTTTCCTTTCTCTTATACATGTGAATTATAGACAGAGAAACTATAACTTGTATTTTCTGATATATTCATTTCTTTAAGACATTGATCACGAGGTATACTGGCAAATCACTGAGGCGTATGTCGGAGATTTGCTACAGCCATCTCCTCGGTAGAATTTTAATACCGTTTTGGCCACCCAACTGTATTGCGGAAAGTGTCTGATCGCGACATCCAATTGGCGCAGGGTTCCGAATTGGTTGTAATTTTTGTTACAAACTCTTATAGTCTCTTGTAATCATGAAAACGAAGCAAAAGAGACGAGAAGAAGAAGAAAGGCCCCAAGAACTCTTGAATATTCGAATATCGAATGTCCATGCGATGAAGGAAGGGCGGCGACGCCATGGCAAAGCTGAAAGAGTGATCAGTCGCTTCTGCAACGCCATTTCTCCACATTTTATGCAACACGGCACGTCAACATCAAATCATAAATTATGCGGAACTCAAATCGATCGCGACCATGGAAAAATCACGAAAGGAGGTAGTGAGAGAAATATGTATAAAAAAATAAGTGAAAGGAAGTTTCTCTGACATTACACGCAAGGCTATATATTACAACATGCTAAAAAGAATTTGCGACAACGAAGGGAAAAAAAAATATGTATTACAGAAAATAGTATCGCTAGAAAGGACGTTCGTTTGCAGAATTTGGGCTTGAATATCAACTCGGCAGTGGTGAAGAAAAGAAAAAAAAAATTGCGATCAAGGGTGGTGACCCACGCCCGTTTTCCTAAACCTGCTAAATTCCCTTTTGCGAACCGCAGCAAGCTTGAGCCACTGTGCATGATCTCTATTATCGATCGGCTCTCGATCCTTGATCCCTACCCCTCCTCTTAATTTTGGACCCGATGGCAAGAAAATTGGGGAATGGGGAGTTTAAATGAGTGTGTATCGATCGATAGGGCGTCTTTCCGACAGGGAAAGAAAAAAGCAGCCACGCGCACAGATCTTTTATCCTTTTCGGCTTCTTCTTCTTATACGCCGGTGCTGTATTCGTTGATAAGCTCGGCGACTGGCTCTTCGGAACACTGGATTGGACGAGTAAATACGTTAGTATTCCATGAGCACTGACAAATAGCGGAATATCCGACAAGAAGGATTGGCTGGGATTTTGTTCGGTTTGTTGTATCTGAACGCCTGTGGGATATATTTATTCCCCTTGTCGTTCTCTATCCTCCTTCTGTAACGGTATACCAACACCGAACATGACTACCAAGGCCAAAAAAAAAATCAAAATGTTTTATTTGGAAAGTTTATTGTAACTTACCCATTCGAGATGAATATCGAAATTGCCACTTAGCGTCCGTTTGGCTGCTTCGCCTCGCAGTTCGGCTTCGGGAAGTGGGCCGGCGATGAGCCCGTTGCGGTTGTATAGGTATCCTCGCCCTTCTTGGTATGTTATACGACCGGAGATGTAGTCGTTGATGATTACCTGGTAGAGGACACTGAATCCCGGCGCATCGTAAGAGTTTTCGAGCAAGTTGCGCAGGCTGTCTATGCGAGCTTGTGTCGCGATTATGTTTAGACTTTGCTGGGAAGAAGTGGAGGAGGCTTGGCTGCTGAGAGAGCTGTGAAGACGCGTTGGGTATGTTAGAATATGCATGGTGGTGCTACGGCAGCCGGTTTGGGGAGGGGAGGGGAGGGGAGCAGGTGTGCATATAAAGAAGAATTTGGGGAGAAAGATTGTCTCGCAAGGCCAGATGAAAGAACAAAAATCCAAATGTATGAATATTTAAGAGAAACGTAGTCTCGTTGTTAGACGAGCTGTTGGATTGCTGGTTCAGTAGCAAAACTGCCACGTCTGGCTTCGAGATTAAGAGAAACGTACCTTGAACTCCGATGTCCCATGTTGTGAGAAGCCATCAAGAAATCCTGCGATGATTGTGGTTCTTCTTCTTGTTTTTGTACCTGAAGTCGTAGTTTTATTTGTTTGTTTGTTTAAAATCGAAAGTGCCTGCAATTCTGAACGGGCGTGGGTTCGGTGAATGCCAGTTGACGGTTATATACACGATGATTTTATCAGGGGATAGAAAGCTGGTGGACGCAATCTCTATGGGATAACAGCCACTAGGATTTCACCTGCGCCGTGTAAGCGGCCCTTGTCCAAATGTGGAGTGAGATATCAACGAACGGGGCAAAAATGAGACGAACTGGGGTTATGATTCGATATATCGACTTGTTCTGGAAGACGTGAGAAGGAAATTTAATGTTCTTTGTGTACCAGGTATTCAATATAACAGGCTATTTCACTGGAGGGCGATGAGTAAGGTAGCGGAGGACGACGGAGATAACAGAAAAATGAGTTTAAGGGCTGACTCGGCTAGCAAATCGATGGAAAGAAGATTAAAAAAATGTTAAACCAAGGAAAATAGTTTTTAAAAAAAGAGTCACAGTGGGACTTTTTGTGGCGGTGGAAAAGATCTAGAATTTCGATGGACGTTACAGAATACCCAAGGGTGCGGGGGGGAGTGCGGCATCAATGCGATATATATACGTGCTCCCACGCTCATATCCGCACTCATATCATGATCGGAAGATTTTAAGCTTTTCGGATAATATATTGTAAGGAGTTTCGTCATCTCGATCTTTGGTAAAGCCATGATTGGCTGATCGAAGCCGTTAGAGGCAAGTGGTGTTCACGATGTTGTAGCAGTATGGAACTTGTAACAGCGTGGACATGTTGAGACATTCTGGGGGTGCTTAGGAGTCTCAAAATATCGATGTTGTGTTTCGGTCAATTGGTGTGGGTGGCCTTGGGCCCGTTTGTGGGCGGTGGTGTGGTATATTTTGTGTTGCGACCGCCGCGTTGTTTGGAGGGTGGGCGCTCTTTTTGTCGATTTGTACGAATCTGTGCGACCTTGACCTTTCTAGAAGGTCTGTCTCTGTGCGGCCTATGCCGGGGCGGGGAGCGTATCGTCCTACAGGGGCTCCACACAGGTCGATACCTGGTAACGAAGCGTATCAAATCGGTTTTTGTGAACTGGCATGCATCCGTTTAGGTGATTTAGACGGGCATTTTTCGTGTCGAATACGACTGCGCCGCTGTATATCTGTAACGAAACGAGGGAGCTACCCGTGGCTAGTTAATGGGCCTTTAAATGCGTTGAGGAGGTTTTCTCAACAGTACTCCCGGAAAAATATTAGGAAATAGAGATACCGAGGCTTTTCGAGAAACCATGCCGTCAATTCGATGGTTTGTAGTTCTAATAATACAATGTGCATTGTGATATTTTAGGTTGCGCATTATATTACAGGATATCTCATACTCCTATAGGGATCGTCCAATGCCGCGGATATCGAAGAGCTCAAGGCGAGTGCGGCTCGGTTCGATTATACAGGTTGACGTTTCAAGATTCGGAAAATCCCACGAGGAATCTCTAAATAGACGATTTATATCCTGGACCATGATATCCTGACGCCAGAGTCTTGGATCTGCGCCACAGTCAACCATGTGGTGATCCTAATATATCTGACACAACTTTCAACGGCTTCGAGAAACAACCCGCTGGTTATCAAGCCACATTGAGCGGAACCCGGTTCCCACGATATTTTTGAATCACAAATTAATATCAGAAAAGAGAAGGGTATAATTTTAGGTTTCGAGAGTGCATGAATTTTCTAGCTAGAAACGATCGGGTCATTTCGCTATTTACCGAAAGCTCACATGGCGGTACTGTACGACGAAGTGGGCCTCAAGCCACTGTCTCCAGTGCACGTTTTGGTAGATATAAAACACCGCCTGGCTAAAAATTTATAGTTTGACACTAGCTATAGATAGCCAAATTGAACAGATTGAATGATTTATTTCTGCGTTTTAGCTGGTAGAGATCCGAATGCGTGCTGGTTCGCCATTGCCACAAGCCCTGATGCCTAGCTCGGAGGGGAGTTGTTTCGCACGTTGGTCAGACGAGTTTCGGGGTCTTTTTCGGGTTACCGTCGTTTGCCAGGTAGACGGTGGGCGGTCCCCATGTGATTCGTCGACACCCTGCGAAACCGCTACACGGGCGAGATTTTGAAGAGAACAAATTAGAATAAAAAATAAAAAATTGAGGAGCGCCGTCGAGCAAGATTTCAAGATAGGCCAGGGCGTTTTCTTTCTTTCCTGTGAGGTAAGCAGCGCTGATAGGCCGGTGCCAGCTGACAGTCCGCTAGCTCCCCACGAGGCTCGTCAAGCCCCAGATAAGTGGACAGCGCCGTCGACGGCTCGCACTAATATTGAGTCGGTACGAGTGCATCGCAGGCCATTGCATGCACATGATGCGGGTGTCTTAAGCGTCCTGCACTGTCTGAACAATTAGGGCGCCGAACCAGGAAATTGGCAGAGGTACCGCAACCCACTCAGGCACTCTGCCTCGCCGCTGCCAGCAACAACGCATCCTCCTCGTTTGGGAAGTTGGCTGTCTCCTATTCGATTCTTCTTCATTTCCATTCCTCGTCCGTCCCCAACCCACTCAACCTCAACCTCAACCTCTCCCTCTCCTCTATCTCACACGCTATTAATATCGTCAGTCGCCTCGGACGCGACGGCAGAATCCTGATACCAGAGCCCTGGATATTGGATACGAGAAGATTCTTTTTTTGCTTCCCTCCTTCATTTCCATCTGCTTCGTTTCGTCCAGCTGCTGCTCCCCTGCTGCTCTGGGCTGTTCTTTTAATAGTGTGAGTGCGCTTGCTATCCGATAGAGAGCTATTATCGCGACGGCGCAGAAAACTGACCTCCTCGGGCTCGCGTACCAGTAATTTCGCCCTTCTTCCACCCCTTTCTTTACCAACCGTCTTACCTTCAATTCATCCATCTCAAGGTTCCTAAGCTTCGATCTGGTTCATATCAATTAATAGCAATCTATCAAAAATTTGAAAAAACAGTCGAAACCTCCTCCCAAAAAAAGAAAATCGTGCAAAGGGGAGAAAGCAAAAAAAAGATTAGACGCTACCATGTCAGAACCAACCCCAGACGTTCCCTTGACCTCCTCGACGCCGGAGCCTGATGAGTCTGCCATCCTCGCCGATGCCAGTCTCTCGGCTACCGAATCAGGAAGGGAAACTGATACCAGCGTTCTCTCCGGTTCGTCAGGGAAGACGCAGACAACCACGACCAAGCGGGCAATAAGTGGGACTGCTAAGCGACCACCCGGCGGAACATTGACGAAGAAGCCTTCAACCGTTGGTACGACTAGCAGAACAGCTTCAACAAGCACTACCTCTAGCACTGGTGGCTTGGCGAAACCTCCGGCGCGAGCAGGTCCTCCATCGACAATTACCGCAGCAAGAAGAACCCCATCATCAACCACGGGGACAACGACCTCGTCGTCGCGAACCAGCACCATCGGAACAGGAACAACATCTACTACCGCCGCAGCTAAGCGACCCATTGGTGGCACCTCTGGAACAAGCACCACGGCGCCTCGAACGTCTACCACTAGGACTGGTACTGCATCTGTCGATGCAACCGCCAGACGGACTTCCACTATCGGAACTACCTCTACTTCCAGCACCTCAACGCTTGCGAGGAAGACCTCCACAGCTGGTTTGAGCTCCAGTCCGGCTGCGCCCCGGACAAGAACATCCACCACTTCTAGTGTCACGGCCCCTACTACTACTGCCAGCCCGTCCTCCCGTCGTACATCCTCCGTTACGTCTACCCCTGTTAAAACCTCTCTCGTCTCTCGATCTCGATTGGATACCATCCAAGCTACACCCTCCTCTTCCTCAAAAGCAGCATCGAAGACGCCTGAACCATCCGCGAACGGCGTCAACTATAGCGCTCAATTGAAAGAAAAAGACGATGAGATCGAGAGGCTACAGTCTACAATCTCCGAACTGGAGGCCGAGAAGGAAAAGCTCACAGGAGAGATAGAATCCGCCAACAAGGATAAAGATGAGATCATTGCCAAGCTGGAAGATGAGAAGTCAAAGCTGGTCACTGAGGTTGAGAGTATCAAGGCGGAGAAAGAGGACATAGCGACAAAGAGTGGTAGCGAAGCTGCGGGAGTCGATGCTAAGATAGAAGAGCTCACCAAACAGCATGCCAAATCTCTGGAAACTGTAAGATAGCTGTTGTAGCCGACTAATTTTATATCAAAACTAACCCGAAGAATTCTAGATCTCGGAACTGGAGGCGAAGTTGTCTCAAGTTACAGCTGAACAGGCTGATGCAACTGCCAAAGCTGAGCAGGCGGCAAAGGAATACGAAACCAAAATGAAAGAGATGGTTGCTAAGCTTGAGCTAGAAATCACCGATGGCAAGGCTCGTGAAGCAAAGGCTACCTTTGAACGCGATGACCTGGCTAAAGACTTGGATAAGCTGAAGTCGAAACTGGAAAGCGAGAAGAACCAACTACTCGCCGATCATACCAAGGTATGTTAATATTTGGGCCAACGGTCAGCAGGCAGAAGCGCTCATCAAATTTACTAGGCTTTAACGGAGTCCAAGGCTGGTGGAAAGCAACAACTCACGGATCTTCAAAAGAAGCTCGAGGAAGCTGAGGCTAGCGTTATCGCAATCCAGAAGAAACTAGAGGAATCCTCGGTCCAGCACCTAGAGCTCCAAAACAAACTCGATGGAGCTGTGGAAACCCATGCTACCGAGATTGCTTCTCTACAGAAGTCTCGTGATGAAGAAACTACCGCTTACCAGGAGAAGAGCAGCGTTTCTGAGGCTGAGATTGCGAAGCTCGCCGAGCAAATCTCGAAATTGAGTTCAGAGCTAGAAACCGAGAAGTCTACCTCTCAGACTATCCAAGAGCAGGCTAATGCGCTGAAAGAAACAATCTCAAATCTCGAGAGTAATGCCACACAATCCAAGGGTGACCTAGAGACTCGGCAAACAGAGCTCTCTGATTTGAAGAAGACCCATGAAGCTGAGCTTAGCCAACATCTTGCAGCCCATACCGAGGAGAAGCGTGCTCTAGCCGAAAAGCACGAGGCTCAGTCTGAGGAACTTGAACTTGCGAGATCCGAGCTTGAAAAGCTCAAACTCGCCCGCTCTAGTGACTCCGAGGCAAGCAAGAAGAGCATCGCTGACCTGGAGGCGACACATGCTTCAAAACTTGAGCAGCTTCTTGCTGAGCACGAGGCGAAGCACCAAGCTCATGCAATTGAATTGAAAGCGTTACAAGAGAAATCAGATGCTTCTGCAGACTTGAACAAGACTCTAGAAGAGTTGACAACGCAGAACCAAGAACTGCAGACAGCGCTTGCCGAGGTTCAGCAGAAGAGTGCAGACGAAATTACAGCTTTGAATAAAACCATTGAGACGCTCGCAGAGGGTGAATCGGTAAGGCTATTTGCTATACTCACCCTTATGACCACCTTTGCTAATGATATAATTTAAACAGGAAAAGCAAAGCGCCCATGCCCAGGAATGCGATAAACTGAAGGTAGAACTCGCTGAAATCCGAACCGTGCTAGAGAGCAAGGTCAAAGAAATAGACGAGCTGCGATCTTCGCATGAGAAAAACCTTAACGACTTCAAGAGCGAGCAAGACGCCGATTCGTCCAAGTTACGTCAGAGCCTCGCGGATAAGGATTTGCTTCTGGCTGATAAGGAGTCCTTACTTGCTGAGAAAGAATCATCTCTAGCTAAGGTCCAACGTGACCACGACGAGTTGGCGAAACAGCTTATGGACCTGAAGAAGACAGCCTCGGAGCACGCTGAAGCCCTTGAAGCTAAGACTAGTGAGCACGCTGACGAGGTCAAGAAATTGTCGGCTGGCCACCAAGAAGTATTGGCATCGAAGGATGCCGAGCATCAAGAGATGCTCTTAGCAAAGGAGGAAGAGCACAAGGCCACCGTTGAGAGCTTGACTGCCGAGCTCGAAAAGGAATCCTTGGCGAGAGAAGCTGCCGAGCAGTCTCATAGGGAACTTCAAGAACAGGCTGCTGATACTTCAGAGCTGGAGAATCTGACCAATAAGTACAGCACGGAGAAATCCGCATGGTCTTCTGAGGCCGATGGGTACAAGAAAAAAATCGAGTCCTTGAAGACCGCGGAAACAGATCTTCGAAAGGCTCTCGAGAGCGCGAAGGCCGATACCGAGGCCGCCAAGAAGACCGAGTCTGAGCTCTCCGCTACCATCGCAGCGATGAAGAAAGCTCAGGATAAGGCCGCAGAAGCCAATGCCGTAGACATGCAAGAGATGTCCCAAATGTATAAGGAACAGATTCGGGAACTCATCGAACGCGAGTCCGCATTGACTTCCAAGATCGCCGACCTAGAGAAAGATCTCCTCGCCGCAAAAGAAGCTGCTGATTCCTTCCAAGCTGCAAATGCCACATTAGCTGCCAAACTTGAGTCCGCCAGCACGACAACCGCGAGCAACACCAAGGCCAAATCTGGCCTCGAAGATGAAGTGAAGACCCTCACCGCCAAGCTCAGCGCCTTGGAAACCGAACTCGCAGAAACAAAGGCCGAGAATTCAAGATTAAAGAACGATACCGAGGCATGGAAGACCAAATGCGATATGCTCGACCAGATCCTGCAAGCGAACGATGCGAAATCCAAAGAGGTGAGCAAGAAGGTGGACGAAGAAGATGAGAACAGAGAAGTTGAGTCATTGACAGGTCATGTCGGTACCCCCAACCCTATCAAAGCCTCTTAATGATGGTAAAGATGATGATGATAATACTGGACTTGTAAGTTATTCTTCTTAATGGGAGGGAGGTGGATGTTGCTTTTGTAAGGGGTGTATTTTAACCAAAGACCTTCGAAAAAATCTTTGAACAGGCATTTTGAGAGAGAGAGAGAAAAGACCAAGTGTTTGGAACTTTCTTCGTTTCAATGTGTTTCCTTTTACTATTTCGATGATTGTAGACGACTTTTTATTACTCCAATCTTTCTATTCTCATTTCTCCTTTTACTTTTGCCCCTTAATTTCCTTCGTTCTCAGCTTCTCTGTAGATTATCATCATCATCTAACCGGTCATACTTACATTTTTTTTAAAAAACAACAAGAGCACGAAAGGCTAAATTATATTTATTTTTTAATGGATTCGGTTGAAATCTGTAGATGTCCGGAATATTATCAACATTAAATCATTTGAACACCGCGATCAAGCAGAATGGAAGCGAAACTGAAAGGTGCGCCGCCTATTGAAACTTCTTCTTCTCTCCCTTACTTCCTGCATTCTATCAAGAGGAAGGAATGCATGAGTTCAACTAACGCAACCGTGATGAACTAGGATGGCGAATCATATTCAAAATCTGAAGTCCCCTTCGCCGGGAAGCCCTTACTTCCGCCAGTCGCGAGAATCGAGTGCCAGGCTTGAAGGCTCTTCTGATTTGGATGAATAAATGACTGCTCAACTATCTTGTACTTTTTTGTTTTAAAGTTTTAATTTTGGTGTTTTTGAGGGGTGTTTAGGGAGAGAAAGAATTGTCTGCCCGCTGGACGGTCCGTTGCCAACGTTTTTGACACCAAAAAATCTTCTAATTTCTTTATTAGTTAAAGTCTGTGTACATACTTCAGTATCTCCTAAGGAGAAGAAAATTGAATCGCTCAATCGAGAGGTTGTTATTCGCCTATAACGATATACCGTACAAGTGCCGCCACAGCACTTTTGTATCGCTTTTAATCAAATACGATCTTCTTGCCTACACCTGCGGCCTTACCAGCCATCATATCCTTCACGATCTTGTCTTTCTTATCCTTCTCGTCTTTCTTCAACTGCCAACTGACGTGGACGGCTTTATTCTGCTTCTCTTCCCATGCTTTCTTCCTATCCTCCTTCGCCCGCATCTTGGCTTCTTTTTCCTCCTTAGCTTTCTTGACGTGGTTTGCCCCGACGCCGTATTTCTTCTCAGCGAGTGCGCGACGAGCTTGTTGGCCCATGCGATTCTTGCGAACTTTCTTAGCAGGAGGACCCGTCTTCTTTTTCTTACCAGCTCCCGTGGAAGATGTAGACGAGTCGTCGGATTCGGAGCCCGATATGTAACCGGTCATAAGAGTGGGTAGAAACGAGGAGGCTTTGATGGGGCCGGTGGGAGCGGCCGGAAGCGCGGGTTTCTGTTTCGATTTCTTGGGTTCTGAATTTTTCGGTGCCGATTCTGAGTCACTCATGTCGTCTTCATCGTCCTCGGAGAGCGAGATGTCCAGATCTTCGTTTTCTGCTGCTTCCATGGCTCGTAATTCGTCTTCGGGTATTGGTGTTATTGACATTGACCGTCCGCGCTGTCGTTCTTCTTCTTCCTCGTCGCTATCCTCATCTTCTTCGTCTTCATTTTCATCTTCAGATGACCATGCTATCCTGTCGCCAAAACCTTCCTCCTCGCCCTCGTCCTCATCGTCGCTTGATACTGCACCGCCGTTCTTCAAGTACTTTGCAGCGAGGTTTTTGAGCGTAGATGGATGAACGACAGACTCTTCACTGGATATATCGTTCTCGTCCGATTCAGAATTAGATCTGCTAACTGAGTCCGTATCCTTGGCTAGCTCACGTCCTTTTCCGTGCAGCACTTGTTTCGGATCCGTAGTATCTGACTTCTCCCGTTCTTTCGACGCCTTGTTTGTTGCCTCTTCTCCTTCTTCGAGACCTAGCAGCCGTCCAAGATTGCTGGTTATCTCCTTGATGGCCTCCTTGACCGGATTGGCATTTAATAGTCTTGCGCAGACATTCGCGACGGGACCAGTGGGTACGGGTAGCTTTGCGTGCTCCTCCACCTCCTTTGCGACTGATTGTGGAAAATACTGTGATGACGATAATTGTCGGTTCTTTAGTAACGTTCTGTTCAAGTATGTAGTCGCCAGCGATTGTAGATCGACGTTCTATGAGGATCAATTGTTAAATTCTAGTTTCTCGAAGCAACCGGAGTGCATGAGATCAAACGGACCTTCAGTCCTTCCAGCTCCTTCTCCAATCTCTCTATCTCATCTTTCCCGTCTTTCGCTTTAGCAGGCGGTAAACGCCCCTTTCGCGCCGATTTGATCCGTTTCCCCAGCTTTTGCTGCTCGAATCCCTTTGCGGTTTTGAGCGCACGCTTTAGTAGGATACGGTGGTGATGGATCTTTTGCTCGATGCTCTGCTGCTGGATTGCGATTGACCGGGTGGATTCGCTGGCGCCATTTGGGGCTTCCAACGCTTCGTCTACGATACCGACGCCCCTAGACGAGGGTTCGAAGTCTGATCGTTTCCGTTTGGGCATGTTGGTGAGGTGTGTAACGTGACGATTGAGTTTTCAAACTTGATCGAATTGAAGATTTGCGACAGCCGAATTTTTTCTGGGCGTACATGTTCGTCGGTCTTGGCACTGTCGCCCGGATTGAGCCCGCTTAAGCGACCACCGATTCGATTCACCCTGCAAAGCTTCACAGATCGGATATATTTCACACCTCACGAAAGACAAGTAAGAGATGATATTTGGGGGAGGTTCATTTTTGTCATTGCAAAGTATTCAACATTCTAAGATTGAACGAAAAAGAAAGGAAAGGTCGAGGGGAGTGTATGTAACTAGCCCAGCCCTCGCATGCGAAAAGAATCCCCAGCCCTCGTCTCTGTTATTCAGCTGAATTCGAATCTCCCCAAGCAATCAAGCCAAAATCCCTTCTCAAAGGTGTTTACTGAATAGTGCAAGGAATGCAGCTGTTCGAGTTTCGATCACCATATTAGTACTGAATCATTCATGTCATCAGATAGTAGGATGTGAAATCGAGCGTACCAGAACTCGCAGTCACCACAGTCAATGCATCGGTTGCACTTTGGGCAGAACTTCTTAATCGGGTTGTCGATGGGCTTGATGCCGACATTGGTCTCTGGCTTGCCAGCATCGACGAGAGGGGTGATTTCGGAGGCGGCCATTGTGATAGTGTATGGGTACTTGGGTAGCTTGAGCGAGCGAATGAGATGAGCTGTTAGTCCTGAGAACTAGGAGAACTCGAGATGTATTTGAGGGGATGGGGTTTCGCATACAACGGCTATTTAAGTTACTCGAAGGGCTTTGTTATGCGAGGCTGTCCAAATGGTGGTGCTGAAAGCGGCGGAAGGTAGAAATCAATGGTATACTCAAATGTGACGGGCAACTGAGAAAAGAGGGTGCAAGCCTCGAGATATTACGTACGCGCTCCCATCTACTTATTTATATGTTCCCGCCCCGGCTTCACAGCGCACAGCTGAGTTCCTGTGGCGCTCTCGGAGGTCTCTCCTTTGTGTGTGAATCTGGGAATCCAACTGGCCAAGGCTGGGAATGATGACGACAACACGCATGAGGTTGCCTCAAGCGAGTGTGTGCTGACTGGGGTAGCTGCGGTCTGCTGGTGCATTCACAGATATCGAACATCCTGGAGGCCGTATTGCTTCAGATATAAAGACCCACCCACTGATCGATTGGAGAGGGTTGAAATGTAGTCAGCACAGTTTGAGGCGTCAAGGTGTCGTTTTTCAAATGCCTCGTGCCTTGAAAACCTTCACGAATACAGAATTTATGATTCCGAAGTAGGCACTGTGGAACAACCCCCCACGAAAAATAAAATATTATAGTCCTCTTAATATCATTCTAGGATTGAATGATTAGAAATATGCCTGTCCCCTAACCCAACGCCCATTCTGATATCAAAAACCACGAATCCCACGCGATGTATCTTCCTAAAACAGTTCCATGTAACACAAAAAAACAGTTGCGTGCATCTATGCGTTTAATAGTAACCGGTACCTTGAGATTCCTTAGACGTATTCTCAGCAAATGGTCCACCCTGAAAAGTCGGGGCTGGAAAGTGGTCAGTGTCCCCGAGTAGCTCCTTGACTTGATCCATAGTTCCAATAACAGGTTCGAGGATTTGAGGAAGTATCTGGGCGCAATCGCCTTTGAAAAGCCAGTCACTAGATACCCTTCGTTAGCACATATGCTCGACCAAGCTAGAATCAGACAGATGGAAGGTTTGCATACGCATATTCCACGCCTCCAAGCATCGGGTCCTCGTCGATTTCCATATTGATAATTGCAACTCTAGCCCCCTTTTCCTTGCATTGTCCGATGTATCCGGCTGCGGGCCAAACCATCCCGGTTGTACCAATAACGAGACATAGCTCGATAGGACCGTCCTCCATCCATTCGTCGATTTCACTTAGAACATGCGCTGGAAGACTTTCACCGAACCAAACGACACCAGGACGCAGTAGCTATGAAGCATGATGTTAGCACAAAATTAGGCACAAGAGCGCTATAAGGGACGTACTCCAGTTGTGCACTTGGGACAATGCGGAAGGTCTGCAACTGGGATATTAGCCGGCGCAGCTTCTGCATCATTCGATGATCTTTCCGGAGCAGGAGCTAGAGCGGGCGTAAGGGCCATGTCGTAGTTGTCATATTGAATATAGTTACAGAAGACACTGGTGCATTTGATTGTGGAGAGTGAACCGTGTACGGGTTGTAGTTGGAGAGGTGGATGGCCGGCACGAGGGGATAGCCCATCGACATTCTGTGTGACAGTAATGAAATCCGAGTTTTTGACCGCAAGGGCTGCGAGAGCTAGGTGAGCGGGATTCGGTTTCGCAGAGAAAGCTGCTTGTCTTCGAGCGGAGTAAAACTGGTAATAGGTGGGAAGAAATGTTAGTGTGAGTGACATCAACTACGTAAATGCGATCGAGATAGGAGTATATAAGCATGAAATCGCAACAAACGGGAACGAACCTGCCAAACCAAGCTAGGGTCTTTAACGAAAGCATTGGGGGTTGCTAGAGACATGGCATCGTGGGTTTTCCACTAGTTAAAGGGTTTAGCTACAATGTTACTAAAATTATCAAAATCCGGGGAAGCGAATTGATGCAGGTCGTGCGTACCAGGCCGCCTGCTCCCCTAAAGGTTGCCAAACCTGGGAAGAGGGAAATGCTATGAGCTAATCGAAACCTTTTACGGGACCTTTCCGTCTGGCCGAGACGAATATCTCTTACCTGACGAAGCGGATAGACCTGGGCAATAGTTAAAGAAGGTTAGGTACGGGATAAGGACAGAATGGGCTGCGCATCAGGCCACTCCGAATGTGCGGGCCCTGGAAGCCCCGGAAAATATCATATCGTACCTGCGCCGCATAACGCTAGTATCCTTTTCGACTGTTTTAGATACGCTTTGAAGCTATTCATGTCCGTTGGATCGTGTTCGATAAACGGCATCTTTGCGATCTGAGATGCCAAGTCTCCACCTCGCTTGCAGAGAGATCTGAGAGTCCAAGCACACTTTTGTTTTTCTCTTTCTTTGTTATCAGTTTGTTCGAAGATTATTGTGTAGCACGGAAAGGATATTATTTGCCGATGCCCTGATGCTTCCCTTGCCACACTGCAGTTCCCGACGCTTTTTGATTGATGAATCCAAGTTGCACAGTATGGAAGTAGTGTAACACCACAAGGGAGAGAAAAGAAAAGGAAGAGAAGAGAGCTTTGGAGGAATTCGGTACCGCTGGGGGAGAGTTATAACCGTGCCGCAAAACAGCTGAACGCAGGATTCAACGTGCGGCAAGCCTCAATGCACTCTGCGAGGGAGATGGAAGATATTATTAGTCCGGTCGAGTCACCGAGTCTGACATGTTTGTTGGTCGGATCGAGGCCAATACGCTCAAAATGGAGACGGGGAGATAGATCCCCACGTTGGGCCTGCAAACCACCTGTTTGGGCGCTCGCTGGCCTATGCCCTCGCTATTTTTATTCCTGCAAATTTTTTGCATCTTATCGAACATATACTCCCGCAGGCTACGAACCAAAACGGAGAACGTGGTGGCTTGACAAGGGAAATGAACGACCTTTCGCAGTCTGGGGTAACGGGTTGGGTGACCCATGCATAAAACACCTCGCTGGCCCTTTCTGCACTTGATGCATTCGTTTGCTCTTCGAAAAAGCTGCTCGGGTTCGCAACCTGGCTCGCGAAGTGCAGGTTGACTCGATCCTCGTTCAATCTGACGGGACTTTGTGCCGTCGATAGCTCGATAGGCCCAAAACTCTGCTTAGCCGAATTCTGGAGAGCCACCAATCACGGTTCGTTTAATTCAAGTACTGCAAGTCGGCATATCTGAAGATCTTAAGACGAGCAGGCTAGGCTTTCCCCGGACGACAAGGCTGGTCTGAGCCTAGTGCACGATAGCGAAAGGTGAGCTCAGATGTTTTATTCTCTGATAGCTATCGCCCCTCCATTTGACACTCCAGCTAGGCGGGAATAGGCATGTCCAACCGGCATTGTATGCAACACTTTCCCAGGCTGTGGACTTGACTAACATTTCGAATAAACATCGACGACAGGCTTCCCAGGAATTCGGAAGCTTGTTATTAATCGATCCATAGTCGAGAAGGTTAAGATGGCCGAAAGTTCGGCAGCACAGCGGTGGGACGTAACAGCACACGCTAAAGTTAAATAGACAGCGCGCGGAACAACGTCGAGCTCACCAAAGTTTGGGCCTCTCTTGTGTCACCGATTGCCCGTCCGAAAATGCAGGACCAACGAAGCCAAATACCAAGCATTGATAGCAGCACGTTATTTGTATCAAGTGGAATCGAGCAAAGAGATCCCATTTTTTCCGGCATCGCCGCCGGCCAGGCCTTGTGTTTCGTTATCAGAGGTCCTGTTCGGAGTTCCATTGAGTCATATTTAAATAGGCTGCTGGGCCTCGTGTGCATCGCTTGTTGCCGTCGATAACCTCTCGCTTCGCAAACCCGCCTGTTTGTAACATTCTTTGGTTCCAAGCCGGAGGCAATTGATATAAACATTCACTTAATTGATTAAAAAGTGTGAATTGCAACTATCATTTGACAGAAACTGTCATCAGCCCCAGCCCACCTTCAGCTTTCCGGGAAATCATTCAGATATTTCTAAAAAAAAATACAATGGCGTCCGAGCTATCCTATCCTAAATCCAAGATCAACAAGGTCAACCGACTCGGTGAGCGAGGTATGTCTATCTACATTAACTCCTTGCAACCATCTTCGCGCATTGAGAAATATCATATCTGACTCCGGGAACCCAGGAAACTACGAATGTAAAGCCGTTCACGAGATCATTGCTGGATCTCCAGTAGTCCATGTCTCATTCAATCCCGGCTCCCTGGAAGACTACCCTGTTATTCTCCCCATGATTGGGAAATTGGGATCATTCGAGAACCCATCTGCAGATCTCACCGAGCCCCTTGATCTCTACTTGCACGGATACGTCTCATCCCGTATTATGAATACTGCCCGAAAATCCGCCAATGGAGAGCCACAGCAGCCCATGAAAGTCTGCGTCTGTGCTACCAAGGTTGATGGTTTAGTCCTGTCCTTGACGCCTAACAGTCACAGCATGAACTATCGCTCTTCGGTTGTTTTTGGAACTGTTGAGCTGGTCACCGAACCTGAAGAGAAGCTCTATGCTATGAAATTGATCACCAATGGAGTTATCCCCGGTCGATATGACGATACTCGTGTACCGCCTGATGGCGCCGAGATGCAATCTACCCAGATTCTAAGGGTCACGATCGATCACGCTTCAGCCAAAATAAGAACCGGCGAACCTGGCGACTATGAGAAAGATTTAAAGCGAGAGGATGTGCTCGATAAAACTTGGACTGGTGAGTTTACATATCTTTGTGGGTCCCCAGACTGGGAGATTTGCCTTCTAATGCGAATCGATTTACGTAGGTATCATCCCAATGTATCAAGCGTATGGTGAACCGCAAGAATCATCTTACAATAGGGTCAAGCCAGTTCCTGAATACATTCAGAACTATGTCAAAGAGACGGGTGAGACTGAAAAGCAATATGCATTGACTGCAATTTCCAAGCCTTCTGCTGGTAAAGCTTGAGGTGTTTTACTAGATGCTAGGACAGAGAAACTGATGTGAAAGGCCGAATTGATGCTATATCATGAGTATTGTACTATTACTGTACACTATTCAAATTTGTACTATCAGGCGTGGCGTTTTGTTGAATTAATCTGGTGTGGGTGCAGATGATGCCCTTTGTGTCTAATTACGCATTCGTATAACTACCATCGCGCGTAATATGTGCGTTAACGGCGTATTACGGTACTTCAACTATAATAAACGCTGATAAAATATAAATATATATATGTGTGTGTGTGTGTGTGTGTGTGTGTGTGTGTGTGCTAGGTCTTGAATTTAATCTAGAGATTATATCCTCGTTCGTCTAGACGACTCGGAAAGTTCAATCAGCCCTAAATGGCTTGGTCTTGGTGACAAGATCAGATGATAATTGCTTCGATCTGCTTGTAAACAATATCAAGAAGAGCAAATATTAAATCAATCAGCATTCCGGCAAATGATAGCGATATTATAGTTGGACGCCTCCGCGTGGTATCTACTTTTCGCTGATGATCAACGGGTATATCTGAACGCACTAGTGATCTCTGGGAACCCACATTCCTTGATATGGTAACGAGTCAAATGGTTCCCGTAATTTTTTCTCTGGTCGCGTATTCCATTGATTTTTTAATTTTGTTTCCATACTTACTTCTATATGCATATCAAATCGAGTGGGCTGTACATGTACATCTCATACTGGAGTGGGCCTAGTACTAGAGTTTTTGGCGTTCCGAAATCTTGACGTCAGCAAACCAAATATCGCGGAACGGTAACATCCGGTTCGCGATTCGATTCGCTGCTTCGATCTCTAGTTCCTTTGAGCACCCGCGACAAGAGTTTTAAGTGGGTTAATCCTTGACGAAACCAAGATTTTAGTTCCAGGATTCGATGGGAAAATCAGTGAGATCGGGTTTCGGGGCATAGCTGGGACCGTGATTTCTTTGTCACCGTCGTGGTCCAGATCGATTTCGGGCTGTTTTGGTGATTGACACACTCCGATGATGTCGTCTGCGTCGGTGCAGTCTGTGCAAAGAATGCGGCAGAAAACTTGGGAGTCCTTCCACAGTCGTGATTTATTGAGTTTTGAGGTTTTCTTCCTGCTTCTACGATAATAATATTTGAAGCGATCCTATTCCCCGATTTTTCTTCTTTTCTCCTTTGTGCAATTCCTTCTGAACCAGGTGCTGCTGGTGTTCTTGTATCGCCAATTTGGGTGTGACGGCTGGTGCGACGTAACGGGCGACAACACAAAATATCTCAAGATTGCGAGCTGGGTTTCGATGAGGTAAAGTTTCCAGACCAGAAGTCTTCTAACAATTGTACGATGCTTCAGAATATCAACTCCGGTGTATTTAATGCTAATATTCCGCTGTCTATAAATAAGAAGAATTTCACAATCAAGCCCCTGCTCATTGACTTACTGCTCTGACACCCCTTGTCAATTCATACGAACGTTCGAACTACCAGGGCGTGAATAGACGCACACAAATATTGCATCATGTCGACTCCCCTTACCACTCCACAGATCGACTCTTTAATTCCAGGAGGATGGCAACCTACTCCGATTACGACTCCTGGAGTAGAGAAAGGTG
Source organism: Dactylellina haptotyla (assembly GCA_031310005.1). Classification (NCBI taxonomy): domain Eukaryota; kingdom Fungi; phylum Ascomycota; class Orbiliomycetes; order Orbiliales; family Orbiliaceae; genus Dactylellina; species Dactylellina haptotyla. The sequence continues at coordinate 6,207,656 of CM062379.1, read as the reverse complement.
CCGCTACACCGGTAGCTACTACTCCACGACCTATAGAGACCGATATCCCAGATACCACTGGTGAAAAGACACCAGTCCCAACCGAACGTACTAATATCCCATTCTTTACTACTGTTCCGCAGGGAGAAACCACTTCTCAGACTGGAAAACCGGATACCAAAGTTTCACCACTTTTTGGTAGTGCAGAAGGCCAACAAGCTGGAGAAATCCCCGAGGTTCAAGAGCAGCGGACTGTTCCTACTCCTGAAGCCCAGGAAGAATCTCACACGGGAAGAAACGTAGCCGCTGGTGCTGTCTTTGGAGCAGGAGCAGCAGCAGCTGCGCACGAGGTTTATGAAAGGCATCAAGAGCCTACTAGTGTACCTGTCCAACCTGAACCAGAAAGGAGTATACCTCAAGAACAGACAGTACAGGTCCCAAAGAAACCTACTCAGGCTCCACGCGAACGGAGAAAGGAGGAGAAGCCGCAATCTGAGAAGAAAGAAGAGAAACCCAAGAAACAGAAAATAGATTATTTCGCCCTCAAGAAAACCAAGACACCTGAGCCAGAACAACAACTAGCTACACCCGTCCCGGCTACTACATCAAATGAAGCGTCCAGCTCTACTGTAGCTCCGCAAACTTCTGACTTCAAGGAAGAAGAGCTCGAAAATAGTGTTTCTCCACTTTACAAGATTCCAACCTCTCGATCTGTTGGCCGCCAATACACCGAAGACCAACTCCTGAAGACACTCTCCAGACGTCGGACTTCGGTTTCCGGGGCAGGACTCAGCGACGATGGGGAGGAAAATGCAGAGTTAGAGAGGCTCATAAGCACCATGTTTGGTACTGCACGCCAACAGGCTTCTGAAGAAGAACAAACTCGCCATAAAGGTGTGATCTTTAGAAACCTCAGCGTTATCGGCGAAGGACTTGGGGCAGCGATCCAGCCAACTGTAGCCTCACTATTTTATGGTCCTTTCCTTGCAATAGGAAATTTGCTTCGAGGAAATGGCAGAACCCAGAAAAGAACTCTGATCGATGATTTCACTGGTTTGATTAAACCAAAGGAGATGCTTCTTGTCCTCGGAAGGCCAGGTAGTGGCTGTAGCACATTCCTCAAAGTTCTCGCGAACCAACGCAAAGGCTTTGTGGCAGTCAACGGCGATGTCATATACGGCGGCACCTCGGCAAAAGACATGGCAAAGAATTATCGTGGAGAAATACTCTATAATCCTGAAGATGACTTGCATTATGCAAGTATCACAGTCAAACATACTCTGCAATTTGCAATTCGGACGCGAACTCCGCCTAAATCTTCACGGCAGGAGGGCGAAACACGTAAGGACTACGTTTCGAATTTCCTTCGCATGATCTCAAAAGTGCTATGGATAGAGCATACTATGAACACAAAAGTCGGCAACTCTCTTATCCGCGGCGTATCGGGCGGTGAAAAGAAGAGAGTTAGTATCGGTGAAGCGATGGTTACGAAGGCTTCCGTTCAGGCTTGGGATAACAGTTCAAAAGGGCTGGATGCTTCGAGCGCCTTGGAATATGTGAGCTCCATCAGAGCTCTTACTAATATGACGGGCGTATCAACTGCTGTTGCTCTATATCAGGCCGGACAAAGCTTGTACGATCTATTCGATAAAGTTCTGCTTATCGATGAAGGAAAATGCTGTTATTTTGGTAGCACTGAAACCGCAAAGGCATACTTCGAGAACTTGGGATTCGAATGTCCGGAAAGATGGACTACCAGCGATTTCCTTACCTCTGTTACAGACCTGAATGAGCGAAGAATTCGGAAAGGATGGGAAGACAGAGTTCCTAGAACCGCTACAGAATTTCAACAAGCCTATCTGGAAAGCGACGAGAGAAAGAGAGTTGAAGCTGAAATCAAGGATTTCGAGGTTGAATTGCAAGACCAAGTGAGACTTCGGGAGCAGAATAAAAGTAAAGACACCAAGCGACGAAATTTCACAGTCTCTTTCCCAGAACAAGTACGAGCTTGTACGGTCAGGCAATTTAGGGTCCTTCTTGGTGACCCTCTTAGTCTCTACGGAAAGGTAGGCATCTTATTTATCTAATACTATTAATGGGGCGCCTAGTTAATGTCGAATCCTTAGTGGGGCGGAATTATTTTCCAAGCACTTATAGTGGGCTCTCTCTTCTATAATACTCCAGTAAATGCAGCAGGTGCCTTCCCGCGAGGAGGTGTTTTATTTTTTGTGATCCTGTTCAATACTTTCTTGGCTCTCGCTGAACTCCCTTCATCCTTTGTTGCTCGACCAATAATGCTCAAACATCGTTCGTTCTCGTTCTACCGACCGTCGGCCTTTGCAATCGCCCAAGTCATGGTTGATATTCCTTCAGTTGTGGTACAAGTTTTGCTATTCAATATTATTGTATATTGGATGTCTGGATTACAGAGAACGGCTAGTCACTTCTTCATCAACTGCTTGGTCACATATATCAACACCGTCGCGATGTACAGTTTCTTCCGAATGATGGGCGCTTGGAACAAGAATCTCGATAATGCCACCAAAATTGTGGGTGTAGCAATCCAGGCGGTTATCGTATATACGGGCTGTAAGTTCTTTCGCCTTCGATAGTTTATATGTCTTGATTCTAACCTACTTCTAGATCTCATTCCTCCTGGCTCTCAACACCCATGGCTACATTGGCTCACCTACATTAATCCTCTTTCCTACGGATTCGAGGCTTTGATGGCCAACGAGTTCGACGGATTGTCGCTGGAATGTGTACCACCCTATCTAGTCCCATCGTACGGGCAGCCTCCTTTCCAATCTTGTGCGCTATCTGGAAGCGAGCCTGGCAATGCTTTCGTGGATGGTTCACAGTACATCTCGGTCTCGTTCGACTATACTAGAACCCATCTCTGGCGTAATGTTGGTATCGGCGTCGGTTTTTGGCTCTTCTTTGTCGCAATGACAATGATCGGTATGGAGCTACAAACACCGAATAAAGGAGGTGCAGCTATCACCATCTTCAAGCGTGGTGGAGCTCCAAAGGCCATTGAAAATGCTATGAAGAAAGGCAAGGCGACTGCTGATGAAGAGAAAGGAGGGTCGCAAGAAAAGATCAATTTAGAAAATGGGTCTAACCATGCATCTAACGGAGTTGCACCTGAGGGAATCGCTAAAAATGAGACGATATTCACCTGGCAAAATGTCAACTACACCATTCCTACTAAGAACGGATCCACTAGACTTTTGCAAGACGTATCTGGTATTGTCAGGCCTGGAAGACTTACGGCTCTGATGGGCGCGTCTGGTGCAGGGAAAACTACACTATTGAATGCCTTGGCCCAGAGGCTTAATTTTGGAACCGTCACTGGAACATTTTTGGTGGATGGGAGACCGCTGCCAAAATCCTTCCAGCGTGCGACAGGTTTCGCGGAACAACAGGATATTCATGAACCAACTCAGACCGTACGAGAGGCGATGCAGTTTTCGGCCCTACTTCGCCAACCGAAAGAAGTTCCTACAAAAGAGAAATATGAATATGTTGAGAAAATTATATCCTTATTAGAAATGGAGGATATCGCGGGTGCGGTAGTTGGAGAAATTGGTACCGGGCTGAATGCCGAGCAGAAGAAGAGATTGACTATCGCCGTCGAGTGTAAGTCGTTGCTTGGATCTTTCTATTATCGGCCCCCCAAAACTAACAGGTCAATTTAGTGGCATCTAAACCCGAACTACTAATTTTCCTTGATGAACCAACTTCTGGGCTCGACAGCGGTGCTGCATTTAACATTGTTCGGTTCTTACGAAAGCTAGCTGAAGCAGGGCAAGCCGTCCTTTGCACAATCCATCAACCTAGTGCAGTTTTGTTCGAAGAATTTGATGATCTCATCCTCCTTAAATCTGGTGGACGAGTCGTCTACCACGGGGAGCTTGGCAAGGACTCGCGCAAAATGATTGAGTACTTTGAAGGAAACGGTGCAAAGAAGTGCAAACCCAGTCAAAATCCTGCTGGTATGTCGTGTTGATTGTATCGTTTCTGGAATATATGACCCTGACATATTTTTTCGATAGAATACATGCTTGAAGCCATTGGTGCTGGAAATCCAAACTACAAAGGCAAGGATTTCGGAGACGTTTGGGCCGACTCGCAAGAACATCATGACCGAATGGGGGAGATTGAGGGTGCAATCAAAGAAAGAAAAGACCAGCCAGCAGCTCATATCAATGATAATCGTGAATACGCAATGCCACTTACCGCGCAAGTCCGAGCAATGTTAGTTCGCACATTTAGGGCATACTGGCGAGATACGGATTACGTCCTCGGAAAGGTCATTTTGCATATCGTCACCGCATTTTTCAACTCTTTGACTTTCTGGAAACTCGGTAATAGCAGGGTTGATATGCAGTCGAGGCTTTTCTCTGTGTTTATGACACTTACAATTGGTAAGCTAACTAGAGATTTAAATACCTTGGATATTAATATGATATTAACAAAACAATTATAGCACCACCATTGATCAACCAACTTCAACCGAAATTTATCAAGTTACGAGACATATATAAGTCGAGAGAATCAAACGCGAAGATATATAGCTGGTTCGCTTTCGTCTTCTCTGCCGTCGTGGTTGAAATCCCATACGCATTCGTATCCGGCACAATCTATATGATGTGCTGGTACTGGATCATTGGCTTCAATAGAGACTCTGGGGTCGTGGCATATGTCTGGTTCTTACTTATGGTATTATATCACCCTTCCTCGGTATCTTAAGGTCTTAAATACTGATCAATTTTTCGTAGATTTTCGAGGTATATTTCATCAGCTTCGGACAAGCTATTGCTTCCTTCTCGCCAAATGAGATGCTCGCCAGTCTTTTGGTTCCCGTATTCTTCCTCTTCGTTGTATCTTTCGCCGGTATCGTGGTTCCATACGCTGGTTTGCCTACATTCTGGAGATCCTGGATGTATCATTTATCACCGTTCAGATACCTTCTCGAAGGTTTCTTGGGTATTTTGACCCACGATGTTCGGGTCATCTGTAACGACAATGAATTCGCCAACTACCAAGCTCCGGACGGACAAACTTGTCAAGAATATACCCAAAGGTTCATCGATACCGTTGGAGGATATGTTGATACCGCCCCAGATGGTTCTTGGTAAGTTTGATTCAAGAAGTGCAACCTGTCCGTGTGTTGCATATAGTGAGGTAATGATGCTAACAATAGATTCGCTACAGTAATTACTGCCAATATTATGTCGGCGACGAATACGCGGCGAGTTTCAACAGTTTCTACAGCCACAGGTGGAGAGATGTGTATGTTTCTATTGCCTTCTGTGCCTTCAATATCTTGGTCATATTCGCCTGCTCGTGGCTCTACCTTCAAGGTGGAAGGAGAATCAAGAACGCATTTGGCAGAAATAAACAAAAATCTACCCAATCTAGCGACCTTAAGAGCTCAACAGCTCCTTCTGGGGAAGAAAATTATCGAAATTTGGAAGATCAAAACCTTGGAGGTACTAGCGGACAGTCTAAAGTGAGCAGAGTGGACAGTAAGAGTGGAAGAGCAAAATTGCAGAAGAAGAATAGACCGTTGTCAATGGCCAGCTATGGTGGAGATGTGGGTGAAAGCGAAAAAGACCATGAGGGGAGTCCAAACACTTCTCGCCGAGGGACTGGAGATGAAGGCATTAAAGATGCAAAAGATTTGGTTTAGCATATTTGGTGGCCGGCCATTACGATTCTCCTTACAAAATTCTCTACTCTTTTCACACTATCGCCTACGTGGAATACTTTCCATTTTTGCACCTTTCTTTGCTTCAATCGATACCTTATGACGTACAACTAGTATTAGTTTTGCTTTCTTGAATATTGAATTACAAAAGCAATTAAATCTCTACTACTATTAGCAACGCTATCCAGAAGAACGCCTGTAAACACCAAAGGAACATAATATTATTTTTCCTCCTCCGTATTCTCTGTATTCTTAATATTAGTATATTCAGTGACTTTCCCACCGGCCAAGCTGCCTGTACTCGCAACCGTGACACTCCCGCTCCTGACCCGGCGAGTCGGGGTATCAGGGCTTGTAGGTGATTCGATTGCACCCTCAGGACCAACGGGACTTAAAGCTGCCGCTTCGCCGCCTCCACTTCCTTTGCCAAATCCCGAAGGTCCGGTTGGCGGCTTCGCCCATGGGGCTGTGGTGACAGCGATCCCGCCTATTGCCGGTGCGAAACCACCAGGGACCGGAACGGTAGTAGTCGTTTCTGGATTGAGACTTATATTCGTTGGTGGGGTTACTGTAGGCCGAGATGGGGGCGCCATAGGACCTGGCCCTCGAAGAGGTGGGACAACCCGATTCAACGGGTTTCCTTGGGATGTAGGAGTGGCTGTTCTCATACGTGTGGTTGGTGGAACCGCGGAAAGAACTTTGGATGGGTCGGAGGAAATGGTTGACCAAGGTGCTTTCGTCACCTCAGCACCGCCTGGTAGTACGCTTGGCGGTGGCATTGCTGTCGAGGATGACGATGCTGATGCTGATGACGACGTGGGAGGGGGAACGCCAGTAGGGAGTTTTGCGTCCTCAGCTAAATCCCACGTGAAGATAGAGCCAAAGGGGAAATGTTGAACAACTGGGAATTTGCCTAGGACTTCGGCCGCGTACATTTTCATCATACCCTTTAGATATCGCAGGTTAGTATATTTCAAAAATAGAAGGCAATATACGTCGTACCAAATTAATCTTCTTCCAACCGCCTATGGCCCCGCTGATATCGTAAAGGTAGGGACTGTGCTCCCAAAACGGGCCTTTCTTGACATCTCTGATGAATCCAATAGCGCCAAAGTACAAATTCCTGTCTCTTTCTCGTGCTACAGTGTTTTCCTCGACTATTGATCCCGGCGCTGGAGGGCCCATTCCTTCCGGCGTGGCAGCGAGTTGTGCAGATCCGAATATATAAGGGAGGAATGAGTGGTCATCTAATCCCCAGACGCCGTGTGATCCAGCCGGCTCTAGGTTGTAAGTAACGACAAGTCTACGTATTATTCTGAGATATCTAGATGTAAAACACCGATCAGTATTTTGGTAACTCGGTACTTTTAGGATCATATTGAACTTACCCATCAAAGACTTTAAAGATCACAGCCATCTCATCTTGACCAGTTTTGAACCCGTTGAGTAACCAGATCCCGCACAGGAATGCAAAGAAGGATAGCTCGTGTCCTGTGCCGTAATCTAACCTTTGGGCGCTTCCAAAGCCGCCCAGAAAGTATACATTAAGCTCTTCAATAGGCGTTATCCCGGCCCCCTTTGCTGGCGCAGTGGCAATATGTGAGGGTAGATGCTTTCGTAGCAGATCCAAAGATCTCTGTTCTAGCGTAGAAAACCACGTTCGAAAAGCGACATTCCCGAATCGGCGAGGACCCTCCACGGGTGGAACTTCGTCTATCAGGTTTTGTACCGTAACTAGCAGCTCAACAAGCTGGTTGACGGGTTCGGATACTATGATGCTCTGAGAGTTCGCGAAACGGCTCTCTGTGGATTTGGTATCAGGCCCTGTAGGGGTTAATGCATCGGAAAAGTGCTGGATGAAGGATACAATAGTACGGTGGGTGTTGGAGTGAAGGAAATGCGGGAGGTCTTCGTTATTGTTGATAAGCTTCTTGGGTTGTTGGAACATGTGCGACGAGACGTCCATAGACGGTGTAGCGCTAGCTGCCGCCATCTCGATGAAATGTTTGCTGGTCGAACGTACGATTTGACCGACAGATGTAACAGTGGAAAGGGATGGATTTCTGGGTTTGTAAGATACGATAAACTCAAGATACGGCGAAGGAAGTAGAGCACGCGCAGATTTGCGTTACGCTATGACGAAGGTCAAGAATTGAGCGGCCGTTTGATGTTCCCCGCCCCCCGAGCTTCCCTGAGCGAGCGAACCCTTGCTTCCCGAGCTACTATCCTGGGCGATATTCATTCTTACAATCGCTGATACAGGGAGTAAAAACAGGAATGGTTGCCGTATATACTGGTATTTGATATATCGACAAGGCTCAGAACTATGGACATGATCGATCTCGTGCAGACAGAGACTAAGCTCTCCTACCCTCTTGAACAGGGGCAACGGCTTCCCGTATGACTATCGATGAGCAAGGCATGCGTTTGATGCTAAAAATCGATGTGCAAATGCGAGAGAATTGACGGCGAGGTTGGATTGTGTTGCGGAGGCGTTTGTCGTGTCGTCGATGCTGCGCCGATGTGTTGCCGTGTTGTTGTGGTGGGCCCACCTCACAAAACAACAGGCCAACAACAAAGTTACGGCCGGTTCCCCCAGTCGTCCCATCCGCATCTCCTCCCCAAAACAATACACCTTTACCATCGCCATCTCCTCCAGCCTTCGGATCCCCGCATCGACACGCCGTAGCCCTTGCATCGGTGGGTGAACATTGTCACCTCGGTCGCCTCTCTCCGTCAATTGCGTCTACCCGCATGCTAGCCCTTCTGCTGTTCTTTTATCCCTCGTTGCACACGGTGTAAACAAGAGCGGACGTCGCCTAGCAACCGTATCACAACGATGGTGTCTACCCGCAAAAGCGGTGCCAACGGCCAAATGGTGGCTATGGACGACCATGGAGATGTTGTCGACCAGTCCTCCGGCAAGAGGACTGCGGTTAAAACAATCCAAAAAAAAGAGCCCAAGGCACCGAAAGCAACTCAATCCAAATCATCTAAAGTGAAATCACAGCCAGAGCCTAAGCCTGAACCTTCTGCTCCAAACGACCAAGGCAATCCAGAGGGTGGCGAATCAGAGGCAGAAGCAAACGGTAACGGAGACGGAGCCGCTGAGGAGACAGTGGTAGAAGAGAAACGACCCAAGAAAGGGCCAGGACGACCCAAGAAAGACCAGACGGCCAACGGCAACGATACCACCAAGACCAAAAATAAAAACCACGAGTACGATATCCCAGACGACACAGATAACGAGAGCACGTTAAGGCAGGACATGACCTCGAAAGATTTCAGAAAGAGTTTCAAGAAGAGTGCCAACGCCATGCAAGCAAAACTTCAATCCGCCTACGATGACCTCAGTGCGCACCGACAGTCGGTGGAGAAACGTCTCAAAGTCCTCGACGACGTCATGTTCGATGATGTCAATGAGATGAACCGAAACGGTATTTACGGCGAAGTCTTTTACAACCACCCAAAGTACCGCGGCCACTACAAACCGTTGCCCGCCGTCCTCCCAGGAGATCCATTTCCAGCCCAGTCTACCAGTTTCGACGAGAATGACCCGAGAGTTCAAAGACTATTCCCCACTGATGAGCACAGAGCCTACCAAATGGATGTATTCAAAAACCACCTTGATAACATCGAAGTCTCTCTCGAAAAAGCGAGCTCTCTCGTCAAAGTTGCAGAAAATATATTTACTATGGCAAAAGGATACAAGTCAGCCCTAGAAAGGCAGAGCAAGTTCGCAGAAAAATGCTTCCATACAGCAGAGACCGTTAAGGATAGATATATCGACCAGCGTATAGAAGAAAGAGAGAGGATCCGACGAATGACTTGGAAGGAGGTTCCCGTCCCACAACGAGAATTTCATCCCGCACAGAGTAGAGTAGCCATTGCTACAGACAACAACAACTTCAATCGCAAACGTAAGCTCCCAGCTTTCGAAGAACGCCCGAACCAGCATCTGCCAAAACGTCGCATCATTGAACCTACCCCACCTCCCGAGCCTGAAGTTATAGATCTCGTAGAATCAGACGAAGATGATGCAGTACCAGATATCACAACCCCTGAACCTCCAACTACACCACCCCCTGTGGCAGAAAGAGTCATTATCGAAGGTTTTGGGAATCATACGCCTGGTAGAACTCGGAGGTACGAACACCCAGACGATTCCGACGATGATGCTGCGGAAAGAACCAAGGATGGAATCCTAATCGATAGCCGCCCTTGGAGCGAGGAGGAGAATTCAATCCTAGATCTTGCTATGAGCCAGTATGAAAGTAAGTTACAGAATATCAAAATACATTTCAAACACACCCGCCCTAACACAGGCTCGCAGAATTACCAGGCAGATGGCATGACATAAAGGACAATTTTGGAAGGCCCGGGCAGCCTTTAGCAAGTAGATCAGTGGACGAATTGCAAGCGAGGGCGATAGAATGCAAAATGATGATTCTGAACAGCGGGCAAACCTTACCAGATTATTGGCAGAATCTCGAATGGTGAATCAAAATATATCACATTGGATTATTCTACTCCTCAATTTCGCAAATTTCATCCCATCGACATGGTCTAATCAAGTGCTGAAAGGAACTGCATGTATTGCGATGGCTCTTGTCAACTTTAATTCGTTGATTGTTTCCGTAAATATATAAGTGTTTATGTTTTCGCCTATTCGAACTATCTATATCCATTGCCTATGAATCGCGACAAAAGCGAACTTTTAAATAAAAACATACTTTGATTCGGAAATCAAGCGTCTGGGAAGTAGTCTGGGAACATGAATTTCAATCTATCCTTGGCCTCCTTGCCGATTCCGGCTGGGGCAGTGCAGATTGACCACTTGGAGGATTCCTTCAATGCTGCTCCAGACAACAGATCCGCGTGTTCCTCCTTGACCAGTTCCTCCAACAATGCACCAACGAGATGCTGAGCGTTCAGAGCGTTAGCCTTCATATGGCCCATGACCTCTGCAACATTAACCTATCGATTCCGTTAGCATTATTGTTTCTTATTCTGATTCACAGCAATCATAAAGTATGGTTCAACTTACAGGAGGAGCGTCATCTCTGAAGCAATCGTAATCCGTCGCCATGCAAATCATAGCATAGTGAATCTCAGCTTCTCTAGCAAGCTTCGATTCTGGGATCACAGACATGTTGATGATATCACCTCCCCAGGAGCGATACATTTTCGACTCAGCGCGGGTTGAGAATTGAGGTCCCTCTATCGGAATACCGTTAGTTAGCTAACTTTCCAACGTAACATAGTGAACAGATATATAAAAGGGAAAGAAGAACCGAGAAAACGTACCCATACAAACCAAGGTCTTTCCCTCGTGAATCTTCGAACCACCAACCAAAGCACTCTCGCAGCTCTTCACAATCTTTCCGATCTTCTCATCGAAAGGATCGGAAAACCCAACGTGCGCTACAATACCGCCCTCGAAAAAGGTAGACGGTCTGATCCCTTTTGTCCGATCGATAATCTGGCTGGGTACCACAAAGTCCCTCGGCGGGATTTCTTCCCTTAAACTGCCTACTGCGGAGAAGGCAATGATGGTCCGGACACCGATGCTCCTCAGCGCGGAGATGTTAGCGCGGGTGGGGACCTCTGAGGGGGTGAATTGATGGTGGACGCCATGGCGCGCGATAAATGCGACTGGAGCGCCGGTTGGGGTTTCCAGGATGACGATGGGCGAGGATGTGGCGCCCCAAGGTGTGGGAACTGTAAGGGAGGCGACAGACTTGAAACCTTCGAGATGGGAGATACCCGTGCCGCCGATGATAGCGAGGGAGACGGGGGCTTTTAACAATGTTAAATTTTTACATTAGCATCTTTCGTTGCGGGGAAGATTCTATCTTTCTCTATATAGATGTGGCTGTGATGTATAGTGGGGGTAAATGATGTCGATGGTGGGGGAAGATAAGCGATGAGATGAGAAGGAGCTGTGCTTACATGCGTAAGTCTCTGGGAGGGACATTTTGAAAGCGGATTGTATGTACTTGAGATATACTCCGTTCGAACGGCGACTGTATCTGCGAAATCGGAAGCCGAGGAGACTATTCCCAAGGTTCCGGAATGTCGTCCGTGATCTCGACGGATGCAAATGTCGATTCAACAAAGTTTGCGTTGTGGGTGTGGTACTGAAACACCACCGCTGAGCTCTCTCCAAAGTCGGTGAGTATGCTTTGGAGACCAACCGAAACGAATAAAATCTGCTACCAGAAAATCGAACGGAAAGGACGATTAGAAATCTTACATAGATGAGGGGGGAAAAGGTTTTTTTTCTCACCAAAAATTCAGCATGCGAAACGGCATTTATATAAAAGTGGAGTCGGCTACCAAAAAATTTCGTTATCAGAGAGAGACAATATAAAATCACGCAATGAGTAAGCGGTTGCAGTCGGAGGCTCGGAGGGCTAAACACGAGCATTGCTTCCGCTCCGTCATTGGCAAAGGACAAGCAAGCTTGCTCTGAGCTAGTCTCGCTTGTCAGGGCCCCAGCAGATAAAGAGTCGGCAGGTATGCAGGGACAAGAGCTATAGTCGCTGGTCTTGCGCCTTATCAAATCTCCTTTCTCGGGAGCATCTGGGTCACCTCTTTCCCAGGCCAACTTGCAGCTGCATTAGGCGCTGCAACTTTGGTTGGATGCTTGACGTCCAGTAGAAGTTTTGTTAAAATAATCAAAAGTTGGAAGTTTTCACAGATTTTGTGTATAAGATCGGGTAGGCTCTCTTAGTTTTTGTTATAGAGGTCGATTGGAGATATCTGCTCGTACTTGTATACATGTGTTTTCATAGAGCCCTATGAGCCCTGGGTTTTTTATATTAACTCCGACGATGAAAGACTACATCCTGATCGAAGGATAGCATTCAAAATACAAAAACTTGATATACAGCTAATTCGCCCGTTTCATTAAATTGCATCAACAAGAACTTCAAAAAAAAGCGATTGTATCTAACGCCAAAAACCCTTTGTATCCTGAACTGCAAAAGACCAAAAAAGACTCAAGTCCAATCATGTTGAACGGTAAGATCCAAGGTTCTCAAGTTGAACATAAAGAACTGATTTCCACCAATAAAAAGTTTGTTGAAAGAAGCCAAATAGGAGTAAAAAGACGAGTCTGTAACACCATCCATGATATCAAGAAAAGAAAAGAAAAAGAACCTTTATACAGACTTTGTAATATTACCCGTTTCTTGTGTAAGAAATTCAAAAAGAATTGTTTTTCTGTGTCTCCTGTAAATGCCGAATAAAAATTATGTTGCTTTTGGTTGTTGAGATGTTACAGTCTTTACAACCCCCACATCGATGGAATCGGCTTGTTCAGAATCTTGTCGACGTCCTTCTTGTCAACAACAACTCCCTTCTCCGAGCACTTGGCCTTGGCTCTGAGCTCCGTGCAGAGATTGTCCATGTCAATCTCGCCGCTGGCATACTTTGGATGCGATTGAACCTTGTCCCTAAAATTGAAAGACGACAACGTTAGATCTCTTGGTCTTCTAACGTATAAATCACACGCTCTGGGGGTTTCAAAAGAATCAAAAAATCACTTACCAGATCTGGTTACACTTGAGGAAAGAGTTTGGTTCATCGGCTGGAACGACTTCCTCATCGTCATCTTCCTCTTCGTTGAGTCCCGGGGCCATCGTCTTGGTCTTGGTGGCGGTATTGACAGGAGGAGTCGGCGGAATAGAGAGATCGAAAGCCGAAGGGAATGCGTCGTCAAAGTAGCTCATTCCGGCTGTGTTAAACGGCTGCTCCCCTCCTCCCGCGACGGGATCTCTGTAGTCGTTGAACAGAGATGTATCAAAGCTGCCGCCGTTCTGGGCGGCGAGCCAAGCGAACGAGTTGTTGGTTGTGTCTTCAGATTGGTTTATACGTCCTGCCGCGGGGAGGGGGTTATTAGGATTTCCACAAGCCTGACCTAGCATGTCGCAGAAGGACGTTGCGTCGCCAACTGATGATCCACGGTGCTGGCGATTCGGCAGGACTCTTTGCTCACCTTCCTCGGTTATTGAGTTGAGCCGCGCAGCGGCATCAGCTTTGTTAGAAGGTGGAGATGAAGCGTCCATAGCCTCCGGAGTGGTGCCGCAGGAAGAGGAGTTGTTCTGGCCGTTCTTCATTGAGTGCTGGGAGACGGATGAGGCGGAAGGGGAGTCGGAGAAACTGAAAAGACTGCTCATGTGTGGGGTGCTCTGCGAGCTGGAGAAACTGGTTCCCTTGTTCATATAATCGGCGTTGGTATCATTATTTACCGCCTGGAGGATAGACGGGCTAAAGAGATCGCTCAGGATGTCGTTAGTCGGGTTGAATCTCGGCTCGTCGATAGAGACTCTGTGGACCTGGAGCGGGCTCTGGTTAATGCCGTTGGCGAAGGCGTTGGAATTCGATCGGACGGCGGGGCTGTTGGTGGTGGAATTCTGGGGGCTCACGGAGCCTAGGCTGTTCCGGCCTGCGCGATCGATTTCAAGTACTCCAGGGCCAACTCTGTAGTTCGTCGGTGAGATACTAGTCCCTCTATTGGGCGAGTTGGTCAAGCTGCTCTTACTTCCACCGATTACATGCTGACCAGGCGCAGCAAAGCTGCCGAAGAGAGGGAAATCAAAGTTGAAACCACCGGTTGTGCCGAGGGTATCAAGCGAACCCAGGCTATTGGATATCGAGTTGGAAGGAGACCGGCTGTGGCCGCCTCCTCCCATACTAAATCTCTTGCGGTATTCTTTGAGTTCCGTCTGTAGCTTCTCAACCTGGTCCTTGAGGACTTTGTTTTCCTGAGTAGTGCTCTCTGAGACCTTCTCGAGATCTTGAACCTTCTGTTCGAGGTCTTTCAAGTGCTTTTCCTTGCGCTCGCGGAATGCGCGTTGCGCGGCACGGTTCTGGGCCTTTCGCTTCTGTGGAAGCTTGTCAGAATCAGGGGCGTCCTATAATATTATTTTTTTATGAAAGTAAGGAGGTTACTTACAGATGTGGGTTCATTTGTGATTGGCTTGCGGCCGGGCTTCTTCGCGGTTTTGTCGTCTCCTTCTGTGAGGGTAAAAGTTAGTATCTTCCACTGAATACCACCTTCAATACAGTAAATATTGAGACAGAAGTGGACACCCACCTCTTCTCTTGGGCTCTGTCTCATGTGGATCAGCCTCCTCGTCGGCATCATCATCCAAGCTCAGCTTTCGCTTTTCGTGTTCATTTCCAGATCCTTCCAATCCAAACTCTCCGAGTTGGTAATCACTAAGGTCGAAGCTATAGTCCACATCGGCCAATGCATCCGCATCTGTGAACAGGCCGTTATCGAAGGAAGCCTCCCCGTCTTGGGGGCTAGCCAAACTCTCACTGCTGTCTGATTGCTTCATCGGGGTGGAACTTGAGCGAGGTTGCGCGTTAAGCGGGGTATTCGAGTTCAAAGCAGCTAGCAAAAGGGCTCGCTGGTCGGGAGATAAGAAAAGCTCGGGTGATTTTGTAGACATTGTCATGTAAAAAGGGTATCGTGCGGATTACGTAAGAGAGAAAACAGAGTTGTAAAATTTTTGCCACCAACGATTGCGAGGGATGAAGCAAATATTACAGGCTCAGGGGATATTATATATAATTCGGTGGGGTAACAGTAAGACTATTCAATCTAGATGTCTATCAGATAGAGCCAAAGATGTCAGCGGATTATGCAATAATTTGGAGAACGGACGGGGGAAAAGTTGGAGGAAATAACGTTATAGACGCAAGAAAGGTGCATTGGATCCAAGCCACGAGAGCCCGGAACTAGGCTAAAGAGAGGAGGAACGTTACCTTTGGCTATTGTTTTTTTTTGTTCGTTATTTTTGGTTTTGAGAATTCGGAAAACTACAGCGGGAAAGATGCTACGGGTATTTTGGGAGAGGGGTTGAGAGGGAGTACGATTTTGGCTTGCAAAATGGCAAGCCGGAGTTATTCGGAGACAGCCGTACGGTTTATATCCGGCACTTGAAAGGCCTCAAGTGGCTTCCAGAAATCTAAAGGGCCTTTCCCAGAATTCGCAAAATAGATGACGTAAACAGAAAAGGGCTGTCAAGCGAGCAGCCCAAGGGAAAGGTGTGAGGAAATGGTGATGTATGAGAAAAGAAAAGGGAATGATTTTAGAGGAAAGTAATTGTTCTAACAGGTGGAGGATTGGATTTTTATTTAACTAGACATTTGTTAGGGACCAAGGCCCGAGGGGAACTAAAAGCAAAAAAAAAAAAACGAGGTGGGCAAGCACAGGTTTTTCGGGTGGCCTTTTGGGGGTCGACTTCGCTGCAACTCGAGCAGCGGTAGCCAGAGCCTTGTACCGTATGCAGTCGGTAAGACAAGGAAGGTGAGCCTACGAAGCTTTGGGGAAAGCGACCACCAAGTACAAGTGTATGGGCCAAAAAAAATCCCCCCTCTTGTGTTAACTAGTACCGAGGACAGAGACTTTCTCAAGCTATCGCAGAGTAACAGATCGGAGCCAGTTCCAGAATTGGAGACGAACTTGGAAAGAGAATCCGCAGACCCAGGAAGCAATGCGCGAGCGTTGGAATTCGAGTCCCAACCGGAATAGTGTGCTAAGCGAGCGGTGAAGCTGGACGGAGAAATGGAAGTTAAGACTGAACTCGACGAAAAGGGAGGAGGAAGGGGAAGGGAAGAATCGCCAGTGAAGATGATGGCGGGATTATGTAATGGTTCTTATATAGAAGTTCGAGGAAAGGAGCAGAAGGCAATGTAGCAGAAGGCGCAGCGGGACACGCCATGTATAAAATCACAAAAGGGTCCTGTTAATTGCTCCCTTGCTGACGGCTTCCCCAGGTTTCGTTCAGTGCACAGGTCATGTATATCACGGCAAAAATAACAAATACTAAAGTCCACGGAACTGGGGGGGTATCGCGGATAATCCGCGAATTATCTCCATCAATTGCACGAATAAAGGTACCACGTACAGGCCGCCCTCGAGCGAGGTTGCTGCGCCGAATACCAAAACGTTAGACGTGCAGATTACTAGATTGTCGCAACGGCAGGGCAGGAGCAGGATATGCTCGGGCTTGAGCGATGTCATGGCATGTACCGTTCACGACGATAAGATTGAATGCCGGATCGGGGCAAGAGCTACTTAATTCTGAGGCACTAAGGAGAAAGCCATGGGATTCTAAGAGTCATAAGCTCGCTTTAATTCGGATCGTTCAAGCGGACCGTTAATTTAATTTGCGGGTTTCGTATTTCTTACTTTATATAATTCCTGAATTGCGAAGTGCTTCGAAGCGGCTTGCATCTGCTTGTGCTTCGACTATCGCAGGGTGGGGTAGCTTGGTTTAGCTGCATGGGCATGGGCTGCCTAACCCATCACATCCATAGCCCAAACCGTGAATTCCTGAGCTCCCACGTCCGGTCGGCAAACCGTCGGCAGAACCGATTAGTGATCACGAGCCCATCGGTGTTAAGATCTAGAGCGGCCGGATTCAAATAGAGGCCACTTTGGGCCCTTCCCCCCTTCGACCAAACCGCCTTTCGTTCTACGGGTCTCCCACTATAGCATACTACTTTCCGGTCTATACTGCAATTGTGCACGAGAACGCACGGTAGAGAGCTGGCCCGCCGATTGGGAGTGAGAGACTATCCACCGGACGCTATATCAGAGTCAGCCTTTGGCTAAAAGTAACTCGAAACACTGGCCGGCTGGGGGTAAGTCAATGGAGCAGCATGGAATTTGAGAGAAATCGTCGAGAGATGCCCTCTTCTGAGGCATGAGTCGCAGTTTAGAACACTTTTTGGCTCTCCTCGTCCTCTGGCTGCTTACAAATTCAAAATCAACGTCCGCTTCGGCTTTCGGGCGTTAAATCCAATGTTGCGCCGAACCAGGGTTCCCTGCCAGTTCAGCGAGCAGGTCTCTCCCTGTTCGTGGTGGTGTGGGTGGCTAAAGCTAAAATTGTAAAATTGGGGAACGTGCTGCCCAACCCGGGCTGGCTGCTGACTCGGTGGCCGGATGCTCGATCATTAAATCGGATGGATACTGATTCCGACCTCGACCTCGTTTCTCCCTCCTCCTGCGCCAAGATCACCCTCACCCGGCCGATTGGGTATCCTTTCTCTTGGGCGTTCCCTCCTCTTTTTTTTTTTTTTTTTTTCCCGTTTCGTTTTGCGCAGCTGATTTTGCTATTATGCCTACGTCATCTATACTCTCGTAACGTCCCCCAAGCCCACAACCTGATTCCATTTCCCAGGTACCGCAAGCGATTTGAAAACATCTGCCGTTTTGGCTGCAGAGACCTTCTAGAAGCCCGAGGGACCGCATATGTGGATCATACCCGTCTGGGTTCTTTTTTCTCCCTGATGCCGTGCTGGTGGATCACCGGCAAAAAAAAAAAAAAATTTGCTTCTCGACATGCAGAATGAGTCTGGCCCCCCAAACTGATTAAGTAATCAGAGCTCAATATATGCAATATGCTGTCAGATCTTATAGCTACCCAAGTAGGAATACCAGGCGTACAACTGGAGTCACCGGAGGCGAATCGCAATCTCCAACAGTACAACGCGCTAGTCAAGATAGTCCGTCAGCCATTCAACCTGTTCGTTTTATTTCAAATTTAAATTTAGATATCATTTATCTGTTCAGTTTCGTCGGTGTTGCGGTGTGTTCCGTATTGTTTTTTTTTTTGTGGCTTTACGAGTTAAAATGCATGATCGATTGTAATTGGCTATCAGATCTTAGGGCCGTAACTGCATGCACGTATATGGCAGATACCCTTGCATACTTCCCATATCCACTAGCCATCTAGCTTCGTGAATTCTCTTTCCCGTACTACAATGAAATTTCGGAGACAAATCCTAAATTATAATGTAACAGGCAAGGTCTCTCTCCTCTCTTGCTTTTTTGCTCTCAATATATCACCCAGAGCGAGCTAGCTATCCCAGGGAAAAAAGAAAGAAAAGAAAGAGAGGAAGGGAAAAAGTATTTATTTTATCAGATCGCCGTTTCCGGATCCGCCACGAGGTAGCCAGACTCTCAACCTGCCTGCTGTTTCCTTAATTGTTCTCCGGTCTAGGGATATTGATTAGATAATACTATGCGAAAAGCCTCCGGCTTTGTTTTTTTCGCGGCTCGTACTCTCTGGGCTCCGTTGTCGACTCGCGTAAAATCCGCCCCGCGGTATGTTATATAATTATAATACAAAGCAAGCTCTCGCATACACTCGTATAGCCTTACGACCGACGTTTGAAGTTGTTTCTCGTTTACACATCGGTAGTGAGGCTTCAAGAGGGGATTGGTGGCGATCCTATCGGCCTTTTAATATAAGCGATCCTTTCATCTCCGAGCGAGGGTATTGTTTTTGGTTGACGACTGCATTAGTGGCCGGGATGCTATAACAAGTTACTGTCTGGAGTATTTACGACGATGAACCGCTTTGACGCCGAATATGCAGGTCTTCTTTCTTTCTTGGCCATAGACACATCAGGAAATGCAAAATACTATGATGTTGAATAGAACCATCAACCGCACACATGCACGTCTTTGGAAGCGTATAGAGATCCTAGTTAGAATTAGAACCCGAGTGGCGATCCAAAAATAAAACTCCATTTTATATTATATGTTTTAGAGTTATGTTACATAATAAACAAGCCCGAATGGGGTTTACGAAAATGGCACATCTTCAAAAATGATATTGAACGCCAAACGCACGGAGCCAAAAAGAAGAAAAGAATAAAAAGACAACGATGAAAGCTGGGAGTCATCCGCATAATGCCTCCGAACTTCATGCCCGTATCTGAAAGAATGCGTTCATATGCCCCAAATCTCGTTAGTGATACCCGATCAAAGGAGGCAAAATTAGAAGATTTCTTGAGGATACTCATGAAATGTGATTATTTCCCTCCCTTTTTGGTCCCTGGAAAAAGGAGTGTGCATGCTCTGTTCCCGATGAAAGAGAGGTGTCATGTATGTTGTTTTCTCGTATGTGAAAAGGATGGGGAAGACATTATCGCCTCTGCCTTCCAGCCAAGTTAGAATGTCCTCTTTCTTGTATAGAAATGGAAAAAAAAAAAAGTTCATCAAGGGTGATAATATTTAGATCCACGGATTGACTCTGGACTTAATCATCATTATCCGTCTTCTGATAGACATGCTTCTCTCTAGCGACATCTTTTCTCATCGGTTGGCCGGATCCAGTAAAGCCGACTAGGAGAAATAGATGGTTAGCAAAATTTGACCTACTGTATTAGAATTTACGGAGTGGAGGGAACAGGTCATGGATTGAACAGGTAGCTTACCTCGTCCGTGGATGCCATCCGGTGTACGGAACATGCTGCCTTCTCCAATTTTCTTGGCCTTTCCGGCCTTGGTTGCCTTGACGCCTTTGGCGGCGAACGCTTGCCATTTACTCTTGCTCTCGTCAAGTTCCTTGTTGGCGCGGACCTTGCGGGCTGCTTTCTTGCCTAGTCCATCTCCGTCCTTCTCCTTCTTCCCAGCTTCCAAAGCACCTGGATTCAATGTCGGAGCTTGTGATATAACTGCCGTGTTTGTCGGAGCCTGCACCTGAGCCGGCGGGCTAACCCTGGCCTTCTTGTTACTGTTAGGTCGGAGGTCCTTTGACGTCAAGGTCTCAGTGGTGTTGTCGTATCCGGTGAACGCTACGATGTAGACGGGATTCTTGCTCGATCCTGTGACACTTGTTATTCTCGCTGGATACAGTGCACCATCTCCCGAAATCCAACGAGCCTGAACTTGATCGCCAACATTGTACGTTACTATAGGGTGAACCCCATTGCCAGTGGTGGTAGCCTCCGCGCTGGCTTCAGCAGGTCGTTTCCGGTTTGTAGCTGCGGTTTGCGGGACGGGCGACGCAGGTGCCGGGTTCGATTCGGCGGCGATGGTTTCTGTGAGGGATATTATGTCTTCGAGTTCTTTCCTGAGATCGAGGAGTTCTTGGTTGTCGGGCGAGCCCTTTAGGGCAGCTTCAACTGACTCGAGCTATTTGAGCCTCATAGTTAGCGCGCATTCCCTCCTGCATTCTGAGGGGTAGAGCCGTCTTACTTGGAGTTTATATTCTTTCAGTTCGGCCTCCATTTTTGCGGCGAGCTCTATCTATGTGTGTATATACAACGGGCCCAAACCAAAGCCAGTCTACAGTCCGATATCAGCCGAAGAGTTCCTTGTCCGTGATTCGAGAGCACAGGTGATCCGAGGCGCTGGCTACCTTCGAGGGGAGCTTCCGAGCTGGCGTGCGAAGATGCGGTGGTGATGCGATGAGAAGTGCAAAGGGGATGTTGCGAGTTCCACCGCACAAAGCGCAACAAATCCCGTTTTCCTGCCGCAGAACCGGTCATGTGACCTCCGATTTAAACGACCGCAAAAATTTCGAGATGCGCTTCTCCAAAACCTCCCCGTCGACCTCTGCGCCATTCTCCAACAGCCGGACACCGCTCCAATTATCACCCGGAATCTGGGTCGCCTGCTCCAATGGCAGAGAAACGATCCCACTCGCAGGCCTTCAAGGCTAACAAGCGGCAGAAAACCGCATCCGCCAAAGCTGGCAAGAAAGCCCAAGGCATCCCGAAACGATGGAAGACGGTAAAGGCGGACTCGCTGAACTGGCGCAAGGTGGACATGCCGGACCGTCTCGATGATGTCGAAGGGTTCTTCGGACTGGAGGAGATTGACGACGTTCACATCGTCAATAACAATGGTTTGCTGGAATTCAAGGTAGTTGAACCAAACTATCCCAGCCAACTAGAATGCTAAACTAACCAATTCGTTTAACTAGACAATCGCGGCTGCCGACAGTGAAGCGGAAAGCGAAGCCAACGGAACTAACGCCGAGGATGAGTGGAATGGGTTCTCGGACGATGATGCTGCAGACAACGAAGCGTCAAAAGATTCGAAGTCGGCAAACAAAACAGCTCAGAAGGACGATGTGAACCCTCCAAAACCGGAAGAAAAGCCCAAGAAAGAGAAAGAACCTAAGAAGAAAAAGAAAGAGAAGAATAAGAAGGAACAGAAATCAAAACCAAACCCCAAAGAACAAGTCGTAATACCGATCAATTCGTTCGCGGAGCTACAAGATCTCAACGAAGATGATATGGAAATTGACCTCCCAGCCTGGGAATCTCTATCTCTCTCTCCCTATACCCTCCAAGCCCTTCAAAAACTCAAATTCACCGACCCAACTCCCATTCAAAAGCTTTCGATCCCCTCAATAGTCGCCGGCCACGACCTCATCGGTAAAGCAGCCACAGGATCCGGTAAAACACTCGCCTTCGGCATCCCTATATTCGAGCATTGGTTATCCGCATCGAAAATTCGGGCAGCTCCAGCCAAGATGCCAGGTGAAACAGAGAAAGGGTCGGACGCAGACAAGCTGAAGAACCCATTAACGGCATTAGTACTCTCACCGACACGAGAACTGGCACACCAAATCACAGAACACATCCAAGCCCTGATAACAGCGTCCGGTGTAACTTCTCCTCCGACAGTCGTTTCTCTTACCGGGGGTTTGTCGATACAAAAGCAGATTCGGAAACTGACCCAATTCGGCGGCGCGGATGTTGTCGTAGCTACTCCCGGCAGACTGTGGGAGATTCTGAGTGAAAAGTCCGGGTTCACAAGATGGTTTAGAAAGACCCAGTTCCTAGTAGTAGACGAAGCGGATCGAGTTTTACAGGAAGGCCATTTTAAAGAAGTCGAGGAAATCCTCGATGTCCTCACCCGCGATGCCCAGGAGGAAGAAGTGGCACAGAATGCAGAGGTGTATGGAACCACCAAGACCGTAAAGAGCAGCGCAACGAAGCACAGACAGACCTTGGTTTTCAGCGCTACATTCAGTAAAGACTTACAAAAGAAACTATCTGGGAAACAAACATGGAAGAACACTAATAACGCGGGTCTCCTGAATGACAAAGATTCACTGGATTATCTTCTTAAGAAGCTACCATTCCGAGAAGAAAAGCCACAATGGGTAGACGTCAACCCAGTCGACCAAATGGCTGAAAACTTGAGAGAAGGACTTGTGGAATGTGGTAACATGGAAAAGGATCTATATCTATACTACCTACTCCTTCGCTACCCACTCCGTACTTTGGTCTTCACAAACTCCATATCCACAGTGCGCCGCCTCACCAATTTGCTACAGAACCTCGAGCTTTCCGTGCACGGTCTGCACTCAAATATGATCCAAAAGGCGAGATTACGAAGTCTAGAGCGGTTCTCGGCTCCTAAAAAACCAGTTTCCCAAACCGGAAAGCCACAGCATCAAATACTGATTTCCACGGATGTCGCAGCCAGAGGTCTGGATATTAAAAACGTAGAATTGGTGATTCACTATCATGTCCCCAGAACGGCGGACACCTACGTTCATAGATCAGGACGTACAGCCAGATCAAAGAATTCCGGTGCATCTATAATCTTGTGTGCGCCAGAGGAGGCAATGGGAATCCGACGTCTGATTGGCAAGGTTCACGAAGATAGGGGTTCAAAGGGCGTCATAAAGTCGATATTCGTCGATAGGAGTCTGGTGACAAACCTCAAGCCAAGAATCGAACTATCGCAAAAGATCGCGGGTAGCACTATGGCCAAAGAAAGTCAAAGGAAGGAAGACGATTGGCTTAAAACTGCCGCGGAGGATCTTGGAGTTGACTACGAGAGCGATGAATTTGCAGAATCGTTAGAGAAGGGAAGAAGAGGGGCGAAGAAGAGAAAGGAAGCTAGAAGTGTCGGGAAAGATGAGATGGCGGCGTTAAGAGCCCAGCTAAGAGAAGAGCTCACAAAGAAGATCGGTAGAGGAAGTAGGTTGTATTTAACCAGTGGCATTAATAACCTAGCCCAGAGGTTAGTTGATGGGAAGGAGCATGATGTATTCTTCGGGGAAGAAGGCGGTTGGGGCCTCGGCGACTTGTAAGATAGGCTGCAGTTGGTGTATTATCAATAAATAAATACCACAATACCAAAAGTATGCATTCGCCTAGATACCAAGATGCAGAAAGCACACCATAGATAGCCATCAATATACTTCGTTTCTGTATCTACATAAAATACACATGTATACACAAGCTGGGCTGGCCACTAGTAGAATACAGATCTCCAAAAGAAGCAAAACAGACCACAAATGCCGTATATGTGCAGTCTGTGTGAATATGTACGGTGTTAAACAAATATACAGTCAAATCATACTTTCACCGACGACTCGCCGGTTCTCACACCCTCCTGAGCTCCCTTACCCCTCGCCTTACGCCGCCCACGCGGATTGCTGCTATCGGAATGGCCTCGAGTCGATATAGGAGAGGTGGCCGCGTCTTTTTTCGGGGTGTGGGAACCCCCGCTCTGCTCACTTTTACCACCTCTGCCTCGGAAATTTCCTCTTCCACTCCTCGGGCCCCCACGGCCTCTTCCTCTCGATGCTCCGGTTTTCTGACCCTGTTCGAGTAATTGCCTTGACAATTCCTCTTGTTGGTACCTCTCACTTTCTTTCTCCCACCAATCCATGAATTCCTGCTCTTGTTGGATGTCTTGGATGCTTTGCTTCGGCCCTTTACCCCTCATTATATCCTGTTGTATTTGTTCTTGTTGGATGATCTCTGCGAGAGGCAGGTGTAATTGCTCGAGTCTAGCGCCGATGGCTGGGAATTCGTCAGGTCGGGGTGGTACCGTACCAGATGCCGACACAGTCGGAGAAACAATATCCCCACTGCTATTGTACCTATGGCTTTGTATTTGGGGTGGTGTGGGGAGAGATTGTTTGGGATTCGTGAAAGGAGGTTGTTTAGGCGAAGTGACCTGCTTTGGAGGTGTATTCAATCCAGAAGGCTGCTGGTTAGAAGGTGGAGGTGTATTAAATACGTCGAGAAGTCTATTAGTAGGCCCATCTCTTCGAGGCGACGTCAAAGGCGATGCTGGGATGTTCTGGAGAGATAGGGGATTAGACGGAGAACGAATTGATTTCCATGGGGAAGCTTTCGCTACAAGTCTATCATGTGTTGAAGATTGTATTGGTGTGGTTGCAGGAGGCACTTGTTGACTCTGGAGTTGCTGCTGTTGCTGTTGACGTTTACGTTCTTTCTGCGATATCTTAGCTGTTATTGGAGCGCTGAATGTGGGAGCGGGTATGTTTTCCAATCCTGTTGCTTCTGTGGACACAGAGGACAGCACCAGAGACAGATTGCTGGTCCGACTTTTAGTTGCCTGTGCCATAATTTCTCGCATATCCAACTTGGAAGACTGGATTCCAGATCCAAGCACCCATGGTTGGCTGGAGCCGGAGTCTATGGGATACGATAAATTCACTACCGCCGAGGTCTTTTGATTCGTAGATACAGCTTGTTGAACATCCGCTGGTTTCTCTCCGTCTGCTATTTGCTTGCCCTTTGCGTTATACCAGACTTCGGATTTCGGCGTGGTAGCTCCAAAGCCATACGAATCATTTCGGTTTAGCCCTGGACTATGAGATATAGGTGTTTTCGATATCTTGGCAGATGCCTCCTCATCATCAAAATCGAACATTAGGTCGCTACTCTGAGCAGGTATGAGAGGTGGGCTTTTCGGTGATGGTCGTTCTTGACCTGATTTAGATGACCGCCGACGTCTCTGCTTCTCGTAACTTCCAGCTCGGAAGCTAGATGATTGCCTATACGATGCTGGCGAGCTGGCAAGATCCGTTTCGGTTGCAATGTTGCTAACCTGGCCGCTATCGAACAGTTGGAGGACGGATTGTCTTTCTTTCTCAGCTTGTTCCACGAGATGTGGATGCCGTTCGAGGAGTTCAGCCTCGGAGCGCCCACTTCGAACCATTGGTAGATACGCAAGTTGGCGTTCCTTGACATGTAGATCAAGATCAGCTATAAGGTCCTCATCTAGCTCATCAAGAGCACGGGTTTCCATCATTGTATCGAGATTTGTGAATATGTACTCAAAACAAATATCTTTGAAGGTCGAAACTGAGGATTCGGAAATCGCGGCCAGAATAGACGTAGCATTCCTTGTATTAACTACTGGTAGTCAGCAATCTAGTTCAAATAATTAATGTGTAGTATTAACACATACCAAATCGACCGATTGTTTTCTGGCAAATCTCAACCAACCGATCAAGCATGAGTTCATTAGCGACGCCTAGGACATCGATAACTAAGTCGAGGAAAGTATCCACACCGTCTTTCGGGATTTGTACTTTATCGAAGAGGCGAAAACTCTTGTCGGAATAAAGAAACTGTAGAACAATCTCCATGGTTTGTAAAGGCACATGCTTCATATCAACTCGAACAAGTTGATCAACAGCATACTGTTCTTCGCCCATCCGTGAAGCGAGCCATCTACCAGATCCACCGTGGTAAAGAGCGTCAAAGAAAGAACATCGAGCGCATAGAAGTGAACTATGTACTTTGAGGGTTTTGTCTTTGAGCTCAAGCAACATGTCTCCAGTTTCTGGGAACAGTGGATCTGCCAAAGCGTCTTCTAAGTCGGCATCCATCGTTAACTTGGTTGTTTGAAGCCCTGAGGCCACAGCGGCTAACTGATCCAGGCCAAAAGATTTGGCTAGTAGCCCAAGGTCGGTGCGGACGCGTTGATAGAGTTGTGTTTGTTCCTTGTTTCGGGTGAACCTTGTCCAAACAGATATAACTATATCTTTATACAGATAAAAGATGAATATAAGAGTGGAAAACCAATTGACGCCTTTCAACTTCAACTCAAATGTCCCGCCTGGTTGGTGATCCAACTCCGCCAATGCCTCAAACTGAGCTTTCTGTGATTTTATCGCTTCCGCAAACAAAGCTCTTAGCCGTGGGCACCGACCAGTCAAAACGAACGAGTGAGCGGGAATACTAATTCCCATTTCATCCAACTCAGCGGACCTGATCACAGTGTCATACTCTGTTAAGTCCATTTCCTGAATCGTCTCTTTAAGTACGTTGACAAGATCCTTTTGAAGAAACCAATCCATAGCTTTGTCTCGGGAAATTTCGATATCGGATTTTGTAGCATTTCGTCCTGATTCCACCGCTTCGAGGTCGATTACTATAGGCTCGTCATAGAAGGATAACAGGGAACCAATCTCATCCCAAAGAGTCGCGCCTCGAACCTCTAGTTGTGTCTTAAGAATCTCAACATCCCTTCGAATGGCCGCAAATGAGCCGAAAGGATTGCTTCGAACTGCAACAATATGCGTCAAACCGGGAACGCGAGCGAATTTATAATCCTTAGCTCTATCGACTTGTTGAGATGGCAAACTTGGACCAACAGCGACGCCGAGGCCCTGGGTTTCTTTAACCTTGCTTCTTCGAGTCCTCTGCCATACGCTTCCAGATTCGGTACAAAGTACCACGGCACCATCCTGTCCGACATCGACGTCCCGAACAGCCATATGTCGTTTCCTAAGTGACCATATTCGCTGTGGAACCGGTAAGCCTCTAGTAGTTGTGGCAGTCGTTCGGTCTGCATTTATAGTGAAAACATCGCCTATCCTCGAAAGGGCTGCGATAGTTCCTCCACCGCAACTCAGTTTCGTGATGAAGTTTGGCTTGCTATGGTATTTAGCGCTTGGTCGTGTAGGTTTGAGTCCGGAATCCATAAATCGATCAAATGGGAATGCTACCCTCATGATTCCAAAGTTCATCATGATCCAGACCTCATGGTTCTCGAGAAGAACTGCCGAAGCCTTTTCTGTAGCCGTGATCATAGATATTGGTTGATCTGATAAAGACAGAGAGGCAACTTTTCTTGGAGATGTTTGGGATTCCAATGTTCGAGAATCTGCGTCAACCAATCCCAACTGACCTTCATTTTTACCGAAAACGAAGATTGAGGTTGTAGTATGTACGATTGAATGGTGTCTCGACGCCGCGGCTCCAATGATCTTCTCTCTCCGCAAGTTTGTGAAGACTTGTCTGGGAATTAACTGGTATTCCTCCTTGTCATTCTTGTCTATATTGGCAATGTAACCCAGCTGCCCGTACCTTCCAGATCCCCAAGTGAAAACATCTCCATTATCCATTACAGCAACAGTGTGGTTCTCTCCGAGTGCCACTGTTCGAACTTTCCGGGGTAGGCTCACTTGCTTGAACGTGAATTCGGTAGATTCGTGGCCTAGTCCGAGTCTTCCACCAGGACCATGACCACATACAAAGAGGTTTCCAGACGGTGCGGTCGTGATTATTGCGGTGTGGAATTTTGCCATCTGAATATCTTTGAGATAGACGGGAGCGAGAGTTATCAGAGCATCATTGGGCTCGGTAGTAGCACTCGGATTTGGTATTGGCATCCTTTCCGGGAACTGTCGATCGTCTCCATCGCTGAATCCCAACGATAGGTTTTTGTTGCTGCCCCATATGTACGCTTCATCTCCCAGATATTCCCCTTTAAATTCACCAACTTCGAGATCGGGTTGTTCTACATCAGTCTCATCTTCGAAGTCGTCCTCGTAGTCTCCTTCGTGGTCAAATTTCGGTGTCTTTTTCGTGCTTTCCACTTTTATCGTTGACTCAAATAGTTCAAACGGCGAATTCCCCTCTCTATCTTTGATTTTAACGAGTCCGTAGGAACTTTCATCTCTGGACAGAATCCGTTTTGCGATGCTGATATTGCCAAAGTAAAGAGCCCTATATCCGATATCTCCGTTAGAACTTCGGCCAACTAGAACTTTTTGCCAGAGAGCAGCTCCTACCGATGTAAAGCCGTCCAACCAGATTCAAAATCCTGAAGAAAGAGGTCCGTCTGAGGGTGCTTCAACAAGAGCTCTACAAACTCCAGTTTGTTTGCGGTAACAGCATGATGCAGGAGAGTCACGCCTGTGACTGGCGCGAGCGGGTTTGCAAGAATATTCGCAGGCAACCTGGAATTTATCTGGAATCTGTTCAAAGCCACAAATTTAGATTCACCACCTGCCGTACTACCTCCTACGAACGTTGATTGCCTGCTCGGCGGCGAAGGTAAGTCGAAATGGGATTCATTTGTTAAGGAGCTAGAATTAAAGGCATAGGTCCCTCTGGGCCGATCTTCGGATAGACCCAAAAGATTTCTAAACTTCTCCAAGTCATTCTCGAAGTAGGCGCGCCAAAGACGGCTGCTCATATGCTGAGGAATCTGGGTTGAGGAGGGGAACGTTCCCGTCGCTCGATATATCCCACTTTGCGGTTACGTGAACGGCAAGTGGCGAGCGAATGGAGGTTCCGAAGGGAAAGGTTCGAGAGGAGGGTTTTCGAGAACGAGTGAGGCTCTGATGCTGGAAGAACCTTTGGACTGGCGAGTACAAAACGCGAGTTCTACTTGGAATCGAGCTGTATGTGGTTTGCGGGTTTGGCTTAGGAATTCGAGTTGAGCAGAACGTTAGCTTGTGGGAACAGGTGAGATGCAGCTGAGGTCTCGGCGGCGAATGTTATCACAACACCTGGTTTGTTCACGACGTTGGTCCGAGGGAAAGTTGGAAGAAGAGTCAGAGGAGGGGCAATTAGCTACGGTGAACTTGGAAGGTTTTAATTAAACTCTAGGCCACGGGCTTCCTCAAAATAACGAGAGGGAGGTGAGGTATATACAAGACGATGCGAGAGATCGGTGCCTGTGACTGCCATTTTCGCGCCTTCACGGTGCCTACGCCCTAAAACTGGTTGCGAGTGCGGTGGGGTGCGGTGCATAGAGTGGGATTCCCATCGCATCTCGATAGCAAAGATGGATCCGCCAGTGCAGCCTGCCGACTTGACACACGCTTCCCTTCGTTATTTCGCGCATTTAGTTCGGCTCTGACCCAGCTTATTATCGCCTACACCTGCCCCACCCCGGCCCTCTCTGCCCTCCTCCGTGGGGTTGCTGACCCAGCCAGAGCAAGTCGACCAACCCACATGGTCCCGGCTTTAGGTCTGAGCTCTGGGGCCTTCCATAACTTCCCGTCCAACCAATGCCACCACGCCTGGATTTCGTTCCTCTGGGCGAGAGAGAGTTAGCGCCTAACCATGCCAGATCCCATCTTTGCGATTATATAAAAGTGTTGTTTTCGCCAAAACGTGCAGAATGTCCAATGCAGACGGAAAAGCGAAAGGAAAAGCCATGCGAATAAGAGACATGGCATTCGTACCTTGGTATATATAGGGAGAGAGAGACTATATAGAAACACAGATCAAGATGCATATATAGGCCCGATTTCATCCGGTTTCTAAGATCTGCATAGCATATTAACGGAGTTTTCCCTAAACGCAATACAAACACAATATAACCTGATGACTCTTTGAATGCATATCAATATCAGAGGAGCTCTAACTTCGGAAAACAGCGGTAACCAAAGCTACCAAAAAAACTTATCAACAATACTGGTTAATCTAGTGTCGTAGAAGATGAAAAAAAAAATGCAAAAGAATAAACTCTCAGACGGGGAATCGAACCCCGGTCTCCCGCGTGACAGGCGGAAATCTTGACCACTGGACGATCTGAGATGATTTGTTGGAGGTATATATTGTGATATTCTTATAAGGCAATCTTGGTGTACTAGGGAATAGTAATCGTCCCCAGGCCTGCTTATATATCTCATTCCAACGAACGGTATCAAAAATAAATTCTGAATAAATTATGCTTCGATTCATGTCTGATCGCAAGTAGGCTATAATTAAGACAACTTGGTCTTCAATCAAGTGCTAGTATGGATTTGGCAGACCACATTTTCAAACGTCACTTTCATGGCATCTCTTTCCTCCCAACTCTGGGATGTTGGACTATGTATAAATATAATCCCAAACGCCCCAACCTATTTCAGATATTGGCGTAAAAATGTATGGAAATCGAACTGCGCCTAATTTATCTCTACCTCTGTCGATTCAACCTAAATGGCTCTTTAGCAACCATTTCTTTGAGCTTTAGGAACCGGCTTGAAGCCACAACTCGCAACTCACAAACCCACATCTAGACTCAACTGAATCTGAGAAGTTTGGGTATTTGGCTGGATGTTTTTTACGTCTTGCCCAATTGGGAATCAGGCAAATTGGTGCCCAAACCCCAGACGAGTGCCCAGACTCTCTGCCCTTCAAAAATTAAACCTCCCCTCTTCACAATAAAATTTTTCACTCTTCCAACCATCATCACTTTCCCAGCAGTTTCGACCGAATCTGACCACCCTAACACAAGTTACGGAAGCACTCAGTTGAGTTAGTCTGGAGTCGTGCGAATTAATCTAAATTTAAGCGTCGATACCAGCAGACACGGGCTTCGAACCGCGGAGCACGCGCAAACATAGTAGATTCGTGCAGTAAGTTCTTTTCTAGTATCTATAATAATACACGATATTTTATACAAAATCACGACGGGCTCGAATGATGAGATCAATACGCATAAAAACATGTTTCAACCCCATCTTAACATACCATGCATGAGACTTGCGCTTTAAAATGAGAATAACCCCTCTGATTTCTCCGTCTATGATGCAATATCGCAATTTTCCTTTCATAATCACATTTTTCGTGTGATATCTCCTTACTCCGGTATCCCACTGCTAACTCCAAGCGAAGGGAAAAACCCATTAGATTACTCATGCCTGCGTGTTCGTTTAGTCGTGACCCTTGTTAAACCGGCCGGCTTCACAAAACACTCCGCTGGTTCGGAGGGTTTGGGGAACGCAAACGGCGTCGCCGTTGTGCTTCAATATGCACGTGTCATAATGAAAGAATTCCGAGGAGATGATTACAGTGCACTGCATTCCCACCGATAGATAATTTAGAAATCATCTATATAAGAAAGAGCTCTACATTCTGTATCATAAATTAATAATATCATTCGTACCTCATTCCATTGTTATTCAGCTCAATCAACTAAACCAAGAACAACACTTTTTAATCACAAGTACTCAAGTGGGGACGAACCTACCAACTTCACACAAGACAACATCGCGATTCAATTATCCTCAATATTCTCGATAAAATATCATATATCACAACCAAAATGTCGGCCTCTTTCGCACTCCTTGGAGCCACCGGCCTTGTTGTATGTACCATTGTTCCACAGAGACAACTTGTAAATGTTTGCGTTCATCAGGTCTAACCCACGATCCGTGATACTCCATAGGGTAGCAACATCCTCAAGTACCTTGTCCACTCGCCAACTCCCAGCACAATCATCACCCTCACCCGCCGTGACCTCGATGACACCACAAAATCAGAGGCCGTAGCTGCAAAGCACACCTTAACCACCAAAATCGAAAAGGACACCGCACAATGGGCGACCATCTTTGGCGAAGCCTGCAAGACCACCACCCCGGCGCCGATTGCGGTTACAGCAATGGGTACCACACGTGCTGCTGCAGGCGGGTTCGAGCAACAGTACGCCTTAGAGCATGACGTCAACCTCGCTGTTGCGAAGGCGGCGAAGGAAGCTGGTGTCAAGACTTTCGTGCTGATTTCCAGCGCGAGCGCGAGTCAAGCCAGCAGCATCGCGTATTCCAAGATGAAGGGAGAGATCGAAGACCATATTGAAGAGGTCGGATTCGACAAGTATATTGTCCTAAGACCCGGATTGCTACTCGGTCCCAGGAATGAGACAAGAACTGGGGAGGGGATCTTCCAGGCTATTGCGAAAGGGTTGAAGCATGTTAGTGGGGGTGCTTTGTCCGACTTCTGGGCTCAGGGTGGTGATGTTGTGGCTAGGGCTGCAGTCCGGGCTGCTTTGGATGATAGCATAACGGGGAAGAAAATTCTCGATCAGAAAGACATCGTGGCGCTTGGGAAGAAAGAGGATTGGTAAAAAACCACCATCTGTTCATAATGGGAGATTATGTTATCAACTGGGAGAATCACGGTTTCGTATGGGGTTTTCACATAGGAGTTAGGAATCGCTTTTTTGTAATATTTTAGCTTGGTGCAGATTGTATTGTACTCTTAATAGTAATGATCATAATGAATCTTCACTCATATATACCAGTTGTTATTCATCCCGTCGCATCAGCCCCACATGTCGTACTTATCGTTGATGGAATGATAAGCTCTCCACACGATATTACCGATAAGAAAA
Source organism: Dactylellina haptotyla (assembly GCA_031310005.1). Lineage (NCBI taxonomy): Eukaryota > Fungi > Ascomycota > Orbiliomycetes > Orbiliales > Orbiliaceae > Dactylellina > Dactylellina haptotyla. The sequence continues at coordinate 6,175,020 of CM062379.1, read as the reverse complement.
TACCGTGGAGATCAAGATCCTGATAAATAACTAGCTGCAAGTTATATTTGAGAATATAGCTAGGCTTTTGACCCTGGTATACAATATCTACACCGAAGCAGAGGCGATATACGTGCCCTCCCGTGATAGCGGTTTTTGGTGTTGCTGCAAACTCGGCTGGCAGCACGAGCGACAGCGCCGCACCCAACTCAACTCAACTCAACGTAACCACCAAACTTCAGTTGCAGACGCCTTCCATCCTTCCACCTTCCATCCTCCTTCTCATCGCCACAACCTTCCTCTAAGCTGCGCTTCACTACCCTCAAGCTCGGAATAACAGTTCGTCATCTCTGATCTCGACCTGCTGCTGTCGTCCCCTCATCGCGACCCCTCCTGTCACCACCCCCTGCCATCGACTCCTCGTTGCTACGTTGCGGACTACCTCCTATAGACCCTAGAATGGCTGCTGTAAGGCTCACTCATTTGCATCATCGGTCCTTCACAGAAGATACCCACCTCCCCTGCTACTGCTTCTGCGTGCACGCTGTCGAATATGAGCGCGTTGCTAACCAATTACACAGTTCCCAAACAGAACTGGATACGTTCCTGGCACTGGCATGGCACCTTCGAACCCGCTCCCGAACGGCCCCGTTCCCGTCGTTCTACCCCCAAGCATCGTCCCAGTCCCCAAGTCGAACATTCGTATTCTTTGTGTCGCCGACGTTAGAGGTGGGTTCGCGCGTGTTTAATTAGTTACTCTTTCTCAATCATCACTGACGAGCTTGCAGGTGATCTCCTCTCTCTCAACGAGCTCGCGAAGAAGACAAATGCGGACTACATCCTCCACACCGGTGATTTTGGCTTCTACGATAACACTTCGATAACCCGTATCGCCGAAAAGTACGTAGCTGTCGCATCGGTATTGGTTCAATTGCTTGTTGGCTCACTGTTTTCTATTTGATAGGACACTACGTCACGTCGCCCAGTACTCGCCGTTGCTATCGGAGAGCACTAAGAAGTTCATCCAGAACAACCCAAACGGGCAGCCGATAAAAAACCGTCTCGCGGATGAACAGCTCTCTCAACTTCCCAAATTTCTAGACAAAACTTACGCGTTCGATGTCCCTGTCTATACCGTTTGGGGAGCCTGTGAGGACGTTGCCGTTCTCGAGAAATTCAGATCAGGCGAGTACAAGATCGACAAACTTCACATTGTCGACGAGGCATCCTCCCGATTACTCGATGTTGGTGGCGTCAAACTCCGTTTACTCGGTCTGGGTGGAGCTGTTGTCATGCACAAGCTCTTCGACAATGGGGAGGGTAAGACCACCATTGCCGGTGGACAGGGCACCATGTGGACAACCTTGCTACAAATGGGCGAACTCCTGGACACAGCCAACCGTGTTTACGACGCTAGCGAGACACGACTCTTCTTAACTCACTCGTCCCCTGCCCGTGAGGGTTTGCTGAACGCCCTCGCAGTCGCTGTTAAGGCCGATTTTTCGATTTCCGCTGGGTTGCACTTCCGATATGGCAGTTCGTACAACGAATTTAGCGTTAATCCGACTCTCGACCACTACCGTGGGAAACTTGCTGCATCAAAAGCGTCCTTCAATGACGTCTGGGAAACAGTCAAGGGTGAAGTGACGAATACAGTCGCACAGAACAGCGCCCAAAAGCAGTTGCTCGATAACGCATTGGCGATAATTGAGAAGATGCCTAGCACTGCAACAGGACCCAACCCATTCGGTGGCACTGCCCCAGGCACAAAGGGAGAGGTTGATGAAAGCGCCTTCAAGAACATGTGGAATTTCAATCTCGCTGACGCCTCTTTCGGTCACCTGATCCTCGACATTGAGAGTGGCCGTATTGGAACTGAGATGAGGGCTCAGGGTTTCAACTTCGCTCACCGAACTGGCAAATCTGGAGCAGGAAACAATTCTGTACAATCTCCAGCCGCGGATACTAACAGCCAACCGGTTCCCATCGCTCCAACTAGCGCTGCCCCAACTACCCAATCCGCACCAACTGTAAGCGCGCAACCACCTCGTGCTCCTTCAGCTCCTCGCAGGGATGAACCAGTCAAACCAGCGACTCCAATCAATGTTCCACCTCGCACACGATCCGCCACTCCCTCGAAGCCAGCCACTACCTCTGAGGCCACTGCAACTTCAGCCAAAACTGAAGAACCCACTAACGGCACCTCCGCTGCAGAGGCAGACTCCACTACCAAAGAATCTCAACTTGAACCTCCTGCTGCCTCGGTAACCCCACCACCGGGCGAAGGGCCTTCTGGTGCTGCAAAGGTTGGACTTTACGTCACCAATATTGTTGGACAGGCCAAAGTTCGAGAGATCTTTTCCGAATCTGACAGGGAGTTGATTGACCGAATTGAAGAGAAACATCCCAAGGCCGGTAGACCCGTGTATTACTATGTATTCTTCAAAACCCCCGGAGATTTCAAAGCCGTCCTCGAAAGACTCCCCGCCGACTACACCACAAAAAGCCCAGGTGACCGTTCCCGCCCATTCGTAAAGGAGATAGATGAACCTTACGGTGGCGCTGGAGCAGGACCTTGGCGTCGTGGAGCCGGAGCCATCGGCCGCGGCAGAGTTGACAATCCTAGATCCAGCGCCTCGGAGAGTGAAGGACCCCCAGGACCTGGTCGAGGTGGTCGAGGTGGATTCGGCGGAGGACGCGGCCGCGGAGATCGTTCCGCATCATTCGAAGGGCGTGGTGGGAGAGGTGGCGGCCGTGGTAATAGAAGACGCGACGGTCAGCCCGACGGCCCTCAGACATCCTCTACTCCTGCCTGAATGTTTTCGGAATGGCCTCTCTTATATATCGGAAAGTTTATGACGAACTCCAAAAGCAATTGTTTCGGCGATGTTTTCTAATCACTTTTCCTTTTTATGTTGCCCATGACCTTTTAACTTTTTTCATTGTTTATAATTATGAGCGATATTGTCTTTACACGCCTCTTCGAGATCTCGTTTGTTTCCCCCCAGATGATTTCTCGGTTTCCGATCAATACTCTCAATAACCTGTCCCTAACTATTCTACTCTACGCTCACGATTTTCAATCTCGTCTTAAATTTCTTTCGCTTTCCTGCCTTGTGATTTCCCTTTTCTTTTAAATTCCCAAGCTACACGACGGTGCTTCCTGTTCAGATAATATTTTTAACATAAAGAGACAGCATGATGGGGTGGATACGGATTATGTATGTTAGGGCAACTAGCATGAATAATTTTATAATACATCGTTATAAAAGTATGGGTTTACTAAAGTGGGTAGAGTGGAAGAAATGTAGAACAGCTAGGATTAGCCCTTATCAAGTTTAGTTATGTTCTAGTTTTGCAAGATTTGTCCTTGATAATGTTGTTTACTGTGCAATTTCCTAGCAGATGGTCCGATTTAAGGCCGGTGATAGTTTTCAAAAGGATATTTGGTGGCTTATCGACGACACTAATTTGGATAAATCTTGCTGCTTGTACCGTTTTTCCAAAATAATATCGTATGGCCCGATGTGGGATGGCCAGCTACTATATCGCCTAATCTGATATCGCTTTTGGGGAACTCCACCACTGATACCAACTATTAAATACTGTTAGGCCTGGAAAACTGCGCCTGAAATTGGTTGCGACATTTGCCGTAGAGGTAGTTCCCTAAATACTAGAAGGGGTTATTCTATTGTATTCACCAACCGGTCTGAATCCGTGGACATTATCGTCGCATTTATTACGGGCGAGCGCTAGCTACGACTGTCGTGCATCGAGAATCGCCATGATGGTCGCAAACTCCAAAGGTAGGGCGGATCCGATATTCAACCTATCTTACATTTGTCGCTGATGGATTCACAGAGACTGAGATATCAATAAATATCCCAACGCCGGATCTAATTAACAATTGCTGTGCTATGCAATATCTTGAAATGCATCAATATATTGATGTTCGAATAACGATTCTAAACTACGATCTCAAAAGCGAAATATCGATGGTTTTACGTGTTCATACATAGCACCAGATGCGGCGGGGTAACCATGCAGCATGTCCACCAAAGGATCCCCGAATTCTCAGCGGACGAGCCTTGGAGTTTGTACCGAGGGACAGACCCCCTGAACTGTCGCTTTTGGTAAATCTCAAGATCTCAAAGCCTCACGCCAGAATATTGGAGAAGCATGCGACACGGATCCAAATATCTGCTCCCCAGCGATTCCAAAGACGCACAAGAGCCATCGTCGCAAGCGGACATGGACGGAGGAGAGCCAGCAGCGGATCGATCAGATCATCAGGGGTCGGGCGAGAGCTGCGGGCTGACGTTTTTCCTCGTTCTCTGCCCGCCGCCGCGTGACCAGCCCGCCAGCGTTTTCGGCGCCCCGGAATTTCATTTGCGGTCGGTCAACAGGCGCTAAACAAACAGGCACGCCGGGCCTTGCACACATTCGTCATTGTTCGCTCACTCACAAACTCTCTCCCCCCGTCTCCATCCTTCCCTCACAAGCCATCGCCACCGCCAGACGCTACCCTCCCATATATCATATCACGCTCGGACGAGTGGTATTTCTATGGTCGCCTTGTGCCTTAGAATGCCCGTGGCCGGTTAATCAACGTATTACGACCTTATATCGTTTGTTGCTGGGGGGCTGGTGAGATCGCTAGGCCTCGGATCCTAACCAACCCGCTCGTGCGCCGGAGGACGAAACTACATCAACATTCCCACCCAAACGTACACAGCATCACATATAGTGCGCACGCTCGATAGAAACAAATACTTGTAGTTGTAATCTATAATCCCGCTGGTTACGGCTCTATATTTGTATACTAGCTGCCACCAACCGCATTCTCTGGGAAACCACTCGTTCCTGTCACGTCGGAAGCCGCCGCTTGTCAAGCCCGATTTTGAATATCTACGCCACTTGACGGAAGTGTTATCTCTCCCCGGCCTGACATCACAGCCTTCAACCTTTCGTCCCTCGAAGATTGATCGATCCCAAATTAAAGATTCGTCGAAAACCGACTTTGTACCGACGTGACCTCGGATCTACTACTAACAACCAAAACACAAACTCCGGAAATGAGTGGCTCCTCTCGAGCCTCTCGGGGCTCTCCTGGGGGGCTACGACACCTGCTATACTTTGCACTCTCCTCTTTACTACTCTTCAGTTCTACTCTGGCACAGACGACAAAACACGAGGCAGGATTCTGTGCGATCAGGGGCGAATGCGGACAGCGAGGATGGTTTGGCAAGCCGTTGCCCTGTCCAGACAATGGACCGGCCACAGAACCGAAAGCTAAGCTACGAAAGGACTTGGTGGATTTCTGCGGGCAGAAATGGGCAGAGGGAGCAGTCTGCTGTACACTTGACCAGGTGGGTTTACATTTGACCGATCCATGACTGTAAGGTTAACGAACTAACACATCCTCGCGATAGTTGGAAACGATGAAAAGTAACCTCGAGGTAGTCCAGCAAATCCTCGCTCCTTGCCCAGCCTGCAAAGCCAACTTTTTCAACCTGGTCTGCACGATGACATGCTCCCCGAACCAATCCCAATTCTTAAATGTTACCAAGACCGAGACGATAAGCGGAGCCGATGTAGTGTCAGAATTAAGTTACTACGTCGACCCGGCCTACGGAAGGGGTTTCTTCGACTCTTGCAAAAACGTAAAATTCTCACAAACCGGTGGATCCGTAATGGAGTTTATTGGTGGAAACGCAAAGAACTGGTCCGCCTTCCTTAAGTTCTTGGGCGACGAGAAACCGATAGGTTCACCTTTTCAGATCAACTACGTTCTTAACGATGAATCACCGAAGCCGCCGAAACCAATCGTCCCGATGAACGACCCGATAATCGAGTGCTGGGACCCGAACCCGGCTTACTCTTGTTCTTGCTTGGACTGCGTTGAGGCTTGCCCTCAACTCCCACCGTGGGAAGACGAAAAGCTCTGCCATGTTGGTATTGTTCCTTGCCTCTCGTTCGCGGTTATTATCGTATACGCCGTCTTCCTGACGGGCATCATATTATGCTATGGATATTTCTTTACCAAGACGTACACTCACCGATACCAACGATTAAGACTTCTTCACGACGATGGACCATCAGATGACGAAGACGAGGGTGACATCCTAGCCCCAGCCGGGTTTACAGACCATCCGGCTGAGGAATACCCCTTGAACGTTTGGCTGGACAAAGCCTTCCAGAAGCTTGGGCGAGGATGCGCCAGGTACCCGGGTCTAACCATCGGCTCTTCTATCATTGTAATCGTTCTCATGTCTTTGGGATGGACGAGATTCCAGGTCGAAAGGGATCCCGTGAAGCTGTGGGTTTCCCCAACATCGGAAACCGCGTTGCAAAAGAACTACTTCGACGAGAACTTTGGGCCGTTCTGGCGAATCGAACAAGCATTCTTAGTGAACGACACTACAGGACAACCCGGTCCCGTTTTGTCATATGATACTCTCAAATGGTGGTTCAATGTTGAATCGACTGTCAGAAGAATGAAGAGTATGGAAGAAGGTGTTACCCTCGCAGATATTTGCTTCAACCCTACGGGCAACGGATGCGCAATTCAATCTATCAGCGGGTGGTTCGACGAACAACCCGATCTCCTGAACCCAACCGATTGGGCGAGCCATGTCAAAGAATGCGCCGGTACTCCATCATCTTGTTTACCAAATATGGGACAACCATTAGATCCCGAAGTCGTCCTAGGAGGATTCCAGAGCACCGATGATGCCCTCAACGTTCCCGCGATAATGGTTTCTTGGGTCGTCAACAACCACCCAGAAGGATCGAAAGAGGTGAAGAGGGCGATGGACTGGGAAGAATCATTGAAGCGATACCTACTTGATGTCCAAGCGGAGGCGAGAGATCGCGGTTTGAGGCTCAGTTTCAATACTGAAGTCAGTTTGGAACAGGAGCTGAACAATAGTGCGAATACAGATGCGAAAATTGTAGTTATCAGCTACATTTGCATGTTTATCTACGCGTCCTTGGCCCTCGGTTCAACTGGCTTCTCATTGCCAAAACTTCTCGGAAACCCATCACGAGCCTTCGTTGACAGCAAGTTCACACTCGGTGTCGCTGGTATTGTCATTGTCTTGATGTCAGTCTCCGCCTCTGTCGGATTGTTCTCGGCCATGGGAGTCAAAGTTACCTTAATCATCGCGGAGGTCATTCCTTTCTTGGTGCTGGCTATTGGTGTTGACAACATTTTCCTCATCACCCACGAATTTGAGCGTGCCAATACCTCTCACCCGGATCGTTCTGTCGAAGACAGGATCTCGAAAGCACTTGGCCGGATGGGTCCCTCCATTCTATTGTCGGCACTTACTGAAACTATGGCATTTGCTCTGGGAGCGGTTGTCGCCATGCCCGCGGTTCGAAACTTCGCTATATACGCAGCGGGAGCCGTCTTGATCAATGCCGTCTTGCAAGTTACCATGTTCGTTTCAGTCCTATCACTGAACCAACAACGACAGGAACTCAACAGATTCGATTGCTTCCCTTGTGTTGTCGCTCCAGGAGGACCTATCAGGCAATCTAATGGCGAGGAGGAGAGCTATCTGCAAAAGTTCATTCGGAAGACCTATGCGCCCAAACTTCTCAACAAGTATGTCAAGGTTACCGTTATCGTCATCTTTTTGGGATTCTTCGCAGCAGGCATCGGTCTCATGCCCGAAATCGAACTTGGATTAGACCAGAGAAATGCACTACCGGATGGAAGTTATACCATTGATTACTTCAACGACCTTTACGACTACTTTGGTGTCGGCCCGCCTGTTTTCTTCGTTGCCAAAGACCTCAATATTACCGATCGTGTGGCCCAAAAGGCAGTCTGCGGCCGCTTCACTACTTGCAACCAATTCTCCCTCGGCAATATCCTCGAGCAAGAAAGAAAACGACAGGAGACCAGTTATATCGCCAAACCAGCCGCTAATTGGCTGGATGATTACTTCCAATGGTTGGATCCTAGACAAGAAGCCTGCTGCAGTATTGACAAGAGCACAGGCTTCAGCTGTGAACCTGGAAGCTCTGGTTGCGAGATTTGTTTTGAAGACCGAACCCCAGCCTGGAACCAGACCCTGTATGGTATGCCGGAAGGGAAAGAGTTCATGAAGTACCTGGACCTGTGGCTCGATTCGCCAGTTGGACAAGATTGTGTCTACGGTGGAGCGGCACAATACAAACACGCGGTCAATCCAGATTACGAGACCAACACCATTAAGGCGAGTCATTTCCGATCGTCGCATACGAAACTTGCAAGCCAGAAGGATTTCATCGAGTCCTTCTCGGCTGCAAGGAGAATCGCGGCTGCGATTGGCAAGAGGATAAACGCCGAAGTGTTCCCTTACTCCATGTTCTATATCTTCTTCGATCAATATACCACCATCGTCAAGCTTACCGAAACACTGATCGCTGGCGCTATTCTCGCGACATTCATCATTTCGAGTATCTTGCTTGGGAGCTTTATGACCGGTCTGGCAGTTTCTGTTACAGTTACCATGATTGTAGTTGATATCATCGGCATCATGGCGCTATGGGGAGTTAGCTTGAATGCGGTTACCCTCGTCAACTTGGTGATTTGCGTTGGTATTGGTGTTGAATTCTGCGCGCACATTGCTAGGGCATTCATGTTCCCGAGCCGCACTTTGTTGGAGAAGGGAAAGAAATTGACTGGCAAAAATTTGAGATCATGGGTTGCTATGGTAAATGTTGGAGGAAGCGTAAGTTCACCTTGATTCTGTGGTTTGGCTTGAATCGCTACTAACGCGCCGTGGTATAGGTCTTTTCCGGTATCACAATCACGAAACTCATCGGTGTTACAGTCCTGGCATTCACAAAGAGCAAGATCTTTGAGATTTATTACTTCAGAATCTGGCTCGCCTTGGTTATTGTTGCTGCCACACACGCCTTGATATTCCTGCCTGTCCTTCTTACCGTGATGGGTGGTGGTGGCTACTTGGACTCTGACGAAGACTTAGGTTTAGAAGAGGATTTGGCTAGTCGGCAGTATCAAAGACATTTCAGAGGTACATTTGAGGACTCCAGTGACGAGGAGAGCTGACTAGTACGGGCTTTGACGGAAGACTGCAGCTCGGAGGTCTGCGGTTGAGGACGACATAACCTGCATGCATGCATGAGCGTTCCAGAAATTGCGAATATTGTATCATTACCCACCATGGTGTTAATTGTTTCTTTTAGTTTGATATCCCTTGTTACAATCTTTTTTTAAACATCACAAATATTTACAATATTATAAGAGCGTAGATAAATAGTAAACTTAATAAATATTTATTTTCGATCCTCCTAACTAGAGCTTCATTGAGTACTCAAACAGGGTAGAGAGTGTGACGAGACAATCACTAGCATCCTAAGCAATCGTCTGGGGTATACGAGTTATATGTAAAATGCATTAATCATTGAATTCATTAAAACGCCCAGCCTGGCTTCATTTCGCAAGGTGTCCGCATACAACGTACGCAAGATGCCTCTGTTATAATGTAAACCTCCATGTTATTCCACCTATCTTTCCAAAGAACCACGCCTGGTATTAGACATTGAGCCACTTCTTGTATGGCTTGGTAACAAATCCTCTTTATCATCCGAATCGTGAGTCTCAAAGCCCGGACCATCGTCATCGGGAGAATAAATACTCTGTACGTGTCTTTTCTTAACACCGACGAAAAGCCATCGAAAACCACGGGCAACAGCTTTGATAAAGTCCTGGAACACCGAAAGTTAGCATAACCATCCTCCTGCTTTCATAAAGGACATATATTTATACGTACCCAAGGATTGAAAGTATCAACCCACGCCTTCCACCCGCCAAAACCACCTTTATAAACTACATCCAAATCCTTAACCGCCAAACCCATCTTCTTATACCGCTCCGCCAGGCCTTCCTCCGTATATTCCTTCCACGGGTACGAAAACAAATGCATAACCGCAAACCCAGTCATCTCAACCGACACCAACGTCGCATTAATCCCCGTTGCCAGATCGCCTTGCGAGATATAGTCGTTCGGCTCAATGATCTTGAAATTCATCAACAATCCGACGATAACCGCCTGCCAGAAACTAAAAAAGATAACCAGCTTGATACTCAGAAACTTCAAAAACGGGCGGTACGGCTGCAACTCGTCCTTCAGAGACGTGTAGAACGCGACGAGCATGTATAGCGCTATCGTGATCATTATGATTAACACTACGGTCACCCAGACGTGTGCGAACTGCGGCGACCAAGAGGACTGGCAGTAGACGCCGTACCATTGTGTGGCGAGGGAGGTGAAGGTCGTGAGGACTCGGATGATGCAGTATTGGAAGGTTCCGATCCAGACAATGTTGAACCAGGTGAGGCCGCTGCGGGGGGTGCGCAGCGGGATACCGATTTTAACGAGCCATGTTATCGGCCACGGCCAGTGTTTTGGTTCCCAGCGGCGGAAGAATTGTTTTTGTTCGTGGAGGGTTGGGGCTATTAGGTAGGTCATTAGGAAGAAGAAGGAGGCGAGGGCGAAGGCTTCGTAGCAGTCGCGGATGACTTCGTAGTATATGGCGTGTGCGTAAAATGCATAGCTTAGGGTTGTTACTATGGCGTAAATGGGCAGCATCAGGACGATGCGCATGACGCTAAATTACGAAGGTCAATTGAGTCCCTACTGGTAGTTTGATTTTCGTACGGGAGGATATGTAACGTACTGCCTCTGCTCATCTGGTCGGGTATAATGTAATGCATGTGCTTGAATTAAATAAAGAGAAATTATTGTTGTAATAACAGCGAAGGCCTTGCGAAGAGGTAGGTATACATGTTAGTTCTGACGTCTAATTAGAGGTCCCAAAAACAGCGGGGTTGAGATACATACTGCACATATTGTTACACCTATTTGTGAAACTGTAAACTCCAAGCCAGGGATCGCCTTTGTGGCGACTAAATTCGTTGACAATTGTTAGCATCTACATAGACAGTCATTGGCGATATCCGAGAAGTGTTGATCATGTGGTAGTTTTTTCGGTGCAAGCGAAGCAGAGTGAAATAGGGACTTACAGTACTGTCCCTCAGTGCTATTACAAAACTTCGGCATCTTTAAATTACTGGAGAAAAAAACCGCACTGGTTTTTTGGAAAGTAGAAGAGAAGGAGGACGGTTTTAAGATTTAAATTATGATCAGCTGTTGCCCCGCCTTTCCGCTCAGGCTGGCACTGTATTCTCAACAGGCTGGTCCGTCGAGATAATTAAAGCAGCCAAGGAAATAGCTAATAGCTAATAGCGCCTATAGCCCCAGCCTGCAAATCGGACTTATAATATTTAGGAAAATGATGTGAGAATGCGCTGGCTTTTCACATATATCTTTTGACGATTGGCTAGACGGTTATTCGAGTGCGGGTCTGAGTGCGGAATCGTCTATCAGTGCTTAGTCGGAAAGGGAACGAGTAGGCGACATGGGGATAGTCGTTGCGTGTTGAGGCCACGAACCATGATGGTAACAAGAAGTGTCAAAACATCGAAAGAGAAGAGAAAAGGGCTGGATCACCCTAAGTCTAAATATAATAATTCCTTGCGAACCGTTACATTCCACCGCTAGCATTTCGGCCTGAGATCCGGACAGCCCCATCTTCACAGTTTTTTACGGGGGTATCAACAAAATGAAAATAACAAAAGTTATCTAACCAGTTCAGAACTGTGATTCAAGCCGCGCACCCCCCTAGACCTTGGTAGGTGCTTGGCTAAAGCTTGCTGCCACACTGCCTAGCCCCACGGTCAATGTGCCTTGTGATGGGCTATTTTCAATTTATTCATGGACATTTATTCCCAAAAGGAGCGAATCTTCAGCCTCACCTCCCGGTCGTTGATGCAATGTTTGTCTGCTTTCTCGAACGGCTGACAACCGTTAGCCTGTTTTCCTGGGCGATAGAGGGGTTTATCCCACATGTCGGCGTCCGATAAGGGTAACTGACTTGGACATCCGTTTTCCGAGACAGGTAAAAATCAATACAATGTGTAATTTGGAATCGCCTTCGCGATGATGAATTTCTTATGGATGTTTTTTCGCTGATGCAACCTGCAGATGTGGAGACGGAACGCTTGTCAGCTCGTTCTCTGCTGCCCAATCGGTACTCCGGATAAGGTACGTGGATTCGAATGCCATGCATGCCAGTTTAATGAAAGAGAAGCCACATCAATTACTGGTAGCTCGGCGGCAGCATGTCCCCGACCCTAAACTAGCATCGCCTGGCCTTGTGCATACTCAAAACTGGTACGGAAACTTCCTTTCCCTTTAGCACTCTCGTTACACCGCGGACCTTACATCTAGGCTTTGACATAAACTCTTACACATCCGATAGACGTACGATGTACGCGCTGCAATTAGTATGAAGATGCGGTCCCAAGTCCTGGTGTATTAGTCTTGGCCGAACGTTCCGGAACACTCTCCAGCCCCCAAACAATTTAATTCGTTGCCAAGTCGAAATAGCCATGATGTTGAATTGTCCTCGTTGTAAAGGCTCTGACCATGCAATATAAAAGCTGGCTTTGATAGAACTAACTAAGTAACCTCAATCAGAACCCTTCTTTATCTGACTTTAATACTTCGTGTAGCATGTAGACACGAAATGAAATGTATAAATGTGTTGCCCAGAGTTCGAAAACGGCAGAGCCGAATTCCAAGGTTCTTGTGATGCGCCAATCCAGAGATGCCTCGGTAGAATTCGCTTATATGCTGAAGGAAACGGCAAGTGACTTCACCTGTCGCGAATCCGAGTAAGCCTACTTAAAGGATGCAGGATTCTCCAACATCCAACATTTAACCTAGGACGAGGGTTGGCTTGCTAGGTTTCCACGTTGTATCCGAGTATCTGGTATATATAATTATATTTTCGTGTTTTCGAGTTTCTTCGCCGCCATGCCACAGACATATTCCTACGAACACTACAATGTTACTTTCCCACAGGATGGGATCGCGGTGGTTGAGATTAACCGGGCAGAGGCCCTGAATGCCTTCACGGAATCGTAAGTCGAGAATAAAATTGCAGGACGCCCGAGTAAACGTAAACTACGCGTACCTCTCGGGGCTTGGGGGAGGAATCATTTAAATGTTTCGGCCCAGTAGACTAATGCGTATCGCCGGGGTCTCAGGATGATTGTAAACATCGGGAAAATCTTCAACCAGCTCTCCACCGACTCGGACTGTCGTGCCATTGTTCTTACCGGTGCCGGTGATAAGGCTTTCACCGCCGGGTTGGACATTAAGAAGGCGAATCTGGCGGGATCCGGCAAAACTGTGGATCCGGCCCGTAAGATGATTTCCGAACTCCGACCAATGCTCATGTCCCTCCAGAACGCCGTTACGCAAGCGGAACGGTGCCTAAAACGTAAGTCCAGTATCTCTACGCGGGCGTTTCTCCACACAATGTATAGTATAGGGATGATCTAAGACTAATTGGGAATTCAATATGTATAGCCGTTATCAGTGTGCTACACGGTTACTCGTTCGGCATGGCCATTGATCTTTCTACCGCAACCGACATCAGAGTTTGCACGGAGGATGTCAAGCTGTCGGTTAAGGAGGTTGACATTGGTCTAGCTGCTGATGTAGGGTCTTTGTCGAGATTGGTCAAGGTTGTCGGCTCGATGTCCTGGGTTAAGGACATCTGCTACACCGCACGGATATTCGGTGCTGAAGAGGCATTGAAGCAAGGTCTTGTTACCGCCGTGTACAAGGACAAGAAGGAAGCTCTTGAAGGTGCACTAAAATTGGCTGAATTGATTGCCTCGAAGAGTCGTAAGTTCTCACCAGACAATAGCCTTCATTCGGATTATACTAATAGTCGACTAGCCGTCGCTGTTCAATCTTCTAAGGAACTCTTGAACTACTCAGTCGATCATTCAGTGGAAGATGGTAAGTCTTAGGACCATACGCAGCTAATCAAACTCTCAACCTATTTATCTAATATTTTTGGTGGAATAGGTCTACGATATACCGCCGCTTGGAATCCGGGTGCTCTACAGACAATCGATATCCCAGCAGCCATCAAAGGAAGCCTGACTCGGAGCAAACCAAGATTTGAGAAGCTTTAAACATCTATATAACTAGAATTTACCAACAACTTGTACAATACATTATTACCTAACAATTCTTTGGACAACAAATATTCGGTCTTCGCTTTAAATCATCGTAGTGTGCCCGTCACTAGTTTCTTGAATCCTTCCCTTATGCCTCGGCTCCAACTCTGCTATTACAACTTCACTTCCGGTCAGGTTTGTGTCTATATTGGTAATTGGAAGTACTTCATTGCTACTCATCGACTCGGCTGGTAATTCTGCGACACTATAGAATGTGGGTGTGGTATCTCGTTGACTTGAGAATCCGGGCGAGTAAGGAGATTCTTTGAGCGTAGGGCTACGATCATTTATCGAGCCTAAATTATATTAAGACTGTATTAGTATGATATGCGGTACCGTATGCTGGCGGGATCGTAGCTGGCTGACCAATAGCGGTATCAAGCACGCTCAATTCATCTCTCCTCCGATCTAATGGGCTCCGAGGGATGTTGGGCATGGCGGAGGAAGGGGTGCGCCGTAGGGTTGCCCAGAACCTCCTAGTTCCGTCTGGGGATATGGGTGTCGGAGGCTCTGTTGGTGGCTGCGTATTAGGATCTATGCTTGCGAAGACTTCATTGTGGAAATTCCCCTCCTTCCCCTGCCCGCGACGGTTTCCTCTATTCTTTCTTCTTCGCAAGAAGAAAATGGTCAAGACGATTCCGACAACGGATATGACACCTACAGTAGTACCTGCTATGATGCCATCTCGGTTCTTTGGAGTTTGGGTTGTAGGAGCGGGTGTGGTGCTATTGGGATAACTTGCCAGAGTAAAGAAAGGAGAGTTTTCATCGGAGGGCTGGGCGAACGGTTTGCCATCCCATGGAGAGCCTCCAGTACTGTTTCCACCTATTGGCGCGGAAACTTCATATGGTAATTTATATGGGACTGACGACGCCTTGAATGTCGACTCCCACTTAAGAGTCGAGATGTTGAAGACTTTCACAGGTCGCCTATCACATCCTGCGAGGAAATCCCGACCTCCAACGATGAACATGCTCGAGCCTTGTATGTGGCAAGTATGATCCTGAAGACCTCCTTCCGGTTGAAGATTGTCATTTTTATCGACAAATATCCATTGGAAGGCAGGAATACTCAAGATCCACATTTGGCGGCTTGGAACGAATCTCCCCTCAGTAGCTAATATAGAATTATAATTTTTAGCGATCGGCTATAAGCCAGTACTATAATGAGTATGTTTTAAACAGACCTGATATCTTCTCCCAGACGGATCCACCATAGTGGTAAATATTTACCGCGGTTTTGTCCTCAGCATACGCGACAGCAGTGCACATGCCTCGAGTGTTTTCCGGTGCAATACTTCCAGCTGTGGGCTGCATATACCATCTCATATCCTCAACGTCATAGATATAGGTTGTATTCAACGGGAGCGCGGATCCACGTCTACCTCCACCACCATAGTTGATAAGATACTTTCTCCCAGATAATTCTATGGGCACTAGTGCCCCTTGACGATGGCCATGTGATATGGGGTATGGGAAGACGTCAATGGTGTTGTTGTTCCCATCGAAAGTCAAAGAAGCCATGTTGAAAGTCCGCAATCTATCATAGATGTAAGCTTGCGACGTTTAAAAAATATCTAGGTTATATCAACGTACCCGGCCAATAGTTGAAAGCCTGCAGGCTCTGGGAAGTCTGGTGTGGTATATGAATCTACTTGGCCACCGCGGTAATAGGCCACGTCCCCGATGAAGGCCGAGGAGCCTGAAGCGGCTCTGGTAATGGAGTCTCCATTGGTTTTTGGAGAGCTCCATTGTTCTTGGACTAAATCAAAACTCCAAATCACCTGAGGCAGTGTGTCGACGGCCCCTGTATTATTTAAGAAAGCTCCCCCATACAGGAAAATTCTGTTGCGAACTTGATCATACCACAATGTTGCATTTTCTGGGTAACGAATTTTATATTATAATGCATTAGCTCGGCTCCTGTAGAATAAAAATCTAATGTAAACCCCAGTGTTCTCATGAGTACTTACCGACAGCAGGCAGTCCAGTCTCTGGGACGGGGAGAACTTTAAAATTGGGATTTATGGTATCGAAATCCTGGCCAATGTCAAGGGAGAAGAAGAGTGGTAGAGCTAAATCTGTGGTTCGAGATCCGTCTTCTAAATGTTAATAAGATGATTATAAACTGAAAGACGTGGAAACTCAGACTACACACTTGCTGCCTGGCGGCCCTCGCCACCGTATATATAAATCTTATCACCAATTAGAACACCTGAGAAAGAGTTTTAGTATATTTAGCACTCAAATATATTCTAACCTCTAAGGTTTGACTTACTAGCATGAGTCCAAAATCTACACGCGGTCAAGTTTAGTGCGCTCATTGCTTGACGAGGCGCAATGGCTGCATCTCCGATAGCGTACGCGGAAACATAGGCTACGAAGAATGTCAGAGCCAAGAGAAGTGGCTTCATAATGAATAGTTCAATTGCAACAATGTGTCAAAATTAGAGCATAGAAAATAATATTGTTTTAGAGTGCATAAATATTAATCCAGCATTAGTCGTAGCGAATATGGCTCGTTATATAGTCTGGATGTCTTGGGATGAAGATGCTATTCGAAGGATATCTGGAACAAGAGACCACAAATCTTGTATCATTAAGGTGGCATCTGGATAAGGCCCCTTATTTTCCTTTGTATGTTTCAGAGAGCGACGGTATTTTGCCAACCTGATTGTCTATAATGTTGGTCCACTGGCGCTGTCAGTAACGGATCGTATTTAGAGCGAAATGTTTTCTCGACAACCAACTGTTGTCCAAGACATGCATTGTAGGATAGATATGCAACATGAATGTCACGAGGCGCTAAGGAGTATCTTCGAGGCATGGCCAATGTAAAAGTTAGACAATAGAAGTCTTTCGTGGGAACACATTTAGATGGAATATATATTGATTCATTAGCTTATATGTAAAAGATACCATCTTGTGTAGCTAGAAGCAGATGTCGAAATACCCTGGAGCCGTGTATCAGCAGCCTTTCTGGGAGCCGCGATATATTTTTAATGAGCATGGTGAGGAAACACTAACTAGTAAACTCCCGCAAAACTGTACTTGCTAGCCAGTCATGCACTGTGCATCTGTAAGCCGTGTTATCCTAGTAAATGTTGACAGCTGTTCCATTTCCATCTCCTCAGTGAAAGCACAAAATGTTGGAGCAATGCGAAAGAGTGAGAAGGGTTACAGGAAGCATGTTGCATTCTCAAAAACTGTTTGTCGTTCCAACGCAATATGCACCCGCAAACGAGCTCAATTGGCCGTCTATTTCGGGAAGCAAAAAGAACCTTTCCAGCGAAGCTGCCTTTCTTAGGTGCTTAGCTACTTTGCTGTTGCATCAGAAGGCTGCCACGAGAACGAAAAGGAAAAAAAGACTGCCAAAAAAGTATGGTAGATATTCATTGGATCATAGTCCAAGCGGGATTCGAACCCGCGGCCTTCGCATTTCCTGCATATGAAGCTGATTTACACCAGATTCCCCATATAAGAACGACACTCTAACCACTGAGTTATTGGGCTTGTTACCTCGCTCGGGCTCGGATAGCACTACTTAAGCCTGAAGGCTAAAGGCTTTCGGCAACACAAGATCCCACTTTGTCCTTCTGATCAGCTGGAAGCTGCTGGCGGGGCAAGTGCGAGAGCTAAGGTGGATATGAGGCCCAACCACCCTAAAGTAACTAGAGCTATTCGTCTAGCCCCAGCCTCCGTCGACCTAAACCTTTGTATCTATGGTACCCCTCCTCTTGAAGCCCCGCCGCAGTATCCCGAGATCTCAGCCTCCTCTTGGTGCAGATTTTAAACATTTTCATTGGATGAACCGATTTGCTCATTGCAACACGGTGACCCCAACATTACTCATACCAGCACAACACTAAATTTCTATTCCTCGAGTTTCCCAAGGTTGTGGGCACAAGTCTGGTTACGAGACTGGGTTGTGGGATCCCAAATCTTAGGTATATTCGATCAAGATGGTCTCTAAGGCGCATGTCACGATATTCACCAAAGAATCTTTATCAAAGCATCCGCAAATTGCAGCCGAAAACCAGATATATTGTAGTGAAAATTATCTCTTTAAATGGTAGGCTGCTAATGGTTACAATTTCATAAAAAGACCATGCGGAGCACCAGTATATTGAGCGAATCATTTTCTTCGGCTTCAATTCCCCGAGTCGAATATCTTTCTCCTAATACATATTCCACTCCCAATTTCTTTGAACACGTTAAAGCCCGTGCCTTTCTCAGCTTGCCCATCAAGCTACCCGACGTTGACATGGTCTGAACTGATTCTATTGTTAGTTCCGGTGATGATTTCTGGGCTAATATGAGAAACTTACGCGTAAATTTCGGTATGAGCAACAGCAGGTGCTGCAGCATCAATATGGCCTCGTTTTTCAACGCTCACGTGGTCAGCTCTATTATCGATATTAATGGTTAGTGAAAGTCTCTTAACTCGGGAGTGCTTAGTAAGGTGCTTGAAATTACTTACGCATAGAGCTCTGGTGAACCACCAGCAATCCTGCTACCAGCAGCGTCATGGCCACGCTTGTCGACTGCGATATGCGGGAAGCTAATTTCATAATATTAGATCTAGATATACAGTTTTCATCTCCAAGCCACCAAATTAGAATAGTCCTCACTCGTATACGTCTCCACCTTGCGCTTTGCTCGCGGCATCATGACCTCTCTTTGTAACATCTACATGGTTGGTGCTGGGTATTGTTAGTATAACCATAAGATGATCTAAGGGTTCATCTTAGATTCTATAGGACATACGCAGCATAAAGCTCGTGGGCGCCAGTAGATTCAATTGCCTTCTTGGTATCATGACCTCTGCCCTCAAGTGGAATCACAGCGCAAAATGCCAATGGTAAAGATAAGGCCAGAATTAAGAAGTGCTTTACAAAATGCATTGGAATAGTTGCGGATTTGACCTAGGCCAGAGCTCTTGAGATTGAAAAAAGGTGCTAGGTGGATTAAATTTATAAATAGGGTTATGATTCCAGGTGATGATGTTTATTAGTATCTTGGAGAAAGTTTTTGGAGCCGGCCCAGCTGTATTTATGCATGTTTATGGAATGATACTCCTTTGTCTGAGCCATCGTCAAAAATATAAGATCAAAATCTAGAGGGAGCCTCGGACTCGGAGTTGCTCATGGTAGACATCACATTCGATTTGATATGGAGATAGCTACCAAGTATTCATATCAAGCTTGCTATTACGATGAAGGAAGGGATATTTTAGGTAGAGGATTTCCGCCAAACCTTGAAGTCCCCTTCGGCTGTGAAGAGCTCGGTACAATAGCCGTCGGCAGGTAACACTGACGGATGTACTATAACGTATCTTCCCATAGATTGTAATACCGAGATGACAAATTATATAGCAATGTAGTATTGCCACCCAAGTCTTGGGATAGTGGATATATCTTAAAGTTTACATTAGTCACAATTTTGAAGTTTGAGCTTCGAACTGAAGATGCTTACATTTTACTATCATTTATGGTGTTCCATTTATCAAACAGCATATTTTTCCAAGTTACACAATCTCAATTTTTCCCTGCACCGAAAGCTTAGCTGTACATCAGTTGAAACTTTTATAAACTTAACGCATCCAGATTTAATTGAGCCTAGGCTGTCAATGGCACGTTTCTTCAGCCTCATCAGGTTACATGCACCCCCCCGATATTGTTTATTTTGAGATCTGATTCTCATTCACTGGGGCTACATAGAACAAAGCTTCAAGGCAAGCTGCCGATAAGGCTGGCGAATGACTTGCATTTCCCACAGTACAAATCAGATCCAGCTTTCAGATATGTCAAAGAGGAAGTTGAAGCGGCCAAATGTGTATGCCGTGTAAGGGTCCACAATAGGATCTGGCTAGACCTCAACTAGCCTGTATTTCTTAACAAGATATAATTTATTCTAACTTCATGGCAGCTAGGAATCACACCGGACCATTATGTTTGTACAACAATATTGGTGCCTCAAGCGCCGATACTTTCCTCGCACTAGCGTTAATATGTTGGATTATCATACAGCAATATTTAATTTGCCAAGAAGGTGGAAGTAGCATTGCAATTGCACATCTGAGCACGAGCTGCAGAATGTTAGACAAACCATGGCTGGATAGGTGGTGTGAATTTCAGTCGACGGTTCGCGTGGAGCATCCTATCTAGGATCCCACCGCCAAATATCGCCAGCCATCGCATCGGGTATCGGGTGTGTACTGAAACACAGAAGTTGGACACACACTCGATAACCACTCCTCAGTCTAATATTATATACAACCTACAAAATCTACAACAGATTTTGAAATCCGAACCCTTTTTTTCTTTCTCTCATCTTAAACGTTCAATATTTCTTTCCTCATTAGTTTTTCACCATGCAGCCAGCCAAAGCTATGAACACTCTCATGGATATCCTCGCAACACAACCTCTCCCGAAATACAACATGATCTCTGACCGCCGGGAGCCCCGGCGCAATAGGTCAAAATCAAAATCCAAACTTAGATTACGCCAGTTACAACTCCACGAGTCGGACAATGATAGCGAGAAAACTCTCCTGAATTTCAACCTCCCAAAAGAAGCAATTGAAGCCAGCACAGATACGGAAACAACCTTATCTGAGCTTGAGGGGCCTCGCAGGCGCTGGACTTGGTTCCATATTCAAGCCTGCATCACTGTTTTTAACATAACCCTCTTCATTGGCACGGCGTTTTGTTACTATGAGACATTTCTGGCGCATTCACCGTTCCCTTGGTATTCTAAAGGAATGAATGGTCAGTTGTCGGCGTTTTCCTATTATTGTAAGTCGACGGC
Organism: Dactylellina haptotyla; assembly: GCA_031310005.1. Classification (NCBI taxonomy): domain Eukaryota; kingdom Fungi; phylum Ascomycota; class Orbiliomycetes; order Orbiliales; family Orbiliaceae; genus Dactylellina; species Dactylellina haptotyla. The sequence goes on along the minus strand of CM062379.1, from coordinate 6,154,113 downwards.
ATGGAGCAAAATCAGGTAGCCAGGGATATATACATGCGTTAGTATTGGGACGAATCGACTTCTCGAACAAAGGTCAGACAACAGATATCTGGCCGATTTCTCATTCTCTCAACTATTTTAAGACCCAAAGTACTAATTTGTTCCTTTGACAGCACCTCTCTTGGATGTGGTTAATGTTCCTATTAAAGTCGAACAAATAAACGGATCTCTTTTTCCCGGCCCAAGTCCATCCATCTATCGGCTTCCTCCATCTCCGGAGGTCGATGAAGCATGGGAATCAGTCTCCCGCGTTGCAATGTTTAACATATCCACCTTGGACGTTGTAAAACTGGGCAAAGATCCTGCTAAAACCGTTAGACTTCCGGAGTCACTCGGCTTCCCCCCAGAGACGCATCTCGCACAACTGGATAGTATTCACCAAATCCATTGTTTGAACGCCTTGCGAAAAGCGGTCTTCTTCGATTACTATTTTGATGCCAAGAAGAAGAAGAACCTCAATAGGCTTCACTGGATTCACCTGAGCCATTGTGCTGGGATCATCTTGCAGAATCTTATGTGCCAAGCGAATTTGGATGTCATAACTTTGAACTGGGTGAACACTCAGGTCAACCCGTTTCCAGATTTTAGCGTCAACAAGAAATGTAGAGATTTCGGGGCGATAAAGAAGTGGCAGGACGAACATAAGCTTAGTGAAGAGCTATTAAGGAAGATCGTTCGGCCGAAGGAATATATTGAACTCCCTTCACCAATCCAAGATATTATGGATGCGTTCAAGGAAGCGAAAACACCCTGGGATTTTGATTGGTCGAGTATGTGACGCGGCAAAAGTTTAATTAGGGCAATGGTACCACCCGCGTCTATAGTTCGTTATTGCGATCTGGGATTTATGTCGTCATGTTATTTTAATGAAATGTAATGAGAATTAACTTTTAATATGAAATGCCGGCCTAGCCGCAATGTCTATGAAACAAACAGATACGCAGAATAGAACAACACGTAGTACAGAAGATTGGACTCGTGTAGGAATTTCAAATAGGAACGCCTGTAGGTTGAACAACAGAAATGGTAATCGAGGGTAAAGATTAAAAAGGGGGACTATTCATTCATTCATTGCTCTTTGAAATGTGTAAATGAATCTCGCTAAGATGTCATGACAGTCAAGCGTGGCAAAAACCCAAGTCTACCGTCTATTTGTTCTGGTGGATGAAGGTAACCAGCTCCTGGAGCTGGCCACGGGTAGAGTCAAGAAGTGGGTTCTTGTTTTCCTCGTATGGGGTGCTGAGTACCTTCTCGAAAATTGGGAGGAGTCTATCGGTCTTAGAGAAGACAGTCGGGTTCTGATCCTTGTCTGTATTCACGTTTAACACATTAGCGTTGTGACTTCCACGCGTTTCACAAAGGGGAGACAAAAGTTCAAGAGGAAAGTGACACTTACAAAGCTGTACGAACATGGAGTAGATTGGCTCGTTTTCCTCAAAGTCCTCCTCGAGTGGCAACACACCAATCAAAACATCAAGAGCCTGGCTCAAATCGGAGATAGCACCAATGTTGGCCATGACCATTCTCGCGACGCATCCGCATGCGTTATCCCGACCTCTGTGCTTCTGGGTCTCGAACAAAACTTCAAGTTTCTGGAAGATATCGTTATAATTCTTTGCAACCTCCGCTTTGTCTTCGCTGTAGAAGCACAAGAGACCCATACCGTAAGCAGCATTGGACTTGACTTCAAAGTTCTCGTCACCAAGTCTACGTAGCAAGACTTGCATGAGGGCGGCGGTGTGTGGAGTAACACCTCCCTGCATGTAACGGATGCAGTCGGCGGTAACACCAACAGCGTGCGAACGCTCGATGCTCTCTGTTGAGGAAGAGTATTTGAGAACCTCGGGACCAAGCTTGGTCCATGCGGTGGCGAAGGCAGGGCCGAGGGCGGCGGCTAATCCTTGGAGCCAGTCAAAGGCAGACTCGATCAAAACCCAGTCGTATTCAGAGCTTTCCTCAAGCCCGTCTAAGAGCTCGCCATCGTCATCCATTTCGAGTTGAGAAAGGTGCTTCTTGCCGAGGACCAGGCTGATCTGTGTGAGGGTCTCGGTAACAAGTTCCTCGAGGATTTCACCCTTCTCATTGGCAAAGAGGGATGGACCACAGATCTTCAAAGTTTCTCCGAGGTTGTGTGCAACGGCAGTAACAACCTCTCTTTCGGTCTCCTGGAGGCAGACAGCAAGAGTGCGAGTCATGAGGAGGTTTCCAAGGGCCTGGAGGTCAGCGGCAGGCTGAACCTTCAATGGCAGACCTGGTTCCCATCGTGGGTTGACGCCCTTCTTAGTCTGGGAAGACCAATATGCAGCATAAGTCCTCCACAGGGTATCAATTGTAGCTCTGCGGACACCCTCGTACATATGGCCAAGCTTGTCAACCAAGGTGTCGACGGACTTCTTGAGTTGCTCTGGTGGGATAACATCAGTGCAGTGAGAAATGATCTCGCCAATAGCATCGACGGCGACCTCCTTCTCCAAAGACACAGCAGTAACGGCGGCAAGATCTTCCCAGCTGTCATCATCCTCCTCATCATCTCCGATCATATCGGTGATAATAACAGGCGTGTCGAGCTTGGTTCCGCCAATCTCGGAAACAACAAGCGGTGCTTCGTCATCGTCATCTCCAAGATCCAATTCAGCCTCCGCTTGTGTGATACTTTCGAGGAGGGTCTCAACGACTGGCTGTAAGAATGGAGCGAATTCATCCTTGTAGACGCGGGCGAGAATGGCCCAGAAGGAGAAGACACCTTCCCTCAATCGGGTATGGTCGAGTTTGATGGACTCCTCGGCAGCCTTCATCAAGTCCTGGACATACGGAGTGAAAGATTGAGGTCCAACAGCCTCAGCAATGGCACCCATACAATCCAAGGTGACGGATCTCAAGCTGAGTTCATCCTCACCATCTTTGATGGTCAAGCAAGCGCTCAGTGCATGCATAGTATCTGGGAAGTAGCTCAAGAACTTGTCTCCAGATCCACGAGCCGTTGATGCAATAGCTCCAACGGCTGCAGTCTTCAATGGAATATCATCCTGGGTGAACATAGCGCTCAATCGTGGCATAATAGACTCGAGATATGCTGGCATTTCCTTGGAATCAACTTCTCCCAAGACAGCGTCAATGGCGTAACAGCAAGAGCGCTTGATATCGATGCCATCGGTCTGGACGTCAAGCATCTGGATGAGGATTGGAACAATCTGGGCATGGAATTGACCAATATCTTCACCGAGCTCATCAGCGAGATTCGCAAGGGCGTGGAGAGCAGCCTTTCGGACTTGAACATCGCTATCAGAAAGTGCGCCGTGGATGACTGGGATGACCTGGTCGATCTGTGTTGCAACAAAGTCTGGGGCGCCTTCAACGCAAGATCCGATAGCGAGTAAAGCGGCTCTTCGCTCGTTGGCATTGCCGCTGGAAATGTATGGTCCCAAAGTTCTCATGAGAGGAACGACGACCTGGGAAGGTGGGAGAGCCTCGGCGAGGAAGTTAATCATCAAAATGGCGATTCTGCTTGGGGACGAGTCATCACCACCTTCGTCGTCTTCCTGTGGTTCGGCGGCAATCTTGATTGCCATCAAAGTGAGAGGCTCGCCCAGTTTCATCGACTGAACCTTCATCTTGCGCAGTCTAACGCAAGTCAACAGGAAGTTGAGGGCCTTAGATCGGACATCCTCATCGTATTCTGGATTTTCCGCCAGACCTTTCATGAATTCAATGAGATCCTTGAGGTAGTTGCCGATGAGTGCACCCTCGGATCCAACAGCATTAATAAAGACCTCAAAAGATTGGTCAAGCAACTTGGGATCGCCGTGGCTGATAACCTGCTTCAAGACCTCAACCATCTGGGGGAGGAGCGCCTTGAACTTCTTGATGCTATCGGTATCCTCATCTGCGTCGAAGGTTTCGCCCATCTTTCCAAGAGCCATCAACGTGTAGACTCGAACCTGCAAGCTCTCTGGGTCGTTGAGGGTTTGTCCGAACAAAATGAAGAAGTCGGCCCATTTGTCCGAGAACTGCTCCTCGAAGATTTCGATAAGTGTGAAGAGAATAAAAAGACCGAGCTCGCGGTCTGCAACATTGGTAGCAGTTGCAGCCTGGTGAAGGTGCCCCGGGAGCGAGTTCCAGTTGCCTTCTGGCAAATCGATCCTGGCGATCGAAGAGATGATACGAGCAGTAGCATGCTTGACTATGGCGGCTTGCTCTCTAGCCGCAATCTGCAAAAGAGTCTCTCTGATATAATCTTTCTGCGATTCCAGTTCAGAAGGCTTTCCGTTGCCACCTTGCCAGAAGTTGGGCACCAATCTGGAAGCCTGGACAGCAGCAATCTGACGAACGGCCTGTTCCTGGTGGGCGCCAAGGATCTCAATAAGGATGGGTAGCGACTGTGGCTTGGTGAAGAAATCCTTCTGTAATGTCGTCGTGGCTTGCTTGACGATATCAGTGTTTGCTGAAAGGTTGAAGAGACGTTAGCCTGGTCCTTATTGTACAACATTGCAACACGAAGCAAGAGTTTACGTACGCTGCAGGATAGCCTCCAGCAGTGAGAGGAACTGCTGTCTGTCGAAGTCCGCCATTTTTTGAGAATTTAGGGTTTAATATGGAGAAAAGGAGAAGTTTAAGGTTCCTGAAGAGGAGTTTTTCCGCTGTAGAAGCAGTGCTAGTCCGCCTACAAAGTAGATCATTAGCAACGGTGCGATGAGAGGGGGAGTTGATGAGATGCGCTATCTACAAGCTATCTTTGCGAAGGGCGAGGAGCAAAAATACCTTAGTAAGTTGATACCAATGCTCGACAGTATACAGCGACCTTGAATCCCCAGGGAAAGAAGTAGAAATTTTTCTGAGAAAAGGATCGATGCAGAGGGAAGAAAAGAATTGCCCAAGTGGAAGGAGAGCTTTCAGATTTTTTTTGTCTTGCAGAGCGCAGCAGAAACTTTTTTTCTTGTCGGGACAAGGTTGTTGCTCTGCAAACTATTCTAGCCGAGTTTGTCTTCGACCTGCCCCACTACACACACCTCGCTATCGATAAGCATCATTGGCCGTCTGTCCATGCATGGCCACGAGATGGGCACGGGAAAACGTGTTAGAGCGACCTTGGGGATCGAAAGAACCGGGTTCTCAGCGGCACCAGTCTGTTTCGATGCTTTACTGCTGCATGGGTGGGCTCTTCTCTGTCGAACAAGGGTGTGTATATAAAATTATAGGTTCTAATAGTATACATTGAGAAACGAAACTCGAACATTTATTCAAACCAGCCAGAAGGGGTATTTCGCTCTCTGTCTCGGCTATAAGACGTCTCCTAAGACTCCAACATTTCAAGGCATATTTACTCGATAACATCAATGTCGACCTTTCCAATACCCGCGCCAAGCTTAACCAGACCCTCCACCAACTTCAATGGGGTCAGCTTGTATCGGTAAGGAGCCTTGGAGAAGGTCCCGACTCTGGTAATGTTCACCGTCGCGCTACCCCAGTCGTTTCGGTAACCCAAATTTGCGAACCCATCCTTCTCGTCGTCACCGCAGACACAGAAATTTGGAGAGTCCTCAGGAACGACCAAACCGTGCGTGCTGACAGCTTCACCAGAGTCTCCTCGGAAGACATTTCCCTCGATAAGTGCTTGGTTATCGGAGCGAGAGTGGATGGCCTGGTAGTAGAAATCCTCATAGAGGTTATTATAAATGTGATGGAAACCGAAACGACCTGCAGGACCGCGTGTTCCAAGGCGCTGCCAGTAATTGTGGTGGTAAGTGACATGGTATTTTCCAAGTTCGTGTGTGAAGGTCGGCTCGTTTCCAACAAGGGACGTTTTCCAGTGGTCGTGCATGTAGTTCCAGGAGACGGTGACGTAGTCAGATCCTCTGATGATATCAATCAAACCATCCTATAGTGCAATAATCAGTATCATTCTCCATACCCTTGATGCTCAGGAATTTCTTACATAGTAGTCTGGGCCGTGATTGTTGTCAGAAGTCAACTCGTTATGGTCAATCCAAACACGAGTCGAATTGCTGATCGTGATAGCATCGTTTCCAATGACATCGTTAATCCTCATGTTCTGAATAATGACGTTTGTCGCATTGGCCACGGTAACACCTATATTTGAGGACTGTCAGACATTGCGCAAATAAAATTAGAGATTACGGAAACCAAAACGCACCTTTGTCATATATGCTACCAGAGTTCTTGCAGCCGATCAAGGACTTGTTCGAGCCAACAATGACACGGGCTTCCGGTTTGATAGCACCAATGACCTTGACAATTCGTGGCTCATTGCCAGCCAGAGCAGTAGCCAGTGTAGGATAGTCAGTGACAGTCACAGTAGGACCGCCCTTTCCACCAACAACGGCTCCACCAACCGGGTTGTCTTTGGCGTACCCTTCTACGTCCCACGCAAAGTCATCCAAACCCTTAGGAGTGGTAGCAGTTGCAACAGCGGCCAGAGCGCCAGCGGTAAGGAAGGTCGCAAACTTCATCTTTTCAAAGATGCAGGAGAGAGTCCAATTTAAATTATGATAATGACAAGAGCCGGTGACTAGTTACCTAGTCGGTGATCTACTCAAGGGAATCTGTGCAATGACAATTCTAGACAGACCTCTCCTTGCTTGAAGGTCGTCCTCCCATGTATTTATACCCGCAAATCCCTTCGCGCCGACGCTGTATATTTCGCGCACAGGCCAGCAGTCATTGACCGAAAACCGGGGCTCCGCATATAATCCCCTCCACAGTTTCTCCGCAAGGATATCCGCTGATCAATGGTCCCGACGGCCGACCAGTATCTACATTCTGGAAATCCCCACAGCATGGAGCCAGCGCCAGGGCATTCCGTAAAGTGCGTTGTCGGGTTCGCGGGTCAAATGTATGTCTGCGACTATTGACTGCAGGAGATACCCGGACGTTGCTCCTCGCATTTTGGATCAATTTGACCGCATTTCTAGGCAAACCGCAAAAGAAGGCGTTGACCAAGATTGCCTAGAAATTAGTCTATCGGCGGTGGCATCTCAAAACCGAACCAAAAGCCACCCAAGAATGTCAATCATTGCTTGTTGTTACCGCTACTGCACAGCGCGTTCTGAGAAAACATGGCGAAATGTCGAGAGAACAAGTGAGACAATGGAGCTGCCGAGCTTTGTACAAGAACCAACAAGAGTCCACAAGACAATATAAGCAAATTCTCAAGAGGAGAGGATGAGTCCTGGAAAAGAGCCCAGTGGTGGAAATAGCTGTGTCCAAGACGGGCGCAGCCTTCTGTTTGTTGTTCAAGAATTGTCCAAGACGGAGGAAAGTTGTGTTCCCAAGACGGAATAACCTCCAGATGCTGGCGATCTGTATTTAAACTGGTTACAAACCCATGTTCATATGGTCGGGGTTTGCATCCGTGGGAAAATATGACGTTGGATATATTGCGTGACGGTAGCACTGCATCCCGGATAAATCTCGCTTGGCGGTAGCGCCGCCAGGGTTAGTTCGGCTCCCAAGCTCTCCATAGACACAGGCCGTTCCATTTGTCAACCTGGGCTGGCTGAAATCACTTAACCAAGCGAATTCTATATACCAAGTTCTGATCAAGCGGTTTCATCTTGAGAGAATATATCATATTACTTTTATTATTAATATTCTAGGCTCTATGTATATAGACTCCCTTAATCTCTGCTTCTCCGCTTCTACAAAGATTCAAACCACGGCAATTTATACTGCAGAAAACTCCTTTCCGGCTTTAGCCACAAACATCAGAACTATACACAAGACTGTGCGACCAAGTGTAGGTAGCATCAATTCACTGGTCAGAAGCAAGAAGGATAGAACTCGGAAAGACGTTCTAGCTTACATTATCATAGCCAGTCCAAATTTTTATACCCCACTCGGCTACTATTACAGTGGCAAAGGTGCAATACAGTCGATTACAGGTTATATTGCTTAGATGGCCGAGGTTTGACTCGCAAAGTTGCAATGAAGAAAGCTTCTGGTTATAGAAAAAGAATTAATTAATCTATGATATTCTCTATCAAAATTTCACACCATCCTTACGCCTAAACTATGTATCTAAACAAACAGACTAAAAAATAAGTCTTCCGCACATGCATCTCCAAAAATGAGCTATAAGCTATGTGGCACGAATACTCTCGTGGATCATCCTTCCAAACAGCAATTATCTTCGCCCATACAATTGGGACTCAGCTTTCCGCTCAGCCCGGGGCTTCGAACCACCGCTTCTCGAGCTACCGCCCGGGCGGGAATTTCGGCCATTAGAGCGCTGACTTGAATCCGTTGTAAAAACGTCACTATCGCGGGTCGACTGTGAGTTATCCATGAGATTGAGTTTGCTCCCCAAAGTGAAAGCAAGCTCGTCGTCGTCGTTATGGAGACGCTCGGCATCCTTGTTGAACAAGAACAAGAGATCTCCTTTTGTCAACTTGCCGGCGCCCCCATCCTTTAGAAGGTCCCCGGTGCCAAACGCCGCCTCTGCTATCTTGCGCTTTCGATCCTGCAGTTCTTGAATTCTAGATTCAATTGTATTGCCAATCGACATCCTATAAACAATAACATCAGAGGTCTGACCGATACGATGGACTCTATCAATGGCCTGTTCCTCAACGAACTATATTCCAATACCATGTTAGCAAAGTACAGGCGAGTCAGCCATGATTATAACGACTTACCGGATTCCAGAAAGGTTCCAATATAACGACTCGATTGGCAGCCGTCAAATTCAAGCCAAGCGCTCCACATTTCAAACTGCAAAGGAGAACCTGGCACATCGGCGAGTTTCTGAGAGTATCCAAACTTCGCTCCCGGTCGTCATTCTTCATCTTGCCATCATACCGAACAAACTTGATCCCTCTGTGCTTCAAGAATGGTTCAATGGTATCGAGCATAGAAGTAAACGCCGAAAATACAATTGTTTTGTTCTCTTCAGCGACCTCCCTTTTGAGAATTTTCATCAAGTTCCGGATTTTAGCTGATGCGAAGGAATTAGAAGGATCAGGCTCATCAATGTCCGACTCATATTCGCTATCAGACTCGGAGAGAGTGATGCCAGTAACATCTTCAACGGTTGTATCGAATTCGCCGCTAGACTCCTCGCCTGAGGACTCGATGGCTTCGTCATCAATAAGTTCATTTTGGTTATGCTCTCGACTTTCGTCTTCCTCATCTTCATCCTCTCCCTCTTCTTCGTCATCTTCATCATCTTCTTCACCTTCCTCCGCCTCATCGGAATCATCAGAATCAGGTGGTGGTGCTAACGGGGTTGGTTCGTCATCGTCATCTTCCTCGTCCGAATCGAGAACTATCCGACGGTTTCGTCGCGGTGGAGGTTTCGATTTCGATTTATCTCTCTTTCCTACCACTTCATCCTCATCCTCGTCTTCACTTCCATTGTCTTCTTTGTCATTAACAGTAATTCCGCCCAGTCCATTGATCAGGTCATCTAGATCGTCATCATCCTTGGATTTATTTACTGCGCCAAGACTCTGCCTCTGGAGCGAAACACGCTTTTCTTTAAACTTCTTGTTCAAATCCCCGATGTCTTCTCGACAGGGCTTGCAACGAGTATAACCTTCCTTCATCTCCAACTTGGACAGCTCCGCCTGACAAACTTCACAGGGTTTGTTATTAAGCTTCATACCGTTCATGATGTCAGCAAGGTCATCGATTTCGCCAAGAGAGTTATCATCGACCATTCTGGAAGCTCTTGAGCCTCCTGAAGATTTTTTCGGTGTCTTCGTACTCGTGAAGACACGCTCTTTATCTTCCGTAAGCTTCCCAGCGATTAAATGAGGATGGTTACATGCCTGCCTTAACCGGGTCATAATGACCAAAACGCCGGCCATTCCGTGCTTCTTGTTGCCAAATAACAGGTCGTTCAATCGGTCATCCATACGAGACTCCAAGCGCCGATAAAACCTATCCTCGTCGTCATCGAACGAGCAAGATACAGTTTTTACACTACGCTTAACCATGTCAAGTTTCAAGGTCTTCGTGGGCTTCTCGGTTGTCCCGCCCTTCGCAACCTCCTCGCTAGGTTTCGCTGCCTCTTTAGCCTTCTTCGGGTCCTTCTTTTCATCTGACGCAGCTTGAAGAACAGCTTTGGTACGCCTCAGCATAAGAGATCCCAGCAGTGCCCTTATTCGCTTGAGAGCCAATCCTGCTTTATTACTACTCAATAGCCGCGTAATATCTTGTTTCCATTTGCCTTTATCGGCATATGGTTCGACCCGCAAGAAACGGATGAGACTCTGCAGCTCATCAACATTATTTTGCAACGGCGTTCCAGTCAAACACCAGCGGAAATGAGATCGAAGGGCGTAACAAGCGATAGTGCTCTTCGCCAGGTGGTTTTTGATCGTATGAGCTTCATCAATGATGACTCTCCACCACCTAACATCAAAGCATCCAATCATCGCATCGGGAACACTGTCCTTGTGCTCACTCACGAGCACCTGTGGGGTAGTAACGATCACGTCGTAACTCTTTAGGTCCTTCCCGGCTCGAGTCCGCCCAGGACCGTGGTGAACAAGAACGCGGTAGCGATTATCCGTTTTCTCTTTGATTTCTTTCTCCCACTGCTTGATGAGGGCCAGTGGTGCAACTATGAGAGTGCCTCGGTGTGTATCAGACGAAATCTTATGCTCTTTTAGGTATTTTTCTCGTTCTAAAGCGGTGTGCGTCTTCGCTGAAGGCATTGGGTTCGACAATATGAGGGATATCGATTGGATAGTTTTGCCTAAGCCCATCTTGAGAATGAATAATATGTTAGAATGAGTCTCCATCCGAACTGTCAGATATTAGATTGCTTACATCATCTGCCAATATCCCTCCTTTGATCTTGCTGTCTTCCTGCTTTAGAAGCCAAGCCAGCCCGTGGATCTGATGTGAAAGTAAGGTAACCTTAAGACCATCAACAGTTCCATCCTCTTCCTCTTCCTCTTCCTCTTCCTCTTCCTCTTCACCTTTCTCAACACTAGCGGCCTCCTCGGCCGCCTTCTTCTTAGCTCTTGTCCGCCTACTTGGTGGGTCATCATTGATATTTTCAAGTAGAGACTTGATGCTATCCATAGCAGCTTTGGAATCCATGTAATCATCGGCACTGTACGTATAGCCGTCCGATGTGAACGTTGTGCCTTTGCCAGCTTTAGCCCAGGAGCTCCCTATCATCCCTGTGGTGCCCCTCATGGGAGCAGCCCAGCGGGATAGATCATCCATCGGCCGAGTGGCACCGGACGAACTCGAGGATTGAACAGCCTGAGCATAAGGATCAAAAGGTGCACTTGGCTGTCGCTCTTTAAAGCTGTTGAAGCCGCTACTACCACCAGCAAGTTTGGAGCTCGTGAAAGTTGGCTGGCGGAAGTGGCTGGCTGGCGGTGGGCGTGTGAAGGGGCCGAGAAGGTCTGGAGAATTTTCAAGGGATATTGGAGCTGCGGGAGAGGAATCGAGATTTATGGGGGCTTGTGCGGTTCCAGTCTTCTTCCAGGTGGGGTCGTTGGGTTTCATTAGATTGGTAGGGTCCCATGCTGGAGCTGGTTCTGAACAGGCAATTGAAGTCAGCATTTGAGTAATCTGTAGATTCAGAGCTTCGGGGCTCACTATTTCCTCCACGGCCTCTTCCCAGACCAGCTGAGACGTTGCCTGGGCCCTTTAGTGGGGTTGTTTCCCCAAACTTTGGGGCATCTCGAGATCCCAGGGTGTTTCTCGGGTTATGGCGTGAGTCCGGTATCCCAGACATGGTGGAAATTTGAAAGAAATAGAATAGAAGCTGTGGGTGTACGATCTCGGTGGGATCTTGTGTTTGAAGTAGCGGCTTCTAAATGATCTGAGGACTAGGAGGAATTCCTGTAGCAAGAATGTGGGATGGATGCAGTCTCCAGTTGAGAAGCAAGGACTTGGTGGCGATTTTTGAGAAGGGCGCAGAGAAGAAAGGTTATAGGAAAAGATTACCCGCAGGATCCAGCAGAAGAGACTTATGTATGCAGGCCTGCGCGACGGGTGCAGAAGCGCGTAAATGGGGGACGCGTGAGGTAGGCCGACCTGGAGGCACCGGCCGGGTTGTGAGAGGTTGTGATAGTTAGTGTTTGCAGGGTCTGCGGGAGCTTGTTTGTGTGTGTTTGAGCTGCAGCTCAATTGTCATGGGCAACGTGGGTTATGTGTTGCTGCTATTGTTACCGTCGGCGCCACATTCGGCCATGCTGCTGTGGCTCGCCGGTGAGCCACAGCTAATTGACCGCGGCTGCCAATCTCGCGATCCTGTCAGTCCTGTTAGTGTTCCAGCGTTTCCGGCCCACATGATTGGTCTAGATCCAGGCCTTTCAGAGAGACAGCTTCGGCCGAACTCTTAGTTCGGTCTTATCACTTTGGTGATATCTCGCAGTTGTGGGGAAACTAGGCTCAGGAAGTATATTCCTCTCGGAGCCTGCTCAATCGCACTTTCGATCGAATTTTTTAACGTTTTCTCTGTCGGATGGTTTCCGATCAGGCAGGCCCGTTCGATGCAAGTCCCTTTCGTTTCTGAGATCTCGACGACTTGGTGCAACTACGGGCAGTTCACATGCAGGCGCTATCTGCATTTAGGTTCCCCTTTGCCCCTCTTTACAATTCCAAGATCTTAGGGCGGACAGGGTCCATTGACTAGACCTGGGCTTGCCAGTGACATGGAAAGCTCCGAAACAAGGTTCCCACAACCGAAACATTTCGATCTCGCCTGCAAACGACGATTTGCGGCGACAAAACGACATTGCCACAAGAAATTCTTACTGGCTAAAGAGTGCCCGATTGAAGCAGGTTTTGCATTGTGGCTTGAGCTCGTGAGCCCGATCTCGAAACATTTCTTGGGAAGAGAGAAGAAGGGTCCTTCAGATCGAGCGGGAAAGGACACCTTGATTTACCCGTCAATAATGCATGCAGATATTGGACCCATTCAGGGACTCTAGATATCTTCACGAGCAAGTAAAGAGATACAGAACGGTTGACATCACGATGTTAGTACAGATGTTCGCTGTTCACCGCAGATATCTCAGATTCCCATGTTGCGCGCATGCGAATGTGCAATTGTCCCATTCCTCCGTCATGTGGTTTCCCAACCCTATTTCGTCATACCTATATCATATTTGCCCCAGGCCAAGTTCTGCAGAGAGAAAACAATTTAATTTAGAACAAAATAAAAAATCAGGGTTGCCTAAAAAAGGACGGTTAACAAAACAACATTTAGTTTAATCCGAAATCTGGTTTATGGGTATTCGATTGCGATTTCAAGCAAATGATCGGACCCTTTGTCCTTTAGCCCTGGCGAGTATGTAATCATAGTAGCTGGTAACGTGTGCTGCTCTGCTGGCTGCCCACGAAATCCGAGTCGTTAACATCCAAACCGCAAACGATCAGCTCCCAACGGGGCGAGAAGTGGCGCCAGTAAAAAACAGTTGCCTGCATTCCTACAGTTTTTTTCGGCTGATACTTCCACCTGCCTCCGTACTCCCTGCAGCCCACGTCGATCTATACCCTTAAGACGTTCAGATGAGGATAAGACTGTTAGCGAATGGGTTGCCCACCCTTAATTTACACCTCGTAAAAAGTATGTCTTTGGTGCGTGCTTGGGAACGGGAAAGAGAAAAAATTGGTTGTAGCAGCCACTCGAATAGAAGCGCACGGAAAAGTCAAATGAGTTTAGACTCGTAAACCCCAATTTCGGCTTCGAGGTCTAAAATGACCTTCCGGCCTTCATCCTTCCTCGCAGCCGTAAAGTAGCAACAGGCGGAATATCTCGTCCCTCGCCTTTCATTCATCACCTCCTTGGAACCTCTCTGCGGCCTTTGAGTGTTTTCCAACGAAGAATACCGATAGCAACAGTACTCGTTCACCCAAAGCTGTGGCGCCCCACTACGACGACACCACGCAGCTAGGCTAGCGATACCCGAGCTTTATAGAACAGCCACCCCGCGGTCCATACTGTAAGTGCAAAACTGGTGATAATTTGATAAGGGGTAAACGATAGCATATATACACAACCATCAAAGTAGTATGTGTCTTGCAGGATAATATGAGCAAGCGAGGTTCCCACTTGTACCAACTCTAGAAACGAGCCGTCCTTGTGCCCGTACCCGTTATGATAGCGAAAACCCGAATGCATGGATTTGCGCTGCTGCACTCTGTCCTCCACCAGATCATCCGCAACATTCTGTACTCTCGCGGGATACCTGAATACCGTTGATACAGGGCCCCAGAGACTCGTACCCTCCATTGAATCGATCAGCTGCTAACGCTGTAGTTTGCGACTAGCCGATAGAAGATCTGCCGAAGAAAGCATCGATCGCCATTCCTTGCTTGCGAATTGGCAATATATACCTTCCCGCCCTGTTACCCCGCCACCCCGAGCACGGCTACGACGACATATTGTTCTTTGCTAAATATATATATCATCATCGATTATATCGCAGTATTGGCGGATGATTTGACGACTGCTATTCAGCCCGAAACCGTCAGGAGGTGCTATCAGGTAGACGAACTGGGACCTGGCCTGGAGAACTCTCTGGAAGGACTGGCTACTCGAATTTAGACTCTCGGTATCGTGAGGAAGCATTAACGCCTTCAAGCAAACTCATCTGGATGGATATTCATAACAATCAACCCCTTGCGTAATCATAATCCAATCTACCGGATCCATCAACAGTTGTATAGCTATCGTTAACCTCAGTCGGGTCCTACAATCTCGTTGTATTGGTGCAGCACCATCTGCCAACACGGCCAACGCTCAAGCAGAGCAACCAGACACAGCAGCATATCATCTCAGGTCTTTCGCGAAGATACAATTTCAACCTCCTAATAGCCCCGAAAAGTATGGATAATGGCCTACTGGCATATCCGATAACCTAAGAATTTTACCCTCGCCCGATTTGACGCCAAAATTGAGACAGAAATGCCTTCTCCTTCCCGTGGGAATGAGGCAGGCGGTGAGGGTGACAGACCAACACTAAAACCAACGATATCAACACCGGGTCCCTCGGGCGCAGGATACTTCAACCAGACGCCTTCGAGCCAACCTTCAGGTTTAGCATCCCCAACTCTCTCCGCTAACCAAGAACCTCTCTCGCCCGATGCCACAGATCGGGTCTTCCCCATCAGATCTGTCGTCGGGGTCGACCCCACTCGACAGTTTACCGGACGTTCTGAGTCGCCCATGAGCTCGGAGAGAAGTTTTTGGGGTCTTCCACAGCCAGATCCCACAAGTTTCCTCAGTAGTGATGCCGGAAGCGTACGAAGTGCTCGTGAGAGCATTGCTTCTATCCTGTCCTCTGGACAACCTGCCACAGCCCAGAATACCAACACTGAAGAGGGTTTCATGACCCAAAGATTCGCATATCAGCATACAAATGATGGGCATATGGTTGTTACCGGTATTGCCGGTTCTGATACGATCCAGAGATGCGAGGATGAGCCAATACACTGCCCGGGCGCTGTACAGGGCTTTGGAGCCCTGGTTGTATTCAAACAGGATCCTAACGACGACTCGAAATTGACCGTTAGGATAGCAAGTGAGGTCAGTCTATTTCGTCATATCCTCTGTCTTCATTAGTCCTAGTATGTTGCTTTCATTATTGAATATTAACATTACAAATGAGAATATAGAATTCAGGAACTATTATCGGATACACACCTAAACAACTATTCGCCCTCCCTTCATTCACCAGGATCCTATCTGACGAACAAGCAGAGAATCTTCTAGACCATATCGATTTCACCAGAGAAGGAACAGACGATTTGGCTCAAAACGGACCCGAGGTTTTTTCCCTCATTATAACAGGACGCGATGCTCTTCAGATCAAGTTATGGTGTGCCGCGCACATAGCAACTCACGATCAAACTCTCGTTATATGCGAATTCGAACTCGAAGACGACCAGGTTTTCCCAATAGCCGCTGGTGACGACGAACAGCCTCCGCCACCAGAAAACACTCTAGACTCCGAACCAACAGAACAAGAGTTGCTAGAGTCGACAACAAGTCTTAGCAAGCCATTGAGGGTTCTCCGTCATGCCAGACGGCGACGGGGCGAAGCCGCTGCAATGGAGGTCTTCAATATCCTCTCTCAAATTCAAGAACAGCTAGCATCAGCACCGGATCTTACCAGATTTTTGAAGGTGCTAGTCGGAGTCGTGAAGGAACTCACTGGGTTCCACCGTGTTATGATTTACCAGTTCGACGAATTGTGGAACGGCAAGGTGGTAACAGAGCTCGTGGACTACCGGGCGACGAAAGATCTCTACAAAGGACTCAACTTCCCAGCAAGTGATATCCCGAAACAGGCGCGAGAACTATATAGGATTAACAAGGTCAGGCTTCTCTACGATCGAGACCAAGTCACAGCTCGGCTCGTTTGCAGGACAGCTGAGGACCTAGAAGTCCCTCTCGACATGACCCACACATATCTACGAGCGATGTCGCCAATTCACCTAAAATACCTTGCTAATATGGCCGTAAGGGCGTCAATGTCCATCAGTATCACCGCATTCAATGAGCTCTGGGGTTTAATATCTTGCCACACATACGGGAACAAGGGAATGCGAGTGGCGTTCCCCATCAGAAAACTTTGTCGACTTGTCGGGGAAACCGCTAGCCGAAATATTGAACGACTATCGTACGCTTCTCGATTACAGGCAAGGAAGCTCATCAATACTGTACCGACTGAAACGAATCCATCTGGTTACATCGTCGCCTCTTCAGACGATCTCCTAAAGCTTTTTGATGCGGATTTCGGACTGCTGTCGATTCGTGACGAGACCAAAGTTCTCGGCCAGTTAGAGGATACCCAGGAAGCATTGGCTCTGGTGGAGTACTTCAGGATAAAGTGCTTCACTTCAGTGGTTACTAGTCAAGAGTTGACATCTACGTTCCCCGATCTCCAATACCCGCCTGGTTTCAGGACGATATCTGGTGCTTTACTCGTTCCGTTAAGCGTTTCTGGTAAGGACTTCATTGCGTTCTTCAGGAAGGCCCAATTACGGCATGTGCACTGGGCAGGAAACCCTTATGATAAGAAGATGAAAGCTGGTACTGTTGGACTTTTGGAGCCAAGACAAAGCTTTAAGTTGTGGAGCGAAACAGTAAATGGCAAGAGCAGGGAGTGGACTGATGACGAAGGTAAAGAACCCAAGTCTTCCTACGAAACAGAACACGCTAAAATAGCTTTACCAATTAGTTGAAACGGCCGCTGTTCTATGCTTAGTTTACGGCAAATTCATCGAAGTTTGGAGGCAAAAGGAGGCGGCTTTACAAACTAGCCAGCTCACGAGGATTCTGTTAGCGAATGCTTCTCACGAAGGTGCGAGATCTTATAACTTCTTAACATTAGGCAATAACTAACTCAAGGCTGTTTAGTTCGCACTCCTCTGAACGCCATTATAAACTACTTGGAGATAGCTCTAGAAGGGCCCCTCGATACTGAAACTCGCGAGAACCTATCCCGATCACACTCCGCATCCAAATCACTTATATACGTTATAAACGACCTCTTAGATCTCACAAGAACAGAAGAAGGCCACAACTTGATCAAAGATGAGGTTTTCGATCTCCCTTCGACTATCCGGCAAGCAA
The DNA here is from genome assembly GCA_031310005.1 of Dactylellina haptotyla. Classification (NCBI taxonomy): domain Eukaryota; kingdom Fungi; phylum Ascomycota; class Orbiliomycetes; order Orbiliales; family Orbiliaceae; genus Dactylellina; species Dactylellina haptotyla. The sequence continues at coordinate 6,136,505 of CM062379.1, read as the reverse complement.
CAGACTCCTTCAAGAGTGACGCTACCAGGAAAGGAATCGATTTCGAAGTCTTCGAGTATCCAGGTGTCCCTCAATTCGTTAAAGGAGACCAGTCGAAAGTACGACAAGTAGTGGCTAACTTGGCTGCTAATGCGATCTCACATACAAGCTCTGGCGGTGTCAAAGTCGAACTTTGGCTCTCTAGTGTTGTCGAGAATAGATGTGATATTGAAATCGCAGTTCAAGACTCAGGAATCGGAATGTCACCAAAGAAGCTCGATAAGTTGTTCAGAGAATTAGAACAAGTGCAATCAGATTTGGAATACGAAGACCCGGAAAAAGATCTTTTCAGCCCCACGTCGCCCGGCTCACCGGGTGCGGAGGTCATTAAAAAGGAACGTAATATCTTAGGGCTAGGACTAGCAGTCGTCGCTCGTGTGATACGAAACATGAATGGACAATTACGTCTCAAGTCTGAGGAAGGTAGGGGCTCCCGGTTTTCTATTCAGCTGCCCTTCACAATTCCGGAAGCTACTCCGGTCATATCGGGAGACCCACCCAGTGGATCTTCATTCAACTCACCATCTCCTCGCAAACGAACTCCATCCTTAGTGTACGATCCTTCAGAACGCACGTTGGTCAAGAAAGACCAGTCCCGAAGCCGGCCCGGATCTGCAGCTATCCCTGAGCTGATACGAAGACTCAGTGATGACAGCATAAACTCACAAAATAGCTTAGGTAGCTTTAAAAGCGGAAATAGTAATAAGAGCGAAGTCGATCGACTGCTCGAAAGTTTCTCAGGTTCTCCTGTCGTCCAAACTCCGATCGCAGAGGAGAAGAGGTTACTCCAGAGCGCTACTAGAGCGGGGAGGCTATCTCCGGGGAGTGGAAAAGAAATGCCCTCTCCTCAACAGGTGCTCGCTAGCACAATCTACAAACCTGGCATGGAGCCGGTCACGGATACCAAAACGCCAGTGAGAGCTGTCAAGATCGAAGATACGGACGCACTACCAGATTTCGGCCCTGACGAGATAGGTTCTCTCAGCTCTCAACCAGCTCCGTCTGAACAGCCATCGGGATCTGTGAATCAAGCGACAGCACCCTCTGACAAGGAGGCCAAAGAGGAAGAGGTTGTCAGAGAAGAGGCCGGGGACCAGAACGGGTTCCATGTTTTGGTTGCGGAAGATGATTTAGTCAACAGCCGTATCATTAAGAAGAGGTTGGAGAAGCTAGGTCATCGTGTTACTCTAACGGTCAACGGGGAGGAATGTGCACTTCTCTTCGCGGAACAGAGTAAAGACTTCGATGCTGTTCTGATGGATATACAAGTAAGTTTAATCTTAGTTTCTTAACGCAAATCTCAAACTAACATTCCAATGCAGATGCCCATTATGGACGGTTACGCCTCCACCAAAACCATTCGGAAACACGAAGAAGATACCAACGAAGAGAAAAAAAGTTCGCTCCCTGACACGCATAGAAAGAACGGTCGGATACCGATTGTTGCCGTCTCTGCGTCCCTTCTAGAGAAAGAACGACAGATGTATATCGACTGCGGGTTTGATGCTTGGATTCTAAAACCGGTCGACATCCAACGTTTGAATACTTTGATGAGTGGTATAGTAAACCCGAAGACGCGGTTAGACTGTCTCTACACTCCTGGCGAGTGGGAGCGGGGAGGATGGTTCGGCGAATGTCCGTCATCGAAGCCCGAGTCGAGCTCCTAGAATGTAGTCAAGCTCTAAGAACCGATGGGCTTTCACCCAAGCCAAGTGATGACTCAAAGATGAATAAGGAGGGAAAAGTCATCAACCATAGATGTGTAGCCGTACTTCCGTTCTTTCTTAGTCATTCTACCTTCGTTTCTTCTATTTGCTTTACTTTTCTTTACTGTTCTTAATCCTTGCTGCCTTGGAAGATTATAAAAAGCTGCAATTAAAGGCGTTCGCTTTGGCAGGGCTCTCTTTCTTTTTTTATTTCTTTTTTGGTCACTTGGTCGTTTGATTCCTTGTTCTCTTTTGCTTTTCTTTTACAAACCGTTTCATATATTTTGCACAGTGTAATCATTTCCCTTCTATCCGTCCAGTTTTCTGATGTGGTCAAGAAAAAGGGTTTGCCGGCGTTTACCGTTTGAGAGAACTCAGTATACTCATGGTTCAACTGGGGGCATTCTATATGTGTGTTTTATTTCTCATTTTACTGGATTTTAGGATCTTCTAGAGATCCTCTCTTGACTCCCACCGGGTGAGTCTTTTGGTTGTTTCGTGTGAATATTATCTATTCGATATCCTTCCCTGCTCATTTCTTCCTCTCTTTGTTAATACTTTTGAGAACTGCTCTCACGTTAGAACGCCGACTCATCGCGGCTGCAGAGATAACATCAAGACGGGCTTCTGTCATCACAGAAGGCAGCAACTGTGTGTAAATATTAAACTAAAGATATTGTTCACTGAGCGCCGGATAAACCACAGCTGCACCGGATTATGTATATTCCCGGTCTCTCGGCGATTCTTTGAAACTTCAAGTGCCCGCGCCCGCGCTGTCTGTTTTTCCAAGCTGGCTATATCCCCGATTTACGATAATATTCACGAAGGACGCATTGACGCTATTATTTTTGTTTGCAAACAAAGAAAATGAGACCCGTGGCATACGTAACATAAACGAGCCGGACGTATATTAACAACGGCACCCCCATGCAAGCCCGTGCGTAGAAGCGATTGCGATCGTGATGTTTCGATCGTATCGTATCAGTCCATCGTTTTGAGAATTGTACAGGGTGGAAGATAGGCTGCACCCGTTTTCTGTATGATCTCAAAGCCCAGCTGTCAAACTTATAATGATAATGCTGCTAATCATGACAGAGCGCTGCAAAAGAAAAAAGGTGGCTCGAGTTTTTCCGCCTCTTTTCTCGCACGGAGGGCTTACTTCCTTGTATATCACAGTCCGGACATCAGCGTGCTCGCACGATTCTTTTACAACAAGGAGGTCCGTGTTGCGGGATGGGGAAGTTTGCGTTTGAACAGGGGTTGCGACGGGTGGTGGGAAAGCTCGACCACCACCACCGCCTCTTTTTCCCTTTTCTCCCTCCTTTTCGCCTCCCGAAGCCGCCCTTTAGCCCTGGTTCACGATTTTTAATGGGTATTCGGAACGATGATTTGCAAGGGACCTGGCCATGTGACGTTCGGAGCGAGGGGTTCATACCGACGAGCAATTGAGCCGAATTAGAGATATCCTGTTGCTCGGACTTGGAGATATCCAACAGATTGGAAGCGCTCGAAGATAGGTCAATCAATTGCCGTTGAGGGTTTTGATTGTATCGTCACGGATAATCGTTTCCGTTAAATCCACTGGCTAGGGGCGAATCTGAAGTGGCTGGTTGGGGAGTTGAAGCGAAGGTGGTGGTGATCCGATACAACCAAGTTTTTAATGGTGCCGCGGCGCTACAACGATGCATTCAGAGGTATATACGTAATGAACATTCTTTTTGGAGGTGCGGAAATGATAGGGTGGTTTCAATATATCGCAGGAAACAAAACATCTGGAGTGACATGTTTCGTAATAGTTTTGCGAAAAGATTACTCGATTCTTTAAGATTTTGTTAATCAATTGAGGGGTGAACGTGCAGAGCTGAAGTGATATCAAAATTGAAACTGAACAGGCCTTCCACGCGAGGTTCAATCGAGACAGTTGGGGATGAAAACGGCTGTGCAGATAGCGATTTATTCCAACATGTTTTCCAACGTTTTGATAGATGTATCGAACTAGCATGGATATGTTGAGCCGTTTGAACATGAAAATTTTCGGTGGGACTCTCCATTAGCTTCGAATGTTGAAGGACAGGATCCTTGACCGTGATGTGCGGTTTGCGAGTGCGATCGATTCCCTTATCGAGGTGTGGAAGATGCCGATGAAATCGAGCCGTTACATGTACATTTTTTAAACAGATTGCAAGGTTAACGGTAGAAACGAGAGTGCGGCGTTTTTCGTTATCAGCCATAATATTATTACCTTTCGGTTCCAGGCTCTGGGAATTCAGCCAACGGAGTTACGTTTCATCTTTTTTCACAAGTGGTGCGCCACGGGCTTGCAGATTGTTCTTCCATGGGTTCGAATTTGGCTTCGTGGGTTAGCTTTCTGTTCTCTTTGCTAGTGTATTTGTAGGCAAGATCGATTGGCTTTTTTAGTTCCAATTTTTATAAATTCTTCCACGCTAGAGAGGAACAATAGGTACCGGTATACCCGTGAAGAGATATCCGGCGTTGTGTTGTTGCTCCGTTCACCCTCGTCTCGTCGGCGCTTCCTTTGGATATCGATGGGCTTTCGGGTATGAGTTCCGTAAAGAGCAGCTACGGTGTTTATATTTTGAACTCGGAGGTCTACGGTATGCATGCGCTGTTGTTCATGTAGGTAGATGATATATTATCGCCACTAGAATAATATTAAGACGGGGTTTTCTTATTTTTCTAGCTTTCTATCAAGTTTCAAGAAAGAAAGAGAGAAAAAAAGCTCTAAGCATCCATCATCTGTCATCTCTCACGTATTTTGGGTGAGATGATGTGCTGTATCAACCTGCAGGTTGCAGGTTGCAGTAAAGACATGGGCATTGCGACATACAGGCAGGACAGCTAGCTTCGCATATCCTATTATTTTGACTCCACTTTTTTATATGCCAGAGATCAGTTTGAAAGTTTGAGAAAGTCAGTTTCTCCAACCAACCAAGAGACGAGTTGTCGACTGTCCAGCTAGCTGTAGAGGGTTTAGACCCATCGTATTTTTTCTGGCATGCAAGTGATCATAAGGTATCCTTGGTGGAGCTTGCGGTGGTATTTATTTTTATTTTCTTGAAGGCCTAAAAGAACAAGGGCAAGGGCTTTCGAGTGTTTTGGCAGGTTGGGAACATGGAATCTCAAATAGCGAGCTGTAGCTAGTGTGATGATCTACGAGAAAAGGCAAATGTTTTATCGTCCATACCAAGTACCTGTTGCCCTAGGGTAGTTCCAACCTTCGAGGAACCTCACCTTCGAAGATATTACGGCGTTCTTTTACCGTCTATACTCATCATCTCGTATCACGAATGAAAAACCCCGAGTTGGATGTCCGACTGTATCCGGAAAGAGTCGTCTAGACCGTCGGTGGGCACACTAAGAGCAACCCGTTCGTCTTGAGTTACTTAGGATACGATGTCTTTTGTTTCGTTTTGATCCACTTAGTCAAGCGAAAAATTATGTGGATGGTTGATGGAGCCTGATCCATGGCTGCCCATGATATCACGGCACAGCATTTGGTACGGTTGTATCTTTGGTGTTCGCCATTTATAAGCGCATGATAACAAGCAAAAGAATTGGGTCGGAACCCTAGCTCGCTCGACAACGACACCCAAACATTGGCAGGTTTTTCGAGATCAACATTCCAACTGGCGATAGCGAGATCAAGGTACAAGTTTGAACAATGTCTCTGTTTCTGAGTAACACTAAAGAAGGGCGCGAAACCGTCTGCCGTGGAGGGGAAGCCCTAAGAAAAGGGAGAAAACGTGAAGCGGTTCACCGGTTGGAAACGGTCGATTAGAGTTTGTCATAACCTTGATATCTATTGTTTCATACAGCTCGGTACATGTTGGGACAAGCGATCGCATTGTAACTAGGAAGGAAGGCGGAATGTCTCCCAATATTGAAGACGATCCGAACTAAGCGGGAAAAACGGTGCCTTTTTTCGTAGGCTCGAGTCGAGGTGAAGCGGAGAAGCAATCTTTGCTTTTGGGTGTATGGATCAGGAAAGTACGAAGGCGGAAAGGGTTGGAATTCGTCCATGTAAAGGGAAAGCCCGTTAAGATCCCCGCCTATAACAACGACCCCCCGCTCGACCTTTTGAGGGCGTGATTGTGATTGTTTTCCCTTTCGAAGAAATCCATAATCTCGAGATACTATTGCCTACCCGCCTCGAAATCGTGTAAGGCAAGAACGGTTAAGGTTCCAAAAGTGGGACCTCAGACTTCAACACTAAGATCGCAGCACGGTGCCCCTCATTTTTTTCCTCCTCGCCGGCCCTTTTTGGTAGAACCCAGGATTTGGCATTTCAGCCGAAGGAGCGCATCTCGGCGAATTACGGTGGTCGGTATTATTACTTAGAGGGACGCGGAGCCGTGTGAAAAAAACCTCGTATTATATTACATATGATCGCTGGGAACGGCTAGTTGGACAGAGAGAAAAACGATCACGAGACGATAAATCGGTTCAGGTAAGTGGTAACAAAACCATAATAGGCCGTACGTCGTACAGCCACCCAGAAACACTTCTTTTTCCAGAGACCGTATAATTACATTTGGTTGTCGCTGGGTTCCCGTTTGCATTCTTTTGCGGCCTGTCATATTGGATATCTTCATTCTCGTCTCGTCTCTGCTTATTCTCGCTGTTTTACTGGTCGTACAAACACTTAAATTTGTCACGCCGACAAGAAAAAAGCCCTCCGCCCGAAAAACGAAAAAACGAGAAAAGGCTCCCATCTCGCTTCTTCGTCATTCTGGATTTTCTGACTGCATGGTGGGCTGTCGGGCTGTCTTCTGATTACACCTTTGAGGCATATCGTCGTGTGGGTGCTCTTTGGGACGAAACAACCCACCAACCCAAGCCCAGCATTCCCGCTCATTTGAACCCACTCAAGACGGCCGTCCTGTTGTCCCATCCAATCCGCCGCCGTGCACGCCCTCCACCACGCGAGAGAACCTCTGGCTGAGCGCAGGAGAAGGGTTCGTGGAACTGGGCCTCTCACGTTATCGCTGCGCAGCAACCTATTCTTGAATTTAAAGTATCAGATCCCTTTTAAAACAAAACGCGGCAGCGGCCCTTGTGACCGTGACTTGCTTCGCTGGCAAAGCCGCTCGGGAGGGTGGGTTGAAATTAGACAGACAGCGCGCACTGGAAAACCACAGGAAACAAATATAAAAAAGAAAAAGAAGAACTCGTCGGCTCGCCGGTAGGCTGGACGTATCTGTACCTCGACGAAGGAGCCCTCCCCACCCCCCTTGCCTTGCAGGTGTCTGCCAGGCCTTTGACAAGCGAGCAGCCATAACGCTTCTCTGGGTCGGTATTTTCTTGTTTGCCTTGGTGCTGTGCAGATTTGAAAGTCTGCGCGCATGGGCAGGAATAGCTAGTCTGTTGGGAGAGCCTTGTACCTTTACCTCGCGAGCATTCTGGGTGTACGTTTTCGCAGCACCAAGCGCAAGCTCCTAGAGCATCTTCCTATCGGTTACGGTGACTTCCTCCCATTCCGGGTCCACGCTCCTCCCAATTTCTGACCCTCAACCGGGGTGCTTCTTAACCACCTGTCTCCCCTCCTCCAAACTTGGTTCCTGACCTTTCCTCTCTCCGCCCTCACTCACATCACGAATAACCTCGCTCTTGTCTCTGTCGTCCGCCCGCCCGGTCGTCCCTCCTTCCCTCCTTCCCTCCACCCCTCACTCCCCTCCCGCCGCCGTCGTCGCCATCACCACCCGCGCTGTCTCTTTCCCTTCATTTCTTTGTTGAAGTTGGAGGGAAATTATCAATTTGCGTGTGTTGTGTTGGTTGGTCTGAGCACGTTCCAACAGCTGCTGAAAAGGGGAAAACAGCGTTTGCAGTTACCAACGAGGAGCCCGCCGTTTGACGATCCAAAACAAACCGCCCACCCACCGCACACCCGCTCTGATATCATCCGAACTCTCGTTCCCTGGAAGACTCCGTTTGACGATCCGCCGCTTTATCTCGGACCCGTGCTCGCATTGTCGACAGCCAACGGGCGTTTCTATTGCTGTTCTCGACCTGTGGGGTTTTATAAGAGAAGCCGACTAGCTGTATCGTGGGCAAGATACGTCCTCGCTCGGGTTCTTTCTCTTCTCGCAGTCTACTTCCACTCCCACCACCACCACCACGCAACACCACCACTCTCCCTCGGTCTCGTGCGATCAAACTCTTTCGGCAACGTAACGGTTCTCACGATACAACGTCTGAAATCTACTACCACTCTCCAACCGTCTCAACCGCATTTATTTCACCATGGGCGCCTGCGCGAGCTGCTTGGGTTGGAACAACTATGATGAAGTGCGACCAATTGTTCCGTCACGAATTTTTCTTGTTTGTTGCGACAACCAAGTACGAAACCGCCCGCTAACTTTTTTCTCTCCTCTTTTCAAATCGATTAGGACGAACGATCCCGACTTTTAAACGCCGAAGAGGCTACATACGGCTCGCAGAGCCAGCATGTTCCTGGGTATCAACCCCAGATGACAGATCCTGGCGATCTGGAGCGGGAACGAGAACAGCTGCAGCGGATTGTAGCACAAACCAACGAGTATGTGTGCTCTTTACTTCGGCAATCTACCAATCGCCCGATATACGTCCCTTTGTTTTCCCCAGCGGAATCTTAGAACAATTAGTCTGACAAATCGGCTACTTTGCAGGAATTTGATCGATATATTTGCGTTGCAGCCTCCCGGTCCTTACGTCGACAAGTCACGGGTCGAAATGTTCAAGTATGTTGACAAACCCTCCAGCGATATCACCAACTCGTGTACCTAGACACTGTGCTGACTCGGTACCACCATAGAATGTTACTCCAACGAACTTCTCCTCCATACCTTGCCCCGATGCCTCAGCCTCTTCCTGACGACTCGATTTCCGCCGAAGAACGCGACTTCATGGAGCTCATGGGTCGAATGGCAGACGAAGCCGTTATAGGACTCAAGACTATCAAAGATGTCGGCGATCTCGTCGTTCGCATTGAAGTCGACGCCTAGATTTATTTTATTTTTTCTTTCTTGACACCTTTAGTGCTCGCTTTTAGCGCCAGGTTCGGCTTTCTAGCCACATCTACGACCCGAAACCGCGGTATAGATACACCAACACTTTTTTTGTCCGAAACTTTTCGCTTCGCCTTACTCGATTTTATTCATAACAGTTGCTATACCCAAATCATGACGGCTACGAATTTCCTTGTTGTCCTCTACATTTCCATTGAAGCTATTCTTCGAGCTTTATCATTATCCTTCTTGCGACCTTTTTACTTTCATCTCCGGATAGACTAGACGGGTCCACCCAGACTAATATCTTTTTCTCCCACCTTTCCTTTGTCAAATCCACCTTCTTATTACAATAATTCCCTCACTTTCCAATTCCCTTCCCGCTTTTTTTTGTCAATTCCCTCTTTGGTTACTGGTTGTTATTTTTATTCATTATCAGGATTGGAGCATGGTCCACGGGGTGTCGGTCGCGGTTTTTTTATTTTGTTCATTTCTTTTCAGACACTTGATAACTTCTAAGTCCTAATTCGCCACATTTCAATTTAAGTGGCTGATGGTTGTGGAATTTACACCATTTTCCTTCTCTCGAGTTTATTGAGCGATTTGTGTTTTCGCGGTTCCATTGCGTTGCATTCTTTCCAAGACTTTGACTTGAGTCCGGGCACTCTGTGACTCAGCTGGTTTAACTTTTTCATTTTCATTTCTGTGTCTCTGTATTTTGCTTATTACTGTAGTGTCATTATTTACACTTAGAGGAGCACTTCAATGATACCCATAACTTTTAGGAAACTTCTGTTCCCACCAAAAATTTGAACCGGTTGTGCGTACAAATATATTTACGTAAATTCTGATACCAGAAACCTTAATAAATATAGTTAAAGTGACTTCGTCATGATATGCAGGAAGATATCGAATCAGCTGCAGGCGAGAACTTCTGGGTATCCCGCTAGCTTTCGCCCAATTTATGTATCCAGTGAGGACGTAATCACTCAAGACTTTGATGTTTCGGTGCGGCTAACGCGCTTTCCAATTACAAGACCATTTCCGATTTGGACTTGAGTTAGACCAATTTGGTTAGTCATCGTACAATACAACATATGCAACACCAAGTTCGACGTGTTCGTATTCTATTTCATTTAAAATCTTTAAAAATTTTTAATAGTAGTATTGTGACGTAGGTTCCTCAACTTATACAAGATATTCTATAAAAATAATTTTCCAGTGATTAGGATCACAGAGTCTCTAACTTATCGTCATATCAGCCACCTTGAAATTAGAAGGTATTCTTTTCAAGATATTCCCCGCGAGACTAGATATTCCTATATTTGAATAGCAACAGACTACGTCTGTCTGGTACCAAAGCCCCTAAACCTACGTTATGCGGCGAAGAGGGATTTATATTTTTATCAATAAAGGGGAACCGGGCCTAGGTACTGGAAGGCTAGCTCACATATTCGGTTGATTAGTACTGCAGTACTGATGTTTATTCGCTAAGCCGAGTTTTTGTCAACTTTTTGGTCCCGAGGTCTAGTAATAACATGAGTCTGAAGAGATTTTGGAAATGAAAGATATTCTATATGGGCTTATGTTTCTCGCAGGCATGCCTCTAATTTGAAAGACTACAGAAGTATCAGTATAAGGCAGTCTCGTTGCCAGCAAGTTTAGGTGGGATACTGAGGCAGAATTGCAATGAGTGTTGAAGCTGCACGCTTGTCGAAGTCGCAACGTTGCGTCAGTCGTCGACACGACAGATAAATTGATGTCTCTTGCATCATCGCATCTTCTTCTCCTTCATCTCTCCTTCCTCCTCCCAAACTTCTCATCATCACCAAGCCTTCAAACCACTTTGATTCATCAAAGATCTCATCACTACAGCTTGCAAAAACCAAAAGCAACCTTCAATTCAAGCAGGTAAGTAATCTACCATCAAGTCTTGAGGAGAGCTCCTCGAGGATCCCTTCATGATCGGATTCCCATGATTCTAATAGCAACTACTCCATGGTTTGTATCTACCCCAGTTTTTCCCCAATTCTTGAACGTCAATGGATCCCCATATCAATCCCGATGACTTGGTCTCCGGACTCGGTCTGTCGGTGTCGTCAGACGTAGAAAATTCTTCCATGACTGGTCGCAACGCTGATCCCAATATCCTTTTCGATGTCCCAAGCAAAATCGCTGTCCCCCCAATGGTTCTACCCTCCAATAGTGGAACAGTTAAGCCAGAAAAGACTTCTGTTTCTCAACTTATCTCCTCTACCCCTATTCTTGATACAACTTCCTCGAGACTTTTGTCTTCAAGTGCGAAACTTCTGTGTCGCAACGACGAAGGTCTTACCAATCTAAATGATGGTTTCTCCTTTAAACCTCAACTCTATAAGTGCCCCGAGAAGAGAGATTCGTCATCTACTAGCCTACAAGGCCAAAAGAGTAAGTCTTCCTCCTTCGCCTCTCTTCAGCTTCCGTTCTTCTAAGGCATATCTCAGAAGCAACTATGCCACCCCCACCTATAGATACAGAGATACAACACATTTCGCTGTTGCGCTCTGATTTTCCATCAACTCCTCTCCCTTTGTCTCAGAGGGTTTCTGGAGAACTTGATTCTCAGGCTCCTGAGTCTCAAAGACCTCTCGATGCGGATCAGCCGTAAGTACATATCCTCCTTAGTTTAGCTAGTCTGAAACAGAAAGGCTGATGACCAGACAGCGTCTATAAAAACTCCTCCTACGCGAACAAATGTCTTACCCCAGTTTGCGAAGAAGAGGAGATACCATCCGATCCGCCTCTTCTAAGAGACGTTGAAGAGACTCAAGACAGTGGCTCCAAAGTCAAGCCAGCGCCCTTGGACGATCCTATTATCAGGTTTCCTAAGGTTGTTCATGATCTAACAACTTCTGATTTTGAGGATGAGGACGAAGCTCAAGCTAAGGAGCGTGGAAATGAGATGCCTACAGAAACTTCTTCCAAAGCACGACTAGAAAATAAACATATATCTACTGATTTGCAATTGGGTGAAAGAAATCGTCTGCAACATCACCAAAATGCTCAGCAGGATGATTCCGATGATGAAACAATTGCAGGAGAACCGAGGGTGCTTCTCTCGGAGAGTCGGTCCTTTTATCCTGGGCCTTCAAGGTCGACTGAGCGCCCAAGAGAAAAGAGAGGTCGCCAAAGTATTCCTCCAAATGAAGCTCGTGAGTCTGATCCCGAAAATGAAGATGAAGACGATCCAATGGATCTTGTCACAGATCAGGAAAGCTGGTTAAGAAACGACCGTCCATTCGATCATGGCCGTCGAAATGGATCACTTACCAGAGCCAACCGCAACTTTCCTCCGCGGCCAACTAGACGCCGCTCAATTGCTGTCACAACTAACCGGATGGATCGTGGTGTCCCAGCCAATGACCTCGATCTCGTTAGCGAGATTCTTAATGGGAAGTTTCGACGTGAACAGCTGCTCGACGAACAACTGAGCATGATGCAAACAGCCGTCATGGACATCGACGAGAAACTTAACATTATTGTTGAGAAGAGCCATGAGCGATCTAAGCTCAGAGAGCGTTGCCAAATGTTCGAAGATGCTCTGCACAAACACAGAGATGAAGGAATTACACACAAGGAAGAGATTGATAAGCTTGGTGTCAAAGTCTTGCAATATGACAGCGAAATTAAACTTAACCGAACTGAGATGGAGTTCCGACTCGCTCGAGCTAACGACAGACAAGAACAATACCTCGAAGTCATCCGTAAGCTTCGAACAGCTAACGAGTCCCACCAAGAGCAATTCAAAGAGCTTGGTGAAAAGCAAAAGCAATTGAATGAAGACTTAGAGGATGTCCTTAACGAACGCACTAAACTGAGAGTTCAGATGCATGACCGAGACAAGCTTCTCGAAAATGTCATGAAAGAGCTTCAGATCTATAAGCAAAAGCTAGAAGAGCATCGTCTAAAGTACCAAGATATTGCTGACAAATGTGCTCGAGCTGACGAGAGTGAGTTGACAAAGGGCTAAGACAAACTAGAAGTTGAGTCGAAAAGCTAACACGCAGGAATTTAGCTGCAATTATGAATAAAATCCTGCGTGACGATTTGGAACGGGCTCGAAACGATCTTGAGCAGGAGAGAGTTGCTATTGCTTCGCTAGACGAGACAATCAAAGCCCTGACACTCGAGCTTGTCAAGTTCAAAGATACTGTCGATTCTAACCATAGAATGGCGACCGGTCAAACCAATAGTATCATGAACGTATGCCAACAATTCATATCCTCTCAACAAAGTAACTTTGATCGGTATGTATCATCTTCTCTTCACACAAAACGATATCTCACTAGGAAAACAGGTACCACCAAGTTCTTACGAAGATCGAAGCCAACGGCGAAGATCCAACTTCAGAGCTTTTCCAGAACTTGAAAGGGATTTCATTGGATCTAGATTCGAAATGGTCAAGGTAAGTTTACCTCCCTCTATAAGAAGATTTGAATCAGAGAATTGTGACGCTAACTTAAAGTAGCTTGCAAACCACATTGTCAGGCCTCCTGGTGTCTCAAGATAAGCTGTCTAGCGATTCTTCTGAGAGAGCTGGGAAATGGGAAGCAATTAAAATCACCATGAAAGAAAAGATCGACGACCTGGTTCAGAGGCTTGACGAGCAACAGTGCATCACCAGGAATATTTCAATGGAAAAGAACAGTTTGAGTGTAGAATTGAGCAAACAGAAGGAACTCAATCTTTGCTTGGTCGATACTACGAATAGCGAAAGAGCTCTCCATGAATCAAGGTATATCTCCATGGGTCTACAAAAATTGAAATAGTTGCTAACTTTCACAAGAATGATGGCTCTCAAAGGCAAACTGGACAACTTGGAGAGCGCTCATGGAGACATAATTATCAAGAACACGCTTCTAAACAGCTCGCTGAAAACCTTAGAAGCCAAGCTGGAGGACGAGAGGCGCAATGTTGAGACTGAAAAGGTAGTAGCTCGATCAACTCCAGCTAAATACGCGGTGAAACTAAATACAATCGCCATAGAAACTTTTATCAGAGGCGAACGAGCGCTATAAGGAGGCAACTGGCCAGGTATTTTATTCTTCGTCGAATGATTACAGCATCTATACTAACACTCCCATAGTTAGAAGCAGACTACAGACGTATTGCTGACCGTCTCTCCGAGACGGAAAAGGTGAACAGTGAACTAGATGAAGCAAAGAAACTCATCACTACCCTAGAAGCACAGCTGGCGACCGAGAAGTTAGCTATGGCACAAAAACTGAGCGAACTAGAGGGGCTTACTAGGGAGCTTCACATCAGAGTAAGTTATCCAATGAAATGATAATCTTGAAGATACTAACTTGCCCAGGATGACAAACTTGGACAAGCAGCTTCACGATGGACAGATGTAAGTCTTCTGACACTTGACTCTTTAAAGTGTATCATTATTCTAATTAACCTCTACGCATACAGATCTCTGCTAAGCAATCAAGGCTTGAAGCCGAAGTTGCAGCAGCAAAGGCGGAAGCCCAGTTACGTGCCGAAGAAGCACAATCACAAAGACTGGAAGCAGAAAAAAACTTCACAAGATCTAGAAACCTAGAAGACGACCTAATCGAGAAATCAAAACTTCTCGAAAGATGTCAAGCAGCTCTCGAAATGGCGCATGCCGAAGCAGAGGGTCAGAAGAGGCGTTTCGACGCCCAGGAGCTTGCTTTGTCTCGCTCCCAAGAGCTCCGACAGGCCCTCGAGAGAGACGTCCAAGTCCGAGACGTCAAAATCTCGGAGCTCGAGAAATCCTTGAGCGAGTCCACCGACGAGGAGAGAGAAAGGCTCATCTTCCATCTCACGAAGATGCTCGATATCGAGCGGAGATTGACTGCATCTCTCAAATCGTCTTTGAAAGATTTGGACCAGCCAACCAAAGTTATTCCGCCTGCTCCAGCTAAGGAACACAGCCCAGGGGTCGAAACTTCTGTGGCTCCTGCACTCCGACGATCGTCTCGGAATATCACTGGGGGCAGGAAAGGAAAGGAAGGAGAGAAGGTGGTGAAAACAGAGGAACCTGGCACGCAAGAGCAAGCGAGTGAGCCGGAGAAGCCAAAGGATTTCGAAAACCCGGATGTTCTTAGCAAATTGGGGCAGCCAGATAAGTCTGGAGAGCTAGGACAGCCGGAAACATCCAAGAAGCGAAGAAAGGCAGCAACATCTGAAGTGCCTGAGAAGCCGAAGCTGGTTGTAGTGTCTGACGACGAGAACAAGGAGCAGAACCAGCAGAAGCCGGCGCAGGTTAAGAAGAAGAAAACGTTCGGTGTTAGCAAGGGAGGTATCGGTGCGAATGGGAAGAGCAAGTACACGCCAAAGGCTCTCCAAAACCCAAATCCCTCTGATCAGGTGAGTCTAGTCTATGCAGGCATTATTTAACGGGAGAGAGTTAGCTAACAGCCTTTACACGCAGGACCTGGCCAAGATCAAGGAAGAGGTCAAAAAGGCCAAAGAAGGCGCAAGTGCCTTCGCAGGGCTAGCGGCAGCCTATGAGGCCGTCAAAAAGTCCTCCCAAGTGGAGGCACAAAAACCGATGTTTGTTTTCACGGGCAACGGGAATGCAGGCGGAGAGGCGGGCCTGGCTTCGGCCAGCCAGTGCTCAAACATGAGCCTGGTGCCAGCCACCCAGTATGCTGGGGGCGGCAGCTCTCAGCAGGAGGAGGGGAACAAGCGGCAGAAGCAGTTCCACTCCAATAGTAGTGTGGTATGTGTAACAGAGCTTTAAAAAGACGATTCACTATGCCACAAATACTAATAGTTTTCATAGGAGGCGATGGAGCCGACGGTTTCCTCGCCGCAGGAGGACTTGCTGTATGATGCAGCAAAGCGGAAGACTATCATGCAGGTAGTCAATGGGTCAGTCACTGCCACTAGGCCGTCACTAACCAAGCGCAAGGCCGGGGCAACGCCGCTCAGGAACCAGCAGCCCATTGGCGAGCCGGCACCTGGACCCTCGCGCAAGAGGGCTCGCAAATAGGCTGCGGCCTCTTTCCTTTTCCTTCCTTCTTTCTTTCTTTGGTCTGGTGGGGCGGAGGTTAAATGGGTCTCACATAAAATACCGAAAATACCGAAAAACGACCCAATAAATATGAATTTGATTGCAAGTAACTTTGTGCCTTTCCTCGGTTTATTCTTGTTTTTACTTGTTTTGGGATCGTTTGCAATTTTTGATGTCCATTTGTTCTTGCGTCGATGCTTCCTTGGGTTTTGAGCTACTTCTTTGCACGGAAATTCAAGGTAAAATATGACCAGTGCTGTCGCAGAAGGCCCAATAAATGCGCCATTATCGCCTGAGATCTGAAGATGTGTAGTCTTATTTACATGCTCCAATTCAAGGCACCCATTCAATGCGCGCGCTCGAAGTAAGAGTAATAGTGTATAGTGTACAGTAGGCACCCATTATATCCGAAGGTGTATAAGGTAGGTTTCGGAACTCGACGAACGGGTTTCCAACGGCCGCGGGTAGAGAATATGCTTGGAGGATGGCGTCGAGATTTCACTTCTTTCGCTTCTGTTCAAGGAACAAGACCCGCTTCTTGACTATATTCTCCGTATCTACTGTCAGATTTGATGCTATAGTAGCGCCCAACTTCTATACGCCCGAATATAAACCGTGAATTCCCGCTTACCGATAGGATCGTAACTCAGCATGCTCAGCGGTCGATGCAATCTCGGCCGGATACGGGTCTTGAAGAACCCGGTCAGCGCCATGGAGATCAGGCGGACGGCGATCGTTCGGGATTTTGCTATTGTAGACCGCTTTGTTAGCTACAGAGCCATCGTTAAGTCCGCATTTCTGGTGGTTGTTGAGCGATTGCGTACCTTTCTTCGCCATTGTCACGGTTGAAGTTGCGGTTAAGATTAAGATCCGGCGGGTGTCGTTGAGGTTTAATTTTCAAGGTGTGGCAATCGTGGCACACGTCTCAGGCGGTGGCGGTGCAACACTCTTCCCCTTTTAGACGATCGAACCTTGTATCACCTTCTGCAACACCTTCGAAGAGCAACTACAACCTGAGCCGCTCGATGTGTCCCTTGCGTATACTTACCGGTCGGCACTGTTGACCAGAGGATATCTGGGTGGATGGCGGGAAATACCCCCCTTGGGGCACCATGACCGGCCACAATCCCCCTCCTCACCACCTTTTACCTTCGGGCGTGGCTGGAACACCTTCCGAACTCATCTAAACATCTTGCCATCTATGGTACTGCCCAGCCGGCAGCCTATATCTACGCCCTACTTACCCGGCCGGCAGAAATCGAAATCCATTTCAACATGCCGTGCCAAACATTCCAGACGTATTCTTTAGCTGCTAGATTCGGTTTAATAGAAAATCCCCCAGTCTACGCAGAAGCCGCGATCATGCCTGTTCCTCTTTCCTGATCTTTTACATATATTATTTCCTGCATACCCTCCCATGTCGTCGATCAAGAGCTAACGGGTCTGTCGATTGGTTGTACCGAAAGAAGGATGGCACATGCTCCAGATTGCCCTCTGTATTTCAGGTAGATTACTTCACGAGCGGACGAATTGGACCTGCACGTTCACGGAACAGTTTCCTCCCTCGTCCGTTTCGCATTATTCTGTCACATATCCGAGCGTTTGCTAGTTTTCTTTCTTTTCTTTCTCTTACTCGATTGAAATTGATGGGCTTTTTTGCTCTCATTTTCTTTCTAGACTAGACTTTCCTGCGCCGGAATGTTGAGTAGGCCAGGCTGCGGGGCTAAAAATGAGGGTCGAGAAGGGTCAGCGACGTAACCTCGCCCTAAACCATTTTACTTTTTGCGAACCACGATCATCCCGTGAGAAATGGACAAAAGGATGGAACGAGAGAGAGAAAAAAGAAAGACCTAGCTAAGAAGAAAACTAATTTCCATTTTGAAAGTTATCGTCCTGCGTGAGTTAAAGACTATACAGTCGACCCATTGATGAAACACGCCAGGTAAATTATAAGGCGCCTGGCCGTCCAATCTCACCTGATCTGGAGCTGTTGTCGCCCCAAAGTCTAAACAACGGAACAATCAAATGGTCGCTGCTCCCTTGGGATCCGCGCGAAAGCAAAAAGAGCCGTTTGACCTCATACCCACATTCTAGAATTCAAGAAAGGGCGGGTAAGATTGTATTTCCAACAACCCGCACAAAGGGTCCATCCACCACCTTGACGTCAGGTACAACACACGATTTAGCGCAAGAATCTAAAGAACTAGCCGTCCTATTTGGTATTCACATCCGACCCGTCGTCAACCCTTTACCTTTGATTCGAGCGAAAAAAACCTCTCAACGAAATTCATTAAAATTTAAGGCGGCTTTTCGGCGCACTTAGGAATAAACTTAGCTCTTAAGCAAGAAATAAAATAAAATGAAGATATTCGAATTTGAGAAATACGGATCCACTTTCTTCGTAAGGGTCGTCTGACCATTCAGCTTAGTCGGGCAGGCGATTGGATGGGTTGAGGCTTGGGGTACCTCTACATTCTGTTTGTTCTAGTTCTAACATTTTATCTAGTCTCTGATTCGATTCCGAGAGCGGATCCGCCTGTTATGCAATGCATTTCACATTTAGCGGATGTACTGTCATGTCGGCCGGGGCGAATCTCTCTATCCAGCTAGTAATGTAATCAGACGGACGCAAGATTTTCTTGACTTGCTTCTCGTTCCTACATATGCGATCAGAAATGTTAGCTAAGGAGAAAGAGGGAAGTGCCCTGCCTCGCGGCCTCGAACGAGGGAGCGGAAACCAATCGCAGGCGGATCGCACGAAAACGTCCTTTTTTTCTATTTCATAAAACCATCCCAAAAAACGATATGAAACGTAACGGAAAGACTTCGTAACCGTCAGAGCCGTGACTTTTTCCTTTTTCTCTCTCTCACCCGACCGTTGGGGTCCCAGTTTCTCCGATCTATTTTCTTGAGCTTGGACAATTATAACCCCCCCTTGTTTAATATTAATTAAGAAAAATCGTTTCTCAGAGCAAAGAACAAAGCTTCCCAAAGTCCCATACCCTTTTGTTTCCCACATTCTTTGCTTTTCGTTCTCTTCTTTCCTTGCGAACAAACACTGCAAACACCGAAAAGACGGGACGGACCCCATGTTCAATGATGCCACTTTCCCAGCAAAAAACCAGCCTGGTCACCACCCCTGTCATCTAAAAGACGGGAACACCCTTCTTTCTTTTGCAGCTGTTAAGATAAATTGTGGACCCCACCATCCCACCTTTGCCTTCGGCTAGTTGTGCACGAATAATGTGAAATAGATGTGGAAAGGGAAAGCAAAAGGTAAAGAGAGGTCGGCATTTTGGGTGGGAGAATGTGAGAGCGAGAAATACCGGTCCGATAATCTGAGATCCTAATTATTACTTTTCGTACTTAATATATGTATGCACAATATGCACATGCGCGTAAAGAGATTTTTCCTCGCTCTCGGCGTTTTCGTACCTCTACATGAGGTTGCCAAGATTTTTTCCTTTTTACGTCGCTTTTATAAATGAGCGCACACCAGAAAGTGGACTACGAGGAATTCACGGCCGAGATTTTAAAGTGAGAGGTATTTTTGAGTTTTAACGTTTTTTTGTGTTATTCATATTTATTGTCGCCTCTTTATATGTGCATGCAAAATCGTACAAGTTCTAAAATAAAATACAGAAAGTTCTATGTTTGAAGAAGAGACAAAAAGGCAACCCGGTTGAGGAAGATTTGGCGATCGAAAATTCTTCAGCTGAACGGGAACAAGCGAGGTCGCAAGAAAAGAACAAAATAAAAAGATGGTGTGTGAGAAGAAAGAAAAAAAAACGAACAAAGTGTGAGAGGAGGCCACACAGACCATCCCGCTCAACATTGCAGCGCAGCATGTAGAAGTACAAAATCAAACAAAAAAAGAAGCAGGCACCACCCTTTCTCCGGTTGCAAATCATATGCAACCGAATCTCTCTATCCAATCATCCTCGTTCGTTCTAGTGTTTCCTGGCCCTCTGGCCTCTGTGCGAATTAGAAATCAATTCAACCCTCCCATGTACTCGTAAATCTCGTTCGTCGCGGAGACGATTATTGTTTTTTTCTGGGTGGAAATCCGAATGCAAAAGAAAGAAGAGAAGAAAAGCAAAAAGGTGCAAGTGAGATCCCAAAGCAGGCGGTGCTTCACTTCAAACAAAGATGATGCCCGTTTGACTTTGATGAAAAGAGAGGAAACTGAAACCAGAAGCCTCTCTCACTCTATTAGCTCTCTTATTCTTCCCTATTCTTTCCGTAAGGATACCCCATGATTTTTTGGGTCAGCCCACAAGTTTGTAGAATAGCAATGAGCGTCCTAGTAATATTCGCTTGCTTTGTATTGTGAACATGCAGCTTACGTAGGACACTAGCCTTTTGCTTTCTAACTGGGTAGTGCGGCTGGGAAATTTCGAAATGATAGTAGACGAAACTCCGAAAATGCGGACCTGGTTGCAGGCGAACACTGTTTCCTGCAAGCTGTAGGTCGGCGTTATTTTTTCGCGGTCCCTTCTTGGCTTTGCCAAAAAAGCGGAGCGGTCAAAAATATGTGGTGGATTTTCATGGCAACCTGTTGCGCTTTTGTTCATACGGTGGATATATTATCCTGCGACGAGGATATAGAGTACCAGTACTTTCAGCGGAGCGACAAAACTGTGCCAGGCCATCCTTTGTCCAAAAAATAGTCTATATGTATGTATAGATAGGTGCTTTGCTGTGAATAGCTTTGAAAGTGGTCGCTTCATTTAGTCGTAACCGGGTGCGAGGCACTCGCCGGAGATGTTGAAGAAAACGTACTTCTCCTGGCTGGTGCCCTTGGTGGGGGAGTGTGGAGTTTGTGGCTCCTTCTCGAGAAGATGTTCTCGTTCGAAGGAGATGGATTTCTTGAGGATGGACTTTGGTCGCTCCTTTCGGCGCTTCATGTCCTCGGCGTATTGGGATCCTCGGCGGACATAGTCGGGAGATCCTGGGGTGGAGTCGTAACCGCTGTCAACGGAACCGTTGCTGGAGTGAGAGCCACCGTATGGTCGGCGTTGTCGCTCTTCAATTCCGACAATGACTGGCTTGCGTCCAGCGTTGCCAACGGAGGAGCTACGCTTGGTGGAGCGCGAACGACCGGTTTCGGGTTCGTCGCGGTGACGAGAGCGGGAACGAGAGTAGAGCTCTTCGTCAGAAGATGGGCCAGGTCGTCGCTGGTAGGCGTACGCAGAATGGTCGTAGTACGTTGGTGGGGATGGAGTGACTGGGGTGACCGGCCCAGCGGAAGCTTCTGGTCGAGAGTTGATGTTGAGACCACGTTCCATGGCAGTGATGAGAGCGCGGACGACCTCGCAGCCCTTTGGGATGTCGACCTCGATAGGTTGCCAGCCGTCAGCGCGGCGTCGAGTGGCCTTCGAGCGGCGGTATTTGTCATTGGCCTCTTCGTAGAGAGCCTTGGAAACCTTCCTGGCGAGCTTGTGGCCCTCTGTGCAGAGCTGACGACGTTCCAGGTGAACACGGAGTGGGTCGTAGCAGGTTGTGCATCCGTATGCGTGCTGAGAGAATCTCTCAAAGGTGGCGTGCATGTAGGACTTTGGGATAGCAGCTGGCTGAGGCATCATTGTCGGGAGCTGTTCGTATCTGGAAGGAGAGTTTCTCGGGACGACGACAGCTCTTGGAGAAGAAGCAGGAGGGGCGTGCTGAGGAACAGCGGGAGCGCCGTAGTAGTAGGCGGACTGGCTGTTCCAGGATGGAATGTCTCTTGGGTAGGCAGCCATCTTGTGCGGGTTATTGTAGTAGTAGTGGTAATAAGACCAGTAATCTGGCGTGTGCAGGTCCAGGTATGAGGGGAGAGGAGAGGATTTGACGTGGGACGGAATCGCGCCGGCTGGACGAGGGAGACGGCGTGCGGTTCTTGTAGTGGCTCTCGAAGAGGGAATGGGGATCAGCGGCAGGTGTGTTGCGTGTGTTGGGAGTGTGGTTGGATATGAGACAGCCCGTCGGTGGGAGGACGAAGAAGGTGTTGTCGCTGTTGTGGAATTGGTGTATGGCGATGACTGCGGTGGAATGTTGGAGAGAGTCGGATTGGAGAACCTGTGCGGATGCATGCACAAGATATACTTCGTCGATGCTTGGTTGGAGTAGGAATAGGAGGGGATCCAGAAGCCGTCGATGGAGGGCGGACGGGCCAATATTAATACCAATCTCGAAATCTACGATATCCTCTTTCCGCAGGCGCAGATTTCTTAATATGGACCAGGATTCGATGACTGGTTCTCTGGCGCAGCGAAACGGCTGCCCGCAGAAAAAGTACCTTTTCTCTTTTTTGCTTATTAGCAGCCTGAAATCGGACAGTCGACTTTTTAATTTGGTATGCGGGCGCAGTGCCCGACACCACCTTGACGGCGTCACAGGGAGGAAGAAGGAGAAGAAGAAAGCAGAGGGAGTGGTGGATCCTTTCACCCTTGAGACGGCCAGACAAAGCAAAGAAGAAAGCACACGCCCAAGCAGAGGAGGAGGGCACGACGGGCCTTGAGAACGACTTGGGCGCCCTCAAGGCACACAAAGCAAGTGCTTAGTGCTTAGTGCTTGCGACGACCGTCCCATCCATGCCGGTGACATGGGTGTTCGGGGGTGGGTGAACCCTGTCACACGGACACTCACCCGCAGCACAGGAATAACTTGGGAAAACGACGGGGGAACAAAAGTATCAAGCAGCTTACTGGATGGGTACGTAAGAGAGAGCACAGTTGCTTTAGTTGCTTTTCCCAAACGAGCTTTGTGCTTGCCTAGCAAGCCTGAGAGGAAGTGGTGATGCTGGTGCGGAGGTACTTCACCGGTACCTTTTGTTTTTTCCCCTCTCCCGAGAAGAACGCAGCTGGGTGGTGACGGAGGAGGAAAAGAACGAATGGCAGAGCAGGAAAAAGGGAAAAAAAGGATTCGTCCTCCCAGTGCTGCAGAATACGCTTCACTTAGCACCTGCTCTACCTCAAACGGTCTACCTCCTGCGTCGAAAGAACACCAATCCTATTTGCTCACCGACGCCTGTTCTCTTTTCCCTTTTCTGCCAGCTGCACCGCCGCAGTTGTGTCAGGAAGCTTTGCGTGCATGTGGCTCCCCGGAGGGCCTTGCCCGGGGAGGGTGTGCTCTTATCCTTCAAACAAAACACCGCCACTTATTGCGGCTATCTAATCTCACCCCTTCTGTCGAGCCTCCAATTGTGGCTTTTCCAAATATTCATCGCTCGCGTGAAGATTCTTGCGATATCAAGATGATAACACGACGATACGAAATAGTGGCCGTCTTGGTGTTCGTAATCTCCGTCTTTCGTCTTTCGTCTTTGAGCGACGGCACGGCGATGTACCATGTGCGTCGCTGCTGATGACGATGACTCCTTATCGATAGTCGATAGACGGCGCGCAATGTCGACGGGTACCGTCGCAAAATGTCCCTCGAAAGTACCCGCCCAGATGACTCTGCGCTTACTCTCACAAACCCGATGTACCTGTCTCAACCGTCGACGGTAAAAATGACCGGGTTTCGGGTGTGTCTGGCAGACGACCCGTGGGAGAGTGAACTTTTTTAGCGTGAAGGATCGAGTCATCGTTGCTTCTAGACGAAAAACCTGCCCTCCTCTCCCTTCCCCACGCCAGCCCACTACCCAGCAAGGAAAAGTTCACTTTTTCCCTCTCCGATTCGTCTCTGCGGGATTGGGCCTTCAGCAGAGCAGATGATTGATCACTTAGCGAACTACGTAAAAAGTCCCGGGACACATGCGCAATAATATGCACCTCGACGGAAATGCACAGCATGTATTCTCGACGTGCAACCCGAGAGGTCGAGCCCTTCTGTGATGGTGCGCTCGCTCCGCCAGCCTGTCTTCACCCAGTCGTCGTCGCTCGATTCCTGTTTTCCCCAATCGATTACGAACGACGCTTTCAGGCCACAAGCTTTCTCTGATTCGTCTTAGATTTGAATGTCTTTTGTCGCAAAATTTTCGTGAGGGTGTACAGCCCAGGCCAGACCGTATTTTTCGCAGGGTCCCCATAAGCGAGGTCTCAAGCGGGCCTAAGGCAGCTTCACAGGCACCCAAGCTCATTCGTCGCCATCTGCTGCATGTCTTTTAGGAATCCAACCCTGTAGACGCGTTCCACAGAGTCTGCTGGTATTCGTCTCACGGAAAACGATATTCATAGCATAGCATGAGGAACACGGTAACACCGCTATCAATCCTACTCGCTTCAAATCGGGCAATGCGGGGAAAGCGAAATCGCCAGACCCCGACGTTCCCGACAACCATTATCCGGAAAAATCCTAATTATTTGGCATGTTGCGCTCCTTGTCCAGCTGAAGAACACGGGAAGTCATGAGGAGTCAACGATCATCCGCTTGCGGCTTCAAAAACGAACTGGACAATTCCGTTATCCCGCTCGGTTAAGAATAACCGTGTGTATCGATAACGGTGGAGATACCTAGCAGAACATCATGGTTGATTCATGCTAGCTTGCCATGGCTAAGGGGGACAAGCACGCCGCAGGTACCCTCATGTACCGGGGAATGGGAAACGTTCACATTCCCTTGAACTTTGGGCTATGACTGGTTCTTAACTATTGTTCGATACCAGAGCTCCCCTTCTACACCGACACATGGAAAGCAAGGAAACAAGAAGACACCGGTGTTTTCTTTGGTGGGGAGGGTTTGCACTTTTGTCCTGACCTGCGCAATCGAGACGTATTCATTGGGACGACCGGGTTGCCCGTGACACTCTTGGCGGTATGGCTTCTGTCATGCAGCGGAAAATCGAATATAGGGTTGACGTGAGTCATCTTGTCGACTTCACAGACAGAGCTGAACCTCCCCGCCAATATCGATAAGTAAACCATGAAGCTCATCACCGCGTCCCGTCGCCACCTCCAATGCATTCATGCGGTCTCGCCATTGATACCATTGGAATCTACCGATGCTGACAAGGTCGTGTCGATTGAGGTTAGCGTGTCTTTTTCCCAGAACTCACAAAGTCACGCACGGTCTATGACTCTGCCAGAGCTACTTCGTGAGAATTCGAGGAGCTGTTACTTCACGCGTCCGTGGTAAATCCTACTTTGGCTCCCGGTGTGGCACCGGGGAGCTACCCTGTGTTGCACTTAACCGAGAAGGGGTGGCAGTGCACACCCGTCTTGGGGTCCAAAAGAGGTAAGTGGACTTTCTGACCCCAGTTATATTTTCTGGCGAACGTTGTGCACCGCCTCTGAGCCTCGAATGGAGCCTCAGCGAAAATTCTTCAAAGAGGTCAATGCAATGCCATCATCTCTAATTTCCTTCTAGGGCGATGGGCATCACACTACTGAAATGTTGCATAGGGCTCGAGGTCCCTCGTGCACCAGCCACTATGCTCGCCATCTTCCTGGTCTCGCCTCTCCTATTTGGTGCATTCAGCCAAAGGCTTGATGTCATGATGCTTCCAAGACTGTTTTAAGGAGCATTGAATCCTCGAGCCCTGCTGCAGCTACCCGCATCGTGCAGACGAGGTTCTTCAATTTGGGATCAATCATAAATAGACGCTCTGGCTACCACTGTTAACCGGTCCTGATTACGTAGTGTCTCAACAGTTTTCTTTGCTAAATATGTATTCATCGATGTATTCAGGTTGTTAATCGAAGGATCTTATTGGTATTTCACATTGATTGCTACGCACGGAGACCGGTCCCCAACAAAAAAAGAAGTTACGTTGTGCTACTATAGATAACACAGTTATAGAACCCACAAGCCTTACGAATTATTTCCCTGCCTAATAATAAACTGAGGGGGCATCAGGTGTCAGGAAGAGCCTCATCCCTATTAAATCACCGTGCTGATAAATTTTCTTTAATCTATTCAGCTGGGCTGGGATCCAGTGTGGGGAAAGCAGATCGGAAAGTCTGTTGTGTGGTCAGGCATACACCTCCCGCCCGAGAGAATTCTGGGTGGAGGGCCTTAAAAAGAGTTCACACCCAGAAACCGGATATTTGTCAGACGAGCAATTAATAAAACGGGGCCGATTGAAAGTCTAACCGATCCAGCACCCGCCTCAAACCTGCACGGAAGTAGCCGGGGCCAGCAGATATTCCTACTTTCCCTCTTCAGCCTGCGTGTCGCGCCTAGCCCTTCCGTCATCTTGGTCGTGTTTCTGGTTATCAGAAATGCGATAACCTGGCAAAACTACTGCATCGGGCACTGGGGGGTGAGATTGCAGCCACCACTGAGCACTGATCCTTCTCTAGCCACAGAGGATGTTATCAATCAGACACCCAGTGGAAATAATAGCTTTGCCACCTCCGATATCAGATGTCCAAGCCATTCCGCACATCCAGCCGCATGGAGCATTTTTCTCATTTTACCCGGAGCGTATCTTTTGCTGGGGGGAAATAAATGTTAAAAAAAGACACCCGCCGCAGTAACCACACGTCCAACACATTTCTTCTGTTACGTGTGATATGTGTGGTTTGTTCCCAAATATATCCCGCCGCCTTACTGTGCCTTTTGCTCGCAGGTAGGAGAAATCAGAAAACCAACGAATCACAATGTGCGACCAGAATGTTTCCTAAAACTCCTCTTACGTTTGGGCTGCTGATACCTAGTAGCATTCCTTCTTGATTTCTGGCCTTAGACGCTTACGTAGCCCAGTAGTCTATATCCCCGATCCGCAAGAAAAACCGTGGCTTTGGGATGGCCTGAAGGGTTTGCCCGCAAAGGCGGCTCATGAAGATGGGATAAAAATAAGAGAATCCTTTGGCTGGCGAAATTCCTAAAGTTAACAGCTGCGGCCCCAACGGGCTCTCTGTCTCTCCGGGATCCTCGTCTGGTGTCCAGAGGTACCTTTGAAGTACCTCACACGTTCAGTCGTCTTTCGTTCGACATTACCAGAACTTTCGAAACCATTGACACTGGATGCACTTGTGACCTTGTCTATGCCTGATCTTCACGGCCGAGGTTCAGGACGCCCCAACAGAAGTAAAAACCACCAGCAACCTCGACCTCTAGCTCGGGACACCACAAGACCGAGGCCAGACACACACGCGGTCGACTGATGGTTTGCATTGCATATGCATACATAATTCGGTTTCCCTTTTCTCGCCCTTCCATCTGCTGACTACTCCATCTATTGAGAAGTGTCGTTTGTCCGCAAACACCGATCGGTATTTGGCACATTTTGCGACTGGATCCTTCACGGAGCACATTTTCCGCGACTCGCTCGAAAGGGAAATTGGCCATTTCTAGGATATTCTGAGACGGTGGCGCAATCATCGGCTTGTAGCTTGCTCTGCTCTTGTCGTAAAATTTAATTAATTAATTTTTTTTTTCAGCTCGTCGCACGCACACGGGTTATGTCGGTAGTCCGTAATATTTTCGTGATTTGTGATCAGATTTACTCGCACGAAACAAAAGTCCCACAGCACGCCCGCTGGGTCTCGTCGGAGTTTTTCGCCGAATTCCCAGACAGATCCTTCGGGCTATCATTTACGGGACAGCGAGCTATATTTTCGGGGTTCGTATGATCATATCACGCCGCATACCTGATTTTCTCCCCGGAGCGTTGTGCCCCGGACAGAGAAGTTCGGTGTTCAACAGCTAGCTGGCGTTTAGTATATGGCACAGCAATGATTCAAGAAACCACAGACGTTTCATTCACCCTGATGTCACTGTTACCGCCAAGTTGTTAATAACAGCTAACATTATTAGAATGTGATATGTGGTTTTCTTCTCTCTGTGCCGAATAATTGGGTACGTATACGGGAAAGTTTTCTAGACGGGCGGTAATATATCAAGGCACGAAACGGCAGGATTTCGTATGAAACGCCCGGGATCGATACAACATTAACATAGTAACATATCACTTTTCCTCCTTGATTTCAATTTTTAGAAGCTGCTCCTCATGATTCTTCGGAGATTGCGATATCAAAGGTTCGAGGCTGTGAGCATTTTCAGCTGCCTGAATGCTGATATTTTCGTCTCATATTTTAGGAAGCTTCCCGAATGAATTGGGCGCATGTGAGCCACCGTTTAATTGAAAATTCGAAAAATAGTACCTGCTATCGTATAGCGATAGCGCGTGCACCCTTTCAACTTTTTTGTCTTTATTGGCCAGAGCGGGAGGTCGTCTAGCACGACTGCGCCAAAGGAGATCAGGCATCTTTCCAACCCGCCACTACCACAAAGCTAGCACCCCACGAAGAAAAATTTGCCCCTTGAGTGAAGGAAAAAAGTGCAATGATGCTTAGCCGTAGAAATCTCGTACAAAACTTAACACCGATTAGGAAATTGTCTGGTTTGGTGCACATAAATCGAGTGATGTGTTAAGGATCAGAGTCACCCCAAGATCTAAGACCCGAGCCCTAGAACAGCAAAAGTCCTTCCATGCAAGGTACTTTTGCCTCCTAAGACGCAATCAATCGCGCCGCGATGGGACTAGCCACTAGTTAGATTACATCTTCGATTTACAATCCGACACACAAAGGACGCCCACCCCTCCTCCCGGGGAGCGGTAGCTCCCGACGGGCTTCAATCTCAGCGGAGCTCGACGATAAGGAAAAGAAAAGAACGTAAAAAACCCTAATGTACACAATAGGACTAAAATACCTCGTCGGCCGACTCCCTGCTCCCCCATCGGACGTTTCAAACCATCGCCGTACGTGACGATAACACGAGCCGCTATTAATTTCCCTCTCCAGCAGGCGGCTTGTCGAGCGCAGCTGACCATCGATATACGAAGGCCACAGCATGCCAGTACCCCCATTTGCGTCCCCGCTTGGACATCAATTTTTTGGTAAAATAAGTTCGTTCGTTCCCCACTTTACCGTCCGTCCGAAGCTGATCGTCGAAGGATCTAGTTCGAGGAACCTGCTGGAAATAACGCCGTCCGAAGCTTGCTATAATCGGTGCTCTTTCTACCGACGAAGCAAACAAGAATGTCATGGGGAGCCTACAGAAGGATATATGAGGTCTGCCATCGTATGTCCTCAGGCGGCTGAACTCCTCTTTGCGAGGCCCTTGGACCTTGTCGCCGTTGGTACGTGACATATATCAGGCATCGTACATTTGTGTTGTCAGTGTGATATTATGAACCACACATGCTTTCACGTATTATATTCGCTCGCATGTGCACCCAATATGTTCTATAAGCTGGTGCTGGCCAGTTCAAGCATCCAAGGATACGATAGACCTTGTATTCTTAGAATTCCGAAGAGAAAAAAGACATTACGCTAGTCATCATGTAATATATCCCCACATCATACACACATATAAGGAATTTCGCACAGTAAAGAAGAAGAAAAAGAAAAAGCGTCGGTAATATGGACGCAAGCACAGGCAAAAAAAAAAGAGATGAGAGATGAGAGAGCTAAGGAAACGCCAAAGAACACCCTTTTTCTCTTCCAAAGCAGAAAAGGAAAAAAAGCTCCCAAGAAAGATAACATAAAATAAGAGCATGAGAAAAACGTTGCCGCTTCTTAGTGCCGTACCCCATCTTTGCAAAACAAGATGCCGTGACTTTGCCGTGAATGAAAACCAGACCAAAAAAATCTGCTAAGCAGGCAAAAAAACAGCGGAGGAAGGAAACGGGAAAAGCATGGTAAATGTAATAATAAAAAATGCTACCAAACGGGCAGATCGCTCGGAATAAAATAGAATGGATGGAAAAGAAATAAATGCTTCACCCCGCAAACACTTTTGGAGACTACAAAACGCATGAAAATGCATCCCGACACTTCACAACCGCAGCTATATGCCATGGTAAAACTTCCTTCATCATATCAATGACTCCAAAATGCTGTGCTAGAGTAACAAGGCCCCGATATTGCGTGAGAGCTTCTCGTAGCACGTCTTCGTTTGTTTTCGAAACTGCGAGCGACTGCACCGGGGCTCCAGAGCTACGTTGTCCCGGCCGGATCAGCGAAACAGCTAGAATCGCTGGGTCGTCGGTTTCGTTAGGTCCCGTCCGCTTGATTAGATATCCACTCGCCAGCGCTGGTCGGGTTTTGATGGTAGAATCTGCATTGTTCAAGGGGTGCTGTATCAGAGCGCCCCAAGTTTCGTCCGTGTAATCAATCAATGCGAAGTCGTTATCGATCTCAGGACCTGGTGTATCGCCGGGAGTAAGGGCGCCTCCTTGTGATGATGCTCCGAATTGGTCTGGCGAGACCCCGGATGATTGGGGTGTTGCCCCAGGTGTGCCTACTAATTGCGCTTGGCCGTGGAAAATGTGTGGAGATATCGATGGAATCGAGTATCTAAATGTAAGAGGTGGTGACGGATCGGAAGAAAAGATTGTAAGCGTGTTCGGAACAGCACAGTCGGTCGAGAATTTGGTCCATACTGGGGAATCGAACAATAGGTTAGTACGTTTACAGGAGACCAAGTACATAGAGTAAAACTTACGATCTATTTCATCGTCGTCGATGGCGCCAACTTTGACCAGAGAAATTCGCCAGTGAACTCGTTTTTTCGAGATTATCTTATTCGTGGCAGACCAGATTTCTTTGCAAATATCGTCGAAAGACCTCAGGATTACAGTTCCGGGGATACCGAGGCAAAAGTTGGAAACCTCCTTGATTTCACCACAATCATCACCCCAAGCCACCGAGACCCAACGTTCATCAATGCTCTGAGCATAAGCAATATGGAGACACATATTCTCCTGCAATATCGCAGGAGAGGGGTCTGCCGAAACCTTGAAAGCGATGGACTTTGGAGGGACTTTGGCGAGAGTTAGGGATGGAGAATATGTTTCCTGTGGGAAGGTCTACTAAAGTTAGCTTGTACAATAAAATATAATACGATTATAATCTACTTACTTGGGATAGATGGTCCTGAATTGTCTGCGTGCACCGTTCGTATACTTCAAGAGCACACCGAACGGACTGATTATGACTTTGCGCAGCCAGACCATCGTATGTCGCAACATTCCTGAGAGGCACAATTTGTAGGATAAGATTATTCGGATATACCCTGAGCGAAGAGTTGAGGGCATTCACGTATGCTTTCTTCAGCATATGGAACGCGACGCAAATGTCCAACACGGAAGACGGCGCATCGAATGGGTTCACGATGAAGAGAACCACGTTCTGCAGCTCATCTTCGATCTCGACAAGTGTTTCGGCTAAATAATTGTTAGTATGATGTCTGGTTGGTTTGGAGTGGAACTCAACATACCCATTTTAACGATGCCTTCGCAGAATCTTCGCAACATTGTCTTCTTATCCGCATTCTGTACTTTGTCTTGTATGGGTATCGCATGTAAACCGTCCACGATCAACTTAGTTTTGACAGGTAATGTCTCGCCAAGTCGGCAACTCTCATAAGTTGTACTCATTCCGTCCAAATATGCCTTCGCGGAATTAGTCAGTCCACCCTCCGTAGGAAAGATGCAGGCCATAAGCATATCCTTCGGCCCACTGTGAGGTGCAAGGCCAAACGTATCCCAAAAGTGCAGCGCCGGCGGTAGCAACTCAATTGCACTGTTAGGTAGGGTAGCATTCCTATGGACGTGAACGTGTGGCGGGCTGATTCTAAATAGTGACGACGGACCGGCGTCCGACGAAGATTTCGGGCGGTTGATAGGTGTTAATCCGGTGGAGAGGGGATGTATATCCATAACACCAGGGCTTACGCCATATATTGAATTTTTCGGGCGCCCAAGAACTCCGTACACCAACATTTCCAGCGAGCAGCGTGAGGCTAGTGTACCAAAGACGTCAGATAGTAAGTCCTCAATATCGTCTTGATGCCGCATATACTGCTGCCGTAAATGAAAAGTGCGCTCAGCAGGTTCGTGCATTCCATTCGCGTCAATCTCCACACTCGATATTCGTCCAGCCGAAGGGTTATCCGGATTGAACATGGATATTAGATATGTATTCCAAACAACTTGTTCCTGTAGCAGGCTGATAATATGCGTCAAGTCCTGCGACGACAGACGATTTGAAATCTCGTCATTATCGGGAACAAAAGTGAAGACTCCGTCGAGCGATAGATCGCTTTGATTGAAATCACAAAGTGTTCGCTGGGCGGTGCTCAAACTGTCGATATCCTTGTCATTTAGTGTGACCATATCTGTTGACCATTCCGGTGCAGCGTCTATATCATTGCGCTTATCCGGGCGGCCTAGAGCTTCAACTCCCTGGAGCTTGTTACTACCGCCCCAGTAATCTCGATCAGAAGTCCTCTTTCTCTTAAGACCTTGGCGGATGCCTTCCGGAGAGAGCGAGGTGGAATATGACGAGGTGTCGGGGCCGCCCTCGTTCGAAATTTCAAACATTTCTTCGTCGCCGCTCTCGTACTCGTCGGTGGTTGTGCTCTCTTCATCTGAGCTACCGGTATCCGGGATTAAATCGCTGCGCTCCTCGTCGTCATCGATGAACATGATATCTCGACTAAGAGGCCGTCCGGTATTTCGATACTTCTTGATCCTAGGGAAAGTAGCACTAAACTTTCGGGCCTCGGGCGACTTGTGCTTCGATGTCGAGTCATCCTCAGCGCAGAAGAACCGACCACCAGCCATGTACTTTTCGTCGGATCGCTCCATGAATGAGGGGAAATCCACTGGGCTATAGAGGCTCTTCCGCCGAGTCCGCGATACAGTAAGTCCTTTGATATCCGGTATTAGAGTGTCCTTTTGCGAATCGGAATCTGATAACAGTAGCTTCATTGCCCTTTGGGGGCTCAACGGTGGGGTTTCGACTTGAACTACCGCATTTTGGGAGTCCTGCGATTGGCTTTGATTCTGGCTCAGGTTGTGACCTTGACCATTCTGTGACATTCCCTTGCCGTTCGTGGTTTGGCTCCCCATGCCGTTCGTATTGGATGGACCTCCTTCGTAAGATTGCATCTCTGCCTGCATATCCATCGCGGCGCCGATCTCATCCAAGTCTAGGTCCATATCAACCAAGGCAAGCTTGTCGTCCGCATAGGACCCAAGAGCGCTGAAACCAAGATTGAGGTCGTTCATATTTTCGGAGAGAGCAGACGTTGTTGGCCTGGGTTGTATCTCGATTGGAATCTCGGGTTTTTCCAAAGTGATTTCGGCAAAGTCGTCGGTACCACCTATTTTATCGAAAAACCCAAAATCGTCCTCCGTGATATCGAACAAGTCGTCTTCCATACCGACATCTTGCACACCGCCAAACATATCATCTCCAGTCTTGGATGTGTCGGCGTCTTTCATCCAAGCGTCGTCTAGATCCATTTCTGCACTGTTGACTGTGGGCTCTGTGGTCGGCGGGGCGGTAGGAGGCTCGATTACCGCTGCAATCGGCTCCTCTATAATTTTAGTCTGTCCAGGCGTCGGTGCAGTTGGAGGTCCTCCAGGGGTGGGATGTCCATCATTTCCAGAAATACCATCCGGCGGAGTTGGATATACGGTACCAGAGCGATCTGTTGTGGGCGCGATGAAAGCTGGCTTCCGTTCTTGCTCCATCAAGGGGATTGCTTTGTTTCTAGCCTCCAATCGTCGTTTCCTCTCTGCTTCGCGGGATGGAACACCTGCCAACCAGGACTCAGCGAACTCCAGGCTATCTCCAGCGTTGTACCATGTCAATTGTCTGGCAAGATTGTCCATATCCTTAGCACTGTCTTTAGTGCTTGCGATACCGTTCAGCGAGATGTCGATTGGTTTCGAAAGCGCGTCTTGTTCGGCGTACTTCCTGACGAATATCAAAGACGTCGGCCAATATATATCAACCAAGCCCTCAATATCAGACCAAACACCAATTTTCGCCCATGTCGTGGACCCCGGGTTCTCCAACTCGATACCTCTATCCGAGAGAGACTTCAAGACATAAGCTTTCCATTCCGGCGTCGCTTGGGAAAGACTATCGGGGTTTGGTTTGGGCGTGTGCCTGCCGATTATACCTCCAGGCGCAAGCCAAACATCCTCTTCTCTGGTTTCTGAGATTTTGGCGTCGGAAAACCGTTGTATGGCGGATTGGGTTATCGTCTTCGGCGCGATATGCAAACTACCATCGTCCAGTAAACTAAGAGATATTGTTGTGAGTAGAGGTGGGCCGGGAGGTACCGGAGAGTATGAGAGAATATCCGACCCGCCGTCCAGGGGTGATTCTGCGTAAAAATTAGGACTTGCATCAGAAGATATGTGGCGATCCGCTTTACCATTATGTGCATTAGGGAGGAAAGTAAAGAGATTCAATGGAATCCATGAGAACGAGCTGGCTAATCGGTAGGACAATAGGGACATCATGGCTAAAAGACATTTTTGCGCGACAATTTCCTGCTTCGAGATGGGTCTCGTGGTCGCCGGGCGAGGTGTGCTTGTGGCAGAACTGCCATGCCTGCTTCCTGTAACCGGCGAGCTGACTGCGGACATGGTTGAGGCTCTTTGTTTCGATAGTTGTTGAAGCATAAAGACATCTCGATGGGTTCCGCTCAGATCTATGGGATCTAATTGTGTGCCGGGTGAGACTGTGGGGTCGAGCGGCGGCAGCGGTTGCAGGGTGACTAGGTCCTCGGGCTTCTCGGGTGGCGAGGGTCTTACAATCTCGAAAAGTTCGTGTATATGCAGGACGTCTTTCGTTTTTTCTGTAGCGAGAGTCGGTTAGCATCACGCACAGACATAGGTGGATTTGCACACGATCATTTACCTTCTAATCCCCACACCAGAGGCTCCCAACCCTTCTCGCTCGTGCCGGATCCATCATAACTGTTATAGCCGGAATCGGATGCGAGGGTGATGTCGAGGTCGTTGCTGTCTAGCTGGAAGAGCCATAACTCGGATGCTTCAGAGCAAGTTGTGACGCATTTTCCCAGCCGGCGCAGGTTGGTTTCCGCCTTGGATAGAACTCTCCAGGCGGGAGCGGAGCCGAGGGTCGATGAGATGCGGTATACAGAGTATGATATTTCCGATAAATTGTCCTATTTCGTTGTTGCGCGAAGTCACATAGGTTAGGGTAAGGGTTGCACAGTATATCGAAATTTGGTTGGGCGACTCGGGGTAAACTCACTATCTTGAAAACATTTGTAAGGCAGATTTCCGGTAGTTCCATGCTTGAGACATGCACCTAAGCGGAAAGAGGGACGGGGTTGAGGATGAGGAAGCGCGTAGAGGGGCGAGGGATGGGAGGCAAGTGAGGAGGGTTCACGGTTACGGCGCAACCGTCCGAGACCTCGGGAATGCAATCGTAGGCGGGAGGATGCTGCAGAGGTGTGTCCGGGCCGATAGACAATGACTAATCGAGTGAAGACATGGACTCCATACAGAAGATTGCATCGGTTCGGGACCCTTCGGACATGCAGAGGGCGTGAATGATGGAGGAACCCTGAGCGGCGATGTGGGAGGACCCGGCGCTGAGGTTGAGGTCGGGCTGAGAGTTGGTCGA
The DNA here is from genome assembly GCA_031310005.1 of Dactylellina haptotyla. Classification (NCBI taxonomy): domain Eukaryota; kingdom Fungi; phylum Ascomycota; class Orbiliomycetes; order Orbiliales; family Orbiliaceae; genus Dactylellina; species Dactylellina haptotyla. Next base: position 6,101,401 of record CM062379.1, on the reverse strand, counting down.
GTCTATGGGGAGAAAGGTGATGTTGGAGAGCGACGTGCGAGGGAGAGCCACGAGAGAGGGAAACGACGAATCGGAGAACACCAGCGAGACGGAGGTCTGCGACCGGTCAATCCAACGGCGGCAAAGGGAGGAAAGCGGGTTAGGGCCGAACGACGCAACGCCAGAGAGGAGAGGACAGGGGGGTTGGCGGCGGATAGAAATGTACGATGAAGTTGAGCTGTCGCCGGGATGGTTGATTCGATCGTTCGTCCGTTCGGTCGTTCGGTCGAGGGACGCGAGGGTTGTTGGTTCTCAGTTGGGTGGTCGGTGCTAATTGGCAGATATTACATTACCATGCACCCCCCAGTCAGACGGTCCGCACTACTACGATAGAGTCTGCGTGTGTGCTATAATCTACGCACTACTGCCAATATTACTGCCAATCGGCTAGGCGGTAGGTGGTTTGGCGGTTTGAGGGTTGACTAGGTTGGCATTGTGGCCGAAGGGCCTGTCAAGATCACAAATACGGGCAAGGGGACGAGGAAGGGCACCGCGGCTGCCGGCGGGAGAAGGATCGATCGAGGCAGGAGGATCCGGCTCTTCGGTCAGGAGAGGGGACGATATGAGAAAGAGGAGGAGGAGTAGTAGAAGAGGAGGAGCACGGATCGAGCGGCGGCGTCGTCGTCAAAGCCCGTCTACCTCAGAAACTAACACAAATAGCACGGAAACGGCAGTCTCAGGAACTCGGCCGGCTAGTTATTATTATTTTATTTAATTATTTGACGAGGGTGCAGATGGGCTGCTCATCATGCGGGAAGGGAAGGCGCTGAAGGAGCGCCCTTTGCTGCACCTGCGCTCCCCAAACACCACACGCAACGCATTTCTGCCGTTTATTATATTCCATTTGTAACCATGCGGCCTATTACCAATCCACGCACTATTACCACGTAATTGTCTCGTGGGAGGGGGTACTCTCGTTTATTGCCATAACAGTGTATTTATGTATATTTATTTATATGCATGTATAGATATATAGATATATGCACGGTTTATCCACGCTGTTCACACCGGCGACAATCGCTGAATTAAACTGTATTAGACCCGATTTTGTATACACTGAAAACGTGTCTCCCTTCATCCCCTCGAAAAGCACAAGGACCTCATCATATAGAAGAATCAGTTGGACACGATGACCCTCTTGTTACTGAACTCCTCCCCCTTACCCCCCGCCGCCACATCAACCATCCACCGCCCCAAACTCTCCCGCGTAATCATCCACCCCGCCCCGCTCTCCGTCCCCCCAAACGTCTTCACATCTGCCAACCCGGCGCCTCCAAGCCCAACCGCGTAGGCGATCGTCCAGTCCACCTCCCCTCCACAGTTCCCCTCTATCTGCGCGTCTACCGCACTGTGATCATCGTACGTCTTCGAAACATTGCTGTAGTTAATGATGAACCGCGTGATATAAGGTGTAGCCTGGTAACTCTCTCCGGCACCCAACGCGTTCAAAACCACCAGCCGCGGCTTCGCGCCCCCCGGCAAAGGCCTCTGCTTCCGTAGCATTTTGGTCGCCAGAGCGGTGGAGTCGGCGAGGAGGCCGGCGGGGCCGATAAATGCCCCCCAGGGATTATCCGATGTCCGTCTGGGGTTGAGGAACTGTAGCACCCCGTCGACGGGTTTCCCCGTAGCGGTGAACGCACGGCTCACATCGTCTTCTGAAAGAACGGAACCCTCAACCACAGTGAGGTTATCGTGGGGTTCGATCGCGCTGGCCTTGCGAACGATGGCGGTAACGTGATGTCCTAAATTTCGCCACCCTACTTTAGTTCCGATTTCTACAAGGTATCAAACCACCACCGCGCCCATAGGACAAGAGGAAAATTATATCTACCTAGTTCTAGAGCATACTTGTATCCAAAAACGCCCGTCCTGCCGGTCGCTCCCAATATCAAAAGGTGCATTGCGATCCTGTGTGTCTGTTTTTGGAGATGCAACGAAATGCGGGGTACCATGTGCGAAGCTGGTTGTTATTTCGATTTTTAACAAAACCCCGGATATATATACACTCTTTAAACCATGTAGCCCATCACACAACAATCAGTTCGCCAGTATATATAATGAACCGTGCTATCACCATTTCGGTGTCGGAACCCAATTTTTCGGAAACGGTTCATCCGGGAGCGAGGGCAGGGCGGAAACTAGCGAGAATTCAGCCTTGGCCGCCGGGCCGGGTCGCAAATGAGGACCGAGGACCGAGAAGGATCAGATATTACGACAACTTACTGAAGATGGGTGTCTGCTCAATTCAATGCTGAAAATCCGAATCGGCGAATATGCCTCCTGGTTTTCGGGTCAGGCACTACTTGGAGGCTGAGGTGGCGCTAGATGTTTGTTCAGTACCGCCGGCTGATATCTATATAGAAAACATTCCTCAAAATCAACTCTCGGGCTACACAATATCATAGCCGCCTGGACTCGCGTCCATTGAAACGTTGTATTGACCCCAGATTATATCGCTACTCTTCCCGCGTTCCTGCATACGAATATATCGAAGATTCAAAGCATGAAGCGCAGCAATTGCCTTCAACTGGCATACACCAGCCAATGAACACATTGCACGTGCGGCACAGCGCTTGAGCAATCGCCCATTCTCAGATCCCTTTAGTGGCTTTGTTATTTACATATCATGCGTGTGCCGGTGCCTGGTGGTTCTCGAATCAGAACTTCCTCCAAATTGGCGACGAAAGGCGTTAATTGCAAAAAATATAGCATGCTCAGAAACTTCAATGAGGGCTCGAGGCTGCCGAATTTCAGTTTCGCGATAGTATAATAATGACAATGAAGAACAATATGTCTATAAATTTAAATTTTGAAGCTAGTACTAAAAAAACTAGATACTCTCAATATACGAATATACTACAATATCACCATACATTTACTTTATCATTAATATCATTCACTTTATTATCAATATCATTTACCTTAAATTTACCAATATTTTGGGTCCGCGATTATCAATTCGACCGCCAACATGCTCGCACTGTTCTTCGCAACTAGTCTGCTCATCTCAAAACTCGGCTCGATGCTTGTTTGGACCAACCACGAAAAGATTGCTGGAATCCTCAAACTTGGTAGAATCAAGAATATACTATACCCCTACGAGCAAACAACGTGGTTCCAGTTTTTCACCGTGAGTTCACATTGCCTATGGCTTGTTCTCACGGTTTCCGTTCTCTTTTCGAACCGAACCGTCTCCGTCACAGAAGGAGAAAATTGCGTAGCCAAACTTAATTCTGATATCGGTGGGACCGGTAACATGGTTGCCTTTGGCCTACAGATCGGGTTTACTCTTCTCGGTGCCTTTCTCAGCACTGGAATAGAAGAATCAGGTGCGCCCAAAACTTTCGGTGCAGGCCTTATTCTCACGCATGTCAGTCTAGCCATAGCGATCCTGCATAACCTGCAAAGAGCAATATTGGAACCCGTGGACGGCATCCTTGGTGTCATGATACTCGACATCCTAAACAACTCTGCTGTTGTCCAGCTGTGCGCAAAAGAAATACTGGCTGCAAGATGGCAAGTGAGATTTGTCGTCTTGACAGCTGGCGTTGGTCTTGTTGTCATCGGTGTGTTAATGGCCTACATCACGAACGGGAAACTCGGGATGCCAGAAAACTCATGCGGGTGCTTCTCAATCTACTGGTGGGGCACAGTCTCCACCTGCGCACAGCAGTCAGCCCCGGCGGTTCCTGCATCGTGGTGGGTTTATTATGCGTACCGAGTAATCTCGTTTGCATTTGTTGCGGACTTCGCCTTGAACAACACCAAACACTACGATTCTGTGGAACGTCACGACACGGATCTGTGGGCGAAGTACACGGGTACGAGGCTCCAAGGATTTCTTATCCTGTTGGACAACAATGTGCTCTCGGTGGCAACCTTTGTGCTGGTGACTCTGGCTATCCAGGGTGCCAATATCAGTCAGAGCTCGACAACATACTCTGTGGGACAGGTGGTCGCGATTGTTATTGCCGTTTGTACGAGCATTCATGTGGTTTGGGTGTTTATTACTCAAGTCAACAACAACAAGGCGGGCGGCACAGCTGCACCTTCGCAGTCAGATAATAACCCCGGTGACACACCTGCGCCCACAGCGGCGAGTCTTGTAACAAAACCTGCGCCATCGTGGTTTGATATCCAGAATATCATAACACGCATAGATAATATAATACACCCGCCGCCGGTCCTACCTGTGAGCATGGACACGTTACCGCATAATCAAAGCACCGACGCAGCGTCTACTGCGACGAGGTCACGATCGTGGCATACGACTGCAATTCAAACGGAAAGAAAAGACGTTCCTCAAAAGAGCTTCAGTTTCCCACTCCGGGCGCCATTTTCGTGGAGTCTGTTCAAACGACAGACAGGCCGAAAATCGAGTGGTGAAATTAGAAGAAGCGCGGCACAGCACGACGACAACAACAACGACAACAACAACATGAAACTTCCTTCGAGCAGAAGATATCAATTGAGAAGGAACTGGAATTTCCAGTTCTTCCCTGCCTTCGCGAATCTCATCAAAGGACCTCCGGTTCTAGCAGCTGAAGATCCAGAGCGTCTATTGCCAATTCCGGCGCAAAATCCTCGAACTCAAAACTATGATGTTCACAATATTGTTGGAACAAAGCATGTCGGCGACGAGTCGGATATCATTGACTCGATGACCATCCGCAACTCGATATCTTCAATCGTGTTTGCCCAACGAAATAGTTCTAATGTTTCTTTGGTACGGGACTCTAGTTCACTTTGTATACCTCCTGATCCGATTGCGGAATCAGAACAGCCTTCTGCTCAGATTGTTGATGTTGTGATTGAACCAGCACTGCCGAACTCAGAACCCTCTACCCATGAGGCGGAACCCCCAAGTCCATCGAAGCAGGAAGAACACTCGCCGATAGACGATTGTGAGACCTCGGACTCATTGGTAGTACCTGGTCACTCTATATCGGTTCCGGAATCCTCGGATTCTTGCCCGATCAATATAACACCACCATTAGAACCGGGACTAGAATCGAGCCCATCAATAATTACATCACCATATTCCGTACGGGTTATTGAACCTACACCCGAGTCAACATATAGCTATACAATCAAATTTCCCAAAGACCAACCACAAGCTAAATCGAAGCAATGCCGGCCACCAGTTCAGCCCCGATCCGCCTCTTCTCCTAGTATTATTCTAACCAGGCAATCCGGTGTATATATCAGGCCGAATGTCAAGTCTCCAAGGAAAGCTTCCCCAAGGAAGGGCTCAAACCGTAGCCGTAGTACATCCAGAGATAGTTCGGGTTCACCTAAAATCCCATGAAGGAAGGTGAAGCATAGCTTCTTAGACGATCTCAATGGGAGATCCGTGTTTCCGAATCGACGGGAGACAAGAGGAGGATATATCACGGTTTGCTATAATAGAAGCTATCCCTCCATCTTTCCGCTCGCGGATCTGGCTTCATTACAGAAGCAGGTTATTATTCATCTATCAGTTTCAAGGTACCTCCACCGAACTACTTCCTGGAAGGCACCGCTAGGATCTTAGTATTTATCCTAGAATGGCTATCTGTCTTTGGGCACTCGTTCTCGACATCAGTCAAAATGAGATTATCCGATCCGCATAGCAGAAAAGTCAATGAGGAGAAAGGAGAAATAAACCACCGTGTTCAAAAGAGTTACGGCCATTTGACTCAGCGGGGAACCTCGCAACCATGCAAATCGCGTGGAGTCCGCATATATGGAGAATCTGATTAGCTTCTGGAGTTGCGGAGCAATAATTACAACAAGGCTTCCCCGCTGGAGTGTTGACCTCTTCCCCGCACATCTTGATGGAGTGGGTACCAGTTCGAAAGCGAATGTCGACGATCCTTGTATGTTTAGCCGAATCCCAGCACACCACATTCGGCAGTCGACACGCACTAGACAGCGTCTGGATCTGAGTTTCTCCGTCGCTTCGTACATTCGACATGAAGCCATCTATCTTTATTATCGTTAACGTCTTGCAATTTTCTATTATAAGCCCATGTATTTAGATTCGATAGAATATCTATATCTACTATGTGTCCGTACGACCGTGCCGGTGATTTTATATAGCTCAAGTCTAGAGCCTGGGCTTGCGCCTAGTCTGTGTTTGTTACTCGTGGAATATCTGTAGATCAGGAATGGAATTGTTAGAATAAAAGTAGGGTAGTTTGAAAAGATTTAAGTGCGCTGTTTAGTATATAAATTTACCTAAATAGGATCGGAATCTTAGTTTAACCGTAAAGGTCGAGCAGACACACTCTACTGGTTATTTATCTCGCAGTTTTCCAATTGGGTGGGGCGTACGCCGGAGCCGTCTCATTGTTGAGTTTCAACTTAGCCATTCTTGTATTACACGAAGCAGTCAGTCTCATAACTTGACTGTGGTTGCATTGCCAAACTATACGAAGAGCTTTGGAGACTTAATTCTCTTAAAAGCTCGGAATTTTATTTGCTGTTATACGATGTATGACATAAATACCCGAAATCCATCATTAGAGCTAGACATCTCGTTGCATGAGTGCGTTGCTCTTGTTGGAAGCGCGCAGATGCCTACACTATTGGTGGAATTTTCGGCCTTGGCAGCGTGTGCCCACCCATGGTTCCAGCTTTTAACCGAGTCGCCAAACACACAATTCGTTCCGTCCCTCAATTAATTGCAATTAATGTCGCTGATCATGAACAGTGGATCTTTGGGACTCTAGTTGAGGTGGTGGTTTCAAAGCTATTCAGGCCAACCGTAAATGCCTGGGAGAACTTTTAAATGTTCTCCCGATGCCTAACCCGGTCGATCCCTTCGTCCGCGACCACTAACAATATCTTAAATCAATTTAGCCCTCGTTGAGCTTTCGTGGAAGCTGGGATCGAAGTAATTGGGGCCAGTATTTATATTATATAAGTTACCATGATTCACCTACAATGTTGGGTGGTAGAATTTTGTATCTGCTAGTATCCTGTTCATGATTACAAGATTGTTCCTGATTTTGCAAAATGAAGACATTATTGTTTATGCTTAGCATCCTGGTGGTAGGGGCTAGTGGGGCTACCCTGCCCAAACTTTGGAACCGCGCTGCCAGCACACCTAAATTCGACAAAGTATTTACTTTGTAGGCACTCCTTTTGGACTACTAAACGTATAGAGCTACACTGATAACCCTATTTAGTGGCGATAGTTATACGACGACAGGGTTCAGTGTCACTGGTACACAGCCGAATTCATCGAATCCGATTGGCAACCCAGCATTCCCCGGCTCAACCAACAACAACGGGCAGAACTATATCGGCTATTTTGTGAACCAGTCCTTCGGCAACATTTTCGACTATAATCTTGCCATCAGTGGTGCCATTACCGACGTTGCCATTATCCTATCAACTAGTAGCACTTCATCATACGTCCAACAAGTGCAACGATTCGTCCAGTATTACGCTCGTAACGCCACAACACCCAAAGCGACCTGGGAAAGCTGCACTACACTTTTCACCCAATTCTTCGGAATCAATGACATCCAACATGGCGCTTTTATGACCGGGCCGGGTGTTAAAGTTAACGAGAGCACACCCTTAAATCCAAACTGGCAGTCTCTAGCACAGACCATCGTAAACCGCCAGTTTGAACTAATAGCCCTTCTTCACGAGCTAGGCGCCCGGAATTTTCTCGTACTCAGCGTACCACCCATTTACAGAACTCCGCAAGTACTAGGATACAATTCGACAGTACAGAAAAATTGGAAACTGGCCGTTACAGTTCTCAATGATGCCATAAAAACAAAATATAACGAGTTCAAGGATCAGCTCGAGGTTGATGACTCGCAATTCTGGTACTATGACACTACCGGAGTATTCAATCAAGCGCTTGATAATCCTACTGCTTATGGTGCACCGGATGCCGTTTGTTATAACGGTGACGGCGTAAGCTGCTTGTGGTGGAACGCGTTCCATCCGGGAACAGCAATCCAGACTTTCTTAGGGGAGGCAGTTGTGAATAAGGTCAACTTGTTTGGGAGAACTCGCCATACGTGCTGAATATCTCCTAAAAATGAAGGTTTGTGCCCACCCTCATTCAAACTTTTGTTAAGATATCTGTGTCATTATTTCACCTAATAACTTTTAAATACCTATCAAGAGTAAGGAATACATCACTTAGGCTTAGAAAAGATTGCAGTTGTAGTTGTTTGCTGGAAAAGTGCTGATATTTTAGCGGCTTCAGTTCTACATGCATGGGCAAGTCAGCATCCCATGACACCGTAATTTGATACCAAGTATAAATTAATGTATCTATAAGATGTTCTAAGCTCTTTTGTAGTTTCTCAATGAAGATTCCTGTTCCCTCGGATCATTAAAATTACTCGAAGTAAATACTTGTGATTGATGTTTGAATACCAAGGATACTGAACCAGGATAATTCGCGCGTTCTCAGAATTTCCCAAATGCATATATGATTCATAATATTCGAAAATCTGTCTGTAAAATTAATGTAAGCCCTATTTCGCTGTATTGCACTAGATGTGGGCGATTGTATGTCTAGAGCTACTGGCCTCTCTCATATACCGGCTAGAATAAAAGAAGTAATGATCATCTCGACGTTACTATAGTTGATCAATTATATGAACTGAATTTCATGCCGATATGTTTACAGTGCAAACCTCGGGTAATCTTTTGTTCGCGCTATCTTTTGTTTGGCAGAGTTCGAAACGTTTCGAATTAGGAACTTTCTCTGGAGCTTGAGGGATTAACAAGACCAATGGATTTGACAAAGAGTATCGGAGCTCCAAATCTCGATTTATACTCGCTTATTTTAACGGCATTTGGAAAGCTAAAAGTTTTGCGATCCTGACATCAACGAAAACTCAATATTAGCCGCACAGGATGCTTCATCGTAGCGACTCGGAATGTTAAAAGTTGTTTTCGTCCAATAATAGACGGTTCAACTAGTTAACTCCTTGCACCCGCATAGAATGTTCGTGCGTCGTATAGAAAATTATCTGAACCCTGCTCCTTGAAACTTAAGAAATGTTTACTTAAGGTAAATTAGTCCCGTCGATCCGCCCAGGCTATTATCTGGGGTTATTTTTGAACTGCAGGACGAAGTATAACACCGTGCACCATGCATCAAACGCTACCAGAAAGGGACGCCGGTAAAAGTGTGAGGACCCATGTCGCACAAGCTCGCAGGGATTGTGGTATAATATCACTCAACGCATAATCCCCAGCTTTGCTTCCGTTGCCTCAACCAAGCTATTCCAAAACCTACCTGTGCTTTGATATATTTTCGCACGAGCAATATTAGTTTCCGAAAACAATATGGGGTTAGGAGGAGACGAGTTGAATCTTATATTCCCCATAATCACTATTTTACTGACCAATAACGTGGCCCAAAACATCCGATTTCCCCTGAGATCTACCCCGTTTTGGCGTCTCCTGCGGCTTTTGCTCAGGGAGCTATGGACATTCGAGATCTTTAACCACCAAGCTATTCCTGAAGCATATATTATTGTTTGCACCCTGGTTCTGTTAATCCTTTAAGCAAATGGGTATATTAAAACCATGAATTTCTGAATCAATCATTCGCTTAGACGCATGGCTATAGTTCCGGGCCACATATCAAGCTACTTCCGAGATGAATATGTAGCACAGTTCTCGCCAAGCTTAATAGATAGGGCCAGGTTAAGCGAATTGAATAGGAAGCTTCACAGTTACTTGAATTTGCGAAATCGATTGACGGTTGAGACTTCCTAAATGCCGCTTCATGAGGCCCTATCGCAGCTCTCCTGCATGGCACTCCAGGATCCCGAACCTGCTGATTGGTGCGTTTCTAGATGCTATCAGTCGCCGATGATATGCCGTCATTGCAAAATCCCTAGTCTCATATATCTGCAATATCGCTTCTGCAATATCGCTATGAAGAGCCTGAAAGTTCAGCTGAAGAGCCTTGCGGGTTAGGGTTATGATATCGCCGAGGCTGCATGTATCCCGCTCCACCGGCTTGTCGCACAGGGTTCAAAGATATCCTACGACCTGTGCTTTGTCGCGTGCGGATTTGACTATTCAGGTTAAGCGGCATTCTTGATCAGGACTGCCTACCAGGTCTGGGATCCTTTGAAGACAAGATAAAAGGGCAGGCTTCGCCCGCCGATCCGATCTGCTTAGAGCCACTCCAACGTCAGGCAACGCAAAGCCCCATCCGCCCATCTATTTCTTCGCCGACTGTGCGAGGTTGAACTCTTTTCACGATGGTTTACTGCAAATGGGCTGCCACCGCCCTTACTCTGCTCACCGTCTCCTCTGTCGGAGTTGAGGCTGTGCCAGCGAAATATAAGCCGGACTCAGGTAAATTCCCAAATCAGCCTCATCATATAATATTTTTCTATCTATACCTCAACCTCGATTGGCTTGCTATAATATATGATATGTGCATCAAGAATCGATCTTGTTCACTGGAGCCTCCATCAGATAGCTAAATACAAGTGGGCCTTTGATATATGATACTAAGTACTGGTTGTAGATCCGATTAAGCATAAAGGAAAAAGAGCGCTGGCACCAGTTACTCTTACTATCGCCCCTGCAACCCGAACAATAGGGCTTACTACTCGATTTCCCACACTTGGAACGGCATCTCTATCTTTAAGCTTGAGTCCGATTCCCGTGAGTAGCACTACGAAATCATCGACTCTTCCTGTATATACACCTCCTACCACAACACCTATAGTCTATACCACACCGGGTTACACTACACCAGGAGGATATGGCGGCTACACAACTCCAGGAACCACGACGACTAGTAAGACTACAACTCGTACTACAACGAGTTCCACCAAGACATCTGCTACGCCCACCTATACACCAGTCGTCGGCGCAAATAACACTTGCTACAACCGCCTGAAGATTGAAACTCTTCAGAGGACCGATCCTGACCAATTCAATATGTTGCTCTTGGCTTGGCAAAAAGTCCAAGCGACTCCGGACTCTGATCCCTTCAGTCATTATCAACTCGCTGGTATCCACGGTGCACCGTAAGTTTAAAATGAGAGCTCGATAAATGCCCTCAAAAATATCTGTTTACTAATATAATATTTGTGGAATAGATTTGTTACATGGCAGATGGGACCCGGTTCATATGATTATACCCGTGGTTACTGTACTCATGGTAGCGCATTGTTCACTACATGGCATAGACCGTATCTCCTGGCTCTTGAGCAAGCTCTCTTCCACGCCGCTATGTCTATCGCTAGCACATTCACCGGAACAGCGTTGACTCAATACTTGGCAGCTGCTGGCCGAGTGAGGCTTCCGTACTGGGATTGGGCTGACCCAACCACCCAAAGTTACCTGCCTCCGATTACGATGGCGACGACTGTTACTGTTGTCCGACCGGACAGCTTTGGTAATCCAGTTAGCGCAGTTATCAACAACCCACTGTTCGCCTACAACTTTTTGTCGGCCTCCTCTATTGCTCCATTTGGATCTCCGTTCAATGCTCATATGAGCACTCGTAGATATCCAGATGGCAGTTGGAATGACCGGTCGTATCTCGCGTCGAGCAATATGCAAGGCGGGTTTTCAAGCCGTGTTACGTCCACTTATACTGCTTTCCTCAGTGGAAGTTACAATCTTTTCTCCAACCGCATTGAAGGTGTCCACGATGGCGTTCACGGCGCGACTGGCGGCGGCGGAAACATGGGATATGTGGCATATAGCTCTTTTGGTAATTTATTTAGAACCCTTTTTATATTTGCACCATGGGAGCCATGCTAATGAGATTTAGATCCGCTTTTCTGGCTCCACCACTGTAATGTCGACCGCTTGATGGCCATGTTCCAAGCCACACAGCCCAGTCTCTTCGTTACCCCAGCGTCGGCAGTTGGCACTTTCGCTCGTCCAGTTCCACCAAATACTATCGATGACCAAACCACAGATTTATTCCCATTCCGTCGTGCTGACGGCTCATGGTATAAGTCCAGTCATTTGAATCCAGTCAGCACTATCTGGTCCATGAAATATGGTTACCCCGAAGTACCATGCGCCTACCAAGGCAAATCTCCAGCCGATCTTGATACCTTTACCACCGGTCAAGTGAATACCCTCTATGGTAAAGGCCGAACACCAATTCCTGGCACTGTTATCCGTGACTGGAATGTCCGTCTGCTCATCGACCAAGCCGAGATTCCCGGCGGCTTCGACATTTATGTTTACGGCGGCACTCGCCCATCTGATCCATATGGCGACCCATACGGCAAGGGATACATCGGCAGTTTGAGCTCCATGAGCATGGGATCTGTTGATCAATATAAGCAGTCTCGCATTCGTTTCGTGGACGTGTCTCTCAACTCTTACTTGAAGGACTACGGATACTATGAATCAGACCCATACAAGATCACCTCCTATCTTACTCAAGATCTCTACTACACTATCATCGCTGTAAGTTCAAGTTTCTAGTCATTCGGGATAAGTTTTAGTGCTAATTTCCTTGTAGAACGGCAAACCATGCTACTTCCAAGACCTCTACACGGCCAAGTATGCCGTCTACTCCCGCGATATCTATGACGATGGTAAACCTGATGTCTTGCCGTACTACTCTTCTGATTACTACTACCACGTTAATGTTACCGACAAATACGTTGGTGGCATCAAGTCCATTGACGAAATTAAGTATCCTTTCAAGGTTGACGGTACTCGTGAAATCCCATGGGCGGAAAATACCACCAGCATCCAGACTTAAACGGAAATAAGAAGTTGTAAATATATATAAGTATGCATATGTTTCTCTTTTCGTTGTCTCGCAAGGCCAGATGCCGTACTAGTCCCACACAGCTCTTTTCGCTTGTTCCACAGTTTGAGTTTTGTAGCAGAGTGGGAAGCCGGAAGGCTTGGATTAGTTTGCAAGTGTATATAAGTGGATAGTTTCTCGACCCAATAGGCTTGGCTCGGGTCTTATAAAATGAAAAGTTCTGTTGAAAACCGTGCGCCTTGCTGATCCGTGCATTTTTCTTGTGTTACATTGGCCGGAATATGCCTACGCGTTCATTGTCCTGCAGGACGGCTGAGAATCGGCACATTTCAGTATATCGCATCGGCGTTTGGTGGTCAGCCGCACGAGGGGTTCCCGCGTTTTGTGAAATCACGAAATGACGCAGGCTTGAATCCTTTTCATCGAGAGGTATCCCAAGGGGTAATTATAAAAGAGTTAATCCGTCCGGAATATGAAATTCTTGCGGAAATGAAATCAGGAACCCCCAAAGCCAAAGTTCCGAATTGCTGTCAGTTAATTGAAATTATCAACAAATCCCATAACTTGCTACTCTTCCCGCGGGTTGTATCTGAGCACAATGGGTAACGTAATTTCATGGATCCAAAAAACCGTTTTATCAATAATCCGGCCTTCGCGCCCATTGAACACTATCGCCATTATCACTGGTATCCTTGGCGATCAGCTCCCCCCAACCTCGACAGACTATACTAATGCGAAGTATCAATACGCGACGAGTAGCTATGGAGAAGAGCACCACATGAATCCAGCCTTGATCGTAATTCCTAAAAATAAGGACGATATTGTAAAGACGTTGCAATACGCGAGATCTCAGAAGGTCGCTGTTGCTATCCGGACTGGAGGTCACCAGTACTCAGGTGCCTCGTCTACTACTGCTCCTAACATTCAAATCGACCTTAAAAAGACATTCCAAGGCCCAGATGATCGTCGTATTTTCCAGAGAGGTGGCGAGACCTTCGTCCGCACTAGTGTCAGTTTTGGTTTGGGAGAATTCAACGACTATCTTGGGCAGAATGGACTCTTTGTTCCACACGGTCAATGCACTAATGTGCACCTGGGAGGGCATGTCCAAAGTGTATGAATATTTCTATTGCCTATAACTGAAGCCGTTCATAGACTAATATAAAATAATGCGATTAGGGAGGCTACGGCCAACTCGGACGCAGTTTCGGCCTTTTCAGTGACCATGTCGTATCGATTGAGATTGTAGATTACCAAGGGAGTATCAGAGAAGTCACTAGGGCGAATGATGCGGACATGTTCTTCGGAATACTTGGCGGAAGCCCTGGGAATTTTGCCGTTATAACCCACTTCACCATCAAAGTCCACCGCGATCAGGACTACAAAGGGTCTCGAGGTCTCAAATCACTTTTCTTTTACAACCCGAGAACCTTGGAGCGTCTTTTGGATATCTTGGTGGAGATAAGTGATAACGACGACTTTCCTGGAAACTACGACTACTGCGTCAGTGTTTTGAGTTCTTCGAACAAGCTCCTAGATTGGTTCACGGAAGGCGGCCTTGACGAAAAGATGAGAGAACAACATCCTGAGATTTATGGTGATGATGGCACTCCGTTCTGGCCTCGTGTGATTGTCGTTTACGCGCAATGGGTACCGTTCAGTCCAAGTGATGTTCCTGACATGGACTGGTTTGATCGCATCCGAGAAGGTTCTATATTTGATGTGCCGCCTGAGATCAAGCCGATGTCACAATTGACAAAACAGTGGATATTCACAAACATTCGTGAATTTGATAACCCGTATGTTAAAGCTACTCACTTGACAGACTCGAGGACCCTTGGGAAGGATGGCTGGGCCGCTTGGATGACGAAGAGAATTGATGCTGTGGTTGCTCCGGAGGCCAATAGGTACGATGATATTATCATTTTTCCTATATTCCCAATTATAATTATTGCACTAACACTAACCTATACTGCAGAGTATGGCTTTCGGCACAGTTGCAATGTTTTGGGGGGAAGCACTCTAAATTTACCACTAACGCTGATAACGGAACATCCTTCAACTGGAGGGACTCCAGTCTATGCGTTACCGCGGACGCTTTTTACGGGCCTGGCCACAAGCAGACGGCATTGGATTGGCATACGATAAATGAACAAGAGGGAATTGGGCCAAATGGTAAATTCTGCAAAACTGACCGACGTGTTCATTGGGGTTCCTTTGGCGATTACGATTTGAACAAAGTCTGGAATGTTTACTACGACAATCAGGAAAAATATGAGAGGTTGGTGAAGATTAGGGCAAAGGCTGACCCGGACGGACTCTTCACGCCAAATACTTTTTCTGTTGCCCGGCAGTAGGTAGAAGCGTTCACTGGATAGTTAGTTTTGGCGTGCGTTAGGACACTAGTAGGCTCAATACATTAGTGGGG
This sequence comes from Dactylellina haptotyla, assembly GCA_031310005.1. Classification (NCBI taxonomy): domain Eukaryota; kingdom Fungi; phylum Ascomycota; class Orbiliomycetes; order Orbiliales; family Orbiliaceae; genus Dactylellina; species Dactylellina haptotyla. The sequence continues at coordinate 6,086,201 of CM062379.1, read as the reverse complement.
GTAGAGCAAAAGTAGAGTAGTTTATTCAATAAATCCCCACATCACGATCGTATTTCGAGATTCAAATGACGTGTCTCGGGGATTTGCGAACCCAATTAATCTACTACTCGCCTCGAAACCATCAAAAATGAGGTGGAAGTCTTTGAGGCACGCGTCAGCGATGTTAGGATTGAACGGAATTGCCTTGTGCCATTATCCACGGCATCGATCTCCCGTAGTTGAAAACCTCGGTCGGTCTGTATTGCGTACACAAGAACCTCATTGGAAAGATATAGCCTGTCTCTTGGCTCTAATCTTGGCTACTGAACTACACGCTCGGCTAATAATGTTAACTACGTTAACCTTATGGACTTCTTTGTCTTCAACTAAAAGTCCATCGAAGAGCTAAAGCGCTATCATTTCCTGGTCAAGACTGAAAATATACCCGTTTCGTGCTTCCGAGGTACCGAAAGGCTAATCTTTGCAGGTTCTGAATCCGCGGTGCCCTCGTTTCTCCACATCCTGCCCCTGCAAGTTGTCTTTTGTTGTGGGCGAAGATTCTGGGATTCGTGGTCTCTTCGCTTCAATCAAAGTTGGAAATCCCGGGAACAATTCTTTCCACAAACAGCTTCAGACCGGGTATACTTTCAAGCTGCAAGGGAGAGCTAAGGCATAATAAGCTTCAAACTTTAACACCTTGGTCGTACCAAGCACAGGAAATCATATTTTTCCGTGGAGGTGCATTTTTCTTGCATCTGCAATATTTGTGGTGGTGGCTCAGCCCGAGTTACTCCCAAGATCTCCCCTATATGCCAATCATGATATACCGAACAGCGACCGTTCTCCCTACCAGGCCATAGAAAGCCAAAGCTATTGCGAAAGACAGAAAGACATACCAAGTAACGTGAAAGCCATTCTACATTGTATTATCCCTGCCTCCCGATACTCGAGTCAGTTCTCCTCTCTGGCAGACAAAACACCGGTGCCGTATTCCGGTCTTGGCGTCTCTGAGCTTGCGTAACCACTTCTCCAATCTTCGCTCCAAATGGACAACACGCCATTGCCCGACTTGGAAGAGGAAGGCATATCCTCTTTAGGGTCCTCGGTCGCAGCTACCGACAAATAACACACAAGCAATTAATCTCCTCCATCGTGAGGGCTCGGGACAAGCAGAATAGTACCAGATCCGACTTCATTGTACAATCATTCTCCAATTACGTACCCCAGGCACAGGATACTAGTAGGAAAATGTCAAATTGATACACTAGGGCTCCTCTTTCCGGATTACTATCCGAATTTTCTATGATGCCGACTGGCGACGTATCCGTAACAGCGCGAGGCGAATATTAACGATCCTAGGGGAGAGTTAGTTAGTAAAGTAACGATTGACTTGGAACTTCCCAAAGTCGCAGAGTGGAGGGATACGATACCTGGGAATGCACCGCTTCGACATTCACCTTCTCACCTTTCCGTTATCAGATCCGGCTTGAACGGCCAAAGATGTCGGAGCATACGACAGCAGTGCTTCGACAGAGTTGATGCTATGCTCCCGACAAGCAGATGCCCGAGTGCACGAATCAATGCAATTCGCCTCCACATGTGCTTCGATTAGACGGGAATATTTATGGCGATTCGCGCTTTCTGGAGGCACTGATTTCTGTCTATAAATACAGATCCTTTCTGCCATGGTTGATGTGATTCTCTTTCTCTATCATCAAGCAAGCATCTCAGCTTCTTAGTCCCTCCTTCGGTCTTCAACTTCTAGTCACTCTCTTTAAAGAACTATTCAACACTCTCCTTAAAAAACAGTCTCTATCTAGACTCATATCGAACTTCCACTCTTTCCAGACTTCCAACATTAAAAATGCAGATTTCCAAGATCATCCTTGTTCTCGCCACCGCTTTGACGGTCTCTGCTCTCCCAGCAGCTATGCCTGAGGATGCTGTCAGCACCACTACTGATGCGGCCAAGCCATCCCGCACCTGGACCGGAAAGCCACCAATGCACACTGGAATGAAGGGTAAGGACGGCAAGGACTTCAAGGGCAAGGACTTCAAGGGCAAGGACTTCAAGGGCAAGGGAGACTTCAAGGGTAAGGGAGATAAGGGCAAGCATATGAGCCACACTGGCACCTGGAGCCACACTGGTACCTGGACTCGCCCAACTGGTCGCCCAACTGGTCGCCCAGACTTCAAGGGTAAGGGAGACAAGGATGGAAAGGGACGCAAGGGTGGTATGGGACACAAGGGAGGAAAAGGAAAGGGACCAAAGCCATCTGGTAGCCAGTCTGCTTCTTCTGCCGCCGAGGCTACCCCAACCACCGCTGCTGAAGCTGCTGCTACCACTGAGGCCGCTGCTGAGGCCACCCCAGAAGCTACCTCCACCACCGAGGCCGCCGCTGCCGAGACTCCAGCTGCTACTGAGGCTGCTGCTGACGCCGCTTCCACCACCGAAGCTGCTGCTGATGCTGCTGCCACCACTGAAGCTGCTGCCGATGCTCCTTCTGCCACCGATGCCGCAGCTGATGTCGCTCCTACCGACGCTGCTGCCGACGCTACTGCCGATGCCGATGCCGAGGCCGCCACTTAAATGTAAGCCATATTCTCACTCTCCACTACCATCGCAGCTTCTAATATACTAACTGACAAATAATAGAAGGGGTGACAAAATCGCCATTGGTGCTCGAAACCAATGATGATAACGGTATAAACGGCAAGCTCACGACATTCACGACAAAGGACAATGATCATGATGTATTTTTTATGGCATTCAAATTGTTACATTGGCATATGCGCATTCAGGAACCACAAAAAGCGGGCGAAATAAATTGCGATTTTTCTTGTTGAAAACGTCTTGCATTTTCAGAAAGGGACAGGCGGGTTTTTAGGGGAGTTCGGACCTTGAATTTTGATACTTGACATTTTTAGAATGGATTTTTTTTGTACGCTAGAAAATAGAAATATAGACTCAGTGCGATTTCAAGCAATTGGAATCTTGCATCCAGTTACCAAAAAACCCAAGGCCTCCACGCTATAACCATGACTAGTGACTATCGCGTCGGATGTGACTTCTTAGCTGTCAATCTATCGATTATGCAAGAACATAACCGTGGCATCTGAATCCCAGATGGGCAGCTGCAGGCACCCTCGCTAGCGCCAACAACGCGCTGAACTGGTTCTGTAACTCTACTGAGAAGGTAGACCGCGCTTGTGTGTTGTTTTTGTTGCATTACGTACGCGTACTGTTGAACTAGAGTTGGGGCTGTGCTGTTGATAGTGTTCTCGCTCGGTACTGGTATCAAGGCCACGCTCGGCAGGCAAAAGATAACCGGTATACTGCATGCAAGTTTAATTTACAGTTGATCTTTCGATTGGGTATCTTAGCTTGACCGATAATTTCCGTCAAGTGTACTAACGGTGAGAATATGAACATACATCAAAAATATATCCCAAAGATTAGAAAAGCTAAACCCTGTAAAATAACCTCATTCGCCAAAGTATTGTGAACACACCCAAAACTCCTGTATGATGAGGCAAATCAGTCTGTTAAGCAATATGATCTAGCCTCGCCAGGCCAGGGATCTTAGAATAATATTTTATTCTGAATCTTCCATTTCCTCATCATCTTCATCTTCTTCTTCATCATTATCATCCTCTTCGGCGGTATCTTCCGGCCTCTGTCCGTGGTCGTCGCCCTCGCTCTCCTCGTCACCATAGGGAATCTCTTCTTCCTCCTTCTTGACTGATGACCGCGACGCGATTGATTTCCCTTTAGACTTAGACCTGGAAGTTGCCGGCTCGTCCTCTTCCTCTTCCTCTTCGTCGTCACTGCTCATCATTGCTCTCTCCTCCTCTTGCCTCTCCCGTCGTATCTCAGCCTCAACCAATGATTTCGTGACCGGGTCATCCTTCAAATCACCCGCTTTGATCTCTCGCCCGCATCCCGCAGTAGGGCATACCGTCTGCTTCTTTAACTTCCTGTAATCTTTAAACATGCTTACGATGGCAGACTTTTCGAAGACGTGCCCACAGGCAGCTTTCACTGGCTCCTCGAACCTGCGCATTGTGATCGGACATTTTAGGTTTCTTGTTATCGAAGTCTCCTGGATATCGTCGTCTGACTCCTCGACCCCATCCATCATTTCGATGTCGTTATCTTCTCTCTCTTCATCGTCGGAAGAAACTGGTTCTTCGTCGGTAATTTCCGCGACGGCATCACAGGTAAACATGGGCTTTTTAAACCAGTCTTTCCTCTGGGGTTGGGGGGCAGTCGGGTCGCTGAGAGCGTGTACGACGGACCGAAAGTCTATGTATTCCGCTATATTTCCGTATCTAGTCATGCATCATCTGGTGTTAGTATCGAGCCTACTATAGTAGGATAGGGTGTTGTACCAACTAGACTTACCTATCTTTCAAATCTTTCCTCATAAATGATTTTCTGGCCCTCTTCATCTGCTGCTCGTATTCTCCAACCGGCTGCACACCATCTCCGTCGCCCCTCTGCCGTTCGGATTCACCGATATCCGCCAGCGTGTGCTTCATATTCTGCAATTCTTGATCCAGATCTATCAGACCCCGAACATTCTTCTCAACTTGCTTTCCTAACTCGGCGATCGCCTGCTCGGTTTCCTCATCTCGTTCCCTATCCGTTTCAAACACGAGAGTTCGCCGCTTTTCTGCAAAGTTGCCAGATGCATCGCGCAGAGTTTCCACGGCATCTTTAAGTAATCTCTGGAGATTAGCTGGTGGGTGTTTCGCATGGAAGGCGCGGAGCTCGCTGGAGCATGTCTCGTGTATAGGTAGGACGCAGGGAGCATGCTCTGGTCGTTCGGTTCGTTGGACGCGACGCGGAGCGCCGGATGGACGGGTTGTGAGGCGGCGTGTGGGCATCGCGGGAGCTATGGTCGTCGATGGCGGGGTAGTATAAATTGGAGGTCTAAGGGTCCGGGATAGAATTCAGAGGGGTTTGTGCTATCTGCACATGGTGTATGCTGCTATAGCTGTAGCTCGGATATTGGTAATGAATCGAAGTTATGGGCGGGTGGAGGGCATTCTAGCTTGATGGGGAAACGTGAAGTTGCGGTCGACGCGCACAAGTCTTTGTTTGCAATGTAGCTCATCACAACACACGCCCACAACAAAGGCTGGTCAACCGATGTCGTGTGCTGGTGGCTATTACCCAGAAGCCCAATCCAATCCAGTCAGCCTTGGAATTGGTACGATGATGCAGTATAGCTACATATCACAGGTGGGGTTTAACATTTAAGGCTGAAGAAGGTCAATGATAGATTAGATAGGTATATTCACATTATATCTGAATAATAGCAAAAGCATGCTGCATGGCTAAATCTGTGAAACCAGCGTCACAGATGCCTGGCAAACTATATAAATGAGGAATTCACAAAGAGTATATCGCCGCTCTGTCAAAATCTACAAACTGAAAGAAACTCGGGCCGCGACTCTCGAGTTTTCAAACTTCCCGAGCAGCTCCGGCCGTCGTCATGGCCCCGAATACTTGCCTCTTGAAACTCAAATCAGATATTCTATTCCCCGAAGCCCCGGCATTTGTATCCGCCTCAAGCAGTCTTGTCCCAGGCAGCCAAACATCCAATAGCGCTGCTAACCGTACCAGCCAATCCGACAAAGCCATCATCCAGACCCTGGAAGCCCCAGACTCCCAATCCGTATCCTGGAATTGTGATATCGCAAAGATCGCTCAGCAGCTGCTTCTTGACAGCCTTCTCGTCCTTGGCGAGCTTCTTCTCCTCGAGCGAGTGCTCGGCTTCCTGTTTGTTCAGGGAAGCGTGTCTCTCCGAGATTCTTCGGAGGGTGTATACGGAAGATGCGATGGAGAAGACGAGGCCGGTGAACCAGAACTTGTTGGCGGTCTCGGAGAGTCGCTTGGGGTTGTTGAATTTCATGATACCAGACGCATCGAGCTATGTTTCCGAAAAGAATGTTAATCTCGCGTCCCACTTGGGAGAAAAAGCCCGTGCGTCCGCCGGACGAAGGGGTAAGGGGGAGGGGAAATGATTCATACATAATGAATGCTGTCGAGTGTCAGGTATCCGGCGTATCCCAGATGTCGTCCGACGGCAGCGTATTTGAGGACCGGGTCAACGGCTTTCTCGTCGTACGCCAGGCTGGCGGCCTTGACACTCTCCATGTTCTTGCCCACCCGCATGAGCTTTCGGGTCATCCCGAATTGCTTCTTGATGGCATCGAAAGGAGCGATTACGGCGGCGCTGTAGCCTTTCCGGTAAAGGTAGAAGGAGAGAAAGCGGGAGATGTACTGGATGAGACGGAGGAGTTTGTCCCGGCCGACTGCAATCACACAGGTTAGCGGAATGGATATCGGGTAGAATCGCGCCGGAGCTGCATCTTACGTGTGGTCGAGAGAAACTTGAGCAGGTGGGAGATTGTGGGGTGGTAGGTGAGGGCGTCGGCAACCATTGTGACGGTGCAGCAGCAGCTGTGGGCTGTGGTCTGTTGTGGGAGTGTTGTGGTGAGGTTGGAGGGGCGGGAAGACGTGGAGGAGGAGGAATCCGGGGCAGGCGTGGTTGGGTAGCGTGTCGGCGGAACGGTCGAGAGATCGGAATCAGATTTGTACAACAGCAGAAATGAATATCCAGTCCGCCGTTTAAAAGAATCACCAGAAACCAACAGCAGGAAGGGCCCGGAAGGAGTGCGAGTGAACGTGAAGAGCAAAAGTCGCCTGGCGGGCTGCGGAAGTCGCCAATTGGAAGGTGCCAGTTCCAACCGACCGATCGATCACAAGTCAGCCGAGGCATAAATCTCCGCCCCCTCCGGCCTCCCCCCAGGTTTTGGACCGAGTAGCTACCACCATCAACCCACATCAGGCACGTTGGAACAGGGTCACAGCTGGCAGAGGACGAGGAAGCGAAACCGGAAGCAGAATAGGGCGGACGCATGTGCAGCGTGCTGCAGTCCCTGTATCGCAAATTAGGCCAGAGGGAGTGGAACGCCCACGGCTCCGCATCCACGGACCTGAATCCTTCCCGCATTTGGACTTGACGTGGAGAACACAAGAACAAAGACGGACATCCTGGATCTCAGAATATATCCGACCATGTGCCGTCGCAGTCACTCACGTATTACCAGGGCGAGGCATCGAACGTCGGCGTTCTGCTTCGCCTGCGGTGATCCTATAGCGCAACCGCCGTCCAGGAACAGACCCCCGAGTTGCCCGCCACTCCAGGAGGACGGTTGGCGCAAAGCCGCCGTGCTTGGTATGACCTTATTTTCATATTGTATATATCGTGACGGTTTATATTATTATTATTTACAACTATACCATGCCGCGTGTTGATGATGATGATGCTCGAACTCGCAAGGGTACTTGACATATATGCTAATCCCTCGCCGGGGACCTGATATATACAGTTCATCTCGAGGGTCCTTCCACAGTGCGCGTTCACCTCGCCCAGTTTTCCACTGGTACCGCACCCTGGAGGCTCTTTGTTGCTATTAGCGATTCCGCAATAAATTTGGGATCTCAAAATCAGGCTCAAGTCCAACAGAAACCCGAGTTTGGGCCAGCTTTGCCGTACAGCGGGCACCAGAACCGTCACGCTGCCCCATATCTATCGGGGTTTCCGGCACACGTCTCTTGCTAGAAGATTCTCGATGCCTTGCTATCGGGCGTGCGAGAGTCTCGCCGGAATCGTCCAACCAGTAGCCAACTTCAAACTCCAAATGGCCAACACCTGCTTACGCTGTACCATATCCTGAGTACTACCGGCGCTGATAGCAACTTGCTAGTGTGGCCTCATGGCTATCATACCGTTCAAGACTTAATGACCCCGGCAAATTATACAATCGGCAATGAAGACCCTTTAGCCTATGGTCTTTGCAGCCTTCTCAATCCAGCTTATAGATACCACACGTTTGCTAGGAGTGCTCCCAAACTTCGATTTGACGATGGTATTCCGATTGGTTATCGGTGTGTTAATCCGTCGTTCAGCAGCCCGCCTGACTCTGAATCGTATACCACCTTTATCCCGGACTTTCTCCCCCTTCCCACGGAGATAGTAACAAACATCTTATGTCTCCTAAGTGGCTCGGATATCGATGCATTGCAAAGCATAGAATCCAAAAACCGTATCGAAGTGTCGGAGCTTGTGTGGAAACGAGTCGTCCTGCAGAGCGACGATCTTGGGTTTCTATGTCTAGGTGATTGCAGAAGAAAGAACGATCATAAACGGAATTCGCTATCTGTATGGACCCGTGACCTTGATTTCAACTGGGATCTCGCCTTCAACGAAAGGGACCGGTACTGGGTCGAAGGCGAAGTGCGGTATACCTGGCGCGAGATATACGAGATAGCAAGATATCACACAACCTCCACCACTGATAGCAGCCCGCTTAGCAATCGCCATCGAGTTTATCAAATGTGCAAAGCTCTGGCAGACCAAGTCGACGACATCGCCAATGCTCGGCACGCGGGCTTACATCCCATCACCTCAGATGATGACGAGTTGTCGACGTCTGGGGATTTTGGTGACAGGTTAACGCCTCACACTCTCTATTCAAGAGTCGAAAATCTTGGCCTGTGGTCAGAAGCCAAAATCAAGAGATCCCTATACTCCTGGGTTAAGTTTAATTCCAATTGCCCCAACTCCGAGGTAGAGAGTATTGCTATCTCGTATTCTGGCTCTGGGCGGTACATGACGTTTGTTTCCGGAATTCAGTGTTTCCCATCCGGCCACTCTATCGGCTACATTACAGCTAACCAGCGAATCGTAAACGTTTGTGATGCGAAAGTACTAACCATTATGATGGCGAAACATGGTCTTGTTGATATCTCATTCTCCGAGACGATAGATTCTCCAAATTGGGCAGACAGGCTGGAATACGGCGATAAGTATTTCGAGGGCATGGCGGTGTCAAGGAAATTTTTAGAGCAATGCGATAAAGGTTGGCGGCAGATGAAAATATCTACCAAACTTGACGTAAGTACCTTGAATACACGAGCCAGCATCTTACTTTTAGCCTACAGCGCGGATATCTTGGTATCTACTATATATGCGAACTAGATACTAAAAAGTGTGTATGATGCGTCGAGATATTTAGTCCGCAAAAGTAGTGTCAATTTTGATCGAGTGCCCAGATATCCTACCCCTCAGCGACCTAAATCCCCAGGAGCATATTTATCAATCATGCAATCCTTGGGTCTACGGGGGCTCTCTGGCGGGCTTGACGTTAACCCGCTTTGACCTTCCCGGAGCTGAGGCGAAACTTGCTCCTCACACCACCCAACTTCGCTTTGGGGATCGCATGCTCGAACGTATTACTGGTTGGGTAATAGCGGGTGAGAATACCTTGAACGGAATCTGTTTTCACTTCGTCAACGATCAAATTGAGTCGACGCTGTCCGAGAATCACCCGCACGCCCCTGATGGATCCTACGCGCAGGTCGTCGAACCGAATCACCTTACCCTTGGGAGAGCGCATGTAGGCCTTCCAATCGATTTTCTGATCAGTGGTGAATCAGGCGAGTATCTCACAGGTGTGGATATATTTTATTGGGAGAATATTGACCGACTGGCGGGGCTCAAAGTACGTCGAACACCCAAGAAAAAGAAATGATGACATGGGAAATTTTTCAACAAACCTGATTTTTTTCGTGCTAACTAATATTCTCTTGCAAAAGTTCTACACGAACTGGAATAGAGTGGGTGAATTCACAGCGAGTAAAATAAAGAATGCAAATCCGAGTGATATGATTCAAAAGGGAAAGCTTCAATGTCATCAGATGGACGTACCCCGAGGGCATCATATTGTTGGATTATTTACTCCCAAAGTAAGTTCTATCAAAACACAGAAAGCACACATGCCCATGCCCAAAATGCTATACTTCTCACACGCGACATACTAATACAGGAAAATCCATAGTTGGCAAGCTACACCCGCTTCGTCGACATCGCTTTCATCGGAACTTTGTCAGAACCACACCCCTCAATAATAGAACTGCCGCCGATTGTAGATCCAGAGAACCTCCAAATTTGCAGCGCTGTTAGCAACCCCGAGATCCCAGATTGGAACTACCCACAAACAACCTACTATTCTAGCGAAGCTCCGATCTCTGGAGTCTCTCGGATAACTTGCTATCAAGATCATAGTTACGGAGTTTCAATTAACGCGCGTCTGAACGGTTTGCTCTTACATTACAAACCTGAAGTCCCGCCTAATGGAAGCCCCCCTCGTCAGTCTAGATTGTTACTTGGACACATGGGCGCATCACGAAAATGCAATGATGAGTTCGAGATAGACGTAGATGCTGGTGAACAAATCATCAGCATTGATCAGCACATTATACCAAGTCACCAACAATATCCCGGAAGCAACATTGGTAGAGCGATTTCCGCAATACGCGTAAACACCAGTTTTGGGCGATCTGTTTTTTGGCCATCTGAACAGGAAAGAGGCCCGGAGGATGAATACAATTTACGGTTGAGTGGTACAAAGGCTTTTCGGTTAGATTTAACTCTCGAGGTAAGCTATCCCGCCTCAATTCATTCCCTCTCTATATATTGCGTTCTACTAGTTCCCATTCGCATCTTGTTGAGTATTGTACGCTTATACATACTATCGTATAACAGGATCAACCCATCCTACGCTGGGATTATCACGAAAGTCTTTCGGCATTATTTGTGACTTCAATCGGCCTCTTTGGTGTAGACCCCGTGTTATTATTTCCGGATGCCGAACCGAATAGATTTGTAACAGACCAGATCAGCGGTATTCAGATCCCATACACGACCATCAACAATTTCCCCGAAGATCCCTATTCCAACTACTTGATTGATCCACTTGCAGAATTCGAGGTCACAAGGGTACCTCAGTAGAAGTTTCATTGCTAATAACCTAGCTTACATCATTACTAACTCAAGTCTTAACTCAACATATCCATAATGTACACGAGACGTTTTATTTTAATTTGACAGATTTTGAAACCTCGAAACCTTGATATTTCAAGATAGAAAGATCTTGGGGGAATTTAACCCTGTGATTTAGTAGGAGTTCGCACGTTCCATATAGTTCGGAGCTGGACTGTTTGTGACGCTGATTCCTCCTTCGATCTGTTTCCGGATGACCAGATCGATCGATTCCAGCGCGGCACCGGAATCTTCCAAAGACCATAGTGAGAGAGCAATCGTATTTTCTCCCTTGTAGTTCAAGATACCTTGGGCTGTAATTTCCCCTCGGAGTTAGCAAGTATCCAGGATAAGGACATTCCAAAATTAAAAGTGCAAAAAGTACTTACGAACTGGGAAAGATGTCTGCGGGCCGATATCGTCAACGTATTTTCCGAATTGCCATCCCTGTAAATGAAATGTTAGCTGCATCTTGCGCGGATATTGAAGCATCAAAGGTTCCAGAGACTAACATTAACGTATATTTCAACTCTGTACGAATTACCAGCCCTGGCACCAAAATCGATAGCCATCGGGTAATCAACACCGTCAGGGATATTAAGAGAGAATGTTGCTCTATAAAATTCAACACCAGGCCCAGTGAGGCCCTTCAAAGGCGACTTGGAAGCCCATTTGGAATCATCGAATCCCGGAAGATGGTATCCCTTTCGGACAGCGTAGAGGCCACCCTCGTTATACCCACCACGAGCCCAATCGGCAAACTTCTCTCCTCCAAGGTTACCGGTGAGCTTCCACATCTTTAACGTGGGGGTCGCACCACCGAAGGAATAGTCGCTAAGACCACGGAAGGATTTGAAGTTTTCTTCACCGCCGAACCAGTTTTGCTCCAGTCCCATATGGTCTTGTAGAATTGTGAGGACGTGGTTACTACCCTTTGCCCATGGAGTCAATGTGTAGCTTCCATTATGGGCGCTTGGAGCTGGGGCACCAGTGAAGGAGCCGAGATATTTGTCGTTGTCCCAAACGCTATAGGCGAATGCATTACCACTACAAAGTAATATTCGTTAGTCTTGTGGTTTATTCAGTAGATTTAATCCGGTAATATATACCCTTGGATCGTGAGGTTGAACAAATTCTCGCCTCCAGTAGCGGTAAAGTGGCCTCTCCACAGGATATTGCCAGAGTGGAATCCATAGTCGCTAGCGTACAGGATTACAGGAGTGGTTGGCTTGATCTTGTTCCAGGTGTATGTGTGATCCGCCGTGACCCACTTCGAGTCGTCATAGCTTGCAGAGACTTCAGGAAGGGAGTTGATGTATTTCTAAAGCGAGTAAACGCATGATCAATGTCTCCATTTCGCAGTAGTCAGGGCGGAATTCGGGAGGCTTACCCATTTTACACGTCCAAGATCTGGAATATCGACTCTCGGAGTTTCCGTCCTGTATCTACCCTCCTGGGTTCCGTATCGTGTAAGGTCGGTATCGAGGCGCTTTCCGTTCCAGGTATAGGCCTGAGCACTCTTTGGAGCAATAACTTCAAAGACGGTGGTCCCATTGGTATCACCTGTCAGAGCCAAAGTATTACCGGAGAATTTAGTAGTTCGGAGTAAGTATCCGCCTTTGATGATGACAGGAAGATCTTGCTTCAAGTTGACATCCGGGACCCAGAAGTTATAAGCGTTCACTCTGTCTGTTTAACCTTTATGTGAGCAATATAATTAGAAAAGAAATTGCCAATATGGGGAACTCTTACCAACAACATAAAGGAGGATATCATCTCCGAGAGCGATAACGGTTTCGTGATCAACAACGACTTGCAGCGTCAAAGTTGAGCTAGTTTGCTTGAAAGTTACTGTGCTAGACTTGCCCCGTCGAACGTCGACTTTAGGAGAGGTCGAAGTGAGGATCGAGATTTCACCAGACTCTCCGGTGTTGGCGTAGAGAAGGATTACTGTTCTGCCGTCAATAACCTTCCAGGTCATGATCTCCAGAGTGGAATACAGAATATTAACAGGCCCAGCTGGATAGTCCGTAACAAGGATCTTAGAGTCTTGGGATGGCAAAACGTAAGCAGCATTTCCCAATTGTGGAACAGTCAATTGTCCGACACTAGTGTTGATGGTGACTTTGAAGGCGCTATTGATGAATTCTTGAGGTTTGGTTTGTCGAATGATGTAGAACCTCTGTTTCTGACCAACTTCATCCCATAATTCTGTTATAGTGATATTTGAACCTGAAGTAGGGAATTTCTGAACCTCTCCGGGGGCCGATGTCAAATATGCAGGGCTGACCATCAAGAAGTTGGCTTGTAGTTTGAGTTCATAGTATTTCTCTCGGAGTGTACGGTCCTCGGCAATGGCGGCACCGTAGTCATACCTAGCCATAGTGGTTAGAAACAATCCAAGTTTATTTACTATACCCGAGAAACTTACGAGGAGTATCCACCTGGATTACTGAGGTGACCCCAGTTCGTTCCTCCGTAGATCATGTAAACATTCAAAAGGTGGGTAGCCGATGCGTAAACGTTCTTGTAGTAAACTATTATTGTGTTATTATCAGTTAGTATAGCAAATTGAATAATTATTTTCAATCAGAATATAGCTTACCTCTAACCATCTCTGGTCCGAGATCTTTGTAACATTGCTCAAAGCCATAACCTCCCCAGGAATCGAAACCTCCACCCTGGAACTCCACAATCGAGTTGGGGGTATTCGGCGCCACACCACGTTGTCCTCCATAGAACCATTCTGGTGGATCCGGCCAACTTGTGATCGGGTTCGCGCAGTCAAAGCCTGCCCATACCGGTAATACCATTAGCATTTTGCTATTTCCTTGGTTACTGGTTATGCATTTTTTGATCCTTACCTGCAGGGTAGTTGTCGTAACCGTAGACATCGACGGATGTAAAGTGACCACCAATCCAGGCATCATTGCAGACGGTGGGTATAGTAATTCCGGCTCCGTCGAAGGCCTCTAGGAGAAGTCGCTCGTATTCCTTATCTTCGTCCGGATTAAGAGATCCATCCGGGTTCATGAAGCCTGAGTATTCGTTCTCGGGTTGGGCGATAATAATTGGCCCGCCGTTTGTGATTTGGTTCTTCGCAATTATCTTTCCAACCGAGTTGATATAAGGCTGCCATGCGGCGGTGTAGTTTGCGTTCGAATTTCTCCATTGGCCTTCGACTCTTGAACCCCATCCGGGAAGACCACCACTAGGAACTATGTTAATATGACTGAACAGGATATTTGCTTCATTATTTTAAATACATACCCAGCAGACTCTCCGTTAATCTAAGGATTGAGGAATATATTAGCGACACCCTCTAGAATGTTCAGAAAGAGATTCAGAATACTTACATAAGGCCCAGGTCGAGCAATGACCCACAAACCAGCAGCTTTAGCAGCGTCGAAGAAAGGCTGAAGATCGAAAACACCATCCCAATTGAACTTGCCTCGCTCGTACTCAACTATACCCCAATGGACATAGATGGAAACTGTATTGAAACCCAAAGCTTTGACCTTCTGAAGAACATCAAGGTGTAGATCCTGGACTGGGTTTCTGAATGGATGCACTTCACCACTGTAAATCATGACACGCTCGCCATTGACATAGAAGGAATATTTGTCCCAGGTTACCTGTCAATCGGTCAGTAATAACTCCTCATGACGTATAAAGTTTGGTATATACTCACAGTGCCCTGGCTATCACCAGCTTGTCTAATTTTAAGACCGGCTGGTGAGTCTGTTGGTATTATAGCAGCTTGCGCCGCTACAGCCAGCAATGCGATCTTGCTAAATGACACCATCTTGCGCCAGCTACTATCCCAGAACGGATCTTCCCTTGACGTAGTTGAAATTCCCTAACAAGGAAGAAAAGGATTCACGGAAGGTAACCAGTCCATTGGAATGGCCATTGGCCTTTTATAACTCCATAGCTATCCCACAAACCCAGGAACAACCCAGGTGGTCTGCTTCGCACCACGTTCATAGATCTGCGAAAATAATGGTAGGCATCGGATCAAAATGATGTAGCTCCAGGTACCTCCTGCATAAGAACTGCAAATCTGCCATAATTTCTCCGTTGTCGACGAAGTTGCACCTCGTAACCCTCGAGGATCAGCTCTCTGGCTAAATCTAAACTAATGAGGAGAGGTATGCGGAGAACCAGGTATACCTTGGTTTCGAGGACTATCTTATTAACTAATGGCTCAAGTAGGGTACCGGCTTGATGTTACCATGGTGTGTATAAAGAAATTATTTCCCAGGTTACGAAATTATGCCATACCTTGGTGCGCAATATTTTGGTCTTCGGATACTGGCGAAATCGCGAGGTTAGAGGTATTCTGGCGACTGGTGCCTGCAGAAACGACTTCTCCACAATGTAGCCGGTTATAGGCTATTCTTCGGCCGGACTACAAGCTTCCGTTGTTGTTAGGATGCAGGGGAAGCTGATCCAGAAGGTCAACCACGGCTTCTCTGTCGGAACTTACAGGAAACTATATTCCTGATATTTGTGATCGCGGTGAAAAACACAGACTATCATTCTTTGTCGAAGAAAACCCTCGGAATTCTTTTCCAAGACTAAATGATAACCCGTTGCCAATCCGCAATCTTATAACCAACCAAGTGAGGGTTTGTTGATAAGGTCACTGATCCACCCAGCTTGCAACAACACTCAATGGACCTAACTTGGATCTAAAATTTCAAAGTCTCAAGATGGATGAGCTTGCTATTTAGCAATTCTTATTTTATGAAGTCTTTCGAGCTGATCCCCGGAAAGATAACTCCGGACTAGTTGAAGCGGAGCGAAAGAGTCCGCCCCCGCCAAGTTTCGACTTGAATAGTGGGACCGGATATGGCTTGCGGGAGGCTTTCAGGCAAACTGGTTCGTTTGGCTAAAGTGTCGGCTTTACAAGAGCTTTGCTTGATTTTTCTTGACAACATGGTGGGTCGCCTTAGGGCGATGACAGGTATTAGAGGGGTGTCCAAATATGGAAACCCACTGGTACGCTGCTAAAACAAGAGGTCGATGACATCTACCGAAGCTTGGTATTTAGAAGCCCCAGTTTTGGGGTAGTTCGACCTAACTTTTAGAACTTTATTTCGAAAGGTCACGAATTGGCACCTCGTGGGAAGGTCGTGCGTAAGCTATTCAATCCTCGCGCGAAGCGTTTGGTTAACGGGCCCAGACTTAATCATAGCTAGCTTGACTGTGACGATCAAACGCCTTGCAAGATCAAACAGAGTCCCAAGATTCTCTACGTCTAATTAAGACTCCACCGGAGTATTAGAGACGAATGACCCCCAGACAAAAAAACCAATTCTTTAAAGCACTTTCCCTAAATAATAAACTTTGCAAGGAACCTTCGGAGTTGATTCCAGAACGGATCTTACAACGACAACACAACACAGAATAGCGACATATTCCGTGTTGCGGCTCATTATCAAATCGCTAAGATTTCAAGTTGTCACGTAGAACGCGGTGGTCACTGCAGACTTTAACGTGTTTCGTTGGTGGTAACTCGAATGAACTTTTGAGGAATGCTCACGTTAAACTGAAATGCTAAAAATGTACAAACAGAACGCCATCCAAGGCAGAGGCAGTCACTACAAAGCAGGTGACACTATAATATATATACATGAAGGTAATAAAAATGATAAAACGCTATCTAAGCGTAAACGCATATTCACAGTTCTCTAGAATCGAATCAAAATCAAAACTTCCTGGTTGTCGTATGTGAGCCCTTGTTCTATCGGCTACCACTTATGGATAGTGCAGCCAATCGGCCATATAACCGGCGTCCAGATAAGGTGCCCGGCACTTATCCATCAGCACACACCTTATGGAATCAATCAACTTATTCCAGTTCGAGTTACGGTTGCCAACAAATCTAATTTCGAGTAGGACAAAGGTTAGATATTGCGCCCAAAACAGGGTGTACAAACGGAGGCCTGATTTAATTAACAGATACTCACGTGTCACACTCGATTGCCATCCAGAGCTGTGTTATATGTATTATCAGGGCGTCCGTCCGGTTCTGTGATAATCGGAAATTCTGGAACGGGCTGCCATCGACACGAGGGATGTCAGAATAGAACCTACAAGTAGATGCGAATTAGTAAGCCGTTTGGGAGAGTTAAAGAATATACGGTGTGAGGGTCGCACCATGTCCAGTTCTGGTTAGCAAAACTGGTTGGAACTGGATTTACGCCTGTGGTATTTCGAAGTTCGGTGATCGCGCCGGGATCCTCAGTAGTTACGAATGCGCGTTTCCTCCAGAGGATCGGGTTTCGCAATATAAATCGTTCGGCGGCAACAATATAGTCGCGGGTGCTAATGAGGCGCCCTTCTATGGCTTTGTCGCCGTGACGGATGTGTATTGAGGCAGTTGAAGGTGGCAGAGGGAAAGGGAATTTTTTGATCGGTTTTGGCTGGAACCGTAACTTTCATTAGGTGATTGTTTCAATTGATCTCGAATATCCACGAATAAAAAGCCTACCTCGCCATCGACCCAGATATTGGTATCTATGCCTTTGTGCATATCCTTGTCCATCCTCATCTCCACCATTCGAGCCAAGGTGGCTTTGTTCGGTCGGAAAAGATATCCGTACATCTGGGCATGCCACCAGTACCTCAGAACGGCACCGGTCAACTGCATTCCCGTCTCTTTCATATACGTGAGGAAGGCTGCAGCGGGGAGGGGAGGAACGAACTTGTTGCCTCCTGGGACCCCAGCGATAGAAAGCTCTCTGACGGAGTTTTCTTCAGTCACATATGAGGCGCAAGATGTAATGTCCTCGATGATACATTCCAGCGATGCATTTTTGCCTCGATGTGCCGCGCAGTCTTTGCTCATAAGATTACCTCCAGGAGGGTTTGCGGGGTCGAGCACCAGTATCCGATCATTGGAGATGGCGAGTTCGAGTTCCCGAAAGACGACGCGGATGGCGGCACCTAAGCCGTACCAAGTCGCCTTTTCTTCAAGGACGTAAAACTTCTTGCCCTTGCAGCTCTTTGGGTGTTGATGGTCGTAGATGTATTGTTGGGCCCATTTGGTTCTTCAAAAGAGTAATCGCAACGGTCAGCCTTATTTCGCATCACTACAAATGTTACCTGATAGCAGGTGAGATCGAAAGTCCAAACATACAATGGTGCCAATCCTTCGTCATCTAAACTGTTGATGTGATCTTGCCAGGTACCTTTCCTCTTGATGCCGTAGAAGCTCTCGATGTTCTTCTGTTGTCTCGATGAAAGTCGAGCTTGGACACCCAAATTCGGCAGCAGAGCCTTCTGTTCCTTTGATAGGACCTTGAGCAAAGATCGTTCGTTCGGCTTTGGAAGTGGAACGAACCAGGCCCTCGGGTTCTTATAGCCCATTGGGAAATCTGCTTCGATCTGTTCGACATCTAGGGTGCTTGGGTCGACTCGGGTTACGATGGGTTTTGTTTTTTGTATTATCACATCGATGGTTTCGAAGTAGTAGAGGCTGAAAGATACAGAGATAAAGAAGATAGCACCCAGTGCCACCTTCAGGGGCCGCGATAAGGATATCATTTCGTCTAGCGGCGGGAAGAAACGTTGAAAACCGAAAACTCGTGAACTCTAAATGTGCGGAGAGCGCAAAAGATCTTATTTGTAAAAGGGAGCATCTAATATTTATACGAACGGAAAAAGTCGCGATAGAAAAGTAATCTTCCCGTCTCCTGACAATATTTCTCGTGTGTGTATGGACATGCGCGCCCCTAATCTCTTGGATGCAGCCCTCCGTATTATACCGGCACCCCGGCTGCCCGTATGTGTAACACAAAATTGGCAAAATTCGAATACCAAGGCATACATTCCAAGAGTTTGCTATCATTTAATATGATTGGCACCTGTTGGTTGCTTTTATAGTGTGGTAATATATATAAGAAGAGCATGGTGGGTAGCATTGAACCCCCAAAGTGGAAGCTTGACTGTGCGGTTCGTTGGCAATGGGCGAATCGCTATCCTTCAGTGTTAGAAATTTACCGAAGAGCAGTCTTGGACATGTACAAAACCCATGCCACTGTTCGGACGACAAGAGCTGGGAGTTCTGGTGGAAATACACCCAGTGAGACGAAAGAAAGGATTACTCACCATTCACGGTTTGGTTTATAAACCCGTCGCTGAATATTCACGTCGATGTTTCGAAACATCTTCCGCTTCCCGTGTCCCCGTCCTGCCAAGGGTGGGCACAGATCGTATCAGGGCTTTATTGGTGTCTCAAGAGACGGGATCTTGATTTGGGCGAGCGATATTGGCAACATCGAAATTAGATTTCGTCTAAAAATGCCCAAATACTTCTAGCTAGTGGGGACAGTGTTATCTTCTGTTACCCTAAGATCTACACGAGAACGGCGAAATGAAGCGCTTCCAAAGACAATAAGGCGAGTTTCCAAAGCTATCGGTCTTAACCTGGCTTCCAAGATAAGAATTCCTGGAAAAAGTGAACTCCTATCATTCTGGCACGCCAAAGCGGCGGCCCCAACACGCGAGAATCAACTTCTTTTTCTTACAAACAATAAAATATTTCCGAAACCGCGCGAAGCCTGTCTCGAGATCCCACCCACTAACCTTTTCGAGAGCCTGTGGCTGTTTCCCGCCGTTTCTAATCCAGAAATATAGTTGCAAGTGGGTTAGAAAGCGGTCCGACCATCAACTTGAGGTGGGGTTGACATGAAATCATTCGGATTTCGAGGTCTCTACAATTCCGATCAATTGAATTTCGAACGTTTTTTGTTCTCGTAGACGTGACCGCCGGTTGCCCAGTTTCCTGTTGTATGAGATCACCTTACAATACACTTATTGAGATTCAAGATGGAATGACTATGACGTTAAAAGAGGCACCCTGTTCGCAAACCTGATCCACTTGTTTGAAGCTTATCTGGCGCGGGAGTATCTTTTGTCCCCACCACCCACTCGAAGCCTGGTTCAAGGACTCGCCCAATGCCGAGGAACCATATCCTGCCCAAGTCCCTCCCTCACTGCCCACAACTCAGGATTTCACAAGCTAGTTTCTCCTTTTGTTGGGCCGGCTATTTTCAGTTCGTGAAGCAAACACTCCAAACAGTCGCGCCAAAAGGGCACCGAACGAATTCTTGGCTGGATCGGCCGCAGCTCTCAGCCTCCAGCACACAGACCAGCCGCGAAAAGGGGTTAGTCAGATACTGTGTAAGTGAGCCTTCGCACTCCTCGAGGCGTATCCAGCACAGCCTTACCTATACTCTGGAAGCGAGCTTGATGGGAAAGCGGTCAGAGAACTCCAGGAAATGTGGCCCTTTTCTAGTTATTTTATCGACCGTCACAAGATCCTGGGAAGGCGCGACCTCGGCACCATCAAATAATCCTGCAAAGATGTCCATAAAGTCGTTTTCCAAAACACTCGGCGCCCCACGAAGACTCATTTCCCAACCATCTTCTGGTGCGACGCGCAATGCGCCTGGCGAGATGGACCAGTTTAGTCGTGTGCCACTGCAGCAATGTGAACCAGTTTTATTTTTGACCAAACAAATGTGCAAAAGTGCTGAAAGCTTTGAGAAACATATATTATCCTGTCGACTTGCCCGAGTCGGTAGTTGTTATTCATTATAAGACATCGCAGAATCTGCAAAGAACAATAATATATCGATATTGCAGTAGTATACTCGATAATCTTCTCTTAACTTATTCACTTTTACCGTAACTTCATCTCTTTCAAGATGGTTTACGAGGAACCAGTTCCCGAATACACGGATGAAGGCTCGCTTGAAGACGACTTGCGCCGGATAGCCGAAGCCTCAAACAATACAACGGGAGCAACGCAAGGCGCGATTACAACTGCCCCGCCCCCACCTTCGACTAGGGATATTGCCCCTGCAGTCAACAGCGGTGACCCAGATACCGACGAACTAATTCAGCGTCTATTACGTGAAGACGCGGAAGAAGACGCGGAGGGACAGCCACCAGCAGCTACAGCTGGCCCACCAGCTAATATTATCCAAACATTTTTCGACTGCATCAAAAATGAGAACAGTGAATTAATATCTGCCTTCATTGATGGAGGATTTGTAAAAGTAAATACGAGAAACAGCGATGGTGTGACACCGCTAGTAGCTGCTGTGAGGGAGAATCATGTCCGTATCGTACAGCAGTTAGTTGATTACGGCGCAGATGTTGATGAAATGAGCGACGAGGTAAGCCACCAAAAACTAAGGTCAACCCAAATGTTGAATGAGAAGCTAATATTAAATACCAAAATAGAGGGACCCATTGGCTCCATACTACAGTGAATACCGACGTGGTATCCGTATACCGAATTCCTACGACAGGTTGAAACGAACACCGTTGATGGTGGCAGCGGAGAATGGTCACCTCCCACTTGTCAAACTTTTCTTGGAAGTTTTCCACGCCAAAGATGATATCGTCCCACCGGATGGTATGACAGCTCTACGATTAGCCGCTAAGAACGGCCACAGGGAAGTCGTTGACTACCTCCCATCCCGCAGAATCGGTGGTATGCAGCGGTGGAAATACAAAAACAGAGCATCCATCCGAAGAAGTAGAATCATCTTGATCGAATTGTACTTCTTCTTCAGAGTCATCGGATACGAAATTCCAAAGTTTTTTGTCTGGTCAATTCCTAAACACGTCGTCGTTCTTCCAATAAAGCGATCGACCGTCTACCTCTGGAAACACAAGAAGGATATCGCAAACGGAATCAAAGATGGGATCATTGGAACAGGAAAGGGAATCGCAAAACTTACCAAGAAGGCTGCAGTTGGAACGGTCAAGGGCATCAAAGCTATTCCCGCTGCCGCTGTACGCGCTGCCAAGGCAACCGGCAGAGGCATCGCCACTGGGTCCAAGAAAACCTGGAAGTTCCTCACCGTCGACTTCCCTAAGGGCCTTCTCAAGTTCATCAAAGGTACTATTAAATTCATCAAGAGTGCTGCCAAATGGACCAAGGACGCAATTGTCGCTATGGCTAAGGCGCTCAAGCGGTTTACCGTCTGGCTTGCCAAACAGTTGTGGAAGACTTTAACTGTCAGGATACCCAGAGCCATCGCTATGGTCGCCAAGTGGATGTGGACTGGCGTAAAGTACACTGGTTCTGCAATCGGCGATTTTGCCATGCGTCTTATATCCGCGATTCACACACTCATCACGAAACTCGTCAATTGGGTTTCTGGTATCACATGGAAGGATGTCATGAACGGCTTCCTCAACGTCCTCAAGTTCATCTTCGTAGAGATACCAGTTAAGATTGCTGACGGGTTTGTGTCTACAGCCAAATTCATTCAAAAAGTGCTAGAGACATTGTTTGGCTGGTTTGGCACTGCGCTTTATTATTTGGGTGTCGGGATAATCTTGCTGGTGACATACGTGCCAAAGAAGATATTCCAGCTGTTCGCGGAGTTGTTCAAGTCGATCGGAAGGGGTTTGCATGAGGTCGCCGTTTGGATCAACCCAAAGACAATCTAAACTAGGGTGCCCTAGAAGACTCCAATATTTGCCTTTCCTTTGTTTCGTTTAGTTTTTTGTAATTGGTCCGGTTGGGTGGGTAATATATTAATGCGGGTGGTGTCTTTTGGCGTTCAAGGTGTCGTCGGGAGTTATGTAGCATATTGGTACCGATAGTTACATTTTGTATATATATATATATTGGCATTATTGCTTTGAATTTACGATTTTAGGAAAAATAATAATTGATTGTTGATATGTCCAGACTCATATGATCATGTTGCAGTGGCGGATACACATTTCCCGTAAAGCTTTAGTGCTAGCGCTTTGCTCTAGTTGTGAACATATCAAATGTGCAATGTTAGATTTCTTCAAGCGGATACATGGATTCGGATTTTTAGTGATATCTGATTCAGTCGGAGTCTTCAAACTGCGATATCAAGTAAGCTCAAGCCTGTTGATATTTTAATATTTCCCTACACGCAGCCATATTTACAAAATTAGTGTAACAACTTGTGTTGGAGCTGGCGGAGACCCCGGTACTAAACTCGACTTAATTTCAATTACCAACCTCCGATTACGGGCCATATAACTCTGGGGCGCGCGCTGGTGACGATAAGATTTAGTGACCCGGGTTGCATATATGGATGGAACCAATGGATTCATCGCGGATTTGGTATTAGCCTGTTGGCCTCGATTTACCTAGTGTCGCGGATTATATAACTGGCCTGTCCCACGTCGATCGAGGTTACAATCAATCTGTGCCCTTCAAACTTTGTTACGAATATAGATTGTTAATCCCCAAGACCAGCAACGTCAAGACCCGAAAGGCATACGACTGCGAACCGCTTCCCTCGCTTTTCTGGCTATCAAAATCTCACTGCAACGCTTGGCTCCAGTCGCGGAGTTCGTTTCAACTCCGGACGCTACCACGACTCGAATTTATTTCCGATCTCGCCCACGCGACCTTCGTCTCCGATTCTCCCCGTCAGGAGTAAAAAGAACAAAATGCGACGCGGAACTTTAAAACACATCTCGCGGCTACAGTTCTCGGTGCCCGTGGTGAGGGGGACGCTCCCTCCTCGAGCAGGTAAGTTACAAGATTTCGCGCATATACTTTGCTTCTTTGTTTCCACCCATTGGCTGTAATGAATACAGCCTTACAACGAGGCAATCCATGGTTATGGTCGCCGCGCAAAAAAAATTGCTTGCTTTGCAGAAACCCGATCTCTAATATAGCTCGGGTACGCATGAGCTGGAGCAGCGAGAGAAGAAAAAATCACGCCAAATCGGCGTGGTTCTCGATGCAGCTTCGCGCATAGCCGAGTTTTGACCAGAACGCTGCCCCTCAACTCGGGCCGTGGATATCTGGCGGAGTTCTCCATAGAGGCGAGCTACGCTACCACCGCCGCTAGAAACTTCCCCATGCGAGCCGAGTGAGTCCTCTCGAGTCCGCATCGTTTTGTACGGGGTTTACACTGCTGTTTATGCGGAGTTCGGCTTGGATTGAAGCATTTGGGGAGCTGCAGTGAGCAGCTTCGCCCAAAATTGCCAGCTCCGCTCGCGCGGCAGGCGTCGGTTTTCGTTTGGATGGCCGGGCTGGTCATCCCACGTCCCTCGTCCGCCCGCATTAGATGACATATTCTGATATTGGAAATGGTGGTGCTTCTCCGCTACCTGGCTGGCTGGTCGCCGTTCCTGAGAATTTTCTGTGTACAAAGAAGAGTGAATTTTAAGCTTAGTGGCTCCTGTCCGCTTGATATGGTTCGACGAAGCCTAAGATATATTTGACGCACCTTTCCCCTCCTCCTCCACCACTGATCTCTGGATACCCTAACTTTACATATCTCCGCTTCCATCTAAGACTTGTCTTTCCCTATCTCCTGTCCGTATCTTCTCGGAAACTTTGAATAACCTGGGGTATCCACAATTTCATTATCTAATCCCTCTCTGATAACCAGCTCACGCCCGAACCATGTCGTCAACCACTCAACTTCGGTCCCTCAACTACGACAACATCAATCCTCACGTCAAAGCTGCCAAGTACGCTGTACGTGGTGAGCTAGCCGTCAAAGCAGAATCTATCCGTCGAGAGCTCGAACAGAACCCCTCCTCGCACCCTTTCGACCATGTCATCTTCGCCAACATTGGAAACCCGCAACAGCTTGACCAGAAGCCAATTACCTTCTTCCGTCAGGTTCTCTCCTTAATCCAATACCCAGATCTCCTCAAAGAATCGAACGCAGAGGCTGCGAAACAGCTGTACCCGGAAGATGCGCTGGAGCGAGCAAAGTGGCTTCTCAAGTCCGTCAAGTCCGTGGGAGCGTACTCGCACAGCCAGGGTGCTCCTCCGCTGCGGGACAGTGTTGCCAAGTATATCGAACGTGAGTATAGAGTCACTCTGACTGTGTCTAGGAGAAATTGTAGCTGACAATTGTGATTGGAAATGTGTAGAACGAGACGGTTACCCAGCGGACCCGGAATCCATCTACCTCACCACTGGCGCCTCATCTGGGGTTAACACTCTCCTACATGTGATCGCCGCTAGCCCAAACACGGGTGTCATGATCCCGATCCCCCAGTACCCGCTATATACCGCAACCCTGGCTCTCTTGAACGCCAAACCCGTCGAATACTTCCTCGAGGAGCCATCGGCATGGTCCACCAACTGTGACGATTTGTACCATGTTCTCGAGAAAGCTGAATCTGATGGTACTGATGTCCGCTGCATCTGCGTGATTAACCCCGGAAACCCAACGGGTGCTTCTCTGCCATACCAATCCATCGCGGATATTATCAAGTTTGCCGCTGAGAAGAAGCTCGTCATCATGGCCGATGAAGTCTACCAGACTAACGTCTTTATCGGAGAATTTGTCAGCTTCAAGAAGGTCTTGAGAGATTTGCAGAAGCAAGAACCCGGTAAATACGATAACGTGGAGCTGGTCAGCTTCCACTCTACTAGCAAGGGCATGGTCGGGGAGTGTGGTCAACGTGGAGGATACTTTGAGCTCGTCGGGTTTGACCCTAAGGTTGTTGCGGAGATCTATAAGTTCGTCAGCATTTCTCTCTGCCCACCTGTTGGTGGACAGTGTCTCGTTGAGTTGATGACCAACCCACCAAAGGAAGGCGAACCAAGCTACGATCTGTAAGTGTGAATGCATACTCCCCTACGAATTCAACTTTGTTGCTAATGTTGAACAACACGACAGGTACAAGCAGGAGTATGATGATATCTATAACGGCTTGAAGACCCGTGCCTATGCTCTTCATGACGCCTTCCAGCAGATGGAAGGCGTTGAGAGCCAAGATCCACAGGGCGCCATGTACATGTTCCCCACCATCAAACTTCCACAGAAGGTTGCCGAGGCGGCTCAGCAGGAGGGCAAAAAGCCAGACGAGTTTTATTGTATGGAGTTGCTCAAGGCTACCGGTGTCTGTGTCGTTCCTGGAAGCGGGTTCGGTCAGGTCGAAAACACTTGGCACTTCAGAACCACCTTCCTCGCCCCAGGTACCGAATGGATCGGCAGAATTGTTCAGTTCCACAAGGAATTCATGGACAAGTACCGCGATTAAGGTTCGATAAAAAGTTTGACGGTGTGCCTTGGATTGTGTCTAAGATTATTCTTTATTTCTAACTTTTGTAAATACTTTTATATTTCTTTGGTGGCGGTATACCCGGTTAGTGGATAGATAAGATCTTTATATTCGATAGCCGTATGTGTTAAAGACGGACAGAAAGACTACGAGTGAAATGATAACTCTTACATCAAATAGAAAAAATTGAAGCCTTTTCATCGCGAGGGGATTATCGTATTGTGAAAGAGATTATATATAGTAAGAGGAATCCCAGCTCCTGTGTCATGAACCCATTGAGAACATTGAAGAGAAAAAAATATAGACATATATGCTAGATGTGACCCGAACCCAGAAACCGAAACCAATGCTAAATGACGAGGTATACGCAAACCAAAAGTACCAAAACCAAAACTAAAATATTTACATATCCAAACGCTTATCTCGGTCCGCTCGGCCAGATACCAACCCTCGGTACGCTACCGGTATTCCCTGTAGCAGGCCCCTTGAAAGGATTGCCGCCCTCAAGCGCACTCAAAGCCTGGTCGACGGGACTACCAACTGTTATTTCTGCCACTGGGGTGACCGTTCTCTCATCGCCACTTCCCTTCCCTTCATAAACCCTGATAACATTGCCCTTGAGCATGCCGCTCTTTCTCGCATTCTGCACTCTCGCGTTAATGTTCGCGGACATCTCATCCATTTTGATTTGTGTTCGGCGGCGAGTCAAGCGTTGACGGTATTTTCTGTACCCGTAGAAGAGGACGCCGATGGCGATGAGCGCTATTGCAACTACACCACAGATGATTCCGATTTGCGTGTTAAACGAGATGTTGCCCACTGACGAGCTCGAGGAGCCTGTGGCGTCGACATAGGCGGAGGTTGTACTAGATGGAGGGGCTGTTGTTGTAGCCGCCTGCGGGAGGGCGAGGGAGTACGATAATGAGAATTGGAGGACGGAGGCGAGGAGAAGAGTGGTTGTAGACGGCATTGTGAAGGATGCCCAAGGTGTGATATAGAGAATGTGGGATCCTTTTGGCTATATAGTGATCCTTGAGGAATGTACTTCTGGTTGATATGCGTTGACCGTGTGGTATTATTTCTACAGCCGTCAAAGGGAAGCAATTGCGTTGTCTAAAAACGAAATATCGCGAGACTTTTTTCCGCTTCAAAAGAAAATGAGCAAAGAATGAATACTGAAAGAAAGAAAGAAAAACACAAGAAGGAACTAGGATATCTTATTCCCCTTATACTAAATACCTACCTTCTATAATATCCTCAACCGCCGGTGCCCCAGCTCGCTAAACATCCCAGCCCTTGAACGAGAAACTCTTTTTTTCATCAATTCCCTTCTTCTCGAGTGATATCAGCCCGCAGTTATGGTACAATCCTCAGCGGGTAACAAGCTTGGCCTGGCATGGTTGGTCGTCCATGGGGCCTGGAGGGTATCGATCGGGCAGTTTGACGAGGAAGTAATGGCCAGCCAGAGACTAAAAGGTACGCTAGTCTGCCGTGCCCCCTGTCCAATTGCAACAACCAGCGCTTTCATTGGCTGTTCGTGATTGTTCCCTTTCTCCCTTCTTCAGGCCATCGTGACTCGCGCGGTGACTGGACCGAACTGACCAGTGCTGAATCCAATAAATTCAATGAGGATCCAGTCAGGTCAGGATACGACGTTTGTGTGAGTGTGCCTGGGGGTTCGCTGGGTAAGGAGGCTTTGGCCTGGGTCTCCAGTGGCTTGCTTTAACTCTGAACAAATGAAAGGCGCTTATTTGCTCGTCGTGATTCGGCCTCAGGCGTCATTTCGCCAAAACTGGAGTTGTTGCTTGCGAACAATAAAACCCCATTGCGGCCCACAACGGGAGGGTCGATGCAGCAGCGCAATATTAGCAATATCTGCATGTACGCACACGGGAACGAACGTTGTGGGCCTCCCGGGGACGAGACCTGTGCATGAGCTCATGTGTTCGGAATTAGGGGCGGTGAACATATATTGGCGGTTGGCCGTGCGTGGTTTGTTGGGCATATATGAACATGCGAATAACTTCAATAACAAAGACCGGCTCGGTTCCGCAGTCCATCGTAAGGCTCAGAGGGGGCAAATGTGGGGTAGCCCAGGACGCGGAAACCGGAAATGCTTGAGCAATGCCCCCCAATATTCGACGGGATAATGTACTCTGTATGCAGACTCGAGTAGACGCCCTGCATGATCTCGTGATTGCCAGCGACCTGCAGTTGTCCTCTCAAGTTCGATTCAGCGAATTCGAAGCGAGTCTCCAACCTCCCCTGGCCCGGTTTGATGCTCGAAATTCTTTGGTTAAGGTTTAGCTCGGTTTTATATCATGCATTTCAAGCGCTTCTACTCTACAATGAAAAGGACTTTTCCAGACAAACTGAACGCCAAAAATCATCCCATGCCAGATATCTAACCGCACAGCTGCACTCTTTCTCTCACACAATCCTAAAACTGTACATGTATGCGTATTATTATTATCTTCGATCGTATCATACACCCATCCTCCTAAACGTATTGCCCGAAGCGCTTCGCCTGTCTTTCCTGTGGCCTGTCCTGCCACCATTTGTGGCTGGCATCTGCGCTGCACCTCTGCCTGTTGGCTGCTTCTTCTCAACCTTGTAAGAGATCTCCATATCTCCGTATACTTGATTCTTGGAATAATTTCGCTCTCGCTTGCGCTGGTGTTCACCTGCTGCCATTCGTGAGCCGAAGGATTGTTCTTTCCTGACCGGTCCTTCGTCTCGAGAATGACCTTGCGTTCTATAGGACGATGTTGAGATACGCATAATAGGTGCTTTCTTCTCTCTGGTCTGTTTCTTCGGTTTCTGCTCTGCCTCAGAATCAGATTCTGAGGACGACTCTTCGTCTGACGATGCAGCAGATGATTCCGCCGCCTCCTCCTCCACGGCGGTAAGGCGTTTCCGCCCTTCGCTGTTTGTGGTATTCCTAGTCGGGGCGGATGATGGATTGCGCAGCTGGTATTGGAACGATGTCTCATCCACTTCGAAGTCTGGATTCGTCCAAAGATCCTTGAATCTAGGATCCTCCATAATCTTCTTTTCATCGCTCTTCTCTGCCTCACCAACCTCCTCGACTGGTTCACCCTCCTCTTCTTCTTCCTCAGCATCGCTACCCTCGGCGGCTCTTTCTCTCGCCTTCTCAGCTTTCCTTGCAGCTCTTTTATCCAACCTCTCCTCCAATTTAGCCAATCTCTCCGCCAGTTTCTGATTGACCTTGACCTTCGAGGCGACTTTCTTGCCGGAGCTTCTGATCCTGCCTTCCCTCTCCTTCTCGATCCTCTCCTGCACCATCCTCTTCCTCTGTTCTTCCCACCCCCAAGGATTAGCAATCAACCTAGCCTGTTCGTACAACTCCTGCTTGACGAAATAACCATGCATATACGGCCGTAACACGCTGCTTCCAACCAAATGCGACAGCGAAAGCTGCTCCAGCTGCGGCTTCGTCAAGAATTTGTAATTGTCGTATGTTATAGCTGTAATCTCGCCGTTGAGACCGCTGATGACGGATTCTTCCATCTCTTCGGTGACGTTGTCCAAGAACGAACACCATTTCGGCGCGGGGCCGAGTTCCGGGATGAAGAAAGTGTGCATGTCCGATCCTTCGTTAGCTGTGAACAGCATACCGGACCCCTTGACGTGCGCCACATCGTTGATATCCACCGACGGTTCGATACTCGTCCACGGCGAGCCGTCGGATGGGTTCCAGATCTTGATGATACGTTTGTCAGCTGAGAGAAGTTTTGTTTCGGATTCGGAGTGCACGGGTGGGAGGTATATGAGGTTTTTGATCGGGTAAGAGTAGCCCTGGTCTTTTGTGAGCAGAGGAGCTGGGGATCGTAAATCGTAAAGTCGGATTAAGCCTTCTGAGGAACCTGTCGCGAGTTGTAGACCTGTGGGATCGAATGCGAGGGCGGTTATAGGGTCCATCGCTGCTCGTTCTACGGTTGCAACCCGAGATCCTACCCTGGGATCCCATAGTTCTGTCGTGCCTTGATCTGTTCCGAAGGCGAGTAATCCGTGGACCTCGCTCTGGACACCCGTCAGAACCTCCTTGACGTCCTCGTTCGCTTCGAACGGTTTCATGAACCCGCCTCTTTCCAGGTTGACTCTGTATATCTCACGCCCTTCCGCGGGGACCATTATTTCTGCGGCCCATTTGCAGTAGACGAGATCCCGCCCGTAGTGCGGTATCCGCAGGCGGTGATGCAGGCCCATGGGAGTGTGGAACTCAATGTATCGATCGATCTGGAGGTGGACTGACTTTCGCCACGAGTCTTCGAGGAGGAGGAAGGTAAGATTTTCAATATTGGTGTGGCGTTCGAAGGACATGGAGAGGGAGTTGAAGTCGTAGAGGCGCATCTGCGGTTTGTAGGTACCTGTGGCCATGCACCATTGGCCGTCTTCCGTCACTCGGACCTTGTTGGAGGCTTCTGGGAAGCCGAAGTCCTGGAGAAGTTCGATACGGGATTGGTATGCTGTAAGTGTAGAATTAAAAATGTCAGTGGCACTTCTTATGGTACGGACCCCGAAGGCGTCCAGATACTTCTCGGACTGTCGAACCTAAGTCATTTTTGAGAGATCGCTTTCGTTTTCTCGCCAGCCAGTCGGGCAGCGAGCGGCCGATATCCGAGCCGGCGACGGTGTATACTTTGACATCGTTGGTTTGCGTGAGCTTCATGGTGGTAGCCTATCGTGTCCGGACCTAGCTGTGGTTGGTGATATATATTTGGTAGTTTGCAGGCTCGAATGCCTGGGTGCTCTGTAAAGCGGTGTCTTCTATCTTTCTAATTGGCCGTTCTCATGATGGAAAGCGACTATAATCCTCGAAATATGTATATGCAAGTCGCAAGCTAACGTGCGACGTTGGATACGGAATGGCAAGGCGGGATGATGTATAATAGTGGGCGATGCGGAGAATAAAATCAACGGCAGCTTCTCTGCGACATCTCGAAATTTTTTTTGGACGGGCAGAGCGCGACGATTGCCCGAAGCGGTAGTCTCGAGCGAGCTAGCCCGATACGGTAATTTGGTGGATATTAAATTCGATTGCCCGATTTGGTTTGGTGGAGTGTTTTGGGCAGCCTCATCGCATCATCAAATTCCCCAAACACCAACGCTGGCCTCATTCCACCCAATTTAAATTAAATTACGACTTGGCCAGTATCAGCCTGGCCCTCCTGTCGCGATCTCTCTACTGTCTCCTGTAGATATCGCTAATATCTACGCTATTTGACAGTTTTATGTCTCACTAACGCCCTTTTTTCACGTAACTGTTACCTGCAACGTTGACGCGAACTATTTCTATACATTGAAGTCATGTACGACCCAATCCATGACCGCTATACGGCCGTCCCAAGCGACGACAGGCCCCCGTCGTCTCCTTCAAAGCCGCATCGCGAAGAAGATGATGACTATGACCGAGAAGAACGAGACGAACGATTTAAACGGCCATCAGATGCTTCTGGTCGTCTCTCCTACGATGACGACCATCCTGCAACTGCCAGGGAAGCCTCGCCCAGCCGTAGCCCGGAACGAAAGCGGAAACGCTCATCTTCTCCTGGCGATGACCGGCCACGAACCGATTCTCCTGAAGTAAAAGCGGAATCACGTCATAGGCCTCGAAATGAGCGATTGGAGCAGAGATCCGAGTCCTACGGACCCGAGGGTCAAGATCCAATCGACGACCAAGAGAGGAAGAGGCTACGACGCTACGAAGGCGAAAGGGACCGTAACAGAAGAATGCAGGGCCAGCGAAGAGAAGTCAATGCCGGTGCATACGCCCGCCGCGATGGAGGCGCACGGAACGACCAGCAGAATCGCCCCGAGCGAAGGAACTCCCACCACAGACGGTCTCCACCGCACTTCCGCTACCGTGATGCCCCACCCCCACCTCACCTAGCCGTTGACCGTAAATTCGAAGACCCCGATCCGGAGAAAGTCCAAGAACCACCCAGATCACCCCCGAGAAAGTTCAAGAAACCTGGAGCACGCTATTCCCAGGCCGAAAGAGACGCTCTGCAGAAAGAGCAACAGAGACGAGATGCCGACAGAGAACGCGAAGCTACTACCGTCGCGGCCTCGAGAGGCGTCGAAGATGTTGTTAGATCGCACTACAATGCTGTCCCGGAGAGAGGAAAGGAATGGAGAAAGACGGATTCCAAAATCCGTGGGTTGCGTTCGTTCAACAACTGGATTAAGTCGACACTTATCCAGAAGTTTGCCGCGAACGATGATTACCAACCTGGCAGCCGAGGAGAGGCGCTCAAGGTTCTAGACATCGGATGCGGAAAGGGTGGCGATCTGCTGAAGTGGAAGAGCGCGCCTCAGCCAGTGGAGCTATATGTAGGCGCTGATAGCGCTGATGTTAGTATCAGCCAAGCGAAAGAGAGATTCGTCAAGATGAAGGACGAGGACCGAAGGAGGAACCGAGGTCGCCCTTCTTCGGATAGGTTCCACGCCGAATTCTTCATCCTCGATGCATGGAGCGAGCCCGCGGATAAGATCCCGCTTGTTCGTGAAGTCGGATATGATTTGGACGTGAACAACCGATGGGGTGGTGGAGGGTAAGTTTTTGCTATGCCTTTTCGTAGACACTGTATCTGAGCCTATGCTAATACGATTATTGTTAGATTTGATGTGGTATCCCTGATGTTTTGCATGCACTATGCGTTCGAATCTGAGGACAAAATTAAAGGCATGCTTCGAAACGTTTCCGGATCTCTTCGTCGAGGCGGTCGATTCATCGGCACGATCCCATCGTCGGAAAAGATATTCGAGGGGATCCAAAAGGAAGGCCATGAATTCGGAAACAGTCTCTACAGCGTCAAGTTCCCCAAGACTGAAGCTTCAAGAGAACTACCAACCGATGGAACCTGGCGTCCTGCTTGGGGCTGGAAGTACTCCTTCTTCCTGGCGGAGAGTGTGGAGGATGTCCCAGAGTATGTCGTGCCATGGGAGGCTTTCCGTGCCTTGGCATACGAATTCAACTTGAAGCTTGAGTACAAACGGGTGTTCGAAGATATTTGGAACGACGAGAAGGACGATAGGATATTGGGACCTCTGAGCGAGAGAATGAACGTTAAGAAGCGCGACGGCAGTGGCGAGATGCAGGTGAAGGGAGAGGAGTGGGAGGCATGCAAGATTTATATGGGATTCTGCTTCAGGAAGATTTAGTTTAGTACTAGTCCAGTTGCTACCTTGTTCTTTGAGCTATTGTCCGAGCATCATTCATAGTGGAGCGAGCATTAGTGGTTTAATAAATACGGGCCTGGGTCCCAATCTCTCCATCTCATAAAATTTCTTTTCAGATCCAAATATTCGTAACCTGTGAAGGTTGATAAGAGGAGGGAGGGATGCGTTGCTCTCCAAGCTAAGTGCTCGAGCTGGTTGGCGGTGTTCGCGTAATCCGACCTCAACCTCAACTTCCACCTTGTTCCCAGCTGCAACCTCTCGAACACTCCGCATCCTCACCGCCATCGCGAAGTAAGCACCCGTGTTATCAATACTCCAATCCCGCCATTCGGATAACCGTCCTGAGGAACCGTATCCCGGCGCGTCGGTTAGAAGTGAGAGGATCAGCTAACCAGTCAAACGAGCAGCTATCCTACCCTCACCCGCCACATTACGGCGATAGAGCTAGAACGCACATCCGTCCCGTCAATAAACCGTCCTATAACGAACCCTACTCCGTACCCTCGCCGTCAAGATGGGATCCGATCCTCAATATAACAAATACCCTGATCTCTCTCTTGCCCAGCACATCTACCAGATCTCCACTCCCACCCTCTCCGCGTACCACGATAAATCAGCTGCTACACTTCTCGAATCCATCAAGACTACTGCCGCTGCACCTCTATTCAAATATCTCGTCGGCCCGGAGGGCCTATTACCCAAGGGCTCGCCGTTAACATGGGACGAGGGGCTTTATGAAGAGCTAAAGGCGAAGAACGAGAAGGAACTACAGGAGTGGGAGGAGAAGCTGAAGGATGCAGAGGAGAAGGCGGGAGAAACGGAAGTTGTAGAGGCTATGGGTGGTAAAGCGGAGTTCTGGACGAGGATAGGAGAGAAGGTACGTGTTGCTTGTATTATCAATCTTGAAGCTACGGAAGATACTCAACCTCTATTATGTCACAGGAGAAAGCAGTAGCAGCATACAATGATGTCTTCGAGAAGACTGCTTCTCTGGGCGCAAAGATCGATATAGTTCTCGCCACGATACGCGTTGGGATGTTCTTCGACGATAAGGTGATCATCCAAAAGAACATTGAGAAGGCTACTCAGTACGGCAAACACTACATCCCACTCTCTCAAATATACCTCTGCTAATGCAATGTACTTTTTAGGCTCGTCGAATCCGGCGGCGACTGGGACCGTCGAAACCGCTTGAAAACCTACCGCGCAATCAACCACCTTACCCTCCGTGCCTACAATGCCGCCGCCCCACTTCTCCTCGACTCCCTCTCCACCTTCACATCCACCGAAATATGCACCTATGAAACACTAGTAATGTATGCCGTTCTTACTGGTGTTATCTCCCTCTCTCGCCGCGATCTCAAAGCCCGCGTTATCGACGGCGCCGAAGTCCTCGCCGTCTTTGGCAGTCGCAAGGATTCCAACATGGCAGAGGGCAACCAAGGAGTCATGACCGAGACCGGTTACCAGGCCGCAGATCTTGATCTGGGAAGCTTCAGCCCCTTGGAGGGACTGGTGAACAACTTCTACGAGGCGAAATACTCCGACTACTTTGTCAACTTGGGGGATGTTGAAGAACAGTTCTTGAGAAAAGATAGATTTATGGCGCCACATAGAAGGTGGTATGTTAGGGAGATGAGGAGACGGGGTTATGCTCAGTTGTTGGAGAGTTACAGAACAATCGAGCTGCAGACTGTCGCCAACCACTTTGGCGTCAGTGTAGACTTTGTGGACAGGTGAGTTATACTACACGAGTCGTCAAAAATTTTCGCGTGGAAGAACTAACAGATGAAAACAGGGACATGTCGTCATTCATTCCATCTCAAGGTCTCAACTGCACGATCGATCGTGTTAACGGATCAATCGAGACGAACAGACCGGATACGAAGAATAAGCAGTATCAAGAAGTTATCAAACATGGCGATCAGTTGTTGACCAAGTTGCAGAAGTTCGGACAGGCGGTCAGAGTCCGTGGAAGCGAGCGGGTATAACTGTGCATAGGCTATTTGAAACGCCAATTTTGTAGGTTACAAGGATGCTAAAGGCGCCTACTTAATGCAGCTTATGAATAGAAGTCAAAAAAATAGTGTGTGAATTCAAACGATAATCAGACGATTTACAGCGTAGCTCGACTCCAGGAGAAATCATAGTAGTCACATGGTCATTTATTGAACTCCAAAGCTAGAACGTTTACGGCTACGAATGAGATACATATCTAAATTCATGAATTCATTGATATCGCTTAAAATATATGCCTTAAAGTCAAGTTTGTCATCAAATCCGACTGCTGTAGATTTCATTTAAGATCAATCTTTTAGTTTATGCATATCCACCTTCAGCGGGGGCGCTATCGTATAGAACTTTCAAAGCTGTGTCAAAGCGAAACAAAAACTTGTCAGTACGCTTTCCTAGCAGAATAATATATAGCAACACTCAGGGATATAAAACTTACCGCAAGGATACGCTACCAACTGTCCCCAATCTTCGGAAATAAATGCTTCTCCAGAGGTCACGGAACCGTCTGCCTCCACGGACTCAATATCTACTGTATGGACTTTACCCTGTGGACCAGGTGCGACGCGAAGGTTTGGCAAAGTTGCGAAAACCTGAAGCATGTTGGTGAGAGCCTTGAGTGGGATATCCAAGGATGCCGTCTAGTGTGGCTTGTTAGCTATGCTTTCTCGTCCAAGCATGGAAAGAGTCAAAAGAAAGGATCTCTTACTGTTCGCTTCGCGATTTTTGAGGCTTCAAGAGCAATAAGCACAGCTTTAAGAGCTTCGCGGGAGTCACCAGTTCCAGCTGCTTGGATAGCCGTAAGCTGCTCCGCATTTTCAGGCTTCAAAATGAATCGCAGAACTTCAGTAAACTGTTCGAAAGAGCATGTTAGATATTTTTGCTATTTATAATATCACCTGAGAGAAGAAACTCACGCCAATGGAAATATCGACACAGAATTTCGCGGCAGTAACGAGGGCATCCTTCGGTTGAGCCGAGATACTGGCTCGAATCTCCGATGCGAGCGTGCCCAGATCAGTGCTTCCAGGCCCGCCGGGTCCCTTCTTAAGCGTGTACGAACCATCACCGTTGTTAGTGAACGTCACAGCGAGAAGAGTATCGAAGAAATTAGTTGCCGCCTCAGATAATTCGAATCCCTTGGCATCGGGTACCGGCACGACACGGTCGATAAAGTGCGAAATTGTGCAGAGAGTGCCGTGGAGCTCGTAGTCGGTATATGCATCAGGTGTACCCGAGATTCCGGTGAGTGGCAAGGAGAAGAGCTCCGCTGTGGCCCGCACGGCGACGATGTTACTAACATCTCTGATAGCGTCGACCCAAGTAGCGATATTCAGGGCGCTGGAGTTCTTGTCAAGAATTTCCCTGGTGATTTTTCTGATAGAGTTCGTGAAGAAATCTTGCCAGTCGGGGCATCTTCGAATCTGGGAGAGGAAGGCTGCGGTGTCGACGTTGGGAAGGCCGGTAAGGGCTTCTGTGCGACCTTGAGCGGATGATTGATTCAACTTGCTTGGGCGAGTGAAATCATATTTATAGTCCTTGCCGAAGCCCTTGTAGATCGCTTCATTCTCAGAGGGGATGGTGAATGGGAACATGGCGTAGGCCGAGTTGGACGAGAAGTAGCCCGGGAAGGCACGGTGGAAGAGCTTGTATGCAACACCGCCATATGCGATATCTGTATCAGTAGATACCTCATTGTATCCCCAGTTTGTGAGGTTACCGGTGGTATAGTCGATAGTGTAGAATCTATCACCACGGACCAATGCTACGGCGTCACTGAGAATCGCGGTACTGATCGTATAACCGGGCAAGAGACCGGCACCTGGAGCCATTGGGGTCTTGGGTTCTTCGACAACAATTCCTGGGTAAATTTCGACGTAGTCAGGATGGCCGTAGAGTTGTCGAAGGGCGTTGGCTACCTTCGGGTCAGAGTTGATATCCTCGAAGGTAGTGTGCTCTTTGAGTCCGCAGAATGTACGGAACTCATTAAGAGATGCTAGCTCCCAAGCTCTGGATTGTTCGATACCCAGAATTTCAACGGCTCTCATGATAGTAGGAACCGCATTGGCGCCGTATGAGTCTATAGAGACAGATGCGGTTAAGAAGAGTACAAAGGATCCAGGAATCTGTGTTCAACTTACTAGCACAATCCTCCATGCTGGAGGTAAGGATGTCGACGAGCTTTTCGTCGTCAAATCTGCCATCCGGACCCCTCTCTAAATCCTCAAATGTTCGCTCTCCAGGGTCCTTTGGAATTGTTTGCTCCCATTTGGCAAGACCCGCCATAAATTGTGGCAATGGGATATCGGCCGCGTCACTTCCAAAGAGCTTCTTGTACAGTCCTCGAGTCCATTGCTCATCCCTTTCACTTATCACTGAGTGCCAGCGATAAACAAGGTTGAATTCGGCTGAAGTTGTTCTGTTAGTACGGTTTGTTATCGTATGATTAGATACTGAGATTGGAGTATTTACCAGAAACCTGGTTACCAACACCTTGTGGTGTGCCATTTGCACTGAATATCTTCTGAATGTCAGCTCTGGGGTCGAGGCACCATGTAGACTCTGTGCGGGTCAGGTTCAGAATGACTCGAATGTAATCAATCAAGATAATGTTGATATAGAGACCACATGTGATTCTAATTTTGGTGTTAGTTTATGACTTATAACGCGGCTAAAATTCGTTCTAGAAACCTACAGTCTACCAGTCTGGAAGAGCTTTTCGTCCCTCGCTTCAGGAGTCCTTTGTTTTGAAAATCTCTGGTCCTGGTCGATCTTCGCAAGCATTTCCACAATGAAGTTATGGTACCTCCCAAAAGAAATAAGCAAGACTAGAAATAAATATATAGTTAAGCACAATGTACATATACAGCCAAACTGAAGTTCTAGATACCTACCACAGACACCGGGTGGGAAACCAAGAAGCCTCTTTTCAGAGAAAGAATCTGGTTTGATCTTTCCATCCTGAAATGTTCTCATAGCCTTCTGTTCTTCTTCGTTACTTCCGTACAAAGGAGAAAGATCCAGGTAGGAAGAGGTATCGGAGATTGAGTAATCTCTACGGTTGGTTCGAAACAAATCTAAACATACCGTAAGTTCACAATATCTAATAAAACTAGGAAGTAGAGAAAATTACCATGGATGATGATAGTAGCGAGATAGAATAGCATGCTTGAGATTTTGTTATCATGTTGTTTTGGCTGCTGGCGCGCTAGGAGAACTATACGAAATAATTTCTTAGCAAAAAGTTCGCAAATACGAAGTGATTGCGAGAAGGAATTTCACCATCGAAAATCAAGCCTGGATCTGGACGAGCTCCCGGCATCTTTTTCATCGGTCGAACGCTTCGAGCATATGGTGTACCGGCCTTCCCGAGGTGGGGATACAAAATATTCTACAAGGATTGTTAGTTAAATATGGAGCATAATCTTGATATCGAAATACACACATTATATGATCCATCGGCTGACCGGTATTGCTGTCTATATTCCAGGATGATATTAGCAAGATCTTGATGAGTAGTGCGCTATTGAACTATTTAGCCTACTTCAATCCGAGATAAGACAGAGGCGGGTGCTGAAGTTGATTCCAAAGCTTATCGAGTAGCGCACCCGTAAGGATCTTTTCGTTCCGGGACGTAGGAGGCAGTCCGCTCGTGACCTGGATGATTCGCTCCATCTTTTATATATTATTAGAAGGAAACTTTTTAATCTTAAAATCGAAATTTAATCGCTGTTAACATACCAAATAAGTCTTATCGTCTACGGCCCCGCCATCAACAACTTTGGATTTGAGAACATCAACGATAGTTCTCATATCCCTATATGCGCCGCCCAAGCCAATCTGCTGCAAATCTGCCAGCAAACCTGTCGGTATCGGATCCTGTGTTGGACTAGTTGGTCGTGATAGCTGTCCCATAGCTTGACTGAAGACGCTAAGTGTATTGGCAACAGGCTCTGGCCCCGAGCGAGGAGCAGCCGCAGGGAATGTAAGATATTCAGTCCATCTTGAAAGCGCCTGGTTGAGGTTCAGATGCTCCCGCTCCTTTGTAAGTCTTCCCGACATTGTAAGTGCTTCGGCTAAACCAGTTTATACTAGCCGGCTAGGCAAAATTTGAAAACTAGATTTCGCTATATATAAAGATAAATAGAGCCTAAGGTTGGTGTTTACTGGGAGAGCTATCGAGAATCGATATCGAAGGGACGCTCCGAGCAAAAGATGCTTTTAGATCTCGGACGAAGATATACTCTACGTTATATAGATGAGGAGCTTAGGTGAGACCCGCAGCCGGAATTTCAGCCCTACATTTTGGCCGTTTCTCTCTAGCGGTTCCATAGTAGCTTGCGGTACTGGGAGGTAGGATCGGCCCACGTTGAGGTCATGCTCTTCGGGAATGCCGCTCACATATACAAGGCCTTTGATTCGTTGACCAATTGTGGCGCGTCTCAGCATCCCCGTTTTGATAAGTCGACCCCAGGGTCTGCAGATTGCAAAGATGGCTTCCTAGCAGCAGTTTGGCTGCATTTCGGCTACTGGAGGAAGGTGTGAGGTGGGGTTACGCGGAAACGAAAAGAACCCCACCAAGCAAAACCAGATGGATGGTCAGCACTAGCTCGCAAAGTTTCCAGCGTACAAGCATATGCTAGACAGATTTGCGACTTGCTAGTGAAGTATAGCTATTCGCGTCGGTGAGATTGCAACATTTTACGAGCATCAGTTGACAATCTAGACCTGAGCTGAACTCAGTTTCGAGATGAGATATCGCAATTGTGTGTGAAATTTTGACGGGTACCAACATGCATACCCATGGCTTGTTGGCTGACGAAGGCGGTTCCAGACATCGCCGGCTTCCAGACGTGCAGATGCGGCGTCAGCTTCTGCAAAACATCAGGCTATTATGGCCGTTATAACAAAACGGTCATATAGGTGGTCGATGCGTTCGTTTTTTCAAGTGCGCTCTGGCGGCTATTGCATGCCGTTGCCAATGCATTACAATAGTGTATTGTACGGACTACAATGGCCGAATGATATCATATCATAGATAATAGAATTGATTCAAACAAAGACTTTGTAAAAGGAACGTTGTGTCACGAAGATAAAGGCAAGAGAGTGCGCGTTGACCAGGGTCCAATCACAGCTTTCGTTGTTTCGCTTGCTGGGACGGCACGGGGTCGCCGAACTTACGTGACGGGAGCGGACGCTTCGAATGACACTCTTTTTTACAATTTTTGATTTAATTTATTTATTTTGTTCGCGAATATAAAAAGTTGAGAATAATTTGATTTTCGAAATTTTCTCTATTTCTTGTTCATTTATTTATTTTCCCCGAATATAACGACCTAACTCTCACTACCTCCAACCAATAACAGGCTAGAACTAGCATCGATCTTGTTAAAAGTATAATGGTTAATGTCTCTGTACCGCCCACCTAGAGTAGAAGTATTCATTTTTTTAACCAGGATAATATCGAATTCTTTACACTGTCAACAACTGGCCGGAAGTCAAAATTAACAATCATTTCTTGCTCAGCGAGAATTGATTGTATATACATAAGTATTTGTTAGGAAGATGTATGATCAATATTGGGAAACTTTAGAATTACAGAATCTTGGATAACAATGTAATGCACTTTTATATAGTTACTGTGATTATATCTGATCAATCTTCCAGAGTCAAGCATCTACGAGAGGACCCTTCGGCCCTCCCCGCCTGACCTGTTTCCTTCCCTTGCCCTGTTTCCTACCATTTAGCGAATTCCCGCGCTCTCTAAACTTCTGGTTCTGAAATCTGTTTCCCTCTTCACGTCTAACACACTTCCTCTCGTCATCCTCCCCTACAACGATCCTACAAATCTCAGCGCTGCGGCCGGTAGGAATAGCATTCTTATACCGATAATAGTAATCGTCCTCAGCAGGCTCGAATCCGCTCGCAAACTCCGCGACCCGCAGACCTGGTAAACTGGGCACCCAGGAATTAACCAACTCGCGAAGATGGCTCGGTAGCGCGCGAGCGACATGCGACTCGCTATATCGGAAATTCGGCCAGGGCACCCTCACATCCTCCAACTGCTCCAGATAGGCCATATGCTCGAACACCCCTTCCGCTATCTCCGTGTTCCAGGGTGTATCTATCCGCAGCTTTCTGACATTGGGGAACACCTTCCTCGTAAACCCGACCGCATCGCACGGATTGCCCTCATCCAAAACTAACCAAAAGTCGGTGACCGCACTGAACGGGGTGACAGGACACCTCTGCATCGGTGGATTTCGCGAGAACCTCCAGCATTCGCAAACATACCCGCCCGCCAACGCCGGACAGTGCAGTTTCACCCGCTTCAGCGTATCTTGCGACTGGAAGAAAAAGTAGAATGGTTCATTGGCCCGTTTGAATAGCGAGTTGAGCCCGTGCGGACCAAGCGGGTAATCAGCCCATCCGAAAAGCCGGGTAGTGACTTCCTCTAATTTTACAGGGAGCGGAATATCCTCGTTTTTGACAGTGGATAGGATACCCAGCCGTTTATCCTTCGGACGCACGTGTTTTCTGCTCCAATTTAGCTTGAGAAACTCGAGATCTTCCGGACAGCACGGGTTTAGAATGGTGAGATGGTGTTGCCATTCTGGAGAGTTGGTCGCAAATAAGGTCGGTTCCACAGAGAACCGCTTGAGGTCCGGGTACCATGGGTATTCGGATAACCTGAACCAGATTGCGATTGGGATTTTCCATTCGAACCATTTGGTGGCCGAGAAGGGGAGACGGATACCTTGGATGTTGGGGAAGAGGTGCAGCGCGTCGCAGTATTTGCGGAGGAGTTTGATCGAATTTGTGATGCCGCCTGCGGTCGGCGTTATCAATTTATCAAATGTGACATCGCTGAGTTCAGCGAAATATTATCATCTCATTAGCTTAATTTCTACTGCAGTGAAATAGTATATAGCATTGTATTGGGTTCTCACGTAACCCGAGCACCCAAGCCCGTAAATTTACCGCCATCAAAAGCAGCTATTGATTCCTCGGAAAGCCTGAGATGTTGGAACAAGCGTAAATCTAGAGTGACGCACTGTCGGTGCCGTTTGGAACAGTAGGAGAGGGCTTTTAGCTGTTCGAAGGGAAGGTAGGAGTATATTTCGAGCCAGAGCTCCGCAGGGAGATCGAGGGGGACGATTTCAAGGAAGAGACTGCTGATGGTAACTGTTAGCTCACTGGCCATTATCGTGTTACTGGAATACGACGAGAAAGGTTGGTTACGTTAGATGGAATCGAGGGGACGACCTCGACCTGGAGTTTTATGGATTACAGCCCGGGTAGTAGACATCGACGGGCTGAAGGCCGTTTATGAGTCAAACCTGGCGGCCTCAGGCCTGATGCGGCTCCCGGCTGTTTGTTTGGCGTGCAGGAGTACAATAAGATATCCTCTCGACGTTTTCTGGAAAAGGTTCTTACAGGCGCTGGCCCCAATTTTAAAGGTATTTTGTTATATTCCCATTAATCCAATCGGATGGCTTGCCTGATTTCTATTCTCAGGATGTAGATCCTCACATATGTAGGACAACCCAAACGCCCGTATACACGCAGTCGTGAAGCATTGGTAACGGTGAACACTGTTGGGATTTTAAGTTGATTGGTCGGTAATTTCGTGAGTGAGAGATGCCAAAGGCCTCTATCGCGGCCTTTGACCCTCTCAGAAGATTAAGATATTGAGCTCACCGCCCAGTTAACCAAATTGTCAGTGCCTCGCTTATGCAATCAGTATAAGGCTCAAAGGAAAGATCCAACTTGGCTGGCTTGGCTCTTCATCCACGAGCAGAAATGCGGCGATAAGCCTACGCATAGCTTATCAGCATCATTTTATAAATGGTGAATGGTGATTGCACACCCGAGGAGTATAGCTATCTAGACCATGGTCATATATCCTTCTCCACCATCTGCTTCCGCACGCGATATCTTTTATATATAGACGCATTAACTATCGAAAGAGATGACTCGCTATAACTACGGATCTCACACTGAACTAGGACCGGAGCTCCGCAAACTGGGTCTCCACAAACTCGCTTGGCCCGTTGCGATTCTAACCGGGTGCGGTATCACAGCGGGCACCACATACGCCCTCGTCCGCTGGGTCCAGCACCTAATCGCCGCGGCTGCCGTTAGTTCGGATCCGAATTACTGGATGGAAGAAGCGCGAACGAAAGCGTACGATGCATGCTATCTTGGTTGCAACGATTGCAACGACCCATCGTGGGCATACAACGCCTGTACGATGACCGCAAAGGCCATCGTTGCCGGAATCACGTGCGATGGTAGCCTGATGTGGAATTGGCGAGATCGCTATCCCGTCCCGTGCTTGCAGGCCGTCGGCGAGTTTTACAAAAGCTCCGCTTTGAAGAGCCTGAAGCAAAGTTATCGCAACCGACTCGCCATCATCATCCTCACTGTGCTCGCTGGAGTCCTCGGTGCCGTTTTCGTCCTCACCCTATGGAAAAAAGCTACGCTCTCACTCGCACGGAGGGATCGTGAAACATCTGGCGCATGCCCCCGTCCTCGGTCGTTGTTCCGCAAGGAAGAAGAAAGAGAAGAAAAAGGAGAACCCAGCAATATACCCAAAAGTCGTGGCCGGTCAGCTCGACCTTTCGCTTTGTTCGGTGGCCTCGCTGCCTTGGTCGGAAAAGCGAACGCCTACTCGTGCACAGGTTATAGCTCTGTCGTAAATCAGTACTTTGTCAACAACG
This sequence comes from Dactylellina haptotyla, assembly GCA_031310005.1. Taxonomy (NCBI): domain Eukaryota; kingdom Fungi; phylum Ascomycota; class Orbiliomycetes; order Orbiliales; family Orbiliaceae; genus Dactylellina; species Dactylellina haptotyla. The sequence goes on along the minus strand of CM062379.1, from coordinate 6,042,328 downwards.
ACTCAACAATCTTTGGAGTCATCCACGGTTGGTTATCTGATTGCTACAACTACGAATGCGCTTGCCATGAGGTCTGCAGCGGCACTGGCGACAGGAGGAGTTGCAATACCTACTGCAGCACTTGCACCGGTGTCCGTGCTACACCCTCGTGGTACGTGAATCAAATAATACCGAGAGTGCAGGGGTGTGGATTCAATCTGGTGGACAAGGCTCGGGTTGAAGGAGATGTCAGTACGAGGATTGCGAATTCATTGATCGAACGGAATTTCTGGGTAAAAATTAGTGTAAACACGTATAACCTCACAACGGTGACAGATCCGCTTGTTTTCTGTCTTCATGCTATCGGGCAATAATTTTGCCTTTCGATGATTTTATACTAGTACTCGCGCCCCTTATCGCAGGCCAGTCTCAGGCTATTTTCACTTATTTTCACCAAAAAATAAAATAATATGAGCTAGGCTTTTAATATATTTAGGTGATTCTTGTAATCAGAGCTCGCATCTCAGCACAAAAGGGTCAAACCCTACCAGCAAACCGCTTATGTTTTACTATCGCGAAATCAAAGTTTATTTATTCGCAGCGCAGAAACGTTAGCCGATGACTTGTATAACCTACCTGTCATACAATTCGTTTAAAACCAGTTTTTGTGCGACTAATTCTCCTAATCCTAACTCTGGTTCACAGGTGATAATTAGAATAAAACACTTAGGACAAAAGTATATAACAATTAACCTACCGTTTCCACCCTCCCTAACTAGGGTTAAATCCTAATGGGGATAGGGACCAATTGGAGAAAAAATCATTTGAGATTTTTTTGAGAGTGAAGCTGCGGTAGTTGCGTGTATCTGGGCCTTGGTTGAGAAAGTATCTTGTAAAAGGGCTATAAGATAATTGATTAATATGTATGTATGTTGTGGTTTACTATGGGTTTGTAAATGTTATGTTGATTATAGGAGCAGTGTGCCATGCAATTTGGGATATAATAGTTGCTTAAAGTAGCACTGGGTGGAATTTCATCAGACTGGTATATATGCCCCGGAGAATAGTATGAGCTGCACCAGGGACCATGGTCGTCTTATTCAACCAAAGTGGAACACCAGTATTTGTGCATGTCGCCTGAACGAGAGGAGCGAGAAGGCTTATTACAGCCGTAGCGGTGATTGATGAAAATACACAGGAAGTCTTCATAATGAAGCAGTGTGTTTGTAGAGAAAATTCGTAGTGTGTACGATAATATATGATAGGTTGGCGGTAGCTGTCAGATATATTCAAGAATATAAATTGATAGCAGCAACCGTTTAGGAACCTTTTTTCGCTATAGTAACAAGCCAAGGTTATGAATATAGAACCGGTCTTTTTGCCTCTAGAGGAGGTGGTGATTAGGAAAGTATAGTAACAAAGTATAGCAAGAGAGGGGGTATTAATAAAAAAAATTTCATGACTTTCGAACACCTGGTTTCTCTGATATCTAAGATAAGAGGGTATTTTTTTGATTTATATCGTTTGTAATTTTTTTTCAATTGCTGTCTTATCGGCTTTATAGATTACGATTAGTAGTTGTCTCTCCAATGATGGTTTAAAATAACAATTCGCTCAGCTTTTAAATTTTGGTAATGCTCGGCTTTAAATAAACAATATATATAATTGTGTACTATTCATTATATTCGTATTAAATATTTACTTTATATTGGTGTCAGTTGATTGAGATTTCGGCATCAATATCATGTATCAAGATCCTGCAGTCCCTATTCCTAGGCATCATAACCAAATGCACGCCGCCAGAAGCAGCCAAAAGAGCCCTTGTGCAACTCTTGACCTGCCGGAAATAAGTTGGCGCGTTGTCCGTGGTCGAGACAATAATAACCATAAATGACATCATCGCCGCCAAACCTTCCGCCAAAACCAACATCCGCAAGTTACATTCACATCATGTGTCTCAACATCGATATGAATCCCCGCACCACATGTACATGCATGGTCGTTCTCCTGCGTAATTGGCTCGCTCTGTTTGCCAATGGCTAGGCTCTTCGTCCGGATATCTTTCCGAGCGCCAGTTGGGGGAATCGAGCTATGCATGCGAGATCTGGATTTTTTGCCTAGCTTCCAACTTTTTTACAGCGGGAATGAAAGACCTGAGCTACGTAGGATCCTCCAGGGAATATTCCTAGCTTGATTCTTAAATTTGCACGAGGCGGTGTCTATTTAAATACTAGATAAGTCCGGGACGATCTTCTTTGGCATTTGAATAATACACCAGCCACGAGCCACTGGCACCAACGAGATCTTCCAACCAGCAACGCACAGAGGTACAAATCTGACACAAGACCTCTGACTTGTGTTAAATCGAAATCAGATTTCGACACCATACATATATATATATACCCTCGAGTCTTGCAAAGTATCACAGAAATGACTGAACAGGTCCAGGCCGAAAGGCAAAACGGGCACCCCACATCCTTCTCTGGGAACCATCCGCATCTCGAGAAGATCCACCAGAAACTTCACCATGCGAAAGTGGAAATCGTCCACCTAAAGAACTCGGTTGGAAAGCTCGGGAATATCCTGAACTCGAATCACAGACACGACGAGGAACACGAGAAAGAGGTTGATGAGAAGAGGACCCAGATTGCAGAATCACATCGGTTCGATAGTTTCGCCCCAAAGCGGGCAGGGAACCTGGCGAAATTCTATATTGACGGGCGAGATTACTTCTGGGTACGAATCTCACAAACGACACCATTATAATTTCACCACGTTTCAATACTGATTTACCTTTTTATAGGCACTAGCTAATGGTCTCGAGAGTGCCAAGGAAGTCATTTATATTGCAGACTGGTGGATCTCGCCGGAACTCGTACGTTACTGAGATTCCCCTATGAACTTAAAATACATATATCTAATATTGTGTCTCGCTATAGTTCCTCAGGCGCCCACCCGCGTACAGTGAGGGTGACCGCTTCGACATGATCCTCAAACGAAAGGCGGAAGAAGGCGTAAAAATCTACATTATCGTCTACAAAGAAGTTGAGGCTGCTTTGACTTGTAACAGCGAGCATACTAAGCGCGCTATTGAAGCACTCTGCCCGAAGGATTCGCCGGGCCATGGAAATATCGCGGTAATGAGGCATCCAGATCACAATGTATTTGATAAAGGAGGTGATATGACTTTCTACTGGGTACGTCGGTTCTCTCGTCTCGAGGAGACGATGTATTGGATAACTAACGGCAATACAGGCCCACCATGAGAAGTATTGTGTTATCGATCATGAACTCGCATTTATTGGCGGGCTTGATATCTGCTTTGGGAGGTGGGACTTGAAGCAGCATCCGTTGGCAGATGTACATCCAGAAACGATCAAAAAGGAAATTTGGCCAGGGCAGGATTACAACAATGTAAGGGTTTCTTGATCTTTAGGATCTTATCATCTTCGGAAACTAACGCTGTCATACTAGAATCGAATGTGGGACGCCAAAAAACCCAGTGTTCCCCATGATCCCTTGGATGCTAATATTTGAAAACTCTTACAGAATGGACTTTCAAAATGTTCAAGACTGGAAACAAAACCAACTTTCTAAGACTGAGTACGGCCGAATGCCATGGCACGATGTTGCCTTGGCCTTGCGTGGAGAATCTGTTCTGGATATCGCACAGCACTTCGTAGAGGTATGGATGTTGTAAACTAAAAATTTAGGAGACCAAAAGCTGACTGTCCTAGACCTGGAATCACGCAAAACGCGACAAATACAAACGCGATAGTAGGTACGACTGGGTGCAACTTGCATATCGTGAGGATGATATATTGGGTGTCCAACACCCTCGATTCCCCGTTGGCGAATACGTCGAACACCCGTTACACTCACTCGACAGAGAAAAGATGAAACAGAAAGGAGAAGTATCGCTCCAGCTAGTTCGAAGCTCAGCAGATTGGAGTCACGGCATCTTGACCGAGCACAGCATTCAAAACGCCTATCAGGAAGTCATAAGAAACGCGCAACACTACGTCTATATTGAAAACCAGTTCTTCAGTATGTTTTTGATTGGTACTTTTGGGGAATATGTAAAGCTAATAAACCGATAGTCACAGCAACCGGTGAAGACCAGAAGCCAATCGTCAACACAATTGGGGCAGCGATTGTTGACGCAATCGTCAAAGCCCACGAAGAGAAACGAAAGTTTAGGGTCATCGCTGTTATTCCACTGGTACCTGGCTTCGCAGGGGATCTCAGAGATAAGGGGGCAAACGGCACCCGAGCTATAATGGATTATCAGTATAAATCGATGTTCAGAGGAGATCATTCGATTTGTGGACGACTAAAGGCGAAGGGTATCGATCCGAATGAGTATATCTTCTTCTTCAGCCTGCGGTCATACGATCGTTTGAATCGAACCGAAAGAATTGAGAAGAAGGAAGAGAGGACTGGTGTGAAATACGAGGATGTGCAACATGCTCAGGCCCAGGAAGTGGTATGGAAACTAATCTCATTGTCCCATCTCGAACGCACAGTGACTTTGTTAACGTGTTGTGCTATAGATGAAAGAGGAGGGTGTAACTGGCGGGAAGGGATACAATAAAAATGAAAGTGTCGAGGATAATATGAAGAGGGACAAGGCAACCTTTGAAGAGGAAAGAGAAGATGATAAACCGCATGATAAGGGGACTGAAGATTCGATCGCACGCGACGCTCTCCTAACTGGCAAGAAACCTTCCGATGAGCCGTTCCAGGGAGATGATGAGCTTGAGAAAGAGAACATCGTCACGGAGCAATGCTACATCCACGCCAAGGTATTGATTGCGGATGACAAAATAGCCATCATTGGCAGTTCTAACCTCAACGACCGCGTAAGTTTATTGTTCCGATTATATCGTTCTGGCTAGGTTCTAAAACACCATTCAATTTAGTCACAACTGGGGTACCATGATAGCGAACTCAGCATTGTGATCGAGGATGAAAATAAGGTCGACACAACCATGGACGGCAATGATTACCAAGCATCTTTCTTCGCAGCGCATCTCAGGAGGCAGCTCTGGCGAGAACATCTTGGTCTTCTTCCTCCGCAGGAATTGGATCCGAAGGATGACCCCAACGTGCAGCTCCCCGGTGAAGGAGATTACGAATTCCACGAGGACGAGAAATCGAAGATTGTAGATGACCCGTTGAACGAGGAGCTGTGGGATATGTGGACCCGACAAGCCCACGATAATACGACTATCTTTAGAGAATTATTCCATTGTATTCCCGATAATTCCGTCAAGACGTTCGAAGATTACGATAAGTTCCTTCCGCGGGACGGTATCAAAGCGGGACATCTATTTAATCCAGAGATGCCGCTCGCAGAAGTGAAGGGTAAGTTGGATGGGGTGAAGGGGCATCTGGTGAAATTCCCAATGGAGTTTCTGATCAACGAAGAGATGGCAGAGAGAGGATTGGATTTCAACGAGGTAAGTAACAAGTACCCTTTTTCTGTGTTTGTTTTGGGGATGTTTGATTGAGAGCATGTTGGGACTCGAACCGATGCTAATGGGAGAAACCCAACAGATTACGGAAAGTATCTACACCTAGATGCCACTGCCACCATGGTTATGCTCGGAACTTTCCAACATGTATCCTTTCTTTCTTTCTTTCTTTCTTTTTTGACTGTAATTATTTTTCAGCGTACTGTTTTGATCGGCCTGATGTTCTGCTGGCAGAAAAATGCTTATCATGCAATCAAAATTGTATCGGAGTATTGTATTTCCGTTGAATGTACAGTATCGGGATATCCTTCCGGCGAAGAGTTATCGGTAGGATTCATTCGTATCCCGAAATTAGATTGTCCATACCCGAAAGGCTGTCCAAAAAATCGCTCGGGATGCCGAAACCACTTTCTCGGCAGGTCAGGCGCGAAATTGATTGGTGCTCAGTCCCATGTCCCCTTTTTTTTCCTTTTCCGAGACCCAAATTGTTCCGTGCACCGTTTCGGCGCTGGCGAATTTTCGGTGCAGCAATATCCGGGATGTCCTGGGTTCGGAAAATTAAAGTTGTGGTTGGGAAGCCGAGTGCCATGTGGGACCTTGCCTTCTTGCTCTGTGCTCTGCCAGCCTGCCTGGGCTTTCGTTGTCCACAAATGGCTGGTTGGCGAATGCGGATTTCCAATAGTGCCCTCCAGAAGAGGTGTGTGGCAGTGAGTATCGGTCAAACGCCGAACGGGTTTGCTCTCTAAGTGCTGTCACGAAATTGTCTAGCGGGAAAAAAATGCCGTATCGATGCTTAGAAGCAGGATTGCTCAGCTGCACATGCTGGGCTTCGAGCAGCGAGAGACAAGTACTTTCGTACCGCAAGAGGACTTTCTGGCATTGGAGAGGAATGGGAAAATACGCCCATGAGGTAACATGACATGCGACTGGTAGCTCTGTTGGACGGAAACAGCTTAGTGAATAGCGGGGTAAAAAGGCGAATGCTGCCGGGGGTCGCTGGTAGATAGACAGGAAACGGCATGGATCCCTCCCATTTGTCCAGGTTCTCCATGCCCATTTGGTAACCTGTTATCGGTTCGATGGGTGAATGGGTACCTCCTGCAAACACATTCCGTAATGCTGTGCACGCAGAACGACGCCTCGTCCTCTTGTACCACACCTGGATCTGCAGCGATAACGTAACTTGGGTGCCCTTCTGCGCGTTACAACAGCAGTTCTCGCTGATTGTAATACTTGTTTACTAAATTGGCGGCAGGCGTGTGAGAAAGAGGGGAAAGAGAGAGAAAGAGCACGGGAAGCCGTCCCCCTTCAGCCTGCCTTCCTCGGTTATATGGATGGATATCTGTAGCCTTTGTCTTTACAGCATACTTTGTCGTAGCGAGTGTGAGATTTATTTGTATCGCAAGCAGATCTTACGCATCCCTCACCGATACCGCATTATCTGCATCTCCCACCGAGAGAACAGTAGATCCAGTACAGAGCATCTGCTTGCGTGCTTGGCTGAGGGTTGCTATCAACTGGCCTCAGACTACCAGTATACTAGCCCTTTACAAGCCACACTTATCAGATATACTTCCCACTAAGTTTCGGACTCTAACCTAACATCTCGAATCTCTTCCGAACCGGTTGGGCCTGCGCGATTTCCCGACAGGCTTTTGTTCAAAATAATCCCAGCCAAAATCCGAAATATTTCTCGTGCACGCATAGGAATTCATACTTCTCACCAGGAGCATCTTCCGCACAGCTGCAGCTTATATACCACTTGCGTTGTCCGCCTCGCGAACCGATCCAGGTAAGCCCGCTCTAACTATCTATCTCCTCTGTTGTATATCAGCCCATCAGCATTTCAGCCTTCTGGGTTTTAATATTGTTATTTAATACTGCTGTCCCCTTCGGCGCATTCCCAATCGATCGTCATCCTACAGAAAAGTAACTTGGTTTAGCTTCCTTTCAGCCATTTTGTGTCTACCAGTCATCCGGTAATTCCTCCAAGCTTGTGACTGAGACCTCTTTATCTTATTTTCACCCGCCATCCCATCCCATCCCAATCCAATCCCTCCCCTCCCTCCTGCGCCGGCATATCTGCAGCTGGCCGACTTTCTGTTTTCGTGCAGCAGCTGTTTAGATTCTAGTACTATAGTCCGCATAGCTCCTGCACCCACCCACCTTTCTTAGACCTGAATTCAGGCTATACGTATACCTCGGGCTGGCAGACAGCTACTCCGCTTTCCTCCCAGCTTTGTCTGATAAATATCGAGCTGTCGGGCTGCTGCTCTTGTAGCCTTTTGGACGTTCGGACGTTTTTGTGTGTTGACATTCCAGCCTATCATCGCCGTTTAGATTTGGGTGCATATACTGACGTATAGACTACTAGAGTAATTCCTGTAGACCAGTTTCTTATTTTTGGTTTTCTAACTAGAACTTGGATCTTGCGAGTCTCTTCTTAAAAGCTACATCCTTCTTTTAAATCATCATAATTATCATTATTATCAACATCACCAGCATCACCATCACCACCAAGCGATACAATCCTCCAAGATGGCTCCACTCCACGCAGGCTCTGAGCACCTCATCCCCACCTCTCAACCACAACCCGATTTCCTCCATCGACCGGCTATTCGCAAGGTCCTACCTTTCGTCAATGGCGGTATCGCGGGAGTCATGGCTTCTTGTGTCATCCAACCAGTCGGTACGTTGCAAATACCATATATTCCAAAACATTGCGATAAATCAACTCCGCGAGAATACCATACTAATAGTAGTGGTATCTAGATATGATCAAGGTCAGAATTCAACTGGCTGGTAATGCAAAAGTCACACCGGTCTCCGTCGCTCGCGATATCGTTTCCCAAGGCAAGGTTCTCGATCTCTACTCGGGTCTTTCGGCGGCCGTTCTGCGACAAGTTGTGTATGTTTTGATATCTAAATGATATTCTTCAAAGTGTCAGTTCTTCTCATAATTATGTTATAGATACACTACTGCTCGAATGGGTTTCTTCGGTACCTTCATGGAAAGCTTCCAGATCAAAGCAAAAGAACAAAATCGCAAAGTTACATTCGGCGAACGCGCCGCTGCTTCCCTTGCAGCTGGTGGTCTCGGAGCCTTACTCGGGTATGTTTCGAGCATAAAAGAGATATAAAGATGTATCAACAAAGTTAACAAGCGAGTAGAAACCCAGCAGATCTCAGTTTGATCCGTATGCAGAGTGACGGCCTTCGCCCCCTCGAGAAACGGGAAAACTACCGATCAGTCTTCGATGCCCTCAAGCGTATATCCGGAAACGAAGGTGTCCTCGCCCTCTGGGGTGGTGCTACTCCTACCGTCATCCGCGCGATGGCTCTGAACTTTGGCCAGCTCGCCTTCTACTCCGAAACCAAGGCGCAACTTCAGAAGACCGATCTCGCCGGTCCGGTCCAGTTCTTCGCAGCGTCTTGTGTCGCTGGATTCGCCGCTTCCGCATTCAGTTTGCCATTCGACTTTATCAAGACCCGATTGCAACGGCAGACCCGTGACGCCAACGGACGCCTCCCATACAAGAACATGGCCGATTGCGCACTCAAAGTTGTCCGAGAGGAGGGTGTCATGCGGTTCTACCGTGGATTCGGCACCTACTTTATCAGAATCGCTCCGCACGCTATGATGACACTCTTATTCGCCGATATGCTCGGTGTTCTCACCAAGTGAGCACACATCTTTGACAAGATGATTATATTAACTAATAAGCGCTCTGTTTCCTTTTCCATATTTTTTGTTATTATGACCCTTACGCTTTCTTTCTTTCCGTGCTTTTTTATGGATATCCAAGGTGCACTGGAGTTGAGGTTCGTTAGTTATACTTCAAATGGTTCATTTCCTTTTCGTTTTATCACACACCCTGTGAACAGCCGCTATAGTGACGGTCTCACAGAATCTTTCATAGCCTAGCAGTCCGGAATGAAGTACCCTTTTCTTAAAACTCTTCTATGGGCAGCGTAATGCGCCATAGTGTTTCAGTTCCGATGCATTTATCATGGATTCTTGTCTAAATATTCCATCATCCTCAGTCATTTCCTCAACTACTCTTAAAACCACATTCTCTCTGCATTCACGAATCTTCTCAAACACGACTTCTACCAAGTTTAGATGTATACTATTTTGGTTCCTAGCGGAGGTAGACTGTATTTTTGCGGGGTCGACAGCGCCGGCTTGTCGCAATTCGTATATAGCTCAGCGTATCCATGTACAAGTCCTGTATTTAAGCCGGGTTGTCGACGTTGGAATATCGAAACCCCTCAACGCATCAACACCATTAAACAATTGAAGTCATCATGATCAAAACCAGAAGGAGCAGAATGAGGGACTTTATAATAGACTTCCCCCCGTAGACGCTGTGCTACATTCTTCCCCAGAAACCCCACCTGCGATATCGGGAATCGCGTCGGGTCCGGTCGGGATTTCAAACTGGGCCTAGCCTCGAGCGATTGCCACCGTTGAACGTTACTTGCATCAAGGAGTAACTGCATCGAATCGAGCCTTGAATCTTTCGCGTTAAACGAACGTCCTCATCCAGTCCCCGCCAAATTTGTAAACAATGCCGCCACCGAATATTGTAACAGATCAAGCCGGCCAAGAGGAGCCAAAGGCCCCCGAATCCCCTACTAAACACCATCACCATGCTCATCGGCTATTCAAGGTCTACGTAACCGGGTTCGGCGTACGTTCTCCCTCTTAGTCTTGGATTGCATGCTTGCGAGTAAATATCCCAGCTAACAACTTCATGACTTCGAACATTACAGGCTTTCGAAAAGATCGATGTCAACGCCTCTCACCTTGTTGCGTCTTCGCTCCCTTCCGTCCTCGAAGAGAAATACATCAGCCATGCGGATGCTGCCGCTAAAGCCCAAAAACTGCAGGTTTCGATAATACCACACATCGAGGCCGTACCCGTATCTTACGAAAAAGTGGAGAAATTAATACCTACCCTCTACGAAGATCTTCCGGGAGTCGATCTCTTCGTCCATATTGGTGTTTCACCATGGGAGCACTACCAGATCGAGACGATAGGGCGGAGGGGATCCTATGGCCCGCCAGATGGCTATCCGAACGGCAGGGAGGATGTGGATGGGAAATGGCCGGCGGGAAATGCGGCAGACCGTGCGGCGCACGGCAAAGTGCCCGCCGATGTGCAGGAGATTCATACAAGCCTCGACATCAAGGCGATTTGTGAGCACTTGGAGAAGGTGAAGCAGGATTCACAGGTGAGAAATTGAACACTTTATATACATTATCAACAATGATCAAAATTACTTACGAATTACATGCAGGACGACTTTGGAGTTCCGAGGGTATCAACAGATGCCGGTCTCTACTTGTGCGAATTTATCTTTTACAATTCCATTGCTGAGTCGGTATACGATGCCAACTACGAACAAGAATATCCGGAATCCAAGCTGGTATCCAACCCTACCTCGGACCCGCCAACCACATCGAGAGCCATCTTTATCCACATCCCATACCATACCGAAGAAGAGTGGCTCGCTAAGAGCAGGGAGACTGTAAAGCGAATCATTGGGGCCATCGCAGTCCAACGAGTATCGTCCTGATCACATAGTTGAAACAATATATGGATTTTAAAACAAGATTATCATTGTGCTATCTTATCATTAATATCATGTATTATCGCATATCTTAGCATTACTGGTACACTAGAACCATATTCAATCATCCAGTTGGTATCATATTCGAACTAAATGGATTCTTCCTATGACTTCTTCGGTTTTGTTCCAGCAGATAAACCTGGCCAGTCTACAAATTTGCCGTATTAGCAAGGAATCTCAAATCAAAAAAAAAATGGTAGGCTTTACTCACAAAACACTGTCCTCTCTTCATTCGTCTTCGAAACTTCAACTAAATCTCCAACCCTGACTTTCATGTCAACGCTATCCTTCGCTATAAACCCATACCTCCCGAATATCGGCGAATACCCATGCCCGGGATCCACTCTTCTCTTCATATCCGAGAGCCTCTTCAACATCTGGTCGCTAACAGGCTGCTGTTTCCCCTTATCATAATCCACGTTTAAACTCTTACACCTTCCACAGTTCGAAGTAAGCAATATTTTCGGCTCATTTGAATCTTTAGGCTGCTTAAGATTCTTCATTGTCAACTCGCCCCAAAAGTCTTCCTCGAACGCCGACATATCCCCTGGTTCACTGGGACCGACAACTATATTCGGTCGCGTTTTCGACATATCCAGCGCTATCTCCTTCTCACTTTCCTTCCGCGCCCTATTGAACTCCTCAAGGCTAACCTCCGAAGTGACAAGCAAAGGAGCACAATCCGAGAAATGTATTCTATAATCCTCATTCTTCTCTAATGTCGAACCCACCCCAGAACTACCGACAAGGTATCCCAGCAACCAAACGACGAGCCCGTAGATATAAAGCGACCACGAGCCCGCCTGTTTCTTATCCGTGGCTCCCGTAACATGCATCTTATTTGGTGCGACGTTGCCCTTCACCTCGCGAGTGCTATCGCCCACATACACGAGTTTCGTGGGGAATCCGAGATATTTCGTGAAAAACTCCTCGCACGCCGCACCCATATCGTAGCCGATACAATGCGCCAGGTGGATATTCAAGTCCACCGTCTCAAGCTGCTTGTAGTCCGCTGCGACGGGAATATCAATATACGGCTTCTCTGCTTTCTCCGTCGCAGCGGGGGCAGCGATTGGTTCGTTATATGTGATTCGAATGCTATGCGGCTCTTCATCGTTAGGTAGGAACGAAGTAGTGAAGAGACACAAGACGTCCACGTTGCCGACATATTGGCTTTCGTAAGTCACGCTGCCGTCTGGCTGGGCGTGCACCCGCACGAGCATGTACTTGCGGTCATATTTGAGGCCTTGAGCGGTAAGTGTTGCAGAGGCGACACTGCAGCCTCGCAGCGACTTGACAGGGTAGACGTAGAGCTGGAGGTTCGGTTATCAGTTTTCCAAGACTCCGAAAAAAGGCAAGAAAAAAGATATATTCAATGACATGGTGGAAGATAATACCTGCGATATCTTCATTCTTCTTTGATTGAAGAATATCTAGAAACAGATAATCAGAAGTTCGAAGTTTAGGAAGGTAGGATGGGACGTTGACGGTTCGGAGATTGGGCAACTGTGTGTTGACGGCACTTGACCAATTGCAACTCCATGATTTGATATAGGCAGATAGGTGGAAGTGGTAGCCATTAAGTAATGAGAATCGATCCTTCACGGTAGATGAAACTATCTGGGGTCGGATAGTCTAGCCCGAAAATGGTCCCGGGAGATCGTAGCCGCGGTACCGGTTGTATCACATTGAGACGTCTTATCGTTCCGTCGTGGACGACGAGTTCAAGGGAGCAAACATACGAGTGGGGTCATGCTTCTTGTTTCTTATTGTTTTTTCTCTCCTCTCGTTACATTCGTATCGACATAATGATTCATAAAGAAACAGGATTGGGGTTTTCCTAGCCCGAGCGATGATGTCTGCTCGCAGACGGAAGAGCTGAGGGATTTGGCGCAGTATCCATAAAAACAGAAAGAAAGAAAAAAAAGTTCAACCAAATTGTCAGATATACTTTGTGACCATAAAAACAAAAAAAGTTCGCCTAAAAAGTAACGAAAGAAAGGTTATTGACGCCTGAGTACACTGCCCTATCCCATATTTTCTCATAGTACAAATTTTCCGTTTACATGATGACTGTGAAATGTTAGCTTTCCATTCGGATATAAAATGATAGAAGAGAGGTGTATACTTACAGAGTAAATCGGTGTCCAAAGGATGGCTACAGCTGAGCTGTGGCTTCTGGGAATATTTTCCACCGAGTTCGTTTCGCAAGCTATTGAGCATTTGCTTGTAGCTCTGGCCGGGGTTGGTTGACAAGCATTTAATGAAAGCACTATAATGCATTAGCGAATTGCGGTCCGAAAAAGCTTGTGTGACTCATCAAGCTACTTACCGTGACATAACACCGCCACCACGATCATCGGCCCTATATTCGATGTTAGAATTGATGTCTAAAAACTCTCGTTTGACGATTGCAAATATAATACTTACGAAGTCTGCGAGTCCTTGCTACCACTCCACTGGATAACATCCGCGGGGCTAAATTTCATTTTCTTCGCCCGTTCTTCCGCTCCTCTGCCAGTGGTGGCCTTGTTAATGAACTCGAAAGTTCCTTGCATAACACCACCTATTGTCAAGCTTCTCGGTTGCACCACTGCTCCTAGGAGACCCATTCCAGCTTCTTTAAGCAAGTTTTGCTCCTTGAGGGTACCAGCCGTGGAGTATATGAAGGGAAGATCCAAAGCTGTACCGGAGTGACAGCTGTCAAAGATAGCCGTGAGACGAACACCAGGCTTCAACGGTTTCACCATGATATCGTGCATAAGATCATCCACAATGTGGCCCTTAGTTTGATAGTCGACCGGGTAGATCGTTTCATCATATCCGTCGGCCTCGTCACCGTCCAGATCTTTGACTTGACCACCATGACCGGAGAAGTGGAAGAACAGCGAGTCGTTTGGCTGAGCCTCCGCAACAAGCCATTTCATTGCTCGAAGGATGTTGTCTCGTTTGGGGATCGATAGAGGGTTGGTTTGGTCGTCTGTCAGAATGACCATGTCTTCGGCCCTATACTTGTAAGATTGGATCAAGAAGTTACGGACGTTCATAACATCATTGATGCATCCACTGCAGTTTGGTCAGTTATCTTAGTTAATTCCCTAATAAGTACAAAACAAGACTTACTTGAGCTGTCTTTTGGTGTTAAAATAATTCTTTTCACCCCGATAAGTTAGTTAAACTGTCACAAAAAGGAAGATTTATCGACTTTGGTTTCTTACAATTCCAATCACTATCACACGGAATACGTTAGTCGATCCAATATTTCCTAATTTAAACAATGACGGAGTGCAACTCACACAATGCTTTTCTCTTTCCTTGACAAGTACTGTGCTGATACTGCAGTCCCGAGCTAGTGCCTCCCGGGTTATAAGTCTGCATAGTATTTGGGGGTGGCCTGGGGCCGCTCTGATTCCTCGTCCATTGATTGGTACCCCAAGTTGGCAGCTGCCCGGGTTGTGGATATTGAATCGCACCCGGTCCAGAAGGATGCTGAGGAGGTTGAGTTGAATGAACTGGAGCTGGCGCTGTTCCCCATTGCGAGCCTGGTGGGTATTGCTGAGGCGGAGGCATCATGCCATACCCAGTTGGCGGCTGAGGGCTATGTGGATATGGCGGTTGATTCCCACCGTAGAACGATGGGGTATGCTGTATACCACCAAAAGGCGGCTGTGGGCTTGGGTAGCCTCCTGGGTGTCCATAGCCTTGCTGTTGTGGATATGGCGAACCAGTTGGGTACGGAGGTTGTTGTTGTTGGTGATTTGGGTACGGAGGCTGGATCCGCGGCTACGAGTTAGCATATGATCACGAGGCTCGGACCACAAAGGCTTCATATGTGCAAAATCTGCGTACCTGAGAGTTCATGTAGCCAGAACCCGGTCTTGGAGGGACCGGGGGTGGCGGTCCTCCGCCATAGAATTGTCTATTTCTCGATATCAGTATCTCATCAAGTATGAAGTGAGGCTCTTGGGAGGGTCAAGAAACATACGATGTAGCATAGGAATCGCTGGGACCATTCGATTGGTAACCGTACGACATGTATGACCGATACAGTACAGAGACTCGTACTCTAAAAACTGGCTAAATTTGCGTGGAAAATTCGCTCAAGACTTGAGAAAGATATATCTTCTCCGATAGGTCTACAGATGCTCTTTAGATTCTCGATCTTTTGTTCCGGGGTATCTGGACTTCGGGTCCGAACAGCACAAACGGGTGGTTGGAGGGGCAGGCTGCTTGGTGGGGCGTGTTTTACTCGCTCGACTTCCTCGGCAAACAAGCTTTTCTTCGAAATATCTTCCTCGAATACGGACGGGAACGCAAAAGCCGTTTGATATCTGGGGATGATGATGAAGATTCGAACCGAGAGAAGGAACAGGGAAGACTTCAAGATCCAGCGTTAGCACGGAGCAACGGCCGGGGTTTTGTAGAAACGACGTTCGACGTGCTGCTGCTAGCCGCTGCGTCATTTGCTAATGCTGACACACTTTTCTGTATGGGCTGCCGTCCAGCTCCCTGCAAGACTGTTTTTGGTGCAGGAAATGACTGCGAAGAGCTGGTCACTCAGCCTGCCAACCAACCTATTTTCTCCCTTAGGCTTCCCTCCAGCCTTGCTAGTGTGCGCGGACCGGGTGGATTGGCTCTTAAATTGCTTGCCGGCTACCGAACGACCCAGTCGAATCTAAAAAAGGGAACATTCGGAGCTTTGGGTCTTATGTGTGATTATATCGCCGCTACGAGAGAGCTGTGGAAGTTTCCTCGAGATCCTTCCATCGCTCTGACTTCCGCCCAGCCCAGTCACGGGTCATCCATCTCCTTCCAGCGGAGTAACCATAGCTATTTTGAAATGGCTTTCTCTTGGCGGACAATTTGCATTGCGAGTGCGAGTGGTCACAGCTCCACCCGGTCCGACCGACGCACTTCGGAAGGAGGCTACGAATCAGGAACCAAGTCCTGTCAACTGTGACATATTATCAAAGTATATTATCAAAAAACTATAGAAGTATCCGACGATACCGGGCTATCCGGATCCACAAGATTTTTGAACATTTCGTGATTTATTGTCTTATTACTTGTGTTGTTGCTAGACAGGTTAAAAACTGAATGAACGCATCGTGCTATTTAATCCTGTGTGAGGGCAATATAGATCACGGTTGGTAGGCTCTCACAGCTGCCATAACTTAATTTATAGGGCTGTGCGTGCCTTTACAATTTCACAAAGAATCGAAGGCTTGTAATAGCTGCACTAGGGCTTTCACCACTTGTCCCATACTTTTGCTCAATGAATTATGAGGCTGTGAACGGACACTTTTTGCGTCCCCCGCAGATTGTCACAACGCAACATTTACGAATACCCTGCCATTTTTGGACCAACCCTAATCGAAAAACGTTTCCACATCCAATGCGCTAAATTATCGTGCGAAATTGGTTGCAAAATAGATCTAAACATGTGTTACGACTCTTTCGGCCTTGTTTGTATTAAAATCTTGAATACAATACAATTGCTGTGCCAATAAACGTTATGTTTCAAATAGTAATTGATATTTAGCTAATTTAGTGACAAGTTTAGCCAGCATGTTGTTTAAATTTCTTAGTACTTAATATGTTGACCTATAAAAAGCCGACAACTAACCTCACAGAATCTTTTGCTTCTGATACTTTTGATGCTTCCTTAAAACTATTATCATTTGCTATTGAGCAGTTACTTGATAGATACCGTAATTTGGTACCATTCATTACAGGGCCACACAACGGGTTTGCTAAACTATTACAACCCGGTATTTGAGTGACAGGGCATGCGGAACAGTCAAGCCTCTAATTTAGACCGCCCAAACATCTATCTCGATTCATCAGAAACCCGTACTAAGTCCTGGAATTCAGATGTACCATAAAAACTTGCTTTCTTTCCGTCGCCATCTCTGTGATCTTTGTCGACATTTCTTTCATAGAATATTTTTGCTATTGAAACCCGCCCGCAAATCTCAGCTATGTGGAGAGGTGTATAACCGTGTATATCAATTGGTTCTAAGTTTACGAAAAGAGGGATAAGCTTCTCGAGTAAAGCTTCGGAACCTGATTGTGCAATTGTATGAAGGATAGACCACCCCGTAGCATCATATGCATGTAAATCTGCGCCGCGGCTTATCAAGAACTCTACGATGTCTTCGCTACCCGCGCTTATAGCTAGATGTAGAGCAGTGGTATTTGTCAGGTCCTCTGGGTCTCGCAGCAGATGCTCTCGGAACTTAGGATTATCGTCGAAGAGAACCTTTAGTCCCTCTAAATCATTAGCCAATAGAAATGAATATAATTTCCCCTGCGGAGAACCACTTGAATCAAATTCTTTGGTGATATTCCCATTATTTAATGAGAAGAGGGCCGTCCAATCAGGAATAATTTTGTATATTTCATTTCGAAGCTGATGCGCATCGCGAAATTCTTGGTTACCATCAGCAGGCCTAGGATACTTGAGATGCACCCCGAATTTTTCTCCTGGCACACATGCCGGGATGTTGTTCCAGACTTTTGCAAATTTAATAGAAGCTTCCATTTTATACGCCTTGCGAACCTTACTTGCGCAGTTCGTACAACTTAACATCTTCTCGGACATCGAACGGGGAGCAAAGATTTCTTCAGCCCGGAGCCCATACTGATGAAAAACAACGGCCTGCGTTTGTAAAATTGAATTTATAAGGGCCCAGGTGGACTCAAGCTTTCCGAGGATAATTGTTTGGAAAAGAATCCAGTGTATTGGGGCCAATTTCTGGATAGGTAGGCGCCTTTTCATCCAAAAGTTCCGGGCCACATACAAGTGTACTAGTTGAGCCCCTTCTTCAATCGATCTTGGGATGACCGCCGTCCCGTGATTAGAATTTTGGTTTGAGCTTGAGACTGGAGTGGGCGCGGTCGCGGTCTCATTATTGGCATTTTGGTTTGACCTCGAGACTGGGACGGTTGCAGCAGCTTGCCGTCCCGCTCGGCTCAGCTTGACCTCTTGTTTGAGTATTTTGCATAATCTGCGAGTGGTAGTCATTGTCTCGAAAACCAGCCGCGAAGTAGCATACTTACGCATACCTGTCCTGTAGGGAATTCCTGTGGGAGTGTTGCTTGTCTGTATCGCAGAGATTTGCTGAAGGCTGACGGTAGATAATTTTCCACTATTGCAGTCTGGGTACGAAATCGGTAGTGGATGCTGGGTATGAGACCATCCAGGGACATGTGCAAAGCGGGAAAACTCGCATTTTTGTTGATAATAATTTCTACCATATCGATCCAATAGCTTTGAATCTGTAAAGCTTATGAGATATTCAATAACCTTTGGGTCCTTTGATCGTAATATGGCATAGCAAAGTGGTGTTCTGCCCAACCAGTCCCTAATATTGGGGTCCGCCCTGTGTTTTATTAACAGTTTACAAATTTCAATGTCTCCGTGCAAGGCGGCTACATGAAGTGGGGTACCCATGACGGGATTAAAATGATTGATTTCGGTATCGAATGCTTTCTCCAAGAGATATTCCAGAAAGTAGCGATCTTTTATATATTTGATAGCACACGATAGAATGCTCACGTCAAGAGGTCCACGACGAAAAGACAAATCTGCTCCAGCTTGGATTAAAGCCTTGGCGATTGACGGCTTGTAATTGAAAACGGCATGATAGAGCGCATTGTAGCCTTTCAGATCAAACTGATCAATGTCCACACTGTGCTTAATCAGCATTCTAATTAAATTCGTTCTTGGCCGATGATAGCGAATCGCATCTATTAATATCGTTCTACCTGACTTCTCATCGCGATAGCACATATCGATTTGTTTGGAAAGAATTGCCATTTCGAATATGGCTATTTGGTAGTTTTCTTCGTCTTGGAAATCAGACGCATATGAAATCCAATAAAATAAGATATCTGGGATGGCCATAAGGCAGAGACCCTTCCTTATAAGTCTGGCTAGAATATCGTAACATTTATTCGAAAACGCTGCGACGAGCACAAGTCTGACCCTTAAGGTATCGGGGTCATATTGCTGCTCCCTAGAGGATGGAAACGGGACGGCGGCATCCCTTCCAGGGAAAAGCAATCGGAGTTTCAGAAAATCTGCGATCGCCTGAAAAGCTTCGTAGTCATTGGGGCCGTGCAAATCGATTAACTCAAATACTCTTTGATTCAATTCGTCTTCAGTAGTATCTGTAAATGCTGGATATCCTCTTGTCTCGTATATCAGATGCCGCTGGACTTGCGAGACAAGATATCCTCCATCAGATGAGACAAGAGCATGCGGGACACGTTCTGACAGCTTTCGAAAATTCCGAGGGCCTTGTTCCTGCAACTTACGTCTCCTCTGCTCTAGCTGGACAGTTTCTAACTGGGACTTTATTTCATCATAAAACTCGGTGTCGACCTGCAACGTGCCCATCATTTCTTTTAGATCTTCAAGAGCAGATTCTAGATACTTAATTGCTTGTTCTGTATCACCGCTCTTCCAACAAGCTACCCCAAGCTTTTGGAGAATCCTGGAGCGCTCAATTGCAATAGGGGTACTTGAGTTAGATTCTTGCAACTGGAATAATTGAAGCTTCAGTTTGTAAATGTCAGTAAGTAACGCCCAATGTTGATTTGATTCAAAGGCCAGAATCAGCCCATCCACAAGGATTGAACCGAAGGGAAGAAACAGCAGGCAGTTTTTCGAATGACTGTCAAAAGCGCCTATCTCCTGCAAATTCTCGTAAGACAATTGAAGATGCCGATTCAAGCTTTCATTTGCTTTGCCGAATTCAATGAACCTTGCGTCTTCGTACAAAAGAATGAGAGCGACTGCCATTAAAAAAACACATTCAGGATTATCCAAATTGCTAAACGTAGCTCGCGCCCAAAGGTACACGAGTGGGTGTACTACAAGCTTTGTTCCAGTATGCCCTTTGCGAGAATTAAGCATCGAGTTGGATTTTAAAGCGACGATGCCCTGATCGATCCGATTAGCGAGAGCATTGTGAGGTGTCGTATTAGTACCAAATAAATCCTTGCATAGCTCGAAAGGCTCTACCATGACGTCCCGTTTCCGCTCTAAGCGAGCCAACATGCCTTTGAATATATTTTGATCGATACCAGTCTTGTTTAGGCATGTCAGAAATCTTAAAGTTATGACCATGGCCGGATTAAGAGAGGCATGCAAGGCGATAGATATATCGATGGTGTGAATAATTGTTCGAGCACATTGGAGATTGTGTTCGTTGAAGGCTAAGAGGCTATCGAATGAATAACCCAATACGCTTTTTGGAACAGTTTCTAGTTGAATAAGATACATCGAAATGGGCTCACTTTTCTGGAATAGATATTCCTCCGCTTGCTTCAAAGCAAGGGGGTTACCTGAGAGTCTCTGGATCAGTTTTTTTGTATCCTCTATGTTATTCAGTGGGGAGCACCTAATAGCTTTGGGGAGCCTATGTGACAAGAGGGCTAGTGAATCCTCTTCATTTAAGCCGGTTACTTCGATGAATGATCCTGGCTCAAGCTCAGATGTGTTTGCATTGCAGCAGGTTTTGAGAACTTGTGAGAAAGTGCTATCGGAGAACTCTTTTCGAAGATCGAAATTTGCTAGCCTATCAGGATTGAAGTCGTCAAGTATGACAACCCAGCATTTATTGTATAATTGATCGAGGTCATAGACAATGCTCTTGACGACTTGGTTTCGGGTTTCCTCAGATTCAACATCGGATGATAATTTTTTCCAATCGAATGCTACCCTATACATAATACTATCAAGGCGTTGTCGAACGGATACAATAGCGGAACATATGTCTTTTGGGCTAGAACATTGGATCCAAATTGCTGCAGAGTATTCTTTTCGATTTTCCGTAAGATACCTCAGCAAAAGCCTTGATTTTCCCATGCTCGTGAGGCCATAGATCGTGAGATATTTCCCAGGTATAGGGGAACCACAATGCAGAAGCAAGGATTTCAGTCTTTCGAGCTCCGATGATCGCCCAAAGAACTTGGTTTGATCTACTGGGACCCCGAAGAAAATACAAGCTAAATTAATAAAAATAATCAATCAAAATGCTCTCTCCATAGAATCACGGTCCAAAGATGAAACTATACGCATACCATTCTGAGTAATTCTGCTATTATGAATAGCATCAACATGTAGAAGCGTACTTCCAGGGTTCTCGTTTGTTCTAAGACTATTAGGATATGTTCAAGTAATTCCAAATATAACACGAGTAGTCAACCTTGCAGTAGTTTGCTCTTCAGCCCCTTTAACAAAATCCTCGATTGTCGACGCCAATCTCTCAAATGCAGCACTATCAATACTATCGAACTTCACCAGTTGGTGATGATCACAGCCCATATCTAATACTTTTTCCTCGAAACCCATTGTTGCGGATGTTTTATCAACAATCTAAGCGGTTCACTGATTGTTAGCTTGAACCTTTTACCAATCGACTAGATATACAATCTACTAATGCCTACCATTACTTTTGGAATGATTTTCGAGTTTTCTAGCCCTCTTGTTTCCTGGCTTTCGTGAAAAGTCCGAAGCCGCGGTTTAGGGTTAATTTTGCGAAAGTCGTCCATGAGATTATAGAGTTCCATTGACTCGTTTTCTAAAGTCTCAATAAGTTGTGTTTTAGGACTTTTAAAAGTCACGATAGCCATGTTGGCTACGATCCTCCCAATGCTAGCTTTAGGGGTCCCTTTATGTGGAGTCCCCAAAAATGCGATTCCATAGATTGCGGTAAGAAGGTCACGGTAATTTTGATCTTGATTGGCAAATATTGCGGACTTTTATCATGTATTTGAACGTCGGATTAATATGTTTCTTGGATCGAGATAATAGATTTTCAAAGCTCCAAACCTGTTTCACAATTATTCCTCCCAGTGAATGTGCTATAAAGATTATAGGTCTCTCCTTGCACTAGTTGTTAAATATCCCATAGTTAGTTTTATAATTCAACTAGTTCTATATCTGTGTGCGCAATAGGGTACTAGCCTTTTTTCGCTTGGTGTTAAGATCCTCGAGAAGGGCCCCGCCGTGCTCCCGAATTGTAGATCGAACACCTTTGTCAAAGATATTGGCATTGTAACCAAACGTCATGATACGAGCTGTCGGTGCAATCTTTGGGAGGAACTCCTTTGGCCAGTATACTCCAGTAGAACTCTTGAAACATTTTTCAGGATTTGAGTTAATTCCGTGTACGAGAACAATACTAACGCAGTTGGTCAATTTTGTGGACAAGCAATCGATGGCAAAGGATTCTAGAGACTCACTCGATATTAGGATTCTCCGGTTCTTCTATCACCGAAATCCCTTCGGATTTGATCCGAGGGAGAGTCTGAGCTCCTCCGCTGCTGCTGGCCTCAGCAGTTGACTTTTATCGGTGCCAGCACTATATTAGCAAATGCAATTCAAAAGACGTATGTATAGGCTATGAAATTAAACTTGAAAAAAATGCTTACCATCACTGGTTAATGTAGACTTTATAGGATAAACGAAAGTATAAAGATATGTATTTCTGGGATTCAAAATTAACGATCCAAAAGTTGAAGGAAATATCAAAACTCTGTGTACATAGAAAGAGCACGACCGCGTTAAATAGTTAGAAACATGATAAATTGGGGCGATTTTTAAATTCTCCAGCCTTGTTTCAAAGCTATCTTCTCACAGATAGACGAATCGTTAACTGCGGCTGGGACAATATCGATTGATCAAACTTTGCAACGTGGTCACTCGTGACTAGAAGTGAACCTGATTGGTCTCCAAGACACTTGATTATGCAACATGCTGGGGCTTTTGATGCAATGCACATGCACCTCTTGATCCATTAGTGGGCATTGCGTCTAGCCTCGTCGATACCTGTTGCGTCAAAACAGAGACCTCCTTAACAAAATGACTAAGCTTGATCAAAGTCAATAGTCCCATACATGGGTTAACTTCGGAGTCAGAGAGTGTCGTTGGCAACTCGAGGGAAAGATATGCTTATGATGAAGTAACCGATAAATACTTATAATTTGTTCTCAACTCGAACATAGTGCGAAGAAGCTACCTAGTTACCTAGTATAGAATTTGTTTCTTTAAAGTAATTTGAAGCCAAAAACGGAAATACAACAGTGGCCGAACCAATGCAGCACATCCATCATTCGAATTCAGGCACCATCGTACTTGACAATGCTGTAGATTACGAACATCTTGATGCAATAGATTCAATACTAGCTTGGACAGAAAACTAGCAATATCAACCAAAGGCCGCCGCTGCAGGAGGGATTTCTGTATCTGATATATATGTGCTCACCCGTTTGTGATCCCAATCGTAGCTGCCATGCTCGGTCCTATGCCTATACTTAACCTGGCTACAGTAAATAAAACAACACATGTTGAAGAGAGACAACCAGCGCTTTTAAACTAGATCGCCTGTCGAGGCCGGTGCGGAAACCTGCCACCCCGAGCTATAATATTTACGATGCTGAAAACCGTGAAGCAATCTCGCCTCCAGCTCGAGCTGCTGTCCGTCAAGGATATGCTATCACTCGAGATCTGCGACTATGGCATTCTGGCCACCTAAATTGACTTAAGCTTCTGTGCCTCGGTTAATGTTGGCATTTGTTTGCAGGCATCCTGGTGGCAAGGGAAGGGTTGTATTCCCTTCCCTTCAGATATCAGGGAAATTACGATTCTTGGGGAAATGACAGACTAGGCAAATCTCGGGTCTCCGCGAAATGGATCGATATCTTGATGGCGAAGTCTCTAGACTGTTGTATAGAGGCGAAGATGCCGATATGAAGAGCTCCGATCCAGCTATTTCGGTATATTTTACCTCAGGCCATGGGGCGCATACATGTACTAACTTTCGGACTAGATATCTCAACTGCTAAAATTTAGGAATATCAAATATGGAAAGTTGGAACAGTAACAAATAAAACCGGAGTAAAGATTCAGGAGAACAGGCGCAAGTAGCTAGTCTACTATCTTTGTCTCGCTTTCAACATTTCAACTATGCTTGATATTCTATACGTTGAATATTTAGTCTTGTCCTAGAAAATCTCTCACATACAACTAAAAATCCTCCTGAAACTTAGTTTATTATCAATTTGCAGTTTTTGTTAGCTCGTGGAGTAAAAGCTATAACATAGATGCGTGGAAGTATATTGTAATCAATTACATAACAAAAGAGATCAGCCATCTAGTGTTCTTATAATTAAACTGCGAAATAGCGATTTAGATCTAATCTCGGGTATTAACCAACCCTACGAGACTACTTCTTCTAATGTGCTATTCAGTTGAAATCACATGTGCTAATACACAGCCTTAATGTATCTCGAAAACCTTCGAAGAGCTCTCTCCAGCAAATATACACATCCTCGTCTCTTACGTATACCGTCAGGTATTAATAAAGATTCCTTGCTGCCATTGCATGAAACGGTTTAGCTCAGGAGAGCGTAAGCAACTGACCGTCGATACAGTTACCGATTTGTTGGTCGAAGATACGTGTGTATACTACGTATCCAACCGGGCTCAGCTTCAAATGGTTTCTATCTTGGACAGAGAGGTACAAGTGTATACAGCTACCACCCGGTAGGAGCATCTAACAAGAACAAAACAAACCGCTTGAAACAGACTAACTTCACGGCTGTTTTTGCATGAGGCCAACGTCATGTTGAACTACATCAAAAGATCTATCTTTATAATGGCAGGTACGTATGCGTCCAAGCCGCTGTATTATTACGATAGTATAGGTTCTAGCCAAAATAGAAGGTCTGAAGTTTTTATTTGTCTTACAAGGCTTAGAGTAGATACGAGTCATGTGGGGAATAGTCGATGTTTAGATTGTAAAGCTGTACTGGTAGGTCGCAAATCTAGATCCACCCGATGCTACCGTAAACATGCGAGAAGACATTCTAATGCATGTTTGAGCTCGGTACCATTGTATAGATTTACTCTTTGCGCACGTTTAGAAGGCGTCGCAATTTGGGAACCCATCTCAAGCTTCTAGGACTTCCCTAGATGGTGGAGATTAGTTTCGCCTGGTCGGATTCAGAAAGCGTACATGTGTGAGTCTCGAATACGCGAGTCCTTCTCTCAAACAACCTAGAATTGTTTTTCATTTCGTCTAGAATTGCTCTTTTTACGGCTGTGGTTTAAAATTAGTGCTTAAATGACGGAAGAATTGGGCGAAATGGCTTGTTTGAGAAATTATGAAAAGTTTCTGGGAAAAAAAATTGATCAATTTCCCTTTTCGGTATTTTCGGTCATAGCGGTTTCCTCAGGTCAAGACATGCGAAAATGTGGCTGTGGCACAAACACTCAGAAGCTGACTGGTGCAACCAAACAAAACCTATTTTCGAATAGGATTACGCGTTGGCCAGAACTTCGTTTGTTTGTGGCGGAGATTTCGTGGCTGGTGCCGACATTGACAGCTTCGGCCAGGATCAAAAGCTCTACAAAATGGCATAACTCCGTGGACCGCAAAAATTGGCAGCTGTGCACCCCCAGGCAGCAAGACATTGGGTGCCACCGACAGAAATCTAGAGCGAACCAACCAACGGAGCCAA
This sequence comes from Dactylellina haptotyla, assembly GCA_031310005.1. Lineage (NCBI taxonomy): Eukaryota > Fungi > Ascomycota > Orbiliomycetes > Orbiliales > Orbiliaceae > Dactylellina > Dactylellina haptotyla. Next base: position 6,016,700 of record CM062379.1, on the reverse strand, counting down.
GAAAAGATACTGGGCTCAGAATGCACTGCGAATTCAAGCACATGATGAAAATTTTTACCATTTTTTGTTTTTCTACCCCGCCTGCTGTGCCTGCTTTGCCTCTGAGGAGGAGCTATTCTTGTGCAACTGTGTTCAACAGCATGAATGAACTTACGTAGACATTCAAAGCCGGTGTTGATTCATTCAAGGACGTCTGAAGTTAGAACATAATTCTCAGCTCCAGGAATAGAGTTGTTGATATCATCGTTTCTCAAAACGGTGTTAATGCCTGGTTTTTGGTTGAGCAGTTGGAAATGTCATCGAAACCGGTTCCTGATGCTTTTCCAGTTAGCGGAAGCTGCTGGGCGTTCATGTACGCTGTGAGTGTTAGCGCAAACTGACAGGTGCAAGACCAAGCTTGTGGAGATCGACACCGGCGGCCGTCTCGGATGGCACCGGGGGCATACAGAACTCAGGTTTGCATAGCCCGCATGAGGATATCAGGTTTCCGTGTGTAAGTATACGCTCTGGCTAGAGCCAACCAACTGCCCAACAGAAAACAGAAATCCGCACCGGACGGCCTACCATTAGGTCGTATTGCAGATGGAGATAACGCAAAGGAACCCTTTTTGCGTGATCCGATAGGCGTTAAACGCACAGCTGCTATTGGGTGTCTGCGGTTTGGGGTGTGGATAGGTCTTCGGTTCCAGTTGCAATCCATCGAGGGATCTATTTTGATGGTGAGATCTTGCCCCCCAACAGCCGATTCTTCATGTGTCTACAGTCGCTGAATACGCAGGTCTAGGTACCGTCGAGCGAGCCGGAAACCTCCAGATTTGCTGAGAATCAAACCCTCGACGGTGTCGAGCCCGGCCAATCGAGACCGAGCCCAGGTAGTGTCCCGCCAGTCGCTGTTTCTTTTTCCGCTGGAGAGTTGACACAGCGCAGGGTTGAGGGTGGGCACCTCCAGCAAGTTACGTTTGTCGTTAGCACCACCCGCAAATAGCAAGCCCTTGTCCTCTCTTGGGATAGGCCCCACACCTCCCAAGTGCGATGAGAAGGGAGAAGGGAAGGGAAGGAAGGAAAAATAAAATAAAATAACATTGGCAGGCAAAGCAGGCTGGAGACTTGCTTTTTCCCTATTTTGTCATTTCCTGTGTGCAAGGAAGCGCAAATTGCTCTGGGGTTAAACTTAGAAACAAGACAGGAACAAGACCTCGCGCCCTCTTCGCAACGATCGAAGCCTTCTCGAGACATCGGCTGGGCTGGTCTCTGGTACCTCGCCCACCTGCACATTCCTCGCGCCGACGCACTTGTCTGGCAGGCGAAAATCTCTGCGAAGCCGGCAGTCGACAGGTCGCTGGTACTTGCGGTTTCCTTGTTATCGACATGGCTTGGGCGGGTCCTTCGTTCTGAATTGCCATGCGACCTTGACATTCCTTTTTCTATGAATAGACTATTTGCCCAAAGGTACCGGCCTGGAGTACTCCACCCCCTCACAACCTCCCGGTATCTTTTCCTTTTGCCGCCCCCATCCTCACGGTGTGTAGCTGCGCACACACTCACACACACACTATTATTCGTTCTGTTGCTGCTTCGACCCAAGACGGCTTGGGAACAAAAGGCATCCAGTGCCCACCCCTCTTCCCTTCCAATATCCTGCTCTCTCTATCAGCAATCGATATATAGTCCCCTGATACATCCCGCAGACATATATATTCTTTGATCATCCCCAATACTTTCCACTGGTCTATTAGTTACTTTTGTCCAATAGTATATTTAATGATCGCACCCACGATTTGACGACTACGTAAAAGTTTCCTCAAACCGCCATATCCTTCCTTTCGACATCGGGACCGTTGAATCTGCGACATCAACGGACTTGCACCCTGCGTTGTACAGCATCTAGCCGCTGGGAACCTATAAAGATCATATACATTCGAACCAACCTTCCTTTCAACTAAAACCAACTTTTAAATACCCTTCTATAATTTACAATATATATACAAACGTAGTCCAGGATGACTGCCCTCACCGTACGACCACTTCGCCCGGCGCTCTCTCTTCCTCCCACTCTTTGCAATACCCAGAACCGACCTGCGCCGGCCAAGCTATCACTATTAATACCAACAGCCTCCGATTCAAACTCCTTGAATGTTCCTTCGCCTACATGTAGAAGCTCAGGTACTCCTATCGCAGGCAGGAAACCAAAATTGTCATTGAGTTTCGGAAACGAAGCCAAAAAGACATTCACTTGCTCGAGATTGTCCAGCTGTAGCCCCAGCGACGATGAGAGCAATGCATCACAAGAGGACATCACCTCGAGAAACACCGCTGTCAACACAAGGATAGCTTCGGGATACCGTGACTCCAGCAATTCTTGCCGGTGGACACGCACATATTCCTACACCGCCGTCTGCGGAAAGAGATCTATATTGAAGGGCTCGCCATCCCACTCACCGTCTCAGTCGCCGGCATGCGAAACCATGTCTCGCAGTGTCACTTTCGAGTCTAAGCACACCGTCATTCCTTCCGTTTGCGAAGAGTATGAGTACATCCCAAGCAATCATGAGCTCGATGACCTCGACAACATGTCACCCCCCTCCACAACATCATCCACTGACTCGGAAGAGTCGGAATCCGATTCTGAGCCAAAGACTCCTATCGACGATGATGATATGAGAGGACGCTCAGTTGACAGATTCGCATCCGCTCTATCGAGTAGCGGGAAATGGAAACGATCGAAGCGCGAATGGGTATGGACACTAGGGGGCGCCGACAGCAATGACATTATGCAAGAATTGGAGTACAGCAGCGCCAATCTCATGCAAGTTGAAGCGATATAAGGATCGTCTTTCACACTTAATAGTCGTTCGGTATTTGTTTCATTCAAGTATATCTTTCATTTTTTCGGTATTTTATCTTGTCGATTTAGCGATCATCTGTTTCTTGTTTTTTGCATTTACACCAGTGGTCTGGTATACGTTGATTGAGGCTTCCAAAGCCGATAGTCCTCATTGAACAAAAAATCTTCTCTTCTTTCCTTTTTGTTGATACCAATATCTACCCTTAATTATACTGGGAAATCTTTTTATTCTTTCACATTTACTTGATGGAGTTGTGTATCTCAGTCTTATCGACGGACCCTCCTGATTCTTTATCGCAGACTAGCCATTTCCTGCGATCGTTTCCTTATCCACAAAAAAACCCTTTTCGGGTGTTGTTTTTCTCAATATTTTGTTTCTTGATACCCTTACAGATGAGTCTAGGGAAAAGGGGGAAGATAGCTGGACCGTCTTTACTGTCAATATCAAAAGTGAATTATAATCTTTCAAAACTGAACCACGTTTCGAGTTAATCGCGCGTTAAACCTTAGACGGGACGTAAAATGGGATCGACAACGTGCGAAATCGCCCCTCCTGTCAATGTCCGCCTTTGGACTTGGGTTGCGATCTTGGTTTGTGCAGGCCTCTGCATACTTTGACGTTTGTTTGCCCAGGCGTTCACTTGCAGGCCTGTGCGGTTGTTCTCCTGTTTCACTGGTGTTTAGTTTCACCAAACTGGCCTGGCCCACTTCGGCACAGAATCTGGAAAGCCATCAGAGCATAGCGCACAGAGCTAAGTGGATAATTTGTCAAAATGTGCGCCGGTTTGTCACTCTCGTATCTGATCTGATTTATTTTCGACAGAACGTGATAGTGGGGATATCATCAGCAGTTGCAATGTCAAATCGGTGCATTCGTAGCGTTGGCTAAAAGTCACCTTACTCCTTAAGATGTTGACATTGGCTCCGCCTGCATTTATTTCATCATGTACCGAAGTTTTGATTAAAATTCAAGATGTCTCGCGATCTTGACATGACAAAAGCGGAAGCTACACGCTGATATTATCAGCCGAAGCCCCCTTTATACGCGGTCGCCACTGCCATGATAAGCCATGTCCGAAATTTCCTCGGCTTCAGATAATATTATGGATCGTCCATGGTTCAGAAGCACGTGCAGTAATGTAGGACAATGATACTCTTCAGACATCAATGTAAACTCTATAACCGCCGTTGGCCTACTCCTTTCTACATCAATTTTCCCCACATACACGCAAGCTTGCAGGACAAGGAAATCCTTTGCGACGGGGCTAATCTAGGAGCCGAAAATCGGCTTGTAAAGAATCTCAAAATGCCTATATCACGGGCTTACTATCATTACGAACACCGTCAGAGCCTTTATTATGAAACAGAATTCTTTTGGACGCGACAGCAAACACGGAACCCTATGATATATGCAGAATAATGTGCCCGCTGCAGCTACATCGAAACCTCTTCCAACATTCCAAGAACCAATTGGGATACATCGTTTGATGTCCTCCAGAGTGTGGGCCTGAAGCCGCCACCGTGCTGCATATCACTCCTTCCTCTCATTCCAGAACGAGCGCCCGTAACTTAGTAGTATCTCGTCGCCTTTCTTGACCCCTTTGAATCCTTTGATACCGTTGTTCACAACAACATATACTCCCATGATCCCAGCCTCTCGCTCCTTAAACTCAGCATTCGGTTTCGCGGCGATGCCGCGATAATCATTGATCATACGGGCTTCGTTGCCTGCGAAGCGTGCATCAATAGCTACGCCTCGGCCGGTGCCCCCGACATCTCGCGTGAGCACTAGATCGTAATTTGAGGCTTCGTCAGTGTCCTCTGGTGTTGTTTCGTGATAGTGGCCGAGGTAGTCCAAGATATGGGATCCTGGCGGCAGATTCTTGGTTGCTATTCGATTTGGCAGATTATTGTCAAATACTGTTAGTAAACTCGATCATTTTAAGGTTTTCTTTGTTTTTCTTGCAGGCTTCGATGCATCGTGAGAGTGGGCCTCCATGATTAGGCTGCATCAGCACTGCATTATGCGCATACCGAACAATCCGTACTCCCCAAGTGCTGGGTGTGAAGGCTCTGTTATTTTCTTTATAGCCACATTCTCAGAGGGGCTGGTCGCGAATCGAGGACCGGGTTTTTCGTTGAACCCTAGCGGGCCGAGGATAATCTGGCCCAGCTTCTTCGACAAGGTTGGTCGAGTTAGATATTTGATATCCTGTGGCCAATTCTTGACTACAGGCTTGGAGCCTGAGGCCATCGATATGTGACGGTCCAAGATTCTTGGGGCTCAATATTGCAATTCTGACAGGATCAAAGTTGAAACGAAAGGTGAAGGGCAGAAACAACAGATATCAACACAAACACCGGTCGCCCATGTTAAGATTCAATATATGTTAGAACTCCTGTGCAGCGGACTAGCATCATGGATCTTGGTATCGCCGCGGGATCCCGAAAGCAAGCTCCACCCGACCTCCTAAAATTGGAAGACCCCGTGATCAGATGACGGATAATAAGAATGTCGGTTATTATGGAAATGAAATCGCAAGATATTAAAACCCTACCAAAACTTACCCAGTATCAGGGGCGCAATAAATTGTTTCGATAACGTGATTGCAAATGCTCATAATATATGGTAATAAATTTTTCATGTACATGATCCCAGATCCTGATTAATAAAGCTAATGATATGATAACAAGCAAAAAAGTGTATACGAAGGACAAAACATAAGGCAAAAGTACAGAGGACAAGGTATTGACAAATTCATAGCCTCGATTTTTCTCGGGTAATTTTAATTTACGGGTGGATACTCAAGAAAGAGGTCATCTTCCAGCAGAGTAGATTGTTTGGAATGGATAACGCCTACTTTACTGAACTTTTAAGTGGGAAATATTGGTAGTAACACATAGTCGAATATTGAATGATTGCGGCCGTAAGTTGCAATATAAGTTCGCAGATGGGATAGTCGTGAATATTATCGCGGGTTTTGTTTCGACGCTATTGATGGGATAAGCGGAGCAAACATGATGAATTTATCAAAGATTTGCTATTTCCGATCAAAGGCGCATCCCGGATTCTCTCAAGAAATACCGCCGCCGTTCTTCAGCCTCAGTTACTAGTTCAAGAGAGAGTTTAAGGCTCGGGGCAAGGTGCGCATAGTGTTGTAGTTCGGTGATAACGTCTTTCAACATCTTATCGATATTATCTAGCAGCACAGCGCATTAGTTTCTAATCCTATAATAATCCTACTATAAGGTCTATTATTCCACTTACCCGCTGGTGGTAACACGGCTGCCAATGAAGGTGACATGGTTGCACCCATAACCAATAGACTTTGGGAAACCATGCTATTCAAAGTTTAGTATTCGTTTTCGACTATTTGATGAGTGAATTAATACTTACGAGAGAGCTCCTTGCCACAAATACGGCATATGGCCCGCGTGGCTATAAATGTAATGGTTAGGCGTCACCTCTATTTCATATCTTGGAATGAGAACAGTCTTACTGTTCAGTAATATGCTCGAGTTGTCTCAAACAAGCTTCTAAGCATTTTCGGCAGTTTTCTCTAACAACAGTATCCATCCCCAACTTCTCATCTTTGAGCACTGCATGGATATATGGACGGAAGATTATGGTTCGGCAGGCGAAATATCGAAGTCTGAGGACCGTTTGAATCGGGTTGCTCAACTGAACTCTGTTGTGAGGGAACTGCAATGCGAGTGGTAGACTTTCATACCACTGCGTCAACTGATAGTCGAGTTCGCCGACGATTGGTCCTAGAGATGATATCGATCTCTCTCTGTTGGCTTCGGAATAGATCAAGTGGCTGACACGGTTGAGAAGGCGCCTCAACGCAATTTCGGCGAGGAAATACCACAAGTCGTCGCGGACTCCAGCGGGGGAGTCCTCATCTTCGATTTCGAAACCGCAAGGAAGCCCTATGGACTCTTCAAATGTTACAATACCCGAATGTGGCAGATCTAACTCGGCAAGTAGATCGCTGGATTTGAATACACTAGTATCAGCTAGATGAGTATGAAAAGGTCCAAAATAATTGGGATTGGTGGTCTACCTCTCGAATAGCAGAGCATTCCAGAATACGCGCTCGCTTAGCTCTCTGCTCGAAGTTGGAAGCAGAGCAGGAGGGTTGGTGGTGAGAAGCAGCTGTAATTTCATACTGATGCTGCTGAGAAGCGTCCAGGCCTCCAGTGGTCGCACAAGGTAGAAAAGGTACGCGGATGTTAGGATCATGCACTGCGCTGACAACATTGTCGTCCTAGTCATGAGCGAAGGGAGTAGTGACCATGCTGCGGAGAAATATGACATCCCTGGGGGGTCTTCGTGGAGGGGAATCCGTGAGATCGATCCTCTGGTACTGGCTTGCCCTAAAGCTAGAACTAACAAAACCACGCAACTTTCGGGGCCGGTTCTGAATCCTTGCGACAGAGCGGTTTTATAGAGGCTCGTCCAATTATACGGATTGACAACAGCATACCAAACGTTGACTCGTTCAAAGTAAGCCTGGACATACGCGTTGGTGTTTGAAAGGTCGAGATTCATGCTTGTATTGAACTGAAGGGGTGGCCGCTCGAGTTCGACTTGAAGTAAGGTTTCGGGCGAGTAAGGCAAAGAAACTAAATGATTAATCTTCGGCCACTGTAGTAGATTCAGGGCTGGTGTTGAATGGTTCTTCGGCATGCTCGAGATGTTGTTGATATTCGACCACGCACCCATGCCACCTGTGAGATTATTTCCCATCCCGATGTTGAGCTGTGCTAGACGTCCATCGCCACTAAGATTTGTTGAATGACTGATGGCTGGAGAAGCTGACATAGCCATACCACTGCCTGGTGGAGTAGAAGGAAGCGCATTTTGTAGCAAACTTTCGATTCGGTTTAGGTGCTCAAGTATCAACTTGTCACCAGCGTCTAATTTGATGCCGGGTTCGCGATAGATGCACTCTGCATTTAGTTCTATACAAAGTCGACATTTTGGCCGCGAGCCGTCACAGCGAGATTTCCTCGAACGGCATACCTCACACTAGAAACATGCCAAGTTTAATTCTTGTTCATCGATATAAAAGGCAAACAGACGAAAACTCACTGCAATTGTAGCTCTCCTTCGTGGATATTCAACACCATCAGTATTTGATCGTTTCCGTCCATTCGTGCCTGTCTGTGATACAGCGCTCATAGGTGCTTGGTCTCCCGGGCCTTGGGAGTCTGCTCGTTCCACATCTGGTCGCGCGCTTGTAGGCTCCACGCTAGTTGCCTGTGATGTTCTTCTTGCTCCACCCCCGTTTGAGATACCGTTCCCATTCGTTACGGCATCTGATGTATTTATTGATAACTGTGGTACACCCGTTCCCGACATTGCGGAGGACGGTGAGGCGTCCGGTGAGGACGTCATGGCGTTTTGTATACGGCTGAGCCGTACTAATGTATTTGCGTTATTCTGTGATGTAGATGTTGGCTTCCGTATGCCGAATAATTTAGATCGAAATCCACGCCGTTTATTTTGGAGACTTGCTCCCAACTTAAACGGTCCTCGGTTTACTACTAGAGGCTCCAGAGTTGCGACTGGTGGGGTGATGTTGGAGAGATTCTTGTGGGTCCTGAGCGTCGAGGTGAAGAAACCTGATACACGAGTGACCGCAACAAAATTCAATCGAGCACTTCAAAACCTAACGGTGGTAAGAGTGGCAAAAGTAAATAGGGGAGAATGTGTTCTTGGTGGCTAATCTGGGGGCAAATGGAGTAGAATATGAGCGGGATATTGTGTATCTTTGTGACAACTTCGGCTGTATCCGTTGGTTTGATATGGGTATATCGCTGATATATACGAGCAAAATAATTAAAGGTATATGATGAATGTTGAGAGTAAGTAAGGGGATCTAATTCGATTATTTTAGTATGGATGACTTGAGCCTCGGCTTTGAGTTTGTATGTGACTAGTCGTCGAAAAGATGTGTGTTATATTGAACAGGGCTGTCAGTGAAAGCGTGGTGGCGCAAGTTTGAGGTGTGACGAAGCTTTTGAACGAATAGGGCGGATGAGGGATGACCTTCTAGAAAGCAATATCTTCGCCATCAATGCAGCTCCTTTCTAGGTCCAGTCCATCTTTCCGCAAGGGTGAGCGTCGGTTATATCTAGAAGATATTAAATTCGGGTTGGTTTTATTTATTTTCGGAAAGACAAGACTGGTCCAAGGATTGGATCCATCGAGGATCTGAAAACGAAACCGTCTACTGAATACCCTTTGCAGTTAGCCTTGATTATACTTCGGGATGTTTGAGCGAAACAATCGCAGGAGAACCTGAATAATGGTAGATCATACCACAGAGAACAAGCAGGTCTGGCAATGTCGGGTAAAAAGTTCAACTCTTCCTTTGGTAGGAAAAAAAATTAAGGGCCAGGGGGGTTCTTGAAGGTTGGGAATTGCGTCCCGTCAGGTGAGTTACTTCGCAAAAGAAAAGGCACCTTGTTTCTGGCACCGTGATATTTGCGATTCAACGGACAGGGATTCGACAGGAGTTGCGGGGTTAAAGGGAGAGGAACTCCAATTACAAGGGACGAGCGATTATGCGGAAGAGCAGCTCGTGATTGCGGGGATATAATGGGGGAGGGGCATAAAACTCGGTGCGGATGACGAGAAGCTTCAATTCATCCACTTGTGGGAGGGATGGGACCAGCCGGCCTCGTCTACTGCCTCGCGAGCTTGCGCCAGATTGATATTGAAAAAGCACCCCAATCTCTACGGCGCCAAACCTAACACGATGGACAAGATGAGATGAACTGGTGTTTCTAGGGCATGGGTGTAATGTTGCATTCTGTCAATAAAAGAACGGGATAATATTATATATCGACTCACGCAGCAGGAGGGAACTCAGAAGTGGCCAGTCGCTCAAAATTCGAATTCCGGTTAAGTAAATGCAGCGCAGCAGGCTGTATCTAGGCACAACATAACTTCCACCACAAAATTCTGCGATAAATAGCCGTTATATATCATGGGAGAAACTCGGAGGAACAGAGTGGGTCATGCGGCAATCACTGGAACCTCCTGCACCTGCAATAAAGGGCCTCAGCTCAAAGTAACCTTAATCAGCAATAAATCGGGGAGAGAAAACTCCACGTCGGTCGATGTGAGATTGACGGGATGTTGGTTGTTCTAGACGTGCCAAGAGCTTCCGTGCGTCGTCAAACTAGCCCCATGCCAAATCTCCGTGAGCAGAAAATAAGAGATCTTTGCTTCTTCACTTAGGACAATTGGGCAGCTTGTTTGTGGAAGCGCTGCTGGCATGTTCGACTGGCGCATCTATTTCGTAACTCATTGTTTCTTCTAGAAGTCCTGTACAGCTGTTCTTGCCCTTTGACATCGTTCCCCAAGTGTGTGCCAATTCGAAGACAAGGGTTTTCCATAGGCGATCAATGGCCCGCCGCCTGGGAGTTTCCAAAAGAAAGCGAACTTTAGCTAGCCAACCTGGCACCTCGTACACTCTATCCCAGACTGGTGTGGGGAATTATTCTTCCAACTCCGATGAACCAGTCTCGTGCCCTATTCCAAAACCCACAGTTGCTTCTTGTGAACATGAATTCACCATGTTCTGAAACCTTGGTGCTGTCCCAGCTTTTTAACCGGAAGCACCAAGACCCACCGTAGCAAATCGTCAAGCTCGGAGTCCGACGTGGACAAAGCTACCCCCGCGCACGGTCCACGACTATTCTATTTCCAGAATATGACAAGGCGAATATCACAAAAATTTACGAGAGAGATTCGATTCGATAAAGCTTAAGACTTCAACTAAGAACTTGACTCGATCGACCAAGCGCGATCGGGTATTCTCCTTCGGATTTCCCTAGATTAGGCTCCTGGGTTTGTTCATCGAGAATCCTGCGGTTAGACCTTCAAGGTCTTGATTAACGTCAATCTTTCCCTTACAAGGGAACTCAGCAGAAAAACCGGGGAAAATGATAGTTTATATCAAACCCTATACAAACATTGTTCTTTACCGCAGATTAAATCGAAAATCGCTAGCTTGAGCTTGAGCCTGGTTCATGTTCATGCCAGAACATCAGATGAATTCCCGTGTTGATTGCGGGTTTCAGTTGTTTGTGCAACCTCATGCACAAACAGATGCAACACCATTTTTGGATGCTGATCAAGCTACAGAATCACCGTGCGCTCCCAGCTTTTCGGCGAGATATCAAGCTGGGTTGGCTTCATAAACGTGACTCGGTTCGAAGTCTGAGAGCGGCTAAGTTGCTGACAATTTTATTTTTTCTCTCTTGTTTTAATTTAGCCAGCCCTCATTATCATGGGTTGGATAACTTTAGAGCAATTATACGATACCTCGTCGCCCACCCGCTAATATTCAATTGTTGGTAGCATTCCCTGCCACGACTTGGACATGCCTATCACGCTGTCTAAGAGTACTATATGATATAGAGTGTGATGGTGCATTGACAATTCTCATATGCCAAACATAAACAACTGTCTTAATCTCGCCTTTCGTCGTCTGCACTCTATAAAACGAGGAAATATTATACTCTCCATATTATTTTTCTCAGGCAGCCGTTTACCTGTCTCATGGGATGACTGAGCACTTCCTGGTTACTTTAATACCGCATAATTTTAAATTTTTTTATTCGCCTGAAAAGCCGAACGAATCAAGTACTGGCACAAGCGCATGTTAGAACGCAGTTGAACATGTTTCTCTCCATCCCGAGAACCGCTGCAGCACTGCATATACATGGCAATATTCTTGCTGCATGCCGTAGGATCGACACGCCACATGTTTCGTTTGTTCGTTTTGACACAGGTGACTGCATCGACTCGTCTTTCATACAATATTAGTGGAACGCAAATGCAACGGGGTTTGAGTGCGGGGTGACTTGGCGGCCTTTTACGGTGGAGTGGTGGAGTGATTTCTAGGAACCTCGAGAATATTTAACCGGAACCGGGTAATTAACAAATACATATTATGGAACAAGAAGTTTGATATGCGACTGTCGTCGTATTCACCCCGCAAAGTCCTCCGTCTACGGCGGTGAGGTTCCTGAAAACCGATTGTAAAATGCCGATGGCTCAAAGGCTTTGTTATGTAATTCGGAAGGCTCGTCTTTTGAACGGCCTAAAATAAACCCAGTATATTCACGGGCATTTCATTTTTCTCGTCTAATGATGCCCAAGCGGTTTATAATTCTACCCGCGAACTAGGATGCATTTACATTTGGTTTTCAGCTGTATGAGCTGACGGCCGACTTCTGATTACGACTTCAATATCTCAACTCAACACTATCCGTGCAACGGTTGACGAACGGGAAAAGGCTTAGACGAGTCCATGGTTCTTCTTAAGCGTACAGGGAGATAAAAATCCCAGTGCCATTTCTGCATTTCGAGGTGTCTGGGTAATGCACAAGCAGGGTGGAGCGGTCCGAACTCCCCGGTTCAGTTGAGAATTTAATATCGATATGCATCCCATGGATCAAACGAGCGTGTTCCTGCAAGCCCGGCTACCGATAGTTTGTATTTTTCTAGGCATGTTCAGGTGAACTAATATGAGGTTATCAGCTTTCATGGAGCCATGGAGGTATATCTGGATGCACATTGATATTCGAAAAATAAACCGAGACCTAGATGCAGGAAGAAATCCAACATGTAGAGTAAGGAAATGCGTTGATAAGGCGGCCTAAATCCTCAGAGTGGAGAGCATATTCGCCCATGAGTAAAACCGGGAACCAAATCGTAAAATGACGTGCAGACAAACTAGCAGCCTTCATTGCTTTAACGGCTCAAAACGAACAATTCCTTCAAATCCATTCATATACGCAATATCTCGGAAACTTCTCCTCGCAGTCCATTGTCTAAATAACTCAGCCACCGATTAGCACTTTACGTTTCTGCATGAAATTTCGGGCCCCATAAATATGTATCTTACTCGTGAGTGACAGTTATAGGGCTATCCTCAGCCGGTCGAAGCCGAAATCTTGATAAAACTGCGGCCAACAAAAGTGATATTTCGACGATTGCAAGGCTATGTCGACAATATATTAGTCATACTGAGCTCTCGTATAATATATTAATTAACTGTAGAAAAGGCGTAATATTCCGTACTGTTTTCCGATACAACCTTCGATGAATGGTTAGATCAAAAAACGTTCCATGGGAGCTTGGGAAGTAAGCTCACCTCTACCACCGGAACCAAAGCTCCATAGCCTCCTTTCTAGCTCTTGTACCCCGTCTTTGTCTGCATCTGATTCTACAAGCCATCTACTGGGTTTCCATTGATATGTTTCCGGAATCTTCTCGAAATCTTGGAGAAGGCTTTGATTCACTGCGTAAACCGAAGAAGAGGCTAAAGTGCCAGCGGGGAGCCTGAATCCATCGATCACCCTGCCTCCGTGGGGCACAACTCGAGGTAACGTAACAGGAATTGCGGGATATATCAGAAGTGTTTCCTTGATTACGCTATTGAGATAAGGGTTGTTTAATATTTGAGATATCGCGGCCAAGGTCAACGGCTGATCGAAGGGGGGCAGTTCTGGTAAGCTCCTCCTAACCCTCTCTTGATACTCATGATTTGCGGGCAAGGAAAGGTTATACATGAGAAAAGACAAAGTGTCACCCGTGGTATCCATTCCTATTTTGCCGTTAGTTTCATAAAACATACCTGCCATATGGATAATAACTGTGCCGATCTCTGGCTCTCACCTGCGAGTATATGATCCTAGATATATGGAAAGAACCTCTTTAGTGATACAGAGACCCACTTGATGCAAAAGAGCCTAAGATTGTGATGCAAGAGATCTACCCACCATGGATTCACTGGCTGCCCCATATTCATCGAAACTAGCTGGTGTCCTGTCTGACCTCTTCTCTGAAAGAAGCTTTTGTGCAACATTTTGTCCTGTCGTCTGTTTGGTCTTAAGATGCAGCATGTTTGTGTATGCGTAATGATGGATAGGAGTGCCCCCAGTGTATCCAGCATTCAGATTGGCCTGCCCTTTGACTGTACAAGAAATTTTTTGGAAAACCATTTCAAACGTTTCGAGGCATCTTAGCAAAAAATTGAAGTCCGTCCACAAGTAAATCTATAATCCTAGTTAGACTTCGAGCGAGATTCATGTCGTGAAGTTGTCTTTGGTTAGTTACCAGCTCTCTTCTAGTTGGATTGTACCAGTCGTCAAGAGCATCTCGTTGCGGGCCTGTTTTTGAGTCTTCAATTCGCGATCCCAAAGCATTCGTACCCAGTTCCCTCCCAAAAATATGTGACGTTATGTTATCGCAAGCATAATAAATATTGGCCGGGTATATGTCCAGTGCAAAACCAAGTTGATTTGGGTAGTCGTAACCATCTCTTTGTATGTACTTCAGATACTCCCCTGATATTCTCCAAATATCGCCTTGCTTCGCTTCTTTGTTCAAAATGTTTGTTAGAGAATAGGAACTCGCAAACATTCGGCGTCTCCAAGAATGTTCTTCTACGGGGAGCGACGAGAACATATTATACTTTCCATAGTGAGTAAACATTGCATATAGGTATCCTAAATTTCGGGTTTTCAATTACGAGTTGTTCCACCAATGGGGCTTTCTATTCTCTTCCAATTCGAATATATTAATATACCTTTAGGGAAGCCGCTTTCACGGGATGCACCCGTATATATATCTTTTACCGCTGAGGCTGATGTAAATGAAACCTCGTTTGGACCGACTCGTACGATAGAGCCGTACTTCCAGTGGAGATTTGTGATAGTTTTGGTCCTTTGGTTATTATAATCATGATACAAAATCCACCAACTGGTTGCAGCGGCTATTTCTGGTCCCGGAATCTTTGATAGTGGCGACAGGTATACTCGATAGAAAGCGAGACCAACACAATAAAACACAAAGGACAGCCAGAGTAGCAGGCCAAAGTTCCAAAATGACAGCTGCGTGATCGTAAAACCTAAGTAATTGCCTGGCTCTTTAGCGAACCTCGTCTCCATTTTGTCGGTCGTTGTGATTTCGAAGGTTCAAGATGGACTACTATGAAGGGACAGGCACGTGAGCTCCAATATCAGAAATCAAGTTATGAATAAAGTATATACCTTTGGAGTGTAGATATTTGTATTGGATAAAAATCTCTTTTGTGACATATATACCACCCGGTGGCGACTCAGGCTCTATCGATTCACGAAACACTTGCTAAGAGAGGTTTGATATCCAACGATTTCGTTGAAGGCGAAGTCGGATTCGCCAAGATTAGAGATACGACACTAATGCAATCGTACCCACTTTTTATCGGACCTATTAGCAACAAGCTGAATTGCCATCGGCACTCGCCGAACCTAAGATCTTAGAAGACAATATATACATCTTCAAACCCACAACTTGCTATAAAGTTGAAAACCCCATATTCTTACCCAGAGCACAGTATACATTACGCTGTCTAAGATGTGTCTACATATATACAACAACAACTAAAATCACAAAATCACTTCCAGTGATCCATCATCCTCCTTCTCATATGACTTAACCCTACTAAAATAGAAAGGTTTGTCGTTTTTCAATGTATACGCAGCTTTGTCATCAGTAAGTCTGTTCAAACTGGTATAACTGTTCCACGCCAACCTATCTCCGTAGCCTCTCTTGCCGCCAATCCCTTTCGGTCTCATCTTGAGTGTCAGGTCGAGGATATTAATATACCTACCTTTGGCACCAGAACCCTCGGCTTCGACTTGTATTCTACTGCCCGGTTCTTCTGCGGACGTAAGGGATGGATATGTCGCCGAGTCGAACAATATACGCCATCGCCCGGGCAGGAGATGCTTAACGTGATGAAGCTGAGCGGCAGTAGCGGCATGATGGTTGCTGCTGGAGTTTGAAGTGAGTTGTTTATAACTTTCCAGAGTAATAGCATAAACAACATCGGCTGGCTCGGCTGGTGTAAGAAGGGTGAGAATGAAGCCTGAGGGGAAGAATCGAACTATTTTTCAAGGTTAGAATAACTTTATGATGTCATAGGATTTCTAGTGTAGACTTACTATAGCGGTAATATGTAATCAAGTGCACGGGATTTGAGAAGGCCAAACTGTTGGTGACCATATGCCCAGACCGAATATATGTGCACGTAGATATGTATATGCCATTGTATCGAATGCGCGCTCGTTCGATAAACATTCTTCTGTATGAAGAATTGTACTTCAAAATTTCTATTTCATCATAGGGGCGAATGTGCAAGGGCTCCATCTTCTCCTTGTCTTCGCCTCCTTCCCCGTCCTCACTGTCATCACATTCCTCCTCTTCAGCGATAGCTAGATCGGTGAATTGAGGCGTTAAAGTACCGAGCCCGCCTGAGTCATCTTCCCCAGACCCCAAGCGGCGAGGCAGCGGTTTACCGTTGATCTCGCAGGCCCAGGAAGGACCCCATATCATATTCTCATAGACTCTTTCACAAAGTGTTTTCCAAATTTGTCGTTCAGTGTACACAAGATAGCAAAGCGTTTTGCAAACAGATGTACATCGAACAAAGGCTGATATGTCGGCTTCCGCCAATCTGAACATGATTTGGATTAAAATTTCTCGGGGAATCTTAGAAATGGGGCATGATGCCGGCTTTCTGTATGACTCTTTACCTTTGAGAGACGCAAGGTTGATCTCTTTCCCAGGTATTATTTGAATAGATGCAAAGGTCGGAATCAACTCTTCCGTTGGAAGGACAGAGGGTTTTTCAGACTCGGGCCTACAAATACCAAATCAGCAATTCTCCTAAAAAAGAATCACTAAATCAGCACAATTCATACTGTTCTATTTTCGCTGAAGGCTGTTCCTTCTTTTGCTGGGCAGGCGCTGTTTGCTGGGGGAAGTGTTTTTCTTTGTACTGCTGGTGAACCGTGCGGTCCAGCTACCTGGGTGTCAGATGCAGTCTCAACGACACGTTGACATTACGAGACATACCTGATGCGCTTTCCTGTATAGTCTAAGGCTTTCATTGATATTTCCTTCTTCCTCTTCCTCCAGGGCTGCTTCATAATGGTCCAACGCTGTAACAAGTGGTTTGCTCGTCAATGTTCTCTCCCCTTGTCCAAGGCTAGGAGACGGTTTCACATCGAGATCTATGCTCCTAAACCCGTCGTCCTGATCTCGAATAACCTGAGCAGTAGCGCCAGGTCTATAACCTTCACGGGCTGACTGTGACTGACGCCTCCTCTGTGTTGGGTCGGCACGGGAAGTCGCGGAGCTACTATTATGCGCAGCAGGTCCTGCAACCGAACCAGCGGTTGCCACCAATTTAGACTGCGGAGCAGCAGTTGGTTGCTTTTGTGACTTCAAGTCCTGCTTCCATTGAATCCGGAAAGATTCGAGTTCATCTGTGAGCTCTCCGGAGGATGGTTTCACCTCGGTTGGCTTATCAGACATCGTGCGTTGTTGGTGTTGGGAACAAATGTTTAATTGAAGGTGGATTGTGGTAGAAACTGGTTGGACGGGGAGTTCGGGCTATTTGCGCAGCACCGTACTAATATGGCGTTACCTAGTTAGCTGGTAGAGCAAATATGTGGCGAGATAGTCTTCTGGAAGGTTGAAATATTAAACTTGCGACAAGTTTAAGTTTAACTAACGATCTGAAATATCGAGTTACTCTAAAACCAAACGGCAAGATAAGATTGTTCCTGCGCGGAAGGCCGAGTTTATAAGCAGGAGCTAGGGGCGGTGATGGGCGCCCTGCTGCATCCTACTGGATGCTAATATGCATTGTTCGGTTTCCGTACTAGCGCCATCACATCACACCCGATGCATCGGCGCTGCAAGGTGACTCAATATCAATAGCAGATGCAGGTTCCAGTCATTGCAACTTTGGATATCTGGGAGCAAAAGTCTGCCCAAGGAACAAGCCTATGTGTCTCGTTACCATAAAAATTACAACTCAAGAGCTTACAGGTATCTAGCATCTAAATATAAATATAGTTTCAAAGATTACCTTAAACTCAAAATCCTTTACAGACAACGAAAATTACTCTTATGTTTCCTCCTTGCGCAGCGGAATCCGAAACGACTTGAGACAAAACCTCAAAGTCTTGGTTGTGCAACGAGCGCCCAATATTATACATTATTGTATCCAAATAAAGTGTCCCAACTTAGCTAGCGAATCTACGGTGTTGTAATCTGGAACCAACATGCGCCTGTTATATATATAATTATGTCACATATCGAATGAATTGTGGAGTTGTTTTCCAATGTAGAGAAATATTAGGGTGTCTAGATATCTAGCTATAGAGTTTTATATAAATTTTATAGAGGTACTAAGTTTTAAATTCCCAGTTAATGATTGAAATAAAAATTATTATTGTCCCTCAAGTTGTAAAAATTGTTCAAATTTTGCGAATTACGAATAATTCCTGTTTACGAGATAGGAATTTTTGGTAGTACTATATAAACCGGAACTACATTTCTCTTTATATACTCATCTCTAGCCGGAAGAATACAATATGTTGCACACAAAGTGGCTAGTAAATATGCTTCTCACAGCGATATGTGCTGAGGCTGCTACTGTTCCCATAGGTATCGGCACTATCTGGGCGGCACAAACCCAAAACGGGGACAATGATCCACTCCCAGTAGTGGAGCCGCCAATGGAAGGAATGGACAAAGGAAACTGCACCCTATTCTTTGAGCGTGTATATTACGAATACGATGATCGTCCATCGAGCATCGACACTTTTGACCTAAGCGAATCAACGAAACAATTGAAAAATATAGGCTCCATAGAGGTGCGCGCTCCTGGGGATAAGTTGCTCACTGAACCCTTCAGAAGCAATTATAAAGAATTCGTACACGCAGTTAAACTTCATCCCGATCTCGACGCCGGTACAACTGCTGAAGCAACCTTTGAGACTCAGGTGCTGCTGCCGTTTTTCATCACGATACAAGAAGGGCCCGAGAGTAGATATGCGTTTTTCACGTTTAAGAACGATACATATGGGCCATCATGGGCAGTAAACGAGAATCCGGAACCTGGCGTGCTGGAGAAGTGCAACGTCGGTGACTGGAAGGAATGGGAGAAGAACGCTGGCACCCATAGATTCGGTGATCCGTTGGGGGAAACTCGGGGAGTAAAGCGGGTGAGGGTAAGTCACTCTGTTGTTTGCATATAAAATTTTTTGCCTCTACATTCCGAGGAGAATCATATTGAACAATATTAGCTGAAGCTGACTGAACTATACTATTATAGAGTCGAGTGTATACATGCATTTTCTCCTGCCCAATAACCTTGCCGGAATGATAGTACTGCTGCAGGTGTCCAGAATTTCAGTAAGACTCGGTGTTTTTCGAGTGTTATCAACCATTAGAGTATCTTGAACCGAACGTCTACAGCTTGGCTTGGGACTAAACTATGTATCGTATATTGTGGGTGTGCTATTTGGAGATGTTTTTCTTGTGTTGCACTCATATTATTGAATTTTATTATTATTTTTGTTTAAAAAAATTAGAATTCGTTCTGTTCCTCTATGTTTTCTATAGAGAAAATTAAGAATTTATTTACCTTTACGAATTCAAGTATATTGGAGAAGATCTCAAGGTAGCTTATGGGCTTTATGTGCCCTTGCGATTCTTGCACCTGCGCCGGCTCTCCCGGCGTAATGTTCCTTGACTTGGCGGCCAAACCATGCAGGGAAGTGTGGAACCAGGACAGGAATTCGAGCCACTATGGTGCTAGCACGAAAAATGGAGAGTCGATGCGAGGGCACCAAAGCTGGCGAGAATCTGTGAACCTCTTCGCGAAGAACGTCGTCGATTCTCGCCTCGCCGGATTTTCCTCGTATCAATAGATCAGAAACTAGACTAGCCGGATCTACGGAGCATGTCGAACCTAAAAGGAATGCATATTCCTAAGTACTAGCTTTCCAGAAATACATTGTTCTTTGGCTCGGGTATTGATAGACAGGATACTAGCAGCTCGAGATGTCTTTTGGAATGGTATTTTTTGCCCAAATGTATTTATAATGAAGCTCGAGGTTGTGTGAGTTAAAAGTTAAATTCCAACTAGTATAAGGCAGAACTCAAACTTCAAAATGTATTCGCAGGTGCTGCTACGAGTTATACTCGTGTATCTAGATGTTGGTTGGGGCGAACGCTAGTGGTCAGGGCCAGAGTGTTAAAAGACAAGTTAGCCGACTTGCGACGCGACGGCCCTCCACGCATGCATACATGCACTGCCTTCGTGAGAAAGTACGGAGAGGAAGATACGATACGCCTGCAGCGAGACGTCAACCGCTGCTCTAAACGAGATCTTCTTGCTTCCTTTCAAGGGCCCGTAGCTACAGGCATTGTTGTCGAAAGTACTGCCACCGGCTAATATTAATGACAGAGTGAACCCCCTACGTTTGACGTTTAGGAAATTGGATTTGCTGTTTGAGGAGTGTCGGATGGTGCCAAGCGTAGGAATTTCGAAGAGCACCTTGCATTGGCCGCCTGTTCCTCGCAAGAGAGAGAGAAGCGAGCACTGCCGGCTCCAGCGATCAATTAATATTTTATATTGGAATTGCGAAAAGAAAGGAGTGGGCTTCCGTTTATCCATCTGTCTTTTTATATCTCTCTTTCGATCAAGGTTGATGATACCCCTTCCTCCCCGACGATACTGCAGATATCACAGCAGAATCTCCACCGCATCTATTCGAGACTTCCCTCCCTGGTGGTGGCCATCCGTCCCAATCAGCCTTAAACCTCTCGATTCATCCGACCGGTGCAGCGCGGAAATATTCACTGGCACTGCAGTAGTCCTGGACAGGTTACCGCCAGGTCCACTGCCTCTACCGCACCGAACTAGGTATCAAGTTCTGCCCCGGAGTGCGTGGGAGCGCATCGATTTGACTGTCCGGTCCGAAATAGCCCACCTCCCCTCGAAATCCCCGGTTCCCTCCCATCTTCGACATATATAAGTGATATAGCTGTGCGACCCTCGACGTTGCGAGTTCTTGGATTCGTAGACATTGTTGGTTCCGTTGCCTGGTTTCCTCTCTCGATTCCTGTTTCCTCCCACGTACGTCACCCGGCCCGGTTGGACACCGCCTGCGACGACAAACCAAACGCAAGCCAAAAGCGACAGCTCGCCAAATTCATTGACCACAGTGACAACTTTAATTCCCGCTTCCCCCAACAGAACCACAGACTTTCCATCGCATCTCTGCATCTCCGACGCCGGAAACCTGTAATCATCGCTGCAAGGGGACCAATATTCTGTCGACTTTTCAAGAGGAGATGACGTGAAGTGGGAAAGGGGGACACTGTACCGACCAGATAGCCTGACCTATCTTCCTTCCTCTGGCTGCTCTCTCTCGACGGACCTCTTCAAATATGACGACAGCCACCGAACCCGCCGGGGGCTACCCAGCATCACCTGCACCCCCGATGGCTACCGAAGACTCGAGGGCACCTTCGAACGAGGACCTCAGCTCGAATTCTCGAGCAGACGCTGAGCCGTCTGCTCTACTCTCAGATCCCATCAACAACAACGCAGACAAAAGCACGCTTCCTGCTACGTCTCCTGCTGGTAATTCGAGCCCAAACATAGACACAAAGTCGGGGGCGAAACCAAAATCCGAAGATCAAGCACCACCGCTACTGGATAGAGCTCTGTCGGTTATTAGTAGCGCATCGGACACTACTCTGATAGCTGGTTTATCTGCCGTGGCTCTTTTGCTGAGCTTCATGCTTGGTAAAGTCGGTTTGCTCCTAGTTGGCACGATTCTCGGAGCTATGCTCCACGCTGCCATTCAAACCCAAAATGGACTTCCCGAAGCAGCAAAATCCCTACTTCATCACAAAAGCTCCACCGAAGATGAGAAAGAGACAAAGAATAAGGTCTGCGCTCCACCCTTGAGTCAAGATGTCTTCGCCTTATGCTAACCTAGTATATGTGTAGTTCATGCCAGAAGATGCAATTGCAGACTTCTCTTCGTTCCATCCGAAAGTTGCAGGTGCCTTAGATGAGCTTTGCAACTCGATTATTAAAGACTGCATCAAGTTCGTAGCAGTGGTTATCCTTCCTTATATTCAAGAGCGTAGAATTACTAACAGTTGTTTACAGCTCTTGGTATATGATGCTCATCCCAGACGACTCCTCCTTTCCAGCGACGTGCCATCAACATCTTACTCAGACTTTCATTCGTTTCTCTCGACACATGAACAGCAAACGACCAGCGGATGTCTTTGTCATGTCAGTCTTCAATATCTCGGGCACTCTAATGGTATTCATGCGAGAACTCTCTCAAGCTTTGAACGGAACCAGGGATATCAAAGCGGGAGTGAGATCATATGTTTCGTCCAACCAGGGATCAACGTTAGCTACGATGCTCCACAAAGGAGAACAGAACAGACAACTTCGAAACCTTGCTACAGAAATTATCAATCAGTTCGCCCCACGAGATCTCAGGAATTGCGAACCAGTGGCTACGTTCTTACAGAATGTTACACGAAGCGTCATCTTGGGGAACATGATCGAGAAGTTTAGCGAACCAGAATTTATCAACGAATGGATAATCTACCTCCTGGAGCAAAAGGACGATGACGGACAAACTACAGAGGGAGTTGGAGCAGTTCTCCAAGCTTTCGACCGAAGTGTAGCTGGTGCAGCCAAGAATAATTTGCCGAAGGTTTCAACATCTGTACCATCTGAGACGAAATCTGCGAATCATTCTCCGACCGCAAAGAAAGAGAACGTGCGCCCCGTCTCGATGCAATCCAATGGCCTAAACGGTTCCACAAACGGACTCCACGTTATGAACGGCCATAGTAGTTTGAATCGCAGTATCTCTGCTTCCCCACCGAAACAAAAAATTGAACATTACGAATCGGTTCAATATGGAGATGTAATCAACGAGGAACAAACGTCATTCGAAGAACAGAGAGCTTTAGATATTCACCCTGAAGATCAGCCCCGGCGCTCAGATGATAGTCCTCCACACTCTCCTACCCACGCCTCGCTGAAGCGGACACCTTCCAATGCAAGCTCTGGTGCTAGTATTTCGGAGCTATCGATGACGCCTCACAAAACCAGCTCCGAATCAAGTCGCAGTGAAACTGAACCTCCGCTGCCGCCAGCTCCCGCTCCCGCTCCCGTCCCCGTAGAACCGAAAAGAACCAGCGTGGGTTTGCTAAATGCGCGAGTTACGGTTATTGATACAAGCCCGAGCAATAATCCCAGAATTCTCAAATCGAAACCTCGAAATTCTTTTATGATTCAGCTCGAGCCTCTAGATTCAGCTGGCCGAATTGTAATGAGAAATTATCAAGACTTTGAGACCTTGCACAATACCTTGCACGCCGTAGCAAGAATTTCGGGATCCGAAAAGTATATGATGGCTTATAACGAGGGTTTGCCCACATGGCGAGAACGATACATGGACGAAGTAGTCGCTCTTTTGGAATTATATCTACGGATCGCTCTTAGTGAAGAACAGCTCGTTAAAACCGAGGCACTCTACAAATTTTTCGAGAAAGACGAAGACAAAAAAGAGCGGGAGAAGCAAGAGAAGCATGGGAAACAGGAGAAGCAGGAGAAGCAGGAGAA
The DNA here is from genome assembly GCA_031310005.1 of Dactylellina haptotyla. Classification (NCBI taxonomy): domain Eukaryota; kingdom Fungi; phylum Ascomycota; class Orbiliomycetes; order Orbiliales; family Orbiliaceae; genus Dactylellina; species Dactylellina haptotyla. Next base: position 5,993,315 of record CM062379.1, on the reverse strand, counting down.
GCAGGAATTGAATATGCCATGGCGTAATAGTACTGTCTCTCTAGAAAATGTTGGCAAAAACATCCTTGGTACCATAACGAAAGCCCCTCAGTCCGCCAGCGAAGGTGGTAAGGCTTTCTTTGGAGGTATCAAGAAAGCTTTAACTTCGCAATCGCCGTCACAATCGCCTGCGGTCGAAAGAGGACGGGATTCAAACCGCACCCCATTTGCATTTATCTCTAACAATGTTTCACGAGCTACATCTCAGTCCCGTCGAAGCGACATCGAAGACTCCGATGCATCCGAGAAAACGGCCACAATGCAGAGAGAAAACTCTAGCATGAATGGTTCTCCAGTGGAGGGCGGTCAGGAACCCTCTCGCGGCAGGTTTAGTTTCCAAATGGCTCGCCGGCAGAATAACAATGGCAATCCACCATTGCCTCCGCGTCGCGCTACGAGCGCAGCTGGAGCCAGAATCTCAAATCTCCAAACAATCGACGGAGCGGACGAAGATCTCACGCAGTCAACACCCTCTTTACTCGAACGAGAGCTAATGGGAGAACAAAGAGGCATCACGATGACCTTTGAAGAACCTTCCGGCCTAAGCTCGCTTTCACTGCCTCCTCCACCAAGTGAGATTGACAGTTACGAGGTTAGGTCGGAATCCGGCGTATCAGGTAAACGATTCCCGAACACGAGCTTCCAATTCGCACCTACTAATGTTATCCCTCTATTAGAATACAAACCGCACATCCCGCCTGCATCTTGCTATGAAGGAATAACAGAACAAGAAACCCAATATGTCATCGAAAGCATGTTCTCCATCATCAACGAGCTCTACAGTCTATCAAGCGCATGGATGATCCGCCGTTCGTTCCTTAACATTGCAAAATCCGTCATGCTCCGTCCCGGAAACTCGCAGCTTCAAAGCCTGCGTAACATGATCGAATCCGACGTCCTGCAGGCGAACTCCAAACCCGAGGCGATCGCAGATTACATTCGACAAATTCGCAAAAACTCGCTACCGACCCCAGCCGAGTTGGCTGACTGGCAACAAACCAATAAGAATCGCACGCCTGAAGAAAAGGAAGAGCTAAGACGCAGAGCCAGGGAGTTGCTCTCCGAGAGCTTACCGCAGGGTCTAACTGCCCTATTAGGCGTGAATCAAACAAAAGAAGCGATGTATCAGTTATTTGATGCGTTGCAGGAGAGAGACATCGCCCGAGGTCTATGGACGGCGATAATTACGGGGATGAAGCTGGCGATTTGTCAGTGAGCTAGTGAGTGGGGGGTGTTTTTGTTGTATATATTTTATTGGACAAGAAAGGCAGCCTCTTACAAAAGAGGCGTTTGCTTGTATGCATATTAGTTTGCTTTTTGGGGCACTCCTTTTGAGCGAGGGCGTTTTTTCTTCACGGTAACACTACTAACGAGTTTTGATCGATTTTGGATAGACCGTTGATTGCTGGGTTACCTTTTCATGTCCCTCCTTTTTTATGTCTACTCTTCACGTTTAATATTTTTGTGTACAACTGGGCGTCTGTCCTGGTGGCAGCGAAATTAAAGAAAAAGTTGGGAGTTTGTTTGGGAGTCTAACAGTGTACACATATTGGGTTTTTCGTTTCTAGAAGGAGGGAGGAGGAATAAAGGAATATAACATATGTCAACCTCGTTTCTTTTAAAGTCTGAAGCAGCTCTGGAAGTTTATATTTCGTTCAATCCTACAACAAACAACCCAAGTAATAATTAATCACCAGTCAGACGATTAGGAAAGATATGATGCACGCAAAAAGCAAACATTGAGATAACATATCTATACCTTTCTAGAGATCTAGCTACCTAAATCAGGCCCTCCAATTCCAACTCCACGGGTGCTGCGCGAAGAACAGATATCACAGGCTAACATATTATCCCAAAAATATTTTTATTTAGAACCCATACTGTTTGTTAATCATGGGGCCTGTGCAAGCAAATCACATCTCATGATCAGTTCCAAACTCGCGCCACCCGTAATCCGATATTCCGTTAAGAAATCGGTGCCTTTCTGTGATGCTCCATTTACTGCACCCCTTTTGTCCTAGTATCTATTTACTCCCCCCTTTTCTACGATACACACGTAGAAACCACTTTTATTCGTTAGGTTATTTTATGTATATTGTTTTTTTTTTTTACTTAGTATCGTCTCGTTTCAGCCACGTCAGTAGGGACAGGACCGCCTTGAGCGCATCCACCCGTCCCTCGGGGTCCAACAGACTGTACCATTTCGTCCGCCCGATCCTACAGCAGCACCATTGCGGGTTGGCTTTCATGTATTGCTCATCCGGTAGTTCGCCGGTTCTGATGAATTTAGAGAACGCATCGGTCAGAAAGACGTGGGATACCGCTAGGTGGTGATGGATCGATGAGATGAGAAACACCTAATCCAAAGTAGTTAGAATAAATCCATAAGCTTCCGAGTGATAATATCACGTATAAGAAAGAAGAAGAAAAGAGGAAGGGAAAACATACATCGTCGCCTCCAACGCCGCGGTCTTTGCCCACGGCGCGATATTGTATCTTCTTATTAGCCCCCGTCCGTTGCCGTTCCTGGCTCAGCGTTAACAGAGCGGCCAATTCGTGAACGGCATCCATCACGTCGTCGGTTTCGGTGAACTTGTCGTCGTTGCGGGTTTGCAGGGCCAGAACTGGGCCGATGACGATTCCCTCCTTTCGTTCTTGCATCGTGGGCGGCTGTTGGTGGAGGAATATGTCTATCTTGGCGGAGAATAGCGAACGCCGGGTGACCAGACGGGGTGGATATCGTGGTGGGCTATATAGTTCATGTGCGTCAGTCAATGCGTACTTCAGTGGTATTTAGGATAAAAAAAAAGCTGTTCAAGTCTTAACGTACTATATCCTCATATCGAACAACCAGGCGATGGGGTCCACAAAGTGCCGTAACAGCTCTTCTCTATACCGCGCACCACTCCTCGCCGCGGGGTTTGATTCCCCGTGATGGTGATGATGGCGTTCCGGCGCACCAGGCGGCGAAGTTACCTCTGGTACAGAGGAAGAGGAGGAAGCGGTGGCACTCTTGGCGTCCGGATCAGCGGATAACAGCATTTCCACCATCTCCGACGTCTGGAAGAACTTGTAAAAATTGCCAATCTTTATATCTTTCCGTCGGCGTGCGATAAAGTCGTACGCGTCCTGGTTTTCCACACCGACTTCATTCTTGCGCTGAGCGAACATTGACTTTTCGTCATTTTCGTCCGGGTGGTATTTGACCGGTATCACAGAAGAGAGAGGTAGGTCGTAGGAATAGCTCACATTGAGCAGCTGGAGGTGGGCAGGTGTGAAGTCCGTGGGTCTTTTGATAGTGGAGAAGATTGCGGAGAGGGTGTCGAGGTCTGGGGGTTGCGGGGCGGACGGCGGAGTGATCGTTGTAAGGGAGAGACAGCGCGGGAATGTCACGGAGCTGATACGGGCCTTCTTGATAGCGGGACTATAATTTGGCCTGCTTCTGTCCTTGTCCGGTGGGATAATGAGGTTCCAGTTGGCGAACATGGTGTATACGTATACCACCTATTCTTTCCAATCTTTTTTTTTAAAAAAATATCTATAAATTATTAAGTATGGTATATATTAAAGAGCCTTGTGGCTGATGTATATATCAAACCGGAAATCTAATAGATTAACAAAATAAGAAGAGGAATATTTAATAGGAAAAGTAGAAGTTATGGTGGCCGCGCGGAAGGGAGCGTGCTCATGTTGGGTACTCGTGGAAGCAGATTGTGTTGTCCGGACGTTGGAATTTCGCGTGGAGCATCAACTCCACCCGCAGGAGGGAGGAACGCGGGCGAGGAGATGAGGGCCGGGAAACGAATCCAATCACTCGACAGGCGGGCTGATAACGTTGTTTCCTCGTCTATCTCGTGCGACTTTCGCAGGCGAAGGAGACCGGAGGCGTGATAACGAGAGGGAATGCAATGGAGAGTGGAAAGAAGGGGGGATATGATTCGCTATTTGAACGGTACGGTCAAAGGCCTGGTTAGCTCTCGAGCTCTCTCTCACTTCCTCTGTCAATCGCTTTCTCCGCCTCCCGCTCTTTTTTATTTTTTTATTTTTATTTTTCCCTGATTGTGGCCCCAGGCAGGTCTGGTCTGATATGAAAGAGGAGAAGGAAGAGTGGAGTGGAGCATGCACCACCACTAACCACCACCCCAAGCAACCGGACCGTAGAGAGAGAGGCAGAGAGGGACCGGGTTAGCTAGCTCGCACACTGCAGCGGTCCTTTAACGTTAGACTGGGAGCAACCGTGTGCCGCCTTTAGACCTATTCGCGGCTTCCGTTCCAAGCGGTCCCCGCCCGCAGGGATGGCTATGCAAACCATTTTCACACAAAAGAATGCCGTCTGGTGCGACTGTGCCGCGTGATAGCAGCTATAACCTCCAGCGGAGAGGCCGAGATATTATCGCCAAGTGCTCCTTATATAGATAAATATACGACCTTATCTATACGACCTTTGTGACGATGCGCGCTTCGTCTCGCGACATATTCCTTATTCCTCTGCTCCCTCCCCCTTCGCGTTGTCACCTTGGCTTTGGGTTCGCATTTCCAGCGTGTGTAACAGCCCTTGCGCCTGCCTGCATTGCATTGGCTCGCCCGCAGCCATGGCTTGCCTGCCTCTGAACGTCCTTCACGCGGGCCCAATTAAATTATAAAACTTCCCAGGATGGCCCGCCGCGGCGCATGCGCACACTAATTGGCCCCGGTGTTCTTTATTTCGCATATCTTGTATTCTTTCGGGCCATAAAGGATTAAATCACATTTTATATTCTACATTTCGGCTCGAAAAAGCATCCGCCCCTTGGCAACTGCTGCCTCAAACGCTCGTTTTCGCCTTCAGCTCCTTCAGCCTCTTCGAAACCTCTAAAATGCCGCCCTCGGCGTGCGTAACCCACATATCAATCCAGTCCTCGCCGTTCTTCACATACTTATCTATAGCGTCTCGTTCATCATCCTCGCCCGGCCTCTCAATATAAATCGTAGTCAAGCCGCAACCCTTTGCCGCTCTTAAATCTCCAATATGTGCCCTATTTAGATACCCATGAACACCATTAGCTCAAAATTTCAAAAGCTCTGCCTCTCAAAACCTTTCACACATTGAAGCCAAAAAAAGTGATCGATTATAAAAGTAGGAATCACCAAGAAAGAGAAGAAAAAAAGGGGTGGGGATCGGAAAGAACATACGCAACCATAGCCACCTTTCCCCTCTCCTGCTGCCTCCACTTTTCCTCCCCTAAGCTTCTCTTCGTCTTATCCTTATCTCCGTCCCCGTCTTCTTCCCACGCCCCTTCATCTCCAAATCCGAGCACCTCGCAGGCACCCACGTACACCTTCCTATCCGGTTTATACCCCCTCCACAGCTGTCCGCTCAACGTCATATCGAACGCCACGCCGCTGTTCCTCTGCAAATCCACCAGCAACCTCACATTCCCGTTCGACAGCGTGGACACTATAGCGAGCTGCTTGAGCTCTTGTATCCCCGGTTTACTATCCTCCCACGGCTTGAGTGCGTGCCATATCTTCGATATCTGTGTGACTTCCGCGGGCGTGAACAGCGATGTGAGAGAGTATTTCTCCAGTAAGCCGGATAGAGAGCGGAGATGGTGCGTGTCGATTGTGACGTATCTATCAGGTGATGATGATAGTAGCGGTCCGCTGCCGGCGGCGGAGTTGGAATTAGAAGTGGAATTATTCCCTTTAGTTCCTAGCGTGCGTACAAAGTCTTTATAGCTATCCCGCCATTCTGCAGCGAAAGTTTCACAGAACGATCTGAGAGATGCTGGGGTCGACAGGTCCGGTTTGTTCGGGGCGGCACCGATTGCATCTAGCGAGGTGAGTTTCTGGGAGATCGTTTGTTCGAGGTGTTCTATGACAGTGCTGCGCCAGTCGAAGACCGTGCCGAAGACGTCAAAGACGAATGCTTCGGGGAGTGTTTTCAGAATAGTAGGAGGTGGTGCCATTGTTTGGGATTTTTTGATATCTTTTCTCGAGTGAGATGAGGGGTGTGTTGTAGATGTTGCACTTGAAATGCCAATTCAATTGATGGGAACCAGATGAATCTCACGAGGGTGCTGTGATTACTTTTGAAATGCACATATATAAGATTAGGTATATCAAATGACTATAGTCGCTACTTTAGACTAACTATATATACCCTCATAAACCCCCCAGCGGACAATAGTATCCCCGCTCTCTCACAAATACTATCCGCACTTCCAACTGTTCTCGCATGTGCATATAAGAACTAAGAACCTTCGGCATCACTCAATACGCACAGTTTCCGCGATACTCGATTCCCATAGCAGCTTAATAATACACTTAGCTTAATAATACATAATTAACTCGACTAACTTACGTGATTATTGTGTTCCTTGCGAATTGCAGCTATCTGCCGTATATACGACAATGTTTTCCCCACAAACTGCCTCGGTTATCGCATCGCACTAGCAGCCCAACGCTATCAAAAGCTTCGTTTTGCTGCCGACCAAGTCGGCCTGTTTGCATTGGCATAATACTAAACAAACGGAATTCAAAAGGCAGGAGTCCGTTGCCATTCTCAGAATGAATATGGTGACGCCAGATCCAAGCCTACTCACACCATCATTATCTCGTATTACCACATACGTTCCATATGCTCTGCTGGCCTACATTTCATTTTACACGTAACGGAATAAATATCGTTGTCATCACAGTTCTCTCATTCTCGCCTTCTATTTTTCGAAATACATCCATCCAGCCAGTAGAACAAAACCCGTTGTTTCCAACATGTGGTTTTAGAAAAACTGCCAGCTTAATCGGTCGGTAACGTTTTTTGTTCAAAAAGGAAAAAACTTGACGGGAAGCCCCCAGGAAAATATTTCTGACAGGCCGGCCGCATCTTGCTTTCCATGTAATATATAAAAAAAAAGTTAATATAAAAAAAAGGTTGAAAAAGCGACGAACGTAATTAATAAATAGGAAAATAACCCGAACGCCGAAGGCATGACAGCGAGAGATATAGAGAGAGCAACAGTGTGTGGGTGGGTGTTAATGTGAGTGTACAGCTCAACAGGATATACAAGTGGGTGACATATCGAATCGAGTAAGAAAAAAACCCCTTCTTCGGGTGGGATTTTTTTTATATATAGAGTGAGAGAAACGGGATATATGTATGTGGGGGTCGGTATCAAAAACATAATCATCAATTGGTGGGTGCTTCTTGTTTGGGATCGCGCGTTTACTCGGCTGGAGTATCGGCGACAAGAGCGTTTCTCTTCTCCTGTACACGTTGCTGTCTCCTTTCTCTGGCAGCCTTGGTCTTCGCTCGCTTGATGTCCATCTCCTCCTTGATCTGGCGTTCACGAGCCTTCTCGGCCTTGGCCTTGTGGATCTATAGACGACATGTACAGTTAGCATTTCCAAACTTATATAGCAACCAAGAGGAAGATGGGAGAGAATAAGAAGAGGAGAGGAACGTACGTGCTCGACAAGCGCGCGCTTGTGCTTGAAGGTGTTACCCTTGCTCAAATGGTAGAGCTCGTGGTAGAGGTGCTTATCGATCTTTCCGGAGGCACGGTACTTGACGAGCAAGCGACGGAGGACTCGGAGACGACGCATCCACAGGACCTGGCTGGGCATTCTGGCGTCCTTGGTACCCTTCCTCTTACCGAAACCCATATGACGACCCTTGGCACGGGCCTCAGAGAGGGCCCTGGTTCGGGAGCGGGAGTGCATGGTCACTGGCTTCTTGATGATGAGGCCGTCGGCGACGAGCTTGCGGATGGTCTGGCCTGTATTCGGGATTTCATATTAATATCGGTATTTCTATTTTCGATAATTGTGTGTATATATGTTTGAGGAATATGGCACGTACGGGAGTTGGCGTTGCTGATTTCGCTCATCTCATTGGGGTCGAGCCAGATCTTGCGCTTACCGCAGCCCATGACGGACGCGGCGAGACGCTTTTGAGTCTTCAAATCAACCCTATAGTGATTCTCTGGATTAGACACATGTTCTCTATTTTATTTATATATTGATTTTTCTCTCGATCGAATCGTTTGGGTGTCAGTGGGAGGGCTGTGGAGGAAGGCCATCGGGATATGATATTCTCGGTCTATAATTTTTTTTTCAATCCACCTCATTCATTTGTATTTGTGTGAGTCCGAAAATATATATTCGTTGGAGGTCGTAGTCAAATTGATTGTAATTGCCGTTGTATCTGAAAGAAATTCGTCCCGTAACTGTTCGAATGATCCCCTCTCCTCTAATCGTACCAGAAAGCCCCTCGAATACTCCAAATCCCCTCGCCGTCGAACCAGAATATCACATCCCATAAACAAGCACCAATCCCTCCCGAACAAACCCGCACCGAAGGAGAAGGCAAAAATACAACGGGAAACAAAGAGGATCGCTTACATTGTATCTAAATGTCGTCAGTAGTCGTAACGTTGAAGAAGGAACAAAAAAGAAGGAAGGAAGGGGAGAAAGGTGTCGTCGGTGGTCGATGCTGCTGATGGGGTTGAGAGGAGAAAGGGTTGGGAGAGTTGAGGGAGGACCACACAAATTTCAAACCGAACACCACACAACTTCCGTACTAGCTGGGACTCCGTTCAGTGATAGCAGCAATAATGATTCATCGGGCGGGAGGTATAACCACCGTTTAGCCTCTAATTCTCACTTCTAAAGCGAGCTAATCGGCCCTGCGTCCAATCATAGCACCCGCCCGGCACACCAACCGGCCTTTTTAGCTACCTTTGCTCGTCGACTGGCAACTGCGGTGAGGTGGGCAGCCCCGTCGATGGGACTGTCTTTTAGGGCATGCCAAGACCCACCCGACTCGGCAATATCCAATGTCAAACACTTCTGCAACACACCGCGTTGTCAACGTCATCACGGCGACGCGGGTAACATGAGGGTGCCATCGACCGTTCAGATTACGATTTATGGCCGGTTACTGTAAACGGCAGGTATCATACCTGTATATATATAAAAATGGTATCTTCTCGCATGCTTCGTGATATTTGGTTTAGAATACACAGCGCATATCCAAAAATGATAATCATAGCAATCCTAAATAGATAAAATAAAAAGACAGCATTCCCACCCACATATATGACCATAAGATTTCCCCGTAGTGACGTAAACCCCATTTTGATTTTTGTAACAATCCCCCCCGATTAACCGTAAGGAAACTCGTTCCAAAAGAACAGAAAGAAAGGGGAAAATAATAGCAGAGTACTTAAAAACATTCCAGAAAAAAAACACAAAAATCAATTCGCTATGCGCTTGCTCGCTCGTTGGGAAAAGAAGATGGGAGAGAGAAACAAAGAGTCGACAGGGAGAGGAAAGCAAACTAATAAAACCACACAAATGTCGCTAATGTTTTGGGTATCGTTATATATATTTCATAGTTTTTATATCAGGAAACCAAGGGCTAGGAAGAGCGAACTTCCATCCCGTCTGTTTAGTTCCCCGTAGTACAGTTGTCATGACATAGTATCCCGCTGCTCGGACAGAAAAAAGTAGGAAAAGACTTTAATATGGAGTGCGAGGGCGTAACATCGTAACCAGAAGATTCGAATCTGTAGATTCGGATAGGCTTGTCGTTGTTCCAGGGTATACCGGCCCCGGAATCAAAAACCAAAAAGAATGAAATTCGTATCATGGAACTTGTATAACAGAATGATCACACCATGTTGGAGCTTGGGAGAGCCCTTCGCACAAAGTGGGTCGGATTCTGAGCGTTGGGCATCTGTATTTGAATCAGCGTCTGAAGCGGATGGTGTAGCAGACACTTGGCGATCCCGTCGGAGGCACGCGGGAGATAGAGCGACAGGCAGGCAGCGTGACAGTCCCAGTCCGCTCCGTGGCACGCCCTACAGTGGAAATATGTGGTAGATGGTGCGATCGGTTGAGAACACAGATCGCACCGGGTGGTAACCGACACGGGAGCCGGCTGGACGAGGTCCGTAGCACGCTGAATGTGGGCCATGCCGCGGTTGGCGGCAAGACCGCAGCGACGAAGAATGTCAGGGTTCGTACTGAAGGCCACGAGGTCGTGGTTGCAAGAGGTCGCATTGTTGACGCAATCCGGGCAGTACTTGTAAGTCCCAGTGTGAGTCGTGCAGGCCTGTCCGTTCCAATTGTTAGTCATGTTGATATAAAAATGATACAGGCAGAAAAAAAGGTATGCTTACAGAGCACGACCAAAACATGTCGTTGCAATTCTTCCTGCAGGTGGGGGTGTCACAAAAGATGCCCTTCTCCATCTCGTGCTTGTCGGCGTTATACTTTCTCGCAATCATCTCATGGTGGCCAGGGCAGCGCTTTCTGTCCAAGAAGCAGCTCTGGCAGATGTCGAAATCGTCGTTTTGGCAAATGCTGCAGTGGTAGTGCACGTTGGTCTGGATGTGGGGGGTTTCGCATGTATCGCAGTTGACCTGAGGGTTCTCGGCGAGCAGCGTGGCGGTCGAGAGCACGCTCGAGCGGCGGTTGCTCATCGTGTCGCTGCCCGTCCCACCGGAGGAGCTGCCGGTGTGAACGCTGATAGAAGAGGTGGGAGACACGAGGCCGGTGGTGGCTCGTGGGATGAGATCTCTGAGGCTGGCACTGATGGCGGCGTAAAAATGTTCCTCGTTCTCCTCAACGTCATCAATGAGCCCGTCCCACCATCCATCGCCAGCTCGCCGGTTCGAGAGATTCGATAAGCTACGGTTTCGACTATCTCCCCGCGAGCGGTCCGTGATTATTCTATCTCCCGGCGAGTAGATCTTGCCCAGCCTGGTGATTTCTTCGTGATCCCGGGCGTGTTGAGGGTTGTGCTTGAGAAACATCTCTGTGATGGCAGCAAGATGCGGCGAGGGCTTGATAGCTCTGACGGACTGTCGGCATGTCGGGCAGCCCTTGGGGACCGGGTAGGCGGAAGGGTGGGAGGGTGTGGTCTGGGAGGTGAACCACTCCTTAGCACAGGCGCCGCAGTAGGAGTGCAGGCAGTCGAGGAGGGTGACCGGGTGCAGGTAGATGGAGGTGCAGATCTACGAATTTGGCGATAACAGCACGTCAGATGAGCTTCACGGCAGCAACAACAACAAACGTTGCACAGAAAGGAAACTTACGGAGCAGGTCAATTCCTTCTCGAGGTCGGTGCTGACGGGATCAGGCCTTTCGGCGGGCTTGGGAGCCGGCATGGGCGGCGGGGCGTAGGGCATATAGGCTGGACGTCCGTAGACATTCCTGGGCTTGTGGCGCGCATCCATTTTTGCTAGACAGCTGACCCCGGCTGAGATGTCGAGGTGTTGTTCGTTCGAGGAGGAGGAGCAGACGGCGGTGGAGGTTTGCCTGGACGAAGAGGAACGAAAGAAAAAGGAAATTGGGCAAAAGAGCGAAGGGAAGCTAGGACCCCAAAGCAGCAGGACCAAGCCGGCCGGGTTCTCTCGAGCAGGACGGGCCAAGCAGCAGAACGAGGGAATGCGGAGGGAGCGTCCGTCGATGGCGATGAGAGGAGGAAGCACAGAGGACGGAGGGAGGAGGGCGAGGAGGGAGACAAAGAAAGAGAAGGTTGGTCGGTTGGTTTCAATCGAGACACCGCCAACCTCTTTATCAAGCACGCCTACCTGCTCTACGGATGTATGTAATGTACATGTACGTGCTGGACCTATTACTCGTAGGCAATATGGCAATGCATTCATGCGGTAGCGATCCTGTTGGTTCGACGGACGGCGGCTGTACGCACTGGCATGTGTCTTCTGGAGCTCCAAGCTGCAGCTCCCTCCACTCCAAGACCCTCGAATGCTCTCCGAGAAACAAAGAGATGCTGAGATGCAGATACGTCGAGATCGGTGGAGGGCAGATAGCCGCGAGTGTTCACGCTGAATCCTCCCCGATCCTGCTCGACGTGGAAGGCTCTGGTCCGCTGGATCCCACCCGCCCATTGGCACACAGCTTCCCCGACTCGGTTTCAGGCGAGACCCCCGTTCGCTCTTTGTGAAGAGGAAAGGTGCGCATCGAGCTGCCCAATTGCTGGCCTCCGTCGCAATGCGCTTGCCCGTCGCGGGGGCCCTTCCCAATCAGATTTTGTTTAATTTATTCAATTTTTTTTAGTACATTATCCCATTAGATAACTTACGCCTCATATAAAACATCCAAATACTCGACTATTTAAACATACTGCTGTCTTCTTCTCCCCCCCTTCACCACCACCACCACCGCCCCCTGCAGCTGTCAAAGGAAACCCGTCAGGAACCTCTCGAGCCCGGCCGTTCAGAAACTATCTCCATCATGTCCGACGACTCCTCCACCACCGCCTCGTCGTCAGACACCCCCCAGCTCTCCCTCGCCCTCATGTTCTCTCGCCTCTCTGACCGTATCACCGCAAACCTCTCCGATACCTTCGCCAACTTCACCGGCACAGACTACATCCGCCTCGTCGCCATCGTCGGTGGCTACCTCCTTCTCCGGCCGTACCTGGAGAAGTTTGGCGCCAAACTCCAGGAGCGAGACCACGCCCGCGCCATCGACGAGAACGAGGAATCCTCCATGGCCGCCACGGGCGTCAAGTCCCGCGTCATCGCAGGCGAAGGTCACGATCTCGAGGACAGCGATGACGAGAGTGAAGGCGAAGGATGGGGCAAGAAACAGCGTCTGCGGAAACGACAGGAGAAAGCCAGGAAGAAGAAGGAGATCGAGGACCGCATAAAGAAGGACGAGGACGAGGAAGACAAGGAGATCCAAGAGTTCCTGCACGATTAAACCGGGCTACCCTTTACTATATTTTTTTTTCCTTTCTTTAATAATGACGGGCATATCACACGGTGTTTGGGTTAGTATCACTCAATGGGCGCGATTAGACATGACATTCGTTTGGCCTTCTCTCTTTCATTCTTCTTTCATGTATACAGCTTTTTTATTTACTACGGGTGGGTTTTCGGTTGACTGGGTCGGTTGGGTTGGTCGGTTGGTTGACATCTACACTCTCGGCGGATGGCACCGGACCTGTCTTTAAATTTTCGCCACAACGAGGCTTTTTATACCCCCTCGGATTTTGGTACGAGCTCGCCTCTGCCGATTGGATTCTAAGGAGTTCGGAAGAGAAGAAGAAAAATAGAAGAAAAAAGTACACATATAGACTTTAATTTTAATCATTGAGACGAAAAAGAAAAAAGCTATCTCCCTAGGACAGTAAAATTCCAGAAGCTCAGACCTCGCTTCCAGTGAAACACACATCGTGGACGTCCAGATCCAAATAAAAGATTAAACACAAAAAGAATAACAACCACCGCCGCCTAGTTTTTCTTTTAGAGCATCCTTTTTTTCAACGGAAATACCAAAAATATGAAACGAATTGATCATGATGGGACTGCCATCAAACTTCCCACAAAAGTCGTGATAAGTCTGCTTCGAACAGCGACGATATCATCAGGCAGTAACCTATTTCGCACACATGCACCATTAGTTACTATTTCTTCTCTCAATCATCAAGCCTGTAAACTTACCAAATAGTAGCACCCATCTTTCTCGCAATAGAAATACTGAGCTTAGCGTTCAAATACGCATCCTCATCAGTCCGTCCATCGGTAACAAGGCTGTAATCCACATAGTTGCCTACACCTCTCGTTAGCACCAATCATCACTCAATATAGAAAAGGATATGACCAAAACTCACTCTTCATTCCATTCAGCACGTCCAACATGAAGATACCGGACCCCAAAGCTGGATCCTTAAAGCTCCTGATCTGACTGTTCTTACCCCCTCTCTTCACCGTATCGTTCGCCCACCGGATCATGTCAGAGTCAGTCAGATCCTTCTTGCCCAACTTGCTCGCCAATCCGCTCAATGTATTCAAAATATCCCGCCTCATCAGCTGCCATACCAGCGCCAGTGTCAGCTTCCTATGTCCGTCCGTGATATCCGCGCCTTGAATTCCCACAAGCGAGAACCCATGGTGCTTGCCCAGCTCCACCGCGTGGTTCGTATTCTCCACCGCCTTGAACCGCTGCAACTCCCCACCGTGCTGTGGCCGTTTATTCACATGCCTCCAGTTGACCGAGTTGGGGATGACCTTGTCGTACGCCTGCATGATAATCGTACCGTCCGAAAGGTCGTCGAAAAGCGAGTTGATCGATGGCGTAACGTCCAGGGAGTTCAACCAGAGCGTGAACACACGAGCTTCACGTTCACCTTCTGCGTCGAAGTCTTCAATGTCCACCTTCTCATCCTCGGTGAGCGGGTCAAGGCATGGGTGAGTGTTGAACAGGTGCGCGACGAAAGCCAGGTTGAGCTTCGGGTTACCCGCTACGAGCGACTTGGCCGTCAAGAACTTCCTGCAGTCGAGCTTATCCGCGTTCTCCAATACCTGTTCCGCACGCTGGAGGAGGTCATAGGTCTGCAGAGGGGCACGAGAGCACAGCTCGGGGGAAAGCTGGTTCAACAGAACCGTGTAGTTCTCCGCATCCTTGACGTCCGTGGAAAAGTTATTGACTCTTCTGCCCCAGTTCGCCGCCTTGAGGTGGAAATTGAACCAACGGAGCAGGATCTGCTCGGGTGGAAGTCGAAGGAACTGCTCGAGTGTCTCCCCGTCCTCTAGTAATCTGTACAGTTCCGGATGGAGTCTGATATCAATCTTGGACAAGAGACCGCGTCGGATAATCTGCCATATTAACCCGAGGATCAGATGCTCGCGGACTTCGATAATGTCTCCCGCGCCGATGTTGACGACGGAGCAGCCGATAGCCTTTGCGGAGTTGATCACAATGTTGTTGTTCTCGGTCATGTGGAAGGCGTTGAGCGCCTTCTTGTTCTTCTGACGATTGAGAACACGCTCATCGATCGTGTCCGGTACGCTGTCGTTGATGAGTTTGGCGAGTACGAGACCGTCTACATTGTCACTCTCTCTTAGTTTCTTGTCTCGTTTATGTATATAAGTCTACGCAGGGAGAAGGAAAACGAACGCACCCTTGCACTGATCAAACATCTCAAAGGTATCCGTCGGGAAAGGTAATCTCTCGCCGATGTCCGCATCTCCGGCCAAGGCGGCGTTGATATGGCGTGTGAATTCGGTTCTTTCATCCTCGTTGATCGTATGCTGCGACGTCGACGTCGAACCGCCCATCCGGATCTGTCCGGTTGGTGGCTTCTTGTTTGGAGATGGTGGAAGGGAACCTCCAGTGGCTGAACTGGCGCGGCTCCTTACGACGCCTGGTGGGATAGCTGAAGGAATACCGGTTCCGCCTGAGATTCGGAGCTTGGAGACAAGCTACAAAGTTTCGCAAACCTCTACGTTAGCAAACTAGCTCATAGCTACACGGGGAGCCGTATTACTCCGTCCACAACCAAATTTGGTTACAGGTAAGATGTATAACTCACGTCGACGAAATCCTCCAGCTCGACTCTTCGCGAGCTGTCCAATTCGACTTCCTTGAGGGCAGATCGGACGGTATCGTAGGGCTTCCTTTCGAGAGCTTGCACGGATTTGATCGCTGTTGCTTCGTCTAGGTAGCCCTTGTCATCCTGGTCGAGCTTGAGAAACTCGTTCTGAAGGCCCATGATCTCATCCTGCCGGAGCTGGGGGAACTTTTTGGCGAGCTTGATGATGTTCATCGTAGCGGTAAGGGGAAACCTGTACTGGCTTCCGGAGAGAAACGGTAAAACTTTCTCGGTATTCTTCTGGTGGTAGTTGAAGATGGAGATGAAGAGAGAGAGGAGGGAGAGGGAGAGGACAAGGTGGGGTGCGTTGAGGCTATTACCGTCGCCGGGCTGCTGCAATCGCGGGGCCTTTTCGTTGTTGTGTGGTCAGCTCCGTTTGACTGCCCAGCTCCGCCACAGCACCAAACGGGAACTGGACAAGGACCAAGGCCAGGGACAGGAACACCAAGCGGATGGGTGATGTCACGGCAGATTGTTCGGCCGGCGGGGAACTCGAAAGTGAAAGAAATATATTGGTTTAGCTGCTTGGAGAAAAATATCATCGTGAAAAGATCTGGAAGATGCGCCGTCTATAAATCCACCTGGGCGCCGCACAGTCCCACAAGGCGGCCAGTTTTGAGACCCCCAGCCGGGTAGCTCAGGCACCTGTGCGAGGACGTAAGGTGTAGCTGCCCATATCCGCCCAAGACGTTTGCCTCAAAGCTTGCGTACGTAAACGCGTATTTCGTCTCTGCGAAGACTGCCTTTGCATATTCCCCTAGAACAGGGTCCGGCGTGTATATCTCCACAGAGAAACATGCATTCTTGGCCGTTCAGCAGCGTCCAATCATTTATGATATTGGCAGATTCTGCGGAATACCACACACTCCAGCCCATTTCACATCATGAACGAACTCGAGAGGATATTTTTATATGTATTAACTTAAGACATAAATTTATAAAAATAACTAAAATAATAAATAACATTACTCGATGATAATATATACACAAAAATTAAATTTAACCCTCAATATAATTTAGATTCATATAGCGTCGGACAGAGCATACGTTGACAGCACCACCGTATCCCACATACCATCCGGCGCACTTCCTGTCCCCAGCCCGTCGAACCACTGGTATGTATTCCAAGCGTTCTTTAGGAAGCATCTGAATGCCTCCCCCGGCCGATGGGACCAACTTGCCGCGACGCACTGGTTATCGGCAGCACAAGCCTTCACACATTCTTCCAAAGTCAACCCACCTTGCGTGAACTGGTTATAATCGAACCCGAGGTACCTCGTCCCACAATCCACGAAGAACTGTTTCGATGAATTCTCCAAGGGGAAGTAACTCTTGTCCAGTGCGTTGCTCTGCCCATAGATTTCTGGATACTGGCAATCCACCTTCTTCGTAGACATGAGCTGGTCGCTCACAAACGCAACGCTGTCAATGCCGCTATAATCTCGGAAGAGATATTTGGTATCTATACCCGTCATCATCCAGCAGCTCTGCAGCTCCGGCTGATACCAGACGCCCTTACAGGCGGAATCCTGAGCGCAGAGGTCTATGCATACGAAATAATCATCTGCGGGTCTCCGGTTCCTTATTTGCGGGCTCTCCACGTTCACAGACCAGCCGCAGTTTTGCTGAAAGACGGTACCGTTGGTACCCGGGTATTTGTAAGGGGTATCGTTATCGCAACTCCGAGCACTCGTAGGCGGGTTCACCCGCCGCATGCTTTCCACGGCGTAGAGTGTGGGGCTTTGTTTGGTGCGTGGAGTTGTGGATTTCAAATGGCATGATTTGCAATTCTTGACCATGCCCGGCACGAATACCACGCCGCCGCAAACGACAGAACGAGCTTGTACGTTCATTTCCTGGCACCGGTCAAAACAATCGCCCAGAGAGCCGAGACCGGTGACTTCGATATCTTCGGTTGCATAGTCTTGACCACAGGTTACTTGGTACCATTGATCATCGCGGCCGTGGACCAGTGTACCGTTGTGAGAGCGACACGACGGCGTGTTAAAGGAAACAAGCGCATTTCCGTCTGGGAAACAGCCAGGATCCACCAATGATGGAAGCGCGGGGTTATTGGTCGTGCGAGAGGACGTAGTGACGACCGTAGCCGTCACAGTCGTTGTAGACGCCGATGGCGGCTTGGTCGTCGACCATGAGAAGCAGGTACTCGGTGGGACCGGTATGGTCGTCTTAAACAGAGGGAATTCTTTGGCTAATCCAAGGTTCAAGATCTTGGCAGTAGCTTTCCCCTTGACCGATGCGTCTACAAACCAATGGCGGGACAGCCCGATACCCTTACACATATCATCATCTCCTTCATTATCACCTGTGATATCCCATTCTTGTTTGACTTCCATTGCGAAGCTACAATACTCAATGTTAGCAATAATATATAAACACCATACCGAATTTAAGACTTACCCCATGCCCCCCCGAATGTATACTCCAGCTTCAGCATCACCTATACCCGTTATCTCAACTCCGGAAGTAATCGCAACTTCCAAGAACACGTTGGTCGCCAGAGATGCACCGGCCTCAATAGCAAATTTTATCGAACAATTAGACGGTAACGGACTCGGCCAGTCTTTGTCCCCGACGAGCCCTACAACCGCTCCAAACTTCGCCCAGTCTAGCTTAAACGTCGGTTTTAGCGACACGTATCCCCGCAAATCGACCTCCCAACCAACTCTAAACGTAACTGCAGGCCCTACCGAAAGGATAAGTGGGATTCTCCAGGATGTGAGGTAAATCTTCTTCAAATCCTTTGTGAGCACCGGGTTGTAAAACCCCTCCGCCTTCATCACAAGACCGAGATTGACCGTCATTGGACCATTATATCCTACATTCAACGACTTCATGCTGCCTTTATCGAATGCAATGTGGCCCGTGATCTGAAATCCCGTCTCCACGTAACAATCCTTGCAGTACATGTTGAATTCTGCGCCGATGCCGGTTTCAAACTTAATTCCCTTCGGTTTATATTCTCGGTCTTTCAATACCTTGTTCTTAGCCTTATACGCGTCGACTTTATTCTGCGGAATTTTTGCCTTAAAGAAAAGGAAGCCGTCCTCGTCCCTCAAAACGCCATCTGGGAGCCAGCTCGGTGCGCTAAACCTGAACGGAATACCAAAGCCGATCTCCTTGTCCACGGGAGGTAAGATGTAGGTAATAATCGTGAGTGCGATTCTGATTGGTGCTTGAGCTACTTTAACGACAACTTTAGCCACGGCCTTGACGAAGCTAAAAAAGCCGCGGCGCATGTTTCTGTGATTTCTGGCTGCGAAGAGAGGAGAGAGGCGATTTATAAGGCGACGGGTGAGAGTCCCGTTGTTGGTATCAGAGAGATCGATACCTGGGAACAACTGTGCGTAGTAGCTATCGGTGTCTGGAGCTAGGTAGCCTATCTGCTGGTCAAGATGGATATCAAAATCCGCATCAAGTGATGCAGATGGTGGGACGAGCGATGTTGTGGTCGATGAAGTTAGATTTTCCGTAGTCGTGGTGCTAGATACATCGCCAGTAGTCCTACCGGTGGTTTCCGAGCTGACACTTAAAGTTATACTGGTTTCAGTATCTGATGTAGCACTAGTTGTGGTTGTAGTTGTAGTATCGACAGTACCCAATGTGCTGCCAGTTGCGATACTAGAGTCGCCATCGGATGTTGTGGTTAATGTCTGGGAGCTGGAGTCCACGATATCTGTAGTTGTAGATGTAATAGAAGATGATGTAGATACCCTCGAGTCTGGACTAGAGGAAGACGTCGTAGAAGTAACTGCAGTGCTTGTAGCGGTCGTGCTAGAATCCGAAGCATTGGGGCTTGTTGTACTCGATATTGTAGAACTAGAAACGGTCGTACTCGAAACAGTCGACGTATGCTCTGTCGAGCTAGAAATCACGGAGCTAGGGTCGGTGGCACTCGTGGTGCTAGTTTCAATTGAGGTCGAAACAGAAATACTAGAGTCGACAGAGCCAGAAGTTGTCAGGGTGGAACTGGTAGAGCTAGAATCTTCAGTAGAACTTGTTGAGCGAGAACTAGAACCAGATGAACTCGAACTAGTAGAGACAGTGCTGGTGTCAACGGAGCTAGTAGTGACCGGGGGTGCAGTTGTAACGGAGTTCTGAGTCGTAGAACTCTCAACCGTTGAGTTCTCATTAGTAGAGCTTCTACTCGAGCTTGATATGCTAGTAGTCTCAAGAGTAGAAATCACGCTCGAGCTCGTCGGAGTAGAAGTCTCCCTCGTTTGGCTTGAACTGCTATCAGATGCAGAAGATCCCGCCGAACTACTGCTACTTGCTGAGGAAGTAGATGAGCTAGAAAAAACAGGTTCATCTGTCAAGATCGACCTTGAGGTTGCAATAGACGTAGTAGTGCTCAGTTCTGTAGTAACGCCAGTACTAACAGATGAGCTTATTGTGGGAGTAAGCGTCGAGGACTCGAGAGTGCTAGTTAAAGAACCATCGTTTTGAGATGCAGTTGTGCTACTGCTATTATTTACATCCGCCTCGGATGTCGAACCAGATGTTGTGGTGGCCGTTGTGGTTGAAGCTGGATTTTCCGACGATGGAGATTCTGTGGTAGTATCGGTGCTACGACTAGTCGAAGTTGTTGTAATTTCTCCAGAGGACGAAATACTCGTTCTACCAGAGGTAGTTGATGAGCTTGAATCCGTGTTTGAATCCGAGTTCGTGCCATCTTGTGAAATTGTAACAGCGCTCGTCGTGCTCGACACTGGCGAACTCGAGGAAGACTCAGTTGTAGATGTAGCGCTGCTTGAATTGCCATCATCCGATGTGGATTCGGTGGTAGCTCGTGAGGTAGATGGGGCTGTTGTCGCGCTCGATGTTGTACGAACCTCTGTGGTAGTTGGGGTCGCCGAGTTCGCAACAGTTGAGGTTGAGGAATTAGGTTCAGATGTTGTGTCTACGGTGTTTGAACTTGTGCTGCTACTGCTGCCATCACTCACAGTAGTTGACGAACTCGAGACTGGCGAACTGGACGCAAAGGTTTCGGATACAGAGGTGCTTGAGGTAGTTCCAGTAGATACAGAGCTACTAGAGCCCGTGCTGGTCGTAGCCGGGTTGGACGAAGCTGAAGTTTTCGAACTCTGGGTACTCGATATAGAAGTGCTGGAGTCAGATGAGCTCGAAGCAAACGAGCTAGACGATGAAGACTCAGGTGCTATTGTCGAGCTACTAGAACTGCTAGCTTGGGAAGTTGGGCTTGTAGTGGTGCTGGTAGCAGCAGAAGACGAGGTTGTAACGCTGGAGCCGCTTGTAGTTTCATCCACACCGGAAGTCATTGATGTATCCGACTTTGTTGTACTGGGAGTAGTAGTTGAATCACCAGTTTCTTTGCTCGTAGTGCTAGAAGACCGAGTGGTGCTCGTAACTTCAGATTCAGAGGTAGAACCAGAGGTCACAGTAGAAGATGCTACCGAACCACTCGAGCTCACCGAGGACGACGAAGCCAGGCGGACCTTTGCTATCGGAGAGATACTTCTCATGTACGGCATGGACGACATCGCTGATAAACCGGTGTTTATCCAGCAGCTCAAGCCTGCCGGCGCTGAAAACCTCCTCGAAATAATCATGGACCTGCTAACCTTGTAGCTAACCCAATCGAATCTCATAGAGCTGACTTTAGCATCGTCAGGCCGGAGCTTCGACTGGAAAAAAGAGCAAACATATTTTGTAGGTAGTCCTCGATGGGTCAGAGCATATATATTGGCAAAGTTGCATTTCTTGCGGCCGCAAAGTGCTTTCGGCTGGGACGCTTGAACCGCTGTGTTTTCTAAGGTTAGTATATAATGTTCATTTGCATTCTTAATGATATTTATATATGAGAGTCTTACAGTTGAAGTAATTGCAGGTGGATATGCAGATCAAAGGATCGTATTTCGAAATATAAACGGAATTCAAATATGAAGCCTTAAAATTAGTATCTACGGAAGCTGCATTCGCTGGGACGAAGGTTATGTTGTTCAGGTTTGTCGTACTCCAGTCCGGACTCCCAGATTTAGAAGAGCGAAGTAATCCTGTATGTATATACCCGGTTAGTATAAGATTCTTTCCATGAATATTAACGTCAATCCAAGATATATTACAAACCTCGCTCGATGATATCTCTTTCAGTGAGGCTACCCGAGACTGAACCCAGGAGGGTTGCTGCAGCTAGTATTATCGTAGTCTTCATGCTGATTTGGATACTTCAGCCAATCGCTAGGCTTTGGAAATAGATTGCTCTGCGCTCAAGTCGAGTTAGCATCTGGATATATATTCCTCACGCTCTCTGAACCAACATTTGATTTATTTTCATTTTAGAAAATCGCATTCTGGTATATTGACGGCGAGCCACATATTCGACTAGTCTCGAATACTCAGAGCGAGCCAATTCGTGAATTTCCGAATTTTTTAGGCTGGCGTTCAGATAGATGTTTATCAGCTGGCTTCAAAACATGTCGTGATATGTGCCTTAGTCGATATAACCAGCGCCCAGAACAACTTGCTACACTCATTGTAGCATTGCCGTCGCGCCTCGGCTGTATTATTAGGCCACTCTCTAACCTGGGATAGTCTAGTGAGGGGTCTCGACCGCCGGAGATACCAATGAGGAGCCCGAACTGACGCGGGGCCTAGGATACCCTCCAACTCAACGCGGTAAGCTGGCTAGACGAGAATATTCGATCGAGCCTCGAAATTTGTTTCTCATTAAGCTTAAATGACCCTTTGGTCGCACACAGGAATACCTGAGGGCCTAGTTTGGTGCAATTCGCGCTTGTTCTTGCTAATTGGGGCAATCTCCACACGCCCGGTTCAACGCCCAAATGTTGCATTTCGAGTGTTTGTGGCGGCGAAAAATCGCCGTGTTCAAATTGCATCCAGTAAAGTAACACCTGGTTTAAGTTCAGCCCAAACGGCGTTCTAGAACGTGTCGCAGCTGATATGTATCCCGTCTGTCGGTTGATATCGGTACCGCGATTGATAGGCTCACCAGGTTGATGGGTTGAGTACGGAGAATAATATCACGATGCCACATGGGACTTTAACGACTGTCTAAATTAATTTTCAGAAGGCGAGAAAATCCTGTCAGGCCAGCAAGACTGAAATATATTCTTTGATACGCCTTCCAGTGTTGGATTCCTTTCCTTATATCGATTTCCTTATCCTTGCAACTTGGGTCTTTGGCGTCCTACTTCGAAATATATAGTATACCAGCATCTCGACGCCTCGCTTCTCGCGCTCCAGAACTTATTTACACTTTAAGGACCAATCAACTGCCTCGAGCGCGCAGAACAAGAAATGCTCAAATCACATTTATACTATATACTTTTACTGGTAGCTGCCTCTACACCACTGGCGGCTTTTGAGATTGTTGAACATGCCCCTAGCCACAACAATCTGATACCAGGTATTCACTGGGAGACAGATACCGCCGACTATGAGCATCTTATACCCAGCTCCCATGTTACTGTGTTCTACTCAAACACTGAAGTAAACGACGATGGTAAGTCTTCCATTTATATTTATAATAGATAAGAGACTTAAAATAATGGATTAGGTAAAATCGCCGTTGCCCACCTCTGGGCAGAATACTTTACAGATGTCGTCGCTCTCGAACACAGCAACTACATTGAATCTGTGCACTGCGGCGAACCCGGCTACGGCGGCATAGCGGATATGACCATTACATTCAATGACAATAAGGCTTACGAACTGGCTAAGGAGAAGTGGAGTCCATATGGAGAACTGCTGTTCATCGGAGCCAATTTCACACATACAGCATGCTTCCCGGATGTGCATCTTGATAGCAATCGGTTTTGGGTTATGTACGTTTTAAACATTTTCGCTTCTCCTAGCTCCTTCATATCGAACCTTCAACTAATATCACTGCTACATGCCCCCAGGTCACAAATAGCCTTCCCTGTTGAAGATGACAACAATGACTTAGATATCCCAAATCATATTACCTTTCGGAGTCTTCCGATCCGTTTTCACGAAGCCATCAAGGACGTGGATATCAAATTTGGCAACCAGCAGAAACCGTTACCAGGGACACACTACGTTTATAAAAGAAACCATCCGCTATCACCAACTACACAGAAAGGGCCCCAACTGATACCCCGAGCCGAACCCGGTGATTCTAATACTGGTGGGGATATCATTACTACGGAAGAAATCACACTCGAGGGCGACTTGCTCTCTAATGGCCCTGACGATCAACTAGCAAACGTGACGTCTGAGTTCATAGCCGCAGACACCAACGCCACCGCTGAATTCGGCTTTGGTGCCTTCCCTGACGCCGACAATGATACATCGCTTCTCTCACCCGACGATATAGACCCAAATTACACCGCAACATCGACGTACACTGTAAACGAAATTCTTGCGACAGATACCAACCGCGTTGACTCTGGGGTCCCGACCCCGACAACAACCCCAGGGGCGTTTGAAAACTCCGACGGCCCGATCAGTATCTCCTCCTATAATGGCACCGATCCTTTCGTTCTCGTCGAAACAGCCAATGGTAACCTCGTTCGGCGTGATAATTCCTCCAGCTTGGCCACCGGCGAAACAAGAACATTCATATCCCAAGGCGGCCTCATCATAGCCGATGATGCTGAGAGGATGTTCACTCTGTATGCCGATGAGATCCAAGCTTTCGGTGTCAGTAGGATCCGTTTACATAAGCAAGACCTAGTGCCCAAGACGGCTTTATATGTGTGAGTGACGCCCCCGCCAGCGTATTTCTAACATACAAGTTCGCAAAACTAACAATCTAAATACAACGATAGCACATTCGTTCCTCTACGAGTCGAGGGCCTGCAGCAGGGTATCCTAGCTGTCTCAACAACTGATTCAAAGTACTATGCTCCGGTAATCTGTGATTTGCAAGGTCAGGATTCGAAGGTGTTTGTTGTACGTTTCGACACTGAAGATCACATCAATGAAGGTTTGGGGTTTCTACAAAGCGAGGCAGCGAGGAATGTCATCACCGGCGGTATCGTTTCAACGTGCTATACGGTCATGTTGACAGACGGTAATGGTGGATTGCCTGTCAGAGATACCTCTGTTCCAAGATTTTTTGATGAATAGACGGACACGCGAAGCCTAGTGATCTAATTGCGGATGGGGTGGATTTGCCAACAATCCTCATATTACGTACTTGTTTATCTTATGTACATATTTATTTCAAAAAATATATGTTTATTTAATGGTATTTCAGAGCGGCGGGCAACGCAAAGGGTTTCCAATGATTGAAATAGCCATATGCAAGCCAAAATTTGCAATTGTGTTGACAATGTGGCCCTTTCGAACTTTCGCGGCTCCTTGATAGATGCCAGGGAATCGAGACTGTACCCTTAGTAAGCTTCAAAAGTGAGGGTTTTTTAAACCGACCCAGAAGTTTACAGCCGTTGTAATCGAAATAGACGCTTTTAGCCTTTGAGGATATCAATATCTGCAAGCTGTTGAGCCTGACAGGTTATATATAGTATAATAATGACCTGCATAACACCTTCAGATTGAGCCACGGCCTATACCGATCAAAGGCCTAGGCCGCCCGTCTACCACTTTAGTACTCTCACAAACGATTCAAAAAAATTATATCCCTTGCCTGTACTAGGGCATACCTTGCTTTAGCGTCCCACTCTTCCCAGGTGCCCCGCGTTTTATGCCTGCATTTTCTTTCGCATTTTGACGTCTCGGTTCTTGCAAGCTGCTTGTTTGTATCACTTTTTCTTTTGGTTTCCCACCCACTCAGACCTCGTAAGGCCTACAAGGTTGACTACTTTTCTTACGACATGACATTACTGTTACGATTTGGAATCTTGTTCCACTTGGAATAATGCTTGGCTGGGAGTACACACACGGACACCAAAAAATAGGAATAAGATTTTTCCGCTTCTGAATGATTCTTGCGCTTTTTTTCCCTTTAATAAAAGTGACAAACAAAATTTGCATGGTATCTGCCGTACTGGACGCGTAAGTACACTCGTACATCCGAGCGTGGCGGTTATTTCCATGGGTTTTGTCGTGTGATCCTTTGATATCGAAACCGAGCCTCCATGAAACCCCCCACATCACCAACTTGTTAACGTTACCAACCACCAAGCGTTCTCGAGCGAAGCCTGGTTCCCGTCTCCTATAATACAAGATATTGCAAGGGTACAGTCTTGGCCCGTCAAACAAAAAAAGGGTCCTACTTGGCTTCTGAATAGTTTTCTAGTGAGTAAACAGAGAATATATCATTCACTGGATAGGTAGAATTCGAGTGCAAAAAGGTAATCAATTGAATTGGATATCGTAAGTAAGGTCGGATTCAGAGAAAAGCTGTCAAAAGTGTAGCAAACAAAAAAAGGGAGTACAAGAATTTGAAGTATGAAGAGGAAGAAATATGAAGAAGTAGAAGAATAAGAAAAGGAGTAGGGTCAGGGTATGGCAGCTCGAAAGTAACTCCAATAAAGAGGAAAAACCAAAATCCGCTACAGAAAGTTTGAGGCGCTATATTTTCAAAGGAGCTACATTTGGAAGAAGAGGGGTTGGTTAGTTGGAGAACAACGTAGGAAAGCTCAATCAAAATAATGGCTCATTATAACAAATAGGCTAAGCCGTTTAGAAAAAGACCGCCATACTGCAACAACCAGGAGGATAATTGCCCTTTGACGGCCAGGAAAAAGTTAAAAGAAGAGAAGAGGAGAAGGGAAAAAAAACCAATTTGCATGAGCAAATAAGAAAGATTTAACGAAATAAGGGAAACGGGAAGGCGTATGAGATGGAAAGGAGAAACAAAGGAAACATATTGCGAAAACCACGAGATAAACAGAAGATGCGCCGCGTGACAGATTTGTAGAGCTTCGTAGTTGTAGTTAGCTTAAAATATTCCAAAAGTCTAGTAGAAAAAAGAGCCCTCTTTTGATACTGGACTTATATCAAAATTTAACATAAAGTCTTTTTTCCGGGATGTCGAAAAATCCTTGGATACCCCCCTATCCGCACAGAGGGTTTCCCTTTTAGTTTTTGTCTTGTAAAATTGTTGAAACCAAGGTAACCCTCTTCCCCTCCGTGCCTGTATTCTGCTACGTGTGTGTGTGTTTGCGTGTTTTGTTGGTTTTATATTTTATATTTTTTACTTTTCGGTTTGTCAATACATCGTTCACAGAATGATGCACTTGGACTTCTTCTGGTACCGGTCCTTGTCGACGTTTTTGTCTCGAAGCGGGGCATCCTCCCGGCGAGGTCTCTGGACCTTGCTGCGGCTGCTGTTGCTCTGTCGTTGTTTCCTCAATTGCCTGACGACATCGTAGAAAGCCTTCTCGACATTGACGCAGTTCTTAGCGGATGCCTCGACAAATTGGCACTCTAGCTCACGAGCTAGCTCCATCCCCTCATGCGGAGACACCTCTCGCTCGGTTGCCCGATCGCACTTGTTGCCAACAAGCATGATTGGTATTGGGACGGTAATATCGCGGCCGCTGGAGAGGACGGGTGTGCTGAGCGGGGAACCACCGCCGTAGGCACCGGGGATGGAATCCTTGACCCGCTGGATCTGTTGATGGAATTTCTTTATTCTAGTGAAAGAAGACCGGGACGAGATACTGTAAACCAGCAGGAAACCTTCGCCGTCGCGTATCCATTGGTCTCGCAAGGCGGTGTACTCTTCCTGACCGGCGGTATCTAGAACTTCCAGCATGCACGACTGTCCATCGATGACGACTTGTTTTCGGTATGAGTCCTCGATGGTGGGATCATAGGTTTCTACGAAGTGGTTTAGGCATAGCTATGAGGGGTAAAAAGTGGGCTTGCTGTCAGTCCAATGCAAACTAGTTGTAACGCTCCGTGCGAAGATGGAGGGAGCTGTCGGCGGCCTACCTGGATGGTCAATGCAGTTTTACCAACACCCCCATCACCAAGCACCACCAGCTTGTACATCGTCATTCCCCCCTTTCCTGCCATTTTTTGTATGATATATGTAAACGGTGGTAATGAGGTCCACACCGAGATTCCGGTTTTTCGAGGCGAGTCGTCTAAGTTGGAGAGAATAGAAGGTTTACAGGATCGAAGCAGAGAGAGCGGATATGTTACGAACGCTCTTCCTCCGCCCGAAGCTTTTTGAGGCTGTCCTTAGACAGGAAGAAAAATAGAAAGAGATTACTTCAATAATAATGTCGCTGACAAAAGTCGTAAGCTAGGATCAACCGAGGGTTTCGCGCGTCAGTGTCCAAAGTCCCGGTTCACGGAAACAGATCGAGAGCGTATATAAAATGGAGAGTTTAGAAAAGAAAAGAAACGAAAGTTTGCGAAGCCGAAAGGGGAGTATTAACGGGAGCAAGTCGTGCGCTGAGGTTTTTTTATTTCTTTCTTCTCTTCCTCCTGCAAGGTTTTGGTTTTTCCGCGACAGAGGGACAGGTCGAAATTCCAAACGACAAGAAAAGGGCAGGTGTGGAATAACTGGCGGGCAGTTCGGCGGGAGATCACAGGTTTGGGTATCGGGAAGAATGTCAGGCTCTAAGAGAATGTCCTTCGAGGAACGAGAGCCGAGTGGTAGTTATTCGTTATGTTCGGAGACAAGACGTGAAATTCGTTGGAGTTAGGAGTAGAGTAATTGCGGTGGTGTTGTTTGTTAGGTTACCCCCTTCGAAGAAACTGACCGCACTCGCAAACGTTAACCACTTTGTCGATGGTCAGTGTAAATGAATGGGTGGGCGAGTAAATGAATGGACGAGTGGAGGACAGAGTAGGAGAAAGAGGAGGGATTGGATGGGTGAAATGGGCGGATGGCGGTGGTGGCGGGAATTTGCGAAGGGTAAAAACCAGTACCGGTGCTTCTTCCTCTTATTATTATTCAGTAGTAAGAGTATGTGCGCCCTCAGTTGTGCGTGTGTGTGCGTGTGTGTGCGTTACCAGAACCCTCCAGCCGGGTTAGCTATACGGCACCACGTTATATATAAAGATAATACTATAGACAGACTACTTGTGGAAGCGGCAGGTAGTCGAGATGTTATTTCTGGACAGAGACACTGGCGACTCCTACGGGTGGTCCGGTGCTGCGTGGATTTTGTTTCCGTTTCGCCTTTTTTCTTTTCTCCTTGTGCGCTTCGTCGGCGGTCTTTTGGGTTTAGTTAGCTGGGTTTGGCCTCGTTTTGTTTCGTTAGACCCTTATTGATCTATCTCGCTCTCTTTCTTCCCCCGAACGGTTCTTAGAGTATTTTATTTTCTTTTATTTCTCTGTCGCTCCGCCGTTCCCCGGGCTGCGTTTTGGCAGGAGGCTGAGCTGCAGAAGGGGGACAGAAAAAATGGCTCTGAACCAAAGGAATGAGAAGAATTATACCACTCAAAGCAGAATTTCCCCGAGCTCAGAGCATATCAGACCGAGGAGAAAAAAGCCGCCAGATCCAAGACAATAAAACTGCCCAAGAGCCCAGTATAGGCGAGACAACTAACTCTGCAAGGACGGGGTATTGTATATATCAAGAAAACATGGGAGCTGTGCCTTACAAGCGCCGGTTTATGTCTCGTCGTCCTCTTCGTTTCTTTTGAGGGGAAAGCAGAGAGAGGAGTGCGAGCAAACAAAGAGGAGGTTTGCAAGTAACAGTCGATCGATCTTGGTAGGTAGTGAAAGAAAAACTAGCGGCGAAAGGATATAGTCGAAAATAGAGACGGGCCAAAGGACAAGGGGAAAAGAAGAGGAGAAAGGGAAATAGCCTTACCGATTTCTACTGGCCCGTCTAGGCTCTAAAGCATGCAATAGACTCGTGTATCTGCAAATCCAACCTGGGGTTTAGTCCGTATGGATGTATAAGAAAGGGAACAAAGCGACTGCTTTCTCCTCCCGCCAGAAAGAGAGATATCCAAGGGGGGGAGGTTTGATGGGCTTTGGATCCTCAGCACAGTGCTACGGCGGCGGCGACCAGACAGCAAGCAAGCAAGCCCGGACGGGAACGCGATTGAGACCTTGTGAAATCCAAGAGAATTAATTGGTGGTGACTGGTCTGACTGGTTCGAACAGGCGGGAACCGCAAGAGAAATCGAAATCAGTGCAGCCGAATGGGACGAGGACTTCTCCGCCTGCTATGCTGCCTGGCAGTGACAAAGTGCAAATAAGGAGGTGGATCTCTCTTGAGAGGTCCAAGTGCCCGCGAGAATTTCCATGCTAGCATCTTAGACCGACCTGACGGAACGGAACAGCTGGGTGCTGACGCTTCGAATTATCCTCTGTCTAGTTTCGCACTACGGAATCGCCTGTATCGCCAGACGCAGGGTAAGTGTGTCGGCGACAACGATAACCCGCCAAAGACGGAGCTAAAAGACACTCCAAACCAGCGTTTTCAAGACACAGGATCACCAAATTTTTTATATGTCCACATGTGACTTATTTTTGGATACACGGTCTCAATGCTGTCTGTAGCTACGGAGCTGCTGGATGGTTCATCCACCCCCTACCAAGCACCTAGGCGAGACAAGCTGCATCTCTACCGATAAGTTAGTTACATGCATAGCGCAGATGTGGTGTGTGTGCGCGCACGCAGAACGGAGCTGATTGAGGTCGCTGTCGCCGCCCACGGGCTGTGGGAATACCTCTTCCCAGGAGAGGCAAGCATATGGCCATCCACTCCGAGGTTTCCTTGGAACTGACTGGCTAGGAGCCAAAGAGCCGGCTCAATTATTTCACAAAAGAGGACATCCTGAGCCACCCTCTGTGGTGGACACAACTGCAGGACGACTAGTCAGGATTCGGCATGGAGCGAACCCACCTCCCTGATTCTTGGTATTTAGCGGGTGGAGTTCGAAGGAAAGGACGGGAAGAGAGGCGAGTGAGTGGGCAGCAAACAGGTGGCTACCGCACGACACTTTGCGAGGCAGACCACTTCCGAGGCTTACGTAAGTATCAGAACGTCTTTTTGAAGACGGCCATCATCTGAAAAGGGAAATATCGATACACAAATGCATTTAAATGTATCCTGAACAAAATATATCTTTTGCGCTCGTTTTCAATCGTTTCATTGGTGCAACGCCTTTTTGAATACTGACAAAACCCCAAGACTTTCGCAATATATGCAGCACTTGAGCTAGCGTGGAGTCTAGGATACGGATAACTACGTCCTGCCTCGATTACCCTAGCCGATTAATTGCGATGCGGCTTAAGCCCAAGACAACTACTAGCCTACTGGCCCCAATCTATATATCTCGATCAGTCGCAACTAGGGGCTTCCTAACAGTGTGGATCTTGCAAGCAATCGATTAATATATCTTACCTTCCAAATGCAACACTTTGATATCAAATTGTTTTGAGGCATCCGAGTACTGTTGGTGATCAACTTCGATCCGCGGACTGTGCAGTGTGTCTCAAGCTTGGAACGGGCGAGTATGTGGGCTTGGACTTCTGCCGCTCCATTCTCCGACTAGCTACTCTAGCTATGTATGATCGCTATTTCGTAGATAAACAGCAAGCCCGCACTCGGTCTAGGGGGTGCCAAGCAATTCAGGAATCCCATATGTTGCTTTTCTAATAGTATGCACTCTGGTAAGGTTGTGCTTGGTAATTTCTGATATATGTATGTGATGTTGGTTACGATCTGCCTACCTCTATTCGAATATATCGCTGTTTAGCTGCTGAGGCGTTGACCAAGCATGGTAACTATCCTGTGTTGTTTCACCAAGGAGGTCCGTATTTCTTGGAAGTCGCACATAACGAGAGCTGGTACGCGAACCATCGATGTCTACTTGCATGGTCAGCTGGGTCGGCTTAATTAAGAATGTTTAATGTTCCGATTATTTTCGGAGACTCGAATTGTCATGCAAAGCTCGGGCATCCTCGTGTCCAGGAATACCTTGACATACTGAACCCACAGACGTTGAAAACGATATATATCTAACATAGAATTTCATGCCGTATAAATATTAATTAGGAATCTAAGAGCTCCCAAATTCTGGGCGATAGATACAAAAGAGAGGATCGATGCATCACGTATATATGCATACTGCTACTAATTAAGTTCTATCGAATCGAAAATCTTCTCTGTTGATGAGATCTAATCATGTCCTAAATCACGGAATCGGAGATTTATATTCTTACTATTCGTTGCACGTGTGTGGGGGGCACATTTTTGAGATAGTCTTCTCAACACCAAGCATACCCATCTCGAAAATGACTGAGAAACCACAACATGATGTCATGAAGTCCGTCACCGAGCGGAGTGGAGATTCTCGGCTATCAAAAAGAGAACTCTGCTTTTTATATCGAAATTGTGAACTTCCGACTCCTCAAAGGATTAACTGACCATCTACTTTCGTTCGATAGAAAATTAAGTGTCACAGCTAGACAGCCGATGAGTTGACCATCTGGTCTATTATTTTCAGTACAGGTCACCAAATTTGCCGACATACAGCGAAAATATGGAAAACGTACGATTAATTACCCGGGAATGAAGAAAAGCCACAGCATCTGCAGCTTCAAACCGAGCGCCTACGGATTGTGTCCCAAGGCTTGCATCTGAGCGCTAGAGTTCATTATTCGAAAGCAATATCCAGTGAATCATCCGGGTTTCTTGCAATCTTTGTAGGCCCAACCCGGAGGAATTACTGTCAGATGCAACGAATTCTTTCCGACCGTTGCATGTGTCTACGTATATATAGACATAATTTTCCAGAACAATATATAACAATGGCATGGGTACCTCCCGGATATCGAGAATTGAAACAAACCGTGCCGCTTCATCCTTCTGCGGACATTTAGTAGCCTAGATATTATTGGAAAAAGGAGAACTGGCTCGGCCCCCCTAGCCCATCCGCCTGTGATCGTGCCCGTATTAATGGATAATAGTATAGCAAATATATATTTGGCCGCCGCTGAATGAGCAGTTAATTTCAACGGTAAAAACAAGCGACCACACTCGGGGAGGCCACAATTTATGCCAGGCACCTAAAGGTGCATATCCCACTTCCACGGCAATGCCCTCGACGATGCAGAATCGATCGTTGGTGGTTTGATGCTCGAGAAAAATGGTGCTTGTTCTGACATTCCGAATATCGCCAAGCGCAACTTTGACGTGACGAGCTCGGCCTGGGTCCCCGACAACTCCTGGATCTGGGCGTTCTTCAAGCCATGAGGCCTGAGGGCGTCTTCAACAAATACAGGGACGTCGAACGCCTTCATGCAAAATTTTGCTTCCCCACGAGATCCCATTCGTCCAAGATCCAATGACGATGGCTAGTCGGCCTGCGGGTTGGACTTGTGGATTAACCTGTTCTGGCGTTCTCCCGGCGAACTGGGTCTTCGAAATCCACCCGTCTCGCTCATCATTGCCTCGCAGATACCATGCGGACATCGACAGGCCGGCATCCGATGTTCAAGGGGGACAATCATCATGTCAAAACGAAATTATGGCAGAAAACCGTTCAAACATGAGGGAAGCCAAGATGTTAAGCTTAACTCTCCCTATTATCGCCGCTATCACAAGCAATTGCAATTGCAATTGCCAAATGTCTTTGTTGTTGTTGTTGTGGGGTTCCACCACGACGCCTGGACCAACACTTCCCGTGATTTTTCTTTTCCCGACTGCCTCGTTCGCCTCCTTCTTGCTCTCCTCGTTCAGTTGTGTTCACTTTTGCAAGAGCCCGAACGAACGAAATGAAGCCACTCAATAGTATCATGTTTTATACGATGAGGGTCAGCTTATATTCGATTGATCAACAAGTGTGGTTGCCCCATTCTGCCGGCTCCCCTCAGAGTCCCTTTATCTCGGCTGGCCGATTTGGCTGCCCCGAAGTTTGCGATTCGCTGATCGAGGCCTTCCGTTCCCCACCATCCCTCTCTCGAAAGAGGATTCGCCCCCGTTCAAATTTCTCCATTTGATTATCAAGCACTTGAACTGAACACACCTCTCTGACCCCCAAGACAGAATGGGAGACTGGACCTGCAGCACGTTAACCGAACGAGCTGTCTAGCAGTAAGGGTGGGAGGGCGTGTTTCAACATTCTTCATGCTCCTAAGCAATTGGTGACTGCCTGGCCCGGGCAGTCTCACCACGAGCCGCCTAGCGAACGGCATCCTTTCGACGGCCGCCAAATGAGAGGTGTTCCTTGAGCGGCAGAAGGTTTAAACATTCTGCTCGTTTCGATGCAGATATTCCTTGAGGTTTTTATGTCTGGTCCAACAATTCTGATGCATGGACTGGACACTCGGGCGCACCCACTGAACCGGAACACTCCCTCTTGGCCCAAGGAAAAGGCACTTGAAACCGCTCAGATGTCAATTATTGGCCAATGCTGGTCGGACAGGGATGAGCGGATGTGATCCCAAACCCCTGACCCATGTTCGGATAGCCTTTTAATCAGTGTTCATGCAACCTATCGGCGAGACTCTTGTGAAAGGGACGAGCCATTAGGGATGCAAGCCTCTCTAAACACTTGTGGAGGTCAAGCTTGAACCAAGAAAAAAATTGGAAATGGAAAAGAAAAATATTCGCAAGAAGAAACCATATTTTGAAAACACAAAGAAGCGAAATCCTCAAGGCCTTCTACCTTCCTTTCTTGTGGACCATTTCCCTTTTTCCCTGGAATATACGCCCTTTGGCACGGTAATTGTTCATTCGAACATCTTCTCGTCCACCTCTTTTTGTTTTTGCGACTCCTGTCCCTCTATGTTGCGATAGTCAATTACATTCTTTTAGGTAGACGGGGTCGGCCTCTTATTTCTTGCTATCGGATTTCACTATTCTTTACCCGCGCAAGCCTTATTTTTGCGTTCCTCAAAAATCTAGCGGGTAGAAGTCTACGGAACGACCTGCCTCTATTGACACAAGATATGCCTTGATTGTGCATTGCTTGCCCTCATTCCTTATCCTTTTGACCTCACAGCTCAGCGGTACCTGATTATCCTTATCGGGAAAACTCCACGTCCAAGCACCTTTTCTATTTTTTGCGCCGGGTATATACATCTACCGGAACAATTGGAATATATATTGTTTTTTTGTCTTTTTAACGCAGTCGATATATGAAGTAGCACTTGCGGGTTTTTCTTTATGGTCTTATAATGTCACTCGTTTGCAGAACTTCTATACCCCAGGTTTGAAAAAGCATCACGAAGCGATAGATTCCGCCCCCCTTATAGATCGACGGACCCTTCCTTTATTAACGGCGCGGCTGCCGCGAACGATACAATGGACGAACACATTATCAGACATTCGGAAAGCGAAGATGGCGCTGTCAGTGACAACTTTATGCCAATCCAACGAATGGGATCGAGAAACTTCAAGCGACATAAATCGAGATCACGAAGCAGAAATGGCTCTACGTCTCCCCAGAAAATGGGGAGGTACACGCCTCCCCTTACAAACGGCCGAACATCGCCTATGAAAAACGGGCATATAAAGGATATGCACGTCGAAGAGCCGATATCCATCCTAGACCCGCGCCGGTTCACCCCTACCTTGCACGCTAGTCTGGTATCCGAGATTTTAAATCTGCGCCGCGACCTCGAGGCTAAGAGTGGGTTGATCGAGAGTCTCGAAATCGACTTGTCGATTGCTCGGGCCGAGACAGAGAACACTGCGACAACGGCTGCATCCGCGCGCCGGGAAGCAAGGGACGTCAGGGAGCAACTCAAGCTGAAGGAAAACGACGAGGCTCTCGAATCCCTTTCTTACGAGCGGGACCAGGCGTTGGAAACCGTCGCCGAACTCAAGAGACAGGTCGAGCGACTGACAAAGTCGCGACGGAAAGCTGAAGACGATATGGAACGCAACCGGCAAATTTTCGACAGAGAGCGATCCGAGTGGGATTTGAGTAAGAGATCACTAGAGCATCGGGTACACGTCTCCGAAGGACGGCTGAAGACAGTGCTGCAGGAAATCGCAACAGCGAACGAGGTGAACGGTGATGAGACGATGGATAATCACTTGATTCGACCGGAAAGCATCGCGCGACCTGTGAGCAGAAACAGCATGCGCTCGATATCTTCGTCTGGCTCAGATGGTATGGACGCAGAGAAGAACGGAATCAGATTCTCGATGATTAATGTTGAGGCCTCTCACTCGGCTCTTAGACTGGCTGATGAGCTTAGCTTTATCCATGAGACCAGCGAGGCCTCAGAGGCTGAGACTGAGGGTTCTGTTTACCCCGAATCTGTCCCAGAGATGCATCATGACGCCATGTCGGCTTCTGAGGAAGATTATGAGCCAGAGCCAATCAACGAGCACTTGATTCCGTCACGAAGGTCTTCCGGTGCATTGTCTCCTTCACTTCTCGGAGATGATAAGTCCGAAATCACAGAGTGCACGATTATGCCCGCAGATGAAGAGGAATTGCATGATTTACGGAGAGAAAACAAACGCATGATCGAAATGATTGAGCAACTTGAAGAATGCATAAGCCTCGAGAAGCAGGAACGGGAGAATTTCAGAAATGCCATGTCTATCGAGTTGGCAGAATGGCAGGATAAATATAAGATGCAGTCGCAAGAGTATCGGAATAGAGAATACGAAGAGCAACAAGAGCGACAAGTTCTTCAGCGCGAGCATCAGGACCAGCTGGAGCTTCTGGAGTCGATTGCGGCCGATACACAGCACCAGCTTGAACTTCTGGCGACAGAGAAAGCAGAGCTCAAACGGTCTATGGAAGAGTCGCTGCGTCTGCGACAGGAGGAACTAGATGAGGAGAACCTACCTGTTATCGAGAGCGTGGTCAAGGCAATCCTCGACGAAGTTCTGGATGAGAGCATTCAATTCGAAACTCTTCCCCCCATCGTCGAGCAAGAAGAAGAAGAAGAAGAAGAAGAAGAAGAGGAGGAGGAGGAGGAGGAGGAGGAGGAGGAGGAAGAAGAAGAGCCAATTGTAGAGCTTGAGCTCATGAAGCCCATCGAGACACCGCGCAACAGCATCATATTCGACGATGTCCCACAATCTCCCCGCGAAATCTCGGCGAACCAGGGTAGAAAGAGGATATCCATTATTGGTGCCGTCCCAGTGTCGCCACCGCTTAGCCCGCCATCGACCGCCACACGCAGGTCCTCCGTCGTATATGTTTCTTCCGATTGCCAGACATCCCCAGTCAAGTTTGTTGAGCCTGGGGTTGATGCTGGTTGCCAGACTGAAGCATATAAGCCGCCTACACCTCCACATTCGCCTACTTTTATTATTCCTCAGATCACGATACATCCGCCCGGCCCAGCTATCATCAGCTATGAGCGCAAGCCCACCAAAGATGCATGCTGTCAGACATTCCAGCCCCCAAAGACGAAGTCAACGTCTATGCAGACCGAAGTTATCAAGGTGGACACCCGTCTGCTCCTCAAAAACTTTGGCTCCCTTCCTGCTCCTCAGAGAGAGGCCCCCAAGCCTCCTACTGCTGTTACAGTGTCTGTCCAAACTGCTCCAGCTCCCACACTCATTTCAGTGCCCCCTCGACCACTGGTCCCAGCACCTATTGAACCGATTGGCCCAGCCAGTCCGCCTCCGGTGTTGAGCCCGACTACTTCTATGAGCTCGCCTCCAGTGCCTCCAGAAAAGAGTACTCGACGAGCAGTTAGGATACCTCTCTCAAGGCTAAACACTGCCCCAGCCTCAGTGAAGGAACCCCTCCTCGAGAGCCCACCACAGTCATCACCCCCTATGAGGTCGATGTCCGAAGCTGCGATCCCGCCTCTCCCGGTCATGTCGCCCAATGGAGTATACAGACCTCCCAGGACAACTTCGCTCTGGAAGTACAACGACATCCCATCTGATGAAGATGACGATGATGTGGACCTTGAAGAAGCTGAAGATGAGTTCAAGACAGTATTGTCTGCGCCCAAGCCTCCACGCCCAAGACCTAGCGAGTCAACCCTCGCTTCCATTGCTTCTGCTTCGAATCGTGATAGTATGGTGCTTCCAAAGCGACATCCGAGTATCAAGCGTAACATCGCGACCAAGCCAATGTTACCAGCCCGGGCGTGGAATCATACCATCCCAGCAGGTAACCGTCGCATGAGCGGCATTCAAGTCGGACCACCTTACCCTGTTCCTCTGCGACACAGCTCCAGGAAGCTACCGCCTTCTATAACTAGCTCTCGCGCTAGCAGCCCGTCGCCCATGCCCGGTGGTATCAGACGAACTCGAAATTCGATAAGAAAGTCAAGGTCTGCTCTTGGATTGCAAACTGGTGGCTCGATGCGAACGAGGTCGCCGCCACCTATGTCGATGTCGTCTATGGCCCCAGAGAGCCCAACTGATATTCCACCTCTGCCGCGAGATGCGATTTTACCAAACTCTATGAATAACCGGCCAAACTATGGACATAGATATCAAGACTCCAGTGTTACGGGCACTGCGTCGATCGATAGCTCGCAACAGCAAACCAGTGTCGTTGATGCAATTGCTCAGACTATGGTTGGAGAGTTCCTTTACAAGTATGTCCGAAAGAGATTCGGTCAACAGGAGGGTGCTCAGGGATGGGAGAAGGACGACGGAGGCTCTGGTGTAAGACATAAAAGATGGGTCTGGGTTGCCCCTTACGAACGTGCCGTCATGTGGTCGACCCGACAGCCTACTAGCGGGACGGCCCTGATGGGCAAGTCTGGACGGAAGCGTAAGTTAGCTGCCAATATATCAATGAGAAAATTGTTACTAACAGTATTCGATAGTTCTCATTCAATCCGTGCTCGATGTCAAAGACGATACACCGCCACCAAAGGGTGTCACTCTCTTCAACCGCTCCATTCTCATCCTCACCCCAGCCAGGGCCCTCAAATTTACTGCCGGAACTCAAGAACGACATTACATTTGGCTTATGGCACTTTCCTTCCTCGCACACTCTTCCCAGTCTCCAGGAAATGCACTAACTCTGCCACCCGCCCTCCCCTTCGAATACGAACAACTTGCCAATCGCTCCGAGATAGTAGAAAGCAAGGGCAAGGAGAAGGCCACCGCGCCATCTTTCATGTCCGGCGGCGGTGAGAGCGAATACTATGATGCCCGACCTGCGTTCCAAAATCCATTCTCAGCCCATGGCAGCTTCACTACAAACCATAGCTATGCTTACTCGAACCCTTACTCCAACGGGTATTCCAACGGGTACTCTAATGAAAACGACTCTTACGCCAACGGGGTCAACGCTAGAAGAACTAGCAGATACGGAAGCATCGTGTCCGACGACAGCGCGGCTGACTATCCCAATATCAGAAGGCACGCCCGCAAGAGATCGAACACAGCATACCCAAGTATCCCGCGTATGCCACCGCCACCGCGGAACTTCACCTCCCCCACGTTCAGTGGATTTTCCGGTCATCATAGGCCATCGGAGTCCATCACCTCGGACTTTAACTGCAACATACCCATGTACGGCGACAGGAACAGCATGGTATCCTACAACCACAGTATCATGGACGGACCCGCTAGTGTCAATGGCGGGAACTTCTTCGATGCGATACCGCAGGGTACCATGAGAATGGAGGCATTCATCGACTCCACTCCAAAGATGGGTGGGTATGAAGACGATGACTTCTTCCCAGACGTGGCGGGGGCATTCCGAAATGGGAGGTCCAGCAATCGAAACAGCAGGATCATGGGACCCCGCAACGGGTTCCTAGATTTCTATGGAGTGCCGGATGATCCGTATAGTGTGAGTAGAGGAAGATATAGTGAGGATGATGATACGTCGACGTATCACCGCAGGCGAGATCTGTTTGCAGGGTTTTAAAAATCCTCACAGATAGTTTGTTTTTAGTTATCGACTCATTGGATTGAGGATTTGGTTTATTTTGATGAATCTCACACGGTGCATACCGGTTCTTTTTTGTTTCCTTTTTCTTCTCTTTT
The DNA here is from genome assembly GCA_031310005.1 of Dactylellina haptotyla. NCBI lineage: Eukaryota > Fungi > Ascomycota > Orbiliomycetes > Orbiliales > Orbiliaceae > Dactylellina > Dactylellina haptotyla. The sequence goes on along the minus strand of CM062379.1, from coordinate 5,954,099 downwards.
TACTTTTATGGCGTTCTAGAGATACTTTTCTTTTTTGCCACGTTCCGATATAAACCCTCAGGCGGGATATCAGATCTTCACTTCTTTTTGACATGTTACACAAAAAGCTTGCACGGTGTGCGGGAGTTTAACTTTGCTTTCTTGACCTCGTGGTATTCTATACCCATTTCTCGTTTTAATTTGGATCAGGTGGGATTGCTTACCTTCTCCTCATTTTTTATATTTTATATCATTTTTTATGTCTTCTATTTTTTTTTTGGCTTTTATACTTGATGACCAAAAGATGCAGATTTAAGCTTTTGTCACTCGCACACTCACTCACTTTTTCTAACGGAAAAAGCCATTTCCTTATGTCATACCAAAATCTATTTGTATTATACCAGAAAGATCTTACACTTTTCCTATATTTTCTTTCCTTAAAACGGGGTATTCGCTTTTTTACATGCGGGGGAGTCCTGTATTACCTACTTCTTGTTTCGTTAAAAAGACGGATGGGCATACATTGGGGGCGGGGAAAGAAAAAGTTAAACAGGATGTCTTTTAACTAACATTATAATTTTGAGATACTCGACTATTTTGCATTTATTAAATTTTTCGTTGCACTGTAACCTGATAAGGAAACTGGAAGTGTTTGTTTGTGCTAGTGGTAGTATGGAGAGCGTACTCTCGGGCTCCGTTGGGCCAGAGAGTTCTCAGATGATCCCCATGTCGACTGTGTTTCGACCTAGCTCGAGCATAAGATAATGCTGCGCATCATCTGAACCGACTGCAATCAGATGGGCTGTCGTCGTATCTGCTCAGACAATCACTAATCCTCGGCACGTTGGATGTTGCAAGAGGTGCTGCACGCCTAAGGGGTGTGGTTCGCCCCCAACCAACGAACCCCATCTGATGTCCGATTAGGGATCCCAGGCTCACCAATAAGCAGGCGGTTTGCTGACGGTGCCTGCCCGATTCGTACGTGGTTGCTGTGGTGAACGGGGACACAGGCCAAGAGGGCCGGAAAAGAGTGTTGGCAGCTGCTTGGCTTACTCTTGTTTTAGCCGTTTGGGCCCCAAACCTGAATTTCTGTTGGCTCCCTTTCGCTCAGGCCACGGGAACACAGCTGCGGGAAGCTCCCTTGGCTCTGTTCTGAAGCTTGTCGCAGCAATAATGCTACGGGCATCGGAGGCCGCAGAGTGAGAGCAGGTTGGGTGCTCGTGGTGGGACGAAAACAGACTTCCAGATGCAATGAAATAAAGGGATATCAATTATGTCATGTCACCAAGCGCCATCAACTTCCTTTGAAAACTTGAGGTTCCTGTTTTTTTTCTCTCTCTCTGTCGCTATTTCTTCTAACGAATAATTATTCTTGTTTGACCATTTGAGTTTTGTCGGTTGAATTTTCCCACCCCGTCTACCAGAAACTGGAATTTGCGACGAAGCCAAGAGGAACGAACGACGACCCGGGAGGCAAAAGAACGGCGAAGATTGACGTTCTCCAGCGAAATCCCATGTGCGCAACTGCATAGCCATTTCATCATCGACCTGCACTTCCCCCCCTCCGATTCATCCAGGTCGACGTCTGCTTGATCGGCCCTGACGAATTTACGACAGACGACGAGACGACAGGAACGAATAAGCACAAAAAGGAACCTTCATTGCCCAGTGCTAGCTGCCTTGATCCAGTAACCGATTCTCAGGACCGACACATTTTAGCATAGCCTAGCTGTCGCACCTTTTAACCTGGTATTCTAGCGGGGTTGCCTGTCACTCGTCCAGAGTCTGATTAATATTCGATTCGATTTCGCATCTGTTTGAGGATTCTGTTATTTTCCTTTTGCGACTTTCGGATTAGATAAAAAGTAGCATTCCCACCAGCATTCTCTTTTCGATCAGCTCTCCCCAATATCCTTTTTTGTTTGCGACTTGCTCCATATATTCAATTTTAACCCATACGCCGGCATTTCCAAATTTCTTTCTGTCTCTGGTCCGTTGAAATCGTTATACCCCGACAGAGTAACGACACAATCGAAGGAGGAAAGTACGATAGCAGGTATCGATAACAGATCAAACAGGCACGGCAAAACTGGACGGTAACTCCGAAAAAGGAACCCGTCGACAACCAGAAACACGCCATCCCTGTCGACAGGTCCAGATCGTTGTTTTTCCTCTTTTACCCTGCAACTGCAGGTTTCGATAAAGTAGCATCGCCTCTTCGCATACAGTGGTTAGTATTAGGAAGCGCTGCCCTCTTTTTTTTTTTTTTTTTTTGCCCTGTGCCTTTTGTACCCTTTTCCTTTCAAGCCCAGCCAAGAAGGCTTAAGGGTGGCTCTCTCTAGGGCACTTTAACCAGGTTGCATGTTTTTGAGCGCCCAATTCAATTCCACTCTCCTATTATCCCTTGAGAGAGGGGAAGAGGAATAGCAAGATCCCAAAGAACTCGAATAAATCAATCTTTTTTTTTGTTTCTTACGCTGACGATATTTTTTTTTTTGTTTCATTCTCCAGAGGTGACGACGACGACGACGGAAGGCGATATTATTTTTAAAATCCGCGAGGGACAGACTTTTCGACGACTGGAACCCGCTCGAGCTCTGTGTTTGGGCTAGCGGGCGGTTGCTGAGCCACAGTCAACGCAACAGGCAGAGGCTGCACAGCTTCACAGCGTTCAGGAGACCAGCATTGTTCAGTTAGGCTGCGGGTATAGTGGTGGATATATACTGGAATATACCCCCAGGCTACACTTCGTAAGTAGTATATTTATTGTCCATATTCTTTCCCCGCCACGGATAAAGTGTCTGATCGAAGGCTGACCATCCCATTCCCCATCTTTCACAGCTACAGCTCGACCGTTATTCTAACCTCACACCCAAACCCGCACCCGAGGTTCCCAGGGAAAAACCCTCGAGCGGAAACCGGCCCCTCCCCAGCGGATATTACGACTTCTCCAACCCTTACATCGCCATGAGAATATCGGTCCCTCGCTAAACCTCAGATTCACTATCATTTTCCGATTCTACCGATCCTTCATCTCAGAGGGAAGGACAGCAGCAGGCTCTTTTTTTTGGTGCAAGAAAAATAATTGCCTGTCGATCTGCTTCCAAAACGTTCATTTCCTTGCGACGGCCAGATTTATTTTAGCGTCCACAGTTTCAAAGATTGCGTTCTCAATTTCACCAGTGCAAAATCCTCCGTTTTCCAGCGTCATTCCGTATTTATATTTATAAACGAGAAGGGGGCGAGAACGGACACTACGGGAGCACTAAAAGCGGGAAACGAAAACCCCAGCTAAAAAATAGACCAAGATATCAAGAAGGGGGGGCTCGACGAAATTTTATATAGACGAAAATGTCGTCTAGTTCCAGTATATCGAGCATAGCGTCCTCGACGGCGGAGGCGATAGCGTCAGCTACTAGCTCTGCAGCCGCAGCGACAACAACAGCTGCCTCTGGCCATGCAGCGCGACCTCCAGCGTGCGTATTCCAAATTAAATGCATATAAATGCAAGTTTTGCCAAAAGAATGATCAAGTCGACTAACAGTATGAAACAGATACAAGGCCGTGGGTGTAACCCTCGCCATCTGCTCCGGCGTTTTTATCGGCATATCCTACGTGCTCAAGAAAAAGGGTCTCCTACAAGCCAACCTCAAGGACAACTCTAAACCTGGTGAGGGTGTCGGATATCTCAAGAACGCGTGGTGGTGGACGGGCATGATTCTCATGATTATTGGCGAGGTGTGCAATTTCTGCGCCTACGCTTTCGTCGATGCTATCCTGGTTACCCCGCTCGGTGCTCTCTCGGTTGTTATCACTGCTATTCTGTCATCGATCTTTCTGAAGGAACGGTTGTCATTTGTGGGTAAAGCTGGGTGTTTTGTCTGCGTGGTTGGCAGTATTGTGATTGCGGTCAATGCGCCGGAACAGAGTGCCGTCAGCGATATTCAGGATATGAAACGGTATATTCTCGCACCTGGCTTTTTATCGTACGCCGGAGTCGTGATCCTAGGATGTCTTTTTGTGATATTCTGGGTGGGGCCGCGGTACGGTGAGAAGAGTATGATGGTATATCTCAGCGTTTGTTCGATGATCGGTGGATTGAGGTATGAATTTGACTCCAGATTATGATCTCTTGATTATATTCCAATGCTAAATATATTCTAGCGTCGTTGCCACACAAGGTTTAGGAGCAGCTGTTGTCGCACAAGCTGGCGGCAAGCCACAGTTCAATAATTGGTTTCTATACGTCCTGCTGATATTCGTCGTGATCACATTATTGACGGAAATTTATTACCTCAACGTAGGCTCAACCGCTATAGACTTTTTAGAAACTTACAGCAGCTAACAACTTATACAGAAAGCTCTAAACATCTATAACGCCGCTCTTGTCACACCAACCTACTACGTATTCTTTACCTCTGCAACCATTGTCACCTCTGCCGTCCTCTTCCAAGGTTTCAAAGGAACGGGCGCCGGTATCGCAACCGTGATCATGGGTTTCCTCGAAATTTGCGCCGGAGTGGTGCTCCTCCAGCTTTCCAAATCCGCAAAGGAAGTTCCAGATACTGCTGTCTTCCGAGGAGACCTCGACCAAGTTAAGATCGTGGCAGAACAAGAAGAACCGGAGTCCGAACCGAAGGCTGACGCTATCCGTGGTGCCGCCGCGATTATCCGACGAATAAGCACGGTCCGAAAGCAAGCCGAAACAAAGGAGATGCAACAAATTCACGATGATCAATTGAGGGATATCAGAGAGAAGGACCACCTTAGCCCGGACGTAATCGTTGAGTGGGATGGATTAAGGCGACGAGTCAGCTTTGCCGGTGAAAAAGAAGAAGGTGGTAGGCCCAGACGACATACTTCGGCCAGCCAGCGTCCAAATATGGGACCGACACTGTCGAGGCTCGAAGAGATGGAAGAAGGCCGAGTCTCTACCGACATGATGCGGATAGCCACCCACCAGAGCCGCTCCCAGGGCGATTTGCGCCATGGTGACCCGGTATCGATCGATCAACTAGCCCTCCCGGATTCTGTCACACAACGAAGGAACAAGAAGAGAAAAGATGAGCCCTCCAGCCCTGAAGTAACACCGAAAAAGACGATATCTCTGGTCCCATCGAGCCCTGATCACCGCCCGTGGTTCTTCGGTGGCAGGTCCAGAGGTAACTCTGCAGCCGATCCGCCTGAGCTGACTCTCACGGAAGAAAAGGTCGCAGATGACGGAACCCTACGCCCGGAGTCGGCGACGACTCAGAAGGCGAGACGCCAGTTCTCGTTCCAGGGTATCTTCAGCAGACTCGGGCGCGAGCACCACCACCAGCCGGTACAACAGTTTGAGGCTAGTGATGAGGACTCCACAGAGTCGCCTGGCCATGCAGCAGGAGCCGCAACACCCCAACGACCGAAGCCTTCGAGAGAATCGTCCAAGCCTACTTCACTAACCCGAATTCAAACTGAGGAAGAAAGACTCGGCTTGGTGACTGGCGATGCACCCAGTGCCTACGACGATGATAGATCGGACGCCGAGTCCCAGCAGGGCTCGGCGTATTTCGAAGAGAAGAGGCGGTCACCGGGGCACTCTCCTTCGCCGTCACCAATGGTGAGTTCACCACAGGTGAATATCGTGAGGAGACCTGTGGGTTCAGCGAGGAATAGCACCCACAGCATACCACAGCAGCTTCAACAGGAGGAGAAGGCTGATAAGCAACCGTAAACCGTCCGCTGCGCTCCTCACGAAAATGCTCTAAACCCCAAAAAAGTTCGTTCATTTTTTTGTGATTTCTGATTTTTTTTTATCCTCTGCATTCACCTGAAGCGGTTTTCCTTGTGTGTCATCGTGCATATTTTCCTTAAAATGGCATCGATACCCTCGTGATGGTTATGTTTTTGTTTCTGAAATGTTTTTCTTGTACAGTGTTTCTCTTATAGCATACATATCTAATGATTGAGTACTGCCATCTTTTTGTCTTGCAAAAATACACATGATGTGGGCGGATTCGTGCTCGTTTATTTTTTTTCCATATTTTTTCATGTATATCTTGGCTGCGAACTCCGCGAGTCGGAGCCCCCCGCGGCGATGATGAATTTCTTTGGATGTACGTAATAGATACTACTACTACTACTACTACTACTACTAGCTAGCTAGCTAGCTAGATTGGTGGGATGATTGGTTTGTGTATAGTTTATAATATATATATATATATATATATATACAAACACAAGAGAATATATGAATACTCTGCATCCCAATATATATCACGCGTAGCACAGGTAGAGACAACAACTTCTTCAACCTCGATGACCCGTATCCTACACCCCATCACTCTTCTCGTAGGCACCCCATAATCTGAATCCCCTATGCTAGAGTATCGAAGATTGTGGGCCATCCAATGGGAGAGTTTCGAGGGTGTAGAAAGCGCAGGTATCGAGGCGGTGAACGATCAGTGGTTCTGATATCTCCCATCGAAAAGGTGGTGAGATTGCGGCAGTGGGAGTTTCCACAGCGCCCGCACGCTGACGTTCGAGTCGGCCCCCGCGAGGAGGCGAAGGAACATAGGGCGAGAGCTAGGTACGGATTCCGTTTGGTCGGTGCCTGTCATCATTTCGTTGAATTAGTTGTATGAGGAAAGAAGAGGAGAAGAGAAGGGAAGCGAGCGAGGTGAAAAAATAATATTTATGTGTGCGGGTGCGGGTGCAACACTGCAACGCAGCGCGGACCCCAGTCGTCGTCGGCCGCTGCAGGCAGGTCAGCGATGCAGCCTTCTCCGCGCTACGAAAAAGCTAAGCGGATCTCGCACCCGACGTCGGAAGAATCCCGTCGATAGCCACCGCAGACACAAACAAGTACGGACCACGCTGGGCTTTGGATAAATGCACCCCGGGGACGGCGTGTGACTCGACGTGCTCTTATAAACCGGGCCAATTGTGGGTGCTGGCGTGCTATAGCTGCTATCTTCTCGCCCTCTCGACTGACATCTTCACAGCATTGCATTCCTTCCTTCCCGGATATATCGAACGAGACTCGCGAACCATGCAGCGAACCGTATACGGCAGACTCCTCACCAGGAGCATTAACCTCAGACCGGCCGCGCGACCACTTGCTGCGAGGCAATTGCCCGTTGCAAGGCATTATGCTTCGCTACCTGAGAGCCATGATAAGGTAGGATAAGATAGCTCCTACTTCGATATAAAATTTTCGCTCAAATCACAGAGCTATAGCTGATTGTCAATTCAATATGATATGTAGCTCCTCACGGCCCACCTGGCGGAGGCAGACCCCACCGTTGCAGAGATTGTCAAGAAGGAGAAGCTGCGGCAGCGGGAGTTCATCAATCTAATCCCATCTGAGAACTTCACCTCGCAGGCCGTGCTGGACACCCTCGGGTCACCGATGCAAAGTGCGTCAAAAAGTCGCTACGATCTAATATCCATACTAACCACAGGCACAGATAAATACTCGGAGGGCTACCCCGGCGCACGATACTACGGCGGGAATGAATTCATCGACCAGGCCGAGAGACTATGCCAACAGCGAGCGCTCGAAACCTTCAAGCTAGATCCCGCGGAATGGGGTGTCAACGTCCAACGTAAGACCCCGCAGCATTTTTTATTTTCCTTTAAATGGTCCGATATCACGATAGGGAAGGGCACGCAATCTAACATGGTAAAATAAAACCGATAAGCCTTATCCGGTTCACCGGCCAATCTATACGCCTACAGCGCCGTCCTGCAGGCCCACGACCGCCTGATGGGCCTGGACCTCCCACACGGTGGCCACCTGTCCCATGGATATCAGATCCCCTCGAAGCACATATCCTTCATCTCCAAGTACTTCACCACAATGCCCTACCACCTCAACCCCGAAACAGGCGTGATTGACTACGATGGCTTGGAAAAGACGGCAATGGTCTTCCGCCCGAAGATCATCATCGCGGGTACCTCCGCCTATAGCCGGACGATCGATTACGCCCGCATGAAGAAGATTGCTGCGGCCTGTGGCGCGTATTTGCTCAGCGACATGGCGCACATCAGTGGACTGGTGGCCGCGGGCGTGGTGGACAGTCCGTTTCACACTAGCGACATTGTCACTACCACTACACACAAGAGCCTGGTGCGTGCGTTTTAATGGTCTCGGTGTTATTTTTAATAATCGTCCCTCTTCCCCCTCTTCCTTCGTTTCACGGTTGTTTATTCGCGTGCGCGTGTGCAATGGACGAGAAGAACATATCCTCCCGTCGTTTCACGACATAATATGCGATATAGGTGGTATTTTGGGTGTGGGTGCTAATATATGGCGGGGTAAAATAGAGGGGTCCGCGAGGCGCAATGATTTTCTACCGCAAGGGCGTGCGATCAACGGATAAGAAGGGGAACAAGACGATGTATGATTTCGAGAATACGATCAACGCGTCCGTCTTCCCGGGTCATCAAGGAGGGCCGCATAACCATACCATCACCGCCCTCGCCGTAGCTCTCAAGCAGGCGCAGAGCAAGGAGTTCAGAGAGTACCAGGAGCAGGTGCTGAAGAATGCAAAGGCGCTGGGCAATAAGTTGAGCGGGATGGGTTACAAGATTGTTGGAGGTGAGGTTGAGAACCACTTGGTGCTCATCGACCTGAAGCCAAAGGGAATCGACGGAGCCAAGGTCGAGCGAGTGTTGGAGTTGTGTAACGTAGCTTCCAACAAGAACACCGTACCTGGTGACAAGTCTGCGGTACGTCTCTTCTTCCCTTTTCTGTGTCTCTTCATACCTCAAATTGATAAGATTACGCGTTTTATGATTGTGCGTTTTGTGTTGGAGCTAACGTGCCGTTCTTTAGATGAAACCGGGCGGTTTGCGGCTTGGGTCGCCCGCCATGACCACCCGTGGCTTTGATGAAGGCGATTTCGAGCGAGTGGCGGAGATTGTTGATTCTGCAGTGACCATTGCAAAGGAGGTCGAGTCATCGACTGGTGCGACAAAGACCAAAGAGTTCACTGAAGCGCTAGGTGATGGTGGCAAGGTTGAGAATCTCGTCAAATTGAGAGAGGATGTCAGGAGCTGGGTTAGAGACTTCCCCGTTCCGTGGACGCATTGATCCCAGCTTCGTAAAGTAAAAAATTCTGTAAAAATTCTTTTTTGACCTTTGATTGAATGTAACTGTAAAGGTAATAAAAATGTAATTGTACCATATCTCTTTTCCGCAAGGAAAGTCGCTTCGACGGATTTGCACTTTTCGGGTGCAGCAACTTACATTTTGTGACCAAATTCGGCTACTCTAGCCCTCACTGAGCAAGAACGCCCCAAGCCAGCTGCCTACCTTTTCGGCTTCGGGGAGATGGCCGACTCGGCACCACGCAAAAGTAAGGGGAAGACAACCTGACATCGCGCGCTACAGATTGCACCAGCTGGATCAGTAAGCACTTCCAATCATCCGTAGCCAGTTGGCGTGAGCGAGACATGCCTCCGAGCGCTTTTAACTTTTCGCGAGTTCTGTGCCAGTTCCGTGCATGAAATTATCAAGTTACATGAACAGGCCCTGCGGTCAAGATATTCATACGAGGGAATTCACTTGGTCCGAGAGGGTTGCGCTCCGAATTCCTCGTAAAATTAGGACTACCAGATTCCCTTGCCTTAGGCCTACCCGTATTGACTCTTGTCCCGCCTTCCTTCCTCCATATCTCATTTAGCACCCAGAGGCGAGAATGCTGGCAGATGCTGGGCAGACGGCCGCGTCCTCGCGTGGGATGTAATTTTGGCAAATGCCCAGGTTTTTCCGTTATTATCTGCCTTTTTCCACGAGCCCGACGGAATTGAACCTTCTTGCGTTCCTGGACCATTCCCGCTTCGGCAGCCGGAGCGGCGTCATCAAGAAATCAAGATCTCGATTGTTAAAATTGCAGCAAGCCAGTTAACAGCCCTAAATGGTTTCTACTCGGACTTTTTTTTATTTCTTGGGGGTCCGTGTTTCATAGGCCGTCCATAGAAGATCGCCTGCTATAACCTGATGTCATGAAAGGCACGACCGTTTTTCGAGAAGGCACTCGGAGAAAACGAACGAGACGCAAGCAAACAAACGCAAACGCGCCGCGTCGACGTGCATTGCATAACGACATCGGGTTGGGGGCCAAGTATAACCTGCGTGCAGGCTGCTAAAAGCTTGTTCGCCGCCGTCGCGAGCATACGCCAGGTTCGGACACAACTTCTGTTTCCTTACTTTCAACCTCTGTGCGGGTTCGGAGGGCCGTCCAACCAATTCCACTTGAGTGAAACGTTTCCCGACATGGGAATTAAATCGGAGAAAGGGGCATCCATGGTTGGGAAATGTTCCTCGCACGTTCTCTCTCATCCCCCTGAGTTCGTAGGATCACAAGAGAACCCACTGAGCGAGCGATCACACCCAAGCGGGCCTCTGGTCCTCTATAGTAAGGCGCGGGCGGAAGGGATCGAGGGAAAGCGAGGCAGGCCAAGCATATCACCGCCATCGCAGGCAATTGCGAACGAATCTAAGATCTAGAACTCGCAGGCTACTAGACAAGAATAGCAGCCAACCAGACGGCTGCGAACTGCCGTCTTGCGCTGAATGCTTTCCGAGATTTGATTGGAATACTCGATCGGCACACGGCGAAAGAGGGAACATGTAATTTCGCTTAAAATTGAAAGAATGCGTTGGAAGCATTTCCCACCCAGACATAGCGTGGGCTTGCATTCGACGAACTAACATTTGCTGAATGCGTGGGCAAGAAGGAGATGAGAGAGAGGGGAAAACAGGCAGGAAAGAGTGCAAGAGGGTAAAAACGCATGGTCACAGCTGGGTGGAACCGAAATGGTGAGGTTGTGTATCAGCCCACGCGGTGGACCTCTGCCAAAGCCAATGGGATCGAAAATTCGGAATTGGCCCACCCCTATGTTTAGTGCCCCATTTTAGCCCCGAAAATGCATTCGAGCATTTCGGTCCTTACTTGCTGCTTGCTCGCTCGCGCGCACACAGGCTTGTGCATGAGACACGCGAATTACTGGGAGAAAGTGACAAGAATTTCCACCACAGCTTAGGCTTTTGTGACGACGATGCAGGTGCATGCAGGAAATCAATACAGCAGGCCCTTATTATTGGCATCGAACCTATTTGGCGGGAGTTCCTTCTTTCCGGCAGGCGCCAACGATTGATCAGGAAAACAGCACACGACCGGTTCAACCAACAAGGTGACAATGATATCACGATTAAGAACTCACCTCGTATTGGCCCTAAAAACCTCACGGGAGATAAATGATAACGGCTTGGAGTTAGATCCCCTATCAGGACAGGACATGGTTCCAAGGCCGGATGGATCAAGAAAAACGAATTTTAAAATTAAACAAATGTTGCGATAGGAACCAAAAGAAAAAAAAAACGAACGGACGTATTTTTCCTTAGTGTGGTGCGATGTGCTGTGCCTGCCGCTCACTCACCCCTTTTATGCAGGTGTCGGGTTGCTTTTTCTCGAGCCAATTGGCGTGGGCGGATTTGGTGTGGTTTGTGCCTGGTTCTTTCCGCCGTCCGCAAAAATCTCTGCGACTGACACGTACCCTGTACCTTGACTAGCACCGAGTCCGGGTTCCTGGCCAGTCAGAAGCCCCCAAAATCTCGCCCTACGTCCCAAGTAAACACCAAAAAAGAAAATCCACATCAAAGGGGAAAATCAAGCGGGAAAGGAGACCTTCTCGTTTTGATTGCACTCAAATTTCTTCCCCCCTTGGAAAAGAAAGAGAGTAATCACTGCCAATCTATGGGTGTGATCGTACGACTCTTCGCCTGCTAACCGCTGGTGCCCGCCCGGCTATAAGAAGTGACACCTCCCTTACTTTGGGATGCTGTTCCTTCTTCCCTTTCTATCACCACACTCACTCGCTTTTTACAAAGTACCACGCTCGCTCTTCAGCGCATTCACTCGTTCATTTGCCAAATCGCGATTACCTGTCTAATCCCAAAAACCAATTAATACCCTAATCAACCGTTATTTTTAATAACCAAACCAAACCGACAAAATGAAGTTCTCCGCTGTCCTCGCTACCGCCGCCTCTGTTGCCGCCGTCATGGCTGATGGTTACTACGGTTACTCCAACGGTACCATCTCGACCACCACCACCGTTGTCGACTCTTATGTCACCTACTGCCCATATGCCACTACCTGTGCGTTGAATTCCGCAATCTGATTCTAGACGAACCGTAACTAATAAACCTTGCAGTCACCGAGGGTACCCAGACATATGTTGTCACTGAGCCAACCACCATCACTGTCACCAACTGCCCATGCACCCGCACTTTGACCTGCTCCACCACCACCTCCACCTCTTGGTAAGCTCAAATCCGAACTACTTGAATCAAGAATTCCAACTAACAGTTTATCAATAGCCCACCAACTGTCACCCCAGTTACCTCCACCCCATGCCCAACCGCCACCCCAACCTATGTTCCACCACCAGTTTACAACACCACCGTCCCAGTCTACCCACCAGTTGCCACTGGTGCTGCCTCTTCCATGAAGATGGCCTCTGGCGCCTTGGTCGCCGTCTTCGGTGCTGCCGCCATGCTCTTGTAAACTATTTTCTTTATAATAGTAGTTTGAGGTGTATTAGTGGAGGGTATTATTAATAGAGATGGTTTAATTTGATTCAAAGCGCCTTTTCTTCTGTATTAATGGATTTTTCCTTGATGTGGTCTCCCTTGCCAATCTTCTGTACACGAATGCCTATGTACATGTAAATTGTTAATGTCAATCTTGTCGATAACCAAACCTTATGATCCGATTTTATCGTTTTCGACCTTGACAGACCAGCGATTCTCTTATTTTCGGCACGTGTGTTGTGTGGACGTTGGAATCCTGGTGTTGCATGTGGTCGACGTTAATCCGTCGGCCAATGATAGACTCGCGCGTTGTTTTGGCTGCTGACATTGACGCGACAGCCAGCCGCGTCGACCGCACAATTCGCTATCTCGATTGTCAGTTCGACGACGACGATGACGACGTAAACGTAGAATCCAAGACGCTCCTATCGAGATTTCTATTTTTTGCACCTATGGGGAAGTTCGTCTCCAGGTTTCGTCGAACCGAACGCGGAAAGTCGATAGCATAAACAAATGTGTGATCTTTCCTTTCGCTGATTCGCATATCCTGAAACCGTCGAAACGAGTCCGCCTGCCGAACCCCTCCGTTTTCTTTTTCTCACGAGCTCCGCCTGTAGACACACATAATACACATACACCGTCTCATATGCGCACCGATGATATGAACACGACCCCGCATGCCCGTGCCGTCTCTTTTAAGATTTTTATAAATGATACACAAATTTAAAGAAAGATAATATTTATATTTTTAGCGACTGGGCTTATTATGCTGCGATGACCTCGCAGCGGCGGTAGTTATATGACGGAATTGTAAACATGAGTTTGGTTCCGCTGGGGTTCGAGGCGATATCTTATATGTAAATATACGATAGCGGTTGTTGGATAGCAACCCGATAGTGATTTTTTTTACTTTGATCTCGAATCTCCGATATTCTCGGGGGGGCAAGATGAGTTCTATAGAATATTGGATATACCATTATTTGTATATTTACAACCGCCATTGCTCTTCTTTTCTTGTTCTTGGGCCACTTGATTTTCAATATTATTGTTTACATTGAGCCCGCGCTCGTTCAATATGGTGCTTTGGGTCGGGGCTTAGGATATTTAAATCGTATGACCATTGAAGATTGAATAGTATGAAAAGTTACGAGGGTAAATAAGTCAAGACGCAGAATATCCTTTCTCGTGGACACCTTGTGACACCATACGTGACGATTGACGGCATACCATCATAGCAACGACTTCTGGAAGAACTTGGGTATTATAGTTTATTCGGGCTAATTCTATCAATTATAAACCAACAGACCATGTGGCCTAGGAAAATATTGATATACTATCTACTGTCGCGATAAACATATTAAATATAACCCAAGCACGGTAGCTGTAGTTTAAATCATATGTTTCGAAACTCGCGATTCGAGATTTATAAGACCCCGGTCGGTATTTGAATATTCACTTATCGTATTTCATACACGCCCTAAAATCTCAAAATATCTACTTGGATTTCTAAATCACCAATGAGGATATTGCAGCGTAAAACCACCCCGAACCATTTGAAAAGGTCTATTCTTCTCAACATTTGAAAAGGAGATATTATATTTGCGTGCACAACTCATCAACACATTTTTATATTCTGCAGCAATTCAGGTTATTTTGGACAGAAGGTTGCAGGTAGCTTTAGAGCAACAGCTGTGCGGGATATCTCCCTGGGGATTGGTACTTAATTTTGCAAAATCTGTATACTAGCCCGGTTTGTTACCCGATTTCCGGTTGTCGTTCGATGATTCCTATACATAGTGGAGTATCAACTCAAGTTGTTTCAGCGTAGAACATCACGTCATTCTGAGCCAAAGAGTAGGGAATATTTTACACGGCAATATACCTGTTAACCCGAAAATATCAATATGATGTCGTAGAGCCCGACTTCATATCGCGCTCAAGTAAATTTGGCCATTGTACAGCCTCGACAAGAACGTCGTCGTCCAGGTCCACGGCAGGATGTGTTGCCGGAAAATACAACAGCGCGCAGCGAGAGGCGCATTTAGGCGTCAGAGGAGCGGCCAGCATAAGACGCATCCCTGTTTTGCCAGTTCTGCAGTCCTGCAAGGTCAAAGGATGCATTCTGCTAAATAACCTGCGAATGAACGATAAAAGGGCGGCTCGTGACATGTCTTCCGCCGGTTTTCCGTCTGCCCAGTCTGGCTTCTAGTTCTTCTCTCGTTCTCTTCACCGTCGTTAACGTAATTACGCCTGCATGATCTTTCTTCCCCGTAGGTCACTCGACCTGTTCGTCACGTCCACCACATCTCCACCAGTCCACCAGGGGTAACCGAGAGTCCCTTTCGAAACGACCCGATCTAGCATTCACGCGGAACAACTTGCGAGCATCTGGTATGCTGCCGCGCAAAGTCTGCGGGTCACGCTTGGTTTAAATATACGTCCGTCACAACGCCCGTAATCGACGCTCGTAGGTCACGTTCACGGGGGCTCTTTTCTCTTGCCAGGCCCGAGTGGGTTTACCGGGGTACACCAATCGGGTTTCTTCCGGCGGCCACCTGTTTCTGGACGAGGCGTATTGCTCTGCTCAGCGCCCAAACTCGGCGCCTTCCCCCCGTTTAAATAGCACTAGGCCCCGACCTCTCCCTTGTCGTATTGGATGACGGAGCCATCGTACCCGCTTTCGAGGATGTCAGATTCCGGCGGCGGCGTTCATCGAACATCGCACACTCGACATTCCAGCAGAAGCAACGGCGCCGCCATGGCAAACGGAATCATGAACGAAGACGACGAGGACGATATCCCCGTGTTTTCCGGTAATCCCGGTAATCCTCGCGACTGGGAAGATGACGAAGGCAGTTTTAGAACCGCACCGGCGTATCCGGATGAAGATACACGGCCGACTTCACAGAAAGAAATATACGGATGGTACAGCTACGCTTGGGCGTCAGAGGTATTTGCGATATGCGCTATGGGGAGTTTCATACCCGTGCTACTCGAGCAGCTCGCGCGTGAGAAAGGGCACATCCTAGGAGACCCGTCGTTGCGGTGCAAGAGTTCCGAGAATATGGGCCCCGGAGGTGCTGGTAAAGGGGTAGACCCAGGGAAGGCGGCCATCTGCGTGGTTGAGATCTTGGGGTTTGATGTTAATACTGCGAGCTTCGTGATGTATACGTTCTCGCTCAGCGTTATGTTTCAAGGTTCGAACTGAGCCCCAGGCCCGTCATTCCCAAATGATACTAATCGAGTCGGCCTGAACAGCATTTGTAATTATATCCATGTCCGGTGCGGCAGATCATGGTGAGTATGAGCCCTCTGAAAGTCGATGGTTCTAGTTCTAATGTTTATTCTCTAGGGCGTTATCGAAAACACCTACTTCTAATATTTGCATGTATTGGCGCTATATCTTGCATCTTGATGTTGTTCATAAATGCCCAATGGATTGTAACGGCATCTCTCCTCGCACAAATTGGAAATGTAAGAATGGTTTACCAGTTCCATTATAACCCCCCAAGCTAATATCTGTTAAATCCTAGGTTACCTTCGGAGCTTCATACGTTCTTCTAAATGCCTTCCTCCCCGTTATGGTCCGTAACCACCAAACGATCAGAATGCTCACAATGTCCCGTGCGAATCTCCCAGCGACTGCATCTAATGTCTCACTCGACGAGGAAGACATCGGTGCCGAAGACGCCACTCTCCTCGGTAGCACGCCCTCTCTCAAAACCGACAAAAGCTCAAACATGACGCCCGCCATGCGCTTATCTACCAGAATATCTTCCAATGGTATAGCTATCGGTTACTCTGGGGGTGTTCTCCTTCAGATACTCTGTATCATGATCGTTGTGTCTAGCGGATCAACCACAAACTCATTACAAGTCTCTATATTTTGCATCGGTTTGTGGTGGCTGTTATTCACTATTCCATCAGCTTATACCCTGCGACCTCGCCCCGGACCTCCCCTCCCATTAGAAGACGGCGAGAAATTCACTTGGATAACATACATATCATACTCCTGGCGCGGCCTCTTCAAAACAATACGACAAGCGAGCAAGCTACGCGATGTGACGCTCTTCCTCGTAGCCTGGTTTATGATTTCCGACGGCGTGGCAACTATTGCTTCCTCAGCAATCGTGTTTGCGAAAACAAATCTGGGAATGTCGCCGCCCCAACTTGCGGCTATCGGTGTGATTATGCCGATTAGCGGTGTTATCGGTGCCTTCAGTTGGCCAAGGATCAGTAACTGGGCGGGGTGGACCGTCAGCCAGACAATCTTGGTCTGCATATCGTTGTTCGCCGTGATCCCGCTGTACGGATTGCTGGGACTGTTAGGACCCGTTAGGAACGCAGGCTTTGGGCTGACCCGGCCCGGGGAAATGTACGCTCTTGCCGTCTGGTTTGGATTCGTGCTTGGAGGACAGGGTGGTTATTGCAGAAGTTTATTCTCCGAACTTCTGCCTCGGGGCTCGGAGGCGGCTTTCTTCGCGCTCTACGCTATTACTGACAAGGTATGCATATTCGGTAACTTATAACGACTGGTAGAATCATACTAATCCATGGTGTTATCAACAGGGCAGCAGTGTATTCGGACCCACCGTTGTGGGCATAATAACAGATAGATGGGGCGATATCCGACTCGCCTTCTGGTTCATTCTGGCACTTTTGCTTGTCCCACTGCCGTTCTTGTATATGGTCGATGTGGACAGAGGCAAGCAGGCGTCTGAGGATTTTGCTAGAGCGAGGGAGTCAAGAGAAGCCGAGTTGGCAGCAGCGGCGAGGGAAGCTGAGAGGGCACAGGAGGACTATACCGATAGTTGAGAATATACCGAATAATATATAAATTTGGCTTCGATATCATGGTTTGAATATTATATGCATTTTACTTTGTTTGCAGGCATTAGGGTCCGGGACGATGTACTATAATGATTGCGTGTACGGGCGTGGGATGTATTATTAGTTTTACGAACATATAACAAATTTCAAATTAATACGTTTAGTAGATTATAAGCTAGCCCTAACATGGATGGCAGAATATAACCTAGACAGGCACTAATATTTATATACTCGATTGCAATAGCAAGTCAAGTAATTATAATACCGAGTAGGTTGGAAGACGTAACGTATTTTACGTTTCAATGCAGCGCTACGTATGAATTTTGATTTTTACGGTGTGAGGTAATATTATTATTCACAGCGAAATAAAATATGACTATATACAGTTGAACTCTTTGGCGGGAAAGCCATTTTACGCTACATTTTTTCAACCTACGGCTGGCATTGCGAATAGTAGTCGTTGAGGTATACGCACTTGCCAGAGGCGCAGGTAGTTGGACCAGTCCAGCCGACACCGCCGCACTAAAATTGGGTCTGTTAGTCGACGTGTTCGATCAGAAGATATATAAGGGAACTTGTATCTTACCTGTCCGTAGAGGGCAGAGCCAGTGCCAGTACCGCTACCTGTGGTGGTAGTTTTCGAGGAAGTTGTAGTAGTCCTGCTCGCGGAGGTGGAGGTTGTGGTTGTGGTTCTTGAAGAGGTGGTGGTGGTTCTCGACGAGGTGGTGGTAGTTCGGCTGGTTGTAGTGCTTGTACGAGCAGTTGTGGTGGGGTTGGAGCCACCGCCGCAGGTGTATGGACGAGGTCCGGGGATGACATAAGTGGTCAATGGTGGGTAGTAGCTAGAGAAGTCAGTTATAGATTCTGGTATCATGCGAATGAACGGTCGGTATTAAACATACATATTAACGAGGACACCGGGGTCGCTTCCGGAGTAGGCTCCTGGGAAGCTGACAGTTGGCGGGCTGTCGGAACCACCTCCAACGATGTTGATTTGGGCACATTCCATCTATTTACGATGTCAGCGAGTGTTGGGATTTCAAGGTAAGGATTGTTATACTTACGTAGAACTGGGCACCTGGGTAGCTGCCAGCGCCGTGAAGAGCGATGAGTTCACCACGGAGAAGATAGTTTCCTGGTGGGATACAGGTTGGGATCTTGAAATCGACAAGACCCTTCCTGGCAACGAACTTGTCAACGGCCCAGGTGTTTGTGGCAACATCAAGACCGTCTTCGTAGATCTTGAACCACTTCAGGCCAGTCACGGTAGTCGTCAAAGCGCTGTCGACCTTGGCGAGGTAGACCATGATAGGTCCCTTGTCTATGTATTTGTTAATTTTTGGGACCAAAGTTCGTGGGCTGGGTATATTAACTTACGGGATGGGTCGACTGGATCAGAAGCATCGTTGGGATCTGGTCCGCTTCCACCGTGATGCCACTCCATGGTGAGGGTAGCACCGGATGGGACATTGATAATGGTGGATGGCAAAGGAGTCTTCAAAGGGTTGATGCCTCCATTGCAGATGATGTCGTTGGAAGTGACATCAGTGATAGGCCCGTTGTATCTAGAAATAGCCATTAGTATATGAGGTTCTAAGGGTTTTCTCAGTATCGTGGATACTTACGTAGGAACACGGATACCGACATCCTGGCCTTGGTCAACTCCGTTGACCCAGAGCTTCTGGAAGATGGTATGTGCAGAAGTGGTGCTGGCGAGGGCGACGATGGCCGCGAACTTGCTGAATGCAACCATTTTTCGTAGATTAAATATATCAAACGACGCACTGCGTGTTATGGAGGTTATATACAAATTTTTTTGTTAAGAGACTTTCCCAGGAGGCACCAGATAATGCTTGAGGGATTGGAGGTAGAACGGGGTAGGTGAAGCTTGCTATATATGCATTTTGGACTCCCAGTTTGGCTCACGAAAGGCTGATCAAGCAGTTATGCGAATATGCCCCTGTTGTACTTTTCATTCTCGGATTGATAAAGTCCGGTCATTATGGGGGGGTTAGAAAGCACTGGGATATTGTAACGAGTTTTCGGGATCATGGAAGCAAGCATCCAGCTTGTGGATTGATGCAGTAACCTTGGCCTTCTATGTTTCGCATGCCGCGTGTAAGCCAAAGGGGTTCGAAATACGTACTATACCCAGGGCCTTTCTCGCAAGTGTGCAGTTAGATTGATAGTCTTGGGCGGCGGCTCGAGTGCAGTAATCCAGCACGCAAGCCACTGAACCGGGTTAGGTTTCGTGCCATATGATCAGATCCATGATTCATGGAAAGGAAGCACAACAGGCGAGAACAGCGGCCGTCAGCTCGAAGGAGTTCATTTAGAAAACGTGGAGATCGACTACCTGGACCAGCTGCGACGGTATTAGTTCTGCCGGCGAGGCCTCCCCCCAGGAAGCAATCCTCGTGATAGGTTTTTGATAAAGTATAACAGGCATGATATATTCGGGCTGTCAATGGAATGCGTGGAAGGTCGAATGCAATCCCTGACGCTTGTCGCAAACGTCGCGCTACCGTGGGCCCAGCTCACCCAGTTGTGGTGAATCAAGAGAACCTTGGCCCCACAATCTTGCGTCAAGGCATCGGTATGTCCTCCCAACGGGCCGGTTTCCGAGCATTTTGGAGGGCGCTGAGGCCACCCGCTAATTTTGGATGTATCAAAATCCATTGTTCTCGTTAACTGTTGCAAAGACTTGCTCTTGTCCCGTCTTGTCTGAAACCTGCCATCTAATGCAGCGAAAATAGAGAAAGAGCACTTGTGCCGCGTAGTGAAAAGGGGTGCGCCTTTAGGAAGATTGAATATTATTGAATGCGAAGGAACGCTTTGGCTGGTCAATTTTGGCTATTGTTGCAAATTCCCTTTGGTTACCATGGTTCTGCGTTGGATAATTGGCAAAATTCCTGGTCAGGAAGTCAGACGACGGACAAAAGCTGGCCAAAATTTGGCCCAAGAGCCGTGTTTCAAGACCAAAATCAACCAGATGTATCCATGGCTTTGAGAAACCATCAACTGATGCCTTTAATATACCCTACCGCCCCAATTGGGAACCCCCTTCCATACGCCGACAGGGATAACGTGGTAGAGGTATAGTTAAACATACGCTATTATATCATGTAGGATGCTAACTTTTAAGCCGATGGAAACAAGCTTCAACAGCATTCGATTTATAATTTCTCGTCGTCTCAGGAAAACAGGTTTCCTGGAATTTGAATGGTTGGCTGGCGCACCATGGCACACTGGAGCGCCTAGATCGAGTCGGACCCACTCGGGTTGAAGCCTCTGTCGGATTAATCAATATATTTCCGGTTATACCAAGCTGCTGGGGTTCAGGGCCTAAAAGCCTTCGAAAATATCTATAATCGAACTGGTGTTGCGCCAGTTGGTTTGGTAATAACCTGGTGCTTGGATCGAATCATTGCGTGGGATTACCCATTTACAGAGTCGAGTCTCAGGTGCTATGACATCGATGTACATCTAAAGGAGTCGAAATATGCTAATAATACACAAGGGAGGGCTTTCAAACATAAAATTTGCTAAAATACCTCTAAATCACTGTAACAACTGGTACCGTGGCTAGATTGCTGTGCTGTAGCTCATATAGCACGTAGCAACACAGCTATAAAATTCGAATTAGAATCATAGACCATAAAATAGCTCTGCGTTTGATATTCGATATCATCTATTTTATAACCCAATTTCGGAGGGTATATATAAGATAATGCTCGAACCTAATTTTACATCCATAATAATGGATGATTGTATGGAGTGCTTGATCGACATTGGGTGACGATAAGCTTGGAATTACTAGACGCCTAGACATCTTGTCGGCCTATCCTCATCATGATGTCAAATGATCACCAAATGAGCGACCGACTCACCCAATTAAGGCTTCATAAATTAGTTCATGCCTGTCTAGTTACTTCGATAAATCTGGAACGCCCAGATTACATGTCCAACTATCTCTTCATCAGAAACCAATGCAACATAACAGTGACAGATATATTTCCTTGCAAGAATGCCATATTTACCAAACGAGGTCTGGAACGAGGTGTGTCGCTACCTCGGGGTATGTATTATATCTTTATTGGTATATTCCTGGAGTATAAATTACTAACTGGGCCATAGAATCCAGATCTTGCTAGTGTATGCCTCACGGAGCGTACTCTTTCCCCCTTAGCGGCCCGAATCCTCTATCGCAGTATCAAATTCACCTGGACTTATCGTTACGGAATCCACCGGAAGGTTATCATAGCCTTCTCCAGTCCGGGTCATAGATATCTTGGTCTCATCAGATATATCACGATAATAAAGGATTGTTCGGACTACCACCCGGAATTTTACCTTTTCGATCCCGTGGCCGTTGACCTCACAACGGACTTCCTTATTCAGATTTTTCGAATTATAATACCAACGTTGATTGGCATAAGGTTGGTGAAGATAAGAACGAGCATGCTTCTTCTGGAGGTGTATATCAATCGAGAGAGTGACTAATGTAAATCTATTTGTGAAGTACAGAGCTCGATTTGTTCTCTGAACCGTTTGCAAAATATTTTGCACAGCAGCGGATGCATATGAATATCCGATACCTTGCAGCGGAAATTCCACACTGCGGGTTCCTGGTTGACCATCTTCCAAGTTTCACACTCCTAACAACCTTAAGGATCGGATTCATTTGTCCTCTTAACGTAGACTATCTGATAGATATTTTCCGAGCGTGTCGCCAAACACTTCGATCGTTACATCTCACATTTTATGCAATGGGTACGATGGCGCTTGAGGGGTCGAACGTGATTACTAAACACATAGAAAGTTACGCAACGACCGGTCCGGTTTTAACCACTTTATTCCAGTCTTTGTATGTCGATGTTGATGCAAATCTGCGGCCTTCGCCACGCATCGAGGAAATCACGCTGGTTCATTTAGATGTCTTCCGAGATTTGAATTTGGATTGGGGGAGGCTCTTTAACATGGAGAGATTCAAGAAGTTTCAAATAGCTATGAGTCCATACGGGGAAACAAGTGGACAACCTTTCAACAACATCGTAGGACAATATGTCTCGAGGATGCGAAATCTCACCGCACTCCGGTTGGATCGAGTTTTTTCGACTAAACAGCTTAACGCGACGCTCAAACAGATAGTAGCATTACATCACCTACATATTTGTCTGTTGGGCAACATTCGGCTGCCAAGTGTATCCGCGCTTCGTCATCACAAGAGCAGCCTGAAGTATCTATGGATAAGTCATTTATTGAATCTTAATGACGGATTCGTTGAGTTATATACGGAAGATGATGAGCCCATAACAGCAACGGATATCAGAGATTGCTACAACCTGGAGCAACTTGCAATCTCATTTGGGCCACCGGTTGGGTTACTAGTATTACCTGTTGTGAGCATATCTAGATTATATACCTTCACACGCTGATTCTGGGAACCTTTTCTGATGAACGATTGGTCGGATTCGATAGTTACTCCACCTTAAGCTTCTACGACTTATCATTTTCGACAATCTCACACACGCCCGATGGCACCTATTTGTCAATGCAATACCTAGGACGTTCTTCCCAGCATCTCGCAGGTCTGGAGAACTGGTACTTATGATAACCCATTCTGGAACTTCCAACCTACTTTACCAACCGATACCAAACCAATACGCGATATTTCGGACGAAGGAACCGAGCCCTATCCTGGGTATATTTTTCCCGCAATTTTCACAAATGAAGGCGCGCTATCCGGATCTCGACGCAATCGATGCAGAGGATTCTTCGCCGAAACCTCTATTTCAAACACGTTGACGCGGCGGCTGTGGAGACAACGTGTAGAAGGATATGCAAGTGTTCAAACACGATTTACTCGGGACCTTTGACGGAAACGAATGTTCATGGTCTCTAGATTGCCATAAGGCAATGCTTTCGAATAGAAATTCAAGTATCTCGGTACATACCGGATGTAAATGTCTCAGAGACAATGAATGAGTGACCCGTTTGGTATTCTAGCCGTAGGGTAAGAGGGGTATGCTTGCTAGGGGCACCGCCAAACCATCCTTCGTACTTCCTTGACCTGTAGTGCCCATAGCTAGGATAAATATCCCCGATGCATATACAGACATGGTATACGGGTACGGTATGTATCGTTATAGGCGGCTGGATCCTGGTTGCGTTCTGCGCGTGGGAAAGTGTTGTGGCATCGGAGCAAAGTTGTGTTGCGACCCGAAAACCCAACACCGTTAAACGTCCGCCTGCCGCGGAATCGAATCGCCCTCCTTTACAAAACAACTTTATTGCCATCATCCCCAATCAATCCACCATCGCCAACCCCCATCACCCCCCATCGGCTGACCCCTCGGCCTGCATTATCCAGACGATAGACGACACGTATAGACTCCAAACCACCCGCTTCTTCTAACGAATACACCCCGGTGTATCTTCGGACCCCCCGTAAACGCTCTGTAACGCCAGATTCCGGAACACGAAACACTTGACAGGATCGTTCAACCACCGCGTGCGCGCGACCGAAACGGTCGTCGAAGAGGCTCCGCTTGAAAGCCAACACCGGGTAGCAGCGCGGCAACTATGCCAGCTGCAATCGAAATTAACGGCCATGGAAGTCATGACGGCAAATCGTCGAATCCAGGCATCACCAACGGGAACAGCAAGGGACGCGATAGTCTTTCGGCGATGGGTACCCCACAAAACATGGAAGGCTCGCCGATGACCGATGGCGACCCCGGCACGGCACTCGTCAAGTTGCCTCTGGAGGACTCACCGGATCTGCCACACATCACGCAAGGGTTCCAGTCTCTCTCCACGGTAATCAACCGAACGGTGCAGACATCTTACGGAAAGCTCTTGGAGCTCGTTGACGGACTACAAGACGGTGGTGATGCGGCCCGCCGGAAACGACTGATGAATTATCTCTCGGATACGCGGCAGCAGTTTATCAAAGTCTTGGTTCTGGCACAATGGGCTGGCAAGAACTCCGATGTTAGCAAAGTCATCGATCTCAAGGTGTGGATGGACCAGCAACGGTTCAACTACGACAGAGTCGTATGGGAGGTTATGGAGGTTCAGAGGAGCATGTTCAACGCGAAGGTTCCCAATCCAGACTTAGCAATTGCTGTTCGAACACTGTCCACCGGTAACCCGCCCGTTACGCCCGCCCACCAATACTACGTCCCGCCCAAACCCCTCACATCCAAAGAAATACTCAAAACGTTCAATAACATCAATACACTACTACACCTCCGATTCAACCTCCACGAAATCCCGCCGTCTTACTTCAACAAATACGAGATCCACTCCGGCCGAGTAACTTTCACATCACCCCACGAATTCGAATTGGATATGTCGATTGCAGATGAAGATCATAGTTCGCAGCTCTACTTCATAGATCTCCGCTTAATATTCAAACCGGCACTTAAAACTTTGCCGATGGATAGGTTGCGTGGGGAACTAGAAGGGAGGGGCAACGAGATCCTCAAGCACAAGGGTCTGGTTGGCATTTACGACTTTCTCCATGATTTTGTTATGACGCACAAGATTGCTATCCTTCGGCGTCAATTTATAGAAATGGCTCAAGGGAAATGGTCGGATACTCTCTATATCACCATGATCAAACGAACGCTCGTAATTCAGTACTGGCTCGGGAAGCCTGGTCCTAAAAATTGGATTGAAATTGGCATTCGAAAAGGAAACCCTGAACAAGGTGTTCCAAGCTCATTGTCATTGCGTTGGATGAGAGACGCAAAAGAAGCGAATATTGGCGGTATCGTATTCGTAAGTGATATATGATATTTAACTTGCGAGTGGAATAAAACTAACATTGCGATAATTAGGACGTCGAGAACCTATCTGCCGAGTCTCTTCTGAAATCAGTGATATCCAAGCACACCGCTGTTGTTCTGAAAACCATCTATCGGCATCTCAATCAGCTTCCTATATTTAGCGCTCACCACCTTGACCTTCAACTGACCTCGGATACCTCAAGCCTGTCTAAACTTATTGTTCAACTCACACCTTCCAGGAACCTTACCGTTATTATCGAACCGATCACCGGCCGGTTCGCGCTCCAACGCCCTTCTCATATGGTGATTAGAGGCGAAAACACGCTGAACCAATATCCTGATGCCCCCGGCAAAGCGCACGAGACAATCAGTCGGATTCGTTTTATGACAATGCAGGAGGAGATCGAAGGGAGAGCTAGGAGCATGGGCTGGGATATTCTCAAGATGCTTAACCCCAAGCTGCCTGATCTCAAGAAGTATTTCGGATCGAGCACTATGTACATCATGTATCTACGGAAAAAGTCTTGGTCAGAAAATTGGATTCTCGCCGTATCCCTCGGAGTTACTGGCGATTACTGGTGGATTGTTGAAGTGTAAGTCTTAATACACAGGACAAGTTCCAGTAGATTTCGTACTAACATTGGGTTGGCAGGAATGATGCCATGCGAGGGTGGGCTATCAACGATGCTCAACGGCTACCGATTTCCGGGAACCAACAAGTGACCTATCAGTTTCTCGAAAATCTCGAAAAGATGGTTGCTTCATTTATTACCCTCTACACAAACACTCGCAAGCTGAGCGCGGATAATATCGACTATCGCCTGATCCCCACAAACAACACTAACGCGGCTGTCATGATACCAACTCTCAATATAAATTTCAAGGCGCTAACCAAATCCGACTGGGGCGCGAACAACCTGCGAATGAGTCTGCACGATCTTGACCGAAAGGGGAATATAACAGTCTTAGTCGAGGGAAGAATGAAGACACCCATGACTCGCTTACATTCCGCAGATCTCTCCGCCGCCAAGTCAGATGTTGCATTTCACCCTCGTTCTGGAACTTTCATCATGAAATTTGTGGTATCGGTGGGGTCTGTCGTAACAGACGCTATCACCGAGAGGCTACATAGAATCGAGCGGCTCATTGGATTCATCACGACAGTTCAGAAATACAAGTTGACCGCGAAGACTGTAACCCTGGGCAAGATTGGATTTATCTACAATCGGAAGCCAGAGCTTTCAGCAGAAGTCAGTTTCGATGGAGAACACGAAATGGAGCTTGTTTTCGACACTCCAGGTGCCAATCCGCACCGTCGTATCAGCAGCTTCTTACGAACTCTCCTGAATCAACGCGGTTTAACCGCAGTTGTCGGGACACTTTATCTCACACTCCCCTTGTTGGCTGCCTTGGACATGATAGAGGACAATTCCCCTGAAGATGAGGTCTTTGTTCTTGCACGTTCTTCGGAATGGTACCGAATCGAGTATGTGAAGAAGAATTTCGTCATTGACATCAAGCTCCGCACAAGGCGCGATTCAGTTTGGTGGTTTATTCATGATCCGATGCTTCGAAGTCAACTTCAAGAAACGAACCACCATGACGCGGTACAGCGGTTACGGCATATCTGGATGCAATCCGGGCAAGGCTTTGAAGGCCTGAAGAATGGCCTCGTGGCGAACAAGGATTCTGTCGGGAAATTGCTTTGGAAAATACATACGACTATCATGTCGCCTGATCCACCGGAAGGTGCTGAGACAATGAACGAGTGAATTTTTTTTCTTACTCGGGTTACTCGATAGAAACATGGGGCAAGGTCTTCGGGTTTTAATGTGCTTTCTTTTTCATATTTCCTTTATACAGTTGTATTCATCATGATCTTGTAGCGAACTGAGAGCAAGGCGTTCAGGGTGCGTTATGGAGGCAGCGGATTCTTCGATAAACGAAATTTGCTTTTCGTTTCTTTTTCTTCTTTCTTTTCTTTCTTCATAGGGATTATGCATATTCGGCTCCAGTCTGGCAAAATCTATTATGCGATCTTAATACTCTTCTGTTCTAAAAGCTCAATTATTATATCCTTGAAGAAATAAGTAATTATCTTTTTTTTTCCCTTTTCTATAGGCTATGGTGGTGTCTTTACGGATTTAAATCGGGCAATTTTTGAGTTTTGGAAGAGAAATATCATTCGCCGATCAAGAAAATGTACTTTGTTGGCTTTTTGGCGGATGCCTTCATCGAACGGCGGGAAAAAGACAATCGGAGCGAGAGAATAAAACGGGTGTGCACACTGGTATCATGTAGGCAACTCTTGTTTCGTTTCATATAATTTCTTTTCGGGCACATGGGGTAGGCATTTTCCAGGCTTTTTGTTCTCTTTCTTCGAGAATACTATTTTTTATACTGGGGGTTTTTTTGGCCTCCCATGCGGCATGGGGTCTGTGCAGCTATGTGCAACCAGTCTGGAGGGAAAATATGTGAAAGGTCTCGGTAGCACGCAGCTAAGACCGGATATATAGTGCAATATAGAGGAAAGCGCGAGGTGTGGATATTCCACTTCCTTTCCGTCAGACGAAGAGAAAAAAGAAATAAAGGAAGAAATAAAAGAAGGGTGTACATGTGCGATGTACCAGTACATAAGTGCTTCAAGTTTGCCCGTCCAAACCTTCGCCTGTTGGCCTTTGAAGACGCGTAAAAGTTACGTCGAAAGACATTTGAAAGAATGGGGGACTTCTTCCTTAGCGGCTTCTCGCTAATGCATAATGTATTCTTCTGTATGTATCACGCACGCTTGATACTCGAAAGGGTAAAGAATGGAGGGAAGCTCTGGCCCGCTTAAGCTGCAGGTTTACCATATGATGGGGCCCCAAAATTAAATAGAGGGAAAAACGAAGATTGGAAGGGAGAGGTCCCCATCCATCCCATCGATGGGAAAAGACCCAACCCTGGCAATGGCTTGGGATGTCACTTGACCGGATATTGGATGGATGGGACATGGGTGGGGTCGGGTGTTCGAGCTAAAGAGTATTAAAACATAAGAGCTCGTGCTGGGGTGATTCGAATCGAACATCACATCTTTGAGGACGAGTGAATATGTGTGAGAGAGCGCGAGAGAGGGAGGCAACGAGCAGCTAGCGGCGGAGAGCCGAATTTGCGACGGACGGCGAATCGAAGGGTAGATGGATAGCACCGGCTGGTGGTTTGGGATCTGGGATGGACCGCGGAAACCCCACGCGAGATGCATGTGGGTAGGTTTCTTTTTTCTTGCTTTCTTGGACGACTTCTCCGCTCTCTTTCTTGGTCGAAATGTTCAATTTTTATGATAGAATATTAATAAAGGCGCACACGAAGAGGAAATGAGAAAAAAGGGAAATAGGTAGAGGTCCGAAGCCCCATTCACCCCCAACAATTTTTTTTTTTCTTTCTTGTCTCGAGTGTGTTCGCTCAGACCCG
This sequence comes from Dactylellina haptotyla, assembly GCA_031310005.1. Taxonomy (NCBI): domain Eukaryota; kingdom Fungi; phylum Ascomycota; class Orbiliomycetes; order Orbiliales; family Orbiliaceae; genus Dactylellina; species Dactylellina haptotyla. The sequence continues at coordinate 5,925,461 of CM062379.1, read as the reverse complement.
TTTTCGTGTTTTTGTGCTACATTGCTCAACATCAACCTTGCTAGTACTCGCTCGGGGAGATGGAGTCTTTTCGTCGAATGTTCTCTCGTCCTCGAATATATTGGAAAAACAAAATTTCTGGGTTGAGTGTGTAGCCATTTAAATATATATAACGATTCCACCGCGGACCATGCTTGATCGATTTCAACCCCAGTCCGCGATGCAGACCAGAGGCAAGAATGTCTTGCAGTAGTGGTTATGTACTGTACCTTACCTTTCCCTTACGTCCTTCTGTGCATGGCGCATTACGCAGATGCAGATAGGGCCATGGGGTGGTTGTAATCTGATAATCGACGAGGATGAATGCTGGGGGTTTCCTAGACGGTCCTGGTCGCAGACAGGGTAATACAATCATGAGGAAGTGGAGGAGGATGGAGCAAAAGCGGGAATTTTCCTTCTTGGAGAGTGTGGGTGAAGCTACGATTGTGCAAGTGCGAGCGAGAATGAGAAAGAGGGCGAGGGAGGGAAAAAAAGACGCATCGTCCTTCCTAGTCCTTCCAGTCATCGTCGTAGGGTGGAGGCTTTAGAACCTAAGATTTTTCCCATGTGGGTGCTTTTTATACCCAGACCGGAATCCGGAGTGTAGAAGTCAGATCTTCCATATCAGAAAGGTCGGAACGATACGATAGGAACGAGTATAGTAGATTAGAGGGGGGCGGGAAGCCTTTCGTTTTTATAAACCTGCACCTTGTGAAAGAACGAGTGGTCTTGCCGCTGCTTCTTCTTTAGATCTGCTCATATCGCCCAAGTTCATGATGACGACGAGTACCATCACCACCACTACCACTACCACCGTCTCAACCCCAAATATATGCCGTTTGGGCTAAAGCAGAGGGCGGCGCGGCTACTTCAAACAATTCGATCGAGCCTTTGTTAGCTTGCCCGTTCCCCGAAACAGAGGCGTCCCATCCGATTCGACTGGGCAAACTTTCCAGACACCACATTTTTTGATTATCGTAATATCCTGTTCCTGCTGCTCCACCCACAACGACCTGGAAATACGAAACTGCGCATCCCCCGTCACTGGCCGGGAGCTTTTACCTACTGAATCACCGAGTTTTGGACTGCGATCTTTTATTATTTTATTGCATTTTTTATCTTATTTTAATTTTTCAGTTTGGCGCGCTATTCTCACGCTCCGGTGGCCGTCCTCCTGGTGCCTTCCAACTGAGGTCAAGCGATATTTACCTAATAATCCCGTACGCCATCACAAGCAGGTGAGGATATCTCCATACCGAAATATCTTTGCGAGAGAGATCGAAAGAAAGCAAGAACCAAAAAAAGAACGAGCTGGGTGCTCTTACTTTGTGGGAGGATGCTGAGATATAACCACCGTTCCCCGATCAGTCATCATCCTGCCTTGATATGCACATTTACCTCATATACCGCTGCTACATGTATCTGTACCTGATAAACCGCCCGAATTTATATGGAACCACAGCTTGTAAGCCCGTCACCCCTTCCAGCTCTGCTCGCCCTCGTTTCTGGGGGCTGTTGCATCTCGCGAATCGTATGGGCCCAGGTCAAAGCGCCGAAGCTCCAAAATAAGAAAAAAAACTGTTGAAGAGCAAGAACGAAAGACAGAAAGTGAGAAGCAGAAGAAAAGAGAGGATGCTAAAGGCTGGACCGCACCTCTTCCAACGACGGAAAGCTCCCGCGCTGGAAGACCACCAGAACTAAGACGTCCCGCCCTCTCCTCCCCCATCGCTCGCTCACCCGCGCGTCCTCTCCGCCGTCCGCACGTTCGATCGAGTTCCAGTCCCCCTTTCTCGTTGCTCACCTTCGCATAGCTGACCCAAAGAGCCGAAGCCAAAAAAGCGAGAGGTACGGTGAACATCCTCGTTCTCGTCCGTGATCTCGATCTCCCGGGGGCTTGCTTGTCCTGGTGTCTTGTACCTGCGTTCCTGAGGGCCTTTTCCTGGCTCGATCCCCAAGCCTTCCTCTGACGGCGTTCCACTTTCGCGCAGCTCGCCCGCCGGTTCCGTGTCCTTGGAATACCTTTCTATACAAGACAATACCGTGCGCTGCAAGATCGAGAACACTTCCCCGTCAATTCCTCCTTCTGCTTCTATATTTTCCTCTTCGTTCATGCACGAAGCTCGTCGTGCCGTCACCTTTTTTTCCTGTGCTTCAGCATACCCCCTCCCCCTTGCTCCCTTCGCTCGCCTGAAGCTGCCCTCCACATTTCGGCTGCTGCATTGCTATTGGCCTTCCTCGCAAATTTCGTTCTGGCTTTTCCGGTGTTCTTTTTTATACATCACTTTTCTTTCTTTTCTTTCTGGTTTCTATTTTCGTTAACTCACAGGAAAAATCGCTCTTATACAGTCGCATCTCGTCGAATAGAACCCTCGCTGCATTGATATCCCCGGCATCTCCATCTTTTTAGACCTTTTTTTCTGTCGTGCAACATATAGCGGCTCAATCCTATATACCCAGGCAATTTTTTTCTTCGAAAACCTCCAACCCACAAAATCCTCCATCAAACCACGACCATTACCTAAACACGATCCCACGCCTGAAAACCTGCCCCAAATACATCACCAACCGTCAACATCCAACACGTCCCAGGAGCAGTCGGGCCATCACAAACACCAACCCCCATCGCCAGACTACCTTCCCTCGGCTTGTAATAACATCATCTCCTCCCTACATTAGCGCGCCTGCTCAGCTCCGTGACGTACATAACTACTTCTACCGGGCTACCAGCTGCCAGGGACCGTCTCTTTTGCCTTTGGTCTATCTCGCGGGACGTTATATCCTCCGGTGACCGCAAAACTCACCTGCGATCTGCATTCCACAGCCCGCTAGACCTCTTCTCCCAACTCCGATAGTTGCATTCGAACCGTCCTCTCCAGACTTCCTAGCCCGCTGACCTCACCCCAGCATCCCCATTCCCTTCTCCGCAAAGGAACCACCGTCTCAAACCACCACCTCAGGAGCCAGGAGATTTAGCACCCTTCTCGCCCCCTCCTCAGACCGAGAATTTCTTCCCAGGACGTATTTTATATAACTTATCTGTATTCTACTCCACACAATCCTCCGAGACTAGCTGCACTCCACCCCGGAAAGCACTATCGCGCGCATCTCCGTCGAAAATCCCGCCTGCATAAACCCTTGACCTAGACACAACAACCGGATACCCGCTTTTCCCGGACAGCTAAAAGAGAACCTATCAAACGAGACGTCAAACCAGAAAAATAAAATACAAATAAAACAAATTAAAAACGTCCGAAGGCTTCTAAGGAACCCTTGGATCTGCATCCCTTTTTGACGGGCGTTTGGATTGCTCTTTTCTTGTTGCCTCTCGCCTGGAACAAATTGTTCTTTTTTCACCAATAGGACACCAGGAAACAGGGCCATCGATTGCCCTTTGTGTTACGATTACTGGGGTTCACGGGATTCTATTTTTTCTGCACCTAACATTCTGCAATTTTATGTCCTTGCAACGATACCAGGAATACCATCGCACTAAACGCCTATGGGACGTTGATCTTCCGGGGAACCTCCTTTTATAAAGACCATTTTACCTAGATCCTTGACGGGACGACCAGCTTCTGGAAGCATTCCTGCTTCTCTTCTATTTAGTTCTGAATTCCAGCAACGTCACCCTTAATACTGCGTCTACATCTATCGAATCTTGAACACACCTGGCTCTCTGTCACTCTTCTATCCTTGGCTATTGTTCCTCAACCATTCCTCCGGACTATATTCAACCCCCGATTGGAATAGTTACGATAAGCAAACTCTAAAAATCTCGTTGGTCAAGGAGAAACTACGCTCCGTGGTTGCGGTTTCTTATCTTTTTCTTTTATCTTCGATTGTTCCTTATCACCCTTCTTGCCGGTCTGACGACGTCACTTCTATAACCATGGCTGGGTTCTTTCGACGAATATACGATTGGCTGCTTAGCCTGTTTTGGTACGGAACTGAATCATTCAAATAAGCGAGTGGAGAAACATCTAACCATGGAGCTTCTTCTTTCGATCTAGGGCTACTGAGATGGACATTACTATGATTGGTCTACAAAATGCCGGCAAGACATCTCTTTTGAGGGTTCTTTCTGTAGGTGTCTACCCTTCAATTTCTTCGATGTGTGAACTGAGACACTAACAGGGGTATCGTAACTTAGGGCGGTGAATTCACAACTGAGTATGGCTGACCTAAATACGAGGATCCTTTTGATGGTACGATTAGCTAACTTCAAGTTATGTAGTTCTATCCCCACTGTCGGTTTCAATATGAAGCGGGTACAGAAAGGACATGTTACTCTCAAATGGTATGTGTGAGATGATAGTTCGCCAGTTCGCAAACTCTACTGACACGTGCTATAGTTGGGATCTGGGCGGCCAACCCAGGTTTAGAGCCATGTGGGAGCGATATTGCCGAGGAGCTAACGCAATTGTGTACGTGTGATATCTCTCGTATCCGCACCCGTTATCACCGCTAATGATGTTACAGTTTCATTGTCGACTCCGCTGATATCGCCGCCCTGCCAATCGCCCGAGAAGAGCTACATACCCTCTTGCTAAAACCGATCCTTGAAGGAATTCCGCTTCTCGTTCTTGGAAATAAGTCGGATCTTCCGGATAAACTGGGGGTTGACGACCTGATCGATGAACTAGAGCTACGAGAAATCAAGCACCGCGAGGTATCCTGCTACAGCATCAGCGCAAAGGAAGAGACAAATCTTGATGCAGTGCTGCAATGGCTCATCAACAAAGCCAAGAAATAGTGGTTACCGGTTTCTACATGACAGGGATCGGGATTTCTTCGAATTTTGCGATTTTAAATAATCCTTTTTTTTTTGAATTTCTACTTCATTTCTCTTTTCTTTGCTGATCAAATTCGACTAACGGCCGGATTTCCTTATTAACGCCAAAAACACAATTTGATGACTTGATGTGTCCCGGGACCCTTTTAACGAAACATTTTTCTTCTATTCAACGATACTCTTTTTTCCCTTCTTTCTTCTGATCCTATTCGTCTTTTGCGCTTTCTTGTCGTTAATCTCTAGTTCCTAATACCCCAGCGAATTGCCATTTGATCATTTTTCGACCTTTCAGATTTCAACTTTTTTTTTCCATATATATCCCAACTTTTGTTATTATTATGACGGCCTATCATTCTTCTTCTTCATCTCGCTGACACAGCAGTCACCAAAAACCTACCAAAGAAAAAGAGACATGAAATTATTTTTTTATATTCTAGATTCGAAGGACGCACCTCCCCATATTGTGATGACACATTTGCCATAGCTTTGTCGATTTATATCTCACTGTTTGCTTTTGTTTTGCTTTGAAAATTCTTTTTGTTCCTGGTTGCTTAGACGGTATTCTTTCATTAGTGAGCGGCGAGAGCAATTTGCGGGTTTCTTTCTTCTTCTCTTCTTCTCTTCTTGACACACAGACACAGACACATTCTTCTTTATTCTTGTTTATTTAATCTGCCTGGAGGGAATTAGTATTTGTAGTTGATACGGGGTTGGAGGTTCTTCCTTTTTTTTTTTTTTTTTTTAGCTTATCGATATCTCACATTTTAGTATTCTGGGGGAATATCTCCTTGGTTTCGAGCAGGCGGTTTTTTTATATTTTATATTTTTTGTCGACTTACTCCAGTGCTTTTTTCTGAAGGCCATGTTTTTATTCTAGTCATAGCGAGAATTGTTTGTATAATCTTATGGGTTCACTGTTTTTTAATTTCCTTTTTTCTATCTTGATTCTATTTTATATTACTCTTCCTACTACACGGAAAACAAACTCGATGCCACCCCCTCTTAAGATACTCGAATGGGAAAGTACATAAAATACTTCTTTGTAGATGAGAATAGAGTGTATATGTGACTTGTCCTAAGGAATGTAGAATAATCGGTATATAATATTCTTAGGAGTCCTGTGACAAGTCCGTATATCTGTAGGCGAGCGAGGGGGGGGTGTCGGCGTGTCTCATCGGTGGTATCGTCTTACCGTAAGACCTTTTCCACTTCACAGAGTAGAATACACCGAGTTTATAGTCTATATGTTTCAGCGCAAAATATAATTAAATGCATAATTTAAATTCATTTAGCGGCGAAAATATCATTAAGAATAGTTTGTAAAATAGATGCAGAGAGAGAGGTTGGCGCTACGAGAGACGGACTTTTTACGGCAAAGTCCTCGGCGTGCCTGTTCGGGTAAGCCAGTGGTTCCCCACAGAGGCAGCTGTACCGGGAACCGACGAGTCGTCCCTGTAGCGCCTTGCTGTTGAAACTTTGGGGGATCCCGGTCAGCAGTAGCAAGGCAGGACGGAAATTGTCGAGCACGAAGATTTTTTGCCAACCGCCACCGACCTCTCATATATGGCGATTCTCACTAGCCACCATAGGGTCAGCTGATATATCCATATCTTAACGCCTACAGCAATCCTTTGGGATAGGATGTCGGGATAATTAATGATTTAATATCGGTGATTAGGTAGCACGGCGGGCCGAATTGGAGATTAAAAGCTGTGTTGGTACACAGAGTGTAGGCACGTTGTTTCAGCACTGCCTCACTGTCGAGTCGTTGTAACAGCGAAAGGCCCAGAACTATCGACGGGGCCAGCTAGCCTACAATTCGCACACGAGTAAGGCCAAGCGAGGGGCCAAGCCGCGTCGTCATCAATTTGCATCATACAAGAGAAATCGGAGCGGGGGTTGGAGGCATTTCGAATTGTGGATGGTCGGTTCTTCTTTGCTGTCTATTTCGAGTATTTGTGACCGGACTGTCGTCTATCAGCATCCTTCGAGATGCCATTTAAAATAAGAATAAATAGCATAGCAGCTGCTGCTCATCGACGGAGGCTTATGTAACAGATCCTCAGGCTCGGGGAAATAATCCAGAACAGGAGGCAGCGAGGCATGTCAGCCCTCCGGCCGCCTTCTCGAACGGGGGGACGAGTCTAGTTGCAGCAAGGGTGGAGCCACAGTGCGCAGACTGGAAACGACGTGTGCATCGCGGAGGGGTGGCACCGTTCAATGCGAACGAACCCGGCGGGCCAGCAAAACAAGAAACCCGCCAGAGACACCAGCGTGCTCACTCTGCTTCACCGCACTGTTCCGGATCTCGCTCTCCCTTCTCTTTCTCATTCTCTCTCTTTCTCTCAGACGCAGAGGAGACAAAGCATCTCCCTTATTATAAGCTCGATCCGCCGGGTGCTATTTTTGAAAGCGACGACTACCTTGACATATTTTGACATCATTGCTTGGAAACTCGCCGGCCGGCTTGGCGCTTCCCTCCGCAACAAAGAAACAAAAACAGGCTTGCAAACAACAACGACGACAGCGACAACACCCCGCAACCAGCGCTGCATTCTCCGCCGTAAAGACATCGCACTCCATTCCCAGACTTCCTCATCGGACTTTAATTCTCATTACTGCGCTGTAAGTACAAAATGCTGAGCTTAGCTCGTTGTCTTGTAAACGTCCCGTTTCGGCAGCCCGAGTTCCGAACCACAGGGCCCTGCAAGGTGGTAGCTCACCTTCGCTGCCTCTTGTGGGCGGAGCAGCCTGGAAAACTCAAATGCGCACAAATTCCGCATAGATCCATGGCCCACGCCCCGGTAGCGTGATGGAGGGCGCAGACAGCAGAGACTGGCCGACTGACATATTTATCAACCTTAATCCCTCTCAGACTCCAATCCACACGCATTTGATCCTCTGAACTAAAACCTTCTCACCAGACTTTTTTCTATCTTCGCCTTCAGTGAATTTTATAAGGCCATCACCCATCCGCCTTATCCTTCGAGTCTACAGACGACAAGAAAAACTCCGTATTCGACGAAGAAATCAATTTACCAGAATCAACGATGGTTGCAATTTCAGCTGAACGAGCGGCGGCAATGCTCGACAAGAGAGAATATTAGTATGTACCTCGTCTCCAACAGCCTCTCCATTGCAATAACCCTCTCGCTAACTGATATCCTCAACAATAGCTGTGATTTCAGTGGCTGCTATTACTCTCAGTGGTACTCGTGGCAGCGATGGGTCGTTCTCGGTGTACTTTTAGGTATGCATTTACCAGTTTACCATTCACCATAACGTTATCATAACTAACATTATCGTCCGCAAATACAGTCGTAACAGCAATCGTCCTCTTCGCTTGTGCTTGTTTCTCTGCCCGTCGCCGTCGTCGTCGTGGTCTCAGCCCGTTTTATGGCACAGCCTGGGCTGCTCCACCGCCCGCCTATGACGTCCACAACATTGGACCCCAGAACGCCACAGGTCCTCAGTACGGCGGTCAAACCTACGCTTCAAATAACTACAACACCAATAGCGGATTCGCGGGAAGCCCGCCAGCTTATATGGGTGCCAACGCGGACTATTACGGCGGACAGCAAGGCCCACCGCCGCGCGGAGGCTATGAGATGAATAACTTTGGTAGCGGCAGTGGACCTGCACCATACATCCCACCCAGACCGCAGGAAGCACATGTCGCTAAGCACTAAGAAGGTTGCCTGCGTATGTGCATTAAGAGGAGGCCAGGATGGATAGAGTGGTAATATGGATGTCACCGGCGGCTTCTTTAATTGGGATCGGTTCATGATATATGGGTTTCGGGGGGTTTTTTTTCTTTCATCGGTGCTATTGGGAATCAAAAATTATGATAAACGCCTTTTTTTTTTCCACCAGGCTTGTTTCATTTCTATGAATTAATCTCTTTCTTTTATATACCTCTGTGGTTCTTGTTTCTTATTATTATTTGTTCGGCTGTTATTATTCCGGCGTTAGGTATTCATTTATTATCAAAGGGTTCTTTTCTTCATTTTTATTTCATCAATTTGCTTACTTTTAAAACCGAAATACGGGAGACACACGTGAGCACTGGATACAGGGAATTCTGATGATCATTCGACAGTTTTATAATATCGCCCAAGCTGTTTATAACTATGCTTTACTTGTAAATCTAATGTTAGTCCGGCCTGATATTTCCTCTCTAGTTATTATGTGCGACTCCTAGCAATTAAGGCTGTGCGGTTCAAACAACGAATCAGCTACCAGCTTACGTCAATTGTTAACACAACGACCTATCTACATCACATCGATATATATCGCTTATATGCTGAACAAAACTCGAAGATCAATGGTTATCGCCTCAGGTTTGAATTCGTATTATAGAATACAAAAATTCTGGAGACACAAAACAGATGTATCTTAGTCGAATACTCCAATGTTGATTTGGAAATCGCCATTTCCACCAGCATAGTTGATACCCGCTACCTGGCCGCCTGCATTGCAATTATCGTTCACAGTAGCTCCGCCGTACGCCACATCACGGCTTTTAAAATGAAACAAAGATGACAAATCAGCAAGTTGGTAAATCATAAAAAAAAGGATTTTAATAACAGTGGGGAAATGGCTTACCAGTACGACGCCGCCGAGCCCTTTGGCGATACACCGAACCAACCGCACTTGCCAATCTTGCACATACGCGTGTTATCCGGGCCGCTCACTCGGCATTCTGTGGTCCCCAAACCGAGGAGGTAGTTGAAGCAGCCGACGGAATCGTCAATATTGCACCGATTGCTCGAGAGACAGGTGTAGCGTTTTTGTAGGACGTTGTCGCGGCGCTCAGATGTACCTGGTAATCGAATTCAAGGGGTTTCCAAGTTAGTACCATATATACATTGATTCATAATATAGAGATGGGTTTTAGAAAGAGTACCGATGCGGGCGAGGATATCCCGTGGGATTGGTTTTGCGAGATCTTCTTTGGTCATGCCTAGGTCCCTTGGGTGTGGCATGCCCGGTCCGGGTTCTATGAGACTGAGATAGTCGATTATGGGCTTTGGAGCTGGGGCGGCATTTGTGGCGTCTAAAAGGCACAGAGCAGAAACGAGAGCCGTCTTAACTGAAACCATTGTGGCAGATTGTGGTTGGAGCTTTTTAGAAGGGGTATTTAAATAGGTAGAAGATACTTGATATTGAATTGACAATGGTGATAGTAAAATAATATTTTGAAATCAGGAAATAATAATCATATTTATAAGTTTTCTAGATATATTGAACTGCCAGAGAATGCTGTCTGCCGACTTTTGAACCCTGGAAGCAAAGAAGGCTAATCGACACATGCATCGTGATCATATTCAGGAACAATATATTAATACGATAGAACTATTTACAAGTACCGAGCCCCCTTTGTCCTTCCTCAATGGCTTTCGTGTGAACACCTATATGATGCATAACGCCGCACTTCGCACTTCGGTCTGCCAACGATGTGACATGATATCGGTAGAGTATACGCCCGAAATCCGACTCAAGAGAAGCCAATAAGGATTATTACGCTTGGCGGTTAGATCGACGGGTAGAGCCTCTGCCGCGAAAGGTTTCTCCCTGCAATTGTTTTATCAAATTGGCGAATGGCGTATCTGCCAGATTCCAGGGAACGCTGCAAGCATGCTGTTGGAATTTTTTCGCCCAGCAGATGAATATATGCGTTGCATGTCTATAAAGGTCAAGCCAAGTGTAGGTCTTCCAGGCGCAGCGCCCATTTGCTACACTACATCGCCTCCGGCAAATCGTCAGTTCGGATCTAAACTAAAATAGATCTTAGATATTGAAAGTCTTGGGTTTGGTTCACTAGTCATAATGCCCTCCCGTTCCTTGTAGTCCCGTAAGTGCAGTTGTAAACTGCCGGCAACTCTTGGCTAAAAGGCAGGTTCGATATTTCGTTGTTGCGCTTTGGTGAACCGCACAACCCACATGGGACTTGATCAGAGCGAACGCAACCTTCCCACTAGTCGATATTTGTCCATGCGAGCCGAAAGGTGGGCGGCTTACCTGCATGAACGAAGGGGCAGGGATTTAATAAAATAGATTAAAGATGTGGAGGAGAAGGTAGGTCAAGCTTTTTTATTTATTTTCGCATCTTATATCTATTGATCAATAATGTTTCACGAGAGGGAAGGTGGAGAGTTCTCTCGGATTTATTTTGTTTGATTCAGTTGAGCACTTGCACGGTTGCATCGATTCGCCAGGAGTAGGCTACAGACAATGTGAAGGAAAGAGACAACAATTCGAAATTCACTCAAAAACAGCTAATGTACTGGCAAGAATGAATCCTTGAGACAAGGAATGGCTTTGATCAGATGATAAGAAAAAAATATTGATTGTGATTGGCGGGTATCGTGACGGGTCGTTATATAACTATGGATAAAAAAGACAGGAAGGTATAAAGTAATAGACATGAATGAATGTTAAGAAATAAAATCGATCCCGATTAAAAGAAAGTCCCAATAATAAATCCAACGCCAAGAATATATAAAAATGTACTGTAGAAATAGAAATAGCATCGAGTATCTATTAAAGCCACCTTTCTTTTTTTACTTACTTTCCAAGTAGACTGTGTCTACTTAGAAAGCAGTCCACGCCTGTTGCTGTTGTGGCCGACTCGGTTGGTTGTAACTGCTGTAACCACCGTGATCGAACTCGTTGGGATTGAATGGGGCATTGTTCTGTGGAGGAGCCGTGGTGTTGTTCGTGTGAGGGTTGGTGAGATGCACAGGGGAGTGGCCAAAGTCATCATCCATCTGAGCTACGAAACCTGTGCCAGAGGCGTTCATTGGCAGAGGTGGAGGTTGGTATGGCTGTTGCTGTGGAGGTGGTGTGTGTGTCTCTGCCACGGTGGTACCAGTGTATGTGTTTTGTTGGTATGGTGCGGGGGTAGAAGATGTTACGCCAGTGAACTGTGGTTGCTGAGCGGTGAACTGTGGCTGTTGGTATGTGGGCTCTGGGGGATAGATGTCCGCATTCGCATATGGGCCTTGGTTGTGGGCGTTGATATGGGGGCTAAAGTCAAAGTCCGAGGCACCGTTGACTGGAGCGGTGAATGGATTGATGGATGGCATGCTGTTGTTCTCTGGATATGGAGATTGGGTGCGGCTTGGTGGGATAACTCCGCCATTTGGAGCTCTGAATGGGCTGTTCATCCGCTGAGGACCGAAAGGGTTGAGGTTGTTGGAAGGTGGGAAGTTGGGCTGGTTGCTGCGGAATTGGGATGGATTGCTAAGAGGGAGGCGGTGCGAAGGTGGAGAAGAGGAGCCGGCGTTCAAAGCTGGCGCCGGACGCTGTGGCTGCTGCTGCTGTCTGCCGTTGTCCACTTCACCGAGCTCGATGTCTTCAACCTTGACGGTAGATTCTTCGATCTTCTCGCTCTTGGAGCCGTTCCAGGATGGCATCACTGGAAGGTCGTCATTGTTCTTTCCACCTGTGGTTCCGGATTCGAAGTATGCGTACTGAGGAGCCGCTGGTTGGCCACCGAACCCTGCCGACGATGGGGACTGGCCGCTCATGTAGGTGGGGACGGGGTCATTGAAGAAGGTGGACTTGGAGCGGGCTGCCTTGCGGCGTCTTCGGCAGCAGCATCGGTAGCAGCACCACGCTGTCGATATCAGGACGAGGGCTCCCACGACGATACCCGCGATAACAGGGTACTTGCAGAACGACTTGGCCATACACCTGGAAATTATCGCACGTTAGTTATGATGCGCAATCGCAAATTTGTTTCAATCGAGTTGCAGACGTACGAGTCCCATGATTTCAACGTTTCCGGTAACGAGGCGAAGTCGCTCTGGACGCTCCTCCTCGTCATCGGGCTGCCCGAGGCCGTGTGTAGCATCTTGTTGTGTAGACTTCTTGCACCGTCTGTGCGAATCGAGCGGATGTGTTGCGTGTGGTCGGACCGTAGTGAGCGTGCGGTGGAATGTGTTGTGCGTTTGGCGGTGGTGGTTGAAAGCCCAGCTTTCGGATTGGAGCTTGCGGGAAGGACCGTCGCGAATCGAAGCTTTGCACTTGGATTCTAAATTACACCGCTGCTGGGAGAGCAAGCAGATGAATTGCAAGTATTTACAAACGAGTGTAAAAAGTTAACGGAGAAAATAATCGACGACCATCTAAAAGGAACTCAAACGAGAGGAGGAACGGGAAAGAGGTCGTTTTAATATCAATACGAAGCAAAGCCCCCAAACCAAAGGGAAAGAGGGATGGGTGTGGGTGTGCTACGCCCAGGTTAAAGGGGCTGGCGAGAGGTTTGGCTGGGCAGGCGAACGAAACCTCTGACAGGCTAACTGCGAGACAAAATGCAGGAACCACCACGGAACCACCACAGCCATTCGATCTGTTCTAGTGCCAACCTGTTACCAGGGCGTTTGCCTTTTTGGGGAACCCCCCCGCGGATGCACCTCTGCGGCAGGTACCCTGAGGGCCAGTTACTTGCGTGCTAGCGAAATCGGCCGTCGTTTCTCCCGCCATCGGTGATCGTAAATGTATTCACCAGAGCGAGTTAACGGACACCGGGGATGCATGCATCGATTACGGTGATGATGCTAACGCTGTTATTATAATTCTAAAATAGGTGCTTGTGTTGGTGGCATCAACAACCGTGGCCGTGTCTAGAAAGAAGGTGGTTTGATAAACGATATTAAAATTGCATGTCGTGCTACTATCAATATTCCTTTTTCTTAGTATGTCAAAGCAGACGTCCGAGTTGAAGGCCAGCTAACCGGGATGCTGGCTGGTTAGCTGTCTCACACCTTCAACGATCTCTCAGGGACGTGATCGCCAAAGAAGACGGCTGGTAATATGCAATGTAGTGATGGTCGCTCGACATTCTCAGCATGAACTCCGACTTCACGACTCGCCGGGGGGGGGTGGGTAGAAATATGTAATCCAAATATTCTCCTTTGTTCGCTCGTTATCTGGACTCCCGCTGAGATTCTCTATCGAATCGCATTAGGTGAGAGCGGGTGCGAGTGAGAGCAGCAGATAAGTTATGTGAAACAATCTCTGTCAGGCAGAAATGTCGGTCATACAGTACGCGAAAGGGGATTGCGGCAACCTCTTCTCGTCCAAAGCCGGCTTTTCATTGGCGGAAGCGCGATATATGCTCACCAATGTGATCAGCCCGGCATAATGCAACTCCACCTGCTGCGGACCCGCGCCAGACGACACGGCGAGCGGGCAATCGCAGCTCACAGCTTGATCTGGGAATTATATTTATCTGACCCTTTCCGACTCGAACAGTTTCGTCGATGCCGACGTTGCATTTCACGTTTTTCAACGTTTAGAAATAGAATCCACAACACGGACAAGGACAGAGCAACTCCTACGCCGCTCCCACGGCCAACGGAGGCTTACTTGCATGCAGCCCTGTGCCTGTGCCTGTGCCTCGGGGTGCAGAAAAATGTTTTTTCTCCTTTGCGTCGAAATAGAAACAATCGAGAAGGTCAACTCATGGGCTAGTCAAAAAAAAAACATGAAACATCGGTTCTTTTTTTTTTCTTTTCGTTTTCCGTTTATCGTACTCCGTTCCTCGTCGAGCCATTTCTAAAACAAGAAAGAGGGGCTCATCATGTTAATTTCGTTTGAAAGAGATTCCCTCTCTTTTCCCTTCACGACTGACAACCGTTGCCGAAAAGTAAGATTACATGTGGTGGCGGGGGCTTACGTAGTACCCCACGTGCTTTTTAATTGCGTACAAAGCAAGTGACTGTTGAATCCGTGAATGGGTGAACGAGTGAAGATATTTTTATTTTTGAACCCTGATGATGAAAAATGAGTAACCGTGGTCGCGATGCTCGAGCGAGGGGATGGCAAGGGGTAGGTGGGCTGTGGCCAATTCGAATCAATCCGTCAAAAATTGGTTAATATAATTCGTTTCGAGCTACAGTTTTCACCAAACAGCCTCGCTCGGTTAGTGATCCGTCTCCCAATGGAATCTCTAAGCGCAGACACGTAGCAAAATCACAAACATGCAGATAGCGTCGACGTCGATAAGGGAGGAACCGATTCCTATCCTGCTTAGGCCATCGTGGCTGTAATACGCCGTGGTTGAAGGGGTCTATCTGCTTTGTCTCCCGTCTCATCGATGGTCGTTTGTCCCTGCAGACACGAAAGCGAAAGCGGCATGGGAGAGTTTGGTTTAACGAAACCAAAGACCTTTGACGTCATGAAAGTTCCCCCTGGCACAGACAAACTCAACACTTGCAACACCAAATCTCGGCTGCACATCTGGCAATAAATTTCCAGGAAATCTCCGTTTCAACAATTCTATTGTTTGAAGTAATAGGGATTGTTCCGACTCTGGGATTCACCGAACGACCGAGTTACCGAGTTAAATATATCAACATTTAGGAGATTGTATTATCTTTGATATGGTTGCTTCTTTTCGGATATACCCCTCATGATATTACTCTGTATGTAGCGGAGATAGGATTCTGCGATTCTATAGTCTTGGATTTGTGATATTTAGACCGCGATAAATCGGTATAGATGTACAAATATTAATCCCGATTTTAACAAGAGATATAATACGTAGGCGGCATACTATATTAGTAGAACTTAATGCGGGGAGCTCCAGCTCAATTAATTGTCCCGAATTCGTTATTCACTACCACGTTGTCGTTCATGGGATATTTCGGGATTTGATTCATGTATAATATTAAAACCCGCCAGTTCCGGATACACTAGGACTGAAGAGTTCTGCAACCGACAGATACCAATCCTCGTGTCTATTTTTTATATGTGTCAATCTTGAGCCATCGCAATTTTTATTATCTAGACTGTGGTACATGTATCGTGGCTTGTACGGTATGGCGTGAGGCGTCTCGACTTTGCCCTTTTGAGGGACGATTGATTTCATCGGACAAATCAAACACAACAGGCCAACACACCAGGACTCTGTACTGGCCAGTTTTCGAATTCGACTAAGCGAAGGCGACCTTATCTCAGCTTACTGGGTCATCTGGGCTCGATCAGTGAACTCGAACTCGACCACTCAATACTCTTGGTGGGCGCCATTACTCCACCATGATGCTTCACGTGATATGATTGGGCGAGGGGAAGCCGAGTATATCCAAATGCCGCCAGATATATCGATATCTTTTGCGGTAAAAGTATACTGCGGAACACTGTACTTTAATTGCGTCCACGCTTTTATTCTTGATAATAATATACTTCTTAAAGTTCTATAACTCACAATGCCTCCTCCAAAGATTCTTTTAACTGGGTGTACTGGCTATGTTGGTGGAACGGTGCTCCATCGCTTGTTAGCTTCCGAAGATCCCAATCTTCGAGATCTAGTTATAGTAGTTCTCGTCCGGGGGCAAGATCGCGCTGAAAAACTAAAGAAAGAATACGGAAATCGCATCGAATGCGTTGAATTCAAGGACTTCGACGACATAGCTTTCCTCACCAATTTGGCATCGCAGTATGACCTTGTCGTCAATGCTGGATCCGGGTTTCACCCTCCTAGTGCGGAAGCATTTGTTCAGGGTCTCTCGAAGAGGGAACTAGACAAAAGCGACTTCCAGCGCACCTGGATGATACACACTAGTGGCTGCTCTAATGTCTCAGACCGACCTTTGACAGGCGAAGCATTCCCGGACCGAGAACCGGACGATACATACACCGAAGACGTCTACGAGTTCGAACACGCCGAGAATAAAAAAGAGTGGTACCCGCAGCGTGCAGCGGAACTAGCAGCACTAGACGCCGGCACTGCAACTGGAGTAGGAGTGGTATCTCTTCAGGCACCATGTATTTTCGGAACGGGCGACGGTCTATTTAACCGGGCAGGTCTTATGGTTCCTATCATGATGTCCTACGTGCTACAGAAGGGTTATGGATTCATACTCGGCGACGGGACCGGTGTCATTGACTACGTGCACATCGCTGATTTGGCCGACTTGTATGTTCTTTGCGTGGCGGAAGTCGTGGCGACAAAAGGTGCTACTCAGAATATACCTTGTGGGAAGAAGGGAATTGTATTCCCTGTCGCGGGACGCACGACTATGAAAGATATTGCCCAAAAGTGTCTGGACGCTGCTTTTGCTGCATCCGTTTTACCGAAAGAAGGCTCGCCACCAGAGAAGGAAATCCGGACGGTAGACCTTGCGGAGGCGGCCACGACGACTGCGGGGAATCTCGTCGTGGCCGAACTTGGATGGGCGGGACACCGCAAGACTAAAGGAACTGTTACCAAAGCTCAGCTTGGGTGGAACCCTCAGAACGGGGAAGATGCTTGGATAGCTGGCTTTGCAGAAGAATTACCATACGTGGTTAATGGTCAACGGGGCGTTACAATCGATAGCTGCATCGCTGAGAAGAAAACCTAGCAGGACAAAGTACTGGTACCGTAACAAGGGCAGTATATATTCAACTTTTGTTGGTAGGATACAAGATAGTTAGGCGTCATAATATAGGCCTGGCATACATAGGTCAAATGGCAGGAGATATAGAACACAAGATTACAATTTAGATGCAATGTGAACCAATCGATATAAGCTACTATGTTTTCAATGCACCCTGTATTGAATTAGTGCTAGTCCACTTAGATAACGGTTCAAAATTGGTGAAACCTTTCATCGAGCTCTAATGCGAGAACCCTGTTGAATCTGGGTCCTTCACAAGCGAGACACCATCATGCAGTGTTGCATCATACCAAGTTCCCAAACATGTTAACATCGGACCTCATTCTACCAGGTACCAGGGTCTTCCCGCCAACTGTAAGCGAACTGAAAGGTTTGAAGGGCGAAAACCTGTTTCTGGGTGTATTAGCTTCACTAAATTTATCCGTAATCGTAAAGTTTTCTAAAATGTGGAGCTGGCCAGCTCAGTATCCCCGTGAAGACATCGCATCACATCTTGTGTTTTTCGGTACTTGGGGGACATAAACCTGGAGACCCAACTCTACCTGGCACCCAAAACCCAATCGTAACCTCTCCGAATCACAATGCCTAGTCTGTGGTACCTACATGATAAAATGCCCGTTCCTTCACTAAATGCAGGAAATCCCTGCGCATACGTCTTCTCTTATGGTGATGCCATTGGAAGGATTCGGCGAGGCTCTGTTGTCGGACCGACAGGGTCAGATGAGCACATGAATCATCGTACTGGACTCTTGTGCAAGGCGGACCTAGGAATAGATACTACCGACACAACACTACGTATGCCACAGAATGGTTTGTAAGACAATTCTTCCAAGTACACTTGTAGTAAGGAATGATAAGAAAGTTTAAGGCGGGCAATGAGCTGTCTTTTCGCGCTGGAAAAAAAGGTGGCTTGCCGGATGGAAAATTTTGGGAGATGCCCAAATATATCCGAAGTCCGGGCGATGAGGTGACATATGCGATGAGGATCTGTCTACCCGCCTCTAGACCCCTATTATTTGAACCATGTTATTCCTGAAGCTCTATAAATAAGATAGTCCACCCTGGATGTTCTGGGTAGCAGTCTGTTTTGATTCCACAGAATTCCTCTGATTAAATATACTGCAGCCTTCATATACCTAATATCTCAATATCTTGAGTCAGAGACCTCAGCGCTTTTTTAAGCGTTCAGAACCAATATAAGACAAATTCAATTGACCATTCGATTTATCCCGCAGATATTACCACGATGTGTTTGATGTAAGTTCATTGTTCTGGTCAACGTTACTCCGTGGAAATAGCCGCCGACGCATTTGGAACCGTCCATGTGTCATACATGTGCACCACGAACAATCTATTCTAACAAACAATTCTCTTTACAACAGCGGTCCCACAGAGAAGCGCAGGGTCGAATATCCTGTTGCACGCCGAGTTGCCTATGTCTCACCAAGGCAAGAAACCGTTATCGTCGAGCGTCCGCGCTCCAGCTACCACACACAACGACGGAGCCATAGTCATTCCAGACACGGCTCAAAGGCCAGCGTCGTATACACCACCCCGAGGGGCTCATATGTGTCATCGAGGAGGGAATCGGTTCCAGTCATCGTCGAGAGAACCTATCGTTAGACTCCCGCGGGTCTCATGAAATGCCGGATGTTGATGGCTATATGACGTCATCCGGAAGGTGAAGGGATTATCTATTTCCTTATATTAGCATCGATTAACATTTGCACTCGCGGAGACTGCAGTTGGGATTGAGGAGTTCTTTGGTTGCTCTGCTCTGTTTATATGATGTCTTAGCTTTTGTTTTCTGGATCTCAGATTCTGTTGTTATGTTATGAATAATTACGATATATACCATTTGGAATGATAATGCAATAAGGTGGACTTCCACGAATATATACCGATGAATCTTAATAGAGGGTCCTGCAAGTGCACCCGGAATAATCTATACTAGGGGACTTTACTACTCTCGAATCCGGTGAAAATGATAAATTTTTTGGTACAAATTAAAAGCCCAATATATACACCCATCAACATCTAAAAATTCTTACCGCTAAAAAGCCTTTGTAAATACTACAAATAATTTTATGAATACCGGGCAACCGAAATTTATTTGCTGGTCTTGACCCATCCCTCGATAGTCCTTCTCGCACTGGATGTCGAGTCCTCCACGTATCCTCTGGCCGACTTGTATCCGTCGGCTGTTGCCTTCCATCCATTGACCACGCCATTTCTTATCGCCATATGTGTCTCTGCAACCTGTGGCACCTTCTGTTCCCATTTCCATGCCAAATTTCCAACGTTCCTTGATGTCTCCGGTAGGAAATACCACGATGCCGCAACACCGGTGATAACAGGAGTCAGAAATCTGACGGGGAACATGCGTCTACGCGCAACGACGCTGCCTGCCATGGCGGATATGGCTACGAATATCGCTCCTGGGATTATAGTCTCGCCGGAGCGGTGGGAGGGCGCCAGATCGGCAACGGTGGTTGTGACAGAGTGTTCGATGTGTAGGTATTTATCGAAGAGACGGTCGAGATGTCTTTGGACTTTGGTGACTTCGGTATGGAGGACTTTACGGCCGACACCGATCTGAGATGCTAGTCGTTCGGTAGGTGTAGCTTTTGGCTCGGTTGATTCTTCTTCGGAGGGGGAGCCGAAGCCGAGCGAGGGGAGGGACGGGAAGGAAGACCTCGGAGGTGTCGAGGGTGTCGGTGCCGGTGGTGTGTAGTCGTCATAGATGGACTTTTTCGACGATAGATTCTAGAATAAAGAGGCCCACGTTAGGAATAAGGGTCAATGGCCCGTGCGAGTCGGTGTAGGTGTAGCGTACGGGTTCCTCGGCATAGACGGCAGATGTGGTGGTGTATCCGGCGAGCGTCGTAGCAGTCAAGCCGGTCAGGAGAGCCTGTTTAATAGCGTCCGGTCAGCAAAGCCATACCTCCAGCTCAATTGGAAACGGGAGAGAACCCACCATCGCTCTCGGGTTCAGCGGCAGCCGGGCAGCCATCTTGTCGGGACGTCGAGCTATCACGAGGGTGCTGAAGAGAAGTTGGCGGGACAGGTGTATTTCGCTCACAAGCGAGCCGGACGACGTCTTTTTTGGTGTTGTGTCGAAGAACCCGACAAAAGGCTTGGCGCCCGCTCTTCGATGGGCCTTGCAGCAACATCCCGGCAAAAAAAAATTGGGACTGGTTTCACACATCTCTTCACCATCTTTTCTCTTCGGCCTCGCTCTTTCACCGCCAGCACAGGCACAGATGCCTGCAAAAGCATAGGATCTAGGATCGCAGACGCACTGTCGTTACCTATTCCTTCGCAATCGACAGCTTGAACCATGCCGTCCACAAAAAAATCAGTCGTCGCCCGCTCGTCGGCTGGCAAAGCCGTCTTCGATACCATCAACCGCGAGAAGCGGTTTCGAAATCCACCCACAGACAAAACCGCCTTCCCGGCGCTACAAGACGCTATAAAACCCCATGTAGACTCGTGGAATGCGGTCTTCAAAGATGGAGGTTGTTTGCATCAAGCAATCCAGGAAATTGGAGAAAAAACCGTATTCGACAGACTCGACGGGAACGCAGAGACGGGTTATGGAAACAAGCTGACAAGTACGTTCGACAAAATACAACTTGTACCTCTCACTGCTAAAGGCACCTGCAACAACTTGCTAACTTGCTAAAATTAGTACGAATCGCCAATTACTACCTGGGCAAGTCAATGTTGAGCTCTCGCGATAAGTCCGCTATGAAGAGAGAAATATACCCCGCCGAGGTACACCCATCGAAAATTCGGTGCTAATGTGAAATATATACTAATTCGAGCATATATTTTTAATGAAACTATAGTGTCGAGAACGTCACACCTCCTACCGCGGTCAGCTCCAGCTCGAATTGCACTACAAAGTCAACAATGGCGAATGGCAGAAGGAATACCGTGACTGCGGCCTCCTCCCCCTCATAGTCATGGGCAACCGCTGCCATCTCGAAAACATGTCACCTAAATCCCTCGTTGATCACAAAGAAGAATCCGAGGAACTCGGTGGCTATTTCATCGTCTCAGGAAACGAAAAGCTCGTCCGTATGTTGATCGTCAACCGAAGAAACTACGCCATGGCAGTTGTCAGAAGCTCGTATGCAAAGCGTGGACCGACCTATACCAATATGGGTGTGCAAATGCGAAGTGTACGACCGGACCAGAGCTGTATGACCAACGTCATCCACTACCTTACCGATGGTAACATCACCTTCAGGTTCTCGTGGAGAAAGAGAGAGTACCTTGTACCTGTTATGATGATCTTGAAGGCACTGGTCGATACAAACGATCGAGAGATCTTCGAGGGGATCGTAGGACTGGATCAAAGAGAGGATACTTTCCTTACGGATCGTTTAGAGTTACTCCTGAGAACATACAAAGCTTATACTCTGTACTCGAGGCACGAGACGCTGGCGTATTTGGGAGATAAATTCAGAATCGTGATGCAAGTCAGCCCAGACGTCTCGGATGTTGAAGTTGGCAAGCTCTTCCTTAGAAAGATTGTGCTGGTCAATCTTACGGACGATGGAGATAAGTTTAGACAGCTACTGTTCATGATCAAGAAGCTCTACTCGCTGGTTGCAGGTACCTGTGCTGCGGACAACGTCGACGCGGCACAGCATCAAGAAGTTCTACTTGGTGGTTTCTTATACGGGCAAATTCTAAAAGAGAAGATTGAAGAATACCTCCTCAACATCAGGTCACAAGTCCGATCGGATCTCATGGGAGGTGTCAAGGCTGAGTTTAACTCGCCCCAGTATATGAGGAAGATGCTGGGCAAGGTCAACGAGAGAATTGGCGAGTCGCTGCACTATTTCCTTAGTACCGGAAATTTGTCCAGTCCTAGTGGCTTGGATTTGCAGCAGACAACCGGCTTCACGGTTGTAGCTGAGAAGTTGAACTTTTATCGTTACATCAGCCATTTTAGAATGGTTCACAGAGGTAGCTTCTTCGCACAGCTCAAGACAACAACAGTTCGAAAGCTGCTACCTGAGAGTTGGGGTAAGATCCGGCCTACATCACCTGATGGTAGATTTCGATGCTAACAGCTATAATAGGCTTCCTGTGTCCTGTCCACACTCCTGATGGTTCTCCCTGTGGTTTGTTAAATCATCTGGCTCATAAATGTCAAATTGCCACCATAACCTCCGATTGCAGCAATGTACCCCCTCTCGTCCTCACACTGGGTGTCCACTCCGCCAAGGTACTGCCTGTTCCAGCAGACGCCACTCTTTCTGTCCAATTGGATGGTAAGATTATCGGCTGGTGCTCTCCGAAAGACGCCCGCCGTGTAGCCGACAGTCTTCGGTTCTACAAGGTTGAGGGTACCCATGCAGTCCCCAGAGACCTCGAAATCGGTTATGTTCCAATCTCCAACGGCGGTCAATACCCAGGTGTCTATCTTTTCTCACAGGAAGCCCGTATGATCCGACCCGTCAAATACATCCCACTGGATAAGGAAGACTTTGTCGGGCCATTCGAACAACCATTCCTCAACATTGCTGTTACAGAACCAGAAATCCAAAATGGCGATTCCCACGTTGAATTCGACCCTACAAACATCCTATCTATCGTGGCCAACATGACTCCATTCTCCGACTTTAACCAATCCCCAAGAAACATGTACCAGTGTCAGATGGGTAAACAAACGATGGGTACACCAGGCACTGCAATTCGTCATAGAACCGATAACAAGATGTACAGAATCCAAACCGGTCAATCGCCAATCGTGCGGGCACCGCTATATAACACATATGGTCTAGACAACTTCCCCAACGGTATGAACGCTGTTGTAGCTGTCATTGCCTACACCGGCTACGACATGGACGACGCTATGATTATCAACAAGTCAGCACACGAGAGAGGGTTCGGATACGGTACGGTTTACAAGACCGAAAAATACGACCTGGCGGAGAAGAGTAAGAGTAAGAGTCCCGTTTTGGCGTTCGGATGGGGTTGGGCACCTATCGGTGCAGACCACAATACGCTCGCAAAGTACAAGGCCATGAAGGACAAGTATAACAGTACACTCGACGACATGGACGGATTACCGATGGTGGGCCAGAGAGTTGTGGAGGGAGACCCTGTTGCTGTCTACCATAATATGGGCACGGGAGAGACATTCTTCTTCAAATACAAGGGCTCTGAGGGAGCGTTTATCGACGAAGTAAGGTTGCTTGGAAATGACGTCGGTGATTCGATATGCCAGGCGATCAGCGTCAAGTTCCGAATCACAAGATCCCCGGTCATCGGTGACAAGTTCTCATCGCGTCACGGACAGAAGGGTGTTTGTTCCCAAAAGTGGCCGGCGATAGACATGCCGTTCTCTGAGTCCGGTATGCAGCCGGACGTTATCATCAACCCTCACGCTTTCCCGTCCCGTATGACAATCGGTATGTTTGTCGAGAGTATGGCGGGTAAAGCCGGTGCGCTGCACGGTTTCGCGCAAGATTGTACGCCATTCAAGTTCAACGAGGAAAACACGGCGGTGGAATACTTTGGACACCAGCTGAAGGAGGCCGGGTACAATTATTACGGAAACGAGCCAATGTACAGCGGTATTACGGGCAAGGAGTTCCACGCGGACATTTACTTGGGAGTGGTTTACTATCAGAGATTGAGGCACATGGTGAACGACAAGTATCAGGTGAGAAGCACGGGACCGGTGGACTCGCGAACACGGCAGCCGGTGAAGGGTAGGAAGAGGATGGGTGGTCTGCGTATCGGTGAGATGGAGAGAGATTCGTTACTCGCACACGGAACGGCGTTCTTGGTACAAGATCGTTTGTTGAACTGCAGTGATTACCATCAGACGTGGGTGTGCAGGGGTTGTGGAAGCTTTTTGGCCACGACACCCACAGTGAATGGTGGGGAGAAGAGGGCTGAGGTTAGGTGTAGAAGGTGCGCGGTGAAAGCATCAGAGTTTGATGTTGGGAAGAAGGGATATTGGGAAGACGGATTGGGGAATCGATTTTTGGGAGGAAACGATACGACGATTGTCGTTATTCCTTATGTTTTGAAGTGAGTTTCTCCAACCTCATTATTTTAGGTTCTTTGGGAAGTTTACAGGAAATGCTAACTTGAGCCTTGCTTAGATATCTGGATGTTGAACTACTAGCAATGGGTATTCAGATGAAATACGATGTCTCGCCGTAGGGATGCTGAGTTTATTCGGTTTTAGGAGATCATTTGCGAATTTGTTATATTTTGAGGTTACCTTTTAAAATATCCGAGCAAGCTAGTTAGGTCTAGACAAATACCTATTTTCTCCAGGTTTTGAGATGTATGAGTAGGAGAAACTTTTTTTTGAGGTTTTGTGTATGTATATTAGATTTTAGAGCTAAACGGCGCTTTGGAGGGAAATCTTCCAGTTTAAGGTTACCGTTACGAGATTCGTCAACGATAATTATTCTTGAAACAGCTTTTAAATAATGTGTCTTGCGTTCATTGGTGTTCTGGGAGTTATTTCATATGTGTTTGGAGTGTGTTAAATTGTTCGCATTGATGGAAACTGCCTCCGCTAAGCGGTGGTTATAACTTGATACACGTGTAGTTGATCCGTGGAGAGTTTTTTTAGGAAGCTTCAAAGCAGACAAGGCTCGGAAGCAAGTCCATGGAGAAAGATCGTCTTACAAGTGCTCTATTTAAATGATTCGAGAGTTGTGAAAATTTTATGCGCCTCTAAGTATAGATGCTTGAGGGACCTCTCTTGGAAACCCGACTTCGCGGCGGCAAGTTGAGATCAGAAATGGTGAAATGGGCTTCCCTGTAGGATTTCAATCAAATTATTGGAAACATATCAATGCTACGAGTACTTTCACCTGATGCCCGAATAGATCACAAAGTAGCTGCCTTTTGATTAAGGTTTTATCAAGACGGAATATTACATAAATGTATACGCCTGTCTAGCCTGTCAGTGTTATGCTTAGTAGTATTAGGATTAGTTTTGTTTTTTTGCGTTCCGTGGTATCGATATCGACACGCAGGATTCCCCTCCATTCCAACCCCCAGATAACTACACCCAGCCATCGTTACTAAGTCGGCGCGTCAAGACGCCGGTGCTAGCAGGAATAACAGATGAAAGCAGTCGCGCGTTTTTGGTCGCCACAGATCCGGTTCGCGAGGGAGAGACTAGTAGAAGGTTCTCCCGGCCGGATGCGGGTTTCCTGCAGGTGACAACGGCGGCTGGTGGCTGTGGTTTGTGGGACCGGACCTTACTGCTGGGACGCCGTCCAAGGAACTAAAACCCGGTGTGGCTGTCAAAAGTGCTTTCTGGGTCGTATGGCAACAAAGCTGAACACAGAGCTGAACGGAGAGCTGATTTCAAGTTGGGGAGAAGATTCATTCACAGCCAGAAAGTTGGACAGAATTCCCACGGGTTGAACGGAGCGAACCATCCATAGCCTAGATTAATACTATCGGGCGAGATATCAAGTGCATGGAATGTGGAGTTGGGGTAAGTCTTAGGATCGATCTGGTGCCTGGTTGCTATGCGCCTCTAATATCGAATCTCCCCCGTTTTTATGTCATTTCTCAAGATCGGACGAGAGGGCAAGAGCCTCGGCGCAAGTTACAGGAATGGATTATTGATCATGTCCCTCCTGACTATGAAGAATTCTGTCTTTCCCCTCTCTCCCCTTCGAATGCTTTCGCTGGAGCATTTTGTCTCCTTTCAAAATTTCTCGGGTTTCCCGGAGATTGTATCTCCCCATACAGGTCCTTGCAAAACCATGGCCCCATGGCTGGCGCCGGGGATTTCGGGGACCGGCGGGTGGCCAAACAGCGAGGCACCTTGGAAAAATTCGAAGGGCCTTCTAGAATAACCTTTTGTTTTCTTCTTTGCGTCGCATCCCCTGCATTTCCATGTTTTTCTGATTGCATGAACATCTGAGAAGAAAGAGGCAAACCCCCCCAATAATGCTTGCCTGTATTGAAATCTTAATGAAAGACATCGGTTTTAAGCCGTGGGGACGCCAAAGGGGTTTTCTCTGGACGGCGGGACTGCTTGGCACTAGGCCAGCCAGAGGGACTGACTGGGTGGGTTTCCTCAAAGGGGATTTAATATTTTTTTATTTTGAACGTCGTCAAAATTGGGAGTCATGATCCCCTGACAAATAATAGTAATCCTGAGTGAGGCTAGAGGCCACAGTGGTCAGTTTGTTTCATCGCTTCGAGAGAGAAACGAAGTGTCTCTCCTGTCAGATAATTTTTAGAAATCCCGAGTGTGTACAACAGTTGCAGCTGATCTCATGGTGATGGGGGCGCATGGTTGTACGTGTTTTGTACGCATCGCGCTGCGCATTGTGCTGCGTCTGTGGTGCCGGCGGAACAGTCAGCCCGAGCGAAACATGTTAGCAGATCCCGAGAGAACGGTATGGAAGGGTATGGCGACACTAAAAAATAATACATGTAGCATGCGAATGGCAATGACGATTATGGGGTACATGTGCAGATGGGTGGATGAGCGGATAGTTTGAGGTATTTGGCATCCGGACCTTCGATCCTGATGCTCCAACGGCGGCCTCTCTTTCCTGATTGATTGAATGTTTGGCTTGTGTCTGGAGTAAGTAGCGCGGTGTTAATTTCCCTGCTGTCCTGCAATTTAATCCCAACGCTTTCTGCGGACGGATATGATTTGCTCTGCCAGAAAGCGCTGGGGGAGGAGAGATTCGAGTCGGCTTCTTTTCAGCGGTATCCGTCGCTCTCTCTTTCATTATCGAACGAGAACCTCAGCGATGGTGTCTTTCGTTCTTTCCATTCTGATAGTCTGCGGTCTGCCTCTCTGGACATCTGGCGGGCGGGCAAATGCATGTGCATAGAGCGGGTCCCCCCAAAAGGGGATCGCGCGCCAGGAGTGACTTGCAGGTTGAGGAAATATGTTTTGATGGACGGGGGCACCCCTGAGAATGAAACCAAAGTGCGGTCCGGGCCTGTTGGATCAGTCAGCTAGCTCAGAGGCCGACAGGCTCAGGCTCTCTCTCTGCAAATGGGGAAGCTGAACAAAGAAGGGACGAGAATCGAGGACGAGAAAGAGAGGGGATGTGATAATAAACACGACTGACTACGGTTGCCTCATCGTGCCATCGGGCCCTCTCCTAAATTCATTCCTCCTCCCTCGCGATCCCACTTCACTCTTTTCCTCTCGATACCGTATTAATTACCGTTGCTCGATACTCCCTTCTGCTCGTTCCTCGTCCGTGCCGGCTCTTTGTTGTTGTTGTCGTCGTTGTTCCGATCCCCTTTCGATCGATCATCCCGGACAGCCCGCCGCCCTCCTTCCCTCCACCCCCCGTTTACTATCACCACCACCACTATCACTATCACATCAACACCACCACCACCTCCTCCACCATCTCCATCTCCATTCCCCAGTTCCGCGCCTTGACGGACTCACTTCCTGGTTGCCAGCATACCCTTCTCACTTTGTTGTACCCCGGCAGCACAGCCCTAAGACATAGATTTTCCGATATCCTCACTTCACATCGTCCTAGACTTCAAACACCACCCTCCATTCGCATCCGTTGTCCCAATCGACATTGGTGCCAATTCCCGTTCTATCAAACCACTTCGAAGCAGGTCGAGCGAGACACAAACCGTGGTCCACAATCAGATCGACTGCCTCTCCGCCCTGTCGATCCTGAGCGACCCTGTCTGAACTCCCTCGAGGACTGGCAGACTCTATCGACAATTGCTGCCGAGGACGATTGTTTTCGCTCTCGACACTTTGGTTCACATACGTCTACCTCGGACGCACAATAGGTCATTTCTGAATCGAGAGACATAAACGTCTCGCGAGCCGAGCGCTATTGTGTGTTTTGTTTATCCTTTTTCTTCATTTCGGTTCAAAACCCGAGCCAGTTCTGAACGTCGATATAGATAGACGAGACAGACATCAAGAAACACAGGGTCCCCTCAAACAATTGCGATATATACGTTCAACCCCGGACTCCGGTTTGCTACCCAAAAACGTCAAGAGCCCGATTTATCTTATCACTATTCTTTTTTCCAGCGGGCCTTTCCTACTGCGTGCAGGAAAACTCGCATTAGGACTTGGGGGAAAAGAAACCTTGCCTTGACTTGCTTTTGAAGTTAGCCGGTCGAATAGCCATCTGCCACCCAGCCAGCTGCATTAATTCTGTGCTTGCTAAGGGCACACACACACATTCTGCTCAGTACTAGCGGCTAAGCAGTTTTGGTCCTAGCGACGCGTCCGGGAACCGAGGACTATCCTCGAAATAGCAATAAAAAAATAGTAAGAATTGAAACGGGGTGAAAAAGTTGGGCGGAAAAAGAAATACCCTCGATCTCCAGTCGATTCCGTAGGCTCTCGCAACCCTCAATAAAACAATACCGCCAAAAGAAAAAAAAAGGCCAACCCTCACGGCCAAATAAAAGAAAATCCACATATTTTTCTTAGCTTAATTATAAAGGCTGGAAGGCCCCCACGGGAGCTTAGAAAAAAATGAATACACCAACACTCGTCATCGATACCAGTCACAGTTTTGCCGATAT
Source organism: Dactylellina haptotyla (assembly GCA_031310005.1). Lineage (NCBI taxonomy): Eukaryota > Fungi > Ascomycota > Orbiliomycetes > Orbiliales > Orbiliaceae > Dactylellina > Dactylellina haptotyla. The sequence continues at coordinate 5,896,712 of CM062379.1, read as the reverse complement.
TCAAGAGTTAGACAATAAAGAAACCATGACACGGGTATCACCTATGCCTTCTCTGAAGATACAGAAACCGTTCATCTCGCCACCGCACTCGCCTCTCCCTTCCGACACCGACTCTCCCCCAAGTGAGTCGCCACGAACCTCACCGAAGCCATCTCTATCCCGTTCGACAACAGGAAACAGAACTCCTAGTTTGACATTCACATCTCCTCAGGCAAGGAAGCGAGGTTTTGTAAGACCTCAGGGGACTGAGTTCTCGAAGTCTGCAAGGTCTAGGGAAAGTGTTATGGCCTTGGGCAGCATTGCCCATGTACAATATTTCTTTGCGAAGACCGGTCTGCTAGACGGCAAGGGAGGGTAAGTTCTATTTTCTTCAATTACTCTAACTGCTTATCAAGTTACAAACTAACCTTCTATACAGCGGCTACAAGAAGAAGAAGGATGATGGGGATGTGAGTCCTACTGACGATTTGAGCCTGGATCATCAGCTCATCGACAGCACTTATTCCTCGTTACGATCCTCGCCCGACCTCGTTCTCCCAGCCGATCACTATTCTCAATCTCCTATCGACGACGACAACGATGATATCGATGATGACCCAACTGCAATCCTCCCCCCAACATATTCTACCTATAAACCAAAGAACATGAGCTCCGTTCCCCCTCCACCCGATAGGGAATCTCTCAGAGAAGATTTGAAAGAGGCACTGGATGACTGCAGAAGAGTCTGGGTCGATGCCTCTCAACTCGGATTTGAGAAGGAGGTTTCTGGTTTGGGAATTAAGTCTTCGGATGAAGACGAAGGTATTGGGAGAGACAAGGACGAAGGCCCAATTCCTGGACTCAAGGATATGCTCTTGCACTCCATCCTACGCAGTACCACCATTGCCATCCGGGCGGCCAAGGAGTACTACTATGCATCTGATATGGCAATTATCAAAAAGATAACTACTGAGAAGCAGATGCGTGAGGATTTTTTGACCGTCTTAGATGTCTTGAAGAGGGTTAGCACGAGGCATAACAGTGTTCTCGCTGAAGAGAAAACCGTTGTTCTCGCATGGATCAGCAGTGTCGAAGGTCTCCTTGACAAGGAGCTCCGTATGGAGGACGAAGGACGAAGGAAGGGCCAAGTCTGGGTTGAAGGCAACTGGACTGGCAAAGAATGGGGTATGTGCTAGCTAATTGCTTTTTCGTATTTCTTTTATTTCCAGAAACGCTAACATGCTTTTTCTTTTGAACAGAACGTTTCCAGTTGTTCCTCAATTACTTTGGTGCTTACGAGGGTAATTCGGACGCTCCCCTTCCCGAACATAATACCAGCGGACCGGCCTCCGAGTCTCCCCTTCTGAGGATTCTTCGTACCGGGGACCGCCTCATCAACATTCACAATGCCATTGTTCGACGTTCCCGTCGTCCATTCGGCCAAATCCCACAATTCCACACTGACTTTAACAAGCCTTATCGCTTGGCTGAGAATCTGAGATACTGGCTCAAGGCTGCTGATCTTCGGTGGGAAATCAAGCTCAAGATGGATGTTATGGGCGCTGTCAGTGGAACTGAGGAAGGCATGCGTGGTTTTGAAAACGCGGTGTATCAGTGGTGCGAAAAAGTGCTTGCCGAGGTTATCTCTGAGTGGAAAGATGATCAGGCGTTACTTCAAATGCCAGCCCCTGAGAGGAAGGAAAAGCGACGAAGCCGACGCTTCGGATCTCCCTCTGCTTCCCCGAACCTTACTTCCTCGTAGTACAGGAATAAGGAACACAACACTGCTCCCTCGGCGAGCGGTTTGTTGAGAAACTGGATCGGGAAAATTCGAGGGAAATAGGGAAGGTCCAAGCAGACCGATCCTTTCCCCCTTTCGCCATATTTCCCTTTCCATGCACGTTTCATGGATTACGGCTTCCTATTTTCTTTTTTCTTTTTTTCTTCATCACTCCCTTTCTCGTTTCCTCTCACACGCATTTTCACCGGTTCACATTCATGGCTTGTGTCGTTCTCAGGAGTTTTTTGACGTGTTTTATTTTTCACACCATTCTCCGCTTCAACATTTTCCGGACCACTCCTTACATAATACATTTACGGCTCTTGTAATACCTAATATCCTTTTAATACCTACCTCAACAACTCACCTGAGGTTCACGCTTTCATACCTTTATGGCTGCCGTTCTTCTTTTTTTTTTTAAAGCCTTGATACTGATATATACAAACATATACCCCCGTTCTGATGGCCAGTGAATTTATTCTCTTTCAATATTTTCTTTTACCCCCTTTCCTTAAATGACATTTCTGAATTCTTTCTTTCTTTCCTTTTCCGAAACTGGCGTATATACTGTGGTCTATTTTCAGCACGGCGAGCGGTGGGGTTTCAAGGCATTCTTCTCGTCTGACTTTTTCAAGTCATCTTTTTTTAGTTTCTGGAGTTTTTTCTTTCTTCTCGATACATTGCTATGTTTCTCGCGAGACTGACCCAACTTACAATCTTTTAATGCTTCCTTCTTATTTTCTGCTTCAAAGTTTGTTATTACAGCTAGCTTGGTTCTGCTTGTTTATAACTATACACCACTCTTATTACTATTATTGCTATTATTGCTATAATGAATAGCTTTACTTCAGCAGGGTTATTAAAGAACCTTTTTTTGCTGCCTCGATATAGAGAGAAGACTAAAAAAAGGTTACAATTCAATAGATTATTCTCAGACTTACGGTTTCAAATATTTAGTTACGTATAATTACTTACGTTATATTATCCTTAAACTAAGTAGCTGATTCGTCCGCGATCTTCGCGATTTGATAAACTAGATAACTCGTGTGCCACGGACGGTATTCGCTGGTTAGTAGCATGTCATGATCAACATGGGATCGCGTGTGCCAAAAAGGCAATTTCTCGGGACCACACCCATTTTTTTGACAGCTTCAAGTGGCGTTCTTTCTAGTTGACCCTTGAAAGAATTATATACCATGCAATGCAGTGTGTGTTTTCGTTTTTTTTTTTTTTGGTTGACTTTCTGTTTCTTTCCTTTTTGCCTGAAATGCCGGCCGGACTATGCACGACATTTCGGGTTCCGCGCGTTTTTCTGCTGGTCCCTTCCTTTTCCTTTTTTTCCCTGGCTTCTCAGCCCATGCCTTCGTTTTTTTGGGGGGTTTTACCCGTCCGTTATTCTTCCGTTCGTTTGAGCATTCTAGAAGGGAGAAGATCAGGTACATCTTACACTAGGAAAATTGCGTTGAGACAGGGGTAGCTTTTGGTAGAGAATGAGGCTCTGATTCTGATGGATATCGTGAATCTAGCTCTGCGATTCGATCCACGCCCTACTGAAACCTGTCTGTACCAGCGCAAAAATTCTTTCTTAAGAATTCTTTATTAAGTTTTTTGCTACTATCTAAGCTTGGTTAGTAAACGCTAGCTTCCACATCAGAACCCGAGAGTTGGAAGAAACCGGGTGTCTACGTATGTCAATCTGACTCCAACTTTGGAAGTGCCGAGCTCGACGTTTTGAAAGACATACAGACACGACAGTGGACTAGCTGGATGAAGTTCTATAGAAGGTAAGAAAGACGTACAAAAAAAAGTGGGTCCGTCTAGCTAGGGTCTTTTTTTTTTCTTCAGATGAATTTTTTTTTTTTTTGGTTACGGTTTGACGATTCGACAGCGCAGCAGCGCAGCAAGAGAACCAGTTAGAGTCCCGGTAGCTGCATATACCTGCATGTTTGTCATGCAGGAAGAAGTGCGCGAAGAAATGATTGGACGGGGAGCAGGATTAGAAGGTGGGAGCAGGAAAATATTTTGGAAGAATTATTTGAGCTTTTGAAAGAACTCCTACGAGAACGAGCAAGAAAAAAAAAAAGGTGCGAGAAAGAGATGCTGTCGAAGACGAAGAGATATTCAGCTCTGTTGGGGTCTGCATTGCATAATACCTTCCTTTGGTCGGATCTCCGAGTTTGAAGGGGTATGTATATACGTGTAGACGGAATTACTGGGCGGTGAAAAAATTTTCATTTTTTGGATTCTTGGATTCTTGCCATTGGAGATAAGCTTCCAGCTTTAAGCTCGAGCTCGAGCTGTTTGGGCAAGCTATGCTGCCCTGCGAGCCCGTCGTGCCAATAGGAATGGCAAAAAAGAAAATGTGCGAGGGAGAAAAAGAAAATTGTGGTAGAATCTGAATTGCGATATCGTTAATCGATACCAATGTCATCATTCCCGCAGCCAAAAAAAAAAAAAAAAAAGTAAATCGGAAAAATGCCCCCATCAGTAAATCGGAAAAGGAACCAATAATATGTCAAAAAAGAAAAAGAATGCAACGGCAGATGCAGAAAGCTCATTTCTCAGAACACAAATCCATGCACATATCTTATCCGCGAGAGCTGATAACTCTGCTCGTCGTAGGGTTGTGCTTGCAAAGGCTTATTTTAGGAATAGATCCGATACGTAATTTTGTCGCTATTTGTTTCGCTGCTGCTCCCTGCACCGGAGGCGCCTCCCGGGCCTAGTTCTTGTTGAGAAGCGCTTTCTATTTGCTCAAAGTTTTCGTTCCCGCGATGGTTAGGGCTAACCCGGCGTTCTGGGACCTTGGCCCCGTAAATGATATCCGCAAGCGCTCTAAGTGCAGCCGGCATTTCTGGGTTCTCATAGTGGTTGGCAATTTCTCTGTCTGTGGCCGGGATACCGATATAGAAGCGCATAATGTGATTACGGGCGAGGTCCTCGCAGTCCGTTTGAGCGGCAAGGTCCCACCACTCCGGACGGGCGACTTGGCGCGAACCGTGCATGTTGCGAAGAAAGTTGATAAATTCATCTGTGTTGAGTTCCTTTGAGTCGGGATTGATGTAACAGCCGACCTTGATACCGGATACACGATTTAGTTCCTCGATACGGAGACGATAAGCGTCAATGAGACGTTCAAGGGCCTTAGTTTTTGTTAGTTTATGGAATGCTGTACGCCTTATAAGGAAGGGAAGGGCTGACCTCTCTGCGATCTTGTTTGAAAATGAGCTCTTTGACCAAAGGTGTCGGATTTCCTTGGAGGGCTAGCTTAATGGCCCGAGAGAGGGTGACGCTATTGGCTGGGCAAATTGGCCTATGTTTTTTAAGGCCGATGTTCTGACATTCGCCATTACAGAAGAATACCGTCTGGCATGAATGACATGTACGAGTCGTAACCGCTTTCCCGCAGTTTTCGCAGGGGCCTCTAGGGTTTAGGGGAGTCGTACTGCGTTCCCACTTCATCTTTGGAGTAGGGAGGGGCGAGGAGGAAGAGAGATCGTGAACTCGGTTTATGGGTTGCCGTTGGTTGCTGTACCTGCGAGGGTGGTTGATAGATCTCATGTTGACCTCTGTTTTATTGTAGCGTGTTATTATGGCCCAAATGATCGTAGATCAAACCATATAACCTTGGTCGGGTGGTTTGGACTTACTTGCTACGATATTGATAACGATATTTCGCATTATAGGACTGGTGCTAAGGTCCCCAATATAGCAGAGGTAGCCCCTCTCGTACTTCTCACAGACGGCGGCAGCGGCGTCTTTACCCTTTCCCTCGCCTTCATCGAATTCTTTGTTGATGTAAAGGCGAGACTTGTCTTCGACATCTAATATTTGGACAGCGGTCATCTTGAGTTCAGCCTCAACACCTATAGCTTGTTCGATACCGGCCAAAAGACCGCCAGTATTGTGCAGGTTATAGGTGCCCTGGCAGACAAGGCCGGGTTCCCAGCCTAGGTTGAAAGCGTTCAAAATCATTGTTTTGAAATCCAAAGTTGAAACGGTGCGGGGGAACTCGCAGCACATGACAAGAGCGGCACCAGCTTTGATATTTCGGGCGACATGATCTTGGAACCAACGATATTCTGATTTAGCGAAGGCGCTATCGATGGCAAGAATGACATTGGGGGACTTCCTTCTTATGTACTCGGCGGCGGCGGTAGGGCTCTTGGCGACGGCGGTAAAGAAGGAGGTTTGAATAAGCTCCAAGAAGTCGCCATGCCTGAGCTCAACGACCTTAGCTTCTGTGCCAGACGCAAAGGCGCAGATGAGGATGCTGGGCCGGTAATCAGGGCGGTTGAATAGGGAGGGAACGTATGGGGGTCTGTCTTTTGCCATCCTGTCAACACCAACCAGATGTACATGCACAATGATGGGGGGATCGGTTGATGATGATGAGAAGAGGGACGAAGAGAGGCGTATGTGCAACTGACAAGGAGCTCCTGGAGGAAGCTAGGAAGTGTAACAAGATGTAAAAGCTGCAGATGAACGTCTTCTGAGCGATACCCCCGGTACCTCGATGACGATGCTATCGATGGTAACGGTTGATGGTGGTGATGGTGAGGGGGGAGATGGATGGCGATGGATGGAAGGCGTGCTGATATAGGCACACGGGCCAACGTCGTCGAGCGTGCAGGGAAGCGCGTTGGGGTGTTGTTGGATGTCCGGAAGAGGCAACGTGCCCAATTCGGGGAATTTTGCAGCCGGGCGGGCGTTACGTCATTTGCGGTGGGCGGAAGGCGCTGGCCAGACCGGGCGATTGTCGCCGGCGAAGGGGACGGACGCATATCCGGTTTGCGCCCTGATATCATCATCATCATCATCGTCGAAGAGGGGAGATTACACTCACTGACTAGGAGCTATAGCATAGTGTCGGCAGTATAAAGCTCGTTTGGGGTAGCCCGCTTGTCCCTTCGCTTTGGATACCCGTCGAACAATCCCGGACATTTCTTCTTTCGAACTACGTACGCTATCTTATAAAGTACCCCTCACTCCGGCTCCTTCCTCTCCTCTCCCTCCTGTCCGTCTGTCTGTCCGTCTTCAACTTCACCGTCCTCGCTAACCGTCGCGGTCTTCCAAGGAGACTCCCGTCACCAGATTGCTATTATTACTCTGCTCATAATACGGTAGGCCGTGATCCCTGCCCGCAGTGTTTCGCCCGGCGCTTCGCCAACCACACGCAACGCATCCTCACTGGCTGCCCCGTCTCAGGACGTCTTCCCTGCAGCCAAACCCCGTCTCACCAACCAGCGCCCGCGTCCTCGACTTTCCTCTTCATCGCGACTGACTTGTGCGTCTGTTCCAGCCTCGTTTCACCCTACGAAACAATTCCTCCTTTTAAAAGGCCATAACCAACCATGTAAGTCTTTCCCTCTTCTCTCTTCTTCTCCTCCGTCCGTCCCTCTCCCTTCCATTCGTGTGCATGCTCTTCACCCCTGCCGAGCTAGCCTTGACGGCTCTCTCTTAATATATTCACTTTTCACTTTCACTTCACATATATTACCCGATTTTTTGATATTTTTATACACATTTTATATATATATTATTTCTCGTTTAATACCTCAAAACCATGACTTCATCCCTCGTATTTGGCGGATACTCATCCCGAGACCGTCCGCCGCCGCCCTACTCCTCCCACAAATCCTCCATCTTCCTCCCTCGCCGCGCGACCTCAAACCCCGCGCCGCCTGCAGACTACCCGTCCGGATACACACCCGGCGGCTTCTTCGCTGCCAAATATGCTAACCCAGTTAAAAGGAATCGCTCTCTGTCCCTCCGCTCCAAGAAAGGCGGCCAAACCACCACCGAGGCCCAACCTCGCAAGTTCGGCTTCTCCTCCATGAGAGCCAGCACCCAGCCCGAGCTCTCCAAGAAGCTCTACCGCCTGTAAGCCAATCCGCACCATTCATTTCTCAGCCTAAGGAATCGTTTGGGTGCTAACTAGAGCAGAATCAAATCCGAAAACCACGTTATAAACAACCACACCAACGCCGGCCGCGAGCAGATCTCCATCGCCTCCCAACTCTCCGATTGGGGCCTGGCCACCAATGACGACGCCATCTCCGACATCTCGGACAAAATCGGCGTCATGCTCTCCGAGCTCGGCGAGCTCGAGATCACATACGCCCAAAACCTCGAAGACTTCCGCGCGGTCCTAAAATCCATTCGCAATGTCGAAGCCTCGGTTCAACCCTCCCGCGACAAGCGTAACAAAATCACCGACGAGATCCAGCGCCTCAAATACAAGGAACCCCAATCCCCCAAACTCGTCCAATTGGAACAGGAGCTCGTCCGCGCCGAGGCCGAGAACCTCGTGGCCGAAGCTCAGCTCTCCAACGTTACCCGCCAGAAACTCAAGGAAGCTTACGCCCAACACTTCGCTTCCGTCGTCGAACGCTCGCAAAAACAGGAGATTCTCGCGAAGCATTCCCGCCGCCTGTTGAGTCTTCTGGACGATACCCCCGTCGTGCCCGGGGATACCCGCCCCACGTACGACCGCGAGAGAGACGCCAGGCAGATTCTTGCCGATGCTGAGGATGATTTGAGGAGCTGGACGTTGGAGCTGGAGGAGGTGCCGACGAACGCGACGCTCGATGCTGGTGCTATGCCTGCTGCGCCGTCCGTTCATACTGCTGCGTCGACTTCGCCTATTATTAATGGTACCGGCGGAGTGAACGGTGAGCATTTGGAGCCGGAAGCTAATAAGCAGGAGGTTGAGGTTTAAAATGGAAAAAGTTGGGTATCGATTGGTTGTTACCGGGGGGGGTGGACGTGGATGTTACAAGCTTTGAACCTGGCGTTTTCTTTTCTTTATGTTTATTTTGTTACTAACGACCGGGTATGCTTTTGCTGCAACTGTTTGCAAATGTTATTCTTCTTTTTTGAACGACTTATACACTTTGTTTTTCCTGCTTGATCGTTGATCGTGGGAGTTTTCTCTTTTTTGTCCTTTTTATTCCAAACTGTTATATACTTAAGTATGTAGGCCTTTGAAGCAGGAGCGGAAAGATCGAAAAAGCACACACAAACCAAACGAATGATATGATTGATCTTACATCTCTGCAAAACAAAATCGCTCCTTTCAGTATTTTTGAAGATTATACTTTTTGATTAAATGTCTATGCGGTCAAGCTGGCCTTGGTATATTCTAAACAATCTCATTGCTTCCATATCCAATACTTAGGGTAAAAATTATATTCAAGAATAAGCCAACAAAGTAAAGGTAGTTGAAGAGGAAACGCCCCAGAAGAACCGTAATCTGTAGTAATACACACATCAAGAAATAGAGTATTCTCCCAAGGTACCAAGGCACTTTGCCAGGGGGGTTTTTGAGTTTGGGTTGGAACAAAAATATGACAAGCTTGATCCTGTATAGATACCCTGTAAACATTATTTTTTATGGATATAAAAAAGTAATAAATATCATCAATCATGAATAAAACGCCGAACTGAAAGAACAGCACTTCATTTTTTCCCATCTCACATAAACTCATTATCGACGAAACTGTCCCCGGCACCCAGTAAATCCATCGCTTCCGCCGCGCCGCCGCCGAAATCGAAATCGTCATCGTCGCCACCCGTAATTCCCTCTAGAAGATCGTCTTCACCGGGAACTGTCGGCGGCTCCTCGATCACTTTACCGGGCGTGGGGTTGTTCGCATCCTGTAGTAAGGGGTTCGGGGTCTGCGACTGTCCTGGCTCAGCGGTCTGTGGTAGGGGTGTCGGTATACCGGGTGTCGGATTCCGCGATTGAGATTGTGGTGTGAACCCTGCTGGCGACGGTGACGGTATGACGAATGGTGACATCGGAGTGCCAGATAGTCCGCCAGGGGTGCTGGTTGCTGTTGGGGCGCCCGTTGTGGCAGCCACTTGTACGGGAGCCGTCGGTGGGGCTGCAGTCGAGGTCACAGCGGGTACGGGCTCCGCATCGGTCATAGGGGTGTCCTCGTTGGTGGCGGATGCTGTCAGAGGGGTTGGTTGGGCTGATGCTGCTGCTGCTGTGGTTGCTGGTGGGTTTGTGGAAGAGGATCCTGTAACGTCGGTTTTTTCGATTACCACGGGGACAAGGTACCTTGCGTTATCGGGGGAAGTACTTTCAGATGGGCCGACGCCCGCCATCTTATCCGTCTCTTGTTCCTTTTCGCCGTTGCTGTTAAGGCCAAGGGCATTGGCAGCAGCGGCGGCTGCGGCTGCGGCTGCGGCTTCCTGGCGCAGGGTTTCTTCATAGGCAGCTACTTCGGGCTGAGGATTGTGGCAGTGGACAAGCTCGCTATCGATGACCTTGCCGCCTGTGATCTGCTCGAACTCGGCGACAATCTCTTCCACAGTGCGGTTTGTTTGCCGCATATCTGCCGCGTCTAGCGGGGCTGGGAGGACGAGACCGAACTGGATCTCAGCGTCTGTGGGTTTGGCGAAACGAAGTTCCTTCGTGAGTTCCGTTACTCTGTCGTTCTTAATTTCCGCGATTTGTTTCTGGTGTTCCTTCTGCATATCCTCGATTTCGGCGTTTGTGTCGGCAATGATCTTCTCAAAGTTCTTGGTGATCAGCTCGACGGCCTCCTTGTAAGACTTGCCGTTGGCGGGTTTGCCATCCTTCTCGAGGGCTCCATCAATGAGAGGCTTCAGCCACGCGCCGAGTTTCTCGATGCCGATGGAGCCTGGTTCGATATTGGAGTTCGCGTAGGGACTGGTGAAGACCTCCTCGAACCACTCGTGATGCTGCTTGTATCGCTGCGTGGAAATCTCGCGTGGGTTGATATGGTCGAGGACATCGCCACGCGATGTGTCTTCTTCATCCTCGACGGAGTCAATTGTGGCGGCGAGGACGGGGTTTGAGGGGCCTGCAGTAGGCATCGATTGCGAGGTACGCTGACGCTTCGAGGTGGATGGACCTGGACCGCCAGGCCCGACGGGCCCGCCAGGCGTCTGCATCATCTGAGGAGGCATGCCATAGTGACCGCCGGGAGTGGGTTGACCGCGTTGGGGGGCGGGACGAGTGGGAGTTTGCATCATCGAGGGGTTCATGGCAGGATGCGGGTGAGGGGACATGTACTGTTGTGGATGCATCTGAGGATGACCCTGCGGAGCATAATAAGGGCCAGCTTGCGGCATCATCTTGGGCTAGCTGGATACGAAATAAAATTTCTGGGCGGGAAATTTTTAATTTTTTTGCTGTTTGAGGTCTTTCCTGTATGGTCAAAGGGTGACCCACGTCGATGGTGGATCTTGTCAGGCTTGGGGCAGTCGGTATACGGGGTGATGATTGGACGGAAGGCGAGGAGACGTCCAGATCCAGGTTAGATAAGACTTAGCTTACAGTGGTTGTTTTGGCAGGAGCTATCTTGAAGAGCTCGCAAGCAGTTAGCACGAGCTGCTAACAATGATCAAGCCAGCATTTCACGGACTGAATTGGGGTCTTACCAGCTCGAAGGATTCGCGTCGGCGTGCGTGTTCGGAGGAAGCAAGCTACCAAGGTCGGGCAGCCGGCGCACAAGAAATGGACGAGACTAACGGTTCCGGCGCGCGGTCAGGAAACCAAGTACTAGTACTTGGCTAGCGGTTGGTACCCTGGAGATGCTAACAGCCATTGTCAGTTCAGGGGCAGCCATCCAGCTATCGATAGGAGAAGAGGGGCGGGTACCAGCGGATGCGAGGATGGTAACTACGAGGACGAGTCTGAGGAGGCGGGGGTTGAAGAGAGGCGGAAGGGCAGGATGCGATGGCGATGGCGATGAAGGGAGGACAGGTAGGGCACGAGCGAATGAGTTGCGGGTGAGGTTGAGGCTGAGACACGAGCGACAAGTGATGGGCGCTGTTGCGTTGAGGAGTTGTTGTTGTTGCCGGGCGCACAAACAGCCAAACACCTCTTGACTATATTACGGGCCTGTTATTATTGCTTCATACGGGCAATTGTTCGCTATAAATATATACATATAAACATATAAACACACACCCTCTAGCACGGCTATTTACAATATATGCGTATACGGTAGATAGAATGGGTAGATTGATAGGTTGATGTATAATGGGAGGCAGGAGAGATGGGATGGATGGCGGCGGGCACGGAACACTGGTGCGCCCAGCTGCATGCGCGACCAACAAGGCCCCTGCGAGTGGCCACTTCATGTGCATACGTCCACACATTCGTTGTTTTGATTTGAAGGATATCTCAGGGTATCGATTCGCATGCATGCAAGCCGGTCGCTGAGGATGAGAAGAGAAGACCCGCCTCTCCTCCTCTCCCCCTCATTCTCATCCTACCGTCATCTGTCTCCAGCGTCTACATTCGTATCGTATACACTGTTCTTGTGAGGGCCATCTCTTGCCCGAGCAGATGAAACCAGGTCGTCCGGCCAGGCCAATCACCGCCCGCCGCTAAGGAGCCTCACCACAGCACTGGCTTTCCGAAAGCAGACCTTGAGAGTTTCCAGTTCCACATTGTTCTTCTCCTCACCTATTTTATATCTCTCTTCGCCAGCAGCACTGGTCTTATCACGGAAGGGGCTCGTCGCTGTGTCTCGCCAGAATAACATTCTGCCCTCTCCGGCCGGAACTCGTCCCCCAAATTCCACCCAGCCCTTCCGCTTCTCTTCCTTCTATCCTCTTCATTTTTTCAATCTCATCCGTTTCTGCTGCCCCTTCTTTTTTTGGTTATCATCGCACATATTTTCGATAGCATGCGTATTTAAGCACCTCGCCTCCACGACGACTTAGAGCGCACGCTGTTGTCTTCTGATAACTACTATCGATCGCAGGTCGACGAGACAGAGAGATCTAAAACCCCTTTAAAACGCTGGACCGAATATTATAAAGTAAAAGATAAAATAAAGTAAAATAGAGAGAATCTAACCATGTCGGTCCACGCTCCGGATACCATCACCCCTTGGGACACTCGCGATTCCTCCTATTTTCGGAACGGCGACACCACTCCTCCCCCGCCGCCGCCCAAGGATGGCGTTCCCGACACCCTCACTCCACCCTCATCCGCCTTCGACTCCCCGAGCCTGAGGGTCTCCCATTACGAGGAAGACGACGGTGATGACTTCCAGCGCTATCTCGCCCAGTCCTACCGGGACCAGCAGGAGGAGGACAGACCCCCTTCCGAGGAGTTCGAGGATTCTGCCCAGAATGGCGGCCGTCTACACCGCGCCGCCTCAATCTACTCCCTCTCCAGGACGTCCTTCGCCGCCCAATTGTCCCGCCTGACCTCTCTCTCCATGCCCCTCGGCACCGACCTGAAAACCGAAATCGCCTCGCTCCCCTCCGCCAAAGCTGGCATAGACAAGCTCGACAGCGCCTACGCGCAGATGCAGCGATGGATGCAGACCGCAAAGACGGTTCTGCAGGGTATGGACGCCAGCGATGATGTCGAATGGGCAGCTGAGGGCAAGAAGTCCCTCCCGGATGTCGAATCCGCCATGAAACGGTTCGAGGGACTGGTCAAGGTCTATGTCGATAGCATCGAATCAATCCAAGACCGGTCCGATATTGGCACTGTCGAACCGGATTCCCTCACCTCGGTCATCGAACAAATGGACGTCACAGTCAAACAATGGAAGGACATCCAGGAACTGCTTTCCGGCGTCAAGGCTCAGGTCGAGACCGCCATGGAATGGACCGAACTGTGGAACAGCATCATGAACGACATCCAAGCTGAACTTGATGCTTGCATCAATTGTGTCTTTGAGTGCGAGGAGAAAAGGTACAGAGTGCACGCCCAGGAAAACGTTGACATCGACAAGTTGGCCTCTATCATCGAAGGAGAAACCCCAAAGAACAAAGTATCACCTGAGAGAGAAGACATGTCTAGCGCTCTTTTGGGTCTTTTCGCCAGGATGCAGCCGCTGAGAGCTAGTCTCGATTTTTTACCCATGCGCCTGCAGCAGTTCCAATATAGAGCGGACGAGGTCTTTCCGACCGCTTGCGAGGATCTGGAGATGAGGCGGGAGCAGCTGGAGAAGAAGTGGAAGAACCTGGAGAAGGACGCCGATGTGCTGAAGAAGGAACTCGGTGAGGACAAGTGGGTTGCTATATTCCGCAATGCTGGAAAGCAAGCCAGCAGCATGATGGAGAGCGTGGAGCGCACCATCAACAAGGTCAAAGCCCGAACACAGGACACTTCCAACATTACGACAGACAGCACCCTCCTCAAGCTTGTCGAGAACTATGAGACCAAGCGGACCCACTATGGTATGTATACCTGTTTACTTACCGACGGGGAGAATGTATCTAACACTTTTTTGTAGGAACCGCCATTGCACGCGTTCTTTCCATTGTCAATAAGGGTATGCAGGACAGGCTTACCGTGAACGGAGAGATCATCCGCCTACATACCGACCTCCAGGCTGCCTGGAAGACCATTGAGCAGGAGATGCAAGAGCTAGACACCCGTCTGGCAGATATCGACCTTTCGGCCCCTCTAGACAGCGCTGCAACACCTACCTCGGCCTCCGTATCAAACTTTGCTGATGACCTGTCCGAGACGGGCTCGGCTTCTCATGAAGACAAGGTCGCTGCACAAAGGGCGAAGCGCCAGTCGATAGCCGTCACATCTCCCACATCTGGAGGATCACGTCTCCCCCGCCTCCGCTCGACCTCTGCCTCCGGGTCATTAAAATCTCATATCCCTAACCCTTCTTCACCCATCTCTCCTCAAAACACATTAAAAAGACCTGGCCTGCCTACTCTTAATACCCCAAAACCCAACACATCTCTCCTTTCCCCAACTACATCTAGAGGAAGCTCCCCATCTCTCACATCCCGTAGACTCTCTTACCAGACTCCACCGAGCCGTCCGTCCCTCACCCGAAAGCCGTCCGGATCCGGTTCCACAGATGGCAGACCCCGCTGGACGAATTCCACAAATCTTTCCGGTAATAGCAACGGCTTTGGTTATTCTTTCAAACCACTATCTTCCAATACGCCAAGCCCATACCGTAGAGAACCAGGTGCTTCTCCATCGTTGACCGCGAGCAAGCAGCTCCCTCGCTCGACCGATTCCTCGCCGTTGGCAGCTAGAACCGCTTCGTCGACAAATCGAAAATACCCGCCAACATCGATGAAGCCAAAACCATCCCATGATTCTATATCAAGTATAACTTCCGGACGTGCCAGTAGAAATGAGTCATCGACATCGCATAGCAGAGCGTACGCCCATGTCAAGAGCAGCGGCTACGGTCGACCCTTGAGCGCTCTATCAAAGACTAGTCCAAGTAAAATCCCAGGGCCGAGTGGCACCGGCGGTGCTGCCGTTCCTGCGGAGGAGAATGGAGTCCGTGGAGGGACACCGGAGCCGGTTACCGCGAGGCCTGCTGCGATGAAGAGGTTCTCGATGCCACCCATCAGCAAGAAGTCCGGTTCAGTGGATTTAAGGCCAACCTGGAAGTAAAATCCGTATTTTAGAGTACTTGTGGAGTTGATCAGCATCTGGGTTATCGTTATTTCTGTGTTACCATCCACGAAAGTTCTGGTGTAGCGATTTCGCTTCTCTTTTTGGCCATGCCGTTGACATTTTTTGCCAAAATTTTGATTTTTCTTTGATATCAGCTGTTTCTCGTCTTTTACATTGCACCTGTGAATCAAAAAAAGCCGTCAGCCTGGGATACATGGAGTTTCATGTCTTTTCTTCTTTTTTCACCGTTATAGTTTCGCTTCTGTGGTAGCATTTCCATGTCTGCTTGCCGGGTCGTTTTCTCTTAAGCTTGGGGTCTCATACATTTCTCTTCTCTTCTTCTTCTTTGTAATGTCTAAAGAAATCAAAACCTTTGTGATGCGAGCTGGAGAACATCTCGAATGCCTACATATTATATTCTATCACAAGAGGTGCCGCTATTCCCATACAATATAATCCTCCTAGCAAGTTTATGTGAAGCGGTGTGTTGAGCGTGGTTCGGTGCGGCTCTGCGGTGGTGTGTCGCGGAACATCCCATTCGACGTCCAATCGCCTCCCTCGGCTTTCGTTCTCCGTTGCAACTTCGAATTCACCAACCGCATTACTCACCTCATCACCGCCGCCCTACCCCGCGATTTCGTATCGCTACAAAAGTCGCGTCAAGATACAGCTTCTCCGTTCCATACGTGCCAGTGTCGATTGCCCCGGTTCGCTCCCGAGCCGGGGAGCCCTGACGCGGATCCGTCTTGAATATACACCCTCGACACCGACCCGATAGCCATCTCCACGCGTCGAATCCTTTCACTACCACCACAACCACCTGCATCTCCAACCTCATAAAGGGAACCCGGCCGTACTGGCCGATATATTCTGAAAAATGCCGCCGCCGCCGTCAACAACGGGCGGGCCCCAGGCGACTGATGCTATGGACGAAGACGCCGCCATTGCCAAGTTCCTTGAGAACCCCACCCAACTGGAGGATTTCCTCGCCGAAGGCGCCGGTGAATCCCAAGAGAAAGCCGACGATGCAATCGACTTCGGAGACATCAGCGATGACGATGACGATCTCCCGGACGAAGAAGAACCAGCGGTGTCTCGAACGCAGAGAGCTGATACGGTAGAAAGCGAGGGAAGCAACAATAGCTTGATGGACCTCGCAGCCGAAGGGGCGGTGCCGTCGTCTCCTCACCCGCCTTCCGATCATAAGATGATGGATGTCGACGACGATTTGTTTGGGGACCAGGCGTTTGACGACCTGTTCGGCAATAGCAGAGCAGAGGACCTACAAGCCCTGGCGGCCGAGGACGACAATAAGATTCTTTCCGACGCCGTACACTCGATGTTCCGCGATGTCGACTTCCAAGGCACAGGCCTCATCCCGCCGATGCCGATCCTTGAACCGGAGGAAATCGAGAAGGAACCGGAACAGGAGCATACCGTCTTCGACTACTTCCCGCTTTTCCAGGACCACGCCATCCTACCCTACCTCTCCATGTTCCCGCCCAAGCCAGCTTACTATCCGATGAGACCGGATAAACAACCTAAAGCTCTCTTCCCTACCAAATTGAACCTCGACTTAGCACCGAGTACGGAATCCACATGGCGTTCGAACGATTTCAAGTCCTCTAGGAAGTCAGGAATGGTCTACATCGAGGAAGAATCCGAAGAAGAAACGGAGCTACCCGTCACGCAAGCGGAAAAGGAAGAGCACGATAGAAAGGAAACGAAGAATAGGCGAAATATCGAACTCGCCACCACGGTCTGGGACATTGACTCGCTCGAACGCGAACAACCTCCCCGCCTCCGCCGCAAAGCACCGTTTGATGAAGAGGAGGCGGAGAATCCAGCCAAGGTTCGTAAACGCCGCCGCAACACCAAGAAGAAAGATAAGAACGCAGAGAAGCCGAAGCGATAGCTAACCACGTATATGGATGAACCAAAAGAGACGAGCAAAACTTGCATTAATGCCGAGGTTTATCGATATGGGCGAAGACATCCCGGATGTCGCCGAACCACTAGAGTGCGATCCGCAGATGAAGGTTAAAGTTGTACTAGACCTGAACGATCCGTATCTTCTCGTTGACGTTCGTAAGTCGGACGATATGAGAAAGGCGCGGAGGATTGGCGGTGAATTCATCAGGCAGAAGATCAACAAGGACCTCACTCAGCGGTACAATATTTCGAACGATGAGGCTTACGACTTGCTCAAAGAGAATCACCAATCTAAAGTCCGCTCTACCATTGGGAATCTCGAAATCGAACACACAATGCCCGCTGTCCGCCTACAGACTCCGTACTATAAAACTCAGCTATCGAAACCGGAAATGCGATCATTCCATAGACCTCGCCTTACGTTCCCCGTCGAGACCGAGATCCGTTTCACCAAGGGCAAGACGCTTAAGAGGAAACACTTCAAAGGTAAAACGATCAAAGAAATCTTTGCGGACACGAAGAGTTTGTCGCTCTCTGATAATTCCAACTTCATCCTCTTCGAATATTCCGAGGAACACCCATACGTCCTGTCGAACTTTGGTATGGGCAGTCGTATCATAAACTACTACCGGCGCAAAGAAGACGCAGACGAAACCCGACCTAAGTGTGAACTGGGTGAGCTGCAGGTGCTGATGAGTCAAGACAAATCCCCCTTTTGGAACTTCGGCAGCATCGATCCCGGTGAGATCGTACCGGCTCTCTACAACCGCATGGTCCGCGCGCCCGTCTTCAAACATAACCCCGCGCCCACCGACTTTTTAGTCGTGCGGAACACGGACAGCGGTGGCGCGTACTACTACCTTCGGACGATCCCGCACTTGTTCATCGTCGGCCAGACATTCCCTGTCACCGATGTCCCCGGTCCCCATTCACGCAAAGTAACCACGGCATCCAAGAACCGAATGAAGATGATCACGTACCGTGTTATCCGCAAGAAGGGCAATCGCATCGCGGTGAAGGACATTGATCCTCATTTCCCGGAGAATAAGGAAATCCAAACGAGGCAGAAAATGAAGGAGTTCATGTCTCACCAGAATGAGAAGGATTCCGAGCGCAGTGGGTACTGGTATGTCAAAGGCACCGATCCGATTCCCGAGGAGTCGACGATCCGGACGATGGTTACGCCTGAGAGTGTCTGTTTGCTCGATGCTATGCAGGTGGGCGGGCTTTACCTCGAAGACGCTGGATACGGCAAAGCTGTGGACGAGGATGAGAAAGAAGGCATGAGTACCGAGGAGAAACTGGCGCCGTGGATTGCGACGAAGAACTTCATTAATGCGACGCAGGGGAAAGCTATGTTGCAGCTGCACGGCGAGGGTGATCCGACGGGTAGGGGAGAAGCGTTTAGTTTTATCAAGACGAGTATGAAGGGTGGGTTTAAGGCTATCGGGGAGAGTGTGGACGAGAAACTGGATGCAGCGACGTTGAAGCTACTCGGTGGGCATTCTTATAATGTCGCTAGGCAGCAGAAAGCGTACGAGGAAACCATCGAGAAGATCTGGCGGGCGCAGGAGGCGAGTTTGAAGTCTGAGGAGCAACCAGAGCTGGACCCTGATGAGCTGCAGGATGCGACGCAGGAGGATCCTAGTTTCGGGTATGATGAAGGGCGGACACCGTATTCTGAGAGTATGACACCTGCGACTGGGATGGCGAATAACAATATGGATGACGAGACGGCGAGTCAGTTTTCGAAGGCATCAGGACGGAATACAGGGGGCAAGATTTTGAGAATCTCGAGGAAGTATCGGAATGCGGATGGCACCATGGAGACCCGAACGGAGATTATTAATGACCAGAAGGTTATTTCGATGTACATCTCCCGCAAGCAGGAGATGAAACTGGAGAAGTTGAAGTATGATCACCATTACAAACATTTCTACCTTGGAAGAGGCATTAATACTAATATGAACTTGTGTGCTATAGGCAAGATATTACGAATCTCAAACCTACCGGCGATGCTACGATTGACGCCCAGCAAGTTTCAGTGCTGCAGGTTGAACTTGCGCGTCTGTTAAGGAACAAGGAACGCCGACAGGCCCGTGAACGGCAGAACGAGAAGAAAAGGAAACAATTGGGGATCGATGACGATGGTACGCCGAAGGGTGGTACGACTAGAAAGTGTGCGAATTGCGGTATGGTCGGGCATATCAAAACTAACAAGAAGTTATGCCCTATGCTTAACGGGACCATGGGACCGAAGCCTGATGGCGCTGCTGGTGGAACTGCACCAGGCACGCCTGCACCTGCTTAACATGCTTTACGCTTTTGCTGATCCAAAGCTTTATATTTTTTTCAAGAAGCCTAGTTTGGCTTTTAATATGTGCATTTTGTTCTATGGCGTTTATACCGGATCGTGGGCTTTCATGTTTATGTTTCTAACGGCTTACACTTACACTCTGATATTCGCAGGAGTTACCCGGATGTATACTACCTTTTTAACATGACCAAAATATATTTATTAGTGATGGTGGAGAATGGGCTATCATTCATACCGATAATTGAATCTACTACTACCTAGAAGTGAGCGATGAGAATAGCCGTGTATCATTCGGAAGCTGCCCAATGGGCGTATCGGCACTATCTGCTATATACAACCAATCGCGAGATCATGGGACTACTAAAGAAGGAAGCCCAAAACGAGAATGTGGAGACATAGAATGTCCAATTGTGAGTAATTAAGATTAACATTAAGCAGAGAAAAGAAAAGGTAAAGGGAAAATGCAAATGTAAATAAAAGCCGAAGAATATAAAGAAGAAGACGAAGAAGAAGAGACGAAGAAATAGACGCAGCCGA
The DNA here is from genome assembly GCA_031310005.1 of Dactylellina haptotyla. Lineage (NCBI taxonomy): Eukaryota > Fungi > Ascomycota > Orbiliomycetes > Orbiliales > Orbiliaceae > Dactylellina > Dactylellina haptotyla. Next base: position 5,876,780 of record CM062379.1, on the reverse strand, counting down.
GAAAGAATGCCTCTATTGCAGTACTGTTTATGCCCGCCAGAGTAGTTTATCATGATATCACAAAGATCACGAACCAAAAAGACGTAGATTTCTAACAGATGAAAAATTCGAGATTGAAGTTAATAACTCGATTCCTCTGTCGCCATTCTATTCGCCAACGTGCCTCTACCTCTCCACATCAACGTCGGATCGATCTTTCTCGTGGGTAGCTTCTTATTGGCATCCTTCAGCTCCCCTTCCTTCTTCTCACCGTATCCGCCGCCACCGGGTGTACAGATGATAATCCGATCTCCGGGTTTCATACTCGCCGTGTTCTTCCCACCCATGTTTATCCGCTTGTACTTCTCCACATTGTCCGACTTACCCATGATTTTTCTCATCCAGTAGTTCACACCGCGGGAGGCCGGTTCGCCGCCGGCCATGCCATAGGGTTTGAACACACGCCGTTCGGAAAGGATGGAGACTTGCACTGGGATTCGGAATTCGATATCACGGATCACGCCGTCGCCGCCAGGGTGTTCGCCGTTACCGCGGGAGTTTTTACGGATGGAGAATTCGCGGAGGATGACCGGGTAGCGGCGTTCGAAGACTTCAGCGTCCGTGATGCGGGTGTTTGTCATGTGCGTGTGCACGCCTGAGGTGCCCTCCCAGTCAGGGCCCTATGCAGTGGGTGTCTTATTAGTTTTATGTGATGCTTTTTGGAGAAAAGGGTGAACGTACTGCACCGCTACCACCGGCGATTGTTTCGTAGTATCCGAATCCTTTAACATATTTGCCATCCTCGCCGGTGTTTCCGCCGTATCCGAAGGTGAGATTGTTGCAGTCACCTTGCGAGGCGGCGCATGCTTCGAAAGCTTTGAAAATGACATCTGTAACTCTTTGACTCTATTCGAACACAGTTGTTAGCGTCTTCAGTTGTTGCACATTTGGTATGGTGGTAACCTTACTGTAAGGACATTTCCTCCAACCACAGCTGCATTCTCCGACGGACTCAAGAACGAATCCTTAGGTATCTTGACGTGGATTGGTTTCAAGCAGCCTTGGTTGAGTGGGATATCATCTGAGATCAAACATCGAAGGCAGTATATTATCGCGGAGAAAGTTACTGCTTCTGGGGCGTTCATGTTTCCTAAAATGCAGCATTAGCATTGCTTCTAGTAGAAAACTGGGTAGTTATTTTATATACTTACCATACATCTCCGGACCAGTTCCATTGAAGTCGAAGACTGCTTCGCCCTTATCTGCATCAATCTCAATCTTAAGCCTGATAGGACTGCCATCATCCATGAAATCTTCAGCTATGAGATCTTTCCCTCCAAATCTCCCTGCTACTTCTTTCAAGAGATTTCTGACGCTAAATTCTGCGTTATTCTGTATAGCAATCATGTAGAACTGGACCACTTCTTGCGTGTAATCTTCAATTAGAGCACGGATGAGGTTAATGCCTTTGTTGTTGGCGGCGACTTGGGCCTTGAGGTCGTTGATGTTGTCCGCCAGGCATCTCGTTCCACTGCATCCGGGGTATTGAGCTGGTTCGTCCAGTAATAAGGTGGTGATTCGCTCTTCGTTGAATCTACCTTCAGAAACCAACTTCTCAGACATGATTGCCGCACCTTCTTCGTATAGCTCCCGGGACTGCGGTGGCATGGAACCGGGCAGAATTCCACCAATGTCGGCATGGTGGGCTCTCGATGCGACGTAGAATATGATCTCGTCGCCACTAAACGCAGGGGTTATGACTGTGATGTCTGGCAAATGAGTGCCTCCAGCTTCTGGGTGATTTGAGACAATAACATCGCCTTTCTTCAACCTGCCCTCCCACATCTTTGCTTGCGTTTTAACGCAAGTGCTCATGCTCCCTAGATGAACCGGTAAATGGGGAGCATTGGCGACTAATCCACCGTCCGCGTCGAATAATGCGCAAGAATAGTCGAGTCTTTCTTTGACATTTGTGGAAACGCTAGTCTTCTGTAGAGCTCTACCCATTTGTTCCGCAATCGCCATGAATCGGTGGGAGAAAATACTAAGGAGGATAGGATCGACTTCTCGATTCTTTGCTTCCTGTAGATGGCTCTCTTGCTCCTCAACCCCAACGTTGATAACGACATGGGTGTCGAGGATCAGCGCCCAGCTGCTTGGAGGAACTATAATTGTCTGCGTATCGTCAGCTAGGATAGCTGGGCCTGGGATCCTGCACCCAACGTCGAGCTTATCGATTCGGTATATCGGTGTGTCTAATCGACCTTCTTCAAAGTAAACTTTTCGAACGTCGTGAGCCGTCGATTTGTCAACAGATTGGTGTCTATCCGATGGCCATTCCTTAAGTTGTTCATCAACGGTCTTCTCCATTCCCTGAAAAGATTTTCCAATACCTCGGACTCTAACATCGTCCACAAAAACATCCCGGTCAGGCAGAGTAAACCCGAATTCCTGTTCGTGTTGCTTGACGAAAGCTGTTCCGAAGTCACCGTCTTCAGGCTTGATAACCATCAACGCGGACTCCGTGCCACGGTATCGCATGTTCAAATATTCTTCGAATACGATCTCCTTCCCGTCATTATGGAAGCCCTGCACCTCTAACCCTGATGCCGCTCGACTGCGAAGTTTATCTAACCGGTCTTCCATTTCTTTGGATACCTCTGTATCTCCCCATTTCGCGGATGTAGGCTCCTGGGCTTCTTGGACAACATCTGCTAATGCCATACCGTATGCGCTGAGGACGCTGCTGTATCTATGGATTAAAATCATCTTGATTCCGAGACTTTGTGCAATAGCAACGGCATGCTGTCCACCCGCCCCACCAAAGGTTGCCAATCTGTGGTGTGAAGTATCGTGACCCTTTGCCTCAGTTAGAGAACGAATCGGTCTTGTCATCGTCTCGTTGGCGATCTTTAAGAATCCGTAGGCAACTTCATCAGTGGTCATATTTTGCCCTAGTTCTTGGTTGATGCTATCTTTGAGCTCCTCGAAAAGCTTGGCAGAAACCTCAGCATCGAGCGGCTCATTCTCATTGGGGCCGAAAATTCTAGGGAAGAACTCGGGAAGGAGTCTTCCAAGATACAAATTGGCGTCCGTGACTGTGAGGGGCCCTCCCTTGCGATAACAGGCCGGGCCGGGATGGGCACCTGCAGACTCTGGACCGACAACAAATAATCCATTCTTGAAGAAGAGTCTCGAGCCGCCACCGGCGGCAACAGTGTTGATGTCTAATTGGGGGGATTGGATTGTGACACCGGCGGTTGTCGTCTCGAAAACGTGCTCATATCGTCCGGACCCGTAACGAGAGACGTCGGTACTCGTACCACCCTAAACAAATAACTTAGTACAACTATGAAGTCTATAGACTTGATTGAGAACCCACCATATCAAAACCGATGACTGGAATCCCAACTTTAGTATCATAGCTCGTCAGTGCATAACCGACGACACCGCCAGCGGGTCCCGATAAAATGGCTCTGAGCCCCGAAAAGCTCTTGACGTCTACCAAACCGCCATCACTCTGCATGAACTCACACCGAGCACCTTTAGAGCCGCTCATAGCAGACTCCGAACCCAGACCGCCTACGAATCCGGCTTCGAAACCGCTGATGTACTTTTTGATTTCCGGCGTCAAGTAAGCATCAGCTGTAGCAGAAGTGGCTCTCGGAACATATTTGATCATGGGCATTAACTCCGCCGACAGGGAAATGTGTGTGAACCCAACCTCCTCAGCGATTTTGCCAATGATTTGCTCGTGATCTGGGTATGTGTACGAATGCATGAGACAGACGGCTATGCTCCTGAACCCTTCGTCGTATACTGCTTGGAGGTCCTGTCTTACGGCGCTTTCATCGAGCCTTTGGAGGATTCTGACGGCTTCACCGGTCATACCTCGAATGAGGTCGCCTTCTTTGACGCCGTTATGCCCATTTGCGCCGTTTTCGTGAGAGGAGAGTTGGGTGATATGTTGTTCCGGATCCTCAGCATAGTCTTCGAGAGTCACTCGTTCGTCGACTTCGACAACCTTTTGATAGAGAACTTCGGGTTTGTGTATCGCGAGGTCGAAGATGCGAGGTCTAGATTGGTTGCCTTTTCGATTCAAATATCTCATTAGTAAAAGGTATGCCTGGACGAACCTTTCGAATTTCGGTGCAAAGGTTCCGGGAATAAAATGATTTCTACTAACCGATAACTAAGCAGTCGCCATGCCCTTTTGTGACAAATATGGCGCAACGTTCTCCTTTCCTCTCTAGTAGAGCATTCGTAGCCACCGTCGTGCCCATGCGAATACTCTCGATGCATGATGTATCTAATGGCTGGCCCCTCGGGATATCCTTGCCAGTAAACTTTTCGAGTAATCGTCTGATGCCTTCTAGTGGAGCATCGTCGTAGTTGCCGGGATCGACGGAAAGGAGCTTGATTACCACATCGTCGGATAGTTTCCCGGTTCCTGGATTTCCGACACAGTCCGTGAAAGTACCCCCGCGCTATTTTGAAGAACAAGGGAGAAAAGATAATATAATGATTAGAATATGGTTCCTATCAAAACTATATTGTTCGAGGCTCATGTGATTACGTAAGGAGGATTCGAAGAGGATGATGCAATGGGATATGCAAGGTGATATCATACGTCTATGGCAATTCTTATGCCTTTGGCCATCCCAAAAAGCTTGTGCAAGACCGAGCTTCTGGTAGAATGTTGTTTGTGGGGGTAGTAACTTTTGAGTTTCGGGTTCGCAGGTCGTCAAGTTAAGGTTTCAATGCTGACAATATCAATAATCTCAAGAATATCCAACCGCGAAGTGGGGGCAAAGGAAGATGGATATCTAGACTAACAAAGAGGACGACCGAGCAAGACGTTAGCGCACCGTAATGTTAATATCTCGGTCAAGCGGCTCGCTCGCTGAGTTTTATATATGCACGCCGGAGCTGCAAGCGCAAGGCAGCTGCAGACAGCAGAATTGGAAGGGGAGGTGGGGTGCATGGGGTAATGTGTTGGGGTTGTAATTTACCTTGCACCGATTGGAGTCGCTAGACATAAACTCGAACGGGATGGTGGGACTGCAGAGTACGTTCTTTTTCTTTTCCTTCGAATATCAGAAAGTAGGTCCTTGTTCTCAAACTCTGGGGCAGCCCTTTTGATATATAGCCGATGAAAGCTAGGCGGGCACGGACAAATACAACGGCCACACACTTCGGAAGCCGGATTATCAAGCTCAAGGGAGGGCGGGTAGACCGGCGAGGACCCCAGTAAAGTGCTGCTCCGAGACACAAGCTTAGATCAGATGGACGGTACCGTGCGGCTGCGAGATGTACTGAGAAGAGGAGGTAGGAATTGATGTATTTTATACGTGGGTCGAATCCGAGGGACTCCAAATTGTGTCGCACGTGGGATAGCTACTAATTCAGAAGTCGAGCGCGAAGCTAGGCAGGGACGGAGAGTATAAATATATATAGATAGAGTATTTTGGGAGTAACTATTACTAGGTAGGCACTAGTAGTAATTTGATCAATAGCTTACTCGGAATACCCTTAGCACCCACAGGTACGTACAATGCAGTGCGATGCAGTAGCGGGGCAGTGGCGGGGGAAGGGGAGCCGGGCCAGATTCGACTGGAAAAGGCGGCTATGGAAAAGCAAGGACTGGGATAATGCAATCAGGAGATATGCAGAATGAAGTATAGCGGAGATCGAACGTGCAGCTATAGGTTAGCTAGGAAGCCAGGTTTTCCAAGTGGAGCGGCATACACGTCGAGGAGGAGCAGCAGGAGGAGGAAGAAGAAGAAGAGGAGGAGCAATGGAAGATTCGGTCGTATGCATAGCGGAAGATTTACAGCCTCTTTCGAAAGCTTCTTCGACCAGGTGAAGAAGCAAAGTTTTAGAGTCGGACCCCATGGCTCCCTCGTGCATTGGCTCTAGCTTCTCTTGCATTTGGCTAGGGACGGGTAGAGCAGGGTCTTGCCAGCGACGACGTATCTTCTCGCGCGGGGGAATTTTGAGGAAAGGCGGCGAATAGCTTAACATTTTTGCAATTGGTGCGGGTGTGAGCGAGCAAGTGTGTCTCCGGCTGGTGTGTGTGTGCATGTAAAGATAGCAATTCAATGGACACTTGCGCGGCGGCGGGCCTCAAAATGGGAGGAAGACATCACGAGCGAGCGAGAAAAAAGTTAAGCGTGAAGGGCAATGGAGGAGTTCTTCGAGAAAAGGCTTTAAAAAGAGAGCCCCGAGTCCGAGAATGGCTTCGAAAGGAGCAAGCAAAAAAACTTTCTTGTAGGTTTTGTGGCCCCGTTCCGATACACTATCCCGCCAGCATTATCATTCGAATGGACGTTATTGGGCCATCAGTTCACAATTGCAGTCAACATTAGCTTCTTGATATTCCGCGGCCGATGCCTAATGCATATATAAAACACCTACATGTACGGTATATCAGTAGCGTATGTCCGCCCAGAAGGGTACAAGATGGCCATGTACCCCATACCTGATGGCCATCCGGTTTACCGCCTGTGAAACGCTGCGAGCTGACCAGATTGGCTTGGGGCTGGATGTCACGCTACCTCGTTCGCAGCTGCAGATGAGGTAGCCAAAACGTGGGTCCCCGCCATTAATCGAACTCGCTCGCTCAGTGGCTATTTGCCATGCGGAAAGTCGCGCAACCTCTAGGACTCCGTTGGCTGACTGCTGGCAGGCGTAGTCGCCTTATTTTTTCTTTCTGTATTTCCTTGTCATCCGACTGAGAAAAAAAAATTACAATTTTGAATCGAGCGAACCGACGATGATAAGAAGCGGGGCATCCGTGAAGGATTTGCAGCTAAGCTGGCGTCGTTCGGTTCGGGGCATATTGACCACTGCCGCCATCCAATGGACTTTTTGGACCGGTTCGTTACACATGTCACGGTCCCTTGCGATATTCCCCACGCAAAAAACCCAAGCTACGCAAATGACAGGAGGACATGACCATGCCTGTGGATGACGCCCACAAAGCTGGGAAAGATCCACAGCTCCTCAGCGGGCTGGTGGAGGGAATTTCGCAATGCCGAATCCAAGCGAGAGGGGCATCCTCGGTCAGGCTTACAAGCTTGGGCTCAAGCTTCGTATCTTGCCTTGGTATTCGTGTTTCCCAGATCTGCCATTCAAGATTCCATCAATTTTTCCTTTCTGCAGCTTGGTTCCCCTCGAGTCACGACAGCTCGTGTTTGGCTCTACATATGGAAAGCAGAAGAAACAAAAAAAAAGTGCGGGATGGTGGACAGGCTTTATCGATAAAGTAGCTTGGAAACCTGCAGCAAGCCAATCGGCTGCATGGAGCCCTTAATTTGTTTTAATTTGTTCCTTCCAAAGCCCTTTACCCCACCATTTCGAAATCGAGTGGCTTTTCCCTTGGCCTGACACTTGCACGAATTGTTGACAAACATAGAGGGTTTGTTATTCGTGTATGTATGATGGTTCCGACACTATGCCGTTTCTGCTTGCTCAAAATGCTAACTTAATCGGCACTGGGTAGAACGGCGAGCATCTGTCTGAATGATTCGTGACAGAGAAACCCTGTCAGAACTCTCGTTTATCTGCGAAGCTATAGCAGTCGGTATTATATTATTATTGTGTCTTTCTCGTTTCTTATTTCCTGTTCTGCAAGGTGTGAACGTTTACAAATCCGAGGTTCGATGTGAATTGTCTGCAGGTGCTAACATGTTATATCGCGCACCCACACGTAAAAGGCTGCCACCTTTGTGCCGAATGAAGAGCCATTGGTTGAGTAAAACGGTAGCACGCATGTTGTCCTCCGGTACACAGAACTAACAACGTTTAGCGTTTGGTCCTACGAATAGAGCGGGCTTATTCGAGATCAATTCACGCTAAATCCAAGCTAGACGCCTAATTGTCAAGCCGGTTTCCACTCGATTTGGACAAAGCATCTAGGATCAGGTTATATACGCCTTCGCAGCCCAATTGAATCATGATGGGCCTGAAACAACCACTTGATGGGATGTCATTTGTCCTGAACTAATACCTAACATTTTTCGCTCATTCTAGACAAATATGATTAAATTATATTGAATCGGTATTGTGAATATTCCTATTATAGCATCAAAATTTAAAGGGTGGCTAAGCTAAGCACCTGGTTAGTTTGAGTTGATTGGGGGAATATATTCTGCTCCAGCTTGTTGATGCATCCCATCCTTTAATAATATTACTATTCAAGAAATATAACTCTATCGCCTTCTAGCGAACACGAGACGAGGCTTTAACACCCTAGCTTCCGGTTATATTTATCTCCCACGATAGCGATGGATTCTTAATGGGATGGATGTATGCATTATGTATTATCCTCTCTAGCTTGATATCACTATCCAGAGGAGACATTCTAGAAGAAACAATTCTTGCTGATCTATTCTCAAACCGAGGGCTGTGAATACAATACACATGAAAGAAAAACGTATCTGAAGAGTCTGTGGCCAGGTTTCAGCACGAAAATCGGAACGGGATTCCAACTCGTGATGCGGAACCCTTGCATGTTTATTCCCGTTATTCCGCCTAACAGCCGGAAGGCAAAGGTGTTGCAGGGGCGTAGATGAAATCTGGCATGATATACCGATAGATAGCAAGAAATTTTGGCTGAATATAAATATTTCCTAGGAAACTAAACTGTAGGAGCAGACGCACGTCTCGGGCTCGGGTTGGAGCCGTTGAAGCTTAATGCTATACCTGCGGTTCTGGGGTACACGCTAATCTAGGGAAAATCTTTTGATCTCGCGACCGCTAGCCTAAGCTGCGGCTCTTCCAGGGAAAGTGATCTCGAGATTGTGGGTGTGGTAGACATGCATGGTGGCGATAACAATTGCGACATCAAAGATGGTAATCCAAGCTACAGTGGCCATCTATCTGGAGTTGGTATATCTTTTCTCAAAGCCCCCAGAATGACTCGGAGGGCTTATCGCGGCGCTTATAAACTTAAGAATAGAAGCTCCACAATGGACTGACACATGGCGCTCCGTTGGGTTGCGACTTCCGTAACGATATAAAAGCAATTTAAACAGTTAGGATGAAGCAAGATTAACAACTAACAGAACGTGTTAGTGGACAGGTACATGCAGACGATCTCGCAAGGCGCGATGCACAATGCCCTCAGCAACCGGAATCTGACAGGCGGATAGAGTGTGATCTAATCACGTATCGCATAACATTAGGATCATTGAGGTCTGTTCCTGTGCGTGTTTTGGGTTGAGGAGCCGAGCCCTCTTGTGTTTTTTGATTTCTAAGATGCAACTGTGTCTTGTTCGCAGCATTTGCGACGGCAAAGCCGCGAGCAAACTGAACGAGAACCGAACTGAACTGATTGTCAGATAGCGCCCGGTTTCAGAACCGCAGCTCACGGCCCCCGAGTTGGCAACGGGAACGGTGGGATTTCCAACGATGTGTGCCCAAATTTATACGATGGGAACAGATTAGGGATCAGTTGCTGGAGAAAATAGATCTCCAAGCCAACGCCGCCCGGAAGAGAGAGGGCATTGATCCGGAACATGTTTGACAAAGCCGTATTATATTAGCCAGGCAGGCAATTCGGTTGCCGTTGGCTTGTTTTATTTTATTTTTTGCCATCCGCACTATTTGGCTTCAACGTCCTAGCTGCGTCTGCTGCTCTAGCTCGAGGAGGGGCAGCTCCTGCGGGCTAGGATCGAGACAGCTCGAGCACGGGCAGAAGGTCGATCGTGAACGGTCTGATCGCCCCCAACATGCTACAGTAATCCAATCCGGATCTTGTGCCATCCTCAGCTCTCCGGGGCGGTGGAAGAAGCCGTAGAATAAGGAAAGAAGGAGTGAAAGTTGGGTGTCGCTGGCCGCAACGAGGGTCACCCCTCCACCTCGACGACGTGCCGGCCAGTGGAGCTAGTGCCGTGACAGCTGCCCAGCTGCCCGGGGTCGCAGGCACATGTAGCGTCAGGCTGTGCGGACGCGGGCGAGGTACATGTTTGCATCTGCACCTGGCTAGCCCGAGACCATCTGGGCGTATTCTGGTGTCTGGCCGGCGTGGTGCTGGCGGAGGATGAAAGGCGAGAAGTGAACAGATAAACAACTTCTCTGCGGTCTGCGGTAGGCACTGTGAACACCACCGCAAAAAAGGAAAGCGAAGAGAGACGCCCGGCCGGGAATAAATAAATATATCTATCTCCCTCCTCTTCCTCCTGACCAATCTCTCAGCTTCCATCCTTCTTCCCTCTTCTCCTCCATCCCTTCACGACCATTCGCATCTTCACATTGACTGTTGAACCTGTCTCTTTTCCTGTTTCTTTGATACCACGCACACGCACACACACATACACATCGTCAAGATGCTTTCGAAACAGTTCTTTTTCACATTGATGACCGCTGCTGGTCTGGCTGCTGCCGCCGACGCCTCCGACGTCCACCAGCTCAAGACCGACAACTTTGATGAATTCATCAAGTCGAACGATCTCGTTCTCGCTGAATTGTAAGTTTTTTGCGTAGACATTGTCGACCGGCGGGAGTGGTTCGTTGCGAGCTCTAGCTAGAGCACCAGCTAGCTACAATCCCTCGCCAATCACGTCCACCTTATCACGGACAATTACTTACTAACTTGACAACCGACAGCTATGCTCCATGGTGCGGACACTGCAAGGCCCTCGCCCCAGAATACGAGACCGCCGCCACTGAGTTGAAGAAGAAGAACATCGCCTTGGTCAAGGTTGACTGCACGTACGTATACCATTTCAGCCAATTGATATCTGGAGAGACGCTGACTGACACCGGCTTGATAGTGAGGAGTCCGACCTCTGCCAGAAGCATGGTGTCGAGGGATACCCCACCCTCAAGGTCTTCCGAGGATCCTTGGACAACCCAAGCCCATACAGCGGACAGAGGAAGCACGATAGCATTGTTTCGTATATGACAAAACAATCGCTACCAGCTGTCTCCGTCCTCACCAAGGACACCATCGATGCCTTCAAGACATCCGACAAGGTTGTCGTTGTCGCCTACTTCAATGCCGATGACAAGGCCTCCAACGAAACATTCTCCAAGATCGCCAACACCCACCGTGATGACTACCTCTTTGGTGCCATCTCTGACGCTTCCGTCGTCGAGGCTGCCAAGGTCAAGGCTCCAGGTGTCATTGTCTACAGAAATTTCGATGAGCCAGAGACCGTCTACGAGGGTGCCTTTGAAGTTGATGCCATCACCAGCTTCGTTAAGACCACCGCCATCCCACTCATCGGTGAGGTTGGACCTGAGACTTATGCCGGCTACATGAGCGCTGGTATCCCACTCGCCTATGTCTTCGTCGAGGGTGACGAGCAGAAGGCCAAGTTTGTTACCGGCTTGAAGAAGCTCGCTGCCAAGCACAAGGGCAAGATCAACTTTGCCACCATCGATGCCGTTGCCTTCGGCGCCCACGCTCAGAACCTCAACCTTGAGCAGAAGTGGCCCGCTTTCGCCATCCAGAAGACCGAGAAGAACGAGAAGTTCCCATTCGACCAGACCAAGGAGCTCACCCTCGAGGCCATCGAGGAGTTCTCTAACGATTTCGCTGAAGGCAAGCTCAAGCCATCCATCAAATCCGAGCCAATCCCAGAGACCCAAGGCCCAGTCTACACCATAGTTGCCCACAACTACGAGGAGATCATCATGGACGAGGAGAAGGACGTCTTGGTTGAGTTCTACGCTCACTGGTGCGGTCACTGCAAGGCCCTTGCTCCTAAGTACGAGGAGCTTGGTGCCCTCTACTTCAACAACCCAGACTTCGCTAAGAAGGTCACCATCGCCAAGGTCGATGCTACCCTCAACGACGTCCCAGATGAGATCCAGGGTTTCCCAACCATTAAGCTGTTCCGTGCTGGCAAGAAGAGCGAACCAGTTGACTACCAGGGTGCCCGAACCGTCGAGGACTTCGTCAAGTTCATCAAGGAGCAAGGTACCCACGGTGTCGATGCTACCGATGCCCTCGCCAACAAGGATACACCAGCCGAGTCGGCCGGCAAGGCTGCCCCAGCTGCCAGCGAGGCCGCTGAGGAGGAATCTACTGCTTCCGCCTCCACAGAAGCTGCTGCTGAGGAGACTAAGCACGACGAATTGTAAACAAAAAAATATTATTAAAGAAACAAAAAAAATATATCTTCAAAAGAAAAGAAGACTTAGGATGGCGACTGCTCACCTCGTCTATCCCTCCCCCTATCCTCTATGATATCCCGTCCGTATTTCGGCCAACCAGTTTCCTTTGTCAATGTCTTGTTGGGTAATTAGTCACCGAAGATGCCTTTTTCCTTTCACTTTTTTTTTACACGTACTCTCGGGGTTTCAAAAGAATGTCTTTTATCAACGACTCCTTCTTCATGTATATTACGCATTAGCTTGACGATTTGCAATGGATTGTTTAGAGACGTAAACTATTTTCTCCCTCCTTCGCTTTGTGTAAGCTTTGTGGTGTGTGGTTTCCCGTGTTCTCATGACTCCGTAAATGCCCTTTTGGCTCGTCTCCGGGAATGTGGGACCCGACCAGGGTCGCCTCTTCTCAAACGCGTCTTCCCTCCTCTTCCCGGTTCCGCGCAAGATTTCAGTGGGTTTGCCAGCCAATTGACAAGCTGAACAGAGCTGGGCTCTCTCCTGACCATCGAAATTTTCTTCCATGGGTAGAGTCATTCTTTCCTCTCAAAAAGACTGATTCTCCTTATTCTTGGGCATCCTGGGTCTTCCTCTCATCTACAGTGCTCGAGAAGCATCATCGGTTCGTGTCTGCTCTTCTGTAAAACTCGTATTCCCGCGTCCTCGCTACCAATCCCGCACCATGTCCGCCAAACGAAAGGCTACAGATGCCCCCTCGGCAACAGAGAAGAAGCCCAAAGCATCCGGCACTATCACCGGCTTCTTCTCCACCTCTGCTTCCTCGTCCAATAAAGCGCCGTTTGATAAACAGAAATGGGCAGCTTCCCTCACACCTGAAAAACGTGAATTGCTCAAGCTCGAGATCGACACTTTGGACGCCACTTGGCTGTCGGTCCTCAAAGATGCCCTTCTGGAACCGTCCTTCTTGAAGCTCAAGGCCTTCTTGAACCAGGAGTTTAAAGCCAACCGGGTCTACCCGCCAGCTAACGAGGTCTACTCTTGGTATATACATTTTTCGCCTTTTTCTCGAGTAATACCAATTGTGAATTATGAAGACTAATCGAATGATATCACGCTTTCCATCAAAGGTCCCGTCTCACCCCGTTCGATAAAGTCAAAGTCGTGATTCTCGGGCAAGACCCTTACCACGGCCCTAAACAAGCCCACGGTCTCTCCTTCTCCGTCAAGGCCCCAACCAAGGCCCCTCCATCGCTCAAGAACATCTTTGCCGCTCTTGAAACTGATTTCCCGTCCTTTCGTCCTCCCACGGGTGGACTCGGATTGCTCACGCCTTGGGCGGAGCGGGGCGTGCTCATGCTCAATACCTGTCTGACTGTCCAACCTAGCAATGCGAACAGCCATGCGGGTAAAGGTTGGGAACAGTTCACTCAGAAAGTCATTGAAGTTGTTTCGCAGAAGAGGACGCGAGGTGTCGTTTTCATGGCGTGGGGTAAGCCCGCGCAGGGGAGGGTCTCCAAGGTCAACGTGAGTTCGAATCTACCTATAGCATAGTAAGACCGTGGAAAGCTCTAACATACCTTCTGCTGCTGAACTAGAAATCGACGCATTTGATTCTGCAGTCGTGCCATCCAAGTCCCCTCGCCGCCTTTAAGGGACCAGTCTTTTTTGTGCGTTTGATACCACTCCTTCCGGTTACTTGTGAAATATCTAAATTAATGCTTGAATGTGCAGAGAGATGGCCATCACTTCAAGCAATGCAATGAGTGGCTGGAGAAGAAATATGGTGACGATGGACCAATCGATTGGAACGCTGTCAACCCCACCAACGCATCACTATTCAAATCCAAGGCAGGAGCTAGCTCTTCCGCGAAACCAGCAAGCCCATCCGGTCCATTGCCAGACAAGGTTGTGGAGGAGTTCGAAGAGAAGGCAGATAACGCTGATGAACCCAGTCTCGATGATGATGAGGCGGCCCTGAGAGAAGCGGAGCAGATGGATCTGCCAGTCGCCAAGGGTAAGGCCCCAGCTAAAGGAAGGAAGAAGAAAGAGGAGCCAGTCGAGAACGAATATGGCGAGGATGATCTTGACTGGGACGAGGCTGCGTTGAAGTCCGACCAAGTCGAAGAAGAGGCCCAGAAGGCGAAAGGAAAGGGTAAAGGCAAGAAATAGACAGGGAAAACGAAAAGACCTATCAGGCAGGTACAATCAATGGTTAATGCTGGCACCAGAATTTGAAAAAGGGTTTGGGCAAGGTAAAATATACAAAAATCTTGGACTCTTTTATTTTTGGCGTTCTCGCGAAAATCGGCGCTGGCGTTTAATATCATTTATCCAGCTTTTTTTTTTTCGAACAATCGTATATTTTTATTCTAATTATATTATCATCATTATTATTATCCTATACTGTCACTACGAAGAGCCTAGTCTCCCATATTCCCTTGTAATAATATTGTGAGGACTGCGTATTATCCTATTTTGATTACAGGATTTCAAATGCCCGGTTAAGTCTGGTTACGAGACTGTGCCCGGTTGTTCAAAAGGGTCGAATTTCGGTTTGTGTTGGCAGCCTGTGTAACGTCTGACAACGCAGGGCTTCAATGAAGAAGGTGGGAGATCCTATCTTTGCGATTTTTCCGTTCCTTATGCGAAGGAGGGATGCTCATTTTGGAGGATTTGCCAGAGCTATTATTGTTCTCCCATATCACGAACATCTCGGCAGCGACAGTGCATTATAATATTACCTTAAATGTCGGCTGTCGTCTCGTAATCGCAAGGACAAGCGATAATCCACCATGCTTCCTCGATTTGTTCACCAACCTGGGCCTGGTCTAACTTGAATATATCAAATACCGTTGTGACTTTAAAAGGCACCAGTCTGACAGACACAAGCTTCTCGGTGCACAAAATAAGACTGAAGGAACGTGCCGAGCAGTTCCACAAGCGATTCCCTATTTCGGAGTCTCTTCGTTCGGTATCGACCCCCACCTCAAACAACAGACTTTCACAGCCGCGAAGTGTTTCAACACCGAGAAGTGCAAAAAAAAAAAAAAGAACAGGATGGCGCCATCGCGTGGGCGACTGAAGAATCGATCTCATAAGCTAAGCACCCCATAAAGCAAGCAAGTCCAAGTATCCTCTGATATCTACGCCTCAAATTTGATATTACCCAAAATAGCTATCGTTCCTCAACGGGCAAGGGTGGGCCTAGATGCTCGACAAAATTGTGGATGTTTCTGCTCAGCCGCACTCGAGCTGATTTCTTGGCCCCGCCAGCTCTCACGACCAAACAGCGAAAGACTACCTTGATAAGGACAGTCAATCCTTCCATTCAACATTGGCAGTGCTTATTTTCGGCACCGATGGCTGGGGTAGCTTTTAGTGTATCCCGGAATATCTGACTGTTTGGTTTGCACCACACACAAGTGAAAGCCTTCCGCCAGCGAAACCCTTTTCAGAGGATTTACTTTCAATATGAAGCAGTTGGAGCACCAGATACCTTACCAGGGCCTGGCCCACTGGCTTTTGGCTCATGAGTGAACACAGCCGTACCACAAAAATTAGAAAAGCACCGGCTAAGGGAAAAATAACTTTGGTGGGAGCTTATTTGAATAAGATCCATACATGCCCACTACCATTCTCTTGTGATGACCATTTGCCACGCTTTATATGGTATTCTCAAGAATTCGATCCAACTGAGCTCCTCTTATTCTAAATTGCCTGAGGGAACATTCGATAAAATCCGGGTAACGGCACTCGTTCAAGACACCAAGAGACATACCAAGTTTTTTATTTCATTTTCTGCCCTCAGCTTTACATAGTTGTGAAGAAGCTACAAGCCCAAGTTAGCCGACATGGCCTCGAATCCGGCTTCCGGCAACAGTGGTTCGACTAGCACACCACCTGCGCACCCGGTTCTGAACCCATTTGCAGATCCCCAAGGTTAGCTTCACTAAATATACGAGTCTTCTCGATAAACTTCCCGCTTCCTCAATCTTTAATTTTATCAGGCACTAACGTTCTATCATTTTAATGCCGAATAGTCCAAACACAACCCGGCCAACGACACGAGAGGCGTAACACTGAACCCCTCCCTTATCCCGTCTCACCGAACTCTCTAATAGGCGTCCGGGGTCCCACTGGAGACAACGACATTGATCCTGCTCCCTTATTTTCGAACTCTCGATATTCTTCTGCCCCGGAAGCCGAATATCTAGTTCGTCGCCATGCTAATACCTTCCCTATTCCCCCTCGCGGCCCGCAAGACCAGCCGAAGCAAAAGCCACCAAAGCCAGAGCGCCAGCAGGATGGCGACTCTGATGATAGCGACACCGACGTTTCCTCGGACGACGATCAAGACTTAGAAGAATATTTTAAGCGCAGGGAACCTACAAATGGTGTGCTGTCGAGTTTGTTACAGCTCTACGGGCCTGGCAGCGGGCCAGAGCAATACAGATCTCCAGAAGAGATGAGGACCCAATCTCGACCGCGGTCGCCACGGTCACGGAGTAAGAGTATCATGAGCGAGGCCACCGTGACAGAGCGAAGGAAGTCGCAGGAACCGGGAGGCGCAGACAAGGATAAAGATAAAGAAAAAACGACAGTGATGGCGAGGGAAACAGAGACCAGTGATAGTGAGGATGATGATGATTGGAAGAGCTTTATATCAAGGCCCAGGTGGTACCAGCATTCCTCAATGTCGAGATTTTCGCTGGCTCGTTCGGGGAGTGCGACTCCAATGCAGATGGATGTTGTAGGAGACGTCGCATCGATTTTTTCAACTGCGGACCGGCCGGTCAAGTTGAGTAAGAAGGAAAGGCTAAAGTCGTATGCAAGGCGACTAAGAGGGAAGAGAGAGAATGAAGAACTTACGGTATGTTTCTCCCCAGTCTATATCGCTACTCTATTGGAAGCGTTATATTGATGTCAACTGGTATAACTCTAGATTACGGTGCATATTGCGGAAACATTACAACGGCAGCGATATATCCTGAAGCTATGCAGGGCACTGATGCTCTTCGGTGCACCCTCTCATCGTATTGAGGGTAAGCATTGATCCTAGAAAACAAATCTGTACCCGTAATAATGATATGATAAACTGACGCTTTCGATGTAAAGACTTCCTTACTATCACATCTACCGTTCTAGGCGTCAACGCATCATTCATATACCTTCCTGGCACCGTGGTTGTTTCCTTCCAAGACTCGCAAACGCATACCTCAGATGTTCAGGTCGTCAAATGCGGTACCTCTCTCGACCTCGGAAAACTTCAGTACGTCCATATAATATACAAAGAGGTCTTGCACGACGTTATATCAGTTGAGACGGGTACCGAGAAACTAGAAAAACTGATAAAGAAACCCCCACTGCGAAATGTCTGGTTCAAAGTCCTCTTGTACGGTGGCGCATCGGCCGCCATCGCGCCACTTTTCAACGCTCGAGTTAAAGATCTACCATTCGCATTCCTCCTCGGAATCGTAGTCGCTCTCATGGGACTCGTAGTAAACCCCAAGTCCGAAGCATTTGCGAACTGTTTCGAAATTTTGGGTACCATTGTCGTTTCCTTCTTCGCCCGCGCCTTCGGCAGTATCACCATGAACGGAGACGAACTCTTCTGTTTCTCCGGGATAACGCAGGGTGCGATCGCCCCGCTCTTGCTCCCGGGGTATGCTATCCTTCTAGGCGCGCTAGAACTGCAGAGTAAGAAACTCGTCGCGGGTGCGGTCAGAATGTTCTACGCGGTAATCTACTCGGTTCTGCTGTGGTTCGGCATCTCCATCGGAACGGCGCTGTACGGCTTCGTCGACCGGGGTGCGACAAACGCCACAGTCTGCCCTGATCAGAATCTTAGGGAGTACAGGTTTTTCTACGTCCCAGCGTTTACCTTCTTCGTGCTGCTCGCCAATCAGGCGAGGTGGAAGCAGGCACCTGCGATGTTGGTCATCAGTTTACTCGGCTACACTGTCAATTATTTTTCGGCGGACCGATTCCCACATACACCGCAGGTGGCGAACGGGCTCGCCGCGTTGACTGTGGGCGTGCTAGGTAACTTGTATAGCCGAGTGGTGCACCAAGCGGCGTTCACAGCCATGGTACCAGCAATCCTACTACAGGTGCAAAGCGGTATTGCGAGTTCTGGGTCGTTGATGAGTGGTTTGACTGTTGCAATGAGTATTGTTGAGGGAAACAGGGCTGGTTTGCCGCAAAATCTGGCAGGGTCTGGAGTTATCGGTGCCGGAGAAGGGGGTCAAGGAGGGTTTGTGGTCGATGGAGGAGCCGGGCAACTGGCTTTGGGATTGGTGGCTATCAGCGTGGCTATTAGCTTCGGATTGTTCTTGAGTAGTGTTATAGGTGAGTTGGGCTTCTCTTCGGATACTTTCAAGGTATATATGCTAACATTATGCCTACTTATAGTATACCCATTGGGAAAGAGCAAGAAACAGAGCGCCATATTTGCTTTCTAGCCAATATGCAATATTTCCTGTTCCATTGTGATTTGACCCTCATAAACAACCAAAGCTGATGTTTTACTTTCTTCTTCCCCTTCTTCAACTTACGATATTATGGTCTCCGATTTGTCACTTCTATTTCATGCATATGATTTAATCGGGAATTTCTTGGGAGGCGTTAATGTGTGATATCTTCAAAAACAAAAACTTCTTACTTGGTCTTTGTAGCCTTCATTTCGCTTCAATCAATTGAGTGTTAGTGGTTCACTCTACGTATTTCGGATGCGTACGTTATATTTAGATATTTTTCTTCTATCGGAACAATCAAAATCTTCAGATTTTGTTTATGCTACCAACTAGTCTCACTTAAACCGAGCACCTAAATTCGTAGATACAATCGCCAATTGCTAATCATGAATAACCACCGGAGACTCAAGAACAGTTTCGATGGTCTTAGGAACACTATCGTGACATTTATTTCTTTTGTGGGGGCGGCGGCCTGGCACCACCTGGAGGTGGAGGTGTACTCTTTGCCGCAGAATCCGTCACATAATCATCTTGCTTGCTCTTCGTTTCCTCCTCTTGCATATACGCATCCATCATATTTAACCTGTTATTCCTGGCGTTTCGAGTTTTACCTCTCCTTGCGGCGGGAGTGGAACCAGTCGATCCTTGGTCGTAGGGCGACATCATCATCGGTGGTGGAGGAGGAGCCGACGGAGCCTGTTGTCCAGCTTGTAGAGCAGTTGGGTCCATCATAGTAGGAGGAGTAGGCGTCGAGGGTGGTGGGCTTCTCGTCATGCTATCGACCATTGGAGAAAGGAATTGCGTAGGTGCCGGTGAGCCAGGTTGATTCTGTAATGCGAATGCTGGCGTGATAAAACCTGCTCCATCATCTGGAGGATTGGTCTCCGGTGCTGGTTCACCTGTATCCGAATGAGGGTATTCGAATAGGGCCTCTCCCGGTTGACTAAGTGGCTCTGATACTGGCGGTGGAAGCCGGTGAAGCGCCCCATAACCCAGAACACAGCCCAAAGCGCCGTCTCCACCCCAGTGCCTCCGAGGGAGGATAGTCACCTCGCGGACTAGGTTTAATTCGTGGTTGTAGACGAACAGTTGGAGTGGGCGGTCGATGTGCTACATAATACGTTAGCTTGGATTAAGGCGTTGGCGACGGGAAGAATAGGTAGTTCTCACATCTTCCACTAAATCCCCAAGTCCGCTCTCTCCTCTTACGATTCCATGGGGTGTCCCGATGATATAGTCGCTATACGGTAACAATGCTGCCATTTCCGCCGGGCTGTTGGGCGAGATATCAAGCACATGCCACACATCCTCTGCTGTTGCCAGTCCGCTCCACCTCAGCGATATCCCTAGCGGCGACGGATCATCGCCAGGTGGTATCTTTACAATAACGTCTCGCAGAGTTTGGCCTTTTGCACTCCATACCGTTAGATTCACGGCACCGCCGGCGCTGTTTCGTATTTCTTCCTGGAAGAGCCGTGGATCCGCATCGTCCTAGATATTGTCAACCTTGCCGTCTGCTGAGAATCCATCGTATCGGTAGTATCGATAGGAAGCAAACGTACGATTTCTCGACCGTTAATACCGCAAATGTAGTCGAACCAAGGCTCGAGGGGGATTTCGTCCTTGGTACTTCTTAAGACCTAAGAATTTCATACAGTGAACATGGCCACAGCATTAGATAAAGCCTATCAAGTTGAAATGAGCTATGGGTATTTTCACACGGAGAGGTCCGCAGGAAGTCTTGGTGCCGCTTACCCGAAACCCGAAGCGGCTCTGGCCGCCAGATACTTGCGACTGCTCGTTGCCCATGATCCGGGCTGTCGGTAGCGATGAAGTTGAAGATGTTAAGGTGACATATGTGGACAGATGTTGGTTGCGGCGCAAGGTGGAATATTTGGACAGCCAAACCGAGTTGGAACCTCGCAACACCACAGATGCATCTCTCGATGACCCTGGCCTAGCGTTCCCCCAGACTACGGCTTCAACGATGCTGAAGGCTACGAACAAACAGAAGATATATCTATACTATCCTGCATTATCTCATTCAAACTAGCTAAGAGACAGCTATCTTGCAATGAATTAACAACAGACATGCCAACATGATAGTACTTGTAAAGGAGGAAAAACCCAACACCTAAAACACCAATATGGAAAGTATCCTTTAAGGTAAAGAAATAAAAAGGGTTTAAGAAACAGTTCTAATGCCGCGATTTGCCCTGCCCGAACACGCAAATGTAGAGCATGAAAGTAAAGTAGGTTAGTCATCGTAATCGGGTCTCATATCATCGGCAGGGTCGTAATCTATGTAATCCCCTGCCATATATCCCTGCGCTTCAGCCGCGGCGACGATATCCATTAAACTTCCTCTGCCCTGCATAGGGTAGTCATCCTCCTCATAGCCTTGATCACCGTGATCTGCAGGTCCACCTCCACCGCGACCCTTTTTAGTCGTATAATTGATCCATTCTTTGCTGATTCCAAGCTTTCTGTCGAGCTGTCGAGCTTGACTTGTAATGTGGACGGTTCGAGCAATCTGGGCTTCAAGATCCTGCAGTATGTCCGTTTCAGAAGATGGAAGATCGTGGAAAGAAACCATGCAGGAGGTAGCTTGACCTCCTGATGGTGATGGCAAATGTGACAACGAAGCTTTAATTTCCTTTCGATCAATCTAGCGCGGGAGGAATATAGTTAGCTTTCAGCCCGACATCGTAGAAGAGGGTTTGAATACACTAGATCTTACCATATCCAATATATATCGTTCCAGATCTTCCAGGGACGTTGAGTTATTGCGAGAGCCGAGCACGTCAAGATCTCGACTGGAAATAGCCTCCACACTTAAAGTTGAGTATGTACTCGTTAATGCCTTGATGCCTAATCGTCTGAAATTTTCTAAACACTGCTCTGCAAGCCCCCAGTTACCATCCTGCTGGAAGATCTCTTTAACCAAAGCGGCCTCGCGGCGAAGAAGATCGGGATTGCCAGTCGCATATGCGGTTGCGAACGCTTCGTACGGCCTACCGAGAATACGACATGCTTTCAGAGTTGGAGGGGGGATTGTCTTGGGGTATTGGAAGTTCTAGCATAGTCATCAGCTGGTGTATTCCTTGGGATCTCAATAAATCTCCTGCTGGAAGCAACGTACCCGTCCTTCTAGCATCAATGTTACGAGAATGAATTTTTTAAAGGCTTCAACTTGGATCTGGCTGATTGCGGATCCAGGGTACGAGAGAACGAACTGCAAAAAGTCGCTAGCTCTCTTCCACTTCTTATTTGCCATATAAATCATAGCCCCGTAGAGATAATATTGAAGAACATCCCGGTAGGTGACATCTTTGTCCCCACCCTTGGGTGGAAACTCTTCAATATCAATATCCAAAATCGGTAATGCAGCACGGAACGACCGTGCGTCGAGGCATTTCTTGACGAATCGGGTATGTAGGGAAGAGAACATTTTCGACCCAGCGGGGAGATTTAGCTGCGTAATGGTGTGCTCCAGAGGTTTGAGCGCAAGAATAGGCTGTTGGCGAGAAGCACATGTCAGCGGAGCCGCATCCTGAGAAACATGACGACAGCTGTGGAGTCTATACTTTATTGCAGACGTCACAGAAATGCAAAAATGCCTTTAGCACTGCCATCAGCTGGTCTTTGGCATATTTTATTTGTCGGCCGTCAAACTCAGAAAAGAAATCTATAAGTTTCGGCCATAACGTTTGGATTTCGTTTTTGTCGATTGAGAGGCGAGCGAAGCTATTCAACCTCGGTCAGCTATCCGAAGAGCACCCTGATGATCGAATCGATGTCTTACAAGGAGAACAGGATTCCTAAGCTATTAGCCCTGTTATCAAGTAGCTCCAAAGGATCATTGTCTCTCGTTCCGGCCAGCGTCTGGGCTGAGAGTTTGGATAGAATGTCGTTCAGGGCTTTCAAGTCTTTATTGTACTCCGCGCCTGAAAGATCAGCAGATGCGGGAAATGCTAACACATTGCCTATGAAGCGTTCCATGTTGCTTAGCAGTTTATGAGGCGTGCAATCCGATACAGACAGGAGGCGGATTCCGTAAGGCCTGAAAGGCTTTTCGCAAGGAGAAAGTCTCGTGGCAACCTGCAGAGAAGCTTCGAACACTCATGAGTTATTCCTGTGTGCAACCGACATGAATCATTCATCACACTCGGCGGGGAATAAGACCTACTTTGTCGGGTTATGACGTTCTCTGAGGGCGAGCCGGAATAAACAGCAAGGCTTCAATATACCCAGGAGCCTTTTATATCTAGGGGGAGATGATGTTCTTTGGATCCTACGAGATTGAGGTTGTGGTGACTACTACGAGAGGTTGAGGCGGGGAGCTTGCTTTGTGACTGACGCGCAGCTCCAACAATGTTAGCCAAAGCGCACATATGCCCCAGACGCAAGCCACCGGTGTGGCGCCACAACACAGGGCTACTTCAAACCGAATTGATTCTACACCGGCAGTGTCGTCTAGACGGTCTGGGCCAGGGCGGTCTTATGATCGGGAAATTTCCTTTTTCCTACTCTATCTCACTTAGCCTTGCTCCATATCGTACCTCGGATTTGCTAAGCTCGCTAGCTTTGCCTCAGGCATGCCTAAAGCAATATACGCCATAATGCATAATCACAAGCTCGCAGATGGACGATAACATTATATTAAATATACTTGGATAGTGTATATTTCTCCGAAACTACGAGTCATGCTTGGTGCAAACATATAACTACATCCCCATATGCATGGCTGAGATTGTGAATGGTTTTGATCCTTACATCCACCCATCCGGATCCATTATGCACAAGGCGAATGTGGGCACCTGAGCTTCGAAAGAACCTTCCGCGCAGCTCCAGATGCATCAATATGCGCACCGTCTAGCCAAGTGAATAAACCGAAAATAGCAGTTAGCCGGATAAGCATTGTTTTTGTCTCGTGCCATCTGATCTAGATGGCTTCACACAGATAGATTACCGAGCTAGCGGCCGAGCCCTGCTGTATAATTGCTATAATATATAGCCCAGGAACAATACCGCATCATTGTGCAGCTATCCGGAAGTTTGAATAAGCACTAAATACATGGATCTTAAGATTACCAATTGGTCAAACCAAATAGAATACATCTCACCAAACGGAAGAATTATATTGGCCATCGGCATGAGTGGTAAATGCATTTCTCTTCAATTACTGGCTTATAGCTCCAGGCCATCCCAAAAATTATTACCACACCAACGCAATTCTAAGCGCAACGCGAGCCTGCCCTACGTTTATACTTCTCCTATGGCGGATACGGTAGGGCTAGCCCTCGACGGTTTCTCCGGCTTCTCTGCGTCAAGGAGTTCCGTATAAGCGGTCTTATCACTTCAGCACTTGGGGCTAGTGCGATAATTCGTCCAATTAAATCTGTATACTTAATACCCTATCCCCTCATGGATATCTCGCTTGAGATACAATCAGACATCCGCGAATCTGCAAGGCCGCCGGTTCGGGGTAAGCAGTTACGGGACGCCTTCTGTATCCGAACGGCTATCTAACACTGTGGCGGGGGATGTCTCCCCCCTTTTGCCTTTTTCTCACGGATTTCATCTAAAACATATGCCTTTGTCTATGATCTAGCTTCGGAGTCGTTACACATTATGAAGCCTTAAACAAAATATTTCGTATTATCTTAACAAGAGGATATTTAGTGTCGCCTATGTCTTAGCTACTATACTTTCGTAGATACAGAAGCCTCCGCCGCATGTCATCTTGTTAGCTCTATGAGTAATCGCCTCAACCAGTCGGAGCCGCCTTTTAACGACATTCAGCGGATCAGTCAATATAACACCGGAGCGGCCGTCTCCGTAAGTTGCTAAATCAATATATATATTCAACCGGAGCTAAAGGAGATCATACATACGCTTTCGGTTTTGATTCATATCCGATCCTCTCAATAGCGAGCGACTCGTTCAATTCATGCGGCAACTAGCTAGCAACACTATTCAGGGGCGGTGCGCTCCGCACATCCAGAGGCTTTTAACGGTCACGTTATCAGAGTTACTTGGGCACATTCTATACCGAGAATTACAGCGCCATCGAAGTTTTGGAAGCTCTAATACACCACTGGCTGTTTCACAGATCCTTAACAAATTTCAATTTCAAGATGCTACGGTATACCTACGCAACGGTATCTCCACGGGGACACCGTAGTTGCGAACCTAACACTTTTTATCCATTTTAAAGTGCAAGAGATTGCTATTTAATCCCATCGCCCCCGAGTTCGAATCGATCAGAATCCAGAGTCAATCCAGATCATAAGGAAACCCAACTGCATCCCTCGAAACAACCGCTTCAACGGCAGCTAACGTCTTCCAAATTTACCAAGTCAAAATCAAAAGTATTCACTATTCTAGCTCCCAGACTGGATTACAAAGAACGACACCTGCTGACATTAATATCACCTGTGTCTAGTTTATCCACTCGCAAACATGAATAGCGTTAGCGAAGCCACCAAATTCGGATCCGTACGATTTCCTATGCTCCCCAAATACCTAGTAGACGTATTCCAATACCAGACGCATATTAACACGAACAGCAGGCCTCAACGACCGGTACTAACCCCGGAGAAATACAGGCTCCTGTACTCCGTGGTAACAACGGATTCCCAGGGACGCCAATCTGTGGTAGATGTCACCGTCCCCTCAATGCCAATGGTTCTTGCGACCACTGCGCTGGACTTACCACTTAGGCCAATTAACAGCGGCAACTAAAGGGTAAGTCGCTATATCACGCACAATATCACCCATGCTAGCCTATCGATATACAAATATATCTTCAATATATTAATTATTTTTGTTATAACGGCTAGATATCGGCAGGAGCAACGAATTAGAATCCGAACAATCTAATATTTTAATTCCATCGAACCCCCGGTCTGGTCAGCCTTCCCGTTCAGGGGTTGAAGAAATCTAGCACCAATCAATCACACCTTACTCCTCCGACTGATGCTAGGCTGCTTCCCTGACGACATCTTATAATTTGTCTGCACATGCGTAGTACGTTTGCGCAAAAGTGCATCCCATCATTTGGAGGCTCCATTCCATTCGTTTATTTCAACCCTGGTCTCTTTATTTATTTATTTACTTTCTTCTGCCCCTGTTATTTGCTTTCTATGATTGGTGTCTCTTAAACAAAAAAAGAAAACAAAAAAACCCTTTTCTCTCAAGCTTAGTTGTCGTCTCTTTTTGTTGGTGCGGTTTTTAAGGCGTTGAATGGAAAAGCTGTAGCCTTTATCCTACATGGTGTCTTTGGCAGTGGTTTCTCTTAAGGTCTTGTCGCATTTGTTAGGATTCCCGCATTTGTTATTTAAATTGCTATACAAAAACAACGTCTACCCCTCAGATATTTAGCTGTAATTATGCCAGTCGACGTAGCCAGACTCCCTTGCCTTTTTATAAGATATATGCCTTCGCGCGGAGTGTTTGGTTTGCGAGACACATATATGCGCCAAAACTCACAGCTGGCAGGTCTGTTAGCGTTGTGTTGTAGATGCTGTTCCAACTGTGCGTATGCGCTTATTAGCTCCGGCCTGTTGGGGACAAGCCGGGGGGAAAACCTTCCATTTCAAGCGGTTTTGTCCCCGCTAAAAATTTTAACAAGATAGATACCGGTTCCCTGTTGCATAGTCGCACTGCAAAGGCACCATAAGCTAAGTGGAGTGTGGGGTGGCAGCAAATATAGCTGACTCTCAATGACTCTTCTTTTGCATATCCTATCTACCTTTGTTCCGAATCCCATTGTAAAACCCTCTCTCCTCTCTCAAATATAACGTCCGGTCGCAATTTCACGTTCGCCGACCTCCTACGAGTTGGCAGACGCCCACATTCAATATGGCAGATGTAGAGGGTCTCGCGACGGCCTTGGGGAACAGCTCCGTCAAATTAAGGATTGCTACCTTGCGTGACATCAAGGCGAAGGTTGATAACAAAGGTACGGTCCTCAATGTTGGGAGATGCCGGTCAACTAAGCAGAAAAATTGACAATAATATCGCGATACAGAATTATCTCCCAAAGAGGCCTCCTCAATTCTCGATCTCCTCGTACGAACCCATAGCTTCTACCACGACCGAAAATCCCGCCATGCAGTTAGACAGTGTCTATTGGCCCTTTACAAGAACACAGACCTTTCAAAGCCATCACAGGACTTGATAAAGGCCACGATCAAGAATGAAAGCGCCAAGCAGGGTGTTGCGGCTTCTAATCGCTTTGTGATTCTGGAATGGAGTATCCATCTCCTACGACAGGTTGCATCGGATCCAGAGCAGTTCACCAGTTATTCAGTGGTGCTATTGGCGGCTATCGCGACGCTCATAGACGAGCTATCGCAACCTGAAGTCCGCCCTGGGCTTAGAAATACCGCCAAAAATGCCCTCCGTATTGGATTCCAATATATCACAGGCTCTCCGAGCGTACCTCTTGAACACAGAGCATCATACGCACTTCATATCGCCAAAACCCTCACTGCAAAAGCTGCTACTCCAAACCGACATAATGGCGCAGTCTTGGGGCTTCTGCTTGAGGTTCTTGCAAAATCGCCTGAGCTCAGAAAGGTGGTTGATGGCGAACTGAAAACCGATGTATATAACTACTATATCAGAGAATTTATCAATTCTCGGACCCCGGTGCCTCATTATCAGGCGAGCTCACTCGCCATTTTCTTCAAAGAGTTCTGCACACTCGAAGACCTCGATAGTCAAATTATCCCCGCCATTGACAAGAGTTTGCTCCGGTCCCCTGAGGTTGTTCTAACTGGCGTTTTTGATCCCCTCATCAACTCATTAGATCCAAGTCTTGATCTGGCCAAAATCCTCAAAGATAAGCTGCTGAAACGGCTATTGGATTCTGCCAAGTCAACTAATGCGGCTATTCGCGCTGGTGCCCTTTCTGGATTCCTGTTTATCGCAAAAAGATGCCAGG
Source organism: Dactylellina haptotyla (assembly GCA_031310005.1). NCBI lineage: Eukaryota > Fungi > Ascomycota > Orbiliomycetes > Orbiliales > Orbiliaceae > Dactylellina > Dactylellina haptotyla. Next base: position 5,849,297 of record CM062379.1, on the reverse strand, counting down.
ATGAGGTATTACTAACCTCAATTGCAGAAGAAATCTTGACACCATTGGTGGCTGGAAAAGCCACTTCTGTTGAGCAGAAGGTCACACACGCCAAGATGCTAGCATCCCTACCTAACATCAAGTCTTTGGCTGCCAAAGTTCCAAAGGATATGGTGCAATTGATCTCCAAAGAAAAGAACGACGTTGCAACAGAAGCTTTCTATGATGTAATGCTTGATCATTATCTTGGGGGTCTCGTGAATGGGCATATCACCTCCGACAATGCCGTAATCAAGAGAGTTCAAGATGGACTTTCGGATAAGAAGCCCAATATTAAGAAGGCCACAGCCTTCAAAGTCGGATATTTGCTCCTCAATTCCAATCAAGAATCCAACGATGAAATCGCTAAATTTGGGGCAGCAATAGAAAAACAACTTGCAGATATTTATAACGAAGTCTTCGCGAATCCTATGCCAGCTGCTCAGAGCGGTTTGCTTGGAGGTGCATACGTTTATCCCGCACTCTTACTTCAAGACATCTTGCCAGGAAAAGCATTGAGCAAGACTGAAGTTTTGAAGCAGAGCTTTGTGGCTCCTCCGAAACTTTCTCTCCTTCTTGCCTCCCGAGTCTATACTAAATTGGTCTCCGAAGATGACCACCGGTGGGCACTCAAGGCTTTGGTTAGCCTTGCGCCACATGTTTTCAAAGAAGAAACCGCCAGCGAGGCTTGGGCACAAACTTTTATCTATTTTATCTGCGGCGGCTCGCAATCGGCTCAATTTAGGCGCGATGCCGCGTCCTCCCTTTCCAAGACTTTTGTGCAATACCCAGAAAACGTCGGCTTGATTATAGTTTCTGGGCTGTACGATTGGATCAAATCTCTAGAAGAGCCAGAAAAGGATTCGCCAAGCGCGGGTTCAAAAGGAGCTGTCAGTGAAATAGGGAGAACGTTGAGGGCAACTTTGGTGGCTTCCGCGGATTCCCTGGAGATTTCCGAGGAAGCAAAAGAGCTTCAACTCGTTAGATCATTGGTCATCTCCCACCATGGACTGCTTTGCCAAAGTGTAGACTGGATTTCTCTCTGTCAGCGACTCTCCGTCGATCCTCAAAGTTTAGTAGAGAAATACTCAGACAGGCTTTTGGATGAAATTAAGAAAGGCTTCCAGTATCCACTCAAGACTTTTCAGCTTGCCGCTGCAGAAGCTGCAGCAAAACTCGCATTTGTAGCTCCCGATCTCTTTACCCCGCGGCTTGTCGCTCTGTTCACCTCGGATCTCTCACATCAAACTGTCGCTGGTCTCACCGCAATCAATATTGAAATATGGAAGGCCCCAGCCGACGTTCCATATATTGACGTCCTAGCAAGCAAAGCGGCAGCACCTGTTGCTCGCGGAAAAGACAGTGAAATTGCTAAGTGGGAAGCCGAAGTTCGGAGAGATATTGAGAAGAAGAAAGGACCTGTACAGAAGAAACTTACCCCTGAAGAACAAGGCAAAGTGAACACGCAGCTCAAAAAAGAGGCTGAAATTCGATCGAATGTTTCAGAGGCTCACAAGAAATTGTTACGGGGGATTGCCATCATTTCGAGTCTCGCCAAAGGTGTCAACAATGGTAGCGAACAGTGGATAGGGCCGGCGACGCAGGCGCTATTGGAGGTGTTCAGCTCCAGCGCCAAGAGCATCGTCGGACTAGAGGCCAATGAGGCCTATCTCTATAATGCAAACTTGATATCTTCGCGTCTCGGTGCCTTCAGAAATTTTATGGGAGTCGCCACTCTTAGAGCTTATGGTGCTGAGGGGTTAACCGGCGAGGTTATGATTGAGAACCTCGGAGACCTATGTACTCGTGTGCTCTATCGCGTTCGATTCCTCGGAGAGCAGCGCCCGTTGGATGCAGTCTCTTTACATTATATCTTACCACTCGTCTTGAAGATCTTAGAAGATGGTGGTGTTGACGCAAAATCGCCAGAAACAGCTGAAGAACAGCTAGTTTTAGCACTAGAGATCCTCACTGCGCATACTGGAACTTGTAAGCTTTCATCTAATATCACTGGGATTTAACGTGGCTAACTTTCTTTCACAGGTGTTGATACCAATATTGCGAGAAAGAGAATCTTTGAGATACTCATCTTGTGCATCCGAAAGTATACACAGCACTACAAAGCTATCAAGGATTGTCTCATCGATCTTTGCCGTTGCATTTCAGAAAACATCACAAAAGAGGAGATTGAAGTTCTTGTGTCTGCAGTGATACAACCAGAATCAAACTTGCGGACAGCAGTTCTACAAGCAATTGAGGCTGAAATTGACTTGTCTGATTTAGGTAGCCTAGATTTGATCTGGCTAGCAAGTCACGACGAAGTCGAAGAGAATGCAGAACTCGCACACACAATTTGGGAGGTTCACGAGATGACAGTCGCCGAAGATAAGGTTGTCAATATACTTCCATTCTTAGAAAGTCAAGATCGTCAACTCCGAGGTGCCGCCGCTAGGTCTTTAGGAGAAGCAGTCAAGATCCATCCTGAAACTTTCTCAAACATTCTTACTCTACTGAAAGAGAAATATATCCAAAGGGCGAAACCAGTCGGACCAGTCTTTGACGAGTTTGGCATCATGAAGAAGGCGCTACAACAGTCAGATCCATGGGAAGCACGAAGTGGTGTGGCATTAGCTTACAAAGAGCTCTCTCCATTTTTCTTTAGAGAGTCTGTCAAACCTTTCGTCGAGTCAATTATCAAGGATGGGTGTCTGTCCGACAAAGTCAGTACCGTACGACGTGAGATGATAGATGCCACATCCGCTGTCATCGATCTCCATGGCAAGCCCCACGTTGAAGATCTCATGGTCGTATTTGAGAACACCCTTGAAGAACCTGACCGTAAGAGCCAAGAGCAAGATGACCGTAATGAGGCTATTATTATTCTCTACGGTGCTCTCGCAAAGCATTTGGAGGCAGGAAATAAGAAGATTCCGTCGATTGTGGAACGGCTTTTCACCACACTGTCAACACCATCCGAGAGTGTCCAGTACGCTGTCGCGGAATGCTTGCCGCCGCTCGTTCGTGCATCAAGGGACAAAACCGGTTCCTATGTTGAACAAATGACAGAACTACTATTCAAGTCTTCTAAATACGCGATCCGCCGTGGCGCCGCATACGGTCTTGCCGGTATTGTAAGAGGATATGGCATTTCTGCTTTGAAAGATTTCAGAATCTTGACAACTCTCAGAGCTGCTCAAGAGAGCAAGAAGGAACAAAATGCTCGACAAGGTTCTCTATTCGCTTATGAGCTGCTTTCACTCTTCTTAGGCCTCCTATTTGAACCGTATTTCATCCAGATTTTGCCACTGCTTCTCACGTCTTTTGGTGATCCTGCCAACGATGTTCGTGAAGCATGTGCTGATGCAACCAAAACCTGTTTCACAAACTTGTCGTCGTATGGTGTTACTGTCATCTTGCCGACCTTGCTCGAAGGTCTTGACGAATCGGCTTGGAGATCCAAGAAGGGAGCTTGTGAGATGCTTGGAAACATGGCATATCTAGCACCGAGTCAATTGGCAGTCAGCCTGCCCACCATCATCCCTCCTTTGACTAATGTTCTGACAGATACACACAAGGAGGTCAGAGCTGCCGCAAACAGGAGTCTGCTTAAATTTGGAGATGTTATCTCGAATCCTGAGATTAAAGAACTTGTTGGTGTGTTGCTGAAGGCTTTGAGCGACCCTACAAAGTACACCAACGATGCCCTAGACGCATTGTTGAAGGTCTCGTTCGTTCACTACTTAGATGCACCTTCCCTTGCATTGGTGGTTAGAATTCTCGAGCGTGGCTTGGGAGACCGGTCGCAGACCAAGAAGAAGGCTGCTCAGATTATTGGCAGTTTGGCGCATCTCACTGAGAGGAAAGACCTCATGATCCACTTATCGATACTGATAAATGGCCTAAAAGTTGCCGTTGTCGATCCAGTTCCTCAAACACGTTCGACTGCTTCCAAGGCGCTGGGTATTCTCATTGAAAAACTTGGGGAGGACGCTATGCCAGAGCTTATCCCCGGTCTTATGTACACGCTCAAGTCAGAGACTGGAGCTGGAGACCGACTTGGATCAGCGCAAGCCTTGTCCGAAGTTCTCGCTGGTCTTGGTACCGAACGCCTCGAGGAAGTCTTGCCTACAATCCTTTCCAATGCATCCAGCAGCAAAGCGCACGTCAGAGAAGGGTTCATGTCTCTCTTTATCTTTTTGCCAGCTTGCTTCGGAAATGCCTTCAGCAACTACCTTACTAAGATTATTCCGCCTATCTTGTCCGGTCTTGCCGATGATATTGATTCTATCAGAGAAACCGCCCTCCGTGCTGGTCGTCTTCTTGTCAAGAATTTTGCAACTAGGGCGGTGGACCTCCTTCTTCCAGAACTCGAGAGAGGTCTTGCAGATGATGCTTACAGAATTCGTCTCAGCTCCGTTGAGCTTGTCGGAGATCTGCTGTTCAACCTTACTGGTATCACAGGAAATGTTGATGATGTTCAAACAGAAGCCAGCGGGGAGATCGGCGCAGCCTTGCTTGATGCCCTTGGCGCTGAAAAGAGAGATAGGGTTCTTTCCGCGATTTACATTTGCAGGGCTGATACCTCTGGCCTTGTCCGCAATGCTGCCATCAATGTTTGGAAAGCATTGGTTCCATCACCTCGTATCCTGAAGGAGATGATCCCAACATTGACTCAATTCATCATCCGCCGTCTCGCCAATCCAAACCCTGAGCAAAAAGAAATTGCTGGCCAGGCACTTAGTGAGCTTGTCAGAAAAGCAGGCGAAGGTGTTTTGGCTTCATTGTTGCCCACTATGGAGGAGAGCTTGCTCGCTACAACTGATGTAGATGCCAAGCAAGGTATCTGCATCGCGCTGAAGGAACTTATTGCATCCAACCCCGAGGAAGTGCTTGAAAATTACGAAAAGACTTTGATCTCCGTTCTCAGAATAGGATTGGTGGATGGTGACGAAGACGTGCGGGATACAGCAGCCGATGCCTTTGATAGTATTCAAAGGGTGTTCGGAAAGAGAGCTGTTGATCAAGTTCTTCCATTCTTACTTAATCAACTACGTGACGAGGATGCGGCTACGAATGCGCTTGCAGGTCTTCTTACGCTCCTTAGAGATCATGGGCGAGCTAACCAGATCTTACCTGTTCTCATTCCTAATCTCCTCACTTCGCCAATGTCAGCGTTCAACGCATCGGCTTTGGCAAATCTTGCAGAAGTCGCTTCAAGTGCTGTCAATAGGCGGCTGCCACAGATCATCAATGCCTTCATGGATAACTTGGTTGATACCGAGGATGAGGAGCTTAGAGAAGAACTGGGAGAATCCTTTGACCAAGTCCTGTTGGCTGTCGACGAGTTTGATGGTCTCAACACAAGCATGAGTGTTATTTTGGCATTGTTGAAGGACGACAATGAAAAGAAGAGAGCAGCAATGGCAGCCCATCTAGCCATCTTCTTCGAAAGGAGCGAGATAGACTATTCCCGCTACACTCCTGACTGTATTCGTGTTCTACTACAACTCTTTGAAGACAGGGATATGACTGTTGTCAAAGCTGCCTGGGAGGGTCTCAACGCTCTGGTCAAGAGTATGCGGAAAGAGGAAATGGAGAGCCTCGTCACATCAACAAGGCAGGTTCTTCAAAATGTCGGCTCGCCCGGTCGGGATCTTCCTGGTTTCACGATACCAAAGGGAATCAATGCTATTCTCCCTATATTCTTGCAAGGTCTCATGTACGGTACTCCGGAACAACGAACGCAGTCTGCTCTCGCGATTGCGGATATTGTCGATCGTACAAATGGAGATTCTCTCAAGCCATTTGTTACACAAATTACTGGACCGCTTATTCGTGTGGTATCCGAGAAATCCGTCGATGTCAAGGGTGAGTACAATCTTAGTCGGCGCAGGCAGGTATATTGTTACGCTATGTATTCTGACTAACGAATTTCAATAATTGTAGCTGCGATCTTGTTGACCCTCAACTCACTTTTGGAGAAGATACCTACTTTCTTGAAGCCATTTCTACCACAGCTTCAGCGTACATTCGCTAAAGCATTGGCAGATACTTCGAGTGAAGTTCTTCGAACCCGGGCGGCGAAGGCTTTGGGAACACTTATTACACTGACACCAAGGATAGATCCTCTGATAGCTGGTATGTAGTTAGCATTCTTATCTTTATGTCGACCCGATTTCCTAATGTAACGCAAACGCATAGAGCTTGTTAGCGGTTCGAAGACTCCCGACATCGGCGTGCGCATCGCGATGTTGAAAGCCTTGTACGAAGTTATTAGCAAAGCTGGAGCCAACATGGGAGACCAGTCGCGTGCTTCTCTGGTCGCTCTGATAGAAGAGGAACTTGAAGAGAATGACGAGGGCCTGCTGATAACCAAGGCAAGGCTGCTCGGAGCTATGGCTAAGACCATTTCCCTCGACCACATGGGAAAGATTATCAAGGCCCAAGCCGTGACAACTCACTTTACCAAATACTCGGTGCTGGCTCTGAATTCGATCTTGTTAGATGCAGGCGATGCTATTGTCGAAGGTGGATTCGTGGAGGATGTCGCGAAGGTTATCTGTCGTGGATTGGCTGATCGTGAAGTATGCCCACCCTAATATTCTTCCCACAACCAGTGCTTTTCTCATGTCGACAATATCCTAACCCTATGTCGTGTAGCCCTATATATCGGATAACAGTGCTGTCGCCGCCGGTAAACTCCTCCTCTCCAACGACATCCATAAATCTTTCGAGATATCCAAAGCGTTGTTCGAAAACCTAGCGACCGCCATCAAAGCGCCCAACAGTAACTCGACAGATACCAAACGTCTTTCCCTCATCGTGATTCGAACCGCCAGTCGACTCTCCTACGATACGGTGAAGCCTCACGTCGCATTGTTGGCTCCAATAATTTTCGGAAATGTTAGGGATCCCGTTATCCCGGTGAAACTGAGCGCAGAACAGGCGTTTTTGGCAGCATTTAGGACGGTAGATGAGGGAGATGCAAACTTCGAGGTAGGTCCATAGCCTCGAATTTATATTCGACCGGGTGTTTCATATGATGACTTTGGAATGCTAACCTGGAACCCCCCTTGCCGAACAGAAATATATTGCCACCGTTGAGGGTGGACAAAAGCGTCTGATGCAAGACTGGTATAAGAGAGTCGCATCGAAACTAGCAGCAGCCGAGAGAGAGAGGAATGATGCAGGAGGCAGTTCACTAGGACTGAACAGTGATGAGGAGGACGATTATAAGGAGATTATGACTGTTGGGAAGGTTGATTTGGAAGGGTGGGTTAGTGCTGACTAGAGGAAGCCCCACCTAACCGCCCGCCCCGTCCCTTTGCCTATCAGATTCTTTGAGATGTCCTAGGAAAGATCTTCTGAGTGGCGGGGTTTTTTACTTGCATCTGCATTCGGCTTTTCTTGCTATACTGCATTCTTGTTTTAATACGCATTACCGGGCAGTTTTCTTAGATTTCCTGCTTCTTCAAAGGAACGGCTGCGGATAATTAAAAAGTCTTTTTTTTTTTTTTTTCATATAATACAGAGTATTTGCTATTGGAAATGTACAGAAGAAGGTCATCACCAATCATTTTCATTTCGAAACGCCATATTATATTAACCATTAATCAATGCACCTCAATAAACCGGTCCGTTCCTATACAAATAAGCAAAGCAATAAACCCCACCACCAATACGCCAAAATATGCTCAAATGAAACGCCTCTGAATACCAAGGGAGTATCATTACTTTTTCATCATATCTTTGAGAGACCTCTGACCTGACGGTTTGACTCTCTTGCAATCCATCAGCGTCCCCTGCCTTGCTTCTCTCAATGGTACGACCGGGAACTTCGTCTCCGCCAGGCGTCTTCCTTCTTTCAAAGACGATAGGGCCCATTCTACGCTCACATGATGAATTTTCGACTTTATCCGGCCTTTCATCTCAAGCTCAATCTTCCTACTGGCAAGAATAGCGGTACCGGAGGATTTTACGGTCTTCGAGACTTGCGTGCTCGCGGTAGACGATATAGATGATTGTTGAGTCTGCGACGAAAGAAGCGACGAGGCAGCCGAAGGATTCGTAAGAATAATATGTGTGACTTGACGACGAGCGAGGTGATAAGAAACCGTAGCACCATGAGACGTGAGGAGACGTTTTAATTCTACGTCAGAAATACCAGAGAGCGATGTATTCCCGTTAATGTAGATTACACAATTCGTAAATATTTGCTTAGGTTTGGAGGCAGCCTCCTCGGCCACAGATTGTGTTGTCGTTGTTGTCAAGTCTACAGCACTGACATTAACTTTTGAACATGAATTATAGACGAAATACAGTGTATTCATAAATAATTTGGTATTCAATCGAACGCTTACCTTTTGAATTGTTTGTTTGATTCATTTTGGAGGCATTTTTAGTGGTCGCCAGCGTCTCTTTGGCCTTTCGTTTTGTCCCAGCTACGGTGCCGTTGTTCGAAAACTGTGACCTCAGCTTTCGATTTCTATCGGCTTGCCAGCCGGAGGCACTACCGCCATCCTCTCGAATCTGATGACCGGTGGACGAGGTTACGTAGATATCTAAGGGTTTCCCTGGGCGGGTCGTAGATGCGAGTTCGACCAGCTTTTTCCTGAGCTCGGAGCCTTTGAGAGAGGCCGGTAGTTGTGGCATCGCGAGGACACGTGCCGGCGTGAGAGAGTTTGTGTGCGTGCAGAGACCGGAATACGACGCGTTTTTTGGGGCGTTTTTTGGGTTAAATATTATCTCCAGACGGTCCAGTGTTATTTTTTCCGGCTTCCGATTCAGCAGGCTGGCATGGCTTGTCTGCTCTTCGGTGTGTATTTGGAATGAGTCGAAATCTCGCTGAGTCTTTTCGTTGTCGATTTAACCGTCTACGAATCGAACGTGCATTTCAGTGTCACAAGGTTATGAGTGCGAGTGAGACGAAGCACGCGTCAGAATTACCCGCAGACGGTTTGCATAGCTTATACTTGTCCTCTCGGGGACCCCAATTACAGGCGCCCCGACTAAGTGAGCACAAATTTTAAAGTTGACAGGAAACCCTCCGCCGGAATGGGCAGCTGGACGCAGTAAAATGCGTGTCGCCCAAGTAACCGAGAGCAGAGACCAGACTCTGGCACTTGCATATCTCGCGTGGAGATGGAGATCCAAGATCCAATATCGGAGCAGGCGTTGACCCAGTCGGTGACAATATATCTGTAATATGCAGCATGCACGATGTCTGAAGCGGCGGGCGAACAGGAACAGGAAAGCCATCAGGTTGGGATGATGCATGCATCTTGCAGTCTGCATGTCTCTTTTGCAGAGACGAGCTGGGAAGCTATGGATGGATCGGGCTTTGATCGTTTTGTTTCCCCACAGACTATTGCGCGAACTTGCAGCGGCAAGCGGTCCCCAGAAACCGTTTTTTTGATTGACATGCCATGCAGCTGCTCCCCAATCAATGCGAATGGGCTGCTAGTCCCTCCGCCGTAGTCTGCTGTGCGGTGCTGTGTAGTGCGGCCGCCCCAGCGCCCCGGTCCTGACGCTTTTATTGATCCTGCATCTCCGCTCCGATCTGGCTGGCCTGCTGGAAACATGCAGTCGCCCTTCTCGTCGGCTTAGTTCTTCGATTTGGCTCTGCGGGCTGCAGGCTTCATGCAGTGTTCCCTGCCAACGACACTTGCAACACATCACGCCCAACCCGCTCTGTGTTGCGCTGTCGTCGCAGCGGCGTCAATCCGGAGATCGCAACCCCCTTCCGCAGTTGCTATAAATTCAATAAACACGGTTGGAGGGGCATTCAAGCGGTGGTTCTCTCTACAGTATTGGTTCTTCACCGGAGCTCAGTGGGTTTCCTGGTTTATTCTTGTCACCGTTGCCGTTGGAACATTCTAGTTGCATGCGCCTGTCGACCTCTACGGGATCTTACGGGATTTCTTATGTAAGATTACCTCTTGCGGTCTCGGCGACCTGACACCCGCGGTTTCCGCACTCAATTCTTCCTGCGTGCTGCGAATATCGGGGTGGCAGAAATACCTGGCTAATCGCGCAGCTTGGAAGGTTTCTCCCTCTCTGTATCTACCTATCTCTTCGGGTTCCCTGCAGCTTGCGCAACCGCTGGGTAGGGGATGGTGGTCAAAGTCTTACTTTCTATAAACATCTTGAAACATCCTTGGTCAAAAATAGTTGTATTCGAGATTGAACCCAAAATTATTGAAACGATTGGCACCAACGAAAAAGCTAAATTCTGGTACCGATATCGATAATGCATCGGTCACAGCATGCTGACGCCGCTCGTTTCGGCATTGCATTGCATAGAACAATGTTGCAGCAAGACCGCTCGCCTATGCAGCTCTCCAAACACAAGAATGTCCCAACCCAGTCAGCGCTGCAGTGCTGCGCTTCTGATCAGTAACTTTTGGGTCGGCTGCGGCTTACATGTGCACGCATGCTGCTGAAACAGTTTTTTAAATTCTGTAGTGCTTACATTCGCACCTTCGGGACCAAGGCTTGGAGGAGCCGACCCGGTTGCTTCCAAGATAGCTTCGGGAAGGCATGGGTTTACCTGTTTTTCAAACCCGACGAGCCCAAACCTATACATAGCGCATCATTGAAACATGATATCCAGCCTTTTCGTTTTTTTGGACTTCGAGTCTGGCACGTGGATGTTCGATTGTGCCGTCTCTCTGCACACCCCTGGATTCGTCCACTTGGAAGAAATTTCTTCTGTGATATTTTCGTTCGGATACGGAGCGCCGCCAATCCATGTTTGCTCTTACATGATAAGAGGGTCCAGGCGGCGACCTTCAATGATATCAATCACAGAGTTCGGTTAAATCAGAAGTGCATGCTGAGACTGCGGATGGAGATTGGGCCGTCCATTGCGGTCTCGAGCTTGTTCCTGGACCCACGATGTGATATGTTTTCCGGTACCTGCGTCAACCGGCTGGCCAAGAGGAGATTTTAATCTCTCATTAATTTGTTGAACCGCCTGGAGGAGATTGACGACATTGCCCGACAAATTGTGGAGTTGAAGGCAGAAAACATTTATCAACAGAATGGGGGTCGTCTCACGCCAGTTCCTCCTTCCAGATGTAATTTCGAGAAACCCGTTCATGGGCCTGAACCATGCGAGACTTTCCCCTTGTTGGATTTCACATCGCAGAACAGAGCTGTGCCAGCCATCCATACTGGCTCGAAATTAGCCCATGGCAAGGGTACCACTATCCGGTGACCATCTGGACCCAGCTCATGCAAGGGCGGGAATGCGGGATTGTATCATAGTCAATTTAATCGTTGCGCAGCGGCTTAACAAAAAAGATATTTCTTGCTCGCCCGCCTTTCTCGCAACACATCCCGCCTCGTGCTGGGCTGAAGTACAGCCTTCTCATAGGATAAGCATGAGACATTGCGCATTGTTCGCGACCAGGCGATGGTGAGGAATATCACGGCGTCTTTTCCCTTGTCCTTCCCTTTTTTTTCTTTCTTTCCCTCCCTTGGCCACCTTTCTGGGTCCTAGCCATCCGTTAACCACCCCTTGGAGCGTGCGTTTGTGCAATGTACAAGTTTGGTACTTCTGTTTGTACTTTCCTTTTACTTGTTGTCGCGCTAACGTTAATGAGAATCTTCAAACACGATGTGAAAAATAAATGTCAGGCGCGGAACGGATCATATCGAAGCCTCCGGCTTCATCCACGTCGCCTCATCAAAACGCGGCCCCTTAAAAGAAAGAAAGCGAAAGAAAAAGGACGATCTGAATATGTCCGTGCGTGCCTAACACAAAGTCGCTAAGGTGTCGGATCGTGAACTACTTGTTTTCACGGAGCATTTACTGCTCTGATACAGAGCTAACGCAGGGTTTGGCCAATTGGCGATATTCGCCATCTGTTGCCTAAATGAAGGTATTGCCGAGCCGTCTTTTGGTCTAGACACCCTCAGCTTCGAACCAAGACAAAATTTACACACCCGAGCCAATCATCGCGACAAATAGACCCAAGAACTTTTGTCTCCATCGAAACGACTGGATATCAGAGAATCCCTTCGTTGACAGGATGACAGGCATATATTGCTGAAAAAGCGTTTTTATGTTGCGTTCAGAGACAGGAATTAGACTAGGCTTATGCGTCTGGATCTACGATTTCCTTCTGGCTCTTGTTTTTGGTGCATCTTTCGCCATTTGATTTGCAGGATGCAAGTCTCTGAGCGGTCCGCTATTGCATAAGTCTCTGTTCGCGTATGCAGCCAGGTACCTCTGCCCCCCCCTCCCTCCCACTGCATGCTTAAGCTTAAGCTTGATGGGCACTGTACATAACAGTGCACCTTCACGCGGATGTACATGTACATGTACCCCAATCCACATTATCTATCCGCTCCCCTACATGCTACATGAACAGACCACGATGGAGGATAAAAAATAAAATATAAAACTTCAACCGAATTTCGTGCATTGATACCCAATACTTTAGCCTCTCTGATTAAGTTTTTTATTTTTCTTTTATTTTTCCAAAACCCGACCACCTGATAGTTGTTCATTAAGGTTGCTTGCACACCATGGTGTGCGTGTGCCCAAGCGACAGGAGCAAACATGATAGCTGGAAAAAGTAATGAAATCGAGTGGAGCGCGATGGGAATGCAACAGTCCACACGCTAGGCGGTGAGCACTTAGCTTTGTGGCACCTCTTGTATCGTCCGTTCACTTGGCTAGCCTTGTTGATATCAGTCGATCGTGTCAAAATTGATGACAAATGGGTGCAATGTTCTTGAAATCGCTCAATCTTTTACCCCCTGCCCATCCCACGCTACTCGAGGAGCTTGTGTCACTGGCCGGCAAGTCTAGCTGTTTTTCTTTTCTTCCTTCCCTTTGTCGTTTTTCTTTTCCGATCCTTTGGGGCTCGCTGGTAAGCTTTATCAAGAACTCCCGGGGAGGTGTGTGGGTTCTCAAGGGTAAGCAATCGCGTCAGCCCTTTCTCCAAGGTAAAGAACGAGGAATTCCAGCTGGTCAATTCTGAAACGCATAACGCCCCCTTAAAAGGGTGCCACCGAAAAACACCACTCAGGTGACTATTTTCCTTCTGGAAGATCTCACGTTCTCTTGATAGGAGCTTCTTCTTTGTCGTTGTCGTGCAAGGCTCGAAAGCAAGTGGGAAAAATAAAAGAAATGTGCGAAAGAGGATGGATAGGACCAGGAAAAAGTAACAACCCTGCGAGGTCCATGAGGTGCATAGACGTGGTCGCAGCCTATTGGGTACAGCAGCCGAATTGCCCACACCATTTCTGGTCTTTGGTTCGAAAAACTCATCGGATCGTTTGGAGAAACCAGAAGAGGAGGGCATGGGGGGCAAGGCCGACCTTTCGAACTCCAGAACGCACTAAACCCTCTTGAGCGGTCAAAGTGAGGGGAAGAGATAAGAATAGCACCTATTCGGGCAGGCGGCAAAACATGGAAGAATTTCCTTGCTTGTTCATGGTACCCCGGAACTCTTACCCATCGAGATACTCAGGTTCAGAAAGTGGTTGCTCTTGCGCACTTATCGAAAACGAGCAAAACCTTTGTCGAATGTCCTTTTGACAAGCTGGGTTATGACCAATTTATCAAGGTTTACCAACGGCTTGGTACGAAGATATGGGATAAGATGGCTAAAAGCTCGCCGATTGGTTTCAACAAACGAGGTCCGTCGTTTTCTATCGCCCGAATGCCCATGACCTGGGTTGAACGATGTTGGAAGCTGATATCAGAACCCTCGATACAAGCATACCTCGGCTTGCCCATGCTTGATCACTTGCTCCCATTAAAGAGGAGGGTTGGTTTAGTGCTCCGGTACCAGATGCTAACAAAGGGCGAGCAACAGTCCCTCTAATGCCATTTGGAAGAAGAGTTCCACGCCCGAGTCAAAAAATAGAATAGCCTTGCCCGAAATTCCAAGACATCCGCATAGTCTCTCTTTCGTCATTGGCGGGCAGAGCTGCAGCAGTGCGTTGGCAGGATGGGGTCTCTGATCCTCGCCCTGGTCTTATCCGCCCCTGCCTTGCAGCTCCTCCCTTCGTGCTTTCGTGCTTAAGCTTGCCTGCTTGCCCGTCGCATTTGCCCAGATCTCAATCCATTCCCATCCGTTGCTTTTTCGTGCTTTTTCGTTTCCTCAAACAAGCTAACCCTGTCGCCGGGTCTTCTTCCTCGATGAGAACTAAGTGGCTCGTCGAGTCGAACTAACAAGCTTAGACCTTGTTGATTTTTTACCGAACAATGCACGATAACTCGCAGAAAAAAGGTACATCTTACATACATATTAAGAGAGTCTTAATAATGGAGTAGATGACATTCCTCCCGTCGACGCCCATACCATTTGCGCCAGCAGGGTGAACGGTTCGGTCTAGTGTGGACCTTCCCGCGGCTTGTCTGCAGATTGCATGGTCGCAACTTTCTCGAGCTAAGAACAACGAAGCAGATCAAAGAGCCATAAAAATAAAATAAGGGTATACAAAGGAACAAGCTGGTTTGTCGCCAGCCGTTTAAAAACTGCACGTTTTCTGTAGGCCTTGGAAGCTGTGAAACGTCCGCAACGGAGTGTTTTAGACGCGCGCACAAATGTAACTTATCTCCACCTCTCTTCTCTCCCCAAGCTGCGTCACAGTCGACGGGAATGAAGGGGGGGCTGGTACTACCCGCCTCTGGCTTCCCTGCAATTCCTCCTCCCTCGACGGAGGCCGTTCCTCACCTGCGGGAACAATAAGCAGAGCGGCTATGGAGAATGCATCTCGGTAAGAATAGAAACCCGTCCCCCTAAGGAAGCATTTGCCTGATTGGGCCTCTGGGAGGGTCGACGCGTGCACTAAAGAAAGCCAACCGTTTGGAACATGTATGATAGGAGGTCATCTTAACTTTTTGGCGCGTGGGCTCCTCCAACTCCAGAAGAATCGAGTGTGTCATTAGCGTGGGGAAGCCGACTTCAATTGCGATGGAGGGGCTGACTAGCATTGGTTTGACAGATTCTCTGGTTTATCGATATTGCTCTTGAGCCATCCATGTCAGAAAAACCTGGGCAGCTGTGCACGGTGTTACTACGCTTCCGAGGATTGCGCCCAGAGGCTTTCGATTTTTTATTTTTTATTTTTTATTTTTTTCTACTGCTCTTGCGATCGAAAAATCGCAAAATTGAAGAGAAAGACGCGACCACCCTCCTTGCCTGCCGTATTTGTCCGAAATGATTGGAGCGCTCGAGCTCGAGAGAGACACTCAAGCGAAAACTCCACATCCGATCTATCACTCTCAAGAATGAGGTTGAGTGATCAGGAAGCGAGCCAGGAGCGACAGAATTATGTTTCAAAGGAGGTTATTTTCAACACCCCAGAGCTAAGAAAAGCTGTGCCGCTGCCAGTAAGCAGTCAGATATCCACATACATCCACGCGAACTCCATATTTCCCCCTCGCCCGGTTCTTCATCATGCATGTAACAGCTTCCCAAGGATCCCGAGGAAAGGTACCCAGAGGTGAGGTTCATTTTTGGCAAATGCAGGCCGCCCCGATCCGCTCAAACGTCAACTTATGTGATTGTTTCGTCGTGATGATTGATACCATTTGAAGACGAA
The DNA here is from genome assembly GCA_031310005.1 of Dactylellina haptotyla. Classification (NCBI taxonomy): domain Eukaryota; kingdom Fungi; phylum Ascomycota; class Orbiliomycetes; order Orbiliales; family Orbiliaceae; genus Dactylellina; species Dactylellina haptotyla. Next base: position 5,833,712 of record CM062379.1, on the reverse strand, counting down.
ACATTTTCGGTGTTTTATTTATTTTAGACATCTTAGCTTTTTGCGGGTTGGAAATCGTCTCTTTCGTGTTTTCGTGGGAGAAGTAACCAGCCAAGTTGCAAGTACGTGTTCGGGTTGGAACAAACGATACTACATAGGGTTTGGGAGTGATTTACTCTCAACTTATCTCCTTGTGAAGCTCGTTACGATGGCAGCTTTACTCAAGAACCAAGAGAGACAGAGTAAAAAAAATAAAATAAAAAATTGACCAACCTCCTCTTCGCTCAATTGGAGCGCGCCGCCCTTCGCATAAATCGTTGAAGCCGGCCGCAAAAAAGCAAATCCGCTAACTACGCTAAGCTGGTGTTTCTTTTTCTCTCTCTTTTGTTTTCTTCTTCCCACTCTCAACCAGTCGCAAGAAAGGCTGAGTGAGCTTTTGGAAGACCGGCTATGTGAAAAAGAAAAGAGGCTGGTCCGCCATTGACGAATTTCCAGGGTGACGAGCATGTCAATACAACCCACAGCTGGCTTGCAAATGACTTGCACCATCTTTGGGGCTAAGATTTTAAGATCTTGCAATGACTGTAAAAGGTACCACGAGGTAGAGATAGAATTGCGTTTTTATTACAATAATAATTTCATATGGGGAGGCAGTGATTATTTCTGCAGATGAGATCAAGAGGAGGCCAAAGAAATAAAAAATAAAATAAGATAGGTAATCAACCCCCGAGTATCATCTTCTAACCGTTGAGCGGCTCCAACCAGCCGTATCAAATTTTGGATCCCCAATCAGACGGAGGCTTTCTAGTAATGTACCATCCTGCTCAGGAAGAGTGAGCCTTTTTGATCAGGTCCAGAACAGCTGGGTACTTGCGCAGTACAAAAGGCTCCTGGGGATTTTAATACTAGGCTAAAGGTTGAAAAAACTGGCAGGTCTCAGTTCTTCTCTTTCGGACGTTAGTACTTTTCATCTCTTGATTGAATTCTTTTCTTATTCCTAAATGTTTTCTTTCGCATCATCGTTTATTTCTGTTGGCAGTTAGCTCCAGTTAGCAAGAAGCAAAGTACCAAGAAGCAAAATACCAAGAAGCCTTCGGGGCCATCGAATGGGAAGTGGGCAGCACTACACTACATACAGACATACATAGACGAGAAGCGGACGTGCTGCATACATACATATTGCTAGCACCCGTACCCTTAATTGATCCCTCCCTCCCTCTTCCCAAGACCCTCCTCGCTCTCCTCCTCCTACCTTACTGCCTGGCTCGAGTCTTCCTTGAACACGAACCACGGCCACACACCTTTTTTTTTTTTTTTTCCTTGCGTGTGGGCGGAAGCGACACACACATATCTCAAATGTAAGTCAAGTAAAACGAACAACCACACCCTCCCATCCCATTATACCGCCTCCACGACCGCCTCCATTTGTACTATATTCCCTTACCCAGTGTTTTCCCTGCGCCTGCATGGGACGTGCCTCCACCTTCTGTTGTGATTTTTTATTTTACGGCATGCATGCCGCTCTGTTTAATACCTTTTTAGACCTTTCCTCTTTTTCTCTTTTCACGAACCTCTTCACTTTGGGCCATCTTCTCCCTTCAACCTCCACCATACTCCACCATTAGGGACTATCGTCAAGTCGACGGAAAGACCATTCGCCTTTCCTATTCACTTGTTCGATCAGTAGTTTTCTTTTTCACCTGTAATTTCTTGCTTTTCTAATTAGTTTTTTGTTGAATCATCGTTGTTACCTCTTGGACAAATCATCCCTGTAGATTCGCCCCGGCTGTACTTTTCTTAACAAACAGTGCCCTCGAGCTAGCTGACCTGCAGTCCTTTCCACCTTTCTGTATCTTTTCTACTGCATCTCCCCCCCTCCCCGCCATCTTAATTTTCCTCTTTGATCTCGAATCTTGATATACCCCCCTCATCGTCACCCATTCAGCGACGCTTCACCATCCCACAAGTGTCGTTGTCATCTGTTTGTGTGTAGAGAGTAGCTGTGGCTCACGTTTGCGCTTTGTCCAACGATATTCAGCCCGAGCTGTACTTTTAGACTCGGATCCCCCCAACACACCGAAAGAACTCGGAACCATTCGGCCATCTTTTTGCGCTCGAAATCCCCTTAGGCCGCCCACGAATTCCTTTCCCTCTTACCACCTGCGGATAACTATCGCGATTCTTTGGGAGGACGAATCTATCAAATCCAGTTGGCTTTGTATTAGATTTCCCGAAGGCGGGTACGTGCGTTTCTATCACTTTTTCTACCCACTCTCATACCTGAGAGACTGGGACCTAGCGCGCGTTGCATGCAGCTCGAAGCTAACTTGACAGAAGATTTTCTTCCACGGCCTCAAGATCTTTGGATCTTTTCTTAGTATTAATTGGCTAGGGTAGCAGTTGAGACAACTTGCTTCTCTTTGTCCTAAAGCCCACCTGTCTCTCGGTTCTTTCCCGCGAGCATACCAGCTGAAGATCTCTTGCTCACCCAAGGCATCTTCAACGGCGGCAGCCCGCGTTCAGCATCCCGCACGACAATTCTTTTTGTTAACGACATCTATTCCTGGGATCCCGATCCCATTCGGTGCGGAATACTACGGTACGGTTACTTGGAATCAGCTCAAATCGACGTGTCAGCATATCTGAAACGACGACAGATACTGTCATTTCTGAGTGACTACAGAATCTAAATACGGCCTATAATTTTTTATATTATTATTCATCTTGAACTCCTACCGTACTACTTTCTCTTTATTTATTTTTGGTTGAATATTAGCCCAATTGTTTCTTCTGGCATATCTCTTTACGAACAAAAAAAGGATTACGGATTCTTCTATACCCTGGTTCATAGTTTTAACGATACACGAAGGAAACGAGAAAAAACACAAGGTACGTTTTATTTTCTCTTTTCACCTGAACAGGAGGAATGCAAGCTCTCAACATGGGAGGTGACGAGCAAGGATAGCTTGACTTGACCAACCTCCTTTGCTAGCTACATTATTCTGATATCTCTGATTTGAAAATCCGGGTTTGCTGACGTGAAGATTTTGCTGTGCAATAGGATTGGACAAATAGCAATTTGTCTCCTACAAAAAATTTAACTCTAGTACTCTGTTGAGCGATATCTCGTTTTAGCAGAATTTTACGACCGTACCTCGCAGGCATCTATTCGACTAGGCCTTGCGGGTTCTGTAACATATTCAACTTGCAGAACTCTATCTTTCGGGTTCTTCGAAGGGCCAGTTCACACATCTGCAACCTCCCGTGCAACATTATTTAGACACATTTGGGTTTTCAGCATCATCATTCTGCACTCGATAAATTTTCTTTTTAGCAAGCGAGCGGTTGTTTTATTTCTCTCTCTTTCGTCTCCGACTTTTTGTCTTTGTGATAGGTTTCTTTTATCTGCGACCGATTCCTTTATATCTCCAGCTTCAGTTTGCGTATCAAGACATCCAAAACTTGATTCGGAACTGCTACATTCTCTTTCACCAAACTCGCAAAGACAACAGAGCCATTTACACCTTTCCACGAATTCCTTTTTATGGAATTTGTGAGCAGCTAAAGGGTTCGGTATATCCTTTGTGTTTACGAAATACCCATTTTCCGCCTTACCTACGGGCTCCCAATCAGTCAAATTGGAAGCATCACAGTCAACGATTTCTAGCTTAACGGCTTCCAACAAATTTCCCTGGATTATTAAAGATTTTCGGCCAGCACCGATAAAAGACTCAATGTCTGCGAGCAGCAAGCTCCCTCTGCCTGTTCCAGGTCACAGTTCACAGCCTGCCCCTGGATCGGTGAGCGGTAAGTTTTCTATTTTATTTTTACCCAAAATACCAAGCAGAGTGGAACGCAAACGCTAATTTTTGGGGGGGCGAATTTAGCATATTCAACAACACAGCCATCCGGGTCGCACTATTCGGCGCACCCGGTGTCGTCCACTGGTCTGGCATCCACACAGCCATACTATTCTCACGACACCTCTGTGACTCCACAATATATCGGAATGGATTCATATAGCCACCAGAGCTATTCGCAGCCTCAGTCTGCGAACAGCGGGCACACTCCCACTTCTGCTGGCGCTATGCCATATAGCTCGTCGCATATGCCACCACCTTACGAGCCACAGCACACCACCCAGAGCGCATACCCCCAATTTTCTTATCCCACAACGAGCATGCCATCCACTCTGTCATCCAGTGTGTCTTCCACACAGGGCCCATTCAGAGGTGTCATGACTCCAGGCGGCGCTGGATCGCTCGTCAGCTCCCGCGGCGAATCGAATATGCTTGATACTTACAACAAAGCAATTTATCCATCGACTCCGGATACGACCGGCCAGGTTTGCCCACCTGGAGCCAAGCCAAGAGTGACTGCCACTCTCTGGGAAGACGAAGGCAGCTTGTGCTTTCAAGTCGAGGCGAAAGGTGTCTGTGTTGCGCGCCGAGAGGGTACGTTCATCTGAAGTTGCACGCTTTATGAGGCTGAAATTTCGTACTAACTTTGCACGACCTCAGATAATCATATGATCAATGGAACCAAGCTGCTCAACGTCGCGGGAATGACCCGTGGCCGACGAGACGGTATCCTCAAGTCCGAGAAGGTCAGGCATGTCGTGAAGATTGGCCCAATGCATCTCAAGGGAGTGTGGTAAGTGGCCTGCTCGAGAATTTACAGCGGGAAGACCCTTTGGGATATTGACTTGGATATAGGATTCCATTCCAGCGCGCTCTCGACTTTGCCAACAAGGAAAAGATCACAGAGCTCCTTTATCCACTTTTCGTGCATAACATCGGTGCTCTGTTGTATCATCCTACCAATTCTACTCGCACTTCCGCTGTGATTCACGCTGCCAGGAGAGAGGGTAACCCCTGGACTGCTGTTCCGCCCCAGCTGCCAGCCTCCTTGCCAACCCAAGGTGGAGGTCCTGGTTCCGGCGGCCAGCAATCTGGCGCTCCCAATGCGCCGACGCCTCAGAGACGATCAACTGACAGCTTGATCTCTCCTGCGTCGGTCTCTAGCACTGCGACGAGTATGGCTGGCCAGACAAGCGCGGCTCTCGTTCCCTCGCATCCGCTCCAAACTCACAGACCTAGCATTGAGCGCAGTATCACATTCCCAACTCCTCCATCTAGTGCTTCCAGTCTCATGATGCCTAACGGGGATTCGCAATTTTGGTCGTCCTCGAATTTGGTGTCTGCTAATCAGCCCTTGGCAATTGATACCGCCGCTATGGCCTCGAGTAGATCGATGCCCGCAACCCCTGCCACGACCCCACCAGGTGGTGGCCAGCTCCAATCCTATTCTTCTTCGTCCACCGGCGGGTACTCTGATCCTTATAGGAACGTGAACTCTCAGTCCAGCATGGGACGCTATCCCTCGGTTTCGCAGCAATCGCAGTATCTCACCAACGGTAGGGCAGCGACGGATATGGGGCCGCCGCAGTCGGCAAGGCAAGGACCAAATACGGGATCATCCCGTCCATCTTCTAGCCAAAATGATGGCAGAATATCCAATTTAGGTGAATCATCCTCTCTCAGTCATGATGGCGGCAATAGTGCTGAACATGGCGAAGAAGAAGCCGACCACGAAGAGGAATATACCCACGACAACAATCTACAGAGCTACAACACCTCCCGCGGGTCCTATTACCCTTCCTCGACGATCCTCCCAAGTGACCAGTCCGCGCACCACTCGCCCGAAATAAATGGTGGTGCAGCGATTAGCGGCACTGACGTTCCACGATCGACTTACGACGCCTCCAGCGTTGCCGTTCCTCGCACTGTCGACACTTCCAGCGCTCGAACTGGTCCAGATGGCACTAATCATTGGAATTCCGGTTCCACTTACACCACTTCTCCACACCTTGCTCGCTACGACTCTTATAATTCTAACGGCGACAGGTCATCAGAGACCCACTCCACTAATAGCTCGTATCAAGTCCAATCGGGTATCGTCCCAATGTCTAGCAGCTACGGTGATCAGACATCCGGCATGCCAAGCTCTCTCGCAGGAACAAAGCGTGGCCGCGAAGATGATGATGGTCCATCTCGCCCATCTAGCCGTGCTGGAGACAGCACTGACCCAGATGGCCTTGGAATCAAGAGAAGACGAACTGGAATGCCATCCCCAGCTAGCTCTTTCAACGGCACAAGCACCATTCCTCGACGAACAGCTATCCCAACCGGCGTTCAACAACGTCGAAGATAAGATTTTTATCTACTGCCTCTTTCATCAAGCTCCTCGATGTTGATGGATTGCCATGGCGACATGTTCTTTTAACGACCATTTCCTTCCAAGCCTAATACATATCTGCAACGTTTTTCGCCATCGACTCCGCAGCGTTCTAGATGAAATATATCTTTTCTTGCGTTTTTTCTTTGTTTTTCATTGAAATCCTAATGGTTTTTCTTATACTCGGTGGAATAGGGAAATAACGGGTTTGCTTTTATCTTTTTACGCAGCGATTTGCTTCCTGCATTTCAGACATTTGGACGGCACGCTTAACGTGGAGTTTGATGTCTTCATTTTTCTTGTTAATTTTTTCACTCTAATCATATAGGCGTTCTTAACGGTCTTCCATTTCGGGATTATCTTCGATATGATACCAAAAAAGCCCACGCCACAGGTCACTCGCTATCATACCCCGCCCACAAAGCGGAAAAGTCTTATGTTTTTGCTTTCCCCTTGCGATTGTATGATCTCTTTTGCTTACCTCTCTCCACCCGCTCCTGCGTCTCTTCTCTCTTCTTCCTTTATTGGATCCGAGGACAGCTAGAGCGCTATGATGATGACCTGTGCTTTTTGCTTGTTTGCTAGCTTTTTGGCTTTCCTTTCTATTTTTTTTTTGAACCGTATATTCTTTACCGCGCAAAATCCAGAGCGGCGAAACTTTTAACCCGCTCGCTCTGTATTTTTCCCAAAGACATGCTTGTGTTTCTTTCTTGTTCGCTCTTCATGTTCATTATGCAATGTTTTAGCGACATGCTTGTTGTCTATTTAGCTCTTGCTGTTTGTTATATTGCTACGATGCAGGTCGGTGCAGATAATGATGCATGGACCGGGCAAGGCTTCTTCCCTTTGCCAGCACAACCAAAAAATCTAACGAATCTTCTTTATACGTTAACGTTTTCCACACACCAAAGAAAAAAAAATATCTCTGTTGCATCGATTCTTCTTTGCGCCTTTTCTTCCCATGTGCTGCGAATCATCCAAATGAACCTTCGGGAACCACGTCACACATACCCACAGACACACACACTCTCGTTCGAAAGCAAAGCTTTGTTATTGATCAATTGATTGTGGTTGTGCGCAATTTGTCGCCTTTTTTTTCTTATTTCGTTGATGTTATTGATGCTGTTACCCCTCTCTCGCTCCCCCGCCTGCATTGCAAATCTGCCACCCACCAAAACCATGCCATAGCATTGCGCTGATGATGACTATTCCTTCGTTTCACTCTTCTACTTTGATTTGAATTATCCGTTTACTAGTAACGACTTTTATTTTTGATGATGATTATAACGAATATTCCCCTGCCGCAAATCTTTTATTTGTTCTATCGCATTGCTTGTATTACTTCTCTCATCGACTTCTATATGTCCTCTTGGGAAAAAAAAGTTGGGATGATCGTATACTTCTACTTCTACATGGGAGGGGAACATTGGGACGCTTTTTGTTTCACAACGAATCTTCGCTCGATCTGCCCGCCACTTCTTCTATTGTGCTGTGCTATGCTTTAATGTATTTTAGCAAAACGAAACCGCACAGAAATGATCGTGATAGTGTAATGAAATATCTGATTATGAGTCTACAATCGAGAGGAACTAGAACCGTGACTACCGTGACTAGTAACTAGTAGCTGGCTTTGTATGTGTGACCTGATTGAAATCGTGACTTTTTTCGGGTAAGGTTTTGATTTTTTTTTACATGTTGGAAATTTAGTCCATTCGGGATGATTGCCTTTTTTCTTTCTTATTCCCGCTGACTGCCTAAAAGAGTCAATCTTGCAAGCCCATCCGAATTGTCTGTCCTCTTTGTTCCTTTTCTTCAACAAAAATAGGAAAAAATAACAACCCTATTGGCACCCATTGACCACGTATACATACAGATCAGACATGCACGTCTATACGAAACATTTCGGCTGGGGGTGCGGCAGCGGCGGCGGCTGTTCTACTCCAACTGGGGAGCTCGCAATTCATGCCTGCGCTTGATTCGGCGACAGGGTTTCGATGCAGGTAATAGATGATGGGTGGGAAGGACAGAGCGGCCCGCGCCGGGGTCCTTGGCCCACCGATTTCTTTGAGTGGTAATTGGTAGGAATGATAGTTAATAAACGTGGAGTGTCTATCCGCCAATTGAAAAATAGGGCCAGTGTGATGATAGGAAATCCGGGAGCGGTGGAGAATGGGTAACAAAGGAAGCGGGTGTATCAAAAAGTAGTAATAATAGTGGGGATCTAAAGATCTTTGATGCATGGAAAGTCGCTAGGAATACATATGCAGACATTTAAACAATAGAAATAACAAAACCAGATCCAGCTTTATACCGTAAACTCCAGGGCTTAGAATAATGAATGATAATGCGGTGGAATGGGGACTGATTGTGTGCAAGAATGCGGAGCTGTAAATAATAGGAATTGATAGACGGGGAGGGTTGGAGCCAATAATAATTTCAGTCTTCTTCTGATTCTTCCACTTCGAATTCTTCCTCTTCATCGTCTTCGCTGTCTATTATTGCTTTCGATTTTTCTTTCTGTTTCTTGGTGACGGGTTTTCGAATGACTGTCTTCTTGGGTTCCTCTTCGATATCGCCCGCAGTTTCCTCTGCGTCTTCCTCTGCGTCTTCCTCTTTTGCAGCTACCGCAGTGTCTTCCTCGCCAGAGGCTTCTAGACTTGGCTTCTCTTCTGGAGCGTCATGCTTGGCGGATGTGGTGTATATCGGCCTGACGACGCCTGAAGAGGATTTTTGGCCAATGGCTTCTTCGAGTGCGGGCAATACTCTGATGAGCTGGTTGAACTGGTCTAAGGTCATAGATATTCCCTGAAAAAGAGAGAAGCAAAAAGTAAGATAATTAGTATATGCATACACGTTTCCTAAAATATATACGCACTGATATCAATGTATGTTGCATACCTTTTTGCCAGGGAGCGATTTTCCATCTTTTTCGTAATACTCTCTTACTGATACGAGAACGTTGCCTTTGAACTCGGAAACGGTAACGCGACGGGATTTCCCGCCGAGCTCCCAGAAGAAATTCCCTTCTTCATCAGTATGCCTTGCGCCGTCAGGTGGCTTCGCAACAGATGAGGATGATCCTGCAGAAGGATTCGTTGATTTGAAGCGTTTGGGGGAAGAATCGTCGTCGTCATTATAAGACCGCTTGAAGGGCTTCTTGTTGAACTTGCCGGTGAACTGACGTTTCGGCGGCATCGTGATAAGGATTATCTGGTCCACTACGCTAGGAGATACGATGATATGGAGTTCCGGTCGAGTACGAGATTAGGTTTACAGAGGTGAGGACCACGCGGGGGACACGCGAGAACAATGGCTGATGGTAGCAGCTTGCCCGGCCTCCTTGTGGAACGGAATACGCGACGGTATCGTGTTAATCGCAAACACGATGAAAACAACACTTCCGGGCAGCAACCAGGTCAATCAACAAGGGAGGTGGGCCCCAATTGCGATTTTAATTGGCAGCGACGTTCCTCGCCCCGAATTCGCGAAGGCGAAAATTCAAGATATAAGACGGATTAGTCGTCTGCGGCTTATCGATCTCAGTAAAGTGCGGCAATCGAGAGAACGGAACGAGCGACGCACGCAGCTCGACAGGGCCATCACTTTCGGACAAGATTGTGCCCTTGTCCTGCTTTGCATATTTGATCTAAAAGGCAAACTAACGGGCGACCGAAACCCTTTTGTCTCGTGCATGGCTTGGTTACTTGCATATTGCTTCACTTGTGGGCCTGAGGTACAGTACATATGTCCTACGAGTACCAGAAGACCTTACAGCCTGCCGTCTCGGGTGCGGTCATGCATGCATGCAGTTCGATTGTTTTTTGCAGTTCTCCCCGGCTAGCTTCGACGAGACAATCGGAAGAGGAGGCAAAAGCAGTATCCTGTCAGGTACCAATCCAAGGACGGTGGTTCGCGTGAGAAACGAGTTAGCTTGTGCTCACTACCAACGAACACTTGACAGGTTGACATTTATCGATCCAGGGTGTTTCGTGGTAGATACAACCACCACATGACAGGGGTTCGTCGTTATTTTTTCTTTTCCTTTTCACACCGTCACTTCTGCAGGTGCAAAAGGGGAAGGGAAAGGAAAGCCTTTAGGGCTGTTTCAAAACTCTCCTATCAGGTTTCTTACTGCACTGAGGCTGGAATGATCACATAGCAATAGCGGTGGACGTGGTGGTGTTACTTGCTCTTGCATATGCACACGCTGCTTGGGAGGTCATATGGCAAAGATGGTTTTGCCATGGAGGGGAGCGATTCTGCAAAAAGATAGGTCCTAGCATGTTTGGGAGGCTGGAGCCGTCGTCTGTTCAGCCCAAATGTTTTTTCATCCCTTACTCGATCGAGGTACCGGAGGAATACCTTGCACATGGCTTCGGTATACGGAACCGGTCTGCATGCGCGGAGAGCCCAAACGTATTGCGGAGTATATAGCTCCAATATGATAAACCAGCAATGAAGTGAAAGGGTCAAAAAAAAGGAAAAGAAATGGAAAAAGGAGGGCTGTTTCAGAGCGGCTATTATTCTTTTTTATATTAATATCGCTGTTATATCCAACTTCGGTGGGCCGGGGAGGGGACCCTTTGCCCTGTCTGCGCGATGGCTTGGCCGACAGGAGAAGAGGAAGAAGAATATTTCCAGATTGGTTCTCCTCGGTATCTCTATCCCATCCACGAAAGAATAGCCGCCTACGTTGCCTGTTTCTTGCATTGCAGCGCAGGCAGCGCGGTGACATGTGGAGAGGAGGAGGGGGGAAGAAGGAACAATCGTCGTAGGCCTCAGTCGTAGTCGGGATTCGTGTGTGCATGTACCATGGCCGCAAGCCACTAGCCAGCCGGGCTTCTTGGATTATAATAATACGGTCTGTTCCTGTTCCTGTTCCTGTGCCTGGCTCAGGAGTCAGGAACCGAATTGAGGAGATTCGTCAAAGCGAGGAGGAAGAGGAGCAGCCCTTAGGTCATATTCTGCTGATAGTCCCCGTCCGCCACGGTGGTTAACAGGGTGGAAAAACGAACGACGAAAAAGGTATCGATGCAGGATGGATGGATGGCAAGATAATAATAATAATTAAAAGCAGAAGTAAAAATAAAATAAAACACAGCCAGATCCCGTCTTCTAGAAGGCCGCCCCTTCTGCAGTCCGTTTTCTGGCTATTCTCTCCCTCTGCGAGACTCTGCTATACCTCGCCGCTGCTATATCGAATCGCTCAGCAGGTACACGACCGTAGCCCGTATTGGCATCCTCGGAGTTTCTCCATTGACCAGCCTCCTTCTGCGATTCGCCCATCGTGTCGTCCGGGTCCCGTGCTTAGCCCACAGACACCGCTGCCCGTTTCGTTTCTCCTTCTGCGAGCTTCTGCTGAGCTTCTGCTGCGTCTGCTGCTGGATGAAACGAGGTCCAGCTTAGCCAGATTAATACGGTTTTCTGACAGAGTCCAAGCACACCTGGATCCCCGACCGCTGCTGCGAGTAAGACTCTCACCACCCTCCTCGCACGACTCCTACGAACGACCGCATCAGCAATTAGGGGACCCGGCAGCCTGCTAGCTGTTTGAGGGAGCGAAGGGAGCAAAGGCAAGCAGGCAACATCCTTCGAGCGAGCGGAGTCGGGTGAGCGAGCGAGCACGCCTGCGGCACCGCACCAGTCCGCATTCGAGTCGCCCTCCTTGCTGCTGCAGGACGGGCCTCCACCACCTCCACCTGCACCACCGCAAACAATAAGAAGGAATATTAATAAACTAACCCGGGTTCCCTTTCTCCCTTCCTTCCAATGTCAACATTGACTGAACACCGACACCACCGGCCAGCATCCTCGGCAGCCGGCTCCAGATCCAAAGCGATGCTGTCTTCCGCCCTGCAGAAGGCCAACACGGCCGTCCTACTCGACAATGCGAACAATATCGAAGGTGCGATGGAGGCGTACTCCGACGCCTGTGCGTTGCTGGGGCATGTCATGATGAGGGCCGGAGTCGACGAGGACCGGAGGAAGCTCCAACAGATTGTACGGCAAACCCTCTCCTTCCCGCTCCGTCAATCGTGAAAAAAATTATCTCCTTTTAGCATGTTGTATCTTCCGGCCTGGCTGGCGGAATTTTTTCTGAGCCCCCCTCTGTTTGTTTCTATATTATTCCTTTTATTTGATTTTTTATCGATAAACCGGAGAGAGATATGTTGGATGGCACAGCTAACACGCTAGGTCTTACCGTTTTCGACCACAGAGAGAAACCTACGCCAGGCGTATAGAAGAATTGCGAGAGCTTTCACCGTTATACAGGGCAAATGAGAAGGAGCTGCCGGCGCGACCTCCCCAAGATGATTCCGTGAGCTTTGAAAGCGACGAGGCCTCCATGATATCCGCACCCACCTCCCCTCAACGTGTTCAAGTCCCCCCTAGACGAGAATCCCTCCTCCCCGAATCGATAAATGGCTCCAGGGGCCAGCAGCAGCAGCAGCAGCAGCATACTTACGGCACCAATGGCGCACGAACAACCTTGCGACGGGGTTTATCTCATGCCGCGCTTATTGAGGATGAGGAATATGAACCTGACGTGAGACAGAATTATGGCAACGATTTCAGGGGCAGTCCGAGGAAGGACGCGAGAACCAGTTATGCCGCTGCAGGCCGGGCGCAGTCACCGCAGTTCGTTCAGAAACCGGGCTTCAGGACATCTGTCGCGGTAATAGCGCAGCCCAGCGTCGTCCAGATAGATCATAGACCGAAATACGCCCACAAGAGAGATAGCAGCTTGTCTCGAATCACTCAGCAGAGCCAGGCCCCGCAAATGTCGCCCTCGAGATTACCACCGACTCAAATGCATACCCACCTACCGCCTCAAATGCCTCCGCCTCAAATGCCACCGCCTCAAATGCCACCGCCTCAAATGCCTCCACCGCAAATGGGTCATCCTTCAATGGGTCCACCGTCAATGCCCCCTCCACAAGGACCGCCGCCGTCGCTGCCCCCTCCATCGCTGCCACCGCAGGCTCCACCCCCCCAAGCGCCTCCGCCTGCGATTCCGACAGCCCAGCAACAGCAACAGCAGTTGCGTAACAATGCTGCTCGCCCATCTGTGATTATTCCTCCAAGGTCGCCACTGCCCCCTCAGATTATCTCCGCACGCACCCCTATTGAGCCACCGCCAAAGGTCTTACAAACACCGTCTCCGCAAAAGCACAGATATATGGGTCACTCGAGGGATGTCAGCGAAGCGTCAACATCTTGGTTGCATAACTTTGATGACGATGACGGCACTGACTCGCCCACATCGTCGTTTGGTGGAATGTCGCCCAGAAAAGCAGGGATACCGGTACCCTATCAAAACAATAATATGTACGATAGCGAATCGGAAATGATTGGTGCTGATATCGATGCTGCGGTGGATGCCGCTTGGGATGGCTTCAGTTCGGATGCTGATAGCGATTTTGAGCAAGGGGTTGTAATGAGTTATGGTATCAAACGGCTGACACAGCAACCGGTGAAGTTGATGCATGCGCATAGCGTGCCTATGCTCAGGAAGCAATCGATTGCAGAGGAACCCGAAGAAGAAGATGACGAAGACGGCTACGATGCTAACGATGTCCGAAGAACCGTTATGTTGGCCAGCCAACGTTTATCCAAACTCGGCCTAGATATTGATATTGGGCCGAGCTTCGAAGATAGCTTCGATGCAGTATCGCCGATGACGAGGGAAAGAGCAAGGCACACAATTATTGCACGGCAGACAGCTCTTTTGGATCAAGAAATGCCTGACTTTGACGACGAATATATGACTGATGATACCTCGAGATCGCACGGACCTGCTCCCTTGAATTTGGATATTACGAAGGATATTGTCATAGAAGATTCGGAGCCGACTCCTGCCCCTAGAGATTCGAGACGCAGGAGCTCAAATATTATACCGGTTCTGGACGCGGCGTTCCAGCCTTTAAAGCGGATATCGGCCCAAGGGGAGGTGGAATCTAGCGTTGACGGACGTGACGGTGACGACGAGGACGAGGACGATGAGATGGATATTTTGGATAAAGACTTTAACGTCGTTGCTCAGCTGGGTGAATTCAAGTTTGACTTGGATGACCAGGGAGAAATGATGCCACCAACGAGCGAGACTTCGGAGTCCGCACCTAGGTGGGATGAGGATGAAAACACACTTCCTCAGGGCGATGAAACCGTTGTTATGAACCCTCCACCGATTCCGAAGAATCGCTCAAACCAACGGTACTCTGGTGTTCTAGATCGCCGAATGTCAGGCAGACCACTATCTGGTCTAGGGCCTTTGACAATCGAGACAAATACTAGACAGTCGCGTCTGCTTGCAACCGTGGGGACGAAGGAAGAAAAAGAAGAGTTACCGGCTACTATCGCTTTGGCACCCACCACAGAAGAAGGGAAGGAACCCACATCTGATGCATCTGCATGGAACGCTTCCACTGTTGCAGTTTCGGACTTCTCGCCGAGAACAATAGAGCAAAACCTCACAGCCGCGAAATTAGAACGGAAGCGAAATAGCGGAACTGACGATGGCTCGAGCGATCACACGCACATCGAGACTCTTTCGCCACGAACACGTCATACTTTACGGGGAACTGGCGGTATTCTGAGGCAGACACAATCTCATGTGAACCTCAAGTCCGGAAGGATGGGCAGCTTCCCAGAAAGCGATTCGCCTGGATACCATGGACTGCACTCTTCTGCTAGTTCTCAAAACCTCCGGTCTGCTAAGTTCCCACCACGCACTCCAATGTCGGGTAACATTGCATCTGCTACCGGCTTGCCAACGGGTGGATTCCATTTGTTTGACAATAGGATCCATTCACCGACGGGTCCGCGTGGAGGAGAAAATGATCCGTCACACCCTGTGCCGCTCGAGCCCATGCCTACGGAACAGTTGTCGAAGACATTCTGGCTGATGCGGTCCTTGAACAATGCTATCTCGAACCCGCACGGAGGGTACCTTTCCAAGAAGTTGTTTGTTCCTCGGGAGATCTGGTTGATGAAAGGTGTCAAGTTAAAGTGCATTGAGGAGAAAATCATGGCCAGCGATAACTTGACGACGGCTTTGAAGAAGCTCTCTTTGGTAGACAGAACGGACGCTGATCTGTTACTCAAAGAACTTCAGGATTTGGAGTCCGTCATGACAAAGACGGAAGTCATCCTCACAAAGAAGCTCGGCAGCGACGTTGGTGCTTCTGGTGCCTCAGCTATGTTTAAGGGTACTGATAATGATGGAGACTCCATGGGCAATGGGATCGATACGGGTTCTGGGATGAAAGGCAGCAGTAGCTCGAGTGGTGGAAGGAGTTATTGGAAGAAACTAAGGAGCAAGAATACGTCCTCCATCATCTCAGGCAGCAGCAGTTCATACGGTGCACTTCCTAGCGCGAGAAGCTTGGAGAGTTATAGTGAGAATATCAATGGAGGAGGCGGCGGTGCCGGCTATGGAGCTGGCATGGAGATGGAGAATGGGGAACACCCTGGATTTGGCGGTTTCACTGGCCCGTTCGCTGGGTACATGTATGCACTATCGAAATTGTTCGAGGCGGCGCAGGTGTTAGGTGAGTTTACTCTACTGCTGAATTTTGTCGCGGTATGATACAGATCGCTAATGTGAATGACTTGAACAGATCAACTTTCAGTGCACATCGAATCCCACAGCATTCATATTAAGACTCAGATTGGCCTCGACCTGTCAATCAACAGAGCGAGCGAGTTTTTCGGGTTGGTTGTTTGTCGATTTGTTTTGGCGGATGTTACGATTTTGTTAGACAAGTACTTGAAGCGGGCGAGCGAATGGGTGGTCATGTAGATGGGAGGATTGGAGGAGCATGAAATGCATGGAATGACCTATATACCCCAGTTTTTCTTTTTCTTTTATCTGTTTTTTCTTCTCTTATATTTCATTGCATTCATTTGTGAATAGTTTACCCGGTATTTCTTTTTAGTCAGAGCATCTTGAGCCTGCGATCTATTCTTTTTCTACCCCATTCCTGCACATACTTTCCCCATTAACTGTTGGCATGAACTGGCGAGCTGTCGATAGCAAGTCTCCTTTGGTTCTACCCTGAAACGATCTATTCTCCTGTATGATATTTATCTTTTTTCAATCTAAAAAAGGTAATTAAAACGGAGCCATCCGATATCGATAAACTATTTTGTTAATTAGAAAAATCACATGGGCGGAATAACTGATTTGTTTGGTTCGGTTCGTGCCTGACACGGGCATGTTTGCGCTGCCCCCGAATGTGACGTATGATGGGCGGGCTCGGTCATCGGATAGCTTCCTTAAGGTCACGGATTCTGGTCGCATAATTTCAACCCTTCGGCATATGCACCTCACCAGGCCCTGATCGTCTCTCGCATCCCCTAAGCACACCTCGCAAGTAGTAACCGCTACCGTTGAAAACACCAGATAAAATGATTCTTCGGATGGTCTGACTGTCCATTCGTCGTCCTCTGAACCTTTCTTTCATCCCAGCCAGAACAACCTATATCCAGCAACAGATATTAAAGTTGCCCCGCCATACGCAATCCCGCCTCCCGTTCCGTTTGAAGTCGGCAACTCGATTATTCCACAGCTCTCTGGTGAACGGCAGTCGAAAAAATACCGAGTCGGAAGCTATGGATCTTGGGGATTTGGGGTCCAGGGATTCCAGAGGTGGGAATGGAGGTCGCACCGGTATTGTTAGAAGCAACAGCCGGCCGAGGTCGAGGTCACCGTTGGTCCGCGAGGTTCGTGGGAGCAGGTCGAATTCTGGGACGAACCCGAAGACGGTGACGGATCACATCGTCGGTTCTACGAAACGTATCTCGCCGAAGGATTACCCGGAGGATTGTCCGCCGGTGTTGGCGAGGTGGCATTATGCTGTCGATGTAAAGAAATCACCCTGGTCAAAATTTATATATATTTTTTAATTTTTGATTATTCTACGTTTATGCATGAATGAAGCTGATCTGTTACTAATATGTTTTTTTTGTTTGCTTTGCGGTATGGCGAATAGAATCCGATACGAAAACCACTTCAGAAGGAAACCGACTTGAAGAACCCACCTAAGCCCGCCGTTAAATTCGTACCGTTCGGAGAACAGGACTCCCGGAGAATAGAGACTGCGTTTTGGGAGTTGTCGGAACGGGATGATGCCAAAACTGCTCTGGAAGCGGAGAAACCGTGGACATCTAGGCGGAAAGATAGCGATGAAGAGGGTCCCAGTGGGAGCAAAACTGGAGAAGAGGAGGAGGATGTGACCGTGCAAGTCAATGAGGATTACTTGTTCGATGTGCACGTTAGGAAGCGCGAGTTGATGCCGGCGTATTGGGAAGGGCCGGTGTATAGTGTTCTTCGGGGCACATGGTTTAGAGATGGTGAGTGGTGCGGCTTTGGGATTGGAGATACGGCATTGGAGATGGGCTGACTAGGGGATTTTGGGCAATGAAAGAGGGTAGCAGTATACGGCCTCTTGAAGAAAAGCTGAGCGATCAGGTTGAGCGAGGTATATTCTACCTTTTCTACCCACCTGTTTTGCGGGTAGAGCTAACCGTTTCTGATAGGTTATATCAAATTCAAGCCATATAGGCAAAGAGCACCTACGATTACTCCAACAACAAGTTCGACGACTTCTGGCGATGCTTCTGGGAAACTAGATATTCCGCCTGTGGATACGATGGCCTCCTTGGACCCGCTTCCGAACCCGAATATTTCACAGCAAAGTTGGCCGCTGCTTGGTCCTTGGTTGAACACCTTTGTCGTCTATGTCGACGCAACGACAGCGTGGTTGATGACTGATGATATTTACGGTAAAATAAGCTCCACCTTGTTCCAAAGGATGACATCAGGTCAGAACCTCGGAGGGGTCAAGTTGGTCCGCGGCTGGGTTGATAAAGCGCCTGCAGCTGCAGCGGTTAAACCGGTTGCTCCTGTAGGTGGATCACGGCCAGTTACACCTACTCCTGGGAAGTCAGCTGGAAACTCGAAACGGTCTTCACTTATCGTCGATCAGAAGAAGGGAGCGAGTCCTAAGCTTCCGACTAAAGAGGATGAGCAGCAGCAGTCCGCGCAAGCAGGGCGAATAGCGCTGGAGAGGAAGATGTCGAATTTATTGGGAATGGGAGACGACGAAGACCCGGAGAAAGTTATGGAGGAGGAAATGAAAGAGGATTATAAGAATAGCGATGAGAACGAAAACGATAGAGAGGTGGAGCATTTGTAATTTTCCCTCTCCGCCTGGCCCTTTGGTGAACTTGACTGACATACGAACAGGATCTTGGTTACACATGGTATAGGACAGCGACTATCATTAAGAATGGAGGCTGTCAACTTTATCCACGATGTCAACGTGTTCCGAAAAACTTTGAAGGACGTATACGGAGCATCGCCAGATATTCAGCATCTCAACACCGAGTTGGATAACGCACCGAAAAATTGCAGGATTCAGGTGCTTCCCGTTTGTTGGAGGGTATGGGAATCATTTTCATTTTCTTTGCTAATTTTGAAAATCGGTACTAATTAAACTTCATAGCACCTGCTTAACTTTCCAAAAGAAGCCCTCCGAGCAAATCGTCTGAGCTCCGGATATGCTACTGCGCATACCGAACATGATCTAGGAGATCCCGACGAGATTTATGACTCATATCCCGCTTTGGATGATATTACGGTTGAAGGTGTAACGGCTGTCCGTAGTCTTATAACGGATTTAGCCCTGGATATTCTTCTCTACCAAAGTGCTTATCGGGAGCATATCGCTCGAATCGTTGTTCGTGAATCAAACCGGATCTACGAGCTATGGAAGAAACGAAATCCAGGCTGGAATGGTAGAGTATCGCTATGCGGTCACTCCCTCGGATCAGCAATCTATTTTGACATCCTCTGTCGAGAGGGCTTCAGAGGGAAGCAAGTTGGCGACGGGCTGAAATTCAAGTGTGATAGCTTTTTCGCCTTCGGTAGCCCGATTGGGTTGTTCCAAATGCTGGAGGGAAAATCAATTGCTGCCAGAATACCTGCATCCAAAGCGGCGATGTTTGATGGCGAACCATCTTTTGATAGTTCGGTTTCAGCTGAGGGACGAATGGATTACTTTGAATTCGCGGAGACGAGCGGCGTCCTCGATATCAACACTTCGTCGCCACTGTGCGGGCAGCTATACAATATCTTCCACCCAACGGATCCGATAAGTTACCGAATGGAACCGTTGGTTACAAAGGCTATGAGTGAAATCAAACCTCAAAATCTACCGTACACCAAGAAGACGCTATTGGGGAATCAACTCGCGGGGCTTTCAGGGATCGGGCAGAGTATTACTAGCTTGTGGAGCAACTTCTCTGCTGGTGTGGCTAGCAGTATTCTAAACAGGAGCCTTGGGTTCACTGGAGAATACGCTGCGATGAGCGCAAGTGAAAGGAGGAAGAGTATCAGTTCGTTAGATATTGAGACTTGGTATGATGAAGGAGAGGAGATGGAACATCGCCCGACGCAGATTGATGGTGAATTAGAGACGCTATATGCCGGATTTCAGAAGAGGAGACATAGTAAAGTTGACGAGAAAGACACTGCCGGTGCTAAGGCGGATGGGAATGGCAAGAAGAAAGGAGCCGAAGAAGATAAGACAGAGGCGGAGAAGAGGGCGGAGGAGACGGCGAAGAGGCTAAAGGTCGAGGAAAGGAAGGTTAGGGCGTTGAATCGGACAGGGAGAATTGACTTTTCGGTTCAAGAAGGGACATTTGATATCAGCTTGATCGCCTCTATTGCTTCGTAAGTATTATTTCCCTACAATGGCCATCGGTAATCACGTACTAACAGATGGTATTGACAGACATCTGAGTTACTGGTCGGATGAGGATGTCAACAGCTTTATCTTGTCACAGTTGCTTTCGAATAGGCGGAAGTCTGCAGCCTCGAAGACTCCTTAGCTAAGAGCTTAAGATGTTTTGATTCTTAGGTTTGTAAAAATTATCGGTATAGATGGTGGAGGTTGTTTATAAACGCGTTGGAATTAGAGGATATTGGTTGGTTTCAGTAGGAATGGAATTTAAACTGGATGAATATTTTGAACTATAGAGCAATGTTTCTTTCGTACATCTCTAAAATCTAGCGAAATGAGTGTGCAATAAGGTTAATTTTTTATATTGTAGTGGAATAATGGCCTTTACACAACGTTGAAGTGGCGTTGAAAATTAAACCCAGTCCTTCGATCTGTTCTAGTATATTCTTTCTTTGCACTGTGGACAAGTATCTCAGGTCTTTGAAGGTATCTGGCGAGCAAGCTGCGCAAAAGGAACGATTGCATCGTCGGATTTCGCGAGAATCAAATTAAAAGGCTCTAGAAAGCACACATCAACATAATGGCCCGTAAAACTTCAATACAGGACAAAAAATCTCGGTGTCCTGAATTAAGATCGGTCTATATGTGTTGGGTTGGATTGCTGCAAGTGGTATGGCGCGTTCGGACCGAGGAATGTTCGCGACAAGAGCCAAGTCACGAATGCATTATCATTTGTTGTTTGGCACCGAAAATAGTAATGTCACCTAGTCACCAGATTTTTAACACCATTTCGACTGATAGCAATAAATATGGCTATTGCAAATAGATCGTCTGGTTCCAAATGCTGTACGAGTTTTGCTCTGCGTGATGGAATTCTGTGGGCAAGAGTTACCTGTTCCTCGCGAGCTGAGGAAAGCGGAGTTAAGCATTAGGTACCCCTGTTGGCACGGCTAGCTAGCTCCTCGGAACTAGTGGCTAGACTCTTTTTTGCTGCGAACCTGAATTCGGCCTGCTGCGACTAGTGCTGCGCGCACGACGCGAGAGCAAAAGGCCAAATTGACCCGGTGCAAGGGGGGAGAGAAATCCGTACGTGAGCACGAAGTATGCGTTCTATCAATCGACCTTAGCTCATGAAAATGCGGAACGTGAAAAGATAAAAAAAAAAAGTTATCTCGCGCGAGATTAGAATGACGTTGGAATGTTCTCTCGCGAACTGATGACGTTCCATCCAGCTCACAGCTATCGTCAGCTCCACTGACAGGCATCATATCAATTATCAAATATTCGACCAGGTTTCTCTGGTGCTCCGGCAGGAAGAACCGAAGCCCCAGGACCTCCAGCCTCTTTAACTTTCTTGGTGACGCCACAATTCGATCACTAGGAGGGCGGAGAAGGAAAAAAAGCCAGGAACTGGAATCGGCGGCACGAAGGTAGATCTCAATTTGCTAGGCTGTTACCTGCAGGTCCGTGCTATAAAATCAGGGAAATATAGAATGCTGGAAAAAAATATCTGGAGTCTGGCAGCCGAGGACTGGCGGACTGTGGGAGATCTGGTTGCGATGATTCGCTCGCTGCAGACAAGAGATCTGGGATGGCTGGGGGCAGTGGGGGAGGGAAGAGGGGAACGAGAGGTGGTGACGTCGAGCGCACAGTGCATCTGCATGGGTGGTATGCATGGGATATCTCGGATTCGCACCACACGATTGGTTGCCGGGATCACGGATTTGTTGTTTTCCCACCACATTTTGAAAACTTTCTGCTGCACCTGCCACAGGCATTTTCTGTTCACGATGGCTGACCGAGTGGCTATTGGTGTATTTGGTTCTTTTTTTGGGCGTGGATGCGGAAAATCCAGCCGTGGAATTCCTTCGCCCTCCGGTTGCTAGTCGAAAACATCGACGAGGCAAAAGTTGTCTGGCTAGACGCCCGTCACCGCG
Organism: Dactylellina haptotyla; assembly: GCA_031310005.1. Classification (NCBI taxonomy): domain Eukaryota; kingdom Fungi; phylum Ascomycota; class Orbiliomycetes; order Orbiliales; family Orbiliaceae; genus Dactylellina; species Dactylellina haptotyla. The sequence goes on along the minus strand of CM062379.1, from coordinate 5,811,811 downwards.
AGCCCATTGGCCCGTCCTGTACCACGATGCACTCGTAATTGCCTTGACGGGTGGAGTTAGCCATGGAAACCAAGAGAGTAACACGGCGACGGGCAGATACACGCATACGCAAAGCCACCGTCATTATCGCACGAAGAGTCGGCGGCCTGGCCACTAATGTGTCCCGTAGTTGTTATTATGTGCAAGATGAGCCGAACGAGACAGCAGGCATTGCAGCTTGCATTAGCAAAAAAGCTCTGTTTCTTCTTTCTGTTTCGAGCTGGCGGACTTTAGGCCAACAGGACCTGGTGAATTGGTCGAGCGTCGTGCATAGATTAGCTAGCTGCCATGCGCTCGCTGGAAGAGGGCGAAGTATATTTCAATGCGTGTATCACCCACCTCTGATATATATTCTGACCATTTCTCCTTTCTCCCTCTTCTCTCTTCTCTCTTCATCCTGCTACATTCGTTATTCCATCTCCGGTAGACATTGTCGAGGGCCATCAATCGTGTCGAACGAAACGATATAAAATCCGCAGCCTCAGTTCAGCTAGCGCTCGTTGACCAATTCGGACGTTGCAGAGCGTGTCACGCAACACATTTTCAAGCAAACCGTTCCCGGCTTCAGAATTCCTGCTGCTGCGACCAGAAAACCAATCAACGGAACTGAACAACCGCTTGACTCTCTGGCCTCCCTTCCATCGCACTCTCTCTCCTCCATCTCTCAAACACTCACCGCGGAACCACTCTCGCTTCTTGCATCGACCAAAGCCTCCTTCCTGAGAAATTTGTCTTGATACTCTCTACTCTCGCTTCATTATCCTCCAAGATGCAGCTCAGATCCACCATTGCTCTCGTTGCTACCTTGGCTGTTACCGCCAGCGCTTCGGCAGAGGTCCCAGCCAACCCCATTGTCAAGCACCTTGCAGCTCGTGCAATCAATGTCGATGGCTCCTTTGGCGGCTTGATTTACAAGCGTCAAACCAGCTGTGCTGCAGGTTACACCTCCTGCGGTACTGGATGCGCCCTTGGACCATGCTGCGATAATGCCGCCGGTCTGGCTTGCAGAGCCGGTGAAGTCTGCACCACTATCGATGGAGAACCCGGATGTTGCCCATCTGGTATGTTTTTTGACGTCCTCTCCACAGCGTTGCCAACGCATGTAGTGTTTACCGAATCATTTTGCTAACATCTAAAACCTATAGGATATGTCTGCGGTAGCATTCGAGGCTGCCAAAGCGGCCTTAGCGGTTGCACACCTGGTTCTGTTGATTCCAACGGCGTTATGTGCTGTGATGCCGGAGCTCCAATTTGCAGTACTAGCTCTGGCGTCCCATACTGTGCTGGTGCCGCTCCTAGCACTGTTTACACCATCAACCCAACAGGTGCTGTAGACTCCACCGTCACAAATTCTGTGACCTCTACCGCCACACTCACTGTCACTGCTACCGACAACACCGGCACTGTCGCCCCAGGTAGCGGTGAGACCACCACTGCTGAGGCCCCAACTACCACTGAGGCTCCAACTACCACTGAGGCTACAACCGTTACTGAGGCTACGACCGTTACTGAAGTCACATCAGTCACTGGCGGTGTTACCATTCAGACAAGCGTTCCAACCGAAGCTCCAACCTATGTCGGACCTCTCACTTCGACTGAAACCATGACCACCACGGCTGTCATTATCGTGCCTGTTCCTTATCCAAGTGGAAACGGTACCAATAGCACTGCCACTGGTACTGGAAGCCCACCAGAGCAAACCGGTGCCGCCGGTAAGTTCGGTGTCAGCGGCTTCGCTTTGGCAATCGCCCTCGGCCTTGCCTTCTTCCTCTGAATCTGTTCAAACTAAGAACAAGTTTTCTTGGATTTTCTATTTTCCTTTATTAATTATGGCTTGAGGAACCCCTTTTTTGAACAATAATGAATTTGACGACGACGACGACGAAGAGTGGTAGGAAACAACGAAAAAATGTTTAATTTCTAATGAAAGCCTTTTTCTTCATACACGTTCTTTTTTCATGTCATGAACCAACACGCAAAACGAAATTTGCTGCTAATCATTCCTTTTCACCATAATGTTGCTTCTTTTCTCTCACGGGTTCTTCAGCTTCTTCCTAACGCAGCGAGCTGCATGATGTTTCCCTTTCAATTGTTTTCTTTTTCAAAATGACTTGTCAAAAGCCATCTCTCGCTAGATGGCACAGCAACACGTACATAAATAATGCATTACAGGCGTAATGGAGACTCCTTTAGAAACATTGAAGAATGGCCGTTAGGTCTGCACGTAAACATAACTGGGAACCAAAATTAAATTGTGATGAAATCAGTAAGAGTGAAATTCGAAATGTGTAAGACGGGTCCGTAATTCTTAGACGGGATTTTTAGACATAGATATCAAGCTAGATGAGGAAATACACTAGAGCCTCGTGGGCTCTTCTGAGACAATCAGAGATTGAGCTGCCGCTTCCCGCCCGCAGCTGTGCCACTGATCGATATCATTTCCCGTTTGTATTGTTCTATCATCGATATTGTGAAGGATAATCAATCAATCAATTGAAGTTTATTCTCTCATCATTCCTTAGTTGCCGCTCAAAACCTTCCTTGGTCTGCCTAAACTTTGACATGTTTCAGTTGAGGCTGGGGCGGGTTAAACTTGTGTAACCAAAGTCGATATGTAGCCATCCGCATAGCATAGCCTCAAGGATACAGGCATTTTGATCACGATGGGCTCGCGGAGCCCTCATATCGCAGAAGGGGCCTGAAGATCTTTACAAAAAGACGCAAATTTTTCAACGAATCCGCACTGACTTCCAACTGATCCTAGAACCTAGGTTTTTGAATAAAAATAGTGGACAAAGCGGAAACGGAAGCCAAACAACCAAGATAGCGATTGCTACGAATTAGAATGCTCAAAAAACAAGGATTCTATTTTAGCGAGTAACATTCGAAACTTCAAGATTTGAAATCGCGGTGAGAATTACGGATGCACCGCGGCGAGGCTCTCTAATTTCAACAAAGCGCAGATATCTAGCATTGAGAAGCAACTGTGGCTTCAAGAGAGCTCACTTAATTGCTTGGATTTGCTTATTGGAGTTATCGGAGTCTTCTCCTTGATAGATAGCGGCTATAGTGCTAATGAGGAAATGGATTCACCAGCAGAGCGCATCTTCTTTCTCGCTTTGGTATGGCGACTGGTGAACCGGGTCCTACCTAGGGGACGATAACGATATGTGCTATCCGCTTTGTGAAAATTATCCTAAAAACACAGCCCGAAATTTATGAGCATCTGCGATGGAAAGATACCGACGGGCTGGCGGCTCGTGTCGCTGCATACGGCATCCGACGTTACATTTACTCGATATAATATACATAACGATTAGGCCTATTACCTTGAAATGAGCAAGTTTTAGCGAAGGATACCTTATTCGCACGGCCTTAGACGGTACGACCGAAAAGCTGATATATAGCAAGTACTATGGCTATTTGCAGGGACGTGTTCGAGAAAGTTGACTGTGCTATTATCGGCCTCGGGTTCAGACAGCCATATCTTCTAGATTGTTTCTGGGCGCTGAAAAGGTTCGAAACCCCCAGTAATACTCGTCAGATCAGCTGATACATTTGACGTTTTCAACTGGCTTTTGTACCAGCAAGTTGTGTTTGCATACTTTATTTTCGCGATCGATTTTTAGAAAGTACGTGCGCGTGCGGCACGGTGAGTTGGGTCGCTGGTCGGAAGGCGTTAAAACCCGAGCATCCATGTGTATGCATATATGCACTTATCTGTGGGCGTTTGGAGGGGCTGTGACATTAATATTAAAGCTTATGAGCTTATTGGTTCAGATCCTTGCAAGTTTGGTAGGGGCATCCGACCTTCTGTAGGTCGGGCATGGTCAAAATGTGTAACCATTGCATGGTATCGGGGGCACAGTGGAAAAAATGGTAGGCTTCTTTCTTGATCAAGACTACTTGATATTAATAGCACCCTTTCTGCCGCAGAATTATGGACACAATATAAGATCAGGCCTCCTTCCTAAACATCAAGTCATGAGCTCGATAAAAATTAAATAAAATAAAATAAGAATATATATATATCGCTGAAATGATTTCCATCTGAGAAGGCTTTCCAAATCCTAGGGGAAACCACTTTTTTACTTTATCAAGGTTACAATATTTGTGACCTAGCATCAAAACCCGAAGAATTCATTACATACCCGAGTACAGTTTCCGAATTTTAAACAAGCAAGAATTTTATAACTTTGAGTATGCTTAATTTCTATCCTTATCCAATATTTTTGACCATTACTCAGCTAAAGAAAATAACGTATTATCTAGGCTTACAAGATCTAAGTTCTTCAGGCTTGCTACTCATTTTGGATGGCCATCCGTAAGGAGACATCATGGCCCCCCCTCACGTTGCGTTTTCGGACATGGTCGGAAAGCTAAAAAGCTTAAAAAAGAAGACCGGTGAATTGGCCATAGTGGATGTGATCAAGACCGGGAGGGAGAAAACGATACAAAATGTTAGGGGAATTCATGGGGAGGCTGAACGGCGTTTTCAGCACTTAGGGCGCGAGACAGAAGTGAAGTTCAGTGGTGCAATCCACGGACTTGGAGGAGCTGTTGTAAACATCGGTAGAGGCATACAAGAACGAGGAAGGAGAAATGTCGACAGGCTACAAGAACCTCCTTCTGATGCCGTGGAGATAGCCGACGTCCCTTACCAGGTTGAAATTGACGCAGAAGACCTCGCGGCTCAGAGTGCTTATACGACCCAGGGATCGTTTTTTGATGGAGTAGAACCGGAGAACTGTTGGGATCAAGAGGCTATGAGTTATGATATTCGACAAGCTGGTCTCGCGGGAGGGCTTAATTTTGGGGCTGTCACGAACGGAGGCCTTACTTTTGAAGAGGTACGGATGAAATATGAACTCGGTTTCGCCTGAATCCAATTTGTTTAAAGTGTATTTAAGAAGAAAAACTCATTATTGTTTCTATAAAAAATTAGGCGTTCGCGTATGAGCAGTCCGAATCTCCCAGTTCGATAGATCCAGGTGATCTAGAACGGACTTATTCCACGGACGGGTCCCTTGGTCTAGGCGATGATATCGATAATCAGGGAAATCCAACTCCGGCTTCAATGGGTTATCTCAGTCCAGTGAATGAGCCACCACCCCAATTGCAAGACGATAAACCCCAGTTTTCTAACAATATGGAAAATCCGTATCTAAACCGGCGCTTTCTTAACGCAGCTTGGGCAGCTCTCAAAAAACTTCGAAATGCTGCCAACCAAGAAGGTGCTTCTCCGCAGCTAAGAGAATTCGTGGGGTCGCTGGGCGACTTAGACAGTGTTGTTCGCCTCGGCCTAGAGTCCCTAAAGCTCATTCTCGATGGAAAGACACCTTCGCGGCTGTCGGAGGTCTACTGTTTCCTCCACGTAGCTTATGCTATCTCGCGAGCCAAAAAAACAGGCCCGGACGAAGACCTGCCCTCAGAAGCATTCCGAAAAGATCTTCAAATATTCAGGAGGTGCTTATCCTCGGTTTCAGACGTAGAAACTGGCCTAAGCGATCAAGATATCTTTGATGAGATTGTCGAAGTCATGTGGAAAGAGCTCCAGGAGGGTCTCGAGTATATTAACTCGATGCTCAAGAAAAAATATTCTTCCGATTCCGAAGGGTTAAGCCCTCAGCCCAGTCTGCGGTCTCTGGAGAGGCATATTAAGACAGGACCACTTCAACAGAGTCATCGTCACCATGTTAGCAAAACCTATCGTCGAAGCCCGTCATCGTCTCCACTGTTTAAAAAGCGGTCAAATCCAAGCTTTCCGGGCAACCATAGTACATCGGTCCTACACTACCTCAAAGTTACGGTCGAAGATGTGAAAAATACCACAATATTTAAGGAACTCGTTTGCGTCTTTTACGGTAAGTTCTGAACACTTTTAACCATCTATAGTTTATATAACCTATTGAAATTCTAACGGCTCTGTTATTCTGTACAGAGATTGGTAAATTTAGATTCCTCCAGCTGTTCTTAACCGGAGAGTCTTCCTCCATGGTACAATATATAGTTTCAGACAAAGGGACCGAGGACATTGCTACCAGCTGCATGTTCTGCGCTGATCCAAAAATTAAATACCATGTGCCTTGCGGAAACTGCTTGATAACCTATGCTAGATGTTTGGGTCTTGAAAGTGGTCGTGAAAAAAATTTTAACCTTCTTTTCGAAAGTATTGAGACAGCAGTCTTGGAATCGACAAAGCGCATCCGAAGTCTCGGAAATACGAATGCACAGAATATTGTCGCGAATATAAGGCCTGGGTCGCCTTCGTATCAAAATCCAGGGGACACTCTAGAGCCACAACCTCATATGCCATTTATACCATTGGTTTGCCCCTCGGATTCGGCTTCAGAATTTATCCCTCCAGATATGGCAACTATGAAAAGAAAATATTTTCGAAAGACACCGTATAAGAAATCGTCTGAGAAGAATTTTATGTGCTCTGTAAAGGACTGCAAGCATGGATACACTAAAAAGCAATCTCTCGATCAGCATACCGATCGCGAACACAGCGGCTTTTGTTTTGAGGCAATTTGTGGTATCTGCGGAGTCAGCCGCAAGGGTACTAGATTGAAAGCGAGGGACAATATGAGGGCACATATGATCAAAGTTCACAATATATATCCAGCAAGAGGGGAAACTTATGCGGAAACATTGTTTTCTCTCAAGCCGGAGGTACCTGAATCGCAACTTCAAGCGCAGTGATTGTAATTTTTGCGCGATATTTGTTGTTTTTAGCCTTGGGCGACTGTGACCTTGGTTTGACATCCTTCAAATCCAAAATCTTCACTTTCGGTGGAATGTTATCGGCGGGTAGTCATTTTATTTTTCTTCTCTTTATTTTCTTTCGTTCTTATTATTATGGGCTTTGGTTCGTATTCGTATCTCTATCACGTTCCTGGTGTTTAGAGGCTTTTGGGACCCTACTTCGAACCATTCGCATGCAAACGCTTTTTTAATGTTGCTTACTGGTGCGTTTTATCCTTAAAATCTGATATTATTCTTTATATGTTACCGCAAACCTTAAAAATAAAAGTAGAAGTGACATCAAACACACGCTAAGGTGATTATGAAATTACTCTACTACACCTCACAAAGGAGTCTATGATATGCAAGTTTTAATAATGCCACCTTAGAAATGAGGCACGGCTTTCAAAACGAGAGGCCCGACGCAGCTGGCAGCCAACATGCTGGCTTCAGTAGCAAACACGCGGACCAAGCCACTAGGATCAACGGCTAATATCGGGGTATCCGGCTCCCCGCAAGTGAACAAAAGGGTATCATCCGCCAGCTTGCAGTAAACTTCTGTATAAGACCCGGTGGTGGGTATATCCGCGTTGAAAACATAAGCATTATCTCCGGGCGTAGCGTAAAACGGTTTGTCGATGCTGTCTGTAACGTTACCGTTTACATGGCGAGCCCACGTCCCCGCGCGGTTAACGGAGCGATTGACAAGTGTGATGCGAAGACTACCTTCGCGGTCGAGCCAATAGGCTTTATAAGCTCCGTTGGAGTCGTCGTTTGTAGCTTGGACTGAGAACCAGGTGATCAGCGGCTGGATGCTGGTTGAGGTTGTCGTTGCGGTTTCGACGTTCACTTGGGTTGTGCTGGATGTAGCAGTGACTGATTCTTCTGCGGTGGATATAACGGTGACTGATTCGATTGCTGTTGACGTGACTGTTAGGGATTCGATTGCGGTTGATGTGACTGTGAACGATTGAATTTCGGTGGAAGTATCTGTGAAAGACTCGGTTGCGGTGGATGTAACTGTAAAGGACTCGGTTGCGGTCGAAGTGGTGGTGGAAGATTCGGTTGCAGTTGAAGTCACAGTAACAGACTGGGTTTCTGTTACTGTCGCTGTGAAAGATGCAAGTACAGTTGAGGTAGCTGTGAAAGATTCCACGGCGATAGATGTGACTGTAATAGATTCGATTACTGTCGAGGTGGCGGTAAACAATGTAAGTGCAGTGGAGGTGACTGTAAAAGATTGTATCTCGATAGAAGTGGAAGTGAGAGTCTCGAATCCTGTTGATGTGACTTTGAAAGACTCAATTGTAGTCGAGGTGGCCGTAAAGGATTCAATTGCCGTGGAAGTGACAGTAACGGACTGGGTTGCAGTCGAGGTTGCTGTGAACGAGGTGAGTGATGTTGAGGTAACTGTAAAGGACTGCGTTGCTGTTGAAGTAGCGGTTGAAGTTTGGATAGTAGTCGAAGTCACTGTAATGGTTTGGAAGATAGTTGAAGTGATGCGAATAGTCTGGAATGCGGTCAAGGTCGCCGTGAAGGACTCGAAATCGGTCGATGTTACCGTCGCTGACTTTGTTGCAGTGGATGTCACCGTAACAATATGGCCAGTGGCTTGCGTGACCGTAAATGATTCGGTCGAGGTTTCCGTGGCCGTGACGGACGCAGTCGCGATCTGAGCGATTGTTAAAGACTCAATTGCGGTCCTAGTCGATGTTATCGTAGATGTGATTCTGATAGTTAAGGCCCCGGTGCGGACATATAGAACTCCATTTGTGGGGTCAACTCCAATACAGCCACAGGCCGATGAGTAATGCCCAAGATCCCCGCAAGCTGACGCGTAGCTCGGAATTGCCATCTGACGTTTACGCAAATAGGTTCCCGTTAGAACGTATGTGCCGGTGGTTATTGTGACAGCATCGGTTGCGGTGGTAGTAGATGTTTCTGTAAGTGTTATCCCTTCAATGACGGTCGTTGTCAAAGTGGTTTCTAAAGTACTGATGACTGATGAAGTTACCGCGACGGTCTCGGTGGCCGACGAAGTTGCTGTTGCGGTCTCCGTTACAGAATCGGTTACGTTTACGGTCTCGGTAACAGATTCCGTTGCTGCCCCGGTCTCCGTCACCGACACTGTGACTGCTACGGTCTGAGTAACGGATTCCGTGGCAGTGAACGTTCCGGTAGCTGGCAAAGTTACGGTTAGGGTATCGGTGATGGAGGATATGTCTGTCACTGTCTCTGTAACAGATGACGTTATTGTCAATGTCCCAATAGCAGGAGAGGTGACGACGACGGTATCAGTGACGGATGAAGTCTCTATCGCTGTTTCTGTTACCGATGAGGTTACTGGTATGGTCTGAGTAACGGATAAGGTTACCGATACTGTTCCAGTGACGGCTGAAGTCACCGCCACAGTCTGGGTAACAGAAGAAGTTACTACCAACGTCCCAGTGGCAGGTGAAGTTACAACGACAGTTTCGGTAATAGAAGATGTTATTCCAGCAGTCTCAGTGACGGAAGACGTCACTATCGCAGTCTCGGTAACGAACGAAGTTATCGATATGGTCTCCGTAATAGTTGAAGTTTGTGATATTGTCTGAGTAGTAGATGATGTGACTGCTATGGTCTCCGTAACAGATAACGTTACTCGTCTAGTTTCTGTCGTAGACTGCGTAACCTCCTCGGTATCGGTGGCTGATGTGGTGATTTCCATAGTACTAGTGAGAGACACAGTAGATTTTACGGTCTCTGTAACCGATGTGGTCACCTGGGAGGTTTGAGTAACGGAAGTCGTGGCGGTAACATATTTGGTGACTCTGATAATAGATGTCGCTGTTCTAATAGATATTTTTATCAGCAAATGTCCGGTGTCTCGTTTTCAGAAAGATCAAAGTGCACATACAGGCCCCCAACCGTCGAACGAGGCCATATCATAGTTCTGCAGTCATCGATTGTTGTTTGTACGGGCCAATAGGAGGTTCCTTTAAGCGCTATAGAGGAATCGAGTAGTTAGCTAAGAGACATAAAAGTACTGGACGGAGTGCATCGCCTGTCAATTTAATTACCGTTCAAACAAGCATCGTATGTGCATTTGCATGATGCGTCGCATGCCGATGATCCTCCAACCTGTCCTGTAATAGGAACTGCCACGAGTAATAATGTAGCAATAAGAGCCTTCCGTATATACCCCATGGCCGTACTACCTTTAGGATGAAGAACCTCCAAATTGTCTGCCCTCTCCTGATTTAAGGGAGCTGAGATAAGATATAACTTTCAAACCCCTGCAGAAATCATCTTCTTATTATAAAACGGGTTCTTTGGAAATTTCAATGAACTTCTGCAAGATATATCGATAAGTTTCCGATTTTTAGAGGACCCTATTTACAAAAAAGTCGAGAAGGATCCCATTACGGAATTTCTGTCCACAATTTAAGTTTAGCTGTCGAGCCTCTCCACAGCAGTACCGCACTCCAATAGTACCTGGTTTAGCGCGGGATAACTAATAGCGCGATATAACCCTGGAAGTTAAAGCCCCACATATTCTAAATAATTTTCTCGTCCTTGCTTCCGTTAGTGTATGGAAAGGGCTGGTAGATTGTGCGGTGGGGTCGATCACAAAGGGAAAAAATTAGCGCTCTCGCCCCGGTTTCCTTGTTGGCCGGAAAGTATTGGCCGAAACTATACTCGAAGTATGGTTATTTATGTCCACATGTTACCGCAAGGAATTTATTCTGACGCAGCCTTTAGCCCGGGCTTTGTCTGTTTAGTTAGTGCCCAGAGTCTTAGACGTCTTGACGCAATACTATTTGTAAAATGTTGCAATTTCTGCGTTGTCTATTTTGATGTTCATCCAAATAGGAAGTGTGTAGCCTTTGTCTAGGTACAAGACTGGTGTGTAGCCAATCCGGGCCAGACGAAAGTCATGCGATTTCCACCTCACCGCCGTCCGCACTCCAATGCTTCACCAGCAACCTGCGAGATGGCCTTCAACTTGACCAACTAGACAGATGTAGTCTCCGGATATCTCGTCTCTCACCCAACTATACCCGTTATTAATTCCACGCCGGGGCAATCAACTACCTCGCGCACGCGCGAGAGAGCAAGCTTGAAGAAATGGGTGCCGCGGCCTCCAAGTCGCCTTCAGCACGCCGACTCCCCGTCAAGAATGCAGCGAAGAGGCTCCAACAGCAGTTGCCAAAGACACCACCCACCCCGCCTCCAGCTTCAATACATCCGAAGACTCCCCCTTCATCCACCAAATCCGATGGTTAGCTCTCACCCGTCCGTACCTTACCCTCGAAAGCATTCAATTAATGAAAAAACCCCGGGCTAGAAATTCTCAAGGACTCCCAGGACCCGCATTTCTCTTCAATGCTGCGTACCCTCGGCGCCGTAGCCCACGGAAACACTCCACATTCGCACCCCGCTACCTCTTCAACAACCCCCAACGCCGCCTCACCGCCGATTTTCCCACCGATCTTGAAACCCACCGACAGACCGATCTTCTCGTCCGTTCCCGCAAGTGTCCTCATCCTCCGCTCCCGCGAGCAACATAACGATCAGCTAGCACAAAACCCGAAAGAATATCTCGACATATTCCGTATCCGCGATGTGGTCATGATGCGTGAAGGGGCGAACTTGAACGGCGGCGGGAAACAGCGGAAGATGAAAGACGACGAGATAGAGAAGCGCTTAGGGCTGAAGAAGGGTCTTCTCGCAAAGTTGGGGGATAAGATCGGGCATACGGGCGTACAAGTGCGGGAACAGAGGGAGACCGGGTCCGGTGAGGCGGTGGAGTTCATAAGGTAGCCTCTCCCAACTTCATTCTCTATTTGAGGTTTGAGATGGAGAGACTGTAGAGGTTGTTGGATTGTAAATATGTACTTTTAGAAGCATATATAGCCATATATTGTGGCTTTTTGTAAATATATATATATATCATAGACGCAGAGTACTTCCTCCCGAGGATACTGGTGGGTAATTGACATCTCAATATCATATGGGCGGTTTGGAGGTTTCTTTCTCTCTCTCTCTCTCCTGGAATCGCATGGGAATAGACGGAGTACAATTGACAATCTAACAATATCCGAGGTTGAAAGCGTATTGTTTCTCGCAAAGGGAGAGAGTTTAAATATACACAGTTGAGCCGAGTTGGTTGAAAGCATGGCTGCAGCTTATCAGCCCGAGCCAATACAACGAAAATTCCGTCATTTATGCAATTTCTTTTTTGAAGAATTAAGAAGAAAATGTGCTTCGCGGGTATGCTTGCTATTGAATGTTAAAAAGGTTCCAAAAATATATCAACGAAAGAAAAGTTTTGTGATTGTGCTTGAAGATAAAAAAATGAGAAAAAGTTCTGTACAAAGTAGTATCCGTCCGTGATTATCACCGCCCCAATATACATATCTCTGCGGTCCGCCTAGCTCCAACAAGAAACTCAAGGCGGCCTCCTCCACAGATTCTCTACCCTACCACCGAATCAATTCGCCAATTTTATTTCTTCTGAGCCTTTGCAAGCTGGTCTTCCAGTATCCGGAACCTAGCCTCGACGCGTTGGCAGGTCGTCCTCAAACTCTACAGATAACAATCAGCAAATACCCAATCGGAGTGAAGTTAATAAAAAAGGAACCTACCGCGAAATCTTCCATCAAAATGTCATCCCGAATCTTCCACTCGTTCCGGAGATAGGTAAAGCTGGTAGCGAACGCCAGACTGCTCCCCAACAGGAACCCGATAATGCCGCCCCTAAACCCGCCGCCGCTCTTCTTCACGACGACGCTGCTCGTGGGTGGCGCGGCAGTCACGGTCTCGGCGGACCGTTTCGAGGAAGCGGAGAACGTTCTGCGCGACGCAATCGATGCGTGCGAGCGGATGATCGGACGGAGTGCGGTGCGGGACAACATTGTTTTTGGTTATCTAGATTCGGGTGTAACGGAGTGAAACCGGTTTGAGGTTGTAAGGATGCGGACAACTTGAGAATCGCCAAGTAATAAGAGGGATGATGTGATGATGGTGGAAAAAGAGGCCCGGTGTAGTCGGTGAGGGCTGTGTTCGGAACGAGGACGTAGATGGGAGGTATCGGTGACGTTAACGTTGGGTGGTGTGTCTGTCGGGTTGTGGGGGAAAAAGGCTAAAGCGGAATTGAGGGGCACCCGCTCACAATCTCATTGGCTGCTGCCTCCAACAATCGATGCAATCCTCCCTCGACGCACGCGACAAACGCTGCGAACAACAGTATAAAAATTGCATTCAAGGGAAACAGATATCTGTGCAAAAGAGACTTTTGGATTTTTCTTTTCTTTTGGAATCGTGCTAAATATACAGTCAGAAATATGCATATGTACAGAGATATTCACCAACGCGGTACAAGTGGGGAATCAACTCCATCCCGAACAGTCAAGTAAAGAAGCAAGGAAACAACTCTATGTCTATGCTGCGGTCATTAGTAATTTAAATCATGAAGGAAAATAGGCAAGAAAGAAAGGATAGAAAGAATGGCGGTGAGCCATCCTCCCCACCGAGCAGCTTTTGTAGTAGTTAGTGAAAAGTAAAAAGGGTAGAGAGTTCGCCAATTGAAAATGCAGTATCAAATGCAGCTTGAAAATACCGACGCTGTTGTCGTGGCCGGATCCCCAAGAGGAAGAAGAAAAACACCCAATGCAGCCACCAAACAAGATATAGACAAGTAAAATAGAACCCGAGTATCAAATCAATCCCTCTCCTGCTTCTCCGTTTTCATTCTCATCGCCGCCTTTTTGCCAATCTCGTAGCTGGAAATCATAATCGCGCAGGCTGGTGCTACCTTCAACATTCTCGGAATGCACCCTCTGAACAGCCCGCTCATCCCCTCTCGTTGATAAATTTCCGCCAAAACCTTCGGCATGCTCCCCTCGCTCTTCATCATCGAGGTCGTATTCACGTCTCCGGGAATGTCATTCGCCGCTCTCCACACTTGCCGTCTGGTCTTGCCAACATCGAACGGAGTCGTTACAAACGCAGCAACAGCACCGCTCGTCGCACCGGCAACAAACGAGTCCGTGAAGGTCATCTTATCTTCCTCCTGCGAGAGGGTGTCGTTATCCACTCGATGTCGCTCGATAGGGCCAAGATGGTGTTTTCTTCCGTATCTTTCCTGCGCCAGGAAGCCCCGGACGGTCTCGTACCCCCACCAGTATATTCCGGAAAATGGTACGTCCCTCCAGAGGGTTAGCATGAGCCCTCGCCAGAGGGAAGTCACGCCCTCGTGGGCAACCATGGTCCTGACACCCATAATCGTCTGTCGAAATGCCGAGACGCTGTCCTCGGCAGCCGCAGTAGCTGTGCCCCTCTTCGGATGCGACGAAGCTGCCTGCAACCTCGTCTTGAACAGCTCTAGTGGGGCGATTACCGTCGCCGCGATGGTCCTAGCTAAGCTACCGGCTATCAAGGGTGCCATGTTGTCGGATAGTTTTGATAGGGGTGATTTACTCGAATATCGTAATGATTCGTATCCCGTGAAATAGATTACATTCGCCGGTATGGACATCAGGAGTGTGGGGGATAGCCCACGGTATAAACTGGGAAGGCCCTCATTTCTTGCAATTTTAACGAGCCCTTCCCAGGTACCCGTGAAGCGGTGAGAGGCGGTTGATTCTACCAGACAGGTTTCTGTGGACTTTGTGAGAGAGGACGAGCCGGGGACGGTATTGCCTATGCTGGGGTATGCGAGGCAGAGTTCATTCGTAGAGGAGACCCAAAAGACTTCACGACAGCAGGCGGTGACGCCCAGGTCTGCCACTGGGCGGGAGATGTGAGCTGCTGTGGGGAGGGTGAAGGGTTGGGTCGGGAGACGGTGGGCACGGGGGGCGATAGTGGAGGAGGAGGACTGGGATGCGGGCAAGGGAGTGGGGTGGGTTTGAGCTTGCAATCTAACCCTGACGACGTCTAATGGAGTAACTATTTTAAAAATGAGGTTAACATCCTGATACCAGGCTGATTCTCAAGCAGAAAACGAGGAAAGAAGGTAAAAGTACCAATGAGAGAGGTTAACAGACTGCCACTGCAGGCAGCTAGCATCCGTTGAGTTGCAGGGACCTCAACAGTTGCCGATCTTCGGCCAGGCATGTCGGAGTCTGAGTTGAGGGAAAGGTCGAGGTTGTCGTGATCATGGTCTGGAGAGAAGTGGGCTCCGTCGTGGGTATGATGATGATGTATGTGAGTCGGAGCAGATAAGTAAGCGGCGGACGGATTATGAATGTCGATATTGGTGACGCCACTCATGGCCGCGGAAACCGTTGAGTGAAAGAGCGCTGGTCGGTTGGACAGGGCAAATGCAAATCGGCCGGACGGTGCAGATGCCCTGCAGCCTGCTAGGGACGCTGGAAGACACGGGAACCCGCGGGAAACTCTCAATTCGCACGGAAACCTGAAGGAGAGATTCTTTGCACGATTTGGAGAGGAGGATAGAAAAAGGTCGAGTATCGTGTGACAGCGAATTGGCCCGTAGAAGAAGAACCGGCGTCGTGACGTCTTTTGGCGGGCGTAGATTATCTCGCAGCTTATCTGATCCTTTTTTTTCTCGCCGAAACAGCGCCAGAAAAATTTGCTTCGAACGGCGTCCGAACTTTTGCCGCAGAGCCGGTTGTGTTGTCCGACAGCTGCCTCGGCCGGCGATCGCCCGTCGGAAGCATCCTATCTCCGACTATCTCCGACACTCGGCTATAGTTACCATATTATTCTTATTGCTATCATGTTGAACGAGTGAATTGCGACTGTTTATTATTGAACAAGCTACGGACAGAATCTAGTAAGTGGCCCGCGTCGTGATCCCCTTCTCTGCCACCGCCTTCATGAAGTTCTCCACCTCCTCCCCGCCCCACGCCTTGACCTTTGTCCAGCACTCCTCCGAACCCTCCTTCGCCCACAGCATATACCCCGCGATCCTGACATCCGCAAAGGACACCGTCTCCCCCAGAATAAAAGGTCCTCCGTTCTTCGTCAGATACTCTCTCAGCTTCATCATCCCTTTCTCCAAGTTCTCCCACGCCCCTTCCTCGATCTTCTTCTTCTTGAAGTCCGGCACAGGCATCCCCATCCACTTTGGCCGCGTTTCCAGCACGTACTCTGCGCTTCTCGGTGGGAGGATCGCAGGTACATCGCACAGCACAGTGCCGCAGAATGAGTCCGTTAGATTCTCATTCAGAAACTTGACGCTGTCATCGTTGATTGCGTTCTCGAAGTCCATGAACGGCTCCGGGTGTTTCTCATTGACGTATTCAGCAATATCCTTGCTATCCGTCAGGTATTTGACCTCGGGCTCTCCACCATCATCCGGGGTGATAGTCACTCGCATCATCGGGAGAGTGTAGGGCATCAGGCCACCCTTGGAAGGTATGCTTTAAATTTTTGCAAAAAAGTATCAGAATTAACCTCCATTATTATTGTGTCGGGTTGAATTGAAGGATATTTGTGAATGCAAATACTCACCCAAATGCGGCGAGACGGACGCGGATGTCTGGATATTCCACCCATTCCGTCTCGTAGGGAACGCCCTTGTAATTCAACACACCTCTGGCCTTCCAGGTATTCGGCGACCTTGAAAAAAATAATGTCACATTAACGATTAATTCTCGCAGTCGACCCCGAGACTAGATTTTTTCGTAGAACGTACCAGCAAATCGGAGGTGTGCTGTTTGTGGGAAGATCGAACAAAGTATATTCGGTCTTCGGCATTTTGCGCGCTTGGAATTCTTGAAAAGAGTTGCGAAGTGCGAATGGTCTGCGTCTCTGGCAAGATAAGGTTGATTGTTAGAACGCAGAATCCGATTGGCGCGACAAGTGTGTTGTCGATGTTGCAGATATTTTTCGAAGCGAGGGCGAGGAAACTGTTCAAGTGCGAATTACAGAAACAATTGAGAATCGAAAGCAGAAAACTCTCGCGACTTAAATAATCCCAGCTTTCTCCAAGATGACAGTGTCGAAGCTACAATTACCGAGTAGGATCCAAGCTGCCATAGCCCTAAATTAACACGAGCGACACGGCTATGGCCGCCATACTATGACGTTCCTTGTACTCGTCGCAACAAATTACCCAGCTCGAACTTCCCATTCGGGAGCTTGGAGACCGGTAGCACCAGCACAAGCTTTCGATCATAGAGCCAATCCTCAATTTCGCTTTTTCGGCCCAAACAGTGCCCGGAGTCCCTCTGCGGATTTGTCAGCCAGCTATCAGCTATCAGCTATCTCAACCTAGTTTAGCTAGATGTGGGTTTATCGAACCTATAACAACGTTATTATAAGCTGGCCTTGTTCTGTCTGGTACACCGTCCGCGGCGCACGAATTGCGGAGTTGTAGCTTTTGGAGATTTAGGATCTTTGCATATCGGGCCCTCTCGTTTTCCCCGTGAATACGATTGAGGCGAAGCTCCAGCTTGCTCTACATGCTAGTACTCCGGGGAAATTTAATAGCCGATCTTGAAAAATCCAATAGGATATGATTCATTATGAATTATCATGTGATTGGCTGCCGTAAACGTGAATAAATGTTATTCAGCGGCATCTCCAAAAATCTGGGCCAGCCGTCGCAGCGATTCGGACCGGATCCTGATGTCGGTAAAAGTGGTTGCCTGCAAGCTATAACGTTAGTTTGTGCATTGGGCGGGCCTTAATGCTCGGCGGGCCTTTTATTCTTGGCACGAGCATGGAATAGGGTTTACGAAAGGATATCATCTGAAGACCCGAAAGAAAAGAAAGAGAAGAAAACAAACGAGCAGGGGAAGGAATTAGCGGAACTTTGAACTCGGAATGAGACATATTGTATGGAAATAGTAGGGATCAATGGGTCTTATCTGAAATAATTATCCTGGACAAAGTTGAGAACCAAAGAAACCATTATCAGGGTGAATGACGAAAAAAAGTTACATTAATTTAAAGAATTTCTTCAACTTGTCCGTTTTCTTCTCGTTCTTCTCGTTCTTCGTATCATATTCCAATTCTACTTTTTGATTCTCAACCCAATCCAAATCTTCATCCTCGTCATAATTGACCTCCAAAGATGAAAAACTCGGAAGTCTACGTGATCGTGGAAAAGCGGAGTACTGGGGCCTTTGTGGGATATTCGGAGGCCGGGAAGGTTGTTGGGAACTCAAAGGTCGAGGCGCCTGTGGAATGGCCGTGGTTAGAGGAGGAGGAGGAGGAGGAGGAGAGCTTCGCGGTCGGGGAGCACTATAGGCACGATGGCTAAAGCTAGCACGTCGAACCTCATGTTGAGGACGGTTCGGAACGGTGAGTCGGTCTCCGTAGGTGCGGTTGTAGGGACGTGCCGAAGTTGCTCTTCTGGGGCTTGTATTATAAACTCCCCTAGCGAAACTGGCGCTCGCGCTCCTCGGGCGTTGATAAGGAACCAGTGCTTTGGCATTTTGGTCTTTGATATTGCTTCCAGATTCTTCAGATGCTTGCTGATCCTTGGATCTTCTATCTTTCTTCTTCTTCTTCCTCGGAGTCGTCCTTTTCATGACGATACTCTCAATGGCAGGATTGTCCAGAGTAACAAATCGGCCAAATCTTAGAAAGTCACGGCGATCGGTGACTACGTAGTTATTTGGGTCGTTCATGTCATCGTCTGTTTCGAATTCGGTTTCCGATTCTGACTCGCCATCTCGCTTCGAAGATTGACGCCTTGACTTTCGTTCTGGCTTCCAAGGTTCCCATTTTGGAGGCTTCTTTTCAGGTTTTGGCGGGTCTGGTGCTTTCCTGGTTGGTTCCACTTCTATTTCTGGAAGTGGTTTTTCTTTTGTTGGCTCCCCAGATTTCTCGCCATTGTCTGGAACGATGAGCGTATATTCGTAAACCTCAATGTCGTCAAGATCGATCTTCCTAACAGTAATCGCTTCTGCAGTCGATACCGTAACCGAAACAAGCGAAACCGAAGATGTATTTGGTAATGAAGCTTGGCCGCCTTGAGATTCTGAACCTCTGAACAGCATCTGAGAGTAACTATTATTGTCCACAGTCTCGGCCGCAAGATCCTCAAACCAAAACCCATGCTCAACAGTCGATTCGGTCTGCCTATTTTCTTTATTCTCCTTTTCTTGGTCATCTTTCACCATATACATCAGCATTTCGGTGCTGGTTTTCGGCTTATTTAGCATCTTTTGCTTTTGCTTCATCTCCGCTTGTAACATCTCTTCGCGGACCTCTCGTATCATTTCTCGGGTTCCAGGCGGCCAGTCTTCCGGTTTGACAACCAGAGCATTGACCGTGGTTTCGCAGATTTCACATTGGAGGGTCGGATCCACGTGGAGATCCGGACAGATCCAACGGCGTACGTGATGCATCATGTATAGCTTTCAGTATGTTCGATTGCAGTATATTCGGTTTCGTTAAATAACTGTCATATACTATTGGGTAGCTAATAGCGATTTGCTGCTTATGAAGGAGCTCCCATTGCTCTTAGGTAGCTCGATGAGAAGATAATATTTTTAAAAGAATGTATATCGAATTGCTTGATCAATTGAAGACAAATACGAAGTATAGTTTCACATCGTTGCGGATAGCTCCGAGTTGTGGTAGAACTGTAGGTGAACTGGCCTACGCTCATTTGGTCTTCCGCTTCAGCTCTTAGAAACTCGAAAATATCAAGCCCAATGCACTTTGAAGCCATTTGATTTCCACTCAGTGTAGTTTCATGACCATAAATAGCTAAATACCCAGACTGGACTAGGAGGTAGATCTGATAGTAATGTGTTGTATTTGTGTCATTTTGACGACCATAGCACTTGGCTATGCTAGTACAAAACTGTTTGGCAGTCTCGTACAGTATTTGGTAGTTCTTTGGGCGAGCCGCGCATAATTAGCCTCGATACCAGGCACATAATATGCTAATATAGTCTAGCAAACACATGCCAATGCATTGGATCGTAGGTCAATATGTTGAAGAACCAGGTGCACTCTGAACTCGTGCCGAGACTGCCGAGATGCTTATTTGCAAACATCTTGTGTAACACTCGTGGACTAGGAAAATTTACCAGCAGCCAAACGCCCCTAGTTAGAACCTATTCCAGGTTCTTGGCCTTCAAATTGTCGAGCTCTAGGTGTTATTTGTTCGCCGTACTTAGAAAGTCCCAGCTGGGCTGGATAAATCGATAATTGAATCGATACAGGTTCCTTCTCGTGCAACATGCAACCCAAAAAAACTTCTTTCATTCCAGAATGAAATGCCTTCCTAGCCGCGATATCAGGCGACACATTTTGTTCGTTTTATTCCCAAATGTACTGAATGCAACGCAACCATGTAACAATATGCTCGAAGGATCTGTTACCCATGATGGAACCGTTTTTGCGGGTGTGCCTCAGTTCCGGTCCTGAATCGAGGCAACGGAACATCCCTCCCAAGCGGGTTTACTGTGAACGGAGAACCGCATTCTGGGGAGACTCGTTTCCCAGGTTCCGTGTTTTGGATTCGGCACATTCCTCAGATAAGAGATAGTGGGGAAATGGATGCGCTGGAGATCTATGAATTCTAACCACCCGAATCGATTGGGTTAATGAAATTCATTTCCCTGGGGGATACATACGAATCGCGTATTCGCCCGAATGCGAGGTCTGAATCTGGTCTGATAATCTCCGAAAATATCTCCATGGGTGGCCAGCCAGCCTGGCCGTTTAAACGGGAGGAGAAAACGTGGTAGGATAGAACCCATGAACATTGCGAAATGAAGTCATTGCTGTTCGCATGTGTAACGGTATTTCGCGCTGCCGGTCAGGCTTCCATCTGGTGGGGCTTGAGTTCTGATGCGACGTGATGTCGGGATATCCTTTCCTTTATATTGCCAGGATGGACCACTCTATAGGTTCTATCTAACAACCGCCAATTCCGACAATTTGTCTTGTAAGAAGCAGCAACTTGTGACTCAATGAACTTGCTGCCAAAATTACCCGCCTCTTCATAGTGTTTCACAAGAGGTCTATGACGTTTGCTTCGATATATTTGCTCCAGCCTGGTTTGCTTTGATCTCCACCGGTTGGAACAGTGTCGTTGTGCATCGAGGTGAGTAGGCGTGCAGTACATTGGGGCATATAAACGAGGCGTGAGTCAAAACCCACGAAATACAACCGTCGGTGGTCGATTCTGTATTACGCATCATCATCTACGCTACCCAGAATCTTGCGTTCCGCAGCCTACGCGTCCCAAAATTTTCAATTGCAGGTCGCCACCACTCGAAGACCGTCAGATTGGCCTCGCATACAAATAACGTGCTAGGAAACGTTTTCAACTCATTTCAATCGCTGCAACCCTCATTCGCTACATCGGCATCGACTGCACCCTAAAGCTGCCCAAACCTCCCCTCTAGGACCTATAATCGAATTGTTGTTATTGGAAAATAGCACAGATCCCATGATGGACAAGAAAGGCTATACCGAAAACCCTCGTGCGAGACGGCCAACGATGCGCTGCGCTTCCGCAGCCGCCATCTCTCTTTGCATAATACTATTCCTGGCTGGATTCGGGAAGCTTATCGTTTCTTCGGGTTTGCTTTGGACTGAACGTCTACCAGAATTTCTATACCCACTTGGCGTCAGCCAGGATTCTATAGTCGCTAGTGCCGCTGACTTCCCTGGAGACATTGACGATGACGAAGAGAATATATTGGAAAAACGACAGAGCGGATTTTTCATAGTCACTGGGATTAACGACAACGGAGTTCAACTCAGACAGGAATGGAACACCTTTGCTGCGGATGCCGACCTCTTGAATCTTTTTCTATGCGGGCTTGAGGCTATGCAGGCGAAGGATCAGAATGCACGAGATTCTTTCTTTCAAATAGCAGGTGCGAGGATTACCAGTCAGAAGAGTCGTCCGTATATAATTGTTGACCTAGGACTTAGGCATCCACGGAGGACCATACGTACCATGGGAGTAAGTTTTTCAAGCACATGAATGCATTTCGAGGCGGTAACTAACTGCTCGCAGCGGTGTTGATGGCCCGAATACTGGATCCGGATATTGCACCCACGTCAGTTGATCCTGACTTAACGTTGACCATGGAAAATATCTAACCTTCTACCTCAGGCTTCCATTCTATTTCCAACCTGGCATCGGCCATACCTAGCAGCATACGAGGTATAGATTCCTTCGTTTCGACTACATTTCTTCCCCGACTGACGTATATAGCAAATTCTGGGTGGCATTATGAGAAACCTAGCGAATCAATACCCGGCAGGCCAAGCCCGAAATCGATATGTTGCTGCTGCCAGTAAATTCAGACTACCGTATGTATATATTTTTCTTCATCTCAAGTCTTCCGCATAAACACTAATCGATGTCACGGTGCATCTAGTTATTGGGATTGGGCGAGCAATGGACAGGTCCCTGATATCATCGGAAACAGGCCGCGAGTATCCGTCGAGAAACCTCAAGGGTTTGTTGAAATCGATAATCCGCTATACAGCTATGCCTTCCATCCATTTAGCCCTTCATTCTTCCCTTACGCCCCTGTGAGTAGAAACTTAGTGTTCGAAATTGGCTGGAGGATAGCCTGCTTACAGTATTCTTCTCACTAGTTTAACGCGTGGCCTCGAACTCTGCGGCAACCCGATGGAAGCGGTAACTCAAACCCTGCAGAGGTGAACCGGCAGATGGCAGCAAATCAGGCTTCGTATGTTCAATAATTCTAAGCTTCAAAGCTTGGCTAACTAGATGGGTTAGGCTCCGAAATCGAGTCTTCAACATTCTTAATTATCAACACGAATATAACGTATTCTCGAATAAGGCTTGGAATGGTGGTAACTCGGGAAATCAGGACTCTATAGAGTCGATCCACGACTTAGTCCATGTGAGTATTGATGTAATCCTGCTCCAGTATCCATTTTCATGACTAACCCAATTATAGGGCGTTGTTGGAGGCAATGGTCGTAAGTTATATAAATTTAAATCTCATCTCGACGGGAAATTGCTGAAAGATCTTAGATATGGCTGTAGTTGACGTCGCAAGCCAAGATCCAATTTTTGTCCTTCATCATTGTGTAAGTCGTCGGTCGTATCTATTGAAGAGATAAGTGCTAACTTTCATGATAGAACGTGTAGGTGGTAGCCGGCTTTCAGAAAAATTTTAAGGGATAAAAATTAATGACCAAAATCTAGAGACCGCATCGTTGCTATGTGGCAAACTCTCGTAAGGAGCACCGTTAGCATCTGAGAATTTCGCTGGTCTAATTAAATATTTCGATAGAACCCGAATGCGTTTACTACTAGTCAACGTGCTATATTTGGAACTCGAACTACCACATCAGGGACCATAGAAGACGCTAACAGCGAGCTTAAACCTTTTCATCGTACCCAATCTGCGTTCTGGACTTCAGCGCAAGTCAGAGATCACAAAGTCTTCGGATATAATTACCCAGAGCTGGCGGATGTTGGTACTGTCCCGGATTATCGACTGAGATCCCGTCTTCGTACCCGAATCCAAAACTTGTACGGCTCATCGGCACCACAAAGCACATTAAGAGAAGGCGGCAGCGGTATGTGAAACTTACCAAAAGCTAAAGGAATTCTTTTTCTAATCCGGCATAAAATATCACAGCGTCAAAAAGGTCACTGACAGGAAGGGCTGGTAACACAATTCAGCTCGCCAAACACGGCAAATACCACGAATGGACCACCAACGTTCGAATAAATAAATACGTCACAATTGGTTCGTATCTCGTGAATATGTACATAGGGGAGCCTACAAAGGGGGTCGAGTGGTCAGACGATCCGAATTTCGTAGGAAGTTACTATATTTTTTCAAAGAGAGGGAACTGCCACGGCTGTTCACCAAATTCCCATGTTACCGGTTCCGTTCCACTCACGAATGCCTTGATCGAATCCGCAAAACAAGGAAAAATTCGAGATTTGGTAAGATTTTAGATATATGATTGGCATTGAGCTGGACTGACACGCATTTAGACACCCGAAAGTGTCATCCCATACTTGAAAGATAATTTAACATGGCGAGTTCAAATGGTAAGAAATCAACAGATACTCCAAACTATTTGAGCTTCCTTCAGTGACTAACACGTCACAGACCGACGGTGGATTTCTAAACCCATCCGATGTAAAGTCTCTCAAAGTTTCCGTATCTGCGGCCGAAGTTACAATACCTACCGCTTTGAGTGAAGGTGCTGCAATTGGCAACTGGACCACATACTATGAAATTACAAGCAAAAAGCCAGCTGGCCTTCTCGATGACGCCGATACCACTTGATTTATTAATGTTTTCATAGATTTTTTTTAGCTTTTCTTAAAAGTTGTTGCCGAAGCCCTTAAATTCTTTGTTTGTTTGTTTCCTCTTTGTCTCGGTTTCCTCAGTTAATAACTCCTTTTAGTTCGTCTCATCCGCATGCGAGGCACGATTTCTGTGCATTGTAGTAAGAGAATTCACATCTACATATTTTCCTCTCTAGCATTCGAAATAAATCTCGCTTCCAAAAGTCTCCAACTAAAAATATCAAACCTTCAAGTCTCAAAATATATCGGGAAGCATTGAATTAGAGAACACTTACAGCCAAATCAGCGTTTGGCAATGAGACTACGTATACATTAGAAACATGAAGGCGTGCGTATTAAATTCCAAACAGCGCGGGTCAGTTTCGCAAGAGCGTCGGCCTCCTTAGGTGCATGTAAGTAATTTTGCCAAGTCATGTTTCTCGAGTTGAGTATAGCTGCCTGAGCGCACCGATCCGTGGTACTCTAGTTGGTCAGTGTTGGGTTATTTCCCACATATCCAAATCCACTTATCCATTGTCTATCAACTAGTGCTAGTCCTGGACGGCCGCTCACATTAGTAGCAAAATGTTAGGTAGTTCGAAAATCCAGTATTCAAGTGCTCTCCATTATATGTGTATGCGAGTGCGTATTCGGGGTTTACAGACCCACCAGCTGTCCGTCATGAGGCCAAAGTCAATCAAATTTGTCAGTGCAGGTCTTGGTACGCCACCGACGCGCGACCAATTCCGACTTGGCGACAACCACACGAGGCTTCCTCGTGGGTCTAGTGCACGATGGTGGCAAGCCAGATTTCATGGGATTCGAAGGATTTTTGCGGCTGAAAATGCGACAGCGCACGAGGGTATTTAAAACCGCCCGTTAGAATTCTGTTTACGGAACTCGCTTCCCCAGAATCCCCCGGCGCGCTGAACTCTATTAAAGTCTCGAGTCAGTCGCGATCTCGACGTACGACGTTGGTCGCCCTTGCACCTGCATCGTCAACAACACACGCATCGGTACAATGCAACGGCGACAACACAGTAGTACAATATGTTGGCTCCTCGGTCTCATCCTCGTCCTCGCCCAAGCTACTGCGGCAGCAGAGCATCTGGAGCCATGGAGGCAGAATGGACGCCGGTATTTCGACCTGGATGCCAATAGTATTGTTGCCAAAAGAGCAATAACGACTACTTCGAAGAAAGCCTCCACAACCTTGGCCGCTCCTTCCACCCCTTCCCCTATCCAGTCAGGCATGGTTGCAAATTGCATCGGTTGGGCATATGTACGAACAACCGACGCATGCAGCGACATCATCTCGCGGTATTATTCCGCGACGAAAATAACACAAGCCAATTTAATTAAATGGAATCCGATACTAAACAACGACTGCAAAGGGATAAAGCCGGCATATTTTTTGTGTGTTCAAACAGACCCTTCAAGACCTTCAGCAACCACAACAAGGACAACAACCACGACCGCCGCCGTTGTGACTCCGTCTCCAATACAAAATGGCCAATCCAGCCAATGCAAAGGCTGGGCATATGTCCGCTCCACCGATACTTGTGACTCAATTATCACAAGATACTACGACGCCACAAAGATTACACTTTCCAACCTGATCAAGTGGAACCCGGAATTAAATAGCAACTGCTCCGGCCTCAAAGCACAATATTTCCTTTGTGTGCAAATAGATCCCACTAAATCGACCACTAAATTAACCACGACGACTACATTGACAATTAGCACACCGTCCCCAATCCAAACCGGCCAGACCGGCCAGTGTACTAGCTGGGCATATGTTAGATCCACGGACAAGTGTGAAGATATAGTTTCTAGATATTCTGCTTCTAGTCAAATCACTCTCACAAATTTGATCAAATGGAACACCGCATTAAAGGATAACTGTTCTGGGATTCTTGGAGGATATTTTGTTTGTATCAAGATCGACCCTTCGATTAGAATCTCGACCGTTACGACTACCGTTACGACTACCGCTTCTGTTTCAACATTTACCGCCACTTGCAAATCTTATGAGCCCACTGGAAGTCCTCAGCTGCACATGGCAGGTGGGCAGGTCTATGAAGACATCCCACCCTCTTTTGTTGGGTACATCAACGGGAATAATGAAACAGCACAGTTAACTGGGTTTTCTGTCGATATTGATAGTAGTTCCGCTGGAGGACGTTATAACGTCCTTTACGACTGGCAGAATTTCCCAGATTATATTACCGCGATTCTTCCGGATGGAACAAATTTGTTGATTCATGATGATGAAACGGTTGGCGTTCTGAGGTCAAACTGCGCTAGCAGCCCTGTCAAACGCAATGTACCTAAACTGGTCCCAGATGCAACCTACGTCGATCCGCCATCTTTTGGTGTCAAAGTTACAGTTAGTGATAGGTGTGGAGGAAAGCTGTCGGGCTTAACTCCAATTCTCTATTGTACATACGATCCCGCTCAGTATCTTGGAGGTATGTATTTGGGGATAAAAAAAAGGCTTATCTAACATGTTGATGCTAATACGTCCAGCAGGTCTTATACCACCTCCTGAAGGGGAAACAAAATCTTTAAACGAGTGGGATGAGGCAATATACACGAACGGCTGCGCTTTCCCAAGAGTTGTAAATCTCGCCAATAACTATGGCTGCAAGGCCGTGGCATCTAGTCAAATTGTCGATAGATGCGCGAAGGCGACAAAATGGAAGCTGATTACAAGGGCTTCTTGCTTTTTAGCCATCCTGGGAACACCTGTAGCCGTTGCAGCGTGTTTGGAGGCGGTAGATACAATGCTCGCAGTTTGCACCGGAATTAACAAGCTTAAAAAGCTAGACGACTTGACCAACGGAACTCTATCGAAAGCACTCTGCTCACCACCACCTAACAAACTTACTATGGACGTAGCCGTTGTCTCATTGGTTCCAATTGACTCCCCAGTGGTATTCGGATTCGCAGAATGGAATCTATACACAGGAGAAGTAATAGACCAAATTGAATTTAACCCAATGGTGTCGGTTCTGCCCACTACAACTTGTTCAACATCAACATCAAGTTCGTCATCGCGAACGAGCACGAGAACCCCACCTGGAACGACAGTCACAGTTGCCACCACTCCAACTTTCATACGAACCATTCCAACACAAACTTCCGGGTATTACAAAGGAGTGCCCTTATGCGTCGACCACGGTGGAGCTATCGATTTTAGAAGTCACCAATATCAAGGCTGTGGATTCAATGTGTCATCACCTGGTAGAGAATACTATTGCGATACTACATACGACGCTTGGGGCCCTCTCGACGGAATAAATAATCGCCCACCTCAATCATACATAAGTGCAAGCTCAATTAAATACAAATCTCCGCCGTTCCCAGGTATTATCTCAAGCCACTGGGAGTATTTTGTCGATATACCTTACCCAGCATATGGTGGCCGTTGGTGGTGTAGTGTTACGATGGAATGTCCTCCAGGAAAGCCTAATTGTGGGCGGTACAAAGAGAACAGTATTACTAGCTCTGTTACGATTGGGTATACTAGCGATTTTGATGGTAAGGTTACTGGTACTTGGCCGAACCCGTGGCCACAACAGGAAGTCCGGACGTGCGATAATAAAATTTGTCCATCTATCTGTGAGCCCTGGATATATTATTATTTTGACGTTTCACGGACGGTGTGCGTACGGAATAATCTTCCTTTTATTGATAAGAAGTAGACTGTATATTATTTTGGTGCAAACTTTTTTCTATTATACATTAGAGGGGATGTACATATATGTAGGGTTATTTGTGCCTGTTATTGATTTCTTTGAGCTTTAATTTGTCTTTTTAGATTGTTCTAACAAATAATCCTCGAATGACATAAGTTCGCGGTGGGTCTTCTTCAATTCCGGAATATTGGCCTTGTATCCATCCTCGTGGAAAAACTAGTTCAATAGTTAGCATTCTATTCCTTGGAGGTTTAGTATAAAAGAAAACGGACACTTACCTTAAACATCAAGGAGAAATCTTTTGGAAGCATCAAGTTGATAAGGAAAAGAGGCAACCAAGCAACCCATGGCCTAGAACCTTGGACCTTCTCATAAACGTCGAGAATCTCCGTCACATTCAGATTATCGCCTGCAAGCTCCACTTCTTTGCCCTTCCAACCCTGAGGGTCCATTATAGCTTTCGCAAGCCAGATACCAATATCCTTTACTGCGATAAGTTGAATCTTATTGCCTTTCAATGTCGCTTTAAATATTCCCAATGCGAAGAACCGACCGGCACCCTGTAACGGAAGCCCGTCCATAAACGCGACGGGTCGAATGATAGAGTAAGAAATGCCCGAGTCGGCCAGATATTTCTCAACCTCCCGCTTCGAATCGAAATGTGGAACTCCAGTGTCTCTTTCCGCAGACCCAACAGACGAGAAAACAATATACTTGACACCAGCTGCTTTGGCGGCATCAATAAATGTTTTACCCTGTGTAACTTCTGCTTCTGCGTTTGGACGAGGTATTGTGACGAGAAAGGCGGTATCCACCCCAGCCATTGCAGATTCGAGTGAAGCTTTGTCGGTAAGGTTTGCTTTGTGAAATGAGATTCCTGCAGAACCGAACTTTTTGGAAGCAGCTACTGGATCGCGGACAATAGCACGGATTGAAAGATTTGGGTACTCGGGATAAGACTGAAGTGCCTGGAGGAGAGCGCCTCCTTGTTGGCCTGTAATTGAAAAGAAACCAGTGAGCTATATATCGACAGAAAGTGAATTTGAAGAATCCTCGGAAGTTTACTTACCAGTTACTCCGCTGATAAGAATTGTCTTCGACATTTCAATCTGATACTTCAACGTTGATCGAATTGGTAGAGTCAATTTGTAAATATTTGAGAGTTGTTGTGTAAATTTTTCTTATTCGGTTTATAGAATATTTAGTTTTACTTGCGTGTTTAATATATTGGCTGAAATTTTTGTGTGGAATATAGTCTTTACGAAGAATAGGTGAATGTTGTTGTGATACTGAAATCGGAAAGATGGATACAGGCACTGTCGCGGGCTTTTATACAAAAAGGAGGTCGATCTTCCTGTTGCGAGCGCTCGGCTGGTAATCTACAAACCGTAATGTCGTAGTATCTTAGAATCGGTTTCGAACATCCGATGGCGTTAGGGAGCTTGAACTTAATTCCTTCTGTTGTCTCCGCCGATACTATTACGAACCCGACTTGCGACTTGTTCCTGGAATGTCGCCAACCATGGCACCACAACATGAACCCTGTCGAAAATGCGTCTGAGCCAATCAAATCAGTTCGCTGCCACACTTATCGGCCGAGATCAAGGAAGAGGGCAACACAACCGGTTTCATTTGTTACTCAGCTGTCCAGTTCGATGCCACCCCAAGATAAAGCCACTGCTGAATAATGCCAACTAGCGTCAAAATTTGTCCTTCTCGTCCGAGACAACATCTAGCGACGATATCTGATCGGGGAAATGTCTGGAGATTCGATTAGATTCTGCGTAATGACACCACCTCTAACGAATTTAAATAGATTGCCCGATTCCATGTGAGATACTGGCGACGGTGGAATAAAAAAGCCGGCCTGATTGACAACTAGAGTGATTACGGACACAATATGTGCGAAGCTTGTTGTGAGTCAGTGCGAAAATCTCGCCATCCCAATTAGAAAATACAACATTACAGATTCTCACTCTTGTATTGTGCGTCACAACCAAATTTAACACAAACTCGCACAGAGACCAGTTGACTGCCTGACTCCTATACACCCCGGGTCCTTTGCTTCCCATACAATAGATTAATGCAATATGCAAATCATTAGAAATATAATCTAAATGTCTTTCGCTGTCGCTTCCACATGCACGTTTGCTTTCCCAATATCAGTGGACGAACCTCCTGTGCTATCTAGCCCCAGATCGTCTCCGAATTTGACTGCAATCTCCTCTAGCTGTAGGCCCTTGGTTTCAATGAAGAAGAAGTAAACTAGCACAGCAAATACCAGATTCCAGGAGGCATTCATCAAATAAAACTTCCATCCAAGATCCGACATGGCAAAGGACAGCGAGAACGATGCCGCGAGTCTAAAATTAGTATAAATGATTAGTTTCAGGTGTGTTCTTGGGGCGTTATATCGTAATTAGACGACACATACCCTAGGGAGTTATCAATTAATCTCAATATTACCGATCCCGCAGCTCTAAGCTTATACTGGCAGATCTCAGTTGGATATAAACTTGTCATCGGTGTAATAGAAAACGCGTAGAACCCTTGGAAAAGAAAGATGACCGCGATGATTCCATAATTCTTGGCAGGATCAGTGCTGTCTCCGTATGCTGAAATTTAAATTTAGTGATAAGTTGA
This sequence comes from Dactylellina haptotyla, assembly GCA_031310005.1. Classification (NCBI taxonomy): domain Eukaryota; kingdom Fungi; phylum Ascomycota; class Orbiliomycetes; order Orbiliales; family Orbiliaceae; genus Dactylellina; species Dactylellina haptotyla. Next base: position 5,781,460 of record CM062379.1, on the reverse strand, counting down.
GAATATGAACGACGATTGTTTCGTACCTTTTATCAGACCACCCAGCAGATATAACATGAGAGCCATGCCCACGGTTCCAACTAGAGTTTGAATACGTCGGCCGATGATGTCCAACATGAAACTTCCAATGACTGCAACAATAAAGGACCAGCATTGGATAATAACATTAATCTGATTTTGTCTATTTGGATCCGTGACCCCTGCTTGAGAGAGAATACGAGTGAGATAATACCTAGTATTTCCGGAGTTAGTTTATCTACCACCAACTGTCAAGCGATTCTTCCTCCCCTCATTAGATAACTTACGAAACAATGAAGTTTCCCATAGTCTCAAGCATAGCACCAAATATGATGAGAATATATAGACGCTTCCTATTCGCCGGTGTTGAAATAAACTCCCTCCACGGATTTTTAGGGTAAGCAGCCTCTTCTCTGGCAATGATTGTCTTGATATCTTTCATAGATTCCCTTGCACGTTGTAATATCTCTTCGCTGTCATCGCCACTCAGAATTGCCAAAACCTCAACAGCATGCTCCTTCTGGTTATTAGCAATAAGCCAGCGCGGAGACTCTGGGATAAAAGGCAAGAATGCAATGGCGATTAGACTTGGAATAAATTGTAATAACGATGGCAATCTCCAAGCCCACGTGGATTGGATATTCTGGCTCCCATAATTTATTATAGCTGATAGCAGTCCTCCTACGTAGAAGCAAGAAAAGAATATTCCCAAAACATAACTCCTACTTCTTGGTGGGAGTAGTTCTGCGAGCAGAGGAGGCGCCGAAACATTGCTCAAGATTGTGCCAAACCCGATAATCATCCTAGCAATGACAAACATGGCGATGTTTTGGGCGGCAGCTTGCAAAACTATACCGATAACGGTAATTATTGTTGCGACGAGAATGCCGTTTTTGCGACCGAATTTATCGGGGATTGGCTGGACGACGGCGAGACCTAGAATAGATCCCATCCACACGGCCGCGTTGTTCAGGCCTGTCGTCGCATCGTTAAGATGAAAATATTCCGTGTACGAAGGAAGAATGGAAAGTCCATTCATCACGCTTGCATCGTAACCCAGGGTCTAGGATAATTAGAATTATGAGAGCCCATGTAACTTCAATACAAATTTAGCTGCTTACCGCTGAATTGACAACCGCAACGGCGACTAGCAAGGTTGTCAATAATTTAGGGTTGGCTGGGACCAACTTCGAAACACATTGCCGCTCAAATCGATACATCTTGGCTTGAAATAGACAAAGAGATACGCCTATAATAAAGAGGCTCAAGAAGTCTCTGGAACTTTAACAAAATAAATCTATTTTCCAAGCTGTGCCAGCTACTCGGTATATAATGAAATTCTACAACAAGGTAGCTGCCTACAAATGAAACGTTGAGCAAAACGAGATTTCTTTTCAGACCCGAAATTTCAATTGATAAGCATCCTTGTATAATTTCTGCACCTTCTAGCTCCACCCATGATGTTTTCATTACCTGATGTGTGTTTGTTCGACTATAGCTAAGGCTTTGGATCACATGTGCATATATTGAGCTACCTAATATATTGCATCTTCCCTGCAGCTGCTCTAGATCGCATTCTTCTCGCTCGGCTATTAACGTTTGTGTTAAGAGTATTATTTCGCTAGGTAAACTCAGTGCGAACTATCAGCAGAAAGTGCCCGTCAATCTACGGCCCGCAGGCAAAAGTCGGGTTTGAGCGACCCGCAGTTTTTCCTATTTTGGCAATCAGAGCCTAACATCAGCAGTTGTGCGCACAAACCTCTTTCCTATTATGGCTATACAACAAATAACTGCAGGATTGTGGATCGACTATATTCCGAAGCGCCTCTAGGTGCAGATTCCACCCGTGGGCCGCGACGAATTCTATTGTCATAATTGGCTACTACAATCATATGAAATTTTGGGGTTTAAATTCCAGCTTCAACGCTCCACTCCAACACTTTATCTCACCATTTTATTAACGCCATTCAGAGCTCCTACTCGTATTCGCGTGAGCTATCTCCGATGCAACCTTCGCCACCGTGAAAAAGACTGGCCCACCTAAGTTTGTTCGTACGCAGCGAATTATACAAAATAGTTTTGGGATGCGGTTACTCAAAGGTTGTAGAATTTCACAATGTCGAGATTGTGCAGACTCAATATTCCAAACAATGGGCAACTTTTTGAATCCACCAATCGAAACTTAGGCTAGTCTTTTATTAATGCATTCTCGTCGTAGTTAACGCTATAATCAATGACCACCACTGTCCACGCCAAATGAAGATATTTCGATACTACGAGTTGTATGAGAAATCAATGTCGAGTATCCATCATTACAACTATAACAGTACAACGAAAGTAATTAGCAGATATTATTTCTTATTTCAATATGAGTGAGTGTCCTTACTTAGATGATATTCTTGGAACACGAGCTATGTATGAAATTACGCAAAATAATTCGGTCATCCAATGCAAAAGACAGACGGCTTGATATTCGATCTAAAGGGAATAGAATAGGAGTGGCGGGACCAGTTTTTGAATCTGTGAAAAATAGTTAACATTATTATACACTAGTCTCGCGGTTATAAACCTAAAAACATTGTACAAAATTTATACCATATTGTAATTCCAGCCCATCGATCCTGGATCGCATAAACTACGCACACTTCTAGCGATAAAAAAAGCTCCTACGCAAAAAATATTATCGTCGTCGAATTCAAACTTGCTCACTCGAAGACTCTAGACTAACTATATAATAATTTAGATTGATGAGCTTTCTCTAAGGAATTATAGATGATGGAATACAGACGAAACCATAAAGTTAAGTTGAATTCAAACTACTAGCTGCTATATAATATAATCAATTATAGAGAGAGAGAGAGAGAGAGAGAGAGAGAGAGAGAGAGAGAGAGAGAGAGAGAGAGAGAGAGAGAGAGAAAAAAAACAACTTCTTATCATCAACCTAATGGTTATCACAAGATATTATCTTCCTCGTAAACACCTGTCCAAGACTTTAAAAGCCCCGTGTTTGTCGTCTCAGTCTAAGGTCTAGTTTACTAGTTACAAGACTGTCCGAGACCAAGTTGCCAGCCGGTAGTGTTGTTGTTGTAATTTGAGCGCACCGATTTTCGTTGCCTTGCTTGCGAGACCAAGCACACCCACGCCTGCAAATGCTGTCCCTGTGTTGTAGGCCTTTGAAAACTGTTGGGGCCAGGTGTCACAGGGCAAATCTTTGATATTTGAACCTGGGGCAAGAGTCATGATGTTCAACGCTAAGAATTAGAATGGAGAGGTAGTTGCCGAAAGCATCGAGACTTCAAGGGCAAGAGAAATTCGTCATATGCAATGTGGAAAGAAGGAGGAAAAAAGACCATCCCTAAAACAGTTAAGATAACAGGAAAGGCAAGCAAACATCCGCAAACTGGGTAGGGGCTCCAAGACTATAACATAAATCGCAATATTGTGGTGACCTCGACAACTAGACCCACATAGATTTGTTTTTTTTACTCCGCAGCTCTGTGGTTATGGCAAATAAATACTTAAACAGATAGGTTTCGCCGTAGATCGATACGGTAGTCCTATTGGTATCCCGCCAATTGAACTGTCGAGGTAGAAAATTCTATTTTATTAATTGCTTAAGTACTTAGGTAGTTGAAGGACAGCCAATTTGCATACAGAATTTCAGCAATTCAAATTACGCGCCATTAAATCGCCGAAGTCGACTCTCCTATTCTAATAAATATGCCTGGAAAGATACACCAGTGGCCTTTGTGGCCAGAATACAGTGTCGATACCCGCTCGTCGGTGGATAAAGATTTCGTTGATGCAAAGAAAGCGATAATCAGCGAATACGGACCCGAGAAATTGAAACAGGGTTGGATTCGAATATGCAAACAGTTAGAATCAATTACCGATGACATTGCACGACGAGGCAATGAAACCATTCCAGTTTGCACGTCGAAGGTTATCGAGAATGGGTTTTCCACGGAGGAAGAACAAAAGATCAAGAAAGCAGGATGCGTGGTAATTCGCGAAGTAATAGAGAAAGAAGAAGCTCGCAAAATTTACACAGATGTGCACAAGTATATATCTGATAACAAAGACACTATCAGCGCTTGGCCTGCAGAGACACCATCCATGTACGAAATCTACGATTCGCCGATGCAAAATTCAATCAGATCCAATCCAAGGCATTTGAAGACCCAAAGGCTGCTTAACAAGTTATGGCACGACAAATCCGGAGAAACTTCACCTGACCCCTTGATATATTACGACGGAGTGCGCGATCGGCCACCAAAGCAAGTCTTTTTAGGTTTGGGCCCACATATTGACGCTGGCAGCTTGAGTCGCTGGGCTGCGCCAACATACCGTAAAGTCTACGAAGCCATATTCTCGGGGAATCCAGAAAATCACGACGCTTGGAATCTTGAGCTTCGAAAAGACGCGGTCCAGGACTTGTTCAAAGCCCCATCTCACTCTAGTGTATTTAGGGCCTTCCAAGGCTGGACTGCCCTGACACCATCTAAAGCAAGAGAAGGCTCGATCATGCTATACCCGAATGTCCAAGCCACCATTTCGTATATGCTTCTTCGACCATTTTTCCAACCTCCTAAAGACGAGTCCGATATCATGGATGCCAGCAAGTGGACTTTTGACGATTCCGATTCTTATTCTTTCCCCGGAACTGAGAAAGATCTTAGCCAATGCTTAAGTAGAACATCGCACCCACATTTAAGGCTAGAAGAGTGTATGGTACACGTTCCAGATATTCAGCCTGGTGATACGGTGTGGTGGCACAGCGATGTAAGTATCAAGAAGCAGGCAGTCTATAAAAATTAGGTTAAATATACTAACGAGAGACATTAAATTAGTTATGCCACGCTGTAGATCCAGAGCATGAAGGGGTTGAAAACGCGTCTGTCGCTTTTATTGCAGCAGTTCCAACAACTCAGATGGCCAAAAAATATATAAAGCAGCAACTAGCAGATGCACTCTCAGGGCGCCAGCCGTCAGATACACAAGGAACAGTGAACGAGACACAATTAAAGGGTTACAAGGGTCATGAAAGATTCAGCGAGGAAGCACGTCAAGCTTTTGGATACTATCTTTAAGTCAAATCCATGTTGACGGAAGCATTTATATGCCATTCAGACCAAATTACATTATTTCTCACAATTAAAGGATTTTTTGGTTCGCAGTCTGTATAAAGATCAACTCAGATAACATATGAGAAATTAAGCCTTCTACTTGCCTGCAATTTAATCACAGAAGCCGTAGAAGCACAATATAAAATTTTAGCTGATACTTTTAACTGTGATCCTAGGAGGACCTTGCGTATAAAACTTTGGCAAATATCTTCTAGTTGACATTCCAGACCCTCATTAGTGAAAAAATTTTGTCATTCCAAGCCATTGACATGTCATTTTATTGTCTTAAATTTTGATTGATCGAAGCAGGCCTTTCAGTCCACCTAGCAAAATCCGCTTCGACGCGAATTCGATCAAGGCCGTCGTATTTAAATGGCTTTGCCGTGAGATCGATCCCAAGGTTAATATCAAGGCCCACCTTACCTCCGATAGCCGAAATCATTGGCCATAGTCTACCGGCTACATCCGAAAATCCAATTCCCAAAAATTCCCCATTTTTAGTAAACCATATGCGTTTACTAGTCGCATCAAATCCACAACCGAAAGTGACGCCAATAATCGAACATTTCTTCATAAAGGTTATGGGAGGGGTTTTTGAAGTCTCCGATATCATTTCGCACAACGGGTATCTATGAAACAGCTTTCCGTGCTCCACTACATCTCCGCGATGTCGTCAGTGAAATTTCTAATGATTACACCACAAATCAAGGTATCAGAAATAGAAATATTAATCTTACAGTGGAGGCCCCAGGTGATGCCGTGAAGTTGGGTGTCTTTGAATGCTTGGCCATGTGGTCCACTCATAAACTTGCTCGTAGTTAAGGTATAGTTAGTCATTAGTACAATTTTTAATATTTCCCAGGATTAATACCGTCATATTCGCTGTGTGCTCATGGTCATGTCCAACGGGAAGCTAAATGTAATTAGGAATGATATTAAATTATAAACCATGATACGAAGATATAGGTGGAGATTTTTACATTCAACGGAGGATTATCTCTACCAAATCCGATTCCGACATGCATATCTTCATAATCCCTAAACCGAGCATTATGTTAGTAAACTTCGACTACTGCATCTTTTTATATCTCATATTTGCGATACTTACTCTCTAAGCTCGTATTTCGTAACTACTATTTCAAAGTAATAGAGCGATTTTCTCCAGAGTATCGGTTTATCCGTCGCGAATGCCACTTGCGAAAGTTTTCTGTTCTGTTCCACGCTAGCTCTATCTTCACCAAGCATGTAGGAATCCGAATCTAGCCTAGATAGACATATTGATTCTTGTTCTGACACAAATTCCGAGGGCATACTTTCTGCACAGACCCTCTCCATATCTGATTCCTGGAGTAGCGTTTCGGGTACGAATATGCCTTTCGATTTCATATGACTGCTATTCAGTCCATGCTGAAGAGCGTAAATCGCCCATGACCATCCAAACTCATCAACGGCTGAAAAGTCCACACCGACATCAATCAGAGCGTCGAAAACTATCTCCGACTTTAACATAGCCATTAATGCAACTATCGAATAGTCAGTTTTATATCGCTCGGGATTAGCTCTAATCAAGCTAGCGAATGTCCTTTCGCGAGAAGGGCTAGGATTGGCAGATTCAAGGAGCCAGAATCCGTCTATGGCCCTGCGGAGGGGCGATGCCTTATGCCTGTCTTGAATATTGACGCTCGCCCCCCTAAATATCAGATAATCGACTGTGCATGGAGTTTTGTCAGCTACCAAGGAGTGAAATTCTCATGACTAATTTTTAGAGCGACCAACCAATATCACAATGGCCCTTATACGCTGCAGGGTATATTGGGGTTGCGCCACTCCGCTCCCGAGCTTCCAGAATATCAGAAATGTCGTCAGATTCTAGTATTTGCTGTACGATTTCCATATTTCCCACTGCCGATGCCCTATGAAGCATGGTTCTTCCTTTTAAGTCTGGCCACAGCAAGAATTTACGTGTTGGATCCTTTTCAATATATTTGGGCAGCAATGCCGCAAACAAACTTGTGAATCCAGAATTCGCTGCAATCTGCAAAGCCGTCTGACCCAATTCATCCCGTTGCATGATATCAACACCATTACTAGCGACAAATAAGCATACATCCTACATTTTATATGATATTTCTTCAGTTAGTCCGATTATATCTCTAGAGAAAAAGTACGGTTCATTCGAGAACAGGTCTGGTACCGTGTGGCCTTGTGATGCAGCTGCATGTAAGGCTGTCCATTGTCTATAATCCCGAGCGTGTAGATCTGCGCCATGTTTTATCAAAAGCTCTAACAACTCTAGATCTCCCAACCAAGCAGCTTCGTACAAAGGGCTTTGTTCTTCATTATCGAGGAGGTTAATTTCAGCTCCATTCTCAAGAAGCAGAGTAACTAACTCCTTGGTAATTACTTCCCTGTTACTGAACGCCCAATGCAATGGCGTCTCGCCTATGCCATCTTTGGCGTTGATTCTAGCTCCATGTTTTAATAAAAGTTTAGTAGCTTCTATGTCTGCCCTATGAGCTGCGTAGTGCAGAGGCGTAGCCCGCTGACCTTGTCGATCAGCTAAAGTTGCATCTCCGCCGTGTTCAAGGTAAACTTTCAAACCGCCGTAATAGATTGCTTTCATACTACAAGCAAAGTCTATCGTCGTCTTTCCTTCGAAATTGGTCCAATTTAAATTTGCACCAGCCTCGATAAGCATTTCAGCGATCTCAGGGCAATCGCCTTCAACCGCGTATTGAAGTGAGGATCTATAATGTTTCCATCCTCCTGGAAATATAATATTGGGATCAGCGCCATCTTTTAAAAATGCCTTTACGAGAGTGGGGAGTTCATTCCATGCAAAGCAGGATAGAGGGTCACCATAACCAATCTCAGGTGTCCATTTATCCCAGTTAGTAGACCAAACATGTCGTTGCCAAAAATGGACAACCTTTTGGTTTTGAAAAACCTTCTTGACACCTTCAATGAGGTCTCCCCATTCTTTAGATACTTCTTTCTCTTCTGTAGTCCACAGCGTTTCCGCCATGTTTATGTGTTTGAGGAAATGGCGGACCTCATATCTAATATTAGGTTCTGGAGTGATTTGTTCATTTTGCTCCACATGATAAGTAAAAGGCGCCAAATAGTCGCTATCTGCCTCCGACGGAGCGTAAGATGCTGTATTTGGGGCTTTGACTTCATTGGGAAGAGCGCCATCGCAGTGGTCTCTGCCGTCTTCAGGAACCTTTAGCGTTGATGAATTCTTCTCTGCCTCTTCCGTCCCATTTCCCGATATTGCGGCCACTTCTTCCTCGATATTTTTGATGCTTGATGGTTCTGAATCATTATTATTGGGAGTTTCAGGCAGATTTTGTTCGGCATTTCCTAAGGAACCTTCTACTATCCGATTCAGTCAGCCAAAGCTTTAATCTCACCGCAGTCTGTCAGAAACATTTACCCGCCAGTGCTTCCACCGTACTATTGGTTTCTCGAGGCTCAATCTGAGGTTCCATAGAATTTTTAATTTCTTCTCCTTCCAATTCTTCTCTCGTTTCTTCCTCGTTCCACAACGGGTCCCACGACATATAACGCTGCTGGAACTCGGGAGAGTTGAGATGCCTCACTTTTCCAAAAGCATTATGCATTAGCATTTCATCGTTATAATTCTCTTCTAATTTTTAATAAAAGAGCCAGATAATAGCTCTTGCAATCCAACACAGGAGTCTTACCGATAGCTAAAGCGATCAATAGGTGTCCCCACTTTTGATCACATCTCACAGTAGAAGCCCTTTCTAAGTCCTTGAGACATTTAGGGCAGGGTGTTCTTTGAGCCGATCCCTCTAAAGCTATCTTCGCGCTATCTTCGATAAAGTCTTTGACTGAATTATGAGTCAGCCGGACCACATTGTCCTCTCCTACAGAAAAGAAGATTCCCCGCGAATTCTTTACGTGTTCGATGGGTTGCGCCAAACGACTTAGGTGACTTGCTTCGGTATATTGAGGTTGTTGATTAGCCGGTAGTTCGTCGCTAACCAAGTTAGAAGATTCTTGATTTAAAACTTGATGTTCAGCGTCAGGTTTAGAGAAGACAGTCGCATCGCTGTCACTCCCACTATCACTATCACCATCTTCATCGCTATATATATCGCCGCTACTATTGTCTCCCTCATCTTCATCAAGCTCATTTATCGGGAGTCGGTCTGCTGCCTCTTGTTCTGCACTAAGAAAAACGCAGCTAAAATCCTCCGCTATCTGCTGAACAGTTATATCCTCGAAGGAGCAAATAGCCCACCGTAACGCAGTAAAGAGAACTTCCTTCTGCTGAGAGTCCATACTGTCTAACGATCGTTTATAGAATTCAGTCATCTGATCTGGGAGATTTTTCAGATGCTTTGATAATGGACGCGCCCAAGGTTGCTTTAAACTCTGAAGAGCTAAAGCAGCATAACGAAACATTCCGGCTGCCCTCTTAACTATAACTTTCCTCGCGTCAGCCCGCTCCTTGTCCCTTAGGATGGTAATTTTTTTTAGTTCTTTCTTGACATATACTTTCAAGTCACTGGTATTCTTTTGCTCTTCCACGCTTATTTTGGGCTGATCTGAGAATATTTTTGAGATATCCGGCTCTTCTCTACTAGAAACAATGACCTTAATCTTAGATCCCTTTCGAGCAGCTTTTTGTAAAAATGCTAATAGGCCCTCTTTTTCTCTGTCATCGCACTCATCCAAAGCTATCAGTTTTTTCAAAAAAAAAAAAGTCAGCTAGAATCCCGAACGGCGAAAATAGGAATCAATTATTAACGAACCGTCTACTATAATATATGAATTGTGATTAATCAACTGGGTTAAACCAATCATCAGTTTATTGAGGCCATCCTGGAGCGTTTCAGTTGACGACGAAAGTGCTGAAATTGTCCCTGTATTTTCTTTGATTAGTTCCTTGACCTTCTGATTAGCTTCGGCGAGGTTATCCTGTGACTCCGAGTATCTGCATTGGCGATAATACTGATATACCAGATTCTTGACTACTGAAAGTGTTTTCTGCGTCTTTTCGTTTCCGAATTTACAGAAAAAGAAAGCAACCAGTGGTACTTGGGCTGGATCTTTTGCAGCATTCTTTTTGATATCATCCAGGATTCTGTCGATGATGGCTGACATGAGAACACTTTTACCAAAACCTGCATTCCCGTAAACCCACAAAAACTCAGATTCTTCTGATGAATACCATTTATTGAACTCATTCTCCTCGAAAAGCCAGCCGCAGGTTCCCTTCTGCCGTTTTGCTCGATTGGAATTCAACTCAAAGTAGAGATCATTCAACGGATCCAGCCACTTTTCATTCTCCGCAAAATCGGTATAAAGTCGTTCTTTCTCTTCATTGGCGATATTCCGAAGGAGAGCTTCTTTCAAGTCTTTTACGTCTCGGTTTGACTTGAACATGACGTCCTTGATGAAAGTTCTTGTTTCTTCCCCTTGTGTCTTGGTGGCAACAACAATCTCCTCAAATGCTTCCAGCGATTGCTCCTGGAATACCAATCCAGCGACAGAGTGCATGTCGCCAAGCTTCTTCGTAATACCATCGAGTATCCCTTGTAAAGTCATGATTGGCTTGGTTATTCCTTTCAACAAACGGGTCTACAAATAGTCACGTCTTCCGTTAGTAATCCCTGTAGGAAAGGTAGTAAGCAAGTTCCGGGTTTCATACCAGTTTCCCATGTTGGATATACTTCTTCGAGTAGTATGAAAAATATAGAATATCGGCATAAAGCGGCACTATTTTCTCCAGAACTTTGGTCCCGTACGTGATTTCACTATTGTTGGTTTCTTTCTCTGATTCGACTTCGGCCTTGTGATAACGTCGCTCATATATTTCTGCCGCAAACATTGCCCCTGTGATCTCATCCACAGCATCAATCAACAAACCACAGGTGTTAATGTCATCTAGGGCAACCTAGATCCATTTGAAATTTGTAAGCACACAGGGAGCAATTTCCGACTGTCTATCAACTTTCTTGATAAGCGTATTCCTACCTCAAGAATCAGTCGTATCGCAGACCACACTGCACAAGACCAAAATATGGGTATTAGTTTCCAACGTTTCTGCAATCAAAATAATGTACCACCCTCTCTCCTCTTGAATAATTTCTTTTTCACTGGGAAATCTTTTTCTTACCAACGGCGGCTGTTTCCGGTGAATGCTCAAATATGACATCTCCAATACCAAGGAACATATTCCTAATCCAAAAGATACATGTTAACGAACCACTATTGTGTGTTGTCACGTTGTACGACGATCGATCGACGATTTAAGCACTGGCGCGACACGAATAGAGAACCCACATTTTCCGGAGAATCTTAGCCATCTTTTCCTTGATATTGAGCTTCTTCCCAGCGACAACAACCTCTTTCTTAGATGAGTATTCTTTCTCTGCACGGTCTTTAGTTTTTTCACACTGTGCAATTGCTTGTCGAGGTGTTACTGCCTCGTTTAGGAATTCCAAAGACTTTGTTTTTAACTTTCCACCTTCTTCGGTTTCAACTTTCTCTCGAAAAATCACTTTAGCCTTCTCCCAGCTTGAAGAAATGGGTCCTTCTCTCAACTCGAGTACTTCAATGGTGACTTCTTTTTTTAAATCTCCAAGTTCATTATCGCGATCATCTTCGTCTGGGCTGCTCGGAGCCCCCAATCCCATGTTTGGAGTATTAGATGTCTGAACCATCTTTGCGTTGTGAACCCAATAGCCAGTCTACCTCCTCCTCTATGCGTGACAATATATCGACTCAGAACTCTAAGAAGCAACAGTGTTTGGAAAATTCCTGGTGAAGAGAGATAAGCGGGTTTGAAGATCAAACTCATTCAGCAACATCCTATCAAATCGCGACGAATTCTGCGTGGTTTAGCTGTCGATGCGGAGCGGCGGCAACCAAGACTTCTGACATACCCCGCTTGAGATTCCGCCATGACCGCCAGGCTGCAGCTGAATGATTCACGGATTGGTTCAAGAGACCAAGCAGCAGCTCCTTTGGGGGTGGAACTGCATGACCCTTAGAAAGGATCACTTCTGCGGGCGAAAGCACACATTGGCTTGATCGATTCCAAGCCCAAAGGTCTTGGTCACGTTTGTGCTCCATGTTACTTCAACTCGGTGTGTTCCGTCCTACGGGTGGGGCTACATGTATACATGGGGCGGCCGGTTGAAGTCCGGCAGCAGGTCTGGCGGATCTAAACCGATTGGGGAGTGGTGCTTACACCTCCACCTCCAGACTGGAATCTCGAGGTTAGATTTGTCAGTTTGACCACACAAAAAAAACCTGAATAGCATTGATCGCAAAATGCTACAAACTTGCCAACAAAATCTATGCAAGAAAGAAGAGATGAAACAATGCTGATAGTGGGCGACAGAGCCGATCCGCATTCCTTGAGGGAAGAATCCTCGTCCCGCTGATAGGCTCCAGATCAGCTTGTAAACTCCCCTTTTGGCATGAAGTTGACCCCATGCCATTTTCATGAGCAGGGAAATATCAACCGAAGGAGAGGCTCCGCCCACCCTTGCATCTGGCACAGCACGCCAGAAGCCGCTGGTGGTGACAAAAATAGTTAAACAGAGCAAGCAGAGAAAACCTTAGAGGGCCTGTAGTCATCAACGGGCCGGTTTATTTACAAATTTTAAACATCCTGACCATTTATAGAAACCTCTCAACAATAATTTCCAAGAGTGTATACGAGTTAGGGGGCAAAGTCCTCACTTTGGTGATGTACTCCGGGTCGACCAGGGCTAAAATACGTCCCGCAAGGAAGGCGGTGAAACAGGGCGCATGGTTCATCTGAGTAGAGCTCAATGTCCGAAGTGCTGTACTAGGTCTCTCTCAAGTACCAATCTAAGTGGGACAACGCCGTCGTACCGAATCACACTGGCCAGTAAAAATGTGACATACCAGAAAGGTTGCATGATCGTGATAAGGCAGGCCGGAAAGCCAACCGGGGATCTTGGCCAACACCGTGACTCTCCAGTAGGAGCCCTCGCATTTTGTTTAAATATGGCCGTTGGAATCGTTTATGAGCTTGGCTTCTCCCTCCCGCTGGCTACCTGTGTCGAGTTCCGACGAAAATATCCTTAAATAAATTTCGAGATTCTTTTTATCCGTAGGATCAATAGATTGTGGGCAACACTTCAATACGAAATAACTGTAACCTCGGTCCCATAGAATCGCACACCTCCATTCCGACACCAACATAATTCCTTATTTTTATTTATATTTATTTTTCGAGACTTCCCAATACACCATGGCGATGTTCTCTCAAACCGTCAAAGCGTCGGTTGGCCGAACATCAGTCTACCTGATTGGAGCTGCCGGAGCTGCCGGTATGCTTTCGAGTTCGCAATACAAGTCAATGAAATCTCTATTCGACAACACGCCTGGGTTCCCTGCTGGGCATATGCATGGTGCCACGCCCTTTGAGCATGTTTCTACCGCAGCTGTCCCGAGCAGAATAAATCACAGTCACGCTCAGCGACATACGAAATTTATTGCGTCTACGGAGCATGGTCCTCATGGCAATAAGCACCCGCACCCGAGGCGGCGGCCAGGTTAGTTTTTCTCAAAACTCCTGAAAGGAAACGGGAACAAGAACTAATTTTCTCTCAAATTTTAGCTGGACTAGGTCGAAGCTCCTCCCCGAGTAGGCTTCATCACTCCCGTCGCGGCGGCGAAGCACATAAACGCTCTGTCTTTCCACGCCACGGAGTCGCTTAATTCTTTCCTTCGGTACCAAGTTTGAACTTACCAATACGAAACTCGTGGGCGAATTGAAACGGAAAGCAATATCGATACGAACGCAACAGTCCCGACCGATCTCGGGGACCACCATAATCACCGTAGTACAGAATGCGCCTACTCCTACCGAGCCGCTGTCACGGCTTCAGAAAGGGTTGGTAATATTCTACCTTCAGTTGGAGGAAAGAGCATGTCCTTGGTGTTTCGGAGTGCCGCAAGAATGGACTTGCGCGAGCTCCAAAGAACTATACTCGTACGAGGAGAGGGCGAGGCAAGGTAGAGAGGGTACACTGGCTTCTATGCCAGTCTTGGTTTTTGTTTAAATCTCTGTTTTTACTTTTTAGATAGGCGTTTGGGATACTATAGGTGTTGGCGTAAGACTCGTTTCATGCATAGAATGAATACCATGACATAGATGAAATAAGATTTTGATCTCATATCTGCTGCTTATAACTTGAAATATTCACTCATGACTAGCAAATGCTCTGAATTATTATGTAATGAATCGGTGTAACAACCCTGTGCTACTTCCAGAAGCGTTCGCACCAAATCTGTAACGCCAGCTTTTGTCTATCAATCCCTAGACGAAAAGTTATATATTTGTACACGTATCACTGAAGAACCAGGTGTATAAAATAGCAGCCAAAAAACACGCAGACGATCGTATCTCATAGCAAATCTTGTCAAACTATGCACATCTTCCATCTCATTCCTGGGGATTCCCCCCCCTCATTTGGCTCGTCGTTCGATAATATTGGCACCAATCTCGTCGTACTCTTGCTTGCTAATCCAAAGTTGGTGGAAAGCACCACAGCTCGCAAGAATACTGCCACCAAGCCAAGCTGAATACTTTCTTTCCGCAATTTGACCTGGAGAGTAGATCTTGACCCGTGGTCCGGGAAACATTGCTGTTAACTCTTGGTTCAGACGCTCATTGAAGCGGTAAAGCAAACTGGTGCCGCCAACGACGACAATATTGCTAAGCATATTGGCGCGGATATCGGCATCGATATGATCAATCGAATCTTTGATCATCTCAGCAATACCCTTAGGGGTCTCGCCTGTCCATGGTTTTGGAGCAACCGACGGGTTGAACAGAGATTCTGGTGCCAGGCAGCGATCCAAGCCGAAACGGCGCTGGTACCCATCGGGAAACTCGTATGCTTTGTCTGGGAGACCACGGAAGTTTTCTGGGACGTTATTAAGATCTGCTGGGAAAGACTTTGGTTCGGGCCAGGTTTCCGAAATGCATTCTTTGTATTCGTGGATGAATCTATCTTGTTGTAATTCAAGATGCGACTGGTGTGGTTCGAAACCGTAGTCTCTAGTTCTGAGAGGCGCAGGATTTGTAAGGTCTGTGTAGGTAGATTTGGATTTGATCATGAGCCACGGAGCCATGCGGATTCCGAGCTCGGTGAATTGGTGACGGAGTTGGTTATTCAAATGCTGGCCACCGAGGGGGGTTCTTTCAGATCCTAAATTTCGACTTGGTAAGCTTACGTCTCTCGAAATTAGTGGTCATACTTGAGGCGCGTACCTTTCTTCAACGGTATACCATCAAGAACAGGAGTCACAGATGTGTAAGCGTGACCAACGTCAACAACAAGAGCTGACGGTTTGCTGTTTGCAAAAGACTCGCAAACAGCACTCTTAACCAAGAAATAGGCGGGGACATTGAAGTCCTCAAACACGATCTCAGTGGTCTTTTCTCGCTTTTTGAGAGGGTTCCAGATTGGTTCAGTGACGAGAAGCGGATGCTCTTCCACACGGGATGAGAGCCTGTATTCGATACAATGACGCCAGATTTCGGTGGTAACCTCCCAGTTTTCCACTATTCAAAAGTAAGTATGCGATTTCAGCAAAGGTGTTCGAGGTGTACAGCGCCTACCAATGCCATCGTGCATCGGATTCCGAATCTCCATGCCATCGACAACCGAATGAATAGCATTCTCGCCAATCTTCAGTTTTCCCAGGAACTTCTGCTCTTCTGGGTCTGGAATGATGCCGTAGTATGTAGGAACGCAGGTCTTCGGGGTGTCTTCGCCAGCAAAGCCGCATCTCGTCGTGTTCGTGCCGGGGTCGAGAACGAGAGCCGAGATCTCATCTGTGCGTTCAGAGGCATTAGCATATCAATGGGATACGCAAAAGACCACCGTGCCACTCACCTCCTCCGTATTCAAGCTCAGCCGGCTTGGTGGTCGACGGCAAGACTTGCGACATCTGCGGAGTGCTCGCCATTATGAAGGTAGTCGACGCGTCGACGGCAGCGACTATATCTCAATAGGTGATGTGTTTCGCAAATTTATCAAGAGTAACAGATGCGTAATTGCAATTGACGCAGCCAGACAAAGGTACGAGCTCAAGTGTAGCTCAAGGATGTCGACGTCGTTGCTGGCGATGGTTCCGTGGTGGGGGTTGAAGCTTTGGTGAAGAGGTGAACTTTTGCGATCGCGCGACGAACACCACCAAATTAAGGATCCTGGCTGTGCAGCCGAGGCCAATCGGACCCTGCGTAATTGCACCACCACCGTGACACTCAACGGTCGATAGTTGCTAATTTCCTCCAGACCCCGCCTCGTCCTCATTTGTGCTAATAATAACTGGGGGATCCGGGGGGCAATAGGGGAATGTAACCGGTATCGCGGGCTTCACCACTTCGTCATTGCATCGACATTCACAACACTCAAAACCGCATCCCCGATATCAGTATCGATACCAACATGTCTGTGGACTCGGTACGATATATCCTCACGCCGGAGCTGCTGGATGGCCGGCTGGTGTCAGATATTTCCACTACGACCCTCAAAGATGGGGCATCGAAAAGAGACGAGGGCTCTAGCTCGAGCAAGCCTATAGCAAAACGGACCTCACCTTCGAGGTGGACGAGCTTGGAATTCTTCCTCTACTATGCAGTTATTATCTATGTCATCCCGCATATGTTCAAAGCTGCGTATGAGATATCGAAAGGTGCGTTATACAACAGGAAGGCCAGGCAACAGGAAGGCCAGGATAGGAGACTGAATAACTAATTGACTTTTGATATAGAGGACCACCCTAACTACCTAAGATACTCGAGCATTCTCTCCAAAGGATGGATTCCTGGCCGCAAAGTCGTATGTCAAGACTCCTCTTGAGAAACTAGTTTCCGTCGGATATCTCTAATATACAATTGTAGGACAATACCGACATGCAATATAAGGGGTTTAGAGACAATATTCCTGTCCTCTTCATCGTTCTCGCTGGGCACACCGCTCTGCGGAAATTCTCCACGAGACTCCTGGGTAACGCAGATATCCAGAGTCGAACGGTCTTCGATAACGTATTCGCGGCCATATTCCTAATAGCCCTCCACGGCATAAGTTACTTTAAGATCATTGGACTGTTGGCCACAAACTATGCCATCCTCAAAGCATGCGGTACATCGAAGGCCACACCTTTCGTTACCTGGGGCTTCAACCTCTTTATACTCTTTTTGAACGAGTGGAAACGAGGTTACCTCTTCGGTAGAATGTTTGGTATGGAATACGCATATATAGACACGCAATTCGGTGGGATTATGCCCCGTTGGGAGGTACACTTCAACCTCACAATGCTCCGTGTGATAAGTTTCAACATGGACTACTACTGGGCGATTACTAGTGGTCCAGATCTCGAGGTACGGTTGCTATCCATCCCATGATTCTTAGTGATATCGGATTGCCTTATACTGAAATTCAATGCTAAACACTTTCAGAGGAGGAAGCGGCCTCCACCGTCCCATCAGTCGGACAAAGATCGAGTCTCGTCTTCTCACCCATTAACCTTCTACAACTTTTCGTTTTACCTTGCCTACTGCCTCTACTCGCCTCTTTACATGGCGGGCCCAATTATAACCTATAACGATTTCGTAGCCCAGAATCTTCATTCTGGAAAGCAACCGCTTCCGTCTACCTCGATCAAGCCGGTGCTCCTTTACGGTCTCCGCTTCCTCCTCTCGTTGCTCTGCATGGAATTAGTACTCCACTTCTGCTATGTCCAAGCTATCTCTAAGGCATCACACGCTCCGTATAATGCTTGGATTAACGATACACCATTCCAATTGATGATGATCGGTTACTTCAACCTCCACATAATCTGGCTGAAGCTCCTTATCCCCTGGCGTTTCTTCCGCCTCTGGTCGCTTGTCGACTCCATCGACCCTCCGGAGAATATGCTACGGTGCATGAGCGACAATTATTCCGCCGTAGGCTTCTGGCGAGGATGGCATAGGAGCTATAACCGCTGGAATATCCGATACATCTATATTCCTCTCGGAGGATCTAAGAAACGCCCAGTCGTGAACATGTTGCTCGTTTTCACCTTCGTAGCCCTTTGGCACGACCTATCCTTGACACTGCTAACCTGGGGCTGGTTGATCGTATTGTTCATTCTTCCTGAGCTTACCGCGAGAGCTTTTCTGCCTTACAACAAGTACGGAGGAAACTGGTGGTACAGACCACTGGCGGCGATGGGAGGAACTATGACAGTTCTGACAATGTGTGTCGCGAACTTGGTAGGATTCGCTCTCGGAGTTGATGGAGTGAAACAGCTTATATATGATGGTATTCTCAATGCCGGATGGGCCGGTTTCGCGTTCTTGGGGGCTGTACTCGGGTGCTTGTTTGTTGGTATCAACATCATGTTTGAATTGCGAGAGGAAGAAGGTAGGAGGGGGTTGTTTTTGGGCTGTTAGTGGCATGCAGAGATTCCAGGGGGGAAAGGTTTTATTATCGAGTTTGATTGTATATACATTGTTCAATGTTATCGTTAATTCTAAGCATCTACTTATATAACCTCTATCAAAATCATAATCTACTGCTTTAGTTCTCTAGTTTGAACGGCACACTCCTCCTAGGCCGCCCGATGCAATTGCATTTTACTCCCTGTGACAAGTTTTAGTTAGGTTCCTTCCTTTTATACACCAATTGTAGGTTGTACCAATTGCGATGTTGGCGCCAATGCAAGCATACCAGTATATATATACCTTCCGAAATACAAGTCTAGTGCATTATAGGTATTCGTCATCGCCAGCAAGCGCCCATCTAGACATCACTTCTTTAACCCTCATTAGATCATTTGTGGTTCGTATATATCTCTCCCATCTAACCGATAGGACCTCTAGATCTTCTAGGGTATTCGTGTCGAACCGCCTCCGAAACCATTGTTCGGGCCACGCGTGGACCTTGCAAGGCATCTCCGCAATCGGCCGTGATAAGCCCCTGATTCGGTAACTGTCGGGACTTCTAAAGGCTATATTCGAGGAGTTCAATCGATAAATATATCGACGCCCAGATGTGCTTAGCTTAGAGGGTTGGAGGCGAGCCTTTGAAATATCGCAATTGTATGTTATTGTAATATGGTTTTGTTTGGACATCTACAAACACAGCATCAGGCAAATCAACGTCAAGCCTGATCAGTGTAGCTTATTCAGCTTTGAAACAAGACTTTCCGCGTCAAGAAAAATATTCTCATAAATTGTTAAGCTTTTCAATTGAAAAGAGTTCCCTCCACGAGGAGAGAAGCTCCATGTTATATTAGACTTTGAAGCTTTTTCTACAAAATCCAAAAGAAACCCGATATGTAGAACGCCGCCAGTAGTATAAATTACAGCCCTCCAACCCTTGTATCAAAATCATTTTTAAAAAAACAAAGCGCCTCGTTCGCCAAAGTCTTATACAAAAGTTTAAAGAAGCAACAGTCGAACGCCTGATACCACAAACACCATAAGGATGCGATGAGGGAATTCCTCAAGAGAAAAAAAAAGTAAAAATATAGAACCACGGTTTAAAAAATAGCTTTTAAACCATAGGTCGGATAACGCTATAACTCGAGCTAGCAGCTCCGCCGCGCCCGCCTCGGGCAGCACCCCCACCTCTCCCAGCGCCCTTCCCTCCACGTTGGCTCTTCGAATTCGTACCCTTTGCACTTCCGCTGGACGCTCTCTTATAAAACTTCTTACCCCCTCTGCCCCTTCCCGCAGTCCCCGATGCCGCGCCTTTCGCGCCACGGCGAGCAGTAGCCTTTTTTGCTGGTTTAGCTTGAGACGCAGCAGCCACTGTAAAGCACATTAGTACGAGTAAGAGAGAATATCTAAAGCAGCCAAGTATACATACTTCTTGCGCCAAAGTCCGAAACACCCTGACTCTGTCCCGTATTGCTAAAGTATTTGGATTGCTCCCCATCGTCTTCTTCATCCTCAAAGTCGTCATCGAAATCTTCCTCTTTGAAGCCTTCCATCCCTGTGATTTGGGTGTCCGCTCCTTGAGTGAACTGGGTACCCTCGTAGTTCTCGAGTTTCTCATTACTGTACTTTTGGGTGACCGGGAGGAATTTGGAGCCGTAAAGTCGAATTCGGTCCTTATCAACCAGCTGCGGAATGGTCATAAGCTCATTCATGCCTTGTTTGTAATGTTAGTACGATGGTTTACAACCTCGGAACTTGGATATCTAGGAGATACATACTGCAAGGGAGCTTGACACCCATCCAGCTCAACTCGGTATCTGTAAATACAGATTCAACACGTAGTCCCCGCTCATTCATCAACTGACACTTGTTAGTAAGATCTGTTAAGAGCAGAAAGCATGAGAGTATCTTACATCACCGCGGATGAGTTTGGCATCCTTGAGAAAGCGCTCGAGCACATCAAGATCATACTCATTAAGACCTGCACGTATAGCATCCGCACCCATTCCGATCGGCTGTGCAGCAACTTTCTTTCTCCTTGCCGCCGGAAGCTCATCCACGACCCCATCACTCTTTCGTTTCTTGCTCGTGCTAAGCCCGGCGCCATCTCGAACAGGCATAAACCCATCGACGTCCGGTTGCGTCTGCTGGAAGGTCACTGCTTGGCGTTTTCCTCTAGTTGGTGCGATGGGGGACGAGATGCAAGTCGATTGAAAATCATCGTCGTTATTGAACTTGCGTGATTTCTTGGAGGCAGTCGGCGAACTTTCGAAGAACATTTCCATTGTCTTTGAGCCATTTTGGAAGAGATATGCTTTCCGACCAACCTAATAGTAGAAGAAAACTTAAGTTAGTGTGCTAAATATAATAAATAGTGTAAAGGTGAGAACTCACAATGAGATATGAATTGGTGAACCCCATGGCATTCGGAAGGTGGTTTTGAGCAAGGACATCCTCACTAATCAGTTTATTGATTAACCGTTGTACATCATCCTTATCCCAGCTTTTCCCAGAGCCATGGCCTTCCAATCGATCCCACCCATTCTCGACGATAGCACGCGCTTTAGAACCGCGGAAAATGTCAATAGCAGAGCCGGTACTCAAATGTTTCCCGGAGGCGTTAGCAACAATCTCGATTAGAGCCTTCGTTTCGTTAGTAACGGTACGACTGGTCCCCGTGATCCCAGACTTGCAATTATCGCAAGTCTTGTTGCAAGCTGCCTCGTTGAACTTTTCTGCAAAATAATTAAGTACGACTTTGCGGCGGCACTCGATTCGATTTTCGCAGTAGCCTTGAACCACCTTGACCATACTTTTTGCATGCTCGATAGTCTCCGGCGTTGCCCCCTCCCCATCTTCAACAATTTTGATGAGTTTGACAATGTCAGCAGGATTGTAGAAAAGATAGCAGCCCGAATTCCTGCCATCTCGCCCAGCTCTACCGGTTTCTTGGTAGTAGCCTTCTAACGATTTGGGTACGCTATGGTGAATGACGAATCTCACATCGGGTTTGTCGATACCCATTCCAAACGCGATTGTGGCAACGATGATTTTAACTAGGCCCTTCTGCCACCTCATTTGCTTGTTTCTTCGTTGGTCGTTCTCAAGACCCGCGTGATAATAATCTGCTGCAATGCCAGCCGCTAAAAGTTCTTGCGCAACTTTCACGCAGTTATTTCTGGAAAGGCAGTAAACGATTCCGCATTTGCCTTTATAGTTCGTTTTGATGAGATTGATGATATCTTTGACCACATCCTTTTCCTTGCCTTTCTTGCGCACTTCATAACTCAAGTTCGATCGGTTGAAACTTTGCTTGAAAATTTGGCAATGCTTCATGGATAGATTGTGCATCGTGTCTTTTTGAACTTGAGGAGTAGCCGTTGCGGTAAGAGCCATAAAGGGAATTCCGTGAAACCTTGACCGAAGTTTTCCTAGATCCTTGTAATCTTTTCGAAAGTCGTGGCCCCATTGACTGACACAGTGCGCCTCGTCGATTACCACACGAGCGATTAAACCGCGCGAGTAAAGCTTGTCCATTGCCTTTTCCATCAGTTTGCTCGTAGCTAACATTTCGGGCGTAACGTAGAGCAGTTGGATCGAATCAGCTGCTGTTGGGCTATTCAGTTCTTTCATGAGCTCTCTCTTCGCATCGGCCGGAACGGATGAATTGAACATATAGGCTCTGATTCCCAGTTTGGTCAAGTGATCCACTTGGTCCTCCATGAGTGAAAGTAACGGAGATATAACGAATGTTATTCCGCGAGTTGTGCCCGAATGGATAACTGCTGGCAGCTGGTAGCAGAGAGATTTACCACCTCCTGTCGGCATGAGAACGAAAACATCCTTCCCAGAGAGGGTCGCATTGATCGCTTCCAGCTGATTCGGTCGAAATCCCTTCAGTTTGAAGATTGTCCGATGAGCTTTCCGCAAGTCATCTGACCAGGCAAACCCCATAGTGGGAGCACTCATATCAACTTCCATTACTTTTTGTGTACCAATATCCATGATCTCTTCATCAAGTCCCAGATCATCTTGATCCTCGTTCTTGGCAAATTGACTGATGTGCCGGGCTCGGGCTTCGAAGATATTAGGGGGTGGCTCGTCAAGCACCTCAAAGCCCGGAGACGGAGATCGGGGCTTCGGCGGTCCAGTTATCTCTGCCAAATCTTCTGGGCTCAGCTCAAAGTCGTCATCGTCGAGAAGCAGGGGGTGTTCGGCACCACTACCGGAAGGTGCCTGATTATCCTGAAGATGGTCGTGGATCTCATTTTCAACGTCGAAAAACTCGTCGGGCATATCGTCACTGTCAAGGTCCTCGAGATCGTCGATCTCATCCTCAATATCTTCGGCAATTAGAATCTTCTTTCCTTTGTCAAGTGGTTTCTGCTCTGGGGACTCCGAGGATACATGCTCGACATCAGGAGGACTTGAAATATGCATGTCGAAGGGATTTCCTTCATTGTCGTCTTCCTCCTCCTCCGCCTCCTCCTCCTCCTCAGCTTCGTCAACATCCATTGAGTCTTCCTCTTCAGCTGGGAGCATCGTGGCACTGACTCTCTCGTCGGTCAACATCTGGGATGGCTTAGATCCGCCGGCGTATTGGGTCTGTCTAATGAACTGTGTCTGCTCTTCAGCCACACGGGTCGAAAATGGTTTGCGTAATGGTGTGTTCTCAATCACGTTCTGGGTTGCATAGACATCGATGGCGTCTTGTTCAGGGGTTCCAAGGGGAGGGCTATCCTGAGTCTGTTCCACTGCTACGGAAGTAGCAAGGAAACTTTGGCCAGACTCAAATTCGTCAAGCTTTTTCTTAAGTTCTTCAAACTTCATAGCCATCTGTACGAGTGACAAAGATCCTTTGTATTTGTTCGTAGTATACGCTTGCATCATGGCACTAAGATCTCCCATTTCCTTTTCGATTGCTCTCTTGCGCTGGAGCGAGTCATCAAACCGGAGTGGTGGGACAGAGGAAAGATCTCGCAGAGGAGATTGAATGTTCTCTTTCCCTAACGTTGGCGATAGAATTTTTCCCAGATTCTTAGCAAGCTCCTTAGGATCAGGAGTTGCGTTTCTCTGCATCATCCGCTTTGTTCTCGCCGGACTTCTGTGGAAGGGGCTCGACTTCTGTGCCATAGAGTCCTCAAGCGTCGCCTTTGGGCTCATTTCTCGGTGCGTTCCACTAAATGTTCGCACCGGACTGGGGCTCTTCAGCGCCGACATCAATCTTGTTCGTTCGATATCGGGTACTGACACAGATCTCTGCATAGGTAGGTCAACATTAAAGAGAGGATTATTGTCGTCCAATACGCTTCCACGGCCTATTGTTGCGCTAGTGTCGGAAAGATCGCTGCCATCGTCTTCGGAGTCATATACAACCGTCCGAGGTTTGATAGCAGCCGCAAAAGATACCGAGGTACCATTGCTGTTCTTCTTTCCAGATTTCGTTCGAGTGGGAACTACCAAGGGAACAGCCTGTTCTTCTTCGTTGTTTGGTTCGATCTTCGGCGCTCGTACTCGCTTCGCCTTAGTAGGTTTCCGGACTGTCGTTGGCGGCACCTCCATTTCCTCGGATTCGCCGACAACGGTATCATTCGAAAATGATACAGTGGTCGACGGGCCCGCATTATTTGGTTGGTCTCCCGATCCCTGACGTGAAACTCTAAGCTCTTGACTTGAATACGGCGGCGGGGGGTCTGAAGGTCCAAATGGCAGTGTGGCTTTCTCGGTCGTAAAACTTCTGGATGGTGTGTTTGTACCGGATCTCGCAGATTTCTCTCCTCGGAATCTAGAAGTAGGCAAGTTCGGGACTTCGTCGTCGTCGGATATTGTAAGATCGATGGACTCTACGGGCCCGGTTGGGAGGACCACTTTCTTGGTAGCTGTTGGCCGAATAAATAATTAGCAATGATAACACCCAAGCAAGTAATATAGAGAAACCGAACCTGCTGGAGTTCTAGTACCCTTCCCATCAGCACAATGCTGAGAGTACTTGTCCAACAAACTACCACTTGTCTTCTTGGCTGCATTTTTCTTCGGTACTGGTTCGAAGGGATCTGAATCCTCGTCTTCTTCTCCCTGTGGCGAGGGCTCCTTACGTTGCTGTAAACTCGTAAGTTTCGGCCTGTTGCTCGGCGTCTTTGACAACTGCAAGACCGGCATAGTTGTCGAGGGCTGTCCAAAACTATTGGCTCGGCCGAGGGGAGGAGGATCGTTCTTTGGCTTAGACGTTCGAGGTTGTGGCGGAGGTTCTACCACAGTCGCCGAGACCACCGCTGAGTTCACTCTCGATAGAGTGTTGGTTTTCGCTGGAGCAGCCGGGTTCTGGCGGCTGTGGGACTCTATCGCAGCTAATGTGGCAGAAGGGATGGCTTGTACGGGGGCTGGCTTGTCCGTTCTAGGTGGAGGAATCGTAGGTTTTTCTCGAAGCAACCAAGCAAGGTGGCTGCTTAGGTTGTTCTTCGGTGCCTTAACCTTAGTCGTCATATCCGGACTGTATGCTGTGCTCGTGGAGTGACATATCTCGAGGGCTGAGGTCGCTGAAGGATGGACACAAGTCGGAGTGGTTGGAAGAGGAGGGGTTTGGCAGGATGCGAGGCGTGCGGTTCTTTAGAAGAACATCATCTGCGGACTATTATCTACACAGACGTTAGGGTTATATAGTCTGTTGGGCCGACCGGGGAGTAATCGGATGTTGGTTGAAGGCGCAGGTGACGGCGGGACGGGGAGACATCGAATTTTGAGGCCGCCGGTTTGGTGGAACGCGTTCGTTAGCTGCCGCTTTGTTTGTAGTTTTGGACCCGCGTTGAGTGTCGTCCAGCGCCAAGACCCGTCGCCCGCCACAGCCAAATTTCGGGCATCCTCACCACCGCCTCGACGTCCGTCCCTTCCACCCCGGCCATCACACAGCAGAGACCTCGCAAGAATGGTAAGAGCCCCTCATCGGTGTCGCCCCGTCATGTCACCCGCTCGGGCCAGTTTTACTTACCGTGGTATCCTTGCAGGCCGATAAACTTCGTACTCAGCAACAGCTCGAGCAGCTCCAGGCCCGTTTCGTGGGTACCGGTCACGCAGACACAACCAAATTCGAGTGGACGTCCAACATCCACCGCGACTCGTATGCCTCATATGTTGGCCACCCACCCCTCCTGTCCTACATGGCGCTGGGTCTCAACGAACCCGCTGCAAAGCTCAGAACGCACTTGATAGAGGTGAGAGACTCCATGTGAAGTTCAGAGGGAAATTTTCATGGCTAACGTCGATACTAGAAAATGATACAACCGGTTGGGCCGCCGCCTGAAAAAGAAGATTAGCAGGACCTATTCACGATTAGATATATTGCCCGATTTTATTCCTCATTCCGCGTTCGAATTTCATTTACAAATTTGGCATTTCGAAGATACCCCCATCAACCCATAGACAAGTTCTGTTACAAAGCCGGCGTCGCGAAATATTCTATAAAACCAGATCGCCAATATGGTCATATCCTTAGATACGCATATAGTATAATTTATCGTCCCATCTACGAATCAGAATCACAAGAGGGGCGCAATAGACAGTCTTGAATTGGTATGAATGAATTTGGAGTCATAGAACCCATCTGCAGCCATATCCGATCTCCCAACCTATAGATGGATACAATAGCCCAGCGGCCAAGGTCACCATAGTATTTGCAATGATAAAATTTTCTCATACCAAACTTCACTAATAGGTTCAACCTCCTTTTCCAATGCACAGCCTGCGCATGATATTGTTTCCCACTTCAAAAACCAACTTACTGTCCCACCAGATCATCGTTCACATCATGCTCCATCGTCCGGCTTCTCCTCGGTTCCCGCCTTCCATTACCCTGAAATTCGTCCTGATAATCTAGATCGTGTACCATCCCATCGATAACCTTCGATGCCGTCTCCCCAGCCTGATGTCCCAAATTCCACGTCACCCCTTGTTCTTCAACCTCTGCCAGAGCTACCAATTCATCAAACGTATCCCCATCACAGCACATCCCATCCAGCACATGTATTTTCCTCGTCCACCTCTCCTTCGCAATCTTGAACCTTCTATTCCTCAATAGTCGCTCTTTCTCCAAAAGCTTCCTATCCTCTTCCAAACTATCAGCCTCAACAGCGGTCTTTTGTACCCCACTATCAGTCTCCCTATGCAGCCTGAGACGCTTCAACATGCCTGTCACAAGCATGACATCCAGCGCTCCCTGAATAATCGTGCCAGATTCGTCGCCGGCCAAGGTGCCAGGGTGCCCGGATTCTCGTAGCTTGTGTTTTTCATGTTCATCTAAAAAGATATCTCGGCAGATAAACGGGGCCGTGAACTCGAAATGCTTCAGATTCTTTCCGCTACGACGGAAATGCGGACACAGATGCGGGTTTTCTTCTGGTAGATTGCGGACGTTGAGGTTTTGGCGTACCTGGCGCGCAAAACGAGAGGTGCTCGGGATCCGCAGGACCAACCTGTTCAAGACAGGGAGGGCGTGAAGCAGCAATTTATCAAGGGCTGGCGTTTATCCGGCGTTTAGCTAAAAGTATGCATTCTAATAACGGTGTAGGATACTCACCAGAGTAGGAAACATAACAATCTTCAATCTGGAGATCAGTTAGCAGCGGTGCATGTTGCAAGCCCGCCATTAACACCGCATCATTAAACTCTGGAACTGAGTTAACGACCAATCTGTGTATCTTCGCGAGACCTGAGGTGTCCGATTCTGCGAACAGGATTGGCAGCCCCTCCCAGCCATCGTAGGCACCGTAATTCGGCCCACGAGGTGATCTATGGTGTAGTTCCAACCTTTGCAGATCCGGAAAGTTCCTACCATTGAAAAAGCGAGTCCAGAATTGAGGGTTAGGTTGGCATCGCCTCCCTGAAGTAGTGTTATTATAACCCCGAGCGCCCATGTGACGACGAACGGGTATAACAGTATCAAGAGAACTGGAGCCGGAGGAACTAGAAGAGTTTTCTGTTTGGAGTCCTTCGTTCCCTAGGTCAAGGATGAGGCTCGTAATGCGAGGGAATTGCTCGCTCTCGAAAGAGCGAACAGGCTGCGAATTGCATGCTGAGTGTGAGACTATCAGAGTGATGCTGACATCCGGGTTGTATCTACATCATCGGAAATTATTAACCTCAAAATGCTAATATACAAAATAATTTATAAAGATACTATTGTTATTATAATTATTATTATGTAAACCTCAAGAAACTTACCTGGCAATAACGCCAACTAATCTGGCAAGGAGCACGGCAATTAATGGTTTCCCAGTTGTGAGCTGCTCTCTCGCAGGGTCAATCAATAACGTCAAATGGACAATTTTCTTGCTGCTTGCATCCCCTCGGATGTCCCAGCTGGCCACCTTATTCAGTGTCTGGACGAACTGCTGGAGTTTCCGATAGCTATTCAGAACCGGGCGCCTGTAAAGCGGGCCTTGGACGGCAGCATAAATTTCCTTCGAGACTCTAGCTAGGCAGGCAAGAGTTGCTGGCGTGAGTGTTTTGTAGATAGTATCTCTAGTTCATGGGTGGAGTAAGTCAGCCATATATATTTCTCCGGAGCTTATTTACCGAATATGGACAGTGTTATGTCCGGTCAGGTTTATAGAGCCTCAAACATACGCTATCTCAGTTGGAAGACTCGCCAGCGAAGCCGGCTCTGAGGGCGACCGGTACATGATTCCAGCTTGGAAAGTAGCAGCTGGGTTTAATCGATTTTAAATGGGAATATTACGTTTGATAGCAAGGTTAGAATGTGGACGCGATGAGTTGCAAGGTTGCTGGCTGGTGTTGCGACAGAGTGAGAGATACAGAATAGCAGGTCCTCTCGGCACGGTGCTCG
The DNA here is from genome assembly GCA_031310005.1 of Dactylellina haptotyla. Lineage (NCBI taxonomy): Eukaryota > Fungi > Ascomycota > Orbiliomycetes > Orbiliales > Orbiliaceae > Dactylellina > Dactylellina haptotyla. Next base: position 5,753,022 of record CM062379.1, on the reverse strand, counting down.
GAAGGATCGCGGGGTAGATCTCTGCTCTGCTAGCACTGCCAAACGCGAGTCGTTTGGGCCCCTTTGCGTCTGTTGGATTCGCTGTTGGATGTGGGCGCCTGCAGGTGCCCCTTCACGTCGGGTTCCAGGTTGACTACCATGACACCCCCAACGCGATGTTTAACTCTCACAGATAGGCATTTATCCCGCCAATTGAACTGGGGACCGACTGTCGATGCTCCGAGTGTATCGATTGTCTGGAGGGTAGCTTGCCGGAGCTAACCATGGAGCTTCCCTGCTCATGTAGCCGCTTCGAGCAGCTCGCAGGTCGTAGTTACGGGTCGACAAAACTGCAAGCCAAGGGTTTTACGAACAACGGTTTAAGACTCATCTCCAATCAGCAGAATGCCGGTAATATTAACGCGGAACGGTGTTTATTAATTCAGTTAAATAGATAGTTATCAACGTGAAGGCTTCGATTGTGAAGGACTTGGTTCCTGATTGGGCAATAATATTCTACAACCGGACTGTAGCTATAACAACAAACGCGCCCTTAAAATATATCTGAAAGCTGGAGCTATTCGCCTAGTGCCAGCATTTCCGGAACGTCCGCGGGGTCCGCGGTAGTCCACGATGTTTTAAGAGTTTTGAATATAAGATTGATATTGGCAAGTTTGGAGCAATAGTATCATTAAATTTTCTCCAATTGCAAAATTAATTCTACAAATTTGTTTCTCGATTCAACATTGTCCTAGACCTGCTGAAGGCTCAGTATATTCTCGGTCAAACACCAAAACCCAACCACCTTAAACGCAACACGATAGAATAATGTCTATCAAACAGGCACCGCTCACGTCCTTCAAGGTCTACGTGAGATGGCGGCCTCTGCCAGATGAGCCAGGTGCCACTGAGATCAAAAGAAGTAATACAGAAGCAGGCGGCTATCAATCAGTCACTATCTCCCCATCACCCGATAGCGCTAGCTCCTCCCGAGGTCCTAAAGCTTGGACCAGTGCCGCATCTTTCGCACAAGTTTTCGATGCTGGCGATAATAACCGCTCCATATATGAAAATGTAGTCTCTCAGACATTTCCAAGAATAATGGCCGGTAAAACCTGCAACTTCTTCGCATACGGACACACCGGTAGCGGAAAGACGCATACAATTGTTGGATATAACCACGAAGACATCCAGCAAGTGGGCTTGTCACTCTCAGCTGCGAAGGAGTTGTTCCAAAAGCTGGAGGAACTGAACTCCACAACTTCGGACGAACAGCAACTAGCGATCGGTCTTCGTATGTACGAAGTTCGCAAGAAGAGTGCGTTCGACCTTCTTAACGGACGCACAGAGTGTTTTGTTCGTGAGGGTTCCGACGGGAAGACCCATGTCCGCGGCGAGACCGAAACCCTCGAAGGTGGAAAGGTCAGGGTTCGACCGATCCTTATGGTCCCCTGCTGGAGCTTCGACCAACTGAGAAAGGAATTAGAGAAAGGCTTAGATCTCCGTGCGACAGGAACATCGACGGTACATGACAAGAGCTCTCGTACTCATGCGGTCTTCGAGTTAGAGGTCGTAAACAAAGCTCTCGTCGAGGCTCGGGATGCCGTGATCGAACGACAGTCAGAGCTAGTCCCGCACGGGAAGCATGCGACTGACGTGTACCTTGAAGAGAACTCGAAAGCATACATCCAAGGTTCCGACGGGAAGTTTATGATGAACCCTGACTATACGGTCAACCAGGCACGCATTGATGCTGCGGAAGCCACAAAGCGAGAATACGAGCAACACCTGGAGGCAGCTGAAGCAACAGTATCAGAATTATTTGCAACGACCCAGCATCCGTGTCTGGGGGGTAAGTTTGTATTTGTCGACCTGGCAGGTTCAGAGTACTACGACCAAAAATCAGTATCTTCAGCTGCGGCAACTAAGCAAACTGCTGAAGAGCGCCAGGAGGGTCGACAGATCAACTCGGATTTGTTCGCATTAAAGGAAGTTATACGCGCGAGAGCTCTGAATCAAGCGAGAATTCCATTTCGGTCCTCGCCGTTGACAATGGTGTTGAGGGAATATTTTCAGGGAAGCGAGGACGGGTACTCGGCCATGATTCTGACCGTTTCACCAACGGCTGACCAGTATGCTGCAACAATGAATACTGTCAAATACGGGAATCTCGTTGGTATGGCCGGAGGGGATAAAGTTTAGTTGACACCAACAAGTACCTTTGTGTTAGATATCTTAAAAAGGGATTTGCTAGTTTGAATGTATCTGTCCAACGTTTAAAGCCCAGCTAGCTTTGGATCCTGGTGATAGCTACCTGCGGGCCTGACAAATATATGTCAAGTTTATAATAATAGAAGGTCCTCATGCATGCTTTGCAAGCCTGTTTCCTGCAAAAGGCAGCCCGCAAGCCATCGACCGCCATCCCATCTCAGATAATATAATAACAAATCGATAAAATCATATTTTAGCCGCACCACCCCATCATCGTGCATGATTGGTTGACCCCGATTACTTGCTTTCCACCCCTGGCCCAATTGCCTTGTGGGTTTTTGCACATTTGCACTTGACCCAACAGGAGATAGATCTGCCTCCGAATCTCTGCCGTCCGTGCTTTCTGCTAGTTCCACATGCGAGGACGCTTGCTGGCCAGCAGCAAATAAACAAGGAACAAGGCTTTTTGTTTCACGTCTCCAGAATCTCACCTTCGCCCTTTCGCCCTCGTAGGCCTTGGAAAACTTGGAGAGCCACTCTTCGCGTAAGTGCAACAAATAGGGAACATCCCAGGATGGTTGGCAATTTCGGAAAAAACCTTTAAACCGTTCCTGCCTCGACCCACATTTCCCGCTGATTATTCATATTCAGTGCCTTCCCCATTCTGTGAGTTGCTTCGATGCTTTAGAAAACGTTCGGTTTCAGCGTTTCCTATTCTTGTGCTTCTTCCAAACGTCGTGCGCACTGCGCTGGTTCCTCTTTTTCGTTTTGAAGCGACGTCGACCGAGACAATAGGAGGCACCTGGCTCCCTGTATATCAGCAGCGTTAGGGGTCATAATATAATCCCCACTTCTATTGTGCGACGAATCCAAAATCAATATCACTGGACTCAACGCAAAATATTTCCGAATTCACTGTGGGTTTTGAAGGATGTCGCGATCGCAGGGAGCGGATCCAATCGCAGAATCGTGTTCCTTGACCGGGCATGGCGGTAAGCGGTGATTTTGAGCGAACTGTCTATACCAAATTCCGTTGGGCTAACGTTATTGTGAACTAGCTTTACTAGTTGGCGATCTTCTGTATGTCCAAGGCGGGCGCATGATATACAATTGGATGGATGGATGGGGCGGCTACGGACAAAGTGCGTATAGGCAACCTCACCAATTGATTGAAATATATCGATTCCAATTGTAATAAAAATACTAACTTCTGACTTCGAAACACACAGACCCATATCTCCGAGTATTAAACCTCACAGAAACCGTACGCCTACAAGACGTACCCGACAACATAATAACTGTCGAATCCAACGCCGCACCATTCCGATATGATATCGAGACAGTACAAGATACCCGACTGCCAATGTTCTGGCTTGACCAGACGGCGAAAAAGGCCTACCTGGCTGGCGGCGCGCGACTAGACATCGCGAATAGAACATATATTGGCGGTCGCGACTGGAACCCCGGAAAAGTAGGCAAAATGTGGACTGCAAACGTAGGAGACAATAACATCCTCAGCGGATGGACAGAGGTAGATATGAAGATTGGCAACAGAAATGCGAACCTAATCGGTGCCGGCGCGAATTGGTTCAATCCCGATACTCGGACGGGATACATATTTGGTGGCTCCTACCTCGACTACACCGAGATCGATTTTGCCGTCAACCAATTGGTAACATTCAACGCAGCGACCGGAGAGTGGAAGAACACATCCACGCCGTTCCAACAGACCTCTTCAGGATTTCTACACGGGTTGGAGCTCGACGGACGAACGGTGTTACTAGCCGGGCTGGGTGTAACGAACGGCCAGGAAGGCACGGTTGATACTGTTCGGGTATACGATACGAACTCGACACAATGGTACAGCCAAAGGACAAATGGGGCTCTGCCAGCGAACAGGTTTTGGTCTACCTGCAGCATCATCGTTGCCGCACAGGATAAATCGAGTTACCAGATTATTGTTTATGGCGGCGCGGATAGTGAGACTACCTATGGCGATGTCTGGGCGCTGAGTATACCGTCTTTCACATGGTCGAAATTGTCCGACGACACCACGTCGACTGTCGCGGCTGGGGCGCGATATGCAGCATCATGCACGCTGGCAAAGAACCATAATATGGTAGTTTTCGGAGGGAACAGAGTGCTCGATGCGTATACTTATGCGTTCCCGGATTGCGACAAGAACAATCGACTCGCCTACTTTTTCGATTTGAATTTGCAGGAATGGACGAGCCAGATCTTGGGTGACGAGCCAGATATTTACAGAGTACCACAAGCCGTTTATGATGTTATCGGTGGAAAGTATGTTGTACTCAAAATCTATCTTAATATTTCAGAATTTGAACTAACTATATGGTGATATTATAGTGCAGAAGGCGGAGCAACATTAACGGCACCTCCCGGAGGCTTCAATCAAGCGGGTATGTCTACCGTCTTTGCGGCCTTCGCAACCACTCCAACATCTACGACAACAGGCGCGATTACTAGCGTAGCAACGACAGAAGCCTCCAGCGGTTCCAAAAAGATATCTGGTGGCGCAATCGGAGGGATCGTGGTCGGTGTAATCGCCATCCTATCTCTGGTAGGCGTCGGAATATGGTTCTTGCTACGCAAACGTCGGCAGTCACGAGAACTCGCAACACCCCTACCGCCTCCGCCCCCAGCCCCTCCGAGCGAGGATAAAATATACAACGCGGGAGGTTATCCAATGGAGCTCAGAGGCTCAGAGGCATATCAGAACGCTGTGAGGATGGAACTACACGGGGATCCGAGCGCGCTTAAGGTCGAGCTCCCAGGAAGTATACCAGCCGTGTCCGAGGTACCGAGTGTCAGATCGCCAGTCGTACCAGCGCAGGGGCCTCACGAGGTGGCTGTGTAAACACGCAATGGTATAACATTAGTAATACTCAATCCGTAGCGGTGCCAGAATTGGAGAATTCTTGCACACTCCACGATGATTTATAGAGTTTAGATTTGAGCGACTTATATATCTCTCTTTGGTATTTCCTTTTAATTTAGCTAAGGCGTTCGAGTTTGCTTTTCGGAATTCTTTTTAATATTTCTTTGTATTATATTACATTTCTATCCACGGGTTAAGACATCTTGGGGATATCTGATGGTCGTTAACACTTAGTTGACTTGACTAATAGCTGGAGGAAATTAAATAACATATAAAATAATATATAGCTACATCTTTTAAGTTCCTCATGATAAACAGCCTTCTTGACTTAAAGAATATTATCAATCATTACAAAGCTCATTGAACCATGTGTCAAGCCGGATTGGCGGGACGAAGAAGCGTTGGTTTGGTGGGTCAAACTTGATTTCAAGGATGCAGTCCTACAGAACCAACTCAGGTACACATCGACGAAAATCGCGAATCGCAGGAATCCAACCATGTAACAGCAGCGGAAGGTATTGACTACGAAAACTCGGATCCAAACAACTGCCGAGGGAATATCCAATTCATCTCACATTCTATGACTAAAGAGTTATAAATCCAGTTTGACCGTTTTAGAGCGGGGTTTTATTTCTGCAAGTTTACGGGTGGCTTGAAACTGGCGCCATCTACCGGTTGGCGGCCGGCCGGGTAATCTGGATATTTTGAAACATTCGAATTCTCGTCTATCGGATCGCGAGTTTCGCACCTTTTCCTGCGAACTTTTTCGGCCGAAATGGTCACGTCGAATACAATGCGGCTTCTAGTTATCGTGACAGCGAGTCAGGGTTCGCACATTGCTGGTAAGTTGCCTCAGGAATCTTGGACTCGTGGATATGTTGCGAGCTTAGCAGCAACCGGGATCATTCCCCGCAAGCTCAGGTACCCATGAATATCGGCAATGGATAGGTAAGAGCGTATAGCTGGTGTGACGACGATGGGCTGGGGTGAGTTCTTAACGAAAGAGTTTATTTAATATTCGGTAGCTAAGTATTTTACCGGCGGAGTATATAAAGGCCGCCATTGACGATCATTTTCACTCAGGAGATAGGTTTCCTGCCTGGCCATCTTTGTAGCGAGTTACCCTTAAAGTTGAAGTAAATAGAAATCAGCATTTCTCAAGTCAAAAATGCTTCGCAGTTCTATCCTCTTGGTTATCGCCAACATTGGCTTCAGCGCTGTGCAGGCAAGCATCAGCAGCCAATGTATCAACATCAGACTCCAGAATAACTGGTTGATTGCGGATTGTTTGACTGGGTCTGGAACTACGAGAATACAGAGTTCTGTGTATCTTCAAAACCGTATTACTAATCACGAGGGTGTGCTTGAGGTAAGTTCCCCTTACATACAATATACTATTCTCGTTAGGCTGTTGAATAATCAAGATTATCGACATGCTAACAATACACACAGTGGCAAGTAAACGGAAACTTTGCCGCTAGCTGTACAGGGTGTACGATTGTTTCACCTGCTACTCTGTCTTGTAATTGCAAACCAACTTGGGGCCAGCCAGTTCCGGCCTCAATTAATCTTGGTATATACTCACCTCGATTTGGATGTTTTATGTAGCTTTAGTTTGACGACATGCTGATGATGAAATGAAATCATAATTAGAGGATCACATCGCTGTCTACAGCGGTTTCATCCTTTCTAACCTTAGCGGCACTCCGACCCCACCGGTAATGACAAGTTCGATCTCCTTCCCGTCGGACCCCAGCTGGCAAGCGTTCTACGGTAATACTTCCTGCTACTCTACAAATACGGACACGTGCCCGAGCCCAGGCGTCGGTAGTGAAACCACCTGTTCACAATATGCGAGCGTCAGTACTAGTGATGGGGTGTCGAATTGCTTTGCCTTTAGATGGCCAATTTCTGTGCCAGCCTGGGCCACCTTTGCCGACTTCAAGGTCGTGGCACCGAGTGGAGCTTATAAGTTCCAGCTATTTGATACCATAGATTGTACTGGTGGTGTAAAGGGTACTATCGTGCCGAATGAATTGGGAACTTGCAAGGAGTTTAGAAAACAAATGTATGCTTTTAGCGCGATTCCGTTGTGGAATGCCCAGACATAATCATAGGTGGATTTTCGTGAAGAATATTATAAGCACACTACGATATACAATTTGTATCGTATAGAATGGACACATGACAGATATAAAATGTGTAGGATTTGCGTGCATAAAAATCGCACTCGAAATTCAATAAAAAAACCATTAAATTTCAACAGAATGCCGCATAAGTAGAAAATAGTCAACTCGGCAAGTGTTTAAGTGTCGACGCATATATAGATACAGCCTCGCTTCGGGCCACACGAATACGAAGAAAATGCAACATGTGTTTGAAAGGGGCGGTTTGACCGCAAAGCTAGCCGAGAACGGAATTCGCATGATGCATGAGAGCTAGCCCGTCTGATCCCTCAAATCCCTTCCTATTCGTTCGGGATCCTGCGAGTCGGTCCATTGATCCAAGATGCACTTCCAACAGAGTTCCAACATGTCGAAAGTCGTCGTCGCAAGAGAGAGGCGGCGACGATAGCGGTTCGGATGTTTATTGTCTCTGTCACAATAGCCATTCAATAGCCGGCTGCATGTAGGGCCCTATTGTCAAAACTGAATGGCCCATTGTTAACGGCGACAAGCGAACGTCTGGAAGGGGCGACACCATGGATACGGCATGCTGACGCGGCGGCTGAGGCTGAAAAGCTTGTCGATTTGAATCTGCCGCCTGCCTTACCGGTTTTCGATTACCTATTTCGTGGAGCCCAGACAGGGGCTATGCTCTTGTCAAGGCTCCGTCCAGTGGAGCTTTTCTTGGGTCCAAGAATTCTGAACCTCAGCCGTGCATCTTACCTCACATTCACTCCTTTAATTATCACCGGATGCTCAGATATCGAGATCTGTTTTCATTTTCCTTCTCTCCTTTATACCAACAAGCCCGCGATATCCTGCTGAATGGCTTTGAGTGTGTTGTTTCTGCGCGACTGAATTCTGCATCACCGTTCCTCAACCACCAACACGGCGGCCAACACCTTTCCCCTCGGCTCCTGGCAGCTGCTGCAGCAGAGGCTCTGACGCCTAAAAGGAGGCTACTCCATCTCCCGGAGACCAGATGATGGATAAGCTCGACTCCCAGCGGCCGGCAGCAAGAGCGCTGCAGACGATACGAAACCTCCTCCTCGCCATCTCCGTCTACATCGTCATCACCGCCACCCTCCAATTCTTCTTCTACGGCAGCCTCACCGCCACCCGTAAGGCAAAGGGCTCCGTCAACCCTACCGGCTCAACACCCATCCTTGTCGATATCGATGATGGCTCCAAGTCATCCCATGGATACTCTCGTCTGCGGCCGGACTCGCTTGTCGTCGCCAATGACGCCTACATGGGCACTCGCCCGCACGCTGACACGCACGCGAATTTCACCCGTCTTCTCGAAGTCTGCAGGGGCAGTTTCAGGGGTCTCGAACGAATGAAAGAAGTCTACGATTGCATGAAATACCTTACAGATGAACGAGACGATTACTACTACCTCCCGTCTGAAACGCCGCCGTCACAGGGATATCCCGCCTTTGTATCATCCTCGTTAGACAACGTGGGAACGTGCAATGGGCCCATTGTCCCGTACCATATCTGGTGGAGCGGGAAATGCACCTGGCGTGTGGAATTGTTCATCAAGAGTTATTTCCACTCGCAGAATCTCCCGTGCTCTAGGCTGAATCTTTGGCTGGATGTCGACGTCAATCCTAATGCGGTTGATGATATGATGCAAGACCCTGGATTCGCTAGGTTCATCCCGCTCGTTCACAGAGGTGACCTTAAGCTGAGAGAATGGAGCTTTCCAAGCCGGGTTTTACTCAAAGCAGCGAATGAAGGTGAAGGCAATGGGAAAATCATCCACCTTGATGATGGCGTATACATCGATGAGACGGGAAATGAATGGTTGGAATTTTCGACAAGAAAGATGACATTCTTGCCTGTAGCGGTTTCTGATGCCGTTCGATTTGTGGTTCTCCATTACGAGGGCGGTGTCTACTGCGATATGGATAATGTCCTACTTCGAGGTAAGTTATCTAGAAGATTTCAGGAGAATATCGTAAGCACCACAAGCTAACATGCAGCACAGACCTCCGACCTCTTCTTATTCCCGAAAACCACGGCTTTGCAGAAAGATGGGGGTGGTTTGAAGGACCTTGGGACTACAACACCGCCATCATGTCTTTACATCCGAACTCCTCCCTCTCTCAACATTTCCTCAAAGGCGCTGTCAAAATGGGCATAAATTTCCACCCTTACATCATCGGTCGATTGGTTTACAAGGACGGCCGAGGCCAAGAATTCACCATGTTCGAAGACGGCTTCTTCGACCCGATCTGGGGACAGTTTAACACTCCCGGAGTAACGAGATGCACGGTGCCGTGTTGGCATAGCTACGGACAGGCATTTCTGGGCAAGAAGGACGCCATTCCGCTAGATTGGATGGCATACGAAGGACCACAGATCGAGGAGATCGATGGCGGAGTCAGTGGCGATGCTGCTGGTAAAGACACTTCGAATAAGGAACGCTCGGGTTGGTTTGATAAGAGGAAGAATAAGCGGCGGGCTTCTACCAGCGACCTGGAAAGTGAGGTTGAGAAACGGGCGCCCCATGGTTTTAAGGATGGATATGATATTGAGAAGGATCCTTATCCTCCAAACAACCGCACTCTCGAGAATTTCTTCAGGGGTGCTTATGCGTATCATATCCATAATCAGGTAAGAAAAGACGAATATCCTCTTGATTTACGTGTTTCTGAATGCTAATGAAATTTCAATAGTGGGCGAAACACCCGGAACCCAATTCTTGGCTCGACGTTGTCCGAAAGACGCACGACGGTTTCCTTTCAGGTAACAGGGTCAACATGTACGGTGAGAAGTGGAACGGTCCTAAACTTACGAAATACGATCCATTCCCGGAGTTTGACTAGAAAAAAGATACTTTGGTTGTAATATTCTTTTGTAATAAGTTTTCTGTGATTTGGATTTTTTGGATGCATCTAGAAACCACAGTTTTCAAATATCCTTCTGTTCGTCCCGTTTTGGGTTTGCATATGCTTCCTGTTTAGGAGCAATAGAGTCATTCGCTTTTACACTGTTTGCATATAATATATTGCATTCGTTTTTGCGGCTCCCACTGACAAGGGGCCGAAATCTGTATACCACAATTCTACGAGATCATGTCACGGAAAGATGGGATGGTCTGAAAATTTAATGATAATGGAGTGGTTCACTCGTTTTACTGTATAGAAGATACGAATATCATCGTCAACTGCCAGTCTCGAGTCGAGATGCCAGCAGCCGAAATTGTGTAAAATGTTTAACTTGCTTTTAAGGGAACAGCAGCTCGACTATGAGGAACAAACCCGAAGGCATTTTAATCACGAAAAATAGATGAATTGCATATATAATCTGGTTGTCTATAGAAAAGCCTTTCGCCAAGGACATTGAACGCCACAAACCATGGGTATCTTAACTAAACTGAGAGAGAAAATGGATAACACCATCGCACCAAAAGGAAATAAATCTGCTTCCAACGTTCGTAAGGTTTAAGGCCGGCTAGAATCGTCTGGTACATCTGGCTTCTTTGTGGGTGACTTCGCATTCCCCAGAGCAGAGCCTCACGCCGCATCTCAAACAGCCAATAGTGCCCCAGTAGCCGCATATCTCGCAGAATCTTCGATATCTTGTCGCATTTGTGCTCGGTGGTTCCGCTACACTCCTGACATACCCCAGCGGCGTAGTTGCAGGATCGTATGGATCAGGTTTGTAGAGCGGGTTTTGGAGCTGTAACTCGTGATTGGCAATATCGTCTGATAGGTGATTCTGGAAGGTTTTCTGTGACGCGAGCACCCTCCTGACGTTCTGTGTCTTCCCCGGCTTCCTGCCAGAGAAAGGAGCCTCGATCTTTATCTGCACGTCGTGCCAGTTGACTTTTTCGAGCTCGTTGATTCGACGAACCGTCGCCGGATCGAGTTTTACGACGACATCGGAGGTCCCGTCGGATGCGCTGGCGGCAGTGGTGGCAAATGACGGAGCGGTGATGCTCGCGACGGCAGCGGTCTTTGCTTTACGCGCACGAAGGTCTTCGGGCTTGGGCATGGCGGAGACGGATTGCGAGGGAGGTGCGTTTGAGTAGTACCATGAGGACGCGCCGGTGGTGCCGGTTTTCCCGGAGTTTGGGAGGAGTTCGACGGTCGGATACATTTTGGGCTTCTTGTTGTTGCGGCGGGTCGATAGAGTTTTGTCGGTAGACGGTGCGGTGCAACGTGCCTTTCGCGTGGAAGTTGTCTGTTGGAGGTTGGCTTTTTTCGTTTGGGATGCTCAGCCGACACATCTCAGCAAGAGCCGCATTTCAGCCACAGCACGCTTGCTGACAAACACTGCAGACAGTCTGCGCACAGGCCACGGGCTGGCCATAGCCAAAGCTTAGAATCGGGGCATTTGGAAGGAAGTCCTCTTGTTCTAGATTTTAACTATACTCTGACTCCATTCGAGTTCTATATATTCCACCAATTCCTCTCTCCAGTGGACTTCTCAAAGTATAAATATAGCTTGTTACAACGCAGCAACCTGGCTGGGTTTGGGCTGGCGACTATCCAACCAATTACGCGCCCGGACCTGGTCATGGCTCCTACCTAAAACGCATGAGGTACGACATGCTCACTGGTGGCACCACACCGACTGGTCGGTTCGTGAAACATCGAGGACTCTTTGAGCAGTCACTGGTTTTCCACTGTTAAACGGGGGGAAAGGTTTTTATTGTTTTCGAATTTTCTGCTATTGACGCACTTTCTCTAGTAGGACACAGCCAGCTCATAACTGTGCTATTAATACGAGCCTGTTGCAGGAAACGGCAGTTGTCTTGTGCAGCTTTGAGCGTGAAGTTTCTTTTTCTATTCATATTTGGCATTCAGTAGAGGCCAGGAATGTTGAGCTCGTTAGTTTCAAGCGCTTAGATAACAAGATCTTAACACTAATTCTGACTATATGTCGCTTTTTATATCGAAGCGCTGCCAGCATCAGCTGCAGATTTCAATCCTGACTCTTCGCAAGGATTCCAAGTGTCAGATATCTGTGGGACGGTCTCCGCCGCATTTTTTCCAGAGATATAAACATTGACCGTCATCCTCTTTCACTTTCGTGTGCATCTTGAAGATCATGCTCTGGTAGCCCGTTCGAGTTTAATATTACTTTCTAAAGATTATTATTATATTTAACATACAAATTATAATTAATCATCTGTAACGTGGATTGAATCCGCTGTTCATTTTTTTCTCTTTTCATCATGACTTTCGATTTTGGAATAGCTTCTAGCGAAGGCGCTGGGAAGCCGTCGTCAGCAGTTGATTTCGGAGCTGGCTTCTCGACGATAGATATTGAAACCATTGCTGGAAGCACATCAACATTGTCCTCTTCGATACCCTCGCTCACATCCCGCCCGTAAGTTGACCTCCAGGCTTTGTTGTGAATATCGTTCTAACTAATTATATATAGAAATACACGACCAACAGAGTCCTCAAATCCTCCGGATCTTCTCAAATTCCCGTCCCTCCTGTCAAGTTTGATTTCTGAAATCGCGGAGCCTACTTCATCCTCTTCCTCGAGAACCGCACAACCTACAATAAACCTTGGCCCATCTATCATTACTGCTCCAGTGATGGTACCTTACCGACCTACAGGAGCTATATCTTCTACAACCTCGCCGCTACCCACCAATATCAGCATGGCTGGTGGTGACACCGTAGTCAACACGCCTACGCCTACACCGGAGCAAGCAAAACCGGGCCGGGTAAACGTAGGCGTGGCGATCGGTATTGCAATTGGTTGTCTCGCGTTCCTACTATTAGTTGGAGTTGGTATCGCTTTCTTCTTAAAGCGACGCAAGAGGCTGGCCCGCCAATCGGCTCAGTCTAAAGGACTGCGGGAACTGAAGTTAGTCATGGCGTATGACGAGCAACAGACAAATATCAGCGATAGTTGGAGTTCGGCACCGGTTTCCGCTATTTCGAATCCTGGTCATGATTTGGAGGGCTACGGTAGACCGCCTATGTATACGCAGCCGACGCCAAGCGAGACAGGAAGTACGGTCAGACTACCGTTATCGCGGTGATTTTGATGTTTTATCGATTGCATGATTCATACATTTCTTCCTCTTTTAGCGTTTGCATCTATTTATATAAATTTCTTTCATTCCTGGTTCTGGGTTGAAGTTTTGCATGGTTTAGGCGCTTTTGTCGGTCGGAACAAGGAAGTTCCTACAGTTACATTCTTTTTCTCTCGAGACTACATTTCATTATGACAAAATTTAAGAGCGGTGTAGCATCAATTTAATTAGATTAGATATTGTTTTGCAGTGCTATCTTAGAAGATTCTTTCTGATCAAGTCTGAAATGCATTAAATTCGTAGCCCGGCTCATATTGTTGTCCCAGCAGGGTGGAACGGATAACGCGCCCCGTTTGGGCTGTCGAAACCTGTTCTGGCAACGCGTATTGGTGAATACGAAGAGTGAGATGGTGTAAACCTACAACGCGGAGCTCTGGTTTACGAGACAAGTGTAAACTATAACTACGAGACTGAACTATAGCATCAACTGTTAAGATTTTAGGACTTGTGAACCTGGGTTAAACCGGGTTCGCGAGACCAGTTCCATCTCCGGAGGCGCCGATTGGCTGATCAGCTTCGAGCACCAACCCATTTATGATGGTATATACAATTGTATTCAACGGTCAGGTGTATTTCTATAGTATTTTAGGGTAATCTATGCGACATTCTCTGTTCCCGCCACATGCCATCTCCACGTTACCTATCTTTAGCTAATAGTTGTCGCAATTGGTTTAAGGGCTTCGGCCTAGAATGACAACATATGATCGAATTTCCAGCACCAAAGCAATTATTCATAATTATTGACCAGTGAGTAGCTATTGCGAGTCATATTGACACCATTGGAATTCCAAAACTGAGTCGAAAGTATGAGAAAGACCATTGTAATTGGAACTTTAAGGTGGGAAGTCTGGAGTGGATAGCATAAATAATTCATTTTCTTGAAATTGCGATCCACTATAGTGACGCCTTGTAATGTCATACGACTTTTCTGCCGACGGCGGGTAGATGACGATGTTTAGGTGGAACCTGTAAACTTGTTTGGAACATCCCAGCTGGCATAGCCATGCCTATTCGCATCGGCGGGTTTGAAATGGCCTATAATAGCCCAGTTAGGCGACACCGAAATATTTGAAAAGGGCGGAGATCGAAGATGTTTTTAACCCGGTTCGTTTATCATTCAGAAATTTAGCTTGTCTGCGAGAGTGCTGTAGCACAATCCCGCAGTCATACCTTCCAATTAATCTCCTGGGGCGTGAGTGCTAGCTATTTTGTGATCTGTGCATAGTTCTGGATCGTAGGTCGTGATGCAGGTGATCTAGATGTCGGCAGTCAAACCGAAAGCCTATCGGCTAGACGATATAAACGCGGTTAACTACACAACACAAAATTATCTGGACTAAAACTCTCCAGCTTCTTAGAGTTTCTTGAAACGAAAGTGGGGTCGCATATTTAAAATGTTTCTTTTTCCAAGCGGCCTAAGAATAATAAAGAATACAGGCTTCGTTCGGCTAAGTTGCACCCATCTCGCACTTAACTTCTACTACGATTTTAGTCCCTTATGTTAACGGTTTAGATTGATCCGTCTGTCGAGATGTTACCTGGGTCTCCGAGTTCTCGGCAACTATTGAATCTATAAACATTAATTTCGAGTGTACGAGTGTATATCTATATTGGCCGATGAAGCCGTGTCTTTCAAGTATATAAGGAGTTCAAAGGAGCACTGTCGTTTCATTTCCCTCACATCATCGGCCACAGGCTTCCTATTTGCCTTCCCACGTTCATTACCATTGCTGAGAAGCAGATTTCGTTCTTTAAATACACACTCTTTTTATTTTCAATAAGATGCAGATTAAACTCACTGCAGCTCTCGCTATTGCGATCTTGAACTTCACCTCCGGAACCAATGGCCATTGCGTCATAATCGACGCTGTTGGTAATGCACCCACCTCTTCCCATTGTATGGGTATGGGTGCTGACCCGGCAACTCCTCGTAACGGTGTTACCCAACCGGGTTTCCAAGAAGACACACCGGTTTTTGCATCCCCTGCCGTTCCTTGGACCAAACCAAAGTGTCAAGGCTATGACCCCAAAAGAGGTAGCTCTTGTTGCAAGAGCAGTAAATGCTGGCCAAAAACCTACTATAGCGCCGTTAAGCGTGTTCACGTCCCATCAGGCTGCGGAGTCACCCTTGGTCGCCTCAAGGGCTCCGCTAAGCGCAATCACCCAGTGCAATACGCGCAACCATGGAATAAAAACACTTTCAAGAACGTTTACTACTACCAACAGCCGGTCCCCGGAGACGCGTGGATCAACACTAGCGATGAGATCAACCAACGAGTAAACACCAACTCGATGCCAGTCGTTACCGCAGGTGGCTGGCTGAAGTTAACCCTTCACCAGATTAACAGCGACGGTGGTGGTCCTTTCGCTTGCACCCTCGACCCCGCTGCTGCTGGTGGAAGCTTCCCAATCAAGTTGAAGGTTACCACGAATGTGCCTGGTAACGCGTATTCTATCAACAAATACTCTTTGAAGAAATGGCCTATTGTCATCCAGATCCCAGCGGGTATTCAGTGCTCAGGGAGCTTCGGTGGGCAGAATAATATCTGCATTGTCAGGTGTCAGAACAAGGCTCAGAACGGCCCCTTCGGTGGCTGCGTCCCAATTCAAATTTACACTCCACCACCACCACCACCACCTGCTCCAGAAAATCCGGAGGAGCCTCAAGAGCCACAAGAGCCTCAAGAGCCTCCAGCGCCGGTAGAGCCACCATCATACGACAACAATGCCGGTTACCAAGAGGTGCCGCTTACGTATAAGGATGGATCTGAATGGAACGATGACAATTCGATGAGTAAGAAGCGTGATGTTGAATTTATGGAGTTGGTAGCGAGAGAGCTCGACGAACCAGTTGCAGATGATGCGACCGCGCTCCGCTTCCATAGAGATTAAAACATCAATTAGAGTTGGCCCCTACTGGGATATGAAGTCAAGGCATGTGTTTTTCTACGAAAGTTTTTTGGAAGAGATGTCCGACTGTACTTCTAGATTAATCCTAGCCACAAGATGAGTTCTGTGTAGAAGAAATCCAGTGTATATAAATACAATGTTAAGTAGACATGATTAAATAAACACTATTGGGCAAAATATCTTTAGATCAAAGTTAGTGACATATGAGAAGCGGGCTTTCGAAACTTTCGCAACTCGTTTCAGAGAATGTGTTGTAGACGTTGCATTGAGCTGTTTCCAAAATAGGCTTAGTGCGGGTAGTTCCAACACCGCTTCGTTACGAAAGCACGCCGCGTACAGCTCCAAGCTCCACGACCTCAACCAACTGTCTTCAGCACCACCCCGCCATCATCAACCGGAATCGCAACATAACGATTCCATCTATCCAACTGTCTTAATCCCTGCCCGCTGCAACTCTCACCCGACCAATATGGATGCCCTCGTCTCCAAGTACGGAGGCTCCGACCTCGACGAGCTCAACATGATTGAAGATGACGACGAGGTTACCTCTGGCCTTCCACAATCCACCTCGTTCATATTGCCTCCGATAGACCAAGTATATATTCTTATGAGCCATACCGATCTATCCGCATCCGCTAATTTGGACCATGAAATAGCCCGCCAAATTCCTTCGAGCAATGACAGATGACCATACCAACCCCAGTGCACCGATAAAGCTAAAGCACGGTACCACAACATTGGCATTCAAGTACCAAGGAGGAGTTATCGTCTGCACTGATTCCAGAGCTACCCAGGGCTCCTGGATTGCCTCGCAGACTGTGAAGAAGGTCATCGAGATTAAGTACGCGTCATTACCTAGGAGGGGCTACTATCACGAGGAGAGCGTGGATTACTGACTGGAAGCTATGAAATAGCCCGTACCTCTTGGGGACAATGGCGGGTGGTGCAGCTGTAAGCTCTTGAATAGACGCCTTTGGACCGCGACTATTTATTTGGTGGGCGATTTGCTGATAACGCGATGCATAGGATTGCCAATACTGGCTTACATATCTCGGAATGGAGTGCCGCCTCCACCAGCTCCGACATAAGAGATTAATATCCGTAGCTGCTGCTAGCAAGATATTGGCCAACGTAAGCTTGTCGCGGAGGAGGCGAATCCTAGACTCTGGTGAAATTGGCTAACATCCGCCAATAGCTTGTCTACTCTTACAAGGGTATGGGTCTATCTATGGGAACTATGTTGACTGGTGTTGGTCACGGTGGTGTTTTCGGTCTTTACTACGTTGACAGTGATGGTAATCGTGTTGAGGGCAATATGTTCTGCGTTGGATCTGGTCAGACGTTTGCCTATGGTGTCCTCGATCGGGGCTATCGGTTTGATTTGACAGATGAAGAGGCCTTGGAGCTCGGCAGGCGGAGTATCCTTGCGGCGACTCATCGTGATGCTTACTCTGGTGGTTACATTAACCTGTATCACATCCAGAAGGACGGATGGGTACATCATGGATTTAACGTAAGCCTTTGTTATGATATTCTTGTGCTAGGGCGAACTGGTGATTGCTAACTATTACGATAGGACACGAATCCAATATTTTGGAAGCAAAAGCTGGAGAAGGGCGAATTCCAGAATGTTTCGACAACCTTGGAGGATTAAAAAATGGCTTGAATTCTGCAATGTCACATATGTAGTGTCTTTCAAAACTAGCAACAGTCTAGATCGGTGAATCCAAACTTGAAGACCATTTAGACTTGTTGTCTTCTTATTGATATCCAAAATGAAAGAACTTTGCTACGGTTGCTATCCCTAAAACCGAAAGAATTAGTTCATTTATTCTACAAACAACTTATCATGTTCGAACCCACTCGTTGCTTAGCTGCAAGTCTAATGTCTCGGTTATTTATTTAAGAGTTTTAGGGGGAGTTTATCTCGGGCTAGTGTGTGTCTATGTGGGATATTATGGTAAGGAGGGGTGTGTATGTGATGCTGGTAATAAGCTTCTGGCTTCAACCATCCCTGTGGCCCCTGAGATCGTCTGGCGCTTCCTACAGACATGTCCGTAAACATTGTAACACGAAGCGGATGAATCGGCTTCGATCACTTTTGAAATAAGCATACCTAAGAGATGTGGCTTGCATCGGTTAGCTATGTATCTTTCAATTTGCATAAAATCCAGATGCTTCCCAGAGGATGAAATCGGTGTGGTGTGTTCGATGTCGTGGCATAAGTTAGCGATCTGTCGTGGTAAAGTTCCGAAATGGGTTAATAGCAAAGCTAGATACAGTGCGAATATACTAGCTATATTTCCATTTGTAAATTAACGTGCGCATGTGATAGCTATATTACAAGCAAATAAACATATCCATTCCGGTGCTATCTTCAATTAGGAGCATCGGTGCGATGGGCGAGGGCATTAACGATTATAACCTTCTTCAGAAGCTATTATAGCATATTTGTGGTATTATGCAAGGGCGGTCTATTTTCATTATGGATCCGACGTATGGATGTCAATATTTATGACGTTTTCGTAGGAGGCGGTGGAAAGTTATGTTGTGTATTGGCTTCGAGATGCCTGAATTACAGTCTTGTACCTAGCCTGAATTACACAGTCTCGAACCAAATTTAAACCAAGCAACACAGTGAATTACATACATCGCACGAGCCAACCTGGAGGGTTGAGACAGGCATAACTTACCTTTTTCTTCGGCCGCAATGTAGGGCCCATTCTAGACATTGTAAGATGAAGTTCAATGATGAGGCTGTCGTAAATTCCTTCCTCCGTAGCTTGGAGAGCCCGATTTCCGCATATTGCTTTTCATTTGTGGTAGTGACATCCGGTATCTGCTAGCGCAGACCGAGACCCTGCAAAAGCGCGCTCCACCCCTCGGAAACATCGAAACAACCTGTCCACAACCTGAACGACGAGACTCTCACGCCTGAAGCGCTTGAACTAGAGCTTGGCGCTGGGTGGCTGGCATCCTGGCCTGTGATGTTTCTGTTTCAGCCGTCGGTCTCGTGGCTCGTGCTCCTGGATCCACGGGGCTCCACCATCGTGAGATACCTTTATAATTAGCGACAATGCTATAACATCAACAACAGAACCCTAGTTCGCGTTTATGGTGCATAACAATACATCCTACGAGTCTCTGCAGGATATGCGCGCCACATGCATGCCTTCGACGTACGACGAATGCATCTATTTTCGAAATGCAGCTGGGAAGGGTCATCCAACGGCCAATGGCTGCAAAATACGCATGTTCTACCCACTGACCGCTTTGATATTTCAAGCTGAATGACATTAGTCGACCTTTCTGATATCGGCTGATCGCCACACGTATCAACATATCAGTAACGATTGGAAGGCTACCGAACGGGTATATTGCATTGTCGGCATCTCTAATGCCTGCTCAGTGGGGCGATAGTCCCTCTTTTCCTCCTCCCGCGCGGTCCTAAAAGCGTGGAGTGCCCGCGACTATGTGGATTATCTGTTATCCTGCAAAGACGGTCTAACCGGTCTGGGGGCCGGGTGTGTTCTTTTTCGGCTGGACAACACAAATTCACCGCTGACCTGTTTATTGATGACTGCGCCAAGGCGAAACATTCCAAGGGCCTCTCGCGGATATCTACTATCGTACCGCTGGAGACTGCATACATAGCCGGATCCAGCGTCAATGCCAATGTTTTTTCCAGATACCTGTACCTTGGCATTTCAAAATGTCGATCGGTTTAGGAACAGAAGTCCATCGGAGTCGCGTAGTCTCTCCAGATAAGGGCGCGGTTCGGCGAGGGCTTAGTAGTTCAATCCGATAAAGGTCTTCGAATCTTTTAAATCTACCGATACGAAAGAATTATGATTTCGGCAATTTTATAGATCAATTTTGCTTGTGTTAGCCAAGGGCTTATATGAAGGAGCAGTGGTCCGGGCGGGCAATATGTGATTCTCTTCTATGCATTCGTTCGATTTCGCATCGGTGCTGTGTCTGACGTTTCGAACGTCGACTTCATGACGCTCCCTTGACCGACACTCCCTTCTATTGCTTTTGTGCATGTCTTTCATTCAGTCCCTCATTCATTTACAGATTTCATGGTCATTCTTCCATTGACCTATTCATTTTGCCTCAAGTTCAGTACATTCATTTTCTGAACTTATATTCATTGCAACATTGAGGAAACACTCATTCCACATTAAAGACCAATATGAGGCTTAACTTCGCTTTAGCAGGATTCCTGCTCTTCGGGTATGGTTACAAAGGATACCAACTGTTTTCTATGAACACAGCTAATTCCTATCTATAGAGCTGCCTCTGAGGCGTTAACCACTAGCTCGTCGACCACATGCACCAAAAAGAAGACGGTCACAATCACCACGCCTGGACCTACTGATGGCTATTCAACTATCGTCGGTCCAAAAACTGTTACTGTGATTAAAACGTGTAGCAAGCTTCTCCCGAAAACCACTGTTACCATTACTACTCCTGGACCTACCGATGGTTATTCGACTATCGTTGGACCAAAGACTGTTACTGTTATCAAAACCTGTAGCAAACTGCAGCCAAAACCGACTGTTACAATTACTACCCCAGGACCTACCGATGGGTACTCCACTATTGTTGGTCCCAAGACAATCACCGTGATTAAGACATGTAGCAAGCTACTCCCTAAGACAACTGTTACTATCACTACACCTGGGCCAACTGATGGTTATTCAACTATCGTCGGACCCAAAACTGTTACCGTTATTAAAACCTGTAGCAAACTCCAGCCTAAGACGACAGTCACTGTTACTACCCCAGGTCCGACTGACGGTTATTCGACTATCGTTGGACCCAAAACTGTCACTGTTATTAAGACGTGTAGCAAGCTGCTCCCCAAAACCACAGTAACTATTACGACGCCCGGACCAACTGAAGGTTACTCAACCATTGTCGGGCCTAAGACCGTTACGGTTATTAAGACCTGTAGCAAGCTCGTACCGAAAACGACGATTACTATAACTACTCCAGGACCAACGGATGGATACTCCACAATCCCAGGACTTAAAACTGTTACCGTTATCAAGACTTGTAGCAAGCTTTTGCGACTACCGACAGTCACAACTCACGTTTCTGGGAAAACATCCGGTATCACCACTGTTTACCCAACTGATGTGACTGGCAAGACTGTCACAACTTCTGGTACTGTCAGTGTCATTATCACCACTACTTGCACTAAGGGCAAGATGACGACCTCTATGCCCGTTATACCACCACCAAGTCCACCTAAGCCAGTTGGCCCACAGACAGTTACTCCACCCGGATCTAGTATTTGTTTTAACCCGACTTGCTCCGGAAGTGATAAGACAACTTATCCAGACCTTACATACCCGCTTGGTGGCTATACTGGCTCGGTTGTGGAGTACTCTAACAACATGATCAAACTTACTCGTCTTGTTGGGATCAAGACCAACTGCCGAACTGATTACAAGTGCTCTCTCCTCGAATTCCAAAGCTCGTGCTGGAATTCCTGTATGGAGCAAAGCAAAATGTGTTATCTCAAGTTTGCTGTTACGGCTACTTGCGACTCCGATGTTTTCAAAGGAAAGAAGTGTGATGCTTCTACTTTGAAGAAGCTCTGTGACAACCAATACGCTGCTTGCAAGAAGGAAAACGCCAAAGATAATACCAATGTCGTCAAAGTCTTCGATAGTACATGCTCTGGGTCCAAGTCCTCAAGTGGAGTCGTTCCAGAGTCTGTGCCATCGACCCGCCCTGCGTCCGGAACTTCGAGCAGTGGCTCTGTTCCTGGAACCTCTGATAAGGACACTAGCTCTGCACCGGTCCCGACTTCCGGTAAAGGCACTAGCTCCGTCCCAGTTCCAACTTCCGACGTCGAGAGCGAAACTAGTTCTGTATCAACTGGTAACGTCCCGACGAGTTCTGGCTCTGGATATTCTTCCAAAGGTACCAGCTCCGGCCCAGCTCCTTCATCTGAGAGCGAGGGACCTTCGAGTTCTGGGATGACTCCCGAATCATCGACCAAAGGTATCAGTTCAGGGCCTGCTCCAACATCTGACACCGAAGGCGAGACCAGCACAGGTTCTGTGCCAGGAACATCTACGAAGGGAACTTCCTCTGGCCCGGCTCCTACCTCAGATACAGAAGAAGATACTAGCAGTAGCAAAGTAACACCGGGTCCTTCTACTTCATCCGGAACGGGTCCAAGCTCCACAGATGAGGTTTCCACTGGAAAAGTTTCATCCTCCGCAGGCACTAGCTCTGGTCCTGCCCCGACTTCAGACACAGATGAGGAGACCTCCAGTAGCAAAGTTACGCAAGGGACATCTTCGAAAGGTACCTCTTCTGGTCCAGCTCCATCTTCTGATGTTGAAGAACCAAGCAGCAGCAAAGTCACAGCCGCTACTGTCCCTACTACTAGCCCTGTTTCTAGCTCTGGTCCTTCAAGTTCTACTCCCACTGGAAAGGTTTCGTCCTCTGATAGCGAGGAAGTTCCAAGTTCCACATCTTCTGGACCAGGGTCTTCTATAAAGAGTACCAGCTCCGGCCCAGTTTCGACATCAGATATCGATGATGAAACCAGCTCGACCCCAACTGGTAAAATCCCAAGTACCAGCTCCAGTCCCGCATACTCTACCAAAGGTATCAGTTCTGAGCCTGCTTCAACTTCAGATACTGAGAGCGAAACCACGTCAGTTCCGACTGGCAAGATTTCAAGCACCACTTCTGCTCCTGGATACTCGAAAGGTACTAGCTCGGGACCAGTCCCATCGTCGGAAACAGATGATGAAACTAGCTCAGTCCCAACGGGCAAGATTTCGAGCACCAGTTCAATTCCTGGAGTGTCTACCAAGGGCATCAGTTCTGAACCTGTCTCAACCTCTGATACTGAGAGCGAAACCACTTCTGTTCCAACTGGCAAGATGTCAAGTTCTACCGAGCAAACTAGCTCTGGTCCGGGTCCAACATCAGATACCGATGAAGAGACCAGCAGCACAACGGCTGTACCAGGTACTAGCTCTACACCAGGAGCATCAAGCAAGGGAACATCTTCTGGTCCTGTGTCGACTTCAGATACAGAGAGCGAAACCACATCAATCCCAACAAGCGAAGCCGGAAGCTCTAGTTCTGTACCTGGATACTCAACTAAAGGGATCAGCTCTGGGCCAGGTCCAACTTCGGATACCGATGAAGAGACTAGCAGCACGAAAGTTGTACCGGGAACTAGCTCTGCACCGGGAACCTCTACTAAGGGTGCCTCTTCTGGTCCAGCACCAACATCAGATACTGAAGAGGACACTTCCAGCAGCAAAGTTGTGCCTGGAACTTCGAGTATGGGTACAACTTCCAAACCAGCTCCTACATCCGATACCGATGAAGAAACTAGCAGCACTAAGGTCACACCGGCTACTTACTCTAAGGGTACGTCCTCTGCGCCGGCTCCAACCTCTGAAGGAGAAGAGACAACGAGCACTGGTGTTACGCCAGGTACCTCCAGTAAAGGTACCAGTTCTGGCCCGGTGCCAACGTCGGATACCGACGAGGAGACATCCAGCACGAAGGTTACACCTGAAACTTCCTCTAAAGGATCTTCATCTGGACCAGCTCCAACCTCAGATCTACCCGAGACTAGCAGTACTAAGGTTGTACCGGAAACAGTACCTTCTTATAAAGGCTCCTCTTCTGGTCCCGCTCCGACATCAGATACTGATGAAGAAACAACAAGCAGCAAGGTCGTTCCAGAGACTTCATCCAAGGGAACATCATCTGGCCCGGCTCCAACTTCAGATACAGAGGGAGACACTAGCAGTAGCAAGGTTGTCCCTAGTACCTCCAACCAAGGTACTAGCTCTGGTCCAGCTCCAACATCAGAGGTTGACAGTGATACCTCGAGCAGCAAAGTCACACCAGAAACTTCCTATAAGGGCACTTCATCTGCACCAGTTCCAACATCGGATACTGATGAGGAAACTTCTAGCACCAGCGTAGTTCCTGGAACCTCTAGCAAGGGTACTAGCTCAGGACCAGCGTCCACCTCTGACACTGAGGAAACTACTTCGGTCCCAACTGGTAAGGTCACAAGCACCACCTCAGGCACCGAAGAAGAGACGAGTAGCAAAGCTACCAGCTCTGGGCCAGCTCCTACTTCGGATACGGACGATGAAACCAGCAGCAGCAAGGTTACACCAGGAACTTCTTCCAAAGATACATCATCTGGTCCGGGTCCAACTTCGGGCGACGAACCCACGACTAGCACTAATGTCACACCGAAAACTTATTCCAAGGAAACTAGCTCTGGGCCTGCCCCAACGTCTGATGTTGAGAGTGAAACTACTTCAGCTCCAACTGGCAAGATTGGAAGCACCTCATCGGTACCCGAAGATGATACTACTAGTGCCAGTGTTACTTCAGGAACGCCAAGTCAGGGTACTACTTCGGGACCAGCCCCTACCTCGGACACCGATGAAGAAACAACTAGTAGTAAGGTTACGCCGGGAACCTCTGGAGACTCTTCAACTGGTCCTGCTCCAACTTCTGATACCGAGAGCGAAACTACCTCGGCCCCAACGGGCAAGGTCGTAAGCTCTACTCCGGAGGGTACTTCCTCTGGTCCGGGTCCAACATCTGGTACTGATGAAGATACTACTAGCTCTGGACCAGCCCCGACTTCTGGTATAGAAAGTGAAACCACTCCAGCCCCAACTGGAAAGGTCTCAAGCACTACGTCCGACACTGAAAATGATTCTAGCTCTGGCCCCGCACCAACTTCTGGTACTGAGGAGCCTACAGGTCCAGTGACTGCGAAGACTGAGGGTTCTTCCTCATCACCCACTACTGATGTACCGGAAACAACCACACCACCTAGCCCCACTGGTGACAGCATCTGTGCTAAACCATCCGGTGCTGATTATCCACTTGGTGACTACGGCGCTCCTGTGGTCGCTTACGTTTCAAAGGCAATCAAACTGTACCGTTTGCCGGGATCTTCGTGCAGACCTGACTACAAGTGCGAAATTGGCGAGCTTCAAATTGCTTGCACGAATGCTTGCATTGAACAGAAGAAAGTCTGTTACGAGAAATACGCCAGTGGCGATGCTACCAAGAAGAAGGCTTGTGACGATCAATTGGCTGCTTGCAAGAGCGCCAATAACAAGGACACCAGCTACATGAAGTCTACTTTCGTCGTTGGTTGTGAGCCTGGCCCTAGCCCGAAGGATATTACCATCCCAACTGTCACTACGACGAAGACGGGTAAAGTTCCCGGAACTACTACTGTCTTCCCAACCGGCGAGAATGGCTCTACTATCAGCACCTCCGGGACTGTTAGCGTTATTATCACCACCACCTGCACCAAAGTCAAGACTCTTCCAACAACCACCATCACCAAGACTGGCAAGGTTCCTGGAACCACCACAATCTTCCCTACTGATCCAGAAGGACTCACTATTACCACTTCTGGCACAGTTAGTGTTGTTATCACTACGACATGTACCAAGGTCAAGGCCATGACCATTCCTACTACTACTATTACGAAGACAGGCAAGGTTCTGGGCACCACTACAATTTACCCGACTGATTCGGAGGGTGCCACCATCACCACCTCTGGTACCGTTAGTGTCATTGTTACCACAACCTGTACTAAGGTCAAGGCGATGACTATTCCTACTACTACGATCACCAAGACGGGCAAGGTTCTTGGAACCACTACCATCTTCCCTACTGATACTGCGGGATCCACTATCACCACCTCTGGTACCGTCAGTATCATCGTTACTACAACGTGCACAAAGGTCAAGGCTATGGCTATTCCCACCACCACCATCACCAAAACGGGCAAGGTTCTCGGTACTACTACTATTTACCCAGTTGACGCAGAGGGCGCCACTGTCACCACCTCTGGCACTGTTAGCGTTATCGTAACGACAACCTGCACCAAGGTCAAGAGTCTTCCTACAACCACAGTTACGGTGACTGGCAAGGTTCCTGGTACAACCACTATCTTCCCAACTGACTCGGAGGGTGCCACCGTCCGCACATCCGGTACTGTTAGTGTCGTCATCACTACAACGTGCACCAAATCAAAGTTCACCACTTGTTATAAGAAGATGACCAGCTCCTGCAGCGTAAATGGTGATAGCACTTCCTGCCTCAACATGACAACTACTGTTTGCCAGGGAGCAATGTCAAGCACTTCATGCACGAAATCAAAGAAGCCGACCCCTACAGCCAAAGTTAAGGCTCGCAAGCGCTACTGGTATTAAGCTGTTAAAGACCGATTGATTTTCAAAAATGTAGCATAGGTTAGATTGGGAAAGGTTTTAGAGGGTAGCAGGCGCTACTTTGGGAGATATAGACGGGTATAGGCGTTATACTGATTTTATTTTCTCTTTTCATACATCATTTTTCTTTTTGGTTTTTGAATGTTTTTCTCGGGACTCCTCATTTTTTGTACAGTGCTGGAATATATGCGGTGTTGTGACTTTAAGACTAAATTCATGAGGATCTTTTGTAAATTGGTTGTACTTTCTATCAGCGTACATATTTCAGCGTCGGTATCTAGAATACGTACATACATTTATTGGACAGCATTTCCAAAGCTATGTCTGCATTGAAAAAGGGATTTGCTTAGATGTTTACATTATTGACATATCAAGGACGTTTTGGGCCGATCACCCGGGGCAGTTTCAACTCTCAATATTTTAAATAACCGATATCGATAATTTAAGCGGGCTCTATCGGCCCTTTATTAAAAACTGTCTACGGCATAATTAAATGTCTATGCATACACAAGACTCCTGAAATAGGTGACATATATAGTAAAAGGTAAAGAATCTTACGCTTGGAA
Organism: Dactylellina haptotyla; assembly: GCA_031310005.1. NCBI lineage: Eukaryota > Fungi > Ascomycota > Orbiliomycetes > Orbiliales > Orbiliaceae > Dactylellina > Dactylellina haptotyla. The sequence goes on along the minus strand of CM062379.1, from coordinate 5,725,951 downwards.
ATAACACCTCGAGTGGCTTGGACTGGGCGATCTCGCTACCAACGCAGCGGATCGGAAAAGCTGAGAGGTATTTTAGAACTTCCAACCGAATAAGAACACCTGAGAGCACTAATATAGCGTGCCCATAGCTCTAGGGCTAAAGATCTAACAGGCTCGGAAGGTCTATGCCTTCTCTTATGGGAATAATAAATGAGTAAACCCTTGCTCTCATCTTTCGTAAGATGGGAGATAGAAAAGATGAATTGCTGAAAAATAGGAGAGGAAAGAGTGGCGGGTGTTGTCACCAGCCGATTAAAATGTCTACGATTTGAGATTAGAAAAAGGAAAATGCAAGCGCCCCTCCGATTAAAAGGTACATACCGCTCCGCCGACAATGAAAAGCCGTTCCTCTTCTCTTTTGATCCATCCTACTATAGAGTTTGCATGTTTCGCTAAAACATTCCTCGGCGTGCCGGCGCCGGCTACACAATACAGCTCAAAGGTAGGAGTGACCCAAGCCAGTGATACCGATCGCCGCCGAATGCTATGGTGGACCTTGAGATGTGCACTTTTGGCGTGAACTGCCGCATGAAGTCGTTGATAGAGAACCATCAACCTAGGAATCGGATTAGTCGTGGAATTTTGTTCATAAATGGGTTAAATACTCACCTTCTCCGGGCATGAGGACTGGAGAAGTGCGGGTCGAATGAAGGCATTGTAAACTGGACATTCGCTTTTGACTTGTATAAGAAATGCTGAATAACTGTCCCGTCGATGAGATCAGATGTTAAATATCTGCCTCGTTTTACCGCACCCTCTATTATGGGAATGCTGCCCGCTCTGTCTAATTGGTCTATTATGTTGTCTTTAACTTCTTTCATTTCAAAGAATGCTTCTCGGGTCGGTGATATTAGTACCAGAGCGATCTCAGGCTGGAAGAAGCAGATGTATGCATGCAAGAAGCCTTTCGCGTTGAATTTTGGGAGGCATATTGGTGTCCAATGCTCGCCGCCACCCTTGAAAGTGCTGGCACTGAAGAGCATGGAGATGAAGAGCTGGAGATCTGGGGGGTGTAATGAGTGTCGCTTAGGTCTAATAACCGATACCAAACGGCCGTCTGCAATCACTAGCCCATAGAGCAAATTGTTCGTTCGGCATTTTAAAAGAATATTGTTTATCTTCTCTCGAACATGTTTTCGCATTTTGACACACTCGAGAGAACCCAAAAGAATGTTTGGTTCGCCTCTAACCATAGCATCTGAAAGACCATCGAGGAATACTTCTGTTCCACCCAGGAGCCTGCGTAAGTCAAAGTTCTCTCTCTCGCTGAAAACTTTCGAGACGGTTGTGAAGGTGAGGGTTGAGAGAACCTGTGTGTAGAGCATATCCAGCTGAGTTCTTAACTGAGAATCTGTTTCGCCTAGCGAGGATATGCCGACGAGGTAAAGATGGCCTTCCTGTAGAATCGTAAATTTGTGTTTTCCTGCTGTAAATGATTTGAGAGGGTCGTTGCCCTCTTGGAAGAAGGATATGATTGTTTGGATTACACCCATGAATTGGGAGACGACGGTTTCGTCCCCGTACCGACTATACACAGGTTTGCCAGCCGACGAAAGGATAAAGAAATGCTTCTTCCGGGATCTCCATTTCTCGATTCTCTCGTCCTCAGATAACTCTTCCTCGTTATCACTTTCGTCCCATTCTTCATCCGAATCTTCTACCAGGGCTTCCTCCTCCTCCATCTGTTTCGATAGCGCCCAAGCCTGGCCAAATCCTGCTGTAAAAGCAACATTGTCCTCATTGAGAATCTCTCCAAGCATCCCGGCAACATCATTGTCACCTGAATCGATGGTTGGCACCAGGCTCCGGATGCTGCTCGACTCCGTGTACGGAACGATAACGCTTACACCCGATGAAACAATGCCACTATTGGCATGTACTTGGGATAAAGATAGAGCTGTGGTGGGTTTGCTCTGTAGGCGTTCCAGGGAAGGGGTCACCGGACATGAACCTGCTCCCATGGTTCCGGGATCAGTCCCTTTGAGTGTACTCGCACCAGAGAGGTCGAGATGTGGTGGTCGCGTGAAGTAGTCCTCGTTGATTTGAATAGGTTCTGCAGCAATAGAACCGGGTTCAATAGCCTCAGAGATGGTCTGGGGCGGAGGTTGGAGCGGACGAGGTGTCGGTGGACCGTCATCATCGGGTTCCGCTTCGATGTTTGTATTGGGATTGGGATCTGCAGATTCCTGGATGGTGTCACCAGTAGTTGTGGTAGCACTTGTGTCATGGTTGCTGCTTCTAGCAGCTATAGCTACAGCAGCAGCATCAGCATCTTCTGAGGGTACCGGAGGTGTGTTTTCGGTTCTCTCTGGGGCGGGAACAGCCATGTCTGTGGTGTCACCCGAGCTTCCCTCGCCCTGGGTGGACGGCCCCGGCCCGCTACCGTCTCCTTTGACGAGCTTCCAGGTTCTTTCGGCAGAGGTTGAGAGCGTGGAGTTCACGCTATCGGAGATATCTTTGAGGGGTGTGACGACCATGTTGATGGTCTTGGAGTACAGATCCATGGCTCTTTATCATCATGACTGCAGGGTTGAGAGCCCGTCCGCTGGGTGGAAAGCAGCAAGTCGACAAGGCATAATCCGGAGCGTCCTGGTCCCTCTCAGCTGCGGCACTCGGTGGGGTTCTTGGCTATGGGCGGTCCCGGGAGTTGGTGAATCTGAGCATCTCCGCCTGATCGCGCGACAGAGAGCAGGTGCGGAGGGTGGAGAAGGAAGGAGGAAGAGGAGCTGGCTGGCCGGTGTTGCGGCGGCGGACATGATATCATGTTCGGCTGCGGGCTTGGCGTCGTCCCATCTGCGGCCGCCGCGAAAGCGCTGCGGATTCGTGTCCAGTTGATTTCCCATTTTCCAGCGAACCCACGCGTCCCCGCCGACGACGACCCGCGCAACCCTCCAGAGAGTCGACATATCACGACTTCCCTGTACTCGGACGTATAGCTATCCTGCCTGTCGCCTGGGGGAAATTTCACATCATTTCTCAACAATGTCGCTCGAACCGGGGCGGGCTGACACTTCGCCTGTGAGCTCGGGCAGGTCCTCGCCAGCTCCAAGGTGGACAAACGAGTATGACGGTATGAAGGTACCCCACGGCGCCTACGCCTTTCGAACTTGGACTACTGAGATATACAGCAAGCTGACTTGATGTGTAGAGAGCCTAATACAAAGGGATCCCAGGCAATTCAAGAAATATGCCGCTGGTGTCGAGCGGGCTCTAGCGCTATTCGAAAGTACATTGCAAGAGTGGGCGGATTATATCTCATTCCTAGGAAGACTGCACAAGGTATCTCCTACAATTCGCTTCACGCTTTATAAGATAGTAGAAACTTAAGGAAGTCCTCATAGGCAATTCTTGCAAACCATTCCCTTGCCGTTATCCCGTCCAAATCTCTGGTATCGAAACGTCTCGCCCAGTGCCTAAACTCGCGACTACCCTCCGGGGTCCACCAAAAAGCGCTTGAAGTTTATGCCAGCGTTTTCTCGATAATCGGAGTATGTGTATCTTTGAAGCCACCGGTATATTCGAAGATGGAAAGCTAAGATCTGTTGGAGTAGCAAGAAGGGCTAGCCCGAGACCTCGCGACCTGGACACCTGGGCTTGCACCTTTACTCTCTTACGCCGCCATAAGCGTCAAGCCGTATTTGCTGACGGTGCTTGAAACACACTACCTTCCGCTGGGGAAATCGTTACGGCCGGCTCTCCGAAGTCTTATATTGTCGATACTTCCTGGCATAGACGAAGAAGGAGGGGAGTTTTTCGACAGAACATTCGCACTTCTCGAGTCCATCCGAACCAACATAGACGAAGATGCCTACTTTTGGCAATGCTTTCTACTGGCCTCCGTGTCCTCCCCAGGGCGTCGGCAGGGCGCATTGGTCTATCTTTCTCGGAAAATGCCCAAGCTGGCGGACGAGAAAGCTTTGGACTCTCCATTAGTTACACCCGAGCCCGGCCTTCTCGTTAGATGTTTTGCTGCTGGGCTTATGGACGACCAGCTGCTGGTTCAACGAGGCTTTTTGGATATTCTGGTGCAAAACTTGCCACTGTCATCGCCAATAGTTCAAAAGTATGCCAATTATCTTTCTCCTTCTTAGTAAACTGAAACTAACTTTTCTTTCGAAAAGGTTAGTCACTCCAAATGATAGGCAGAAGCTTTTGGTTTCGGCGTGTAGCGTCGTCCTCCGCCGCGATATGTCCCTCAATCGAAGGCTGTGGGTGTGGTTATTAGGTCCCGAACAACCAGAAGCCATCACATCCCCAATAAATACAGCAATCGATGTTACCTCTTACTTTAGCATGAACGGTCTTGAAAGTCTCTCGCAAGGGCTTATAGAGAGGATTTCTACACAAAAGTCAGATCCCGCCGAAGTCGCGAGACCGTATAGAATTCTTCTATCCCTCATGGATCGTTGGGAAATAGGCGGCGCGGTTGTTCCTAAACTGTTCTTCCCTGCTATGCAATCAGCTCAACAGTACGAAGTGCTAGCACCATCCCCAGAGAAATACAATGAAGTTTTGCGGTCTGCCGCGCAGTTTTTCGATGGAGTAGAACCCGGTTTGATCTGGTCCGAGCTTTTAGAGATGCTTCTTAAATCCTTGGGTTCAAAACATTACACTATACTAAAGGAAGACGCAGCAGCGGAGAGACTTACCGTCGCACGGTATGTTTTGAAAACATTCAACGTTCAAGAAGAAGAAATGGTGATCATTTATGCACCTCTTGTACTGCTTGCCATCATCGCGGAGGCTAAAAAGACACAAAACCCTCTAGCGAAAGCAAACCAAATAATATGGGGGGTAGCGAGTGATCTTATAGACTTGATTCCCGAAAGAGCCTTCACCTCAACCATGGTGAAAGATGAATATAATGTGGAGTTGGATGCAAATTCCATCCTAACCCGAGTTATTCACTTTTTCTCGCTAGATTCCAGGAAGAGAACGGCCTTCCCGCCATTCTCAACAAAGCTTGGTGGTCATTTGATTCTCCACCACTTCGCGCAACTCACGGCTGACTCCATGAAAGCAAATGAGCCAAATGTGCCCTCTGCGGCGAGATTCCTCGTGAAAGTCCTTTTAAAGGTATCCTTTGATACAACATTTAACCCACAAGAACTCTTAGACAGTATTCAAGATATTTTGCGCAACCCGGGAACAAGCTTCAGCAGTGTCGCGGGTGCTGCCGACGTATTGGCAATGCTGATAGAGAAAGGCTACACGACGCCGTTCGCAACAAGACACTTAGCGATTCCATTCGCAACAGCCTTTTGGGCAGAATTGTCACCGGATACACCAAGGCACCACGTTGAAGCGACAAGAGCGATTTGGACATTGCAAGCAGCCTTTCGAGATCGAAAAATCGAGGCAGCTATTTGCAGTCTTATGGTTGAAGCGGATGTTAGAACTTCTGCTGAACCAGGTCGCCGCTTCGCTATTCTCTGGAACCATAGCAGTTCCTTCCCGGATTACAAGATGGTGCTTTCACGGCCTTTGTTCTTACTGCTAGATGCACTTGGTGAAGATGATGAGGAACGTAATGTACACACTCGTGGATGGTTACAGAATTTATCTTCAACGGAAAGGTATGACAAGGCACCATGTTGAAATTTAGGCAGGGCTGACAATTTTCTAGATTATTCGACACTATGCTATCGAAAATTCTTCACTTTCCATTTCTTGGGCTACCATCCCTAACAGGTACCAAGATATCTGCGAAGGACCAAGGTATTACAGACGACACGGATATTGAGACCTGCATTTACTATTTCCAAACCTTGAACAATGTTCTACGATACTCAACCGAATCTGTGCTTCAATCTCTCGGAGAAGATCATACCAATACATTTGCCTGGCTTCATGAATACCTAGACGATGGTGAGTTAAATCTGCAGTTAAACAAATGGGTATCACATCTAATAACATGCTAGCTATAACGGAGGAGAATATCACCCTGCAATTGGTTATTGCGGAGCTTTCATATTTTGCGATCACTAAATATCCAACGGACTCGTCCGATCCGTCAGTCACACGATCTGTGGGGCGTTTACATCGGTCGGCGCTATCAGTTCTTCATCAGTTGCTTCTAAGCCCGTACTCCACTTCCCTCGTGGACTTGGAATTAGAAATTAAGCTAACAAAGCGGTTACAAGATGCTTTGAAAGCTGATGACACGTTCGTTCAAGTTGCAATTCTCGATGTTTTGTTTGCCTCCCTAAAATTAAGTCTCCGACGAGCAGACTCTCAACTCGCCCTACTATCGCAGCTTAAACCACCGCCTTCAAGGGATGGAAAGGGCAGTTTAAGAATTAACAACACTGCGGAATTGGAGAAAGATATAGCGATGGCGCAACCTACACCTCCTACCGAACTAATACAAGTACTTATCGATGGACTTTCCTCCCATACCACACGACCAGTACTCGATAGCTGGATCAATTTCCTAACTGAATGTCTACCCTTACTATCGCCTGTCATATTCCAAGTTCTACTCCCTCTTGTCGAGTGTATTTGCAAGCAGGTCCGACAAACTTTCGAGATCCTCAAGCAACAATTTCAGGAATCAAGCTCATCCATAAATACTCCCGAGACGACCTTAGTCGCCATGTTGAACGGGTTAGAACACTTGATTGCTGCAGCGCACGATCAAATTATGGTAGCTGAAGTTCGCTCTGCAATACCTAAAACGCCTCATGAGACAGCAGGGTTTTTCGGGAATATGGTATCCGGGGTTTTCTCTGGGGAAACGCATGTTGTAAAAAGCGCCAAAACCAATAACCGACTTACAGTCCTCTTGTGTTTCCAGGATACTGTCCGGATATGCTACTCGATATGGGCTTGGGGAGACGCGAGCTCTGGGTTTACTAGTCAGAATGGGTGCTCTGCCTCGTATGCATATACATCTTCGAGGATGAGAGCAAGGGCTAGAAGGATACTGGAGCATTTATATCAGGTCGAGACTCTAGAATGCTTAGAAACATTCATCGAAATGTGGAGAATGCAACCTCTTGGGAAAAGCGCTTCTATCTTCAAGCTTATTCACGTTCTAGATGCGTCGCGGCCGAAGCATACAATTGGCGCAATATTCAATAGTATATTCAGCCGAACGAATGCTGCTGCACTGGAACAAAATCGGCGGTCATCTTTAACATCCGAACTAACGGATCTCGATGTGGCTTTGTTCCTAGTTGACTACGTAAAGTCATTGGAAGACGATGCTATGGAAGAAATTTGGTCTGATTGTTTGCTTTTCTTGTCCGACGTTCTGAAGAATCCATTTCCACACCGACAAACAATACCTCTACTTCTGAATTTCACAGCAATTATTGGTGAGAAGGTTGATAACACCATATTTGGAGAACAGAAAAAGATGCGAAAGGACCTTGGTGTAAGTTTTCTATTGCCACCTTCTTACTGCAGTATAATCTAACGTACTCCAGGATATATTTATACGAATTCTGTCATCGGTGTTCACTCTTCGACCAGCCGCGGGTATCTTACCGGATATATCTGCCTACGGCGATAGGAGACCTTCTGAGATCGAACCTCCGCCAGATGATATTACAGCTATCCTCAATGGAATTGTTCCCAAACTTCGTAAGATTTTAGTTGAACAGGACAGAACAGTTGCGGTAATCACAAACCTTGTTACTTCATTGGTCTCGCCAGCCCTTCGATCAAAGGCATTCCCTACCGCCTTACCAAAAAATCTTTTAGAAATGGTTTACCATATCACAAAAATACCGAATACCCAGAGGCTATGGAGGAAAGAAGTAGCCGATGCTTTTAACGACAACAAATTCTTTACAGCGAGTGTCTCTAGTGTAAAAAACTACTGGAAGCCCTTACTCAGACAATGGATAATCAGCGACAAGGAGCGAATGCTCGACCTATTCGCCAAAATCACACCCCCGGCTACAGCGGGAGTCTTTGGCGTTGGCGCAGCGAGTGCCCGTGCAGAAGCCGACAAGCGGATCGGATTGGTACTTAGACGAATGACACTTTTCCTTCTTGCTGGAGATCAGGACTATTTTGTGATCTATCTACAAGAATTCGAGGGCAAGATTCTAGAGGTTCTCAGCGCAAATTCCGTCACCAGTCCAAGTGCAGCTACCAGATGCGAGGTTTACCTCTTACTCCGAGCGCTGATCTTGAGAACCAGCAGTATCCACCTGACGAGTTTCTGGCCAATTATTGTTTCCGAACTCCAAAACTTGTTAATTTCATTAACGAGCAGCCCTAACTTAAGGGAGGGAGCGCAGGAGAGCTACACTGACGGGAGCTTATTGGAAGGTTGCAAACTACTTGATACCTTGCTGGTGGTGCAACCTGACGAATGGCAACTAAACGAGTGGCTCTTCATCACAGATACGGTGGAAGCTGTCTATAAACCAGACTATACTGTAGACGTTCCTTCGATCGCTCTGGCCGACTATGTTAGCCGAGAGCTTTCTCAAACCAAGACCAGGGCTAAGAGAAGCGATAGTATTGATCTTGTAGGAGGTGAAACCGGAAGCGGGGGTCCAAGGAGGCTCATGATCAAAGAGCGCGATGGTCAAGTGTTAAATGGAGGTGTCAATGGATCCGAGGAGGTCAAGAAGGTCATTACTCGCTTTTTGAGATATTTGAGCATATGGAACTTCGAGAATACTTACGGTATGGGTAAGATGGATGATGAAATTATTGAAGAGGCGATATTGGCGGACTTGTTTGATGAGACTCTGTGGTAATTCAACGAAGGAGGACATGTTGATATTTTGTATTTGAAATGTTCCATATGAATTAAGAAAACAGGCGTTTTGTCTATGCTGTCCACATATTTCTCTTTTTCTTAGTTTTTTACGCTAAGACTCGTTTTCGAACGTCGATTCTCTGCTTTCGTTTTATATTTTCTATCAAAATCCCTAACTTCTACCCCTTGATACCTTGATGTACAATGACTTGATCTAAGTATAGTAGCAAAGGTCTATTATGGTTATACCTAACTTGTCAAGGAGTGTCCCAAAGTCTTTAGAAAAAATTTATCTCCTGTTTGAAATGAGAAACCTTGGCGTGCGCCTCGCATGCCATCGCCAAATCATGTTTGATCCTGGTCAGAGTTTCCCCCCATGCTATTTGTTGAAGTTAGCTGGGGTTCATAAGATACTGTCGATGTACTAAGAGCAAATTTTTCGAGTTTCTTACTTTTTGCTAGCTTCTCAGCTTTGTCTGCCTCAATGTTGGTCCTAGCTGCGCTTGTCTCGAAAACGACAGGTCCCCCAAGAGCTTCACGGGGAAGCCCACATGATTTTGGTCTGACAAATTGGCTTTAAAGCTCATTTATGCCCACTTTTTTCAGTTCGCTCCGGATACCCCGATAATCTATCTGGCTCGTGAACATATGGCTTGAAATGTATTCCATGACTTTGTATTCAAGCGTCGATATGGTATTTGTATTGGCCAGTATTTTACGGAGCCATGAGGTAGGCTTCTGAGCTTCCAGAATGGCCGATAATATATTTGTATCGACAACTATACCACCGCCCAGCTTCCCTTGCTGTACATGCGCCTGCTTGACCGGGCTTCCAGTTACTTGATATTGTAGGATCTTCCCCACGGTGTTGGTGGTAGTTTTTGGTAGGTATAATATTCGAGCGGTACTCATCGTCGCCGGACTACTGAAACTGGTGGCTGGAAGACCAGGCATATACATCCGGGTTCCTGGTAGAACGTATCTTGCCGTAGATTCAAACATCTTTGTGTAGTTTCAAAATCTAATTGCGAAAATTTTATTTCGATTAGCACGTTTATGTATTCCATGACGGAATCTCATGACTTATAGGTACAACTTATATGATGGAAACTGATCAAGGATTGAATCTCTTGTAGGAAACTTACAATAATCTCAGAACGGAGGCTCAGAGGGTAATCAGAGTGGGCAATTGATTTGAACTGAAGCGGTCTAACCTGAATATTTCGATATTACTTTGTGGGATTAGTACGGCATCTGGCCTTGCGAGCAACGATATTATGGGAGAGTTGATTAGCCATTTGTTTGAAATAGCCCTAGCTTGTTTTTAAATCTATATCATGGGGAACAATGCGCATGCACTTACAACGTTGCAACAATGGGAGTAGGAATCAAGATATTGATATATAACTATGGCTTGTTCTTTCAAAGTAAAAATGGCAGGCCAGCATAGTATTCAAAAATACTGACCACCACGAGGCTACGGAATTTGTCTGTTTTATATCTATTAATATTAGAAACCTTTGGGTCCGGATTCATTTACTTCAGATCTACAATTCATTGCTCGAAAAACGAGGTCGTGTGTTGTCACGTGATCAACACTACAACAATGCGCTGCGGTTTCTGTTTGCCCAATCGCGCGTGTAACTTCACCAAATAAACACTTTGGCACGCTTCATATGTTCTTACTCCCATTAACCTCAGCTAGAACATCCCTTTTGATATCAAGTTTGAAACATGTCCAGCAGCATGGAGCTCGACTCTCCATTCTCGCCGTCAGTAATTGCTCGTCTTCAAGATCTCACGAGCGCCTCTTTTTACCACTCAGCTCGTATCAACAATTATCCAGTACCAACGGAAACACACTTAGACACTGTCGCATCAGCGGAGGCACAACATCAAACCTCTGTAACACAGGGTATCACGACGCTCGACGAACTGATCAAAAAGCAAGAGGATGCAATCAAAGATATCAGATCGCGACTTGAGGCTTTGAAAAGCCATGAAGATGCAACACCCCAGAAAATAGCGTTGGCAAATGCGAATGGGTTGAAGGATGGCTCTGAGAAATATTTCGCGGAGTTGCCGTGGCTGCCAGAGGAAGAAAGCGGTTTGAATACTCTGCTGGCAGTTAGAGGCGTGCTGAGGATTATAGAGGAGAGTAGAAAAGGTCTCACAGATACCGAAAGAAGACTGGATGATATGAGGAAGTTAATCCGAAGAGAGCAAGCCTGGGTCTCCACTGCGCAGGAGATGGAAAAGGAATTGAAACGAAAGATCGATGAGCTGGAGAAAACTGACCGGGTGAACGAGGGAGAAGAACAGCGGGATAAGAGGAAGCTAGCAGAATACGAAAAGACAAGGAAAGAGATGGCGGTCACTAGCGCCAGGCTTGTGAAAGAGCTTGGGAAGTTTGTCAAAGACAGACTGGGGGTGATGCTTGCTGTAGAGGAAACAGGCGGTCCTGTTGTAGGAAGTGAGCTTGACGTTAGAAATCTGAGGCAGTATCTAGAGGTTGAATCCAACCCTACCGGCAGGAGGAATAAAGCCATAAAAACCCGCGAACGAGGACAGAAAAGACTCGACGAGATATGGGGCGCCGACGAAGAGGGTAGCTCTCTCGACCCAGAGAAGAGAGCCGGGGAGGAGCTAATCGAATTGATAGAGGCGAGTTCTAGTTTCTCATTTATTCTAGGTAATCGAAAGCTAACTGGGAGTACAGGCAATGTTAAATAAAATGCTGGAAGACGACCCTCATTCATACACAAAATTAACGAGAGATTCTGCAGCATCTCGTTTCCTGGTTCGGTCGTTCGTGGCTGCCCTTCATCCGAAAGATGCAATGAGAATACGTTTGCTTGATTTTGCTGGCAAGATCGAAGGCGGGCGGTGATGTTCTGTCATCCAACAAGGAACGGCTTATACTATAATGTCGAAATTTGCTTACTCAGGTCTTCAGACCCGCGACCGTACTCAGAACTTCCCGAACAATTCCTGTTCCTCCAAATCCCTCCTCTTCTAAATTTACCCGCCAATTCGCAGCCGCGATTCGCACGGCTTTAGAACCTCCCCATACTGTCCCACTCACCCAGATTTTACCTGTTTCATTGATCCTTTCGGCCAATACTTCATTGAGTTCTGGATCTTTCGCTCTAAATATCACCACCATAAACATCTCATCAATATCTGGTAGTACAAGCTCATAGTACTTAGAAAGTTCGTCCGATGATATCATTTCCGCGATCGTTCTAGCATGCAAAATCAACCGCCTGATCAGGGCGCTATACCCTGACGTCCCAAGGGCTGTCAAAGCAGCATATATTGGAAGCGCACGGAACCGTCGGGAATTTTCAATATTGATATTCTATCACCGGTCAGCCTTTGATTTCCAATATCTTCAGGTCTCTGGATTCCCTACACAAGGCGCAACGATGTCACCACCAGCAGTAGCAAGATATGCAGCACCCGGATTCTCGAAGACCGTTTGGAGGATACTAGCGTGCTGAGAAAAGAATAAACCGGCATCATATGGTCTGGCTGGTATATTAGCAAGTTATGGCGTCGGAAGGATACCAGAAATACTCACACATTTAGTAACTTGTGGCCATCTGAGGTAATACTATCCGCCAATTCGACGCCGGAACACCAAGCTTGTATTTTATCCCAATCAGCGAGGCCCTGGGTCGACTCGTCGTAAACGTTAACACACCGAACGGGCAGTCCAAATGCTGCATCTATATGAAGCCACGCGCCGTGCTTGGTGCATATATCACGCAAACGTGGAATATCGCTCATGAAGCGCCCTGTGTTCACTTCCCCGAGCTGGCCTACAACAATATATCGCACTTTGTCTTCCGACTGCTTTGAAAGGAGTCGATCCAGCGCTTCGAGATCCATGTCCCACGGCGCCGCTTCAGAAGCGGGTAAATTGATCACATTCTCAGATCCAAGTCCTAAGACGGAAGCTGCCTTTGCGATTGAAGAATGAGGCTTTGCTACGACGATTTTGATCCCATTATGAACACCGGACTTGATTGCCGCTTGTAGATATCCAAGTTTTGCGACACTGCAGGTCCGGTCGTCTCGGGCAAAAAGCCACTCACGGGCGCATGCGAGGCCCACAAGATTACTACCGGTTGCACCGGTTGTTATGGTGCTACCTGGAGCGAATGATCGTGGGAGCTGGAACAAATCGCAGAGAAGATGCAGAGTATGGTGCTCTATGGTTGTGTGAATGCTATCTTTGGGAAGATGTACCATGACATCCAGATCAAGCATTGTCACTAAGAAATCTGCTAACAGCGCCGGCGGGAGAGCACCTCCTGTGATAAAACCATAAAAATGTGGAGAAGACTGGACAAAGATACCGGGAAGCAGGTCATTAAGAAGATTTTGTATTGTTTCTCTTGTTCCTAGAGGATCGGTTCGAAGGGGTGTTGGCGGCGTCCCTTGAATTGTAGACTGGAGTATAGCTGGAGCTGGGCGGATGGTAGACGGAGGGTTTGTTATATAATATTGGGTTACAGCCTTGTGTATCTGAGATAATAGTGCAGAGAAGTCCGCCTCCGGAAGGGCAAAGGGATTCGTCATATTGGCAGCGCAATTGCAATTGATTGTGTGGTATATCCTATAATTTCTGCTGTATTTCAGGAAACTATATTGAAGCAATGAGAACCTCCTCTCGAATATAAAGAGGAAGCTTTGTTCTCAAATATTAGCTTCTAGTAGTCATTTAGTGCACGCATTTCGCCGATGGCTGCCTAATCCAGCAAAGATATTAGCACTTTTCTCGCGGTCGTGACTACGTGATCACACTTGTTTGTCAACCTAACCAACGCGTCTTCCCAGAACCTCAATCCGCAAACAACCGATGCCGCGACATCAACACCTGGCCAAATCGATCTACATCTAGATATAGTACAGCAGCATTAGATTCTACAGAACGTTCTTAAGAGACTATATCATCTGCTCTATCTCGTCTTCTCATAGACAGCCTTGGTTTTCGTTCCCAAGATGCCTCTAGGATTCGAACGTGAGTGGGATCCGGATCATGCAGCTGCAAAATATCTGCCACTAACAGGGTTGTGTCGCTGAATGACTATTCCTTCATATAGGTTTGAACGAAAAGGTCCAAAGACCAAATAAACACATAAATTTTATAAAACCTTTAGAAGGCCCAGATAAAGCTGTAGGGCAGAAGAGCAATTCCGATTTCGGGCATCATTTCCAACCCTGTTCGTTCTAACCGGTGGCTTTTTCGTAGATTGCTCAAGATATTCTAGAGAGGGTTGCCGCGGTCGTCTATCCGGTAAGCCATACCTAGAGACAAGTGTCGGCGCCTTGCTAAAACAATTTTCAGATCATGAAGAAACATTTTCTCTACGTCATGGCGTATGCAATCACCCTTCTGAAAAAAAGATATATCTCAGACATTAATAAAGGCATAATTCATTAGACTTGAAGAGTTCCCGCCGAATCGAGAGTTTTGGGGAAGAAACTTCAACGGAGGCGAAGTCATTCAGCTTGTTCTAAAGAATCCTCATAACGGGATGTGGTTACCGATGCCGATGATTCAATCAGTCATGTTACATGAGTTAGCACATAAGTAAGAAGAATTGATTCAGACCCCCTATACTATACGTTGCTGTAGCTAATAAATCGCCTTTCAATAGTAAGGAAATGGTATGAGACTAACCTTGCCCTCCTCTTTTGTTGTTAGGCCAAGAAAACTCACGTATATGATTGTAATCAGAACCACTCCCGCCGGTTTCACAAACACAGGCTAGGATACGTTGGCGAACTCTCGGAACTCAAGACAAAAGGTTACACCGGAGAAGGGTTTTGGGGCAAGGGGAGGTCCCTCCATCCTTCGGCAGATCTCGGAGCGGACTATCAACTACCAAAAGAAGAACTACCGGAAGAACTTTGCGGCGGTGTCTATAGACGAGAGAAGAGGAAGAAGAAAGACTCCAAAAAGAAGATTGACTACCAAGAACAAAAAAGGAGGCGGATCATAAAGAAATTCGGAAGTCTAGAGGGTAAAACTATAGGTGGGGACGAAGATATAAGGCAAGAACTAGAGAAGGGAAGGAAGCCGAAAGGCAAACCTAGAGTCGCTGGAAGCGCAAGAGGTAGAGATTTACGAGCAGAAGCCGCACTGAAGCGCTTCGAGACCCAGAAGAAAGAAGACGAGATCAAGAAAGATGAGAGCGCGACGGAAAGTGGAAGCGAGGAAGAAGAGGGGCCAGGAGAAATGATAAAGCTCGAAGACGACGACGTCGACATGAAAGCTATGATTGACGAGATGAGCGCTTTTGCGTGCGGGAAGACAGAGGAAACAGAACTTCCTGAGGCTGCGTTCCCCGATATCGACAATAAGGGAAATAGGAAGGAAACTGACCTGAAACAAGAGAATGTGGACTCCGAAGACAGCCAGGATCTGGATCGAGTACCCCCGAAACGGAGAAGGAAACTTGCATCTACTATTACCATTTCAGACGACGATGACCCACCAGTTCCGCCGAAAAAGACCTCGCAGAAGAGTGCTAGTCGGCCTAGAGACTCGAAATCCAAGACCGAGCAACCAACGAAATCAAATAAGGAAATCTTAGGCAATAATAAACCCCCAACTGAGCGAATATGCAACGCTTGCCAAGTGTCAAACGACCCAGTTGCTGCTACATGTCTCGTATGTTCCAATGTTCTTAGAGACGACGTTGTCTCTTGGGAGTGTCAAAGTTTTGCTTGCAAGGATAGCAGTGTGGGATACCGCAATTCCATAGATGTCTCCTACTGTGGTGTTTGTGGTAAAAAGCGATAGGCTAGAAAAATTTCTAAATAATATGGGTTTATGTAGCTATCCAAGTTTTTATTTCATCTGAGTACATAAATATAAATAGGCAATAGGATAACGTTGTGACTGTATACCGCATATACACACTTTTCCAATCATCCACTGGCTATGTTAAAAGCACGCGCACTATTTCATATTTTAAGACACGGCGGTGACAGTCGTTCGAACGAGTACCGTAGTTGTCCTGATAACAGGATCCACATAGGTCGTCAGGTTATCTTCCGAGATTGTCTCCGTTTTGCTAATTACCACAGGGACAAGACTAGGGAATTTTGTTACCGATGTGGTCAAAGTCGCGGAAACAGTGAAACTAGTAACTACAGTCTTCGTCATGGCAGACCGGACATCGGTGATTGTGGTCTCGCTAGGGCATGCAGGATTGACGCAGGGACAAGTCGAGGGTGAGAGATTGGTGGCTGTGGCTGGGTCGCCCCGAGCTTCCAGAGGATAATTTTCCGGCGCATCAATGGCCCTCTTGCCGTTTGAAGGCGGTTGAACGGTCAATGTGTATGTGACGTACTTTGTATTGATAAATGTATGACTGGTGATCGCGACGGTTGACCAATCGTATTCCGTCGTCGTGACCGTGACTGTTCGCGCGGACAAGGTGGTACTGCGATAGACGTACAAGGTTTGGACGTAGACAGTGTAGGTCGTTGGGCTGGTGACGGTGACGGCCTCGGTTGGGGCGACAAAGATTGTCGTGGGAGCTGGAGTACAGCAGGTGCAATCTGTGACTTCTGCATTGGGTAGAGCTGCTGCATCGCTGGATTGTAGTAGGAATGACAAGAGAATCAACAGAGTACTGAGTATGAATTTCATCATCCTCGGCTTGATTTTTAAGGTGAATGTATCTAGGATAAGATAAATTATAGAGGTATGAAATCTGACAAATAAATGAAAGCGAGTATATTTTGAAACCAAAGCTCATGAGAAATAAAGGGAAAGGGTTAACGTATATTTATATTATAGGAACTTCTATTCGAGAGTTATATCTGAAGCCTTACATATAGCGACAAAATTTGAACTCCCCCGCAGGTGCTTAAAAGAAAATATGCGCAGCTGTAACCCTGAGGTTTCTTTTTGTTATTTGACAGGCACAAATTTGTAAAACTACAACATGAATATTATTGTGTACAATATAATTGCAATACTATACTTCAGAAAGCTGACATCGGCGACTTCAAATCATATCTATAGTGTTAATTGTATTTACTATAGGTCTAAATTGCGATATGGAGAAGGCCAAGAAAGCCACAGTTGGCAACTTATTAAGATGCTCAAGTGTCGATTGGCTGATAACTATACGCTTTGATATACTGCCAATTCTCAATATGATATCCTACCCAGCCCCATAATAAATGTTTCGGAAAGCTAAAGTGATACAAGGTCTTCAGCCGATGTCTCAGAGCTAAGACAGCTATTAATTGCAATATAATGATATATGCCAAAGGCTGTCGGCGAGTCAAGCTTAAGGACAATCCAAGCAAGGAACCAGGATTATTCAGGGAAGAACATCATGGGCAATGAACCAATGTGCCCATGCAGGTGGGTGCGTATCTCGCCGCTGTCAGATGCCAGAGCCCATGCTTGCAGGGTTTTAGGCTTGTCCGACCCAGGCACCGCATTCAGCCCCTTCCAGGCATCCTATCAATAGTCTCAGCCCTACAGTCATGCCAACGAACAGCTAGAGTATATTGCTGGAAACAAACCAGAGTCTGCAAGGATAACCAGGCAACAAAAAAAAAGAAGACCGTCTTCGAAGCTCTAGATGTTGTAGGTAGTTTCAAACCCATTCTACAACCACCACTACCTTAATGGGAATTGGGCTATTCTGGTTGGTCGGTTTGCGAGCCGAAATCGCGATCGAGACCCACCTTCAGATCAAGATTGAAGATCAGGCCCTCACTAATAAGAGATCGATTTTCATTGACAGCAGGGTATTCTTGCTAGTGAAAACTTAAGAATAACATCCACCGGTACTCTTATTCCAACTTGTAGGTAACTAAATACGCCTAGAAAAAGATACAGGCAGATGTTGGATCTCAGATCCACCGGGGTTTTCCGGGGTTTGTGTTGTCGCGCATTCGGCCGTGAACATGACGTCACAGTCGCTGCTTTCGCGATGTTGCGCAGCAGCCATTTCGCGCTATGCAGAAACTTGGTCAACATACGCAATTCCCGACTATAAAAGCGTGCCCAGAGTAGACGCAATAATATTCGAGAGAGATTAGCCCAAACTTCCACCCTTTCGAAAAAATATAATAGCTGTTCTGTCCAACGTATTACCATTTTCACCAAAATCGATCAACTGCCTAAAACCATGAGCGAGACAGCTGTTCAGCCAGCAACCAACAATGGCACAGCCATAACCGTTCTCCCAAAAGCGATTGCGAGGACCGTACGCATGCTCTACCGCACAATACGCTTCACCGCTCGCTACTCTAAAGATGTATACATCGGATCCAGCATCACCGTTACCCCCAACTTCGCCGTGCTCCGCCAGGGACTACGAGACCGCTATACCCTCCTGCACTCATCTGTCGACTTCCCGATATTCCACCCGACGGGCGAAGGTCTGCCCCCGAAATTCAAAGTGTACCGCATGAGAAAAGGATGGTTGGACGGGTTCTTCGGTTGGAGATCTGCGAGTTGGACCGGCAAGAAAGCAAAGAGTGGATGGAAAGACGTCACGCCGAATGTTGAATTAAAGACGTTTACCTCTGGCGGGAAGATGGTATACACCTCCGCAGACGGGACCGAAATCAGCCCGTCAAAGTCGTTCTGTAAGGACGCTGCCACGTATGATCTAAATGCGGCAGCTGCGGACGAAGATATCACGAATGCGAATACACGGCGGTTCGATGCGGTCACACACGTTAGCGTGCATATTCCGCTGACCACACAGGACGGGTTTTACAGATTCGTGGTAACAGACGAGCATGATAAGATTTTGGTTGTGGTATGTTTATCCACCATTTTCCTTTTTTTAAGTATTCGAAACGGATAAGCTAATCAAGCATACAGAGTCCTGAGTATACGATTCATCAATCTTTCACTTCCTTTGGTATCCTGCGAGGTTCATCTATACCCGCCCTCCCCGTCCAGTTTATCGGCTATATCATCAAAACATCGATAGCAGGCGTCGTCAGCGGTTTACTCATAGCACTGTACTTCACCGGCGGGTTGCCATCGAATATCGCAGTCCGCTTGTTCATGTGGTACTATAAGAACGAGGTGGCGGACGCTAAAGATAAAGCTTTAACATTCGCTAAAGATAAGGGTGCTATTAAACCTTTGGACTATTTGGCCTGGGGCGCAGGAGGTAAGACGCCTAGCAGCATAAACCCTTCTTTCTATCTACGGTATCGCTAACAACATATAGGTGCACTACCTGGCAGTCATGGTAGAATATCGCAGTATGAGAAAGAATGGGATGGCAGGAAAGGAAGTTGGTATGTTAAAGATGTAGCTAGACAGCAATACGCTTAGAATGGGCGGCGGGGCTTCGAAAAATAAACAGATCCGGTGCGGACGTTCCGTCGGATTCAGATGACCTCAACATCAGTAATGACATCACGCGGGTACAAAATGTGTTGATACTTCCACTTTTAATGCGAATATAGCTTTTTCGTAAAACAAATATATCATTATTCCCATACTCTTAGGTACATATTTCCAAGCCTCTAAAATTGACAAGTCCGAGTAGAAAAGATTTCGTAAGGGTAAAAATGTATGCGGAAGCCGAGCAAACCAGAAATATGCGAATTAAAACTGAATATCAAAGATTACAGAAGGGTAGAGCACATGATAACACCGAATAAAAGGAAAAGAAGAAGGAAAAGAAAATATGCAAAATGAAAACGCCGAATCGTCGAACTCCAGTCTCCAAATACGCCAGAATAATGCAGCATGCATGTTCAGAAAAAAGAAAGAAAAATGACAAAGGAAACTATCGATTGAAAGTAACACAGCGGGGGGGATTAAAGAGTGACTGTATGCGACAAGGAAAGGGGGAAGGGCAAGGGGAAAGGGCAAGGGAAAGGGAAAGGGGAGGGGAAGGGGGAGGGGGAAGTAAATCATGAAGTAACATCAACACGCAGATAACAAATGTCATAATTGCCATCACTAAAGAACGCAGGCGGCGGACTATCGGACTTTCCCCAATCCCAATCCTTCCGAATAGTATCACCGTTCACAAGCCACTCCTGCGCGGGGAAGTAATAGTCTGCATCTCGGTAGTCCCAATTCCCATACACTGGTGCAGCGTTGAACGCGCATTTGAATTTACTCAGGATAAAAGTAAAAGGGTCCCAGTGTACCGAATGGTGAAACTTGCCGATATACAACTTGGGATGATCGCCTTTGGGTCCGGCGTTGTTGTGTAGGTCATCCCCTTCCGCGTAGGCTTCCGGAATATCCTGCCACGAGAAGACGCTGTTGATACCTTCGTTTTGAAGGATCAGTTGATGTCGATGCCAGCGCCAGTCGGTCGTCTGGTTTTGCTTGAACGTGATGACGGCCCACTCCCAGTCGTGCTTGTGCCCGGTGTCCTTCGGGTAGTACATGTCATAGAGGATGCGGATTTGGTTTACGTTGGGACAGTGTCGGATGTGGTAGTAGGTGGGGAACGGGGCGGATTTGCTGTAAGCGCCGAAATAAGGTTTTTGATCGGGGCAGCCAGTGTTGAGAGAGCCGTAAAGCTGGCAAAGGTCGGCAGCGGTACCGTTATTCTGGATTCCCTGCTTGACGGCGGAATCGGGAATGCAGGTTCCGAGAGGTAGCAGCCATAGTGGGGCAGATTCTCGCACAAGCCGCTCCGGGTCTGCGGCAACCACATCGTCATCGTAGCCACGGTCTGCGACGCTAGGTGTCGCGAGGAGGGTTATTAAAATGAAGGAAAGAGCGATATTTAGAAACGAAAGTCTTTTTGTCGTTGTTGTTGCTGCTGCTGGTACTGGTGTTATTAGGGGTGTAATTCTCATTCTCGGGGTGGGTTGAAGTAGTAGATGCTGAAGTTTCGAAGTCTGTGGATTGAAGGGACCGCGCTCGCCGGAGTCGTTTGGGTTTGTCGGAGCTGCGGTCGAGGAATTCTGGGAAGCTGAAGTACGTAACCTCCCGTTTCTTCAACCAGAGGCGCCGAAGGGTATATCTATCGGGCATATATGAATGTTTTTTTCTAATCGTGGGGTTCGACCTCGGTAGTTGCTTTCTTCTCGACAACTCTATGCCACCAACGTTTGAAATAGAAGACTCGGTCTCTGAAGAAAACTCTAACTTTTTCGCGTCTGACGCCAGTAGCCATATTGAATGAAGGGGTTTCTATTAAGAAAGAAAGGGATCTACTCTAAAGTAAGGGGTATAAGTGGTTATAAAGGAATTAATACAGGATATCGTTTATGGCAGTAAACTCGTTTCGTGGATTAATCGTGTGAGTGGTTCAAAGAAGCCCGTTTGGCAGCTGGGGGCTGACCCCAGTTTAAATACACTTACGACGTAAAGATATCTCAGAAGATCAATAATATGCCACAACGTGACGTCTTGCCCTCTTTGTGATATCTCCACGCTTCTTGCATGTCTCTAAGCTGACCTTTTCGGGGGCAGTACTTTGTTGTAACTTTTGTGTTGTGGTGTTCGGGTGACTGCACGCATATGACCACCCGAGCTGGGTTGAGTGTTGGGGCTTTCCACCTCGAAAACCTCATGATCATACTACGTAGCTTGCGAACAACCCGAAAAATGCTCCGTACGGGCAAATACTGGTGTATTGCTAGAAAGTATCTTTAGGTAAGCGCAGTCATGGGAGGTTTTGAGGAAATGCGGGGTTGAACCTATTTTCGTCAACTAATCTGATTTCCATATATTTTGATGGCCCGGAGTACGTTATAGAGACGCTGTAAATTGATGAGCTCGGACTCCGAAGTACTTCGAGGGTTCGAACGGGCTGCAATATTAACCGTTAGACTTAAAATCATCGATTAGCCCCTTGGCTCGTATGGCGTGCGAGTCGGGCATGACCTTCCATCCCGGAAAAACCCACCATGTGTGTGGCAAGTTTCAACCACTTCAAGATTCGGATTGGTAACAGGAAATCTCCAATAAATGTAACTATTAAAACTAGACTGTCGAATAAGCGTTACAAGCTGTACAAAATAGAACGCCATCTATCCCTCTTTACAAAGTTTCTAGTCTAGCTTTTGTTTTTCGGCATGGGGTATCGTCTCAAATCTAATCATGAGCCCACATATCTGCGACCCACTCGAGCTTAATCTTACTAACACACTTCATGAACGCCTTACTCGTCCAAACCACATCCTGGTACATCACCGCCTCCCCAAACCCTTCATCCCGCCTCTCCGAACTGCCGCTCTCCTTCTTGGCCCTCTTGCTCTCGTTACCACTGCTCCTTTCCCACATTAAGCAACTGCTCGGGTGGACAGCAACATCGACCCCACTGGCCGCGTTCCCACTTGCCGTCAGAGTTCTATACTTCCCACCTGCGACCCTCCTCGCCACGTTTCCAACTCCCACCCCCTTCAAAAAGCACCTGAGAATCCTCTCCGTCTGCTCCTGGCTCACTCTAGGATACCGTGCCACCATCGTGTCGCTCTCGTACTTCATGTCGCTATCTCTCGGTAGTTCCCCGACGTTATCCAAGCGACAGTAACCCCTCAGCTGTTTTCGGATTTTTTCCACCTTACGCATCAGCGGGTACGACACCTGATATTCTCGACAGAATTGTTTCTGCTCGTTCGAGCGCTTGCTGAGAAAGCGTCGTAAAATGTTGAGGTAGGTCAAATGATCGCCTGAGGAGTGTACTATTTCGATCCGCTTGCTCTGGACTCTCTCTTCCAGTGTCATATCCTCATCAGAATCTTCTTCACTCGCCTTTCTCTTCTTTTTCTTGTTGGGGAGTAGCGGGTCGACTTGTTTCCTTGAGTCTTCTGTGGCTTTACTCCACCTCGTAGGCTGTAGTATTATGTTGCCATCGACAGAAAGGCAGCTAAGAACGTCAATAACATCAACTAAAACATCTTCTTCGCTATCGGTGTTCATCTTTTCTTCCTCCCCTGCTGCGACGATAACTCGACTCTGTACAGGTGGCAAGGGAAACTTGCTCATCTTCTTTCCAATCTCTGTGATTTTCCCAGAATCGTCCAAAGCATCAAGCATATGTAACGTTAACAGCGCTCGCTCGAAGCTCTGGCGGTCCGGCTTATCCAGATAGGGAAAGTTGAATACATCGTCCACACCTCTCGCTTTCAGTGTTAACAGAGCGCCCGCCAGGTCGCAGTGAAGCATCTCTGGCTCGGTAGCTTTAGCAAATTTCTTGAAGCAGTCCTCGGGGTATAAACGATAGCACGTTCCAGGGGCTTCACGACCCGCACGACCTTTCCGTTGTTGCGCCGATGCCTGCGAGATATCCGTAACTAGCAACGATTCGATACCAAGTTGATGTCTGAACCTCTTCATCTTGACTTTACCGCAGTCGATAACATGCCTGACACCCGGAACAGTGATAGAGGTTTCCGCAATATTTGTAGCAATGATTACTTTTCTCACCCGAGGATCTCCTTTTATGAAAACCCTCTGCTGTTCTGCGGGATCCAGACTAGCATATAACCTCATAACATTCATCTTCGGCTTATCTGAATCCATCTGCTGAGCGAGTTCTTCAACTGTAGATGCCAAGTCCTCTATCTCTTCGCTGCCCGTAGAGAATACTAGAATATCACCGGGACAAGGATATTGGTAATGGATTTGGAATATCGTCTTGACGGCTGCCGTTTGGAAATTATCCAAAGTGGATGGCGTGTAGAACACATCAACGGGGTAGATTTTGCCTGGTATCTGACAGATAGGAGCCGGAGGTACTTCTTCCTTAATGTCCTCAGAGGTCGGGTTACCACCAATAAACGCGGACATCTTTTGAATATCAAGCGTAGCGCTCATGACGATAAGCTTCAAGGGAACGCTCCTCTTCCTTCTGGCTTCCACAATACCCTTCAAGAGACCCATTCCGAGATCCGTAGAAACACTCCGTTCGTGGGCTTCGTCGACAACGACAGCAGAATAGCGTGATAGCTCGCCGTCGTGAAGAATTTCGTTCAGCAGCATACCGTCGGTCACATATCGTATCTTAGTTGTCTCATCACTCACGTTATCGAAACGGACACAATAACCAACTTCTTTCCCCATTTGCGTCCCCATTTCATTCGATACACGCTGGGCGAGCGAGATGGCGGCTACCCGACGAGGCTGGGTGATTGCGATGCATCCGCCGTATTTCTTCCCTGTGGGTCCTGCTCTTCGCTGCATCCAAGGTTGATCTAAGAGAAACTGGCCGATTTGTGTGGATTTACCGGAACCAGTTTCACCGACCAGGACCATCGTATCCGAATCGCGAATTGTAGACTGTATTTCCTTTTGAAAGTTCCATATCGGCAGGGTTTCGCGAACGGCTTGGAGGTCCTTTGCGACTTGCGATTTGGATTTATCCTGGGGTCTCTGAGGAACGGGCGTTAAGGGATCAACGAGTCCGGCCGTTGAGTCGTTTCCGACCTCCTGCTGGGTGTCTTTCGACTTCTTTTTGAGTTGGATGTTCTTGTACACTTTTGGTTTGTCTTGTTTCTGCTGCTCGAGTGGTGGATCCGGGGAGACTTTGTCCGCGGAGTGGATGGTTATGCTAGAGAGATCCGATGCGGGACCGGGTGTTCCCGACAGTATCGAGTTTCTCGAGGATCCTGGCGATTCGGTTTCTTTTGATTGTGGCTTAGGCTGAGATTTGAGGCGGTCCCAAACACTTTGAATCTTCTGTGGTGGTTTGCTTGGTTTTGAGGCGACTGGCGAGGCCATGAGAGATTCAGGAAGTATGTTGTTATCATCGTCGACATCTCCAACCTTAGATGATTTAGAGGACTCGGGCTCGGCAAAAATATCGCTTGCATCCTGTCTCTTTCGTTTCTTCTTCTTCGAAGATTTATCGATTGATGAAGGGGTCGCAACTGGCGAAGGTGTATCGGGGTCTGTAGGAGATATTCTCTTCCGTTTGCTCTCTTTCTGCGACTTCTCCAGAATAACGGACTCTTCTACGAACTTCTTTTGAAGTTTCTTCATTGGCGGTAGATCTCGATCTCGATCCGGGTCAGGGCCAGAACTGAACCCATTCCAAGAAGAATAGCCTCCATCATCGCTTTCCTTCTCTGCAAGCTTCGTCTTCTCTTCCTCCTTCCTCCGTTTTCTATCTTTCTTCTCCTGCTTCTTCCTGGCTTTCTCGTTCTTCTTGCGAAGCTCGATAGCCTCGATCTCACTAAGACCGCCATTGGTGACGACATCAACCGGAGAGCTGTTAGTCCTTGCAAGTTCGTTTGGCTTCGGGGTAGATTTCGCAGGCGGCGTTGCAGTTGTTGGTTCAGGCGACTCTGACGAAAAATTTATCTTTTTGCCTTGGCCCGTGCTGGAGCGCGAGGTTTCCTGGAAGGCATCATGCTGCTGCTGCTGCCGCCTGACTTTAGAGAGGGCAGATACGGACGATTGCGAGAGACGGTGTCCTTGCACCTTCTGACGTTTGTTCGGATGCGACATGCTGTGATATTAAGGGTGGTATCGAGTGAGATGTTCGAGGAGAAGGAGCGACAGGTTTGGGAGGGCCGTTATACGGATGGGATGAGCGAGAGCGGAGTGGCTGGTGCGAGGTAAAAGAGCATTGCGATGGATGGCGGGGTAGGGCGGAAGGCAGAGTTGTCAGCCGGATGAGGGAGTGAGAACAATAATATATGGCCACAGCGCAGCAGAGGGGAAGGGGAGTGGAACGGGGGCGCAATTGACGCAGGAGGATGGGATCGGATTGCGGTGCCTGGCACGCGGGCGGTTGGAGGAGATGTTGGCGATGTTTCAAGAATGCAGGCAGGCTTTGTTCTGTTCCTCAAATTTTTCGAGGTTTTGGCAGCCGGACGACGCTTGCGTTGGGCCAACGCAGGGATCACCCATGTCCTGAGACAGCACGCACGACAACACTCCAACGCGGGTTCTTCGCATATAATTACAATACAATAGTACTAACTACTTAGTAGGCACAGTATATTTATTGTTTGTATATATATATGTGTGTACCTATATTGATATTGCTATAAGATTATTGTGCTGGTAGCGGGCTTGCGCTTGCGGGTGCGGAGAGATGCAGCCACCCGTGGGATCTGGCATGCTGCTTCTTGCAGGGCACCACCTCATCAATATAATTGATTGCACGCCCGTCTTTGTCGAGCAACTTTCCCTCTCTTCTCCCCTCGCAGAAACTATTTAATGAACTGTCTCCTTCTTATTTGACTTCCTCCTCCACAAGCAACATGGTCCAACTTTTTGATGCGCACTCACGTCTCCACTAAGGCTTTCAACAGCCTTCAGTTGAACGTGCGTCTGCATTCACACGAGGGGCGCCCCAGTCCACATTCACTTTTTCTTCTCTTCCTTATCTCATCTTCATGACTGTTATCTCATGTGTCCGTTGACCTCGTCCAATCTCCATACTTCGACATCTAAGCCAGTAGAACTTCTGGATAACTATCGAAAATTTTAATTTTCAAGCTTATAAGGCTGCTTGAGGTTTGCCAATCCATCCATCCATCCCATATTCCAAAGCACCATGATGACAAGCTTCCGAGGGTTATCAAAGTTCAGCTCTGTCTGTTCTTATATGCCTCTAAAAACGGATCATCCACTTCCTCAAGCAGCTCTGAGTGCTTCTTTCTTTTCTTTATCTTCTTTTCTGTTCCTCTTACCTTTGATTTTTTCTGTTCTTTTCTTCATTCGTTTCTCTCTTCCTGTCTTTAGTTCGAGACAAAAAGGTGTACCTCTCTAGCACCACGATCAATTAATAACAACGTTGCAGTTTCTTATCTTTATATCGAATTCTTCGAATTTTTTTAAATTCAATCTAATCTTTTGATATCTCGTTTTTACCTCTTCATCTCAATTACTAGATCCGATTCTACTTCTTTCCAGAAGCATTTCATTATATCCTTCGCAATGAACCGTCCCTCGAAACCATTGCACACTGCGTTCTCATTTTATTCAAAGCCACATTGTTGTCTGCATTTGCAAATTTGTTATCTGTAGCTTTTCACCCAGCATCCTCGGCATCGAAATATGATATGAACTATTATTTTCTCTTTTTTATTCTTCAAAGCTTCTGATACTGTTACCAAGGAACCGTCGAGTTACGAAAACCCCGCTACCGCTATATTCTAGTTGAATCACTCCAGCCTTCTCGGCCGAAAGTTTGCTCTGATAGATTGTCGAAATGCATCCATAATCTTGACGTTGTCTTTGTTGGGTGGAGCCGCTCTTAGCTAGGCTTTTCCATCCATAGATAATACAACCCGGTACAGCATCGAAAGATTATTTGAATAGAATTAAACGAACACTTTTATCAAAACAATTGACTCTGGCTTAACTACCTTATCTTGGAGCCCCAGGGCTTGCTATTCCAATCACTTCGACATACGCGTAGGCGAAGAGGTATATTTTGATATATATGTTTATTTACTTGTGTCTTGAACTTGATGCTCAGAAGTATACCGTGAGTATACCGTAACATCTGCTGTTTCGTTTACTGAACTGGGGATATGATGACTATTATTGTCACACTGAGCCTGCGAGGTTGTGAAGCTAGTATTTTCATCATTCCGTCTGATTCCCTCAATCCTCCACACGCATTGTATGAACATGTAGATAGATCGAACGGGATTGCAATCGCCATGATCTCCAGTGCCGAACTGCACCGGTCGCGTGGAATTGTTCGGGCGAGGAATGTGCAACGTGGTTTGCGGTGGAGCGGCGGCGGGGACTTTCATTGCGGATGCCGCATTGGGGCGCAACACCGGCTCGACGTCTCACCACCGCCATTTCTGCACAACGCAGCCTGCCCAATCGGGTGCCCCTTTCCTGAGACCCTTTCGACGAGCGAGGACAAAGACGCACGGTTACCGTGAACGAGCGAACGCCTCCCCCACCTCTCCTTTGAGGCACGTCTCCCTCTCATCTTGGCCTGCTCTCCCTTTAGGTCTCGTCTGTCTTGTCTGTCTCTCTTTTCTCCCTCCTCCGTCGCACCTCGATCCGCCGTCGCTGCGATTACGACCTTTTGATTGAGAGAAGGCCGCTTGTGGGAGATAGCTACGATCAGGCACACAGCCTTACGACGTCACCGCGTCCCCAGTCTCTACCTTTGACCTCATCTTTCATTTCGCAGGGTCCACCTCCAAGACTTTAATAGCCGTGGATGAATCTTTAATCCAAGCGGATACCGGCAACCTGTGGCGGGACACGCTGGTTGTTCTAGCTCCTACTCGCCAAACACTACGTTTCGAAGCGGAGTCTGGAAATTGAACCCAAGACTTTAAAACCTACAAAAGTAATTCGGCCGCCGCAAGTGCACAATTAGCACTTCCCAAACAACAACAACATCATCACCATCATGACGAGACGGTTCACGACGGTGCCGTTCCAGCTCGTGGTGCTGCTGATATGCCTCCTCTTCGGCTTCGACCGCCCTGTGACCGCTCAGTCTGAGAACGACGGATATAAATCATCGGTGTAAGTTGGGCGTCACGTGTCCTAACCCTAACCAGCTTCCCTTATCGTCATCGCGGCTGACAGGCAGCAAACATTTAGGTTCGATCCGAAATATATCCCTTACCAAGAACTCCTCATCACACCCAAAACACACGCCGGCCTCTTCAGCGTAAGCCAATTGACGCCCTCCTCCTCCTACCTCGCTACAATATCCTGCTCGCCCGTTTACAATATCTAACATGCTTTATTTTTCGATATATAGTTCACAGGTCGATGGCGTCGACGAAGGGAGACATACACCGCGTCACGATGGCCCGGCACATACTTCACCGCCCTCATCTACGGCGATATCTGCATTCTCAAACTCCGACCAAAGCCCCAGGGTGTGATTAAAGATTACAGCTTCTACGTTTCGGTCGACGGATCCGAGGACCTGCTCTACACCCTCCCTGAATTCGATTCATTGGACAAAAACCGAGAGATCATCTTTGTACCGATTACGATTCCTGGTGCCAAGAAGCCAGAGGAAGGGAAGGAGAAAGAGAAAGAAAAGACCCTTGATCCGCACACCGTCAGAATCATCAGTATCGCGGACCACCCGTTCTCATTCGAAGGATTTCTGGTTGCAAATACCCTCGTTCGTCAGGGCAGCCTTTGGACCGATGGCCAGGACGAACGGTTATTCGTCGAGTTTATTGGGGAAGGTGTCGATGCTGAGGTTTACGGCGGCCTGCTTGGATACGACCACGATAACTCTGGAGGTGGTGTCGGAGACGACGGAAGCGCGCATGCCGTCAAACAAGTTGTGAAGAATGGCCTGTCTGTGGTGAATTCCACGCAGTTCAGAGCCGGGGAGATTCTTGGGATCAGACATTCTCATGCGGACTGTGGAACCTGCTTCCTGAATAACTGCGATCCACGAGATCCTTTACCGGGATTGTCGGTGCAATACTTCAATGAGAACCCATTGCCGACCAAGTTGAGATCCGAGGAGCTCCGCAAACTCTCCAAGCAGTACCAGGACATGATGCAGAAGGGACTGCAGTTCTTCCGAGATGATCCATGGCTCAAGCAGATCGTTCCAAATGCTGTTATTGTAGACGTGGGTGAGCGGGATTTCTTGCGATTAGAAGAACCCGTCGACGGAGAGAAGTTCAGGCGGGAATTGATGGTGTTCTTGGGAAGACTACGGGAGTCCGCACGCCCTAATTCAAAGATCGTTGTCGTCGGCAGGGATTGGGAGAATGCAGATCGTAGCGTGTCTAAGTCAACGTTCAAGAGTGTGGTTCCCTTGAACGACGATATGACGGCGCGCAGAATAAAGCTTTTCCAGATCATCAAGGATGTTACACAAAAGATTTACGAAGAAGGTAAGCAATTATATCCACCCCAGATCTATTCCTACAAATGTCCTATATGATGAAGCACAATTTCACACAGACCTGTTCTGAGAAATACAAAATCATGTGGAAGCCTAAATTGATATCCAACTGCTGTCTGAGTGGACGTTATTTATTTATCACACCCATCGAAATTTCAATATTTTCACTGATGAGTAAAGCTAACACATTGAATCTTCAAGATAAAAATCTCGCTCTAGCAGTCATCCGTCCCAGCGCTTCTCCAAAGAAGGATATGCTGGATGTTCTGTGCACACATGCTGTTCCAGTCTTCCACGCGCCTCCGAGGTCCGTCAACTTACTCGCAAAACGACCCCACCCAAACAAACAGCAGAGTCTATGCGTCAGCCTCGGAAACGTCAAGCACAATTCAGGAGAGGATCCTGAAGAGGCCGAAGAAATCGAGACAACAGACGATGGGAGCAATATCAAGATCGAAGAGCACACGGCGCCTCATGAAACTGCCCACGGAACGAGATTCATCTTTCTTTACGGCATGATTTTGGTCGCGTTTATAATCGGACTAGGATACCTACTCGCCAGACCATTTTTGATGGTTCTGACGAACTTGGGTGTCGTCCAAGGGAATAGAAAGGTGTATGGAGTAAGAGATATGGATAGCGGAATGGGATTCGGATTCGGCAGAGCGAATAGGAGCAGGTTGGCAAAGGAGAAGAATAGCATCAGCGTTCCGCGGAGCAATAGCGGGAGCGAAGAGGAAGGATTCGTCGTACTGGCGGGCGGAGGCAGCCAGTCGCTGGGAACCGGAAGACGAGGTACGAAGGGTAAGCCGTAAAGAAGTAACAAGACGGATGAGATGAGCGGATGACCGAACAGCGCCTTTTTTCTTTATTTGTTTTTCATACGATCTAGCATGAGCAATGGGGTTCCTATTACCTGTTTGAGGATTTTTGATCTTTTACTTTTACCTATATGGTGGAAGGCTTCTCAAGCTTAAGCGGTGGTGTATCTGTATTATACGGCGTTTTTTACTTTACTTTTTTTTTGTTACATTAGCTTCCATTCTTGCCGTGTATTATGAAAATATTATTATATATTGGTATCATAGTGAAAGGCGCCTCTTCATATTGCTTGATTCGTATGTACTCGGTTTCTGATGATACTAATCGTAAGTGCGGGTTGTTTACCTCTTTTGCGGTAAGGCTGACCGGGCTGTGTTGATTAAGATCAATTCTGCCTGGTTTTTGAGTCACCTCCAAGCGTCCAACTTGCGATCTTTGAATCTAGGGAGATATAAAATTCAATGCACCGGGTCCATGTCGAGTTTAATCGCAGGATTAACTTAATCACCACATCACTACTTCAAGCCAATTGAAGGGAATATTATTTAGATACCTATCGATTCGCCAGCTGATATATAATAACACACCGCAGAACAACACCTCGACGCATTCGTTTGGAATATCGCACGTATATATATAAATTTAAACACTCCCAGCCGGCCCAGAATCATGGGCGGATCCGCCTTCAAAACCCAGGACTTGTTCCTGCCCCGTTTGAGCCCTCAGACATACCAACGTCTAAAGGCACACCACCACAGCGCTCTCGCAAAATTATACGCCCACGTAACAACACCTCCCGAAGCACCGGGCAAATCGTCCTACGGCGACATTGACTTTCTCGTCGCGGGACCCCTTCCACATGTCGTACAGAATTCGAGGCGCGCAGTAGCAGCAGCAAGCGGGAGGTCCGCTGGTGGGTCTGGGAAATTAATGGATAAAGCTACAGTAGACCTGATCAAGGCCGCTTTAGGCGCGGAGTACGCTCGGCCACCGGAGACGACGACGTCGTATGCTGTTCCGCTCGGGGAGGGGGATACGTATACCTTTGAAGCTGAGGATTTTAGTACAGACGACAATGCGGGTGCGGAACCGCGAAAGGCGTACGCTCAAATCGATGTTCATGTCTGTCCGTCGGCGGAGAATATGCATTGGTTGGCGTTCAAGCATTCGTACGGGGACATGTGGTCGCTGCTGGGGATGATCGCGCGAACGAGAGGGTTGGTGGCGGACGAGAAGCGGTTGTGCGTTAAAGTTGCAGAGATCGAGCCGAGGAATAAGGAGCTGTCGAAGATAGAACTTACGAGGGATGTCGGGGAGACTCTGAGGTTCTTCGGGCTAGACGATGGGGTTTATGAGAAGGGGTTTGAGGATTTGAATGCGGTTTATGGGTATGTTACTACGAGTCGGTTTTATTCGGAGATGTATTTTAGGAGGAAGGCGTATAGGAACAGTCGTGATAAGAAGAAGCTGAAAAAGAGGGATATGATGAGTGGGTTTTTTGTGTATTTGGGGTTTACGGTTGAGCCGGAAGATGATGATCAGGTTGAGGATACTGAGGATACAGAAGGGATTGAGGGTCTTAAGTTACGGAGGGTTTCGACGTCGAGCTTGGAAGATGAAGAGAAGGAAAGAGAGAGAGAACTGGAGAAGATGAAGAGGGAAGAAGTACTTCAGGAGGCATTGGAGAAGTTTGGGAAGAGAAATGTGTATGACGAAAAGGTCAGGCTGTGGAGAAGGGATTGTAGGATTGAGGAAATTCAGAAGGGCGTAACAGAGGGACTGGTGGCTAGTGAGCACTGCAGTATCAACTCAGCCAGGAGAAGAGCGAAGAAGGTCAAAAAGGAAATTCAGGGCGGGGAACTAGAAGATGCGAATGTTTTTGGCATGACTGAGAGCGAGGTCAAGTTATTTATCGAGAGTCGGGTGAAGGAGAATGTGAAAGATATTTTAGCGCGGGGAGGTAACCAATCTGACGGTGAAAAAGGAAAGAAATAGCCAATGAGGCGCAATAGCTACTTATTGAATCCATTTTTCAATTTAGGATCAGAACATTAGAGGCCCTTAATTCTATAATATTTCCATGTTTCAATGTATTATACTTTATTCCAGTCTTTTCGTCGCAATTCCAAAATGTGTATATTTTATTTATACATCGGCGAGAGATATACACAAATCCTAATTCGGTCTAGTCACCATTCCAAAACACCCTAATACCAGGTTCGGTTACTCATTCGATTTTAAACAAGATTCGTGGTCATGACTGCGCTCGATGTTGCTCATAAGCCGGCTGGCGTCGGTGTGAGTGTCAGGCTGCGTGTGGTGTTGGCCGTGTTGTTAGTCATACCACCGCCAACTGCGCAGCTGATGTTATAAACATGACGAGCCGCACCGGCGCCCCTAATCGACCTGCTTGCCATCGCATCCTCCCGTCCTCCTACCAATTAACCCCCCAACTTCCAAATAGACGCACCGACAACAGCGAATCCGCATCACCGGCCAGCCAAGATGCTTGCCTTTTAGAGTTATCCCGCGAACAGCGTTCCCTTCGGACCCTCTTGCACCAAAGATACCGCTTGCCCTTGAGGCCAAGTGAAAGAGCCTCCACTCTCGACAATACCGTCAAGATGACACGGCGATTAGTTACACTCTTCAAAATTCACTTACACCAGACAAATTGGAACTCTTTACGAACGGGGGTCTGAAATCCTCTTGAGTGCGCCGCAACTCTTCTGCCTTCTGCCGTCCGCGCGCCGACGACGACGAGTGAAAGTCTTAATATTGCGAAAGCCAGAACGGAGCTCGTAGCAGCTACCGCAACAAATAATATCCATTGAATTCACACCTGCGATTGTAAGAGTGAAGGTTAGAAGCTACTTTCTAACATGTACACATCATGCTCCAGCTGTTGACCAGTGTAATCGGTGCAGAATCATGTCTAGTCTCTTTACATTCAACCACTCCCCCTCACCGCCTTCGTCTCCTTGGAACTCGGCGATAAATACGCCGGTGCCACCTAATTCGGATGCCGGTACCAGGGTAGCTACCCCTACCCTGATACTCTCCGGCCCGAATAAGGTGCATCCAAATAAGAGAGAAGGCGATGGAATCCAGTCCCTCGCCAGCGAGCCCCAGGAAGGCTCCACCGAATACAAACTGTCCCTCTTAAATCCGAACCCGTTACGACTTCAGCACTTGACGACTCAGCTATTATGGAGACTGCAGCAGAGTTGCCCGTCTCATAATACTGCGGGCCTGATCGCTCCTCCGGTATCCGTCTTCGAAAACGAGGATGGCAAGGAAGGAGAGGATCAGAATGGAGCCAGAGCAGTTGACAAAGCATACTATGCTACTCTACTCCAGGATAGTCAGGGATGCTTGTACGAAATCGGAGTGGCAGATAACGGAAGACTGCTTGGGTTGACAGAGGACGACTTGGAGACGAGCTTAAACACCCTGAGACGGATGGCCGATGCCCTCGGGTGTGTGGTTGAGATTATCAGAAAAGTAAATGTCGCGAATACGACAGACGAGGATGGAGGGATGGTCCCCCTCTGGGCGGCTGAGGCCCTCGTCCGGCCGGGTCAGTTCACTGCTCCTCAAATACCGGGACAAGATGTGACGGCGGACCCTCGAAACGCACATAGCATCCCACAGCTCCGCATAACTTTGACTGGGCCTACAAATGCCGGAAAATCTTCTCTGCTTGGGACCTTGACTTCCAGCACCCTAGATAATGGACGTGGAAAATCTCGACTTTCTCTGTTAAAGCACAGACACGAAGTCGCAACCGGAGTCACCTCTAGTATAGCGAGCGAACTTCTAGGGTTCACTGCAGATGGTGAAATGATAAACTACCACACCGGAAACGTGGGGAGTTGGATGGATATACACGCCACGGTGGGTTCCAGCACTGCCGACCTCAAAGACGGACAGGAGAATCTTGCGAGGACTGTTTTTATGCTCGACTCAGCTGGGCTTTTCAAGTACCGACGCACTGCCATTCGTGGACTCATGGGATGGGCACCTCATTATACCGCCATCGTCATGGCTAGCGATATTGAGCTCCCAGAGACAGCAACCGGACCAGCTTTTGAGTATTTGATGTTTTGTCTGAAACTCAAGTTGCGGTTCTTCCTGCTCATCACAAAACTTGACCTTGCCAGCAATGTCGGCTTACGTAAGTTGTGCAAGTTGGCATTTGAGGTTATTCGACTTGCTGGCAAGGAGCCGAAAGTTGTTCAGGGTGGCGAGGCCGAAATGACCAAATTTCTGGCTATGAATACCGAGGCTGTTTTAAACGGATCTGTGGTTCCGATACTTCTCATCAGCTCCGTCACTGGCAAAGGCATTGATTCTTTGCAGGCACTAATAGGACGCCTACCAATACCACAATCCGAAGAGCCAGTTCTTAGCGATGACGATGAGCCTGGTGAGAGTACAGGGCATCTGAAAACCCTCTTCCACGTTGAAGATGTGTTCGAGACGGTATCCACACTTGTGGAGACCGTGCTCGGCGGGCACGTTAAGTACGGCCAGATAAACATGGGAGACAAGCTCCTCCTAGGACCATTCCCATCCCTCTCCAACTCTCGACCAACTACGCCAGCATCGAGTTTTGCAGAGCACAGCAGGTACCTAAGTCGCTCGCCGAACTTGTCACCCGGGAAACATACCAATGACCATCTCGCTCCCGAAGAGATTGGTGAGTGGAAAACGGTCAAAGTCGTTAGCATTCGCAAATGCCGCCTACCTGTTGGCTCACTTATGGCAGGAGAAGTGGGTACAATTGGATTGTGCCAGTGGAGCGAGGTGCCTGCGCCGGACACACCGTCTCATCCTGCGATCGCACGTTTGATGTCGCACGAACGACTCAGCCCGCCTGGTCCGAAGATACATATACCGCAACCAACGATGGCGCATCGCGGGTCCCTTCAGAAATCTGTCTCCTTTGCTAATACCCTGGATGTGCCGCATTCTACCCACGTTGGGCTCTCTGGAGATCGTAGATTACGTAAGGGGATGGTGTTACTTCCCTGCGGCATCGGTGTTGGGAGCGCGGCGCAGCCGAAGATATCGACTGGTTTCAGTGCCGAGTTTGATGTGTCTGAAGAGCGCGGTGGGGTTCCCTTGAGCATTGGTGCCAACGCAATAGTGTATTTTGGGAGTGTTAGGACCTGTGCCAGAGTTTTGGATCGGGTTGTTGTGGCCGCTGAGAGTCATGTTGGCGAGCATGATAAATCTGCTGAGGATGCTGGTGGGTTGTTTGGGTTTGATGATGACGAGGAAGATGAAGCGGAGAAGAGGGAGCAGCAGATTGTTGCTGGCACGGTTAGGTATTCTTTTGGGTTCACTGCTACTGTTGAGTGGATCGAGGAAGGCACGACCGTGCTAATAACGGACAGCGGGCGGCAAAGTGGTGCTGGAGGTGTTGGAGATGTTGGATTAGGGTTGGACACGGCGATGTGTGGGAGGATTTTCAGTGTTGATTGAAGGGTTGGGGGGAATCGAATAGGTAAAACAATTCCAATTAGAGGATGCCAGAATGCCAAAGGCGGTTTAGTTTAGTTAGTTTGTGCAAATTTTTGGTTTTTATATATTAATTCTGCGTTTCTGATGCGTTCGTTTATAATCCAAGTTTTGAGTTTTGAGTTAAGAATTGTGGAGCCATCTTAAAGTATTGTGAACATTGGGCTGCTAAGTTCCGCACCGGGTGCAAGATCTCGTGCTATGCAAAGAATTGGCAGCTGAAATGATTGCTATTCTAGGAAATAATTCCGGGATGCTGTCTAACACTGAGCCCCAACATTCTGTTTCGGCAGGAAACGCTTAGGCGCCTCATAAAGCAAGCCAGCATTCATAGAATTTGTACTTCATATATTGAAGTGATAGGATGGTAATCCGGAAGAACCTCCTAGTTCACGGGGTTTGCCTTTGTAATTCATTTTCGTCTTCGTATTGGATAATTCAGATAGAGTGTGTCTCGTTTTATTCGTGCGAAATACCTCAGTTCAAAACGAATAATTCATCAACCGATTTCTAGAAAAGGGCAATAAAACCTAGGGGGGCTGAGATAGGCACCGTATAACCCTCGGACGAAATATCTCGAATCAATGTTGTCAAAAACGTTCAAGAGTGTACTTGTGTCCGGGATATGGACAATTTCCCGGTTTACAAGTGTGGAAGCGAGGCCTGTAGTGAGCTTTTCACAACCTTTATTTTCCAAGATCTTTTGATTTTACTGACAGATTCGAAAATCTCAATGGTAGACCGGTTTATTACCCGCAGATCTTAAAGCACGCCTCGCGAGTAACCCAGTTCCAGAGGTAAGTCGGCTGCCGCGTCCCTCAGGGTTCCCATCCGATTTTAGCTGACGAATAAAATTCTTACCGCATATAGATTGAAAGGCTAGTATCGGCTGAAGGGCTCAAGAAAAGACATGCACTCAGCGATCCTCACATGGAAATCATCTTCAACGACCCCTGGCCGACAAACTACAATACAGCTTTTTTCAACATTTTCCATAACTACATACAGTACTCCTACGATCCAAAATCATTCGACGGTGTCTTCGGTAGGCAAATCGAAGTGGAAGCGCAGGGATGTCGTCCCATCTACGCTTCGTGTGCGGGAAACACATTCCTTCAAGTGTGCAGCAGAGCGTCGACAAAACAGAATTTCAACGGGCAGGATGTCTGGCACATGGTGAGGCGGATGATGAGCGTCAAGCTCACTGATATATGGAGTAGCATACCCACGTTCCGTCTCAGTAACGACGACGATGTTGAGCCAGCGTCGTGGATGGTGGGAATATTCGATAAGGACAGGGGACCGCATTTGGCAGCTATCAAGACGCCGTTGCTTGATAAAATCGTCCCGACTATGGTTGGGGCTACCTATTGGAGCGCTGGATCGGACATCGCCATTGGATGGTATTTTGGGAATCCCGATTCGATCGATAAGGAGTATCTGAAAGCTTATGGTTTGGAATGCAATAATGTCCCCATCGCTGGTCACAAAGCAGATCCAGAGGACCCACAATCCGTCGGCTCAATCGATTTTCTTTTGCCGTTCAACAAGCAGAACGAAAACCAACACTAGGGGAAGCTACAGTTGGGCGAGACGTAAAAAAATTGCCTCCGAGTTCTAAGTTTCGATTGTCTTTTTCGCTGGACCAGGACGGCATCTAGCTTGCGAGACAATCTCATAAGTCTATTACTATTCCTATTTTTCTTATTTTTCCTTTCACTTTAGTTCTTCCAATTTTTGTTCCTTGTGTACTTGCTATTGAGATAAAATTTTTAAACGGGCTTGAAATATAACTGTTGGTGTGCTGCACGCAAATCGATTTGCAATATATTAATAAAATATTCACATGATTTCGGATCATTATAATATTTGTTTATAGAATCTCGTTATGTTTAGAAATCCCTATTCTAAAGCTAAGTCCTCGGAACATTGATTATCAGTATGAGCCAAATTCTCGTCGTGCTGTTAGAAAAATTACCCTAGGTATTTACCACACACCACCACCATCATCATCATCGAGGATTATACTATAGCCCCCTTGCATATAAAAAAAAGGCGTGGAGTCGGCCCCACCCTGCAACAGTCAAATTCGGATGCTCGGAGTTTATTTGTTTCATGCATCATCCACCAGATCCCGAAAAAACGCAGCCAGGGCAAGGATTAATTAATTTACGAATCCTATCAGACAATCAAACGACACAGCGGGGTGCGGCTTAAATTATGAAGTCATCATGCAGTCCTCACTATATATCTTACAGTTTCTCCCGTCTCAAAATATGAACATGGAAAAAAAAATTACCTCCCAAAATAGCTTATATACGAGTGGTAGCCATACTCTCTCGTTTTGCCTTCAATGCGGCCTGGTGCCGTTTAAACTTTGTAATCTCATCCCATACCTCCATCATACACTTCTCCACGAAATCGCTTTTCTTCTGCTTTGCCTCCTCGTGCGTCAACCCCTTCAAATACTCCGGGTCTTTATCCGCATCCTGGAGAAACTTGGTAATCGCATACTTCAACCTGCCGTGCTTGAACATATCATCCATGGACTCTCGTGCCGGATCCGCCCAGAGACGATGTATACTGGTGCGAATCATCCCGGCAGCCACCAAGGCTCGGGAGACACGTATATCAGTGCCGTAGCCATACTTCCCCAATAGCCGGCGGATGTGCGTAATGCGCCGGGTCGCGACATTAGGGGAGTGGTAGTCCGAAATAGCGTACCGCGCTGCAAGATTCGCGAGAAAGTCCTTTGAGAAATGTCCTCTGCCGTGGTGAATATCTTTGCTTGCTACATTTGAGATCGAATGGAGCGTTACGGGCTCAAGCAGGAAAGAGAAAAAGCGATAAGTTTCGTTAGGGTACCTAGCCGCGGTCTTCAATAAGACTGACTCAATGGTTTTCTTGTTGAGGTGGTGACGGGCGTTAAGGAGGTCAAGAGACCAGAACGGATCCTTTTGAGAGAGAGGTACTAGAGTCCGTTTGGTTGTTCTCCTTGGGATTTTAAATATCATTTCGCCGTTGGATCTCCCTTCGAACTGACGAAGAATATCTAAGCAGGACTTGACTCTCGTCTTTCGGCCTAGGAGGATCAGTGTGGAGAAGAGCTCATTTGTGAAGGGTCCGGGAGGAATTCCCAGATAGAATAACGATAGGATAGCTTGTGCAAAAGGCAGCCCTGGTAATTTGGGATCTTTGA
Organism: Dactylellina haptotyla; assembly: GCA_031310005.1. Lineage (NCBI taxonomy): Eukaryota > Fungi > Ascomycota > Orbiliomycetes > Orbiliales > Orbiliaceae > Dactylellina > Dactylellina haptotyla. The sequence continues at coordinate 5,686,842 of CM062379.1, read as the reverse complement.
CTTGTCTGTATCGATCAATCGTGTTTCCAGCGCGCAAGCTGATTTCGCCCATGGTATCCCTGCGAAGTGTGTTCAGGAAAACTGGATCGGAAATTCCAGGAAAGCCACGACGAGCAAGCCAAAAGTTCAAATGAAAAGTGATAATCTTGTGGTCCGTAGCCCCTCGAAGAAATGTGGCAATAGCTACATCGTCCTTCGATTTCATCTCGGCGGCGTATTTGGTGATCGGATCCTCAAGAAAGAAGAGACCGTGGAGATTGCTATTATCAGGAAGGGATTTCACCCCCTGACACCAGGGAGCAAGTGGATGTATACGTCGTAATTGCCAAGCGTCTGTCAATGGATGAACATTACGGGTAGGTGCTTGCAGGAGGATAGTCGTTAAAAGTCTATCGACATACTCGCGTGGGAGAGTATTGAGGAGACTCTTAAGTCCTATTATCTGGTCTGGGCATATATGAATGGTTTTCAGGAGGTCAGGAACCGGCCGGCCCTCCTCTCGCCGAAGTTTCCGAGCTTGGCCTCTCGTACGGAGCTTTATGGTTCGAGCGGTCTTCTGTAGAATTATGCTTTGTTCTTCAAATTCTTTTGTTCCCCATTTACTCTGCCAAGAGATAATAAACTTCACCAAGTGAGGGAAGAGCAAGGCGAGGGCATTATCTCGATGCCGGTAATAGTGGAAGATCTCAACCACAACGCCTATCATCTTTGCCATCTCCGAGTCCCACACGGGTCTATTCAGCACATTGATCACCTCATCCAGAACAAGCATCACGGCTGATACTGGGAGCTTTCGCTCAGTGGTACGCGGGTTATCTTGCTGTTGTGTTATCGTAGTTTGCAGACGCAACATTCGGTTCCATGTGCGACGGATTTTATCAGCCGTTATGGGTCCACCAGAAAGGTGGTCTCCAAAGGGTTCGTCGACTATCTTGTTACCAAATCGTAGCCAAAATGGGACACGGTTGGAATTGATCAATTTTCTAGCAGTAATTTCGTCAACGTCATTTCTATTTATCAACTCTCGTATGGTAGGATGTTTAGAAAGGAAGAACCCATAATCCGTAGTAGCCTGGACGAGCCGCTCGCTCAAAAGTTTTAGATACTCCCCTGGATTCAGTAGATTTTCAACTCCGTGAATTATGTCTATCTGGGAGTGAATCAGGTAGAGTGTATGGTCTGGAACTGAGAGGTCAATTAAGACATTGTGTAAATGAGGCTCTACTTCTGCGAGTGGTGTGGAATGCATAAATGTTCTTTTTGATTTGCGCAAATTTGCCATTGATAGCGATAGCGCATCTGTCGTTTGAGGCGAAAGAATAGGTTCTTTCCGCACAGGGGAAGATTCGGCCACCTCGGCTGGAGTTGGGGACCCGGCCTCTGCTAGAGTTTCTATCCGTGCTTCGGGCAACTGAACTTGAGCTGGATGGCTGGTTTCCATAGGTGATAGGGAAGTTATATCAATCTCGAGAGGCTGGAATTCTGACATGGTTACAGGTTCGGCCTTTGAAGTGTCTGTGTTTGTTGGTTTCGCTGTAGCAGGAGGGACCAGGACTACCTCAATGGCCGAAAGGGTAAATTTTTCACTATTCGCATCTTCCTTCGGCGGATATGCCTCTGACATGATAGTTGACAATGCCTTTTGGACATCTTGAGGGACAATTGGCGGTTCCTCGGATGGTGGGCCATGACTTGTCGACGTTCTTGTGCCATGATTGATAAGGTTATGGAGACGATCATGGAATTCTTCCGAAGATCCCAAAAAGGGTCTTGCCGGTGGTTCGGTGGATTTGCGAGACATGCCTGTCGTCCACGTCCAATCTCCAAAGGACAGTTTCCTAGAGACCTTGCCGCCATGATCACCTTCAGGCGATAGAGTTTCTAGGATGTCTCGTTCTTTCTCAGGGCCGTCTGGAAGGACTGCGCCTTTCCATGAGGATGATGGAGAGTAGGTGAACTGGGCACCGTCCGTTGCCCTCGATATGGAGCTCCAACTGAAGAGATTTTCGGGTATGGGCGAGGGCTGCTCATCTTTCGGGTTAGGATTCTGAGGTATAAATTGAGGTCCTATTGTATGGAGACCTCGAGTGATCCATCTGCATTTCCTAACACTGATTGGGCCTGCCGCTCTGGGAGTCGAGATGAATCTGGCAGAGAAGGTACGAAACGAATCTGCGACTAGCGACTCCGGAATCCAGATATGCTCATGCGGAGTGCAAGCGAGCGACAGAGGGCCGTGCCTCACAGTCTTGTTTGCGACGAAGCGAGAACCATGCATCACCTGCTAAACATGGTCGATGGTGTGAGAGGAGGGGCCGAGTTCTGCGATTGGAAGCGTTCCAGAAGTATACGAGGAAGTTCCAGAAACGTGGGCTGCTGCGAGTGATGTCAAGCGAGGCATGCTAGTTCTGCATCGATATGCCCGAAAGGATGAAAAAAATCATGCGGAATGACGACCTCCAATCAACCTGGTACGGCACGACTGCGCACATGAGCAGTTGCAATTGCACAAACGGCACCGCAGCCTCGTCGCCTTTGTCGTATGCTCGACGACGGCGCCAATTGGTTCGACAGCCTTGCAACCGATCTAACGGTCCAACAATAAGAAGGCCGCGTTGGCAATCAGCAAAAGCGTATTGATAGAAAATAATTATATAACGACAGCAGGTCAACGGAGCCCTCACCCTTGTTGCTATTAATAATAAAAGAAAGAATTCTTTTCAGTGTGGTGTTTGTCGAAGTTGGCCGCCCGAAAGCAGAAGGCCCACAAACGATGCATCCGTCCTGATTGATTGATTGATGGACCGGATCGATTGAGCAAAAGAAGAAAAAACCTTCTCCTTTAACGAAAATTCCCTTTGGTGGAGCAAAAAAGAAAAAGCCCTTTGGAAGCCTCGCTCTGGAAATCTCCACAGTCGAATTAATTCTCCATCGCCAATAAGAAACAGCCCGCCAGCCGCATTCCCCCTTCTGCAGAAGCACACTTTCTCGGCTTCCACCAAGCTTCGACTCCCGCGCCAGTACTTGCCATCTTGAGCATCGGTCTCGTCTCGTCTCGTCTCATCGGAGGCCTTCGTTCTCGCGGCCTAGATATATTATTCTATTTATTCGCTGCGGTGCCGTGGCCGTGTGCTCTTTTGTTCTGCTGTGCTGCCGTTTTGCTGTGTGCTGTGGAGCCGTCGTTTCGCAGACTTGCCTGCCCTCCGAACAATTTTTTTTTCTTTTGGGTCGCGTCACCCATATAATAATACACTAGACGACCACCAACCAACCTTCTCTCCTCCTCCACCACCATCATCACCATCACCATCACCACTTCATCACCACTTCTTCCAGTCTTCATCATCATCACCGTCTGCATCCACCCTTCTCCTCCTCATCCTCCTCTTCATCATCTCCGTCATCATACCACTTCACTACCTCCACCGTCCTTCTCCCTGCAACCGCCGTCTTTGCGCTCTTCGCCCCTAATAGACTTAGGGACCATCGTTACGTTGCACTGTTTCTCCTTGCTTTCATCCATCACCATCACTTCCGATCACTACCACCTTCGCTAGTCTCGAAGAATTTATCTCTCATTTTACATCAAGAGATATCTCGCGAGACTACTCCTGCACTCATCATCATCATCATCATCATCATCCCTCTCATCTGGTTCACACTCATCTCCGTCGTCCGTTTCCTCCGGCCGTATCTCCAACACCTACACCAGCCTCGCATCCACACACTCTCACACTTCCACCACCTGCCTCATCATCATCACTCTTTCTCCAACACCCATTTGCCCGTCAAAGGTGTATATCGAGTAGAGCAGAAGAAAAAAATTCAATTCAATTCAATAGAAGTTACGCGGGCATTAAAGGTCTTGCGACATCAAAATTTTTTTCTATCAAACGAGTGAGGCTTCTTTGGCAAACAAGAAACCTCAACATATTAGTATCACGTGAAGTGTGAAGAGAAAAGAATCCATTCATATATTTACAACAGCCGGCAACATGAGCTCCGCCGACGGAAAACCAGATTCGACCCAGTCGAGCGTCACTCTGGCGACGACTGCTCCAGAAACCACCACCCCTATCACAACCACCACAACCACAAAACGACCATTGGAGGACCCATCCTCTCCAACCGCACCAAATGAGCCAGACGCGAAACGACCAGCCCTCGACAAAGGAGGCCCAGTCAAGGGCGAGCCCAACGAAGTGGTCGAGACCAAGGCCGAAGCAGATGGAGATACCAAGGTCCCAGACGCCCCTCAAGCCGTGACTTCTAGCATCCAACCCGTAGATGAATCGAATTGGATCCACGTGAGAGCTTTGATAACCAGTGCAGAGGCTGCCACCGTCATCGGAAAGGGCGGTGAGAATGTTACCCAGATTAGAAGGCTCTCCGAAGCCAAGTGCACCGTTTCCGAATACGCGCGTGGTGCTGTTGAGAGAATACTAACAGTTAGCGGCGGAGTTGATGCCGTTGCAAAGGTTCGTTCGTTGGATTAACCCATCTCCTGTTTTTTTTTTTTTTTTTTACAAAATTTCTAAGAGCTAACAAATTCTGCTTTTAGGCCTTTGGATTGATCATTCGCACTATCAATGGCGAGAATCTCAGTCAAGCCTCTACCCAAACCTCCAAGACCTTCCCACTTCGTCTTCTCATTCCCCACATTTTGATCGGCTCGATAATCGGCAAAGGTGGAATGCGTATCCGAGAAATCCAGGACGCTTCCGGAGCTAGACTCAATGCCTCAGATTCTTGCCTCCCCCTTTCAACCGAGCGATCTCTAATGGTTGTTGGTGTCGCAGACGCCGTTCATATCGCGACTTACTATGTAGCAACTACCTTGGTCGAACAGTTGACAGAAAGATTCGGTGGTCCCGCAGCTTCGGCTTATGCCTCGCGATCTGGGGGACCAGCTGGCGCAGTTCCCGGTGGAATGCAGGTTGTCCCATACACCCCTCAACCCGCGTACGGTAACTACGGCCACCCTGATAACTATCGCCGCCACAATAACCAAGCGCAACGAACACCCGCAAACCCATACGGAATTCCGTATCTCCACGGCCAGCCGCCAGTCCAACAACCAGCCGCGCCAATCCACTACACCGACCCCGCTGCCCAACCCGCTTACAGTGGTGCGGGACCACACCAGCCCGCCGTTCCTCACCACGGTGCTCACGGTGGACCCGCTGCGCAACCACACGGAAACATGGCAGCAATGATCCCAGGTGCTCCCTTGACACAACAGATCTATATTCCCAACGATATGGTCGGAGCGATCATTGGCAAAGGTGGCGCCAAGATCAACGAAATCAGACAACTCAGTGGCAGTGTCATCAAGATCAACGAGCCTCAAGACAATAGTAATGAGAGATTAGTTACGATCACAGGCACTCAGGAGTGCAATCAAATGGCTTTATACATGCTTTACTCGAGACTGGGTGCGTATCAAACAGTTTCTACATTACCCTTTTATCGAATGCTTGCTAACATTTTACATCACAGAGAGCGAGAAGCACCGCATCTAAGAAAAGTTTGTGAATTAACCACTAGTTTATTTCGGAGGGGCTGCCGCTGCCTCCTTTTGATAGGATGAATATATATATGGGTGGGACGGGAGTGGATTGGCGGGGCGATCGGTATCGGTCTGTCAAACACTTCTCTCTCCCGTCAAATCAAGATTGAAAAAAAAAGATCTGATATCGCCTTTTAATCATTATTATCCACATTCGCTCTAATCTGGGAACTGGGGTTCGCTTTTTGTTTTCTTCTTCCCTTCTGAATCCTCTTTTTCTTGTAAAATAATTTCTACTTTTTTCCTCTTTTATTCTTTTTAGTAGTGCAAATAGGACGCATGGGATTCAAAAATTTTCTACTAGCAGCATTTGCAAATTTGACCTAATTAATTACCAGTGAGTTTAGTTGTTGTTTTCCAATATGGCGCCCCTTCAAGCAAAGGGGATCCTGAAATAAATCATTGCTATCTAGATATCATCAAAATAATGTACAGAAGAACCGAGAAGAAAATCCAAACCATAGCTGAACGCTAAATCGCAAAACATGTCCACATATACACATTGAATGTACAAAGGCCTCACACTTCTCAAGAAAATATATTACAGCAACTAAAGCAGCAATCGCAGATGACAGCACAATCGAAGCATACAAGCCCACAATTACCACAGCAATCACAAATGCCCAAGCAGAACGCCGAGTCGTCGCGGGTATATGCGCCCTTCTTCCTTTTCAAGCAGAAATTCACCAAAAACGTTGCCAAACTCAACGCCGAGAAGCCGACCACTAGCGCGAGAACGTACAAGCTCGACTCGTAGTTCCCGCACGCGTTCGAGTAGTTAACTCCCGGGAAGAGCTTTGTCTGTTGGTATTTCGTTGTATCTTTGGATACGGCGCAGGAGTAGGCCCACAATCCTGTGTTCACGTCCGTTTTTGCGTTGAAGGAGAAGTACACCGCTGCTGCTCCGGCGCCGACGATGATGAGATTACCCAGGATTTCGATGAATTCGCTTTTGGCGAATCGTTTCTTGTGGAATTTCTTGTTGGAGCGCCAACAGGGGGCGAGGATTGCGGTGAAGCTGAAGACGAAGGCGAACGCGGAGGCTCCGATAATTAGGTTAATCGGGAGGGGATTTATGTCTTGCGGGAAGGCGTAGGTTGGTGGAATGTTGGCGGGGGGTTTCGATCCACCTGGGCCGACGCCCGGGAGAACGGATTTGCTTTTGCCAGAGGAGTAGATGCTTAAAACTATACCGATTAAGACGATGGTGAGGAGAGAGAGGAGGATGTTGAAGAAGGCGAAAATAGAGCGGAAGAAGGAAGGGAATCTTTTGCCGCGGACGTGGGATGTCGTGTGGCCACCCGGAGAGGGGGAGCGGGATAATGAGCGGGAAGTTTGGCCGTAACCTTGATAGGAGGTTTCTTCTTCGTCGTGAGCAGGGGAAATGGATGCTTTTTCGGCATCACGCTCTGCAGAAGATAGAAGGGCTGCAGAAGATGCTTCTGAAGTTGCTGAGAGGGATGGAGAGTGCATGGGTGTGTTTTTAGCGTAGAGCATGCTCTCTGGACGATAGCTCGTCCGAGGTGGTGAACCGCCTCGAGGAGGGGAGTTGGAGCCGTGTCTTTGAGAATCAGAGTATAAAGGCGGTGGAGAAGAAGGGAAATAACTCGAGTCCGTCATGATGATATTTGGACGTTCTGGTGAACCCGATTGATAGAGGGTCCTCTGGTTGTACTCGTCCCCCTGACCAGTTCCCGTCGAGTCCAGCGGCACATAGCTGAAGCCGTTTGAATGTGTTGCGTATGTGGTCATTTTAGTTGTGCAACGCTCAGCGAAGTTACACCAGCAGGTCTCGATTCGGCAGCGTGCCCCTTTGAGATGTCGACAATTGGTCGTTAACTAAATACTTCTACCAAGCTGCGTGATTACAAAAGATAGGAGGTCAGAATACGGGTGACATAAGAATCGACATCTTGGCCATCTGTGCGTCGTTATATAATCCGCAGGATTGCATTCCCCTGCAGCTGAGATTTTCCCTCTCCCTTTCAGCCCAAAATAGCTGCAACCAGAAACAAGCAATGATCCCGCTAAGCTTCTTGGAAACATTTTCGCGAGTGTGCATGGATTCAACACCGCCCCTTGTGTGAAAGGAAAAAGTCAATTCCGAACTCTGCGCACCAGAAGCGGAGATCAAACTGCTTAGTGGCGTGGGATTTTGTGCATCAAGAAGGTAAAAAGGTCCCTGTTCGACTCCGCCTGCAGGGCATGCCCAGCCACAGTAATGCGGTCCAAGAGCTCAACTTCAACTAACACAACGCACAAAGCCGAAAAGCTTGGTCGAATGGTTACACGGGGTAAAGTTATCGGATCCGGACTTGCAAAAGATGCCCAGAACAAATCTTACTAAACACTAAACATTAAATTGGAAAAACTATCTATAGAAAATATATCCCACGTACAAATCCAGTTCCTAATCCCACCTTAAAACACCACCATCATAGAAACCGGACACTAGAGCTCTCAAGCTCAGGAACACCATCCATCCCGTGGATAACAAACAATAAAGACGGTCCCGTCTCTGACATAATTTTAAATCATAAAAGTCAGTGATGGGATATTGTTAGCAAAATTTAAAAAAGAAAATTTGAGAAAAATCAAACCAAAAGAAAGTGTTGAGGCAAAAGAAAAAGGAGACATAACAAAGGAAACGTAGAGATCGAAGATATATGAATGTAACAGATCATTAAAACGTGATCATGAGCCTGTTTAGGTCATATACAACAACTTCGGGGAAACATTCGCTTAAAAGGTGGCGAAAAGCTCAAGGTGCCATGAAGATCAAGGAAAAGAGAATAGAAATAGTAGCAATTTTAAACGGCATAAAGGAGTGTGGTATCAAGATTCAGAACTTGAAATTGAAATGAAAGAAGTGGCATGAAAGGAAAAAAAGGATAATCTTTTCGGGTTTAAAGGGAGCAAGAACGATAATGACAGAAGCAGAGTCTATTTTGTAGATGAAGCATCAACATAAAACCGTTACTGGCGTAGCAGGTCGGAAAAGTCGAGAGCACCCTGGGAAGATCCAGCTCTGGGTCGAATATCCAACTCGAGACTAAGTGTTGGGTACTGTGCACGAATACTGCGGTAAACTGCGGAAAGGTCTTGCATACTTCTTAAGACGAATGTTGCGAACGGCATCCTCGATTGCAAGCAGAGGACGGAGTATGTATCGAACGAGAAATCAGCATAGGCATATTGTCGAAGCCAAGCCTCAAATCCTATGATCGTTTCATTTGCGAAGTAGACGATAGGGTACGGCTGATGCAAGGTGTGGACGATTATTCGGGCATGACGGTCTGGTGAAGGGCCATGATTAGGACTGATTTGCAGCTCATGATCAGCTTGGTGTTGGTTATCGGGAACAGCAGAAGATGACTCGTGGTCCATGGGGTCCGTTGTGTATGCATGTTGACCGTGTCCGAAAGTATCAGGGTGGGTAGGTGCAGAGTTGTAGCTTTGATAAGTTGCAGTGGCGGTATGGTGGTGGCTGGCGGAGTGATGACTGACGGCTGGATACTCTAAAGATCTGGCTGAAACTTTGGTACTCGGATCATGGACTATCTCCATGGGGACTTGGTGGTGAATTGGGAGTTGAGACGGCGGCATAAAGTGGTTAGGTCCGTCTTCCAACAGAGCTTGGAAAGAATCGATCTCCGGGGACTTGGGTGGACAATTTGGACGGGTGACAATGAGCCATTCGAGTTCTTCTGGCTGTTGCGGACTAGGAGAGGTGGTACGGATGCCTTCAAACATAGCGAGACTGGTGCGCAAGTGCTCGGGATCTTCGAGCCCAAACTGGAGCATCCGAATCACGTATGATAGGAAGTCAGGTTTTCCAGGTCCAGCGCCTCGCTTTTCGATTACGTCCAGACATGCGTGAAAGTCCTCATCTGTGATATCATGAATAGGATTAATTAGATGTGCTTCAAAGCGAAGTCAGGATCCTCGGAAAGCTCACCACTCGATGGAATCTCCTGGTTGGGGTAGTTGTACTTTTGGATCTCATCCCACCCGTTCGGGTCCCTGACAGGGTCAGGCAGTAAAGTCGTAGTTTTAACCGCATAGTGGAGTTTAGTCGCTAGATGTTGCCTGTAACCCGACCGACCGTATCAACATCAACGTTCTACAAAGATAAAGAAAATAAAGAATGGTTGGACTTACCGAGTCTTCGCAAGGTTTGGGAACTCTACCCCGAGGCACTCGCGGTTGTAAAACGGGTCACCTTTCGCGGCAGGACATGCGTACATCCTACGCTGCCGCTTAGATTCTCCATCTCGACCGAAGCCATCGCGTTCTTCGTTCTCACCACTTGGATCTCCTCCTTGTCTTTTCTTACGACTTCCCCACTCATTAGGTGGAGTAACGTGGGGAGGATAGACAGGAAAGTCGGCTCCACTGCCAGACGAGGAACCGCCAGTGCCTGCCTGTTTTCCATTCCCATGAGTTCTGAAACCGGAACGAGAAGATTTCATGTCGAAGATCGTGACATAGCCTTCCGAATCAGTGGGCGAATGCTCTTCAATATCATCTCCCGTATCAAATGACCGGCCCCTTTCCAATTCTTTCCTAAAGATCCGAGGTCCATCACCAGCAGTAGGTGTTTTGGCGTCACTGGCAGGAGAACTTGGCGTGGATGAATATGTATTGTTCAATCTTGGCTGTTCTCCTTTCATGGAATCCGGGAAGTCTTGATGAGAAGAAAAGAGGGAAGACAGTCTAAGTCTCATCATGGAGTCAGAGAGGCGGTGGTAGTCCTGTTCCTCGTGGAGACTAGACATTGAAGAGGATGTCAAAATCGACTCCTTCAGTCCATCTTCGTGATCGATAGAACTACACGAACATATTAGTATATATTTTGAATCCGGACAGAAAACGAGTAAAAGGTGTCAACGCGGGAATCAAACTGAGTTAAATATTCTCCGATCCCTGAGTAGCAAATAGAACTATGACGCTTACCTTGCCTCCGACACATTGTCGAGAATCTTATTGGAGCCGCGAGTATCTCTCAGTAGTGGACTTGAGAGATATTTAACCGGATATCCTACCATGGTATGAGTAGCCTGTTGCTTCGATGAAGGGATTGTTGTCAATTTGGGAGTAGAGAATGCCATGTTGAATGTAGCTTGATATTTTAAAAAATAGACCCGCCTTTTAAAGTCAAGCAGTCTTTATGAACCGATATGGAGACGATCTAGTGTCAGAAATATGGAAATGTGAATATGTAAAAATGCAAAGCAGTCAAAAAGATGAAAACATAAAGAGAGTGCAATTCAAGACGCGTGAAAACCGCAGGAGAAACTCTAAAACAGGAGCGAAAAGGAGCGATAGACGAGAAAGACAGACACGTGCACTGCAATAGAGATGCTCCAAACAGTGGTTAATAGGAGCAGCTTCAAGGAAACCTAAAGAATTCCTTGAACAGTGACTGGAAGTCTTCGCAGATAAGGGAAAGCACGAATTAAACGGGTCTCGAGAAAGGAATGTCAGATTAGAAAGGTAAAGAAGGTTCTGATGGAGAATTGAATCTTGCCTGGAGAGAGAGGGGACAAAAAGATTTTCAGACGAGGCTTCAAGGGTGACTTATATTCTGTAGACTCCCAACCATTTCTCATAACCACAATCAGGCCTGGTCTCGCTTCAGTAAAGCCACTATGAGACATCACTTTACCTGCAATACTCGGGCTTGAAAAAGCAGTCTGAATCACAAGAGGCCTTCCCGTCGACGCGCGGTATGGGTTAACAGCACGCCAGAAAAGAAAATTTCTTTAATAAGCTTAAAAATTAAGAGAAAAAACCAGAAATAAAAAAGAAATACTGGGATCCACACCCTTCCACCGCAGCGACATAGCTAGCATAGCGACGTTAACGGAAAAGGGGGCTAGATCCTTCAGACGCTTCGAAGGGTAAATTGTATTTGAGATTGTATCAACCCGGATGTGCCCGGGGGCGGTCCCAATACCACAGGCTTAGCGCCCCTGGGTCCAAGATTGGTATAAAGAACTTGTTGCAAGATGATGTCAAAGACCGACTAGGGTGGATCACTTCTATATTGTGGTTGGGAAGTTTGTGTGCGCCGGAGTCGGGAGGCACCGGGGGCTTTTGCAATGACGATTGTATGATACTCCGCCATTGGGGCCTTGATAACGAAAGGTTACGTACCTATAATTATACAATAATTGCGAATTATTACGACCAAATTCCTACCAAGATCTGAAACAAACGAAGATATATTTCCGCAACTATTGAATGTAATCGGAATTCTCAACGCGGGAGGTAGGTCGACAATAAACCCTGGTTTTTCCAGCACCCAAGTTCAATTTTTAAGGACAAACACCTGTGTCTGCCTTTGGCAACGTGATATATGACGATGTTTAAATCCGGGAATTCAATATATCCTAGCTGCCGCACAGGTGCGTATACGGGTGCCTTATTGCCAGTTGTATTTCTTCTTTCCTCGGGGTTCGTTCTTTGAGAGGTAACCAGTAACCCCAGTAATCGTATCCCTGTAACTATATACCATCAATATCCTACCCCAGATACACTGCGAAGATCCACAACCTTGACCTCGCAAGCGCGATATCTGTTTGCTGGGTCCCAAGGGGGGTGGCAGTATGTTGTGGGGATACCTTCTAAAGTTAGAGAGGTGGGTTATGGGCCTTATCAGAGGAGAAAGGCGGAGCTCGAGACCTTATGAATCGAACTCTAAACGTCCGAATAAAACGTGGCACTGTTATGCCTTGGCGGGGTTGAATATATTCCAGACTTGTGGTATTATTAAGCTTGAGTCTGAGTGCATGCCCTTGTGGCAGGCTTTCGGACCAAACCCTCTTCGAGTCGGGCCGATGCAGATGCCCTAGCGATCTAGTGCTTCAGAAAGCCGAATCGTTTGCTAAAATTAGAGTGTGAAAATTTTCAGGAGTTTGGCGCAAGTGGGTAGCCTGAAATGCATGTATACGTTAAGGATTGATATCATACAAAAAGTCGTAAAATCGTAGGGGAAGTAGGTTAGTTTCAGGTGTAATCAATTCTTGGTATTCTTCAGGCAGTAGCGAGTACCGGTCTAGAGACACTCTGGCGGTGACCGGTCTCTGAGCGAGGCTAGCTGCGCCGCCGCCATATTTCAATTACAAACTACACAACTAGGACGCTTTATTATGATCATACGATACAATGCAGGTGCGCCCGAAATTCCGCTCGCCGTCCGCCCCCGGTTATTGTTCAGATCAAGGCTGTTGAAATATTAAATGTGCTCACCTCAACACTATCATTTGTTGCAGATGATATCTGTGGTACCATACCTCATCAGAACTATCTTTGATGGAGCCGGCACTCGACGAGGCTGATATTCATTAAAATTTTACCTTGAAAATCAACCCTACTACCCAGGCCCGCCATTCCTTCTGTCTCCACCTTTTCTCGTCTGAATTTTTTTCCCTTCCAGCAAAACCGATATCTCGCGTCGGTGTCGGATTTCAAGACCTCGTCACATAAAAAGGATGCAGCAGACAGCAAACAAAATAGACTGGGTGTGGTATCCTCACCTTGATAGGACACACCTAACGAGCAATCCCTAGCGAAACAAGCAAAAACGCGCCGGGAAGAGTCAGCGCGGACACTCTGATTCGTCGGTGGTACATGGTATACATCACGATTCAACGAGGTGTCAAGCGTCGCAGCGACCTGCATGCAAAGGAAAAAAAAAAAAAAACAGAGAGATGTCGGATGGACCTAGAACGTTCTCTGAAGTCCGGAAGCCATGCCGGATATATCACGATCTTCCTTGTCTCCTACCATCTCCACATAGACTTACCTGTGGAATCCTCTTGTCCATAAGCCCCAGTCTTCGGGAAACAGAAGCAAAGCGGAAAACATTGAAAACAACAACCTACGGAAATCGAAAGATATGAGCAAACTAGAACGAACCCATTGGCCAATGACGTCCCCATGGTTTCAGATATATCATGCTGTTTGTGGAGTCCACGATTTCACCGCGAAGAAACGCAGGTCCGCGAACTAGTCTCACTCTTTGATATCTTGGACTGGTGATTGGTGTTTTGGCTGTCAATTATCCGTAATCGGTAAAGCTTTTAAGCTAAAGTTCGCCGAAGGTTTGGTCGTAGGGGGGCCGTGCGAGCACTTTCTTGGACCGCTGACGGGCGGGTGTTGCGACGCGGTACGATCAGTGCTTTCCTTAGCCTCTAATGTGGTTGGCCCACCTCACAAAGGGTTTTAGATCCTCTAATTCACATTTCTTCAATATATCTCTTAAAATTGGAATCTTGGGCATATCTGAGTGTTCCACAGAGCCAATGTCTCAAGAGGCGTGGACAAGCTGTACAAGTGGCTGCGTAAAAATGCAACAAGAAACAACTCAAACACGGCCTGCAGCCACCCACCCGGCCCAGCAGACACCCTGGGCTCGGGCTGCGAGCCGAAGGGGACATTTTCATCTCGTCGCCAGTACCTAGGTACCTTGTCTTCTAGAAACCTTCGAAGGATCGCAGCATTGCGCCATATACTCTTTATCGAGTCATTCTAGAAGGAGATGGGAATGTTTGGCCTTGCAGTTGTCCCTGCTACCTAGTTTTCGGGGTCTAACTCCGTGTTATTAAAGGTTGTGCTGACTTTTTTCCGCATGCATAAGGGGTCCACTCTTGCCCTGTACCTAAACTTGAGGAAGGGGCTCTGTTCTAGCTAAGCCATGCACCGGGAAAACGTCTGGTACGCATAGCACGAACCAACAATTCGGTTCCAACGGGCTGGCCTAGTGCCTGGACGCCTCGAGCCCGTGCCTGCAGCCGTAGCTCGGAACTCAACTACAGCGTTTCATGCAGGATGGAATTCCTCTCAAAGAGCCATGAGCTCAAAAATCAACGACACTTGTCGCAAACCCGTAACCTTCATGTCCTCGACGTGACAGCATCTTCCTTGCTGCTGACGACGTACGTCAACTAAAAATAGGGTTACTGACGGTATTCGGGCTAAGAGCTCGTTTTGACCTTCCTGAAATCTGGTTAAAATCTCAACTTGGAATGCGAAACCAAGAAATGAACATGTCATAAGGAAGCATGGAAACGCAGATAAGAAGCGGCATTCGCGTTCGATGCGTGCTTGCATACGTGCATACGTGCGTACTCTACTAACTATAATGCCTCATTCACCTAGAGATCCGCGACTTAAGTGGTTTCAATATGTCAACCATCTTAAATCCTTTGTGGGTCCATTAATTTTACCGGCTCATATCTGTCGTCCAGTAACCGGTGATAGATGTGCTACTGGCCTTGAACGGGCAGTTGCTATGATATGCGAACCGCTATATTTTAATATCAGATGCTTTAGCGCCCTAAGGCATCGGAATCCAGCCGCAATATCCAACCCTAACATCATCTTTCAGAAAACTCCGCGGATTTGCTTCTGTAACTTCAACTCCTGGTGCTACTCTACTCTACTGTGACCCGGCCGTGCTACCGTGGTACCCCAGTGTCGCCAATTATACTGCCTCAATAACCAAAGATGCCACCCTGGCTCAACGAACGACAGGGGCCGGCTATCCCCCTAATCTATCCATCATCAACCTTCCGTCGCCTCAAACAACAAAGTTGCTTTTTAAAAAAGCTTTCAAAAAGATAACGACCACCCATGTCGCCCTTCGTCCTCGACTAAGCCCATGCCCCCGGTCCAAGTTAGGGGGTTACCTACCTACCACCGCCACGATAGGTCGCCGTTTTGGCAGCATTACTCGATCTCCGGTCTCGGGAAACGCGATATAACCAATAATATGTCTTATATAATACCTATGTCTTATATAATATATCTCTGATAGAATAAATCTCTCCGTGGGCGCGGTAGATACCGTAAGCCCTTTGTCAGACACTAACAAACCCCCAATAAAATTCTTAGTAAAAGTAAGCAAGCAAATAATCATATCGTATTTTTTACTCCGTAATATAGATCACTTTAACCATGATATTAATCTAAAAAGGAACCCATCTCGGACCGAGATATATCAGATGTTGAACCGAGGATGAATAATTGAAGAATATTCCATAGAACTGTATATACGATATTACCCCTACCGACAGACAAGGAAAAGTACACAATGATTTCCGTAGAAGAGCATTAAAGTCCCGTTTTTATCGTGACATGTGAAAGGGGTAAGTGGAAAGGTAGAGAGGTAGGTAGGTAGGTTTGAGAAGTGAGAAACAAAAGAATTACTAGCTGCACCGGAAGCTGCTGGAGAAGGTGGAACGAGAGGGAGTCCAAAAGGGAGAGTCAGGAGGGGGGTAGAGTCGTACAAGGAGGGAAAAGGAGACGAATAACGAAAGAGCGCAGAAAGAACGTAACAAAAACCATTTCGGAGTATAAACACACAAAAAAAGGGGAGAAAGTTAGTAAAAGCAAAAGAACTACAGCAATTTTCACCGTTTAATGCTCCCCAAGCTCCCGAAGTTCAAACAAGCCACCAGAAAGAAAGAAAAACGACCAATATCAAAAGAAGAAGAATAGTAGGTGAAGTTGAATTACAATTTATGTTTATAGCTTCGCAAACCTAGCTTTGAATACTGCAACTTTATCATCGTAGAATAGGATCTCCCGTTGCCGTATGCTGACCCGTTTCTTCTTTGAGGATATCTCGTCCTCTTCGTCAATGATCGAACTGAATGGCGGAAGCGGTGAAAGGACAGCGCTATTTGCGATCGGAGAGTCACCAACATCGCTGGCAGCATCATCGGCATCCTCGGTTTCGTTTCCATCATCGCTTGCGTCGTCGTCGTTACCGTCGTCGGTTCCATCATCCTCATCACTGGCATCGTCGTCGTCTTCATCGTCGGTCCCGGCGCCATTATCGCCGTTTCCGTGGTCATTATCGTTCGCAGATCCGTCTTCGCCCTCTAGTAATTCGAAGCATTTACTGACAATGCCCACATAACAGATTCCGCACTCCGGTCGTAGAGTCACCACGTCTACAATAGACATGGCCAACTCTTCGCTCTGTCTTTCAACCTTGTGGAATTCTATGCCGCCAATGACATGAGGTATGTATAGACTCTTTAAGCTTCTCATTTCAGGCAGGCGGGTGATCATGTAATGCCAATCGGTATATTCGATTCCAAAAGCCAGCTCCCTCAGCCTAGGCATCTCCGTGATGAAAGAGATAGTGTCCGGATTGAACCGCCATTTAGACTTGCGATTATTCATAGTTTGGAGATTAAGCTGGGGTTCGCTGGGAATATCTGGATTCTGAACGTAGGAGTCGATGAGAAGTCTTTGTAAGGAGAGGCGATGACGGCGCAGAACGTCGTTGACTATCTGAGAAAGATCGACAGAGGAAACATAGTTGTCACCCGCTGCTTCTTGGAGGAAGAGAGTTTCAAGGGTATTTGGGGCCAAGGTCTGGTGTAGAAACTCGATGAGCGATGTTGAGACCATGTCAGTATGGACCTTTTTCAAACGTAGTCGATAGTTAGGCGGTGGGATATGGAAGGGTGGCTTTGTAGACGAGCTGGGTGTGAGCGAGAGTTTGCTGAGCTTTGCGAGGACGTTAGCTGGATAGGGCGAGTATTTCCGCTTGAGGGCCTTGAAGAGTTTGGATTGGTTGTCGCAGTTGAGGAGTGTCAGATTCACTAGGCTTGAAAAGTCAATCGCTTTGGTGAGCACACGCGTCGATATCGGCACCCTTTCGAGCTCCAAGGTTTCGAGTCGAAGCTGCCTACTAGGCTCGGAAGCTTCCTTCTTTGGCTTCGAAGGAGCCTTGGTTGTCGGAGGCACTGAAGTTGCAACTGTTGCGGCCGTCGTATTGACCGTACTAGCCCCAGAGGTGGACGTGGCATTATCAGCGCCCGCTTGGCTGGATTGCTGGGCCTGCTGCTGCTGCTGCTGTTGGCCTTGGAGAATCTGCGCGAGTTGCTCTTGTGTTAAAGCGTTGTCCGAAGTCACCTCCTGTGAAGTCGGGAGGGTGGTTCCGGATGCCCTCTTATTGAAATCGCATATCTTTCCCACAATGATACCAATAGCACCTCCTTCTCCAACACCGTCAGGGGTATCTGCTGTCGCGGCTTCCACGTCGTCGCGCACCCACCGTTTCGACTGAGCGTGTATAGCAATTCCAAGACGTAGCTCACGCAATGAAGCGTAGCTCTTTTGGATTGCGACGGCCATTTCTCGCAGGTACGTTATTTCGTCAAGGTCGAGGACACTCAATGACTTCAGGTCCTTGAACCCACTGAACGTTGGACGTTCGATTTTTCGCAAACTATCCTGCGATCCGACGACGTCGAGAAGCGAGTTGTCGTGCCACCTGACATGAATATTCCGAAGGGTCTTCAGACGGTGCAGCGCCCTCCAGACGTCCCGCAGGATACCTGTCGGCATGTCCCACGAGAAGGTTTCCAGCATGTGCATCTTCCATACCGCAAGCCCCACCAGCGTACCCAACATCTTGCCACCTTCCTTGTTGATAGCGTACTCTCCCACCCATTCTTTCGGACCATTGCCCAGAGAGAATTTACGTACGTACTGCGCGTAGTCGTTCTCGTTAGACACCAACGTAGCGAGTCCGTAAGTCAACGCGTCGACACCTGTTCGATCCGATGTGACATTCAAATCCGGCCATACTATATCGAACCGCGAATAGATAAGAGGTATGGCGAGGGCGTGAAGGGATGAGTGCGCAAGACAGAGTGAACAGAGGTCAGTCGTGTTAGTCACCTGAAAGGTCTTGAATGTTAGTGGTCGTGGAGAGCGCCTAAAGTAGATAGCGGCTATGCTTCGTACCTCTCGAACTATCTCTTTCAATACGTCCAAAGGCAAATCGATCAGTTTAAGAGTTTTGCCCTTCTCCTTCTTCTTATCAGGACCAGTTACCCCGGATTTGATCGCATTCGTCTTGGCTACTAGATGAGCGGGAGATTTGCCCTTGTCGAGTTTGGATCTGTCTGACAGCTTTTCGTCGACGGTTTCGGCCTCAGACTCGGCGTTCTCGAGGTCGTCTAGATTGTCTTGAACGTCTTCTTTCGCCATGCCTCCGTCCCATTCAGCAGCTGTGATATCGGAGGAAGGCCCGGGTTTCTGCCTGGGTGCCTCTGGTTTGGTTTCCGTGCCCTCCTCTTTGCCCTCTTCTTTGCCTTCTTCTTTGTTGTCTTCCTTTCCCTCTTCTTTGCTCTCTTCTTTGCTCTCTTCTTTGCTCTCTTCTTTGCTCTCTTCTTTGCCTTCTGCTTTGTTCTCCTCTTTTAAACCTAATTTTCAAGGGTCATTCGTTAGTAAAACTGAAGAAAGAAAGAAAATCAAATAGTTGTAATCATCATCATTGTTATTCAAAAGGGTGGCGTACCATTGTTGGCTTCGTCAGAGGTATTTGATTCCGCCCCCCGTTCTTCGGCAGGGGGCGAGCCGTTCTCGTTCGAAGTGCCATCGCTTCCGTGGGTGTTCGGAGCGGGAGGGCTCGATTTCCCAGCCTCCGGGGAAGGAGTTATCGGGCCGTTGGGGTCTTGAATTGGCGATTTGACAGCTTGTCCGTTGGTGAGGCCGCTGTGCGATGGCGAGGAAGGGGTGTCCTCCCTGTGCGAGGTGCCGTTTGTCAAGTTGGCTGGTGGTAGGGTTGGAGAGTCTTCGGAGGGCGCATTGGCGGTTTGTTGGGAGGTTGATGTTTGGGAGGAGGGACTTGTGACACCATTCGGGATCGGAAGCTTGGGGTGTGTCGAGTGCGTCTGGGTGGAAGGGCTGGTAGGGATGGCAGAGGAGGACGAGGAGGCGGTGGCGGCTGACGAGGAGCCTGCTTGCTGATGGTCATCAGCTTGAGATTCCGCCATGGCGGTCTATATTTCGCGAGAAGGTATATCTGCAAAGAAAAGTTGGACAATTCTGAGGGCAGAAACGCGCCTTTGAAGGAGTAATGCGAAATAGACGGTTGTGAATGGGTTTTGGAGGTTGGCTGTCTCCTGCGGAGGGGAGCGCTTGCTGGTCGAACGAGGCGTGCTCTCTCCGAACCGGGGTGTGAGGACAACTCGCCCGAGACACCGATTGGTTGATTGGGCTGGGGCCCGCCGTCCAAAGTAGCTTAGATGTCAAGATCTGGGCACGTTTAGCTTCGAGGCTGCAAAATCCAAGCGAAAAACAGCATCAAAAGCGAATCCACGGAACGGCAGCGGGAGTTCTCGTCGTCGTCCAGGCCAGCTGAGATCCGGTCGACGGTGGCAGGGAGCTTGGGAGAAGGCCAGGGACCGGGTAGCTCGTTAGTGTGCAGTTAGGGGGGAAGGGGAGGAAGGGAGAGGGAAGGAGAGATGGGAACGAGAAGGAGGTTGTTGGAGGTGCGAGCTCAGTTGCCCGGCGCCGTGTTGTCTGGCGGCCTCGCTGGCCTGCAAACCGCCAAGCGGCGCCAGAACCTTCGAGGCAAACACAATTAATTGGTTATACATCGCATTTAAGAAGATGTTACTTACAGAGGACAATTGCTGTCCCAAAGGTATTGATATTCTCGACTTTTCTAGGTCGCTTTCTTTCCCTCGTCGCTGAGGCAAGGGATGTTCGTATCCAGGCCTGGGGAATTTGTTAGACAGGCAGTTGTATTTAAACTAGTACTCGAGCACTGTTTCAAAAGATCAAAGGAACTGGAAGAATTTGAATCTTCCATTGGCGCAGCTCCTCAGGTATATTGTACTAGCCGAACCCTGCAGATTGTCGAATCATCGTGAACCAGCACTAATTACCTCTTTCGTTGTTATCGATGTTGGGTCATATACGAGCTATAGATGTAGGAGTGTATTCAAAGAAGTATTTATCTTAGGAGTTTATTGCATATTCTAAAAGGAAATCGATAGACCTTTCTTTAATGAACTATATGTGTCCTAAATGGAATCCCTAGTTCCTATACCTAAGAATTTGCCACTCTCAATGAAATGTTTAAATATAGGGCATTTAAAGCTTTGTAACAGCAGCCTTACAGTATAGGTTCACACTGATATATAGATTATTGCAGGAACAAGGGGCCTCACCAAGTAGAAAGACGTTCCAATTATGAAACCACGATCATTCTCTAGGTCCACCTGCGTTCTTTCCTAGAT
Source organism: Dactylellina haptotyla (assembly GCA_031310005.1). Classification (NCBI taxonomy): domain Eukaryota; kingdom Fungi; phylum Ascomycota; class Orbiliomycetes; order Orbiliales; family Orbiliaceae; genus Dactylellina; species Dactylellina haptotyla. Next base: position 5,666,214 of record CM062379.1, on the reverse strand, counting down.
AACCACGACCCTCAGAAAAGCATTCTTTCAATCACTCCCTTGTCCTGTATATACCAAACGTGTCGAGTTTTGGGTGTTGTCGCGGAACAAAGAGTGGCTCCACCTCGACGGAACAGTAAGCGTGCGGCTCTGCTCGCCACAGGATTCGACTGATTTCCATCTCCACTCATCCAATTGATTCCCTGTCCCTGATGCTTTAGAATACCCTCGAATCCCTATCTCGACGTCCATTTAAACCCCCAGCATGAGACGATAATTCATAGGAACGGGAGGCTGCCACGCCATCCGGCATCTGAGGCTCGCGCGCGTTCCCTGAAGGATTCGCCTGCAGGGTAGCTCCGTCCGATGGGAGCTTATCGTGGTGCCCCACCGCAGCTGGCCGGGCTCTGGCCGTCCAACAATGCAGCCACCTGCAGCGAATTGGTTTACAAATATATCCTTACTTACTCAAGTAAGTATGTTTATTGTTCACTAACGACGCGGTTGATCCTTTGGCTGGCTGCGAGGTGGTTTCTCCGCTTGAGCCTCCTCCTCCCTCCGCTTCCTGTCCCGCTTTGTCTGCCCAGCTGATTATAACTCAACCTTCCCATCCGCTCCCGTCGCTACCGGCCTCTGCTCGGAACACGCTCGTTCTCCGTTCATTCTCCGTATCCCTTTCATTCATCGGCTTCCCTTTCTTGTTCTTGTCTATCCCTGGATCGTACCTGTCTCTGTCGCTTGCGCTAACCGGAGCACTGGCCCGGCCCACCTAACCGTTCTGTCGTACCTGACCCAAACCGTCCCTCGTCGCAATTTACTTCCGCCAGAGAGTTAAAACATCGCCCCGCCGTTGCGATATCCAGTAGCAGGGGGGCCGCCGTCACGGCTAGTCAAATGTGGAAGCCCGCCCAATCCGGCTGCCGGCTGCTTCCCCGTTACAACCTTGGTTGACGTACGTACGTACCCGTCTATACGACGAACGAGCGCTCCCAACTGCCTCCGAAATCATGTCCGGGACGGTTCCACACCGCCAGTTCTCCTACCAGGGAGGTACGCTACCCCAATCGCTCTATTTAAAGTATCATCTGCGGAGCACCCTCCCAAGGCATCAAGCTAATGCGCTGAACATTTGATTTCTGGGCAGACTATCCTTCGCCCAATTCCTCCAATGGTGGCCGTCGTCATTCCGCCTTCAACTGGGGCCAGCGACGTCCTGTCAACGCGGCTTCCCCAGCACAGCCCCAGCCCAACGTGCAGCACCCTCACCAAAGGAACTTTTCTTTACCAGGCACGTTCTTCGAAATATCAAATCATATATCTAAGGCGCTTAGTGACTTTTTTATTTATTCTATTTCTTGAAACCAGCACGCTAACCTTCTTTCCGCCAATGTCGTCGCCACCGCAGGTCAATCTCTACAAAATCCATACACTCTTTCATCAATGGACCATTCGTCGCTACATACAAGTCCTACCCGGTCGACTATCAGTTCCACTAGGTCCCCCATAACCCCAGCCAGTCCTACTACCTCGATACACCAGCTCCAAAATGAGTCCTACATGGCTAACACTGCAGCCTCGCCCGCCCAGGCGTTCAACCGAAACTTACTCAGTCGATTAGACAGCCTTGCGGCTCGTAGCGGTTTCGCCAAAGTACAACTAGAACCTCTTCTTCAGGCCCCGCCTCGACCTACCTTTAGCAACCCGGGAACTGCGGCAGCCATTCGCGAGAAGTTAATGACGATTCGCCGAACCCAACCGGATTACAAACCTCCCTCTGGGAGTGGAACAGGATTTTTACGAAAGAAAACTATCAAGGGCCCGATTATCAACGAAGCACAAGCCGCGACTTTCAAATTCAGAGAACTTAGTCACCTGCTCGAACAAGAGATCCAACAACCTGGTGCTGGACCGGGGTCGGACTTTGAGTGCGCGGCTGCTGTTGAAACCTTGCTGGATATGGGGGCTGATGTCAACATTTATAAGCACGCGAAGGATAGTTTGGTCTCTCGGATGCACATTGGGAAGAGTGACGCAAATGTAGAAATTCCATCGAGATATATCCAAGACGCCGCTCAAAATGGGAAAGTCAATGTCGTTTGGGTACTGGCTTCGAGAGGAGCCAAACAAGCGAGTCTTAACGAAGCGTATCACCTCGCTATGATGAATGGTGACACCGATGTCATTAGGGTCCTTCTAGAACACGGCGCAGACCCGAACGCCTACCCCAACGACTTTGAACAAATGGCGATAGGGGGGCGCCTTGATATTATAAGCCTCGTCCTACGTTCGGCAAACCCCATATCGAGAGATTCCTTAACTAGACCGCTTAAGGCAACAGTGGAGCTGACATTTGTGGATATAACCGAACGCCTTGTTGCCAATGGAGCCGACCTGGAATACAACAATGCGGAAGCTTTTGCAGTGGCCGTCCAGACGGGTCGATGGGACATACTTCTTAGGATGGTCTTGAATCAGACGACTCCGCCTCATGAAATCTCTCAAGTATACCTCTTGTCATCTGTTAACATTGTCATGAGCGCGGGGCATGATCCAGCTCTACGACTAATCCTTATCGAGATTCTACTTTGCGCTGGTGCAAGGGGAGACGATCTTGCTAGGGCATTAGTGCAAGCTGTTACCGAGCAGGATAGGGATCTCATCAGTTTGCTACTAGAATTCCAGGTGGAGGTAAACTACGATCGCGCAGCAGCTCTACGGCACGTGGTTGCAAACTGTATGATTGAGTTGGTTCAAATGTTGCTAGCAATACCACCAGTACCAGAATACCTAAACCTGGCATTCGACGAGATCCCTTTCTCGTCTCAGTCGGAAGATAACATCAAAACTCTCGCTTCTCTGCTTCTTGGTGTCGGCGCATCCGGGGATAATGTGGCAAAACTCTTAGTCCAATCTGTTCGTGCGGGATATAACGACCTTTTGCAATTGCTAGTCGACAAGGGAGCGTCAATCGAATACAACAATGCAGAAGCTTTGGTTCACGCGATCACTTCAGTCAACATTCAGAAAGTCAAGACATTGCTGAAAGCCCCAATCGATGCTGCACATGCCACCATCGCATTCGCCGCTATCGATATGTTTCTGGAGGAAACCGTTCTTCACGAGCTTATGGGTTTGCTGTTGGCAAAAGGAGCTAACGGTGATCCTGTTAACCAAGCTCTCTTGAATGCCGTTAGGAATACACAATGGACCCTGATAAACTTATTGCTATCTAATGGCGCTAATGCTGGGTACTCGAATGCAGCCAGTTTAACACATGCTGTGTCGATGGCCGACGAAGCCATGCTAGATACCCTATTAAGAAATCCTATCTCGCCGGACGCTGCCAGCACTGTTTTTAGTACGCTGCGAATAGATACGAGAAATCTATACCCTATGGCCCAGAAGCTTATCAAGGCAGGCGCTATGGGGGATCCCTTATCCAAGCTGCTTGTCAGTGCCGTCGCAGCGCAGAACATCACCGTTGCAAACCTCTTGTTATCGAATGGGGCGTCGGTTTCCTATGACCACAGCGCATCACTGAAGAAGGCGGTTGAGACCGGAGAAGACCAACTAGTAAAGATTATCCTGGCCAAATGTACTCATCAAAATGGGATGGAAGTTATGAAAGCTGCATTTCCGCTGGTGGACAAACTCGGAGACAACGCGAGAGGAACGATCATATCTTTGTTCTTGGGACACGGCCTTCGCGGTGATCTGATCTCTCAAGCTCTCATCAACGAAGTAAAGAGAGTTCCGACGAACCACCAAATCGTGGAGATGTTATTGAAGAAAGGGGATGCCGATTTAAACGCTAGCGAAGGAGTGGCGCTTAGGATCTCTGCTACTAATAGCGATGTAAACCTTATGAAGATTCTGCTCGAATCACGACCGGACATCGACATTGTATCCTCGGCCATTCCGTCTGCTATGGAAATTAGAAGCCCCGCGGTCCGATTCGATGTTCTAGAATTGCTCCTCACTTCTGGCGCAGAAGGCGACGAAGTAGCAACGGCGTTAGTCAAAACCATAAAACAGCATCCTGAAGCGTTAGGACAAATCGACCTTCTGTTGAAGAACGGCGCAGACGTGAACTTTGGGAACGGCGAAGCTGTCAAAGCTGCCTTCATCGCGAGACATCTTGATGTGCTCAAGAAACTAGCTAGCTACGGAGTCACTCAGGCCAACTTAGCTAGCATTTTCCAATTGGCATGGGAATCTCGGGACCCCCAATGGCAGTATCGAGCTATGGAAGCTATTTTACAAGCGAAGCTTAAAGGACCGGTCGTGGATGACGCCCTTATCAAGCTGGTACAACAACCGCAGAGCGATATCCGGGTCTTTTCCTTACTATTAAAACACGGTGCCTCTGTTAATCACGCCTCCGGAGCAGCTATAATCTATTGCGTACGTGGCGGGTATATTGATAAACTTCACATGCTGTTACACCAAGGACCGAATCAAGATGTACTACGGGATGCTTTGCATCTGGCGTTAGAATGCAGAGATATGGCCGTCAAGCGCGAAATGGTCGAAGCAATACTTCAGAAGCGACCTGAGCAGGAGAATATCGACGAGGCGCTCATTCGTGCGCTTGAAGACGAGGCGCCTAGCAAACGGCTTGTTACCATGTTACTTGATAGTGGTGCTTCGATTCTGCATGATGAGGGGAAAGCTATTCGTCTCGCTGCGCTGGGGAGTCATCATCAAGTTCTTGGTCTTTTGCTTGGATCACAATTCCATGCCCCTTCTGATACCTCTGCGTTCGTTACACTTATATTCGATGATGCTATGGCCGCTGGGGTGTGGAAAACTGAGGACGGACTAGCTACTATGAAGGTTTTGTTGGCGCATGGGGCGAGCGGAATGTGCGTTGATAAGGCGTTCGCCATCGCTGCGGAATCTTATGAGAAATTTCCTACTGCAAAACCTTTGGTGGAAGCGCTGCTCAGGTCTCCAAATGCCAATGTCAACCGTGAAGACGGGTTGTGCTTGCAGATTGCCGCGAAGAAGGCGAACGTCGAGCTAATTGGGTTGCTCCTACAAGGGAACCCGTCTAAACGGACATTGTCGATGGCATTCCCACATATCATTTCGTCAGGAACGGAGGAAGAAACATTAATGACTCTTGCTCGGCTATTCTTGGGGGATGGATTGGAAATTGATTTGAATTTCCAGCATCCCTCGTTCGGGCCTGTTCTGTTTGGGGCTCTCACGAAGTATCCTAACTTTGTTGAGTTTTACAGGCTTCTGATTGATGCCGGGGTGAATCTGGAGACTCAAGTCAAGGTCAATTTTATGAGCGTTAGTGAAAGTGTTACACCTTTATTATGGGCTATTCTGCAACCGACTGGCGAGGTTGAAACTCGTGTTATTGAGACTTTGATTGATGCTGGTGGTTAGTATATGATTCCGATCCACCTACCTTCGTAGATTCTATGCTAACAATATCAAAATTTAGCTAATGTAAACTATAAAACCGAATACTCCTTAACAACGCCGTTGATGGTGGCCGTACAGCGTCATCGGCGGGATGTCATATTCGAGTTGATTAAAGCCGGAGCATCAGTTACCACCGAAGACCAGAAAGGCCAGACGGCACTCTTCAAAGCTTGTCAAGAGGGTAAATACGACATTGTTGAACTTCTCTTGGCGAGGAACCAGTCACGAAATGACGGAAGTCTTCACGAAGCGGCTGCTTTCTGTCATCCAGATATCGTACAGCTACTCATACGAACCGGAAACCATGATCCCGATTTTCCGTCTTCCAGGCATAGTGGCCGAAGCGCTCTCGCTGAACTGGCTCTCGAAGCGGATCCAGTTGCGAATAAAGAGACCTTGAAAGAAACAGTGGAAACGCTTCTTGATAACGGCGCAGACCCATCATTACGAACCGATAATCGTTCACCGCTGTTTTTCGGACTGGATAATAAGAATCCAATAGAGATGACCAGAACCTTACTCAACGCCGGCCTCTACAAATCTATCAACAAAGAGTTCAACCTCTACAAGGACGAGAGTGACATTGTCTACTCGCCGACGATGTACGTCAAGAAGGGCCTCACGCAGAACAAATCACCACAAGTCACAGAGGAGCTATTTCAACTGCTCAAGGGCTTCCGTGGCGAGGATAGATTCTATATTGACGACCCCAAGAAACCCCAACCGATCGGGTACACGGGTATCCCCGCGTACCTCGCCCAAATCGAAGAAGAGCGACAGGTGATGCAACGCAAGATCGAGCAGGAACAGCACCTACGACAGGCACGCATGCGGATGGAAAAGGAAGAAGCCAAGGAACGAGAACGTATTCGAAACGCGGAGTATAAAGCCGAACTCATACGGCAGGCGGATCGGAAGGCGCACGAAGAAAAACAACGGGCCGAGCAGATGGCGCACGACCGGATGATCGCCGAGCAACGACAGCGGTTGGATGAAATCGAGCGTACGAAACAGGTAGCGCATATGCAGCGTATGCACCAGGAGGAGCAGCAGCATAAATCGGTGATGAATAAAGAGGAATTGAAAATGATTGAGTTCAAGGTCGCAGCGGAGAGGAGGCGGCAATCTGAAGTGGAACAGGCGAGTCAGCGAGAACATCAGCGGCAAATTGAGTATTTGAAGCAGTGGAAGGGTAATTTGGAGACGCAGAAGCAGTTGACTGATGGTGCTGGTGTGGGGCCGGCGCAGCGGCAACTTTTGTGGCCCTATACAAAGGACGATATTCCTGATTAAGGACTAAAAGTGGGATTGATGCTTTTTGTTTGTTCCGATAAATGGGTAAAATTTGTTAGAGGTGTTTTATTTTATGGCTTTCAGCGAGCGAGGAAGCATCTTGTTTTTCATTCTTCCTTTAAGATATTGTACAGGGAAGTCCCAGGGGGAGCTAAAATCTACGCTGGATTTTATTATATAATTCTAGTTATTTGTATTATTACAAACTACTATTATCATTATCATTCATTTTATTACTAACATAGTATTTTCAACTTGTAATTTATCACATTCCAAAGGGGCCAAGATTGTTAGATAGTAGCACAACTATACAAATTTAGTATACTTGTACTGTGTTTGATGCCGCTGATACCATCCCACCATGGTACCATCAGATTGTACTTTTCAAACATATAGTCGCGAGAGCCGCTAAGGCTGTAAACAGGTACGATATGCGGCGCAAAGTCCTCATGGTGTTGGGTGCATAATATAAGCCTCGATCTGCACGGCCGGATCTTGTTTAGGACTGGTTTCTGGGGCGCGGGTGTTGCCGCATATCGAAGGTGACGTTATAGCTTACTTGCTGCGTCGGCATTTCAACCAAGGATTTCCGGAATGGGTGATCTCATAATACTGGTTCTATATCCATTTAATGGGATATATAACCTTGTCCTCTAGTCTTAATTGCTGCGATCCCATTAATATTCTTTTGCTATTTCATGCTTATCTTAAGAGATTCTGCGTACAGTATCATAAAACAGAGACAGCATTCTATATTATACTAAAATCCAATATCGCAACAACTTGAATATCTCCCAATGGCCAGAGATAAGGAACTCGAGCGATATTGGCGCGAAGTAGCCCCAGGTAGATGGACCAGGGACTTCGATCCTTTGGAACAATGTCTTCATTTTAGCGCTTTGGCGTCTCCTCACTTGGTACAATGGACGGTTTCATTCGGCGCCATTCTTCCCGAAATAACATTTTCAGTCGAAGAGATCAAAGCGGCATGGCTAGTTCTACGACATATGCATCCTCGCATCGCTTGTAGTATCGAAGATACAGGATACTGCTATCAAGTTCCAACTGAAGAAGACCTCAAACAATGGCTCGAAAAAACAGTCCGCGTTGACGGTTCAGGGAAACCCGGTCGCGAATTGGCCATGTCGTTAGAACCGCCTTCTTCTAGCAGAGTGGTTTTCCTACCTGATCGACGCGAGATATTCTTCCAAATACGCCACGAACTGATTGATGGTGTCGGCTCGACGAAACTGCTCGATTGGTTCCTCAAAACTCTTTCGGAAGGGGGTAAACCTATCCCTAAGTTTGGCGACGAAGCTAGTCGATTAAGTCCATCTATCGCTCAACTTATGGATGTAGAGAATCCACCTCCTGCAGTGCTTGAAGAAGGACGAAAAATTGGAGAGAAATATCTCAGCAATCCAGCTGTAGGTTTGAAAATGGAATCGTGTGAGACGGGTTTGCCAAATCCGGGAGCGTCGCGTCTACTGGAGCACGACTTTAGCGAAAACGAAACTTCTGCTATTATCGAGGCTTGCAAAAGAGAAGGCTATACGGTGACACAGGTGACATCAGCGGCTGCTGCTGCGGCCATGTTAGAACACTCAGGACAAGAAACCGGAAATTTCACTTCGTTCTTTATAGCAGATTTACGAGATAAGCTTCACGAACCGCCTATGGTTGGTCTTTATGTTACACCGGGTCTAGGTGTAATTCCACTCACGAAAAGCACACCGTTTTCCGAGCTGGTAAAAGCGGCGAAAAAAGAGTACGAGTGGAAGCATAATAAGAACAATGTCGCCTGTCATGGGCCGATGGCACAGATGATTCAAGACGCTCTGTCAATGGCTATGGCAAATGGGATGGTACTTCCGGCGGGGATTAACATTTCGAGTCTGGGAGTTGTTGAGAAATACCTGAAAGAACCTGTTGAGGATTTCTGGATAAATCTTGTTGTTGCGACGCATCTTCATGGAGGGTTTTTTGTGTATACTGTGAAAAACCGTCTTCGATTCTCATTTTGCTACAATAAGGGGTATTTCACAGAGACGAGTATCAAAGATTATATGGACATGACAGTTAAACACTTGCAGAAGGGTCTTAATATCAGTTAATGAGGTTGCAAAGGGTGACCGGTTTTGTATCTAAACTTGATTTTGCACCAGATTCGGAATTGTATTCAAAAATGGCTACAACAAATGAAGTTGCTTTTAATATTGGTTAAGCTTGAGGTCATTATAGCTATTTACCACCTAGGAATCCAAATTTCCCTATCCAACACGCTATATTGATATCAATTTTGAGGAAGTTTTTTGCAAGCATGTTCTTGGAGAGCAAATAGACTCACGATTCGGCGAACATACACATATGCAATAATCACTGAGAGGATATCTGGTTTACTGAAAGTGTCGTGGGGTATACGTGATGAGTGCGGTACACGTGAAAACATCATGGCATTAAAACGAGGGCTGTTATGTTCGGCATGGCTGAGCCTTATCACGGCCATGCCGGTGGCCCAGGGAGGAGGAGAGGGCGGCGATAGTTCAGACTCTGATTTGGGACTCAGTCCACCAACCGATGTTTTCTCGCCACAGAACGGAATGCAACCTACCACGGCAGGACAACATAGAACAACCACGCAAACAAGACCGACGAATCTGCAAACTCACCATAATCCGTTCGCTTTACAAGATGAAGTTGAATCCAAGTTGGATACTAGCCTGCGGAGGTTGTTGGGGAGCGATTCCCAACGAGATAGTGGGAGAATAGATTCAGGGCTCCCCTTGACCTTCAACGGTAAGCTTGCCCCGCCGGGTATGTTCTCTCAACCGCAGGGGCAGCAAACAGGTTGGCCGTGGGAATACATCGAGAGATTACCACCCGATAGCGGATTGATGAAAACCCCAACCAAGGGAGTGAATGTATTCGATACGAACCACTCCACACCAAACCATAGCTCGCCGCCGAGCGTAAGGTTGAGTGGCGTGCAAGAGACCATCTTTAGAAATGATATGCAGCCGGGATACCAGAATTCAAGAAATATTCATAGCAATACCAATTCAAAGTACACGCCGTATACTACACCGAGGGGTAGTAGCAAGTGGGTAAATTACGCCCCTAGTAACGGGGTAACTATGGCACAGAACGGGCACGCTATGGAGGAACAGGATTTTGTGAAGTCGTTTCGACAACAGTATCCTGAGTATGCGGATACGATTTCATTTATTGAAGATGGGGATCCGCGGGTTTCGACTCCAGAGAAGCAGACGTGTGAGTATTTCAAGTTTACACCGACGCCCAGAATCCAGATACCACCATTGGTGTCTTTTCCAAAAAGCGGTACGGGATTTGCTGGTATGGGACCCTCAGGGAGGAGGGAGTCGGATTTACTACCAGGTGATCTTGAAAATGTATTATCGCATTTTGTTGAGTCTACCGATGATTTTGTGAATGCAGATGGGTTGGAGTCGAAAGCGAGTTGTGATGTTACGGATGCAGAGTGCGTGGAAGGAGGGATGAGTTTACCATTGGCGGGGGCAGTTAGTAATGGGTTATTTCAGGTCAGGAATCCTGGGAGGATGCCGGGCACACAGAGGGGCCTACCGAGCAACCCAATCCCAAGTACGACAAAGCCTACAGGGCTTGGTGGAGGTCCAAAGGGAGGGCCGAGGATGGCTACCTCATCTAACCAAGAGTTGTAATCCATATTTGAGTATATTTAATAAATACAATTTTATTTAAACCGAGTTTTGAAGGGTCGCATGTGGATATAGTTCCTTAGCACCTCTTTGATTATCTAGCTTGGTCACCAGATATTTGGTACTTTTCTAGAATCTTTACCTGGAGGGTTTACTCTTGTTGGATCCAGCCCCATCAAAGTCAAAGTATTCTGGTCTCGATCACTCGCTATGCTTCCGTCCCGATAGGTATAGTTATCGTTGAGAAGAGATGCCACACGCGAGCTAGGTCTTTGTGAAATTTGTAAAATCGAAGGTGATTGCAGTGACTCCATTCCCTGGGCTAGAAACTTTGGGTTCTGAACTCGTAGTTTAGCAGGTAAATTGGGCAGTCCTTCCAGTCCACGGTTGGTACTTTGAAGCCGATTACTACTTTGAAAAATTGTCGTCTGTTCCATCATGCTTCCGCGCTCTTGAATTGGTTGAACGTTTCTCCACATTTTTTCCACTGCTTCCATTGAAGAATCTGTCGGTTTGATTCGAGAGCTTGTACTGATTGGTACTCCTGGTTTCGGATATAAAGGTTTGCGAAGGAGCTTTCGGAGTGTATTTCGAAGTGGAGATTGGCGAGGGTAATCGCCAAAGAAAGGGTCCCGCACAGGATCGTACTCTACAGGTCCATTCTGTCCGTAATTAAAGTTGTTATCTCTATCATCATATTCACTAACGTCCTCGTCGTCAAATCTTAGTTCAATACCATCTTCGTTGTCAGAGAACTCTTCATAATTATCGTTCCGTGATTTGAACTGGGCAGTTAACTGCTCGTCCTCCTCTTCATCCTGCGGTTGCAAATACCCCCAGTGATCACCCATTTCATCGCCCATCTGTTCCCACGAGTCGGTTTCCTCGTTTTCTTCGGGATCTTCGTGTGCTGTCTTCAATCGTGAACGCAAGTTCGGGTTCATAAGCTGGCCAGGGTGTTTGAGCGGGTGTTTTCGTGGGGGAAGAGCCTTGACATCCAGCTTCTGGCTACTGCTAAAGGTGTCAAGAGATGGCCCGGCGATATTTTGCATCCATACTCGACCACTTTTCTCTTCGTTAACACTTGGAATCGATATGCTTTCGCTGGTCTCTCTCGCAGAGATATCGGCAGGTGGTGGCTCCCCGGTATTTGAGAGAGGTTGTGAAAATTTCAGTTTCGGCCCATGACCGCCACCACTGCTACTAACCCTTTGAAGCTCATTTGGTGGTAATGGTATTGGGAACGATGTTGCTACCTCTATCCCAATCCAAAGGAATATTGTGCGGGCCAAGTAGACCATCTTCGAGATTTACCACTAGGGGAATGCATCGAAGGCACCGGTGCTGTGCGGTGTGACTTTGGGTATAGGCTTTTGCACTCTGGATTGAACAGTAGCCTCGTAACTAACTACACTCTGTGCATAAAACTCCCTCACGATACGAAAACATTTATGTAGACTATAAAGGTTGCGGTAGAATTATATATAATGCGCGCAGACCGTACAAGTAGGTGAGGTGGATTTTACACCAAATTCTCCACAAGTTCGATGGACGGGAAACGCGATTGGCACCAGCTTCGCTTTCCACGTGTATTGATTTACAAGGTTAAGTTTCGGGCATAACATACCCGTTTTGTCTTCCTCGCGATGTCATAAACTGTTCCACCCTAGGTGTGAGCCCTGGCCCAAGCCTTCTCAACTCATCCGTGGCGGGAATATCATCCAGCTCCAATAATTGGGTTTCATCCCAGGATTCAAAATCATCCTCCACATCATCGTCCTCTCCAGCTGAAGGCGAAGATATTTGAAAGGCTGGTTTAAACTTAGGAGACAACGGTCGTCCAGTTGATAGCTTGGGTCCCAAGAATCGATTGTTGAACGGCATCATAGATTTCTCTTTCCCCAATGGAACATCAGCGATGCTTGGATCCTCCCAATCGTCCCATTGTATATTCTTAACTTTAGCCGGTGCTGGCGAAACCCCTTCCTTCCTTTGCTTCTTGGTTAAGAATCTTACTTCCTGGCGTCGAGCGCTTCTGGGCGTGCCATTTAACGGACTTACTCCTGACTGATACTGACTTATAGTGCCCAAGGTGAGGTCATCCCTTGATCCTCCCGATGGGCTATATTGCGATCCCGAAATATCTGCCCCAAGGCTATTGCCCGAAATGCCCTGGTTGTCTATCAATGGAGTTGGAGGAGTAATCGTTGGCCTAGGGGTGCCAAAAGGAGAGCTGTCTGTTCCCGTTCTTGGGCGGTTCCACCCATTTGGTGGAGGCGCAATGACAAGAGTGGATACGGAGAGGAATATAAATGACCTTAGCATCTTCGGGACGGCTAGAGACGCGGATATGATGTTGCTAACTTTATGTGGAAATTTTGCAAGCTTTTGATAATTGGCAGGTATATGCATAAAGGATACGAAGTCGCGCTCACCTAGTTGGATACCAGAGGTGGAGTGACTTTGAGAGAATATCAAAAGCACAAAGAACTCACTAAGATCCTGAACGGAACTGGGGTTAAGGATAGCTTAATTTATTATTATATTGATTTTATTATCTTTATTTTTTTGTGGAACGATGGGTTAGTCTCGCTCCAGTCTTTCGTCTAATTTCAGGCGGACTGATTAAACATAAACTAGATCGCAGTTGCTAGTGATAGCTACAATTGGCCAACACCAGCGTCTGGCAACGAGACTAGTGATAGCTCGGTTTCAAAATCTCAGATATTATTTGCTAGATATTCTATCCCATTAAAAGATTTGTTTTTGTGATATATTGATATGTGTTAATTTAAAAATATTTAATTTAAAAGTATATTCGAAGTAAGTTCTGATATATTGTCCCTCTTTCAGAATCTCGGGAGCTGTATCAATGGATTCCATGCGTAAAGCCAGGTACTTAGGCCTGTGACTGAACAATTTGGGCAACATCAACGTTGACCGTCGAATTTGGCCCAGGGTATGCGTGCGTGATGATAGTAGCTGAACCTTGCCAGTCCGGACCAAGCACCTTCACCCTAGCAATCTTCACTACATCGCCATCGCCCTCCACAACGCCACTAATACTGTCCTTAACCATTTTGCGAATGGATCCGGACCCCAACAGCTTCACTCCAGGTAAAGAATGCCCACCCGTCAATTTACCTGTCAAGCCGCCCGTCAAGCCAGACAGACCTCCCTGGCTTTGCGTAGGTGCAACTTCTTCGTCTATCCCGTCCGGAAGCCCATAAATTTCAGCGTATGTCCTGAGCTGCTTCCTGAAGCCAGCGTTTGGGTGTGTGATACGTCGACATTCATGGGTGTATGCTATCGCCTCCGCGGCAGTACAGCCCTTGGCGGCAATGAGATAGGCACAAACAACGGACGCACTACGACTGAGGCCGCCCAAGCAGTGTACCTGGTAGGCGATTGATAAATTAGATCTATAGACATGGATAGATTGAAAATCAACACAAGATATACGCACCAAAACCTTGGTCCCTTCTTGAGAAAGCGCTTTATAGATAAACTCAGTCGTCTCCTTAAAGTGATCTGAGATATTGCAAATAGGAAGATCAGCGATGCAAATGTGGAGATGCTCGATTCCTGGAGGTGTGATTGGTGGTATCTCGACGACAGAGACGACATGGGTGATGCCGAGGTGTATAAGAGCGGCCCAGTTCGATGCAACCACAAAATCCGATAGATATAGTCGGGGTGTGATCTCGCTCGCAGTGATGGCACCGATAGCTCCAGGGATCGCAACAAGTGCGCCGAGTGGAGAAGCAGATCTAGAAAGCAACGAGGACACCATGGTGATGTGGGGTTTTTTTTTTGAATAAAAAAAAGAGATTTAGAAGACAATGTTACTACCAGTTATCGGATTGCTCGACTATCATGATTCTTTAGTCTCTGGTGACGAGACTACGATTCTTATATACTGCTTGATGCAAAACACAAGGCATATAGCATTCGGTCTTCCCGAGCTCCCCTTTCCCGAGCCGTAACGGCGATGTTGGCTTTGATTCGATACCCGAGTGCGATGAACCCCAGCTACGGCTCCCGTCAGCTCGTCATAAGACCCGTCCCGCCGCGGTGACTAGCCATCTCTTGCATATTACCGGATTAGCCAGAATGAATATCTAGAACATATCGTCTAATTCGGATGAGGATTAAGATTTTCTCGTTTGTGACTAAGTTTGGCCAAAGCTGCGGTTCTAATGCCGCGACTGATTCGCCAGACTGAGATAGTAGGCACGTAGTTGTAAGAATATTATCGCAAAGTGTGATTGGAAGGGTATGCTTAGAACAGGTCTGCGGATTCTATGTATTTATATGTGTAATAAAAAAATTTTAAGCAAATATAAGTCCGAGAGTGCGGCTGTTTGGGAACAAGGTGCTTGTTAGTGTGGAGAGTCGTAAATACGATCACGTGACTATTCCAGTATCGAATATCAAACACAACGCCGATATAATTGGGTTTCAAAAATGGTAGATGTCACATATGCGTGAATTACTTCTTTACGACTAGCAATGCTAAGTATAATAGTATGCTAACTGGTGCTTGGAGACTTGAATATGTAGAATCCTTCTCTAACAAGAAGTATATATTTTTTATTAATAATAAGATAAATACTAGTGCTCGCACTTTTTAGGTAAGTCGGTAGGTGATGATATGGTTCATAAGACCTGTCAAATCCGCGAAAAGAATACAGTACCCAAAAACACCAATCCACTCGCGCCGGTATGTTACACCAGAAATCCCCCCGGATTTGAGAGGGAGAAATTAAAATAGAAGAGTAACATGAAACGAAAAAAGATTATTAAACTGATGGCAATGGCTGGCCACTGAAGAATGCATTTCCAATTTCTTGGAAATCCGGGTTCCCTAGAAGATAATCGTCGAAAAGGGCGTTGGTCATCATTTGATCCCAATTGGACTAGAGGGATTACAACCCAAATTTTATCAGTATACTCAGCCATGAAAGTGGTCAATCATATTGGTATTAATCTTACCCAATCCATCTCCGGGCCTGACGACCACCCTTCCTGGGGATTATGAGGGCGCCCAGAAGTCGGTAGTGGGACTGAATATCCTTCGCTACTAGTCATAGTGACAACGCCAGGACCGGGAGTCCACCTTCTTGTGGCGCACGCTTTGTCATACAACCCTTTGCACAATTTCCAGTCCGTTGTACACATCACACCCTTCGCCCAAGCGAGATCCGGCGAATTGCCCAATGCGAACATTTCATCCAAACAGCGCCAACTACGTTCCGCGAATTTGCTTTCTGGGTTTGACATCAGCTCACCCAGTATGATCGCGGCAGCGTGATACTGAGTGTAGGAGCTGTAGAACCAGACAAAAGGTCCTACACCAGAATCTGTTTCCATAGAATTGGACATTTCGACGACAACACACGCGGCATGAAGAGCACTGCATATAGGATTAGCATAAGAAAATATAATTCGGGCCGGGGAATACTAACTTTTCTCGGACACTAGGTGGTAATAGGGCTCGGTGTTTCGGTTTGCTCAGAGGATAGTATAAAACTAGTATCGCTTTGTGGACAAGAAGTATAGCCGTTTTCTTTGCAAGTCTCTCCTTTCCAGATTCGGTGTTGAACTTTGGCAACCACTCCATCTCAAGCTTCTTGCCCCAGGCTTGCATTTCCCGGATAAGAGCATTGAAATCTTCCCGCCGAACCTTCCTAAGAGAACTCGTGACTTTGAGACTTGAAAGATAATATTTTCCAGCGAGGCAACGGAAGAGATAATGAGACATTTCGGTATATCCAGTTCTGTCCTCCGGAAGGGGTCGGCCGTCGATAATTTCGTCGTCTTCGAGGTTGCGCGGTAGTCGGGTATCATAACTATCTTCGTTGATAGCTGGAATCGCTGTTGCGGGTCCAATTGCGTAAAGTTCCAACTGGAACAGATAGTACCAAAGCCTACGCCTAAGCTCGCCTTCGACTACATCAATGTTGGGAAATACCGATGGATCACGATGAAGACCCATTGATCTCCCCAAACGGAAGGCAACAGCTATAAGGGTCCAAGTAGCGTTGCCCTGAGCTTGTCCGCTGTGTTGTAAAAGCATTGACTACAGATCAACATAATTAGAACTTGATCTGAACAATCATAATATTTATTCTCACTCACGATTAATAAAGTTAAAGCCTGTAATGAGGACAGTTCTTCGGCTTCCATGAACCTTGCATTGATGAGGGAATGCTGCGTCGCTTCCTTGTATATTCTGAGCTGTTCATCTCGCTCTATCCCACAGGCTCTTCTAACCATTGGTGGATCCATGCTGACAATACTGGCGTAGAATATAGAAAACAGCAAGGCAACAAATGATTTGATATTATCCGCCGACATCCGACCCATCCAGAAGTCCTCATAGCTACGTTCAAAGGTTGGTCGATGGAGGATGTGTACCAAAGGATGTACCCGCTCGACGTATACCTGCCATAGGAAGTCGGAGTGGGATTTTGTCGGTAAAAAGGATGATAGGTTTGTGGTATCTAGCATGGACATAGGCGATGGGAACATCATAGTCGATGCCCAAGCCGTTCCTGCCTCAGCACGGGGCGGTGCATCTTCCTCAGCGGCCAGTATCGCTTGTTTGATATCGTCAATCTATACCAGCGAAACAATTTTAGTAGGTACCTCAACGAGACAAAAATATAATTGGTAACATACCTCTGTCTCCACGGCGGATATCCATGACAATGGGCCAATATATCTTGTTTTACCCCCGTCTCGAACTTTAAGGTGCGAGTCTGCCACCGGCAGTACATCCTGTACGCCTGGATACGCGGCAGTTGGACCAAATTCAGACGACCCGCTTGGATGGTTCACAGGTACATTGCCAGACTTGAGCTGCTCGACGCTAGCGGCTAATAAACCCTCGAGCCGCGTAATCCTCTGCTGAAGGTCCACTTTTGTCTTGCTTCCCCCGTGGCCATGACCGTGGCCGTGGTGGCTGTTGCTGCCGCCGGCAGAAGAATGAGTCGAGTGGGAGACATGAGAGTGACCATGCTTTGTTACACCTGCACCAGTAGTTGCAGACCTGTTATGCGGATGGCCGCTGGTGGCGCTATTGGCGGCAGAGCTGCTGTTACTACCAACACTGACGGCCGCCACGGCACCGGGTGCTGATTTGTCGTATCTACATTCCCGACCGGACTTGCTGCATGGACCACAGAGGGGGTATACCTTGTCACACTTGACTTTCCTATTGCGACAGGTCAAGCACGCTGTTATAGGTCTCGCCTTGGTCGACGAGGAGGCAGCATGCGATTGTGAATTGTGATGTGGTGTGCCGGGAGAATCCGATTCAGATTCTCCGCGGGTCGCATGGCCATGGTCCGAGACGTAGCCTGCCGAGGACATGGACGTAAGAGGTAAGGGAAATTCAAACCAAAGAGGTATAATAGACGATATTATACATCAACCGAGAGACGGAATTTACCATAATCTCGTGAGCTGGGGGTAAGGTCGATGTGCATGCCCCTCTCGTACGGAGTTGATGGGCTGGCGCAGGTTCGTACGAGCGTAAGAAGCGGAAAAAAATGTCGATGTGGAGGGCGAAGTCGCTGGGTAATATAAAGTTGGCGATTGATTAGCCCGCTTATATTCTCGGCGTGCCTCTGAAATGAACAGGCCCAAATAATGTCATTTAGCGTCGAAATCAAGGCAAAAATTCCGCCACGGGCAGAACAGGCCAGAAGCAAGCCGCCATCTGCCGGTTTGGTCGGCAAATGGCTCCAACCCGCTGGAGTTAAACGGATTTCAGTCTCTGGCGGGCGTGGTTGTGAACAGCTTTTGGCCAGCCACCCTTGCACCCCTGTTCCCCCGGAAATGGGTTCATCCGGCACACCGCCTGCTGCTGTTGTGTTGCCGCGTTGTGGTGTTTGACAGCAGAAGGTTGTGCTGTTGCGCAGTTGTTTGGCTGTGGCTGTGGCTGTGGCTACCATAGGCCTGGTGGCTGGTGCACGCATCCAACGTAGCAAACGCGCTGACGACGACCAGCTCTGTCCCACCTTCTACCCACCGCCATTCCACATCACGAAACGCCCTCTACCCCCCTCATCAACATACATTGCAGCTTCAGGAAGCTTGCTGTGCACCTCTGATACGCATATCACCCTTCCAGTATCGCCTATCCGCTCAGCCAGGCCCCTCCCAAAGCTACCGCCTTTTTATCGATACAGCTCCGAGCTTCTCCAAACATGGGTGGCTTCGACTTTTCCAACCATACGCGTAATGCGGCTCTCATGTCTGCTGGTATGCCGGCTCCTAAGGTATATAGCCTCTGTTATGGACTGGTATCTTTTTATTGATCGAAGACTGACTGGTGGTGGTGAGATTATAGGCAACGAGCACTGGTACCACAATCGTGGGATGTCTATTTGATGGAGGGGTTGTTGTACGTTGATACCACGCTGGATATACTTATGCCTAGCAGCCATCTAATGAAGAACCTTATCAATAATAGATTGCGGCCGATACTCGTGCTACCTCCGGTCCCATCGTTGCCGACAAGAACTGCGAGAAGCTCCACTACATTTCCCCGCAGATCTGGTGTGCCGGAGCTGGTACCGCCGCCGATACTGAATTCACCACCGCCATTGTTTCATCAAACCTAGAGCTCCACGCCTTGTCCACAGGCCGAAAGCCCCGCGTCGTAACGTGTATGACGATGCTCAAGCAACATCTATTCAAGTACCAGGGCCACATTGGCGCCTACCTCGTTGTCGCAGGCTGCGATCCTACTGGGTCGCATCTTTACACTGTGCACGCACATGGTTCTACGGATAGACTGCCATATGTTACCATGGGATCTGGAAGTTTAGCAGCCATGTCTGTTTTCGAAACTGAATGGAAGAAAGGTCTCGACCGCGAAGGTGCCGTTAATTTGTGCTCGCAAGCTATTCTCGCAGGTATTTTCAACGACTTGGGATCCGGTTCCAACTGCGACGTCTGCGTCATCACACCAGAAAAGGCCACTTTGATGAGGAACTACATCACACCCAATGTTCGTGTGCCAAAGGAGCTGAACTATAGGTTCGAACGCGGAACCACGGCTGTTTTACAAGAGAAGATTATCCAGAAAGATGAGCTCAGGAGATACATCACGGTAACAGAGGTCGACGCTAAGGGCGAGACCACTTTGACCACAGACGTCATGCAAGTTGATGCATAAGGGGGTTGCACTTCCGAAGTAATAATAACTCAAGGATGCATATATCCCGAATTGGGTGTTTGTAGTATTACGCGAACATATATCCTCCATTTTCTCGGTTGCGAGAAGCTGCACCTCCAAGTTCAGCCCTGTTTAAAATCACATTGTTACGAAGTGAGATACGTATTCATACAAATAGCCGCATCCTTTACCAACTTCCTATACAGTTACAGGACATCTTGTCCAATGCACTAGAAAATGTCGCATTAAGATATGATACCTCGCATTTGACGCCAAACAAGCTGAAGCACAAATATGCCACATCCAACACATTTCACAAAAACTACCACAAAATGGCTCGTGAAACTCCCCACTAGCATATGAGAAGCAATAACTAGGTATTCTCCACGTGGAGCGTACTTTGAGCTTTAGAGAGAAGGAAGTAATACACACTACACTATGAGCAGAATAAACATGGCTTCATCAGCGCTCCCTTTATAAGTCGCATGGTGAATCCATCATGGTTTCCACGTCGTAACCACTCTCCCGCCCACGGCATTTAAAGAACGTGCTATCGAAATTTGGCGCTAGTTACGACTAGGAATTATACTTTAGACATGCTGCCGACAAAATCTCGGCGATTGACTACAATGAAATGGGGTTTATGTTCTCTCATCTTATCTACGGCAAGATATGCCATCGCGGCTCCTACTGCTGAGCGTGGCACTGGAGTCAGCAGCGCCCCGAATCCTCTCCCTAACACCGGCTTCGAAAGTTGGCCCCCCGTTCACAATGAGAATTTTGAATTTTCTACTGAAGAAGAAGAGGAGGAAAAGAGGGAACTTATTGAGGGCGGGAATGGAAAGCGCGGTCTAAAAGTAGCGTTAGACAATGGTATACCTACGAGAGAAAACGTACCGGATACGGCTCCAAAACCCCTTATCAAACGGCAGACTCGCCAAAGGGGCTTCTCAGCCCCTGCTAGACTTAATACTCTACCCAACACGAATGCTGAGGAGGATGCGATAGCAAATGCAGCAGATACGGTGAAGCAAGCAACTGATAATGCCGCTAATCGTATGGAACAAATTGCTGACGATGCTGTACGCAATGCTGCGCAGGAACAACAGCAAGGAATCGATAATCCAAACTTCTTCCAAAATGTAAATGCGCCATCTCCTGCTACTGGTTGGGATTCAGTCTACGTTTGGCCATCTGGTGTGCCAATTCAAGTTTCCTGGCCTACGGATGCAGCAATTCCCCGGCCAGGTACAAATTCGCAACCGGTTCCTGTTGCCAATAACCCGTCATCTAACGGGTTCCAGCCCGGCGCGGAACAGTATTTCGATCCAACTCTGTTTAATGATCCACAAGCGGATCTCCAGGTATTAGATGGCACTGGAAATCCTCTTCAAAACAACGCCCTCCAGCCAGAGCCGACAGTTCCTGGCTGGCAAAATGGTGCGGAACAATACTTTGATCCTAGTTTGTTCAATAGCCAACCCCAGGACTTCCAAGTCCTTGACGGTCTTGGTAACCCTATCAAAGATAACGCACTACAACCAGTGGCAAATGTCCCTAAGCCGCAAAACGATATAGCACAGTATTTCGACCCGGGTTTATTCAATGAGCCTGATTCAACAGGGAACTTTGCTAGCGGAGACCCGATTCACAGCGACGTTGCACCAAATGGCGGTATAGACACAGGGTCACAGAGTGGTCCAGAGCAATTCTTTCAACCGAGCCTGCCCAATGAACCTGGTTTCCAAGTCCTAGATGGCTTGGGTAACCCTATCAAGGACAACGCTCTACAGCCTGAGGCAAATGCACCGGGGTGGCAGAACGGCGCGGAACAGCACTTTGATCCTAGTCTATTTAATGCAAATGAGGAACCGTTCCAAGTTTTAGATGGTCTTGGGAATCCGATCAAGGACAATGCGCTACAACCTGAAGCTAATGTGCCAGGGTGGCAGAATGGTCCGGAGCAGTTTTTTGATCCCGAGCTATTCAATACCAATGATCAGCCTTTCCAAGTCCTAGATGGCCAGGGGAATCCACTAAAAAATGATGCTATGCAACCAGATCCAACAGTGCCGGGGTGGCAGACCGACTCGGAGCAGCCTTTCCAGGTTCTAGACGGCCTGGGGAATCCAATTCGAAATGATGCTCTACAGCCCGACCCAACGGTTCCAGGATGGAATAATGGCCCCGAACAGTACTTTGATCCAAGTTTATTTGATTCAGATGATCAACCGTTCCAAGTTTTGGACGGTCTGGGCAACCCAATCAAAAACGACGCCTTACAACCGAATCCCGTAGTTCCAGGTAGCAGTGGAGTCAATTCCCCTTCTGACCCTGAAATAGTCAATCAGATCGGCCAAACCGGACCGGGTCAAGCTATTGATGCCGTAGATAATATGGCGCTTCCTGCCATAGTTAGCGCTCCGGAACTTTGGCGCCAAGTACTCGATGACCCTAACGTCCAACAGTTCTTACAAGATAATACTCCGAACAGCTTACAGCCGCTCCTCGATCAAGATGTCAGAAATGAACTAGAAACCCAGCCGAGTACAGAATGGCAAAATATCCTTCCTGGTGTCAATAATGCCATGCCCGAAACCATCACTCCCTTCTTGAGCCTGTTAGACAGCGTTACCCCAGAGCAGCAATCCGACTTGATAACCGATGGCCCCGGCATAGTAGATGCAGCAATAAATAACCCCATTGCAATGGCGAATGTCTTTGACCAAGTTGATGCTCACAGAGGCCAGCAGCCATTTAGCCAACAAATGGAAAACACACCATTCCCATACAATGGGTTTGATCAAGCTCAAATTGACCCCAACGGCGACAATTTCGGGGATGCATCTGCGTATCTTCTTCCCGAAATGCCTGGCGTCAACCAGAATTTCGATGGGGCAATTAACACACCTTTAGGCAATATGCCCGATCCTGTTGTGCATATGGATTCTGGTGGTACTACATTTACCCCGAACGGCTTTGATCAAGATCCCACCGGTGCAGGTGGCGGAATTGCGGATACGACTCCCAATCAAATCGGAAACCAAGGCGGATCTGGTTCTACGAATCCTTTGCTCTCTAACAATGGCATGTTCACCTTCAACTGCGTTCCAGTGTACGTGGATGCGAACGGCGTCCAACGGCCCTTTAATGACATCTTAGCGCAAACCCTAAGCGCTCTCAACGTCAATGTAGCCAGCTTCGGAGCAATGGGTCAGGGACCAGCAACCAGTATTGTCCAAAGCACCCCAGGAAGCCCTGAGCCCCCGCTTGCCCCCCTTCTAAGTGAAGTCATCTCCAACAACCCCGATGAGATTGTTTCCGCATCTCAGATTAGCCCTAACACGGTTCTTATAAATAAGGACGGTGTGGATGATGCAGAGGAAGTAGTCACAGACTTTAAGAATGGATACCGTATGACTGCCGTGAATACCGGTGGACCAGATACTTTTGACTCTGTGACCTTAGAAAAAGGAGGGACGAAGTTCGATATCAACAATCCTATAGGATTTGACACCGTGAATATTATGAACGCGGCAGGGCCGGGCGATATTCTGAATGAAGCTTTCAATGACGGAGCTAGTGTTGTTGTCGAAAGCAGCTCGCCAGCATGACGAACGGCATCAAGATCTTGACCAGCATTTTTCCATACTTTGATGAATTCATTTCGGGTTTTTATCGTTCGCTCTATTCTTTCTCTATATTTCATTGATGTCATCGTGATTTATTTTCGTTATTATATTTTGTAATTCGTAGGCCTAGGCTGGTATCGCCTCGGGATCTCAAAAATTAGTTTGGATAACCAGAAAATATTTGAGGTACGCGAATCAAAATTTTGGTCTTAGAGCATGATTTTATGTTGAAACTTGTATATTGAAGCTTCGAGATCCTCTAAGCAACTTTAAAGACAGTTTCCTACGCAGCAGTTAAGATAAACATGAAAGACCTAAAAGGAGAGAACCAATAACCCTCAAGTCACAAAAGCGATCCCTATTGGAGTCTTAATCAGAAAGCGTAAACCATCTCTCATGCCTTCCTCATCTTCCAGCCTTGTGGAGTCTTGTCAACTCTCCCGTTCTCCTCCATCTTATTCAAAAATTGATCCAACTCGGCAGCATCGAATTGGAGTCCACCCATGGGAATCAGGAACAAACTAAGCGTGCTGAATATCCTGTCCGTTGTCATTGGGCCCTGGTTGGTCAGCATGCCGGCGATATAATTCCACGCCATCGCGAATCGGAGATCCTTGAGGGGGTCTTCGTCATCCGCATCTGGTTTTACGGGAGTCTGCTCTTCTTTCTTTTCTCCGCCCGCTTCGTCCCCGCTATCGGCTGAGGATTGAGAAATAAAGCTGAGGGCTCGTCGCCGCCCTGGAGTAGCATATGCGCCATCCCTCTTTTGAGGTGATGTATGAGGCGTCGTACGCCTTGAGGCTGGTATGTCACTGCGGGGTAAAGTTTCCATCACGTAGAATGTCTTCCGATCAAGAGGATACTCGGCAAGAATGTTTCTGTCGACCCAATAGTCAATGCCCTTGCGAAGAAGATCTTCTTCCATAGATAGCTCCTCTTTGAGTTGATCAATGGACCACGCGTTACCTACTTCTCCGCCGTTAAGTTCTCGTGGGATGTCCGGGTTCACTTCAGTTGGCGATCTGCCGAAAGTATCAATGACAGTGGCAGCATATGTAGGCACTTGCTTATAGCGAACATCTCGGTCATTAAGTTCCAGTTCTATAACTGCAAATCCTTCTTCTTTCAGCCAGTTGAGTTTTCGGGATTTCTTGAACAGTTCAAACTCGTGATTAAACATATCCAAGGTGCTCGCAAGGCTAGCAGGCGGCTTAAAGTCTCCTTCAGATATCATATGCTGAGGCCAGAAGAGTCTGCTGATAACTTTGACATGCACCTCTGTGCCATCCCTTTCAACTGTGTCAGAAGTGGCGTTTTCGGCATTTCTCTTAGCAACTACCATATCCCGTAAATGAGTATCAGTCTTGCGCGACTCGCTTAGATCTTTAAGCATGATAGCGGCGTTTTGCATCTCGTTTTCACCGAATCTAACTTTCAGTAATTCAATGGTCGCCTTTTCACGCAGAAATTCTGAGGTTGGTTGGAGCAGCAGCCGTTTGCCAAGTTGGTTCTGGAACTCATTGATGAATTTGGTGCTTTCAAGCATGGTAAAGAGATGAGAAATGATATCCGTTCCTTTGTCTCTCCGGAATTCCGGTCCTGCGTCGGCGGGATCCGGCTGCCAATCCATATCATCGTAGTCAAGATCTTCCAGACTTGCAGCCGCAGCCGCTCCTAAAACTTCGTTCTTCTTGTCTGCACCCATTTGAGCGCATGCTTGTAGTTCTGTGCTAATTTCTCGTAGAATGTCTTCATCGTCCTCGTCATCAGTTTCTGCCTCGACCGCTTTACGACGGCGCAAGCTTTCTTTAAAGGCTTGGGCGCTCTCTAGGTGGTCGTCTGGAGGGTTTATCGACTCGTCAGATTCATCAGCATCTTCATCGTACTCATAGCATAGGATTCCTTTGACGATTTCGACTACGGTATCTTCACGAGTGCTAAGATATCGCCGAACTCTCGCACCCACTTTGTCCAACAAAACACCCTTTGCATCTATGATCTGAAAGCATTTGATCATATTGATGTAGGCGCGTAGGATATCAACGGTGCTTGCTCCTTGGTGCAAAAGACGCCTATTGAGCGTGTAGGCAAAGGTGCTAGTCAATACCAAGCGTGCCATTGGGGTGTTGAGGGTTGGTATGAGGTCCATGATGCCAGGCATTGACGCAGGGAAATCGACTATTATATCAAACATTTCTTTCATTCGCACGCGAGATAGTCGCTGTGCAAGGCGGCTGAGAGCGGGAGGCAAATTATCTACCGCATCTCCTGGGCGAATGATCTTCATCACTGAGAGTACCAAGGGCATGAGTGAATCGAATAGCCATTCTTTCATGATTTCGGCAGAAGCAGCAGAGGTTGGAAGTTTTGCCATGCTCGTATCGCCGTCCGCATCCTCGATATCAAGATCAGAATCTGTATATCTGCCGCTAAATCTATGTGTTACCCATTCACCTGCTACACGGTCAATCACAAGGGCGAACTCTCGCTCTCCTACACCATTAGCCATCAGTCCTATCCCATTTAGACTTTCCACCAATTTGAAGACAGAATGTCGAGCTTCCTCTCGTCGCCGATTGGCCTCTTCCTGGTCAACAGCAGCCTTTTCGTCGTCTTCAAGCTCGAGATCTACATCCGTGCTATGAACAGTCTCATCTGCTCCAGGTATATGTGGCGACGTAAAGAGACTAACATCTGTGGCCCCACCGGTTGACGTTGGAAGCGATAGAATCACTATAAAATAGGCGTAGAATGTCTTTCTGAGCAGGGATGGAAACCTCCTCGGTAGGCAGAACGATATTATCGAAGCTAGTGATCTGTGGAAGGGTTCTACGGATGCGATCGGGTCCAGTTTCGTAATGTACGGAAGGAGGTACGTCGAATACACAGAGTAGTATATTTTGCAGGTAACGCGTAGTTGGGATATTATATCATTCAGCAGGTATTCAGGACGAGATTTCGATGTTCCACCTCGCTAGAATCATTCCCGAAATTAGTTGGGCCGTTAGATAGAGGGGGCTTTTATAAGGTGATCGTACATCTGCTTCGTCTAAAATTGGTCGGGTATACTCGAGGAAGTGCCTTCGCACTTCACAAGTGTACCATTCGACAAGGTTCTCGCCAGGGACGGCATTTGCTCCTGAGGTCATGAGATACGCGATTGCCTCTCTAGTATCTGACCGGCAAAGATCTGCTTTCCTTCGGAGATAGACGCCATCTTTGTGAACCCCAAGCACCAAGCTTTCTTCTTCTGAAACGTCGAATGGCGAGTCGGGAAACGAGAGAAACGTGGTCGCAAGATGCCATGCGCGGCTATGGGTAACGAATGCGTCTCCCCCGGGGCTCGAGAATGCCTGGCCGGCAAGAAATGGGGAGGCCTGGGCGCTAGGAGGGGGGTGCAGCGGTGTGTTTTCGTTGAAGGACCCCTCCGGTGTAGCTAGTGGGGTTGGTAGCGAGGCAGACGCCGCGGGCGGGAAGATATTATGGAAGATGCGCCGCTTTTTGACCTGCCGCTGGGGTTCCTGGGGGTGATGGAAGCCGGACATCAACATGATTGCGGTTATCTGGTGCGGCCCATATCTGCGATCATGTCATCGTGGGAAGGTTGAGGTCGTCGAGATTGATGATGCCGCCAGGGCCAATCGGCTGCTGCTCTGAAGGACTGCTGCTCTGTTGTTGCTCCCTTGTTTATTCCGCTGAGACAACAACGCGCTGTCCTGGTGCCGATCAACACCATCAACAACACCTCCCCCAACCCGCCTCCCGCAGCCACTTGCGCTGACAAAATAACCTCACAGATATTTCGAGATGGCCGGGGTCATATTTAGCTTTTTAGAGTTTCCTCTGCATCCTTCCCTGCATTTCGAATGTCTGGGCTGACATAGTCGGATCTGACAGCTGCACTGGCGCCATGGCCTCTCTTCACATTTTCTTCGCGATCTCGCCTCAGCCCCTCCCCGATAAGCTGAGATATATATAAAAAACGGTGGAAAGGTGGCTGTAGCGTCCATCGGAGCGGAGTTGGGGACAGAAGAGTTAAATCTCCCCAGCAATCCATCGCGCTGGGTGGAGGCTGATAAGCTTGGTATTTTTAGCATTCCAAAAAGGCTAGCCTGGTGGAACTCAAGCCAGTGCCAGGTGACATGCACGCCAGGCATTTATCTGCAATGTTTGCCAGCGAAATGACCAGCCAAAATGTCACAATCGACACAAAATACTTGACCGGGACTTGCATTCTGTACGCATTCTCAGGTAGCGCGAATTTCAAGCTACCTGAGCTCGCTTTTTGAAGATCCTTGCAAAATGGTCTGCAGCTTTGTCAAGCACACCACAAACGTCACTGCCTTCCGAGCTTGCAAGCTTGCTGGTGCGAGCTTGAGGATCTGACTCGAAATTTGCAGTGTGTGTCCGCCTCAATAATAACAAAGGAATAAATATGGCGGGGTGGCTGCAGAAAAGCTTCGGCTGCCTCAGATCTTCATAAATCACCCGTTGTCTCGTCTTTTGCGGATACTTCCTTTGTGCCTTGTCTTCCGGTCTAGCTTCAGATATCGATATTCTTTATTCGAATCTCTCTGTATATGTTCCATCATCCTCACTTCGGAAGCACCCAAGATGTGTCAAATTCACATGTACCGAGCAGCCTGCGGCCACATGTCCCTACTTGAAGCCGTATCTCCCGACAGCACAGCTACGACATTTTGCGAGAAAAACCCTCCTTGTAAAAGACCAACCGTCGAGATTGCAACTCTATTCAGCCGATGCTCCGACTGTCACGCGAAAACGGCTGAACAAATGGCCATTCCGAATATGCATCGAGTCGACATTTCAAAGTTCAAGCATCGTAAGCTCAGAGCATCCAGAGTACCGGAAATAAATCGCCAGTCGGCTATCCCTTCTATGGAAATACGATCCAGTTTCCACTCTAGGATTTGGAAAAGATTGCGTGAGAAGACTCTTCTGCCCAACCGCCAACGAGCACGTCAATCCATCCAAACTCTGCAAACGCTGCAGTCCTGGAGGCAAACGGCTATAATCAGCCCACCGACCCCGATTCCAGTTCCAAGCAGAGAACCACGACAATCCACACTCGAATCTGACCAATATTTCGGGTTCTATGATCTTATTTGAAGCCGAGATATTTTTATCATTTCTCTGTCTTCTTTCTTCTTTCTCTTTTCCACGTTCCCTTCTTTCCTTTTATTTTTTTTGGGCACGGCGTATTTCGGAATATCATTATCGGCGTACATATCTTTTACAAACATAGATCAGGAATACTCACGACATTAATATAAATATACGGTTAACACTGAGATAGCATGATACCCTTGGGAGTTTGCTTGAGAGCTTTGGGAATGGATATTAATCACCACACTTTGTATTTATTTCATTTACATATAGATATCCTAATTCAATCATATATTTTCTACATTACCCATCCTAGACTTTCTCCTGATTCCAAAATGCCACCCAAGGTGTAGAACCACTTCCACCTCCTCGTCCTTTTCCATCCAATCATTGCGCTATCATCGTTTCTTGCCCACAAAAAGCTTTGCGTTGCCCACTGCTCCATAAGATATAGCGACGAAATACCCATCAATAACATCCCAGGCATGATCCCAATCTCATAGTATCCAGTGACATCGAAATACTTCATATAGAACTCAGAGCTATTCAGAATAACAAGACCACCACCCGGCCCACTACGATCAACAGCCGCACCTGCACAAAAATTAAAAAGTCCTCCGGCCATGGCGATAACAAGCAGACACAAAATAAGATTGTTTAGCACCTCCAAAAGAGTCAAGAAATAATTTGCCCAGGTTCGAAAACTTGGGCTTTTGAAAACCTTGTAGATGGGGCCGTGGTTGATACGTGTTGAAGGTGTTGTAAATGTGTGTCTTACCACTTTGAAGAGAATGATATCTATTAAAAATATCAAGGTGGCGAGGGACAGACATGTTAGGTATGCTGCCGACCTCCAGGCAAGCCCTACGGGTGGCGTAAAATATGCCAAGATAAATGCCCCGGAACTGATACCGTTGACGATAATGAAGGAGGATATCAGGGGTTCTATCATTCTCCAGTGACCGAATTCGACTTTGCGTTCGGTTACTGGTGAAGCTTTGCTCAACGTCATCCAGTCAATGACACTCCCCTTCTTCCATTCCCTCAAAAACTCATTTTCCACCCGGTTCATAAGAGTTTGGCTTATCCCATAATGCCATCTTCCGCGCCCCTGTCCCTCCCCGTTTCCGAATATGCTGATGAATTCGCCATCTTTATGGCATGTAGAAACGAGTTTACTAAAAGCGTGGGCAAATTCGGGTTTGTTATCGTGATCATTATCAACCACTGCTGCGAGATAAAGAACTGGCAGCCACCCAACCAACATTCCAAGCCCCACATTAAATGCTGATGCACCACTTCCCTCCCCTGGGCTGAATGCTTTTCGAATTGCGACGGCCATGGCAAAGAAAAAGCCACCCATACCCAAAAAGCTTGGCACAATACCTCGCTTTCTTCGATCTCTGAGGTCATCAGCTATCCTCCGACGTTCAGCCACCAGATCAACTCCATTTACTACACCTTTCTCATATAGGGCCCTCTCGCAGGCGGATATGAGTTCTTCTGGTGTCAAATAATTCTCCGCCGATGCTTTTAATTCGAACTGGTTCATAACCAACAAGATGTAAAACTTGTCCCTGGCCTCGCCAAAGGCCACTTTCTCTTCCTGAGCTTCTGTCTCAGCGCGAAGAACGTCTGAATTGTATGCTCTATACCGATACTTGGTGGACAAATTCACCAATTTCGAGCATCTCCCTGCAATCTTGACATCCCAGAGACAAAATGTTAATGCGGCAATGGGCGATCCAATCCATCTTGCCAGCCATATGCCTGTGACAGAATTTCGGTTCGACTCCCATGGCATCTGTGTGATTAGTCCCAGCGCAGGTAGTATCCAATCTAAAAGCAGATCGAGTGTGGTTTGAGTGTCGTTCTTCCAATGATTCCCGCATACCTTGACGCACCCGTTGTATGTGATCGCCACCAGCTGGGCATCCGCATCAGGACTGCCATAGTAATTTGTAATATGACCTTTGTAGACGATTTCTTGATAAAGTGTTCGGTTGTGCTGGAGAAGTGCTTGGCAATCTCTATTTCTTAGAACAACTGCGTCGGGAGCCGTGTAGTTGACCTCTCCGTTATTGTTAGCATCTGCTGCAACTCTAACAATAAGGAGGCAGAGGATGCAAGAGGTATGGATGAGTATCTAGGCAAAGCTTAGTATATAAAAGCCACAGTTATTAGGGATTGTGAGTAATACTATATATCCAGGGTTCGACATCCCAATGAAAATGCATGGCGCGAAACCAGGAATCCCAAGGCTTTCAGAACATACTGAGCTTCGCGATGCAGCGCTACTAGGGAACTATGTGGTATTGGTTGTAGTATCGTTCCAAAACAACGTTTTCAAATGAGCAACTTTAAGAGATTAAGCTGACATTCACCGACTGCCATCCGGAGATAAAATAAAATCATCCGTTATGGAATACTGGTTTCAAATACACGCAATAGCACTCAAAAGGTTGACCACCAGCTGTCAACACAAAATTTACAACAATTACATGCCTGGTAAGCTTCTGCACCAAAGACAAGGGTTGTCTCCGAGCATGCTTTTCTCTAAGTACCTGATATCATATCTGAATTGTATTCCGTAATAATAATTATCCTTTCTTGACTATTATTATTTTCAGGCGTTTAAACGTTTAAGATAACACCTTCGCCCGTGCCTATCCGTGTCTATTGAACTATATACACAAGTAGATATATCACTGATCTGCCTTGATGAAATCAGCCGCCCTCTCCGCGACTGCGTAGACCAAACTTTGGATATTTGCTCGTACGAGCAAAGGGAATATACTAGCATCCACAACCCTTAGCTTTTTCACACCGTAAACCTTAAATTTGGCATCTACGACTCCTCCCTTGCTCTGCGGTAACATTGAACAGGTACCCGAGGGATGGAATTCGCTTTGTAAAGCGGATTTGATCCACGCCTTTACGTTGCTCGGCGTAATTTCGTGGTACCCTGGTTGATAAACGGTCCCGTTACCCTTGAGTAAGTCACTCAAGGGTGCGCTTCTCGCCATCGTCTGTAAATGCAACACAATTTTAGAGAGAATTTCGATGTCGAGAGGATGGGAGAGATAGTTGGGGTCTATAGAAGGGTAAACGCTAGGATCTGAAGACTTGATGTGGCTTGAGCCACGGGAGAATGGATGCTCGAGAACACCTAGGAACGAAAGGAAGTTCCCTGTAGCCAGTCCACTGTTGAACAACTTTGAGGTATCGTTTTGCCATGGCGGATTGATACCGGCTCCCAATAAAAGTTCTTGAGCAACCGCTTCAGTGAACAGGCCCTTGATTTGGAGAGCGTATTGACTCGCTAATCCAACCTTAGAGGGAGCTGTATTGTATAGAGAAGGAAAATAACCATTCCCTGCGATTTGGCGAAGCGAGAGCAGCGCAGAGCTTGCACCACTGACTGAAATAGGACCGGTTTTGTTAACTAGATACTCTTGGAGAGCATCATTGAAGACGGCCTCGTCCCTAAAACTGTCCAATGTGAAAATGCCATCATTGACTTGGAAGCCAATTGGCACATAGACATGGTCCTGGAGGTTTTCTCCAACATTTGGGTTGTTGAAAACAACGGGAATGCTATGCTGATTCAGAAGACTAGCCTTGCCGATACCTGAGAGTTCTAATATCTGAGGTGAGCCGAAAGCTCCGGCTGCGAGAATCACTTCTTTGGACGCCTGCAGAGTAGTTGTGGTACCGTTTTTGACGAATTGTACCCCTGACGCGACTTTGCTCCCTCCTTGCGTAGTAAACAACACTTTCTGGACTAAGGAACCAGTGAACAGGTGAAGATTTGGTCTGCCAGCATTCGGAGCATAATAACCGGTTGCTGCATAACTTCTAGTGTGGGTGGATAAATCTAAATTCAATAAGTTGGTATAGCCACCGAGAGCCAGCCCATCCTTTGGATCACCATTGACCCCAAGTCCACGATTCGCAAAGGTTCGTGGCCAGGCTTCCGTAATTGAGGTATACCAGTCTGGAAACCCGGTTTTTATAGGGCCAGAGTTTCCATGCGATGCAGGAACGATATAATGAGTCTGCAAGTCATTTTCTATTTGGGCGGATGGCGCAACATATTGCTCGGACTTTTTAAAGTAGGGCTTGAGCGCGTTCCAAGTCCAATTCGCGTTCCCAAGAAGACCCCAGTCATTGATATCCTTCTGGGAAGGGTGTGTCCAGAAAAGAAAATTGATAGCACTAGAGCCACCGAGGACTTTGCCACGAGGATGTGCATATACCTTGCCATTGAGATTGGACTGCGGAACCGTATGAAAGTTCCAGTCATAATCAGGATTAGAGTAGAGAGCTGTCAGGAGGCCTGGGGCGAGAATGGTCAGGTCTTCTAGCCTATTTTCGCCCGCTTCAATCACCGCAACGGTGATATCTGGATTTTCGCTTAATCGTGCTGCGACTGTCAATCCAGCGGTTCCACCTCCCGCAATACTAACAGCCGTCGTGATCAGTACAAAGGCCCAATGGAATTGAGTATTTGGAAGGACTAGAACACCTACATATAATCGAAGGTTGTGGTCTGGGATACAACGCAAACTGCGTATCCCAGCAGGGTCGCTGGAAGTAAGCTGGAAATACGCATTTTATAAGCTATGAGAGCTGAGAGCACCAGTGAAGTTCGGCAGCTGATTCTGATAGTTTGATAACGGAAAGGAAAAATGATGACCCGGGCTATCGCCTCCCTTTAAATGCTGGCACTTGAGCAAGCTCGAGTCTTTCCGCCAAGTCTCGTCGCCATTGCATTGTGCAAACGGAACCATGTAAGTAGTCAGCAAGCATGGTCATGCTAGTTACGAGCTCGTAATTGGACGAGAAGGGCACTTTCAATATCTTCAGAACTCGATATTTCGTGATGGAATCGGGGCTAAAAGACTTGGGGCGGAGCCGGATCGAGTTCTCGATCCCGGCGGCTCGCCAATCAAGGGAATAGTGGGACCGGCAAACTAACTTGCAAGCCGAAGTGGGACCTGCATTTTGCATTGCAGAAGAGCTCACCAAACTCAAATGAATGAATTATATAGATGTAACACATCCTTGGATTTATCCGAAGAAGTATCACGAACACTTGCAATGAAGTTCAATTGCAATTGGTTGATGGGCGAATGCACCCGCACGGAAAGCGCGTTGGAATTGTGTGTTGCTCAAACAGCGACACCACACTTGCATTCTCCTTGTGGTCTCTCCAGGGGACCTGCAGCACGACATGGATCAGAGAACAGAGTTTGGGATTAGTGATCAAAACGGCTTCGCCAGACGGTCGGGCCGTGACGTCTCGGCAGATCACACAATGGAACGAAGCAAAAAGATGCCTGAGCAAATATTATAAATTGATGTTCTTTATTATATCAGAGGACGTGGACCTTCCTGGTCCAAGCGCTTGCTCCTGCAAGGTAATCCGGGAAAATGGGGGTATAAAATGCTTGATAAGCCCAAGGCTCAACACCTGTCTTGGCTGGAATCCAATACCTACCTATTTGAAGGACGGGGAAGGTAGAGAAACTTTAGAAACCCAATTCAAAGTATGAAATATACTTGGCCGAAGCCCTGTAAATAACCCCCCTGCTCTCTAATATTTAGAATCGAGGATCCTTCTACCTAGATCGTATTCGCAATATTGGGCCCGAAGCTTATTAAATCAAAAGTAGAGCTTTTCCTTGTAGGGCCTAAGTCTAAGAAACTTCGCGTAGTTTCGAATGACAGCGTATACAGCATTCTTTGTAGGATTATACGCATAGAAATGCCCAGTAGGTAGTTGCATATGAAAGTCTATCTTGTTAATTCGAGCTTTCAAACTAGATCAGAATATAGTATGCTGTATGACAAAGATTCGAAGAGCACCAAGAGGCTAGGGTTCGTATTTCTCATACTATAAAGTGATATCAAAGCTAGAGCTCCAATTTATTCGGGGTCTGCCATTCGCTAGATGACCGGTCGAATATGTGTTCTCTCCTTTTGTTCGTGTAAAGATCTAGAATCCGAATTTTAGCAAGATCGAGACAGATAATCAGTGGCACTTATATCCTAGGCAGGGTATTGATATTGCTAGCCTGCTGTTGCACCTTGACTCGGAGTTGCCGCCAATGCTGTGAAATTGAGTTTTGGTGGCTGATTTTGATTGAAAATTGGTATTACCATAGATGGGCACTTGTGTATATAGGCAATAAATGAAGTCTGTAAATATGAAGTTCTCCGTCGTATTCATGAACAAGTACCGCACCCGGTGTTATTTGTCACCGCTTCGGCCGAAGGCGCGGTGTCCGAGTCCGTAGGTGCCGTGGTCTGGTGTCTTACAGTTTCGCGAAGTCGGCCTGTCTAGATTATGCCCATATATGTTATACCTCTTGGCTACGTTAGCTGTGCCGGATTGTGGATTCAATTTAGCACAACATGTGAATAGAAACTGGTAGCCGGGGGCCGTGGGTGAAATAATTATCAAGTCGATAAAGAAGTGGCTTCTATATGGTGGGGAATTCAACTCCATTTTGAAAGGAATAGTCGTCATCTTTGAGTATAGAAGTATAGGATGAGTAAAAGGTGGTTTTCTATAGTTGTTCGCGTTCATCGTATTCGAGAACTCCAACCAGGCATGTCATACGACACAAACGAGCGGATAATGCGCAAAGGTTGTGTTGAGTATGTGGTATAGTACCGAGCCCCAGACTTTCAGCCGAGGTATCAGGCTCTAGGCGCAAAACAGTATCGCGAGGTAACCGAGAGCGAAGGGTATATGAATCCATGCTCGGGTGGAATGCTGGAAACCGAATATGCAGTATTTCTGGATGTTCATCTTTCCTATCGCGATCTTGGCCGATAAAATCCTTGTCCAACCTCTCTAATTGTCTGCAATCTTGTTTTGACGTAGGAGGCTTCACGTTTTCGCTTCTTTCGAATAACAAACAAACCTTCATCCCTTAATATCAACAATATGACCGAACATAGTGCTTACCAACTCGAGATTTACGGCCAGTTTAACCCCCCGCGGTATCCTACCGATCCAACACAATGGGAAGCTCTTGCCCGGCGCTCGGTTCCCTCCCCAAGCTTTATGTATGTTTGGGGCTCTGCAACTACCGGGGCTACTTGTCGCGCCAACCTTAAGGCGTTCGAGTCCCGCAAAATCATTCCTCGCATGCTGGTGAACGCTAGAGTAAAATCCACCGAAGTTGAGATCCTGGGTAGAAAATATTCATCTCCTTTAATATGTGCCCCTGTTGGTGTGCAAAGTATAATGAATCCCGACGGGGAGGAAGCGACGGCTAAAGCCTGCGCAAACCTTGGAATTCCATATATCCTAAGTACCGCGTCAACAAGGTCTATTGAACAGATCGCGCAGGCATCGGGTGATGGCGACAGATGGTACCAGCTATACTGGCCAAGAACGGATGAGATCGCAGTCAGCTTGTTAGATAGAGCATGGAAGAATGGATACCATACCTTGGTTATTACCCTTGACACGTTCCAGCTCGGATATAGACCTGGAGACTTAGATAACTGCTATTTACCATTTATATGGGGACAAGGTATGTTTGTTTTTGTTGCAACCCTTCCGCAACTTCAATTGCTTATTGATTTCCTCCAGGGTGCCAAATCGGATTCTCAGACCCAGTTTTTCAGCGTTTGTACGCTGAAGGGGCCTATAACGACCCTAACAAACCTGGCTCCGTCTTTGATCTCCTGAGCCGAGCCTCAAATCCATTCCAAGCCTGCAAGCTTCTTTATAATGCACTTACTATCAAAAAGTCTCTCGCATGGGTGTCCGAAATATCCGGGGCGACATATCGCACCTGGAGTGATCTCCCCCGTCTAAAGCAGCACTGGCCTGGCAAGATCCTATTGAAAGGTATCCAAAGTGTTGATGACGCGAAGAAGGCGGCCCAGATGGAAGGCGTGATCGACGGGATCATCGTTAGCAACCACGGCGGCCGACAGGTTGATGGAGCCATCGCAAGCCTTGACGCACTCGATATGATCATGTCGGACGAGACTGTCAAAAAAAGCCACTTAACAGTGCTGTTTGATAGCGGAATACGTACGGGTAGCGATGCGATGAAAGCACTCGCCCTCGGGGCTCAGGGCGTTTTGATCGGCAGGTAAGAAGAATCACACTCTCCTTTTTCGTGATCGCCTTGACGCTAACGACTTCACTACGCAGACCTATGATGTGGGGATTGGCAATGGGTGGCGAGGCGGGTGTCGAACATGTATTCAAGTGCTTGCGAGCTGATTTAGAGCTGAACATGGCTCTGGCTGGTATCACAAATATATCTGATCTTAATAGGGATATTCTCGCATTTGATGCCTCTTCGAAGCTGTGAGTAGGTATTTTTTACCAATATATTTGTATATTAGAAGCGAAATATGAGACCGCATTTCTATGTTTCAATAATACAATAATATTATCGCTTTGATAATTCCCTTTTCCACTTGCGGTTTATAAATAGCTCCTGTTATTTTTACTAGTACGTAAGTGGAACCATTTACGCCAACCGGTCTCAGCCTTCGTCACTTTATCCGCCCCCATCAATGGTACCGTCTCTCCTTGCATTGTTCCGAATTTCTCGACATCAACTTCGTTGAAGGTTTTCATACCTTCCTGGCGATCCTTACTCTTGAGCCACGACTGCCGCTTTACCCATGCTACCCACGCGAGAATTATAAAGGCTGTCATCGGGATCGTCACAGCCCAATATACCCAAAACTTGTCGGTCATGACATCCCCATACGATTTCGCCTCCCAGTTAAGGACTGGCATAGCAAAAAGCGCCTAACTATCTTGTCAGGTATACAGGTGTGGAGATATGAGGGGACCAAACTTACGGATACGAATGTTCCTGGTAGAAATGCTATTGTCAACACCGCAATGGTTTTCATGGATGAACTATCCCGTTTACTAGCAATAGCTAGCATACGAGAATCTCTCGCAAGTTCGAGATTTAGTTTGGAGTCCCGTTGAGCGAGAAGATTGTAAATCTAAGGTCAACTGTTAATAAGAGCTTATTTATATATACGAACAATTCGGACAATCCTACGGCGGTTTGTGTGTAGGATATATTCCGCTGAATTCCTTGAGTATACCCTACACTGCTTTTGCATCGACTTTTTAAATTATTAATTTCAGTGAGTAAGTAAGGACGGATGTCCTTCATCTTCGGTGCCACCGCTTCAATAGCATCAATAGTTTGCGCTAATTCTTCTAAGATCGAAAGGTTAGACTCTAGGGCCGTCTGGCACAACGCTGCCTGTGCCGATTGGATTGCAAGACTAGCTGTATCCGCTGTATAGTCTCTTGCGAGCACTTCCGCCAGGGGTACCATTTCATTTGATGTTGTGAGTTGCATAATCCCAGCTGAGTGGGATAATTCGACAACTCTAATAGATGCTATACGAGCGATCAATTGGAAAAAACGAAGACTCTCGTCCACCTGGACAATGACATTGGCTACAGGATGCCACGTCCAATTGATCGAACTAAAGATTCGTTGATGAAACATATGATTTTCCCAGACACCGTTGTCAACTGCATTATTCTCTATAATTTGCTCGTCAGAGTATAAACCTATGACGATTCCGAAAGTCATATTTGTGACAGGGTCAAAAGATATGACGCTTAGAGAAGAGCCTTGATCAGTTCCATTGATAAGACGGGATATAAACTCTATATGAATAGATAGGCGTTAAATCGCTAGTTGGTTTAAAAAACAATAAGTAGTGCTCTCGAACTTACTATACGGCTTTCCCGGAATATTTTGATTTTTAGTGAGCGACGTCCACAAAATCATCTGTTCGGGGAAAGTTTCGTCAAGATCCCACTTTTCCACTGTCTTTAATAGATGATCTTGTCTGAGCATCACGGGAAACAATGCTGCAAGCCCATATGTTGGCCGTCGTATCAATCTATTGGGTTTAGAGCGTGGTCAGTAGTTTTATCAGAAATCTAACTGAACGTTAATTATGATACCTACACCAATCTACAGCCGGAAATGGGTCTTTCTCCGTTATTTATGACAAAGTCCTATTAATTAAAGGGTTAATTAGTTAGAATAGTCTAATGGTATTAGATGGGCCTGGATTTACCCGATCTAACCAGTCATCATAGTTGCTATCATCTAGAGCCCCCTTATATGTACGACTCTCCGCCGTCTAAATGTAAATAGAAGTTCTGGTTGTTAGTTCGAGAAGGGTTCCATTTATTTTTCTCGAAAATTCCATACGCACTGGATAGTGAAATATTTCCAAAAAGCCAGCCTCGGTTTGATCTGCGCACACGACATCATTCAATCCTATGATTGTTGGAGCCTCTATGTTGTTCCACGTGTTATCTTGTGCGCCCTGAGAAATTGGTGCGGATATCGGTGATAAGCCGGATGCCAGCTGTTTCATTTGCGCTGGGGAGTTAGCAGTTGGCGAAAGTCCTTGGAGTCCCAAAGATTTTGAAATTGGCGTGGGTGGAAATCCTGTTTGTAATCGGTTGAGGACTGGAGATTCCGGGACGAGTGGAATTGTTGGCACCCGTCCGTTCGTTATCAGAGATTGATCGGTTACCCCAATTTGGGCCTGTTCTTTCAGTGAGAGGCCGGTTGCTCTGCGATTCATGGCGTATTGGATCTAGGATTTATAGACGCGGTTTTATGGTGTTATAAAATATATTTACACAAGCTTTTAAATTTTTGGTGTGAAGTATTAGGAAATAGGGGCGAGAAAATCAAGAGCCGGCGCTTTGGCGGTAGCTAGTTAGTTGGCTGGCTGTTATATTATTTCTACAAAAGAATTTTCTGAAACTATGTGATCCATATAACCAATCGACTGGGTCATGGATACGCTTATATACAAAAGCTCGTTTTTTGATTTTAGGTCGCGGAAGCTTGAGTTCCATCTAACCTATCGAGTAGAACAAGCGTTTTACTTGTATTGGCAAATTGGGGCTGAAAAAAGTATGTTGTTCACCCTTGCTTTGCGCTGCGAATCACATTTGAGGACGCGGCGGCGAAGGAAAAGTTGACCCAAAAGGGAAAGATTCCGAACAGAAGGCTTGTTCCCAAACTAGTCGAGATTTCCGTTATACGCGCCAAAACTCTCGGCGCGGAGAGGAATCACGATTCTTGTAAAGCCGAGTTTAACGGG
The DNA here is from genome assembly GCA_031310005.1 of Dactylellina haptotyla. Classification (NCBI taxonomy): domain Eukaryota; kingdom Fungi; phylum Ascomycota; class Orbiliomycetes; order Orbiliales; family Orbiliaceae; genus Dactylellina; species Dactylellina haptotyla. The sequence continues at coordinate 5,626,702 of CM062379.1, read as the reverse complement.
CAAGTTGTGTACATACTCGATCCATCTGGATTGTTTCCAGACGCAAGCCTCAAGCCGTTCTGAAGCTAGAATCCCGGTACATGAGCTCGAAAGTGTTGGAGATTTTGTGTTGCGCCAACATCACGATGACATCAACAGCTCCACTTTGGGTTCCGCCGAGTGCGTGTAGACGGTTCTCGAATCTTCGCCATACAGGCTTCTACGCAGCAACATCATCCCAACGCAACAAGCCATTCAGACTGCAAATATAAAAAGGGAATCATTCGAAATTATTTAAACTCGCCGAAAGCCTTGATGTTTCTCGCTTATAACTTTTAAGAATACTCGAACCACCTTTAATTGACGGCAGGCCCAGTAATTCACTAAATTAAAGAACTGCCCGCTTTCGCAGTAGTAAATTGATTAACTACACCATGGGGCCAAGTCCAAAGCTCCACCGCACACGGTCCTCGAATCCGGACGACGAGCCAATCATCCGATTGTCCTCCCAGGTTCAGGATTATTCCTTCGGCAAAAAGGGCACTCGATCCTTAGCGGCCAGGTACGCATTAGCGAATGAAGCAGAGGGAAATTTCAAAATTGATGAGGAACAAACTTATGGAGAGGTAGAAAGAAAATCCCCATTATCATATACCTATTTGATTTACTAATATCTGCTAATAAACAGATATGGATGGGAGACCATGAAAACGGGTCATCGAGATCATCGAAGACATCAGTCCACCTTAGAACTCTAATTGAACGATCTCCACATGCGTTCTTGACTAACCCCATTGCCACAAAATTCCCGGGTCCCGGGAATAACCCTCAGTTACCATTTCTGGTTAAAGTGCTCTCATTCGACAGAGCCTTGCCATTGCAAGCCCGCCCTAACAAATCACTTGCAGAACAACTGCAAAAACAAGAATCCGAAGAAAAGGCCAATAACGATAAATCGGAAGTTGCAGTTGCTCTTTCCCCCATTTTCGAGTCATTTGTTGGGTTCCGGCCTGCTGAGGAGATCAAATGTTTTCTCAGGGATGTCGAAGAGCTAAGAGAGGTCCTCGGTGAAGACGAATCCAATATCTCCGGTATCGATGAGCAAGAACTAGACAGATCCCTAAAAGAAATATTCGAGCGCATTTTCAAAACGGATAAAGCTGTAATTGAAAAGTCAGCCAAGAAGTTATTGGGTCGTGTTAAGACCGACGGGGATAAAGCTCTTGGGGAAATCGGAGAAAGAGATGAGCTGGGTTATGTGGTTCAAAAGATTTGGAAAAACTACACTGGTGATCCGGGAATATTCGCGGCTGTGTTTTTCTTGAACTTTGTTTCACTAAAGAGAGGAGAAGCTGTTGCTGTCCCACCAAATTGCCTTCGTGTCTATTTGGATGGGGATATCATCGAGGTAGGTGACATTGTCTCTTTTTTCATGTGAACTATTGCTGATAGATTTTATAGTGTATGGCGAATTCGGAACATGTGCTCTCCCGAGGTGTTCAAGATGGAACAAGCCCGCTGGATATTTCCGAAATGCTCGTCAACATGCTGCTACACAACCCGGAACCTTCAAAGCATCTATTGCTTGCTCAGACGCCATACCCGAAGTCGCGTAATTCGCACACAACCAAATATGAAATTCCAATGGAAGAGTTCTCCCTTCTCAAAATTTCGCTTAACCGTTCTGAAGAAGAATTTATTGCTATAGACGGACCCGCAATCTATGTAGTTACGGCTGGGGAAGTCGAAATATCAGCAAGAACTCGCCCTGATCGCCAACTATCGGAAATTAGCAGAGAGACAGGCACACCTGGGCCGACTGAAACGGTCGCGAGCGAAGGAGGTCATGTTCCATCGACTCTTGCTAGACGTGGGAGCGAGTGTTCTAAAACAGGGGACGAGGGCCAAAGAGAGCACCTTAAGGAAGGAATGAGCGTTTTTGTCAAGCCAGGATTCGAAATTGGATTCTGGAATCGTGGCAGTGGCCGAGCTGAAGTCCATGCCGCATATTGCGAGATTGAATTTTAACTCGACAGGATGTATTCTAACTTTTTGAATCTGTGCTCTCTTGTATCTGGCTGAGATTGTTTAAGATTCTTAATTAATAGGTTTTTGATGATCCTCGACAAAATACCCTAGCTGTAGAGATGGATTAGCATTTGCTTGAAACGGTTCGCTTAGTTGGGTGCTGTTTCAAAATTACTGCGATATTCAATTTCAATTAAAGCGGTCAGCAGAATTGTAACTATATACACGAGCACAGGCAACTTTCTTACCACCAATCAAATTTGTGTTACAAACAGGCTTTGAGCTCTATTCGGTCTAGTCTTTCGCGGGTGTTCTCGCTCCGAGAACCCTGAAGCTACCCCACAAACGTCATGCTAATGGGATTCTCAATTCCCTTGCTTGTCTTCGATAGGCTCGAGACCTACCTGTGAGCTGTCAATTGTTCAAACTTCTAGCTTTTCGGGAATCCCCGATTTATAATCCAAAACAACAGGTGCAGAGGCGGGTTCTTTCTCAAAGTTTACGGTTTGGACGCTAGGCGTTAAAATATCGGTTAAATATGATATCTCAAGTATCAACGGTAGCCTTCGCTTTGGCGACGCTCTTAGAGGGTGTCCGCGCAATGGACAATGGGCTTGCTCTCAATCCTCAGATGGGTAGGTCGACGTCTCGGTTCCGCGATCATTCAAAATACCACATTCTCAACACTAAATATCAACTGTCTTAGGCTGGAACACCTGGAATACATTCGCCTGCAACATCAATGAGGATACGATTCTGGGCGCCGCAAAGGCTTTGAAAAAGTTGAAGTTTGACGAGTACGGTTACCACTACGTTGTTATGGATGACTGCTGGTCTCTTCACGAACGAAACGCTACGGGATATCTCCAATACGATCCAGTAAAATTCCCGAGAGGGATCAAACACCTTGCGGATGAGATCCACGCCCTGGGTCTAGGTTTTGGAATGTACTCATCCGCGGGTAAATACACTTGTGGCCGGTATCCTGGGAGTTTGAGCTTCGAGGAGAAGGACGCGGACCTCTTCGCGGAGTGGGATGTCGATTACTTGAAGTACGACAATTGCTTCAACGAAGGCCAGAGTGGTACCCCCTTGATCAGCTTTAATCGCTATGATGTCATGAGCAAAGCACTGAACAAAACTGGAAGACCTATATTGTACAGTATGTGCAATTGGGGCGAAGACTCGCCTTGGGACTGGGCGCCTACTATCGCAAACAGCTGGCGCATGAGCGGAGATATAGTCAACGTATTCGATCGCTATGATGATCGATGTCCCTGTGATGACTATATATGTAGACTGCCGGGCCACCATTGTTCAATTATGAATATTATCAACAAAGCAGCCCCATTGGGACAGAAAGCCCATACTGGGGCGTGGAATGATTTGGACATGTTGGAAATAGGAAACGAGAACTTGAACTACGAGGAGCAAAAGCTCCATTTCACCATTTGGGCTATGGTTAAGAGCCCGTTGATTATGGGCCACGATATCATGCACACTTCCGACCAGACCTTAGAGATTCTAACGAATAAAGACATTATTGATCTGAGTCAGGGAAAATGGGGAGTCGGTTTCAGATCGTACAAGAAGGAGCACTCGCAGCTCTGGCTTCAGGACTCAACTGATAAGAGCGGTAATATGGCGGTTGCATTGATCAACAACGGTGACAAAGATGACGATTTCACAATCGGGTTCGAAGATATATTCTTAGATGAGTGGGAGAGAAGGAAGGTCGGTTACCAGGTCAAAGATTTATGGACAAAGGAAGATCTCGGAGTTGTGAAGGATAAATTGACGGTCAAAGTCAAAAGACACGGGGTTTTTGTTGGAAAGATGATTTTTGCCGGGTAAGTAATACTCACAAATGTATAAACAAATATTTTGTAACTCCACTAACAATTATTGGCAAACAGCGACCCAAAGCTAAAACCTCGGGCAAAGAAGTTTCACGCGGAGCCAGATGAGCTTTAAAATAATTATAACCTGTTACCCGTTGCTTTCGGGCGATTAATGCGAGACAATGATCAATCGTAAATATTGAAGTGTGTAAGATATTACGAGTAATGATAATATTCGTGGCATTGAAAGATTTCTATTGGCGAGCTCTCTAAATATGATGCGGTAGAAGTTCTATCGTCCTAATGCCTCCTCCGAAAAGGACATGTGGTAGCTGCCCAGTTGCTTCACCAGTCTATATCTGACTAGTTTATTTTGTATATTGGTTAATATCTACTAGCACCTTCATTTTGATACATATAAAGGCTTAAACAGCTCTTACATCATAATAAAAAAGCAGCAATTCTAAAGCAATATTTGCAGACGGTATATTTACGCTCCAAATCATGTTCATTACAAATTTAATTTATAAATAATTTCTAATTATCATAATCTAAGCTGTAGATAGTCTCCAATGATTACAACTCGCCCCAATCTGGCCTATGTCAATCTTTAAACTTGGTGAAATGACTCTAAAAACGAGTTGTAGTTTTTTGTTAAGCTTCATACTGCGTAAATTTCCCCTCCGAACGCGCGTTAACGTCTTCAAAGTTTCCAATCTGGTTTGATCTTATCCGACTTCCCTACAGGAAACGCAGTTGGCCCGGTGAGAATCTCATCTTTCAAGCCTATACTACTGTTGCCTAAGAAATCTCTCATAAATTCAAACATCATTGCGTCGTGGCCTGTATCCTCAAATTGTTAGAATCCGTCATACTTCCTATTTTTAAAATCGGTCTAGAACCATAATTAAGCACCACACTAACCTTTAGGGAATATTATAGTAGCGGATATTGGAAGCCATTCCTTCCTTTGGCTGACGCTGGAAAAACCCTGGTATTGACCGACTAAAAGAAATTTAGTTAAAATATTACTTTCGAAGCAACTAATCTGAAGTTTGGTCTCAGTAATTCAGTACTTACTTGGGAGCACAAGCCCTGGATTATCTCCAAATGTTGAGCTAAAAGACTTATGATAGCCGTAGTTTCGGCCAGTGTTCGGAGGACTGTTTGTTTTTGGAAGAAATTTGTCAGCATTACAGTCTTGTAGACACTTTTCACTATCGATATTCTGGATTTATTCTCTTCGGGTGTCTCGGTACTGTGGTGTTCCCCAAGACTACCGATCAGCCATCATGGCGGGGCCTTCGCCAGTTTGTGCCTCTAGGATGTCCTTGTCCCACCAGTCTTCGGACACTTTTGATCTGGCTAAACCCTCATTAAACTGGTCATCGGTAAACTCATGCACGTATGGCCGATCGTCTTGTTAGTGTGTTAATTCCGTAAACTGTGCGAACAGGAGTTATTTTGTGAAGGGTGATAAATCCACATACCAGCGATTTATCATACAAGGCGGGAGCCATGATGCTTTACCATGAGGCGTTATCTATCAAGGCCGAAAGAGTACCATCGGATGTTACTTTCAATAAAGAGGAAGAATATAATCATCTTATATGTTTCTCTGATCTCTAATTTGAATTTGAGTTTGAAAAGGTTCCATAAGACGGCAGTGGCGTTTGAGACAAGAATTTCATATTTTGTATAACAAAATAATATCTAGTAAAACATTCTCCTTTTGTTCAATTCTTTCTTGTTTATTATCTTATAGCAAGTATTATATCACAACAAGCGCTTTATCAATGTTTCAATTAGTTTTTCTGTTCTAGACCCAATATTATACTTGAACGGGTTTAGGTTGTAGAGAGATATTCGCGCTGCCATCATCATGTATTAGCCTCATTCTTTAGTCTGGCGTGTGGTGGGGTCATTGCCGGCGGGGCGAAACGGGACTGCGTTTGGGCGAAGGTTAGGAGCGCTGCGAACTCCATCGGGAGGTGCTGTTTGTGTAGACTTAATCAAATCTTTGAGAGTTTGTTCGATCTTTGAGTTTAAAAAGTTACCCAAGTCGGCATCATCATGTTCTTCACTAGCAAATTTGGAACGAGCAACAGCGGCTTGTTTCCACCGATGATTATCAGCCTCAAGATTCTGGATGGTGTTTCGCATTACCTCTGCCATCAATCCTCTGCGGTGTACCACACCACGGGCCATACGTTTTTCCGCTTGAAGCTTTTCCATCTTACTCACGAGATCCTCTTGCTTACCTCGATGAGTAGCCAAGGTATTCTTGAGGGCGTTAACCTCGTTGCGAAGCTTGGAAGCTTCCTCCTTGTTCATATTGAGCGTTTCGAGTCGCCTCTTTAGTGCAGAAATCTCTTTCTCCGAATCTCTGAGCTTTGTTTCCAAGAGATCACTGTCGCTCTGATGCGCGGTAACCGAGTCGACAAGATCAAGATATGCCTCCTTTGCGACCTTTATCCCGGCTTCCAACTCTTCAATCCTTTGTTTGTCAGTGAAGATCTGTTTTCGTGCTTTTATAAGCTCCGTATTATCTTCTAGTTTCTGTTCCGATGCCATAGCCGTTCGCATATCTTGGATCTTGCGGTTCAGGTTTTGTATAGTGATTTCGTGAGTTGCGGCACTAGATTTTAAATCCTTCAAAGTAGTGGTGTAGGATTTAGCTTTCGCAGAGGCCTCAGCATGAGCCAGTCCAAGATCTTCTTCAAGAGCCTTAACCTGGCTCTTATACTTCCCCTCCTTAGCCTCAAGTTCCGTAAGAAGTTTAGTTATAGCCTGATTCCTTGCTTCAATGGTAGCGGCAGCCTCATGGTGTTGTGCTTGAGCAGCCTTTAAGACTTCGCTCTTCAGTTGAGCCACTCCGCTCTTGGTATGGTTGATGAAGGCGGAGAAGGCGGCGTCAATCTGCGGATGGCATTAGCAACCTACTCATCTTCTTCTAAACCGGGCATTCGTTGCTGCTTACATGGTCGCTATCTTTCTTCGCCTCAGCAGACGCTTTAGCATTCGGCTGGTCAGTCATCGTACCTATTGTGATAGCGTGGTGTTGCCTCGGTGGATTGACTATAGTTATTCTAAGAAGAAGGAATTGAAGTGATATAAGATAAATTCGGTGCCTTTGCGGATGAACGATGGTGATCTTGAGGATCAGTAAGAAGTGTCTAAGAGTTTTGAATGGAGGTTGATTCTTATTGATATATACTGGCGGCTTGGAGAATGTTCCGCAAGCAGTTGCGGCTGGATATAGTAATTAAGGCCGTGTCACCTCAGACTTTCATTGCAATTAAGGCCCTAATTATAGCTATATATAAGCTATAGAAGAGTTCATTTTCTCTATGAACTATGAAGCTACTATATAACAAGATTTAATCCCTATGATGCTCTTCCTAGCACCGCCTATCGACTGCTTAATGATTTCACTGTGTAGTCTTCCTATCCTATCGCGCTTTAATCCACATGAGGATAGATCCCCTGATCTCCAAATCACCTTATCAACTATAAGTAAAATCGTCAAAGAAGCCACCAACAGGTCAGTTAAGCCTCGTCGTTAATATAAGCGTGGCTACTTGCGACACGATGCTCCTCCCTTTGCTTGGCCTCACGCATTTCCCTCTGCTGGGCAACCCAGGCTTTGAACGCAGCCATGCGCTCCTCTAGCTTCTTTCGTTCCTCTTCTTCCTTTGCTTCACGTTCTTGCTTCTCTTGTTCAGTCTCACTTTTAAGTTTCTCAACTCGGATCTTCTCCTCCTCTGCTTTTTTCTTTTCCTTCTCTGCTTGCTTCAAAGCGTTTGCCTTCTTCTCCTCCTCACGTTTGGCGGCGGCACGTTCCTCTGCGGCTTCTCTGCGCTTCTTACCAGCGAGCTCCCAGGGAGAGAGCATACTCTCTGGAATTTGATCTTTGGTAGCTGATGTCTGCGCACTGGCCGGCTTGATATTATAGTGCTTGCGAAGAATCTCCCTGTTATTCGTTTGAGCGAGCGCAACTATCTTCTTTTGTTCGGGTTCTCGCTCTGCAACAGGTTTCGAATGAAGGGGAATGTCATCCCATGGATTGTAATTTGGATCCGCCTTCAATTTCGCCTGTTCAATGCTATAGTGGTCCTCAGGCTCCTCGGTCTTCTTCTCGAGGCCTTGTTCAATTCTCTTGCGTTTGTTCTCTTCTTCAATGCGACAAGCCATATAGTAGTTATGGGCCATAATATTGGCCTGTCGCTTACGGAAGGATTCAGCCCTCTTGCGTTCCTCCCGGATTCTGCATCGTTCTTGGTATTCGTCTTGCCTGGTTTCCCCCCATATATCAATATCGAACACAGTAACTCTCAAAACTAGAGTCAAGAGATAATTTAACTTACTGGACTTTCTTACGTCTGAGGATATGGACTTCGTCGTTATTGCAATGCTCGTAGTACAGCTCTGTACTAGTGAAAACGTCGTGGCAGAATCCATCAAGAATAGCTTGGCAAGTTTTAAGATGTTCGATGAACTTGCCATACTCATGCGGCTTTGGAGGACGACCAAGATTCGCAGTACATTCACCACAACGGATGCGGTGCTGACGGTAGCTTCTTAATCGTTGACAATGTTGCTTGAACCCGTTAACACCATTGTGATGTTGGTCTTTGCCAGTGCAATCAAGACAGACGAGCCAAGCATGCTCTTCGACGTAGTGCATTTGAAGACCAGCAGCACCCATGAACCTTCCCACCCCGAGACAAATGCAATAAGTTAGGTATCTGCAAATAATAATAGGGGATACTAGCCGGGTATATCAAAAACTTACTCCACCTCACAGCATGGGCAGGCATTGACCTCTACACCACCACAGCCGAGCAACTTCGTTCTACCGTCGTCAAAAATCATCTTGTAATAAGTTAGTACTCAAGATTGTGAGTCCCGTGTGCATTTAGTATAGGAATAGGGAGAGGGAGAGGCATGAGGCGTTAACTGATGGTTTTGATATTGTGGGAGAGCCGCATGGAAAGGAAATCTCTAATAGAGAGAGCGGTATGTTTGTATCTTCTCGCTATGGGAATGGCAACGAGTGCTGGAAATATTTATACCTTCACATTTAATTCTATCGCACGACCGTCTCAGTCTGTGTCTGAATCAATTAAATCGATAAAGAGAGCAGGATATTTCTGGAAGAGAGAAGGGGAGGGTATATCCGTCTACTTGAATCTGTAGGTGCAGAGAGTCTGTTTTGTTTGTTCATTGGAGAGTTGAAACTAGTTTTCAAAGAGTTGCTAGGTTTTATACAAGTGATGTAATGTCTTCTGAGGGTTTAAACGCTAACTTTGTGTCAAAACTTCCTGACCAGGAATTCTCCCACCCAAAGAGCGCTTGTTCTGACTACCAGGAGTAGGGCCGAAAACTCGGTTAAAGGTCACAGCAATGGCTTCAATGAAAGACATAGCTAGTTGTTTTTCAAGAAATTCTTCACTCGTTATGAAACAAAACTGCCTAGCAAGCGAGATATATCTATAGTTGTAACATCAATGACTAGTCAGTACTATGAGGCAGCTATACGACTATACCTTATACAAATTTACACATGAGTAAGATAACTTATAAATATCACTAACGACGGAAGCAGCCAGTTGCCGAGCACAAAAATATAACATAAACCAGCCCCATTATTGCTGGTTCTAGCCAGTGAGATCTATAGAATCAGATTAATTTTAACAAGCGTGAAGTGCGTTGGTTATTGTTGCATTTCTCTAAAGCCAATCAGCTGAGCCGTACGATCCTTGCTACCCCCCCCTTTTGGTTAGCGCCAGTATCCTCTCATGAAAAGATATCTTCGCTGCTAAGATACTACTTACACTTATTTAATGCTTCCCATAGTGTTTACCTTTTTTCAACGGCTAGTGTCAAGAGAATACGGTAACTATTCTATCAACCATCAAAGCAGCCAACGGCCAACTGGTTGCAGATAACATCAGCATCGACCTATGGCCTAGGCCCAGGTCTTTACTTCAAAACACTCTGAGAAAGTCTAGGGATTTCTTTTACACAGCTTTCTTTCCGAAGGTATAAATTAACGGATAAACAGCTGGTATCGCGAGAAATTTGTAACTTTAGGGAAATGCTCTAGATGGCCATGCTATGCTGCCATTCGAATGGCTATTTCCATGCGCGAGCAACACAAAGATGTAATTTAAACAGACTTGCATCAAAATAGACAAAAAATTGTACTGCTAACGTGTACCTTTTCAGGATTTCGTTGAGTATTTGCTCATTCCTCGTAGCTAAATAACGTCTTCCACTCAGACTGATCCCGGGAATATCCTTGGAAATCAACTCAGACCACGTCGGCCACATGCGACTTCAAAATGCAACCCATCCTCTGTTGGAAAAGAGCGTATTCCGATCACTATAGGATCGCCTCCATGCTCGTTATTAATTTCACGTTTATCGATGATCGGCAACACCGGTTATAATTTCATTATCATGGAAGCACGGAGACAAGTTCGATACATGGTGCTCTCTTGGATACTATTTTATACTTCGCGCTGTCTCGCAAACATTGATGCAGCCGCCGAAATAAAAATAATCCAAGCAAATGAAACGGGCTTACGCGGTGGTTTCAATATGGGAGATGAAAATCCACATTTTGAAGAACGGCTTCTTTCATCAGGTCTAGGGTTCACCTCCTTTCTCACCGTTCTTGATATCGTAATAACGCCCACTGAGACCATCACTACCTTTTATGGCGGAAACGATCAGGTAGATGCGCGCATAACATCAGGAACCACCGCTGCAACATCACCTACGCCGACAGGTACGTGACAAAATCAATGATATTAAATCCAAAGTCTATAGAAATCGCCTCTGATATAATTAACAGAATCATGCAGCTTACCCCCAGAAGTTGATCCTCCTTGCATCGTAAGCCGTAATGGTCCTTGTCTGAGAGCTGCATATAAAGCTCTGCAAGGCTGCTATCAGGCAGGAATATTTACAACGGCCACTAACATGGCGCAATATTTTATCGAATGTAAAGACCAGCTAGGGCTAAGTGGTTGTTATAATGGGTTTCAGGACTGTTTGCTCAAAAGTCTCGAGAACCAACTGAATAGCACTGGCATCAAGGGTTTATCAAGGCGGAGTCTTACCAAACTAGGCGGTATGGTGGTAGCAAACGATCGTCAACAGGATGGGATCATCGAGACTGTTAGTTGGAATGAGATTTAGGGCATATCATGGTACCATGATATCCCTTGTGGCTTTTTATACGTATCTGGTACCTCGTGGGTAGCATATCCTTTCGTTCCAAGTCATAGAGCGACAGATACCCACCTAAATGCCATGATTTCCTCAAGATCTTAAGATTCTCAGGATGGCATAGGTCCCACGGTTCATATTTTCTTTTCAAATCTGTCTTTTTCCAAAGTTTATATAGAAGCTTGTACCAACCCACGCAACTAAATCCCTATATTCTTATTTAACAAGTCCTCATCATTCAAATGATCGCTATCTATCCTTCAGAAGCTCCAAACTGAAGTATCGTCAGTTCTCCAGAGCTACCCATTGTTTCGAAAACACACGCGGAATCCGAATTCTACCAGTCAATCTCAACCGAACTCGAAAACATATAAAGCTATCTAACATGTGGTCTTCGCATATCTTGGGAGTCGGCATTCTTATGGCCGTAGTGCCATTCGCCACTGCCACCGATGCGAATCCGAATGCGAAATTAGATGAGGCGGATGTCTCTACCGGGCTCCCATGGGACAACCAACGATATGCATACAAGGCAGCATTTGAGAATAGAAGTCAGTAACCCTGAAAATCATTAATTTTCACTTTATAAAAAAATTTAAAATAATTTTGAAACTAACTCCATTAAAGATGCCGAGCTGCAGAAACCAGACAACTTAGTTCCTATGACCCAGTACGTAGACAACGGGAGAACAGTTGACGCTCGTGTAAGCCATACTCACCCAAAGCCTGTTCCAAGGGCCGACTCTCTACACGACCTTGGCCATGAAGGTGTCAAAGCCGCGCTGTCGTCTTCGATTCATAGTTATCATACCCCGGGACCTGTTATCCACAACCCAGGTGACCTCGAGGATATCTTGTTCACTGATAGGCGAGTTGCATGTAAGACACTTAAAACCCGCTAGGTTCGCCCGGTTGATGTGCTAATTGTCTACTCCAAGTTGATGATCCCATCATCGCAACAACCGCCAAAAATGTTCACTTAGAATTGGAAACAAGAACCGTCCCTTATACTACGGACGAAAACGGGCGCGTTTGTAAGTATTTCGCAATTTATAACATGATAACTGGAAATTCCATTTCGAGGAAGAACCTGACCCAAAACTTCTACAAAAGCTTATCGGGCATCAGAGTTCGAAATCTATCACACTCATCCCGAGAATGGTCCGGTTCCTATGGTGCCTGATATCAACCCTACAGTCCTCGCACATATCAATAAAGCTATTCGTCCAGAGGCACACCCAAACACTATCAGGCTCACCACCACATTCACTACCAAAGCTGCTTCTACTCCCGAGTTACATCCTTCGGCCATTCCGGGGCATACGCATATCCAGGCTCGGGCACTCCAGACCAGTGAAGCCAATGTTCCAACTAACAACTTCATTCGAGGTAACCAAAGCCATGGCGATTCCAGCTATACTCATAACCACACTCACATTTCAATAGATCACGACGATGGCGAAGGAGATGTCTCGGAGTATACAAACAATGTTACTCCCCTTGCTCTAGGAGTAACTTCCTCCATCTATAACTATTACTACAATTTCACCGTTACTGTCACTTATGCTGGCAACAGCACATGGGCGGAGACTTGGACTCCATTATTGGCGGATGTTCAAACCCCAACGAACAAGGTCGTGGGGCCAACTGCAACATTCTTCGATCCTGTGTTAAACATTACTTATGATATTGTGCCCTTCGAGGATCCGGATCTTACCGTACTTCCAAAAATTTCGCTCTGGTGGCGTCCGGTAGCCGCTGGTTCGCCTACTCGGCCTAAAGACATTTCAAAAGCCTCCAGTTTCTACGCAGCCCACAAAACAGTTCACACGTTGCCCGGGCCAAGGCTTGTCTTCGACTCGCATACCAACGTTACCTGGAATCAAACATACGAGGGAAATCTCATCGATAACTGGAGAGTCTTCTCCCCAGTGACTACTGGTTATCCACCCGCTTTTACACCCACCCTTATACCGTTTCCAGAATGGCCTCCGTTTCGCGCATATGACGAAGAAGTTGAATCGTTGTATGAAAACATACTCTCCACCGCCACAGCTTTAGATCTCTCCGAAACTCCAATTGGTGGTGTATCTTCACATATCGAGGATGTTCCAAACCCCGAATCCACCCAGGCCGAAGAAGGTTTCCGAATAGGGGTAATCCCCATTGGCTATGAAGAAAATAGTATCAAGCCACCTAGTCCGGACGGCCTCACCAAAAGAGACTCCAAACAAATGGAAATCGATCAACATTACCCAGTCCCATTCTTCCCAGATGGTCCTGAGAACTATCAAGTCTTCTCACAATGGGTTGGCACTTGCCGTGTTATCAAACATATCGCCAAAAAGGGTGTTCCACACAAGGATTTCATCATCAACACGCACACTCAAATAGACGTTATGAACCCGACCGACCGCAAGCAGCAGGAGGGTATGTGCCACGGAGTGATTTACTATATGATCCACATCGAAGAATCTTCTGCAGCAGCCGAATTATTTGGTAAAGCGATTGCGTTTGAGAATGAACTGAGGAAACGAGGATATGATTCTCCAATTCCGAACTGGGCGTCGCTTAAATCGCTGGTGAATGATACCGATAAGACAGCTGACGATTCCTATGAGGGGCTTGGAATTGAATGGTATGATGATTGCACACCAATTATTCATCACTCAGGAAGGAGAATGTCACCTGAAATTAGGAGTCTCTGGGATGGAAATAAAGAGTGGATCCGAAGGGGGATCCCATCGAACTGGTACCCTCCTTTTGAAAAATGCGAGCGCATTAATATCCTCCTTCCCCTCGTTGACGGTGGTGGGAGTATTGACGGATTCCAAATCGGCGATTGGTGGATCACGCCCAATGATGATTTACCATTCTACCGTGAGCCTAAGAATATGCTAGTCGCATAATTCAATTATTCTCAGAGCTTCCCGTCTCCATGGTTCGCCTCCAGATATACTTCCTCCATTTCTGTTGTTTTCGCATAGCAGATCCCATAAAATAACTACAAAATATGTTTTCTTCCTTAACTTCCACGTACCAAATCTGTCATTTCATCTTCCGGGTCTTCAGATTTACCAAAAAAAGGTTGATTTTATATCAAATTTGCATTTCGAATTGCTGTTCTTATTTGCACCCTAGTACCTTAAAATATCACTGAGAGAATTAAAAATAGTTGACCTGGACTCCAATATTACGAATACAAATCAGATTCTTCAAACTCCATAGATTCCAAACGGTCTATAATCTGTACCCATTCCTGAAAATTAAGCCTCAATCTGTTTCACATTCTTCAGCTCTTTGAAATCTCGCTCAAATGCTTCAACAATACCCAAAACGCTCTTAACACTGTCAATGCTCAACTTATCACCCATATTTTCCGCCAAACTCAGCGCAGTCCGCGCCGCGTTCTTAATTTGTCGGCCATTAAGTGGTACCGAGCCCAAGAAGTCGTAATCGGACTCCTTGATCGCCGTAACGTTGCCCGAGTCTTCGATCTTCTTGATGAAATTGCGCCATACTTGTTCTCGGGCGCTCTTATCGAGGTCGCGATAACGAAGAGCAACGTGGATACGGGATTGGAAGGCTTCATCAAAAGTTTTAACTCTGTTTGTAGTCAAAAAGAGAATACCAGAATCTATAATCGGCTGTTAGTGACTTATCAAATATGAAAGGCGATCGTATACACATACAGTATTCCAGCATTCGCAAGAAGATAGACACCAGGGCGTTTCTTCCAAGATCGTGAAGTGACCGCTCCTCAAGGAACACGTCTGCTTCGTCAAGAAGCAAGACCGCATTCCAGATAGTGCATAGTCTCAGGATCTTTGACAGTGCTTTCTCCATCTCAGCTGGGTCCGCGCCCAAATCACCTGCGGAGATCGTATACAGTGGGGACTTGGTGAACTCTGCCACAGACTCGGCTGTCATTGTTTTACCACAACCAGGAGAACCATGCAAGCAACAAATAAGACCCCGTCCCTTTCCGGCGATGAAATCATCGAAATTCGTGTTCGTGTTTTGGTGAGACTCTACGAGTGCCTTGACAAGCTGCTTTTGCGAAGTTGGTAGGACGAGTTGATCGAAAGACTGGACATTCCACCTCACGGGTTGCAAGTTGTCAACGAATAGTTGCACTATATTGTGATTAATACGTATTAGCTATGATGTTTCAACTTCTATCTCCGTCCATATAAGACAACTTACCCCATTGCTTTTCGTTTAGCGCAAAGCCATAGATGAGACTGGAGCAAAGGAGCAACTGGCTGTCAGTCAACACTTCCAACGCCTTGCTCTTCTCGGTCCGCTTCTTCTTATGTTTCAGATCCTGCCCTGTACCATCCGTTGGAATCGTGACATTCATAGTAATATTATTCACGCCCTGGGAGGCAACCTCTTCGTAGTAAATACCATTATGGTACCCAGGCGTTGTAAACTGTGGCTTGGCCGCCGCCGCCAAGTCCTTCAACTTATCGCTATTGAAGGAGGTTATTGATACCGCCTTATCCGGGTGATAGTGGACATGGGTCTTAACATCAACCATAACTCTGCCGTTGACCTTTTCTTATTGTTAGAACAATTGAAATCGCATAAATTTTAGATCATTGATATCAGAACTTACGTATAGCTTTGAACCCCAGTGTCCGCTTCCAGATATTGTCGGCCCGCTATAATCCATACAATGGATACCAGCAAGGCTTTCAAACTTTCTTCCTCTAGAGATCAAATCTAATCTAACTTCTTTCTCGCGAGGATGATACTGGAGAGGGAAGGCATCGAGCTCTGTGATCTTGCGTGTGCCCTCAAAATCGGGGTTGAGAACATATCGCTGGGCATGTCCGAATTCTTCTCCGTTATAGTCAACATAGGTACCATCGATAACACCGTAAACAGCACAACTAATCTGCTGTTCCTTGAAACCTTTAGATTCAAAGACACGAGCATGGCCATCAAAGCTCGTGTACACAAGCTCGCCAGGCTTGAAGAGAGTCCACATCCTACAGTAAATTCAATATTAGCTTGGCTTTTTTCTTGGCTATATAAATGTATCAAAATCTTAAAACTCACAGATCAAATGATGTGAGCCCCTGCTCCATATAATTTCGATAGTCGGCATCCAATGTTGCAAACTCACTATCCAAGAAATCGAGAAGAAGTTTCAAGTGTCTTCCTTTCTCCGACTTCTTGTCTTCCTTTGCAACCGCTCTTATATCGTCTCTATAGTACCACAAACATCGGAGCGGGTACTCGAGGACAATATTCGCAGTATTGAAACTGATTCCAGGATAGCTATCGCCAATGACTTCCTTCAAGACCTTCTTTACCATCAAACTCTTGATATCAAGAGTTTGCCTGTGCAAAAGACCCAGTTGATTGAAATATTTGCAATGTACCATGACATATGCTCCATTCGGATCATAAGTGTCGGTCTCGACGGCAGGGACTGTACCGGAGTCTACGACAACTTGGTGACCTCGACGATTAAACCGGCTGTCAAGTCGCTTCACCTTAATGATCATTTGATCATTGCCCTGAGGGGCCTCCTCGGTGAGCTTCTTGACCGTTCGGCTGATTGACTTGAACATCTTGGTTGGATTTGGGAGAAAACGAATGGAATAGATTTGTTCAAGAATGAAGATAGAGATAGAGTTCGAATTCGAGGTTCGCTAGTAGATATCAGATCCTTCTTGCATCTCGAAAGTGCATTGACAAGGAAAACCTAAGCCTTTATATGCATTCTCGGGTACATGCATGCATGTAAACGAATACGCACGGTGTCGCCAAGAATACAGGCATTTTTCCTTTGTCTTTGAAGTTTCGCAGATTGCTCAACTTTCAAGCTTTCCGTTCCGTGAACGCGCGGTTCAGATACAAAATGGCAAAACGGAGTATGTCTAAAAACCAAGGTTCAAGGCACGCCTAGAGGCCAATCGCCCAACTATTGTACGCACGCGCTTCCGTGATTGACTCATCCCTTTGGGACCACAGTATGCGGTAACTTTCCTTTCAAGTTTTCTGTGTAAGAATAACTGTACGGCTGACCAGAACCGCGTCGAAAGCTTAGCGACAGGTTTTAGAGTGGTTGCTTTGATCTTTAATCATTCAGGGTGAGTGCCCAAGAACAAGGCGAAATTCAAGGCCCATCCCCGGAGAACGCCACACAAAACACGCCCCTAAACCCGCCATTGCGGTTCGGAACTGGCACAACACACATGCTCAGTGTCCACCGAAATCCTACTACAAAGCAATCACAAACTAAGTCTAGTGCGATCAACGGCGTCTTGGACAAGACATACCGCACGGCAGATATGAGGAGTCATTATCCTGTCTTATCTTCGAGTTTTCTCCCAGCAATGTCATTACTTGATTTAACCACCATCTTTCGTTTCTATAGTACATTATTATAAGAATTATTGCCACAGGTAGAAAACAAATAAGAAAAAGTAAACATCAATATGCACAGCTTCCCCGTTACTACTCCTGTAACAGAATTTCTGTCGCATTTCAGTCCATATCAGCGAAGTTAGTAGATGAGAGAATATTCCCTCATCAGGCTCCGTAAACGTTCATGTACGTCAATAAAAATAAAATGTTACACGCTATTCCTGCCAATAAAGAAATCCCCTAAGCTTCGACTTTTGTCGTCTTAACCCCCACTTTCCTAACAACCTTCGCCATGCGCTTTCCAACTTCCTTTCTTAGCTTCTTATCCTCGACATAATCATCTGCATCGTTCCAGGCGCGTCTAGCTCGGCCGCCAGTAATCTCCTCCATCTCATCTCTCAGGAGTCTATTGACTTGTCTGCTAGCCGGTGTGTTGGGAACTTCGTCGGCGGCATTGCCTTTCTTCGGTGTGGTCAAAACCTCTTTTCGCAACTCTGCCATGCCTCGGTCGTAGCTAGTGGCAATGGGAACATTCATTGAAGAAGAGGCGTTCTGGTCATTGAAATATTCGTCATCGCCGAGTTCCTCCTCGATAAGTCCAAACATACCAGGAAGGCTCTTCGATGATTTGTGAGTATTTTGCTTCCCGTGAGAGAATCGCGAGATGGGACTGTCGATGGTATTTTCGTAGTAGTCAAACTTATCTGGACCTGGCATGTTTCGCGGTGGCGTAGCAAAAATCGAGTCCTTCCCTTTCTTTGCGGACTTCCAGCCACTAGCAGCCGGTGTGCCACCTCGCTCGCGATCGCGGCCGCTGATTGAAAAGCTGACGCTACCAGCTCTAAAACTTGGTGTTGTGCCGCGGCTCATAGCAGGACTAACGCTACGGATACGCATCTTACGAAGTGCATCCTCCAAGTTATCAATACGTTCTGCTTTCTCTTTCGCAACTTCCGTGAGCCTTGCGACCGTCTCACGCACTTGCTCGATGGTGGGTGGTCGAATATCACCGTAATTGGCCTTCTGGTTCTTGTTTAGACTAGCGACGCGGGCCTGAAGAATACGAAAGTTATCTTCGGCACGTTTCACCTTACGACGTAACAGTGGAACCTTGCGGCGTAGACTAGCTTGTTGCATTCTCTGTTGAGCAGAGAGCGGACGTCTTCGGATATGCGCACGCAACTCAGGATGAGTATGAAGGAGAATAATGTTTGGTATATCGCTTGCACGGGCACAGACTGTTGCAAAAAAAATCCTGTTAGCGGAGTTCTGAACTCAAATTACAACCGACAGGCACAAGGAGAGCTTACGGTAGTCAACATCATTGATTAGTGAAGTCACATCGGCTTTCAAAGACTCCAGGTCAAATGACTTGTCCATCTCTTGGGCCTTCTCAATAAGGTCTCTTGCCATCATTGAAACATCCGGGGCAGCTGTTATTCGTATATTGTCGACAGAACGCTTATCATCAAGTGTGAAATGATCGGATTCTTTCTGGTAAGCGACAAAGGCCTCGAGATGCCGCATATTCATACCGAAATTATCAACACGTCGGTCAAGAGTAATAATCAGGTGCTCCATGAAGGCATCGTGTCCCTAAAATTTATGTTAACATCAAACTTCAAATAAATGCACCTTTACGGGAAAAAAGGAAATTTAAAATACCTTAAAGTTCGTGAACGGAGCAGTCTCACGGTACGGTATTAGTTGTTTCAGCACAGAGCTTGGCTCGAGCGGCTTTTGCAAGTCCTCTCTATACGCTGCCTCGCGATCATTCATAGCTTTCTCACGGTCATTCATGGTCTTAGCATCCGCTTGCTGCTGACGCTTGAGCATTTCGAGATTGAACTGAGCCTGAGCTAACAGCTTCTCCTTTTCAATACTCAATTGCTCCATACGTTTCCTCTCTTGTTCTACATGCTTCTCACAATCATCAGCACGTCGTTTATCATCAGCCTCTTGCTTTTGGAGAGCAAGTGCTCGTGGAGACAATGGTGTTTGCTTGGGAGGAACAATGGTTGGAGCTTTTGTGGGTTCTGGAGATTTGGAAGGTGCTTTATTTAGGAGTTTGGACACATCCAGCGACTTGCTAGGTAAGCTTTGCTTTGGAGCTGAAGTTCCTGGCTTGCTAGGAACTGGAGGGCCCATACGGCCAAATAGGCCAGCAGCCTGTCCCTTCTGAGGTTTCTGGGTGGTGTTGGATGTTTGCGTAGGGGAGTCTTCTTCATCGGCATTAATCCAGCTATCTTCTCCTAGTTCACTAGAACGGTCAGAGGGCTCTTCTGAGGCTCCACTTTCATCAACGTCGCTTCCAGCTTCGTCGGTACTACCGTCCGCGCTGGCATCTTCGCTCCCATCCTCACCATCGCTATCACTATCGTCATCGCTACCATGTACTGGCTGTTGTTCGAACGATAGTATTGGCTCTGAACTCTTGTATTGATCGAATATGCTACTACCCGTAGCAACGGGGGCGGCATCTAAGGTGGTGGTTCCCATAAATTTAAATCCTCCGCTTGAACTCTCCCCAGCACCTTTAACTGCGCCAGCTTTCTGCGATGACGCTCGGCCGGTATTTGAAGATTTGATTGGATTAGCAGCAGAGCGGATACCAGCACCTCTGCGTGCCGCCATAGGGTTAGGCGCTCTGTTTTTGGCTGTACCTGAGGAAGTAACAGGTGATTGAGGATATTTGTCGCTTTTGAGTGGCGATTCGATCGATTTGGCTCCATCTCCAGTCTTTGATATAGTTTCACGATTAGCAGGTGGTGTAGACGGGGCAACGGCCTCTTTAGATTGAGTAAAGGACGTTGGTAGCGGTGTGCGCGGTGCAGATCCTGGAAGCGGTGTCTTAGTCGCCCCGGTAGCCGCTGGTACCGATTTCTGAGAGGTGAAATCTGGAGGCAGGGGCGCATCGTCGGAGACAGCGATCTCTGGTTTCTTGGCTTTTGTGGTAAAATCCGGAGGAAGTGGAGCAGATTCTGCTTTGCTTGGGGAGGGAATAGTCTCGTTATCAGAATCATCGTCTGGTAGCCCTTTGCTTGCTGCGGTTCTAGCGTCATCTTTAGGTGCGCTCTTCTCCGGGCTGGCTGCTGGGGTGGCAATTTTCTGGTTAAACGCGGACACGACTGACTTGGCAGGAGCATTAACTCCACCAAATGCAGATGCCGGTGCCACAGAACCGAAGGCCGATGTTGATGGCTTCGTCGTTGTACCAAACGCAGAGGTTGGCTGAGCTCCAGACGAGGTCTTTTGAAGGGTACTACCAAACAAACCGGTTCCAACCTGTCCCCCAGCTTTTTCTGGTGATGGGGATGCAAAGGCACTTGCAGGAGCTGTGGTTTTTGACTCTTGGGTACCGAATGCAGGTGCAAGCGTTGGTGCTTTGCTCGCTGAGCCGAATGCTCCCTTTGGTTGATCCTTATTCATAGCCGAACCGAAAAGTCCAGTACCAAAGGCAGATGGCTTAGCTGTTTCAGTAGAAGCCTGAGGTTGTCCAAAGGCAGGAGCAAGAGACTTAGGAGTATCCTTTGCTGGAGCTGCCTCACTGCCTCCGCTTAAGGCAGTGGCGACATCAAACATATTACCTCCACGGACTCCCGCCCTTGGTTGCTCAACCTCGTCATCGCTATCTGCCATCTCGTCATCCTTAACATTAGCCGGGGCACTTGGTTGAGAGAGAGCGTTTCCGAGGGAGCTGCCGAAAGCGCTTCCGAAGGCGCCTGTTGTTGAGGTTCCGCCCAGAGGCTTATTTGCATCAGGTGTTGCATTAGATCCAAATGCGCTGGCCATCGCAAATCCAGTCGCGTTAGAGGACCCAAATGCAGAAGTTGTCGGTGCATTGCTCTTTAAGCTACCGAATGTATCAGGTTGTTTAGACGCAAAGGGATTGCTCGATCCACTCGATTGTAAAAAGGCAGCAGGCGCACTTGTATTCGTATTACCAGAACCAAGGAAGCCGCCACCACCCGAAAATTTTGCAAACCCGCTGCTATCACCGCTTGCTGCGGCCGAGCCGAAAGTAGAAAGCTTCGAACCAAGCTGGGATGTTTGACCAAACCCTGTGCCGGATGGTTGTGCGGAGCCAAAGGCCGGCTGCCCAAAAGCGGCTGGGCGGGTAGCTCCAAGCGCCGTGGTACTCCCGAAAGCAGGTGCAGAGCCGCCCAAAGCACTGGTAGACCCAAAAGCTGGCGTTGCAGCCTTTTGACCGAAAGCCGGCGCGCCTGCCTGCGACCCGAATGCGCTACCACCTCCAAAAACGGCCCCGGTTCCTCCTGTTGAAGCGGATCCAAAAGCACCAGATGACATCCCAGGTCGCCCAAGTGTTGATGAAGACCCAAAGGCCGGTTGCCCAAAGGCGGGTTTGGCAGCTGATGTTTGCCCAAATGTAGATTGCGGTGTTGAAGTCTGACCAAACGCGGAATGCGGTGCTGCCGACTGCCCAAAAACTGGTTGAGCAGTGGATGGCTGGCCAAATGCCGAGGTTGGTTTAGAAGGCTGTCCAAAGACAGAGGGTGTCGTCGATGGCTGCCCGAAAGCAGACGTACTTGCTGAAGGCTGCCCAAAGGTACTAGTTGGCTGTGAAGCTTGACCAAAGGCTGGCGCGGAGGTCGCGGGTTGCCCAAAGGCAGATGGCTTCGGTGGTTGCCCAAATGTGGATGTAGGCGTAGATGGTTGCCCAAACGCAGGTTTCGAAGCGCCGAATCCAGATTGTCCGAAGCCCGGACCAGTCGTCCTTTGGGGAGTTTGAGGGGGTTGTTGGGATTCATATGCTAATAGTTCCGGATATGCAGCGGATGAATTTCCAATCTTGATAGCGTCAGAATATACCACCCAGTAGGCAGATATCACGCCCTCATTTGTCAGAACCCACATGCATGGGAGAGAAGTTGCGGACTGCTCGATATTAGGAAATGGGTTAACGACGCGCTCCCCATCAGGGGCGGTCAAGTCAAGAGCTAGCCCAAGAGGCGTAGTATCGCTACCGTCTGTTGACATAGGTAGAGTTGCACGACGACCATCACTAAGGATCGATGTTGGCGTAAATGGTGAGTTACTGAGTCTCAAGACGGTGCCAATATCAGCAGAGCAGGTATTGGAGAGAATCAGGCAGTCTTTCATATTAGGTTCCCAGGCCTTCAGGTGGATAAAGTTGTGGTATGTGGGGCGAGAGGACATTCCAAATGGCGCCGTCATATCATTAATACGATAGAATGTGTGCTTCTTTCCCTCGCGTATCATGACAAAGTGGATTGATTCGTTATCATGTGTCTGTGAACCCGGTTGCATTTTTGGAGTCACTACGACAAATATAACTTCACTTTCGATCCAATATATCGAAGAAACGAAATAGTTCGGATAATTTGGCACCCCAGGAACAACATCAGCTTCCGAACCATTGGGGCGTATCCAAGCAAGGCCACCTCCCGAGCCTCCGCAAATGATTTGTTTTCCTTTTGGACTCCAAGATATTGTCGTAACACCAGATTTCAGGTTCCCTTGAACTTGCTGTGTTTTGACATCAACAAGCCCAACGGTTCCACCTTGACTCCATCCAGATCCGACAAGAATGCAGACCTTCTCGGCATCAGCAAGTGTTGGGATCGGTTTCATCTCGAGAAGAGGACCAGTGGTAATCTGGCATTGAGGTTGGACTTGGCTGCCCTTGCTTAGTATGTCATCAACGGAGTAGACTGCTATTCCACCGACTTGAGCTCCAAGCAGAAGAAAGTTACCATCCACGGTGAAGGCAACGTGGGATAACCGTATCGTCATCGGAATGATGCATTCGGGTTGAAAGGGCAAAAGGTTGCCATTAGCTGTCGATGTATTCTTGAAGGTGGCTCGCAGTGTGGAAGTTCTTGCGACAACGACTCCTGCAAGTTGTCAGTCAGATAGTTACAATATCTAAATAGAAATTTAGGGCCTGCAGATTCGTACTTACCATGGGGGCCTGCTGCAGCAAAAAGTTGTCGCTTTTGTGATATAGAGAGCAAGCTCGAAGAGGGTATCGGAAGGTCATTTTCAGGATATTGTCCCTCAAAGACCTTTGCCTTGAATTCCCCTGCTAGAGCAACATAGCCAATTGCCTAGAAAAGAAAGGGTTAGCAATCGAGAGAAAGGTGAACAAGAACAGTACGCAACGCTTACGTCTGACTCGCTTTCTTGGACCTCATCACCCAGTAAGACTTCTGCCGGCCCTTGACCAGCAGTAGCTATGCTGTTTGATCGCGAAAATGCTGATGAAGGGGCACTTTGCGAGTTGTTCAGAACCCCGAATGCGCTGGGTTGACCGAACGACATCGTGAAGGTGTCGGCTTCAAGGCCGTATCGGAGGGGCTATGTCGAGACTATCGGTCGTGGAGAGACCTAGCACAGAAAACTGCGCCTAGACCACCAGGGTGTATATTATTGTATATTACGCAGGCGTGAAAACGTGACCGTAGTCTCAATTTCGGTGTAGAATGTTCCGTGTTTAGCGCGAGCAACGAGAGGAATAGACCGCACCAGTTTGGCGATTGCGATTGGCCAGACACGACGCCTTGGAGGATTCCGCGATGATAACGGCCAGTGGTTTCGTCAGGGGATACGGCCGTAGTTCGTAGTTGGTGAGAGGACGTTGTCGATGGAAAGGGAGATTGTTGGAGATGGCGATGGGTGTTGAAGCGATGATGGCGGCTGGTCTTCTCGTTCAGTGGGGAGTTCTCGTTGCTGGGAGATGTCGAGTTTGACGCGCGCTGGATTTCAAGATAAAAAAGCAAAGCACACTGACAACGACGGATCCTGCCACACAACACATCACGCAACACATCAGGATCCATCCTCATTCTACCGCGCGATGGTTGATCACGTTGATAGCTAGATCGATATTGCAGGTGGGGGCTAGATGGTTCGTACGGCAGCTAGGGCAAGCTGCTTGATCGGATGCTACCTAAGGCGGGGGGTTTACCCATTTTGGTGAATCGGGCTGTGGGAATCTAGGATATCGACGCTCTCATGTGCATGCTCCCGACGGTTCGTGAAACCCTCCAATCATTCTGCTATCGCTGTTACCTCGATCACCTCTGGCGTCGTTTCCAATTCGTTCTAAAATTCAGTCCAACTATGCAATCAAACCTGGGAGCATGTTGTATACACAGCAGTCTTTCAAACGGTGTGAGCCCAAAATCTAATATATTCTAAGGTTATGAGAGATCTGAGAACGCCTCCCTTATAACGAACGATTTCCGTTCCAACTATCCACACAGATGCCCCGAGTAGATAATCTATGGAACATAGCGATTAATCGATACAAATGGAAACATATGTGCGGTCTCCATCAGTTTTGAATTCGAATTCCAAATATTCAAAACACTGAACATGGCATCAAATCCTTCTCCAACACCACCACCAGCGTCTTCGGTGATAGCGGCTCGCCCGATAGAAGCTCCGACTGCACTTGCTACGACCATGACCCATTTTGTTACTGTAGGAAAGGTGTGCACTTAACATATTTATCTTGCAGTCTTTCAGGTTTTATTTCCAATAAATGATTAATACTGAAGCTGAAGATTGGGTTGCGTCCCAGAAACCTGATAGGTTTGATCCTGAGATAGTCGTAGCAAACACTGGCGATAAGATCTGTAAAAAAAATACCCAGTTCATTCAGCTTGCCTCTCAATATATGTCACTTACTAACACACTTTTGACCTATATTCTTTCGGTTTTATCCAATGAACCACTCGGTAATCCGAGGCACATACGAGCGCCCATGCATACCATACGATATACAAACTCCAAAGGCCGACCTCAGTGGTGATATATGGTCAGGATGGGCTCCAGTCTCAATGATAAAACTAGAGGTACTTCCTC
The DNA here is from genome assembly GCA_031310005.1 of Dactylellina haptotyla. Taxonomy (NCBI): domain Eukaryota; kingdom Fungi; phylum Ascomycota; class Orbiliomycetes; order Orbiliales; family Orbiliaceae; genus Dactylellina; species Dactylellina haptotyla. Next base: position 5,601,380 of record CM062379.1, on the reverse strand, counting down.
CTATCATAAATATTATCAGGTTGAACATTTCAGATCTAGTGAACAAATACTAAAGTATTACACGTACATCATTTCCTGCTCTTAGGACGAAATGCCTTCTTTCACGTGGACCGTTCGGTCTACAGATGAAATATTTATATATTGCGGCGCGCCCAGTTCCTGCAACAAAGCGGGCATGGTTATGATGGTGAATCCGTAAGCCTTCTACATCTAGCTAAAAAATCTATGTCAGATAAAATTAATTGACTAATGTTTTACATAGTAATGGCTCGGTCCCATTCGAGTTGTATCGCCAAGCGGCGCTCTCTGCGCCTTATGTTTTAACACCAGGGGAACCATTTCCACAGGATGAAAACCACGGATCCGGGGGTACCGAACCAACTACTAGCCTCACAACCTCATCGTCGCCTTCAAATTTCATCCAACCCTCAGCGGGTTCAACCAATCAGTCGGATTCTACTACACATAACAAAGATCTTGCTACAATTGCAGGCATCATCGTTGGTGGCATTTCTGCGATGGCTTTGATAGGCTTTCTGATCCTTCTAATATTCCGCCGCCGCCGACAGTCCACTCCTTCACTATCCGATCAATATCATCGCGACAGCGCATTCATGTCTAGTTTTCAACCTATTTCAAGTATCCCTCAGTCTAGCAATCCCCATTCCTACAGCACCGGCGACACCCCAACTCAATACACACCTGAGCTCGCCCCGAATAGTCCCCAAATCCGCCCGTACCTTTGTTCCCTCCACAGTCAAAATGGAAGTGGCCCACAAACACGTGAAACAGTTATCATTCCTGTTACGGAAGAAGAAAAGGCCATGTACCTGAAAAGACTACATGGGATCCAAAGTGAGATTAATAGCGGCGGGGTAAGTCCTATATCAACTAATAGTGGTGAGACAGGCGGACATAATCAGACGCGAAGATTTGCGGACCCCGTAAGTCCACGTGGGATCCCGAATCTCGCTGAGAGGTATACTATAGGCAGAAGGAGCCCGATCAGGAGCACCCGTGGTGATGATTATGGGACCAGGCGCAGACCTGCTGAGATGGCGGCTAGCAAATTTGAAGAAAACATAAACAGTAGAGATGAAGACATGAAAATCGTTAACTCTACCAATGAGACGAATGGGAGAGAGAAGGACGGGCAACTGTATGCCATGCATGCTTAGATTGTCAATTAGAAATATGTTCAATATTGCTAAGGCTAGTGCCAGTTTCAAACTTCATTTACTTCTATAGAAAAGCTTTTTTGCGTAGGAGAACATGTTGTCTCGCAAGCCTTCGCAGGCCCAGGACGGCATCTGGTTTACGAGACAAGAGAACATGTTAAGACTTTAAAACACCAATGCGCAAAATTTCTATGTTACAAACCATTGGATCACCTAACAAGAGTAGGCAAGATCTACCCCGGTACCCCCAACACGCCATTTGTGTCTAAACCTTATAGTGCAACATGGGAATCGCGCGCTGCTGTTCACTCAACAATCATCGGAGTTAAATTACACTAGCACACCATGAATTTCGTAATTCTGAGGCGTTGTACTACGCGAAAGACGACAAATAACATAACGCATGGCGCGCAATTAATGTCCGCAGCCGGTAAGAGATGTAACTTTTCAATGCTACCTCGGTTCGTCAGAACATACAGACATTTTCTTCAATTCGATCCGCATTGTTTATCACAATGCTAGATAGTATCGGTAGAAACATGTAGCGCTTATTATGTGATAATTAATCAAACTATCAGAGTATGAATATTTAATTTAGCACAGCATCCGGTCCACCAGACCCAGGCTTCAGACGCGATTGTTCGGATCCCTGTGTCAAAACCAAGTGTTGCATTTTCTGCGTTGCATTGAAGCCCAAGCAATGGTTTAATTTCGATGTCTCATTAATTATCAATCGACAAAGGCAGAAGAGACTAGTTTATTCGATTCCCATGTTTAAGTGATGTTCGATTGCAGATTTACGAAAGACAAAGCGAATACTATAAGTACATTCTCGGTTTGCAAACTTGCAAGTTACTACGGAGTTCTATAAATCTAGGGAAAAGTATTTGGCCATGATAAAGTTTCTCTCTGGGAATAATATCAAATATTTTATATATATACATTAGAGTTTTAAATGTTAAAAATTTAATGACGCCTCTACAATGCAATTAGTAATATATCATGATTTCTCAATGCTTTTGTTGGAAATATCAGAAACCTAAACAGGCCACATATTCCCATCATTAGAAATTTTCCTCAGTCGTGACGAATAAACCAGCTAGGAAAAGCCAAGCTGGGCGTCTAGTATTGCCAAGCACCGAACTGCTCGCCGATGAATTCAATACCAGTGTTGAGGAATCCCAAGCAGTCGGCAGCAGAGCCGCTTGGAGCGTTCTTGTCAGTAACGCTTCCAACGAAGACTTTCCATGGGCCAACATTCTTCTTAGCTGGGCAAGCGAGGAAACCGCCAGATTTGTGGTCAATGTGTCTCAAGGTGTTCTCTTGCTTTGGTCCGAGGGTGAAGCCATCGGTAGTAGAGCCTGGTGGCATGGAGGCGCTGTGAGCCTGAGTGTAGCTCAAAGAGTTATCAGGAGCGATGTAGATTTGTTGACCTCCAGGAACTTCAACGTTCATGGATGGTCCGTATTGACCCCAGCTGATGGAGGTGTAGTTGCCAGATGGGCAGGAGCCAACTGGAACTGGTGGGGATGGGCAGTAGGAAGATGGACGGTCAAGGCCGATATAGAACTTCTGGCCGGAAGCATCAACACGGCCGAAGTGGATTGGGGATGCGGATCGGATAGCCATCATGGTAAGAGCAAGTGACTTTGGCTCCGAGGAGTATGTTGGAGCTGCGGAAACCACAGAGGCGGCAGCGATAACAGTAGCGAGAGTGAACTTCATTTTGAATTGGTATTTGTTAGATTCTTAGAAATAAGATAGAATATATTAAAATAGATTGCAAAGATGTTCTTTATAGCGAGTGTGGATTGTTTGAGATCTGAGTTGATGATATCGAAAAATATGTCGAGAGTTATAGTTCTTTATATAGTCGATCCGCCACACGCGACGTAGGCTTTCACTTCACAGACATATAGTGCAAGGATTAGTATTCATAGAGGACCTTGACATCATCTATTCTCGGCTGGGCTTGCAATGCAACCTTAACCTCATGATTTCAGGGAACATTGTTCCTCGGAAGCGAACAGAGCAGTCAATATCATGCAATGAGCAGATGTTCTCGCAATGCAGGTAGAGATATTGCAGGGTTCTTCCAGGTACCGAAGGGCCCTTTGACTTGAATACCGCGCTAGTGAAATGTTTTTAAGTCATGCGGAGTGCGAAAGAATTAGTACGAAGGGGGTCGAAAGTACCAGGGACTTGGCATATGTCAGGGTGCCGGGAAGTATCTACTGGGTTACATGGCAGGACTTGCGCTTGTAGGCAGGTGACGGCTACTGTTTTTTTTCTTCGGTCGAATCCGCCATCCCAGGCTTGCACCCGCTTCTAAGAATCGGCCGTGCGAAGGTTTTCTCTCTCCGATTCCAGAATCCCACGTATTAGGCCGTGGAATTATATTTTTAGAACCGAATGGGCTCTGCTGTTCAAGTGTTAGATGTGCTCAAGAAAAACCCGGGAAAGTGAGGTTGCAATATCCACTGGCCCACCTGGCGATCCTATCAAACGAAGTTTGGGCAAATTCCTAATCGAGCTGTAGTGCTGTCGCTTTGTTGGTCTCCTACCCGAACGGGAGGCTTTTGTCTTAGAGCGGTTATGGCGGGGATGCCGGGCTCCTTTTTTTCCCTGCGTAGTGCCAATATATTCGGAACTTCGGTGTGTTGCCATACAAAAACCATCATCTTTTTGTTCGCTACGCACAACTGACAACTGGTAAGGTAGACCAGGACCCAGGCGGCGAACAAATAAAAATAGTTACTCTGTTTATCAATAAACACTAGTCCGGATGAAGCTACCAGTAACGGTTTAAGCAAGTACCTCTCCTACTAATCCAAAGCCAAGCTCACAATATGAATATTCAAATCTGCCCGTGATATCGTGACCTAGAGGACTATGCGCATGGATACACAGCCGAAATCCAACACTACGTCTTGGGTTACAACTCGAGTCGACTCTGAGCTTGCATGCGACACAGATTACAATCCAAGACTGCATCTTGTCTGGAGAACCGCTCTCAGACTAACAAATAAAAAGAGAGAGTATACTGCATCAAACAATGCGTTAGGCTAATGCTCTGTATACTTGCTAAATTGTCCGTTCATATATGCAAAGATGTAACATCGCTACGTAGTGCACCTGCAGCAGTGGCAATTCAGAATCTGCAGATTTGTTTAATGAATCCGGGGTATATATAACACTAGCAAAATGTTCGCCTCGACGTCATTGAGAAGTATGAGAAATGCGTAATTCACATGTTCCCGTCAGAATTGTATTCGAATTTTCCTAGCTAAGATCTCCGTCGCTTACATCGATCCCATTGTCTTTGATTATCGTCGGAGATTTCATATTTGCAAATCCAAACTCCCATGATGGATCATCCAACCGAGGAGTTGTAGCCCAGGAGTTTGCATGTATAGGTGATATCATATCTTGTTTTCTCCCTAGAGGCGTCAAAATTTGCTCTGTCCTAGTCTCAAAACTCCATTTCGAATCCGGTGAGCTCTTTAATGGTTCAGAGATGAAAGCGAATTCACTTTTAGATAAGCAGGAGTCTCCAGGACTTTTTTCATCCTGGTCTGATGGTGGATAATTATAATTGTATCCGTACCAAGTAACATAGAGCCAGACTTGATGACATTCAAGGCCGGGTATCTCTTGAGCACCAAAAATTCGCGGATACGATACTAAATCAATATTTTCTTTCGAAGATTGTATCTGAAGCGAGTCTTGCGGTATAGTAGGCCAGCAGGCTAGTTGGGCATGTGAACAGTCAGTTACATATCTAAATACGGTATGGAACTATGAAGATCGGACCAGGATTCCCATAAACAAGGATTCTGACAGCTATAACCTAGGGTTCCCTACCAAAAAAATCCTTTGCATTTGATTCCGACTCCATCAAGTTGTCTTGGACGGGTTTGACCTCATAGAGTACCTCGAATCGTTCATCGGGTTTGTTTATGTGGACATTAAAGCTTTGATATCTGCAATTTCCCTGAATTGCCGCAAATCTATCTTGTTACACCTTACTTGAGCATATTTCATCCATGTATGAAGCCTCCAGGATTCAATATATAATATCATTCTCTGGTAAAATTTAATCCCTCCGCAATATCATTTCGGAGTTCCACTTACACTGTCGCTTCCAGGTTATCAACACCGGCCAATTGATACAATGGTATCGCTGGTTCTTCTAGACCTTGTGGTACCATCTTCAGTACAACAACTCCTCCTGGTTGTTCCCGGCTGCTTTTTACTGCCAGCTGAGCTCAGCAAGTATTAGCACCTTATGCAATGTGAAATCGATAAAATGGCATGGTTATAAGGAGATAAATATATACCTCTACGTAGTGTACGCGACGCCACATATCAGGATGTGGCTCAGGTTCGAGCAAACTCCATACTCCAGTCTCCGCTGAGAGACTGCCAACATTTTGCCATGGCGCTACAAATAAATTTGATCCATCGAACGAATGCGCTCCACCGTCTAGAGGGACTTCACCATGCACTATGTTTTAAAGCTCTATAAGTTAGCAAAGTAGAACTCACCAAACAAGCATACCTATGTCATAGAGTAGTTAGATCTAGACTAAAGAGATTCGTAGCGGCGCCATGTTTTAATATCAATGGTGCAGACAATATGCTAATAATGCAGCCCTCTGTTTCTTACTTACACCACAAAGGCTCTTCGGTTTTCCAAGGGAATGTCGACGGGTCTGCGGGTTGGACCCCAATCCTAAACTCATCATATGCATTGCAACGAGTCAAAATAAATCCAATAATAAGAAGACTTATTGAAGCCCGCATCATTCAAATGTGCCGGTTAGACAAAGTTACGCACGTTTATCCGTGAAAGGGAACCGACGATTTATGGAAACCGGTCTCCACGGGGCAATTTGATGCCACCAGTATATAGCCGCACAGACTGAGATATTTATTTACCGCTTCTGAATTATTTTGAGCTGTTTTGGTGGCCGTCCACCCCCTTGAGATCGACTTTCCAAGAACAACACATACATCGAGTTGTATTTTGGACCGTTGCTATCTGCATTGCATTGCAGAGGCGGATTTTCTCGAGAACTTGAATGTTTAAAATTGAAGCGAAGCCATTCCCCAGGTTTGGATGAGTTAAGTGTTTGGTATATGGACACTATATTTTCTCAAAAGCTATGATACCTTGGAAGGGAGTCCTAGCCATTATCCAGTCTCCTTGGCGACGTGACGTACTGTGGTGATGCTTAACGTAAGAGCAAACATTGATTTCAACTTTAGACACACTACCGCTTTAGACGCAGACAAAATTATCATTCATTTCTTTGAATTCTATTGCGGTGTGAGGTGGCTTGCAAAATCGAGAAACTAGCCTGTAAATGGTATGGTTATATCCAGATTGCTAACCTGAGACTAAGGTTAGATCAAAAATTGATCCCTTGATCCTTAGTTACACCAGCTTCGCCGAGTGCATTCTGCCCAAAATTCAAGACATTATCACTAGATTCGTGCTTTTGCAAGCCACAGATAGCTATTTCCACTCAGCTCTTACGGCAAGATCCGAGAAACCAGAATGGTCGCGACCAGCACCTCCTAGCCAAAGCCCTTATAACAAGGTCTTGGCTTCCACCAGAAGTTTCTTTATTGGGTAACTGAAATTGACTCTCATCCTTGGCTGCAGTGAAAAGAAGCTTAGATTCACTCGTCGTTGTATTCCTTGGATCCCTTCTCCCTATTGAAGCTATTGAAGCTTAGATCGATTAATGAAGACACTTCGAAGATGCGTTCCCTTAAACCATTTGGATTCTTATGCCTCGTTGGGTAAGAGCTCAGATTCCCCCTTAATCTTCAATAATATCGGTGAGATCAAAGTTAACATACACTATCATATCGCATAGGTCCGTGATCGCTTCGCCGGCACCAGTGGGAATAGGTCCAATCATCCAAGTCTGCTTCACTACCGTAACAACATACGTAACGTTTTCCGCGACAGCGACTGAATACCGCGCATATGCAGCTGCGGCTATACAGCTTGATTGCAAAGGATGCATTTTGACTGTTGCTACGTACACAATAGGCGTAAGTAGATATTTACCAATGTCGGCTCTTTGTCGGGACGAATTACTAAGGCAATGGATTTGATACTGATTTGTCTCGTTACTTCCCCAAAGAATGCAATTCCAACTACGACCGTTACTCAACCTTACACGGTAATCAAAATACCAGTTTGCAGCGGTGTCTATCCGTAAACTGGGCAAATTGCTGCATGTTGATCTATCCTTTAATTCGGAGGTATACTTTGGCTTGATATATCATCATTTGGATAATCTCATCTATTGATATCGATCAGATATGAGCAGTTCTCGAAGCCGCGCCTTGGGCAATTGCCCACATAACCTATAGTTTCACTAAATTTATGAAGAATTTGACAACCGAATTTATAATACTCTTTATCTAACATATTAACGAAAGCTTATGAGCTTTTTTCTGTACTAAAATCCAAAGTAACAAATTGGGGTCAGCAACGCTCTCCTATGCCGTACCTCTCCCAACACACTAAGCAATTACATTCATATGCGCGGTAAATACACCGCGTCGAATAACATACAAGAAATTTGCTGCATGAAGTTATTGCGGTCCACTCAGACCTACGAGCCTTCCGGGTAGAACTCATTTCAATTGTCTCACCCAATGCGTATACATACCCTAAGCTCTCAACCGCTGATAAGAGAGTCAAAGAGCTCCAAAGCAACAATAAAGTATAAGCACGCCATAACCACAACATGGGCAAAATGGATCCGAAATTCAAAACAAGGCGAAGTCGGTTTCGGATGCAAAGCGGGGTCGTTTAAATTAGCGAAAATATTCGAAGTAAAGTGGATACTCGTAGATGCAAGTACGATGCTTCATCCTGTTGGATATTTAGAGGCTCCATTGGCGAATGCTAAAGAAGTTAATACACTCTCCTATATTGCTTGGATTTATACGAAAATTTTCTTTTAGATTCCCCAATAAGTTTCCGTATCACACGGATGTCTTATGCGCTTCCGCAGTGCCTTGCTACTCATAGCAGTTAGCGCTTTGTCGGGAGAAATCAACCTTGATTTCCAAAAACGGTTAGAAAATAGAAATGGTGGGCCCAGATAGCTTTTTAAAGTAACTTATTTGTGTATAATATCTGAAGATATATGCGGGAGCCGAAGATCTCCCTTCCCTTGACCGCTGTCACAAAACCGATTGACTGAGTTATGGAAGGCATAATAAGAGAGTCCATGATATTCAAAAACTATATATCTTAATTCCGGGCGGGTTTTCTATACTCCGGGGCAATAATACCTCGGCAAACATACTCTACTGTATGAAACTTCGAAATATGGTCAGGATGTCTGAGGATTCATTTACTCCACGCTTCCTTCGTAGCAAGGTATCGTCTTTGAACGGAAACGAATCAGATAAAAGGCGTCAAAAGCACAGACCTCGCTTGTTGGAACTCAAAAGAATAACCTTTGATAGAATTCTCGACAATGCAATGCATGACGGGGAAACTGCAGCCGCACCTTTCAACAACAAACAATATATGTGCAAGACTTTACTTTTTATAATCCATCTTGACAAATCTGCAAATGGATTCGAGGCAGCCTTAAAACCTGCGAAGCAACTTCAGAATGTCTCACCTGAATCAAAAGATCAACAAGGATCTGAACACAGGCGAGAATCATTCCCCACAACCCAACACGACACAGGCGATCAACGGCACGCGGACTTTGCGCAGTTTTCCAAATCGAATATCGTTTTGTCTCATTTTCCCCACTTTTCTGCGATCCAGAAAAGAAAAGAAGTCTCGAAATCAGGAAATTTGGCGTCTCATGGACCAAAACCCTATCAGAGAAGTCTTAGGAATCAATCCATAGATGCACATACAAGTGTTACGGCAGGAATATCCGATCCGAAACGTATCGCAGTACTGGTGAATACGAGTTTACCAGGGGAGTACATCTTGACTCCCGTTCTTGCACCTCAAATGCATCTGCCGTCTTGCAGAACGACGGTTCGCGAGTATATACCAAAAAAGGTACCTCTTATGTGCCAGAAATAAAAATCTTTGAGGGGTACACCTGGTATGCTGCAAATCTCTAGCCAGTTAGTGTAGCCCGGGGAGATAACATGCGTGGATAGGCCCCAAGGCTTTGAAAGGATCTCTAGGCAAGTATTCGCACATGTCCGCTCAAATATCTAGAAGCCAATAAATCTCTCCGTGTAGTCCCACAAATATTTTGATGCTCTATTTTATTTTTTTTCCTTTGGTGATACAAAGTGCTATATTATTTGGCAATATTACGCCGGAAATATGTTGAAACCAACACGGCCCACAATTGTGCTGCAACACCAAACCGAGGTCTAAATAAAGCATTCTACTATATTGGACCCTTGATATTGGTTTTGCGAGACCAACACACTTTCTCACCTAGGAATTGCTCTTGGAAATCAGCTGATTGTACCCCTCTCCATCACCCGCACACATCTGATCACTCATTTTCGAAAGAAAAAATAAACCGATAGAGAAGTTTATTAAGGATTCTCATAATACCTGGTGCGTATCGAAAAAAGACGGCGATTTGAGGCCAAGCTTTGTGCAAACTCATTGTTTCCTGGGTAGCCGAATCTCAACCAAGAAACGAAATTCATGCTATCAAACAATCGTCATGTCGCCAGGGTCCCCCCGACCTTCGAATGTGCGAGGATTGCCGCAATTTGCAGCCATTTTGATCGCGATCGATTAAGAAGCAAAAGTCTTGTTATCAATTCGAATTCAGGATATACCTTGTCTCAAAAGACCTAGCGGCCCACGTTCTGTCTCACCGGACCAAGGACCCACAGGCAGAGCATTCGATGTGACAGGCAGCTTCGCATATCATCAATGCGGGTAAGCTAACTAGGAAGTTGGATCGCGACAAGGTGGCGTAAGAATTATAAGGTTTCAACATGGCAAAACGTCCCATCCAGGTCTGCTAATTTGGACATGACGCAGTGAGAGGGCCTTTACTTTGTGTGAGGGTAGCAACTCCAGTTGCCGTGCAGCGCAGTATACGTCTAGTGAGAGTGAGAACATGCCTTTAACATGAGAGCGGGGGATATCGGAATGACTTGGCGTCGACTAATCGAACATCAAGCTGCTGCAAAACGGGCTATACTTAGTTTCCGTGCAACACAAAATAATTCTGAAGTCAGCCTCAGATGTCCACACCGCATTCCCCTTTGCAAGTCGCTCGCTCGCGAACTGTCAAGTGTTCGAAGAGAGATCTAGAGATTCAACATTCCAGGGCTCCGGAATTTCCCAGGACAGGCTCCAGGCACCTACGTCCAGGTAGATCGTAGGCGGAAAAGCAAGCGCAGACACCCTCGGAAATGTCCAGGCCATGTTCTGACAGGTCAGGTTGGTTGGCGCAGAACCGGAACCAAGACGTTTCTTTTGAAGTTTGACCAGGCGAAAGCCTCGCCCATTGAAGCTTGTTTCGCGAACAACCTGCTCGAACCGGGAACTGATCTGATTGCGAGTACCATCCGTGAACAACAGCGACCGAGGCGTCGCGCATTTTCGCCTCCCATGAAAATTGGAAAACCGGCTCTCACCAGACACTCTGATTAGATATCGAAAAGTACGGCGCCGCACAGCAGCCGGCCAACGCCAACGCTAAGGATATCGATACACCACCGTTTGGATTTCGTTTCCTCCGCCACCCGTTAGGAGGTTTTAATTAGACGCATGCAAGCCAGAGGATGGCTTTTTTCTTTTCGTCCTTACCTAATATATGCATGAACCTGAGTACTGACACCGTGATTCCCTGCGGCAGCAGAAGAAACAGTTAAACACTGCCGTCACTAAAAAATATTCCCAAAACGACAGCGCACTAAACTCAACGCGGAAATCAAATGTTTTCCCTTAGGCAGTAAACATAAGATATCAACGTCAGCAGGCAGGAAGGCAGGAGTAAAAAGACGAAGATGAGAGCTCCTGGCGAGAAAACGCTTGTCTGCTATAGTTCTCATACCTACCACACCGCATCCCGCCTCGCCTTTTCGCCGTGCATTCGCGATCAAAAACCAGAGGGTGTAGTGTAGATACTGGACCGCTCCTGCATGATGAGTGACCGTCGATCTCGCATGAACCGTTATCAAGTTGGGTGACCAACTTGTACTGTATTAGACTAATAAAAAATAAAGAGAAAAGACAAAAAAAGGTGATGGCGGACATTTTACTAGCTAGGGAATGCAAGGGGCGTGCTTGTGTGTGAGAAAAGTGACCTGGGAAGTATGTAGGTAGCTGCGCAGCCATCACAGGTTCCTGGGTGGGGCACCGACCATACGCTTTCTCCTCCTGGTTTCTCCAAACGTGCATTTGCGAGACTTGGAGGGGCCACACTCGCCATTGTATGAACAGAAAGAAAGAAAAAATATCATAAATTCAGAGGGGTCGCGCTCGTCCGTTTCATAAGGGTTCCTTTTCAAATATACCTTTTTCTTTCTTGCTTTGCCGTAATTGTGAGGCTTGCGCCTATCGAATATAACCCAGGCGACGTTCGCGACAGCGTGGCGGCCGATATAATATAAGAATACACAGAAACCTTCCTTTCCCTTTCCACAAAATTGCAAACTCTTTTCGCGGCTTCGTTAGGCTGAGAAAATCCCTAATTACCTGCGGGATATAAGTTACAATCAATCCGTTTATCCTCGGCCCTCAGTTGATAAGGTATGTGATTGTTAAAATTGCTCCGCTTTATTGTCCCGTCGCAAGTCGGACCCCACAACTACCCAATTGCCAACACGTATGCACAGTTCCTGACTAGAGATTAAATACAGGCTCGTAGGACCCGCGAAAATCAAATGAGATTTGTCCAAAATGTACTCCCTCAAAATGTCTAGCAAATTTTTCAAAAAGAGAGTCTTTCGCATCCGAAGCGAGTCTCCGGATTTCGGCTTCACATATGGTGGTGGTTATAAAAACGAACGATCATACTCATCCGCATCTGAGAGCACAAACTCCATGTCATCGGAGTCTGAATACACAAGTGCGAGCACTGCACCTTCGCAAATATCCAGCAGCAAGTCGCAGGTATCTAGCAACAAATCGCAGGCACCCAGTAGCAAGCCCCAAACTTCTAGTGGCAGATCGCAAACATTGAACAAGCCACACACAAACGGCAAGCCGCACATACCGCAGCACCCGATTCCCTCCCTCCAGGGACCATTCATTGAGTCTATGAAATGTCCAGATGTCGACGTCGAAAACGCTCTCAACCCAAAGGGCATGGACTTAAAGTATCACCCTCTTATTAAAGTCATTGCGCAAATAGCATTTGGTCTCCATCTCTTACACAAGAAACTTGCGAAATCGGAGACCGAAGTTGTCAAGATCCTTCAGCGCCATGTCGACGATATCAATAAATTTCTAAACAAATCGACTCTTAAATTCGATACTGCGCTCACTGATATCGAGGAGCGTCAGAAGAACCTCAAAACAGCAATCGACAACTCTTCTGTCTTCGAGAGGATGCTGGCTACGGATCCTGTTTTCAGACAGCAGATTGCGGACGGGAATCAGAAGGTCGAAGCCGTTGTTAAGAAAACAACAGCCTCTATGGATAAGAACCTGAGGGATGTGCACGAGGGAATGCGCGCACTAGTCGAACTCACAAAATACATGAACTCCATCAGAAAAGGATGGAAGAACACCGGTCTTGTTCGCACATACGGTGTCATGGTTAGCAACGTCGAGGTTTGGGGACGTTGCTTCGAGAGCCTGAGAAAAGCTGCGCTCAATCTTGCGTTGAGCTTAGAGAAGCTTAAAAGCGTCATGGGGCAAGTGGATAGGCGAGTGAAGCGATCCGGCAAGCCTGGCTCAAGAAGGAAGCCATCCTTGACAAAGGACGCCGTAAGAGTCCTGAAACATGCGAAATCCTTACCTGGCCTACCAATTATACCACAGAGAAGGTCATCACTCAGGATCAGAGAGTCTGCTTTGGCACCTCTAGGGTTACGATCCATGTTCCTACCAGACTCGGAAATCTCTTTGGTATCCTCACCTCCCAACCTGAAGCCAAATCTTAAAATTCGATGCGACAATCTCCACGAGACTATGTCCCTTCAGCAAGTATCGGATAAATCTACATTTCTAAATGTTGACGAGAGCGATTACGAAGATCCAGAGCAAGACTCGCCTACAACAGTCACTTCTTTAACTCCTCGGCCCAAGCGGCCAAACCACTGGAAGCCCTTGCCTCCAACACCACTATCACCTCCTGCATCCATGCTCGCCGAATTTCCGCGTCCTGCCACAGCTAGTGGAGCTTCAGTGGCTGATATCTCACTTGCTCCTCCGGTTAAGTCTCCAGATGATAAAACCTCGCCTCTTACCATCGAGCTCTGTCTCGAGGGATGTCTCGACGACTACACTAGCATGTTCCAGTTGCGACCAATATACGACGAGAAGGGACTAGTTCATTCAAAGTCCTGTTCTCCTATAACTACCATCAGGCCGCTAACTCTGCGTTCTACAACCGCGGCCTGATTTTCTCTTTTTTTTCCCTTTCTTTCAAGCTGTTTTTTCGATTTATAACTTTCCTTAATCTGGGATTTGGAGACTTATGGTTTTAATGATACCCGGCGTTTTATCGGTTTACTCGGATTTCCTTCCTTCTATCTTTTGCCTTTTAATGGCATTTTTCTTATCTGCACATGACGTATTACTGGTTTCGGTATATTCCCTTCATTCATTCTCTCGCATGGAACTAAAAAACTGGCGTTCGAGTCATTCAATTCATTTTCACTCACTCTATATATATAAAGCATCACATCTCTGAGGTCTCCCTCATTTACCATGTCCCATTTGGATATGGGTTTATTTCCTTTTGTCTGGTACCCGGTTTTGGAACATAACTGGAGGGTTTTAATTATTCCTGTTGAAAGCATTCGCAGCACTAGCTTTTTCTTCCAAAGTTTTGCAGATGTCAATTAATTAATTTCTCCCAAAGTCGCTGTATACAAATAACGCTATCTATGGCTCATAGTATATGCATGTATCATGATTGATTTAAATCAAAATTCAAAAAATTCAAAGAAATATAATAAAAAAAGCACAAAAACCAGTACAATCAAGAACTCTCTCAGAAAACTCCACCCTCTTCATCGTCATCATAATTACATTGTCAGTCAAGCCCAAGGACCCTGCATTCAAATCGCGCAATCTAGATATGCGAGTAAAAAAGGAAGTCATTAACGCGCAAGGTTGCGGAAGAGGCAGAGGAAGCACAGAATGGAAGGATAAAACGAAAGTGGTCCCACTGTCAGAATCGGGTTATACTTACGAGAAATATTAAAAAGAGGCAGAAGAAAGCGACCAGAACATGGCCTAGGGTCCCAAATCTTCCCGTGCATCCTCCAACAATCGCAGGAAACGGAAAAAGAAAATATGTATATGAAGGGTCATTCGCAAAATAGAAGCACCTATCTCTCTCTCTCTTCGTATCGCAAAAGCTAGATTTTCAGCTTCTCGAGCGGGGTGAGCAGCTTCTTCATAGCTTCCGTGCCGTCGACGCTGGCGCGCTTGACCTTCCCGATTTTGCCTATCCGTCCTTTGACCACCCGTTTCTTATCCTTCCCTAGTGGCTTAGGTGTTCGAGATGGCGAACTCAGACCGGAGAGCGATTCTCCACGGTCATCGTCGTAGTCTTCCTCGCGCATTTCCGGCGGCGTTATAGTGGCTGTGTCGATGTCCTGCGCACCCCGCTCGTGGTGGTCTAGCAAGCTCTTGACGCTGAGTTTCATGATTCCGCTCCCGTCGCTACTACCCCTCGTGACGACATTCGCAAACGTATGAAACCATCCTCTTTCTGACAGAAACTCCTTCGTCTCCGGCACCCTCTGGCCGTGCGACCAGATTGTCGGCGTGGTGGAATAGCTGATCACCACCTCGCTGTCATTCTCAAAACCGATGTCTACCGCGCCGGACTTCCAGCCAAAGTACCCCAATTCATGGCCAGAGATAGTCGAACAAGTGATCACGACCTTCGGATTCAACGTCAGGTTAATGACTATGGTGTCTGACGGTTCTGATACATAGTGAGTGGCTGGGACGGAGAGCTTGGTGAGGATGAGCGATGGGAGTGCGAAAGGGTCGTTGTTGATTGAGGAGTCGGCTGACATGATTGGCTCGGGTGCTGGCAAGGTCCCAGCCCAAGCGAGCCCCCTTGTGAGTCCTGCGATACTCGATGGGATGCAGTAGAGGGAGCACGGGGAAATTAATGAACGGAAACGCGCAGAGGGAGGGGCAATAGTGTAAAGGATACCCCCTTTCTTTGAGGCAGTGAAGGTTGCGATGAGTTTGAACTAGGAAACTCGGTGAATAGGGCCGAATGCGATGCCGCCAGAAGCTTGGTCTTCCGGTCGCTGTTTGCGTGCCCCCTTGCGACAGACAATCAAGATAAAGCTGTGAGGCGAATCTTAAGGGTTGCAGGGGCGAGATGGCAAACCAGATTTATAAAGCGGAGTCTCCGCGCGTACAGCAGTATACCAAGCCTCTGAGATATTCTCGGGAGACTGCTGGAATCTTCTTTCCCAAGCCGTCTGGAGCTGGGGAATGGCAGGGCCTATGTTTAGAGGGGATGGCAAGTATGCTGTCCTTTACAAGTTACGGATTGGGGGAGAAATGGAGATGGTTGAAGAGCGGAGTCATTAGTTTGTATCATTCAAGGTCGTCACTAAAAAGTACATGCGAGAGATAAATCCACAAGAAGAGCCGAAACCAACCCAAAATCATAAACACCCCAAACGAGTCCCCGCTATGTCTTTATGGATGAACGAATGAAGCAACCAGAAAGAAGGAAATGAAAGAAATGAAAGAAAAGGCAGAATCAAAGAATCGGATCAAAGCCGGACAAGGAGATGCTCGCTAAAATCCAAATACATCAGAGCTACAACCCCCTGTATTGCTTTTCCTTATGAAAACGACTTTCTTTCTAAATATCAACGAAGCAAGAACGGCAAGCGAAAGCGTAGAAATGTCAAAGCCAGATCAAAAAACAAAATAGAGACGTGTAGGGTGCTCGATGAAATATATGAGCAAAACAAGAAAACAGAAATACAAAAAAAAAAAAAAAAGGTAAAAGTTGGGTCTTATGTATTGTTATGCAAACAAAAATAAGCCATATCGTAACAGTCGTTGTATC
This sequence comes from Dactylellina haptotyla, assembly GCA_031310005.1. Classification (NCBI taxonomy): domain Eukaryota; kingdom Fungi; phylum Ascomycota; class Orbiliomycetes; order Orbiliales; family Orbiliaceae; genus Dactylellina; species Dactylellina haptotyla. Next base: position 5,584,990 of record CM062379.1, on the reverse strand, counting down.
GGTCATTCATATATCATTACACCGCAGTCAAGTTCCGTTTCAACAATAATCCACGGACTTTGCCCCAACCCTTGGAAGGCGCTTCTTTCTCTTGAGTCAGGGCTTCTTCTCCCGATCCGCTGCCAGCGGAGCCATCACCTGCGAGGTGGGTGGCGACGCTAGCAATCCGTGGGCTTTCGTATTCGTAGCCGCCAATCATAAGGCGAGAGTGTCGCTGAGATTGCATTCGTAAACTTCGTAGATCCGGTCTCTGGATACCAAGACCGATTGGCTCTTCGTCGACAGGTGTTGATGGCGCATCATCAGAGGTAACGCCTTGCGACAGGTTAGGAGTATCAATGATACCTCGAGATCTTCTAGAGCCTTCCTTATCGCGAGATCGGTGATGTCTAGATTCTCGGCGTTCTTTATCTCGATGGCTATCTTCTCGATCCTGAGCAACAGGGGCTTCACGGCGGCTGCCACTGCCTCCCAGAGCCTGAGCAGCAGTTACAGCAACCGCAGCAGTCAAGAGAGTCTTGCGTGCCTTCTCTCGTCGCCTTCGGCGCTCATCGTCATCCTCAACTGGAACCTCAGGAGACTTTGGCTCGCTCCCAGAAGCTCTTCTAGACCGACGGTGTCGCTCACGATTATCGACACTCCCGCGTTGACTGTCTTTCTCACGCTCACGGTCTTCAGTTCGGCGAAGGCGTCGTCGTTCTTTCTCGCGTACTTCGTCGTCTGTAGGCGCCATTTCTCGTGAAATAGCAATGTCCGGAATATCGCGAGACTTCTTTCGCTCCTCCCTGCGTCTTCTGCGCTCTTCATCTTCACCACGGCTGGACTTTTCTTTCTCGCGTTTGTCTTCACCTTCAGGCATACTACGGTGTCGGCGTCGACGTTCACGTCGGGATGCTTCGGTGGCAGCAGCGGCATTGGGGTCGGGAATAGGCAGGAACCCAGGATCATCAGCTGCAACTTGGGCGTGGAACGCCTGCCTAGAACCTCGAAGTTTCTCCTCGAAATCGACAGTTTCGGCAGGCGGAGTGGGTGTCTGTCGCGGTCGCTGATAGTCACCTTTGCCAGACAGCAATAATGCAATACGCTTCTCAGCATCCATTGCCCGGTGTTCCATTTCCTCAAACTGCGCACGCAGAGTAACAGATTCCTCGAGAGTTTCTGCGGCACGAGTCTGTGCAGCGAGCTTTTGCTTCTCAACATCCTCGAATCTTGTCTGATAAGCGGCGAGCTCTTCTTGGGTGCGTGAAAGCTCGTCTCGAGTGACATCCAAACGGATTCTCTCATCATCGATTCGAAGGTTAAGATCATATATTTCGTGTTCATGCTCTCTGCATCTAGTCTTACCGCTTCCATCTTCATCTGCAGGAACATCTCGGAGGGAAACCATCTCGGCTTCGAGAGACTCCACCTTGGAGTTCGCTTGGTCGAGCTGTTCACGAAGAGCTTCAAGTTCCGCGGACTCTTCTGGAGCTTCTCTAGATTCACTTGCCTTTAGAACCTCGATTTCAGCAGCAAGGCTTGTACTCTTGGCAATTTCTTCCTCGAGTCTTTCGTTGAAAGTCTTATCACCAGCGTCCTCCAGTTCTCTAGCTTTGTCCGCGAGGTCAGCTTCCAGCTGCTCAAGCTTAGCCTTAACCTCGTCCAACTCAGAGGACTTGCTTTCAACGTCCGCAGTAAGCTGTGCGACGTTATCATTGAGAGATGAAATCTCGGTGGCTTTGGCTTCAACATCGCTTTCAAGATCAGCAAGTTTATCAGTCGCAGCCTCAAGATCTGCAGTTGCAGCCTCAAGATCAGCTTTGGCGTCATCGTGGTCATCCTTGGAAGCGTTTAGATCGTCAGTAGCGGCGGCCAGGTCTGCTTTAGCTGCAGCGAGCGATTCTTTGAGACTGTTAATCTCATCGACAAATACGGATGTGCCGTCAGACTGGGCGGAGAGTTGGGTTTCGAGAGTAGCATGGGCGTCGCGTGTTGTTTGCAGAGAGGAGTCAAGCTCTTCTTTCTCAGCTTGGAGGGCCGTGTTTGATTCGGTGAGCTCTGCGAGTTTTTCATTCAAGGCAGCTTCGGCATCTTTGGCGGCTTGTAGGGATGCATCGAGTTCGGATTTTTCAGTCTCGAGGGCAGTGAGCTTCTCTTCAATCTCAGCCTTTTCGGCCGTGAAGAGCTCTTCGGCAGTAGTAGCGCTCGCTCTAGCATCTTCGAGTTGTGCTTCGACCTCCTTCAGCTTTTCTTCAGCCTCTTCATGCAGCAATCGTAGGTCTTCTAGTTCTTGAGCAGCTTCACCGTGAGTCTCTTGATGACTTTTGAGGGCTTCTTCTTGTTCCGCAATTTGGGTCTTGAGAGATTCCGTATCCGCAAGCTTACTTTCAAGTTCAGCGATCTTCTCTTTCAAGGCGGCAATCTCGCCTGATTGAAGTTCGATCTCCGCATCTTTGAAGTCCATCTCATCCTTAAGCTTCTCCACGTCCCGGAGTGCAGTGCGTTGTTCGATTACCGAAGCTTCTAGGTCAATATTCTTGTTGCTGGCCTCTGCGAGTTGTTTTTTGAGCTCCTCGATCTCTGCATCCTTTGCAGCAATAGTGTCTTTAAGCTGTTGATGTTCGTCTTCGGTCGGAGATTCGTCGACCTTTTTCTGTAACTCAAAGACTCGGTCGTTGAGACTTTCCCTTTCTTGTTTGGCTGCGAGCTCTTCTTCCAGCCGCTGTGCGAGTTGCCCCTCAAGATCACGGACCCTGCCCCTAACATTGCCCACTTTGGCATTTTTAGCCTCAGAGAGCTCTTTATCCTTCTTAGCAAGGGCAGTTTCGGCCTTTTCAACCTTAATACCGAGGTCTCTGACGTTCAACTTGAGGGTATTGACGGTTTCCTCCAAGCCATCTTTTTCTTCGCTGGCTTTGATTTTATCCGCAACAGCTTGGTCGAAATCGGTTTTCATTTTTTCCAGTTCCTCTTTCAGACTAGAAGCCGCCGCTTCCGCCTCACCTCGCTTTGACTCTTCAGCTTCACTGTATTTGGTATTTTCTGATTTGAGCTTGCTCAGAAGTTCGGTGACTTCCTTGATTTGAGATTCTTGCTCGTCAGAGAGCTGTGTTAGTCTCCCACGTTCGATCTCGAGCTTGTTCATGGTTTCTTTCATTTCCCGTGACTCTTCGACTTCAGCCTCCAGTCTATTTATTTTAGCCTGAAGTTCTGATTTCTCGTCCTTCAACTCTGAGACTCTATTTTCTAATCTAGAAAAGGATCGTCCAGCCTCTGAGGCTGCATCGTGTATTTGAGTCTTCAAGTTTTGGTTCTCCGCTACTAGTGCTTTGAACTCTCCAGTTGCTTCGTCAACTAACTGCTGCGTAGTTGGAGAGAGCAAGTCAGCTGGTGGGTCTGAGTCAGTAACGGTGACCTCAGGAGCTGTATCTCCAGCCACATCGGTTTTCACTTCCAGTGGAGCCTCTCTTTCCAGAGTTCCAGAAGGCTCTCCCGCCGAATCAGCAGCAGGCATAGAACTGAGATCAGTCAGTGGGATCTCTGCTTTCTCTTCTGCGGGGGTTTGAGGAACCGTATCATCGCCCTATAATGCCAAATTAGCATCCAGAAATATCTCTTTACCCATGGTAGTTAATACTTACTTTGGCCTTTTTGCCCTTCTTCTTCTTCTTCCCCTTTCCGACCTCAGCGAAACCATCATCTTTTTCGACGATAGGTGTTGCAGGAACGCTTTCGGATGGGGTAGGTGGTACTGTATCGGCAGTATCCTGTACCGATTGATGTTAGTCACATATTTAAAATGTTTGGCATGTCTAAGATCTCTACGTGCCTCTTCCTTCTTAGCGTCTGCTTCTTCTTCCTTGTTTTCTTCTTCCTTCTGTTCCTCCTTCTTTTCCTCTTCTTTCTTATCGCTATTCTTTTTCTTTTTATCATCTTCCCCGCCATCCTTCTTATCATCGCCCCCATTTCCGGAACCAGCCCCGCCGTCACCGGGCTTATCGCCACCCGACGGTTCTATAGGTGTTTCGGGTTCGTCACTTTGCTGCGTCTTCTTTGTGCTGCTGCCGCCGCCGCCGCCAGCAGCCCCCTTCTTTTTCTTTTTTTGAGCATCCATCGGTTCAGCCATGTGTCTATGTACAAGCATTAGTGTCTACGGCAACAACAGGTGAGAAGCAAGGGTTGTGTTGGTACGTACTCTCCCTTTGGATCAGTCTTGATGCCCATGTGCGTTAGCGGATTGCGTTCCTTGTTCAGGAAATCTATAAGGGCATCGTCCGCATCCCGTCGAACGGAAGGGGCTCCGGATGCCGGAAGTGGGCTGTAGGGTGGGGGTGGGGCACCGGTGTATGAGGAAGAGGTATAGCCCGGCCCGTCAACGTAATTGTATTGCTTAGAGGGAGATGGCGCAGGGATCGGTACAGGGTCCCGATATGGAGCGGATGCGCCAGTATATGCGCCGCCGCTGTGCGGTTGTGGGCGAGGGTATGGATCTGAAGGTGTCGCTCGTGGAGCGTAAGAATCGTTTATCGGCTGAGAAGCAGGATTGATATTTTGGTTTTGAGGAACCTGAAGCTGTTCGCCCGGTCGGCGCTGTTGGTTCTGTGGTGGAGGTTGTCTACGTCCTGGTGGCGGTGGAGTTGGTTGAGCTGGTTGCTATAAGGTTGTTAGCAATGGGGAAAATAAGAGAAGTACGAGCAAAAATCCAACAAGAGCAAGGGTATATAAGACGCAAGCAAAGAAATAAAATAAAGATTCCGATATACGGCTGAAGGGATAAAGAATATATCAAAATGCAGGAGTGATACTGACCTCGAACTCCTTCTGAATTTTTTGGATGCTGTCCGTGGCCTTCTTCGTTGCCTCCCCCCATTTCTTCCCCAAGTCACCCCAGAAAGACATATCGACGGCTTCTTGGTATGACGGAGGAGGGGCCGCCTCGATATACGCTGGCAGCGATGAGATAACGTCGAATTCCGAGAGATGTCGTGCGTCCGATGCTGACCGTTCTATGCTGGTCGGTGCAGATTCAAACCTACCCCTTTTGATGGAGCTGGTGCGGCAGGACGTATGAGTCCGCCCACCACCCGCTGGCGGCGCCGAAAAGGAGGCTGCCACGAATTCAGTGTCCCGTGTTGCTTCAGTGGTCGACGAATAGTATTGGTTCTGGTGCAAGGAGGTGTGGATATCGCTCACTGCAATGCAATCGGTCATGTAAGGTCGAGGGTCGGGTCGATGGTTGTGGAGGAGATGATGATGATGATGTGGTGAAGAAGTGTGGTTGGAGTCGACCTCTTTGAGGGACGAACAACAACCCGGCCAGGTGCTAGCCAGAAAAAGAGCGAGGCGGCGTGGGATTTGTGCCGGAGGCAAAATCGGCTGCTGGCGGCGGTTGATGGTTCTGGAAGAAGAAAGGAAGAGGTTGTCGTCGGGGAGGGTGTGTTTGGAGAGGCCAGCAGGGCTGGTGTGGTAAGCTGGATCCTGGTCGGCGGCCGCAGCTACGACGACGACGACAGCACCACCAGCTTCCTCGACAACGTCAAATTCGATATGAGCCTGCGCAGGACCGGTAGCACGACCGCTGCGGTCCTCGACGGGTGCTAGCTTCGCAAGCAGGGCTGTTAGGGTCGCAAGGTTGGGTGATAGCGCAGGCACTTGGCCGTCCTGTTCGAAGGCTGGCGGTGGAAGTCTGTGGAGGGCGGTCGCATCCCGGTTCCACACGCGAGGATACGTGCAAGTTGGCTCCATCCAAGCCGAACCAGCTAACCCGCTGGGAAATAGTTCCCTCCCTCGAGAAAAATTAAGAAATGTTTCCAACGCCTTCGAATTTCGAATGCGGTGCGCTTGGTCGTGGTTTCCCAGTATGGCGAAGTCCGGGCCGGCTACAGCCTATCTACTTCCCGTCCTCCAAGATCCAGGGTTTTTCGTAATCTTCCTTCCCTTTGACAGTCAATAATGAGCTGTCTTTTCTGCCCTCACCCTGCAATTACCTATCGAGCAATTGGGAAAAATGCTCCTCTCTTTTCCCGCGGCGTTAAAAAAAATTCCCTGGTCTGCAGATGGTCCAGCCAAATAGAGTATAGAACTGTGATTCAACATGCAGAGGGGGGTAGAATTTTCGTTAGCAAATATTTCCTCCACTTTCCACGATAGCCGTCCCACATTCCCTTCAATCAATCAGGAACTGGCTCAAGCTCTCACCCGCTGGAATGCAGAAATATAGTAGACCGTTTCTGGCCGACGTTCGTCTTGATCGGAACGATCTCTATAGCACCCAAAGATGCGCGCAAACCTACAGCGGAAGCAAGAAACGAAAGCCTGGGTTTTCACTCAGGTACTACCAATTGCCTTGTCGCTCCCAATTGAACGTTCCGACGAATAGCAGAAACCGCTCACGCAACGTCTTTTTTTCTTGGGGAGGGTCTACGGTCTAGACAACGAACTACGAGGATACGAAATAGGAAAGCTTTCTCTTCAGAAACCGTTCCCGGAAAAGTATCACGTCTAGTTCAAGCAAGATGCGCCGAGGAAGACCTCCAAAAAAAAAAAACACTACGATGAAATCGAATTGAATCAGATGATGAAATCCAACCTCCTTCAGAGCTTCCAGTCGTGTGCGTGCGTGCTTGTTCCACCTTGTCGGTCAATGCTCCCTTGTTGATGTGATTGCAGCTTTGGTAACTGCAGCAGCAAACTCTCCAAGTGGAATCCGAGTGCTGGGTATTCGAGACGAAGTTTCGAAAAGAGAAACCCCAAGATCGCAAACAGGTCGCCGCAGATGCGGCGAGAGGTACTTTTTGTTTTTTTACAGAAGGGAAACAACCTCGGAAAGCTCTCGCCAGAAATTGTTCCCTCCAAGCGGCCGAACGAAAGAGAATGAAAGGTCGTGAAGAGGAAAACAATAAAAAGATAAAAAAGGAAAGATAAGGGAATTGATGTAAAGAAAAACGTCGAGAGAGCTAAGTTCTCTCCCCTCGAGTGACTCAAGGACAATGATTGTTTTCGCCTTTTTCCTTTGCGCTCATCTAAACTGCGCTCTTTGAAGGAGCTTCGTTTTTGGCGCTCGGTACTTGTACATCTGTCGAACTCGAAAATTTTTCCTCCTTGAACTCCCATTCGAGTTGGCCGCGTTGTCCTGCATCGCAAAAAAAGCAACTGTGCGACGGATTCCTGCTCAATGGGTGTCCCCTTAACAGAAAGGTGTTACTTTTCTGAGTTGTCGGGCTTGGCTTGCATGACTGGTGCCCTAGTCCCACCGAATTTGGGCTGCCTGGGTGGGGTCTGAGTGGAGTACGAACCCAAGCGATTGGGCGGCGATCCCAAGAATGTCATGTTTATGTCTAAAATGGTCCCGCCGCTGCATTTTGAATGTGGAATGTCCAAAAGAGATGAGCTCTCGTGGGGTCAGCTCGGAAGCCTCCCACCGAGTGCACCAGTAGAGTGCTGTTGTGATTTGGCTCAGTGAAACATCGTGGGAGACGGAACCTTAAAGCTTATCATAAACTAATCGTGCGATTGTTTATTTCGGGAAGAATACACTCACTAGCACCGAACCAGCCTCAGCCATTCAAGCTTCAACCATGTATTATACTCGAAAAATTGCGATAAACTGTCGCTCGGAGGGCAATCGGGTCGACCGGTCACATTTCCTCGAGACACGGCAGCTCTTCGTACTGATGCTTGATGCAAAGACCATCTGATGGCCTGATAGATGGCAGGACACTGCATGTCGATGTGCAGGCAACGACATCTCGAGGGCAAGAAACTGCGATGTTGATAGGCCGTGGCCAAGGTATCGGTACAAGTTCAGCTGCAAGGTTGAAGGTTTCGGTGCAAACTCTCGACGTGCGTGTTGTTGTTTCGCAAACGCTTGGAGAAAAGTGTTGAGCGACGTTGCCGTCGTCATGCTGGTTACGAGACTGGCCGTCAAGCACCGTGCAGATCACGTTTATCATAGAGTTGAAGAATCACAGTTCGGCGATCGCGAGGAGGTTTATAATTTAGGAGTTATATCCTTGCATTGCATTTCTATCCGAAGAGTTACATTTTTGGTGTTTAGCTTGCAGCTAGGGAAGCACATTGTTAGTAATTCTATTAGGCTATGAAGTCAGAGCATTCTTATATCACATATGACATATCTTTCGAGAAGAGCTGGAAAGTGCTCCCGATCACTTTGCAAGCTTTGATCAAGGGATGCCAGCCATTGCATTATCCTACCCAAATCGTTTTGATATAGCGCTAAGAATCGTAGACGAATAGAGCTCGCTCCTCATCAGTCATATCGTAGTCAGGGGGAACAGGTTCTTGTATTTGTTCAACACCTTCAATTTTCAGCCATTTGATCTACAACCAGATCCCATGGCACAGAGTTGCATCGTATTAGCCATAATGATGACAAAACATACAGTCGTATTGCTCTATTAGAACTATTATTTCTACAATCGTAGAACGTACCTTGCGACCACCGAAGCACAATCGATCTTTGATTAACCAAGCCTCTGGATTGGGGCGTGTATAAGACCAAGCAATATTATTGTATTGCCTACCATCGATATCAAGATTGAAGTATCTAAAAATGATATTTTAAATCAGATTCACGTATACAAAGACTCAGTTTAAGAAAAGCCTACTCTGCTTCGCCTTTGTAAGGGCAAATGACCTTCTTGCCGCTTCTTCGTATGATATATGCTGGGCCTTTTTGCCCGCCCTGCTTTGGTTTGAGAATATCTCCCGTGAAGTAGTATCGAGGCGGAAATCCGATTTGAAAAAGAACAACCGCTTGATCCGATTGAAGTACGGTGTGGCCAACCTGCAAGGAAATGGTGCGGGTACTCTGGTGAACATCAATACGCTTATAGGGATCTTTAGGGAAGGCAACGATCTCGTCCTCTTCCTCCTTCCATTCTACCACACACAAAAGAGTTAATTGATTGATATATATAAGTAGATAAGAGAAATATAATGATGTCCCACCGATTATCCTGAAAGGAATTCGGACATATCCTTCGAATAGGCCTTTTGAGGTGTAGACAACCGGTGTGATCTTTTCACCGTCCACGACGAGAAACCAACCATCCTCGATGATCTCAGAAATCCTATACCCAAGGAGGAAAGGAGTAATATCTTCGTTGAATCTCATATCATCCGGGCTTCTTTGTATATACGACGGATCGAAGAAGCTTTTTCTCGGGACGTATATCATGGGGAAATAGTTGTTTTCCCATACGTAGCATGCGTGGAAGGTGTCGAAGAGTGGGGTTCCGTCGTACCACCCGCGGATTCGTTTCCGGCAACGTTCCAAATGCCCTATTGGAGGATATCTGGGTCTATAGTTTCCTTTGATGTCCATATACTTTCTGAGATCGACTTGCGAAGCTTCTCGAGGCTCCGTGTCATCCATGGCGATGCGTTCCGAGAAGCAGCGATCTGTGGCGTTTCGTTTCGAAGGGAAATTGTCTTGGGTTTGAGCTTGAGAGCTTGGTATTTTGAAATTGAAATTTTCTATTTTGAAGACTCAAAATTCTTATAAACATAAATACAATCATTTCAGATGTATGGCCGTGGCTTTGGTCTATATTGAAAGAGGATTCAACACGCTATGGTGTGGCGGGTAGTAAATGACTCGCATTCACTAGTGAGTTTCTTTTTTAGGTAGATCTAGAGTGAGGGAAAATTAAAAATCTTTCCTATTCATATGGGTACGTATATTTGGAGCTACACGCCACCTACGCGCCACCTATAAAATACCATTGACTCTGATATGGCTTGAATCATACATGGTTTGACCACACATTGCGCTGTATCGCCGAATACGAAGGGTGAGCGTGTTGTCTTTGTTGGAGCAAACGAACATTTATAACATCAACACATCAGAGTACAATACAGACAAACATCGAGACGACAAACATCCACCATGGTTCACAGGAGAATTGAAGCGTTTAGGTATTTCTCCCATGTATCAAGTGCATCGAAGGATATTATTGGCCTCCGATATACCCTTCAAATGATCTTGGTACAACCCGAGTCCGCTTTGAACCCGACTCCGCCAGAAGGACTCGACATCGGACCATGGAGCTCGATTTCTTGCATGTTTGACAACTTCGATCCAGGGGCCATCAAGACGGGTTTCCTTCCGCATCCTGTGATCGATGCAGACCTTGCTACGCTGAGGGTGTGGTGGCCATACTCGTCCTGCAAAGACGGCTAACAGAGGATGGCGAATTTCTGACGGCGTGGACACTTTTCACACCACGCTGCAACTTGGGCCGATGCACAAGCTGAAGTTTAGATAGATTGTTGGCTGCTGAAAATCTAATTGAGCCAATAAATGAAGGTTTCCAAGCGAGATCGATCAGAGCTTAACTCGATCTGCTATTGTCGGGCTCCAACAGGCTAGGAACGAGCCGGCACGCCTTCCGTTATTGTGGAGGTGCAGAGGGTTTCCCTGTTTCGACCCATGTCCCCATTTCGATATCATTCGAATCAATCTCATCTGAGATTACCGAAAATCCCTTCCCGCTCCCGAATTAAATTTCCGTCGCGAAGCTCAGCTTCTGCCTTTCATGAATGGCCAGGTTTTCTAAATTATTCATGGAGAAATTCGTAAAGGCAAGGAGATAAATGGACTAACGGTTGTCGCAATAGACTCTTCCGAGTTGAACGCGAAAGCATGATTCAGCAAAAAGAATGGATTGTTCAACGTCTCACTGGAATGTGACGTTATCGTGCACTCTTCAGGAGATTTTTGAGCCCATGCGGTACGCTCCGTCTAACCACAACGCCAACCCTGGCCGCGCATGAAAATCCTTTGAGTCCATAATTGCCTAGGCCGCTGGATAGCGCCATTTGATGCATGGGTTGACGGTAAAATACCTCTTTGCAGGAAAGCGGGTTTCAAGATTGACATCTCCACTTGAGCTCTGGTCAACTTGCCTGCATGTCCTGATGATTGTTTAGGCTTGGATTTGTAAAGGGAGATTGACATTGACACCTTTTGGGAATAAAACTTGATGCCCGAGGCAACCACCACGAATCGTAAAAGGCCATTCGTCCAAAAGCCAATGAAATCGACCCACTCTGTGTCTGGAAGCAAGGATTTTCTGCAAGATAAACTTGCACCTTGCGACTTTGTGACGAGTAAACCACCATTCCTTGGTGCAATCCGCTGTGTCTAGACCTATTCGAGCGTGGCGCTGCTCAAGATTGGCATATGGTGATGAAGTGAGGAGAATAACAATAGCCTGGTCTTGAAGCTTTTATATATAAAGGACTATCGCACTCTTTTGCGCAGGTGCGATGCGGCATGTGGTCCCAGACTTTTATTTTTACCTGTATAATTCACGCTTCCTCTTACCTCATTCCCAAGTGAATCTTGCAGACGCTGTGGAACAGGTTCCCCGCCATACAACCTGCCCGAACTGTAACCTTCGGCTCCCTATCCAAGGTTTTCACTAGGCGCTTTGGACGCAAACCCCCAAACCTGAGTACTGTGCGATTTCGATAAAAGGGCAAGATGGCATCCGAAAGCGAGCCTGGCATCTGGTCGAACGACCCAGAAGCCTACCCAACAGCGTCTAGAGATCCCACTGTCGAGAAAGAATCGCCGCCAATGTCGCCAGGAAACGGAACTTCTCTACCACCAATCCCTGAAAGTCGTCAGGCGCCGGCACGACCGCAAATTGATACGAACGTGAACATGAGCAGGAGTAGCACCTGGAATGAAAAAAATGGCGACCTCGACAGCCCTCCAGGTCCTGGTCGGATGCGCAAGACCTCAACTATCATGTCCGCAATGACCAAAGATAGCTTCGACCTTGAGATGGACCCTCTCCCTTACAAAGATGCCGGTATCACTGAAATCCAAGTCCGGCCTAAGAAATTAGTCCTGTTCTTCGACGGAACCGGTAATAAGTTCAAGGGTAACACCTCAGTATGAAACATTTCTACACTGATAACACGCGCCAGTACGATAGTCAGACCCTTTGCTAACTATGGAGCTAGGATACAAATATTATTAAAATGTACCAAATGCTGGACAAACACGATCCACAAATGTATTTATACTATCAGCGTGAGTATCAATATCTTAGCAGTATTACTCGTCGAGGTTGCTAATTTCTGAGTGTGTAGCTGGTATTGGAACATACGTTCATGGCGAACACGATTTCGCACCGGGTCCTTTCTCGAAGTTGAAGCGATTCATAGATCAGTCTGTAGATCAAGCCGTGGGCACTAGTTTCGATCACCATGTTATCCAGGGGTACCAGTTTATCATGCGTTACTACAGCCCGGGAGATAAAATCTACATTTTCGGTATACATCCCCTCCACGAGAGCATTCCGCATTAAGAAGTATAACCTAACTCGAAACAGGTTTTTCACGTGGCGCATACACCGCACGTTTCTTGACCCAGATGGTCATGTACGTTGGCCTCTTGTCGCGTGGAAACGAAGAGATGGTCCCATTCGCGTACAAATCCTTCGCTAAATTCGAGCGTCTCCGTCGCTTAAAAACTAAGAAGGCGAATGTCATTCGGAAGCATATGACTCATTTCAAAGAAACTTTCTGCAGAACGGGTGTTAAGGTGCATATACTCGGATTATACGATACAGTTAATTCCGTTGGTAGATTCGAGTTGCCCCTTTTGAGAAAGAGTTTCCCAGAGTCACAGCAGCCTGCGGCGGATCACGTCAGACACGCAGTGGCTATCGACGAAAGAAGATTAAAATTTAAGCCTAGTTTGTTCGCGCAGATGCAAGGCTGGAGAAAAGAGGAACACGATGTGAAGGAAGTTTGGTTCCCTGGAAATCACGCAGATATCGGTGGTGGTTGGACGCCTGAGGAAGGCGTTCCGATGATCAGTGATATCGCTTTAGCTTGGATGTTGGAGGAAGTTCTCGCGATCGAGGACAAATGTGTCGGTAGAACTAGCCCGGACAGACTACCATGGAAAATGGACGAAATTGAGAAGGTTTTCCACGCGGCAGAGAACCAAGTCGGTGTTGCGAAGATTCACGATGCTCTTAAATTTAATGAAGGATGGTCGCATGTCGGTGTCCTGAGTTGGTGGATTCTCGGTAAGTTATCCGTCGTTACAATAAACCCTTACCAGATTTTGAAGTCCGGAATGCTAACCGTGGCTCGCAGAGGTCTTACCTGTATTTACCCGTCTGGAACTTGAATTCGGCGCCTGGGTCCCACGCCATTGGCCGCCCAACCTTGGATTTACCCGAGATATTCCCGATGATGCAGTATTCCATGAAAGTGTTCACAGGCGTGAGCGCGCTGGATGCGGATACCTACCCATCAACGATGGCTATATTCATTGCAAGAAGTCACATCCCGATACCGAGCACGAAGAGTGCAAGCACTGTGATCACAGACGGAGAAGTGTTGAGCTTGGTGATAAGCTTCACCATCTTCATCATCATCATTTCCACCTGTGAGAGTTATGAAGATTACGCGTAATGAGGAATGTGGGTGTTTAATTGGATGTGGTCTGAAGTTTGAGACTAATCAATCTTAACACTAAATTGTACGTTATTAGTGTTGATGTTCATATTTAATTACCTGTCTATAGTTTAGTTGAGCGCCCAATGGCATACTTTCTGATTGTTATCTAAGAATATCTCTTTCGGTAGATCTGAAGAAACCAAGGGTTGTTGTAAATGTTGCATTTCGATTACATGTTACACGCTCTTGAGATATACTGGAACGAGCCCGTCTACGCCGTGAATCTACGCCAAGATCCCGAAACACGTTGCCGTAAAGATAGTCGCTTCTGGAATACAATATCTGCATGAAAACTAGCGTCCGCTTGTCCGAAACTCGTATTTATTTCTATGTGGAAGTTAATTCTCGATCTCCTATCTCCTAAGTTTGAACGTCAACACATTGCCAAGGCCAAGGTTATTCCTTGTCGATATATACCAAAGGTTGCACTTCAATTATATCACAAGGATTATATTCAATTTAGCCTTATCGGATGCAGGAGGTAATTTTTAAGCCTAATATTAACGACCGTATAATGAAGCCCTTCCCGCCCGCCCCCGCCGGACGACTTACGAATTCGTTACTAACGATCGCATTGGTTTTAAGCTTTTTCCCCTGGAGAAATCCGCATCAATTGAAAAAAGCGACTCTTCCCCAACTAAATTATACGGGTTTAAGAAATTCCGTGACCTTATATTATAACAAATCCCAGCTTCGATCGTATATGCCCTTGCATCGGTCGAATGCGGGCTTAGTAACAGACTTGGGCTTGGTACGAGAGTGGGTAAACGGACGTACTCTCTCCGCGTGCGGAGGCTGGCTAGCTCCCACTACTCCAGTTTATCGATATAATTACCAAGCGGTTTATATTAAATTCTACTCAATGAACCTATCACCCAAGGACAAGATCCATGACGAACTTCGCATCCATGTCCTGGATTTACGATCTCTCTATAGACTCAGGAGATTTGTTCCGGAATAATCGTTCCGAACATTGACCTTGTATAAATGCTGCCCTTGACATTTACAGGGTTCAAATAACCCATTTGGCGGATGGAAAACATCGGTTTCCTGGGCGTGAATTATATAAAGAGACCATGGTTACGGAACCGTCGTTATGAAAATCGCTATAGCTACAAGCTAGCTTCACCAGAATCCGCTGCAGTCGTCGATCGGTAAACGCTCACCAAGATGCGGTTCATCCCTGCTATCCTCGCCTGTCTCTCGCTGGCCACCGCCACGATTGTTGAAAACGGTCAAACTCGATTGAACCCTTATCCGGGACAAGCAACCAAGATTGCTACTATCGCAGACAGTGACCCGAACTGGAAGACGTATCCACCCGACGCTCACCAAATCGGATATAAGGGACGGTGGTGTAGCAAGTACGTTTCGTGGTGGTCGTCGCCTGGGATCAAATTCCGATATGCGGGAAATGACCTTGCCATTACATTTGGAAACTATACGTCCAATGGGGTTCTGCTAGCGTGGAGTATGCTTTTATCGCAATGCGCAGTGCCAATTGATATATTTCGCTGACGTGTCTGTGGGTTTATAGGAATCACCGGTCAACCTTGGAACTTTGCGAATGTCACAGCTGGCGATACTTACCGATTCATCAATAAGGATACACCTGGCCAGATGACAGCCGTTGACGGACAAGAAACCACCTTCGAATTTCGGTAAGAAAATTTACTCTATGATCACGAGTAGTCTCGTGTGCAATGTTTGGCTGGTTATTAACTTTTATACCTATCAGAGTGACAAATTGGGCGCTTGGTGTCCAACTCCACAGAGTCCATGTCGCCAAAGGAAACAGAATCTACGGTATCCCGGAGTTCAACAAAAAGATCGAGATGATTGGCGACTCCTTGACTGCTGGTTATACTGGTACATACGAGGGAATCAGCAGCTTCGCATGGGGTCTGTGTGAAGGTCTTGGAAACATTGAATTCACATTCACCGCTTGTAAGGAATTCCATTCCCTTTTGAACGCGCTAGCGCTGGCGTGCGAAATAGCTAACTTGAGTTTACTAGACTCCGGAATATGCCTTACTGATAAGCTTTGCTGGGGTAACCCTCGCGGACAACTGTACCAATGGCTGCAGACCAGTGATACGGGATTCCGCGCACAGCAAATCTACGGAACTAACCCTGAGCCGTGGCAGTTTGATAAGCACCAAAAGGCTGACATTGTCGTACGTATAATGACAGTTAAGTATAGAATCAATCAATTTGGATCTAACATGAAGTCGTGGGGGTACATAGATTATCAACCTGGGAACCAACGACTCTAACGCCTACACCGAAACCGGGACAGTGCCAGACGACGAATTCAAGGCCAACTACATCGCTCTGATCAACTCGATCCATGAGAAGTACCCGAGAGCCCAGATTATTGCTATGCAAATATGGCAAGGTTTCTACCAATATGGTATGTAAAATCTCTGCGATTGATAGAACGGTATAGCAGTGCTGATGCGTATAATTATCCCTCTAAAGGAAACACCTACCTCCAAAACCTCGAGGGATACCAAGGCGCCATCCTCGGCGCGGTCGACAACTTCAAGAAGAAGGACGGCAGCAACTTCGTCCATTACTTCAACACGACCGGTATCCTTCAGCATAACGATATCAACCCACTTTGGCATCTTACCGATGCAGGTAACATCAAGGTATGCAGAGAATTATAATTATCATCCCTCCGAACCACACTTGCTATACGCCACCCAATCGCATCCTTGCACAGCACCCGTTCCGGAATTAAAGCTGACGAGAATTGCGTAAATCTCCAGGTCGCCGCACACTTGATGCAATACATCAAATTGACTTTCGGCTGGGAGCTGGGAAATACCGGCAAGGAAGTGTACTCTCATACCTCATACTACAACGATCTACCCGACTACTAAAAGAGAGTGGAATCAAACCCAGAAAGAAAGAGAGAAAAATATATACATGCATATGCATATATCGGAGGGAAAGATTTCGCGCAAGCGCAAGAGTTTATTGGATTTCCGGATACCATGTATTATTTTTAAGTGCACGATGTAACATACTCTAACCGTAGCAGGAACCAAACGAAGCCCCGTGGTGCGGGTACCCCGAAATGGGATTCCAACTGAATAAACAGATAATACACTTTTTCTTAGCTGATAGGGTGCTTACTCATTTACCTGTTTACTTGTTCTGGGCGCGCATGCTTTTTCTTCTTGTAGGCTGAAAAGTGGAAGTAAGCGTGGACGTAGAGTTGTGGAAGTAAGCTTCGATCCACCTTCTTTCTTGATTCGATATGGCACAGATACGAGGTTTAATTTCGCGGCGAGTGTAACAATGCGGGGCTGTGCGGAGAGAAAATGTGTGAACGAAAACCCCTGGCGCTGTTTACTACTATGTGGCCCTAGCTCTATCTCTGATTCTTTTTTTTTTTTTTTTTTTTTGGCAGTTTGACATGACGTGTGAATCTGAATGCGGAATATGGGAATACCGTGGAAGGCCTGGTAGAAATATTCTACCTATTTCGCCTGAAAACCATGCAACTCGCAACGCATAAGCACACGACTGAACTTGCTGGTTCACCTGTCAAACAGATTGTCGGTATCAAAGCCAATGGCATTCTCGATATCCATTTGACAAGGTGGCTGTTCGACAATGCCAATGCTGGTTATTGGCGCTTCAGAGAGAAAGGAAACCGGAACAAGTTTGCGGAAATGGGTAACTGAATGCCCGCATTAAAAGGTTGAAAAAGTTCAGCGTCGCAGCGCGATCGTTCGAGTAGGTTACATTTGGGAAGGCCGTCCCGAGACACAACAGACCCAACGATCGAAATGTGAAAACCAGATAAACAATTGGCTTCTTTACGCGAAGGGTCTCGAAAGCGAGTGACCCACAACCCAGGACACATCGCTGGTAACCCCCGACCTCTTGTCTCCTTGTAGTGTCCGGCCTGCCTATTTTTGGGCATCCCTCGTTTCGTTCGGGGAGAAAGCACCCCTCGCAAACAAGGGTTGAGCTTGTCCGATGGAACCTTTCCAACACGTCCGAGCTGCTTCAAACAGTTAAAACGGCGGGCTCGCTTTTTTTGCGAATGTGAACAATCAAAAAAAAGTCTCCTTGGCTTTCGAGAGCTCAGACCTTCCTCCGAAACATGTCAACAGACGCCTACAAAGCTATAATCCTTACTATCGAATGAGACTTTGTTTAGACTAAAGTATTGTCTCTTTCCCTGTCTCTTCCTTTACGAGATGGAAACGTCACTTGAGAGACAACTAAAAAAGAGTCCTAAAGAAAGAAAAAGAATGATCCGAACGCCACCGATGTTACATGGGCTGAATTCAACCCTATGCGAGATAATCAGAGAAAAGCTTGGTATACATTAGCGGAGTAGTCTAAATTATGTCCCGGAACAAGTCGGGTCCTTGGTGCTGCTGCACAAAAGATCTTCCTCCGGATTTTACATTACACAATAGTTGGCGTATTTTTGCATTTATTTCATTTGAATTGAAGGTGGCCTAGTGAAAGCTGTGGATAATCAATCGATCCATTTAGATTTTTCTGTGCTCAAAATAAGTCTTCCCCAGTTCATAGAACGGAGACTATAATTCTGTTTCTCAATCCGTATTTTTTTTTTTGTATCGTGAAAATGTTCATGCGACACGAATTTTCGAGCTTATCAACTTCCCGTTTGTCGCCGGGTAGGCTTGAATGGTCCCGCATCGAGCAAGAGGACGAAGTCCCATTGAGGTTTGATCCGTTCGTGGCGTGTTAGAAGAAACAAGCCTTCCAAGAAACCAAGGGACACCAGAGAATGCCTGGAAACCTTTTGCAAGCTCGTCCAAACGAAACGGAACCGAAAGGAAGAAATTCCCAGCGCATTTTCTGCCCGCAGCCAGCCGGACCGAGGTGAAATATTGGCAATTGTCGCGCATGTTTGACATTCAAAACGTTCGTTGGGGATCATTTATTATTACAATTGAATTCCAAAAAGAATTAAAACCCTTCGGTTCACGAAGGAGGCTGGACATATATGTACGAATACTATGGAAAAGAGAAATTACTTGTACCTGTTTGTAAAAGAAGTTACAATGACCAATTGACTTAAAAAGCCGTGATGTCTGCCTCCGATTCAAGAAGATTCATAGCCCTCCCTGGCTAACAGTATCGAGTCACTGTTTTTTTTCTTGTTTTGCACTTTTTTAAGTTGCCAGCCTTACGATACGATACCCCCCCCGTAACGAAACCCTTTAAAAGTTTTGCTTTGCTCCCCATCCTCTCAGCCCCCAAGCTGGCCAAGTAAAGTAGTGAAAGTGCAGGCCGAAGTTCTGTTACACCCCCTGCACCACAGCCTGCCGCGATAACAAAAAGAAACAACCAAACTGGACCAGTGATTGGGTCTGGAAAAAGTTGGGATCCTGTGTTCGTCAAGGCTCCCGGAAAGGTCCCTCCCAAAAGGAATTAGGACCAAACCTCGAGATTCCCCACCCGCGCCGCACGCACGCAGCCCGTCCTCGGTCAGATTCTGGGCTCGAGGGCAGACCACCCACCTACACAAGGAAATACATAGTGTCCGCGGGGTGTTAGGCCAAAAGTGTATTTGTAGGCCCTAACCGTCGTGGTACCATAAAACCGGTCGCTCGTCCGCCCCCCAATCCGTCGTCGCTCGTAAAATCCCACCTCCCCTCTCCGGCTGGGACGACCCGTCGAACGTTCCCTTTTCGATCTTTTCGAACATTTCGTTCCTTTTCTCTTCGATATTATAAAGGGACTATTGTTCGCCCCTTCTATAAACACTCCTTCATTTTTCCATTCATCGGTATTTTTATCTTTATTTTTAAATTTCTTACGTCATTCGTTAAACCCACACGTTCAACATGCTTGCATTCCTTCCAACAACGAGCCGGGCAGCGGTGCTCGTGCTGGTCAACACAATCCTTCTGGCATCCCTGTTCACACGGACGGTGCATTCCTTCCCGCTGCACCTCGACCGACACTTCATCACCAGCGCGCCGCAGGTCTCTCACATTCGCGTCAGGACGGCCGGACCGACACACGCGGGCATCATCACCCATCCGCCTGCGCAGCTGCAGCAAGCAATTTTTGGCACGGTCAGGCCGGACCCGGAGCTGTTGCCATTAAGGTATGTTCATTCTCTCCCATAAACCAATTTCACACATTTTTTATATATATATCATATCCAACATCGAATTCTAACTTGAAACGTTTGATCCAATCAGTGGCTCGTACACCCGCGGCAATCTCTCAAAGCACACACGCGAAGCCCTCGACCAACTCATCTACTCGAACCGCAATGCCACATCCTACTTCTACACCCTCGCTATTGATGGCCTGGGTTTCCAAGGCCGTGTCGACTCCCCGTGGCGTTTCTTCATCCGCATGGATCTTGCCGTGGCAACATTTAAAGACGCAAACGGCCATACGAAACTGCCCCAGGTCACCGTCTCATACTTCCAACCTCACCCGGCAGAGAAGGACTCCATGATTGTTGGTGATCTGATGGATATCTACGAGCTCACCGAGGAGGATATTCTGGAGACGGTCGACACGGACGAGCCGCCGATGGGCGTGATCAAGTTCCTGAGCAGTCGGGTCAGCCGCATGTCCGGGTTTGTGCACAAGCACGTCGGCATCGAGGAGTTCGAGTTATTATATCCGCGAACGACGGATAAGAAGGTTGCTGGGCATCCGTAGATTTCACAATAAATCTAAACAAATAAAAAAAAGAAAAGACTAACAAAAAAACAATACCATAAATTTATCAGTATTACCCTCATTTTATCACGAAAGCTCTCTTTTTTATTTTATTACTGTTCACTCCGTATCACTCGTTATGATTACTATACTATACTATACTCAACCGTTATACTGTATATTTCTTTACTTTTTTTTTATCATTGTTTCTTTTCTTTTGCAAACAACGGCGTTAAGGGAAGGGGATTTTCGACATGTTTTATTTGATACCAAGAAATATATGCGGAGCCGCGGATGGGGGACGAAAAAGACTCCATTTTTCCGTTCTGTCTTCGGATCCACGGAAAGTCTATTTAAGATTACAAGATGCTACCATTACCTCACCTTTCACCTCACCTTACTTTTACTAAACACCGAGACCAAGACGGCTTGGTATAAGCTATAATGTGGATAATGCACGTATGGAAATTATTGCACGTCATTTAAAGGGCTTAATGGGGCGGTTTTAAGGAAGCAAATAAATAAATAAATAAAAATTAAAAAATATCATCTCACTCGGTTCTTCTCCTTCGTGTGATCCTATAATTCTCTCGGAATATATATACCGTGTTTGTTCGGCTGTGTACATTTCCTCCATAATCTACGAAAGTATCATCAAATAATCTATCACATACTGGACTCGTACTTGCTTCTGACACATATATCTTCTTGGCGCGCGAAATTATTATGGAATAGATGAAAAGAAAAGTGGGTTCGGTTGCACAAAGTTTTCTGGTTTCTATATTATCCCTTCTCCTTAAGCTTGTCGCACGCGATTCCTAATTTGCTCTTTTTTTCGTCAATCGCGATCTATGCAGATCTGCCGCCGCCGCCTATATCTACCCTGTCTACAGACCCTATGGAAGTTTACAGAAATCAACGCTACCGCATCACAGACAGGAAAAAGATGTAGTCTAAAAGTCTAGTGGGGGGTATAAGTCCTCGACCCGCAGAAAAGAACAGAGGGGAGATGGGAATAGATATGTGAAGATTGAAGATTGATCATAGAGGAGGGAGATTTTCGAGAGAGTGAAATTCATACAAGCCGTGACCGCGTGAAAAGAAAGCCCCCAACCCCTTAACCACCGTCTCCGCGGTAAAAACGTGAACCTAACGAAAAACACCATGGGCGAAAAAGCAGAATATATAGAACCCAACAACAACCTGGGCTAACCAAAATACTTGGAAAAGAAGAAGAAGTAAAAGAAGAAGCAGCTCCAATACGTGAAAAATAAAAATAAAAAATAAAAGCAAAAAAGCTATCATCATTGCATCAGATTCCTCCTATGTGCAGTTGACGTGCGCAGTTCGTAAAGTGCCAGAAAATTGAAGCGGTTAGCACGAGCTGATCTGATCTGCAGGGTAAAGAAGAAAGAAGAAGAAAAAAAGAAACGGATAAAATAGTCTCCATAACGAACGTTCTGTAGATCTATTTCTGTTTTCTCGTTTACTTCTTCTTCTTTCCCTTGCCCTCGGTCTCGTACCCGTCTTCCTTCTCCACCTTCTCGAACCCGTCGTCCTCTTCGTCCTCGTCCTCGTCCTCGACGACAGCTGCACCTTTCCGGCGTTCGACCTGCTCTTCAGCGCTGGCAAACTCAACGGCGGTGGATTTCCCGCCGTCCACATCTTCGGAATCATCGTAATCTTGCTCCATCGCTTCGGTCTTCTTGTCGAGCTCGGCCTGGACCCGTCTGATGTCCTCGGCCTGGCCTTCGACCCTTTTCAGCGCCTCGACCTCTCTGACGAACCAGTTGATGCCGCCCCAGGTGCCGCCGCAGAGGAGGGAGAGGAAGAAGAAGTGGAAGGAGCCCGTGGCGAAGAGCATGACGAGGAGGGTGAGCTGGAGGCAGGCGAAGGAGACGTTGGTGGCGACGAGGAGGGCGGGCGGGGCGCCGGGCGTGAAGATGGCGCGGAAGAGGTCGGAGGGGTAGGACATCTTGGCCGGTATTTCCTCGAGACCTCTTTGAGTGCAGAGTGTCGCTCCGCGTGTGTATCTGTGTCTGTCTGTCTGTCTGTCTGTGTATGTCTGAGTACAGCAGAACTGGGGGGCGAGGGCGGGGATGGGAATGTAGTATCGTGTGCGGTGTTTATTGTTTGATTTAAGCTTTGGGGGGGTTGCTGGGGCTGTTGCGGGCAGCAGCGAGGTGGGGGTTTGTGCGAAGGAGGGGGGACGCAGAGTAATGTGAGACCACAGCCTATCTACCCCTCTCAGCTCATGGTCGCCAGAGCTGAAGCAGAAGAAGAGAGGACGGAAGAGAGAGAGAAAGAAAGAAAGAGGAGGCTGGAAAGGCGGGGAAGCTGGTAGTAAAAGAGAGGAAAAGAGAGCAGAGTAGGCGGAGAGGTAGCTGTAGGCGAAGGGATAGTTGAAGCTGAGTTGTTTATACCCGATGGAGCTTGTTAGCAGCCAGTCAGCAAAGCAAGTCACCTGCCGACGACGACGGCGAACAGAACAGAACAGAAGATGAGGCCGGGCCGAGACACGAGATTAAATAGATAATATTCATGAGAGCGTAAATGGGGGAGACACGTGTGGGATGGGCCTGCTATCTGCCGGCCCCGTCACAGTCACACCGCCGCTGCTGCTTGCTGCTGGTGCTGTTAGTAACCGCATGCTGCCTGACGTCGGCGGGCGCCCGGCCGGGTTTTGTTGTTTGGCGATGGCTGCCCGGCCCAATTTGGCACATGCGAGACAGCCTCTTCACCACTTTTACGCATCATAATTATAACACTACCGCACACGGTAACAGGCGGTCGTATCGTATCGGAGTCGTATAGCAACCCCCCAATCGATAGGACGGTACGAAGAAGAGACAACATGCGGCTCTCCTCCCGCCTCCTCTCGACGCCCGTCGCTCCGTCCTCCCTCATCCAGAAGAACGCCCTCGCCCTCCTGCCCCCGATCCCGCTCTACCGTCGCATCCTGCGCGCCCACAGACGTCACCTCTCACCCGAAGAGCGGGCCCTCGGCGACCACTACATCAGAGACGAGTGGAGACGGCACAAAGATGTCGAGAACCCCGTCCACATCGTGCGTTCCCAATCTTCTTCTCTCTTGTATCTCGATCACTACGCTTTTGGCAATCATGTTTGAAAATCTCGCTTGACGTGCAGAAAACTGCGGAACGGGAAAGTCACAAACAAACCCACTAACGAGTCATCGATATATAAAACTTCTCTTGAGGACAGATTGCATTCCTGACCGAGTGGCAGCTGTACGCGCAACATCTCGAGGGCGATACCTGGAGGGATGCGAAGCTCGATAAAGGAAAGCTGGAGAAGATGAGCGGTACGCCTGTTTTCTCCAATATATATATATATATATTGACATTTATATATGCACATCGCGGGCCCATACCCAATACTGATACAATCCGCGAGTACAGACGACCAAATCGGCCAGCTGTACGAGCTGATGAACAAGGCGAAGAAGATGGGTGACGAGGACTCTTCGTAAGCTTCTTTCCCCATTGTATATCTCCTGTAGGTGTGTATTCTTGTACTATAACTCTTTCAATTTCTTCTCGTGCATATCGTTGGCGTTATCCTTTCCCATCTGACGGACCAACAAGATTGGAACGAGTATATATCAATCTTTTTTGTTCATAATACTGTAATTGCGAGGAAAAAGGGAAAAAAAAGGAAAAAGGAAAGAAACAAGTATCTATCCCACTTTTTTGTATGTGATACATATCCTAAGGAAACCCTCGTTTTCATGGATCCCCACTAGCTTTCTTGTTATAGTCCTGCCCGAATTCGCATACCATTTCTCTTGGATGTTTGAAAGAAAACTCTACATCCACATAAATATATTTCACAAATATTCCATATCCCTCCTAATAACCGCCTCCTCAACGTCCCCATAGCGGCATCCTTAACGCCTGCCCCCCCGCCCTCGGCCACCGCCACCTCTGTCACCTCTACCCCGTCCTCTACCCCTTCCGCGCCCTCCGATGCCGCCACCACCGCGGTCTTTATCACCTTCCTTCCGCGCCTTATTCTTCGCCTTGACGCTATCATCGATCAACAGCGTGTCCAGCGGTAACGAGTCGGGCAGGATGAAATAGCGGATCGTGCTACCGCGGATATTGATCGTATCCAACGTCTGCGGCTCGCGGTTGCGCACCGTCATGCGCACCGTACGCAGGGAGGTGTTCATCGTCGGTGTGACGGTGGTTATTGTGCCGTGAATTATTGTGCCTGTTTTTTTAGGATTATAAGTATTAGCATTTTGATATATGTGTCTCCCCTTGCGTGGGATTGGATTTCTTATAGTAAGGTACGTATGTAGATGAAGGAGGAATAAAAAGGAGAAGGAGGAGGGGTAATTACCATTCTTGAGCTCGACGGTGACCGTCTCGTTCGCGCATTTCATGAGGAATCTGTGCGTATTTTTTTTTCACCGGTTAGCTATACATTCATTCATCCCATATCTTCGATCTCGGAGCTCGGGTAAGCTCGCAGCTCCAAGCTCGCAGCTGCAATCCAGGGAAAGCTACGCCATTCGTTGGGAACCAAGGGGGGCGACGGCGGCGTGTGATCGAGGGATGGAAAGGAGGGGAGGGGAGGGGGAATGCGGTGGGTGGAACTCGTGGAACGAGAATCGTCGAGGGTAGCTCGCTCACCTGACCAACTTCATCGTGACGACGGGGCTGCGCGCGCAGTTCTTTTAAATCGGGGCGGTCCGATTGCGTTTACCGGCGGGGAGGGGTGTATCCAATTGAGTGTTTCGCGACGTGATTTAAGGAATGTCGGGATCTGGATACTGGGATGGGGGGGTGATGATGTCTGTTGGTGTGTGGTTGTGGTTGATGGTTGATCGTGAGTGAGTGAGTGAGTGAACGACCTGCTGTGAGGGAAACTTTTCGCGCGTTTTCTGTGTTCAGGAAACGAGGCCTTGCCCTTTTGGGCTATCGGATCACGCTAAGGCGCTTTGGGACGTCAACGCACGAAATTCGACATTTTCAACACATTCGCTGCCGCAACGCTGGCTGTTCCATCGAGGGTGCCGAGTTGATGGTGTCTCTCGAGACCGTAATCATATTATATTGGAAATAAAGAAGCTATAGAATGCCGAGAAGAACGGCGCGTATTTTGCGATCTTACTGTAAATTTACCTTCAGAAGAATATTCTGAAGATTGTGTTATCTCTCTAGTAATATTGGTAGCTTGTGGTGCTACCAATTTGAGAAAAGAATAAACCTGAGGATATGGTTTTGCTGTGATACGGTTGTAACAAAAATAGTTGATATAAAATAATTTTGGTGTCTATCTAGATGTAATTTGTACAAATGCGTCTTCCTCCTCCTTCTCATTTTCCTTTTAGCAACCTTCAACCTTCGCCTTCTCAATCATCTAGTAACAATTATTCCAAAGAACAAAACCAACCAGCGCGATTTCAGTGGAATAAAAGGTGCGTTTATGATAGCATATCAATTTGCGAGTATTTCATTCGAAGAGTGAATATGGTATTCTGTATTGCAACGGTGAAGCTTGATTTCTGTACCGTTGCTCGAGGCACCCATAACTGCAACTCCCACTTTCAAGAAGACTTCCTTTACCACTTCCCTCTCTCCTCTCTCTCTCTTCTATATTCCACTTCATACTCCCTGGGAAACTCATTATACAACCACTCAATCAGCCTTTCCAAGAAACAAGAAACTAACTGAATCTCATTTCAAGTACACTGATAAAAATGCCACCAAAAAGAGGATCGCAGCAACCAACAGACCTTCCCTCGAAGAAGCGCAAGCTGTCTTCAGAAGGTCCAGCGGATGCTACACAACCCCCTCTTGAAACCGGCATACGGACTCGTTCAAAAACCGCAGCCGAGAACCCAAACACTGAGTCCAAAACCTCCGCCAAATCCACAAAACCCACCACTACCCACATCCCGCCAGCTCTCCCCCTCACAGATCCCACGGGTGCTTCATACCCCGCGGAGGCCATCGAGAGACGTAGAACTCTCATCACAGACCCGACGAACGATTACCTCCTCTCCGTACCGCGGGTCCGCGATCCTCGCAAGAAGACCGCCGCCGCCGCGCAGGACACGCAGTACGGCGTCTACCGTGATAGAAGGGGTAGACCGCTACACGGGTACCGCGTGAAACCTGTCCATCCTAACCCGAATTGTCCTCCCTGGCGGGGCGTCGTGAAGGCGTTCGTTCGGGACCGGAAATCCGGGGACGGGAAGAAGGACGGGAGCACGTCGGTGGCCGATAGCGAGCCTACCGTTGCAGCAAATACGCGGAGTAAGTCGATGGGACGACGGGCTGCCGCCACGCAGGTTCCTAGTGCGCCTGTTGTTGGTTCTGGCGAGGCGGTCTCCCGGAAGCGAGCTCGTCGCGATGATGCAGCGGTGGAGGAGGAAGAAGGTAACGGCTCCCGTGGGAGGAAACGCAAGTGCGTAGCGTTTCGGGAGCCGCCTGTCGTTTCTCAGGAAGGACCGAGTCACGAACAGAAGGAAGTCCAGAAGAAGGGCAAATCGGGTAAGATGGCTGCTTCTAGTAGTGCTGGGGAGAAGGATAATAGAGCTGGTGGAGACTCGGAGCGGCCCGCAGTTCCGGGACCTATCACGCTTCTCGACTCCGTGCCGTCGAGGCAGGAGAAGAAGAAGAAGAAGGAGCAAAAACGGGAGCAACAGCAGAAGGCAAGCCTGCAGAAGGGGAAACTGCAAAAGGTTGCCGAACCCCGTAAAGAGAAGAAAGTGGTTCCAGCCCAACCAACCGAGGAACCCTTACGCTTTAGCGAGCGGCTTAGGGGGAAGAAGGAGCGGACGCAGTCAGGCACCCTTTCCTCGTGAACGGAGGGCCTGAGCGTATCGGGCGGAAGGGTTGGTACCGCTATGTGATAGAATCCCGTGGTTAAGTGAGAATAGGTATGTATGTTATGATAAAGCTTGGCCTATTCTGTGATTTACGTGGTTTGGTTTGCGGTCGACGTTGCGCCGGAACATGTACCCGGGACACATTGTATCCCAACGTTCTTGTTAATATGGACTCGGTGGATGGAGGATGAGAAGGTGTAGGACAGGTGGGAGTGGGAGTATAGGAGAGAGTGTGCGTGCGTGTGCACGCGAGTGTTAGCGTTTTGTGTGTGTGGGGGGGGGGGTGTGCCGGAGAGTGTGTGTTCAGGGAGGAGTACCGGAGACGCGGCTCGCTCTTTAGCGACTTGGGAAAATGAGACAGCATTATTCACAGGGTGAGTTGGATGGCAATTTGGACTCATATCACATATCGAAATAGGTTTATATGCTAACACAAGTATTACAAGTCAGAGAATAGAGGGTCTTTATGGTGTGTGAATTTATTTGTATCTAGGGTACATTGGATACCGTGCCTTATAACAACAGGCCTAGCTAGGTACGACAGGTAGGTTATGCTGATTCCTCTATAAACCTACAGGAGGTATTGAAGCTCATAAATATCATAGGGAAGCCGAACGCACTGGCGATGCACCCGAAGATACGAACTACGGGCAGCCCGGCTTCATCGGCGCACATGCGATATGCTTGCCGCTGGAATCGATTAATCCGCGGCTGCCTGCTCCGTTGGCATTAGAGCAAGCCTGGTCAGCGTTCTTGGAGGCCGAGTTGAGATCCGGACCCGATGGTTGGACCGGTTGAGGTTTGGCAGTGGCAACTGGTTGGCGGACGATGACCGGCCAGTAAGCTAGAGTTGTGTAGCCGTCCTGATTGCTTTTGGGGACACCGAAGAGGACAGCGCCGAGTGGCTTGTATCCAACCCAACCAAGGGCTTCGCCATTCAAGCTGGCAACAGCAGCGGCAAAGAGGAGAGTCTTGAGTTGCATGGTTAGTTTCTAACAAGATCAGTTAGTACGGTGGGTGTGAACTGCATTGGTAAGCTTTGACGGAACTTACACTCTGGCTCTACTGAGATAATCTCCTTTTATTTGATTAAGATATATTAGGTGATCTAGTATCCAAGAGGCTGACTTGGCTGATCTTTGAATAGGCTATGGCTTCGAAGGGGGCAGATCCATTAAATAGTCGAGAAACCACCAGGATAGTTTCATATGAAATTGACAACATTGGACTTGGGGGTCTAAGGTGGAGAATCGTCAGGCATAGCTCGAACTTGAACTATGATACCAAAGAGGCTGGATGCAAAATCTACTATAGACGCCTACGGCTGACTGTTTGCATACTACCCCGCCTCTCCGATTTGCACACCATGATCTTACGTCACAAGTATTCCTCCGAGATGGAATATGCCTCAGAGTTAAAAAAATTTCCCAACTAAAATCAAATCGGACATCGAAGTAGATCGACGGTATAACTAGCTTGAACCATAATCACGATCTCTAATATGAAGGCAAGGAGATATGCCGATGCTTTCCGAGTCAAAGGAAGTTTACCCGGAGGTATAACCACATTGCCTAGGTAGAGAAATGCCACTTTCAGATCGACTATAACCTAGCTTGCAGATATGATGGTTTCTCGAGGTGATGGATCTAACCAATTTGTTGGCTGTGGTCGAAAGCAAAATGCAACATTTCACAGGACACACACACACTTGGCGATTTTCGGCAAACAGTGGATACCAAGTGTAGGACCTTTGAGAAAAGGAGCTCGGGCATTAGGTACACCAATCCAAAACGAAGCCGTTAGGTCTAGGAACTAATCCGAAGCACATCGAGGCAATAGCCGGGAATGACATGGGCAGAAGGGAGAGAAGATCTATCTGACATCGCCAGACACTAACATTGGCTAACTTGATGCGAAATCTTTCAGTCTGGGGAAATCATTCCATTGGATGCAGTCGATAGAATACCCTAGGCGATCTACATTATCGTGCCGTCCCGCCTACTCGCTTATAATGTCTCCGGGAAGTGTTTCAAGCTAACCTGGCGGATAAACTTCGGAATGCAACCGAAGAATGCGAGTAATTTCCAACAGCTGCCACCCGGTTATAGCTGCAAGCGTGCAGAGAGCTTACTGCTTCGTTCCTTAGTTGGAATGAGAAAAGTTTTCAAACTTTAGATTTCGAAAGGTCGTTGTTCCAAGTAGCAGCGCTAAATACGCATTGCGACACTACTACAGAAGATGCGGGGAAGCATATGCATTGACTCGAGGCCACCGTAACCCGATGGAACCTCCAACCGGCAATCTAGAATGGGGACTCAATTATTATGCATCTCTATTTTGGATTGCTTGAAGGAAGTGGGAGTTGATAATCTTATTCCGTGTGAGCTCGGCGGGTCAGCACGAATGCATCGATAACATCGTTTTATGGGAACGCAAGGAGATACATAGATGGATGACAACGGCTTAGACCGAACGAACCTGTCGTCTTTGCGATTGCATACGGATTCTATACCAATCAAATGGAGCACACGGAGAGGTTGGAGATGACGAAGAATCTCATACCTATGATTCTACATACGCGACGCACACTATCATATTGCAATCGGAGGTGTCGTTTCTAATCCTCGTATTCTCCAAGTAGAATTTGCCTATAAGTGTGGTCTACTGGCCCATCTATATGGCCTTCTTTCTTCATGCTCAAGGCAAGCTCCTCAGCCATCACCACTAATACCATATTCCTACAGACGTGTTGTTGATCACACAAAAGCTTCTTTACAATGGCGAAGTTTAGTACTCTCTCACCCACTAGGGCCATCTTGATGCTCTCGTTCATGACATCTGCCATTGCTCAATCTCAGAACGGGCAGATCTGGCAGCCTGGCCAGCAGCAGCAGCAGCAGCAAGCTCCTGAGGGCATGGCAGCATCTAGAATTTATTGGGGACGGTACTCGATGGAACAGCCGCCAGTGCAGCAGCAGCAGCAGGAATACCAGCAGTATCAACCTAGTCAGCAGCAGCAACAGCAGCACTACGGCCAGTGGCAGCCAGGCCAGCAGCAGCAGCCTTTGCAACAGCAGCCCATGCAACCGCAGCCGTGGCAGCCGGGTCAGCAACAACAGCAGCAACAACAGCAGCAACAACAGCAGCAACAACCATGGCAGCCTGGTATGCAACAGCCGGGTCAGCAGCAACCGTGGCAGCCCGGTCAGCCTGTTCAGCAGCAGCCTCCACAGCAGCAGCAACCTTGGCAACCAGGACAGCAGCAACCAGGACAGCAGCAACCAGTACAACAGCAACCGGGGCAGCAGCAGCCGTGGCAGCCGGGTCAACAGCAACCAGTTCAACAGCCGGGCATGCAACAGCCGGGTACCCAGCAACCAGGAAACATATATCCTGGTGTCGAACCAATGAACCCCAACAACCCGGTTCATACGCTTCCAGGTGTTTATAACCCAAATGCGAATGCTCAAAATACAGCTCTTTGTCCTACGAACGACTACCAGACTTATAGTGCCACCGATGGCAGCTACTTCATGATTAGATGCGGTCTCCATCATTCAACTGACATTCTTGATACCGTTCTTGCGGACAGCCTCCATCAATGTATTGAAAGATGCGCTACCAAGGACGGATGCAAGGCTGTCAACTTTGATGCTCAAAATGGCAGAACTTGCTCTCTCCTCGGTCAAGGGGGTCTGGGCCCCAAAGCTATGTCCGGCACAGGTCACCACTACGCGTTTATGGTCGACCCACCAACTAAAGAGGCGGCAAATGATATGACCGTAATGTGCTCTACTGAGTGTCCATATGCTAATCACAATACCTACAATACTATCTTTGGAACTGCCTTCCGCATTGTCTGTGGCCGTCGTCACGCAACTCCACACATTTTATCCGAAGGGCAAGGCTCCTTCAAGGATTGCATGGATGCTTGTGCTGGTACAAATGGCTGCGATAGTGTTGACTACCACGAACGAAGCAAGACTTGCTACTACTCCAACCACAAGGGTTATCCTCCCGTCGAAGCTACCGGCTACTCTAGCGCTTGGAGTGTTGGCTGTGCTGGTGCCTGTGGTGGTAATAGCTGTGGTGCCAACCTCGCTCCTGGACAGTACCCAAAACTCCCGGTCAAACAGGGTCCACTGAAGCCAGACACATCTTGTGGAAATATCGGTCTGCAGCACTATGCCACTCCAAATACCGACGTTAACGGTAATAAGGTCACCAACATTGATTTATTCGACCCAACTGTCCTCAAGCGACGCAATCCAATGACCGCAGGACAATCCCAGGACAATCCAGCACAGAACTGCTACGGAACCACCACCAAGGTTGGCTTCAGCCAGGCTCAGACCAACCCAATCGACGTCTACGGTTATAAACAGGACTTCAGTACCTACGCTGATGTCTTGGCCATCAACCATCGAGGTTACATCTTTGCTCCTCAAGATGGCAAGTACATCTTCAGCCTCCCCTCCAGCGATGATATTACCATGCTCTGGGTTGGCCAAACTGCCTACACCGGCTGGAACCGCCAGAATGCGAATATTATCCAGAAATTTGCTGGCGGAAACTCCAAGCCAATTTCCACCCAGGTTGATCTCAAGAAGGGAACGTACACCCCAATCCGTATCGTCTGGGCCAACCAAGGCGGAGCTGGTAACTTCAAACTTAGAGTCACCGCCCCAGACGGCAGCGTCCTTCTCGATGAAAAGAGCGACAATAACGAGTATATCGTCCAGTACTCGTGCGATAACACCAGCGGACCTAAGTACCCAGCTTGGGGCTTCGAGGCTTAGGCGGTGTTATCTAATTGATATATCTATCTTGGGGATATATTTTGGGAGGATATACATGAGAAAAGGGAATATTAGGCTTAAGGGTCTAAGAAAAGTTGTCTATTTTCTTTGAGTCGATCAAAGACCACACGTGTAGCTAGTGAAATATAATTTAGCATAGTATAACAATGGAAAACGGCTTTTGAGAAGCCAGTGTGCCTGATTAACAGCTTAACTCCTGTTCCAGTTAGTCAATTTGCGAGGAGCGTGAAGTATAGTGCAACATGATACAACAACCCATGGAGTCACAAAGTTTTGAACGGTCTTAGCGAAGAGTCAATTGGTTCTATGTGGCAAAAGACACTATTTCCAAATCATATGAAGCTTCTCAATAAAATTTGTTATCCTATTATTGAATTATCTACATTACAACCCTTCAATGTATTACCAGCCCGATAACTTTAATATTATTACTTGACTCGGTTTTAGTAAGGCCTCGATCATACCTCAATGCACAAAGGCTTTTAATACCCCTTAAAATTCTCTTCGAATTTTATAGCACCTTTAGTGCACTCGTCCAAGTCCTCCTTTGGTAAATTGAAGACAGAGTTCACCGTGTTCGGCATCGATGCGGCACCATCGGGGAAAAATGCTCGAGTGTACATTCCCAATCCATAACCTATACGGCTTCCCTCCTGCATCATTTTGATAGCACGAGCGTATCGCTCACCGGATTCCTCCGTTTTAATCTTCCAGTCTGCATCAGTGGTGCCTGTCACTCGCTTGAGGGACTCGAACATCTCATTCTGACTGATGTTGAACGACTCAATGCATACTGACTTGCCGAAATAGTTGCTGATAGTACTCTCTTTGTTGGTCTCGTTGTCCGGGTAGATTTTGAGGTTGAGTAGAGCCACGGTCCCGCGGGCCACTTGCTCCCAGGTCGAGGTGCTGAGCTTGATGTCACCGCCGTTGATACGAGTGTATTCCCTGTTGGCAATATCGAATCCGTAGCGGTATTCGCCTCCGCCGAGACTAAACTCGTACCAGAAACCACCCGCGACAGCAATCCATGGGATGCCTGCAGCGTCGATGTCTTCTCTCCGTTTCAAGTTTCTCTCGCCGATGAGATTCTCCTTTGCAAACTTGAGGTCTCGCTCGTGATCATAACCCCATTCGTTTGGAAGGAGAAATTTGATTCCCGCTGCTTTGGCAGCGTCAATTAATTTCTGGTGGGTCTCCGGTGGAGCCATAACCGACATGGTGATAATAAGAACATCTTGTCCGCGCAGTCCTTCGACGAGAGAAGCTGGGTCGTTGTAGTCAACAATTTGAGGGATAACGCCAGCTGGGAGAACTCCGTTGCTCTCAGCGCGGGTGATAGCTGTAACCTTGTGCTTTCCGCCCTTCACAAGCTCCTCGGCAATATATTTGCCTTGGTTACCGCCCGCCTATTCGATTCATATTAGCATTTCGTACAAAGAAAAACGTAACTGTTGATAAAAATATCGATACATACTCCGACCAAGGCGACGTTTTGAACGTAGTTTGACGACATGTTGGATTTTGGATAGGTCTGTGTTGTTCTGATTAAATTGGAATATTGAGAATAAATCGATTATTGAGATGATATCTGTAGAATGTATCGACAATGTGGAAATATCGCCAATGCTGATCATGCATCTTGGCCGACATTTTCAAGCTTTTTATAAACTTCCGACCGATTAACTTCTCTTTCGCGGGCTCCAGAACTAACTCTCCCGGATTTTTCAAAATTAAATCCGTTACCGTATTCGTTGATACTAAAAGTGCGAAAGTCTGGGATTGAACAATTACCTAATCTGGACATCGCATATACGAGTTGTGGAAAGCTCGGTGTTAATTATCGCCGACACCCCGCCCGGACCAGCTAGCTAAAACGCCAAATACGAGCAATAGCAACTTATGGCGTGTGAAGTGCAAACGCCATCTTGGAAAAGCCGACGCGTCCAGCTTAATTAGGTAAATAATATATCGCTCTCCTCGTAGAGAATGAAATTGGAGTGCCAACAAACGGCCGTTCGGGGGACAAATCTTGCCGAATTCGAAATCTATGAAGTCATTAAACTTAAATCACATTTACATAGTTGTAATGAGGGGGAGGTTATATTTTACATTATTACTAGCCTTAGAGTATCTCTAGATCCGAGCGGCGACTATCACGGAGCTTGCGTATGTATTGCGGAGCTTGCGTACTATATAGCGGAGATATCTTGCTACCACGCAAGTTTCATTCTGAAAGAAGCATTATTCGCCAATACCAAGTCTCGACGACCCGAGCCGCGACTTCGTAGACACGCTAGTTCCTATGTCAAATTATGATTATTAACTCAGTGAGGCCTTAATATATTTGTTCCGAACGTTGAGATTTACCTTCATATTACAGAACTGTCAACCGAGACTCTTTCAAACGACATAGTGTCGTACCTGCCTGGGAAACTGCTGCCGATGCGGGCCCTAATTCGCTCCGACTTCCGACAGCTCTCCAAATTTCGTAATGATGTATTTATTCGAACTAATATGAAATCAGATAGGTCGTCGATAGAGCTTGAGATGGCCGACGGCGTAAATGATTGCAGAAAGCCGCTTCTGAGTATTCGCAATCAACAGGTGCGGCTGCTGTCGAGCAAAAGTAAGCGAAGGCTGGAATGCTAATGTTCAGCCTGAACATAGCGCTTTCGCGCAACCGTCACGTATAGCCTAGGTTTGAAGGAAAAGTTAACTCCTCGTTCTTACAGAATCGGGCTAGGTTATTGCTTACGAGAATGTGGTATTCGGTCCCTTCGGGCTGCTGTTGAATTGACGCGGGCCCTCCTATCCTCCAGTGCCATTCCCCTGCATGACTTGTCTGCGCCGTCGTGAATTCTATCACCAGAGCATCCTGTGCACGATTTGTGCCAGAGGTAGAAGCGCTAATGTGCACCAACGCTTAGGCTCTTCCGTTCCTAGGCACCACTCTTCACCCGCCCAATGCATGCACATTGGCTGCATATAGATAGTGAGATGATTGGTGACCCCAGTGTAGAGCGGGGCTGCAGGTACGGTGCCGTGGTCAGCAGGGATAAAAATTTAATATTGTAAAATAATATAATAATATGAATAAAGGTTCATGAACTTTCTCGCACGATCCTTTGGAGGTATTCAGCTTGATGAGCTGTTCTATCTGTATAGTTGTGCGAGAGTCTAAATTTGTCCGAGGAATTCTCAAGGTTGACTTCTGAAGCGATGACAAAGAGAAAGTGGGAAATAAGATATAGACGAGTTAATATATCGAAATAGTCCTAAGCGAAGCTGGAACGGTTAAGCGATGTATAGATAGGCTCTCGAATTTAATATCGATCGCAATTTTTGAAGTTGAACTAATACCACTTCGGATGATTTGTATTTCTTGCTGCCTGGCGCAATGCGGCGCATTATATGCTGTGGACCTGCTGCAACACATAGGTATCGCCGACGCACTGCTGCAGCAATCAGCCCCAAAATGCCAATGTATAGCCAAGTTACTGGAACATCCGGTTCCTGCGCCGCACGTTGCACCAAACTATCCAAAATCGCATGCTTCAAAAGGTTTCGAAACGGGGACGGCTTTGCTGCGATCGCCTGGCGGATGTACGGTTTGACGCAGGTGGCTGCTGGCTTCCCGATCTGGTGTCGCCGCCGCAGGAGGCTTGCGGTTGTGATACACCCGGGCAGCCTGTTTGCTTGGGCGGCCTGATGGTTGACAGATGTAAGCAGGCTTAGGGTCTGAGATCGGATAATAAGAATCCGGGCCCTTGGGAGCCTGGGGTTTAAAATGTATTATATGATGTTTACCGATATCAGCTTAGATATTGGTAATTGGTTCAAAATTGCGAGCACCAACCTGGTATCGAAGGCATCCTGGGGGCACGGAACATTCTCGTGGTCGAGGAGATGAGTAATCGGGGACTCGGAGTTGTGCCCGTTAGGCGGGCCAGTCAGCTTTGACTTTAATCCGATCATGTCATTTTTCGCTCTCCGAGAATACATAAAACGGGTTGTTTTGGCCTAGAAACTATCCGTCTGCGGCAAGTAATTGCTGACTTGGTAAAACCACCAAAGGTCGACAGCCGACCAAGTTCCGCTTTATGTTCCTTTGTTATCTACGTGTTCCCCCACATTATATTTCCTTTTACTATTCCTTTATCAAGAGCTCGGAAACGGCTTAGAAATATGATGTTGAGGCTTCTCTCATCTGAGATCTTTAAATGTGTCACTGAACGCGTTTTGGAAGAACAAATAAGTAACCTTGGAGGTCTGAGACTTAGGTTATATTTAGCGCTCAGGAATATTTGCATGTAATCAAAGACCGGGATTCGAGACTCTGCGGACCTATGCATTGCAAGATGGATTTCGGGCCGAGCTAGGCGACCAGGATTCACCCTGAATACGATTAAGACGGTGCCATTAAATGCCATCCTTAGACTGATGCACATATTTCGGGGCCCTAGTTGAGAGAATTTGCTGCCTTGGTTCTTCATCTTCGTACCCATGTCTTGGTACATGTATCTCTGCGAAGCAAAACATGGTGGAGAGAGTGGTTATGGCCGGCATGCCTGGAGCTTTAGTGTGCTCGTCGGTGCTTTGTAGAGATCTGGGTGGGCTATGCAGGATGCCGTCTGGCAGTTACTTCGGCATTAACGTTAAGCATTTTCGAGTAATACGCGGACAAGAGGTAAGCTGTTTCAAGAGAACTATGAAGGAAGGCTGTTGCGGTTCGGACATTTCGATTTGTCCTGGGTGTTATTTTATGCCGATGGTCAGAGACCTGGCTCCGAGTTGATCACTAACGTTATTCGAAGGAGCGATAGTGGTTTTGAAATTACATTCTAACGTTGTTCTATGTTATTATTTTTGGCGAAGCCGCTCTTCTATGACATATACTGCTGTCAAAGGTGTCTAGGAAACACAAACCTCCAATATTTCCAAGGATGTTAACGTTGTCAAGGAGCATTTCGGATCTCTGGGACAAAAATGCAACTAAGAAACGTGAACGGGGCCACTAAGATCCAACCCAGCTGAAGTATTAAGTGTGGAGTCCTTTTGTTCGGCACCAGCTAGCTTGTCATAAATGCTCGCCAAATTATCAGGAATATCCGAAATGATTATCAGATAATATCAAATAACGTTATGATACCGTTTGGCCGTCGGCTTGTT
Source organism: Dactylellina haptotyla (assembly GCA_031310005.1). Taxonomy (NCBI): domain Eukaryota; kingdom Fungi; phylum Ascomycota; class Orbiliomycetes; order Orbiliales; family Orbiliaceae; genus Dactylellina; species Dactylellina haptotyla. The sequence continues at coordinate 5,547,961 of CM062379.1, read as the reverse complement.
GAGTTCATTAGAGTTGCTGGGGAATGGTGGCGTGCGAGTCGGCTGCCAGTTGCCTCGTGGCCGATGGTTTGCTAACAGGCTGTGGGGACTTCTCGATTTTTTCCGTGTAAAAGGGGTACCACCTTGCGAACCGAAGGATAAGACAGCGAAGGAAGAAGAATTTCGAGGTTTGAGAGGGTGAGGCTCAAAACCTACTCCCAGTCCAACGAATGCGAACCCAGTGTTAGTGAAACACTGCTACCTATGCTCGAAGGATTTTTTGATCCTTCAGCTCGAATAAGGAAAGTGAAAATTAGAGACTCAGTGATCCTTTTGAATGAGGCTTAAAATAAGAATTCAAGATCATGGCTCATAAATATTCATATCGGACATGAATTAAGGTAAACAAACCTCGGTTCTGGCTCCTCTGTAGGCCCTACAGCTGGAGCTAGACAATAACCAAGGCGAAAAGCTTGTAAAACACAAAGAGACCAACCTTCAAATCGGGAGAGGAAATATACGTCGATATTGAGGCCACCCCGGCGAAAGCAAAGACTGAAAAAAAATATAAGAAAAATAACATGCTGGTATATACAGAAACAAAATACAAAAAGCAGATGCGAAAAAAAAAAAAAACTAAAAATGGGATTGAAAGCACCGTCTCCTGGAGTATCACCGTGAAAAACAAGAAAGTGAGCAAAGCCAAATGTCAAAGCAAAATCAAAATGCCGAACGCCCATCCTCGCCGATCCCAATGCATCACCGCCTGTATTGACCCTCATCCAACTTTTGCACCCAGTCTCTATAGTCATAACGTATCTGCTCCGGTGTGTCTGAGAGAACATTGTCGATAGACATTATATCTGTGATCTGTGATCTCGATCGTTGAGGGGATTCGAGGCTAGTCGCGCTTTGACTCGACAAGCTCGATAGAGCCGGATAATTCGCTTGGCCTGTCGGACTTGAGCTAACTGATGGATTTAGGCTCGGAAAATATAGTGAGCTGGCAAGAGCACGACCAGCGGCCGACTGAGTAAACGGTGGTGAACAGGCCCGGTTTCTTTTGACACAACGATCACATCGATCCGGCCATTGCCGATCGATAGGTAAGCACTAGAGACAGGGGAGTAAGCATCATGAAACGGGGAATTTTTTGCGACGGATACGAGCCCGACATACCACCTGGTGATGTTTTCGACATGCATCGCATCGGTGTCGATTTAGCACCCTTCTGGTGCTTTCCGCCTGGGAAGGTTGGGTTGCGGCGCATATGTAGCCATACTTGGCGCAGCGTTCGCAAATTTCAGGCTCCCCCTTGGGAGTCTCTCTCAGGCACTAGAAATATATCAAACCCTGGTGTTAGAAAAACCTGCTATATTTGAAAGAACCACTGTCGACCGTAGTAGCCGCATGTATTTCAGCGGAAGATCTAGGTCGTGTAGCGGTGCTGGGAGAGTATATATCGAACCTTCTTTTTGTCTCGCCGACAGTAGAAGCATGTCCCCTCGTCTTTTACACCTCTCGGCATCGAATCGGTCTTGATATCCCAATTTATCCAATTTCGTGCCTGGATTCGCTCCTAACTCTCGAAATCATAACCGATCCAGTTCAATAACTGTCGTCGTTGTCGGGGCCTCTTGGCTTGGGGCGACAGTGATGTAGCTTCGCGGATACGGGTTAGGTTTTTTTTTTTCTTTCTTTAAAAAGAACGGGAGTTCGAACTACTTATATATTTCTCGGTTGTTCCATTCGCAGGCGGAAAGCTTCTCTTGGCGAAGGATGTTCAACTGATACGACCTGAACTAGCACGAATATACCCCATGCCCGCCTGCAGGCTTGCCATGGATGGCCCCACGGCCAGCGAAAAGTTCCCCAACCGGCCCTCGCACAGTCGGACTTCGGGCTCGCCATCACCGAACATTGTTACCCGACCTGGAACATGCCCCCGAATGACCACTAAACAGTCAACCTTAACGCCATCTTGGGAACCTAATGGGCATCGGAACCTGGTCACGATTTCCAACCCGTGCGTGGTTCAGCAGTCACTGCAGGTTCGCGCAAGACTTCCATTTTGCCAGTTCTCCCCAGTCGAACGGAGTGGGGTAACAGATGGTTTCAAGAGACGACCAGCCTTGAACCTCTCAGCCTTAGCTTAGCTGTACGTATTCGCTCACAGAAGCAATAAGGCCCCCTCAAAAACGCATGACATGGGAGAGGCACCACGTCGGCGTCTTTGCTATCCGGGGAAATTCATAAGAATGGATTGAATATTGGAGCCTAGTCTGTCCCTAAGTGGGAATATTTTCGAGGTCCAGACATGTCGCTCCCCTATCCGCATCTTTGCATCACGTCAAGATTTCAGATCCCAGTCCGTTGAATCTTCAGCCAGCCAGACCTAAATGGGGCTCAGCCACCATCTTGTCCCTAATCGCGGTTCGGATTGGGCATGACAAATTCGTGCTGCACCCTTCCTTGTGAGCTGGGATAAATCTGGCTTAGTAAGGTTGAATGGCTCAGTTACACGCGACCTACAAGCAAAACACCGAGGTACCTCGCAATTACTCGACAGTCCGATTGCGAACCAAAAGAGAAAAGGAACCCTGAAAGACTAGACATATGCATCGCATCTCGCCATTTCGCTACAAAAAAAGCTGGGGGCTGTGAGTTCTTTCCTGTTCCCGACGGCCTCCAGACTCTGAATTCCCCATCCCGCCTTGGCATTTATAATGGCGGATGGAGCGGAGCGGCAACACAACGAAAGGGTTTTGGGGGTTGGTCTTCGACCGCCTTCTAAGCATCGTGGTTCCTGAGACATGCAGATTTGGAAGCGCAAAATACATGCAGAGGGATCAGATTTCCAGAACAGTAAGCTGCGAGAGAAGAATAATAATAATACAATCCAATATATTATAAACGCGTATAGTAATGCCTGTCCGCTGATTAAAAACGCTGGTTTGTTTTACTCAAGTTTAATTAATTTAAAATTTGCCTATCGAGAAATACTATGCTGCAGCGCTGGTTGTGTTGCTCAGCCTCGTTTCGTTAAAGGGGATAGGAATCTCCGCGTATAATTGGGTAGGCGAATCCATTCGGCTTTCTCAGAATATAGAACTTTTTGGATGACAGTCAGCCAAGTACCTGGTAATCTATACGAAAAGTACGTGTGGCTGAAATTACTCTTTCTGGTCGGAATTGGCCATAAGAATGACTATTCCAAGATAGCCAATGACGAGGTTCCGGTTACCCAGGTATATCATCCTTCATGACATCTAAACGGCTGATCCGCTCAGTCCGACCTCGACTCGAAATTATCGGGGAGTCCTTTAACGCGACCCACGAGCTGAGTTCCCACGGACCCGGATGGTGGAGGCTTTCTGTTGCCCGAACAGCAGCTCCTAAACCTCGGGAACTTTAGTTGAACTTGTGAGTTTATATTATGCAGGTCGATATTCGCGAATTCGCTTAACTCCAGGGCTTGTCGACGTTTCCCCAGAAGCGTCCCGCCGTTAGTCTAATTTTACTTTGCAGCCTGCTTCGCCCCTTTAGTGCGCGTGCACATTGCGAGGGAAATATATACCGGATCTCGCTTAGTCAGTCCCGCTACTCCCTCTCATTCTCAGGACCGTCGAACAACTACGCCTTGGGCTGATGGGGGTTCTCGACCCGGTGTCTGTATCTAGTATTCCGCAATTCGGGTTTACCCCACCTTCCCGGCGTCTATTGTGCAAGAAACTCTGAAACGACGGTTGTTATTTGTCATCATGCTGCATGGTAGATACTGTTCGAGACAGCCGCATCGATATTACAAGGGCTAGTGGCAGATGATTAAAATTCACTTGAAGAGGTGAACATTTTGACAAGGTATCGATCCCAAAGACGGTGTGGATTCGTTTCTATACGGCTATTGATACTCGTACGTTATTGTTTCGATATTTTGATAGCGTGATTCATCTTATGGGGTTGAGACGGGGTAATGACGGGTGAACGCTTCGTCAGATGAAATTACGCCTTAGAAGGCAGACCAGCTGGTGTTGCATTTTACTTGCTATGGGTTACGTGATGCACGATATTCCGAACAAGCTTCTCATCTCAGCGGAAATCTTACCCCTGTGACGACGGTGACTTTTATCTTTGTGATTCCAATGATTCGTGCGGCATCCGTCACGAATTGTCGTTGACATTGTGTTCTAAAAATCGAACTCGAGGTAGTCAATTTATCCTACCCAAACGGAAGCTGCGTTTTCGACACGGGATCTATCAATTTCAGCTGCAAACTCTATAATGTTTGGTAAAATTCTGTTCGATTCCCGGAATCCACTTTACTACCCTGGCAAGGGTGGTTCGAAGGAATCGCTCCTCCCGCGCAACCTAGCCCGACGTCGCTCTCGCTATCGTTCATTTATGAACCAATCAAGCATCTTTTGACACGCTGATGAGTGATAAACTCATGGCTGCCTACATTCATAGAGCCTCTTCTGTACCTGGCAGGAAAACCTGAGCTCGGAAAGCAAACCTGCACCTTCCCTCTGGATAAATAGCAATGTGCGAATCTGTTCCATTCAGGTCTCATTCAGGTTTGCGCTTAGAACTCCCAAGCGTACCCGGGGAACACGTGCGTTCTCACTTCGCGATCTTTCGACTTCCGATCAACCTCCGCTCGACTGTGACCCACTTTACGTCCCAGTCACAAATAGCAATTTCGGAACCTTACGGATTTTTCACGTTGAGCACAGGCAACTTGTGACTTTTCGTATGCTCCGAGCGGGGGCGGTTACACTGACTTGGTCACATCTTTCCTTCGGTTCCCGTGCCCACTTTTCCGAAAGTATCTTATGAAAGTAATTTGGAATGTAGTCACGATGGAGGGATTATTGTGCCAGGATAAACTACCTCGAATTGATATTTCGTTACTATATCCTTTTCAACTGACTTGTCTCCCGGGGCATGGGCCCGATATGCTTTCCTTTGATAGGGCAGAGGCTGCGAACACGGTGGAACGCTCGGGCGGAATCGATATTCATGCGAGGTAGTATTGCGCTTCGGACAGGAAACCATGTTCGTGCAGCCAAGGCTTCCCAAGCTGGTTAAAGGATGGATGGTAGGATGGCAATTTGTGCCGTGCGGTTGTGGGGACTAGCAGGTCTATATTTTTGTCGAATCTGCTAAGATAACGTTCTCAGTTAGAACAAACCCACGATGAGTGATACTTTGCAAGACTCTTTGAAGATACGAGATGATCATTGTCGCGCTCGCGATGACCGACGGGGTACTGTGAAACAGACGATGAGATCCTGGCCGTTTGTACGATGGAGTAACCAAGGAAGCCCAAGCACCGTTCGTATCGTAGTATCGACACCCGGATCCCTCGATAAACCCCAATCGGGCTCGCGGGGATAAGCTTACTTGTATTTAAACGAGAACCTAGTCGATTGGATCCATTCTGTTCGCTGATTTGATCTCGCGCACTGCGCTCGGGCAACCCGAAATTCAATGTTGAATGAATAACACGGGATTACTATATCTTTGGGTTTTTCCGATATCATATATGGGGACGGTTATCTAATACGCGTAGGTGCAGTCCTGGCTTTAGAAATGTTCTAGTTTGTTGAAAGTGATATAACAAGAACTGTACGAGATTTCCTCGGCATTCTAGTCTATCAGCTTACCTCGAGGGTGGCGGCAGTTAATATTAGACAAGGGTATTGATAAAATCGGTGGGCACGAATTATATGTATCAATTTAAATCATTCTTACAGCTCATAGTAGGGGATCGGTCAGCGAATTGCATAAACGGATTCCAGCCTCGAACTTAGGTGGGTCCCTCGAGTTCTGTAATCGAAAGTGTTGTGGTGGCAATTTTATAACATGGGTTTGAGTCGAAGATATGTGTAGTGGGACGATTTGAGAATATAGCAGCAGATGATGATTATACTAGAACCAAATGGTTTAGTTTCAAATTATGGGATGTTCTAACGAGCGCTTTGGTGTGAAAATTCAATTGAGTAATCACTGGTGGGGACTGAGTGACAGCGCAAATGGGTATCAGCCTCAACAAACTGCCCCAGTAGATTGATTAAAGCAAAACCCCAAGATAGAGATTGCTTCGGCAAATTTACAAAGAAAATCAAATCATGTTAAGAATAATTTTGCCATCTGACCCAAATGAACCTTCTGAAGCTTTGGCGGTCCTGTTAGTCACCTTTGGACGATATATAGGACTATAACTCGTACTTACTCGTCATTAGTAGTGCGCTGGGGTTTTTAGTCAATTCAGCGATTGTTTCGTTTATCTCATTTTCAATCTTCTTGTCGCCATATTCTCGGCCTTTCATATAACCTTCGTCATATCCTTCGCGGTAGCCCTCTTTCCAACCTTCCTCGCTGCCATCCTTTTGTCCATCTTTGTAACCTTGGCAATAGCCTTCTTCTCTTGTTTTCGTCTGATCTTCTGTTATACCATCTTTCCTACCCTTCTCGTAGGCAATCTTGCAGAGCTTCATCAGGTTTGCTCGGCTGTTATCATATTGATCGAAACTCATTTCTTCAAAGTATTCTTTAGTTCTTGCTGGACCTTCTTCATGCAATGCAAGAATCCTCTCTGATTCTTTTGAAGTTGGCATAAGCTGAGAAATTTTAGTTATAGCTTCATTTGATACCATTTTCAGCTTCGGTTCCCGCGGAGGGACTGTTTTAAGCTTCAATTGTTTCTCATAGTTTTCGAGTGTTTGCTTGAAATGCTTGCTAGAGCCCTTCTCCGGTGTATGTGGGGGTACAGTAAGTGGCGTTACCAGAGTGGTCTTGTGCCCGTCTGTACACTTTGGAGGTGGTTTTGGCTGAAGGGATAGTCAAAGGACCAAATATGAGGTTAACGCTGGAGCCTTCAATATGAATTCGTTCCAAGTTTTTACCTGAGTGGGCTTTTTGGGGGCCTTTGGAACACAGTGCAGACTATATTCAGCATTCGAATCCCGGCCTGTCTGTAGAGAAGTGAAGACCTCTTTCTTAGGCTTCAAGCGTGTAGTCGTGTTAGTATCGGCAGATGACATTTTTGGGCTATTTTGGTTTCATCAGTTGAGATATCAATATATATCTGCCCTCGCGAGTATTCTTTGAGGACTTGAGTGATTTGGGAGCTTAGGGGTAGCCTAGTTCAATCGATTGGTACTGTGCTTACAGATTGTGGATAGCTGAATAAAGGCACTGATTCCTGGCGTCCTCCGTCTATAAGTGTTAGTTATCGAAGTAGTGGTTGTGAACAGGACGGCCCAAAACCTTCGCTTGTAATGCGATCAGCATGGAGACCCATCTAAGCTGCCAACAACACAAAATTAATTTGATATCATCGTGATATTAGTACTTGACATATCGTTCTGTACTCTAGCTATATCGCTTCAACGGCTTAGAAAATTCACGGAAATGTGCCGTGACGGTTCATTGATAAACCAGGATTCGGTCGGTTATTCTAGAAGCTTGTAAAATATCTAGCGTTTGCATAACCTGGATCGTGTTGTCGACCACGCGGCCACCCAGCCAATCATAGTCTCCACTCGAACACTCGGAACCCGAATAGGATGAATACCAGGCAGCCATGCAACACTGCCGTAGCTGCAGCTGCACCCCATACATGTTTATAATGATCTTGGCCATGAGAAATGGGGGATTTCCAATCATGGATTCATGGAAAACTGCTCAATTGGTAATTAGGGTACTGGTGTGCTCAAACAGAACTTCGTGAATAACCCGATATCCACGGAAGTCTAGAAGGGATATCTTAAGACCCATTCTAGAGCGGGGTCAGTGTCGATTTAGTACTGTTGCTGTCTGGACTGTTCGATTCTGAAAAAATATATCCCCTTGGGCTGAGAGATTGTGATTTTAGTGTGTTAGAATAACAGGAAGTCCAGCCGCTCCGCTATTGGAAGGTTTATTCGAAGGTAACCTGGACCAAAACCGAGAAATATATTTTATGCTTACTTAGGTACTTAAGGAAGTATCGGAATCCTAAAGGCGGATCGAATTCTCTTCACCCACCCCCCGGACTCTACATCAGTTCTCATATCCACTTCTTTTTGGTTCCACTTGTTATCTTGAAAATCATGGCAATCGATACCGCAATCGGATCGCTCACGAAAGAGAGGATCATTCAGGCAGCTGACACCCATGCTTCGCTCCTCTCCCAAATGGCTGCACTGGAGCATGCCCCGCTCACGGTTAAACAGCAGGAGGCATACCTTGACGATCTCAAACTCAAGCTCCTCGATCTCAAGTCAGAACTTATGGAACTTAGACGAGTCACCAGTAAAGAACGTAAGGTGCACCAGGAGCTTCGTGACTCCTTTGCTCGAAGATACGCTCACAAAATGACCGGTCGCTCTGGGAAGTTCGTATCCAAGGTCGAAGATGAAGAGCGAGAGTACCTTGATGCTCTTCATCAAGAACAAATGGCGGAAGAAAAAAGGATTTTTCTAGACAATGCGATCGACGAAACTGAAGCCCGCGTTGCTGAGCTACACGCTCAAGCAGTTGAATACGAAAAAGTCAGAGAGAAATTTGAGCTACTATATCGGCAAATCTTCGACGGTCCTACTCCGGACTATCCCGAGGAAGACGAGAAAGAGTTGGCGGTCACGACGGCAACCGAAGTTTTCGATAAGGCGCACTCAAAGGCTACCAATGATCTTGAAGCGAAGCTTCTGCTAGACAAGGCAGAGAAAGTGGTGGCAACTGCTCTTGAGCATTGCGAGCAAGCTTTATTATCTTCGGGCCTTGACATCTGGGGAGGTGGTATCCTTGCAGACTTTGTTAAGCGGGACAATCTCAGTAAAGCCCAAGCTTGCCTTGCCCAGGCCAAAACAATTCTCGAGCAAGCGTACAGTCTCCAGAAAGCAGTCGGTAGCTTCAATGAGGTGCAAGTAGCCAGTGGTCATGTCCTTGGAGATGTCATTTTTGACAACATTTTTTCGGATTATCATTTTCACAAGAGGGTCAGTGAAACCAAGATGGAGATGGACGGGCTCTATCGGCATGTGAAGGAGGAGAATGAAATCCAGACAAAGCGGTCAATCGAATCTAATAAAAAGCTGGAAGAAGCTAAGGCACAATTGGCCAATGCTCGTAAAGATCTAGAAAAGATTCGCAGGGAGGTATTTGAGCTAGCGGCGCATGGAGGAATGCCTCCAGTTTACGAGGCGACAGAAGCACAGCTACCAATCTCGCAGTCGGAGAAAGCTATTAGTCAACTGGTAACTGTAGAGATCGCAGGTATAGAGTAAGAACGTTTTAAACTCTGGGGAGGTAATTGCCTAGCGATAAGAATATCAAAACTTACGCATCGTTCTAGGCCCAGGCTAGTCTTTAGAAATTTATCTGTGCGAGGCTCTGTATTTACTTGTTTTGAATTGATGCTGTGCGATGCTTTGAATATAGTCCCACCTAGGAAAAGACGCATTTGGTGTTAAAGTACTTGCTTACCTTGTACTATTGTACTCCGATTTCTCATACCCATAGGTAAAGTTGATCTAATATACTCTCTAGATTGTTTTTATTGGTGTTTACTTGATAATTCAGACTCGCTTTAAGTTAAATTCATTATTTTTGACCAACACCGGGACATATTTCACTTGGGTAAATCCTTAATTGCGGAACATAGCTAGTTTTTAAGATGTATAAAATAGTATTAGGGTTAAGTAGCTATATTAAGACGGAGAGCGGAAGTATAGTATCTATAAAGAGGACCCAATACACTAAACTAGGTAATATTGCCGAGTGGAGAATCAGGATGCTTATTTGCCGCCTTTCTTATCCTTCTTGTCCTCGATTGGAATGCAGACCATACCTTTGTCCTTGCAAGGGTCGTAGCCCTTTTGGCAGCTAATATCTTTGCCAGAGACAGACTTAACGAACTTTTGAATCCATGGAGTATGGCGGAAGGCGACAGCTGTGGTTGCAGCCTCATTGCAATCTCCACTCCATTTTCCGAAGATAGTATTGCGTGGGACTTCAGGGCCACCGGGTAAGATAGTCAGAACCTTTTTCTGAACTTCCTCACCAACGTTCATAATATCTGTTACCACACCGTATACTTGTTTTGCCGTCTCGAAATTCTTCGTTGCATTTTGGAGTTTGCCGTTCTTGTTTATCTCATCCTTGAAGTTAATTGGCTCATCGGGAGTCGTGTTAATTGTTCCATCATCGTTGACAAATTTAGAAAGCTGTGGGGCGGGTGCAGGAGCAGCAATAACTCCGCTGATAGACAAGACACTGAGAAGAGCGAGGGAAACGGAGACCTTCATCTTGACTGATTCTTGGGATAGTGGAGAGAATAAATTAGAGTGGTTTCAACGGCTGGTTTTGTCAAGGAAATATATCCAACTGATTGATATCGAGTATGCAACTAGAAATTTGATCCGAGATTTTGAATAAAAGAAGATAACCTGAAAGACCGGCTTTAGGATATCAATGGACCAGCCACGAAAGAATTGAAAGTGAATATGTTTTTTGTTGTTTGTTGTGATGATAGTGATAATGATTTTGTTTGTTCAGGCAGAACTCAGAATATATATACATAAATCTTTGGGTACAGATCTCAGATCATACGACTACTACAAGGATAGAGCGTTCGAATTTCTCTGGCTAGCTGGAGCAGCTAGTATTGGGCGAAAACACTTGGCAGATGTGAAATACCTGTCGAGACCATCCGCCACATCCCTGGAGTTTCAAGCTTCCCTGAAGAAGTGGTCGTTTAGCGAGGCCTCCATAATGTGACGCCGCATTAACAAGGCACCAAACTCCCCATGGCATCGCTCTGATGAAATGAGTATAGTGAGAACTGTGGCGGAAGAGATTGACAATATGAGGACTACCATTTTTGGGGGCCAGCTAACCGAATTAGATTAGGTATGGTTTTATATCAATCCAACACGATGGAAGGGTGAAACTTCCTGATCTTTGCTACCAAACTATGTAGTCAGGGTGAGTTTCGAGCAACAAAACGATAGCCCCCAATGAATCACGGAACAAGCTCTGACAACCTTATACAGATGGAGGTCAAGAAAGAAATCCCACCGTCCTTTACCGAAGCTTTATTCATTGAGATCCTTAGAGCCAGATACCTCATGCAGCCTACATTACCTTAACCATATTTGTTTATATATAAAAATAGGGTTTTCAGGGACTTAGCTAACTAGGAAAATTTAGACTGCCTCATTAAATAACCTCTTTGGATATTGCATCTGTCTGGTAGAATCAACTTACGAAGCTAGGGCTCAAAGTCTTCTAGTAGAGCCTACAGTTTTGGGCCACCTGTCGTTCTCGTTCAAGAGACGCATTAGCCAGTGCTTGGTACTAGCACGTTTTGAACAATAAAAAGTTCTAGAATTTCTCTAAGAAACAGAGTTTAACAGCTTTGAGGGTTCTAGATCATGTTTTGAGATGTGGTGTAATTGAGAACAGGTATAACATCGAAACCAAAGGAGAACCTAAGTATTGACAGAGCTGCAGAGGTGTTTCACTAGAATTTAGAGGCTAACTCTGAGGGGTAAGGAATTCCTTGTCTTTAGCAAGCTATCTACTGACACAAATATTTAGAAATTCGGTCTAGTAGCTAAACAACGGTAAGCATCTTTGGCTGTAGTAGAAACATGGTTAAGCCGAAACTTGAGCTCAGCTGGCTAGCCAACAAACTCACTCATGTTAACCTGAAACAGGAACACGGGGTTTTTCCGGCTGGCAGGCCCGTTGAAAAATACCGAATCCCGTCAGAGTGGGCCAATGTCAACACAATTCTCCACAGCTCTCTCTGAAATACTCGGCATTGTCAAACTCCGGTCCAGGGTGTTTGTTGTTTTGGAGTTAGAATCAATTGAATTTTACGAAAAAAGCGAGAGGGTTGGGTTTATTGACTTGGTATTCAAGTAGTATAGATGTTTGAAGAATTATTTGTATGACCTCCATACCTCTCATCTCATATTTCGAAGATCAACACATGGGCATAGTAGGCTCGTCTACCCTCGAACAGGTCTAGGTGGGATGGCGCAATATAGTAGACTATCTCAAGCGTAAAGATCAGATGAATAGAGGCTACTTTCTCATAAATTCTGAAAAAATCGGTACCAGATATCCCGGCAAGCTCGCAAGGGTGGACGGTAATAGAACTTTCTGCTAATGAGGGCCCGCTTTGAATGGCCCAGGCTTATTTTTTTTGGAACGGAGTTCGATCCCGAGGTTTTTAGCAGCGCCTCCCATGGCCTGAGCTCGGAAGAACCACTTACCTGGTAAAATGCTCATGTGCATTACCAGGTTCACGATTGCCTGCAGGTACGAAATCGCTCGTTTCTATCAGAAGAGCTGACGTTGGCCCTATATCCCCCAATATAAAACAAATGAATACTTGCTAATGTCACTTGTATATAAAAGCATGGAACCCCTAAGATATAGATTGCAGTGTTCTTATCGTAACGTGTAGTTTAATCGTCAAGCGAAATGCGCAGCAATAGCATACTGTCCTCTTTTGGGATTCTGGCAGCGTTTGCTGCCACAGCTAATGCTGTTGTCCCTCTATATTCTCGATGTTGGTACCTAAGACCTAATTGCCTACTCGGGGACAGGATTTTGCGCTAACTATAAGGGCTCAAGGCGGTGGTGAGGGTTGGACTGGAGAAACCGAGTGTACTGAAGGAGCTTACTGCATGGTTTTGAATCAATGTGGGAACTACTGTCGTTGATATCGGGCTATATCGAGGCTAATCTTTCTCCTATAGGGTGGTTTTCTTGCCAACCTGCCCCGGTTGTCCCGTGCACAACCTTCGGACCTTATATTGACCCGAACTCCCAAACCGACGGTCTCAACTCCTTCGCCGTTCGACGCGGTAAATATTTTGGAACTGCTGGAGACTGGGTGTACGAGGATGTAATGAACTGTTCATGGGCTCGCATTGCCACCGATCCATCTGAATTTGGGGTTCTTACTCCAGGAAATAGTCAGAAGTGGGATTCAACTGAAGCCACTCAAGGTGTTTTCAACTTTGAAAAGGCAGATAATATCACGAACTGGGGTATCAAATACGGCAAGAAGATCCGTGGCCACACATTGGGTAAGCTCAAAATATATAAACTATTTCTCCCAGTTGATGGGGCGTCTAACAAAAATGTGCAGTATGGCATCAGCAGCTCCCAAGTTGGGTTACTAGTGGAACGTGGAACGCTACAACTCTTAAAGCTGTTCTTGAAAACCATGTCACTACCGTCGCCACCCACTTCAAGGGCAAAATTTTCCACTGGGATGTCGTGAACGAGCCTTTCAATGAGGACGGAACTTTCCGAAGCTCTATCTTCTACCAAATCCTCGGCGAGTCTTATATTGAAATCGCACTTCGCGCCGCGGCAGCAGCAGACCCAGCCGCTAAGCTCTACATCAATGACTATAATGTCGAGGGTGTCAACGCCAAATCGACTGCTCTCTTGAATCTCTTCAAGAAGCTCAAGGCTGCTGGCGTTCCAGTTCATGGAATCGGTGTCCAGGGTCATCTTATCAGCGGACAGATTCCAGGAGATATCGAAGTCAACTTCAACCGGATTGTGGCTGCAGGTGCTGATATTTATATTACTGAGCTCGATATTCGTATGGTAGTGCCGCCTGCGAACCAAACAGCAGCGTACGAACAACAAGCTGCTGAATACGCGATTGTTACTAAAGCTTGCAAGGTTACCGGGAGGTGTGTCGGTATTACGGTCTGGAACTTCACTGATGTAAGTCTTATCTTTCTTTCACTATAGGGGAAATTTAAGGAATTAAGCAAAGGCTAACACCTTCATAGAAAAACTCTTGGATTCCATCAGTCTTTGCTGGTCAAGGCGATGCCTTACCGTGGGACAAGAACTTCCAAAAGAAGCCAGCATACTACGGAATCGCTAAAACCTTGAAGCCATAGCCCAACCACTTCGAGATAGTAAGGCACCTTACAACAAACGCTGTGTAGAGTAATGTATCTTGAGATTGTAAATAATATTTGTTATCATTGTCAATTTAACGCTGTTCCTGCCAACTGCATGCCGGAGCTCCGGCAACTCCTTCAGATATTATATACCGTCTATTGCTGCAATATCATGCGCACCCGAACTGCTAACTTAACACTAGATATCTATATCTATGCCAAATATTCTCTAAATTGAACACCATAGGGTATGTATTAATGTCTCGTTGGATCAAACTGCCTCCTGGTCCGGCGAGGTTCCTAAAGTTTTGCAGATATCGCGGCCTCTGGTGGCGAATCAAAGCTCACGACTTGTGCACCGAGCATGCCGTTGGTGCTCTCAATCTCCCTGAGAGCTCCCTCCCTAATCTTCCCGCCGTCAACGCTCAAAATCATCAAAGCATCCCCTTCTTTCCCTCCTTGACCGAATTTTCTTGCTGCTACACTCATATTCTTGATATTGAGCCCCTCGCCACCCAAAATCCTACCAACAACACCAATCATCCCCGGTCTATCGAAATTTCGAGCAATAACTACAGTGCCCTGGGGTACGAAATTTGTTTCAAAGTCCCCAATCCGCACGATCTGTGGGAAACTACCCTCGCTGCAGAAACCCTGGATGATATCACCGTTCGTCCCTTTCACGGTCACCAAGCTGCTATACGTTGTATCCTCAGAAACCTTTTTCTCATGAACAACAATACCACGTTCTTTGGCCACAAGCTTGGCGTTCACCACATTAACGGTGGTACCCCTGGCCGAGATGGATTTCGTCAATCCATTGATCAAGGCCGCGAATAGAGGTGCGGTTGGAACGCTCGCAATCGAACCTGAAAAGATGAGTTCGTACGACGGGGGCTGATGCTTAAAGTGCGCTGTGTAGAGGAGGCCCATTTTCTCAATTAATTGGGTGTACGGGGTAATCTTTTCAAGATCCGAACTATTAATAGTTGGGGCATTCACAGCTGAGCGCGGCAGCTGGTTTAGTAAGACGTCTCGGATTTGTTCTGTGACATCTACAGCAACCGCATGCTGAGCTTCTGAGGTAGATGCACCGAGATGAGGTGTTGAGACCACATTCGGGTGGGATAAGAGGGCAACGGAAGAAGACGATTTGAATGGTGGTTCTTGAGGAAAGACATCGAGAGCTGCTGCACGGGTGTGGCCGGACTCGAGCGATTTTAAGAGCGCATCTTCGTCGATAAGTCCACCACGGGCAACATTAATAATGCTGTGGCCTGGCTTCATGGCGGCTAATTGCTTCTCGTTTATCATATTCTTTGTGGAAGCGAGCAACGGTGTATGGAGTGTCAGGAAGTCGGCCGTCTGTAGGACCTCTTGGAGTGTGGCCAACTTGACGTTAAGACGGGCAGCAATCGTCGCTGAGGCATAAGGGTCCGTTGCAATAACTATTATAATATATATTAGCTTTAGAATCCAACTTATTTAGGAGAAATAGTTTTAAACTAACCTTTCATTCCCATGCCGACAGCGCCTCTAGCGACATGTTGCCCAACTATCAAACTTCGTTAACTTAATTCTCATACGGCGACACAACTATGTCAATATTTCACCTTTGCCAAAGCCTACAATTCCCAAAACCTTTCCTTGTACTTGAATGCCCACGAGCTTCTTTCTCTCCCATTTTTTTGCTTTCATTCCTTCTGCAGCTCTGCCAACGTTTCTCGCGGCTGCGAGAATCAAAGCTAATGTGAGTTCAGCTGCGGCGACAACATTGCCATCTGGGCTGTTCACGACCATAATTCCCAACTTGGTTGCGGCATTGACATCAATATTGTCAACACCGACACCAGCTCGACCTACGATCTTAAGATTTTTTGCGCATGATAGGACCTTTGCTGTGACTTTTGTCTCCGAACGGACGACAAGAGCGGAGTATTCGCCGATGATATCGCACAACTGCGCTTCTGAGAGTCCGGTTTTGATGTCAATTTGGAACTTAGGGTCTTGGAGAGGCGTGAGCCCGGACTCCGAGAGCGGGTCTGCGATTAAAATTTTGGATTTCGTGGCCATCTTTGAGTCTGGCGTTTCACGCGGGTTGAGTGGTATAAGGTATGCTGACATTCCGATTCTATTTTTTTTTCTGCGCTCTGAAAGTTTTAAATACTTCAGTTAAAAACAGGAATGCTGGCTCCGGTAACTGCGGAACGGGTATCGATGTGTATGG
This sequence comes from Dactylellina haptotyla, assembly GCA_031310005.1. Lineage (NCBI taxonomy): Eukaryota > Fungi > Ascomycota > Orbiliomycetes > Orbiliales > Orbiliaceae > Dactylellina > Dactylellina haptotyla. The sequence continues at coordinate 5,531,824 of CM062379.1, read as the reverse complement.
CGGTAATCTAAAAATTGAACTACGCAAGATTACAAGAATCACAAGCAGCTGAATTCGTACAAGAGTTCAATGACGGGCATGCGCGTGAAATTTCTGGGAGAGACAATTCTAACTATAAGAAGGAAAGGGAAACTAATTGATCTGCGAACTCTGGGCGTGGATCTGGGGAATCCAGAGGAGTGTTTTCATATGCTGAGCAATCCGGCAAAATAGAAGTCTGGCAAAATGCGGGGTTGGCGACGCAGGAAGCCGGTTTCGGGGGAGGCTCGTTGCATTGTTCGAATGCAAGTGAAGCTGTGAGATGTCTCGCTAACCCGCATCCTCGCACTGCCGTGGGGGGGAGCAGGTGAGGCTTGGCGTGATGGAGCGAGCGGGTTGAGAGTCCAACCAAACATCTATTATTTTACAAGACTCGAAACCTGTAATTGTTGATCCTGCTCAATGGAGCCTAGATCATTTTGGAGTTGGAATAGGCCAAGAGGTAGTTGGCTTTGAGAATTCGAGCTCGCAGGCCTCGCTTGCTAGACCGATGAGGCGAGGGAAGAATCGACATCATTTCACAGTAATCGACTGGACAAACCAACAGTTACGTAATGAATGTGTGTAACTCTTGACAACACTTAAGCCAGTAGCCAATGGCGATTCTCCTGGGGATCACAACATCGATACGCCCTCTACAGATGTACAGTGCAGTTTAATAACTTTAATGTGACCTAAGTTTAGGCATCTAGGCGTTTCATCCCGCCCGGAAGAATATATTATACTTTATTGACTATAGAGAAACTCGAAGCGTACGGCGTCTTACATAGCTTACGTTATACATTTAAAGAGGAGAGGAGAGATTGCTAGCAAGTGATTTATTCTTGCCGATAGCTAACACTGTTCTATCTATATCTTTCTTTTTCCAATACCAAGCCCTATATATTCCCTATATTCTAGAGGAAATTTTAAACTCAAAAACCTATTTATGAGATCCCTGACGTGTAATGCCGATAACTTGGAACTTAAAACGTAGAAGACAGGTTGTTCCCGGGGTTAGACACCAAGTTTTCACCTTCCATACATGCTTAGAAGTCAATAGCATCGACGACGACACCCTTCTGCCAGTCGTGATACTGCATAATTCTAGCAGCTTCTTCCGCAGCGTCGATGGAGACATAAGCGGAAGCCAAGTACAGGCTGGCGTCGATGCCGCTCATAACGCCACCGGCTGTGATCACACGGAGGCCACCCAATCGCTTGGTGGATCGAGCAGCAACGTTCTCTGGAATTGTAGTAGACAAACGGCGGCTGATGCTGCCTTTGCGTGCGTTCGACTTTCTCCTTTCCTTTTTGGAGAGAATATATTCCTCATATGACTGGATAAACGGGTTCGGTGGTGCCTCCTCGTCTTCAGTATCCCCGATATCGAAGCGGGCGTTGTTGACGACGTAGCGGCAGTTTTGGAGGACTTCAGTTCGGTTTTCGGTATCATGGGCGGATGCGTGCTTCGAATGATATTAATACATGCAAAAGCTACGAGAGGATGGTATCAAATTACCTGGCAAATCATCTCCAGTTGAACATCATAATCGGGATGGGTGGTGGCGTAGAGACCTTGGAGGACACCGGCTTGTGCGAGGCTATAAGAACGCACGTGTAAGTATGCCATTGTGCGAAAAGGGGAAGGTCACTGACAAAAGAGATCCGGTGCAAACAGATAGAAGTGTTCGCTCGCGTTTTGGATCCTTTTCCTGGATCTTGACGAATGCTTGGACGAGGAGAACCTGAGGTGTCTCATCTCCCCTGAGGTCGGCCTCTTTTGATGTGCCACCTCCAGGAACGATTAGGACGTCATATCTATGGGACGAACGCGCCAGTTAGTACTTGAGATCCTCCGCGTCACGAACGGATCTGCGGGGGTTCCTTACTCGGTGAGAGTGTTCATAGCATCCTTTCCAGTAATATTGGCCTCAATCATGGCTCCCTGGGAACTCTGGACCTTCAATTCATTGGTGACACTGGCAATCGTGATGTCGAACCCATCAGAGCTGGGGTCTTTGATGTCATGCTTGGTATGGCTGAGAACCTCGAGAGGGCCGGCGAAATCGAGAAGGTCAAACCCTGGGTGGAGGGTGATGAGAACCTTGACAGATTCGCCGTCGTCAATTGCACTCATTTTGAATGTATGTTATGGATGTATATTAAGTATGAAAAAGGTGTAGATGGTGTCAGGAGGGAGGAATTGGGGATGAAGCCGTGAGCAGGAGGGAAGAAAGCGGGGAAGACCAGGCTAAAATGTGGAGGAGGAATATTGCGGGGGCTGTGGGGAAGGTCCCGTTGCTGGTTCACTTGGCCTGGTGGCCAATGCGGTGCCGTTACTGCCATTCCACACGACCTCCGCTTTCGTACGACCGCAACGAGGTTCCAACAACCTGACCCCAGCACCGTTGGGCGACTTCCCCAGACGTACCGTGTACCACTTGCAATGCTCGTGCCGGCACCAATATGCAAATAGAGTTAGCGGATAACTATTGTGGAAAGAAACACGAGGACCCTCATGGTTTCGCCATATCCGGATACCTCTGCGAGCAAACTCAATTCATGCAATATCCCCAGTGCAATGTGTTGGTCGCGAGATTAACCACTTACTTTCGCGGTACCGAGTCGAGGATGGCTTGGTATTACATTGCCCGGAGGCGCTTACTGGGAGATCAATGGGCTTCTGCGTCTTTCATCATTAGTGGGCGCGCGACACCTATATTTTGGCTTGATTCGTTACAAGGGAAACAGGCGCTGGTTTGGTCTATCTAAACATAAAAACCAATGGCTGAAGGTGCGTGTTTTTATTAGACAGCGCGTCAGACATCTTAGAATAGGCCCTTATAAGCAATGTTGCTCATGGTTTGAATTATTCGTTCCCTTTCTCTTTCATTCTTTCACGAGATCTTTCAAGGCTGTATTTATCGACCCAACAAACCAGGCGATTCTCGATGCAACAATGTGGTCCAGCTTCTCGGCTAGACGGTAGATACCAACTGAGTCCGGTAGAATTCTCGGGCTATTATTCTTGAAGACAATCTAAATCCAATCAGACTATATAAATATATTGCTAGGATTTTTAAACCACCCACCTGCGTATGCGACCCAATTTTACTTAATTGGCAGGTTTATAATTTGAGCATAGTTCAGAGGGATATTTCGATAAAATTTTCGATCGATTTACAAAAGTCTCCTTCGTGTAGCTCGCTTATCTGCTCAGCTTAGATCATCGAATCTCCTGATTCCGGGAGTTCATTGAAAATCAAGCGGTGATCGATCTTCTCTTCGTTAGGCTCGATTCACAGAATGTTTTGCGGATCCTATCCGAAGTTGGAATAGCGGAAGCTAGATATTGGAAGCCGCTCGGGGAATTCATATCTCGATGACTATTCCTTGTTTTTTCGAGATCCATAACATATCACTGCCTGTTGGCGTATTTTTTCTTCCCGCCTCGCAGATTTTAGATCTAGGAGGCGTATTATCACCCCGCCAAAATCATCTACGATCAGAGCGCTGCAGTGGATCACGGAACCAATGCGGTACTGCTGCATAAATATTCTCAGCTGGAGTGCAAAGGCTTTACCAAACGCAGCACATGTTTCTCGTAAGCGTAGATTTATATACTCATGACGTACCCAAGCACTGTCTAAAATTGGTCAGTTTGGAACGCTGAGGTCAAAGCATTTTACCAATTGCTGAAGCGCTGTGCAAACCTCTAAGCAAATATCTATAAATAAGAGTTTCCCGACTCTAATCTCGGTAGACAGGACTTTATATCTACATCCTTAGACATTAAAAGTATCAATATATTGACAAGCCAAATCATCAATCCACCGTCTAAAGCAGCCGAAACCCCTTTTCGCTCCAACTTATTCGAAATGTCGGAACAAAAGAGTTGTCAAGTCAGTTACACCTTTCTTTGTATCCAAAAGCGTAAAAGGTGGCTAATACGAAAGGAATGTCAACTTCAGATTAGGTTTAGTAAAATGGAGAACATGGAGGAGAAAGAGAAAGAGTTAGTTCGCAAAAGCCAACAGCCTCAAGCCGCTATCGAAAATTACCTATATGCTTTGATGGGGTCTACTATCAAAGTCTACTAACACCAGTGTCTAGACTGAGACAGATCATAAAGGATGATATTGGCTATGAGGAGCTCATATCTCCCCCAATATTCCCTCCCCCATTCTATATGTATGTTCATTTATCTTATTTCGATACTGAGATATTCTACCTAGAATGCGGTTTATTGCCCTTCGGATATTCTTGATGAACTGGACTGACCCGTGAAACTTCTATAATTGCAGGACCCGGCTTACCGACAACGGCATTAATAAAATAAGGGAGCTGGACTACGTCATCCTTACTGTGGCAGATGAATAGAACAGACCCTCTTGACACGGCGGTGATAAAACCGGAGCTTGAAAGCTACTTGGAGACAATTTCTTGAGCAACTTTCATATGTCATGTAACAGATTGATACTGGAACTTGTTAGATACTGGATGTTTTTCCATCTTATAAGATTGTTCTTCGTGGCTTATATTTATTCTTCTCAGCCATATGCCCAGCAATCATAGAATGACTTCCGGGAAAGAAATATTTTTTTATCCCAGCAAATTTCCAATTCTTCCAATGAAAATAGTTCCATAACGCACGCGCGTGGAGGTTGGCAGTTTGATGCCTGTCGTGCATCTGTGGAACTTAGATTGCTTGTTCGGAAATCAGACATTGCCACTACTTAGATACCACATTTGAAACATTGGCTAGATGTTTCAGCCAGCCGGTTCCGAACCGGCTCCTAGCTTAAATCGGGGCTCGAGGTCCGAGGGAACTTATCAGCGGCATAAGCAGGGTCTACTTAAACTAGGGCCTTATCACAGGAACCGGAGACGCCGCGCCGCGGCTGATAAAGATTTAGAATGTTTATTGATATTTAGATGGTAGATAGGTTTCAACCGGTTGATTCCTCGGGCTTCCTCGGTATATATGCATAATGGCCTCTTAGAGATTAGAATAATAGAATAAATACACATCTGCACAAGCTCAATTTAGGTCGTCGTCCGTTACAAAAAACGCGTTGGCGACTACAACACGTAGCAATTAGTTTCGGGTAGAATTTCGGTCGAGGAAAACGTGCTATACGGAGATGCAATTGCAAATGACTGTCGATATTTCGCTCGAAATCTCGATAACAGACCAGCGGGAATATGCTCGGCTTATTGTTGTCAAATTTAATCGCCCGCGATACCAGGCCTTTTACTCGGGCTAAGCTTCCGCACCCGCCGCCTCCCCACCCGGAGTCCGAGAAGCCAAGTCAACTCCGAGCTTTCGCCCCATTGGGCGGATGCCAAGCGCTCTGCGTGTTCTCCGACCTGCCTTTCAACAAAACTCATAAGCTCAAAACAGGTACCAAAATCTTCTCAAATTTTAAAATGCAAAAATGCAACCTCAGACAAACGCCCGTCTACACTTGCCGGCTCATATAGCAAAGCGAATCTGGTGTGCCTGATGAGATTTTTGAGTGGACTCCGGCCGACCGGCCGGTTACATGCGGGGCCCTGCCGTACGTCATTTTGCAGAAGCACTTAAATCTGATTGTCCAGCAACGGCCGCAAATGAGATCTCTAGGCTCGCTTTGACAAACCCCGAGATCGTCGATTGGGGAGAGGCCTATGCAAGTGGGACTTTGGAGGCCTTCGGGAAGCTGGACTTGCGAACGGCATCTCGAAGAGTTATGCCCACAGTCGAATCCCCAGTACTTTAACCCATCCGTTTTGACCTGACCTGACCATACCGCGGTATCAGCCCATGCCGTACCTGCTAACGCCAGGATCTTCGAGAATGAAAACGAGGGTTTCACATGGTCATCGATGCAGAGATTTTAGGGACGACCAGGCATGTAAAACTCGTCCCTGATCAGTTGATAGGAGTGGAAAGTTTAAACCTGCGAAAAAGTTTTGAACCTCAATCGACTATCTCCAACCAAACGGCCAAGGCCTCGCGCCACAGAATGACGAAATCCCTCGCCCATTAAAACCAGTGATGCCGTCAATAAAAAAACCAGAATCGGCTTTTCCGACGAATGAAAACGTACGCCGAGATATGTGAGCTATCCAAGCCAGGTGGGTCGACGATCCGAGTCGGCATTGCTTGTTTTTGCGTGGCTTTCCTGGCCCAACGTTACCCCGGATTTCTCAGTCAAAAAGTGCATGCAACTGCAGGGGGCCCGCATAGAACCATGTTAGAACCTTGTTCGCTGCCTTCTTCTCCGCCTCCGAGTTATACTCCAGAGAAAAACTCCAGGAGTACGATGACGCTAAACCCGTCCGTTTCGACATCTGAGTCGCCCTTTCCATTCTCAATGTCTTACAAGGTTTCTCGAGCCACTGTCCAGTTCGGACGCGGATTTTGGTACGGCCAATGCCGTTCCTACCAACCTTCTACGCGGGGTAGCACCTCATTTCGCACAAAAAATTCTTGCAGCTCTGGAAATATAAATAAGCTGCTCCTGGGATTCCCGGTTTCTCCTTTGCTGCTCTTGATCCTCACAGCAATTTCCCTCCCTTCGAGAGTTCTAGGAGGAGACCAAGTAGTGTTGAATCTTGATATTCTTCCCGAATTCGACAACATGAAAGCCCAATCGATTAGCGCCGCGCTCCTCGCTGGAGTCGCCACTTGCGCCGCGGAGTCTTTCCGAGCCATTCCAACGCTCTCCCCAAGCGTCGATAATGGCGAGAACATCTTACCGACGATAATGAACAGTTCTGCGTTAGACCCTCAGACTGTTTGTCCCGGATACAAGTTGATGCACATGCGCCAGACAAAATCTGGTGTTGATGCTCGATTATACCTCGCAGGAAAGGTAAGTCTCAACTCCTTCCTTAGTATTAAAACTTTTTTCTACTATTGAATTTATACCGGGGTGTTCAGAAGCTAACATTGAGTAGGCTTGCAATATCTACGGAACTGACATCGATCAATTGCAACTTCGTGTCCAATATCAAACACGAGATCGGCTGAGCGTACAAATCTACCCTGCAAATATCCCAGATGGCCAAGAATCGTGGTACAAAGTGGACGATGATCAGATCGCTCGACCACTAGATAGGATGCCTGTCGGGCCTACTGGTTCTGACTGGGAGTTTTCATACGTCGAGAATCCATTTTCGTTTACTATAAAGCGCAAATCCACGGGTGATATCGTTTTCTCCACTAAGGGAACCAAGCTCGTTTTTGAGAACCAGTTCGTCGAATGGAAGACCTCGCTCCCAAGCAATTCCAATATCTACGGTCTTGGAGATATCATCTCAGCTAACTTTGAGCTAAAAAACACCAACCGAACCATATACGCTGCTGATATTGGTGATAATCCGGAGGCTAACCTGTACGGTGCCCATCCTTTTTACCTCGATCATCGATATGTAAAGGTCAATGGAGCTACCAAAGGTTATGCTCATGGTGTTTATTCCCGCAATTTCCACGGTCAAGACGTCCTTGTTCGCGAAGGCGGAATTACCTGGAGGACAATCGGTGGAAGCATTGATTTGTTCTTCTTCTCTGGTCCCACTCCGGCCAAAGTCACTCAAAGCTACGTTAGCGAGATTGGAAAGCCCGCATTGCAGCAATACTGGACGTTTGGTTTCCACCAATGCAGATGGGGGTATGCAAACATCTCAGAGCTCGATAATGTTGTGAAGAGCTACCAGAGATTCGAAATTCCAATGGAGACTATTTGGTCAGATATCGATTACATGGACCAGTAAGTAAGCCTAGGAAACTATATTCATACTAGTACTAATGCAGTGTCAATAGATACCGTGACTTTACTGTGGATGAAAATACGTACCCGCAAGTCGAATTCAAGGCTTGGCTCGACGATCTCCACAAAGAGCACCTTCACTACATCCCTATCGTTGATGCGGCCATCTATATCACAGTAAGCCAAAAATTTAAGATACCAATAACTGCAGATTGAGACTGACATGAGTTTCTAGAATCCCTCCAACAGCTCTGAGAGCTACCCAACATATGACCGTGGTCATGAACTTGATGTTTTCATGAAGAATCCTGATGGGTCGGAATATATCGGTGCCGTATGGCCCGGATATACTGTCTTCCCCGACTGGTCTGCACCTAACGTACAAAAGTGGTGGGATGAAGAATATATCTCGTGGCACAAAGAGGTTCCATTTGACGGTATCTGGCTCGACATGAATGAGGTTTCTAGTTTCTGTGTTGGTAGCTGCGGTAGCGGAAAGATCAACATGAACCCCGTCCACCCACCGTTCAAGCTTCCTGGAGAGAAAGGCAGCGTCATTTATTCCTACCCTGAAGGTTTTAACTTGACAAACTCAACGGAAGCAGCGGCGGCAGCGGCTGCCTCTAAGGCTCAAGATGACGCGAACAATGCGCAGAACCCTCCATCGACCGTTACGACTCCCTACTACCAGATCCCAGCGGTCACTCCAAATGTTAGGAATATCAACCACCCCCCATATGCTATCAACCACGCGCAGGGAAACCACGACCTTGCTGTTCATGCTGTATCTCCAAATGCTACCCACCATGATGGAACCTCGGATTATGATGTCCACAGCCTTTGGGGCGCACTAGAGATCAGAGCTTCTTTCGAAACCCTCCTCAAGGTGTTCCCAGGAAAGCGACCATTCCTTCTCGCTAGGTCTACCGGTCCCGGTAGCGGTAAATATGCTGCTCACTGGGGAGGTGACAACGGCAGCACCTTCTATTACATGCGCAAGAGTATCCAACAGGCCTTGAACTTTGGACTCTTCGGTATTCCATTCTTTGGTGTTGACACCTGTGGCTTTGGGGGTAACTCGGATCTAGAGCTTTGCTCCCGATGGATGCAACTCTCTGCTTTTTTCACCTTCTACCGAAACCATAATATCCTCTCTGCGAACTCGCAAGAAGCTTATGTTTGGGCTGATGTTGCCACCGCAGCCAAGACTGCTATGTCGATCCGTTATTCTCTCCTCCCATACTTCTACACTCTAATGTACCACGCCCACAAGACTGGATCGACTGTCCTCCGCGCTCTTTCTTGGGAATTCCCTGATGATGAGAATCTCATCAACACCGACTCCCAATTCATGGTTGGACCAGGTTTGATGGTCGTCCCAGCCCTCGATCAGGGCGTCACCAACTTCACCGGTTATTTCCCTACCGATGGCAACACCGTCTGGTATGACTGGTACACTGGTGCTGCCACCTTCTCCGATGGCAAGAACCATACCGTTGATGCGCCACTTGGCCATATTCCGGTCTTCGTCCGTGGCGGCTACGTGCTCCCACTTCAAAAGCCAGCGTTGACAACTTATCAAGCCCGCAAGAATCCCTTTGAAGTCATTGTCGCTCTCGATAAATCTGGGAAGGCAACTGGCAATGTTTATATCGACGATGGCGAGTCGCACAATGTCAAAGATGCCCTCTTTGTCGCTTTCAGGGCTACTAAGAACTCTGTCTGGTTCAATGGTGTTAGCATTGGTAACTTGGACAAGTTGAAGTCCTACCTCACCAATGTGGCCTCTGTGTATGTTCTCGGGGTTGAAACCAAGCCAAGCGCTGTCAAGCTCGCTGGCTCTCAGAACTGTGACTTCGAGTATGCTATGCAGCACAAGAAGCTCACAATCAAGTTGCCTAGCAGCTTTGTTTATTCAAAGGGTCAGAAGGAGATTACCTGGTAAGCGGTGGCAGGATTATACCACATGCTCCACTTGTAATGAAGTAGATACTACAGAATTTGGAACGATTAATGAAGAAAATTTGTATTATTATTCTTGTATATAGAATTAATTCATTGCAGCTTTGAAGCAACACCCAAGTATATATAACTCCCTTCTTTCCAATACGCGTTTGTCAATCTGATAATATCCAAATTGGGCATCAACGATATCCCTTTGGGAAATTACCAGCACCAACGATTTCATAACCTAAGCTTCCCAACACCTCCAACCACCAAACTTAACCTGTAAGTACCATGCGAATCTATAGCCAATAACTCCAAATGATATCTCGATATCAATTGAATTGCTCACCGCTACCAATTTAGCAGCAGCAGCAGTCATCGACACAGTCGATGCAAGCATCGCAGGCGCAGCAAATGCATAGTGCAGCCAAGCTGTAGAAAATGAATGGCATAATTAGATATTTGCAAGCCTATAATATGTATCAATACAAGCATGTCAAGGATAGAAACTCACCATCCGGCAATACATCCACGATCACGACCTCCACGAAGGCCAAGCTTGACCTTGGGCTGCTCTTCTCTTTGAGCGTCCTGGGGGGTACGTTGTTGAGGGGTCATCTCCATGGCTGGGGTTGGTGCTGGGGCCTGCAGAACGACGAATTTCGGATGTTTGTGTTAGTGACCTGCGCCAGATCAAAGAAGCCAAAAAAACAAAAGAGGTCTAACAAAGCATGAATTAGGAAAGACAGCTTGCTTACACTAGTTTGCTGTTGCTGGTCCTGCATTTTGGTTATGAGGAAATTGACTTAATTCTTTGACCTGGGAGGACTGGAGAGAGGTGCAATTGAATTTTCGAAAAGATTATGGCTGGAATGGAGCTTGGGCTACAATTTGAGAACAGAAGACAGGCGGAATTAACAAATAAGACTCTCTGCCTCCACTGCCGGGGACTGTCTCTTTTATACCGGGTACGATATCCGTTCAAAGAGCTTCCCCAACCCTAGCTCGTTTTCAGATCGGTCTGACCGCATGATTTAAGAGATTACATGCAGGAGGGAAAAAGCATTTCGCGCGCGAATATCACTTTTTCCCAGTGGCGTTCTGAGAATGCAGAAACCTGACGACGAGGATTAGCTCTCAGAAGCCATCTTTTTTTCGCACGAAACCGCCGACATCCAGTCGATGCAGATAAACCCCATCCATGCATTCCTGCATCAAATCTCTCCACACCCCTTCCGCCTCTCACGAATCAAGAAAGAAAGCAGCTCCAGCTGACGTGTGCGTGTGTCAGTACTCGAGGGTGCCCCAGTCCTTCTTCGGGTTGGAAGTCCAGGGAGAGAAAGCGGCGCCAAGACTCGACAAAAGGCTTGATTTTCTGACTAAACCCGGCGGGTTCGGAATGTTCCGTACTCTCCCTAGCTTCCTGGAAGCAACTGTCTTTCATGATCAATTCTCCCAGATTTCCTTCGAGCTTCTCAAACGAACGAGATATTTTCCGGCACGAAAGGTCCACTTCGCATGTCGAAATTATTCGCGTCGAGAGTTTTCTTTTCGCTTTCGGGCTCCTACGAGAGTCTGAGATCTCATGATTTCAGCCCCACCACGGCCTCAGTATGTGGCTCACGAGGCCTAGGCCTCTTCGGCCGCCGGCAACGCAAACTAATGCACAAATCGCACGAGGTGGAGCGCTAGCCTTGGATTGGGCCCTGTCGATGATGCATGGTCGCATCAACTGGAAGGAGAGAAACAAGAATAATCAGAAATTTCTTGCTTGCGTAACCGACTCCTACAGTTTATTATCCTTGGGGTGGTATTTTAAGACAGACTTCTTATCGCTTTGTGCTACGACCTAAGACTTCTTTTAATAGCGCTACTAGTACAGGTTAAGAATGAAAACCAAAGAAGGCGGAAACACTATCGAGCGTATTTCGGGATTTCCGCTGCTTCAAAAACTCTGGGCAAACATCAATTTTTCCGTGCTAATGCATTTCAACCCCGAGCGTTCCGCCCTTTCCGTGGAGCTCATATCCCGGATCGCTCTCGAGACCGTATCTTCGATCAAAGCGTGAAATAAGTGTCTCCAGTTTTGAACCCTTTCCTCTCCGCCTTGTCAGGCTGGAAAATTTCGGTTTTTTACGAGGTATTCCATGAATGCTCCTGCTCTTCTAAGGTATCATACCAAATCTCACATTCGCTTTCAACACTCTTGGCACTCGCATCGCTCAATCTTTTCAAACTTGGAAATGCCAATTTCACCTTCCTCGCGCTACCATTACTAACTGTATTTCCATTAATCCCGATATTATGCACCCAAGGCGTGGCGCGCCTGCCTTTGACTGACTTTAAAGGCCTTGTAGCACCCGGCAAATCCGGTAGCGAACTCGAACGACGTCTACTGTACCCTTCTGGTGCACTCCCACCGTTACCTCCTTCTGGCGTAACAGTCAAAAGATCCGTTTTCCATCCGACATGTTGCCCGGTCTTCTGGTGATAACTTGCTGTGCCTAGTAGATTTTTCATGGTGTTCCTCATTGTGATGGCTTGTGTCTCATCTTCCTCTTCGGCTGAAGGATCGATGCTACCAGTGCTAAGACGACGAACGCGACCGTCCTTTAGGGTCGTCGCAAGGTCGAACGGGTTATCATTTTCAGGGATCACGAGTACTGGCATAGCGAACGCGGGCTGGAGCGAAGTTTGAGGAACGACCCGCGGGGTTGAGAAGGGGGCAATCAACTTGGGCTTGTGACTGCCAACCACTCTAATATTGAAAACGTTTGAAAGCGGTGTCGGGGGCCGCTCGTGGGGTTCTATTTGAATTTCAGGGACTATTTCTGACGACTCTGCAGAGGTCTCAGAGGTCCCAGATGGAAGGGACAGCGATGAGGCACGACGAGATGGCGCTTCCTCAACTGTGATTAACGGGTTCAGATTCTCGGAAGAATGGGAACGGCAAAGAGCATGCAAACTTGACGTTCTGGGTGGAATAATTGGCTTCAGAATCTTGCGGAGAGGCGTATCCGAGTTACCATCAAATAATGGGACCAACTTTGGGAAGCCGATTTTAGTCGTCAAACTGTCACTAGAAGGAATCTTTTGCGTAGGTGCTGCTTTGATTGTTAGCCAGCACATTCATCGCGATACCCGATGGGCTTGGTGGAGTTCATAGACGAGATTATCGTCTTTGAACAAACACTCGATCTTACCGAATGGGCAATCATCGATGCTATGCCATTTATGTGAGAGAGGCCTCATAGCGAGTGCGCGCACCGAAGAACAGAAATAAGAAACATATGCTAATTTAGGAGAATTAGCGAACAAGGGACAGAAATTCCGAGTGGAATTCCTAGTAGAATAGCTGGTCGGAGTTACTTTCAAGATAGAATCCAACCCTACTAAAGAGTTCTTATATCTGCGTCTATATACACCAGGTAGGCTTTCCTCGTAAAATTCCAGTTGTCATGTTAGAAAATCTTGTCTGATGCATAAACGAAATAATAATAGTAGCTAACATGTCCATCATTCTCATCTCAGGTGCCAATCCCAATTTTTTAATATATATATATATATATAAGTAAATCAGTCTCGTAATATCTTTGAATTTGGCAGTTGAACCGCAACACATGACCCTCATCACACCAAACGCGTAAATAAATAACACGCCATATTAATTAAGATGATAAACCGAAATCAATCAATTGAGTTTTGTCATGGAACGAGCATGCTTATAGGACTCATAAATAAAATATAAACACTTGTCATTGGATAAAAAAAAAGCTTATTTCGCCCACACTAGGGCTATCGCTTCTGGCGGCACGCGCTCGTACCTATCAACGGCAGCTGCTAATCTCGACGGGGACCTTCTCGTCAATAGGACTAGTTATTATAGCTTAGACCAGCTGAATTCTCTATAAGCCGAACTTTTCGCCAATATCTGCTGCCTCTCTATTTCCGGGAACGTCCTCTGTTTACAGATTTAGTTATGAGTAACGTTACAAAAGTTTGATATTCGGGCTCATTAATGGGGTAAGACTAGACTCACCTCTAAGGAAGTCCTGGCCTTCCTTTAGTCCCTGAGCCTGCAGGCCCTTAACCTCAGCCTCCGCTTTCGCCTTTAATAACATCTTTGTAATCTCTGCAATGATAGGATCAAGGACGCCTGAACTGTATGCTGCGCCGGCTGCAGCAGCGAAGATGGCGAAAATAATTGAGAATAGGAGAAAAGGATTCATATTTTCGGCAATCAAAACAAAAATAGTCCTTTTGTTTCAGCGATGGAATATGTTTTTATGAGGATCTTAGAAGAATGAAAGGCGTTTGAAGATTTACTATATTAACGACACTATTACCCAGCCACAGGACCCTTTTTATGTTCTTTTTGAGTCTTGTGTTGCGCTCTCTGGTTTCAACAATTCCAGCCGTTCCAGTGTTGGCCGACGTCATGCGCTGCCAATATTTGAAGGATGCGGATAAACGTCGACGGGACGTCATATGACAGGCATTTATTCTAAACCCCTGCTTGAAGTCTACCTCATTCGCCACATCTAATAAATCAAGTTGTTTTGATAACGCATTTTAAAACCTCTTAACCCTGAACGAAACGTTTACTCATAAATTTATTTAATATATGCATGCAGTGTGCCAATACCAAGGTTTGGGGTTCCGATACATGACTTGACGTAAGTTCATAACTTTGCATTGGGGGTTTCAAAAATACAATTATCAAAATTAAAGATAATACAAAATATGTATATGTATTTGTCTCGCAAGGCCGTAGGTCCCACAAAGCATATGTTTATATACTTATAAATATCCTACGTAGAAGCAGAATCCACCTTTTCACCTGGTTTCTCCTCCGAGAATTTCTCTTTATCTCCGATAGCAGATTGCATTGTCGATATGGTCCCAGTGACAGTAGTTCGGATTTTTGGTGCAAAGAATTTAAACAATGCTCGAATCGCGGGTGCAGAGGCGCATATCAACGCAAGATTAAGTTCGGTTCTACGGAGTTTGAGTTAATAGGCGAGCTTTTAGTATGGTTCAAATTGTGACACTCACATTGTCCATGCGCTTATCAAGAGCGAAGAGCTGCTTTGTGCATCGTAACTCTCAAAATCAAGCAACGCCTTAATTCGGAATCCGCTGGCAATACAGGCACTGCATACACATACGGTCAGCTGGTGGGCTCTTGCGCATAATGAGACCATGAGGCTATAAGAAACAATAAGAAATACTCACACAGCGCCAACCCCAAAAGTAATAACGGCTAGTATTCGTTCGCGGGCCGGAAGTTTCAGACGCCATACTAGTGGCATGGGTAAGACCCAAATCGCGATGTCCGTAAACATGTAGATTGCTGCGATGCAGACATTGGCGGTTCCTCGGTTTATTTTGCATGGGTTCTCCAACAGATGGTCCCAATAGTTGATCGGTCTGCATGCAAGTACAGTGATGAAAAATCCTGCAAGCGTATTGCCAACTGTAATAAATCCTATAGCCCAGACCGCCCAGCGCATGTAGTTGATATTGGTCACCGCGTAGTAAAATATCAGTAGTGATATTTTGATAACCATCATAACCCAGGGGTATAGTGCGGTAAGAGCGAAGTAAGTCTTCCACGGATCCATGTATAATTAGCAATGATTCTAAAGCAAAAAGACCAAGGCTCAATTGAAGAAGGGGTTATTACCCTATAAGTCTCCCGAAGGCTGATCCATGACAGATCCCAGAAAGCCTGATATTCGCCATCTTGTACGAGGAGAATTAATTACCGAAAATTACTTTTTATAACGTTTTGATGAATAACTATCAATCTTATACATACTAGCATTGCTGTGATGGATTGCTACCGCCCCCCACATGACGGTCAGGAACTAAATAGAACCACATTAGCTTTGTTATGAAGTAACTACAACCCCAAGTATACGTAGCTACGTAAATTCATTTTGGTTTCCGCCTTTTTTCTTGGTCGGGGGCTTCGAGCCACTTACATAACCCAGAACTGTTACCCAGTCATCTGTTTTAATACCACCTGCCACCCTATGTCTGGACCACAACCGTAAGACAACAGCAACCGTCGATATTGCGGTAAAAGTTACGAAAAGAGGGATGACTATCGGGGTTGTTCTCGGGTGTGGTAAAAGACCATCATTTTCCGCCCCGATTATCTGTGGAACGAGGTAGCTTATATAATCTGCCCCTCCTAGATATTCAATGAGAAGAGAAGAAATCGAAGGGCTTGTGCCGAAGTTCTGGGTCAGGTCTGCCGGAGTGAAGTTTCCATTGGCGGTGATAAAATCCGAATACTTCGAGATAACATCGAGGATCCGTAGGTTCGAGTAAAACGGGGACTCAGAACCAATTGCGAGAGAATACAATAAAATTAACTCAATATCTCCCTTGCCTAGAGCTTCATTGGAATCAGCCATGATCGCAAAAATGTAATTAGTATTAAATATCCAGCCAGATGTTAGGATCACCGAAAGAAAACGACAGGAAAATGTACCATTTTGGTGGTGGGTCACAACCTAGTATTTAATTACTTCTCACTGCGTTCTTACATTTCAGAATGAGTGAGAAAACTTTAGGAATAAATAGTATGCTAAGTTAATATCGTAAAACTTTCATTTTTGTTGCTTGCATCCATTTAATTTCGGGGTCTAGTGCTACAAAGGTCAAGTGTAGGGACGGAGATTTCTAACGATCATGTGGAGACTAAGGAAAAGATCCACTATTTCAAGTCAAAACAGTGATAGATAAGATATTGTACAACAATATTGTGTATACGCCTCCTGTGCCTTGTCATTCTCGAAAAGCTAACGCTATAACAAATCCGTCATTTTTGAGTAAAGGAGAGATATTCCTTGTTTGATGTTGATATTTCCGTCAAAAGCGGAACTGACTTTAAACGGAGACTTGATAGCTGATAAAGGTTATATATCCTCTGAAATTATTTTATATATTTAACTCCCTAGGTACTTCTGTACGCATGTGCGCCATTCTAACAATATAAGAAACCCACTCCCAAGGCTCCGTCCAACAGCAACTTTCCATAGACGAAATATTCATCTCCAATATTAACAATAATTACATTTTTCTAGTTGTAGCAATGTGCTTCATTAACTGGAAGAATTGTTTTATTTTGCTGTTCTTAATTAGCGACCTAGCCGCATGCTTTGGCAATAATGACAAATTCAAAAAGCCTGGAGGCCAATGCCCCTGGTGGCTCCCGAAACGGAAACGAGAACTCCCAGAGGACAGCCAGTACAAAATGCTTTCGCCGGCTCAAAAAGTAAAAGCCAGATTAGAAAGGAGACAAGACGCGTCTTGCACCTGCAATGATATTGCGACGGTATTTTACCCGATGTCAACCCCGTTAAGTTACATGGCGACGCCGTACGGCCATTGTGATATCTCCGCCCGCGAATCGAATCTCTGCCCGACAGACCATCTTTGTGTGTGCCAAACGAGTGGATCGAGTATTTGTCTCCCTACAACCGTCCAAGATAATACCAGCTGCATATCTGTATACACGGGCCCGACCGTCCAGCCGACCACGACGAGATGGTTATGGAGCAACATACCCACGGATCTAGCAGAGAGTTCTGGCCAATGTGGAGGAACTACTCAAGCTTCAGCAACCACTTGTAAGTTCACTTGTTTCACCTATTTGAGTGGCAACAAAAAAACTAATAAGAAGCAGACTGGGTAACTTCTCAGACTCTCTGCCCTGTTAGCCAGGTCTGCGCTTGCCAAACTAGCGGTTATTCAGTATGCATCGACGGTACCGATGCGGTTCTCCGCGGCACGGAATGCCCAAACCCCTGTACTTCCTATCGATACGAATTCAGTGTATCCTTACCACCTCCCTCTGCAACAGCAAAAGTTGGTGAGCAATGCGGCGGCAACTGCTGGGCCGGACCAACAAACTGTCCATCAGGTGCCACCTGCTTTACGGAAACAAGTCCGGTATATGGTGGATACGCAAAATGCGCTACTTCCAAGCCGGAAAGCGACTATAGAGTCAGAGTAAAGGAGAGAGATTGGGGAGTCAATGTTCCAGCAAGAGCGCGGGCAATTGCAACTCGGATATATTTCTAAATTCAACAATAACCTATGATCTGACTCACATCCGAACATCATTTTTGCGTATACAAAAACATCTTTGCTTATCATTATTACATTCAATTTCCACGTAGTATGGAATCTAATTTAGTTATCTCGTACTCCAAATACAATAATTATTCTAATAGCATGAAATATTCTTGCTTGACCACTACGAGTTTTCTAAGCACCAGCCGAGGCCAGCCGACCTAATTAAAATATCATTATGTGACACAAAATGCATTAGTTTCCGAGTCTTCTCGAAGAGTTTGGTATGCCGATCTCCCGTAAACTATTATCATTATTTGAATCAATGGCAGATTTTAATGTAATATCAAATACTGGCATATAGGTGGCGAGTTGCGCCCGCATCATATTTATTTCTCATGGCTGGTAGGTAGTTTACTAAATTTAATGGACAATTTTTTACTTAATCTACGTTCTCTTCTTCAGCCCAGTCGTGCGTCGATATTCGTTTACTCGATGTCAAACTCTGCAGCGCATCCGAGTGCGACTCCGGAGGAACGCGCTATTAGATAACAAGTGATCATACCATAGCCGGCCAAACCGAGTGAGACAGAAGCCATCCAGGTTTATATTCGGGCACGCAACCTAGAAACAGTAACTCTATCCTAACTTTTGAGATAGCTTATATGCATGCCAAAAGACTGGGTCCTCGAGCTTGGTTAGGAGCAGCCCTAAGGAACGCATTCCGTGTTCTCTCGTGTTATTATGACATGTACATGGCTACGGTTAAGAGTCAGAAAGAAGTTATACACAGTTATCGCCATTTAGAGACTACGCTGGGCATTTTATTGAGTTCACTTAGAAACTACACCCAGATATCACAAGTTTACGGCCATAAAACCGAAAAAAGAAAAACAAAAAACAAAAAGAATTGACACGATTCCCGGTAAACGATGTCGAACTGCAGGATGAATTCTAAGAGAAGAACCGAGACCCTTGTTTCCCGCCACTCAGAAATCATGTGGGCTAATCTGAGCTGAAAATGTTGATAAAATCAGTAGATCATAAGTTGTATGATATTATAATACGGCCTTTGTTAATATAAAATATATTTATTAAGGTCAGATGCAACAGTAACGTTAAACCAGGTTAGGCGCTGAACTCTGGGGTCCAATGATATTTACTATTTGGCGAGTCAAGACCGCCCAGTAAGGTTAGAATCAGTGCCGCTGCTCGCTAAGTATAAACTAACCGCCACTACTCGGGAGTCAAGTACAATTGATGTTTTCTTGCCCCGGTACCACGCGGAATTGTGGAGGTTTTGTCGAAACGGTATTACAAGAAAAGTCCGGGATAATAAGAAACAAATAAAGAGAGAGGTCAGGTTATCGTTATTACTGTAATCACAAAAGCCATCTCTTTCTCGGTCCATGACGTAGGCTTTAATTTTTTGAGGGGCAATACCAAATGTTCTAAGGTAAATACGTAAATTAATACAATTAAAACTCCTTCGAAATATTAAAGAAACCCTGACGTTAAACCATTAGCAGCTACCTGTCTCTGGTCTCTCAGTCCAAGGAGAAGAGTAAAACATAAAATCGGGGTTTTCAAGCACCACATTTGTCCAGATCTGGCGGACATATCTCTTTTGTATGCTCTAAATCCCAATATCCTCCACAAACAGGATAGTCTTGGCAATCTTGGTCCCAGTTATACGGGATCGCTTGCGCCTTCAATTTAGCTTCCTGAAATTCACTCCGGTAAACATAGTCCTCGGGTGCCAATCCATTTGGTCCATAGATAATATTCGTCCATGTACTGCCAAACGCCGTGCAGTTGCAGCTAATATATTGGCTAGCATCTAGACTGCAGAGTACTTCTTGGCCGGCAACAGCAATATCTGTATCTATACCGTATCTACCCCCCTTAATAACTGGAAGATTGTTTTGTGCGTCACCAGTAAGATCCGATTGGGCGCAGAACATGTAATACCGCCAACTATAATAAGGGTAGTAAACTCTTGCGTCGGGCTGCATGAGCAGTCCATAGTCGGAGAAACCTTTGACCGCCCAAAATGGGGATTTCGCAACAAATAGGTTTCCACTCTGGTTTGGAGCATCTGTGACTCGAAGATCAAAAAGAGAATACGTCGCAGTCGCAGCTCCAACTGTCGTTGATTTAACCACCGCCGTTACCGTCCCTATAGGGATCGTAGCAATCTGTGTTGTAACTGCTTTAGAAGAGGATTTGAGGGATGTAGCTGTAACGGTGCTAGTAACTGTTGTGGTTTTCGCACTGGCAGTAGCAGTACCAGCTGGTGCTCCAATACAGGAACAGGCGCTCGCATAAGCGGACGGATCAGGACAACTTTTTGCATAGGAAGGTATAGTCGGCCCGCAGTAACCAATACCCAGTTCTACACTAAGTAGGCCTAAGTCAATCAGGATGCAGATATCGATCGATAGGAAGCGACGTCGTGCGCTCGTGCGCTCTTTAAGCATGCGGGCGGTAGGCTCAGGCGGGAATCCTACTCCCATTATTATGGTGGTAGTGCTGGAATACGAGGTCACAATCGTGGCTGACGTTTGAGTTCCAGTTCCGCCAATGGTAGTCCGTGTTAGGGTGTATGGAATGTCTGAATTAGAAGTAGTTATAGTTGTGATGGTCTTATATGCAGTCCTTTAGAATCTACAGTTAGCTGAAATCTATAAATCCCCAGACGATCTCCAAATATAAACTCCTTACCTCGTTGGTGTTACGGTTGTCCATATAAATTTGGCGCAATCACCAGCGATTCTAGTCCGGTCATTATTTGAACAGCTGCTTAATGCTACAAACCAAATTGTAAGTAAAATATTAAAAGCATTTTGGTCCCTGACCAAAGGACTAACAAAATGCGACGGGGCTCCAAAAGGACGAATCGATAAATGGATAAATACCTTTGATACATTTGTTGGAAGAATCGCAACTAGCAGCAAATACTGATGGCAACAGTAGTATGGCGAAGGCAGCGTTCAGTAAGAGAAGACCAAGATATCTCATTTTGACTTATATTAAATATATATTGAAAAAAAAAAATCAAACAGCCGACAGCTTGAATATCGAAAGGTGTCTAACACAGACAAAATCGGCGGATAGCCGGAAATTTGCCTTTATATACTACATTTCTCCGAACAAAACTGATGACACAGTCTCTTGCTAGTCCTTGATATATTATACTATGAATCTGGTGGACTAGGGACCCGAGATCTACCGGAAGGGATCCAACACTAACTGTCTACTCGTAGATCTGTGGGACCTTTCCACGAACACAATTTCGAGGCCCCGTATCCAATCTAGTTTATTTCTTGAACTCGTAAAACCTAATACTAGATCAGATTTTTAGATTTTCGTCCGATATGTAAACGACCTTGTAGCGCATTAGTTTATCCAAATGTGCCGACTGTTTAGATGGTTTCTCGTGCGTGAATAAACAAGTACTGTATGCTCTTTGGGTGCGAATCGCGAATGTCCAGTCCCCCTATGATACCGACTCAAGAATCTCAAGGTAAAGTCCTTCAATTACCTCCGTCTAAGCTAGAATGTCGGTATCGTGGACGCTCACTTTGAAGCTTTGAAATCTTTACTAGGACGACGTTAGTTCGGTCCACTCTCTCCACCGCCGGAAGTGGGGCACTGTTGATCAAATTTCAAAATAGTTTGTGGATATAAGTTCCAAAATAATAAACTGCTCATAGTGATTTCGATACCACTGGATCTTTCTTCAGATTAGCACTCGAATTTACAATCGCAAATAACGGGCTTGTCTAGCAGATTGGAAGAGTATTTTGTTTCTCGGCCTTATCTAAAACGTCAAGGGGAGCATTCAAATCAAATCATTGACAGGACGAACTCTTGACCTGAAGATCTCGCTTACTTCCGCCGATCTTTCCTTCATTTTCTACTAGCGCAAAACTCTACAGTTAGAAATCTCCGACGAAACTGTAGACTTTTATCCACTTCAAAGTTAAGTAAATAGGCATAGGCTATTAAACACGATGAAGAATTTGATTCTAGCTAATCACTAGTGTCCTGTTCGCTAATTGACACTCACTTTCTTTGTAGATTGGTAACTACTTAGGTAGGTTGAGGTAATTAAATCTTCGACAAAGTGAATCCTCTAGGCGACGGAGAATTTGAACAGTTCTGAGATTTGAAATTAGAATGCGATGCGACACCCCATATCCGAGCATGGGAGATAGGTTGGAACAATCTCGCATTGCTATCATTTCTATCCCCTTTCAGAGTTCTCAATAAAAAAGCATATAGCTCGTCGTATATTAGATCAGGGTCTCTCAGACACGACTTAAGATTGTTTCTGATAAGATATTATCTGTTCGTGGTGTATACACATTTATTGATGCTTTGTGTTGTTCGACGCAGCTCTGGAAGAACGCAAAATGTTAATGAGCGAATCTAGGCTCTAGGATTTAGATGTTTAGCTGAACGAAATTCAAGAAGGCTGAGGTTTTCCAGCGTCGCGAGTGACCCTAACGTTTATAAACAATCTGCTTATTTCATCATAATGGTCCCAGGAAGGGGATCCCGGTCGGCGTCCCGTTGGCGGGAGGCTCGGAACGGGTACGCGATTTAGTGTGGCTGCGCCTTACCTCACCAGCCGCATTGCACCCCAAATGCGGCGCCAACAACCCGAAGGGTACACAAACGAAGCTCATTTGGCGACTCCATGCAGCACCCCGTTTCGCGACGTCGTCTGCTAATCTTTTATTCGGTGAATATCACTCTCGCCCGTTGTCTATTGGGCCCATAATAGAAGCAAATCCCAAATACCCCTTTACTCTGGAGTCTCCCCTATCTCAAAACTGCCACGATGTTCGCCACATTTCACATTCTCATTTCATCACACATTAATCACAATCACATGCGCATGCGCCTTCCCCATTCAAGCGTTGGCTCGAACTTTCACATTCTTATCGGGATAGTGGTCACGATGCCAAACTGCGAAAGCGCTATCGGAGCGGGAAAAAAAATAAATCCCCTTTTACGACTCCACTTTCTCTACAGGATTTAGATTTCTATTCTTCTCCTCAAGCACCTCGGTGCTCAGGGACCGAAAGCGAAAATGCAGACACCACAAATAACAGTCGAAATCCCCCCGCCGAGTTATACTCTATGGGGCGGAGTTCACATCTGTCCTGACGACTACTCACCGTCTACGACCCCGTTTCCTTACATCTGCCCCCGCTCGAACTACGGCTATTCTCCCGACTTCCGCCTACCAAGATATGGGTCCGTCGACCTAAAGCCCACAATAGTCGGCTATAACCACTGGGATGACTATGTCAAAGGGAGAGGACATAGCTGGGAACCGTATACACCGTATTCCGGAGATGCAACTGGTGTGCAGTTCGAGAGTACTAAGCATACGAGGCCCAAGAAGAAGGGATTTTGGAGAAAACTATTCTCAGATTGCTTGTGTCGGTGAAGAAATAACAGCCGGGATTATATACACTACAGCTATCGACGAGTCGTTCATCGGGGTTCGATACGCGGGTATCTAGAGGACCAAAAGAAAAAAATAACCGGGTATATGGTTCTATATCTTTAGCAAGGAACAGTGGAGAAAAGTATATACCAGAAGTCCACAGCGGTCCTCCCCTAGAACACTGTGATATGGCAGAACCTCGGGTCGTGCACCAACCACAGTTCATAGGGGAATTCCACACCACTCACCGCCCAACTCGCCAGCGAGATCTCAAACACCCAAGCCAGCATGGCTCGCAGCCAGCTCTTCTTCCTTCCCCACACTAGGTCTTCAAACACTGTTGCGACGCCGTTCAACATGAAGAAGCCTACCACTTTCGTCCAGCCGTCCACCACATCTTTCATCACAGACCATCCGATATACGCATGGAATATACCCATCAGGGTAAACGCTCCCACCACACCCGAGCCACGAGCGAGGGGTTTCGGGAGCCCTATGGCCTTAAGGATAGTTTGAACAGGCATATAAGCAATGCTCTGGCAGGGCGACTGAAATGCCACATGCCATATGTTGCCATTCCAAAAGTCGACAAGAGAATCCGCTTTATAAAGTGGTGAGAAGAACGGGGTAGTGTTTGACACTCGGAAAGGGAGGTGAGCCGCTGTCCAGAGAATATAAATCTGGAGGAGGAGCTTGACGGCTTTCACAGGAGCCAGAAATTGTGGAATCGGACCATAAGCAATAGCTAGGTAAAAGAGGGTATGATATAGCAGCTGTGTAGGTTCATGGAACGGAGCCGGGAGCTTCAGCCGAACGGGATTCGGTAGAAAGTCTTCGTATCGGAGCTCGAGCGTCATCCAAAAGGCCTGCTGGTATAGCGGTGGAGGTTTGGCGTCTGCGTTTGGAAGTTTCCAAACAAGCGAGATGTTTTGGAAATAGCGGAATAGCATGTCGAGGCATTTCATAACGCAGCAGAATACTGCAGGATAAAAGCATCACATTAGCATATATTGTACCGTTAAGAGAATGACATACTAGATTGTACAACATACATGCACAGTTCCTTAGTGCCAAAAACGGGCGGCAATCCACTGTCGCATAGAAATGCGAGAAAACAACGAAATTGATTGTTATGATGCTCCATATAATGTGCGAGGTCCGATTGCGAGCAACGACGTAGTAGTTGGCGATAGCAAGGAACGTGAAGCTTGCGAGGATGTACCCTATCGCTCGTGGAACATCTCGGAAGGCAACTTCAATCGGATCCTCGCTACCTGGCTGAGAAGCCGTCCCGGCGACGGTCATATCCTTCGTAATTCGCACGTGTAGAACGGCTAGTCTGTTGTGCCGTCGGGTGAGAATCTCGGGCCAAGTTGATAGTAGTCGCGGACACTCGGTTCAACAAAGGAGAGGCATCGTGGATTGCCAGGAGTACTCGTAGCTAGTAAGGAGGTTAGGGTCCCGGTGGCCGGAACATCGTAGAGCCATTCTCCATCGGGACAATCGAACTTGCGACAAGAACAAATAAGCAGCAGCATTCCCGACGCAGGCCGAAGATTGGCCATGCAAACGGACACGGAGAACGGAACAACACAACGCACAAAATCCAACGGGTACGTACGCATGTGTGAGTCCTCCGTGATTAGTCAGGAACAGGCTTCAGAATTCGGGATCCAGGGCTACTGGATACTCGGTACTAGAGGGCGCAATGAGTCTTAAAGCAGAAGGAGCAGTCGAGGAGGATCGGCTTTCTCGCTTGCAAGATATAAAGGCTTAACCGACATGATGCTCGTCATTGAAAACGTATGGCCTTGTCTAAAAATGTTTATCTGTACAGCGTACCTATAGCGTCTATGGACACCGATATCATGGAGTTTACGAAAGATGCACATAGAAAGGATCAAGAGCAGCAGACAACTGGATGACTAATGTTCCGACATGGAGACTGCATATGCAAGTCTCTGCCCTAAACACCGATTTTACGGTTTGTCACGAGATCATGCATGTACGATACTTTTGTATGCTTGTATTCTGTGCCGCATTTCTTCCCAATATAACAGAACTAGGCGGTCTATAAGCCTTCTGGTATAGTGCATAAACCTTCAATTTCACCAATCGAAATCTAAACGCCCTGGTTTTGCGAGGCCGAATATCCTTATTATCCTCCCAGGCGTGATATACATCCCGAAAATATGTAGTTTCAGCGGATCCTCAAAGGGATTTTGCATCATCATCATCAATGTTCGCCGATAGTCACAAGCTATATAAAAAGTCTATTCCTTGTTTTCGCGCAGTCTCTGATATCACCTGCCAGCTCCCAAGGTTGCCTGGTATATGCTGCATGCAACGATATCTAAGCCGTCGAAAACGGCCTTATCACTAGCATAAAATGTCTCCATCGTCGACTATAGAGATATAACTATATGATCCTTGATGAGCTCTGCGAGACGCCGACATAGGTGGGTGATTTGAGTTTGCCAACAGCTAGGCAGTCCGTGGGCGGTTCTGAAGCCCGGTGGTTCCTATAATAGCTTCGGCTTCTAATAAAATAAAGTCGGCTTTCTTCGGATATTATCGAGGTGCTGGCCTAGAGCGGCTGTTTGCATGCTGTGGGTCGCCGTTCGGTAAATGAGGCTCCAATTGCCCGTGCCTAAAGCCTGTTTCTCGCATCGCGCGAGAAACCAATCTGACCACCCCCGGAAAACAGATTAAAGTTCCGGTAGACTTAGTAATCCTGATTTGAGGCATTTTCGGAAAGCTCTATTGCGTTGGTGATTTCTCGAAGAACAGCTAAATCGAGCGCGGTTTGGTGTTGTGCAAGCGGCTAGTTCGAAGGTTTTGTGGAAGTTGGAAGCTTCCAATGAAACTAGGGCGCTCCACTCTTCATATAGGGTATTTGTCACCGTGGATCCTGAGACCCGCTAGGTCATCTCGTTCGAGCCGCACATGCGATTCAACCCCAGCCTGCTCCCCCTTACTTCCAGCCCCTGGCCTGCACCTGCAGCCACGAAACTTGGCTCCCAGTGGAAATTCGGAAGAAATATCTGGGTGAATCGATTCTGGCCTGCTCTTTCCAGGCCTCCTTAAGCGACTGGCCATCGCCGCACAGCCCTCAGATCGAAAGAGGAGGAAATGTGTTGTCCTTCTTGGCAATTTCCCATTTGCTTGTGCGACCTCAGGTAAGGCTGACTCAAGACCACCACCCAAACACCGGAGGCACCCACAGCGCCGTAAGGCTCACATTGTCCATTGCGCGTCCCAAAACCTGAACTTCAGCTGCACACGCTAAAGCTAAATCGGTAGTCATAGGCCCACTTGGTGCAGCTATCGCCTAGTTTATTCGAGATTGCACCACAAGCTCGTGCCCCTTCTGCACTCGCTTGCGATTTCTCATTTGACAGCTTTGAATTGGTCGTTCATACATCCGTCCCAGGTTTCCGGGTCGACTGACACCCACTTTTCGACTGGGCTCAATTCCCCCCAAATTATCCATATACTTCTTTCAGCATTCGCAGGAACGTCCGATGTGCTATGCGTGTGCCATTCTATTACTCAATCGCTGGCTTGCATGGCCAAGATTTGGGCGGCGTCAGCCATAGACTTATCACACTACTCTATCACCATGGCGAGACAATTGACAAGATAGAAGCTGGACGCAGGCAACGGAACAGCCGCGTTCAATTGCTTTAGATAGAACCTGGCTTTTGGACTGCCTTGTTTCTTTTTGTTTCTTCTCAGACTCGCCTCTTCTTGCCTGTCGTATGCCACTTGACTCATGGTTCTTGGGTTGTGTGAGGTTGGGATGTCAACGGTTACTTCGCATATCGAAAAGCACTGCGGATTAAGGTTACCGAATGAGGTTGCACATCGCCCTGGTCTCTATTTGTCAACTTCCCAAATGCGGATCCTTCATATTCAAGAGCCGCATGATCGATCATTGCATGCATGGTTAGATTCAAAACTATCCGATGCGCCTGATAATAGCAACCCCTGCCACTCCCGTCGCACTCACTATCGAAGCTTCCCCAATTCAGTTCTAATGAGTGGCAGAGCTATCCTTAGTAAAGAAGACGACACACGGCAGGGAGGAGACTAATCCCAACGTAAGCGTCTGATGTTTCCGATATGTTGGCCCCATGAAACTTGACGAGCCTAAGAAATCCAAATCGCCTGGTCCGACAGGTCGAGCCTAAAGCTACACCCGGATTACATGTATTTTCTTTTGCTACCACTTATCTAACACAATCTTGAGCCAATGCTAGACACACTCGATGAATTGCTTTCTTATTTGGGGTCTGCCGGGAAATTGCGCCTCATTGTTGTTGTGAGGCATGAGGCATCGTGACGCACAAGCTATTACAAGGCTAAAACATCCCACATAACACTGTAGGCGGAATAGTTATCGCTATTCTTCGTCTCATTCTGGGTTTCGCGTCAAGCGCTTCGTCTCCAATCCATGTCACGTCGGTGGCACCGTTCATCATTTCCTAGAACTCCTCATGTGGTGCTAGTCCGTTTTAAGATGTAGGATCGAAAGCCACCAGGTCACTGTGGATACTTTCCACTTGTCTTAGCGACTATTTGGCCAAATACATGCAGCCAAACTAAACGTACAAGCTTTCGATTCTGGAGTGAATTGACAAGGTTCCGCAGTGGTTGCAAACATCGGTGGCCTGGTTTGTTGAACCCGCCTTCCTGCATATTAAACGGGCAGCTTTTGTCGATGACTATATTATATGTTTCTCCTGACGAATCAAGTCTACTATTCAAAGGACAAAATCCATGCACAGTCATAATCCAGTGAATATCCTTCCGAATTACATCCATCGGATATTCTTGGCTTCCCTGGCCTTGTACGATCGATGATATAACGGATACGACCCGCCGCCTGAAACACACTAATCACTATACACATTAGAACAACATCACAACGCAGTTGCAATTAATTGGCCTGCAAACGTTATATATTATCCGCATCTTGAATAATCAAGCTTATCGGAACGACAACAGAGCTTCCAACCTCGATAGATTGTGTGGAGTTATAAACGTTTACTGGTGGCGCTGTATCGACTGCCTTGCCTCTATTTATCCCCACTCCGTCGATCCCCAAAGCAAAGTCGATTTCGAGTGTTCGCCAACTCAACCTGCTACACATTCCACCCCACCCCAACAATGTCGAGCAACAGCGTTAGTTCTGGTGAGCTTGTAGCGGGATTCCGCAAATACGGTCCTGCTATCTCGGGACTCTACAATTGTGTAGCCCGGATGATGATTCTTGCAGCGCAAGGTTATGAGAAGACGCCGATGGTCCCACGGGAACTCCGACACGTCTGTGAGGCAATGGCCCGAAAACGAGCAGCACTAATCAACGAGGGTACTATAAGTATCAACAGTTGGCTTCCATCTTATACACATAGTCAGACAAACTGGGTACAATCTATTTGGGAAATTTTGACCTCGGACATGATCCCAGAATATGTGATCGTCGACGCTCATTTGTTGTTCTGGGTTCTGTGGAATCGGATCGAGCCCCTGAGTCGACCAGACGTCACAATTTTGGAACATGAACTTCTACAATGGACACGAAACGCAGAGAAGTGGAATCATCACAGTGTCCTATCTGTTCTAGCAAGACTCTGGCCAGATTCATCGGCTGTCATCAGCTCTCCGGCACCCACTCATGGTGGACGAGAGAATCTTCAGCAAGGCTTATTCTTAGACTTATTCAAAATGCTCCTCAAGAGTAGGTCACCATCAAACTATTGATACTTGGTGCATATAGCTAACATTATTTAAAGGGAACCTGACTTTCTTGGAAACTTACGCGATCTCAAGTAGTGGGCGGCCTTCGAGTTTCCAGGCCATCTCCCGGCCAACAAGTTCTGCTGGTCTCGAGGCACAAATCTGGGGTTCGCCTTTGATGGGAATGTCATCATCCGAATATTCAAACTATGATACTGGCATGCTCTCATCAGATATGGACCGGTTGATGCAATCTGGATATGGGGAAACAGTGAGTATAGATTTATTCAAACTTAATTGTGGACTTCTAGCTAACGAAACACCATCGTGTAGTCGGGATCAGGGTTAGACTTTACTGTCTCCCCACCGCCCCAAGATTCCTATTTCCCAGAAACATACTTCCCATCGGACAACATCCACGGTGTTCGGGGCAACCTTTCAGTCTCACCGCCCTTGTTTGGACAAATCACACCTGGCCTCTTCGATCCACCATCGGGCGGATACGACGACGTGTACGGCCACGGCTCGAGTCCGCTTCACCTTGCCCCAATGTCAGGTGATGAGCGACCGCAATCCGCTCTCTTAAGACGAAGAAGCGATCGTTCACCTGGCCGCCGACCTAGACGACTAAGCCGATCGGACGAAGAGGAAGGAAGTGCCCATGGTTGGGATCCAGAACGCAAAATGTGCATGTTGGAATTACCAGAAGGTGGCCCTTGTAACACCCGGGTTCAAACGTATAACAACTTCTTACGACACTGTCGATTCCAGCACGAAGGAAAAGAACCCAGAGAAGAGTGTACACTTTGCGGGCAAAGCTTTGGGCGACCGGATGCGTTGAGAAATCACAAAGAAAAGAGCAAGAAGCATAAGAAGCTTGAACGCCTTCACGCCTCTCGCTAGAGTTACGGGAGAGACTATATGACGAACGCGAGGTGGATAATCGGCGGGTTCACACGACGAGGACACGGAATGGATGATGATATCTAATGGCCTTTTTCACAGTTTTGGTTGCATTGCGTGCTTTTCCAACCTCTTCGCTTTTTGGATTTAAGCCTGGGCTTATCCATTCAGCAAAGAGATTGGAAAAGCATTGGTTTTAGTTTTGAATATTTTTTACGAATGTTTCTTGGTTATTATCAAGAAACATAGCGAAGGCGTTACAAGAGGTTTTTTTTTTTTTTGTCGTTTTGATGGTTTTGTCAGCGGTAGAAAGGAGTACAAGGCAGTCGAAGGGTTTATTCGCTTTTCGCACACAGAAAATAATTTACTACATGTTTTGTATAGCTAGTTTCTTTATGGTTCTATTTAGCTTTCTATTGAGAAAATTTTTATTGGAGTTTTATTGGGCAATTCAAGTATTATTGGTCTTTATCAGAATGGATGGATGAAAAAATACGTTTTTCGTTCCCAATTTTTTTTGATGGTATTCGTCAAGTGAACACTCTCGGCCGCCAAATATTTCCGGGTCTTTCCGCGCTGTAGAACTGAGGCTCCCGGATGGTTTGCTGGCTTTTCTTGCAGCCAGGTGTCCCCTCCCAGGGCTCAGACCTACCATCCCAACCGTAGCTGCCAAGTAGGTATCAAAAAAACAGGTTTAACTATCTCAATACGGAGACTTGCAAATCTCCTACCCAGAATGTTAAAACGCCCAGGCACCCGTGGAGTAATAGCGGGAGCGATAAGGATCGAGGGAGCGAGCCCGGCATAATTCCAACCTATCGGAATTGCAGTTTCTTCCTTTTGAGAGGAAATTGACCAATGCCACCCCTGATCACGACAAGTCGCGAATCAGCACCACCTGTAAAAGGCTAGCAAGAACATTCCGACTCTCAGGGACGTCATCTGCAGCACGGAGGATCCGCAGTCGGACTCTCCTTATTAGTCATGTTGAAACTAGTTCCGCATGTGCAGCATCTGGGTCACAGAAACGCCGGCAATTCTGAGCGAAATAAGTTTCAACCCCAGGCACCACACTACTTTGGAATCGCATCGTGTATCACTGTAGACCTTCTGATGATTCGACAGGAAGGTGTCGAAACCTGGGATACATATTTTAAATCCGACAAACGCGAGGCTCACACATGATCCGCCTTACAAGATTCCCAACCCCAAATTTTGCGTCTGTTTGAACGGCCAATTGTTTTTTGTCTTCCCCTTAGTGCGGTGCGCTAAACTGAAAAAACGCTCTATAATCCTTCGAATTCTGATCCCGCGAAAAAACGTGGCTTACTCATGTGTTGTTTTTGTTGTGGGTGATGTTAGAGAGGCGGCTAACCAGGTTTGGACAAATGTAGCTGAATTTGGGTCTGCCGCAGCCTTTCCCGCTGGCCCTGCGGCTTCTTGTGACGCCGCCGTTCGAATGTCAACGGTGCCTAGCCAGGCAATCCATGCAGGAGGGCTGGCGATATTGGCTTCCATTGGTGGCTCTGCACGCTATTAAAGGGGATATGACGATGCCATTTCCACATTCGAGGTGTTTTGACGCACAAATCGATGCGATGCCGCACTAAGCTTTCGCGTACTAGTTGTGCGTCTCTACTTCCCGGCAAGGCTATGGTTACCTCTTGCCACGGTTACAGAGAAAGTTGAGGCCACCCTCGCTTGTGGGATCGTGGGATTTCTTACTTTCGCACTTTGTGAAGGGGTAGAGCCTCAGGTTATTTAAGCAAATGTGCATATGCGCGTACGTGCAGAACTTGAACCGAATCCCACAGGTGTATTTGCAATATATCCTTGTTCGTGTGTTTGATCTTTGAGAGCCCCACCTGATTGGTTCTCACTACCTCACTCTCCCCACAAATGCCGTGTCCCGTAGAATCTGGAGAAGATGATATAATCACCCGAGGGTTCCCGCTGTTCGCTAGGCGTTTTCTCTTCTTTAGTCTGCCTCATAGCTCTCGAATAGTTGACTTCATACGAAATTTAGATTCGGCTAGGACAATCGAAGAACTTGGCAATTCGGATGGTATCTCGATGCAAGAGTCGGGGCGATACGAACCGTATGCATTCGTTCTCAAATACGCGCCGTTGCCTAGGCTAGTGAAATGGATGCGGCCGGTTTAATACCCCGACTATTCAACATCCAGCCCCGAACGACCTGGCCGAAGCGAGCTCCACTGAACTGGATTCTAAACATTTCTCGATCTGATCCTCCTACCAACACTCTTAATATTCAAACTACAAGCTATAGCATGGATGCTTGTGACCCACATATAGAGCCTCAGCCGAGCCCTGCGTGGTCTTTGGCACTTATCAGCGATGATCCTAGACCCCGCCCTACAGCCCTGCAGCCCAAATCCCACCTAACCTCAATTGAGTTGCATGCCGTTTCAGAGGGGCTATTTAGAAATCCTCACCGGGACTTCAATCTGCTCGCTATAGCCGCTGGATAGGCAGTAATCGCCGACTTTATCCCGGCTATTTTCATTCATATTTACAAGCTATGCGTTCATCACAGTGCTAGTAAAATCGCCCTATTTTAGAATTTATATTTCAAACTTGCAATCATAGCGCCTGCGGTCGGAGCGATACAATGCGAGGCCCAATCTCCACGGAAAGCGCCAGCTATTATTTTGTAATTCGCTACGAGCTCTAGCAATGCTATACGAAGGTTATTTTGGGGTCAAAGTGTATGGAGGATGCCAATAGGTAGGAAAATCAGATGACAGTTGAGCCAAAATTTCGAAAGGTGTATGATCTATAGCTCTCTGGATATCATGATATGGCCAAAGCCCTTTACTAATGGGATATAGTGTGAGATACCGAAAATCTTGCATTCCTGGTCTTATCATGGAGAAACAGAGAAATAATTACTTTACAAGAGAAAAGGGAGGCGGTTAGCCTTCAAGACAGGAATCATGACGATCAGAGAGAAGTAATTTTGTGTAAAGGTTTGTTACCCCAAAACGCATATTGGGAATATGCTGAAATAAAAGCTTTTTTTGATAACTATCCTGTTTTTAACTGCTTGGAGTCTGAAGCTTTGCAACTACAAGAAGCGGGATGATTCCAATAGTATTTTGTCTCATCCATGAGCTTCCAATAGACATATTGCTCATCAGGTTGTAATGCAATGCTGGTACTACAAACTCCAGTTACGGTAGCTTTCAAGCCACTATCCATGGAGTGGTCGTACTGGCGGGCGGCTCCAATTGGTCGAACAAAATGTTGATCATCGTAGTGTTCCATCATAAGGCGTTGTCCTCGTTCGAGGACCTCTGCAACCTTGACGTGGCAAGAAATATGAGCAACTGCAGTTGAGTCCGTTAATTCTTTAGCCCTAATTTTCTGGCCTATGATGATATAGTAGTAAACTGTTTGTTGAATACTTATTATGTCGATTTGCTTGATATGTTCTTTTGTAGCCCTTTCTTTGATATGTGATCTCACCTGTTATTTAGAAGATCGAGATTAGTTAAAAACATTTTTATAAGTTCCTACTTGCGCATGCTATCTTGAAGCGTACTTACAGGGTGAATTCCCATCTCTTCTTTAGCGTTAGCATATGATTTAGCGCCCGGACCAATAAGCGGAATTGACGGACAATCTTCTTGGAAGAAGAGGTTGTCAACGAGCTTGGGGCGGTTTAGATGACAAGCAAAAAAATAACCTGGAACATCTTTTGGGAGTTTCGGATCGGCTCTGAATGGAAGCCTAGGGGTAGGAACTAAGGTTGGCCTATGGCAACATGTAGATTGTGTGTCCACGACCTTTGCGTGTGGGACTGTAATGCAATCTTGGTGAATCATAAATCCACCAACTATCTCAGAGCCTCCGCAAATGGATTTTGTAGCATCCAAGTTGTACCCATTTCCTGGGAGCTTTGACATCGGATGTAATTGGCGAGGGTTTTCTTTCTCTAGCTGTAATTCCATGATTTTGGCTTGAACGGCGGAGAGATGAGATATGTCAAGCTTAGCGTCTATATCCGGAGGTTTGAACTTATATCTTGGCGCGGCAGAGGTACCGGTTTTAGTACCACGAAACTCAATAGTAGTTTCTTGAATTGGAACAGCACCACTCAAAGTCGCAAATGCAGGCTGAAGATCATTGTCCGCGATTATCGGGAACTTTCCGCCTGCAGCTTCAATTTTGGCTCCCAGTTTTCCAATGAATGGAGCCGGATATTTACTCAGCTCTGGAATCAGGTATTTCGGAGCTTGATCATGGGATTCTCCTGGTTTCTGAGCAGTAATACCTATTAACTTGTCTGCCAATTTCGTGACGCGGGGGGTGATTTTTTGGCTGCCTTTTGTATCCGATATCGTAGGCAAAGGGTTAACAGTAGCTCTTCCAATGTCTATGAATCTACCAAGGAACTCGGGGACCTCGATTGGCTCGTCATATGGTATTTTTTGGATTGCAGCCATTCTTGGGACACTCTCGTAATCAAAGACACTGTAGTCATTCCGATAATCTGTGAGAACGGTGGCAGTATTGCTGGAAAACCTAACGTACATTAAAGGTGAATACGGTGGTTTGCCTTTCGCTTTCCGTTCCTTGTTTATTTTCAATAGCCCTGTTCGCAATTCGAGTGCGGTGGGAGGAATCCTGAGGTTGTGGAACCCCCCAGGTGCAACCCCAGGATAGTCTTGATTTTTATTTGGTTGCATGATGCTGATTTCGTAGTTCGTAGTATCCTTGGTAGATGCTTCATATATATCTTTATCTTTATTAATGGCCCAGAAATGCTTGTAGGCACGAAACTCAAGCAGTGTGCGATGATCTAGACCGCGTACCCCGACAAGAGTTTGGATAGGGTGCCAGATGAAACCGTCCGGGAGAGTGTTGAAAACTTGTGCATAGTCGTCTTGTTGATAAGGAAGTGCTTGATGAACATGCAAGAAATCTAGAGCTTCGAGCTCAGCCATTGGCAAAGCGGGTGGGATAGGGCTCCCGGATAAACCCGGTTTTGGGACTCGATTAACATATGCTTTGATAACTGGAATCGCATCGTTTTGAATATACGTGGGATTGCCATCAGGTAAACGATTTGGATGTCCAGAATCCATTTGCTCAGCCCATTTTGTAAGAGTTGACTGGACGCAGATTTGGAAGCGGTTACAGTCTTTACTACTCGCCATTTGGATAAACATATCCCGCGCAGCGGGAGATAATGTGTCCCAATTGAGATCAGTTGGTTGGTTTCGGTAAACCGTGGGTGCCTCACCTTTAACACCAGCAACGATTTGGGGGTCGTTGCCATAATTTGTCGGTTTATCCTCCTTGTGTGGGCGATGAATTACGGGCTCCTGTGAGGTAGACTCGTTCCCCATTTTTGAATTTGTCAGAAATCTCAAGGACGTCTGGCTTTGTCAGTTAATCTTCAAAACGTAGAAATTAGATTTGATAAAGTTGAATCTAAGAATCGATGGCGAAATACGGACGTTTAGATGATAAGATCAGTGAGAAGAAAGGTGAGAACGCAGCTGAAGAAACGTTGCTGAGATTTGGTATGCCTTAATGCCTTAATTTAATCACACTAGATGAAATAATAATCGATGTGCAACTATGACGACACAAGACTGGAAGCATCAAAATACCCTCTCTGTCATTTCTATCTTTAACAACCTTACCAGCGCAGCCTGAGTGCGTGGCAACGAAATTATGTTGTTCTATCACTAGTAACTTTTATAAATATAGTATCTCAGTACAAGACCGCAATCTACGCTAAATTTGTACAGTCTGAGAAAGGGATACATTAGGATTTAAGGCCAGGTAGTCTCGTTGCCAGATGCTGATTTGGCTGCAGGTGCGATATAAGCAGACCCAATTATGTGTTGCAGATGATTTTCTGTGTTGGTACTGTTGGATTATTGTTTTGGGCGAAATTCGCCCGCAATAAACCGCGGTCCTGTACAACAACCTCTACAGTGCACCACGAGGAAGCGACGCGCACATGCATTCCCCAGAATCGCGAATAGCCTAGGTTCTTTCCCCAGCCTATAAGCCCAAGCAATCCGGGGTATTAGATGAAGGATGACCTTTTCTTCCATTCCACTTTCCAAGACTTTAGCTTTAGGTTTTGCATAAGAAGCTTCGCAGAGTTTGGATTCAAGCTCTCTTACTTTACTGGCTGGTACTAGTTGATGGCGTGTCCTGCGAATTCTGTAAACCTGGATCAGTATAGAGTACATATCACAATGGAACAGAAAATTAAAACACCCTTGACCGATTTGCTTGGGATCAAGCATCCTATACTGCTAGCAGGTACTTAATACATACTCCCACGATCGAGCTCAATGTTGGTATTTAACATTTAAACGCTTAGGAATGGCGCGAACTTCTTCGTCAGAGCTTGCTGCAGCGGTCTCCAATGCGGGAGGACTAGGCACTGTTGGTGGTCTGGGTTATACGCCTGCCCAGCTCCTTGAAATCATTACATCTCTTAAGGCGATGTTGAAATCCCCGGATTTGCCATTTGGTGTTGACCTCGCGCTTCCCAAAGTTGGCGGCGGTGCGAGAAAGACGAATCATGATTACACTCACGGTCAGCTAGACGAGCTTATCACTGTAACAATCGAATCTGGTGCCAAACTTTTTGTCTCCGCTGTCGGAATCCCACCCCCTCATATCATCAAACGGCTACACGACGCAAAGATTTTTATCATGAACATGGTCGGGCATCCAAAGCATGCTGAATATGCTTTGCAGGCTGGTGTTGATATTGTGTGTGCTCAGGGTGGAGAAGGCGGTGGTCATACAGGATCGATTGCTACAAGCATTCTTATCCCTGCAGTTTGTGATGTTGCAAAGAAGTACAAGTCTCCATTGACTGGAGAGACCCCTCTCGTAGTCGCAGCTGGTGGTATCAGGGACGGAAGATCATTGGCTAGCTCTTTGATGCAAGGCGCCGCCGGTGTCTGGGTTGGTACAAGATTTGTGGCATCCGTAGAGGCGGGATGCTCGGAAATGCACAAGAAGGAAGTCGAGAGCGCTACATTTGAGGATACGGTTAGGACTTTAGTCATCTCTGGCCGGCCTCTTCGAGTTAAGTTGAATGATTACATCAAGAAATGGGAAGAACAGCCCGAAAGAATCAAGGCGTTATGTGACAGTGGGGTTACCCCATTTGAGTATGATCTCAAAGAGGGTAATGACGCTGATCTCCCATTCCTTATGGGCCAAGTGGCTGGCGTTATCAATGATATCAAGCCTGCCAAACAGATTGTTGAGGAGATGGTAAACGAGGCGGAGACTATGCTACGGCAGGGTAATGGCTATCTCGTTTCGAAACTTTAAATGTTTGATCTCATCAAATTTGCATGCCAAATCCACTGTAACAATAACATTGAATGCTACCTGAGATTATATTAAATTCCTATATGGCTATATAGCTAGGCTTAAGTTCTATCGAACTCAAAGAAAATCTATATTCATGAGACTCATAATTTACAAAGGAAGCGCTAGTTTCCACGAAGATTTCAAAATCAGCCTAGACTCGATTTACTACTGGAGTAATAGTAATAGTAGCGTTATCAACCTTTTCTAGCTTTGAACCTAAGGTGTTGTGTTCATATGAACTGCTCTTCCCATCAAAATCGGTGGTGAAGTCATGCAAGATCCCCAAAGAACCCTAAAGGACGAGTAATTAGTTCTTGTTCTTGCTAGTTCAATCTGGAAGGTGGTTACAAAAAGACTTACGAGTTGGACCTTCCTGGACGCTTCGATGTCTCCTTCTATTGTCTTCAACATTTTCAAAAACTCGTCTTTTTCTAACGCTTTATCTGCGTCTTGGTCGTATAGCCTTTTGAAATTCTCCGTGGATATAGGATCGATTATTGTTCTGTATTTCTCGATTCGTACTCTACTGTACTCATCTAGAATTTTATCGCTCGTCTTGCCTTGGTGAATACCAATTAGGCAGTCCGCCAGCCCACCTACGTCCACTATTCCTCCCGTAAGGCCGAGGCCACCGAATGGGTTACAAAGATGAGCTGCATCTGCTGCTAAAAGATACCTCCCGACCCTAAACGACGGAGCGCATCTTTGATGAATTTTGTAGGGACTGGTCAAAACCACCTTGTAATCTTCGGGGTTGGGATTTCCTGGCAAAATTTCCTTAAATTTCCTTGCTTGTCGAGCTTGGATCTCTTCATTTGTGAGACCATTAACTTCAGTATAAGTGATCCTCCATAGCTGCTCCGTTTCGCTGATTCTAGCAGCCATGAAAAGATGATCGGGGTGTATTATAAAATTCGAATCCTCCCAACCAAACTTGCTGAAGTCGTAGTAGGTCTGTATGATATTAGATAAAGTGAATATTTAGTCGTAGTCCGAACACATTAGACTTACATTTGTAGCGACGATTTGCTTATCCCAAGTGTATCCTGGGAACTCCCAGTCCCCGAACAAGCTCCTACGAACTTGGCTGGCTGCTCCATCGCACCCAACGATGTAATCCGCCCAGTGTTTCTCTTCAATACCATCGGTGACCCTCTGAACCGTAACCCAAGCTTTCTCGCTATCTTGTTCGACTCCAGGCAAGACTTTATGCCCGTATTTAACGGTAGCGTCTTCACACTGCCCCACCAAATTTCCAAGCACCCTCACAACTTTATTCAGCGCCAAAACTGTCGTTCTATCTTCGTACGTCTTTCCATCTTGATCAAGATCGTTCTGGTCGAATCCGGATAGATATGTTCCATCGAGTTTCCGCCAACACATCCTATTCATACGAAAACAGTCGGGATCCTTCTGCATCTCAGCAAGCACGCCTGCCCGACGAAGCTCGTACACCGCGGGAGGCCCATAATGTGTCGCCCGTGGTTGTTCTGAGGGTGAAGGGGTAGCTTCGAAGATTGTAACTTTAATGTTCTGTTGCGCGAGTCGGAGGGCTAGCAGAAGTCCTGCGGGACCAGCACCGACAATGATAATCTGTATTCATGTGCATATATGTTAGCCCATGTGAACGGCGGGTACGAATCATATCTTCGCGAAAATTGGCTCTACCTTTTTAAGTTGACCCGGCATTTTTTTCTTCTTTCTTCGCAATTATATAGATTTGAAAATGAGCGATCGCGAAAGTCAGCTCCCTAGTTCCTCAACGCGGATTCGAATTCTAAGGCGGAAATATGATCTTGCTGTGTCCTGCTTCTATCGGTCTATGAGGCAACTTGACCTTATATACCTTAACGAGATCGCAGCGCATCCTGCAAGGTTGCGGGCAATTGGATCCCTGTAATCCAATCCGTCGGTTCGAAATATGGTGGAGATCCGAAGCCTAGCCGAATTCGAACCTCATGTGCTTGGTTGACGGAAAATACCCATTACCTATTTGGGAACGTATCGACAACACCATTCTCGGGAAATACCACAGATGATTGTGATGTCAAGATCAGGCCATTGGGATGAAAAAATAGGTGCTTAGTAAAGATAATGAAGTTTATTGAAACCTTTTCATAATAATCTGGATTTTGCAATGCATTTTCCGATTCAAACCCCAATACGGAGGCCCAATTGAGCAATGGCAGATAATTATAAGTAAGGAAACTTCAGTAAATACGTCGAGTTCCCCAGGATGCATACGACATCTTTTGATCAAAATGCCCAACCCATTTCGCCCAGAATTATAAAAAGCATACCCTTAAACCTCATGATGAAATAATTCAGAAAAAACAGAGAAAACTCCACCATAAACTTTCATCGTCGTTCAAAATGCCGGTTCTTGAATAATAATTAGAATAGAGAGGGAAAAGAATACAGCAATCCTCACCAAGGCAAAAAGTTTACAATATCATTAGAGAACCTTTTCATCTAGCCAGAGTGAAGATAAGATTGAGAGCGAACCAACGGAGTCGAAGAGTTGTACCGTGGGTATTCTTCTGGTCGCGGGTCATCTGAGTATCCAGGTACGAAATATGGATCCTCCGAAAATCGTTTTCCAATCCGAATGATCTTGTTCTCGAGATCGTAAACTACAAGTGCACCTTGCAAAAATGGGATTCCCAAGATGATATCGTCGTTCCAGTGGTTGATCATGAAATTTGTGTAGCAACGTGCAGGGGTGATAAATGACGGTGAATTGGATCGTTCCCGGAGAATCTGATTGCGGTCGAGCGTGATCACAATCTCGTTCATGACAAATCCAATCTCAGGAAGTGTTGCATTGCAATCAACTATCCATGGAGTGACTGATGGATCGAGGGAGGGGCCCATCTTTTCTATAAACAATCTGGCAAGGCTGTATGGCAAGATGATAGGCGCAGAGCCGGTGTCGACTTTGACGGTGCGATTTCCCGCAATCCACATGTCACCACCATCCGTAATGCCATCTATTTCGAAGCTGTAGCCTATCTGACGGAAGTCAGAAGGACAGGTACTGTTTTCTGTGTATTGTGGATTCATTATTGCTTTCGCGAATGGGAATCCAAGGCGAGGGACATTTGGAATACCACCGAATCCGAGAACACCAGCATCTTCTAGAACGCCCCCTTGTAGTCCCCAAAGCCAATTTGTGCTTTTCTCCATGGTGACTCCAAAAACTGGAGAATGGCCCTGGTTGGCAAGACTTTGTATAAATGACGGGTAGGTCTCGTGGCAGTCAAACTTCTTTCTTGGACCTCCAGCACCAATAGGAGACCAGTCGTAAGGTTCGTGGCCTTCAAGCGGAGAGATGGTTCCAGGATATCCGAGGCCGAGTATTCCAGCTGTGCTATCATCTCCTCGCCACCTGGCAAATTCCGCAATCCCTATGGTTTGGTTGATAAGAAGACCGGAAATGTTGACAATATCTTGCCCGACATAGCCAGCAACAGCGCTTCCATCTGCGTAGTGGATCTTCAAAGTGCCAAGATCAGACCTGAGGACTTTGAATGTTGAAGATTCGGTAGGGTAGAAGTATCCACCAAAGTCGCATGGGATATCTGCGTTGGAGGCAGTCTCGTTATCAGACTGCACCGCGACGTTGAAGCATGTGAAATTGTTTTGAATGACCCAAGTATCGCTGCTGCCTGTATCGATAATGAGATTTAGGTCTTGATTACCGACCTGGACGGGCACATAGAAACTCAAGCCCTCGACGTAGCTTAGGTTTTCGCGGCTAATTGGTTCAACCGCCATTATGCCGATTCCTTCATTGAGATCCGGGGCGTCCCTGGGATATAATCCGTTTGAACTGGTGGCATTTCGACGATATGCACGAATTGGGACTTGGTATGGGGCTATTTTCTCGTATGAACTGAGAGCTGCTTGGTCAACCTCGCGAGGGAGGATAAGAGCGGATACAAGGGGGCTGAATGGAAGTAGGATAAGGACGGCGGCTAATTGAATATAATTAAGCCAACGCATTTTGGAGTTGAGGGAGCTTCTTGAAGCTCAGAAGGGTGATAAAATCAAGGCAATAAGGTAATCCTAACAATACTAAGGAGAGCTAGGTTTTGGATACACTAGGATGGATTGTGAAGGAGGTTTGGGAGAGTAGATAGATCTATAGAACAGGCGGAGGATAAGAGGCTCTATGTTGTGATTGATAGTTTTGGACATATCTGCATACCTTTTTGATATTTATTTATGTTAGAATTTTAATTTATGGAATATATTTGAGACCAATCTATGATCGCCTATGGCAGTCTCGTAACCATTATTGGATGGAGGCAAAAGAAACGCTTATGGCCCAGACTCGCTGTTAGCGGCTTGTGTTGCTATTGCAACATATGTAATTATACAGAAATCTCTGGTGATCAAAAGTGTTTTCATACTTTCATATTGTGCTAATTGTTTTTGCCGGACTAGAAGGGATTTTCTTCTTACAAAACAAATCAGGGATTCTATTTCTACTTGAGTCTAGTTTGAGGCTTTACTTTATTTCCTTCGTTCAAATTCTCCTTTTCTCTCTGAAAACCGGGTGCGCTTCTAGATCTTCTTGCAATCGCAATTGACAACATTTTTTATTAAGTTAAACTATAATGAACTTAAATCACATGAACTAGATGCCGCAGCCGATGCAATATCCATGGCAATGTAATTAAGAGAGAATAAAAACCCAAAGCCTAAACCTAAGAGTTCGCCAAAAATGCAGTTTCATCGAGCCGTGTAAGCATGCTGTTGTGCGTTATATATTATATATTAAGGAACGACTAGAGCTGTTTGCGGTAAGGACAGCAAAATAGCAGTACAGTAAATCGATTTTGAACCATATTCGATCAGGGTACACAGGCACCAATGGTCTCCGTAACCCAGACTGTAGCCACAGAGGGCTCCTTTGCGTTAATAAAGAATGCATATGTTAGCATTTTGTCTTTGGTCAGTGCTGCTTTTTTAACTTTTGAGTGCATATGTAGGCAAGGGTCGCAGTGATCGATCAAGTGGAGAGAGAGAGAGATTTCTTGAGAATCATAGAAAGGGCTCCAATTCGGGTATACGGAAGAACGGATAAAAGAGCTATATACAGGTGGTAGATATGCATGTAAAAAGCCTGAAGAGAATGCGTAGGAAAAACTCTTAATTGAAAGGGGGAAAGAAGCCCCTAGCAATGGAGAGTGTTTATAATCTTGTAAGCATTCAGAAATCTCTTCCTAAGATAGGTGTCCGGTCCCTATCGATGAGGCTCCTAATACTGTTTATTTGTGCGCTGCGGTCAGTTTGGCGATCTTTAAAAGGAATGCGTAAAATGGGAAAGATAAAATCACAATTGAAATGCAAATATCGGTTCTCATGTAACAAAAATACAAGGAATGTTGGCAGGAAATACCTTTGTGATAGTTGGAGTTGGGCAGCCGGTGTAGAGAGTTTCGGTTGGAATAACGCATTTAGTAGTGCAGCATGGGGCTGTGACGGTCGATGTCTTGATAGTCTCAGTCTTGCAGCAGCAAGGGACTTGGGTGACAGCAATGATGAGTGGGCAAGCGACTGGTGCAGTTGGACAGAGAACTGCAGCGCAGACTTGAGGCGGGACTGTCTTTGTGGCGACGCCGCAAGATTTAACTGGGCATCTCACTGGAAGGGCGGTGATCTGTGGGTGTGGGACAGCTTGAACGCTATAAAACCCAATATATATTGGAGTCAGTCTTATGTCTTTACGAACGATAAAAGTTTATAGTAGATATAGAGACAACTGACCCGACGATAGAGGCGACAAGGGCGATGGCAAGAGTGAACTTCATTTTTGCTGTGGATTCCGCGAAATAATATTCCAATAGTAGAAGACTCTGACAGTGCGGTATCGAAAAATGCTATTCGAGATACAGTCAATCAATCCTTAAGGGCGAGTATTCAGAACCTGAAGCGAAACGGATTGAGAGGCGGTGAGCGCCCTTTTATGCTCCACGATCTGGAATAATTATCGAGGCCGATCTGCATCGGGATTATACAGGTTTCTTGCTCGAAGAAACAACGTTATGCTTTTGGCTTCATTATAGGACCTAAGAGCGGTAACGATGCAGGCCGCTGAATTTTGCCAGATTAAAACATCCGGGATAGTTTCTGCATCTACGCAAGGGGCGTTAAGGGCCGAAGAAGGGAATAAGTTCATTGACACATATTTCTACAGCGATACTTCCAGGGTGCCCCGCAAATTATCCTAGAGAAATCGAGGTATCCACCACTAGGAAGCTGCGGATCATATCCTTCAGACCTGGGGTCAAAGGCAGTGCAGGAGCCACGACCCTCGACTAAACAGCAAGTGCCGCAGTAACTCATCTTTTCGCTCTTGTTAAGACCAGCAATAGGACCTTAAGACATCACTGGTCCGAAAACGGATTAAATTCTTCGTCTATATGAAGCGCTAACTCGCCTTTTCATTTTCGGCTGGGCTGGTGAGTTCCTTGGTAGATGTCATTTATGACGCTGAAGGGTGGGTGTGTTGGTGAGGCTCTCTTAGCTCTACTGGTTTCTGACGTTTGTGCGGCGATCGACCTTGTGTTTACACAACTGATATCATGAGCACCGTAGATGTTAGTTGTAACCGAGTAAAAATAGAATTTCCTATATCGGGGCTCGTCGCAACCCAAGAAATAATAGTCCGCCATGGCAAAGTAATGGTTGATGCAAATTTTTCAAAATTATCGAATAGAAATTTCAAGAATTTGCTCGTGAGATTGCGGTGCCAATTCAGCCATGTCCGGGGTGCCTGTTGTACGCTGTAAGCAACAGGCTCATGCCTTGTGCGATGCAGCGGGTGCTGGGTGATTTTCCAGAGCCGAAAGGGCAAGAAAGTCGCAACCTGGCGAGATGTAAGATCTCCACAATGCCAATTAAGATTAACCTTGGTAATTGAAGTTCGCTATCATTCAACGTTATTGTTAATTAACTTGAAGTTAAGCGTCGTCATCATAGAATGTCGATGGAGAAATCGTATTCCTGATAACCAAATCCTGGTCCCGTTTAGAGGTCTCAAAAACTACGCGGATGCACGGGACGAAATGGCTGAACTCGCTCGCTTCATCAGCTGCAGGTGGCTAGCTCCATTGTTTCCTGCACCCGATTATGCATTTGCTATTATTCTCAAAACTTTGTAGCTGATAAGCACCCCAGGCTGAAAAGTCCCGCACCCCCCTGTTGTTCCTGGAAATTTCGAGTTCTAGTAGCTTTCTCATCCCGTTCGAGACTACTTCCTGTTCTCGTTCTTTTGTGCTACCAAACGTTATGACTTAACGTTGCTAGTTAGCTGGAGCTGATATATCCTCCTTTAAGAGAAAAGGATTCTGTTCGCAGGAATACTCCCAGCCAAGAAAGCAAGGGCAGCTGTTATCGTAGCATTCGCCCTCCAATGTCGATGTCAGATGAGAACCTGTTGATCCCTTTCGTGTAGGTGCCCGACTGGATTTTGCCATCGAACTGGCGATCTCTGCATGCTTTCGGGAAGAACTTCCAACCAGGCGATCGTGCGAGCGCGGGGAAGTGCGTCTTTTAGCTGCCAGAGCTGCCAGCCTTTCGGAAATTGAGCGATGCTGCCCTTTTGCCTTCTCAGCTGGGAAGTGAATGCTGA
Organism: Dactylellina haptotyla; assembly: GCA_031310005.1. Taxonomy (NCBI): domain Eukaryota; kingdom Fungi; phylum Ascomycota; class Orbiliomycetes; order Orbiliales; family Orbiliaceae; genus Dactylellina; species Dactylellina haptotyla. The sequence continues at coordinate 5,486,877 of CM062379.1, read as the reverse complement.
TATTTGCCGTGCCTGAATGTCTTCTCGAGCTCGGGCTTCCGCTTAGTCTAGTCCTCGGTAGTCGGTACCGAATACGACCGCCTCCATCGGTAGGGCTGGGCAGGAAATCGCGTGTTGGACACAATTTCGCTAATTACGTACCAGCTAAACTCTGTGCCGGCTCATCGCGTGCCTGCCCAAACCTTCACGGCAGCAACCGTACGGCGAAAATATGAACCGCAGACCCGCCTAACGGCCCAAATACAACCACGAACCCAATCGCGGATGTCAGAATGGCCCCATTGGACGCAAATTCCAAAAATACAAGCTCTAGCCGGCCGTCGACGAGTGATCTCGAAGACCCAGATGAACGACAACATGACGAACGCCTCGGCATGGACGACCTGCATATCGCAGATGCAACCTCACAGCCACCTCCACTGCCGGCACAGGGCGCCCCCAGCGCAGCTTGGAATCTAAACGACCCGAACTTTAGTTTCACGGACGCATTACACTCAGATGATGTTGGGTTTCACATGCACCCAGCGGAACAGCATGCAGCCGAACGAGGTCCGTTGGATGCAGTACATTTCGGCTCGGACGAGGACGCAGAAGGCGAAGTTGTCGAGGAAGATGACTACGAGTATGGTGAGGAGGATGTGAGTGAATATGAAGAGGACGAAGAAGAAGGGGAGGAGGATGAATGGGCCTCCGATGATGAGTATGTATTTGGTATATATTTGTTAATCGACAAGTCACAGAATTTTAACGATTGGTTGCGAATATGACAGTGCTTTTGAAGACCCGGATTTAGATGACATGGGCGAATCTGATGTCGACGAGGATGCGTTCTTGGCCGAAGACGGGGCAGCGCTCGAGAACCAAATCGATGCCTTCCACAAGGGTCTACACACGGGATCAGGGTTCGGCAGACTGGGTAAAGCTGCGAAGAGAGGACCGAAAAAGAAAGGAAGGCGGGCAGCGCAGGATATGGCTTTATCCCACGAGGTCCAGATTCTCCTGGGTCAAGCGAACCAGCATTACGCAGCTGGAGAATGGCCTGAAACGCTGAAACTCGTCCAGCGGGTCATCCAGATAGACCCGAATGTGTATTTTGCGTGGAAAGTTATGGGTGAAGTCTACCTAGCCATCAATGAACCCCGGAAGTGCCTGTTATCTTGGGTCTCCGCTGCGAGTTTACGCCCTCGTGAGGGCGAACTCTGGGTTACATGCGCCAGAATGACGCTCGACCTTGACCTTGAAGAAGGTATAAACGAAGAAGACGTCAAGGGAGAGGCAGTTTTTAATTACAGCCAAGCCATCAAAGCCAACCCCAAGGACTGGGCATCTATATTCGAGCGAGGCAATCTTCTGCAAGAGCTACAAAAATACGGACGGGCAGCTCAAGACTTCAAGAGACTGCTAGAGAAAGCTCTCCCGCATGATACCAGCGTGGTTAAATCCTTGACTCAGTGTCTGATTGGTATGGGGAAAGTGGACGAGGCTATAACGACATTCGAGTCCCATATACCTTACTGGAACTCTCAGCGTGGCAAAGAAGGCGGGTTGGATTGGAAACATGTCAATATGCTGGGCGATCTATGCGCCATTGGGAAGAGGTGGTTGCATGGCATCAGGCAAATAAAAACGTTATGCCGACTGCTCTTGGCTCGCGGGTCCGAGACCTTCTGGGACGAAGTTAGGAACGACTGTGAATGGGACGACAACGACGAACGACGAGCCAATGTTCCGGGCTTCGACTACGGTCGGGGGTCGAACTCATATATGCTTCCTCCAGAATTGCGCTTTAAATTGGGCCAATTTAGAATCAAACTGGGGCAGTTCGAAGAAGGGTTCCACCATTTCAAAATCCTTAGAAAGGAGGACGTGATGAATATTGGTGACCTGTTGTTGGCTGCAGGAGATTCCTGTGCTGAAGCAAGCAAGCACGATGAGGCCGTTGACTTGTGGTTCCCTCTAACTGAGATCGATATCTTCCAAACCGTGGACCTCTGGCTACGATTAGGGAAATCGTACAAGATTCTCAGGAATTGGGAGAATGCAAAACGATGTCTCGAGTGTGTCGTTGAATGCAAAGAGGACGACCTGGAATCCCGCCTTCTACTCATAGAGATATACGAAGTTCAAGATCTGAACGAGAAGGCTTTGGAAATTGTGAATGAAGTTATTGAGATCCGTACCCGGCTTAGAGAGCAGCGGAATGCAAGGGATGAGGACGGGGCTGGAGGCAGCAACATGGGGCTCTTTGTTTCAAAAGACGGCAAGAGGAAAACAAAGAGTAAAAGATACAACCCCTCGGCCACAGAAAGATATCAAGCCGAGAAGCAACGAACAGAAGGCTGTTTGCAGAATTACCAAAAGTTAGAGCTCTTACGGCCTAAAGTGGAACAACAAGATACCGAGGCCATAATACAATGGCTAGATACGGCCGGCGAGATGTTTGATGATTTTAGATCCTCCCGCGCTCTGTATCCCAGCGAACGGAGATTCGAATATGCAGGTTTCCTTGGTTATACAACTGTCCGGAGGACCGGCAAGCGGAATCTTGAAAATCAAATGAACCTGATGAAGCGACGATTAGAATCTAACCTGGAATACCAAATGGAACTTGAAGAACTCGAAGCCAAAGATGACGACCAGCCTCTGCCAGATATTACTCAGTACCGTGGATTAGGATTCGATATCTGGCTCAATATCATTCTCAACTATGCTATCCTCCTCACAATCCACGAGGAAGGAGGTGAGATGGAAGCCTACGAAGTTTGCAAGGCAGCAAAAGATGCCAATGTATTCTACCACGACAAGAAAGACTCGGATCCTACTAAACGGCCGAGATTTCTCATCTCGCTAGTCCATTTGGCGTGCGCTATCTACGCTCAAGATCCTGATCAAACGTCTGAAGCATTGAGATACTTCACATCGACACTGCTTTTTCACAATGACTCGTACAACTTGTACACCACCGTCGCATCATTCGTGCGCAGCAATCTGAAAACATACCCGGGTACGAATATATTCAGCGTCCAGAATAACCAAAAGTACCTCATGCGCCAGCTGAAAGCCCTCGACAAGCACGTTCTCGGAAAGAATGTCGGCGGCGTGTACTCTACCCTTCTCCGCGACGATAACGACAAAGAACTCGTCCCGCAATCGCTCAGCATCAACGCTCTAGTGCTATACGCGCAAGTCATGCTCGACGGGCGCAGTTACACTTCGAGTTTACACTACCTCGCGAGAGCGTACTCCGCGCAAGACAGCCATCCGATGATTACCTTCCAAATCGCGCTCGCGTATCTTCATCGTGCGATGCAGCGGCAGTCGGAGAACAGACAGTATCATATCTTACAAGGGTTGGTATTCCTGAACCGGTATTATAATATGAAGAAGGAATCGAAAGATTGGTTTGATAGACAGGAAGCGGAGTTTAATATGGGCAGGGCGTTTCATCAGATCGGATTGGAGCACTATGCTGTGGGTTATTACGAAACAGTCATCAAGATGAGCGATGAATGGGTGAATGAGGGGAAAGATGACGATGAGAAGGCGGAGGAGGAGCAGAAGTTTGATAGTGGGGATTTGAGGTGGGAGGCGGCGTACAACTTGCAGCTGTTGTATCATACTGTGGGCAGTGGTGAGCTGTGCAGAGACATCGCCGTGAAACATCTTACTGTGTGATGGCGGGTGTGATACCGGTTGGTGTCAGATATTAGAAGCATTTTAAGGCGTTATATATTTTGTATATAAGATATCACATTAGAGATAGCATTTGGGTTGGAGTATTATCAAATATATTTATATTGCTTCTATTTCAAATTCTCTCATTTCTATCTTGCAAAAAGCCATCTAAAGGTAGGAACAATATGTATTGTCTTCTCCATGCACGTCCGTCCCGTAGGGCAGGGAAAAAGTAACTCGGATGTGTTTGGTAATGAAGACAAAGAGTACGTCTATATCGGCACGGAAAATGGGTTGTAAAGCCATTTTATCCTTCAGCTTTGAGCATTGGGAGTTGTTTAAAGAACCCTAAGCTGTACACACTAATGCCTTTTCTCTCTCTCTTTTCGAGAGCCATTCGTTCTCACACGATGTATATTTCTCACGCCTATCCGCGAAAAAGGAAAGCTGTGGATTCTGAAGAAACTGGGCTTCAGTATTCTAGATACGAGACGACAAGAAACATTGCCTTGATCGTTTTCGTGAAGATGTTTCGTGGTTTGCTTTTGTCCGAGGATGAGGGAGTTTCTCGGACAAAAGACGTCGTGGCAAGAAAAATATATCGGCTCCGTGAATAAGATACAAGGAAACGTAGTTAAAACGGCGTATGGAAAATGCGTAAGAAAAGCTGGTGGTATATAAACAAGACCAAGAATGGAAGAAAGGAAGAAAAGAAACTACGCGGAGGGCATCATCTACGCAGATGTCCGGGTTCCTTCCTTGAATTCTTTCTGTAAAGTGTGCAAAAAATGGCACAAGTCAGCCCCGGATGTTCCCACGAAGAATTAGAAGGAAGGGTTGTTGGACGCACCAGAGCCTTAGCAGTTCCGTGTAGGGCGTGCTTGTGGTTTCTCTTGAACTTGGGATCAGTACCCTTCAGCGACGGGTATCTAAAGGTCTTTGGCTTCTTGATACCGTTTCGGTGAGCCTTGCGGGTCTGGTTGTGTTGGGACGAGTTTTTCGACTACAATACGGACGAGCAACGGGTTAGATTATCGGGATAAAGACAGAGGTACGAAGTCGATTCGAATATTTTCATCGGATTTTCCTCGAAGATTCGTGGTGTCGGTGAAGTAGTGGGAGGAGTGCAATTATTTACCTCTGCACAGCATCAATTAGCATACGAACGGAAGCAGCGGAGGCAACATAAACAAAGAAGGGCGTGAGCACTTACTGGCCATTGTGACTGTGTGGATTCGAAGACCGTAACTTCGTGTATGTGGGGGAGGTTCGTTAAAAGGGTAATGAGATGAAGTCCTTCAATTGCAAGGTGTGATCGATGGCGGTGTCGCTAAGGTGGAAGACTTCTGGCGGTGGTGTCCGGCTGCGTTGTCTAGCCCTAATCAGCCCGCGCACGCACAAACATCCGCCAACACAAAGGTGACTGCCAAAATTGGCGGCCCCACGTGATTCGAGACCGCAGAATTAATTTACTATGGCAGCCCTCAACCTCAGTCCATCTTCACCGTGCAATCCTCATCACGAAAACCTTCGACAACCTCTCCCTTCTCCTCCTCTGCCATACTTGACTTGGATTTTAGTATTAAGATCATAATTTTGACAGCTTCGCCATGCGTACGTCCTTCGATGCATTACTTCCACCGCCGTCTCCATGCCGTCGATGCATCCCACCCTGAACGACCCCAATGAGAGACTCGTTGTGGTAGAAAAAATAGTATTTATTTGAGAAGATGTGGATCACAAAGCAGACTCGAGATACTGAGCTGTGAGGTCTATATCGGCGAGTCCAATTGGGCCCCGTTCAAGGATTGTGGATGCATCGAATTCTTCGGCGAGACGAGAAAAAATTTGAGTGCTCAATAATTGAATAATGCTGACGAGTTGCATGTGGTCGCATCGGATGAACTATAGCTCCAAAATTTGATCCAAATGAGGTGAAGGTCATGTAAGTTAATATTCCTTCTTTTCTTTCTTTTCCATAATCTCTTCGGTTCATCTCGATGAATTGGCGGGGTACGGCTATCCGGGGCGATTGGGTGCATTCATTCACTTCGCCCGACGGGATGAGTGGTGATTTACTAACACGTCCTTCTTCTTCTTAGCTACCTCCGAGCCACTGGTGGTGAAGTCGGTGCCTCCTCCGCTCTCGCCCCCAAGATCGGTCCTCTCGGTCTTTCCCCAAAGAAAGTCGGTGAAGATATCGCCAAGGCCACCCAGGACTGGAAGGGCTTGAAGGTCACCTGCAAGCTCACCATCCAGAACCGTCAAGCCGCCGTCTCCGTCGTCCCATCCGCCTCCTCCCTCGTCATCAAGGCCCTCAAGGAGCCACCACGTGACCGAAAGAAGGAGAAGAACATCAAGCACACCAAGTCCATCCCCTTGGACGAGATCATTGAGATCGCCAGGAAGATGAGACATAAGTCTTTGGCCAAGGATCTCACTGGAACCGTCAGGGAGATCTTGGGTACTGCTTTCTCCGTCGGCTGCAAGGTCGACGGCCAGAGCCCCAAGGATATCCAGGAGCAGATTGCTAACGGCGAGCTTGAGAGTGCGTTCCCCTCCACACACACCCTCCTCCCAATTGGAACGTGTGCTAACTCTACACCAACAGTCCCCGAAGAGTAAACGACGGAACGAACTTGAAATAAAAGTTTAATGTCTTTTACGCCAGTTTCTTCTGTATATATTACGACTTTTAATGCCAGGGTTTTAACCTTTTTTGCCCCCTTTTTCGGCCGGTGGTGTTCTGCATAGGAATTGTTATTCACACAGGATGGGTCTGCTTTTTCGTGCACGCAAATTTATTTTTTCTTTTGACAAGAAGATATATGACAAGTTCATTCGTCACCAACGTACCAGTGTCTATATACGTGAGAATATACACTATACACGGTAACCCGAGGGAAAGCCACAAGAAAAAAATCTAGAAGCTCTATGTGATAGATTAAAACATGTGCACTTCGCCAACACTCTGGTCTTTGCTATCCCACACCCGCGGTACAGACCTATTTTGGTGCGAAGAAGAAATTAGAAGGACATTGCCTCCAAATCCCCCCTCTCCGTTTTCCTTCGCGGGAGGACGGGGGTCTTACTGGGGGGAGAGTACGAGAGTGTTTATAGAGGCCGCATTACTCACCGCGACGTCGCTACAGTTTCTACCTTCTCTCTTGATGGTAGACTGAGGTGGACGTAGTGGTCCATTCCATACCGTGGTCAAATTTTATCATCATTTGAAGTCAATCATTGCTAACTACTTACAGTCCGTTGTCTACTTATGTATTAAATAATAAAATACAATTCATTACAGAATGATTTATATCGCTAGTGTAATTATAAGTTTCTAAAGATTTATCTCTTTCATCATAAAAGTTCTCTAAAACTGTATCCGTGATCCCTCGTCTATTTGCAACCGTACTTTCCAATTAATTAAATATTTATACCACCAAAATGCCTGCAAGTGACTCGCCAGATGTTCTTGTTGCCCGATTTCTCCGTGCAAACAACTTCAATGAGGTTCGTACATCTTATGCTGATATCGTGAATCATTCGGTCTGTAATTTCCATGCTGATATAAAAGTAGACCTTTGCCGCTTTCGTCCGTGAGACGAACCTGGTGCCGGAAAGCATCACCAACAATTCCTCAGACCTAACCATCGAGCAAATACTCGAAGAGAAGAAACTCTACGACCTGGCCATCCGCTTCGAAAAGTTCAACGTAGGCGCTGGAGATGTCGATTTTGCCGTCCCATGTACGTACTCGTAAACGTCTACCGCCATGACAAAAACTACAACATTAACAACACGAATATCTAATGTGATAATCTTTCAGATCCGAACACTCCAATAAGCTTAACGACGCTTTCGACAGCGTTCAACATACTATCGCTGAATTTAGCTTCTCTTATCATCCCTTCGGACGAGTCTACTCCGCCCTCAGCCCAGCAGGTTATCATTTCAGCTACATCGGACAAAGCACTTCGAATTTATTCCGCCAAAGAACCACACGAGCTTGTCATCCCGCGCCCAATCTTAGGTCTCCACGCGGGCCCCATCCTCTGTGTTCAAGCGGTTTCTCAAAAATGGCTGTTAACAGCGAGCATGGCCGGCGATATCGCGATATCCAATATCCGCGGTGACGTCGTACACAGATGGGAAGGGCACACCAAATACATAGTCAAACTAGCCGTCTCCGACCCGCTGCCAGAAAGCACCGAGGCCGAAGAAGTAAGGTACATCGCCGCCGCAAGTTACGATAAATCGTTCTCAGTGCACAAGCTTCGCATCCCCTCGGACCATCTTCCCGCAGACTTGGAAGACGAAGAAGCAGTAGTGGAAACAAAGAAACCCTCCTCCGAATACCTCCAGTCCGTCACATTTCCAGAAACCGTCGAGGATGTCATCTTCACCAAGGACTACAGGGAATCGTCCGCAGATGCATCCTCCCTCCTGCTCATCGCCACAATCCGCGACTCAGCCTACCTCCACGTCTACTCAACATCTACCTCAACATCTACCAGGGCATCATCTTCCTCCTCTTCCTCGTCATCGAAACCGTTCACCTTCCTCTCGAAAAACCCACTCAACGCCATATCCACAACCTGGCTAACATACACCCCTACATCCCTCGTCCCCCACCCGCAACACCCGCATCTAATAGCCCTAATCACATCCTCCCTCCCCATCCCGAAACTGATAATCTACAACCTTTCAACCTTCACCGTAGAGAAAGAATTCACTGTCCCCGTAAACCTAAGCGCATATTCTACAGGAATTGTAGCCTGGCGCGGTGACGACTCCGCGAGCGGCATCTGGGTCAACAGCGACGACGGGGTCGTAAAGGGTATCGAAGTCAAAACTGGCAAGGTGAAAGTTGAACTAAAAGCACACGACGGACGCAAAGTAAGATGTCTTGCGGCGGGAACGGTCAGATCTGCCACCACCACCACTGACAGTGAGAACGATGATGAAGACAATAGCCAAGAACTCCTGATCAGCGGAGGCTTCGACGGCGCATTGAAAGTCTGGAAAGCGGGTCCGGTAGAACCAGAGTAAACAAACTATCTGAAAATTAAAAATGTTAAACATCGATCCTTTTTTTTATTTGTCTATATATATACAAAAGCAGTATAGTATATTAGAACAGTCTAAAAAGCAACCAAGAAGACTAAAAAGCCGTCCTAATACCCTATATATATAGCACCGGCCGGAAATCAGCAATTCCCCTGCATCCCGATAAAAACTTCCCATCATTACATACGTTTCTCTAGGCTTCCCCATACCAGGTTAGCCTTAGTTACAGAAGAGTATAATCATCAACAATACAGAAAAAAAAGGTTATAGAGCGTCTAGTAGCAACAGAAGCCCGAAACGCCACTATGTTATAATATCAAAAAAGGGGGGAGATATTTCTCTATACATCAAAGAGAAAACTTGTCTAAAAATAAAAGAAGAGAATAGAAAAAAAAGGAGGCGGAGATAGGTCGTACTTGTATTCTCCTTGGGAAACAAGTACTATATAGAACCAAAACTGGGGGCCAAAGGGATATGAAAATACATGAAAATAAAAACTAAAAAAGAGCAGAGGGTATCTTCCTCATCCTAAAATTCATCCACGCTCCGTGTTTAACACCTTGATTTCCGTTTCAAAAATCACAAACGTCACCCCTCAAATGTTGGACTCTGTGCCTAACAGAGTCCTTCGATCCTCCTCTCCATACCCCTAATCACATCCTCGAACCCACCAAGGACTTCTCTGCACACACCTGCAGCCTCCCGCCGTCCGAGGCGTCTGTCCCAGTCACCATCGTCGATCCATTTCCGTGCCTGCTCGACGGTCTCCACTTCTGCTTTCCATTCTCTTACGGCATCCTTGGCACCTCGGAGTTTTCTACTAGCAGCATTGGATTGCTGCTTGAACATGTGTATGGCGTCCGAGAGACCGGCGAAGTGGTTGATCAGTTGGAGGGTCAGAGAGTGAAGGCTCTGGAGATCGCGGAGGGGTTGGATTGTGGGTGTGGGGACCGTAGACATCAAACTTGTGAACAGCGGGGTTGTGTCGTCTTCCTCGTCGTCTTCATTTTCTGACGAGGCCGTAGCACCTTTGGAGGATATGGTTACGGGTTGTGTATTCAGGCGCGGGGTAGCGGTGGTTATAGTTGTACCTGGGGCATTCAGCTGGAGTGAAAGATCGCGGAGAGCACGGGATTGATTTTGGACATGTGTCGAGAGTGAGATGTGGGCGGTGATTAAGCTGAGATAGCAATTAAAGTTAGCTGTGCGATTTTCTAACAAAAAGAAAAGGTCGTGAATTTGATAGGAGGTTGCATACCGTTGAGCGCCAGTTTCAATACTACCCTGGCTGCCCAGATTCGACAAGCCTTCCAGCAACCTGCAGATGGGATCCTCTTCTTCTTCAACCTCTTCAGTCTCGATAATACCGTTGATTCCAGGCCGACGCTTTGATAGGCCGGCCCTCTGCCTCCTCGACCATGATTTAACCATAGAAAGGCCCCTCAGGGCCTCCGATTCGACCTGTCCGATCTTGTCTTCCAGTGAAGGCGAGATATCGTCTCCGCAGCCGTTGATGTCTACTGTTGCCGAGCTAGACATCCGTCTATGGTGTCTGATCACGGGCTTGCTGGCAGTTGTGGCAGAGGTCGCAGAGGTACCATTGCTGGCGATGCTGCTCGCTGTTTCGTTGGATAGCCTGGCGAAGCGCCTTCGTTGGCTGCCGGCCGATCCGACAGAGGATATGGAGGCATGTCTGCGGTGGGTGGGTGACCTGGGAGTAGTAGGGGATCGAGGGACATCGCCGTCCTCGTCATCACCCTCTTCGTCCGACCAGGCACCAGCTAATTCGTCTGCAAGCGAGCCAAGACCGTTGGAGGCAGCGTTCGGCGCCATCATTGGCGAGGAGGGCCCGCCGTCATCGTCGTAGCCGTAGGGATCCTGTTCATCGTAGTAGTCTGCCATGTTGAGAAGGAGGTTGGTGGATTGATTTTGTGAGAGAGAGAAAGACGGAGAGAGGAAAGAAGGTGGAGCCGGTGTGAGGGAGCGATCCGGTGTGAGGGAGCGATCCGGTGTGAGGGAGCGATCCGGGGCGCGAATTGTGGTTTTAAAACAGCGGCTTTGTGCGCGAAATTAGGAGAATGGGGAAGTGCCGGAAACGAGGCAGCTTGCAGGAGTGGGTGATGTCGCCGATTCGAGGCCGAGAGAATGTCGTGGAAATATGACGGTGATAGGTTCTTTTGTTCGTTCGGTGGTTCGTTCGCTTTGTTCGTAGTATATACTCCGCTTTAGCTCGCGAGCTCGAGCGGCAGGTTTTGTTTGTTCGGGGTAGGTCGAGCAAGGGAAGAGCGTCGAATTTGGGAGGGACGAACGAGCGAACGCCGCTTTCCCAGTTAGCCGTTAAATGTCGCCCCTGTCCGTTGCCGCTGTGCTTATTATCCGAGCGAGCGAGCGAGAAGCGGAGGACTCAGCAGACGGAAAGGGATTGAAGTGGAAAGAGGAGGAGAAGTGAAAGGAGGAGGAGGAGGAGAGGTGAGATTGCGAGGTCGTCAAACTGAAACGGCGGCCGGGTGCCGTTTGAAGGTTTTCGAAGTTGTTGCATCGACGCTGATTGGCGCTGACCGGCGTCGGACAACAACAAAACCCAAGACACTCACAACGCCGCTCCGCAACCACTCTCCCTCGCCATTCTCCGCCAGGCAAGACCCTTCGACGTCATGCAATCAATACATGCGACAGACCCTGTGCGGAATGCCAGACGGGATGGGAAGATCGCGGCGCAACGGGTTGGCGGCTGCATGGAAACCTTGCGCTGGGAACCGGACTCAACCTCGAGCATGCAAATGCTGCATTTCTCCAGCCGGCCTGGGCCAACTTGACTGAGGCCCGCTGCATGTGCAGGGATCCCGCGGGTAGCCTGCACACATGTCCACGGTTCCACATTGTCGAGCATCCGTTCATGTCCCAGGCGACGCCCAAATGCAGCCTTTGATTGCAATGCTACAGCTCCTGGTTGGCGACAGATTATGGAAAGTGGTGCTGGTCGTGCATATCAATCCGCTATTATAATTATACAATTAGATGATTATAGATTGTCTCCTTATAGGAGTCGCTATTATACAGTTTCACATGTCAAAAACAAATTTGTACACAATTAAAAATCCCCAAGGAAGCTTAGCATCCAAAGTCACGCATGCCCTCAAGCTGCATTGCAGTTATAACTTCAAACCATCGCCTCAAACTTGTCGAGGGCTCTTCCAAGCGCCCTTGGGTCTGGCTTTTCGTACCGCTTTGCCTCTTCGTCGAATCCTAACTCAAGGGCGCCTCCTCTTGCAAACCACCATCCAGGATACTGAGGTACCAAATACGTGATAAACATTACTAACCGTAAATTCTGATGTTAATAACATTCGAAACACTTTCATGCGGATAATGCTAAAGAAGACTTACGGAATACGACTGCTATCTCAAATACCCAGAACGGCCACTCCTGAGACACAATGACGCTCTTCGTGCTGCCCGTTTCCGCCACAAACTCGCTCAGTCGATACACAGTCCGGATCTTATTTGAGACATCAAATCAGTATCAGTCCAATATACCCTGTTCAACGTATAGACGTACCATGAGAAGAACTGTCGAACTCCACAGCACGTAAAATATGATCCGGACCAGCCCGTTCGAACACCCTCTATCCCTCAAGCACGGAAACCACTCCTTCGACATGAAATAAAACCTCGCAAGAAGCACCATAAACACGCAAAGGGATGCAATCTGTATCGAGAATCCGAAAACCAATATCTTCATTGCCTTTTGTAGCTCCCAGGTTGGATCCTCACCGAAATATCTTGCGTCGACCACCGCTTTTATGAGAAACCCTACCCCAAACAGTTGCACAGCAAAGGCCACCACATCTTGGCCGACAAACACCAATGTAACATGATTCGGATTGAACCATAGAGTTTTAAAGTTCTGCTTGCCGGCTGGAGTTGACTTCCTGATCACGCGCCCCGCGAGCATGTACAGATTTGCTGCTTGAACAGAAGGAGCGAGCCTAAAGTATATAGAGTGTATTAACATTTGACATACTACACAACAGTGCTCCAGCAGCACTCACGTTAGGAATATGACGCTAACGATATAAGCTCCGAGATCTTGCGGTCGAGTGATGGACAGTACTCTCGTCGCGAGTCCGATGATTTCCACTAAATTCTGGTCAGCATTGGCGAATCCTTTATACGTGAGGTGTAAGACTTACTTATTATCGCAATAATATTCGTACACATAAACCACGACCTCGACAAGCATATATGAAACCCCGAAAACGCCAAGAATATACAGAAGAAAATCGCAGCGATAACCGCCGCGGGCGCTGACGCCTCGTATTCGTAAAAACCGTATATCATCGTCCGCTTGACTTCAAACTCGATCCTGTAAATTTTTTAAAACCAAAGAATACAAGACAAAATACGGTAAGGAGGTAATAGCAATGCCGACGGTCTAAATGGTAACGATACTTTCGAATTGATTCGTTCATCAAACTTGAAAAGCATGACCCGATATATATTCACCAAACAACCATCCAACTCACGCATACCAACTTACCTGCAACAATTTCTTCATTCTGCTTGGCTTCTTAACCCTCGCCATCCAACATTAAATGATCCCTCAAATTCAAAAGTTCATTAATTTATTTGCGGCAAGGGAAATAACCTATGGATTTTAATTACATTTCTATCTATACCTATCATATGATCTCATTGCGATAACGCGTATTCTCTCTGGCAAATCCACCCCGATTCCGTCCCTTCTTGTCAAAATAGAGATAACATAACCCTTTGGTCGATCGACTACCTATGCCCCACCAGCGTAAATGAGATATTTCGCACGGGAGTATGTTTATACCAAGGAGCATGTCTCAATGCAACCGGTTTGATACGTCAGTATGTGCACATATGTAATATATTGTGCGTGTTATAAATATCCTTTTTGTTTTTGTAGCTGTCATTCGGTCTGGTACCTAGACAAAGTTATGGTGGCGGTCGAACTATCATTCATGCGGAACTCGCTCACAACACGAAATGGCGGGACGGGGAAATTGTTGGATTAAAGATACCTATCTTAGCGATAGTGTTTCTGGAAACCGGATGTCTTGCCGATATTTAATGAAGACATTGATAGCGTGCATGAATTGAATGGTTTCGAATAGCGTTTTTAAAGTTGTTTACTTGTTAGCGGGCTCTAAACGATGTCACATCTTGGCGCGGATATCCGACGTGCGTGATTCGGTTGATTTACGGACGCACATGGACTAGTAACCTCTGCTTGGACGCATGTCGGTGCATGCTCTTGTTATCTTCTGGATTTAATTTCCGAATATTTTGACAGCTGGCATATTTCTCTGTTTGGAATATAAGGTTTCTAGAGAATAAGCTATTGGTGTCACTAAGCGTAAAAAGACATCTAGTGTCCTAACTACATAGTCACTTCCAGTGGAAGTCACATGGCTCACGTGTAAGAGTTACTAATGCTAACCGCCGTTCTTAGTCTCTCTTCTATCACTTAAGAGACTTAGCCTGACATCTGTATCGATATCATGTGCATATGTGTTGGTGGTAAAGGTCTGGCCTGGCCTGGGGGAATATCTGAAACTCGTTGATTAATCATTTTAGAAACAAAAAGCCTCCTGGAGCAACAATTACTCTACGCCGTTTGAGAAACAGGACATCATCTTCACGTGCGCATCAGTGTACCGATGCTAACCATCTACCTATCTTATCAATTGCCAATGGCAGGTTTACTGTTTTAAATAAAGTAGTATAAGATTAACATCGCATTTCTTTGTACAGCGTAGTCGATGGAAACTCCAAAAGACATTTTATTAGAGGGTATACTGCAATTTCAAAAACCCGCTTCGAAATTTTAATTCGTATGTCAATGCTGAGATCCTGGGTTACAATGACTCCTGTTGCTCTCCCAAGAATAGCTATACACCCATGCCAGTCTCCAGGCCCGTGTGATTTTTTGCGTTGTCCTCACCGACCGATTTGGTTACAATTTGGAACCTTCCCTCGACGTCGGTTGCCGACAAATTAAATAGCTGTCGCCAAAAGTAGGACCAACCGCCGCCCAAAACGAAACGACACATCCAATGCGGCGCCGACCACCCTAACATCCACCTCCTGGTCGCTCAAACTTCTCCCCCTTCCAACTCCCTACCATCAATCGGCCGGGTTTCACCCTACCGCCCCTCCCTCGCCAGACAAATTTGCTAGCTAGCTACCAAGCTAGCAATGGCGTCCATCCGCCCCTTCACAGCCGTCGATCTCTTCTCCTTCAACCCCACCAATCTCGACGTGCTCACCGAAAACTACGATATAAGTTTCTACCTACAATACCTGTCCAAATGGCCCAAGCTCTTCCTGGCTGTCGTCTCGCCCACGGGCACGATAATGGCCTACATAATGGGCAAGGCGGAAGGCGAAGGGAAGGAATGGCACGGCCACGTGACCGCTCTGACGGTTGCGCCGGCGTATCGACGGCTCGGACTGGCTAAAGTGCTCATGGAGGAGCTGGAGCGGGTCAGTGAGGAGGTATATGATGGGTATTTTGTCGATTTGTTCGTCAGGGTTAGTAACGAGCTGGCGGTAAATATGTACAAGAAAATGGGGTATAGCGTTTATCGCCGGGTTGTAGGGTATTACAGTGCCGGTGGGGGTGCCGAGGCGGAGGATGCTTATGGTGGGTACTTTACTTTTATTTCTCTGAATGATGGATGATTGATGTTCTAACTGTTGGGTGTAGATATGAGGAAACCGCTGAAGAGGGATCCCAAGAGGGAGAGTATAAGGGAGAATGGGGAGGAATTTCTGGTTAGTCCTGAGGATGTTTATTGAACGTCCGTTTGACTACATACTGGGAAGATCTCTGTTTATTAAGATATGATTATGGGAAGTTTGTATGATATAAAATATAAATCATATTCTGGGATTTGACGGACCCAATCTGCATCCCACTACTGTACATAACGCTATCAACAAAAACATCAAATTCATAAAAACGCTCGGGCTACCAAATTTAGCATAAAAAACAGATGAGAAAGACTTTTGGCGCATCTCACAATCTCAAGAGGGTGCTTCAAAGTTTCGCTTTAATGGGGCCGTCGTTTACCACAACTTTAACCCTGCCACCTTCAATCTCACATTCCTCGCAGTCTTCGAGAGGCACCCCGTTCTCATGCATGACCACCACGAACTCAATCGGGCCGTCACCAAGCACGACCATCGGTGCATGCCATGTTCCCACGCCGTACGTCACAGCCTGGTCACCACGGCATATGAACGCCTGGATGTTGTTCAAATCTGGTAGACCTCTTCCCTTCTGGTTCACCGTCCCAGAGAGATCTGTAGATGAACCACCAGATAAATCACCACTGCTAGCACCAGCACCTCTTTGGACAGGATATGGTGGGGTCCCTCTTATCCCCGTTCGGGTCCGTTCTTTCGCAGGATACGGTGGTTGCCGCATCGTCGATTTCGCTTTACTACCCCCATGAGCAACATCGAGCGTAGGAGCCACGATCACAAGATACTTCCTCCCGGGATCACTTTTATCCAGACCGATTGGGATAAACGTCTGCGTGGTATACGGATGCCGCTCGAGAATGTGGACGGTGAACGTCCTGCCGTTATCTGTGAGCGTCCGCGGGTTGCAGACGAATAGATTCATGTGCCCTGCACCGGGTTTACCCGATGGTGCTGGGTAGGAGACAAATGGCGAGATCTCCGGATACTTTGCGGCCGTACCTTGGTTTACGGTGCCGCCTGTGGGAGCATGTTTTGGGTTTTCAATAATGGTGCCGAAGGGTGCGAAGGCGGCTGGCGTCAGTGGCGATATCGGGATTGATATCGAAGTTGTTGGGGCGGACTTGTAGGAAGGCATTGTTGGTGCTTCGGTCAAATTTGAGAATTCCCGCTGGTATATCAAGCTTTTAGACTGAGATATCTAAGTCTGAAGCACGAGGTAACTGGCCGATGAGGTCAATTGGCCGGAATGAAATTAGCGCAGGCTGAAGCGGTTGGTGGATGCTTGGCAACGGCTGTTGGATTGCGCAAAGTTTCGTGACGGAGAAATCACCACTCGCGATCACGTGCTTTATACTCTTAGGACGGGTTTGCATAGCTGGCGAGTTCCCCTTGAGAAATCGGTGTCCCTCTTAATGAATTAAGCCGCTCGAAGTTGCAAGTTGTAGTTCTGATGCTTGTTATTGAAATCGTGAATAGGAGTGCACAAGTGTGCGAATATCATGCCTTATAACTTCATCATCAACACATTGTAACCAGATGGTAGCACCAAGTTGAGCGCATTGTTATGTCCTTGAATTCTTATTATATTATAAGTATTTGCCGAGTATTAATGATTAAATCCTACTATAATGTGAATGTATTTGGCGAAAATCCCCGGTATATTCTATAGGTCTGTGTACGTATAAATCTTACCTATTATATCAACCTTACTTAAGTACTTGACGTAAATCCATTCACTACTATAGTACGGAATACTAGAGATTCAGCGAATCATCAATTCGCCTCGCGCTCACCGCGACGCTATCTCAACTTATTAAACATATCTCGCAGACTTGCAACTTAGATCATTATATTACCGTGCAAAGTCCACTTCTTCCAGCGTCTCGACATATTTGATAGTATCTTCAACTTCTAGTATGCTCCCACTATAGACCCATTCAAATATAGATGGAGTCGCAAGCTCGCAGCGATACATACCCACCGGCGATGTGCTGTGAACCCGAAAGTATGGAGCCCTCAGCTTATCAAGTTCAGTACTGTCGGAATACTTCGCTGTCACCGCATCCAACTGGGACGAGACCAGATGCAAATCTTGCCTCAAAAGCTTAAGCACCTTCGACCATTCCTGAGCCACCTCTTGGAAAATGCATTCTTTAAGCGTGAGACGCCTCAGCGTAGCTCGATGCGAACGGAGAAAAGATACAAGCTCCGCATTGAAGAATACTTGCTTGCAAAGCCTCAAGTTTCTGAGATTCGGTAGGTATAATTTAGGATCCTCAAGGACGATACCCGGGAAATAGCTCCGGTACTTCATATACCGTTTCTCCGTCCCATCAGGCCAACGATGAAAGTCAGCCTCAACAGCCCACCGGAAAGCAGGCCGGTGAGAAGGGCACGAGAACCCTAGAGTCTCGATCTGCGGTATCACGTCGTTCAGAAACCGTGAGACACTTGTGATCCGGTCTATCTGCTCCTTCATGCCTGAGTCATATGTGTTTCTGGTGAATCCCGTAGAATCGAACAGCCGCACGCTGAACTCCCGGAGACTCTTTAGACTTTCTTTACACTCTGGGAACCTCTCCTGCCGCTCGTGGAACCATTGCATCCCGATAATCCGGTACTGGTCACTG
Source organism: Dactylellina haptotyla (assembly GCA_031310005.1). Lineage (NCBI taxonomy): Eukaryota > Fungi > Ascomycota > Orbiliomycetes > Orbiliales > Orbiliaceae > Dactylellina > Dactylellina haptotyla. Next base: position 5,468,761 of record CM062379.1, on the reverse strand, counting down.
GTACCCCCGAAGTCGAATTCCAACGACTTCAGTTTCCGCAGCGGAACCTCTACTATCGCATCCATAATATATTTGAACACTCTATTAGGCTCGCCGTAATCCCTTACTCCTTTTGCTTTCCTTTGGTATAGCTCGTAGAAGGCTGGGAACGCGTGTGGTGGGATCCCGAGCGATTCGAAATGAGATTCTAGAACCTTACGCGGCATTTCCACTCCTGGCTCGTCAGCCCAATAGAGCTCGATGACCTCGATGTTAGGCAGGTGTCGGAGTGCCTCTACCAATAAATCTGCTCTCTGATTGGGAAAATGACGATGGGCGTTCATCTTATGGTAGCAGAATCGAGTGACAGCGGCCCTACTCAGCGTGCCCTGGAGACCGATACCTGCAAGGTCGTCATCGTACAAGACAATATTGCAGTATGGTGTAAAAGTATCAATTATCAGCTTTTTGAGACGCAAGTTTAAGCCTTGAGGGTCCCGAGAGAACCTAACCAAGGCTTTGCCGTCCTCGAGTGTGGTGTAATATTTCCGAGTTGCAAGAGCTCTCTCAGTGATAACTCCGTCTAGCCTCCCATTTATATTCTTGGATACCAAAGAGAGACGGCACAAGTCCGCTATCGGCAGGTACTCCGAGATTTCCAAGACTATCTCCGTCGGGAGTAAAGATATGGACAAGTCGGGCGTTGAATTCATGAAGAATCGATCATGTGTTGGTAGACGTGTAAGCTGTCGAAATCCAGCATGTTGCATCTTTATATGCCTCAGGTGGCACAGCTCCGGTTCAATACAGTATATTGATATCTATCATTCACCTTCAGAAGTATTACCTTCCTTAGCTCTACCTGAAGTGTACAGAACTCCATGTAAACAAAAAGAGTTGAGTGGCATTGACGCATACAGAAGAGAAGAGAATAGTTTTGGTTTCTAATCGGCTAAGTATATATACCAAGAAAAAGGTCACCAATTTTTTTCGAGACAAGAGATAAAAACGCCGCAAAGAAAGGAATTCTTAAGGAAAAGAAGAGCCCTGCCCTAAAAACGCCAGTGGTAAACCAAAGGGAAGACAAAACATAAAACAAAAACCTGCCAAATCCAACTATCATGAAACTCGTGAGCTTTGCAGCCATTAAACTTTAACAGCAGTGTTTCTAGTTTGAGGTCTAGAACGGCGCACCGCTAACACTGCTATTAGCCGCTCCACCAAAGACACCCATCGCCCATGTTCCGAGAAGCCCCCACATCCCGACTTTCCACCCTCTATATAGCCCTTCAATGCCTGTTGAACCACCGCTTTCTTCTGTCTTGTAGATACTCCACAGAGTTCCAAAAGATCCGTAGTAGCTTCCAGCCGGGACGATGGTTTTTCTTGGCGCTGCGACTGCAAGCTGGCCTCGCCTCAAGCTTGTCTCAAGCGGCAACCGCACGAATAGTTCTGCGGTGGAAGAGAAGAAGGTGCACATCGTGTAGATAGCAGGACGGACGACCGGGTCGATACCGTAGTTGACACGAAGGTAGTATGGAACGCCGGCAGTCATAAAAGACGGGAGGGCGGCGTGGAGCGCCGTTGGGAGCGCGAGTGCCGGCGGGCAAAGGTACGATGGGAGAGATTTGAGTAACGGCAGCATGGTGCGTGGCTTATCATCCGCTGGGGCCATGATTATTCTTGTCCTAACAATATCGAGGGGCGCAAGGAGGAGCGCTGTGATGGCTGACGACGCCACAATGATGCAGAGAGCCGCCACTGGAGATGGAGAGTCGATGACTTCTGTTATCGACGGGTCTGGGATGTTGATAACAGCTGAGAGGAAGGATTGAGTCCACGCTTCGATGGTTGAGGTAAGGATCGTATATACGAAGGTTGAGTTCGAGCCTACCGAGGCAGAATTAGCATAAGGTCGTGCTTGTGGAATAAATGACATGGAGATCCTCACCTTTCCATACTCCCCATATTCCCTCTTTGTTCCATATCGCGCCTAGCACATCGGCAACAGACCCGACTTTCTTCGTCTTGATCTGCCAGGCGTGCTCTGGTTTATCTGACGAATACTCAGCATTAGTAGCATCGGTGATGATTCTGCCACTCCTATCCGTCATCTTTCGACCCCTGCTAGGGTCTCGCTCTCTCTTCCTCCGTTGACTTCCCGCCCACGATCCGGTTTCTTCAACGTTGTCATTCGAGGCAAAATACGGTGGATCATCGTCGTCGGACTCCTCGGCCTATCTCACATCAGTTAAATCCTTATTATCAAATAAAAACCTTAATGGATAACCTACGTTGTATTTACCACCCCACTCTCCTCCGTACTCCGCGAACCCTGGTGATACCTCGCTGCCCCGCCTGCTACTGCTTCCGAGCTCCGTGACGCGCTCATTAGGAGAAAGACCGCCAGCTCTCTTCGGTACATACTGGCACTGCATAACTGTCTTCGCAACCTTGAACGGCTGCAATATCAGCACGCTAGTGTACCGCATCATAGCCGTATCGATCATATCTCGGATCATAACCGTCACGCTAGGCGTTTCGAGGTATTCCGAATAATCCAGATCCGAGAGCATGTCGCGTGTAGCGGAGCTGATGTACGATGGGGAGGCAGCGGCGGTGGCATTTCGGGCAGACGAGGAGGCTAGCGTAGCAGAGGCACTGCTTGTAGCGGAAGAGAGCTTGCCGGTGAGAAAGTCATGGGCGGGCGGGACGTAGTAGGGGCGCAGAGGGTTCGGAGTCCACTGATTGTTAGCCATGGTGGGATGTTCGTGTGCCGTAAGAGGCGGCCGGCAGCAGAATCGTTGTCAGTAAATGTATGTCTATATGTATTCGCCAGACATAAAATGGCAGATTGGATTAACAAGGCAAGAGCGCCGTCTTGGAGGCCAAAGAGTGAAGCTGGATGTCGCGGGCGAGCTTGTCGTGATGTCAAAATTGTTCTACGGCAAGCTCGGAGGTGGGTGTTGGCTCACATCAGAATATTTTTTTCTTTGGTGCAAGCTGGTTGCCAACGCACAGACCCCGCAGCAGCTTATCCCACTCGGCATCTCAAAATATATTTTATCTACGTAGAAAATGGACAAGGGATATATGTTTTAAATAAGGGACAGCTTTTTCATACGGCTGTATTAAATGATAGGTGTGAAGGAACGGATGACCAGAGACTCTTATTAGCGGAGGAAGACGATATCGCCAGTGAAAGTATAGGAAAAGATATCATGAGAATATAGAAATAAAGTTATGCACATGAATGAATCTCGTCAACTCGTACACAAAGCTTTGTTTGCATCATGCATTAGAATAGGAATGGCTATATAGGTAAAGGATGGATCGGACTTCGTAACAATGTGAAGGGTGCAGAAACGAAAGCTAATATCATAGGATATGTGTGCCAAGCGGAATTGCGAACTAGCATCCCGTTCAATCTAGACTTTTGACGAGAGCATGGTGGTGCAGACCGAGAAATCCTGGGTGCAGCAGGCTTCCTTGGTACCCAGACTCTAATCAAGGACTCGATATTTGAAAAGGGTGCATATCGGGCGATTCGTTTACTGAGGTAGCTTTCCGTCTGCTTTGGCGTCTCGGACTTGCTCGAATACCTACACAAATCCGGTTAATCAGGGGTTTTTTAAATTGCAGAAATAAATTGAATTTCGAGAAACTCACCTTAAGCATCTTGCGTCTAGCGCCAACAGCAGCGACCCCCCGCTTCTCAAGGGCCTCGTCATCGAGCTGGACGAGATCTTGCCATTTGAGGTCTTTGAGATTGTCGGTATATTTGTGCAATCTCAAACTTCGGAGCCAAGCGGGAATATCGCTCAAGAGGTTGATATCAGTTGGATCCTCAGGGGGTTTGCTGCTTCCCCTTCTTCCGCGTGGACTCCTGCCACGGGTACCACCAGTGAGGTCGGAATGGTCGCTATGATAACCCTCGCTGCCAGCAACAAATTGGTTGAGAGAGATGGTTGGACCGCCACCGAGAAGAGGAGATCCATACGTTGGAGTCAAGAATCCGTTTTGTTGAGGCGAAGTGAGGTCTAAAGGTTTGTTAGTACTGTCATTATAGGTATTGGTCTAGTAAATGACAACTTACGAGCATAGGTTCCGGGAGAAATTCCAGGAGATGGTTGACCGGCAAGTTGTTGCTGAGCTGCAGCTACCTGCATTGCAGCAGCAGGGATTTGGACCGGTTGGCCGCGCTCGTTGTACATAATCACGTTCTGAGTAATGGATGGGATTTGTTGCTGGCCAGAAGGAAGCCCAGGGCTGAGGATCGTGCCATCGGGCTTAGAACGACGATACTTGCGGACATCAGAATCGATCAAGAAACGGTTGTTGACGGTAGACATCGCAGCAAGTTTCATGGCGGTAGCATTCGCCACCATATCGGCGTTAGCTTGAGCAGACATAGCATCACTGAACACTGGAACCACGGGAGTATTGACCATGGAGGCCCAATTGGCGCCAACTGGAAATGGAGACATTTCAGGCATTTCGATAGGGCCGTTTCCACCATTGACACTGGTGATAGTAGTATTTTGGATGTTGGAAGACGCGGATGTCGGGATGCCTGGAGAGCGAAGTCCGGCAGAGCGTGGTGGCGCTTGCCAGTTGCCCATGCTGCTCTCTTTCGCACTTTGCTTGTTGTCCTGACCGGATTTTGGTCTGTTCTCGCCACCGTTGGCATTGGGCTGTGGAACAGATTCATCACGTCTCCATGGGGAAGAGGGTGGGTTGTTGGCCAAAGACATCGTAGAGAGAGAGCTGGAAGGCTTCGTCTCGAAGATGGCACTGTTTCTGTTGGACTTAGTACCAGGTGTCACGCCCGAAACCTGGCTGTAGCGAGCTCGCTGGGTGGCAAGGGCAGCTGCGGCTTCAGGGAACATAGCGCTAACAGTGGCAGGATCGAGCTGAGAGTTACGGTTGGTAAGGGTCGTTGGAGATGGGGGTGGCCGGGATGGGAACGAATGGCGGGACTGCTCGCTGACCATGAGTTCGCTCATTCTGTTCGACAAAGGATCTAGGTCGCCATTCTGTTAGATGCTGAATTATACACAGAGTGTCTGAATATATGAAGCTTACCAGACTGGCTGGAGGCCATCTGTTGCAGAATCGCGATAAAGAAGCGAACCTGAACAGGGGTAGTTTGTTGGAGCAGAGCGTAGAGAGCAGCGGTACGTTCAGCAACGCTCAAAACGCGGAACCACTGTTCAATGGCGCTCAATTCGTCCTTGAACTCCTGATCCAAGGTCGCGGCAGCCATCTCGTCCAAGGTGTTCTCGTAGGATTCCAGGTCGGCCAGCCATTTCTGGGCAGCCTTATCGTAGGCTTCGGTCTCAGAGTTCTGAGCTGGAGGGGTTCCAGCGTTCAAGTAGACCTCGGAAGCGGGACGGATCTGACGCGAGTTGGCGAGAGGAGAGGTAAACCCGGACATATCCGCAGATGCGCGAAGATGATGCCCACGGTTAGTGGGAGGGCGAAGGGACGAGGTAGCGCCGTCAGGGGTGCTATTACGGTTGGCTGACATTTTCGCCGAGAGAGGAACGTTTTTCGAGAATATACGTATTTATATATTACTTATATTGGGGTCGTCTAGACGATATACGGTACTTTTTTACTCCAAAAAAAAGGCAGAGCTTTGCGTGATATACGTTGCGGCGTTACTTCTGAGATATTTCAAGACTTGAATGCTTGACTACAGCAGTTCAGAAGAGTCAGTATATGTTGGAACCTGCGGGGGGAGGTCTGGCATCTGACGGGAACGTACCTTTGGAACCGGATGCTTGCACCAGTGAATATGGTATGATTATGGTATTTTTCAAACGTAACGAAGGTCGGAGGACTACCGGAGTCGGTGAAGAAGATTTGAATCTCCTGCAGTTCCTGCTGACCTCAAAGGAGTTTTCCTGCTGAACGAAATTCGCTAGGAAAAGGTGTTCCCAATCATAAAGGCTGACTGTTTTTTCGAGGTGAAGGGTTTTTGGTAGAGCTGTATAGGGGCAAGTGTTGTTTCCCGTGTTGAGGACGTCGTTGAGCGGAGGAGGTTGTGGACTTGGTGGAGGAGGTGTTGAAGCTGACGAGGACAACGACGACAGTCACACCGACGCTGCAAGCTGGAGGGGAGGCGGGAGACGGATGGCACGGTAAGAAGGCTGGTAATAGTGTATAATCTGCCGAAGGTACGACGAAACCAACAATCACCTAGAGCGAGACAGTGAGAAACGGTTTGTGCCGCACTTCTTCGGGTGGGAAGTTTTTGGTGCAGTGCGTGAGTGAGTGAGGCCAGATAGGGATAGCTGGCGGGTCCCCAGCTCGCTTCACTTCACTTTCACGGGGGGAGAGGGGGGACGGCTGGTTAGGATCTCGTGATGACTTACAATGGAGACGACGGGCAAGAATACGGAAGAAAGGAAGGAAGGAAGGAGACAGAGATCGAGTGTCGTGCCTGGCGGGCGTACGGCAGGAGGAGAAGGGTAAGAACGGGAGAACGACGACGAGTCGGAATCGACACCTTTTTAACTAGCTTGGACTTATACACACCCAAGCAAAGCGAAAGAGTACCTGCTTAGTGCTGAGTGGGCCACCCCTTTGCTTCTTGGAGGCCTCCCGGAAGAACAGCCAGTCAGATGGGCGGCGGAGGGTCAAAGTATCTCCACCAGGGCCTGGTATTCCTCCTTCTGCTGGCTCGGATAGTTTCTGGCTGCGTTTCGCTGCAGGGGCAAATTAGTGCACAAGTGGAATCGAGGAAATAAAAAATAACAGTCTCCTCCCTGGTCGATATCCGGATACAATGAGATAACTTGGATTTCTCTCGACGAGCTTGCCTGTCTCAATACGCAATCCGCAGATGCAGTCACGGGTGCTCGACGGTCTATCTGTCTGTCTCTCCGGAGTCAGATCGGGCTTGGTCTGGGGTCTAGCTAGCTAGCTGCGCCTACACAAAGGAACGAAAAGAGCGAGTGGACAGAACAGGGCTAAAAAGCAAGCGGTGATGCTTGAAGGATCAGGAAGAAAAAGAGAAGGAAGAGAGAAGGCAAGCTCCGTATCGTCAGGAGACGGACGGCACAGTTCCTTTTAAGAGCGCTTCGGCTCCTCTTTGAGCTCCTAGTTCAATGGTGTACCCGCTACTTCGTCTACCGCTGCTATGCTCTATCAATCAATCAATCACGGCGTGGTTGGTGGTGGTGGCTGCGGGTTGATACATCGACTGAGGCTGAACAGGCTATCCGATTGATGACCTCCCAGCCCAATCCCAGTCCTATCGAACCACCTTTCTTAATGGCTGCTCCTATTTATGGGAGCTGGTCTTCGACATGTCCACCCTTCATCCCCATTAGCTGCGTCTCGAAACGGGAGCAACCAAAGCGATAGTGCCAGCATCCAAGCTAGCGCCAGCAGACCCTCTACCGATCCTGAGACGATTGGCCCCCGAAAGGAACGACACTCCCAGTTGGGTTAAAACCTCACAAACACCTCGATCACACAAGAGATTTTTCATTGTTTTTTTATTATTAATGTGGAGTAAAAATTCTCCTTTACTGTGACGTTGTGAGTTTACACGGGTCTGGGTCGGAAGCCCCGGTTCTCGATGACACTCGGAGACCGACGCGGGTTTCAAGACGGCCTATTCGAACAATGACAAACTTCAGAAACTGCCCATCAACCGGGAGAAATCTTATCATGGGCAGAGCGGAAAATATCGAATCTGTAACGGCGGGTGTTTTTCACCCCTTGCCTTTGGAGCCGAGTGCCATGGGCATTCAATCCGAGACTCAAAACGAGCCAAGCTGCTACCCGGCATGAGAGAACCACATTTTTTGATCAAGTAATTAATCTATTGAGGACCCTGTTCGCTTGATCAACCGGACTTCTAGAAGCTCCGCGCATTCCCAGCGGTAGGCTGAGTCCCAGAAATGGATACCACATGCAAGATGTTCGTCTAATCTCCATCAAACCTCGCATGCTCTACCTCCTCATACCTATTCGGTGCACCCATAAAATTCTCCGCGCTACACGCCGGTCGCATTCGCATGTTCCGACTCAACGATCCCCAAAATAATAAAAAGGAATGCACTGAGGAAATACCGTCAGGAACAGAAGTCCTACCATTCGGCGTTCTTTTTTTATTTTTAATTTTAGAAATACATGATCTTTATTGTAACTGACACGCGGTTACCTGCAGCCTTGTGGGAACATGAAATAATCTACACGCAATCCTGCTAGGTTCATGAAACCAGCACTGTCTTAAAACAATCAATGCATCGAGCTACCTTTTTATAACAAACAAATATTAAACCTTCAATTTTTCAAAAGTTTCTCTCCATATGGTAATGTAACATTTTAGCATGCAACCTCTTATCTCCCATTAGGTTCGGGTGTGCACCTGCACGACATAACCGCTGGTCTTCCCAACCACTCTTTTCGACAGGTTTCCACACCACACCGTACCTTACGGATACTGTAGACGAAATACAACGTCTATCTCGCTCGGCAAAGGCGTGGCATTGTCCCAGATTACCCAATACTCCAGCTCTAAAGCTCCCAATTAGGCTAACGCAGACGGATGTCCCAGATACCTTTAGCGATTAGTACGATCTGCTCTTATCGTGGGCCTCCACCCTGCCTAGCGAACGGCATTAAAAGGCGGTATCGAGCCTGTACCTGCGATCCTAGGGGGGCCCAAAAGGGGCCGGATTCCGTTGGTTGAGAACCCGCCAGTTTTTATGCATGGGGAATCTGGAACCCTGTTGGAATCCGGCTCAGCTCCCTGGAATGCTGAGAGTGGTCATATAGTCGTACAAATGATGTCAAGAATCTAACCACCGGAACTTCCTACCCTAACCCCAACTGTTGACCATATTAATTCTGAATGGTTTTTCTTGTTAAAAATCCAGGTCCCTCAGACGCCCAACAGATGTGAGTAATTTCATTAAACAAAGGGATTATTTCGACGGATGTTCTACCCTGTTTATAGAATATAAATACATAACATTGATAGTAGAATTCCAGCTATGACTATCCATACCCTCTACGCATACGCAAACTTGGAAGAAAAAAGGCATTAACCCAATAATAATGCTGTATCTGTAAAATTGTCCAAATAATGCACTTTACAATTTCAGTGAATAGGTGTGGGTTGAAAAGTAGATCACTTGTCCTTGATGTTTGTGGTGACGAATATATCTCCGATGTCGAATGGCATACAGCGTTATCCGTCTCTAATCTAGAAATTGAGCAGAAGAAGTATAATGCACACCAATAGGCAGCTTTGTTTTCCGGCAGTAGCCACAGACACTCCTCACGACCGAGTTTCCCGGTCCTCTATCGTGCGGTAAACCTAGATCGACCTAGACCTTCGTCGAAATGGATGTGCATCCTCAAATTGTTTTGAGTTATGAGTTTCAGGCTGATGGGGCTTAATGTAGTATGATGTGGGTTCAGGCGGGCGATAAACATGGTGGTTGGTCAGGCTGGTATGATGATCGTTAGATTTTGAAGAAAGCACGGATAAAACGTCTACTTTTCATCTAATGTAACTAGAATGGTTTTCAAGATAGCATACTGTATTCGTATCTATATACTTTAGTCTATTTCTTTTAATAACCTAAAAAACAGACAAATGATCTTAAGAATGATAGTTGAGGTTATACACATGACTGGAAATATGTCAGTATCCATCATGTGTTTTTTGATTTCGCCTTTCAAGTCTTTCTAATATCCTCCCGCCAATAACACACACTGGTAGCTCGACAGCCCACCACATACCTTCTTGTACTTTTTATCTTGGTTCCGGGGATCATGGCACAGAACTGGGACTACCTAGCCCAGTCCGCAGAAAGATAGTCATTATTCCCCTCATACAAGGGCTATTGTTATAAAGCAAACTGTATTCTTTCAATAGCTGTGATTGTTGCAGCCAAACTTTGGAATGGAAGGCCGATGGCTAATGGTCAACCCCAAGTTCCCCTGATTCGGATGTCGAATCCAACATTTGTCACTCTGATGGTATTCGAATATGTTCAAAATGCCCCAAAGCACATGTTGCAGAAACGACAAATTTCTGCCGTATTAATCAAGCCGAAAGTTAGAACCATGCCGATAAGCTTTCTGGGCATATTTTAGATTTTGACCGGCGGAAATATTCCATATGATAGTTAAGATAACATAGGTCGGCTTAGATGCCGTTTCTATTACCTAGAATTCGGCTGGTATTTTTCGACATCTTAATGATCGCTACCTCTAGTTTGAGTGTTTATTTATATAGTTTTCGATTTTCAAAGTCTACCTAAGCTTTTGGTAGCCGGTAGTACATATATTTTGATTTATCTCGCCGGTATTGCCACATACATGGTGTGGCGATAGATAGCTCGCAAGGCCTATGCTAGAGATACCTGGACCTTTGACTGTAAAGGCAGAAGCAGGACAAAATCCCAAATCTTCCATAGCTCTTCCATGGCAATAGTTTCTCGAAGCGATTGAGCTTTTAGATATACTGTGTTTTTTTTTCTAGATATTCGTTCTTTAGATAAGTTAGTTATATACGAGGTTAAACATTTTGATTAACATCAAGCTAGTAGGTTTCTTCTTCTTAAGCTTCCTCTGCTTTCTCTTTCTCTTTTTCATAGGCAGATAGCCATGAACAAGAAAATTAAATAGTTCAAGCTCCTCCCCGTATAAATATCTAAGAAACCTATGTATATCAAGTAAAAAGGCGCGAGCTCGGGTGAGACACTCGCCCAGAACTCAGAAGTCACTCAATCAATAAGCTCGTAACAAGATCTTAAGAGCATCGGAGACATGAGATGGTCGGCAATGACCATCCAATGTCTCCGCTATTCCAACTACCACTATGTCATTCGATTCTCCTGGACAACCACATGATGTAACTGGTCGACGCGACCGTGACTACACCAGCTATGGGTCCTTAGTTATAGTATTGTTATTAAGTTCCTTTGTGTTTGACGTAAATTGGGAATATGCATTGTTTGGTTTTCAGCAATAACGAGCCTCTGCACAATAGCCCGTTTTCTTAATATTATTATTATTGTTTTAGTGTTAAGAACAGCTCCCATGACTACTCTTGGCACCAGAACACCACCATATATCACAGATATAGTTGATATGAATTGAATTTTATATTTGACTTCCATATTCTACCTAGTATTTTGATCGGTCCAGGTTTTTGATATAGGATTGACTTGTTATGTTATTTCTCATCTCAAATACTTCTAGCTTCCTTAGGTGCATAGATAGTGATCGGCTTCGCTGGAAGCCGGAACCACACAAGATGACACTTTTTCGAATTCGGGTCGACAGAGCACCCAAAGCTGTTTCACCCCACAGAAGAAGAGGGTACTTTATTAGCATCACAAACAGCACATAGTCAATTTTCTAGTCTTATGTCTGAGCACGTACTGGGGTCTCAGCTTGAGTAAGCTGACGGCCTCAAGGAGTTACTTTGGTTTATCCCTAAATTGGTTCTCATCACTATGGGCTTTATGTTGTCATTGGGGGGACCGTGGGGGAATGGGTTTTTTCTGTAGCTGGCGAATATTGACGATGTCATATTCGCCAATTACCTTTCTCATGAACCATCTACTCATCGAAGTGGTCTCAATAGGTTATATTTTAAGACAGATTGGTTATGCCTCCTAAGAGTTACTGAGAATTTATTCCCAGGATATTAAGCCGTAATTTTTGACGCCCCTAAACAAGCTTAGAATTTTTTTTGTCATCGTGAAAAGTTATCAAGAATCTGGCTGAACCAGAAATATTCAAATAGACTCGATCCCGAGTTGACCGAAGAACATATGATATTAGATATTTTATGAGTTTTGTGATATATGAAGCTGAGAATACTTGTTCAAAATCGATGTAAGAGGAAAGATATTTTCAAGCAATAGGAAGTGAGGCCAAGATTTATATAGTTGCGATTTGTGAATATTTACGCCGCTTACATCAGTGTTAGAAAGGAAGCGTAGAGAATAGCAGTCACGGGTTTCCGCCCTGAAGAAAAATTTTATTACGTCTACTTAGAAGGTTTCAGGATAGCGTTGACAAAGGAAGCCTGTCCGTTTATCTTCTTTTTCTAGGTATAAGACTGCATTTACTTCTTCCTCTCCGGATCTCTGTAAAACGAGCCACGATCTGTCTCGAAGCCAGACGGGGCAGTTTCATCACGAAGTATCCAATAACTCTACATCCCTTCGATAGCTCCTTCAGCAGCTCTTATAAGTTCTTAATGATTCTCTTAATACGAATTAAGCATTATATAGTCCCCGAAAAACTTCTTATATACCCACTAATTTCTTACCCTGTTACTGACATTTTTCTTTATTTGACTAACGCACGAGGACTGTCGACTTCTTGTACGCGTGTTTGTTGGAGGTTTCGTGTTGTTCGCATTGTATCGTTGATGTCAAGGAACCCCAGGTACCACAGACGTTCGCGTTAAATTTACGTACCACAGACCATCTACTCTACAGTTGAATAATCCACCACAAGGTTACAATCGAAGAGCTCCTCAACTTCGATGTACACTCAACTTGCTCTCACAGAGAAAATGTAACAAGCAGGACAACATGTCCGCCCTCCGCTACCAAGTCAAAAGCATCTACAAGGGTATGCTAGCACCTGCTTGTACACCACCACAGCTCATCGTGCAATACAAACACTGAACATTGCATTGATATGCACAGAACTCTTGTTCCAAGGTAGATCATACCCACTAGGCTACGACTATTTCCGCACCCGCTGCCACGCAGCGTTCTCCAAGGCGGCAAATATAACAGACGACGCAGAGATCAAGAAACGAATAGAGCTGGCCAAATACGTCAAAAAGGAGATCGAAGCTCTGTACGTATATACCTCGTGAATGACATCAGTCTTGAAAATTCGTACTAAATTTATAAACGCCTAATCAAGGTACTATCTGAAGAAATACCGAGCTATCAAGAGGATGTACAGCTGAGCGGTGGTATTGTTGAGAGAATATTGAGAGCGGCGACATGGTCATGATATTAGATAAACTTCGTATTAAATGCTAGAAGTATGCTGAAAAGCGCAATGATTGAGATATTTCCATAATGCCAGACTAATATATTAACAAAAAGCTATGGAATACAAAGATCTGCTAGTCAATAAAACCAAACTTCGTCTTTCTCGTTTTGTCATGTAGTTAAGAATCCGCTGATGGTCTAGCCGATATAAAAATTCCGACTCCAATTATAAAAATGCCCAAAATCCCGATAATAATTTTTCCAGTTTAGCGTTTTCTTCCGCTGCATAAAAAGAGAGAGATGGAAAAGAACTGTACAACCGCGCCAATGATATAACATTTTATGAAGACAACCTCAAACATCAAGATAACAATAACCCACCCTCTATGTCGGTCTAGCACTAAGAAACTCAACTCTCCCCGGCCTTCCACCAACGTCATCCATTTCACTATCGCCATCGTTATCACTCCCCGGCCATCGGTTCCTCGTCGTAACCGTTCCCCTCCGCATCTCCAACCCGCCTTCGTCATCATCATCGTCGAAATCCTCATCATCGTCCCTCTCAACCTCACTCCCACTAAATATATCTCCCTCGCTAGCACTAGCACTATCTTCCGTGTTAACCGCACTTGTGAAATCCTCGTCCCCGCCAAACTCCCCACCAGCAGCACCAAAATACCTTCCACCCCCTTCTCCTTCACTCATGCCGCTATCCAGCGCCGCAGGGCTAGAAGTAAGCGGCCCAGTTCCGGTGGGGTCAAGTAAGCCTCTAACCGTCTCTTGACTGCCATTCCTGGACACCATATTTCTCAAACTAGCCACACTACGACGCCGGAACTCAGTATTCTTCGGCGACGCCAGCACGTCGTTGATACTCCCCGGCCACAACCCGCCTTTGAACCAACTGAACCGCTTCACGTTCGGACTAGTAGCGCCCGACGGCGGAGCGATCGGGGAGTTCGTTTCCTCGGTGTTCGTACCGCTTCCGCCGCTGATTCCTCCACCGCTAACCGAATCGCGAATACCCAATCCGCTACCACCGCCGCCGGCAGCAGACGCCGCGGTACCGATAAGGTTTGAAAGGTCGGTTGATATCCGCCGCGAACTGCGCTTGCTCATCGTTCCAGGGGTATCCCGCTTCTTCTTCAACAGACTGACGATATCCTCCGCGCTCAATATGGCTTCCAACTCCGCTCCCTTCCCTTTATGCTTCCTCCTACCCTCCTCGACTAATCGCTCGATTTTCATCCGATTGGCGATAAACATCAACTTGGGAAACGTAGCGTGCTCGCCGGAATTGATCATCCACGAGAGTCGCTCCCGCGTCGGGTCGGAGAGGATGTAGTAGTAATCTATCAATTTCGTGCGCGGGAGAATGTTGACTCTGCCGTAGAAACGCTGGAGAAAGAGGTTACTCCAGTCGGTACCCATCGGGCGGGGGAGGAGTTCGAGATGGCGGAGGACTTTCAGCCACTTGTTCAGGTCGAGCTTGAGGTACTGTTCTGCCGCGCTTCCGAGGAACCCGCCACGCCAGCCGCGACCTTTGCGGTGGGATACGGGACGGCCGACGGTTCCTCTTGAGGAGAAGAAGAAGAGGGTGATGTGTGGATTGACTTGTGAGACAATGGGGAAGTTGACGTTGAAATGCAGGTTCAGCGCTTGGATTGGGATGTCGGTGCGGATACTGCCGTCTTTCCATTTGTGGCCGAAGGAGTAGGGTATCAGATCGTCCTTTTTGGTTTTCATCATGAGAACAACGGGGTTCAGGATTCCGGGGACAGCAGCAGATGCTAGTAGCGCTGTCCAGATAACACAGTCCGGGGCGGTGATGTGGTTTAAAAGGATGCTAGGGCTGTTTGGGTTCGAGGGAACGCAGGATATGTTGAGGGTTCTGCCAGTCCGTTCGTAGGCTTCTCTGAAAGTCATACTGCCTCTAGTGAACCAGAGAGCCCGGGATGCCCAGTCGACGGAATCGAATCTAGCACCTGTTCGTGACCATCTGGCCATCCAGACCGCCATGCTGTCGTGACAGGCTGTGATCTTATCTGCGAGCTCGGGGCGAATGACAATCTTGAGCTCATCATCGGTTCGGGTGCCGACCAGAGCTGCAACAAGGCCGCCGCCTGATGTTCCAGTAATGATGTTTGGGATGACACCTGCGTCGAGATGGGCTCGGACGACTCCGAAATGATAGTAGGCGAAACATGCTCCACCAGAGAGACACAGAGCGCTTCGGCCGAGGTTTTTGGAGAGGTGTTTGAATAGTCTTCGCTTTTCGTCAAGGCCGAGCTGGTCGGTATCTACGAGTATTCGGAGGCACCTCTCCACTGATGAGCAGCATGTTAGTAGTTTCTTCAAGATATCAGGAGGGATTCGAGCAAACGCACACTCATCATAGTATTCTTGCAGCAGGTTCTTGGTCCCGTAATAAGTTTGGCTATACAATCTCGGGTTTTCGATTCCTGCGAAATCATTCTTGACACATCCTCGCACCAAAGCTGCGAGCCCTTCAATCGCGTCGTCGTCGTACTTCACACGTGCACGGAAATCTTCCAGCTCTTGTAAGACCCGTCGGATGGTAGTATAGTCGTAGTAGCTGAATTCATCGGTCTCCCTCCACTCGTCAGCACCCAGATAGGCATCCAAGTCCTGCGCAGCTATCCTCCATTCTTCGTAGTTTCGGGCTCGCCGGAGGGCGAGTCGCAGGCGTTGACGCTTTCCACGGTGCGTTATAAAGTGTTCGTAGAGCCAGATGTATATTCGAGTGAGGAAATATAGGAGCCTATAATCAGCCGAGTCTCGTTAGCATGCCTACAGCAATTGTGTATCTCGAGCACAGAGAAACCCACCCGAGGAAGAGGATCCAGCCGAAGACTACCAACAGCAGCGGCCAACTAAACAGCGCATACCCGTATCCTAGACGATGTTAGCACACAAACACCCCCATTCAAGAACCAGGGAAGGCTGGGTTGTAGTACCCTCTCTCGTCTCGTCCTTTCTGGACTTTCTCCTCCGCTTCCCAACACGCTGTCTGATCGGTTTCCAGTCACTTTCGGCACTGATAAATACGTCCGGCGCAGTTGGTGGAGCGGTTAAGATTTGAGCAAACTGCTCGATATCTGTAGATTTGGATGTCAGCACTCCCACCTCCAACTGTCAGGGTTGGTTTGATAATAATTCCGTACGTTTTTTGTTCGTGTAGTCCTTGACGAACTCCGGGGGGTACTCGTTCGCAGCGTACGGCTCGGAGGCATCGGTGACCGGCTCGTGGTCGGCGTTCATGGTTGATTTAGGGTCTCGTCGACGGCCAGACGCCGGAGCTGGTCATAGTAGTTTTGTCTCCGCTGTGGACGGGGAGGGGTTTGTGATTTGTGCCTTTGAAGGTCGGTTGAAAGTCGTCCGTCCGTCGGCTGAAAGGGCGATGAGGCTGGTTGGGGCGTATGACGTAAAGTGTTGGCGGCAGGCTCTTTCGAGATATCGGCAATATCAAGACTCAAGAAACGTTTGAAGGCTGTCGAAGAGGATTGGTTCTTATATACAAACACGGCGATAATCGAGTCAAAGTGGATACGAGCAGAAAATACGAGTGGCCGAACGGGGAGGAACAAGGGGACGTGTTCGAGTGCTTCTGTCGATAGTAAATATATGCAGCCGGAGTGGAGCGCCAAACTGTTGGGCCCGCCATCACATGTGCAGTGCCCAGCACACTTTTGTGCTCTCTCCAACGTCACCCGTCATCAGACAGCGTCACCCCACTGCCCTCATATCCTGTATCTTCTGTCTTCTATGTTCTGCATTGTGCACTATGTCCGGCTGGAGAAGGTGCTCGTGAGTCTGCTGCCGGCTCCGTGAATCTGGGGAGCCGGGCAAGGCATCGCATCGAGGACCGGATCGCATGCAAGTGCCCTTTCCTTCGTTAGCTTTGCATGTGAAGGGCGTAAGGCCCCCGGCCAGGAACAGGATTCCAGCAGAACACCCCTGCCCCACCACCGCAGAGCCGCATCGCCGGGCAAAATTCTGTCGCCTAACAACACCGCTCCGACAGACGTCTTTTATATCGCTATTCTCATTGTCGTGCTGGAACGCTCAATTGGGGGCGAATTGCGGTAACCAGGTCGGTGGGAGGAAGGAGTGCCATATCACCATACCAATAATTATAGACTCTAAGATACCTATCGACACCCACCGCCTGCAACCGAGAACGGTCGACAGTTCCTCGACATAATTCGATTGATTCAACAGATTATTATATTAGATATAAATCTCAACTGATAGCCAATGTCGGTCCCGGTGTCCGGTCTGGGCCTCCGCCTGCTCAGGCGCCCATTGACATCTTCCTCCTTCTCCTCTTCCTCCTGCTCAGCATACAACACCGCCTTCAAGCCGATAACCCGCCCCTCCACCATCCTGCGACTCGCCCGCTCGTACGCCTCTAAACCCTCCAAGCGCACGCTCCCCAAATCAAAACCCGCCTCAACTGCCCCTCCTCCGGCCAGATACTTCTCAATCGAAGAGAACCTCGCCCGTTCCGGCCAGGAAACCGTCCTGTATCAGTCCGGCTCGCGGCTGTTAATCTATCTCTACTACGGCCTCTCCGCCGCATCGATAACCTGGGCCGGCTCTGAGTTCTACGAGAATGTCATCTGCCAGCCCGAAGCACCACAGTGGACAAAGGCCGTCAGCGCTCTCGGAGCGGGTATGGGTCTCGTTATTTGCGCGTACACCTTCTGGGTACCATCAAGGTATCTGCACCACTCCCCGCTACCCATACTAATTTTGACATACACAATACTAATGCGTAAGCGATCATTAGGATGGTCCACCGAATCATCGCCATCCCACGCGCGGGTGCCGTCCCACCATCAGTGAACCTCCAGGTCCAAGCCCGTTCCATCATCCCCTTCAAACGGCGTCTCATCAACGCCACTCCCAAATCCACTTACTTCGTATCCCCGTTCTACAAGGCTGAGACAGACGCCAACCGGTGGGAGTTTAAAGGCTACCTCGGTCCCATCAAATACATCGGCTGGCTGGCCGTTGCTGGATTCAAAACACTCCTCAGGACGCTGAGGATGGAAGATTTCGCCAAGATCAAAGTTGGCGAAAGCGGTGTCATATATAGAATCGACAGGCACGGATGGGCCTGGGAGAAAGAACGCAAGGGTCTGGATATGCTCCTGAAAGCAGAGGCAAAGTCTTACCCTTTCAGACGATAAATCTTTAGAAATAACGAACTCACGGGGTGACGGATGTATATACGCTCCTTATCGTAACTCTTGTACATACTAATGTAGATTGTCATGAACACCGGCCACTCGTAATATTCTCCAACTGCAGAAATATCTATTTCGGATATGTATTAATCCAATCGGAAAGGCTCAATTCATCATATATACTTCTTTTTTTTTAGGAAACCAAAGTAAATGTACACGAAGATGTGTTTTCTGTTAGAAGGGGATATAAAAACACAAGCTAAGCACGTCTAACCCTTAAGGGCAGCCTGTAATGTCTCCAAAACCTGTCGAGGGATTTCAATTAGCACTCCAACCCATCAATTAGAAAAACGAGATGTTCATTCATACCTCAACTTCGACCTTAGCCTCAGCAATGTCCTGCTCGCTGCCGCTGCCAGTGGCAATCTTGTTGGCCTCAGCCAATTGGGCCCGGACAGACTCCACGTTGAATTCATCGAGGGTATAAGCCTCAACAGCGTTGATGCTCAACTTGCTACCTGGCTGAACGACGGCGAATCCTCCAGAAACTAGAACACCCCACATTTATTCAATTAGAACCATATTTCCACCACATAATTGTATCTGATAAAGAAAAAGGGAAAGGCATACCGAAGAACTGTTTGCTGGCACCACCCTCCTCGATGATATCAACAACACCGGCCTTAAGCTGTTCTATCGAGGGGACGTGGTTCGCGAGGACACCCATAACGCCGGATTCCGCTGGAATGTTGACCTGGACGCTGTAATATGTCGCAAAAGATTACGTGTTAGCGCGAATTTTATATATGTCTTTTTATCGGCGGTTTTCCGGAGCCCGGGGATGTCATACACATCGGTAGCCTTGTAGATAGCCTGTACACCAGAGAAACCGACAATTAGTACATAAAATACTTCCGAGAGGGAAATGAAGACGCAATGGACCGTACCTGGTGAGGAAGAGTCAGGCTGAGCTTGATCTTATCCGAGGCGGCCTCGGCATATCCTCTGCGCATTGGGGTGCGGATTGTCGAGGAGAGCGGCTTCGCCCGGAGAGCGGCGGTTCTGAGGAGACGGAAGGACTGCATCGTGGCGATTGGAGGGGGGTAAGGGAATGGCGGACTTGTGTGGTGTGCAGGAAGGGGAGGGTCGTCGTCGGTGGTGGGATGCGGGTTGACGTCTCTGAAGTTCCGAATTTTTGGCGGCCGGGCGGGAACGAGAAAACGCCAAGAAAGTTGGAGGATTCCAACAACACGCCTGGCATCTCATTCATTCCTTCATCTTCATGCAGGATCGCATCTTCAGATATCACGCACCGTTGATTGGAATATAGCGCCAGGATCCAATAGTAGACGCACTCGACTATAGTAATAATAGTAATAATAATACTAATCAAAACGCCATGGAGTCATCGCCGATAGTGGTGGGCCTCGACCCCTCTCAGTCGCAGCAACCGTCCTCTCAACCCTCAGTCCAGTTCTCTCCCTCGGACAGGATAAAGCAGCTCAATCAAATCGATAAGGTAAGCGGCCATTCTGCAATAAATATAATATCAAAGTGGCCATTTACTGACTGATTTGGAATCAGGAAATCACATCTCTCCTCACCACAGCATCGGAAGCCATCACAACTCTCTCCTCGCCCAAACCGTCACAGACGACCTTCAAGGCACAGTCCACCTCGTACCATGCGTCCGTTCAGTCGATTATCACCTCTCTTAAACGCCAGATATACGCTCTGGAGCAGGCAGATATCCCGTTACCTGCCATTCTCACCTCGTCGAGTGGTTCCTCCGCCCCGGCTGCGGGAAGCGCGGCAGCTGGTGGGCTGGACATTGGTGCTCTCAGTGGGAGGTCTGACTCAGTGGGGAGGAAGATGGAGAAAGAACTCTGGCAGAAGGCGAGGGAGATGATTGAAGCTGGGCCCAGCGAGGAGGGTGAAAAGCTGGATCTCAGGATGGATGTTGAGGTTGGGGGTACTTCATAAGCATCATCCACTCCAAAGACGCCTCGACCCATCAAACTCTCCTCCTTCTCAGACGCATCCACAATATCAGGCAAAGAGTATTCTTGGGTTCGACCATACCGATTTCGATATCTCCAGCAGACACGAGTCAACGCACCTGAATACCTAATATCAAAATCCAACATCGACCACCGGACGATCATTGAATGTCCCTCTTCGCCGCCCTCGCCGATGTGCTCACAAACTCTTGTTTATTTCAATATTCACCAATTAATCAAAATGACAGCTCTCGAAACTGGCTACATAAGATGCCCCCCGTCGAGGTGTCTACGGGATACTTCTTTCTCTACTCTTTATCACCGCTTCTCCTTACCAACAGTTCTCAGAGCTACCATTTCGATTCTAAAAATCCTCTTTATAATTATTTCCGTTGTCGTTTACGACCAGCTACCTCTATCACAAGCTCGATTACGAGTATCAACATCCTCTTTATCATTTTCAAGACAAAATGCAGCCCTCTCAGCGAATCACTCGCCAACTCTATGGCCAATTGACCCCACCAGCTTCAGCTTCCTCTTCAGGACAGTACCGAAAACCAGAACAGGCAACCTCACACAGACCAGCTCCAATAGCTTTACCAAAGGGTGCCAAGAAAGTCTCAAACCTCATCGGAGTTTGGGCAGAACGAGAAGGTCTTCAGGACCCTCAATCTCCCAATAAATCCAAACTCAACCCCAAATTCAACCCCAAATCCAAAATTTTATCGGAGCCTCCCAGCATCAAGAAACCGCCCCAGTTTCTAGTTCGAGATACAATCAAGAAATTCTCAAACCAATCCACAACCACCCCGCCGGTCTCCAAAAGTCTCGTCCAGCAACGTATCGCAGCCTTCACCAGCCTATCCAAGTCCCAGAAGGATAATGCAAAAACCGCCTGCCGAGAATTTATATCTGCCGTCACAAAAAGAACCCCGGATGTCATCACTCCGGAGCAGATTGCGTTTCCAGAATTCGCCGCCCAGATAGTAGAAACCGTTCCTATCCAAGAGGCACCCACCACCCGACGTACCGAGGGCTTCGTCAACCCCACCGAGTTCACCTCCCCGGAAACCACCACCTCCACCACTAAGATAGTTGACTTAGCTCCTATCCGACGTACCGAGGGCCTCGTCAACCCCACCCGAATAGGCATTCACAAGGAGATAGTCGAGTTCGCTCCTATCGGACGTATCGAGGGGCTCGTCACCCCCAACCAGGTCAGCCAAACAGAGGCCGTTCCCATGATAGATGAGTTCGCTTCTATCTGGGAGACAATATCTTCCCTCTCCATCCTGGATCCTCGGCTCGAATGTACGTTCGCAATCAACGAGGATAACGAAGACGACTCGTCCGCTGGCGTGGAGGATAGCATGATGGCCGAATCACTCCGACTTTATGAGGAGATCGAGTCAATGGAGATTATGCAGACCTCCCCAGCAAGCCGTGAACCGTACGAAGCCTGCTTCTCGGAGGATTGTGGAGAGGAAGAAGCAGTGCCGAGTGCGTGGATCGGTACGGCAAGGGTCCTGAGCAGCCAACGTTTCCATCATCAGGGTCCCTTTGCTAGCGACGAGGGGAGGGTTAAGGCGGCCATCAAGGTTCCGCAGCGCCTGATCAGTGATACTCACTGGCTCAGGGATGGGGCCGCTGCTGGTTCTGCGATGGCGACAGCCCACACTCTCCGGAAGGCGACCAGTGACTTGCCGATTGCGAGTTACTTTACCAACAGGACCGGCGAGTTCAAGCCGAAGCAGATCGCACCGTGGGGCGCAATGACCACGGACGGGCCGGCCGATATGGTCAAGTACAGGGTCAATAGGGTCTCAAAAAACCCGAGTCCTATTGTCGTGATCCAGAAGAGATCACCCGGCCTAGCGACTGCTTCGGGCCAACGGGGTCGAAAGCATCGTACGCCTCCGCAGGTCCTTCGGGATTTTGTGGAGTCTTTCTTCCCCTTCAATTAACGCTTGCTCGTTTGGTTCCTCGTTGCTCGTCTTCCCGTCTTCGTTCCAGTCCTCATTTTTTCCTTTTCCTTTCCTTTTTTGTAACCCCCCTCCCCCTCCTGTATATTATCTTGTTTTTGTTGGAGTCATTGCGGGGGAGGGGGGCTCATGATAACGATTATAATGAAACTTTTACAAACATGTTAAGATGTTGTCTCGTCTGCCAGTCCAGCGAAGATTAAGATATTTCAAATTGCTTTGTAACATATTATATAATGCTGTAGGCATACTGCGTTTTAAAGGTTCCGATGGTTTGGATGCGAAACAAGCTGTAGCCTTTGAATAATATGATGATATGTTATGAACGGACTAGCTATAGCCTCGATACTGGTATCGAGGCTACGGACCGAGCAAATGTGAGGTATCGCGAGTACATGCACACATCCGGTGATATATCCTATTCAGCGCAGCCACTCCGACGGAACATCGGTTCAACGCCACAAGCCTGTACATCCGCAATCAAGATGATACACCCGTTGACCTCTGCTGCCTCGCAAGTAGCCGTCCCACAGCTCTATATACTCATGTACCTATGAAAAGTTTCAAACTATCTAGCGTATCTTGTGTTGATATATAGATCACGTAAACATGTCTCAGAGCGGCGAAGCCGAACAACCGTAGTGAAATCAGGCCGTTCTCCCGTGTGAAGTAGCCTATGCCGTCCCACGACCTTTTCCTTCAAGATGGACCCGGAAAAATGGAACCATTCCTCATCAGTAACCGGTTTGCGTTGGGCGTCCGGTGTTCTCAGGTTGCACAATTTCGCTAGGCTGCCAAATGCAGAACTGATTTTCCAGCCCACCCCACGCGACGCCTTCGATTTGGAGGCCAACCGGCAGGGTCACCGCGTGCCTCAAACTCAAACCGAACACAAGGTTCCACCAACCAGACCCACCACTTCGTCTACGAAACCAAGCTCAATCAAATTCGCCTGGTTAAACTCCCAGCGAGATATTGTGGATTCCGTTAAATGAGGTTTTTATCGTCCTGCTCCACTTCCCCATACATTTCGATCAGATCTTGTACCTCTTTAAACTCTTTCCCCTGGCCTTGCCTAGCAAATCTTGTGGAGATGCGAATATTTCAGGCGAAGGCCGAGTATAGAGTTTCTGGATCGTTATTTCGCTAGTCGACTCCTCCCCCCTTCCCTGCCAAGTAATTTTGTGCACAGGCTACCATAGACGGTGCATAACATCGAACAAAAACCACATCCCTCCTATCTGCATTCGCATTCCATAAACTGGTTTAAATCGCAGGTGCACAGCACGGCTGGATGCCGACTTTTGTTTTCGAGGCCGGGGGCGGAAATATCAAGCGACAAAGAGAGATAAAATACCTTCTAAGCCCTTGGCCGAGAAGTCTTGGGAACTTGTCAATATATAGTCCTCGAGCTCCTCAAGTTCAGCTTGCGCTCGACCTCACGAAGCTTTGTTTTTCCTATGATGTTCATTCACGCTTCTCGTTCTGTTCTCGTGAAACTGTGTGTTTTCTTGCAACTTTTTTTCGTCCGTGGGCTGTGCGAGGAAAGAAAAGCGGTGCAGTTGCGGTGCTATGACCTGCCGCTATGACATCTGCTAACCGATTTCTTCATTGTCTGCACGCTCGCTTCGAAATTCCCCCTCTTCAGGTGCGATGCCTCGCAATTCGAGGATTTTCGTTTGGATACAATCGTATTGAAATACGGGTGGAGGTGGCACGGACAAACCGTGGGCTGATCGCATTGGCCCTGATACAAATGACTAAAATTGTCCTTCGTTCAGCTTCAGGTCCCACCTTGGGGACTTGAGGTTTGAATCGGGTATCTCGGACCACATCAACACATTGTGGGGTCTAAATACCTGGATATTTGTACATCACAGATTGAAAAAGGAGGTCAAAGACGTCGATGGAGGATAATGTTAATATATGCGGGTATACGGCACTCCGAGGGGATGAAACCGAATGTCTCTGGTATATGTATTGTTGTACATTGATATCCCACCCTTATGTTTAGCTCTTTCATCAGCCACACCCCCCCAAGGCACAAGCAGCATAAGGCGTCTGCGAATCCGGAATGCAGACTTGTTGCATTATGTGAGTTCCCTTTTTTCGGGGAATACGTACCCAAAAGTCTACATCCAGCCTAGACTACCACTTTAGATCTCGAGGAAATAAAGAAAGAAAGAAAAACCCCAAAGACCCTAGGTCACGCCACACGTGCTCTTCAAGGATGCAAAATTGGATGTGCGCAACCTGCCACGCTTTGACGTTGACACCTTATCCCGTTCAGTGATATAGATATAGCGCTATGAAGGCGCCTTTGGTTCCTTTGGTTCTAGCCCGCTGCCTGCATGCATGTATGCATTCTTTGCCCTTCGCATTGAAACATTGAAACTCGCCCGTTGTACCGGGGTTCCTGCTCGTACTTCTCTTGGCGGCTACGAGACTTTTTTTAATACACATGGCACACCTGTTAGTCCGGCCAATTCAAAATCCGAACGATTAGGGCACTACTCGTGATGATTCCGGTGCCCATAGCTGATATGGAGGCGTTTTTTTTTCTCTTTGTTCTTGACTTTTATTGGATTTCCCTCGTTCGTTACCATAAAAAACTAATTTATCCATCCACGTTGCAGATAACAGCTGCAAGGTCCCTTGCCTGAGTCCCCCCCATCGGAATATATAGAAGTAACATGCTATTATAATAATGCAGCGGCTCCCCCCTTCTCCGGGTTATGCCGTTCCTCTGGAGAGCCTTTGGAGATATTGGATGATCCTAGGTAAACTCGAGTCATATTGTTCTTTCTTCATAAAAATACCTTTTTCTTCGTCTTTCAGTTTTTTTGTTATCATCGCGATATTGATCCATGATGGCTGGCAACAACGACCCGTCTTCGTTATGGATATGTAATGGCATAGCATTTTGTTTGTTTATATTCCGGTTAGGATTTCGAAAGTTCAGAGGGGAGAAATGGAATCTGGGCGATTTATGGACGGCGCTTGCGGCTGTCTTTATGATGGCGAGAGTTGGCTGCCAGCATTTCATATTAAAATACGGAACCGTCACGAGTAAGTATAGAATCCTTTTATCCATTATGAAAAGTCAAGTCGTATGTAGAACTAATCTTTTCTTCTTTCTTTTTTAGCGATAACCCCGGAAGAAAGAGCAACATGGAATTTCACGAAAGATGAACTGGCTAAGATCATCTTGTGTAGCAAGTTGAATCTACCTGGGCGATTTTCTCTCACCAGCTTGTATGTTTGCGGCGTCCTTGGTAGAGATTTTGCAATTCTGAACCAATGCTGACGGTATATTTTTAGGCTATGGTGTCTGAAATTGACGGTTTTGGACTTCTTGCGACGTATTATTAGAAGGATGGCTTGGGAAAAACCCATCATATGGGGTTTCTCGGTTACACTCTTCATAACATATGCTGCCGCTTCGATTGCAGTATTTGTTGAATGCCGTCCGTTCGAGCTCTGGTGGCAGGTTGATCCTGATCCGGGAAAATGGTAAGAAACGGCTCTCATCTTCCTCATAGAAGCTATAATATCGAATAATAGTCTAACGAAGTTTTATAACAGCGTACAAGGAAATTTATGGCTTATCACATACGGTACGTTGATACAAACACCGACAAGTTGGATACCTCGATAGATAGCTAATGATATCGCAACCAGAAATCGGAAACATGATAACGGATTTGATGCTTATCGCTGTCCCGTTCCCGCTCGTCTTTAAGGCTAAAATCCCACTCGCCAGGTACGTGATAATATCTACCCATAACAACCCTTAATACAAAGCTAACCCATCTAAAAATTGTAGACGTCTCCAACTATGCGCTCTCTTCTCGCTTGGTTTCTTCTTAGTAGCAATCTGCGTGCCTAGGTTAATCCAAGGAACGGCACATTCCACGGTCCAACTTTCGCGAACAATGTGGGCCTCCATCGAAACTCTCTTCGCCAGCATCGCCGCCATGGTACCAACAATATACGTCCTCTACCGTCGCGGCGACGAGAGCTCCTACTACCTCTCATCCACGGGACCCAAGAGCGGCCTTACAGGGAACACAGGAGCCAAAAGCCAAATCCGGAGTCATGTGCCACCAAATGCCACCGTTATCAGCACGCACTGTAGACGGCATGATGACCACGAACTCGACGATTTGGAGCGGGGTGAACGGAACAGCGAGACCGGTAGTGTTAAGGGTATTTTAGTCAAGACTACGATTCAAACGACGGAGAGTATAAAGGAGGTCGATGGGTCTGAGAAGAGTATAAATATCGGGCATCTATGATATCTTTTTGCTGTTGGAGGGTTTTTTTTTTTTTTTTTTCTTTTTCTTAATGCAATTGTTTTAGCTGTGCTTTGTTTTCTATATTTGTGTGCACAGCTGTATAAACTATATATTAATGACCAGACGATATTTGAGATTATAAAGCAACAACTTTCGATGTGGCTGTGCCGCACTTTTTATTGATAGAACCAGTCCCTATGCATTATGTTCTGTAAATGTCGCCTGAAACCTCAGTGTTAAGGCTTCCACTTCCAACTTTTCCTTTTTATATACGGAATCTTTAATGTACCTTTTTCATTTTATGTAATAAGAGAAAATTTTAAAATCATGCTCGATCACAACTACACCAAATATCATATGAAGTCATATTGAAACATACAAAATGAAACTATCAGAAATTGACAACATTAGTCTCTCTCTTTCACTAATCGTCCTGCAAAACACAGCCATAGTGGAAGCCATAAAATACCCTACCAACTCCGTTAAACCCAAGGTCGGAACCTGGGGACCTCTTTTCGAACAACACCAATATTGTTGCATACTCAAGAAAGAGTTCCGAGAAAGGGGTGACGTTCTCGAATTTCTAGAGGATTCCTTGACCCACGAAGATCCATGGCATCTGAAAGATTGGCTCCTCCCTCCCAAAAAATACACTTGGTCTAGCATTAGGAGCGACTACCTGGGGACTTGGGGCTATACTATGACTCTGGGTACCAAAAACATACCAAATTTTTGGGAATATCTGGAGAATGAAGGCTTGCCGGCTAAAGATTATCCAGTAAGTTGAACGCCACGTCTATCCCAATAAATAGCGAGATCACACGGTACGCACGTCATATTTGATGTAAGCGCACCCAGCTAATCGTTCCTCGTTTTAAATAGTTTTCTGTATGTGCGCCTTACCAGGGTGACCGGTCGGGGCTGGAGCCAGCAAATTGGGGTGATCGTTGGTACGATGACGGTAATGAAATACATTCGAAGCCGAAAATTAATAGGAAACCGGTAAAAGATTCAACAGTAGAAATCAAGCCAATATCTAGGCCGGTACCTACGTGGTCCCGTATCCGGTCACCGACAAATACACAGCCTGCACAGGCGTTCGCAGCCTCCGACGCGCCAAGTTCGCCCGAGGCGACAATAAGATTCAGAAGACCAGCGCCCCCAGAAGTTGCGATGTTGTCCTGGCCGAGGCAACGGGAGTTTCTCGAAAACCGGGTCATCAAGTCGACTTACTACTCCCATAAAAGCCAAGGGGAAGGAGTGGTAGTTTATGTTCTAGATACGGGCTTCAATCCATCGCACGATGTAGGTTACCATGAAATATTCGTATTCGACTTAAAGATCGATCTATTCCGATATAGGAGCCAAATTTGATTTTTATTATAGCATAGTTTTTTTCTTGAGAACAAAAATTGTTAATATCCCAGAAAAACAATACTTATAGGAGTTCCAAGATATTATATTGCAAAACTGGCTTGCCACCGGATATTTCCCAGCAGATCCAGGCAGCGATCTCACCACCTCGAACCATGGTGGGGCAATGGTTGATAAAATTATGGGGAATACACACGGGATTGTTCAGCGCGCCGAGCTCGTAGTCGCAAGTATTCTGGATGGCGCCGAGTTAATCGCGGACCCGAATGTACTCGAAGCCTTTATCAAGGTATACGACCACATAAGATCGAAGAATGCCGGTAAACCGTGCATCGTAAACTGTTCCATCGTTATATCTGGTTTTACAAATGATCCCACCCTGCAGGACGCAATTTTCCAATTGCTAAAGGAGATCCTATCGGAGTTAACAGGTCTCGAGAATGCCATTGTGGTAGCAGCTGCCGGGAACCTTCCAGAGGTTGATAGTCCATACGATCCCTTCTGCTACAAAGGTTTAATCCTAGTTTTGCGTAAATGTGCTGATAGCATTGGGTCATTTTTTAATATAGGGAACCCCCATTACGTATTATCCTGCAAAGTTCGCCTACGAAACAAGTCGAAAAAACATGTTGGTCGTCGGAGCCGCGGATTCTTTCTATTTCAGAAATATGGCCCAATTCGATACGAGTATTCCGTCGTTTTTTTGGGCTCCGGCTGGCAACATTACGCGTAGCACCTGGCCTGATATGATTTCTGAACATATTTATTCCGAAACCTCAATAAGCAGAATGACCAGTAAGGAGACAGAGGGAGGAACATCCGTAGGTGAGATGGATCCTTCAATGATATTACTTGCTTTGAATTCAGCTGATAACCGTGACCCAGCTACGGCGACCGTTTCTGGGATGCTGGCATACTATATTTCTCAAAACTTAACGTCGAAAACCCGGATGAGTGACGCTATCGCTAGGCTGGATAGTCTGGCTTTTCAACGACTACCAGACGGAGTACCAATAATCCATAATGGGATCACTCCAGACGATTGGCCGGAAGTGGATCAAAAACTAGTGGGATATAAAGGGACTCATCCTCCTCCTCCTCCTCCTAAGAAGGATAAGAACGATTGTACCCGCAGGAAGTGGAGCAAGAAACTTAGGAAATTTCTTTGCTTTTGAGATAAGCCTTCGTATATTTTTCTATAATTATGGGGGTTCAACACCTTGTACCATAAATCTATAGATATTGATATACCTGAGCGCATAGCGACAAGGAATTACTATTTCCATATGATGTCACGAGTTAAAATATGCAGTTCGGTCAAAGTGAACACGCGCAAGGCTCCTCGAATGAAGGATATGAGATGGTCGAGTATGCTGCCCGCGGGACTGCTGTGAATGCCTGCTCAGCCGTGGTATCAAAGTCCTACGGCGTGCACTAGATGATTCACAAAGTTGGTGAGAGAACACGGTGGTGTTTTTAATCCAGATCTTTCGGATTTGAATCATTAATTCCAATGCCTTATATATCACATTCCCGGCACCAGCGGCCGAGGGATCTGAAACGTGATCCCTCCGACCAACTGCAGCCGAGATACAGACGAATGCATAGCGCCGGCGGGCAATCTCCTCCCCAAAAGCGCAGCGCGAGCACTGCTCCAACATAGGGGAAGCCCCAGACGGGGTCTCATGCTGAGTAATGTGTGGTGTTGTGGGTGGTGTTCTGGTGGTGTTACTTTTTTCGGTGTGTGGCGATGGCTGCTGCAAAACTGGCTAAGCTCAACGTGTTCGTTTTTTGGCCGCTGCTGCTGCCCAGACCAACTTTTATAATCGTCACCGCCCCTTCCCTCTGCTTCTTCCTCCCTTCCACCATCGAACGGTCCTCCCATACATACTCCATCCCACTCACCATCACTGCTACTTTTTAATATCACCACGACTCCCTGCACCTCCCATCCAATCAGCCTGCATCTCTTGCTCTCTCTCTGCTCCACTTGACCCTCAGTCGCAGCAATGTTTTTCATCAACTGGTGTAAGTCCCAAGCTTCCTCGGCTCCTGCATGACCTCATGCACAACATCGCCTATCTGCCCTTTGTATCCCTGATGAGCACCCCCCAAAAACACCGAAAAATATTGCATCTCTGTTCGCTTTTTGCATGCTAACCTGGAGTTTTTGTCTGATGTGTAGTCTGGGACGTTCTTGCTTCCCTCGGTCTTCTTAACAAGCATGCCAAACTGCTCTTCCTCGGTCTCGACAACGCCGGAAAGACAACACTGCTACACATGCTAAAGGTACACCTTTGTCTCCTCGTGCAACCCTCTTCGGACCCAACAACGTATCCACCGTTGGCTGCTTTATGCTTATAGTGTCATTTGCTAACGCTTGTTTCTCTTCCGGCGTTTTTGTAGAATGACCGAGTCGCTGTGCTCACCCCCACCTTACATCCCACTTCCGAGGAGCTAGCCATCGGAAACTGCAGATTCACCACCTTCGATCTCGGTGGTCATCAGCAAGGTAAACCAACTCCCCAGCAAACCTGCTAGTTAAAAAAAAAAAGATTGAAACCGAAGCTAAATTTAATTATTTCAGCCCGCCGTCTCTGGAAAGATTACTTCCCCGAAGTCTCTGGCATCGTATTCCTCGTTGATGCCAAGGACCACGAACGTATGCCCGAAGCCAAAGCCGAGCTCGACGCCCTCCTCTCCATGGAAGAGCTGTCCAAGGTGCCCTTCCTGATCCTCGGAAACAAGATCGACCACCACTTGGCCGTTAGCGAGGACGAGTTGAGACACCAGCTAGGACTGTATCAGACTACTGGAAAGGGCAAGGTGCCGATTGAAGGAATCCGGCCGATTGAGGTCTTTATGTGCAGTGTTGTCATGAGGCAAGGTACGTGCTTATTTTTTCTTATCTCCACAACAGCACGGAAATATATATTTTTGGTGAAAATTGATAAAGGCTAATGCGGAACCATTCGGCGGGAACTGTAGGTTACAAGGAGGGATTCCAGTGGGTCTCTCAATACGTCTAAACGACACTCGCCAGGACGATCAAAAAACCCCAAACTGACACTCACACGTACGATATAACGGCCAACGAAAACCCCCCACCTAAAGAATAAACTCGATTTGGAGCGTTGGAGAAATAAATGACAGAAATATGGCATTTTTTGGAAGTTGAGAAATAAGAAAGCAAGAAAAAAGCCAAAAACAGCAGAATGGGGGGAAGGTGCGCGGTCAGAGATAATGGCGTTGACATAAACAACTTTTTTCCCAACGAGATCTTGATGTCGTTTCCAATATTTTGGAGGGTCTTCTCTCTCTCTTTTTTTGTTACTACTCCTCCTATCACTGGTTCCTCTCTGTTCCTTCCTTGTATCCGGTAATTCCAGCGTTCCTTACTCTTTTTTTGGTTTCAAACTCGCCTTTTAACTCCTGACATCTATACCGCTTTTTTTATATATTTTTTCTTCTAGTTTTGTATTGACGCTTGTGTGAATGCAATAGTATGAACTATAACTCTACTCATTCCTTCTATTGCTTAAAGAAATAGAATATATATATAGATGCGTAAACCAAGATGATGCATATGACGATGATGATGATTGTCCCAGTCTACAGCTCCCGGGTGACCTGATATCTAAATATACAGTACACAAATGTATATGTAACATGAAATTTCGAAACTGCCGCGGAAAAATAGTAATAGAAAAGCCCTTTAAACCAAGACGCTCCTAATTAAGAAAGAGAAAACCGGACCTAAAGAACAATACCCACCTTGATGGCAACGAAAAAAAAAAAATAATAAGTCTGTTGGACATGTCTGGTATACAGCAATATTTCATTTTTTTGTGTTTTTTTTTTTAATTTTATTTCCTCGCGGCGATCTTCTTGATGAGCCATCTGTACATCAACAAGAAGATGAGCTCGACTCTTTCTTTGGTCATCATGAGTAAGCCTTGTACCAGCAGGGCCTTCATCAGCTGCGGGCCGATACCCTTGTACAGACCGAAGGGGCCCTCGTGGTGGACAATGTACTTCATGACTTCGACAAAGCTCTTGAATTTCTTCTGTCCGGGGGGTGGGTTGGATTGCAGGCCGACCTTGGCGACAATGAGTGGCTGGGTTGCGAATGTCGCCATAGCCTTGGAGAGGGCACCTAGGACTATTTTTTTTCCAAACTTGTTAGTTTCATTGTTGAAAATTTCTTCTTCTTGCAGTATATATTTTTGGGAAGGTAAATGCTTACAGAATGCCTCCATCGGCTTGAGGTTCTTCTTTCCGGGGAAGAAGCCCTCTCTGCACCTCTGATAGGCGCCATAGGTGATAGCAGGGTTGACGACGAGCACCAAGCTGGCCTTCAACCCGCTCCACAGACCCGTCCAGCTGTCCTCGGCGATAACCTCCTTCGCAGTGGATAACAAATCCTTCCTGTTCGCCTTCTCAGACGTCTGCTGCCGGGTTGTCACGACGGCAACAGGAATGGTGAACAGCTGGGCGAGAGCTCCGGCGACAGCTCCGACGGACAATTCGGCGACGGTGCCCAGACCCGACGAGGAGGCGGCTTGCAGGGAGAGGTAGTAGGTGCGCACAAAGGTGTACCAGTAGAAGTAGGCAAAGTTGGTGGAGGCGACGCCGATGAGGGAGCCCGGCATGCCGGCGTAGAGACCGGCGATGCCTTCCTTCTCCTTGATCTTCTTGATCGCATCGAGGGTGGATGCGTAGTGTTCCGGCTCGGGACTATATATTCACAATATGTATGAGTTTTTCGGTTCTCTAATAGCTAATTGGGGTGGAATAATTGTGAAATAAATATTGGGAGGACGTACGGAGGGGGGATCTGCTTCTCGGGGTCTTCGGAGACGAGGACGCCCTCGGTGGGGACCTTCTTCTTCTTGACTTGGACCTGTAGACGCGTTTTTACACTACGGCGATGTTTAGCACGTGCTCGGGTGATATATTGGAAATGCTACTTGGGAGACCAACATGTCGAGCGGGTAGACGCTGGCGTTCGCGAGCACGGCGCCGGTGGCCCCAGCGACGGCGTAGCCCCAGGCCGGCAGGACGGCTTCCTTGGACAGCGACATGGTCTGGTGGAGGAGGGTGAGGTTGAGGACGAAGTGGCGATTGGGGTTGGAGGTTGGGTGTCCGGGGCAAAGGGGAAGTCCTTCGGCTGTCGGCTGGCGACGTCAACAAGCAGACTGGTTACGGATACGGAACTATCTACGTCTGGAATGTATAAATAGGCGATGAGGTCTCTCCGAATAGCTATTTTATACAGAAAGAAGAAGAGGAAGAGGAAGAGAAGAGAAGGAGGAAGCCATGGCCCCGGTGCGGGTCAGCGAGCTGTCGGGCCCGGTTGCTGCTCGTCTCTTCGGAGGGACGGCCGTGCGACACAAGCAGCCGAGGTCCCTGCAACAGCGTGAAAGCGAGCGAGCGAACAAGACCCAACCGCGGATAAACCGCCCTTCGGCTGTGACGTCGCCCCGCATTCGACCTCCGGAGCCTCCAATCAACCACCAGTTCGTGCTTCGGAACCGAATAATATCAAAATGGGCGATGTCCTCAAGAGAGCGGCGGTACGTTCTGTCCCTGTCCGACCGATGTGCATTCCACACGTAGCTGTATCGATGTCCGCGGCTGACGGTTGCTCCCCCCAAGGATGCAGAATCGCTCATCTCCCAGGCGGCTTCCCGAAATGACCACGCCGCCGCCCTAGACGCCTGCATCAGCGCCGCCGACCTCTATCTCCAGGCATGGAAGGCCTGCTCGAACCCGGCGGAGAAGCAGCGGCGTCGCGAGAAGTTCATGCAGCTGCTCCAGAAGGGCGAGGAGCTCAAAAAACTCAAGGCTGCCAGTGCCGGCGCCGGTACTTCTACCGCCACCGCGGCCTCCTCAGCCTCCCAGAACGTTCAAAACATAACGGCCGGTGTGGCCGGCGTCAGTCTTGCAGAAGGTGGTTACCCTCCAATTGGTATATATTGATGCTTTTTTGCTAATCTAGTTCTCGTGGATTAATGGCAGGTCGTGCCCAGAAACCTTCCAAGCAACCCCCGCATTCGCAGAGACCCCTCACCAAGGCCGAGCAGATCATCCGTCTCTCCTCCTCCAAGCTAGCCCCGCACAGCTTCTGGCCGTGGGACGACAGCCCGGCCCCCAAAGAGTCTGATTTCACCCCATCGGCGACGGAGGATATCTTCTCGTAGGTTACTGAACAAACGCAATGTATTTCGGCGCCTCACCGCTGACCTGATATCGTCCATAAGCGACCCTGCTGGGCCCCTGGCTCTTTCGACACAGCAAAACAAGAACTTTGACCGCTGGTACCGTCCCCGCGAAGTATGGAGCGGTGCAGAAAACATGATCCTCGAAAGAGAAGGCGAGGATCTTGCGGCAGATCTCTCGCAGGATATCATATCGGACTGCAGTGTAGTCGCCTCTCTGTGCGCTGCGTTCACCAGGGAGCAAAAGGGGCACGGTAGCGTAAGCATGCCATCCGTCATAGACCCTCCAACAATAGTTACTAACTCTATGGCAGCTCATATCGTGTATAATCTGGCCGCAGAAGGATGGAGTTCCCATAATCAGCCCGACGGGGAAGTACATTGTCAAACTGTGGTTCAACGGATGCTATCGAAAGGTATTATTCTACTCTTCCTACCATCTCGAACTTGGAGAACCTCTCTAATCAAATTTCCCCAGATCTTAATTGATGACTTCCTACCAGCCTCACTCGGCGACTCCAAGCACGCTCTCCACGTGGTCTCCAATGGGGACGCCAGCTTTATCTTACCCAGCTTACTCGAAAAAGCATACCTCAAGGCTATGGGTGGCTACGATTTCCCAGGCTCTAACTCTGGAACCGACCTATATTGTTACACAGGGTGGATTCCCGAACACCTCTTCTTGAAAGGCAACCCCGCAGATCTAAGTTTAGATTTAGCAGAACCGCTATCGCTCTGGGATCGGGTCTACAAGACCTGGCAAGATGGAGACGTTTTGATGACACTCGGAACCGGAGCGCTTGAAGATTGGGAAGGACACGGTCTTGTTGGAGAACACGATTATGCCATAATAGGCCTCCAAGAAGTCATATCGGAGAGCGGGAAAGTGGGACGGTGGTTACTCGTCAAGAATCCATGGAAAGAAGGCGGAGTTTGGTCCGGCCCCCCATTCATGGATGACGACGACGACGATGATGATGGTGACGACTCTAAATCAGATGGAGACTTTGACAATCCTGACTCTGAGTCCGGCGAAGACAGCGACTCTGACGAAGATGCCTACCCCGAGGAATTGGCGCAACCGACATCCCGCTCCGCCTTCTGGATCGATCTCAACAGTGTGTTCCGCTACTTCGATTCGATATATCTAAATTGGAACCCAGCACTCTGGAACCATCGCTACGACTGGCACTTCAACTGGGCTCAATTATCCTCGCTCGCAAAGCCCTCCGCCACCGAGCATCTCTGGAACGTCCCTGGTTGCTTCTGGGGTAATCCACAATACAAGCTAGTGAACAAGTCATCCACCCCATCCAAAGCATGGATCCTCCTCTCCCGCCACCTTCAGAGGAAAAAGGACTTCTGCCGCAAAAAGCTCTGGAACAAAAACGGCCACATATCGCTCTACCTCTTCGCGGCAAACGGCAAACGGGTCTACCAGTCCTCCGGATACCTCAAACGTGGGCCCTATGTCGACTCCCCGCAAACCCTCCTCCGTCTCGAAGTCCCTGCCTACACAACCTACACCGTCGTAGTCTCCAGCCAGGACCTCCTCCCCGTCGAATCCACGCACAGCTTCAGCATCTCCGCCTTCACGTCCATCCCGATGGCTTTCGAGCCCATTGACGAACCGTACCCGCACATCTCCACCGTCCAAAGCTCGTGGACCATCTCCGCCACCGGTGGGAACACCGAAAGCCGCGAGTACGGCCGCAACCCGATGTTTAAAATCTCCCTCGCGCGGGCCGCGAACCTCGCAATCAGCCTATCGATCCACGCCCCGCCTTCGTCGGACGGAAAATCAGTCGGCAAGGCCATCGCGGCGGAGAATACAGCGTCACCATTGATCCATATCGCGCTCCTGCACTCCGACGGCGGGAGGAGAGTGCACACGCTCACGCGCAACAAGTTCCTCGCGAACAGCGGGGAGTATAAGCGGTTTTTTACGATGTGTTTTGCGGATAACGTTCCCGGTGGAGCGTATACCATAGTCGCGAGCACGTACACTTCTGACCAGTACGCGCCGTTCACGGTGACCGTCGGGTCATCCGTGGAGGTTCCCGGGCGAGGCGCCCTGACGGTGATTCCGAACGAGGATGCGGGGTTGCATACGGCGCAGTCGAGGTGTCAGTTGTCTGCCAAAACGTGCTCGATCAGACTGTACATGCTGCGGTTGTCGAGAGCGAAAATTCGAGTGGTGAAGAGGAGTTCGGGGGAGTATTTGCGGATCGGGGTGTGGGAAAACGGGAGGAAGCGGTGGATCGCGGGCGGGTGGAGTGAGGACGCCATCGGGGGGGATGAAGGATTTGTGGAGGGAGTCGCGCGGTTGGAGGATGTAGATTTGCAGCCGGATAGGGAGGTCGGGGAGACTTGGTTAGTTGTCGATAGCATGGTCAACGAGGGGTTCAATGCTGCTGCTGCGAGAGAGGGAAGGGTTGCAAACGCTGGGTTCGATGTCACGATTATGAGTGATCATGTGGTCAAATTTTGGAGCGAGTGGGTGGAAACGAATACGTAATTTATAAGGGAGAATTGTATGCAGTTACAATATGATATCAGTTTTTAAAATACAAGGCTTGGAGCAGACTACGGATGACCTAGGAGAGTGCAATTAATTGCGATATTGTATCAGAACAGAAGAATCAATATCGAAATACCTGCTATATATTTACACTCAGCAAAAAGGTATCAAACGGACGAATTGATAAAAAACCATCCAACAAGAACGAGAAAGCCCAACAAGGAAACCAGAGGTTGTATTTCCGAAGGTCAAAAAAAGAAAAAGAAAAAGTTTCGCAAGAGGGCGGAACCAAGCCACCCGACCACATTCAACGTTTTAGTGTAGATATATGATAGAAGCAAGCATGATTTTGTTTCCCCAATACACAGCGAAAGAATCAGTCGGATGGAGGATGAAGAAATTAAATTTTGTCATAACACTGAGTTGACGTCTTCCTCCAAATTCGAGAGATAGGAAAAAAGTAAAAGAGCAAAAGAAGAAGGTATATATCTTACACGAAGAAGTTTGTATAGAATAGAATGAGTAGAAGAGAAAAAGATAATTTTGTTCAGTTGGTGTAAACGCAGAAAAGAAAAAGAGGAAGAGATATAGGTAGGAGAACGGTTGGGCCCGAAAGTAACAAAGACTCCGGATATTATACACAGTACAGTGAAAGCAAAGAATAAGGAGAAGCGGCGGATTATTTTTTGTGAAAAAGGTCAAAAAGGCAGAAAATACGAAAAGCGGTGAAGCAAGAACAAGCGGTAAACAAGAAAAAAGAACTGAAAAAAGGAGCTCCGTTGTAAGACATAAGCACGTAAACCATCGTGACAGATGAAAAAGGTATTGGGAAACGGGAGCGGGAAGAAAGCTATGTACCGGAAAAGAAAGAAGTTCGATGAGGAAGACAGTATTGTCGGCCCAAGCCGAACCAAGGCGTCTCCTCATCGACCATCTTGGAACGAAAGGAAAAAAGGTTGGCTCCCAAACAATAAAGGAATGTTTATGAAACCTCTAGGACGGACATGTGCCATAACCCGACGATAGTCAAGGGACGAAAACCACCACCCTTTTGCGAGTCCCAGGAGATTGTGTTTTTTTCCTCTTTAAAGAACCGAACCCAGACGTAAGGGAAGAGTGTCGAGATAAGCCCAGTAACATATATGAGGAACGCCGCTTGTAGATTCGTAAGAAAAGAGGTAATAAGAAGAAGAAAAAGAGAAGGCTTTTGGTGTTTTCTTTGGCATAATATAAGGAAAGGCTAGCGTGAAAAGGCGTGAGCGAGGTTGGCCGTGTTTTTAGTTGTCGTTACTGTGCGTCGTCGGCAGAGCTGGTCGGAATTCTAAGGCTGTTGGAGTTGGAACTGGCGGTCATATCCGGCCTTTTCCACCGAAAGATCTTATTTAAATTGAATCGTGATCGCGTAGGTCTGATCGCACCCGTTTTAGAGGTCTGCTGCTCTCCGGGTGAAGGGGGACTGCACCTTCATAAACAAAAGGGGGCTACCAGCTAGGCACTAAGCCCCGCATGGTAAGCCGTCCACAATCACAACGAATCAGTCAGAGAACTTCCTAGGAAAACAAGAAAAAAAGTTCTTGATGGTCACGAACGGTGTTGTTGAGCCTGAGCTTTTGCCATCTGCTCCTTCCCCAATCATATCCTTTCCGTTAGCATGGGGATATCCTTGCGAGGACGCTGAGAAAAGCTTCATCTTCTTGAGCGATATAAAAATTTCCTTACCGTGATGGCCAAGCCCAAGAAGATCTGGCGTCCCTTGTTCTTGGTACGCCTGAGAGGCTTTTCGAATTCGTGAGTCGCTCGCTTGGTATTCCCCTCCATTCGATGTCTGTGGGTGTAACTCAATCGCTCCGTTTGTTGATGACGCGCCGTTGGTCGATGGCTGGTAATATAGCGAGTTTCTGTTGACTTTTTCGAGGAAAAATGGTCGATCGCCTTTGTCGGTACATTCCATCGTCAGGCTTTGCCAAATTGCCATGTTTGCGTTAACCTCTGCGATTCCGAAGGACATCTCGGGCATGACATCTGCAATGGATTGGAAAAGAGGCGCCGCAAAGAGTTTCATAAATCCGACTTGAGACTTTCCTAGCGCAATGCTCGAGCCTTGAACAGGTGCGACTGCTAAGGAGGAAGGAATTTTCAAATCGGTCTCGAGTGATGCCTGCCTCGCAAATTCGTCAGTTAGAATAACAGCCCATTGGGCAGCGATATCGTATCTCCGAGCCTAAAACAGATGTCAGATGTCTGTGCCAAAATCCGCGATTTGAAGTGGATGCATACCACATTGCTGATGTCGGCACACTTGATCAACAGTGTGCAGAGCAGGCTTCTGTTGGCACTAATGGTCTTTTCGTCCCAATTCTTCATTCCCTTATCCTGCTTCAACTTTTGCTTCAGTCTGTCGAGCTGGGACATGTAATCAAAGTGGAGGCCCATATCGGTCGCGAGGATAGAATCGATCATTAATCTGCGCATGTTAGGCACGGTCTGTGTTATCGGCCAATGTTTCCGTAGAACCTGCGAGAACGCCGCACAGTGGAACGATTCTAATACCGATTTGTCGTTATACATTTGCGCAAGCGGTGCTTTGAGGGTGACGAGGAAGGCATTGTTGACACCTGGATGTCCAACATCGTGACCTATCGCGACGATCAAGAGGGCCAGGGCATCAAACGGTCGCAAAATCTTCGATAGCGAGGTCGTGCTGGTCTTCGGCCTGGGTGCTGCTTTCCCGTCGAAATGGGGCAACACTCCAAGGGCGAGACAAAAGTAGAAGACACCCTGCAAGACATCCACCACGTGCCTAAAGTTGTGATACGGAACTTGTTCGTTATAGGCCCTACGGCAGGCAAACAAAAAGTCCGTGAGCTGACCGGGTGATATCCGCCACTCCTCAACTTCTGGCATGGTAAAGGCGTGGTTGAACATCTCGAAGGCGCACAGAAGCAGTTCATCATCCGTGAATTCGTGTGCCGAGAAATCCCATCGGCAGACGCTTTGACGTACCAGCTCATGTCTGTGCGGTGAAACTCGAATTTTGCTATTTTTCCAAAGGAAACCGGTTAGTTGTTGCTGAATGAAAAGAGCAATCACGAATATCAAAAAGGGGGGTGGTACAAACCTCTCTGACTGCGTGTGCGCTGGACCGTTGGGCTTGAAGATATCAGACATCAATTCGGACACCCTGCAAAAGCAATCGCAAAATCAGTTAGCTCCCGTCCCGTTCGTATTAAACTAGCTGAAGGACCCCAGAAAGAAATCGACCTCGTCAAGGTTTTCTTTACTTTCAACGGGAAGTTTAAAAGGGGGCGATTTCCTTACATCTTCTCACGCAGATAGGCATAACCTTCCGCGACACGAATGTTATTCTTTCGCTCTCGTTCTTCCGCCTCCAAATCGGTATCAACACCGACCCACGACCTTTTCCTCTCGCTTCTCCGTTTCTGAGCTTTTCGTGCCAGCCGATAGCAATGCATGGATAGCGCCTTCGTGTTCTCTTTCGTCAGAGGCGATGGAAACGCTTCAGCAGCGCCACTGTCGAGTAGCTTGGAGGCGAGGATGGCTTCCTCGTCATCGGATTCAGTCCAGAGTCCAGAGTCAATTGTCTTGTTCGACGGGTCGAGTTCCGATATCAAGGCGACTGTCAAGATGTTCTGAGAGTATGTTTCAATCTCCATCTCTTCCCTGATGTGGCGTAGCAAAGCTTTGCCATACAATGGGTCCTCGCCTACGGATGAAGCGATCCCAGAGTCATGGCGGTCGACTTCCTGCGATTCATCATCCTCAAGTTGTCTGGCAGGCACGTCTAATAAAAGAACAGTGGGTGTCGGATCATAATTGCTGATTTCGGATAGGGACGATAGGCAGGATGATCCGGATACGTGTACTGCGACTGAGGAGGGCATTCCAATGTTAGTTTCCATCCATGCAGGTAGCTTCCGGATGTCCAATCGAGAGCAAAGATTAAAGGGGTACAAGTAACTTTCTTACCATTGGTGAATACAGATAATAAGGAATTGATGTTCTTTACTACTTCCTCATTCTCAGGCTCCGCTCCTTCTTCCGTTATTAACGGCAGGTCTGACCGTGATATATGTCGTTCCGACCTCGCCCT
Organism: Dactylellina haptotyla; assembly: GCA_031310005.1. NCBI lineage: Eukaryota > Fungi > Ascomycota > Orbiliomycetes > Orbiliales > Orbiliaceae > Dactylellina > Dactylellina haptotyla. The sequence goes on along the minus strand of CM062379.1, from coordinate 5,428,061 downwards.
CTTGTCGACATATACCACGTTACACTTCGCTATCTCTTTGATCATCTTTATTGAGTGACTTCCGTGACAATTCCTCCAACGCTACCACTACGGAAGTATTTGTGGTCCCTATGATTCGAATCCGAGGGGCGGCAATAGACCTGGACGTCGAATATCTGTAGAGGCCCCCCAAATATCCCCGATTGAAACGAAAGAGATAGGGATGTCCAAGGATGGAGGGGGAAAGGGAAAGTCCAGTCGAGAGGTCGATATTTACAAACTTTACCAAGGAAAAGAAAAAAGACGAGACGCTGGTGTCAGGGAATCATATAAGAGCTGAAATCCTAGCAAGTCGTCTTGGTCGGTAGCGGGCGCAAACTGAGGCTGAATGTGAGTTTTGGTGATTGTCTCAGATCCCCCTTCAATCGCGAAGAAAAAAGCACGAATTGCTACCAGGTTGTCGGCAATCCCTTCCCTTCTCTTTCTTTCCTCCCTGACTTTTGTTACCTCAAAAAGGTGTCTTTATTGTGCAGGCTTTTTTGGGGTCCTAAAGGATCAGGCCGAGGTGTCGCACGAGGTTGTCTGTGTAACACGGGAGCAGAGCGCTGGTCACAACGCTGAGCAAGTGCTGGTCACTGGTTGGAGTAACAACGTAACCTGCCGGAAAGCTGGATGTCGTTGTTGGTGGCAGCGGCAGTGTTGGTCGGTGGTCGGTACGTTACAGACGGCGAGAGATGGAATGCAAGCCTCGCGAGTGGTCAGTTCGATTGGTCGGTTTCGACTGATCGGGCGTCGAGTGTTGTTTTATTGTACTTTTGGGTTTTCTGAATTATTTTGTGTTTGGAGGTAAAGAGAAGACCAAAAGAATGTTCAGTTCTTTCAGTTCTGTATCTCGAAGTACAAGGAGGGAAATCTTAACGCTGCTGTTCGGATATCCCAAAAGTTCGCTATTGTGTTTCCTTAATATTCCTAGTAGATGGTACACCCGGTTGCTCTACGACCTTCTCAATCAAGCAGTATCCGTTTGTCGACACTAATGTTCGGTGGGCTGTTCTGGTTTTTTCCCCCTTGAGAAACAATATCGAGAGAATCGAGAAGGATCTGTCACGAAAGTGAAGAAACTGTCGGGAAGAGGTAGGGATGGGGGGTCGAGGGTCTTGGAGAAGGAGGAGAGGCGATCCTGATTTTAAGCGTCCGCGGTGGTCGAAATCGGTTTTGTCGGTTTCTGGAACAGAAAATCGGTGGAAATAGTTCAAATCGCTAAAAAAAAATAGAGGATGAGCTCCTATCCAGAAAAGAATCGAGAAGGTTAACCAGGCAAGCGTGAGGGAAAAAACAAACTAGGAGGGGGGAATAAAATCGTGTATAATGATAAATAAAAGACAAAGAGAGGAAGAGAGGCAGGTGTATTCACAGAACGGAGCGCGGTGAGTTTCTGAAGGCGAGAGAGGCGTGATGCAATTTGCGAGACGAAGGGTCAATGCGAGCGAGGGGGGAAGAGTGCTAAGGAAGCCAGCCCAGGAAAAAAAAAAAAAAAACTAGAGACACTGGCGAAAGGGAAACCAGTAGTTACATTTGCGGGCAAGGAAACCCAGGCTAATGCCGATTATAATAGTAATAGTCGATAGCAATAACAGTAGAGGGGCCTTTTACTGCTCCACAGCAAGGAAAGTGTCAAAATTTAAAATGCGGGTCCAATCGATTAATGGAGTTTCCGTACAAGCAGAGGGAAAGAGTGAGATGGAGAGGCAGCAGGTTTGAATATCCATTTCGATGTCTATGCTACCATCTGATGATACAAGTAGTAGCAAGGGCATACGACGGCCGCCGTTGGTCGGTCTGCAAAATGGTGCCTTCGGTGTCGTGCGAATGGGCTGGTTGCAGATCCACACGAAGGACGGGGCATAAAGGGAAGTACGCTATGTCGGGGGGCTCTTAATGCGACAGCCCTGATCAGGCAGCTAGTGCTTCAAGGTAGCTGACTACTAGCTAACAAACTGAAGCGAAGGAAACGTTTATTGCGAACAGGAAAAAGGGTATGCAGGCCCCATACGTACGTACGCAGCAGCTTACTAGAGGGTAAGTGCGAGTGCAAGTGCAAGTGCAGGCGTGAGAGGCGCGGGCAGATTCAAGATAGATCAGAGGGGAGAATCGATTAATAACAAGCGGGCTTAGAGGTCGGAGAGGAGGAAGATGGGGGAGGAGGAGTAAGTGTGAGGAGGTAGAAGGGGGAAACACTAGTAGAAACATATGCTACACACCAGGGTTAAAAAGACTTCGAGAAGGTCCGGAAGGTTTTTGACGACTAGAACGCAGTCTCTCCGCTTGTGTATTCGGTCAGCCACAGCCCTCCGAAACGACGTCCTGTAAAGACGATCTCGAGGAGAGGACGAGAGTGAGAGAGTATGCGGCCGCCCCGGAAGTGACGAGCCTTTGCTTGGTCTTGGGGAGATCGAGAAGCGACAGAGCCAAGTGCAAACAAGATTGGGGGACGTGTGCGGAATTCAAATGCTGGGGGAGGAAAAGCAAGAAGCGAAAACCTTAAGAACGAAAGGGCGTCTCGGAGAAACAAGAAATCCGCCAATATCCTCACATACGTGATGCTACAGGCGCAGTGCTTCTAGAAAAGCGGGCGGGTGTGTTCCATACATACGAGCAGAACAAACCTCGCCAGGTTTCCCTTTCTGTGTTCTGCAAGCTATCGATCGATCGTGCGCTGGGAGGAGGAGGGGGAGGCACGAGGTCAGAAAGAGGGCAGGTTATCGATCAACAAACCATCCACCGCGGAAGGCGGGCGGATGTACGACAGCAGGAAAGAGCAGGAATACGGTTGTGGCAAAGGTAACGATAAACGATAATAATGATAATAGTAATAATAATAATAATAATACCTCGTCGATGGCAAAAGGGAAAAGAGTCCCTTCACGTCAATTCACCCGTCAACCTGAGTACATATGCGCTTTGTGTTGTCGATGGTCGTCGCGGTCCAACAATGTTCGGCGGGAGGGTTTGGGAGGAAGAGAGGTAAAAGGTTGGAGGTTCAGGATGAGGTCGTCTCGAAGGACTGTTTGGAAACACAACCAGCAGCACCACGACAAGTCCCAGCCAGCAGCAGTTAGGAAAAAGCCCGCTAATGCGATGCAGCAGTTGGACGTCCAAGTGGTTATTCTGTAATGTAATGTAAATGCCCTGTGCGTCTGGAGGTAGGCAGGCTGTTTGAGTTGAAAGAAGGCGACCCGCATGAGCCGGCTTCAGTAACCACTCCTTGCGGAATCGGGAGAAAGCGCCGTTTTTTCAGGTCTGCGTGCGCTTTAAACCTCATCGACCAAAGCCCCCAAAGAAGAAAAAACAGAGTCAAAGAATGGTGGAACAGGGTTGGTTGTATGGTTAGACCATGCAGGGAAAAAAATAGCATGGACGAACGGGCAAGGGGGGAGAATGGAGAAGTCCACACTACGCGTTTGAAGGGAAGGTCCATGTAATAACGAGGAGCATGGCCTTACCATTAAAGCGGAGCAAGTAGCAGGGAAGGAAAAACGATTGATCGAAGGCTGGATTATTCTGTTCGATCCACCAAGACTGATCCGCACAGGTCACAAGCGGATCATGTCCAAGGCCGTGAGCGACCAACCTGGCAGGGGCCCAGTCGTGTCTGAGAATGGGAAAAAAGGGCTGGCCGGAAAAGAAGATAGCCAAAACTCGAACGAGCGGGGGCCAGTGCTCCACGTCGCCCTCAGCAAAAAGGTTTTTCCAGAGCCCCCGTCGAGACCACACCGGTTGAGGGGGCGGCTCAACGACCAGAAGTTTCACCAAGAGTAGGGGCACACACACAGTGGCCGCCGGAGAGACTGGTTGAAACAACCAAGGCCAGGAAAACGGGATCCAAGAACCGAGAGAGAGAAAAGGACAAGAAATCTCAAATGTAATGAGGGGACGTGCGCCTCGGTAGGCGATAACTTACTTTTTAGAAGCCTAAGCCGCTCGCCAAATAGAGATGCGGTTGTTTTCTCTTTTGTAATTATTCCGGAGATGCCCTCTTTTCCCTGGTTTTGTTTTTCCACCTGGGAGGAGAGGTTACCAATGGGGTGGTCGGTGCTCAGGGCCGCAGGCTGAACGGATTAAAAACGTCTGGAGCTGATTCAGATGTTAGCAAACCGACCAGATCACCGGAAACACTAGCTGATGATTACTGCTCAAAAGCAAAGCAAAATACGAACTTGCAAGCACCCTCAAAAAAAAAAAAAAAAAAGCTTGGAGAGTCTGTTGGAAATACACTGGGGAAGCGCAGAAGCCAACTGATACCAAGGGAATGGTACAAGAAATGCACAGGTCAAGAGGGAAAGTAGCATCCACGATGTGCATACATACCTGAATGGATTCCTTGTGTGCATGTGGAGTCGTGTATGCTGCAATATATAATAATAATATATAATACCGATGGCGACGATCAGGTTATGTTAGCCACTTGCGAAAAAAAATGCTCGTGCTGCAGTTCATATCAGGAAAATGCGTTTTCACGAGGTGGAGTGGCGCTTTGACCGCCATATATACCTCTTCACGTTTCCCCTCCGTTTGCCATCCACAACAGGAAGATTGACAGGAATATTAACAAGGCTGATGGACAGCCGAATGTTCGGCAAGGGAGGCGATTGTTGTATCGCTTGCACGATTGTTTGAATGGCAATCAACTGGCGATGTAACAGGTAGCTTGCTCGATACCTTGCTGACCGATATTGATGGGGAGAGCGCGTCTTTTTCTACCAAACTGGTCAACCAGCTAACAGCGCAAGAAGCAACCGGGCATGGTGGTATTCGCTATTATTAATAGTATTAATATTTGGTATCTTCGAGAGTCTCCGAACTGTGCGGGAGGGAGCTATTAATCACGGTTTTATTGCATGGCCGGCATTAGAGTTTCTGGGGAAGGATGCATGAATGAATGCATCGAATGGACGACCGCGCAACACATCCCACCCAGTCGGCCATTGTCATATTCGGCGTCAGAGTGCCCTCTCATCGTCGCCCGAAGGATCAGACGAAATCAATCTTGTTAGCCTAAAAAAATAACCTGGGCACAATGACTCTTGGTCCATGGTTAAAATCCACCCCTCTCCGAATAAGAAACGTTCCTGTCATTGTGCCATTAAACCCGGTCTGACGTTAAAGAAGCGTCCCAGAAAAATAAAAACGAGCTGCTCTCGATATCAGGCTTTCCTGCATGGTGGCACAACATTGCAGGTCAAACCTCGCACCCAGCAAAGTTGTTTTCCTTTCCTTCGCAGCGTTCCGTCCCACACGGAACATGCAAAGGAAAAAGAAACGCTTCTCACGCGCCAATACATGCAGGTTCCGTTCACACCCACCACCAATGTGGTTTCCGTTGGTGGTGAACGAATCACATTTCGAATGTCCCTTCCCTGCAGTTTTTCCTGGGCAAGATGGGCCGGGGAGGAATTCTACGACGCTTCTGGAAGTTCTTAGTGCTCGATTTTCACGGGCTTTCAGAAAGGATCTGCCCAACTAAAGATGCAATCGAACAGTTGAGACAAGAGAAGGCACAAGGGTCCACCCCTTCCTTCGCCGAGACTGCCGCCGTTCTTCAAGCTCTCTTCCTTTGTTTTTATTCTCTTCTTCTGTTTCCGATCAGATTTTCCCGTTTTCCTATTGCTCCTTCCATAAATTCGCACTATCCTATACTTCATTCCAACTTTCATCTAGCGCAGATTCTGAACAAGATAGAGGATCCATGGTTTTTATTCGCGTTATTTTTATGTTTTTTTGCTTCGGTCGTTGTTCGAGAATGCTTCCTTTTGCCGGTTGCGGTTAGAGTTGGTCAACCCAAAAAGCCAAGAAGGAATAAGTAGCGTGTGCAAACGCTGCCCAAAAATGCTTTCGATAGTGGAAACAGAATCCAGATTCATCCTTTTTTTGAGATATACCCATTCGCTACTCAGATTATCAGCAACAACGTCATTTAGAATGTATCACGTGATATTCTCTTTCTTCCAGCATTCTCCAACAATCTCCAGAAGCAGGCGCTGGAGGAGAATCAACTTCCCTAGCAATATGCTTGACATGCTCATCAATATCCCGTAGCTCACAATTTGGCTACTACTATAATATGGTTTTTGGTTTATATCTAGTAATACAAACTTTTGGACATAATAAATTATCTGCAGATATATGGCGACAATATTATAAACTAATATCATAATTGGGAGTTGGAATCTAAAACTAGATTCTAGAGCCATCCTTTCTGGTCGACTCTCTCCAGAGCCTAGAACAAAATGCCAGAGCCGGTCGTCCTATTACGAATATTAAGACATGGTAGCCGAAGTTTTAGTTCGTCCGTTATATTCTGGATTTCCGTCCGTCGCATTTAATCCTTCTAACCCCGCTGTAGCATGTTATCCCCTTACCTGACATGACTCATTCAACTCCATGTTTCTCATTCGGAATTTATAGGATCGAACATTAATGTTATAAAATGTTATCTTGTTCAAATATTGGGTCACTGCACTTTCCCCAAAGAGAAGCAAGATCTCACCAAGTCGAAGGATGCACCCACCCAAGCCAGGGATGGAGTTACGAACCTTGTAGACACACTGCTCTCGAGAACATCGTCCGGGGTTGTCAAGATCAATTTCCTTTCGTGATTACGTATGCGCATTGCTTTGGAGATGTATTTCGCATGAGACGACCTACCTATACCCCTCTCCTTCCTCTTAATTTCGGGTCATGATATTGCTTTTGGCCCGACTCTATAAGCCGTCAATTGGAAGTTTTACCCCAAAACAGGAACCAAATCTGATGCGTAGACATACTCGGTTCGGCTCTGCAGTGGAATAGACGCCAAGGAAGAAAATTGGCATCTGACAGTAGCTGCGAGATAGCAATGCATGCATGCAAGCGCGAAGTGGGAACCTTCAGAGCATCGTACGTCTATCTGGGGACGGAGATATGTGTGGAATCTCAATGATATCGGGTCCGTAAATTAAAATACGGGCATCTATTTTATGCACCGCCTAGCGCTCTAGCAACCAAAAAGAAAACTCAAACTAGGATCCACTTGGCTTTGTATTTGACAAGCGGAAGATCTGCAAGAGGGAAAGCTATTGGCTTCGAGGAGGAGATAGACTATCTCCAAAGTAAAGGTTTCCATCCGAGATTGCTACTGGGATATCCTAACTGTTCCGTACAACGCCTCACAAACTTGTATCATAAAAGTTCGGATCCCCACCCGTAATCGTGCGTACCAGAAACCCTAACTTTTTAGTCTAGGGAGAAAGAATCCTACCGCTGAAGCACGCAGACCCGCGGGAAACGACCACATACGAAAAGTGGCATGGCATGCGGGCAGGAAGAGCACCCAACACCAGGCCCCACATTGGAATCTGTGGATATCCTACAATATCGAATCCATCAAATCAAAATGCGCGGATTGAGTGGGAATACGCTAATCCCAGAGTATATAAGATTTCCCGGAGCGAAATGCGAACGCGATTCTCCCAAACCTCGCATAGCGCATCTGCGTGAAACCGACGTTCCCAATGAGAAGGCGTGCACGGTGTGACAACACACGCTTGGTTCCCGGCCCCAGGAAAAATAAAATAAAAGATACAGAAAAAAAAAAGGCCAGGAAAATAAGATACGATGTTCGCACATATTGGCAAGCAAGGTATAGCAGAGACAAAATAACGTTTTATTACCAAATTTCCACAAGCACCCTCGTATTCGACCCCCGCCTCAATGTGGGAATCAGGTCGTAACATCACGCATTTTACTAAACAATTCAACAATACCGAGGCACTGCATTGTAGTTGATAATATAATGTTTTTCGCCATCTTATTTTTAATATCGAAAGAACCCTGACCGGTGCCAGCCGGTATATTGGCAGTGGAGGGCCTCACAGGGGGGAATAGTTATCACTTCCCCCAGTTGGCTTTGTGCACCCATGGCGCTAAAAGAGGGTTGCGGAATATAATTACTATTCTTGTCAATACACTCAAGTTCCGCCGCCGGGTTATTTCTATACTTTCGGTTTTCTTGTAGCCTTTCCCGTGATCCGAACGGACGCCTCGAGGAATTTCGACGTGGTTCGTGCATAAAGCAGTATGGATATTTCGCAGGGATTCAGATCGTATGCACGCTGATCTTTCACTCACGAATATTCTGCGTTTCTACCCCAGAGGACCCTTGTTTCCCAGCACGGACGTCCGGACATCATTTTCGGATTCTGGAAAATCAGGCTACATGTAGACTTTTTTTAATTGTGCTTTTTGCCGTGCGGTTTGTTGTTGTTCTGGATGTTTTTTTTCTCGTATCAATATTCCGGAGAGAAGTAAACTGCTAAACTGCCTACGTTATTCCGACAACTCCGCATATAGGATCTTTCTGATATCGAAAGATCGAGATCCTAGTCCACCGGCAACCGCCGTTTTTTCCGTGACAATCTTCCAGAATACTTCCCCATTCAATCGCGGAACCGTCAAAAGCCTACCTGCAACATAAACAACGCCCGCGGCGCATTCCCTTCAAGCCCCAGCCAGCCAACCCGCACATTCAAGCAAAAAGGAGGAAAGTATGCCAGCGCTAGAGTTACCACCAGTGCACAGAAGTAACGCATATGCACATTGCTCAAGCCCCTCCGCGAAAACTAGCGTAAACGCCTTGCGCTTTCTCAAAAAAACAGTTTCTTAGAACAAATAGTCCCATGTGCAACTTGTCTTCTCACGTACAACCCGTGATGAGCAAATTCATGAAGCGGAATGTTTACTCACATTCACATCGCGCACCGAACAAGGTATCCAGAAGCCGATATATCCCGCCGCTTAGTCTAGGATCCTGATATATACCATCGTACGAGGAATGAGAAAAAAATAATAAAAACCCTCTTGTATTCCGCGGCGCATCGTCTATATGTCTCGTAATCTTCTGCGAATGATTATCGTTCCACCAGAATTCTTCGCCAACGCGTGCATGTATGTTTGTATCGATGTAGTATCCTAACCCGCCCAGTATATTTTTTTTATTTGTCTAGCGATATGCATTTTAGCCTCGTACCCAGGTCCGAGTCTACTTTACATTCCTCTTTATCTATTTTTCTGTTCGTAGTTGCCGACGGTCCTGCATCTCATCGGCGATGTCTACATATTCTAGTCGTGGTATGCACCGGCATGTAGATATGTAGATGTACATCCCACCACTCTCTGGCCAACACCCGAAACGGGAAGTAAAATCCTACAGGTCGGATCGTAGATTTATAACAGCAGGAGTTATATCTCTCCTTCGGAATACAATGAATATCACTGGCCACGATTTTGCATATGCATATGTATATGGTGTATGCATATAGCAAGCATAGTCCAGTAAGATCAGAGAGTAAATCCGGCCCATGCAATAACGCGGACCAGGTAAACCCTAACCTGCGCGGGTCCCGGTACGAAAGATACAATGAGGACGGCTGGGCCGAACTTTTCTTCCATGAAGTATAGGACGCGAGTGCGGGGTCGACGGTCGGCTCGGAAAAACAAGCATATACCTACTTATCTACTTTGTTTTTTACTCCCTCCAGAGCTTCCCGATCAAGCAACGAAAAGGCTGAAAGTCGATCTTTCGAATTTCGCTGGCGCGAGAGGTACTTACGCACTGAAATGCACATTGGGGATCGGGTGTATTATTATCGCCTTGTAAGATCTTATTATGCGTAGAATTAAGAATATGCGTCGATGCGCGATGTCTACGTGTACATAGGTAGAAATCTGTTGCAACGTTGCTATGTAGTGACTTATTGTCTCTTAAGAGCTCTTGAAATGCCGTGCGCTTGCGGAGAAAGACTCCCAATATTATTCCATTCGTGAGGGAATCCAAAGAGGGAGATAACAGTATTTTGAATATACCCTGTCATTGTTCTGGCGGGTTCGTCCTTTTGGGAACATTGTGATGTTGTCCATTTAAAGTGGCGCGCCGTAGCCACAGCTTCAGATTGCTACCATGGAGGGCTCGCAGCCCTCTCAAACTCCTAAACTAGTAATCTTTAGCGTACGTTTATTGAGCGAAAATGGCCGTAGATTCGCTGAATGAAGGGTGATTGGCCTTGCTGTGGGACTTGACTTGCGGCTAGCCGTAATTTCGAGTGCTTAATGATTGGTGAGGCCGGTTGCGAGTGCGACGCGGGTCGGCTTCCTGGGTTGTTTCAGGTATCCTGAACCAGCGCGGATTCTTGAGACCCTCGTAGTGAGTAGTCATGAAGACAGCGGGTATACCCAGTATCGATGCCGATGATTTATTAAAAATGTGACGCGGAGGGTTATTTCCCACGCTGGAGATGACCCGCGGATAGTATACATTGGTAACATGTATATTTCCAAGATGATATATCGAACGCGAGCGAGCGCCGGCCGAGGAATCTCTCCTAGGACTACCACCTTGGTCTTAGTAAGTTATGATACATCATGTGGACAAAGATCCACCGAGCCAATAGGAATTCAAATAAAGGAGTTCAACTGCGGAAAGAATCACATACTTATTGTTAGAACTGTGGAGCCCTTAACCCACAAGCCCTCGCAATACCCTTTGGGCAGTCACTTCTTTTCAGCTGGTATCAAGAGAAACATATTTATGGAAGCCAAGCGCACACGAATAGAGCGAGAAGGAAACCAAAATATACAAATTGATGAATAGCTAGTTAACTGTAGTTACAAATAGCTAAAACCTAGCTTAGGAGGCGAGAATGGGAGAAAGCGTAAGACATGGATCGCTAGCTTCTCTCCGTTCCCTTCAAAATATGCGAAAGGAAAAAGCATGTAACACTCGGGTATGCATCTTTGGCTTCCGAATGCGATCTATCTCAACTGGCTCGTCCGTTGTTTGTTGTATTTATTGCGTTGATATAGACACCTACTGGATCCGGATCCATGATAGCGACTCGGGAAATAGGCACTTGCTAGCGAATGGAACCTCAATCACAGAACCGATACTGTCTTCGGAACCATTGCATGAATTATAGACACCCTTTCGTTCAACAGAGTATCGATCTGGACCGCTACGCCCAGCCTATTGACTCGATGTTGAACAGAAGTCGTCTGGAAAACAGGTGACATTATTGCAAGTCGCCGTATTTCCGAGTCGTATGTATTTAGCTTAGCCGCGCAGCCACTCGCCTCAGACTTCCCACATGTCATCGTAATGGGCATGTTCAACCTAAATAGACGGGCAGATATTATCAAATCGATATATCGTCTCGTGCACACTACTGCAATAGGCTCATCTCATCGCGGAAACGCTTGGCGTTTTGATTGAGAAAAAAAAAGGATAAAAGTTTCCCAGTTCATTCTCATGTATCCTGTATTATCTACTTGCAGATATATATTTTTTTGTGATTCCATGAAACAGAAATCAAATAAAAACAGTGAAAGCATTACGAAGCAAATAGAACTAAAAAGCAAAAGGACTTAGCATACAGCAGAGAATAATGTGACTTTTTGTCATCCCCGATTGGATAAACACCACTACGAAAAGGCGCAGAGTACGAAAGAAGAACCGAAGAGATGCGAATGGAGTCGAAATAGAAAAGACTGCGAGAAATGAAGCAAAGCGCATAGGACTAACGGAAAGATGGGAAACTTAATGAATGACACAGACTATCAGTTCGTTGTCGTCGGGGGAAAGCCATCGACGAAATGGGACAGTAGAACCGGGCTCAGTTTATCGGACAGGATGTGCCATTTTAGGAGTGAAGGATTTGTCGTGGAATGTCAAAGTGAATGAGTTCAAGTCGCGGCAAGAGTCACCAATGATGCGATGGTTGACGTATACCTGCATCTCAAAATTTCGGATAGACAGCGGTCATGCGGGAAGTGCAATCAAATGATGTCACCAAAGCCAATAATTGGTGAAAAAAAGGTCTTAGATCAATCAAGTTAGAAAATCGCGCGAGCTGATTTCTACTCAGCGTCGGCAGTGTCAAGATCATCGTGGCGTGGTGGTGTTTCTGATTCGGTAGTTGTTAGCTGGACGAGCCATTTACAAAATATCGGAAGCAACCGATTCTAATGGCGGGGTTAAGGGTAACTTACGGTCACGTTCACGTTCACGTTCGTCACGACGGCCCTCACGATCACGATCTCTCTCACGTTCTCGTTCTCTTTCTTCTCTTGGGCTTCTCATCTCACGATCTCCGTCACGATCACGGTCCTCCTTAGCACCGGGGCTGCGGCTACGATCACGAGCGGCTCTACCGTTCGGAGAGCGGTCTGCACGACGAGGGGAAGCAGAACGTGGTGCGCCGCTCCGACGGGGGCTACCGCCACCACGACGTCCCGGACTACGGCGTCTTGGGGCGTCGCGGCCGCCGTCAAATCTCCAGGAGGCAGATGGAGGGGTACGGGCCCACTATTCAGCAAGGAAAAACGGCAAAATTAGTATGTGTAAGAAACAAATGGAAGGTTTCATGTAGAGAATGAGGGACAATTGACGAACCTCAATCTTTAGGATATCATCACGGCCGATACGACGACCGTGCATTTCAAAGTATGCATCGTCAGCATCACGACGGGATTCATATTCAACGAAAGCAAACCTGAGCGGAGGAAGGGTTACTATTGTCAGCGTTTCCCGGGATCTTTATGCACACGATATTGGAGAACGCTCCAGGCCACCAATGGCGACCTGGGGCATGGGGACAAGGATCCTGAAACTTACAGTCGGCTGCTTGCAGTTCGTGGAGCAGGAATGTCGCAACGGACGAGACGTCCGTATCTGTAGGAAACGAAAAACCGAAGGTAGAGTCGTTAGAAACGCGTTTTTTTCTTCTTTTTATTGGCTACGGTGGAGATTTCCGCTTCGCTCGGAAGATTGAGAGGGGAGACAAGGAGAGGTAGTCGATATCGACGGACGAAGACGACGACGACGACGGATAACGAGGGCTCAACCGGCTCGATCGGACGACTTCCGTTTTAGGCGAAGGAAAATCTTTTTGGGGGAGGTAGCATAACGGAGAAGGAGAAGGGGGGTGTTTCAATTGAACAATGCGAGGTGGTTTCTGGTCGATGGGGACCGTATACGAGGGTTATTTTCCGCCGACGAACAGGACCACTAAATGGGGGAGTAGCAGAGATGCGCAGCTATACAGTTTTCGCGGCAATAACGAGGACATTGCATTGGGGGGAGCGGAGGAAACAAGGAATCGGAGTTTCGCATGCGGGTCCGCCGTTCAAATGTGCATCGAGGTGTTTTTCAGGAGGAAAACGGTCAAGGAGGAGGAGGAGGGAGAATCGTATTCGATGGGTACCTTTCGAACTCGTAGGCAAGATCGCGTGCTCTGGTGCCTTGGCCAAAGCCGGTGACGTAGAGGGTGGTGCCTCCGCGGGAAGACATTGCGGATCTGGTCGAGGGGACGAACGTAGAGGCGCGTAGGTGGAGGTTGAAGATAGGTTGCCGGCGGTGGAGGTGGTGGTGGCGAGGAGGTGGAGGTTATGGTGGTGATGTGATGGAAAGAACAAAAAAAAACCAGGATGAAGTTGAGTTATGAGGGAAAAGGTGGCTCTCCTGTTTTGGTGAAGCGCTCGCGGGAAGGCGCTGACTAAGCCCTCACTCCAACGAATAAATAGACGGAGCAGCGATGAAAATACCTGCCTTTAATTACCGTGAATGCCAGAATAAATAAACACCTTCTGATAAAATAGGACCACCACCAGGAAGACCGTTCGGGCCCGTTTGTATTGAATTGCGGCTGGGATGGCAAATGAGAGCGTGAATTCCCCGCCAAAGACCGCTTCGGTCGAGGCCTGCATCCCCAAAATCACAATCCAGTTCTGCATCCAATGCAAGTGGAACCTTCGAGCGGCATATGTACGTTGGCATGTCTCCCCGATATATCTTCTGTAACAAACAGGTATCTCTTCTGACGGGTTCCTTTGTTGTCTACATAGTATGCCCAGGAATTGCTGCAGACATTCTCGACCTCGCTGGGGGAAGTCTCCCTCCGTCCCTCGACGGGTGGCATATTCATTGTCACACTCGAAACGCTCAATGAACAGTCCCTTCTCCAGTCCCACCTGATATGGGATCGGAAGCGTGACGGCGGGTTTCCGGAAACAAAGGAACTTAAGGTTTGTTTGCATTGTTCTCCTTTGACAACATCGAAATATTAATCTTATCATATTTACTAACATCTATATTAGAAGAAGGTCCGCGACATCATTGACCCGCAGCGGGATCTCGGACATGTTGATGGCAAAAAGTCCGTCGCAAATCCGCCGGACCAGATAAGCCGGGAATCAAAGGACGTCGCGGCTCGGGCTGTCGACGACTCCGTTAAGGCATCCAAGAAACAGGACGACCAACCGGTTCTCGACCAGACGAAGGAAGACAAAGGGAAGGCGGCTTGCGAAGATTGCCAGTAGTGAATGGGTATAGATATAATTATATAAATTTATAGTTCCAATGCAATGGCGTAGTATTATAATTATACGGTTCAAGCGGCGCTCTCTTATCGCCCTTCCAATCAAAGAACCTTTTTTTATAATTGATATTAAACTCCAAATGTTGCAAACCCCCATATCACAACCTGCCACCAAAAAAACCCCGACATGGGTTAACTTTATGATGTCCTGGGAGTCTGTGGACCTGTGCACGGAACCGCCCGACAACCCACAAACCGGCCAGGGGTCTCGGTAGATACGCACCCCAAACTCCAATCTAAGTGGTCGTTTATCAGCGGCATTAGCTCGACCGCTCTATCTATCAAACTGTCTTCTTCCCAGGTTCCTTCTTCTCTGCCGTAAAACTAATTGAAAGGCCAGTCGCCGGGAGCTTATCAGCTTCCCGATGCGTCCGTGTAGCTTTTCCTGAAAGCAACCAAGTAACAAGTCCGCTGGGGAGTATATAATCTGAACCGCCCGCTGCCGATGCCCTGTGTGAGACCCAATTAGTTCCCATTCCCCCCATTCTCTTATAAAAAATACATACTACTCCTTCCAAAAGAACGGCCTTTCCGTTGGAGTTCATATATATAATTTGATTGGACGGTGCTTAGCTTCGCGCTCGTTGAGAAGGTATGTTTGATGTCATGTGTGCATGTGTAACTCGAGCTCTGCGGCCAATCCAGCTAGTTCCCCCGAGAAGCTCACGGAAATTCCCCGCTGCCAGCAAACCAGCTGGCTTCAGAGCATGCCAATTAATTAACTCTGTGGAATCGTTCTCTCCTCCTCTAGATTCTCCATCTCCAGATTAATACAGTTATCACGTATCCTGCCATAGAGCATAGTAGATAAAAATTACCACCAAACACCGACGTATACCCCATCAAAGCTCACGCGCGGAAAATGTCGTCCAAAATCAACGTCTCGAGCCATCCCTGTGTTCGCGCAAAGCTGAGCCAGCTGCGATCTTCCTCCACTAGTCCTAGAGAGACGAGAGCTCTGGTCCACGAGATCGCAACGTTCCTGGCTGCGGAAGCCCTCGCTAACAACCTGACCGTCGTCGAAGCCGGGCAGAGCACGACAGCTCTCGGGGCAGACTACACCGTCGAAACCGTATCCGAGAAGGTCGTTCTGGTTCCAATCCTGCGATCTGGGCTTGGTATGATAGAAGGTATGAGATACGTATACACGATACACTGCATCTCCAAATATATATAGCTAAAATGCGGAAGACTAACCTACCCTTTCAAAATCTAGCATTCAACAACATCCTCCCCACCCCAGCAGCAGTCCACCACCTCGGCCTCTTCCGCGAAAAGGTCAGCCTCTCACCCGTAGAATACTACAACAACCTGCCCGCCTCAGGCACATCCGCCCATCCGGCAGACATCGCCATCATCTGCGATCCCGTCATCGCCACTGGCGGCACAGCCGTAGCCGCAATCCAGACGCTGAGGGACTGGGGCGTCAAGAAGATCATCCTCTGCAGCATTCTCGGAGCCAAGGGCGGTGTCGAGCATGCGGCCAGCGAATGGCCGGAAGGTGTAGAGGTTTACATGGGGGCCGTGGACCCGGGAACCAACGAGAAGGGAATGATAGTACCTGGGTGAGTTCATTATTCATTCACCTCCCTCGTTATAATAGAATAACTGGCGAATATATTTGCTAACCACTGCAACCTGCTTGGGCATCGTTCTTTCTGGGGAATAGGCTTGGTGACATGTAAGTGCTATCCTGCTCGCTATCTTTTCTAATGATAGAAGGAAACTAACGTATTGTTTCTTCACAGTGGCGATCGCCTCTTCCTTACAATCGGGAAATAAACGGAGGATATCGAAATGTACATGTTACGCGCATATGCTGCTATTGAAGGAGGTGTATTTTGGGTATGAGTATCAGTACTTTTTCATGTCAGAATATAATCCGCTAGAAGCGAATTTTACCTTTTTAACCATAAATATCTCTATAAAATTCTAGAAATATATATGAAACCAGATCTACATCACGCGACATTATAGTACCAGGCTGCCAAATTGTTTTGAAAAGAATAATATAATAAGTCTTTTCGAATTTTGAAAATAAGTTCTTTTCCACGTTTTTGTCTTCGCATAGATTTTAAGAGGTTCTTCTGAAGAGGTCGTTATCGCATCACAAAAACAAAAAAAGAGGGAAAAGAGGATAAATGAAGGGCGGTTTGAAAAAATATTTAAGTTAGGGACAGCGTTGAATGGTTCAAAATAGAACAAAGAAAAGCAAATTTGATCGTAAGAGCACATTATGGAAAAGAGAAGGGGACCAGGACCACAGGAGAGAGATATAGTAATTGGAGGGGAGTCGTTATTGTTTTATCTTTCTGTCATAAGAATTTACAGAGCCTCGTGCCAATATAAAAAAAATCCTATTCGCATTGACTCTGCCTCTTTTTTTTCAATCACAAAAAAAAAAACAGCGTGGTAGTGTTTATGTTATAAAAAAAGAAAGAAAAATTGCTTGTGACTGAAAGAGGCGATATCCAAATCCTGAAAATCCATCGTTTTTTTCCATAGATCGTGGGACTTTCGAAACAAAAGGGTTGAGCTGGAAAAGAGGTGTAGAGAAGAGAAAGAGAAGTCGTCGCTCGCTTTAGGGGGGTCGGTGGGAGTATTCGCGGTTCATATCGAGGAGGAAGCGTTGCCGTCGTTGGTCGTTGATCATTCGAATCGTTGGGATCGGTTCGAGAACGGATTATTTTTTCTTCTGCTTTCGTGGTGGTGTTACCGGCCTGCCCTGCCCAAGACCCGCGTATACGTACTTTGGTTTCTTCTCAGCCGGCTTCAATATCTAATTTCAATTACGTTAGCCCTGTTCGTTGTATGTGGGAGATAAATTACAAAGGCGTTCAAGAGCTTACTTGGAACGAGCACAACAAGCTCTCGTCCACGCTCATCATAGCACCAGCGTTATCAAATTCACCACAGTAGTTCGGGGCGGAGAACAAGGTGACCAGTTGACGTTTCGAGAAGAACTCATATCCGTCTTCGACGACCTGGTGGGCTCTGCAGATGAGATCCATGTCGTGCTTCTGTAAGAAGCGCGACACTACATCTGGACCGAAGGTGAAGGAAACACCACGGTCGTTTTCGCTCCAGCCGGTGATATCCTTGTCTGGATCGGACCAGAGCAAATCGCAGAGGAGGCCGCAGTCAGGGATCTATATTCGAAAAAGACGAAAAAGATCTTTGTTAGCAAATTTTTATATTCATTTGCAACTTTAAAATACTAGGGAGCCTCTCTACTTACGTCAGTTGGACGCATGACCCTTCTAATTTGTTCCATGGAGTTGAGATCTGGCGAAAGACCACCGTGCATGGTGAAAATCTTCTCATCAATTATGGCAGCAATCGGGAGACAATTGAAGCAGTCGGTGAATGTCTTCCAGAGCTTGATATTGTAGCGGCGTTTGCACTCGTCGTAGAAACCGTAGATACGGTTTATAGAAGCACACTCGTGATTTCCTCGGAGTATGAAGAAGTTCTCGGGGTACTTGATCTTATAGGCGAGGAGGAGGCAGATGGTTTCCAGGGATTGCTTGCCACGATCGACATAGTCTCCCAAGAAGAGGTAGTTGGCCTCTGGTGGGAAACCGCCGTATTCGAACAAGCGGAGAAGGTCATAATATTGGCCGTGGATGTCACCACAGATCTATAATAATCGCACCAACTTGGTTAGACGGGGGGGCATGGTTTTGAAAGAATTTTATCATACGCGTTTGAACGTACCTTTATAGGAGCTTCAAGCTCTAGAAGAATTGGCTGGGAGATGAAGATTTCCCTAGCTTTCGTGCATAGATAACGGATTTCGGTCTCTCCTAATTGAACCTGCTTTCCGGGCCGGCTTCCTCTAACCTCCAATAAACGATCGATTATGGAATCGAGATCCACATCGGCTTGATCCGCCATCGCAATGGCAACGGCAACGAGGCTCGCGAGGGTGACTTTTTAGAGTTGGGAAAAGAAAAAAGAAAAGGCAGACAGCAGAAAAAAACAAAGAAAAAACCGACGATTAAACGACCAAAGGAGTGGCGGGTGAAAGAAGAGGAGAAGCGAACGACGGGAATCGGAAGACTGAAAAGACGCTCGGGAGGATGGCTATAGATGAGGGCTGTACTTGAATCCGCCTTTTTGTTGTTGTTGGTTTGAGTCGCTCGGGTGGTTTAGATGGAGACTGTAAAGACGGGATGTGATGGTTAGAAAGAATACGGAGAATGCTCTGGAGAATATAGAAAAGGCTTCTCGCATGGATGCTAGCTCGCACTGAGAGCAAAGAAAAGCGGCATCACAATCCCGTCGCCAGGCTCTGATATCTCCTAAAACAAAACAGCTCAAACATACCTGACTACTGACCGAAGCAGCTAAATTCGAGCGAGAAGGGAAGTGAGAACGTGACGACGGCGAAAAATCTAGGCTGACGCTGTAAGACAGGGATTCGCTGGGGAAATATCGCTTCGCCGGATGGTTGAGGAGGAATGCCGTGGGGGTAGACGAGGAACGAAAAATTCCGGAAGATAGGCTAGGAGCGGTGGGATTCTCGACGTAGTTTGCAACGGGATGCTGGGTTCGTAGGAACAGACGTATTGCTGAGGGCAGAACGGAAGTATTCGAAGATTGCAGACGCGAAGTTGAGATGGGATGCTACTGTTGGCCTGATGCGGAGAAGGGAGGAAGAAAGGAAGTGGAGGAGGAAGAGGAGGAGGAAAGAGAAGGTTTCAAAGATGGCAAATTTCTTGTTGTTGTCGGGCAAAGGAACTCGGTTTTTTGTTGTTGTGTCTTTTGTCCGGCGGCTCGTCTTTGTGGTGCAGACGATTGGTAATTGACAAAAGAATAAGATAAAATAAAATAAAATAAAATAAATAAAATTATATCTCAGGCGAGTGGGCCTCCTCTCTTTCTCCTCGGCGACGGCGGGCGAGATACGCTGATGCTCGATAGTATATATAACCGCTCAGGGAGGAGCTGGAGATATAGCAAAGACTGCCGGCGTGGGCGAGCTGAAACGTCCAGGTGTCAAGACGATGAGGGCGAAGGTGTCGCGCTTTTTGGTTGGGGATCGCACAGTATCCGTCGGACACACAAAGGAGTTTGCCTTCGAGCTGACGCTTCTACGACGAATTTTTTTGGAAAAGAATTTTCCCTAGAGCTAGATGGAGCTGAAGGAGGAGAGAGTTGGAACGGGCTGCGGGGCAGAAGGAGATTTCGGAAGTCCGGTGGACAGGAGGTGGACAGGAGCTTGTGTGAAATGATAGATGTCAGTCCGGAGGCCAAGCAAGGAGGTCTAGTTGCAAATATAAACCAGCAGCAGCGGTAGACGGAGAGAAGGGTCTTTCACAGAAGAGAAAGCGAGAGAAAGAAAATTTGTGCTCGAAACAGGCTGTGCAGGCAGGGTAAGGGAAGGCGAGTCGAGCAAAGAAGGAAAATTATAGCAAGCAAACGGTGCAGCGACAGAAAACGGAATGGAATAGGGGTGTGTGGAGGTATCGAGCTCGATTAGAAAGCGAGCGAGGAGAACAAGGTACGTCGCCTTTCTCCTGACTAAGGAAGACGCGATTGATGAAGAGGACCGGTGGGGATGATACTAGTTATTATTATTAGATATACCTTTCGATGCTGATACGAGCTTCGATATGATACGGCTTAAGCTTCAAAGGCCCCGGGCAAAAGTGTGCAATCAATATCCAATATCTCTTTAATCGCAGGGACTCTGAGACGAAAATCTGGAGAGGAACCGAGCGAGCTTGCTGCGCAACAGAAACAGGCGTCAGGAGACGAGCGAGCAGAACAAAGTGGATAAAGTCGCAGGCGAGCGAGACTTCTTCCAGAGGTAAATTTTCACCACACGAGACAACCTCTCCAGGATTTAACGCAGAACCGGAAAGTGGGAACTGAGAAATAAAACAAAAATAACAACTCTGCTCTCTGCCCTAACATCTGCGTTTGTACCAGCGGATTGGTTGAAGCGCAACAGGCTAGCTGGCGGAAAGAGGGTGGTAAGACCAATGGCCCCGCCGCCGCCGAAAAGAAAATTTGCACCAAACCTCGAAACGGGCGCACTACGGTTACGAAAATGAACTGGTGTTGATAGATAGGGAAATCCCGAAAAACACGACTCAAACCTGGAAGTCTCTTTCTTCCTGCATTGGCTCCTCCAATCGCAATATCGAGGAACACTAGGTCACAGCGGGCAGGTGATACTCGGCTTGACATTGAGCACGCGGAGAAAGTGATATGCACAATGAACAATGGTTGATGTCGTGTACGCGAGACCGAGAGCTCATGGACAGCTCAGGTCTGCAGATTTTGGTTCTCACAATAGAAAAACCGGAACTATTCCGGGGAGAACGCGCAGAGCAAAGCATATAGACGTGGACGCCATATTCACTATGCGACGGTGACAATGATGCCCGCTCGTTCTTGCCATTAGAGAAAACAGATATCACGTACCTTGAATAGAGAAAAAAAAATTGAGCAGAAAAAGGTAGTTGCGTTTGCACCGAATTGGTATATATATATATCAACCGGCTGGTTTTTGAAAATTTGGCGCTGGGTGTTTAGAATTGGAGTTGGTGTCGAAGAAACCAGTACGGTTGTAAGCTGGGTGAAGGATATGTTCGGCTTTTAGGGGGGCTAACAAAGTCGCGGATTGCAAATGTTGGGGACAGAGTTGGATGTCGACAGAGTTTGGAGTGATCGGGGGTATATGGGCAGCAAGTATCAGGGGTGTAGATTAAGCGTGACCTGGAAGGCTGGACCTGGATCGAGGAGGCTCCACTACTTGGCTTCTGGACCAGTCGATCGTGTTGGCGGTCGTCTGCGACTTTTTTTCGTTGCTTTTCTTGTTGTTTGAAGGAGGATCGAAGAATGTTCGTCGGGTTTGCAATTTTGGATGGCTAGATGGAATCGAAGAGTATTTAATTCGAGACTTTGCACGTTTACAAACACACACTCGAGGATTAATAACGAGTTATACCAAGCACCTATATTAACTATAAATATCATGTTGAACAACCGAGTTTTATCAATGGCACAACATGCATGGTGTGCACGGTGATGGTGGTGTGCTGATAAGAAAGGTTATGAGTGGTATGTTATAAAGACAGCAATTAATGTTCCTTGATATCCAAAAGCACTTAGGTAACAGTGGAGCTGGGTACAGGGTATCGACGCTCTGCTTGACAAAACACCACCGGGCAAGAAAAGAAAAGAAAAATCAGAACCGGTGGAGACTGTCCGGCCGGGTTCTACGTCAACCGAAAATCCCGTTGTCTGTTGGCCACACGAAAAACCGCTTCGAGCTCGTCGACGACTTCAGGACCTGGCCTGTCTGGCTGGCTCGGGTAAAGCAACCAAACTAGCTGCACCCGATTCTGACGCCGATTGCAACTGCTGGAGGGGTCGTTAAACAACACTAGTTTTCTATTCATAGCAACTTGTTCCCTCTAATCTCGCGTTGACCTGAGCCATTGCAAGGGCGAACAGGAAAGTTCAAGATAATGGTCTCTAAAGGAAGCTAATGCGAGTAAGCTACCTTGTGGTTCAAACTTCGCAGGCATGTGTGCTTTGACGTACCCATATCGCCTCGTAATTCGAATCCATGCCCTTTTTTCTCTCTTCCATGAATCAAAAACGTAAACCCCGAAAGGTAGCAAGACCAAAAATCCTCAAGGCCAATTAGGGGGAAAGATACATTATAATCAACTGTTGAAGCTATGGTGTTCACAAAGAAGGAATCTACGGGGATGTGGGGTCTTCAAAACGTTCAAACGTTGCAGGTCTGCATTCGATATCGAAGGAAGTTATGATGCAAGTGCTGGGGTACGACATTGCAATTTCAGCGCCACCGTAAGGATCCGTCGACTCTCGATATGCACCGTTTGACGGTCAACTAGCTGGGACTCAGTGCATGAAGATAGTGGATGAGCTATTGATGAACCGGGGAACACTATTACGAATCCGAAACTAACTTGAATAAAGCGGTGTTTTTCGAGTCATTGTCTCCCCAAATAAATCTCCAGAATGACCTTTTTTTTTGACATGATGATCAACCGACTAGAAGGATAAGGCAACCGACTGACAAGAAGTCTCGATGGGCCTATGAGCATGGCTCTCAACGAGCTTAGGCGTTCTCTTTTCCCGAATAACCTGTGGAAGAGTCTGCGAATGGTATCTCAATGCCGTGTTTGCTGACGTAGATCAAGGAATGGCCGTTGCAGCCGCGTGACCGAAAGCTAAACAGCCAATATAACCGTCGACGCAGCGCATATTTTCGGCTTCAAACTCACGTTTTCGGGCAATGATCGCGAATCAGATGATGCCTCTGCAAAAATCCAACAGCAACACAATTTACAATTGAGCCTCAGCCTGGCACTATGGAAGCCTTCTCGATCTCGTGCATGAACAAGAGACAAGGTCGATGTGCGTTAGCCTAAGGATTCAAAATTTTGTCGCTTTTTGGTTTTAGGATTGATGGGGTTATTTTATGGGGAGATAAGGCTGCACTAGCCTAATTGTCAACCTAGTGACGAATTATTCGAGTAACTTTTGGAACACAAAATACTTCTACCACGTTCTCTTGTTATCTAAATATTTGCCCCATTGCCTCTTCGTCTTTGTTCCTCATCACGAGGCTCGTGCGTTACACATATGCATAGTCTACGAATACTGGGGAAATGCCGCAACATTTTATTTGCAGCAAAAGCACAAGACATCATGATACTAGGATTCATGCCCCTCCATGTGACGGATGTATAGATGCGGATGCGATGCTCTATCGAGTACGTGGGTATCTATATACATTCATATGTATCTATCTTAGTAATATTGGTGATAAGCGGGGTAGGGCAGTTCTTCAAATGTCATACTCGTATTCGCGAAGGTGGTCTCGTACGTACAATTGTTAATAACCTGGGATGGGTCTTCCAAACGGGGAGTCGATTTTCGCCCACGGCTTTAACCGTCCCGTCACGACGGGTTTTCCTGAACGAAAACCGAGCATAGCCCTGGTACCAAGCTGCATGATGCAACGGCGTTGGCCCAATACCCTGCACAAGTCATTGGGCCAATGGCTTGCCAATAATTATCAGCTAACCCAAATGCACCACAAGACCCCCTTCATATATGGCTCTTTTTTGTCGTTCGAGAAATATTTAAATATATATATGTTGAGTGCGAGTCTGGGCTTATTGCTCTTAATATACGGCACGAAAATATCCGATTAGCCGGTGATATATATCGCGTCGGCTAGCTCCCATATAAAAAGTTACCAATAAGCCAATTCCCGGTTGTACGGGTAAGCGCACTGCTGACATTTGCTCTCGTGAGCATCGCAACGACGTGTGTATTTAAAACCGCAAGCCCTTTCCGTGATTATTCTCCAATCCGAGCCAAGAGTCTCAACTAGAAGCGGGTGAAGCATGACAAAACATCACAGTTAATTATCCCAGAGACTTGGACCGGATATTTTCGGACCTGTTAATCCGCCCATCTCACATATTTTTTTCAATATGCAGTGGAACGATGCAGATATCCTAGGCCGATTATAATATGCTACCGCGGAATGAATCGTGGCTGCGTATTTACTCCAACTCAGCACATGAATTTGGACCCTAAGTTCACCAAGCACGCCAGTATTCTGCTTTTTGTGATCTTCGAAATTCAGTCCCGAATTTCGGCTCATACATACAATGCGGATTTGTACAGGGGACGGCTTATTCCGGTTCAGGGCTGTCTGCGTGGGGGCAAACTTCACAAAAAGTCATAAGGTTAGGCGTGAAGCGAGTTTGGCAGTTTCTTTCCGGGATTCGCTTTCTATGACAAATGTTTTTGTGCACGTAGGCATTTTTGGTCTTGGTTCAACTTACCTTATAGCCTAGTTATTTTGATTCCATATGTTTACAAAACACATCCTTATGAATAGCCATTGGATGCGAAGTCGAATTTCTCCTCAGTCTTATTTAAAAAGGTACCTTCCATGCAACTCCGGTATCTCACACCGTTGTAATTCACTGGGAAGCGAAATATCTGCGTGAAAAAGGTAATTAAATGTTGTAAAATTTTGTCTTTCTGAACACTCCATTGCGATTTCCTTCGATCATCACAGGATTAAGTTATCAAAACAAAGGGTCCGAAAGACATTGCTGGTATTTTATTACTTGAAGAGAATTTAGAGCCCAGCCTTTGTTTCAAGCCAGCTTATAAAGGAGAAACAGATGGCAGGATCTCAAGAAGAACATAGGAGATCTTGAAACCTAACGTTATAAAATACTCCTCAACCGTACAATGGGGTCAATTGCCACCGAAGCTCTCACCGAACCCACAATCATCTGATCTAAATTTACGAAAGACCCTTATTACCAAATGTATAACGATACGAAACATTGAGAATCGAAGATCTATGTCATCCCGATCCCACTTATAGACCAATAATCAATATCAAAACTGCCTCAACTATTTGTATCTAATAAACGTGATCGATTCTCCTTCGCTAATAATTGCCTCTAGAAAATCATTTCCCTAGATATGCACCATCTTACTATACGCACCTGGTCCTTCGCTTAGCCTGTTTGACTTACGATTCCGAACAGGTAACCACTTGGAGGCCTGGTTCCCAATCTGGTCAACATCTTGAGATATTTCCTATATGGGGAAAATATACCACAAAATGCAACACGGACAAGCTACAAGGCGTAAATGTTTCTTCGTTTCCAAAGGACCCAGTTTAATTACGGATAAAAATTTACTTCCTGTTATAGTCCTTATCGATATATATTCTGTCACAGCAGGGTCTGAAGATCTTGGCCTGCAGGTTGGCGATTTGATATAAAGATCGGACACCCTCTCCTCAGATATAGCACCGATCCGCACACCATCCTAGACCTCCCTTCATGATACTGAGATTTTGCAAACAAAGACAAACTACATGTTCGTGATGAATTCGCGATGCTGCGCCGGCTTCCTGCTATGATTGGTCTTCCCTCTTCATCTTTTTCTCAACCAAACTAACACGGGCATGAAAATAGATGATCTCTGGTGTTACATCACGGCTTACGCAAAATGTCAATCCCAAGAACGACGACCTATTTGGGGAATTCGCGGATATCATTCCAGTTTTCCGATACGTTTCTCGAAGCCTTTGACATATCCGGCGCGGCACCCTTGGCTTGGTTTTTATTACTTTCGCCAAGTATTGGGAGAACAGTTGAATATGACGATGTTCCTGATGCGACTTCATCTATCTATATCGTCGACCTGGTAGAGGATCTAGAGTTCGAGATGTATAAAAGGCAGCGGTCTATGACCTTGTTGAATCCCACTTCATTCTCACCATCAAACCAAGCGTATATACAGAACCACCCGGTCTTCTAGCTCTTTAGCGATATCTCTACTCGTATTTCCATACATTTTTACAGACACACACTCTTTTTTATAATCGCCGACTTTGCGTAATACAATTAGATCTCTCGACCAGACAAGATGAAATCCAGAAGCATTGTCATACTCTCTGCTCTTCAATTGGTAGCTGCAGCTCCCACACATGTTAAACGGGCCAACCAATCTGGCTCCGTTTCTGTCAAATGGGGCGCTGCAGGATTCTTAGGAGAATTCACTATCGGAGGCCAAGCAGTGGACTTACTTGTCGACACTGGTTCTTGCGGATTGTACGTTGCCCATATTTTATGTCTATCTTCGTAACAAACAATATTCTCGAAATAACAAGATTCACCTAGCTAACACGTCCTGTTTTATGTATACAGGTGGGTCGTCGGTCCCGATGCCTCAGAGTGTAGCTCCCAAACCCACTGCTACAACCCTAGGAACGCGCAAAGAGTATCCTCATCAACGGTATCTAGCTTCAGACAGTCCTACGTAGACGGGTTGAAAGCAGAGGGAAACACTGTCGTCACAGATGTTTTCGGTGCGCAAAAGGATAACGGATTTCAAATACAAAACCAATATGTTGAAGTTGCCAACAACGTCGACGGCGACAACGGCAAACCTCTTTGGGAAGACAAGAACGGTTTGGTCGGCATGTGCCGGGCAGGACATGCCAATACGTCTCCAAGTAAGCCCGCATTCACTTTCACATCAGTTACTATGCTACGTTTTGAAATAACCTTCACGATACAAATGCTAACGCATCCTCTAAATTCATAGAGCGACTTGATACCCTACCCACCACAACCGGCAACTTTGACTACTGGACCTCTTACCTCAAGAACGGCGATGAAGATGCCTGGTCCCTCTGTTTCGGCTGCATGGCTTCTTCCTCACAGTACGACAGTTCCTCGGGTGCGACTGTTAAGGCCAAAGACGACGGTAACTGGAAAGTCTCTCCATCCGGCTGGTCCGTCACTGTTACCCAGGACGGCCAAACCGACAAGATAAGCCTAGGCAATAGTGGCGACATCCTCCTCGACACTGGCACAACCCTAACATCTCTTAACAGCGACTCGGTCCGCGCTATCGCCCACGCCTACGGTGGCTCCTGTAACGGTAATGAATGCGAATATCCGTGCTACGTCCACGACGATAACCATGCGGATGGTAGTGCGACAAATCAGGATGTTAAAATTACTCTTCCATGGGGAGATGGTGGTATTCCATTTACTCCGGAGGCGTTTTGGCGGGGAGGGTACAGCTGCCACAATAGCGATTGCACGTGTAGTCTGGGGCTGAAGATGAGGGACGAAGGGTATACGTACGGTAGCGCGGTTTATAAATCTGGGTATTTCAAGTGGGATGTTAGAAATGCGGAGATTACGGTTTTCCGATACAACTAGGACTAGTTGGCGAAAGTGAACTGGGTGGGAAGGTGAGAGCTAGTAGGAGCGAGGACGGCGTCTGGGTTTATTTATTCGCTAGGGGTATTTGCTGGACTATGACGACTGGATGCATAGATGTAGATGAAGATAGTAAAGATAGACTAGTAGATGGGTGTAAATTAGCGGCGAGAGCTGGGGGGGAAATTTAAGTTCCGTTCAAAAACAAGAGATACCAGACTAGCATTTTTTTTCGATCTGTTCCCGAGGATAAGTCCGCCTCAAGTTTTTTGAACATGGTGGTGCCTGGTCCTTCCCGTCATGAGTCTCCAAGATCAATCGAGATCCGAACTCTCTATCAAGTTTAAACCCATGACCACAAATTAAGTAGGCCTCTTTTCCCCGCTCGCAAACCCAAAAAGATGGCCTGACTTTTCCTTTTGATCCACCATTCCCTCGAACCATTTCGTCCCGTTAGTTTCCTTTAAGTAATAAAAAATAAGAAATAATCCCCGAGACCAAACCCCTCGCCTGATCTCGATCAAAGATAGCATAAAAATACTCTTTTCTTTTTCCCTC
The DNA here is from genome assembly GCA_031310005.1 of Dactylellina haptotyla. NCBI lineage: Eukaryota > Fungi > Ascomycota > Orbiliomycetes > Orbiliales > Orbiliaceae > Dactylellina > Dactylellina haptotyla. The sequence continues at coordinate 5,400,289 of CM062379.1, read as the reverse complement.
CGATCGAATCGAGGTTTCTTCGCCAATATAATTCGTAGACTCGTTACCTTACCCCCCACGGTACCGGATCTGCGGAGAGAGCAAGAGGTGGTCGAGGCACCCGGCGGCCCTCGGTTTCCCACCCAATCGCATCATTCCTCGCTTCCAATTCGATACCACCTGCTCGGATCACCTCACCATTCCCCATCACGCATTCGCGGGCTAATATCCCTCATATTTCCGTTCAGCCAACAGAGGCAGAAGGAAAGAACCAAGACATACTCTGTAAATACATAGACAAAAAGAAATATATTTATTGTCAAAAATCCAAAAAGGTGGAAGAGCACTGCCCGCCTGCCTGATTTACCGACGGCGGAAGGGTTTTCCCCGTGTGCGACCGACCTGCGACCTCACTTCTACAAAGTAAAAGGAAGCGAGGGGTGTGTGGTACGGTAGGTTGCGTGGTATGGTGTGCAGAAAATGTGGAAGCCACCGGGCTGCCCGATCGGAGATATATGTGCATCTAAAAACAGGTGTGTTCAAAATTTTCTTCTTCAACCCAGACGGATAATCGATGAAATGCTTCACTCTAGCTGGCTGTATGTATGTCTCTGTGCGAGTGGTTAATGTATGCAAGATCCATGAGCGAAAAGCGGGCTTTAGATCTCTTTTGGCAACCGCAGACCGATACGCTGGGTTCCAAACTCATCATATCATATGGTTATTTGCTTTCTTCGCTTGGTACTTCTTTTCTTTTCCCTTCTCCACGGTATGCAAGCGCGAGGGCTTTTGCATAGAGTCAATCATCATTGGCCGCGGACGCCTAGGGTGCAATCTGGGTTTTATGCAGACAGCTATTGCAGATACCTCTTTTCCCTCTTCTCAAGATCAGCTCAACATGGGTGGGTTTCCTGAAGGGAAAAGTTGGCTGAGTATCATTTGCAGGCAATGCATGCAGGATGCCTATTCACACTGTCGATCGTATCTTATCGTCCGTCGACGAGAGGCATTGTGCTTTTGCTAACAATCACAAATTTCACAAGTGCAAGGTTTATTGGGAAGCCTGCAAGGCATTCGTAGATTAAGCCAACGAAAAGAAGTAAAATCTTGTATTTCTCCGAAAAAATCACCCTAGTAAAGCCTCTGAAAGTTATTGCCAGAACATTTTCCTCCGCTATAACCCAAAGTAGAAAAAAAGTAGATCGGAAGTTAGAAAAAAAGGAAATCTGAGGGAAAAACACCTTCGAACTTCTTAACGTCGTCGCTCCTTTTGTGCTGGTATAATTAAAAAGTGAGAATGTGCAAACCAGACAGAAACAGTCTATAGCGTCCCAATAGAAAGCAGACGCGCAGGTAGAATAAACGCCGAAATGAGAAGAACAGAAAATAGTGAAAAAGGAAGAAAAGGAACCCGGTGTGATTACCGCCCTAGGGGAATCATGCAAAGAACAAATAACGAGAGGAAAATAACAGTATGCTGCGTTAAGATCGAGCATTAAAAACGAAGAAAGGCAATGCTGAAGAAGCCGCAAAAAAATATATAAAATGATAATACATCATCATGTCGTACAATATTAAACAAAAACAGAAATAAAATGAGAAAAGGATAGTCTGATCGAACAGACTATACGAAAAGGGGTTTTTTTTGGTGTAGTATAAGAGAGAGGGGGATAAAAAAAACTTCATCAACATATATCGTACATCGAATCCGCCAGGGAGAGAATCGGTATATCGGCCGTGAGGCGCAAAGGGCGAAATCGTGATTCGTACTTGCGTAAATACGGGAGATTATGCGGGTCGGGGTCGTGATAAAGATAGTTAGGATATGATCAAGACATCAGAATGTCACCTTCGGGGAGGGTCCATAGAATCTCGATTCGGTGGACTCTGGGGATCCTTAGGATCACTGTTCCAGCGCTCATCCGCGAGGGCACTGAGCCATCCGTTGCCAAGCTCGCTTTTCATTAACTCAACTTTTTTCTTGTATGCATCACCCTTGATTGTCCAGTTTTCGCCCGGTGTGATATTAGGAGTGAGAGTGATATCCTTGGGAGGTGGGGTAGGCGGCGTCTCCGCGTCAATACTGATAGAGTTTCTCTGCCGCAGTGACGTGGGAGGTGAGGGAGGCGAAGCTGGGAATTGTGGGCGGCTCGGATAGGTGGGTAAAGCAGGAGTAGCGATGGGACGGTGTCCTTGGAAGTCGGCAGGGGAGAAGCTGGGTGCACGAGTCGCGGCCGTGTATATTTCAGATCCGCCGTCACCTTTACTGAGTTCTACTACACGGCGTTTTGTACTTTTCTTTCGAGCACGGGCAAGGTCGTCGGTAGGCCGTGTGGTGATAAGTGGACCCTTTTCGGAATGCGATCTCACATGGTGCGGAGTCTGTCGGGTCTCTGTCGGCCGTAATATTTCGCGGGGAGGAGCGGCGGTTGAAACTGGCTTGACAACGGGGACTGGTATTGGCTCCGGGGCACGCTCGATCAACAGCCTTCTCTCCATCATTCCTGGACCTTGGGCATCGATGTTGATGTCTTCCGTGAACCCAGGAGTTTTCCGGAAAAGATTGAAGATGGTCACTCGGTAGGTGGAGTTGTGTGTCCTGACAAAGGGATTAGGATAGATCCAAACCTCTCTAAAGTTGGGCGCATTTGTCAATCGGGCGAGCTCGGTCGGGTCACTGAGTTTATTCTCTCGGAGATCGAGACGTTCGAGAGAAGGGAGTCTCTCGATACCGGCAAGAGACTGAAGGCGATTTCCACGAAGGTTCAAAGCAGTGATTGCTGGAAGGGGGTGGCGAGTAAGAGAGTGAAGAGAGTCGATCATGTTATTAGAGAGGTTGAGGGCACGGAGAGCGGTAAGGGTAGAGAGGGCATCGGGAACGGTGAGGAACAAGTTGGAGGAGAGATCGAGAGATGTGAGGGAACCAGCAAGAGGGGCGAGGGATGCGAAGGAGATAGAAGTCAGGGAGTTATCTGCGAGGGAGAGATGTCGGAGGAAACGCCACTTGGTGGAAGGGAGAGTACCCATAAGGCTGATGCTCTGGGTTGTAGTACCATATTGGTTAGTACCATATTGGTTTGTACCATTAGAGGATGCACGGCTGCTGCCGGAGTCGGAACGACGCATCCTGTGGGATTTGTGATTGCCATAGTGGCTATGATGGTTCCCATTGTTCGCGGTGGAGCTGCTGCGGGAGCTGGTGGGACGAGTAGGGGAGTTACTACTATCCCTATCTCTGTTGCGGGAGGCAGGCCGGTTGACAGCGGAACGATCACGCAATGTCGAACTGGTACTGCCGACGCTGGTCCCTTGCTCTTCAGCTCCCTGCTTTCCGGGGGAACTAGCGGTGGAACCAGTATCGATACCCAAAGGCAAGCCAGGGCTGGGGGTAGACCAACTCATAGGCGATGCCTGGTTCTTTGAGGAACGCCTCCTGCGCTTGTCCATGTCATCGAGAACGATGGCGATGAGCAACTCAGCAGGATCTTCAATACAAGCACGCTTAACAACAAGACTCCGGACCCGTTCTGCAACTTGGTCCCATCCGTAGAACTGCCGGATGTCAATGTCCACGATTTCGAGGGCAGTGACGTTCTTGAAAGCCAATAGTGGCACAGCAGTGTCGAAAGGAAATTCTTCGTAGCCACTGATGAGCCTAGCCTTCGGGTCCGGGCAGAGCTTGAGACAAGGAATCTTTGTGAAAGCGGAATAGATGTATTTGAGATCTGTATTTATGGCCTGCTTGTTCTTCTCAGCCTTGGAACTCGAGCCGGATCCTAGACCGAACGAGTTCCAGAGAGAGGACATGCCGGACATGACACTCTTGACGGAGGAAACGGAGTGTATCGAGAGGGCATCGGTCGATTTAGAGCGACGAGCACGGTGGGCGCCGTCGAGGAAAGAAACATAGTTTCCGGGCGCTGTTTCGGCATGGATGCTTTCGAGCCTCACATTCATGGGGCCGACTGAGATGCCGAGGGTCTCGAACCGTTCGAGGAGGTAGTAGAGGTGGTGAGGAGTGAGGGCGAGTTTTGCGGGCTTGACGTTTTGGGAGGCGAAGGAGAGGGAGGGCATGGAGAAGGCCGCGGCGAGCGTGCTCGACGTCGAGGCGCTCGTGGCCGGCGCATTAGTGGGAGATGTCTGGCCATCGGTCGATCTCATCGACGGCCGACGGGTCTGGAGTTGGAGAGCATTGGCAAGTGCTTTCTCGTGCGTCCTGATGTAGGTCGCCAGGTGTTTAATAAAGTAGTTTCTATGTGAAGTCAGCACATGCCGGATTCCGTATCGTGCGTGTAGCCGGTAGTATGCACTTACCCGTCCTCACGATCCATTTTTAACGATACATTCGGGGTTGTTCGTTAAAAGAAATGGAGAAAAAAAAAATTGGGTCGTAAAGGAGGTCGTCGAAAAGCTAATTCCGGCGACTAGAAGGAGAGCGAAGGCGACAAGAGGAGAACTAAAGGAAGAAAGGAACGACGAGAGTTAGTAAATCCTTATTGTTCCTCATGTGATGTTATTATTGTTGTGGTGGGCATAGTGATGGCAATAAACCTCCTCAGAAGCATCACCACTATTGTGGTGGTTTGGAGTGAGATTATGTTGTTGCCACACCCGACTGGGGAAACAAACAAGAAAGAAGAGAAAAGCAGCAAGGAGGTTCCGTAGCAGCAATGAGGATAATCTTATGTCGCCAGGTTTTAGGAAATGCGAAGAGAAAAGGAGAATGTTGTTTTGCTTTACCTCCTGCGAAATGTCCGGTCTTCGCGGAAAACCGAACGAACTAGCAGCCCAATAGTGTCCCTAACTCTTGTCGTTTAAACAGGAGTAGTGTCGCTACTGTTGATTGTTTTGTTTGATTTGGCGGGTGGCCGAACCAAGCGGACTAGCTGGTTATATAAAACGCAACTAAACCAGTCCGTCTCTAATGCCCAGAGTATAGTCGTAAATAACAATACTACTGGAGGAAGAGGAGGATGTGTGTGTATTGTATGTACCGATAGCTGCGCCTTGTCAACCAAGTATAATTATATTGCGAAGAACTAAGGAGGAACCCGGCAGGGGGACGAGTGCCAAAAGTGGGCCACCAGGTGAGATGGAAGTAATCCGGCCGTATTACTTAATGGAAGAGGTGGTATTGTCAGTTACTGTGAATAAGGTGACCGACCTTCGTCGTCGTCGTCTCCAAGATGGCGGGGTGTAGGTGTGTGTGTGGGAGGAGGAGTGTGATATGATATGGGTTTGAGGGGGGAGGATGTGATGAGGACGGGTGGCCTGGCGGGCTGGTGGTGTGGATGATATGATATGGCTCGATTGAGGTCGAGATGAGTTGCGGGCGGGTTGGGATGACAGGACAAACAGGCTTCGGTAGCTCGCTCGCTCTGCTGCCAGGTGACTGGACACTGACACCGACGCTACCACGAATCCACGGAGGAAAAGATCGAGAGAGGCGAGAGGCGAATGAGGGCCTCTGTTCAATCTGATCTTGTATAAGGTTCCCCCCAGTCGACCGAAGAGGAAAGGGGAGCGTGGATATGAGAATGAGAAAGAGAGGGAGCGGAGACGGGCTGATTCGAATGACGGTATGACCGACCGACCAGCCTTAAACACCACTCACACGGCCCAGCGTTTCAAGGCCGCAGCGTTCAACTCGGTCAGGGTCGTCGGCCAGTGGTCTCGATTCAAACAGGGCTAGCCGAGCTGGCTGTGTCTGAACGAGCTGACGAGGGAATCAAACTGCAGAAATGTGGTGATGATGGCGCACACACTTTCCACTTTCCGCCCGGGCCAGAGAAACTGACTGACAGACAGCAGAGACAGATGTCCACACTCGCACTAAGCGGAGGGTGCCAGCAAATGACGATACGGCAGAGGATCACTGCCCGTTGGTGAGGAGGGGGGATAGTGTATGATCGGGTCAGGAGGGAAAAGCAATACCGTAACGAGTAAAGCCGCTCCTCGAAGAAAAATGAATTATATCAGACAAAAAGACCAAAAAAGAAATAAATTGTCTAAAAATTCCCCCCCGGAACGAACAAAAAAACCAGATGAAATAGAAGACTCGTCAGAAAACCATAAAAATAAAATAAAACAAGAGACGAAGACAAGGAATCGGAGGCTGAGAGGAAAGAAGAAAAACCGCCCACGGGATATAAGATGGCACCCGTGGACCGAAAACCTTGCAAGAGGTTTTTCTGGAGAGAAAAAGATCTAGGATCTAAAAGATCTCTAGATCTAGGGAAATCCTGAGGGGCAGGAGGATTTCTTGAGGAAGGGTTGAGAAGAGAAGGGGAGAGAAGAGGGAGAGCTAGGAGGGAGGACGAGCCACAGATTAAGAGAAAAGTGGGATGTTAGGAAACGAGGCCAGAACAAGCAAAGGCAAGCTCCAAGGGAAAGAAGCGACGATGAGGACAAGCTGCAGCTAGCAGGCGTCTGGTCAGGGAATCAAAAAATATGCCGGCCCCAGACCCTGCAGGCCTTCCTTCTTTTGGGGGAGAGTAAAAAAAATAAAATAAAAACGTATCCAGACACCGCTATGAAATTCGAACCCAAGCAAAAAGTGAAGACAAAAGGTACCTCAGAAATGAGAAGAGAAATTACCTTTTGAAGGACTATCGCTGTCCGTTGTGATAGATAGAATGGAGCCCAGACACTTAGAGAAAAAAAAGTGCAATGCAATATAGTGTCCTTGATCTTGTCTTAGCAATCTAACTAAGACGGTGATGTTGCTTTGAAATGCTGTGTGCAGGTTGTACCAGCTGCAGGTGTATGGGGTACCGAAGGAAAGTATCTATATCTCTGTTGTACTTCCTGGTTCGTGCTTTGTCGCTTTCGTATCCCCCAGCAAAGATGTATCCGAAAGCTTGTCGTGATATGGATGTATACTCAGCGCGGGCCCTTATTTTCTTTCTCTTGCTGCCTTCGTTTCGTCCTCTTTTTTTTTCTGGCTGGTGTCGACGGGTAATAAGGGAATAAAATGTTAGCTGATAATCCCGCTTCTGGAGTTCTGATTGGTGCCCAAGACGCGGAAAAGGAAGGTGGTTCGCTTCCGCAGCTAAGGTAAATTGCCCATGCTTGCCCCCAAGGATTCCCGAGTTCGACTGCTTGCTGTAAGTGATTCCAAAAATGAATTTCTTGCGTTAGAATAGACTGTTTCTTTCCCCGATGGCGGTGACAGCTTTTGATATCTATTTTCTCGTGGTGTTTTTGTTATGATTTTGAGAGATGAAAATAAACCGGGAAGGGATGTCTCGAAGATGATATCCGAGGTTGGATATAAGTAAGAAATGTTTGGATTGCGTTCACCAGTTCGCAAATCCGCCAGACAACAAAAAGGAAGGAGCACCTCTCTTGCTTCGTCGGCTCGAGATGATCTCTTGCAATTATATCATTTGGATTCTTTCCACGACCGGGATAAGAGCTTGGGCCGGGAGGACCTCTGCAAAAGTACCAGAGGAACAGCGGTATAGCGAATAAGGTATGTGGAGGGGCATGTCTTGTTTGGCGCGGTGTGGTGTGAGTGTGTGTGGGTGGGACACAGGCATGGGTCGGCCGATGATGCTGCTGCAGCCCAGGGTACTTTTTTTTTTTGGACAAAAGGGAAGGGAAGGGAGGAAAAAGGAAAAAGGATATCATGCTGCTACTTGGAGATAGCTCACAAAATGACGACCGACTATGGGACGGACTACGGTACTCGTATACTACTATTGTGAAATCGCTCCCCGGCGGCACTCGAGCTAGCTACCAGCTAGCTCGTTCGACGGCGCAACTTAGCCTCCTCCTTCCTGCATTGGGCATCCCACGCCTCTCTACCTGAGACAGACGGAACAGGCTGGTACGGATATTACTGAAAAGAAAATTATATCTCGAGATAAACAAACGACCTCTCCCTCAGAATTCCTGCTGATGCCTGAGAAGCATCATCAGGATTGTCCGCCTACGTAGCTACGGAGGCCAAATCTATAGATTCTCCTGAGCTGCAGAACTCTGGATCCGGCCTGTCTTTATGTACTCTTTAGAAACCCACAAAGAACCCTTTCCAGCCGATTGTCAAGCTGGTATGCTCATCAGTTCCTGCTCTAAGGGTCCAGATGACAGATGGTTTGCTCGCCATGTCTACGGCATGATTGGGGAACCTGTGCCTCCTTCCAATTACGCCCGCCTCTTCTCAAACAGCTTGGTACCAAAGCGACCAGAGGTACATGATACCAGAGTACCACCAGGAGGCGGGGGGCCAGGGTGCGCGGCAAAGATCTTCATACGAAAAATATGCACCAGGTCTTCCTCCCCAGGACCCTTCTTTTTCGACGATATCGAAACAGATGGGCAGTACCTGCTTTAGTCCTATGAAAACCTACACCACAGCTCGCACCAAAAAAAGCTCCAATCCGCCATCATGATTCAGGAACTGGTGAGTTCTGTGCTCCCTACATGTTACAGATTGTCGCCAAACGGCAAAAACCCGAAAACCTGGAGTTATTTTCTTTCGGGATGCTGTTTTCGTGGAATGAGGATCTGAAGCATGAGAAAAATATGTACGTACGCCACGGTTCTACGGGATTGTGATACCAATTCTCACGCATGGGCCCTGAAGGATGGACCTTGGCTATTTTGCCAGCTCCCTCCCATTCCCAAGCCCCACACGAGAGAGAAAAAGTACAATGTTGATTTAACCAAAGTACCACGCCACTGGATGAAATCGCCAGAATCAGAGACTCTCACGAGATCAGTGATTACAATAAGAGCGGTCTGCAGACACAAAAAAACATGAGTCGCTCGTCGACAGTCTTCAAAGACATCCCGGTCTTTACCGGTATTTCCTTATCGCAACCCATTTTCTAGATCACGGGTTTTTCTCTGGTGAGTTGCTTCAAAATAGACCAAAGCTAAGCAAGGTTGGGCATCGGCTCATCAAGAATGAGGCGGGAATGAAGCTTAAAACCAATCGACATGGGAGCCGTCCAGCCATAGAAAAAAAGGAAAAGTTTAAAGCGACCTTGGAAATTTGCCCGTACAATTTTGTATCGTCTGACGCGAATCGGAGACGCTCCTTGTCCCCACCCCTTCCAATGCGTCGTCGCAATGGGCAGGGAAGAATACCCATTTCCCTTTTGCCATGTGGAGAAGGCCTCGAGTCTCCCTCATCGATGGCACTAGCCATTCCCCCTCCCCGAAGATTTGAAGAGCTCCAGCAACCTCTTTTTGTCTTTGGACTCCTTATCTGTTTGGTTGTCTCATCCCATCTCTCGCCCATCAGGCTAGTCCTATTCCAGCCCGGGTTCTTATAAAATCACGAAAAAAAGATACAATCAACCTTCATTGCTCAGTGTACCTTTTTCGTGGGAGTTCCAAGGAAGCGAATTTTCAAGGTGAACAGGCTGCAAATTGGAGCTAGACGCCCGTCGATGTCACAAAGAGGAGAAAAGTTAAAGAGACCATACCTTATCAATACCATGATCTTCCGTTTTGCAAGATCCTGCTGGGGAGGCCTTTATCTCCAGACCCTTCAGATCTACAAGGCAAGAACAAGTGGCAGAGAGAAAATTCTGATGAGCTGCGCGGTACGGTGCGGGGAAAATCCCATGTTCATCTCAAGCCTTCATCGAGTAAAAGAGCTTGGCCACGGTTCTGATAGAGCTAAGCAGCGGCTTCGCAATCGGGTTTAGGTAATATCTTGACAGGGTGTCAGAAGTCGGACCATGGCCAGTGTCCCCACAATCACCCAACGAGCAGGTGAGAAACCACCTTTGGCTCTGGCTTTTCGCTTCGAACACACTCAGAACATACTGGTACAACACTGTGATGGTGTCGACGAGGCTGAGGAATATTCTAATTTTGAACCAGTAACCCACTAAGAAGAAGAAAATGTCCCGCCGGGTTCCGCGATGTCGGCCCTAGCGAGAAACAAAGAAAGCATAGCTTCGCCGTTTTCCCTTCGAGCTTACTCTAGACACCTCTTTTTTAGGGAATGCGCGCAATTTGCCGAAACAACAAGAAACAAGTGTGTAGAGGTCACTTGGTTTAAGAAGTCTAGATGTATAGTTTCGCGGTCGCCATTACATATCTTTGCCTAAGTGTGGAGCCCTCACCTTCTTCTTGCCTTATCCCTTAGTACACACATTCTACATTGCATTCCAGAATTATATAATAGCATCCCGTCCAAACTTTTTTTTATATCGCGCGCCCTTTTAGGGAGTCAGAAGCTGGCTTGGCCTATTCATGGCTGGAGCAGCGAAAGGGTCTACGTCCCAAGACTGCATGACGAACCGAGACAAGGGCGCATTCCACTGGCATGCATAAGCTACCTCTCTCAACGAACCGTAGTTTTTTGTTCCTCTGCTCCCACGATACATGCATGCACAGGATCCAGAGACAAATCTTTCAAGCCACCGATAGTAGCGCCAGATAGTGCCGTATAGCTCGACGCAATAGCTCGACAATATAGCTTCCGGCGGTATAAGCTCCACGTAAAGACTCGGGCGGTCAACCCGAGTACTACGTAAACCCTCGATGCTACGCCCGATCACATGTGAGTCTAGACCGAAATGTTTCTCATTCAGCCCCTCCACGGCGCATAAAGAAACATAAAAGATAGAGCAATGCAATAGATAGTTTAGCATTGCGATATCGACGGTCTCTCGTCGATGCATCATGATCGAAAACGACATGTCGTTCCAGATTAGTATCATGATAACCGGGAGCATCCCTTCAGGTGACCACGAAAATACATTTTTTTCCGATCAAACCCAGGAGTCTCAGATGGAAGAATTGTAATCATCGATAATGAGAAACAAAAATGTTCGTAAAAAAAGAAGCGGGCGCAATTCGTCCAACCCCTCCTATTGATGTCATTGCCACCGTTACAGTGTTCATCACAAGCGCAATGGAATGCTCCTCCTCGACGATTACGCCCCCCTCACCGGACAGGAGTGCGCATTTTTTTCGAGCTCTTATCGCTAGACGTGTCTATGCAATGCGCCCCGATCAAGAGCGCTTAAGGAACAGAAAGCTTCGCCCTACGATTGCGAACATCTTAATGTGGGAAAGCTGCTGAGTTGTAGAGAACGTGTATTTTTATTTTTCCGTGCACGCCTTGATTGACGGCATGGACAACAAAAAGAAAGTCTTGGTATCGAGCTCGTCTACCATGCGCGAGGATCGATCCTGCTATCGACAGAAGATCGTTTTTAAGGCGGGGCACATCAACTGCATGTTTTGCTACTATCGATTTGTTTGAAAATGAAAAGAGAGAGATCGGGGCGCCAAAGAAACTGCTGACTAGTCCTCATTCTGGTATAGTTGTATATCCATAGCTTAATTTTAGCCTGCGAAAGAGGAAGTCTGACGTTAAGCTACAACCAATGGAGCGCCGAAACGGCAACCCGATAGCCTAACTTTCGCATCCGCTTACCATTTGCAATCTGAACTTTTTTTTTGCCTGCAGCGCTGGGTTCGACTGGGAGCCATCCGATACTTCGCATAAACGAGAAGCTCGTCAAGACATGGGGGTCGGGCATTGATTGGATTTTTTCGTTCCTTCGAATCTGCGGTTTTCTGACTCGCCATCTCGTCTGCAAGGGTTTCCCAGCTAATTCTCGATATGACAAGACATTTAGTGGCGAACGTTTGACCTTTTCGAGCTCCCAAAGCGGACGACACTTTTTCTTTTTTTCCCTTTGTCCTTGGTAGCAAACACTGAAAGAGCCGTATCCCGAGTTCATCTGAAGTACCTCTGCTTACACCTGTCTACGAAAGGAACAACATAACGATTTTAGGGGTGATTTTTATAATGTACGCACAACCACAATCAACTCATGTTGGTCGCGATTGGTCACATGGACTAGTAATTTTTTTTCCTGCATCATGCATGATAGATGAGCCAGGGAAAGCAACCAAGTCTTCCCATTTCCAAGGGTCCAAAGGAACAAAAAGGCACCCACGCTGGTGAGATTTGAAAGTTGGAAGTTGATGGAATATTGATTTTTGGTGGGATGATTTTTTTTTGTGTGGTCGCTAACAATCTTGGTTGAATATGTGCATCGGCCGTTGTCGATATGCTTCCCCGTCGGTTCTTCTGCCAGTAAAAAGCTAGGATGGTCGATGAGGGTGGTGGGCAAGCGATTGGCTTTTTCTCTTCTCCCATTTTTCCAAGTTTGAATCGCATATCGGAACGTAGCTCGGGACGAGAAGGGAAGATTATCAAGATAATATCCCTTGATTGGATGATTTGCTCACGTCAACGCACGATGATGGTATTTTTTGTTCGTCCGGAGTTCCCCAAGACCTTTGCTCTCTCATCTAGAAAGGGTTATCGATATGCCTAGTAGTCTTCGCTCGGGGACGCAAGTGACAGTACTCGATGCATCTAAACATAGAGGTACCAAGCATCAGATAGCAAGTACCCCGTTCTGAATATTAATATTCGATATTACCCTGTCCAACTGGTGCACAGACCACGAGGTGCCTCGATATCTGTAATCAAAGGACACACAAAGTGAGAAAAGGGTTAGTAAGTATTTAACGTAGCGCCAACTGCGACTCCCGGATCAAAATAATCCCAGCTGGGTGTCTCCAGCCTTGGCTTGTGCGAAACGGTGGGTGAACTCGGACGTCAACCGACCCGAACATGTCGACAGAAAAAGTGAATTTTAACCACCTATGCCTTTTCCCTTTCGCAAGAGTTCCTTTTTGACGGCTCGGGGAAGCTCGAGGCATCAATGGCTTGCATTCCGATGCATGGTTGCTGCATACATCAACGCACATATTCATGTATCTACACGGCAGACGGACAGCCATAAGGTACCACGGACGGTGGGGTTTGTTATAAAAAAACAGTAGTCCTCTTCTCCAGACAACTAAGCCAGTTCGGGAGGGAGTCACGATTAAAGGTCCCGAGTTCTCGACGGAATTCCTTCGGCTTCAGGCTTTTCGCCAGGCAAGTTCCCTGTAAGGGCTTCTTGACATCTATGTTTCTTTGCTCCCTTCGCCTTCGGTTCTCCTGCACCGGCGTGTGCCGCCCTTTTTAGTCGAAATATCTCCTTTCACGTTTCAAGTCTAGACACGAGGAGGCCGAGTCGATTGTGCACCAGGAACCAAGAATGACCGGATCCGGCGACACGGGAAGATTCCTTGTTTGTGGTTTTTCTCTCTGCCTAGCGGGAGAGCGCTAACGACACTCCTGCATAGTCCTAATGATAAAGAGTAAAATACAACGTGCATTTGCAACACAGAACGGAAGGGTTTAACACCTCCAACATTCCGCGCCTGCGAGGTCGGAGGGGTTGATGATTTGAGATATAAAAAGGTTGGGCTATAGGTCGGATTTGCTGTTAACCGCTATACTAACACGGAGCTAGGATCCGAATCTAGAACGTTCAAGTTCCGTTGCTCGAAAAGGCGGGAAGAAAGCTTAATTGCTTTCCTGTGTTACCTTGCTCATTCCTTTGTCACAACGTAGACTTATCACACTCAACCTCGAAGATTTCGTGTCTTGCGTCTACGGTAGGTCGTTTGTCTGTAAAGCAGGGTATCACAATATCCGGGTTATAGGCAAAGTATCAAGCTAGGCGTCAGCATACCTTGATAGCTAACAATATAGGTTCCAAAATGCCTAATTCTCCGTTTGCGTCGACCGTCTACAATCACGAGAACGCATATCGAAACACTTGAACCTTCCTCTTCCCCACAGTTGTTATGTTTTGACATGTCGCACTCTGTTTCTTCAACACACCCAAAACACGCAGCGAAATTACGAGTACAAACAGCTAAAACATTCTACCTGTAGAGCTCTGTTTACAATTCCCCGGTATACTCTTCCCTATGGCTCGTATGTATCGACAATCCCGAATAACACTGCCGAACCTCACAGTGACTCGTAACCATCTTGGCCTCAAACAAGGTCCCCCTAGCTTCCGAACTGCGGCTCCCATCTAAGCCCTACGCTTCGTATCTGCTTCGATCTATAACGAGCTGTCATGTCAGCTTATATAGTCTCCGAGATATACTGGCACAATAAGAAAACTTCCAGGTTAGGCCTAAACCAGGAACTCGAACACTTCCTTCCAGGGCCCCGTTCCATGGAAACCAAAAATGACGGGAGCGATGCCTTTTTCGTGGATCTTTTTTCAAAAGAACACTGGCTACTAATGCGAAACTCAGCCCAACCTGATCTTGTCAAACATTAGCGGGTGGGTACTCCAGATTTAACCTTTTGTGGACATTAGGGTTCCTGAGACTACATGACGTTCGACGTCTTTTTATATGCCCGTTTAGAGACGGAGCTCGCATACCTACCCCCACGATTGCTGACCTGAGTTTGTAAGATTTGTGGCTTGAGGCTAGAAAGTTCGAGGAGCACGGACAGGTATGGAGTATAAGGGGAAATTATTGATCACGAATATTAGTGGGGTACCCGTTCCCGCTCGGGGAAGGAAGTAGTGGTATTGGAAGAGAAGACTCCGATTTCCTGAGATCCGGATCGTGAATATCTATTAATTTCCACTAATACTCCACAGAATTTGGCTATAACATGTTGGGTTTAGAGCAGTATAGTCAAGAAAACCCTACAAGGGACCAGCTAGAGAAACAAATATCATGAAACAGCTTTTGATGTCATTATCTTGTAGATCTTGTAGAATTACAGAAAGTTCCGGAGGATATGTCGGAGAGTATCAGACTACTATCGGCACTGTCGATGTCATAGCCATCCGTAACTCTTCCGGTATATAAGACAATGTGGTTAGCAAGCAACATGAGTTCCGCATTCATTGGGACGTATACATGTATACAATGCTTATTACGGCTAATAATGGGATATCACCGGAAGAAAGGCATAGCTTGTACAGCCGATGTGAATTTTTGGAAACAGAGAAGAGAAAAACATGAGATGAAACTGTTCACCCTCCGATTTCTCTTGGCTTCCTGAGGAACCGGAGAGAGCTCCGCTTTGGGACCAGCTAGTCGACATTATTTTTGTTCTAAATTACGGGTCCTGTAGGCTTTTAAATACGTCCTATTGCACGATTGTATTTTTCTCACTATACTCCTCTTGGAAAGAAGCAGTCTCAGGAGAGATCCAGCTGTGGCGTCGACGTCAGGCCTGGAGAATAGATCCGGTGCGTGTCGCGGAATATCAGATCCTACGCCACTCGGGTACCATCGCCATAGATAACTTTCCACGAAGCCAACTGGGGTTTCAAATTCTCGTCATCATGATATCAGCAATACTAGTGATAACGTCTATGAAGATCGGGAAGCAATCCATCTGTCGGACATTATCCGCCACCTTAAGTCGTTCGTTCGTGCGTGGATATCAAAAAAGAGGACCCGTCGGTATACGCAAGTTCAGGGCGATGAGGAAGGTGCTCCCGACTTCCCTACCCCCGATACCAAGATCTGCAACCGGCCATCGGTATGGGTAGTGGCCGAACCCAGATTTACGGTAGCGATCGTGCATTGGCTCCCCCCCTTTTTTTTCAGTTCGGTACAGGCATATATCTAAGTAGTGGCTTTTTCGACGTCGCGATATCGGCCTCCCCCGTGACATTCTGTAAATGTGTTCTCAAGACTGTATAAAGCCTAACTCCGAACCGCAATAGGGATAGTAATCTAGCTCGGTGAATCCGTCCGATTGCCATTGTATGGGGATATAGGTTTACGAGGATGATTCAATGTGAAGCTCGGTTGATAGATATCCTGTTCTGACTGCAGGGTTACATTAGCTTTCGCGTATCGATTCTTCGGAAGGTAGTAACTTAAACGAAAGAGTAAGGGCCTCGTCCCGCACAATCAGTCGCCTGTGCGATACGGTCATAAACGCAGCTGCAACTGTCAAACTCGTATTTGGAGATAGAAGCGACTTGTATGATTTATCTATCTATGTGTGGGCGTGTGAGTATCAGTTTTAACAATGGGCGACATTCATCATTGAACGTAGATTTTCGGGGACCAGGTGGACTTTGAGCATGTCATGGGATGAGAGCTTATATTCTATAGAGCAGGACCAAGATGTTTATTTGTTTATTCCTTTCAATTTTTTTTCCTTTTTGATTAAACTTGTCCTAGATATAACTAAACTCGAAAGGAAGATAACGAGGCTGGAGAAGAGGAAAAGCAACAAGCAACAGGTACAAGATGGAAGGAACCACTGGACACCCGCAAGAGGACACCGGAACGGAAAAAAAGAGAGAAGCAGACAAGGAGGATAACGGGGACGCGAAGAAACGTGGAAGGGAGGAAAAAGATTAGACGCCAGGAAAACAGCCGTCAGATGATGTTGATTAATAAAGAAGTAGTGTAGTAGTATATGGAGGATTTTGGAGCCAAGATTGGAAAGCCAAAAAGGAATCTGTATTTCGTAGTTCCGCTGAGTTGACACTTTTTTGCTCCTATATAGATTTTTGTATAGTTGAGACCAGAGGAAAGGAGCTTTGATTGGAAACAAGGAAAAGAGCATGAGGACGTCCAGGTGCTATATCAATCATCATTCGCTTTGGGGGCTGTTTTTTATTCTGAAAACGGGAAAACATTAAAAAATAATGAGACTATGATGACCGTGAATGTTTATCTGATCTGGGGAACGGACAATCGATGGGGAGGATTTGCGAAGGCGCGACGGGCTCGGATGGTGATTATTTTTGCGCGGGTCGCCGAAATCGCGGATTCCGGGGGAGGAAGGCCGAGGAGGGTACAGGGTCGCCGTTTCGGGGAGGTTCGTAGTCGGGAGCAGGGGAACCGGCATTTTTGTAATTTTATCGAAGACCGTAGAGATGAAATATTTTATACAAGGGAAGAAAAAGGGAATAATAAATGTAGATGGAAAAAATAGAAGAGTCGTCGTCGACGTAAAGAGGCGTGTTTCACATAATGACACAGCATGGGTTCGGGTTTTGCGGGGCATACGGGTCCTCTCCCTTTCCAATCTGTACGTTGCGATTGTATTTGTTAGCAGGCGAAGAAAAGAAAAAAGGCTTGGGAGAAGAAAACATTGAAATTGCGCGAATATCGCGATAAAACGACGGTAGACGTGTCGCGGGGAGGGAAAGGGGCGAAGGATACTTACGGGTCCCCAGGTGGCCGGTACCATGAAGTCCTTGGTTGTTTTTGTGTAGTTGATCATCCTAGGCGAGCGAAAACACGTTAGATAAGGGGTGCCTCTTTTGGTCCGTCGGCGATGCGAAAGGATCGCGAAAAAAGAAGGGAAGATATCAGGGGTAGCGGCGGCGAGCGTGGGCGGGCAGAGCGGACACTTTGGAAGAAGGAATACGTACGATATACACGCCTCGCTGACCTTGACCCTCGGTCTCTCCAGGTCCTCCCGTAGGCGGGCGTTCAACTCGGTCAGCCGTCTTAGCTTGAGTTCTTGCATCGACCCCTTCTTTTCCCTGGCCGGCTCTCGGGCACCGCCTTGATGGACAGCCATTTCGATAGATTAATATTATTATTCGGGGACTGGAGGGTAGATCGGAAGAAGAGTTCGGAGAGGGGCGCGAGGCAAGCTGAGCAGGCGAGAGGGTGATTGATGGTTGGGTTTGAAGACAGGTAGATGGCGATGAGATGATGATAAATGGGGGAGGAGAGGAAGAGGAAGAGGATGGATGGGGGTGTTGGTTAATTGGGCCGGAAGTGCGGTGTGGTGTGGATGGGAAAGGGAAGGGAAGGGGGAAAGGACAAGCGAGGGAATAACAAAAGTGTTGTCCGCAGGCAGACCGGCGGGCACCTTCACCTTCCTGTTCGTCCGGCTGCTCCTTTGGCGGGGCCGGCACGTCAGACGAATAGGAGACGGCTAGCAAGATATCTCCGATACAGCGCAATATCACGATCGATGCTATATCTCTCGTCCGTCGACGGCGAGTTACCAATTGCGTGTATTCGAGTGAGAGACACCGAAAGGCAGAGGCAGAGATATTCGGGAGGCGGAGGAAGTTGTCCTGCTTTGGTTGGATCCGGGTTAAACTCTGGACAGCCAAAATTGCCAGACACAGAATCGAATCTTCCAGTTCGAACGATACCACTAATGTAATTACTGTACTACTGCCATGTTGAAGCTGGAGCAGGGGCAGCCGAGATTAAAACGAGCAGCTGAACGAGACCGCACTAACGAAACGCCCCTTTCACACTACACCGTCCTCAGGCCAATATCCGTGCTTGCGTCTTAGGATGCCCATCGAAAGGGGGAAACACGAACAAAACACTTCCCGATAAGATCTCCTCCCCATGTTACGCTAAACCTTGGGGACCCGATCCTTGGGCCAGGAACCGTGCCAATTTGGCACCTCCATGTCCCACGCCTGAGCGCAAACGATAACGCTGCCCTGTGATTCGCACACCAACCCCAACCGTCCATCCAGGATGAGGCCCTTCAGACACCCGGCCGGGATACCGATGCCTCCTGTCTTGTTTGGCCTTGCTCTTCGCTGCTGTGTGCCAATTAATTTGGAAGATTGAACAATAAATTTCAATACTCATCACATTTTTCTTTCTGCATGCGTAGATTGTTCCGCTGCCACACATAGGAGGTGAACGAGAAAGTGGCATGATTGCAAACCCTAATTCATGCTTTGTATGCACGTATCTATCGATGGTAATTCCCTTGTTTTGACAACGTTATTATTTTTTTTCTTGTGGCTACAGCGCGCTTGAACATACCCTTGCCGGCTTATTCCGGTCTTCTGGTTCGCCTTCCAAGCCATGCATGCGCTATCTGTCAGCGGGCTGAGACGAGGCTTGAAGTCGAGATCGATATCGATCGCAACGGGCCACGCCAGCCAACACAATTTTCCGAACGTCGAGCTTGGCCGTTTCGCAATTGCTATCGAGAAACAGAAACTAGTCTTGTGATGCCGCTACTATGGCAGAAAATCACCGTACGAGCTTGGAAGTTTAGTTACATCCTGCAACCAACAGCAATAGAAGTTATGGATACTTTGTATACCTACGTATTTATATATATGTATATGTTTCGGCTTACATTTGTTGAGCTGTGCGAGCGAGATATAACGGTGTAAGATTATACCCCTACCTCCTGCAGCTATGAAATGTACATGTACTTGTACATGTATACCGATAGATACAGAACCAAATATTGCGATTTTGATTGTATGGTGCTCCTAAAAGGGTTGGACCTGCCGGGGGCGCTTGACCACATACCTTAAAAGTTTGTTCTATTGGGTTTGCATATAACTCCTTAAACCACAATATCACAAGATACCAATAATATAAATGTAAGACAGAGCTAAGTTTTAGAGGAAATTTAACCTTGGTTTTTTTCCCGCCAGGTACGGGCAATATGAATCGCCGCATATCTTAAAAACAGAAGAATACCAGGATACTATATGCGCAATACTCAGATATAAAATGAGAAAGCACCAATTCATCAAATTTACACGGGTGATATAACTATATTACAACAAAACTGGCGATATTCAAAGTAGTCAAATAGTTCCTGATATCAAGTATCTTACAACCTTGGCCCGGTACGGCTCATCTTTCTCAGTTAAATTCCAATGCTTGACGTGGTTAATGGCGATAGCCTGGCGGGTACGGAAACTCTCCTCTGACTCCGCAGGTGCCTGGCTCCATAACTCTTCACCGATAGTAGGGAGCTTATAAACCGCAGTCGCAAGCATGAGCCTGAGTGCTCTTTCCACTAGATTTCTATCCGGTGAGCCAGCGGGATAGTCCTCCATACATCGTATCAAGGAAACGCAATGCTGGGGCAGCTTCGGTCGGAACAATCCGCGGCTCGGATCGAAGGGAGAGTGGACATGTACTGCATCCTGGCTGCAAAGGTGGACCAATGTCTCAGGGAGAAGATGTAGAATAGTCTGCTCCGGGGCGTCATCATCAACGCTGATGAAATGATAACCTTTCTCGCCGAATGCGCCTTTGTGTTTTTCTGATGGCGGCGGATCTATACGTTTGAAGCCCGTATCCGAATTCTCAAGGAGGTTCACAGTTTCGTCGAGGTGATTGTCTTCAACAGCGAAATCATAAACCTAGTATATATATACCGATGTACGTAAAATATCGAGGTTAGAAAACTGCAGGCCCGGCCGTATTGAGTTGAACAGGATTACGGGATTAGCATACAGGTATTGCGGTGGGGTAACCCCAATAAGAGAGAACTTGGTCGCCCCATTCGAGAAGGAAGATACCATGGTCGAGGAGCATGTTGGTTGCACTGGCAAAGTTCTCCTGGACCTGTGCCGAAGCTAGGTCGGCCATTTTGACAGTCGCTGCTATTGATTATGGATATCATCTTGACAGCGAAGACGGTAGATATTCTGCTACTTATATATTCGGCAATATCTAGAGTTTCTTGCGTCGACGGTCAGCTGGGGAAGTTAATATCACAATCCGTTCGAAGGTTTCCGCCGCATCCGTAGACGCACCGCCACAGCCCGACCGTGCTGCGTTGTTGCGTTGTTGCGTTGCCGGGTTGGTGTTGGTGGCTTGGGTTGTGGTGTTATCGATAAGAGCGCCAAATAAGAAAATACCACTCGAAAATTTTGGGGTCTTAGCCCTCAGAAGCCTGAATGAGGAAAATTTCAACCTCAGCAACAACGTTTGCCTGACTCCCTTCCAACTCACTGCAACCCCCCCATCATCGAAGTAGTCTCTACCAACGGGCTGATTGGATTCCTTGTCCCCAGCATCCGTCGACTCTTCATTCTCCCCTGCAGCTAACCCGCCGACACTCCCTTCGTTAGCTTGCCCCGCATCGACGTTTTCCCACAGCTTTTAGCTTCCTCCTCCGAAAGCTCTCAGTCGACAGCCAACATCATCCAACATGCCGCCTGTTCCACACGCCAAACCGGAGAATGTGCTCAAGGTGAGCTTTGATCCCGCCTTCTCGACTGTTGTTGAGCGACATACGCGCGGTATCGAGGCGTCTACGGATGGAACGTTGCTAGGAAAGGGATGGAGAGCTAAATTCTTAATTATTTTCTCTATAGAGAGCGCAAGAGCTCATCGCGGTTAACCAGAGCCCAGCTGCTCTGCAAATTCTCCACGAACACATCACATCTAAACGATCGAGAAACACCCCCATCGCATCGTTAGAACCCGTTATCCTCCTTTTCATCGATCTCTGCGTCGACCTTCGAAAAGGGAAAACCGCCAAAGATGGCCTCTATCAATACAAGAACATCGCCCAAAACACAACGGTCCAGACCATTGAGGTACGAATCGCCCCATTATTTCTAGGAGTGAGAATGAAGAAGAAGAAAAGGTTTTAGGGATTCTAATATTTGACGGGTAGATGGTTCTGCGCACCTTCATCGAAAAATCGGAAGCCAAGGTCACCGAAGCTCAGCAAGTCGCGGAGCAGACAACCATCGACGCCGTTGAGGATCTCGAAGCCACCGAAACCCCTGAGTCCATCTTGATGGCAACTGTCTCCGGCGAACAGACCAAGGACCGAACCGACAGGAAATATGTCACACCTTGGCTCAAATTCTTGTGGGAAACATACAGGACAATCCTTGATATCCTGCGGAACAATGCTCGTCTCGAGACCATGTACCAGCAGACAGCCTCCCAGGCTTTCCAATTCTGTCTCAAGTACACCCGCAAGACCGAGTTCCGTCGTCTGTGCGAGCTTCTCCGAAACCATCTCCAGAATGCCAGCAAGTACTCCGCTCAGATGCATGCTATCAACCTCAATGACCCGGATACCTTGCAACGACATCTTGATACTCGTTTCCAACAGCTTAACGCTGCGGTCGAGCTCGAACTCTGGCAGGAGGCTTTCCGATCTATTGAGGATATCCACAATCTCCTCACTCTCAGCAAGCGCCCCGCCAAGCCAATCATGATGGCCAACTACTACGAGAAGCTCACTCGTATCTTCCGCACTTCTGAGAACCATCTTTTCCATGCCGCTGCCTGGAACAGATACCACAACCTCTTGCGATCTAGCGCTGCTGCGCTCCAAGGTGGTTCTGTCGCGAAGAAAGATTACCCTGTCACTAATGAGGCCGAGTTCTCTCGTGTGGCTTCGTTCGTCATCTTGTCTGCCCTCTCCATTCCAGTCATAAGCACAGCTAGAAGCCGTGGAGGGCTTACCGACGTCGAGGAGGCAAATAAGCGAACTAGAAGCTCGCGCTTGACAAATCTTCTGGGTTTGGCTAATGCTCCTACTCGTACCGGCTTGTTCAAGGACATCCTCGCCAAAGGTCTTCTCAAGCGAGCCAGACCCGAGATCCGCGAACTCTACACAATTTTGGAAGTTGACTTCCACCCGCTGAGCATTTGCAAGAAGATTGCTCCTATCCTCACTCAAATAGGAAACGATGAGGATATGAAGAAATACGTTCCATCGCTCCAGCAGGTCATCCTCACCCGTCTCTTCCAACAGCTCTCTCAAGTTTACGACACTGTTCAGCTCGATTTTGTCTACAAGCTCGTCACTTTCCCCGAGCCATTTGAAATCGAGGCCAATACTATTGAGAAGTTTATCATGAACGGTTGCAAGAAGGGCGACCTCGCTATACGTGTCGATCACGCTACCGGTTCTCTTACCTTTGAATCTGACGTTTTCTCGTCTGCCAAATCCCTTCCGATTGGCGCTTCCAGCGCTGTCGAGAAGGATATGGGAGTCCAACGTCTACAGAGCACTCCTCAGGAGATTGTCCGAACTCAACTCTCCCGACTTGCCAAGTCTCTTTACCTCACATGCTGCTATGTTGATCCAAGCTTCTCTGAAATCAAGATTCGTGAGAAGATGGAAGCTCTCTCACGCGCGGAGGCTGGAGCTAAAAAGGAACATGAAGACATTCTCAAGCGTCGTGAGGTCATTGACCAACGTAAGGAAGCTGCCGAAAACGCTGCCGCCAACCTCCAGAAGGAGGAATCTAGACTTCGTGCCCTCAGAGACCGACACCGCGAGGAGGCTGAACAACTCCGTCTCGAAGAAGAGAAGAAGAAGCGTGACCTCGAACGACAGGAGAAAGAACGTGAGAGGATCCTCGTCACCGAGTTCTGGAAGCAGGTTACCTCCATGGGTCTCACCGAGGCCGAGTTCCGTGCTCAAGTCAAGGATATTGGTCTCGAGATTCCTGAGAACGTTTCCACCCTCGACAATAATTTCATCCGCAAGGTCAAGATTGCCATGATGGAGAAAGAGAAGAAGGAGACAAATGAGAAGTTGCGTGTTACTAGCAAACGCATCGACCATCTCGAGCGAGCCTACCGCAAGGAAGAGCTCGAACTCCTCCCTCAAGATTTCGAAGCCCAGCGTAAGGCTGATTTGGATTCTCACAACGAAAAGATTTCCGCGTTCTTGCTCGAACACAAGCAGAAACATGAGGAGAATGTTGCACTCAAGAAACGTCTCAGCAGACTCATTCCTCATTATGAAGGCTTCAGAGATGACGTTCGCTCCAGACGTCACGAGGAGTTCGAGAACAGACGCAAGAAGGCCGAACAGCAGCTCCAGGTCGAGATGGACAAGAGGCGCAAGCAAGTTCGCGAGGCGCGAGAGAGGAAGAGACGCGAGGAAGAAGAAGCCGAGCGCAGAAGAATCGAGGAGGAGGAACGCCTCCGTCAAGAAGAAGAAGAGAGGATTGCCAAGGAAGAGGAGGAAGCCAAGAAGAAGGAGGAAGCCCAGAGAGAGCGCGAACAACGACGACAGTATGCACAAGCCTGGTCCATAACAATCTTAGTTGATTTAAAACTGACAATATATTTTTCTACAGGGAACGAGAGGAAGCTGCCGAGAAGCAACGCCAAAGAGAACGAGAAGCGGAAGAACGTGCGGAAGAACGACGACGCCAACGAAAGGATCAGGAAAGCGCAGCTCGCGAGCGACCAGTTGCCCCACCTCCAGAGCCCGTCAAGGCCGAGTCCGAATTCCGTGCCACCCGAGTTCCAATCGTTCCCGGTGGCGGTGGTTGGAGAGAGCGCGAGGCCGCGAAGAAAGCAGCAGCAGCAGCAGCTGCAGAATCTGGAGAGCCCGCAGCTGATGCTAACGGTGAGAAGGCCGCCGCTCCTGTCGCACCTCCTGAGCCTGCTCCAGCTGCCGAATCAGGCAGGTATCGCCCTGGTGCTTTCCGCCAGACCCCTGTTAGTGAAATCCCCATGAGCGCAGAAGAGGCCGCTCGCGAAACCCGTGCTCCTCGTGAGGGACGAGAGCAACGTGAGGAACGGGAGCCACGCGAGAAACGTGAACCTGCACCTCGTGAAGGACGAGCTGAGGGAGAAGCCTCCGCTGCCGGACGAGCTGGCACCTGGGGACGAACCCGTACAGAGGGACAAGAAGGAGCGGAGGGCGGCAAGTATGTCCCCCGTCAACGACGCGAAGGCCAAGAAGGACAACCACAAGAAGGAGGTGAAAGGAAGTACGTTCCCCGTCAACAACGTGAGGGCGGCGAAGGCGGCGATCAGAAATGGCAGCCACGCCCACGCGGTGAAGGACAGGAGGGTGGTGAACAGAAATGGCAACCCCGCCCACGACGTGATGGAGCTGAGGGACAGGAAGGAGGAGAGCGACGTGAACGACGCGAAGGCGAGGGTGGTGATGGCAAGTACCGTCCTGGCAGTTACCGAGGACGTGGTGGTTCCAATATGGGTGAACGCAGCGGTAGTGGCACTGGCGAACCACGTACTGGAAGCGGTCGCGGAGACGGGTCTCGAAGTGATAGCCGCCGTGGAAGCGAGAAGCCTCCAGCTGAGCGAGCTGGTGGCAATAGCTGGAGGTAAACTTCGTTTCTCTTGATCTCTTATACACCGGGAAAGATCAGCTCTTGTCGACAACGAATAATCGGACATGAGCTTCATGGTATTGCTTTTCTTTTACTCCTTTTTTTTTACTTTTCCTTTGTTGACGTTTTTCGTCTTAATTTCGCCCATCATCATATTTCCGCCTCTATATTTCACTGATACAAGAGCAAGTCATTCATGGCTACCACCTTCTCTTGTATCAGATTCTCTCCTAGCTTAACCCTTCTCTTACGTATTATCATGTACTCATCATGTACTTAGGGCGCCTTAATGTTATTATGCTGCAAACGACGAGTTTTTATGGTTTTAATCTGCATTGCATTTTCTTCCTTCAAACTTTTTCTCAGGCTTTGTCGTTTCCCCACGTCCCCCTTCCTTGATTTGTTATGGAGTTTCTTCTCTTCCCCTTTCTCTTATTACTTTTCATGTTCTGATATACTGTTGGGTTTCCACGATATGTTTTTCAGTGGGTATCCGGACCGGGAGACAAAAGCTTTTGAAATTGCGGCATCATCTTGTAAAGTCGATGAGAAGGGACGGAGGCGCATCAATGCATGAAGTAAAATACATACATCTATTTTTTTCCTATAGTCATTTCTCTTGAAAACATAGTTCTTTACAATTCCTCTTTAAAATTCCAATAGTTCAAATTTACGTCGTAGATACTGCGGGGAGCCGCATGTAGCGCGGTGCAACGTAGGACCGAGATGGATGCCGGCAACCCCACCTCGCTGCAAGTCTTTCCAACTGCCCCTCCTTCGCGAAACAAATATACAAGCATCATGAAAGCATATCCGATATGTGCACTCGACATACACAGCGACCTTCACCTTCTACGTATATTTTGTCAATGGCGTTGAGTGTTTTGCGCTGAAACCAATTACATTTCTTATCACCTCGGAGCTGGTAGCTGCTTGGACCAAGCCAAGCCAACGGGACCGGCAGCGTTTTCTCGTTTGGGGGGTACACCAAAAAAATCAACCGGAAAGACCAGCCAAACTTTCGCGCAGTTTCGCGGCGAGTTGGAACCACACATGTTCGCCATCTCGTTCGACACCTCGTCCTCAACCTACCGCCCGTCGCACCCGCATTCACCCTCCGCCCCGACAATACCCTCACATTCCCTTATCCCACGCCCGAACCAATCGACAATGGATACCTCTGTGCAGCCGTTTAACACTGGCGGGCCGAATTCGCCTGGTGCGCCGCCGGAGTACCCCAGCATCAGTTTGGATACTGAGATGATGGATGAGGATGAGATGATGGCTATGGGAGAGGTGTGTTCTAGCTTTTCTACTTTGTTTTTTTCAGTTATGTGGGATTGGAGGGGTTTTGTTTGGATTTCCAGCTTGTTTTTCTTTAGATAAAGCTATAAAGAGAGCTATGCTAACTAGCTTTCATCGATTTTTTTTAAACCAGACAACCGGACCGGGAGACTACACGCTCGAAACACCGATCGATGGCCAGCAGTCAGCGGACACCGCGCCGGATGGGGTCATCATGAATAAAGTCCACCTCCGGGGATTAGACAACATGTCCTCCGCAGACGTCAAGGCGTTCGTCGGCGCGTATTTCCCAGACCCCGAGGCCGAGAAGCTGGAGTGGATTGATGATACGAGTTTGAACCTGGTGTATCGGGATGAGGAGACGGCTGCGGCCGCGCTGACAGCTTTAAGCACGGAGTTTGGAGCTACAACGGCTAGGAAGCTGTGGGATCTGAGAGAGGCGAAGAGGAGCGAGGCATTCCCATTAGTCAGGTTGGATGTGAGGTTGGCGTTTACTACGGATAGGAAGGAGGTTTGTGCTGTTCCTTTCTGTTTCACGAGTTTATTTTGGGGTCATTGGATGGCTGCTAACGTCGAAGTTTGGGAATTGTAGAGGGGTGCTAGAGAACGAAGTCGATACTACCTGTTTCATCCCGAGGAAGACAGAGTCGAACAACAGGAAAAGAAGCGGAGAGAACAGGACAGGGGTGGGAGAGACCGAAGAGGTGAATACAGACAGAGGGACTACGATGAGAGGAGATACAGGTCTGGGTCACGTGAGCGTGATAGAGACGACCGAAGGAGGAGTAGGTCTCGACACGATGATGAGGATAGACGAAGGGAAGCGATTGAACTATTCCCTGGTGGCGGGTCAGCAGATAGACGCCCTGGACGACGGTCACGATCACGATCACCGGTGGAGTTGTTCCCGAGCAAGGTGAAGAACGCGAATGTTGAACTATTCCCGGAAAGCGCCTCAGCGAAGGCCGATGGGATGGAGTTGTTCCCAGAAAAGGTCAAGAATACGAGCGTGGAGTTATTCCCCGGGAAGAACGAGAGGAAGAGAGAAGGAGATACACCGCCTCGAACGTTATTTTCTATCGACGACCCGGTTGAGATGCCGAGGAGGGGACAGAGTCCGCAGCGGCAGAGGAGGGAAAGAGAAAGAGAAAGGGATAGACCGAGGGATGGCGGGCGTGCGATTGAGCTCTTCCCGGAGAGCAAACCGAGATCTCTGGCGGATCGAATCGGCAACTCACGGGGCGGGTCACGGAATAGAAATGATGATATGGAGGTGGGTGATTCTGAGACCGGCCTTTCGATACGCGGAAGCGCTGGAGGAGGTGGGATTAGTATACGTGGTGCGGCGAAGGGTCAGGCAGGGCATTCGAATGCCGGGATCGAGCTGCTGCCGGACAAGGCGGCCAACAGCTTATTCAACCGGATTAGCGAGCCTGGAGCTAACCGGAGGGGTGCGAGGAGGCAGAAGGCCGAGGACATGTTTAGTTGATGTGCCTGGGGTCATCTGCGTGACTCTTTACGGTTTATTGTTCTTCCAAACCATGTTTTACGAACGTTATGGATTGAAGCAGTAGAATAAGCTTTATGCACTGTATCTTTAATTTTCTTTATTTCTCTTTCTGGACAAAGAGAGGAGAGTGGGTCTCATCAACAGGTTCTGGGGTTCACAAATATCTGATAAACAAGATATGCATGTCGTTAAAGCGCCTGCTCGATCTCTGATCGTGCATATACAGTCGTGGATATCGCGGGTGACGCCGTCACAGGGGCTTGTACATTACCAAAGACCGTCCGAATGCACAAAATACAAGGGCAGAGTGCCGTTATGGCCGCAAGTACGACTCATCCGGGGTGTATCTCATGCTGCGGTTGATGCCATTATAATGAACACGGTATCGCCATGATGTGTTGCGGGCGATGTTGTTTATGTGGCTCCAACGTCGCTGGTGTCGTTACCGCTCCCCACCACGCCGCCCACTACGAGCCCCCAGCTGGACGACGAGTGGCCATTGTACCGGTACTTTGCTGTAATCGTATGCTGGCCGTAATAAAACCTTGGCCCGGGTCTTCCTGTTTTTTATATTCGTCCGCACGGAACGACACCAGTTTTTGACCTGCAAACGACCAACTACATCATTATCACCGTCTCTGGAGTGAGCTTGCACCTGCTTGCTGCTCCAACAACACCCCACCGACTTCATCCCTCGCTACCACCCAACCCTCACCCAGCTACTACACACCTCTCAATCGCCCGCTACTCGACAATCGCCTCGCCGATAAGCTCCAGGTAGGCCGCCACGATGGATATCGAAGCTATGAAGGACGCCTGGGCGGCGCAGGAGGAGCAGGACGGCGCTCGCTTAAGGTACGTCGACGTCTTCCCTCTGCGTGATATACGACGCATATTGCGTTTTTCACCTGCTAACCTGGCCCTGTGTAAAGTTGGAACATCATCCCCGGATCCCGTCTGGACGCTAGCAGACTCGTCGTTCCCATCGGAGTCCTGTACACCCCGCTGAAGGAAAAGGCGGACCCCAACTATATCGTCCAGTATGAGCCTGTCACATGCAAGCAGCCATGTCGAGCTGTTCTCAACCCTTACTGGTACGTCTACTCTCTCGTCCTCGTTTTGCATATGTCTTTGCACGCATCATGATTGATATATCTTACTTATCTCTTCGTGCCTTGTCGCCAATAGCCAAGTCGACACCCGGGCGAAGCTATGGATCTGCCCGTTCTGCCTGAGTCGCAACCAGTTCCCACCCCACTACAAGGATATCTCAAACACCTCCCTACCTCGCGAGTTGATGCCCCAGTTCTCCACCATCGAATATGCCCTCGCGAG
The DNA here is from genome assembly GCA_031310005.1 of Dactylellina haptotyla. Lineage (NCBI taxonomy): Eukaryota > Fungi > Ascomycota > Orbiliomycetes > Orbiliales > Orbiliaceae > Dactylellina > Dactylellina haptotyla. Next base: position 5,371,462 of record CM062379.1, on the reverse strand, counting down.
ACCAGCTCCGGCGCCCCCAATCTTCCTCTTTGTCGTCGATACCTGCCAGGAGGAGGACAGCTTGAAGGCTCTCAAGGACTCCATCATCGTCAGCTTGAGCTTGCTCCCTCCAACCGCTCTCGTCGGACTTATCACCTATGGAACGATGGTAAGGGACATGTTATCTTGTTGGGGTAGGACTGTAGATTGACGAGATCAAAATTATAGGCTCAAGTCCACGAGCTCGGCTATACCGAGTGCCCCAAGTCCTACGTCTTCAGAGGCACCAAGGATTACACAGCAAAGACAGTCCAAGAAATGCTCGGAATCATCAACCCCGGCCTTCGACCTCAGCAACCAATGCCACCAGGTCAACGCCCGCCACCTCAAATGGGTGCCGGAGCTCGTTTCTTGCTCCCCGTTGCCGCCTGCGAGTTCCAGCTCACTAACGTCCTCGAGCAATTGCAGAAGGACCCTTGGTCTGTAGCGAATGACAAGCGTCCATTGAGGTGTACCGGTGTCGCTTTGAGCGTCGCTGTTGGTCTCTTGGAATCGTCATTTGCGAATACTGGTGCGAGAATCATGTTGTTCGCTGGTGGACCGGGAACTGAAGGCCCTGGTATGGTTGTCGGTCCCGAATTGAGGGAACCCATTCGATCCCATCACGATATTGAGCGGGATAACATCAAATACTATAAGAAGTCAATGAAGGTAACTCCTACCCCCTCCAAAAATTAAGCTCGAAACAAGGTCGAAAGGGGTCTAACTTGGGAGGTAGTTTTATGATGGTCTTGCGAAACGAACTGCGCATAACGGTCACATCATTGATATATTTGCTGGATGTCTCGACCAGGTCGGTTTGTTGGAAATGAAGAGTCTCTCTAACTATACTGGAGGACACATGATCCTTACCGACAGTTTTACATCCTCCATGTTCAAGCAGAGTTTTATCAAGGTGTTCGACAAGGACATCAACGACAACCTGCAGATGGGCTTCAACGCTTCGCTTGAAGTTTTGACCACTAAGGAGCTCAAGATTACCGGTTTGATCGGTCACGCAATCTCCTTGAACAAGAAATCCAGCTCTGTTGGGGAGACTGAATGCGGTATCGGAAATACTTGCTCGTGGAAGCTGTGTGGTATTACCCCAACCGCCACTGTTGCAACATATTTCGAAGTTGCCGGTCAGGTCGGACCACCCGCCCATCAACAGGTGGCGCAGAAGGCATTGGTCCAATTCTTGACATATTACCAACACTCCTCGGGCCAATACCATCTTCGTGTCACGACCATTGCTAGAAATGTCAGCGCTACAACTGGGGACCCAACGATCGGACTTTCTTTCGATCAGGAGACTGCCGCTGTTTTGATGGCTAGAATAGCGGTGTTCAAGGCTGAAGTCGACGACGGCCCAGATGTCCTCCGCTGGGTGGATCGTATGCTTATCAGACTGTGCTCTCGATTTGCAGACTACCGAAAAGATGACCCGACCTCCTTCCGCCTCGAAAAGAATTTCACATTATATCCTCAGTTTATGTTCCATCTTCGACGTAGTCAGTTCTTGCAGGTGTTCAACAATTCTCCTGACGAGACTGCATTCTACAGACATGTTTTGAACAGGGAGGACTGCAGCAATTCGCTGGTCATGATTCAGCCAACCTTGGATTCTTACACCTTCGATCAACCTTCGCAACCAGTGCTGCTTGATTCGACAAGTATACAGCCTACACACATCTTACTTTTGGATACATTCTTCCACATTTTGATCTTCCACGGTGAGACTGTTGCGGAATGGAGGAAAGCAGGATACCAGGATCAAGAAGGATATGAAAACTTCAAGGAGTTGTTGCAGCAGCCAAAGGATGATGCCAGAGTAGGACCCTTTTTGAATGAATTAGCTCACCATTCGGCGAGATGCGGATACTGAGACGGATTTACTCCATGTGAATAGGAACTCATTCAAGACCGCTTCCCGCTACCCCGTTTCATCGTTTGCGATGCCGGCGGCTCTCAGGCCCGTTTTTTGCTTTCCAAACTGAACCCATCGACGACACACACCACCGGAGCGTACGGTGGCGCTACACAAAATGCACAGACTATTTTCACCGACGATGTGTCGCTTCAAACTTTCATGGAACATCTGATGAAGTAAGTAACGTTGGCTGCCGATTGATTGTATTAGGAAGGTGCTAACACCATGGGCTTTTTAGGTTGGCTGTCACCGGTACGAATTGAGCACATTCGGCTGCATTTTTGACTCACGTAGTAGTTTAAGCTAACCTCAGCGATTCCTCTTTGTTCCGGATCTTGTTCGTTTTTGAAGAAAAGGCGTAAATCAGTGATCTAAACAAGAAGCCCCTCTAGCTACCTCCCCACACCCGGACCTTGGATTTCGAGAAAGGAGAGAAGGAAGAAAAACAAAAGTGGAGAAAGTCTTTTTGAAGACTTCTTTATTGTTGTATTCCCGAGCCAAGTTTTATTTTGTCATATATTTATTCTACCCTTTTATTATCTTTGAAATGCATTGTCGAGTTAATGGTGGTTAATTATCTTTTCGAATTCCGTTCTTACTAAGCAGCTACGCATTACAAACCTAAAATTAAACACTTATTACGCATGTATAAATATTTCTTTAAGAGGAAAGGACCTTTTGTACGGCATATACGTTATCGGTGTGCGTAGATGTCATATCCAGCTTCCCAACCGGTCGAGCGGAGATGGGATGCAAAAAGTACTCTTCGCCTATATCGGCAGCTCCTAGTTCCTGCCTTGGTGGGGCGTATGGGGTTCGTCCGCGCGGGCTGGGCATCGACCGAATGATCTGGATTTGATAATCTTAACCGTTTTCTGGCCACTTGCGTCTGGTATAAAAGGCCCAGACAGGTCGCTTCCCTGCATATAGCGCTGGGTCTTTCGTCCCATCTCCATATATCCGAAGACCCTTGAGTATCCTCTACTTTTATATATCTACCTCTTGAGCTCTCCAAAGCCTACTTTTTTTTTGTTCGCATTCAGTTCTACAACCTAAACAACACACAGAGCGGAAAACCCCTAAAGATATCACGATTTGCCTCCAACGAGATTGGGAAGCGTTGAAACTACGAAAACCGAACAATACGGATAAATAATATAAGAAAAACGAAAAGAGGTTCCAGAGGAGAAGAAAGGGGAGAATGCACCCAAACTTCACCATTATCTCCGGCGGCCAAACCGGTCCAGATACCGCGGCTCTCAAAACCGCAATATCCCACCGGATACCATACACCGGCTTCGTCCCGCACGGCTTCACCAACGAGCGGGGCCGCATCTCGGACACCTACATCTCCTCACCTTACGGCTCCCTTCGAGAGACAGGACCCCCGGACGCTTCGGAAAGTACCGAAAATGCCGAACGCACCCGGCTTAATTGTGAAGATGCCGATGGGCTGCTAACGCTGGCATTCTGCAACCCCGAGGAGTTACATATGGTCTCCAGGGGTACGGAGTTGGGTGTCGCCACTGGATTGGGAGAGCAGAGAGAAATGTATTTTGTGGATTTGAGGCGGTTTATGGAAGATCCCGAGGGGGAGGTGGCCGGGGTGATGAAGTGGCTGGACGAGACGAATATCGAAAAGTGTGCGATTGGTGGGCCGAGGGAGAGTGAGGAGCCGGGTGTGGAAGCGGAGACTGAGGCGTTTTTGGGGAAGGTTTGGGAGAAGGCGAAAGAACGGGGGTGGAAGAGTATCAGATTTGGGGGAGTCGTGCCGAGGGGCAAGATTGAGCCTTTTTTGAGGGATAATAGGTGGACTTCTTGAGTGTGTGGGGAAATTTAAAGTGCGGGGTCAGCTGCTGCCGTACGTAAGCAGATAATACATATTATGGGCTAGAGGTTTGAGGTTAATTGGGTTCCTTTTTGGGGGGTTATTTGGAATTGCTTTGGGCTTTACGGTTAGATACGATAAACGGCAGAAATAGGATAGACATTTATAGGGGTTGCATTGATCTATGGCTTTGGTCTTTTTTTCTAAAATACAGCAATACGCTTTAAATTTACGAAATGTGTGATATATCTATTAACAGGAATATGTAACGGAATACTAATAGAGTAGAATTATTTCTTCACTGCCAGCGTGCGCTCGATCTCTTCGCAGACGGCATTGGTAACTTCGATTGTGGTGGAGCTACCGCCTAAATCTGCTGTCTTGATACCTTTCTCGCAAACTTGCTCGACGCATTCCATTAACGTCTGGCTGGCTTCATCTTCGCCTAACCAGGCGAGCATCTCTGCTGCAGTCCAGAAAGTTGCAACAGGGTTTGCAATGCCCTTTCCTGTAATATCGAAGGCTGAGCCGTGGATTGGTTCGAACATGCTCGGGTTCTTTCGTGTGGGATCGAGGTTCGATGTAGGGGCGATTCCTATCGAGCCAGCAAGGGCGGCTGCGAGGTCCGACAGGATGTCGGCGTGCTAAATAGAGCGATCGCGAGTTAGAAGGGCTTATCAAAGCGGTAGTGTGTAAATCATACCAAATTTGTAGCGACAATGGTGTCGAGAGACTCTGGCTTCAGAGCCATCCTGACAGTCATAGCGTCGACGAGCATCTTATCGTGTGTAACATCTGGGAATTCCAAGGCGACCTTTTCAGCAACTTCATCCCAGAGAACCATACCGTTCCTCTGAGCGTTACTCTTTGTCACAACGGTGAGAAATTTTCGTGGTCGGGAACGGGCAGTTTCGAAAGCGAATCGGATTAGGCGTTCGACGGCGTGTCTGCTAAAGATGGCGACCTCAGTTGCGACTTCCCACGGCTGGCCAACGTGAGAGCGACCACCCTGACCAGCGTATTCTCCCTCAGAATTTTCTCTGATGATCACCCAGTTCAAATCACCAGGCTTGCAATTCCTCAGAGGCGACTCAGTACCTTTGAAGATCTTTGTGGGTCTGACATTTGCGTATTGTTGGAAGGGTTGGCAGATTGCTAGTCGAAGACCCCAAAGAGAAATGTGATCAGGGACGTTTGGGGCACCAACGGCACCGAAGAGGATGGCATCAAACTTCTTGAGCTCTTCAAGACCGCCTTCTGGAATATATTTTCCAGTCTTGAGATAAAGACTCGAGCTCCAATTGAAGTGTTCAAATTGGAGGTCAAAAGTGTAGAGGGCCTTAGCGAGGCACTTTAGTACGGCGATTCCGGCATCAATAACCTCGGGGCCAATCCCGTCAGCAGGGATCGAAGCGATCCTGTAAGTGGGACGCTCTTTATTGGCGGTAGGAGACATTCTTACGTTTCCTATTTGGGTAAAGAGACGAAATGGGAAATGTGTTATACAAGAGAATTGTGCAGACTTTGACAACGAACTTTGGGTTTTTAACACCTAAGATCGATAGGAAATGAAAAGGAGTAAGAGGCACAAGGCCAATGGATAAATCCTGCTTGAGAAAGAGTATTTTTATAAGCATCAAAGGTGGGTCATTCATGAAAACCTCGGTGAGTTGCGAAGATGCGGATAAGTATTTCTCCGCATATAAAAATACAACATGCACCTACAGGGATCGGCCAAATGCAATTCGCTCGCCACTGCTAGTGCCGGTATGCCGGGGCAAGGCGTTTTTTTTCTGGGCAAAAAAGGCGAGTCAGTGATCGCATGAAGAAGCACATATGGCATCATGCCCACTGGGTCTCCGAAACTTTTGTCCGGCGAGATTCTAACGTTAAGGTAGTACAATGATCCTTGTGCAGATGCAGGGTGCATAGTATCCACTTGATTCCTTTTGAGTCCGTGATAGATTGAATAAAGTTTGTGTTGGCACACATATTCGACTTAGAGTGTTTCCACTTTATAACTTGCACTTTGACTAGCATAATACCACTATCCGCAAAGCTATCTCGACCTTATTTCTCACCAAAAATTTTCTTGAAAATGGCAGTCATAAATCTCGAAATCGACAGAGTAATTCGACATATCCTTCCCCATATTACTCGCCACTTATCCAAACCTCCTTCGATTTCCGAGAAAGGTTCTTTTCAGAAGCCTTTCAAACTCGCTGTGACTGGCCTCCAAGGTAGCGGTAAATCAACATGGAGTGCACAAACTGTGGACGCGATTAACAAAATGGGCCTTACTGCAAGAACGCTATCCTTGGACGATTTATACCTCCCACATGACGGGCTCGTCGCAGTTCGTGAAGCGAATTTGGAGAATAAGCTTCTTCGAACGAGAGGGCAGCCAGGAACTCATGATTTGGGACTTGCAAAATGGTTTTTCGATCAATTCGACGAGCCTAAAGAAATACCAAAACTCTTTCCAGTATTTGACAAGAGTAGATTTAACGGAGAAGGAGATCGCCTTCCAGAACCAGAATGGCACCGCTCAAAATCTAATGAAGCTGTAGACGTTCTTGTATTCGAAGGGTGGTGTATGGGATTTCAATCGCTCTCGCAAGACGAGATATTTTCAGCGTGGAATAGGGCGAATAATTCACGGGCCCCTTTTGAGGATGCATCTGAACACTTCCCGACTCAAACACTTGCTGGTCACGCTCTTGGAGATTTATTGTTCGTCAACGAGCAGTTGGAAACGTATTGTGATATATTTATGGGACCGCAACATTGGGATTACCTAGTTCATTTGGATACCGATGATCTAAGGAATGTATATACCTGGCGCCTGGAGCAGGAAGCTGCTTTGAGGCTAAGAAAGGGCGCCGGTATGACTGATGAGGCAGTAATCGAGTTTAGTAAGTTCTTTTCTTTCACTTTACCTGGCTATCAACATAACTGATGAAGCAAATTTCTGCACTAATAGTAAAGGGTTACATGCCCACGTATGAGTTGTACCTTCAGGAGCTCCGAAATGGTTTTTTCCAGCGGAGAAACGTGATAGCCAAGGACTGCCGCCAGCTAATCGTCAAGTTGGGTGTGAAGCGACAGATTGTGGATATCCAAGAAATTTAATAGGGTCACTTCGCTTCTTTCATTTCTAAAAGGAAATACTTAATTAATTCAGATTGAAACCTTAAATACATTCTAATCCCAACCGCTCAAGTCTATCCAATAATACAGATACTAGTAAACTACTATCGTACAGGAAGAATTCAAGAAACATCAAAACCAACCTGAGTTCATATCCAAAACTTTGCGTACACTATCAGATACGGGCTTCTTAGGAGACCCCCTCCCAGAAGGGGTGCGAGTCATGTAGTCTTGGGAGCGCTCGCCCTCCATCGTTTCGTGCGTTTCAACGACCGGCGGGTAACTTTCTCGGTGTCGTGGAAAACCTGGCGGGTTGTTTGCGGAGTGCGGAGAATTGGAACCGGGGGTGTAAAGCTCAGGCGGATACGGTTCCGCAAACTCTCTTGGCAGGGGACCAGTGGTCTGGCTCACAGCATAAGGCGAAAGTCTTCCCATGGTAACGTTAGGTGAGTTGGTGGGAATGAGATTATCTTCCAAGGCTTGTTGCGTGAGTAGCTGACGTGTTACCCCATGTTTTGGTAAGACCGGTTCTTGGTACGGTCCGTCATCTCCAAAGCTTTGGCTCAGAGGCGATCGCTCCATGTGATCTTCCATGGTCTCGTCCATCAGCGTGGGTGAAGAAGATGCTGCCGTGAGTTCTTCGACCCGTTCTATCATTCTCTGCGCTTGAGTTGGTGTCAGTGGCATATCGTATTTCTTGGACCACCAGGAAAAGGCATCGTCCATGGTGGCCAACGGCCACGACTCCCATTCCTCCTGACGCTCTCGTTTCTCCGCAGACGTATCTGGGGTTCCAATCTTTCCCGACCGGCGGTATCTGGAAGTGGAGTTCTCATAAAACTTGAGCACGGTATCTTTTTTTAGGATTAAGGTTTCTTCGGTGATACCACTCTCCGTTGCTGCTGGCGGAATTTCCTCCGCAAAGTTGTTGTGGGTTAGTTCCAATATCAGAGACAAAGATAGCGAGAGCATCGCTTCAGTGTCTGCCAGTCTTTGCTCTAACGCTATAAGATACCCCGGAGGCAAACCTCGTGGGTTTGGTCTCACGTAGATGCACGCTGATGGCGCTCGTGCACATGACGAGCAAAACGGACTGGAGAATGAATACGGTTAGGAGGAGTTCTAGATCTCGTCGTTTTGAGGAATTTTACAAGTGAGCATTACCTAGCGCCGTCACACTATTAAAAATCAAGATATTAGTGAATATAGACGTAGAGAGGTAAGAAGTCGCGATATTTCCTGAACGTGTAGACAGCTTCCTTGATCATAAACGGTCACGACCGTTTTCCTTGAACAATTCGGTCTGTATGCTGGAATACAATTAAAGGAGAAGGTCATGCAAATTAAATGATCTTACCTTCCTCTTCTTTCTCTTACAAGGTTCGCACGCAGAAGAAAGCCTTGACGTGCCCCGTTGGTGCATTTCGGTACCGAGAAAAAGGATTTGTTTCCAAGAATCGGGATGCCCGTTATGCAGCGCTTCCAGTTAACAGGATTTTGACTGAATCATGCGGGGAAATCTGTCGAATTCTCAACATCATGTGGGGAAGACCGCTTGAGGATAAATGATCTCCGCAATACTCATAACACCGGAGTCTGGGGATCGTGGCGAAGCAGAATAAGTTTGCGGTGAATCTCAACGGCGGAATCTTTCCCCGCATTGAGAATATGGAAATATAATGCACCAATTCGCGCGCACGCTCTAATAATCCCTGACCGGTAGTACCAGGCGAGAAACGAGTAGTGCTGCAAGACCGCATTCAGCAATTTCCACCGTGCACCAAGCTAACTAACGAAACTACCACGCAACACGTTTTTCATCGTCTCCTCCTTTCTTCTGAATATTCTCGGACTCTTTTACTTGTCCGTTGTACCTGCAATCATGAAGGGAAATACCTCAAATGAGAAGAGAGACGAGGTGGAGTGTGTTGAAAGTGTGAACGGGCAGAAGAGTGCACCTACTGGTCCCAGAGATCATTTCGGGTCGAGTCTGGAGAGGGATTCCACTGAGAAAGCTCTCGTTAGAAAGCTGGATTGGAGAATCATGCCCACTCTTTGGGTTATGTACTTCCTTAACTATGTAAGTTTTGATAGGAGAAATCTATTCGGAGGATTGCCAATTCTAACTCATTTTTGAAATCTATAGCTCGATCGAAATGCAATTACCTCGGCGAGATTGAACAACTTGGAAGAAGACCTGAATCTTGTCGGCAAACAATACAATACTTGTATTTCTATCCTTTTCGTCGGGTAAGAATTTTCCGCGTTAAGAAATGCCATTCAGTCTACTAATGTTGAAAATTTAAACAGCTACTTATTGATGCAAATTCCATCAAATATGATCATGTCTTCGAAGAAGATTCCTCCATCTAAATACATGGCATTCTGTATGGCTTGCTGGGCGATTGTCTCTGCTTGGTAGGTTTCTAATATCACTAATTTATGATCCCCAAACATGTAATTGATACTAATAATTGAAAATTAGCACTGCTCTGGCGAAGGATTACAAGGGATTAGTGACCGTTCGTTTTTTGCTTGGTGTCACTGAAGCACCGTTCTACCCCGGTGCTTTATATCTCCTTTCTGTTTTTTATACTCGAAAGGAAATCGCTACCAGAGTTGCCATCCTGTATGCCGGTAACATCTTGGCGTCCTCATTCGCCGGCTTAATTGCTGCGGCTACTTTTGCAACACTCGACGGCGCACACGGCGTACAAGGGTGGAAATGGCTTTTCATAATCGAAGGCACCGTCACTTTCGGCGTCGCAATAATCGCGGCATTCTTGCTCCCAGACCAGCCGGAAACTACTAGCTGGCTATCGCCATCCGAGCGAGATCTCGCTGTTCAGCGAATCGAGAGTGATACTGCTGAACTCACCGATGACACCAAGCCAATGGACGGTCTCATCGAAGCCCTCAAAGATCCACGCATGTACCTCTTCGTATTTATGCAGAACATGCATCTTTCCGCTTGCTCCTTTAACAACTTCTTCCCCACTGTCGTTGGAACTCTCGGATATAACCGAACAATCACTCTCCTTCTCACCTGTCCACCATACCTCGTATCCGCGTTCGTCGGCTGGGGTGTTGGCATTTCCTCTGGTAAATTCAATGAGCGAACTTGGCACATCACCGGATCCATGGGTGCGGCGCTTATTGGCTTCATCATCGCCTGCACGACTCTCAACACCGCCGCTCGCTACATTGCTTGCTTCTTGTTTGCTTCTGGCGCGTACGCTGTCAACGGTGTGATTCTGGGATGGGTCACTGCAACCTGTGGACAAACCAAACAGAAGAAAGGAAGTGCATTGTCGCTTGTTAATGTTGTTGCCAACGCCTCGTACATCTACACTGCGTTCTTGTATCCTAAGACCGATGGGCCGCGATACCTCCCTGCCATGTCTGCCAATGCTGCTTTTGCGTTCGGAACCATTGCCGCAGCTTGGGCTATGAGATTCTGGCTGCAGTCTTCCAATAAAAAGATGCAGAAGGCCGGGCTCACCAGTGATACCGCTGCTTTCTTTGCTTACTAGTGGAAAGTGCCATATCAATGGGCTCTGTGCCGTGAGGAAGTATCAGGCTACAAGGAAGCTTACTCCTGTCATCTATACATAGTGTAATGCCTTGCTGGAATACCTGTCTTATCAAAAAGTTCGATATCTATAATGTATGAGTATTTATGTTATTGATCATATTCTTAGCTAGCAGAGTTTTATATTTTAATCTCTTATTTACATTTGCCCCAATAACTCCGCAAGAAATGATATATGCTCAAATAAGCGGGTATATATACGCCGGTATCTCGTAACCGGGAAAAGCCCTGAAACGCCATTGAAGATGCTAGTACAGAGGCCATGAGATACAAATGGAAATAGAGAGCAGATGAGTGATACCCTCCTGGAACCCAGGTCCTCCCCCAAAATCAGCGCCAGGATACTTTCGCCTGTCAAACAAGGAAATTTATAGCCCAAGACAACAAAACTTTTTCATAAGTGTGCATCCATCCCAAAGAAAATAAACTTGATATTGAAGGTGCAGCAAGTGCATCTTAAAGAATATAGTGATGAAGAGAAAGACCTTTTTCACATGTAAGAGGGACCATTATCGTCGAAAAACAAGGAAGCGTCCTCATTTCCCATATTCATCCTCAGGCTGTTGAAGAGTAGGTCAGCATTGAATTCGGAAGTAGCACGCAAATCGATCGACGGACCGGTTTGTCCTGGGAAAAAATTTAATGATTGATCGTCCAATAAGTTGGGGACGTCGAGCAGCCACAGGACTTGGTTTTCGTCGAGCGAGCCCTGGCTGGGAGAAGGTGCGACAACTGGGACAAATTCCGGTTGCAGCCCCGGTTGGAGAACATCGGCGTTTCCTAGGCCGATTTGAGGCGGTAATTCATTCGCAGGCGGAATAGTTTGAGTGGATATTCGAGTTTCCGCAGGCGATATAGGAGGAGCGTGCGCAACACTGATGGCAGTGGGTCCGGCCCCATTACTTCCCACTGTGTCAGCTCGTTTTTGCCTTTTGGTTTGTCGAGTGGTGGTGCTAGATGATTCACCACCAGCGAAGCCTCTCTTCCTACACATTAATTGATACAAGGCCCGCAAGGCCACTTCGCAAGCTTTCGGCTTCCCAGGAAGTCGGAGAGAAAGGTGTTCCAATATTGACCACACGGCCCGGATGTCCCTGAAAATGAAAACAAGTTAGTTACCTCACAATACCAATTTTGGCATCTGTGAAAGTTACCTATTGGCAGAGTCAAGGGCGATGCTTCGTTCAAACGCAGAGAATATTATAACCAATCCACTCATCCATATTGTCGAAAGCAGTACGTGCCATAGAAGTGGATATTCGACCCGTCCTCCGTCAACTCTATGCCGGACTAGGTACCGCTTGGTTAATGAGATAATCGCTCGTGCTGACGATAAGCAAGTGAGCATCGCAACTGGGTACGTTTCATTTGTCGACTTCGCGGACAGAGCCGGGCGATACATAAGTAGCAAAAGCTCGTGGTACTTGATTTGAAATAAAAGTTTGTGGGAGGGTGTGATGACGGTAGTGTTCCCGTCATGGGCGGAAGCAGAGCTCGAAATATCGGAATCGCTATCGTCGCCGAATAAACTATGAATAAAGTCTTGGACTTCGTTCTGCCATTTTAGAATATCAACGTGTACGTTACGTAGGGCGTGCTCGGCGTCAGATGTTCTGTGTAGCATGCACTTATTGCTGATTTCCATAAGCCGGCCCTTGATAACAGAGTATTTGGAAAGAAGGATCATTGGCATGAGGCGATTGCTCTCTATTGACACGTTAGAATCTTACTATATTGCTATATATAAGAGTTAACCGATACAACTGACCATTTATCTGATTAATTTGCGTTTCTTCAGCTGCTTTCTCCTCCGGAGCCTTGTGTAATTCGTTGTCCGGGAGGCATACGTCAACGTCTTCATCTCGAATCCCCAAGGGTAGACCAAGCGCCTGGCACAGATACCTGTCCAGATTGTATATTGTCCAGAATACACGTCGTCGTATTGCAATCTCCGCTTCTCCGAATGAGAGACGGTACCTATAGGGGCATCGGTGAAGCCCCAAGTCGAAGGCCATCCTGACTATCCAACCTCCTAGCCGTGATGCAGACCGTAGTTCCATTATCGATATCATGAAAAGTTGCGCGCTAAGTATCCCTTGCAAAGATTCCAAAGTGTTGTTACTCAGAAGTGGGTGTATGCTCGAATTGCAATCTTCCAACGATGTGAATACCAGGCAGGATGGAAGAGGAGACAATCTCTCGTCCCACCCGGCTCCCTGCCGTCTATCGAGGAGCGAAATAGATATGACGGCTCGGATGCAAACAGATTCCGGCTTCCTGTGATCGATCCTCCTCTGGAGACATATATCTTCCAATGTCTGAAGAATTGACTCCGCTTGTAAGTATGGTAATATACAATGCCATCCTCGAATGTAATTGTACGATATCAATCCAACCAGGTCATCGAAAGAAGGCCATATCGCATCTGCGGTGCTGGCGACCTCAGACGCATGCCATAGACACCCGTTTGAATCGCCACCCCGCTCATCTTCTCCAGGAATAAAACGAAGGTTGACGGATGGAGCGGATGTGAGGTTTTCGGATGTGCCCGCTTTGGCGATTGCATCGCAAACCGTTCTCAAAAAATAGATTCCACTGGAGCTGCCGGCGAACCTGGATGAACTTCGAATCGAGCCCAGTTCCTGCGAACGGAGGCCTCTACCGTGATCTGAAACTGAACGGAACGCATCCGAGGGACTGCGTGCAAAGGCATCCCCTAGGTCGTCCTTTTCCACGGGTTTCGTTGCTGGCGCGATTTCAGGGGCGGTGTCCGGCAGCACCATGATGGGAGACTGGGTTTACGAGAGATTCATCGATGGAAGCATCCAAGGGACTTGAGATTGTGGGGATGAGACATGCCCGAACATTTAGCTGCAGGCGCGGCCACTCAGCTCAGCTAGCGCTGTAAAGGTTCACGAGCATAGCATTGCATGGTCCGCCAAACCGGTCGCCAGTGTGCACGAAGGTCGAACCATGGTTAGCTCGATTTGCGAGACCAGGAGCTTGGGCTGGGTTTGTGCGAACCGCTCATTGCGCCAAGGCGGCTGAATCCGCATTTGTCCAAGTATATGCTAATTGGAATATCGAGGCAGCAGAAACAACTGTTTCTCCTCAGTCGGCAGCACAGCATGTGAAGTCGTCGCAATTGAGAGTCAAACGCTATCCATATCTATGGGGCGCAGGGGATATATCGATATATCCCGTCACTCAATGCTATCAGCTTCGTACGGGTCCGTAATAGAGCGCGTGTGCCTTATAAGCTTAGTCTTGCGCGGAGTTGTGTAATGTGACCCCAAAAGTCAGATGCAACCCGGTCAACACATCCGGTCTATAAATTGCTATAACACCATCTCAATCAAACAATAGGCATTGTTATATATTCGGTCGGAAGGGCAACTTTTCTCTTCTTACCCACAAGAATTCCCCCCTTACCGCCAAAACCAAAGCCAGAGTAAAGAAGAGTTAATACGACTAAATTTAAATTGATCCAACTGTATTCAAGCATCCAACAAATCAAAAATATTTTTGTTTCACACTGTTGGTTTCCCGACATTGAGATATGAAGTTCGCTATGGTTGATTACTGACAGAAGCATTTCATATTAATCGCCCATCTTGCCAGATTTCCGCAAATATTTTCTCTACCGATATTTTTGGTGTAGGAGCTCGTCTTTTCTTGGGGTCAGAGAAGATCTAGTGCCCCCACGAACCGGATCCTGGTGAACCAAAGGGATAAAATAACGATTGCCCGGATATTATTTGCGGGCCTTCTCTTCTAGCGTTGTGGCCAGAAATTAGACTGTGAATAGAAGGCAGGAACGCTCCTACTACAGTTTGGAAGCTCGTAGGAAGCCGGCTTGTCGTGGAGGGAATGGTGGGCATGCAAGGATTGCGTAAATACAAGACAAAATGGTCCGCCTCCCTTATCCGCCCGCTGGCCTCATGTCTGAATATGTACGCCGCTTCTTCCTGGAATGATTCAGCTCCTTAAACGATACCGACGTGGCACGACTAAGTTCAACAGACTTGTCTGATGTTTGTAGGATGCACACCTGCATCTGAATACCCGGGCGCCGCTTCAGAAAAACCGAGGTTGTTAGTGCAAAAGTATTGCTACCTTGGGGGCAGAGGAATGTATTAGGATGACCAACTTGCGCCAAATACGTGAGAGCACGCCACGAGTAATTTTCGCATGTCAGACACTAACAAAAGCAAGGAAGCAGGCCATGATTCTAATGCGTCTCACACCGTGTGATCGAAGTAGTACCTCTACCTCGCTACTCATTTAGAAACCCGACACAACAAGGATGCATCGGTCGACAGTTCCCTGAAAAGTTGGCACATGCTCTATTTTTTCCCACAAATGTCGGTAAAATATCTCTGTTGGGCTGTTTTGGGAGACATGCAATATGCGGACTAGACTAGCTAGCTAGTTGCGCATGAGTACATCACATTTCGAATATTCAATACCAGCCAGTGGTGCTAGAGCCTAGAGTCAGATAATAGAGTTGAACGGTACTATCAGATCGTATATTCCACTCTTTTATAGATTAGCCTCCGAATCTGAAACCTAAGCTTTTCTTAGAATGGTTCGGCGCTACTCAGTCGTGCTAGATGCAGTGGAATATTTCACCCTGATATGTGTTGGATTGTGGGCCTCTCGCTTGGTCGTTAGTGAGGACCTAGTAAGTTCAACATCGGCTTCTTCTGTTCCGCCGCGTTAGCAACCCACTTGCGCAGTCGAAAAAAAAACAAGAATGCTTGAAGGAGTGGAGACCTCACCTCCAATCAGTGGCTCGAAATGCACCAAGACGCAGAGGTATTCCTCAAGACCCAAGAAAACGGGAGCCATCCACACCAGTAACCTTGACGCCTGGCCAAGTAATATTTTTGAGAACGCACAGTTTGCCAAAATGCTCGCAGTGTACAAGCGACTAGCCTGCTCGCCCTCTCTTTTTCGCGTGTGGGCGTAGCGGTATCGCTTCGTATTCGATGCATTGCTCCCAGAATTGTGGTTCCAAGCCCCCTTAAGTTTCACAACCTGCGGTCTCGACCAAATCTTACTTCCTTTCCCCAATTTTTGCGTCTATTTCTGGGATCTAATCGAATAAACTTTTTAGAATCAAATTGCCCAATCGCCAGCCTGGCCGCGCAACCGAAGTAGAATCCGTGGAAGTCAAGCTAGCGAAAAAGCCTCGAAGAGCATTCTCCGATTGCTTCTTGATTTTACGGAATTTGCTAAAGTAGTATGTCTTTTATATGTTGCCTGAAAAGTTGGTTTCGTAACGGCTTTTTAGGCCGAAGGGAAAGACGCTTCGCCTATCTCTCTAGCGCGACTCCAGCTTGCGGAAAGTTTAAGTTCATTCCAGATGGGACATTTCGAGGTTTCCTTGACGCTAAAAGATGTGGGCACTCGAGACCCCTCTCCTGCCGACATGGATTATACCTTTCCAAGCTTGGGACAAGGGGGTGTGCGAGTATTTTGGTTCTCCCCGAGCAAGGGTGGGGAGAGGTGTCAATATCACCACACACCCAGCGGCTATTACCGCAATAACAGAGCACGCTCAACCAATCCAGCCCCTCTTTCTAATAAAAGGCCCCAGTTCATCTCGACAAATCCCAATTTGCCCAACTTGATACCAAGAGATAAGCGTCGGATCAGTTGCAAGAAAAGAATTAAGAAAAAGGAATTCTAACACAATCATGTTGGCGTGCTACTCCGCCTGCCGCCTCTGCTTTCCAGCCAGTGCGTGATCTCCATCCGTCCAAGACTAAGAAACGCCCGAGTCTTGGGAGGGAAGGAAATTTGTATGATTATCTTCTCAGAAAGAATCTGCTATGCCTATGCCGTATATACCCAAAGGATTGTAGCGCCTGTTCCTGGTTCACTTTTGCGTCATGTAGGCATGTTAATATGCATACGAATTGCATGGATTTTCAAATACAACACTCCATGATATCCTTGCTCGTGCTTCGAAAGCGGGTTATTGTGTAAGGGGTGGGTTAGGACGGAAGCTTGAACTGGAAGTATGTTGGACTGGCATGGCGCAAGTTTATGTGGGAGAAACAGGAGAGGTGGGCGGGTCTGGCGGTGGGCTTTTGCGCGGGCAAAGGAGCAAGCCAACAGCCCTAAAATGTGGGCAGGTGGCCGCCAACTTATCCGCCCTCTTATTACGGCCCTCACACGCTGTTTCCTCTAAAACAAGTTTAAAGAATTTCCAACGGTTTCTTTTCGGTTGATTTTCTGCCTTTTCTATTTCGTATTGGACTTTCGGTTTTCTGTTAAAAGATCTATCCTTTTAATTGTGGTGGGGGGACGATTTATTTTATTTTATTTATTACATACTATAACTAAGTACATGTTGCAAAAATGATGCCATTAACGTTGGTTCCGTATAATCCGGCGATGCGGCTTGGTAAGTTGAAATCCGTTATATCTGAATCTTTTTAGCCAGCTATGATACTTTTTGAGTTCCTATTACTGCTTTCTTCCCACAATTGTACGAAGTAATTTCATATCCAGTTGAGCAGACCGCTGATTTCTTCTTTTCTATTATTATCAAAGGCCAAGGGTATTTCTATCATTCCTCCTCTATCTTACTACTTCCAAAAAATTACTATTCCTTCGAGTATAGATTTTTCAAGCATACTAAGAATTGATCTTATAACTCCACCATTACAGATTCAACTCTTTCACTCAACAGATATGTATAGACGACGCCGTCATTCTCGATGTGAAAAAAGCAGAAGATGGATTGAAACGGGGAGGCGTATCGATGAAGGATATTGCGGCTGCCATGCGACCACCAGATACAGGTAGATCGATAGGCATAGGATGGGACACACCAACCTCTCAAAAAAGCTTCCCGCGGTCCAGAACTGGGTCAGATCCGAGAACCACGACAGCCCAGATGATGGGTATCGATTCTGGTATGCTATCACCGCCGTGGAGAGATCACGACCGGTCGAGGAGCAATGCTAGCAGAGATGCTTCGACATCATCTGCGGAATCGAGAAGACGGCAGAAGGGGAAGGGTACTACGTCAGATAGTCCGCCGAGACCGGCTACAGCGTCTAGGAGAGGATCATCGCCCGCCTCGCCGTCAGAAATGAGTGAGCAGGCATTTGGGATGGCGAAACTACGGATCCGACATGGAGAGCCGGTGTCCAAGCGGGACTGGGGTTCCGCGAGTGATGTGTCCGTTCCAGGACAAGACGTTCGATTCATGGCACGATTTGTCGACAATTTCAGGTATTTCTCGATCATCTTGGGGTGTTGATGACGGAACTTTGGAGAAATTTGCTAAAGATTTTGGGAGAGTTTTCTAGCGACATCACAGAGGACATGAACATATCGGGCGCCCGATCGATTAAAAGAGGCCGTATAGACGGTATAGGCGGTGATTCGTTTATCGACGTCGAGAAATTCAAGCAGGCTGATCTTAATTTCTACGTTCGCGTTCGTGTCATCAACCAGAAAGTTGACGCTAGAGAGGTTCTTCAGTTCAACCCGGAATGGATTATTGTCGACGGCGAATTCACCCAGTGCTTCGGGGACAGCTTTATTTCTGGTAGGGTATCCGGTTCTGTTATTAATTTTCGGATGGCGTTATTGATTTTGAGCTACCTTAGGCTTCACGGAGGGCGGAGAATTCAATGCCCTACTAAGTATCAAAGTATTCAACAAATCAAAGGTGAAAGCTATCGAAGCAGGGTTGGTAATTACCGTATTGAAAGAATGATTCTAAGTCGGTCGCTGACGATCTGTGATACCTATTAGTGTGAGAGCTGCGTTCGGGAAGAGCCTTTTTACTTTGGACAGCATGGGAAAAGAAGAATGGGAGCGACGAGACATCGATGACAATACTGAGATTACAGTTTCCGCTATTTGGTCCGGAGGAGGGCGTATCAAGTCCAGCGAGAAACAGTGGCCGATACATTCTCTAATGGAAGCAGCTGCAAGTTTTCCGGATCTAGTCGCCAGCGAGCCCCATAGAACACAGTACGAAACAAGACCTATCTGTTCCTTTTGAAGGATTACTGACAATAGTACCGTCGTGTTTTAATAGTGCCATAATTACTTCATACCCGTACCTCAGGAACTTTTACCAAGACGGAGAACTTCAAATACCCCTTGCACCCTACGCGTACGCGATCCAACGGACCAAAGCTTTATTAGACGCCTACTTAGATTACAAGAGCGTCCGACAAAGACTAAACGAGGACGTCGCGGACATCCAAAATGGCGACAAGGTGTTCCAATCGAAAGAGTACTTCCGCCGCGCGAATGCGCCTCTACGACGTGAACTGTCGTCCATCGATGATGATAGTAAATTTGCAGCCACCCTAGTGGATCTGGACCAGGCTATCAACGCTGCGGCGGCACAGATGAAGCGTATAATGGAGGAAGTAGATCTGATGGTTCGGGACCCGGAGTCGGCGATGGAGATGAGTAACATGGCTACATTTCAGAATCCGGATGTATTTCGTAGTCGGTTGCCGGTGAGTTTCGACGGGTCATTGGAAGTGAGATTTGACACTAATGTCGCAACGGATAGAAACTACTACCAAGAACAGCCAAGAATATCGTCGCTCGGTCTGCTGTTGTCGTCCAATCTGACGAATCCGAGGATCTATACCTTGTTTCTTCGGGTGGGAATAAAGCCAACATGTCGAGGGGGAAGTTTATTCCTCAGATAGCGATCGCCGAAAATTTTCATTTCGCTGGCAGTCATAGTTTCGTGGTATGGTGTCCCACGAGTAATAATACCTTTTAGTTACCATCTCTTACACACACTGTTGTAATAGAAAAACAGCAATCAATCGTCCGGACACATTGTTAAACGCATTCGAAACGAAACACACGATCAGCTACCGCCGAGAATATTCACGGGTATCAGGCAATTCACGGCTCTGGCGGAGGCGTTCACGGATCCGAGCATGAAGTTTAGGATGTACAGTACCAACGAGACGGCCAAGGGATTCGATTGCTGTTTTCATGATTGGTCTAGTAAAATACTAACTAGGTGGGTACAAAATGCCACAGTATCACCTTCACAGAAGTAGTTGCTAACAGGAGGTGCAATGGCAACTGTATAGTGGCACTTTCGACGTACTAGCTGTCTCACGTGCGGACCCAAACTTTCTAAGCGGGTCAGTTGAAGGCCGCGGGGTTCGCGAATGGGCGATTAAGTTTTCACGCGCGTTCCGAAAACCGCCAGAGATTGTGATCTGGCTGACGGGGTTGGATATATATAAAACACCGGACGCAAGCATCGATCTGGAAGTCCGAGCGGTCACGACAACGGGGTTTAGGTTCCTACCAAAGATAGCGAATCCGGAAACTTGGGTGTCGTTCTCCTGGCTCGCATACGATGCCGATACAGGAGGGATTGTGAGTGGGTTTTTGGAGTTTGGGAGCAGGAAGCATGAGTACTCTGAGGTGGGGAAGGTTGAGTTCCCGCCGGGTACTTTTGCTCAAAGGCCGAGGGTTTTGGCGGCAGTGCACGGGTTTTCGTGGTTTCCAATGACAGAGGAAGAGCAACCCCACCACAGCGGTGGGAAAGGAAAGGGGAAAGGGAGGGATGAAGGGGAGGATGTTGGGATCGCAGAGATTGAGATGGAGATTACAAAGACGACGGTGGATGGGTTTGGATGGGGGTTCAGGGCGGCGGTGCCGAAGGGGTGCAAGCTTGTGATGCAGTGGATTGCGGTTGCCTGATGTAGTCTCTCGACGGAGGAGGAGGCTATTTACGACTGACGACACGATTATCATTTTAAAGGAAATTAAAGGGCATGCATATGGGATCTGGGTGTTAATACGTGTTATTATTATGGGAATTATTAACGACTTTCAGACAAGAACAAAGCATGGCATTATATAAGGCATAAGGCATAATTTATGGAGTTAGGGCACCAGCTATAGAGAGCACCGTATATTGTTATTATTTTTCAATAGGAATTAAGTTAGCGATCGAGCACAACTATGCATGATCAAAGGGACGCGTGCCCGCGGCACAGCCCGGTGCAGCATCCTGCATTGGTCTTTCAATGGCGATTGGGTTGGATTGGTGTTGGAATTTGTGCGTTGGGCCGGGCTGCGGTTAAGGATTCGGTCGACGCCAAAGCCGAGAGCCTCGTCCCACGCCGCCACCAAGATAAAGACGCACCTGCAGCGATCAGAATGGCAGCAGCAGAGCTAGCTAGATCCTTCCAGCTAAGCTCCGGGCGACGAGGCTGCCGACTTTCGATACTCAAGCTGGAGCTGGCTAGTGGCGATGGGGTAGTTGCCCATTGACCGGGGTGCCTGTCCAGCGCGGTTTGGTGGGGCACAGGCTGGCTGGAAATTTCGATGGACTTCCATCGAAACTCAAAGAAAGAAATCGGCTGGTTCAGTTGGGCCCAAAACCGAAATTTTCAGAAACACCGCGTCCGTCGATAAATTCTCTGCTCCTCCTCACCACCGCACTCTGCTTCTTCTTCCTCTCTTCCTCCTCCGTCCTGCTCTCAAACCCCACTTGTTCTTTGCATCAATACTCTCTATCACATTCAGAGCTTCTCGCTGGCAGTCTCTGACATCTGATTTTCTCTTCTTATACTCTCCCCGCCATCATCCTAGCATTCTCTCTAGGTAAGCTACCAACTCCCCCCGGCCTTCTTCCTCCACGTAGCTGTGCGTCTACATACACCACCTCGTAAACGTGATAGCATAGTCTTTGCATACCCAGCATCAATAAAGGGAGCTTGCTGCATCTTTTTTTCGACCCAGTTCCCTTGATATCTGGAGTTTTGTGCTCGACTCGCTACCTGCCCCACTACGCGGAAATTTGCTTGATAAGATCACAGCAGCTAACAGAACACCCCCTACCTCTCTACCAGATACCCCTCCCTTCACAAGTAATATCCGCAAAGATGTCGTCAGAAACCTTTGAGTTCCAGGCCGAGATCTCTCAGCTTCTCGGTCTCATCATCAACACTGTCTACTCCAACAAAGAGAGTAAGTTTATTATTTTTTCTCCCTCACTCGCCTAACTGGCGTTTGTGCGTAGACATATATTTTTTTTACTAACAATTTTTTTTTTGAACAGTTTTCCTGAGAGAACTTATCTCTAACGCCTCCGATGCCCTCGACAAGATCAGATACCTTGCCCTCTCGGACCCTTCGGTTCTTGACTCGGAGAAGGATCTCAAGATCTCTATCATCCCAGACAAGGAGGCCAAGACCTTAACACTCATCGATACTGGTATCGGTATGACCAAGGCCGACCTCATCAACAATCTTGGTACCATTGCCAGATCCGGCACCAAGCAGTTCATGGAGGCTCTCTCCGCCGGTGCTGATGTTTCCATGATTGGTCAATTCGGTGTCGGTTTCTACTCCGCATACCTCGTCGCCGACAAGGTCGTCGTCCACTCCAAGCACAACGACGATGAGCAATACGTCTGGGAGTCCAGCGCCGGTGGTTCCTTCACCGTCACTCTCGATGACGGCCCCAAGCTCGGCCGTGGTAGCAAGATGGTTCTCTACCTCAAGGAGGACCAGCTTGACTACTTGAACGAGGCCCGCATCAAGGAAGTCGTCAAGAAGCACAGCGAGTTCATCTCGTACCCAATCTACCTCCACGTTAGCAAGGAAGTCGAGACCGAAGTCCCAGATGAGGAGGGCGAGACCGTCGAGGAGGACGGTGAGAAGAAGCCAAAGATCGAGGAGGTCGATGATGATGAGGAAGAGAAGAAGGCCAAGACCAAGAAGGTCAAGGAAACCAAGATTGAAGAAGAAGAGCTCAACAAGACCAAGCCAATCTGGACAAGAAACCCAACTGAGATCACCACCGAGGAATACGCCTCTTTCTACAAGAGCTTGTCCAACGACTGGGAAGACCACTTGGCCGTCAAGCACTTCTCCGTTGAGGGTCAGCTCGAATTCCGTGCCATCCTCTTCGTTCCAAAGCGTGCCCCCTTTGATCTCTTCGAGACCAAGCGCACCAAGAACAACATCAAGCTCTACGTCCGACGTGTCTTCATCACCGATGACTGCACTGACATCATCCCCGAATGGTTGGGCTTCGTCAAGGGTGTCGTCGATTCTGAGGATCTCCCACTCAACCTTTCCCGTGAAACCCTCCAGCAGAACAAGATCATGAAGGTCATCAAGAAGAACATCATCAAGAAGACCCTTGAGATGTTCAACGAGATCGCTGAGGACCGCGAGCAATTCGACAAGTTCTACACTGCCTTCAGCAAGAACATCAAGCTCGGTATCCACGAGGACTCTCAGAACAGAAACCTCCTCGCCAAGCTCCTCCGATTCAACTCCACCAAGTCCGGTGATGAGTTGACCTCCCTCACCGACTACATCACTCGCATGCCAGAGCACCAGAAGAACATGTACTACATCACCGGTGAGTCCCTCAAGGCCGTCCAGAAGTCTCCATTCTTGGACGTCTTGAAGGAGAAGGGCTTCGAAGTCCTCATGCTCGTCGACCCCATTGATGAGTACGCCATGACCCAGCTCAAGGAATTCGATGGCAAGAAGTTGGTCGACATCACCAAGGACTTCGAGCTCGAGGAGACCGAAGAGGAGAAGGCCAAGCGCGAAGAGGAAGTCAAGGAGTACGAGTCCCTCGCCAAGTCCCTCAAGGAAGTCTTGGGCGAGAAGGTCGAGAAGGTTGTTGTCAGCCACAAGCTTGTCGACTCCCCATGTGCCATCCGTACCGGTCAATTCGGTTGGTCCGCCAACATGGAACGTATCATGAAGTCTCAGGCTCTCCGTGATACCTCCATGTCCTCCTACATGGCTTCCAAGAAGACCTTCGAGATCTCTCCCAAGTCTCCAATCATCAAGGCTCTCAAGGCTAAGGTTGAGGAGGAAGGTGCTTCCCGCTCCGTCTCCGACCTCACCACCTTGTTGTACGAGACTGCTTTGTTGACCTCCGGATTCTCGCTTGAGGAGCCAGCCAGCTTTGCTATCCGTATCAACAGACTTGTCTCTTTGGGTCTCCAGATTGACAGCTCCGAGGAACCAATCGCCGAGGACGAGAAGACCGCTGAGGCTGCTGCTTCCACCGATGCCGTCGAGTCCAGCATGGAGGAGGTTGACTAAACGACTTGATGTCTTTTACGTTTCTCTTCTTATTAATGATTCCCCTTATTCCTTTAGACATTTTGCATTGTTCCTACTAATTTGTGTTACTCCTCATTTATTTTTCAATGGCGAACGGGGGAAAAAAGTGACATTCCTTTTTCCGGATTATTCTTTTCATTTTACTACTTTGTTACTTATATAACCTTTTTTTCTTTGTCCTCTCCAACTGTCTCTCTTTTTTTTTACCGGTCATGTCTCACATCGTTTGAGGTTGCGGAGTTGGGCCTGCCTTACTCTGTGATCTAAGAAGAAAAACATGTAATCTAGACGAAAACATAAATTGAAATGCTTTCAGACCATCAGACCATCATACATAATACATCACACTCGTAATTCGTAGTATAACTATAGTTTAAGCTGATGAATTAATCTATTCGTGCTCGTTTGGAAGTTGAAGCTAAAGTACATAATTCTAAATGCGAAGCTAACGCCTAGTAATTTTCCAAGAAGGGAATCGTCGCTGCCGCTTGATTTTCGTAACCGATCTGTCGCAGAAGAGACCGATCAGGTATGGCAATACCCAGAGCGACGTTCTCTACTTTTTCTCTACCGAAATACTGGAATAAGTGGCCAACCAAAGATTAACCCAACTTGCGATACTACTCTAAGCTATTATTCAAATATCAGTTGATCTATTTAGCTGGATCGGTTGGATATATTTTTATATATGTTGACATTGATTTAGTTAATCGGAAGCTGAGTTCTTCCTCCATAATTTCCCTTCTGAGACGGGTAGCTGTTTCCCTGGCTCCCAGAGGGTGACCTTTGAGGGTTTGGGTATTGTCGGTTAGTATTCGGATATTGTTGAGTGGGTGTTCTTCCGTTCGCGCCTTGTTGCGGGGATCCTGGTGCAGGTTGCTGCTGGGTGGTGGATCCAGTTTTGGAAGTTTGACCTCCAGCTAACGGTGGGGGCACTTGGGCTTTCAGGTTACTCTGGATTTGCGTGTTATAGTTTCCCTTTTACACCGCGAACTTGGATTAGCAAAAGGCTTACGACGTACAATTAACTAGTTTTGCAGACACCGAAGGAAGGGAAAGGTTGGAGAGAGAAATATACGCAGGAGGCTTACTTACCATCGGTTTGTAATTACACTTGAGGAAGATCTCCTGTCCGCACTTGCGAACCGCGCATCCGACTTCCTTTGTATCCTTCCATAAGATTTGTGTTAGGTGACCATGGCCACTAATCCCGTTCGGGTTTTGAAAGTTGTACCCTTTCAATTCATCGTCGTACCAGCGTCTTGTCATACCAGCGACAGGGAAGGCTGCCTCCGAACCACCTTTGTAGTAGTTTTCGCCTAGCGATGCAGCACGGAGAATCGTCTGTGCGGTGTGTTTGGCCTCGCAATTAGGGGAGTTGTCTTGGGCGAATTTAGCATGGGCTGAGGACCAAGCTAACGGTGGGACACCATGTTTGGCGCGTAGTTCGTTGTGGATGTCGAGGATGACTTTTTGGATTTCGGATTCCGGTTTGAAAGGGCCGTATGCAGCAGGGGCACGGCGGGATAGGTCGATATCGAGAGGGGTAGCGAGGATTAGAGAGCCAAAGCTGGCGAGAAGAGTGGTCAAAAGAAGAGTGGACTTCATAGTTTAGATATGAATAGATATTGGCAGTAACTTATAAGTAAATAGCTCCTGGTTGGCACTAACTAGAGGGAATATATTAATAGAAATGTGGCAAGAATATTCTACTTTGAAATAGTATTATGAATAAATGGTATAACGAAGAGAAATCGACAACTATGAAGCCAGCTTCTAGAAATTTAAATTAAAAGAATCGTACTTGTCCTGCAAGTTCGGAGTAATTAAAATGTTGATTTTGATAATTCTTCCATTTTCAAGAGACCATGAGCTAGTGAAGGAATCCCTCTCTTTATAAGCCTTAGGCAAATCGCGCTTTAGAGATATATCGATATACAGCATACTGAAGTTTACCGGCGATGAAAACTGATAGGAATTTATTTGTGTGCGCTGCAGAGCCGTTTCAGCGCAACACGAGACGTCTAGACCCAACGTGATATTATGACAGAGGTTACACGACGCTAGGACTTCCTTGAATCGATGGAGAAGGTGGGTCCGACGACCTCCACCAGCAAAGCTGTTTTTGGGCTTATAGACGAAAATTCTACAGACACGGCTTGTTATAGGGCTGAATACTTTTCTCCATTTTGAGGCTCTTCCCCGAGTTTGCGGCCCTCCCGGAACTTGGCTCAGATTCGAGAACATTCGGACTTCCCAAACGAGCTTTTGAAACAAGCAGAAATTCTCTTGGCTGGTCTCGCCTTCTGGAGCCGTTCGACACATAGGATTTAATTACTACCGGTAATATCACCGCTACCATATAACAAAGTTTTAAACCAGTTTTAAAATATCACGAAGTCTCTTTTCGCGGGAAAATAACCCAGTCGTAAACACTGTACTTACTCCTAGGGGCGGTGTTAATAAAGGTCCCGAGAGGAGCCCAGCTAGTCCTAGATGCTTTCAAATCTTCCGTATGGCACCTTTCTCAGCTCGGAAATTTAGGATATTCCACACTGGAGACGCTTATACAAATACTCATTTATCATATTCGTCTCATCAACGAGCAAGGTGTACCAGGAACACACGAAGGTAAACTATACGCTAACATTCACAATACATCAGTTCGTATCTTACAAAAACATACACCTCCAAAAACAAAATCGACCACACGCCAACAAACGCCGTTCCAACCCATGTAACGTCATACAGAGCTATAAGACCACCAAGGAAAAGGTGTTGATACAGATGAAATACCCCACCCTTGCTATATGTAGCAAAGGAGTTAGAAAAAACTACCCCCCAATCATGTCTTCATCTCGATCCATCTCCAGGATTTCCTTGACACCTTCCGCCGCCTCGTCTACCACACTTAATCGCTTCTCGAGGGTTGCAATCAGCCGTTTGATTTCCTTTTGCTGCTCCTCCCTCCGCTTTATTAGCTTATCAATCGAGGTTTGTTGTTGTAGTTTTATCGCTTCAAGACGGTCTGCTTGTATTTGGAGAAGCGGATATAAGTGGGATATGTAGAGATCTTCCGGAGTAAAGTCTAATAGAGGTGTCGGTGGTTTCGGACCATTATCTTCCTTCTCCTTTTCTATTGTTTCCTCGGGAACATCGGTGGATGCTGCTGGAGCGGCGGCTTCAGTTGCAGCCGGTTCGCCCTCAACGCCTGCTTCCGATTTTGCTTCAGGAGCAGCCGGAGCTTCTGGAGCTTCTGTCTTTGTCTCTGTTTCTAACGGCTTGGGTTTAGGAGGGGGGTCCATTGGTAAAGGAGCTTGCGGGTTTTCCTCCAGCCAGCGAGTCCGACGAGTTTGAGCTTCGGATATAAGGATGTCCAAGTTGTCTAGGGATGCTAGGAGCTTGCGCGAGGCAATTATGTCGTCAAAGTTTTTCTAAGGTCGAATGTTAGCGCAAAATGAACCGTTCTCAAACAGAGGTGATTGAAATCCATACCCTGACATTGAGCTCATATATCTCGACAAACTTATTGCGGACCTCTTTCATCTGCTCCGGCCGCCTTGCCATCGGAGTGGGGAAGCATTTGCTCCAGCTCTCTGGCGTGACGCCGGACAGCGACGCCTTGAGAGACTTCTCGAAGACCTTTTCGAAGAGCGGGGAGCGGATTCGTTTGTGGACCGTTATGGGGGCATCCTCGTCAGTTTCCGGGGGTAACGAGCTCGATGGTGCCTGAGGAGGCGGGGCAGGGGAGGGAGGCTGCTGGGGCGCCATGTCTTCGGCCTTGATGGAGTTGCGGGTGGTGCGGGTCATGGTGATGCTCTGTTGTGTTTATCTCAGATTCGGTCTCAACATCGACAGAAGATGGACGACGCGTTGTTTGTTGCACGCTTTCGGCGGCTGGGCGCTTAGCCGCCGCTGTGGCGGATGGCCGCCTTTTCATTGTGGCTCGGGCGGCGGCGGACTACAAAAGGCGGTTGGCGAGGAAATTTTCTGCCAGGTCTTTTTTCCTTTCCTCAACCAACTCCGTCAGCGCGGGCACAGCCTGCACAAATATAACACTACTCCATGGTTGAGAAGACTATTTCTCAGTATAGCTGCATACTCTAGTTAGTATATTCGGAGGAGATGAATAAAAGAATAGAAAACCCATGAGCTGGGCGCCCGAGTTTGATTTCTCTTTGGCGGAGGGGTCCTCGTTTTGAGGGCTCCTCTTGCTGTTATTTCAAGCTGAGAATTTGGGAATCAGCAGAGGTTACATGCCGTCTTTCGTTTGTAATTACATTATCGAGTGCCGTTCTAGATGCCAATTGCCTGCATCAGTGAATCGTGCCTCTCGTCTACGAGGTTGTGAGGTTATTTTGCGGTATATGCATGTGCATGTCGTTGAAGCTGCGTCGAGGAAACGGCCACCAGCCACCGATGTCTGCGTGGCGCATGGCTGTGGCTTCGACGCGATGGAGCCGAAGTTTGTCGCGTCTTCCAACAAAAGCTCTGCGCAAATATATAAAGCTTGTCGGCCAATCCTGCTCCGAACCAGCAACTCCATCGCCACGACACCTCCTCCACCCTACCCCTCACGCGATCCTCTCACACCTTCCTCAGACGGCGCAACCAGGTTTCCATCGAGCGACGCCCTCTATCCATCATGCCGGACCAAGAGACCTTCGAAAATATCTACAAGGACCTCAGCAAGGAGCCTGGCCGATGCCGTTTCGCTAAGGGCGGAATGGGCTGGAAGCCCAACGGAGGCACCACCTGGACCATCCACATCGATCATATCACTGGTTGTATGAGCCACTGGTCCAGGGCTGCAAGAGGTTACGAATGCAAGATATACACGAAGTCAAAGGAAGCTGGCATCATGCAGCTCGACGGCTTTGATCAGTCGGTAATACACACACACACCAGCATCATTTTGTGAAGGTTTCTTCGGCATTTAGAGCTAACCCTTCTCTGTTGCTTGGTTAATATAGGATTTCGATCGTTTGAAGGACATCTTAAAACAGCTGTACAACATCAACCTCGAGGTCCGCGAGCATACCCTCAAAGGCTGGAACTGGGGCAAAGCCGAATTCCACAAATCAGAGCTCCACTTCGCCGTCAATAACAAACCCGCCTTCGAAATCCCGTTCGACGAAGTATCCAACTCCAACCTTGCCGGAAAAGCAGAAGTTGCCATCGAATTCGCCGACAAGTCGGATCTCGAGGCCGATGCGACTGGCAAGAAAAAGAAGAAGGTCTTCGCGGGCGTAGACCAGCTTATGGAAATGAGACTCTACATCCCGGGGATGCCAGAGAAGGGAGACGGCGATGATGACGAAGAGTCAAAGGCAGGGTCAGATAATGAGGATGATGAAGAGAAAGCAAAGGGAGACAAGAAGGAAGAAAAGACCGCCGCCATGGTCTTCTACGAAACTCTAGTGACAAAAGCCGACATTGGCGAAGTCGCTGGCGATTCCTTCGCCATCTTTCCCTCTATTCTCTTCCTCACTCCTAGGTTCGTTCTCTCATATCTCAACATAAGTACCAGAAGAGATCAGAGCTAACATCTTAATTCAGAGGCCGTTATGACGTTGACATGTACGATGCGTCTTTCCGCCTCCGTGGCAAAACCTACGATTACAAGATCCCCTACGAACACGTCAAAAAGTTCTTCCTTCTACCAAAGCCTGGCGATATCCATCACCTGCTAGTGCTAGGCCTAGAGCCCGCGCTTCAACAAGGCCAAACGAAGTATCCTTTCCTCGTCCTTCAGTTCGCTCAGGACGAGGAACTCACTTGCGACCTCAACATCACCGAAGAAGATCTCCAAAACAAATTCCAAGGTCGTTTGCAGATGCATTACGAAAATTCGGCACATCTAGTATTATCCTCGATATTCAAGGGCGTCACTGGGAAGAAGATTACGACTCCTTCGAAAGATTTCACTTCGTACAACCAGCAGTACGGTGTCAAGTGCTCTTTGAAAGCGAATGAGGGAAATCTCTTCTTTTTGGACAAGGCTTTGTTGTTTGTGCCGAAACCTGCGATTTACGTGAGCTTTGATAATGTTAAGTTTGTCACTCTAAGTCGGTATGTTTTCTCCTTTTTTTGCATCCAAATTTACTTTACAAACCGTACCATTTGCTGAACCTTGGATTTAGATTGGGAGGGCAGGTCTCCGCGTCACGGACATTCGACGTTACTGTCTCGATGAATTCTGGCAGCGAACACCAGTTCAACAACATCAACAGAGAGGAACAAGCTTCCTTAGAGAACTTTTTCAAAGCGAGGGGCGTCAAGATCAAGAATGATCTTGTGGAAGATGTAAGCGTACTGGCACCCTCCCCTCAATAAGTTCTATTGCTAGGTCATACTCTAACTCTTCAATAGGCGAGCTTGTTGAGAACGGCTTTGGATGACGATATGGGAGACGATGACGACATCGAAGTCTCCAGAGTTGACAGAGGCAGCGCTGACGAAGACGACGAAAGCGGTACGTACATTCTATGTTTTAATTTATACCCTACCTACTAACCTACGGAAATACAGTGGACGAAGATTTCGAAGCAGAGTCGGAGAGCGACGTTGCGGAAGAGTATGATTCGAACCACGAGAGTAGTGGAAGTGGGTCTGAAGACGAAGCCGGAGGCGGCGGCGGCGGTGGTGGTGGTGACGGCGATGACGACGATGACGATGATATGGACGTTGATGAGAGTGAAGAGGAAGACCAAAGGCCCGTGAAGAAAAAGGCAAAGACAGCAAAATGATGAACACACACTTCTTGATGCATTGACTTCTTAGATCTTGCCTACATTGAATTCCTTCTTACGCGTTGCATGCCCTCTTTTCCCTTGTCATTTTTCTGGTGTATAATACGAAGGATTCCTGGCGATATTTTTTTATGACTTTTTGATTCGAGCTCAGACTCCCGCCACTACAACAAAGCTTGAGCTTAGTTATCCTTCGAAAAGTTGATTGAGTAATCAGGATAGGCAAGCCTAGCATCTACGACCAAAAGACATTTCCTTAGAACAAGTAATCCGTTGCTCTCCCTAAATGCCTCATTTCGTGGCTTCCACGGGGTTTTCAAGCATTCCTAGATCCCGCAGCCACACGGTTTGCGTCTCTCCGTCTGCCCAGTTCGAATACTTGAATATTCTCTCTTCCATCTTTCCAACTAGAAATCGGGTAAACTTCTCGTTGTATCTTTTGTTGACATTTAATTGGCACAGACATCTGTTGCACCTCCACGATAATATGACATTCTCAGCTTCACCTTTGTAAAGAGGGCAGCTCCTATAGACGACCCTGCTATCCACAACAGTACCGCCTTGAGGAAATGGTAGTTGGCAGGCGGATACTCTAGCATCTCGGTGGGAGCAAACTGTGTATTCTGTGTAGATAATTTTGCACATTTTTCTACCTTAATATTGCAGAATGATCAGGTTGGCGTTTCCTACAAGGTGATGCTCCGATCTACGGGTCGATTTCGTTGACTGTAGCTAGCTTTTTGGATCTGTATTTCTAAGATTTCTTTGTTCCTTTGGGTAGCATCAATACCTGCCCTTTGTGTGTATATATCCTAACACAGCGCGCATGCATCTATAAAGACAGATCTCAAAACAAATTTATTAGCCTCGATACCAGGCGCTAGCTACAAGACGAATTTATATCCCAAGATAGAATGCATAGTAGCACATTGGATATCACAGCAGTGTATGGCAATCACAATTTCTCAATTGGTTGCAGTTCGAGGAAATGCGTTCTGCCGTGGCGTCATGATCAAGATTATGTAGCATTAAAACACCATCTAGATATCTCCATATCATCTCTTGCTAATAAGAAACCTGGTACCATGGTGGGCATGCGGTCACAGAATAAAAGAACAAGTGCAAGTTACTTATGAGCACAGATATTATCCTCACGTCGGACATCACGAGCGGAAGTATAATATTCTACGAAGTGAATTATTATTTTTTTTTTTTTTACAATTTTAAACAATAGATACCTCGAAGTTCTGTCTTGAAAGGATCCTTTGAGCTGTGCACTTGTCGCCTATGCACACTGCTGACCTCCGTGTTGGTGTCAAAAATGTTGGAATTTTGTGTCTTTGTGCGAAACTGGGTGGGAAGTAGTTGGTTCATTGTGCTAAATCTGGAGTCACACAAAGACGAAAATTGATTTTTGAAAAGCATCTTCTCCTTTTACGTTCTTGGTATGTGTGCATGAGCAAGTGAACCTATTATATTCGGGAGCCATTGAATTCAAAGCTGAGTTGAACTTTCGACTGAAGACCAAGTCCTACCATTCCTTCAGTATTCATACACCTACACCTACACTCTACCATATATTACGAGTAAATCCCTATTAATCCCATCTGATCAGTTGCATACACTATAGGCTAGGATAACTCGCTCTCAATGACGACACCACCTTCATCTCCCGAGGCACCTGCTGCCAATACCGAACATGAGAGCATTTCAGATGATGG
This sequence comes from Dactylellina haptotyla, assembly GCA_031310005.1. Classification (NCBI taxonomy): domain Eukaryota; kingdom Fungi; phylum Ascomycota; class Orbiliomycetes; order Orbiliales; family Orbiliaceae; genus Dactylellina; species Dactylellina haptotyla. The sequence goes on along the minus strand of CM062379.1, from coordinate 5,339,346 downwards.
CTGGGAGAGCGAGAGTATTGAGAGTACCCTAACAACTCCAAGCGCCATAGAAGAATATTACTATTCTAATCTTACACAGTGGCTATACATTTTAAGACACCAGCCCAATCTAATCCTCAGAATCTGCTACCCACAAGCGATATTTTGGCTGTGCATGATCCTTTCATTCTTCATTGGGCTATTCCAAGGTGTCGCATTGATTTTCGGGGTCCATTCGTTCTCGATGTTCATATGCCGATACCTTTGGCCTGTTTTCTGTAGGATCCCATGGGGCCGAATCGAAGCACAGGCTAATGTCGTCAGTGGTCATGCGGCCGAGGCACAGTCGGTACTGAATCGTACTGAGTTGTAGTCTAAGGAGCTCTTCCCGCGAGTAACAGAAAATCAAAAAAGTGGATATGGTGGGCGTGTTTGCATGGTGGGGATGGCATTCTCGTGCCCTCCGAAAGAAAGAAAAATAGTTCAAAAAACATCTATCTACGTTCCATTCAAGATAGTTCGAGAATCCGAATCCTAATTAAGGAAAGCCTAGGAAGGCATAATTATGACATGATGTACCTGCGTCAAACGGAGCGAGAATGAAAATGGAAGTTCCGACTACCCCGGATTGCTCGCAAATAACGACAGTTTTCTCACACGAGTTTACTATCGGAGGTGGGAGGAGTGCCTATTCGCAGAGTTCCCACTTAGCTCACGCACAAGTCCGAATTTGTGTTGGGCTCTGTTGTAGTATTGAGAAGTGGGTCCTGATCACGGCTGTTCGGATGCGCGGAATCGTTCAGGGGAAAGGGGAGCCGGAAGATAATGATCGAAAACGTCAGTTCGTGAGACCTCTTCGCCTGTTTCAGGATCTTGACTGATGCGGAGTATCGGGTGCACGAGTTGCAGCTATGAGCTCGTATACATGGCTTATGCATGTGACTATGTAAAATCTGCCTTCTTTGTGTTTTTCCTGTTTTTTTGTCTAATTCACTTGGTTTTTTTTTGGCCGTGCCGTTTCCCCAGCCTTCTTTTCCGGTTAGCTGAAGGACCGGAGGGCGGTATCGTTTCTGATCGCATGCATGTACGTAAAAGATTCTGTTGGGAGAAACGAAAGATTGCGATATCAATTTCGAACGCTGTTCTGATTCCTACAGCTCCTTTTGGAGTGGTGGTTCCGGCTTCCTGGGTGTTGTTAGGGTTTCGCATGAATAGCAAACAGCATTCCTCGCAAATTCGCCCGGGTGAGAGCTAGCTCTGGTCTATGTATGGAGCTGGAGGGCATCAAGCTACTCGCTTACCTGCCCCTTCGTATAATTTAATATATTTTTACCTGTACGATGTTTCGCGAAGGACCCGTAAAAGTAAAATCCAAACGCGAGAACCCAAAGGAAGGGAACGCAATCACTTGCATGAAGCGGTTATGGCATCGTGGAGACGAAAAAGGTCAGAAATTTAAAAAGGGATCTGGAAAAAATATCGAAGAAAACATATAGCAAATCTGAGGAAGCGAGCTCCTCCACGAATCAGACCTCGCAAAGTAACCGCCCTGTCAAGCTGTCGTCTCGACTGAGATGAGATGTAAGCTCGGAGACTTGAAGCTCTGCTGGAGCTAATCGCAGTGGTTTGGGTGTCTGATACGCCCTCAAGTTTGTTAAAGCAAACAAACCGTCGTCACCCTGCAGGGGCGCCATCGGCTAGCTTTGAGCAATTGTTGGCCAGTGAAGCAAATTGGTTGGCTGGCTTGCTTTCCCACACCACAAAAACTCGTTTTTTGGCAAAGGGAAGGCCCGTTTACCACGTTTTTTTCGTTACAAGCTGTCAAAAGGGCTATTATTCCATGGAATTTTAGAATGTTCTCCGCGTTCTTGCTTTGACAAACAGCAATCCACCCTTTTCGGTAAGCCGAGATCCTCCCTCTAGGCATTACCTTGATTCGACAGAGATCTGTAACTAACGATAGTCAGCTGCAAGGCACCTAAGTCACCGGATCCTTGCGAGGACGCAACAAAAATATGGGGAAGAAGAAAGCTAGAAATCCAAAATGCCAGTTTTTAGAGGGGGGATATCGTCGGATCCACGACATGTCTAGATAGTGAGCTGATTGTCGGTGCCTAAACCCAGTCATTGCATACCAACATGGGAATTAGACCTAGCAAGCAAGATAAGCGTGCGTACACTCAGCTCTGGCGAAGGAACCTTCTTTTCTGTTTGCCAATATGCTATGCAAGGTGTGTGGGAAAAAAAGCCAAAGGTCCACCAGAAACCCCGCTTTGTCATATATACGCGAGGAATATGTGTGATTATGTGCTTGGAATACATACATTTCGGCAAGGGAACGGTTTCGGGCAGTGGTCGAACTCGACTCGAAGGTAGAGCGGCGATTGTTGGGTCCGTGGGTCGTGTCATAGGACGACATGCATCTATGCATGGACACGACAACCTTTAGGGTGGTGAAGCAAGGGCTTTTTACCTATTAGGACCCTAATAGGTTCGTAAACTTCATTATTCTAATTTAAACAGTTAGGATTCTATGGATGGGAATACCTTGACCGGCTTGTTTAGTGGTGATTGTTTAAACGTAACTGTGCCACGACACTACCTGTTTAACGCTGATGTTACATGGGCTGACGTTTCGAGAAGGAATGAAATTAGACGCAGGTATATTCTATACTAAGAACAGGGCGAAAAATTACATGGCAGCCCCTCGCTTCAATATCCCCGGATGTCGGGTGCTCATGTGCTGGAAGTGCGCCCTGAGTTGGCCAGTCCGTCTATCTGGGAAGATGATGGTCGTATACGCCGATCACGTTTCGGGCATGCATGAGCTTGAACTTAAGTTGAGATAACGATCGGGCAAATGAGTAGTCGGCTCGGTATCAGGATATCACATCGGAAAGGCGTGGCTATCATCTGCCAAATCTACACTTGTCGGTTTCGTAAGATCAACAGGCCATATCTCGAAACGATTTCTGAGGTTGGTGAAGCCCTTGTGATGGCAATCATCTATTTCATTGACTCTCAGATTAAGTTCCGACTCGATTGCCATTGTTAGGAATATAGTCGAGGGTTTTCGTTTAGGCTTAAGCAACATTAGCTGGATCAAAACGTCAGCTTGAAACTCCAGGATTCAGGATTGCTCTAAAATGCACACGCAATTGGGCCCCGGAGGCGTAAGATTGTATTGCAATTTCCTCCCAAAAGAGCGATTTCCTGTGAGTTTTAGAAATAGTGATACTTCCATGTCGCCAACACAAGAAGAGGTCTAGGTCGTGATTGGGTCCGAGTGGGGCAGCAAACATCCCAAAATGCTGCCGATTCGAGTAAATCGGTAGAAGGATTCCAGAAGATTTCCTCCTTCAGCACGAACCCTCCCAAATGCTTTCCCTGTCGCTGTTGTACAACTTGAGCGAGACACAGTCTTACCTTACCTCTGACAGCACACGACGAACAATGCAGAGTCGAAATGCACTGTATCCCTGTGGACCAACCTGACCTTGGCGTCTCGCCCAAATCCAAGGTGTACAGGTACAAGATGCCTCTGTGCGTCTTGGTTCTGGTCCCCTCGAGCTCGGCAGCTGATAGCCGTCGACAGCTGCTGCGCATTTTAGTCGACGAGATGAACCTTTTTGCCATCGGTTATACACGCGTACGGATCCACCAGATGCACAAGATGGATCTTTGACCTGTTGACTATTCAAAAACTCATGTGCATCGACGGACAACCCCGCCTCCTAGGTCGGCAATAGTCCTGCCCTCTGTTCCCGCTAAATATTTGGTAATGTGACACTAAAAAATCATATGAACCAGGTTCGCACGGCTCTTTGTTCTATGACACCTCGCGAACAACACCTCTTTGGCAAGGGAGTACTACTGCCAAATCTGAAACTTTTCACCCCTTCTCTAGGGTCTTCCGTGGGCGCACGGGAGAGCATTGGCAGGTGTCTCGTTGAACAAAAGCCTCACCAAGAAGAAAATACCAAGAGACTATTCCCCAGAAAGCCTGCTGCTAATATCCGAACTAGCCTCTTGTATGGAAAGTGGAGCGCCCATATAGCCGTTACGGTAATTTTGCCGTGCTTTCTTAAATTTGCATTATCCGAGCGCCAGTTAAGGATCTCGTCTAATTGATGAGAGGGTTTTGGGGTGGGTGGCAGAGCTGCCTATTGGTTTGGGCGTGCTAACCTGACGACCGACCTGGGTCGCGAGAATCAATTTGATGAACCGTGGTTGGCTCTGTTATGAAGAGTGGAGTTTCAAAGAAGGGATCTTTTGAAGGTTGAACGTCTGTGCAGCTCGCGATCCATTCTCCGATTGTGGGGGTCAGCCGCGGGCTCCACAATCTTGACATTTGGCTCAAAAAAAGCGGGACGGGTTGCTAAGTTCTTTGTCAACCGGGTGCCGAGTTAGAAAAATACGAACGTCAAGAAAACAAAATCACGAAATATTTACATGTAGAACAAGATAAAGGAGTACCCCTTCTTTGGTGGCGTATCAGCGAAAATTGGAGCCAAGGTTGCCTCCTTTCCTGAGCGGACGTTGGACGGAGGGCGCTCCTGGCTTGGATTTTCAGGAACCAGATTTGCAAGCGAACAGCGAGGGCCTCGAACGGGAAACCTCCAATAGAAAAAATAGATCTTCAATGCGGCTGCCGCTGCAGTGAGGAGGGTTATGCATCTGCAACCAGACCCTCCCAACATCACAGGATTAGGAACCCCAATTTACGTGTCGCTCAGCCTATCTACGAGCCAGCTGGGCACCCCGCCAATTGGCGGCTGGCCCGCAAGAAAGATAAAACATTACCAAATTAACAGTTCGTTAGAGGTTAGATATCGACAAGCATCACAACAGGCAGCTGGGATGGTTTCAGCTTTTGCCAGAACCGGTTGCCAGATCTCAAACATATTCTTTGATAATAATAATAATAGCCATGACGACACATGACGAAAGAAAATGCAGAATTCTAATTCTAACTTAAAAGTTGAAGATATCGAAAAATTTTCCTCTCAAATAAGTTTAAAAATAAGAATAGCCACATGGGCTCAAACGATTTAAAACGAAGGGAGAAAGACTGGAGGGTGTAGTAGAGGCCAATGACAACGCAAATATTATCGTAGAGAATTAAGGTAGCCATTGGGCTTCGTGCTTGGCTTTCGCCTTACTCTAAGACCTGCATAACCAGAGTTCTGCCTCAGAAAAAGTCCTCCTGTAATCGTTCGGATAGAGTGTTTTAACTACTTGTGTTAACGCACCGAACCGCCAATGTTAATTGGCAGCACACCCTCCGAAACTTTTTTCGCAATCATGATTGGAAAGCTAGAATTTGGTGTTCGATTTTTCTGGCCTAGGCCCTTCCGTTTCGGGCTCTACGGCGACAAACATGCAGCATGTAGGGTGTTGCGCGTCGGATCTTTGCCCACCGGCTGTTGATCGATTTCTGAACCTTTTCCTGTAGTTTCTTTGGTCGCAAAGGAAGGGAAAGGAAAGCCAAGGCGGGGTGGGAGTTCCGTCCTTGATCTTGGAGAACTAAAGGTCAAACCTTAAACAAGGACGTTCCCCGACCGCTGCGATGCAGTACCCGAGCTTCGAGAACTTCTCATCGAACGGGGGCAAAAGCAGGTATCTCGACCTACTGCGTGCGCGCGTAAAATTGGAGGTTCATTTTGCTTTGCTGAAGAATCAATTCTGCACACGGACCATGTAAAAGTAAATGAAGTGTATTAACGGGCAGGGTCTGTTGATATATGGACACTACAGGTCGCCTCAACCCAGGTTGATGGGAATACCGCTGGGTCAGCAAATTCAATAAAAGTGAAAATATCCCTTGTCGCAGGCATGACCATGCCTGCCAGACCAGCTTGCAAGACAGGTGAACCAGCAGCAGATAGTGGCCAACGCACAACCCCCCGTGAAGGGAAGTATCAAGCGACCCTGCTCTTGTGTTTGATTCAGAAGTAAAAGTATTTGGTAAGGGGGTGCAAGAGAAACACGCACATGAGAGTGTATTGGCCATTGTGATTTTTTATTTTTTGTTTTCGCACACACATGCGATTAGAAGTAAGGCCCTGCGGCTAAACAGATGAGTATAGCCCAACCAATCGAGCCGATGCAAGAAAATTGTACCTGCGAACTGGAAGGTATATGTACATGTACCTGAAAATGTAGCAGCCGGTGGTGCATTGATTGGGGTGGTGTTTGCTGGGCCTTAACAATTTTACCCCCGTCGTGTCGAGGAACCTCAGCACACCATCCCTTTGGATACATTGGCCTCCCCGGCTGTATGCACAGTCCAGTCAGAATAAAATGCAGTCAAAGAAGAGGATTAAGGTGCGATCAGCCAAACGCCGTAAAACTTGGGTGAAGCGATTGCTTTTTTTTTCTGGGGTGGTTTCCTAAGAGAAGCTAAAACAGAAGAGAGAAAAAGCACCGAAGGGAGAGGAGAAAGTAAAAAAAGAAAGCACACTTTTCTGGGCACGATGCGAGACCCCATGCCACCCTTTACGGATGGTCGAATTAACGCTGCTGGCCCTGGTACCTGAGCAACCCAAAGCGAAAGGTGGTGTTAGATAGAAACATTAGAAACATAGAAGCCTGTTCGCTCTTTTAACCTCTTGTGATATATATCTTAGGCCTGTCCCCCTCCAGCTTCTGCGACAACCGTTTTTAGGGCTGTGTTCGAAAGTTTATAGACTGCAAGCTAGATTTTCCGGAGTTTCTGATAACTACCGATCCCAGATACATCGCGGCAACAGCAGCAAGGGAGCTAGCATCTCGGAAGGGGGAAAGAGTCCTTTTTTTATCGCTCGAATTCTTTTTTTAATACCGAACTTTCAGTTAAATTTCTTTTGTTCGGAAGCATCCTTTACATTTCTAATATATTTTTCTCTTGTCCCGCCTGGGTTATCTTTTTGACGAGTTTCCTTTACTCCCTCTCACACTCTGACCTCGGAATAACCTGCGGCACATTATTCATCATCGTCAATTATCCATCTCGTTCGCCCTTTTATTTTTTGCTTTGAGAGTTTTGGGATTTCAGCTTTGACCTCGACGACAACCTCAGTCGTTTTGCGTTTCAATGTCCAGTGGTGTCTTGGGGCGGCTTTTGTCTTATAACTAGCAGCAACGCAGCTCAACCTCCACCACCGCCACACGGAGACAAAGGACGGGGACGCCAATTTACAATTTTACAAGTTATAATTTATATATCCCCTCTATCCTTTTTCGTCTCTTGCAACTTCCTCCTTATTCTGCCCCGTTCGTCCAACCCACCAACCCACCAAAATGCCGTTCTTTTCATCATCGTCGACATCTGTAAACGAAATCGTGGGGAACTCGGGTGGCAACTACATTCGCAAGGATGCTACGAAACCAGCGCCTTCCAAACCAACACCTTCGTCGACAAGGAAAAGAGATGCGGCAAGAATGCGACAGCTCCGGAGATCTATAACCGACTACCAGATTCCTCCACCGAGTCCTAGCTACCATAATTCGTTCCCAAATGCATCTCTCTCGCAGCTGGATACCTCGTTACCTCCCCCCTCGTACGCAGACTTGGACGAGGTCCAATTACCGCTGCCGAGGTTCAAGATTGCACCCAGACCTGAAGAAGGAAGAGAGCGTCTCCCCGGTTATAAATGCTCTCTGTTGAAGGAAGCTATTTTCGATCGTAAGATCGAAATGGAATCCCCATTTGAGAGGTCTGGTGATAGTACGTTATTTTCTGTAACATTCAATCACTTTTTCATTTCATATTTTGCTAACAGTTGCTGCTCTATTAGGGAAATGGACCAAGGTGTTCTGCGTGCTCAACAATACTGCTCTCAATCTCCACAAAGTCAAGAGAACCGCTATTATCTCGAGACCCGATCCTTTGGAGGAAGACCCAGATGATCCAACTGGATATGCGCCTGGTCCATTGATCAAGTCTTTCACTCTTCAACACGCTGAAGTTGGTGCTGCCAGTGACTATAAGAAACGCAGCTATGTCATCCGAATTCGCGCCGAGACCCAGCAATTCCTTCTCGCCTGTAAAACAGTGGAGACATTCTTCAGCTGGTTAGAAGGTCTGAGCAGCGGTATCAACGTCTCCCTCCCTTTGGAGGAGAGGGTTTTGCCAAAGTATCAAACCATCCCCCGGAGAAGGCGAAGAAGAAGAAACCACGATGCCTCTGCTGCTGCCTCAACTTCTCAGGACGTCGTTCAACAACAAGAAGAAATTATCCGAAGACTCTATCCACAGCTTCTAGTAGATGGTGACGATGTTCCTGATATTCCTCTTGCACAGACGGAGACTGAGATTGACCCGACCCTTGATCCTAATGACCGACCATCCACCAGCAATGGTCTCGATGCCATCGATGAACAGGGAACTAACTCTGATATGGATGATGGTCCCGTGCCCTCTGGCATTGCAACTCCTTCCTCCAATACTGATGGCGGTCCTAATGGTAGTCTTGTTGACCTCAGCGCTCTCCGCATCTCTGATGAGAGACAGTATCTCGAAACTGGTGAAGACACCCGTACTTGGTACAATAGCCGTCCATCTACTTCAGCGACCAATGATCATCATAATCCTTACGCAATGCGTGGCCATCTCGCTGGGTTCTCAAAACACACCAGCGCCTCCATGCACGAGGGCCAGACCCGCAAGTGGCGCGGAGGTTCCGCCCCGAGTCGAGAGCAGCATCTCCGTTTCGCAAAGCGATGCATGTCGGTTCTTAATGCCAATGCACCTCGCCAGAGCAACTTTATTATCGAGAAGGGAATCAGATACGAACTCGTTCCTGGCCAGTACAAGATGGTCCCGGATTCCCGAGTCACTCTTCCATCCTACCAGAATCAAAAACCACACATCTATGCCCAGGCTGCTTTGATCGACCTATAGTATGGGGATCGTCAAATGCCTCAGGAGCAATCCTCCGTTCAGGCCAACACACAACCTAGAGCATCTGGATTTATGCACCTGCATATCTCTGACCTCCAGTCTTAATCATTATAATTATTTTTTTTCTTAACGACTGCGTTCACATTCGGATTTCTTTGCTTCGTTTGAACATACTAGCGAGCTTTTCTCAATTTTTCTCATTACAATTTTTCATCTGACGGCGTTCACTAATCAAAATATCCGAAACTTCGCTATTTTTAATGTTCTAGAATCCAAGATACCACCAGGCGTTTTTGAATATGCATTTTTTAAATTCTTTCGTTTGTTAGTTTGCTTTTACGCTCGCCGCTATTTCTTTCAAAAAACATAGACACTCCTTTACATTTCCTTTTTGTCTCGATATTCTCGACATTGTTTGCAAAACCAAAACCTGCATGCATCGCAACGGCATTTATAAAAAGTACAGTCCTACTAGCGAAACTGAAAGCGTCACATTCCCTTGTCAACAATTTCTTTGTTTTTCGTTTTCGATTTTATATTTGGCAACTGAACAAATTAGCCAAGGCGTTCATTCGCAACTTGTTATTACTATAGGCATTTTTTGCAATCAATTTGGAGGAGGAGGCACGAGTCGAAACAATTAGTCTTGTTAGTCTACTGAGAAAACTAATAATGAATATTCCACCAAACATCAAATTCCTTTTTCCGTCCAGTAATATACATATGATAAGTTTATTTACACTGAATCCTAATATTTACAAGGGATCATTTTACACAAGTCAACTCCTGCCGAAGCATGCTTGACCCACTCATTAACAACAAAGAAACAAGGCAAGTCCGCGGACTTCACTGAACGTCATCTGCTGAGTGACTAGCTGGCTGCTGTCCTATGCGTCTCATGATCAAGTAGAAGCCGCCTCCCTGCGTTCTTTCGCCAGTTTTGGGTCTACACACCATTTCCCAGTCGCTTTTGTCTTCCGTGATTGGAATGTCTTCCGAAGGGGATGTTTTAAGATCATAGACCCCGTCTCGAACTGCGTCACTTACCTGGCCGAACTCCTCACTGCTTTTCTGCTTCTCGGTTTCTTCGAAGAATCTTCGCAGACCAGCCGACGCCCTACGTGGCTTCGTGTCTTGTGGTGCCGCCGCTTTGACCCTACTTCTGACCTGTGCCAGACGGACGTCCCAGACTCTCGCACCAGCCCCACCGACACCATTGCCGAATTCGAGTACCTTTTCGACGTAGAACGGTATTCTTTTCAACTTGGTGTGCTCCACTACGCTGGTGATTTGTGTTATAGACGGCGCCCAGTAGCCTAGAATAGCACCAGGATGCATGGCTTGCTGTAGGAGTGGCATAATCGGCCTGATATCTGGCATGTCAAGGACGCAGGAAGATAGGAAAGGTGTGTAGCTGGACGCTACGGATGTCTCCGAGGTTAGCGTAGACGAGGAAGAGGAAGTGGATTTGTCAAATGAGGCGGCCGTGCTCTCACGCTCCGCTATCTGTTTCTTCAGCCAATCCTCTACGTCTGCGTGGTAAAATTTAACACCTTCGCCATGGTACATCCCTCTCCGGAAGCCCTTTAACAGGTTCTCGGCGGCGTCGACTACGCTCTTGGACTTTTCTATAGAATGGAGAATAGCAGCGGGAGGGGACACGCCCATGTATCCTGGGGAGAGGGCTCTCGCAAGATGTAGAGTTAAAGAGCCGTGACCAGTTCCTGCCTCGAGTACCTCTAGTGGACCCTCTGAGTCGTCGATACTCGGCGAGACATGGAGGTCCAGTGATTGAACTATTGCTGCGGCGTCGGCGGGGTATATTGGCGTCACTATTCTCTCTGCATTTACAATGTACTCGTCCATAGTGGGGAAAGTTACGAGGTACTCCGATCCTTTTCATTGTAGATAACACACGCAGATACGAAATACAGTGTTAGAGAAGTGCGTGTTCTATTTTTTGCGGCGAGGATGCTCCTTGTGCGGGGATGCATGTATAGCTTGTTTCAGGATGATGCAGGAATGGATAAAAGCAATCGGCAATAGACTTAGAGCGTACGTACCGGTGTGCGTCTTGACAATGTCGCGGACTCTACGCCCAATGAGATCATCATGGGAGATATTGCCTTTATGTGTAACCGTCTTCTCTCCGGGCTTGATTTTGGGGAGGAAGAACGAGTCTCGTGCGCGGGCGAGGGACGATCGCGGCTTGAGGTACAAACAGTCGCCTTCTGTAGTGGCACAGAATATATATTTTTAATATCGGTACTTCTGATGCACCGCGGGCTAGGCGAATTTTGATCAGAGAGAAAACCGGAGCATACCTTTTGTAATTGATGTATTAGAACTCATATGCCGTCTGCCGGCTTGCAAAACGGTGGAATATGGGTATGATGGGATTCGCACCCACGACCGCATGGGAATGTGGGTGCATGAACGACGAAGCCCGTTCATAGTCCTGTCTGGTTTCAGATATTTCTAAATCCGTACAATACACAGAGAGGTCCAGATTCGCCTGCACGATCTATTCACAGACTTCTCCTCCGATACCTGGCCTGACAGATGCATAATCTACTGGCCGGGTCCTCCAAAATGTCGTCCGGCGGGCTTTTCAACGGCGAAGTGGATGGTGTTGTTTTCGGAGAGATGTGTTGCGTTGGATCTTGAAAAATTTTGAGGTTGCGGCCCAACGCGAAAAGATGTTTGGCGGAGGGCGTTCTTGGCTTATCGACAGGATCACGTCCTCCCCACCTCCCGCTCAACTCATCGCTCTCCGACGCGCCGACAACGCCCGCCCGCAGACCCCTCCAAATACCGACTTGACGACCTCGACTCGACCTCCCCGTGATCGCGCTCGGCTGGACTACATTCGCATATGCTATTTTGATTGCCTCGTTGCTGGTGTACTCTGATTCCGGGAGGTGATACATAGCTGGTGCTTCCAGCTACAAATAATATTGCAAGATGGGCAAGCTCAAGCGCTTAGAGCTCAACAGTACGTCAGGGAGACGACGAAAACTCGAGACCTTGGAAGAAGGAAATAGACAGCTAATTCTTCCGTCTTAGACTTCAAGTCCTACAAAGGGCATCAGAAAATCGAATTTGGCGAGTCGTTCTTCACGAGTATCATCGGACCCAATGGATCCGGAAAATCGAACTCGTATGTTACACCAGAAATTCCTCGAGATTCTAGGTTTCCATTGCTAGGTTAGAAAGCTAATATGTTTCGTGTAGTATGGATGCCATCTCCTTCGTTCTTGGCATCAAATCCTCCCAGCTCCGTTCCGCCTCCCTGAAAGATCTAGTATACCGTGGTCGAGTCCTCAAACAGAACAACAAAGTCAATGGCGCAATACCCCCTGACGTCAATGGAGAAGATTCGCTCGTCGTGGAAGACATCGCCGATGCTAGCGCCTCGCAGACGGACCCGAAGACTGCTTGGGTTATGGCCGTGTACGAGGATGACGATGGGGAGGAACACCAATGGAAAAGATTGATCAACTCCCAGGGCGCCAGCGAGTACAGGATCAACAACAGAGTCGTTACAGCGGCTGAGTATAATGGAGCATTGGAAAAGGAAAACATCTTGATCAAGGCGCGAAATTTCTTGGTCTTCCAGGGTGATGTCGAAGCTGTTGCGTCCCAGTCGCCAAAAGACCTCACTCGGCTCATCGAACAAATCAGTGGTTCTTTGGAATGGAAGTCGGAATACGAACGATTGAAAGTCGAACAGGATCGTGCAATCGAATTGTCAAACTCCAACCTCAACAGGCGACGTGGGATTAACGCAGAAATCAAGCAATACCAAGAACAGAAGCGAGAAGCCGAGAATTACGAGCGCAAAGCGAATGAACGGGACCAGGCGATCATCACACATGTCTTGTGGAAGTTATTCCACTTCCAGAAGGCAATGGAGGACAACAAGGCCAAGATTGCCCAACAACAGGCTGAAATGCGTACACACAAGCATGCGCATGAGAAGGACTATAAAATCTATGAACAAGCCAAAGCCGCGCAAGCGCAAGCTAGCCGAGTTATATCCAAGAAGGAGAAAGAAATCAAGAAGAAGGAAACGGCTATTAGCGGGAAGGAGGATATGTTGCTTCCAGTTGACGAAAAGATCAAGGCTGCGCAAAGCAAAATCCAGATCGCTGAGAGCAGAATCAAGGAGGTTAGCCGAGATCATAGTACCCAAGCCTCGTCGGTAGAAGACTATGAGAGGCAAATCAAGACCGTTCAGACTGCCCAAGCGAAATTCGAAGCCGATCAAGCCAAGTTAGCTGGTGACGCGGGCGTCGCACTCAATAGCAAAGATTTGAACGAATACTCGAAACTTCGTGAACAATTCAGCGCAAAGGCCGGAGCTGAGAACATGAAGCTTGAAGGACTTGGGCGAGAAGCAAAGACTGAAACTGAGACTCTGGAGGCATTGCGGAGCAAAGTCTTCAACCATGAGAAACGACTCGAAACAGTCAATAGCGACTTCCGATCTCTTAATGAGCGCTACCAGGATATCGATGCTGAGTTTGAAACTGTCAGCCAGGAGGTTTACAAGAAGAAGAAAGAACTCAAGGCGATCAACGACGAGCGTGCGAAGGTCCAGGCTACCCGAAATAAGCTGGAATCACAACTACAGGAAGCATTGATTAAACTCCACGAACTTGATGATGGTCGCAAACAGAACGAGAGGGAAATCAAGATGCGTGATACTTTGGCCGCCCTCAAGCGAATTAGTCCTGGTGTCAAAGGCCGAATCTCAGAACTCTGCCGACCCAAGCTCAAGAAGTTTTCGGATGCAGTTTCCACAGCCCTCGGCCGGCACTTTGATGCTATCGCCGTTGATAATGAGAAGACTGCTCACGAATGTCTCCGATATCTGAAAGACCATCGTCTTGGCGTCGCCACATTCATTCCCATGGATACCATTGTCAACAAGCCCCTCAATTCCAGCCTGAAGGGCATGCATAGGGGCATGCGATTGGCGATTGATACTATCGATTACGACCCATCGGTTGAGAAGGCAATGCTATACGCTTGTGGCAATACGGTCGTCTGCGAAGACATCGACATCGCTCGGTACATCTGCTTCGAGAAGGGGATGGAAGTCAAAGCCGTTACACTAGACGGAAGTGTCATCCACAAGGGTGGTATGATGTCTGGTGGTCGCGTCGATAAGAGAAATGCGCGAAGATGGGACGAGACTGAGGCTGACGGATTCAGGAAGCTGGTAGACGACCTCAAGACTAAGATCCAGGATTTGGATAAAGCGTCGCACCGTCCCGAGGAAGAAGGCCTCCGCGCTGACTTTGACAGATTTGAGAAGAAGCTTGGCAGTCTTAGAGAGGAAAGGGATGCTTACAAGAACGATCTAGCCGACAAGAAGAAGCACGCTCAGCATTATGAACGGGAGCTCAAAACCCTTAAGCCAGAGCTGGATAATGCTGAAAAGACGGTTGCCGAGCTTAACCGCCAGATTGAGAGGCTCCAGACTGGCATTCATCGTGCACAAGACTCAATCTTCAAAGATTTCTGCAAACGACTTGGACTTGACAACATTCGGTCTTATGAAGAGAGACAGGGGTCGCTAGAGACCATCGCTGCCCAAAAAAGACTCGAGTTTAACACCCAGTTAAACAGATTAACCACCCAACTGCAGTTCGAGAAGGACCGCGTGATAAACACGGAAGCTCGCTTGGCTAATCTTCAGGGACAAGTTAAGGCCTCCGGGAAGAAGATTAAGGAATTCGAACGAGAGAAAGCCGAAATTGCCAACGAGCTAGAGGTCTTGAATGAAGAACTTGAGGCCATCAAGGAGGACTTTGAATCAACATCCGCTGAGGTACAAGAACTTGCCGAGAAGGTCGCCGTGGCCAAACGAGATGTCTCGAAACGTAGCAAGGAGATGGAAAATGTCGCAAAGGTCATTGCCCAGGTTGAGAGCGATATCGAGCGAACTTCAACCAATCGATACGCCTTGCTACGTCGATGCAAACTTGAAGAAATCAACATTCCGCTTGCAGCAGAGTCTGAGGCCTTGGACGTTGTCCCCATCGAAGATGCTCTTGCGCCTCAAGCCGATCCTGATGCTATGGAGGTGGACGAAGACCCACATACTGGAACAACTGGCGCAGTGGAAATTGAAGATTTCGGTGTCGTTGTCGATTTCTCGAACCTTGACGAAAGCTTGAAAGAGGTTAATAAATATATCCCCACCCTTTCGATTATATTTACTAATATTAATGATAGGCTGGTGATGATCGAACCGAGGAAGACCTCTTTGATAAGATCAAGAATATCGAAAGTGAACTCGAGAAATTATCGCCAAACTCCAAGGCAGTCGAGCGTCTCGCAGGTGTTGAAGATCGACTCCAGGAAACCGAGAAAGAATTTGAGAAGAGCAGACGAGACGCGAAAGCCGCAAAAGATAGATTCTTGGCTGTTAAAGAGAAGAGGTACGGCACTCTATTGAAACTATAGAATATATTTTGCTCACTCAAATATTATAGAACCCAACTCTTCAACAAAGCTTTCGGTCACATCTCTGATCAAATTGGCAAGGTCTACAAGGACCTTACCAAGAGTGCAACCTTCCCACTCGGCGGTACTGCGTAAGTCTGAAATATTCTATGTTGTATTAAAAGACTATACTAATATGACCTTAGTTACCTCGATGTTGAAGACCAGGACGAGCCGTACCTTGATGGCATCAAGTATCACGCTATGCCTCCCATGAAACGATTCAGAGACATGGAACATCTCTCTGGTGGAGAGAAGACAATGGCTGCCTTGGCTCTGTTGTTCGCTATCCATTCATACCAGTCGTCTCCCTTCTTCGTCCTTGACGAAGTCGACGCCGCCCTCGACAACGCGAACGTTCAGAAGATTGCAAACTATATTCGCAATAACTGTGGTCCTGGGTTCCAGTTCATCGTTATCAGTTTGAAGACCGGTTTGTTCCAGCAAAGTCAGGCGTTGGTTGGTATTTATAGAGACCAGGTCGAGAACTCAAGTAAGAGTTTGACATTGGATGTAAGAATCCTCGCCCATCTCTCCTTTGGTCTATTAGAATCTCATACTGACTTATATGATAGTTACGAAAATACATCGATGCTTAAGTATCCTCCTAATGGAGTGCTTATTTCTACGATTCTGTACACATATTATCTCTTTTCCAACTTTAAAATTCCCCCCTTGATTTGTGTTTTTGTTGTTCATTTTCCAGCAGGAGTGTCGGTTCACGATTGTTTCTTCATGGCAGTGTGACCTGTAGACTTTTCTCCCATAGGCGTTAGCCGTCCTACGTTTTTGTCACATCCTCCCTGTTACACCTTGTTTTGCACATGGAGGTTGATTTAATTACGATTTGTTTCTAGCGATACGACAATAGCTTTAATGAGACGTTATAAATAACAATTCTTCTCGATTTGCTGTAGGAACCGTGAGCTGTTTACTAATAGGAAATCACTATTCGACAGAATTCTTGTTACATCGATTGCCTGGCCAGGGAATCATGGACAGATGGAAGGAATACCTAGGGGATATTTAGAAAGGCTTTTTTTTTTCGATTTAAAGAGCCGACGTACTCTTCTGGGCTGGCTGAGGTAAGGTTTTAGTTAGTGGAACCGTGATAAATAACGGTAGTTCATCTACTATGTTATGAACGGTGCAAAAAGATATTGTGTAAATAATCTAGAATCCATTCGTACTATTTATATGCTGCAATGAGATTTGGATCGTAAACCGTATCAGAGGGAGTATCGGACCTCTGTATAACACCAAGTGTATTCCGAACAAACAAGGATCTGAATAATCGAGTCTTATAAATATATATCCCTAAACTGATGAACTTTGGAGAGTCAATTTGGTTTATAGCGTTGACCGGGCATCGGAAAGTAGATTCGCCATACAGCCTTTTTATTCGATATTGAGAAAGCGAGGTCGAGAGCGTTGATGGAGAGAAGGGGGGTTCGCGCCGCAGCACAGGAGTATCAATATAGATTGGCAGTGAAGGAAACTTAGGACCTTGTTGAGGGAATTTCGAGAAATTAGACATCGAAACATAGTAATTAGCTAACGGCGGGCTGTATATCTTATCATAACTGGTGCACCGTTTAGGGAGCGAAGTGATGGTAGGGAGGGCTCTGAGTAGTCGGCGATGAAAAACCACCATCACTTACTAGATGGCCATCCAATATGCACCTAACATTTAAGTCAGTTTTAAGACATGTAAATGATGAAAGGATAGTCTGTTGGGGATATGATGTAAAGAATTTCTTTATGGTGATTTCTCCCTGTATTATAGAGGACTGTAGAATTACATACCTGGAACAAGAGGGGAGAGAAAATGCACAACCGAACAACAGGCTGGAAACGTCCATCATCTTCGTTGGCCCTTCACGCCCTTCATGACGGCATTCCAACATGGCCGACAGCACTTCGTCTTGCAAAGCCAGCATTCGAAGTATGAACTGTGCTTGAACTCCTTACACTTCATGCAAAGTGGCGGGTTCTTTTCTTCCTTCGGATCGAACTCTCTGCAGAAACGATCGTGTTTGCAGATGGTGCCCTCTTTGTAATTGATAAGGTCTACCACGTACTTTGGCTGGAGGATTCCAGTGTGGCCGAGATCGTCCTCGTTCATCTCGAGGTATTTGGCCTCCTTCTCGGCGACTGCCCAAGAGGCAGGGTAGAGCTCTATAGCAGGATCTAATGGTGAAGTCGATGATAGAGCCAGAGCTTCAACGGGGCTTGCGAGATTCACCGTTGGTTTTTTTTCAACATCAGGAGGATGAGGATGAGGGAATTGGCCCTTGAACGCGTTGGTGGGTGGCTCTGTACCTTTATCTGGTGATGCTGCTATGTTGTTTGGTTTGGTTTGAGACTTCGATGTTGTGGGGAAAAGCTGAGCCTGCATTGCCCCTCGAAGACCCTGGGGTTGGTTTCCCGGTGGATCAGGTTGGTGATGGTATATGTCGATGAGGAGATCATTCGACGCATGGGTATTCATCTTCAAGCTAGGATTCATAATGAAGAAGATTGGCTTGAAGACGATGCCGAAGCTTGGATGATGGATTAGAGAGGTTGTGGTCAGCAGAAGATTTCTGAGGCTTATGAGACTGCTCTTTAAATAGACAAGTTAGCAGCTGCTATCTGATTTTGAGATGTGTTTGTACATTGGGGAAGGGATTAATTCGTGTTTATGTGAGCGCAGCCGCAGCGACGTGTAGGTTTATGAGGATAAGGTGCTACCAGTACCTCATGCCTCCGTGCCGCTCGGAGGCATAGCTATGCATTTACTCCGAGGGATGTTATCTGAGGTTCTTAGCATGCGATTTGCGATTTTAAATCACTCTGAAACTTCCCTCAGCGAAATATGGAGAATAATATATTATTATTGGTGTGCGCAAATGATGACTTGAGCAGTCACAATTATCAGGTATGTTTTCACAATTTGACGGTGAGGTATCTTCAATTGTAAAGTATTGTATGTAAAAGAGAGAGGATAGAGAAATAGGTCTCCGATATACCCAAGATGCCACAGATTAATCCAAGTAACAAAGTAGCTTCACGGAAATACGATTTACCGATCCGAAGAAGCGTCGATATCCTTATCGCATAGGTTTTTGTGTTGGTTCGTAGGGTTGGATTGTGGTACAAACGGACAGACCGGGATCCCGGCTGAGGCGGTGAACATGGATATCCTTTAGGAAATGTCACCAGATTAGGCGGCGTGCTTCGTTTGGTTGGGCCATGTGTTCATCTTCCCCTCGCAAACCGCAGAACTAGTTGCTCTAAATCCCTGATCTAGATCCAGAGGGCGGGGTAGTACCTGTATATTACGGCTCATGTAAGATATTTATTTACATTTATCTGCAAGGCTTTCTATTCGGAGTTCATATTCGAAATTTCGTTGGGTATTTCTTGATAAACCGTTTAAGACCTATCACTTTACGGCGTGGCTGCAGTATTGGTTATGAAGATGGTAATTATTTTGTTTTCGAATTTGATGTACATTTTTGGTTTCCACCTATAGGTCATTATTCTTTTTCAGATCTCAGAATCCGCAAACAGAGCGACGAAGAATGAGATTCAGTTCGATTATGCAATTATGCGACTCTGTGCCAAACTATTTCCCAAAATTACCAACGCCACAAGCTATGCCTACCCCTCTGCCTTTCTAGACAGACACCACCCCAGAATACCCATTAAAAATAAATAATAATGTGAAATTTTTAAAACAGAGACATGAAGAAGAAGAAAATTACTTTTTTTGAGATTATAAAAATTTTGTAGATGTTTTATTTATATACCCAACGGCACCTGTTTGCCCTTGCCCCGTATTGTGGAACCCGCCGCCTGTGTCGGTGCTGATTTCAACGGAGAGATATTCGTGAACGACTGCGAATCTGTCGAGTTGTAAGGCCTCAAGCCAAGCTTCGTCATGAGATCGTACATCCGATAATCGCACTTGGGCGTAACCCAGTCGTCCTGAACGATCGCGTAGCTCTCCGTCTCGTTGTCTTTGGGTTTCCTAGGGTTGATAGCCCAGTAACCCCAGTCGGCGTCCACGTCTTTCAGGAAATTCATGAGATTCGTCCAATAATTCAAATCTCCAGTATTAGGCCTGTCTGGTGCGCCGAATTCGCCCACCCAGACCGGGGCGATATCTTCTTCGAGCAGGAAACCCCAGTTGTCGTACATGTCGTATGCGAAACTGGCGTAGTCCCGAGACCAGTAAGGTCCCTTAAGGAGTGATCCCCAGCCGGACCATCCGTAGACGTGCGCAGAGTATACAACACGGTCTGGGATAGATAGGGTTATGGGTCGAGATCTCACGCCTTGGAGGTAGTTGGACGAAGCGACTCCTTCAACAAACATCAACCAGTCCGGTTGCAAGGCGTGGAGTCGTGCTGCCGCTTTTTCGGCGGCCGCTGCCCAAGAAGTCCAGAGCATTTTGCCCATAGGGGAGCGATTTTCGTTTCGTAGGTCGGCACCAATCACGAGCGGGTTGTCTACGTACGGACGCATGACCTTCTCCCAGTTTTGCATCCACTGCTCTTCTGTCTGAGTTATCCGACACACTTTCCCCAGGTAATCGTTCGCCCAGGTGGCATCGCAGAGATTTCCGTCGCAGCACCACCGAGCCTGCGTGATGTGGTTGTTGACGATAACGGCGATGCCTTCGTCGGTGAGTGCTTGGACGACGGCGTCGAAAATGTCTAGCGCTTTAACCGTAGCCGTGCCGTTGTTTTTACCCTCCGCCTTGTCATGCCCACCAACCACATGCTGACCGCTGTGCCCTTTCTGCTGACGGAGGCCTTCGCTG
Organism: Dactylellina haptotyla; assembly: GCA_031310005.1. NCBI lineage: Eukaryota > Fungi > Ascomycota > Orbiliomycetes > Orbiliales > Orbiliaceae > Dactylellina > Dactylellina haptotyla. The sequence goes on along the minus strand of CM062379.1, from coordinate 5,319,157 downwards.
TCGAGATTCCCAGCCTCCCTCCCCTTGATGTGAATGAGATCCGGGTTCTTCGACCAAAACTTCTCAGGAACGTCGGGATTCGTGAGGACCAGCTCGTCGGAGTAAGGAAGTCTCACGCTGTTGAAGCCCATCTCGCGAATAGTCGCAGCGATCTCCTTCCTGTGTCTGATGTCTAACCCACCGGGGACGAAATCCTCATCGCTAGCTCCATACCAGTTGACGCTCATCAGCTTCACTTTTTCCTCTGATGAATCTACGATGTATCTTCCCTTAGTCCTCAACGGTAATTTGAACAACGGGGGCTTCTTTTGTAGATATCCTTCCGCTGTGACATTAGGTCTACCCGGGCAGTGGAGCTTTGAGGCTATCTCTTTAGGACTCGGATAGCTATCCAGAGGAGCGTAGTAATAGTTTTGATGCAAGATATTCCGGTATATTATATACGGAACCAGACCGGCGAGGAAGAGAATGGTTACAGCAAGAAGAACGCCAATACGTCTGGAGGGCATGATGGGTACGACCGTTTCGGCCGGAGGAGCATCGGCACTAGTCATGATGCCTTTGAAATGAAAAAATAGGTATATATGGAATTTTGAGGCTGCGAAATGTACATTTATACAGACATGTGTTGTGAAGAATAAGAAACGAGAAAGGAGAGAAAATGAGGTTCGTATGGATGAGATATTGAGAAGATAAGGTATCTACAGCCACCCAACGGCGGAGCAGAAAACTTCCACGTCACAAAAATATGGGGGGCACACGAGCTTTAAGGACGTTGAAATAAGCAGCTGGGGAACCACCGATCTGAGACCTTAAAAATAAAATAGGCAAGGTACATTTTCGCTCTGAACCCAGCTATTGCGTTTTCCGCGTGGATCCGGTTTGGTCAGCCGGCTCGTGCCTTGGCCAACAACATGATAGCCTCGAACTGTTCCCAGATTGGCTGCCTTGACCACACACGTTTCCCCTTAGTAGTTAGCGTCAGCCTTTCCAACAGATGACGTTTCTCTTTTTCAGCGGTCTTCTTTCTCTTTTTTCGGTTCTTCATAACATTATCCATTAGCTATTAGTACTCTATTTAAAACAGGGTTTGGTATGGCGTAAACGACAGGATGATGGATGATAATGCAAAATTGATCAAAAAAAACAAATCTATTCCCTTCTTTCCAACGGATTTGTGCACAGCTAAAAAGTATAGTCCCCAATGTTAGCTGGCGTTTGAAACTCCAAAATGACAAACCGTCCCAATCACTCCGCCCGACCGACCGAAAAAAATATATAGATACTTATATATGAACAGGAAAAAAGTACTCCGTTGTTGATGTATGTATGCCACGTGCAAGCAATGTGGGAAGAAAATGAAGAACAGGAAAGTAAAAAACAAAAGAGCATACACGCATGCAGCGCCAATGCTGACACGGAAGGGCTGGGTGCCGAATGCCGAAGAGATGCAGATACCATTCATCGTTTGGGAATAGTTTCCGAGTGTGTTGCGGGGAGGTTGTTGCATTCTGCAAGCAACAGGCAGCAAAGAGTTGCGTTGTCGGAGGGCCAAGAGGTTGCGCTGCATTGGCGCCCGGAGGGATTACACATCCGACCAGTGCCGGTCAGCCCGCCTCGAACGAAAGGAAGGTGCTTTAAAATGAAATCGGTGCCCACATGCGGCTCCCTTTCCCAGTGCAACTTTTTATAAGTGCATCTTTAAAACAGGGGAGACCGGCGGATTCTTCTGTTTCCCTTTTAAAGCCTTCCTTCTTCCATACGGACGACTTCCTCGACCAGCAATCGCTTCGGCTTCGCGCTGACCTTGTAGTTCAAATCGACCGACCAGAAGTGCGAGAATGCGGCGTGCAACAATGGCAGACCGCCGTATACCAGGCCCGAGGCTGGGAAAATAACATATTCCAACCAAGTCAGAGGGGAATACGGGTTTCTTCGGCTGACCTGGTCCTCGAGGTCCCGGTACAGACCGGACTTCTTCAACTCCGCGACTCTGATGTCAACACAGACTTTGTGGTACTTCTCGTAGCAGAAGTAGAAGTAGAAGAGCATGGTTACGAAACCGAAAGTTCTCTGGTACGACATGACGTCCAAGGAGAGCTGCATCCAGTAGCTGATTGAAGCTACCGGGGTGACGGCAGTGTAGATGGAGGAGGTGATCAAGATGATAAAGAGATGGGCAGGCAGGAAGTGAGCTTCGAAAATACGAGTGAGCAGATCGATGTTCCTCAGTGTCAGCTTGTTTCCGTCTTCGATTTGAACTCTGAAGAAGGAGAACTTGGCACCGAGGGAGATGTTGGCCTGGCTGTCGTAGCAGAGGTTGTTCACACGCTGTGAGCTCCCGAGCTGTGACCACTGCCGGATCGCAAATCCAGTATCCAAGCAGCCCCACATGTGTCGGAGGGCTTGCTGGTATCTGGCCTTGAGACCATCAAAATATCCCCAGATTCCCTTCCTGGAACTGGCAACATTGCAGTGACTCGCTGGACTAGCAACGCATTCGATGTTCAGTTTGCCATTCATCAGGAAGTATGATTTGAGCATCATGTGCATGTCTTCACCAATCGCCTCCGGGCCAGTATCCCATCCCTTGACGAGATCAACAACCGGGAGGGTCAACGTGTAAACGGAAGTTGGGATGGCCACGGTATCGATTCGTGGGGTCGTCTGGAAGCAGGAAAGACCAGCACCGCACCACATGAGGTCTGCAACTCGGACGAACCGGGGTACCTCGTGGGCATTTCGATCAAAGATAATCGGGGGCATGTACAAGGTCATATCCAGCGAATCATCCTCCAAAATATTCTCGATGTGTCGTCGGGTAATAATATCAAAGTAAGTGCTGAGCAAATGGGTATCACCTTATCATCGAAACAATAAAAATTAGCAAACCCCACTGACTTGTGAATAGGAAGCTTTCGTTTGGACTTACTGTCCATGACAGTCAAAAGGACGTGTTCCCAGTTTGTTCTGTCAGAATACTTTTCCAAGAACCTCTGTGCGGCCCAGCCGACATTGGAGCTTTTGCCGGGAGCTTCACCTTCGATTGAGGAAGGATGAAGAGTGAATTGCATGTCCCTAAACCTTTCACCAAACATAGCGATGAGTTTCGTCGCAACGGTTTTGGCATTCGGATCGCGTTCTTCCATCGCGAGGCAGACCTATTTTGGGTTAGTGTAAGCGATGGACAAACTTCGCGATGTGGTGTAACGCAGGCGAGCTCAAGAAGTTGAGTCCGATGAAAAACGGGGAAAACTTACATCATAATGCTCACTGGCCGATTGGTGGCTCGCGAGCACCTTGAGGGTGTCTTCGAGAACCTGGATATCCTCTTTGTAACTTGGGATGATGATACTGTGGACGACATCAGGTTCTATGGGGGCACGATCTCTGAGTTGATGGGATTTCATGAGACCCTTCTGTTCCGTCGACTCATCATCGGAGTCTTGTTGCTGCTGGTAGAGGGTCTTGGCAGGGCGATTGACGGTATTCGCTCGTAAGATCTCCCCAGCGGCTTTCCAAACACGCCACGACAGACGAATAGGGAAGAAAGTTGCCAGCATGTGGAGGAAGAGCCCCCAGCTGATGAAGATAACTTGTGCAACGACGGGACTGTGGCCTGTGATTAATTTCGTTGGAGAGTTTGTTCCGAGCCATAAGCCTTGGAGGATTTCGAGTGCGCATTCTGCCAGAATCAGTAGCCCGATGATCGAGAGACCGGGCAGGCATCTGATCAGCCAGCCGGTGGAAGACATGATGAATGGCAGCGAGCGAGCGAGTACGAGGAGTGGTAAACCGGAATCGAAGTCGAAGAGAGGGTCGAGGAGTTCGAGTTCGAGTTCGAAGATAGTATGTATTGGTCAACAAAACAAAATACCTTCGTAACGGGGAATTTGGATAAAAAGAAGAACAATGAACCGAATAACGGCTACAGGAAGAGGGGGGCTAGTAGGATATATATGATGGGGAGAGACACCACGGGGGGGGCGCAGAGACAGAAGAGAGAAGTTCCCGGAGCAAAAAATAGAAAAAGTGTAACTTTCTTATTCTCTCCGTTGGAGACAGGACTAGGAGGTTTCGACTGGATACAGGGCGAAGGGAGCTGTCGGAAACAAAAAAAAAAAAGAAGAAGAGGAGGAAAAGAGGAGAATAGGAAATACAATTATATTTCCCATGGTTTCGTTTCTTTCCTCTGGCAGCCATTTTGATAAGGTTGTACCCTCCGCGGCGCCTCCTCTGCTCGCCATGGAGGTTCCAGGATCCCTCGATGAGCATGTGGTTCGCATAAGTGGACTGCACTGGAGAACCAAGCCAGCTTTCTAGAGCTAGCTCCTCTTCTCAGTCTGTCTCATCCTGCCGCGATACTGCGATTTTGAGAGGAAACGGGTGCGATTGCCAGGTATAAGCCAGCTGAGGTGCTGTCAAAATCGGCGGGCCTCTTTTTCTTTTTGGTGTTGTAAATTCCACTCGCCAAATCAACGAAAATTAATCCACGATGCACCTGGCGTAGCGGGTAATTCTGATTGGCCAGATTCGACCTGCTCTCTGGGAGGTCCCATGGCGACCTCGTCCGCCCCAAGGTCCCCACTTTCTATTCCCACTGCTAGCTCGCTTCTAACTTTCTTGAGGGATTTGGTCTCTTTCTCTGTATTTCCTGTGCTGGGGACATAGGATGAGATAAGCTCGTGGGTCGGATTGGCGCAGTGAGAGAAGACCCTGTCACTTTCTTTCCGCGTGATGATGTCTCGACGGCGCCCTTCGTCAAGACGTGCATATTGCGAATATTACTTGATGTTGATAGATGCTCATTCTTCAGACCTCTTGTCAAAATCTAATGCAAACACAATGCAGTCCCGTCTTGCTTTGTCTCGCTCTCTTTCATATGTCACAAAAGTAATAAAATCTGTCTGGGAGGCTGTGCCTCAAACTGGCATCTATCTTATTTCGGACTAGACTCTCGGAGCCTCAAACTCCAATATCAAACGTAGCCGACGCGGAGCTTAGCGTCGTATTGACCTGCCACAGCTCGAGTCTAGAATACGAAATCTTTGGAAATCCCCAGGTTGCATGACAGCTTGGTATAGAATACCCTTAGTCCCTAAGTACGCGAGGAAACAAGTTCCCCCGCTGTGACCGTCTCAACTCGACTCTGTGTGTGTTGCGAGGTTAGTCTGATGCCCATCCCGCAAAACAACACCTATCCACAAACCAACTCGAAAGCGTAGAATGGTGGAACCCAAGAGAATTGGGGTCGCTTCCCTCGGATCAGGGCCTGGTACATCTTCGCATTCATTCGCCCTGATGCTTCCGTTTTCTCTCTCAGAAATAAAAAAAAATAAAAAAAGTATTCCCAAAAATTAAGAAAATTTGCAGGGAAGGGGCAAGCTCCTCTAATTTCTTTTCTTAAAAGTGAGGGCTGAGAGCGAACTGCGAATAGAAACGGCCGGTGCTCCTCAGGTAAATTAACCCGTCAGTGAGCACAGGAACTCAGTAGAATCACACAATCTCAGCCGGGGACGCCCTGCATGAGAACACCGAACGAGAAAATTTTTAATTATCTTCCAGAAAGTCCAGAAATAAACAACGAGCGAAGGAAGCCTCGCATTTGATCTTCGGGCGTACCAGGCCAGGGCCCTTGGAGTGCGGGCTTGAGAGTGAGACTTTCTTTTTGGAGCAAGCAATAGTACACGAGTGTACTAGTAGTTCGATTGCCGTCCCGGTAGACAGCACCCCATTTCGGGAAAGGCATCTAGACAGATGTTAACATGTTTCGCATCGTCTTGTTTAGTATAGGAAGGTAGGATTCCGGTTTTCGAAGTGGCACACGACAGCTTGCCCTCTCTCGAATGGGATTTCCGGATGTTCAATAGTTTCTTCCTGTCCAGCCTCATCACTATTGCGTAATTCGTCGGAGACATATATATAGATATAGAATTGTGAATTGAGGCATTACCCTAAACTTCGAATATACTGCTCTTTCCGTAGGAGTTTTTGCGCGAACAACGCTCACTCCGTTTCAATCGCTCGAAACATCTTCACCTTCGGGAATTGTTCGGTTCGACGCATGTTGGCGTTTTTATTTTATTTTAAACCTAGAAAACCTATCTGTCATGTTTTGAGTGGCGAAGGGGAAAAGTTTACATCGTATTGCATGGGAACAAGCTTTTTAGCCGACACGCGGCCCTGGAGATCGGGCCTAACATGTTGGGGGTTACAGGTTAAGCTTTCTTTCGATTGGTCTCGCCTTATCGTTGTGGGCAGGAGAACGAAAATAGGGAAAAGGCAATTGGTGCTTTTCGAACAATGCTAGATTCTGCTACTTTCGCATTGTTAGTCAATCTGACAGAAAGAAAATCTTCCAATACGGGTGCGAATATTGAGGAACGGCGGAACGAGTTGCCAATGCTGACTGCGCAGTTGCATCCGCGAACCAGCCGCGCCGTCTTGGAGGGTTCTCATGTTGCACAAACAGGAAAGCGGGTGCGAACCCCCATCCTGAGAACCTGGGATGTTGAATAAGCCATTCTGCCCCCCTTACTTCTAGTTGTGATTAGTAAACCCGTCAATCATTCAAATCATTCTGATACGGGAGTCCGCGAATCTATCGCTCTGGACGAATAATATGGCTATAATCGTATTTTTGTTAATCACAACACGGTTTGAAGGGGTGCGTGCATGCGCCTAAACTAAACCACGTCGACGCGATATTCATGAACGGTCAGTGGGATAATTAGGCAGGTTATCAATTGGTATAGCGTTAACATGCTTCCTATCATTTACGGAGACGCCGGCGGCGTCCTCACGTTTGAGGCGTCTTTTGATGTTTCCTTCGTTTTTCCTTAGCCAAGCTTTTTCACAATTAAGCTTAACCATCGTCTCAAAGGGAAAGCACATGCCAAGAAAAAATTTCAATGTGACCCCAGGATATCGAGAGGCGTTCGTGAATAAGGAAAGTCCGCGGATAGACGTTCGGCATTCATGACCCGAGCTCACTGTCTGGTACTAATGTCCCCGGATCACCCTGGATCAAGGCGAGCATACCGTTGTCTGGAACATTTTTTTACGAAATGCCTAGATGAGAATATCAAACGCTACTATTAATATTTTAGAAGCGCTAGTGCTCGCTCTGGGGAAAGGCGGTTTCACTTCAACACTGAGATGGCGAGCAAGGCACAGCAGATCTCTGGTTCATTTTTTCGTTCCCGTTCTATGAAACAATTATTACTCGGAATTCTTATTGATATTATTGCAGCCGAAGGATCTTCTGAATTGTTGCATTCTATCTTTGATCCGAATACCTTGCGACGGCGATAAAATAGAGGGCTTATCATTCTAAGTTGTTTTAACTAAAGCTATTGGTTCTGATGCTGATACCTTTTTCGGCCGCTCGCTCGAGAACGTCGAATTACCTAGACTGTTAGACGTAAAGAGATATACGGACAAGTATTGACTACCCGGAACTGTTTCGTAGGAACCACGGAGAACTCAAGACCAATCCTGCCCAATAGGAGTCCCTTAGCTCAAACTTCGCCCGGGCCTGCACCGCATCAGAGACAGTCTGAGCAGATTTCCTTCGGTTCATGTTCTCGTCGCATTCCTGAGCCATGGGGAAGCAAGGCGACCCACGGGAAGAGCACTGCCTCTCCGCTCTGGGCAAGCATTGTAAATTCCTTGTCCAAGCTGTGGCTAGCTGCTCCTCAAGAGTTACGAGGCAATCCTGATCGATCGATGAGCGGAAATTTACTTTCAACTTAGTTCGCAAAACTTACATGCCATGGTATCCCCCAGTAACGATTCGAAGTGTGCCTTGAGTGTGATGTAGCTCGCTCTTACGTTAGATCACATAAGATGAGACAAAGAATCGTGGGAGGTAGCTGCCTCCCGAATACGCACGTCAGGCGACGGCCGCGGGCGAAGTGTCCATGGAATATTTCCAACTCATGATCGAAGTCCAATCGATCCCATGAATCCGAATAAAGTTTGAGGAGATGCTCGCACGAGCATATTCACCTGCTCGGCCGGATAAATGCTTCCATTTACTAGGACAATTGCGAATATAATCGGTATATATCATGACTAACTACCGTCTGTGGATGCCTACTTATACGCGTAAACCTCAAGAGTGAATCGGGCCGTAATCTGCCTTCCGCCGTGTCGGAATATTAGCTATGGATCGGTTATAAGTAGTATGTTGGGGAAGTCCCCAGATTGAAGCTTGTGATATCCCCGTAGTATTTTCTTAATTGCGAGTTTCGCGAATACTGCTCGGGTTTTAGATCGGCATCCGCGGTCATTATAATTCAAAGATGGGCAATTAATGGGAACTCACATGGCCCAGACGGTCCGATAACAGGGAATTGCATCGGTGGGGAATGGTGCTTGTGCTAAGACATGTTGACAGTGGGGCAGAAGCTTGATTCCCTCCTTGCATATCCCAAGCCCGGGGGATCGCTAGTTAAACTCGAGCTCCGTCATGTATTAGTGACTGGTGAGTCTCCGTAACTAGTGAAAATCACAGATTCAAGTTTTTAGATAACCTCTCCAATGACGCGGCTGGCTATTAAAGAAGGTGAGTGTTATATTTCTCAGGACCTGCACAGCCCACTTGCAGAATGCTTCATGTGAGATTTTAATTGAACGCACGATTGTGAACGCAACAAGAGTAACACTCAAGAATTTTGCCTGCTCAGCAGATCATTACCATTCAATCTATAGCCGCTAAATGATCTCGCATACAGTGAGAAAATTCCAGCTTCATTTTATGAGTATCATCTCGCTCGAGACGGCAAGTCTTTCCTTGCTTCCTCGATGCTGCTGGTTGGTCCTTAGTTCGGACCTTTTTTTTTGCACAGCCACCACCATGCAACATTAGACTTTTTAGCTGCATCATGGGTTCTTCTGACGCGTCCGTCTTTGGGAAGTGAGAGAAGGAGAAAGGAAATGAATTAAGATTGATTCTTTGCGAGTTCGGAATCAGATCATCTTTTTCGAGGGAATTATAGTTTATGGTCCTACGACTAATTAATGTTGTTGAATGTTGGAAAAACGACATCTCGGCCAAGTCCAAAGAGTGTTGGTAGAAACCATCATGTTCCTTTTCAAATTTACAGGAGGCGGAATATCGTTATTCCGCATAATAGATTGCCCATCTAGATACAATGTAAGATAACAGTGAATGGGCTTCTTGGGTTGGAAACATCTAGGAAACTTGTAGACTAACATTCCCTATTGCCTTTTGAAATATTACTGCCTCTCTAGTTTTGTACCTTCTAAATGCATAAACTCGATCTCATTTAAGTGTCTATTATCTTAGCGTAGCCTCGTGTTTTGATTCTATTCCCGTAGTAACCTCTAAAACGATAGTAATAATCCTTCTAGACCTCTAGAAAACGATACCAATAGTGCCTCTAACCCAGAAGATCACCCAAGCAGTCCAAGTATACGTCCGGCCCTTCACCGGCCTCTCCTGCCTCCAAGATCTCATGCTCCTTGCTAACACCCGTCAAAACTGCCAGAGTACCCTTCAATCCACCTTTGATACCAAACTTGATGTCCGTATTCAACCGATCCCCCACCATACACGCCTTCGACCTGTCGAGTGTGTACTTCCTCTCAATGCTCTCCATCATTGCCTGACTTGGCTTCCCAAAAGTCGTAGGTCCGCGACCTGTCATAAATGTCAACGGAGCCGAACAACTTCCAGCTCCGGGCAAGAGTTTCCCGTGCGTAGGGAACGTGGAATCGAAATTCGTGGCAAAAAAGTGCACCTCCGGGTCCTGAAGAAACCCGAACGCCATGGCGAGCTTCGCATAGTTGATTTTACGGTCTAGCCCGGTGACTACGGCCCAGACCGTCGGATCTGGGCCGCAGTGTTCTGCGACTTCATCATCGGGGAATCCGAGCGGCTGGGTTCCGCCGAAATGAGGGATTCCCTCGGCGTCGAGTTCTTCTTCGATGCCTTCCTCGCCGATGACGAAGACTCGCTTGCCCTCCGGGATCTGGTAGACACGGGAGATGGCTACCGCGGTGGAATAAGCTGAGCCGAAGATCTCGTCTACTTTCACTGGGATCCCGAACTTCTCAAACTTTTTGCTGTACTTTTCCCGGGATTTCGTTGAATTGTTGGTTACGAAGACAAGTTTTTTGCCTGGCGAACGGGGTAAGTTATATAATTATTGGCATCAGGTATACTATAAAATGGATTGTATCTACCTCTGCTGCGAAGCATTTCTAATGTCTCCACAACTTTCGGGAGCAAGACGTCACCTTGCCACAGGACACCATCACAGTCAAAAAGGAATGTCTGTGTTACAAGCCATTATTAACGCCTGCACTACAGGGGAGCTTGGAGATGGATAAACATACATCAAACTGGTCGATGAATTCATCGATTTCCTGCTTCTTCCCGGTGAGCTTGCGAGGGCCAGTGCGGGACGGAGGTGCCGTTTCGGATGCCATTGTGCTATATACACTTGAGAAGCCTCTAGGTGGAGATACCACGGAAGATTTTGAGCGCACTAGGGGTACTCTGCGTTCGAAAGAATGAACTGAATGTTGCCTTTTGAGGACTGCCAATTGCTGCTTGAATTATACTCCGTGTTGGAAGTGTTGGGAATGTGCAGCGCTGTCGGAGCATCTTTGTCTTATATAAGCGGCTGTCCAGCGGCTATCACTAAGCAGGATCTATCAATCTCGGCCTCTGCAGCTGGCTGAGTCAGACTAGAAGAAATAGGGCTATTTCGAGGTGAGCGATTTGGTAATGAATCCTCTTATAGTTGAGGTTTAATATAACTTGCTTTTGGTCTCTGAGCTAAGGATCCCAAAGAATATAGTTGAAGCTCATATAAGATATATCCGGCCAGGCTGAGGATTCGGAATAGCTTCAGGGTTGTTGGCAACACATGGCCGCTCCAACTGAAAGCAGAGTGGTTCAAGAGTGCCAAAACTGACGTTTCTTTCAGAATTGGGATTGTAGTTCAGGGGTAGAACGTTTCTTTCGCACTCCTAGAAGCTCCTCGAGTTTCGGGTCGAAACGACACTAGAAAAGGTCTTGGGTTCAATTCCCAACAATTCCATTCTCTTTTTTACATCTTTTTTATTTGGATTTTTTGGGCCTTGGATGCATCGATACTATCTGTCGATGGGTGTTGTATTTTGCATTTTAGGAAACTGTAATAGTTGACAAACAGCCCAACTCACTTTTAGTTTCTTAATATATCTATTTCAATAGTACATGAAGAATAAAATTTACTTTCTACCGACAAACTGTAGTTTTTGTATATCGAATTATGTATGGTACATTGTTTTGTATATAAGATCTTCTAATATATCCCAGCCTACCTGGAGGTTGCTCTGCGAGGATTTTAGTATGGTTTCCCGCAAAGATGAAAGCAATATATGGATGATGTTAAGGGGCATACATTTCAATCTCCCTCAACTCTAGCTCTCTTCTATTCATTCCAGATCCGCCTACTGGCGTCCGTCTTGTCGTCCTTCTTCCGTCGATTCTCTCCAGCACATCGAGCACCCCTTCCAGAACCTCTCCCGCATCGAACTCCACCCTCACCCCATCAGTGCCGTCTCCCAAATGATACCTCGCGGCCACCTTCCCTTCCCCATCATCCCAGAACCCGTCCTCCCCTCTTACACCTCCTAAATTTACGATCCCCACCTTCTTCCCTTGATCCTTCGCTCGCTTCACCAACCTCCAAGCTGAATACGTCGCCAAACTGCTCCCCAACACCAGTATCGAATCCGCTTGATCAACTCGCTGTTCAGCCTCCTTCTTCACCTCCTCCCGCAAACTCTCACCAAAGAATACAAGTGTTGGCTTCATCACACCGGGTACGTTCCCGTCCCCTTCAATCGATTCCACCGCTCCATCGCCATCAACCGTGATCTGGTCTTTATACACCGGGTTCTTAAAACACTCCTGGCAAGGCGGGTACCTAAACTTCTCGTACTCCACGCCTGGAACGTCGATATCACCGTCCGGGTTCCGCTTTATCTTTAAGTCTGGCGTCGAGCGCATTTTCTCGAGATACTCCGACCACGTCGGGTTCAGCCGGTGCAGTTCCTGCTGGAACGGCGATCGTGCGAATTTCTTACGACAGGTAAGGCATAACAACGTCGATAACAATCCGTGGAGATTAGTTATCGGCATATCCGGGTGGGAGATCGAATGTAAAGAATCCACATCTATCCAGAAAATTAGAAAAGTAAAAAAATATATTTTTCAAACATAGAGGGGGGAAAAGGCATCAATCAAATATTGAGGAAGAGAAAGGTCGCACACGTACTCTGAGTGATAACCCCACCAACCCACCCGCCTTCCCACAGTCTCCCCACACTCACATGCGTCCTGTTCGGCCTCACCTTCTCCACGCCCCTCCACCCCAGGAAACTCCTCGCCCAATACCGCCGCCGCATGGCGTCCTTATGCACGAAATCTCCATAGAATATAGGTCTGTATTCTTTATTCAACGTATACGTCCCCTGTGGGCCCCTGTAGTCCGGTAAACCGGAGGCCACCGAGATACCAGCCCCAGAAAGAACGAGTGTAGAACGGGAGTTGAGCAGAAAGTTCGAGACGGCGGTTACAGCGGTGGCAAGGGTTGTCGCCGAGGATGGGATTGGCGGGAAGGAAGGGAGGGGAGTCGTATAGGGGATCCGGAGGAGCATTGTAAGTGCGGGAGCGTTGCCCATGTCATGATGGTCGGATTTAGATTCCCATTGGGACTCTGCAGAGTGGACTTGGGTATAAACTGCGGTATTGGAGCGCGTCAAATGTTTAGGAATGTGTTTAGGAATGCGTTGTAGGTCGTGGGTATATATATCCTGGCTTGTACGTCCTCGGAATACCACACAACTCAGCTTATAAGCTTATACTGTGCGAGAGGGCGGCTGATGGTTGGAAGTAGTCTTGTATCTATGCGAAAATGAGTACTACGACGGGAATCACGACGCTTCCACCAGAGATTCTCTTGCAAATAACTGGCTACCTCGACAGCCGTAAAGATGTCCACTCTCTCCTTTCCACCTGCAAGTACCTGTACTCCATTGCTTACAGAGAGTTATGGTCCGTTTTGCGTTTTGGTCGCGGCATAAACAGATGGCACCTATCCGGTAGCGAGAACTGGCAGAGGTTTATTTGGCGGGCCGGGATTAAAAGGCTTTTGCAGACCATCGAAGAGAGCGAGAATTCGGAATTACCTGGTTTCGAATTCACACGGTCTTTGGTGTTGAATTTCAATCTATCCGCCTATTCATCGGAGCCGGACCCTGATAACAGTGACTTGCTTTCGACATTTCTAGAAACCGCGATACCCAAGATGCTTGGACTGAATCGTATAGCCTTGAATCTTGATAATTGTAGGTCGTCCAAGTCCATGTCGATTTATCAGATTCATAGCATAGCAATATTCAGAATAATATCATCTGCTAACCAAAACACCAACCTCATAAGACATTGATCTTGAAGGTTTCAGGAAAGATCGGGGCAGGCTCTGCGATATTCTGAAAGAGTACCTACACTCAAAATCGCCCCAAGAGTTCTCGATGGCCATCGTCTTGGACGGGAGCGATGGCACAGATGCCCACCTGCGACCGGATAGGATGTACACCATGCTCTGGCACTTCGATCTCGCCAAACTGACCAGTCTGGAACTGCGACTCGGCCTCCGTAACAGATGGGTCCCGAACCGCTGGGAAACACCGGAAGATAGAAGCAAGGCTTCCTACCTCGGATTGACCGGGCTGTCCGGTAACGCGCTGGCAGTGGTGGCCGCACTCACGAGGATCTTCCGTGCAACCGTCAGATTGAAACGACTACAGCTTTTTTGTATACCCTGGCTGTCACGTCCGGGGCTAGCGTATCAATGGTTCTCGGTCAACGAAATTGCGGGTAAACTGTCCGAATTCCAAGCTGTGTTCAACGATCTTCATAGCCTCCAGTCGCTGTATTTCGAGGGTGTCATATTCCACTCCGACTTATTTATCGCGCCACCAAAGAACGTAACCAGGTTTCGTATTAAAGGTCCTTTACCCATACCCTGGTGGAAGCAGTTCGCCGAGTGGCCGCTAGGGAAAGTAGAAGATTTGACTATAGAGCGTTCCTCTTCGCGCTACAGCGGATGGGAAGCACAACGGTCGTTGAATTTGAAGTATGCGATGTTGCCTGCCTTACAGAGATTCGGGTTCAGTACAGAAACACCTAGGGATCTGATAGATTGCCTCTTGAACGGTCATGATACGCAGGCATTACGTTTCATAAAGGGGAGAACTAACTGCCCTTTGATCATGGCGCCGGATTGGGCGCTCTATGCGAGGAGTCGCGATAAATGGGTGCGGCCCGCAGGTACGATCGAACCCTTATCTTCAGAAGCTTATGTATACAAACTAATAAAAAACGCTGGACAGATGCTGGCCTGTCGGAAGAAGCATGGTAGCAAAGGGTCCCAATGCAATAAGATGCGAATATATCGGCCGATAAACTGTTGTTATGTATGCTAGGAGAGGAATCTCAAGTATTATTCTATAGAACGCCCTTACAGATTTTCGAAAGAAAAATGTCATAATATGTTATTCTCTAAAAAATTGAGCTGAGAAGCGTGATTGATTGACAGAAAAAGAGACTAACGACGCGACGCTGAGGTGCTCAACCAGCTTCAGTAAGGTGAAAAATAAACTTAATCAGATGTTCAACAGTATACGCCAAAGTCCCCTTCGGCACCTCGAACGCCAAACACAGAAACCCAGGCATCGCAAGTCAGAATCAACCCGCATAAAATAGCGGAAAGGGAAAAAGTCGCCAAGAGAGTCAGATATGAGAACAAATTAAAGCCTCAAGCAATCCAGTGCACGAGATGCGAATCGTAAGAGAAAGGACCACTAGTAAACCTCCTTCGCCATACCTCCACGCTCTACCGCCATCCAGTTCTCGTCCTCCCGTTCACTGAGCTCGCTCCAGCGATCACTCTCGTCAGCGTCGGTCTCAGATGTAGCGCTAATAGCACCAAAGTCCTCGACAACGCTGTCCTCCATTCCGGTGGATATGTAAGATTGTGAAATGTCACTATTACTTACATTGAGACCACCACCTGAACGACCTTTCTCAGGGTTCAAATGACTGTCAGAGGATTTCGAAAGACTGTATGCCGAGAGATTGATAGCAGAACCCTTCTTGGGAGTCACGGGTCCCAACATTGGCGATGAAGGAATGGATACGGAATCGAGATCGCCGTTAACCATAAGAGTAATGGTATCATCAGCTCCGTCCAAACCGAATCCAGGTATGTCTCCTTTATTTCCGCGTATAGTACCACCGGTATGGTCTTTCGCTTCCCCAATATCATCCAAAGAGATGGATTCAGTCGATCTGAGCAAATCTCCAATCTCCTTCTCAAGTTTCTCCTGCTTCTGCTCCGGCGTGGCAAGCTTAACTCGCGGCCCGTGCAACGGATTCCCTTTATCCGTCTGGATGAAATCCAAAGTAACAACAGCCCAGTCGACACTCAGCGAATTCTTCCACGCCCACTCGCTGCGAGGTCTCGTATTCTCCAATTTTTGCGTGAGCGACCCCTCGCCATTACCACCACCAGAGACGGGCGAGATAGGAGAGATAGGATATTTCTCCTCCTCTTCCTGCTCGTTATCGGGATCCTTCTTGAACACAATATTTTCCACGGTCCTCTCCTCACCGTTCGCCCCCCGTTCTATAGTCTTCGTAACCTCCCCTCCCTTCCTCGATTTCTCTCTCTCTCGCATCTCGAACCCACTCCTACGCGGGGTATCGCTCCTCCACTTCGCCGTCAACATGTCAATCAACCCTTCGGATCCCTTCTCCAGTCTCTCCGCTTTTGCGACCCTAACCCACGATTTAAACCTGAACACTCGCTTGCCGGCCGCCTTCTCTTCTTCGAACAAGGGGATTTCCAAACCCCCCAGGATAGGGTTCATATCACCCCCCTGCGCGGCATCTTTAAACACTAGCTCCAAATTCGATTTGATAAAGATCTTGGGAGGGTACTGCGGGTGCTGGTTCAGGAATATGAGGATATAAGCTAGTTCTTTGTGATTATTGATCGATGAGTTTATCGTGCCACCGTGGACGACGCCGAAATGCTGGTCCACCTCGCTGGCGGTGAAAGTGAGCTTGGTGACAGGGTGGGAGTTCTCGGGAGAATGTGGCGCAAGAACGGGTTGTGTGGCTCGTAGATGCGGTGGGATATATTTCGACGAGGAGAGCGATCTTTGTTCTGTGGCGGGTGTTTCCGTGGTAGGACTGGTAGGAGCTTCAGAGTCGCCTGTATTGCTCAGGCTCTGGGGAGTTGAATCCGACATGTTTTTTTTTCAAGAATTATCTGTTTTGTTGAAAGTTTGATAAATGAAGGGAAGGGAGAGGGTTCGGAGCGCTAGAGCGAGAAATAAAGCGAGGGAAGGCGGTGGGCTACAGTTGATAAGGTGGTCGCTGGTACTTGGGTTTTGCGATGAGCACAACGGGGCAATCGATTGGCTAATTATCTGAGCGATGCTTGTTCGCTTATCAAACGCTGCATGCAGTTAGCTACCGATCCCAACAGCAGTGACCATCGGGATGTCCTGGGACCCACCATAGAGAAGGCAGGGACTACGAGGGATATAGATAATGATGATCCGTGGGTGGATGATGCAGGTAGATGCAAGAGGAAAGGAAAGGAAGGGAGTTGCTACTTGGTCAAGAAGAAAGAAGAACGCCGTGGAATGACTCCTAGCGGAGAGTGAGTACCTGGATATCAGGTATCGATCAGGCGTATGTCTGTACGCACGCAGATGTCCAACATGTTGTTGGGGGTCTGTTGAGGCTGCAATGGGAAGGGAGCTCGAGCACAGACTATCAGCCAGATCCCGGTCTCGTATCCGGACAGCTATCGATAGCACCCTGGTAGCCCAACACTCCTCTTGTATTGTCTACAAATGTAAAAATAGACGGTCTGATGTATCAAGCGGAGAAGAATTGTATTATATTGCAGAGAGAGGGGAGGAGGGAAGCGTCTAACGGATAGCTGTGATTAGGTACGTACAGGTGAGAAGGAGAAACACCGGTGTCCATGATTGCTTGGGATATAACAGGGAAAAGATACAGCAATGTTAAAAAAAAAGGAAACCAACTCCGGCTGGCAATGAAAACATCCCCGCGCATATGCATCGTCGTACAAAAAAGGGCAAGGGTGGAAAAAACAAGCTGCCCCAGGGGAAAAGATATCGCAAATATTACATCACTGAAATCCAATACAAAAGCAAAAACACATATATATAAAAAGGCTGCAAGAAATTCGGAAAGGGGGTGACAGAAAGAAGAAAATAGCGAAGGTGTATTTCCAAACGAGGAGTCCTTAGCTTCACCCGTAGAGACAGACCTCAATAAACGAAATTGTCTAAATCCCGAGTCTTTGCATCCAGGCCGGCGTAGCTCCAAAAACGTACTTAACCACGAAGACCGCGACCACCCCCACAACCCCCGCGGTTCCCGTAATCTGCACCAGGAGGTAAGCTCCCTTCCGGACCTGCTGGTTCAGCTTCAACCACCCCATTGGATCCCTCCGGTCCAACCCTGCAGCGCCCATCTTTCCCCCCTTCCCGAACCGGACGATAGGCTCCACCGCCATCGTCTCCCCGCTAGACGTCTTCACCAGCATCTTGCCCATTTTGTCCAAGGGCACCAAACTGCCATCTATAACGCACTCTCCGAGCTTCTCCGTAAGCCAGATAGCTCTATCTCCCTTTGCGATCCTTTCAAATCGCTCTCTTTCCGCCTTAATGGACTTCTGCAGATCCGCAGCCCACTTGGCGAGATGAAGTTGCGCCATATGCTCCTCTCTTCTCGTATGATCTGCCACCCTAGCTAAAACGAAGGAGCTAGACGTCCCGGTAATTCCGTGTCCCACACCCGTCCCAGAAAGAGGGATGAGGCTGCTATGCTTCCCGTAACTCGGCGATCGAGATCTAATCAATTGCGTAGATGAGGAGGGCGGCGATGGATTCGGAATAATAGTAGGATTCAAAGCCGGATGACTGGCTTTCCAGCTCAAAAACTTCTTGGTGCTGCTGTGGCGTAGCCAAGATGCGTTATCCGGGTCGAAAAGATGATTGATCAGTTCGTCCAGTTCACTGGCCACAAGGGGTGGAACGTATTCAGGGCTCATCAGCAAGCTGGCGTCCATAGTCTCATCCGGTGCTTGGGCTGAGGAGGTAGCGAAAGGTGGGCAGGATGGAAGACCGCGCGCAACATCGTCGGCCGATTTTCCAAAGAGGAAAGCTCGAATACCAGCGTTACGGAGGTCGTTGAGAATTGATAACTTGAGTTCAGTCGTCTGAGTTGCGGTCAGTGTGTCGGATTTTGCAATAACAGGGAACACATTTGTCAAGGAGGATAGTCTGCGCATAAAGTCGATATCGACGGGTTTGAGTCCTAGAATAGCCAACATAGTCAGACATTTGTCACTTGATAAATCTTAAACGTAGAAATTCAGACATACTGTGTAATATCACATACAGGACAACGTCCACTTGCGGTGAGCCGTTGCCTGTAAGGAACGATAGCTGATCTCCTTCATCGCCGTTCATGATAGAGGTCGTTCGCTCGAGCTGTCTCTCCACATATTTGAAAACCGGCTCGATACATTCGGAGTACTAAGAATGCCGTTAGCACCATAGCCATAATTTCACATCCGAAAAGTAGGAGAAAAATATACCGAAGTGCCAGCCCCATAGCCTGGAGTATCAACAAAGCAGACGTTACGCTCTAACACTGTCTCCCCGCTGCTCTTCCTCCTCCTGAGCACCCTACTATCTTCAAAATCGCTCCACCAAGTCGGATACGGCTTTGTACTACCATATATCTCAGTGAGGGCATTGGTGGTTCCCAAGTTATCCTTCCCGCCGTAGAATGAGGATGTCACAGAACTATCGGGGGTAGTGTAGACCCACGGGTCGACGTGCACGATATCTTCATTCGCCTGGATCATCGATTTGATCAAAGACGTCTTTCCAATACCGGAATCACCAGCCACGAGGATCTTGAGCCTGCCGAGTTCCTTCCCCCGGGCGGTGAACGGGCGCCGGCTGGGCATCTTGATCGTTGGCATTATGAATTGCGTTGAAAAGGTGGAATCGTCCAGGTTCTCGATAACGGTGGGATCACGAGGATCCGTGATTCGACCTTTCCCTTTACCCGATTTTCGAGGCTGGAGTTCCGATAGGGGATTCTCACCGTCAGCGAAACTGTCGGCCAGAGACTTCGAGCTTGTGTTTCGAGTACTTGCTAAAGAATTTGTGGGAAGCGACGGTCCAGGCGAGAAGTTTCGTGACAACGGCTTGGCCGGAGAACCCGGTGGGAGGGTATCCGTTATAGACAGAGGAAACGATAGGTTCGAAGATCGTTCCACGTCCTCATCGTCAGTTAGAGGTTCGGATTCCAAGCCCTCGCAGGGTGGTTTCTCGCAGTCACTCGCCGCATCATCATCTCTGACCGCTTCAGACATGGAAGAGATGGCGAAAGGTGGGGCTAATATGGGAATCGGCTTTGGGGTATCAGGAGTAAGGGTGTCCTCTCTTTCGAGCTTTCCAGACAGTCTCCGTCGCCGTAACAGGAGGTCCTCGGCATCACTCGGGGATGTTATCGAGGTCCGTCGCGGTTGGGATGCAGGGGCCGCCTGGGAGCTTGAAGTGGAACCTGAGACATTGGACATGGCGGATTCGTTGGCAAGAAAGTACGTCATCATGGACGGCGATGCGGCAGCGGTACTGGTGCTACTGGTAGCACTATCGACAGTTCCAGGAGAAAGGTCTGCACCAGATGATTTCCTGGACCTGCCAGTCAATACGTCTCCGGACGCTGGTCGCATCGTCGTCTGTCCGATATGATGTGGATAGCTGATTTGGGGTATAGATAGTGTGTCGCAAGAGGTACCACCAAATCGACTATGGGAGTTGATCCGGTGGAACTGGAAACAGAAGCCGAGGTGCTGAAACGAGTGACCGACTGAAGCTATGCCTGTGGTATCCCATAGAAGAGATCTGGATCCTGGCCACAGACAACAATAACGGCGACCGCCGGTGTATTTTCCTGGGGTTGTTAGGGAGGCAGAGGTCCAAAGGCTTGGCGCCGATAACGAGGTGGGTTTACGAGCTTGCGCTTATTGAAGATCGGGCTTAGGTGGGCTCGAGAGTAGCTACGGCGTGGAGGAACGTGTCAGAAGAGGAGTTCTGGCTTGCTGGGACACGATGGCGTGTCCTGCTTATGACGAGATGTCGAGAGGGGGCGGATCTGGACTCACTGTCAATATAAAAGGCTCCGGGTAAAACGGAGTCACTTCTTGTTCGCCGTGGCCAAGGAACGAGCACAATCTTGATTAGACAGTTCGACGCTGCTGATCGAGTCCGAGGCGGCCAACGCTCGAAGCTCATACGAAGGGCAAGGCTGAAGATATTGGACCGCGGCGTTTATCCAAGAAGGGGGTTCTGGCGTTTACAGCGACGTGCGTGTCGACAGGTACAACAGGTAGTAGTGTGAGCAGGTAGGCCGCAGGGAGTGAGAACCGGGGATAGCTGAGGGGAGCGAGCTGAGGGGCCAAGACAAACAGCGGACTCCGCCGCAGCAAACAGGACTGACTCCCTCCGCGAGCACGGTAGTACACGTACCGACGTATGCAGGCTGGAGACAACAATATATACCTTGCTTAGCTGCCCGCGTTTAAGTACCGGCGCTTGGAAGCTATCACAGGTATATGTATATATATATATATATCAGAGAAGCTTAGAAGCCTCGAAGATGGGGATTTTAGACCGCGCGTTGAGGCGGCCGGAGGCTCCTTTAATGGCCTTTGTTTGACACCAGCGTGATCATGCCGTCATTTCAACCGCCACGATCCAATAGAAACGCCGAACTGCTTTATCATTTCACCTTTACTGAAAACTGCATGCTTCGGGGGTATCAAATTCTCATCTTTCAAAAGACTTCATTTTTTTTTTTAGGATAAAAGGAGTTCTAGCTAGCTGGACCTAATGCTTCCATCTCCACACGTGCACACAAAGATAGTACTGATGCTTTTAACAGTTATTCGTTCAGTGACATCCCAGCCAGACAAAATGCAAACAGCAAGCATCATCCATATGAAAGTGACCATGTATGCAAGAAATAAAAGCATAGGTCGTTAAATCGCGCGTCCGAGGACTAGGGTTATGTTTCGTGACGAAGGAAAAATATGGATGGACAAGGAAAAAGCTTTTAGAAAAGAGGTGCAGAAAACACAGTCGTCATTTCCATGAGCCTCATCATAAAAGTTACCAAGCAACAAATTGAAAGATGAAAATGGAAAAAAAAAT
This sequence comes from Dactylellina haptotyla, assembly GCA_031310005.1. Taxonomy (NCBI): domain Eukaryota; kingdom Fungi; phylum Ascomycota; class Orbiliomycetes; order Orbiliales; family Orbiliaceae; genus Dactylellina; species Dactylellina haptotyla. The sequence continues at coordinate 5,297,794 of CM062379.1, read as the reverse complement.
AATGATGATGGAAAGGGCAAAGCAAGTGGAAGATATGGACAGTGAAAAATATACGACAATGCATATAAAAAAAACAGCATGTCAGAATATACGAAGCCAGAAGTCGCTTGAGGAAAAATAACATTAGAGTAATAGTAAGATGAAAACGACATTGAAAGCAAAAACGTTGCCCCGATAGTAAAAATGCATGTGCCCGTGACACCGTGAAAAGCCCATTAATGTGAAAGGAAATTATGGATTGTAGTGGTTTGAAAGGAGGTAGGTGGTCGTGAAGAACGTAGGTAGAGGGTGGCATGCCTAAAGTGATAAAACTTTTGTGAAAATTAAAAGCAAAAGGGGATAATAAAAAAAAATTACATGAAGAGGTGGAGCAGGTGGGACTGCTATCATGTGTTAATGGGGTGGTAAACGGGGCAGGAATAGTAGTTGGAGCATTAGGCCAATGACCGGGAGGCCTTCAACCGAGATGCACATTCAAGGCACCTTAGGAAGTCTTCCTAGTGAACGCCAGTAGTGTTCCTCTCGGGTCTCTAGTTCGATGAGGCTGCACCAGCGCCCATACCCCTTCCGCCGCCCCGGGAGTAAGATCCGCCACGGACATTTCCTTGTCCACCGCTGATACTATTGCGGGAGCTATCGAAACGATCACCAGGTCCACGCTGGGAACCACGGCTGCCTTGGCGTTCACCTCCTCTGAAAGGAGCTCCACCCCGCTGGCCACCAAAGTTACCGGGGCGTGGACGGCGTTCCTCGACATAGATCGGTTGACCATTGACACGGTGTGGGTTCTCTCTAGCAGCAGCTGGAAGAGCTGAAGCGTCACCGAACTCAACAAACGCGCATTTCTAGTTGTAAATTTTCGCATTAGCAAACCTAATTTCCAGACCACTCATCGCACATTAGAGTTCGCCTCACCTTGTTCAAATCGATATCCAACTTCTTGACGGTTCCAAACTTCGACAGGACTTCCATCAATCCCGCATGAGAAACCTTCTCGTTAACACCCTTCACAAATGCCAACCCTTGAGCCTGAGAAGGAGCAGACATGGAGACTGGACGGTTCTGGCGTCTAGACTCGGTTGTCTGCCAGCCGCTGTTTGCCTGCGAAGCGGCGGCGGTTGGGGTGGCCGGGGCCTGGGCCGGAGCCTGAGCCGGAGTTGGCGCTGGGGCAGCAGGAGTTGCGGCGGGCTGGGTCGGTGTGGGAGCAGCAGGTGCGGTTGTCTTCGAAGCCAGAAGGGCAGCCCAGCTGGTTGGCTTAGCAGGCTTTGGTAGTTCTTGTGGGACTGGTGGCGGAGCCTGGACGGTTTCCTTCACAGGTTCAGGAGCAGTAGTGGTGGCCTCGGCGGTAGGCTCTGGCGCGGCGGTTTCGGCTTGGGCGGGGATCACTGGGACAGCTGGGACAACTGGTACGGCAGGGACAACTGGAGCAGCAGCGGGCTCTTCGGTCTTCTCGGCCGCTTGCTCAGCTGGAGTCTCTTCGACCTTCTCGGGCTCTTCAGTGGCAACCTCCTCCTTGGTCTCCTCCTTTTCGTCTGCAGCCTCGGCAGGAGCAGCGGGCTCCTCTGTTGGCTCGACTTCTAGCTCCTTCTCCTCTACGACAGCCTCCGGTTCCGGTGCGGGCTCAGCAGAAGCCTCAGCCGTTTCCTCCGGCGCGATTTCCTGGGAGATCTCCTCTTCCTCGTCTTCCTTCAAGTATCTAAAAATATCGTTCAAGACATAGTAGCCCCGAGGGTTGGTTTGTTCGGCAAGGAAAAATGTCTGGGAGAAGCGCCGGCTGGGTTCGCCGTTGTTTGTCATGTCACCAAGAACTTGAACAATGATACCATTGTTCAAACTTCCTTGGGAGTCGACATTGTTAACGCGAACCTTGCAGTCCTTGAAAGTCAACTGCTTGATACGCTCGGAGATTTCCTATTTACCAGCATTGTTAGATGAGTTTCTACTCAAATATTTATACCCCACTAGCAGTACTTACGTGACGGCCATGAGACACAGCGACATTATCGCCTTCAGTCCCCCAGACAAACGAGGATTGTTTAAGGTAGAATAACTATATTACTGTTAGCAGATGCCAATCCAAACCCGAGGGGAGATATAAACGCACGTGAAGTCTCTCGGGAGTCTTATTGAGATTAGTGTAGTAAGACTCGACGAAGTACCAACCAATCTCAGAAGCCTCAGGGCTAGGAGGGAGTTGGGTTGTAGGAGGGGCACCGCCATTAACAGTGGCCGTAGAGGTAAAGGCTTCAGAAGCTCCGTTGAGTGTTGTGGATGACATGGTTGGTTATTGGAAAAGTTTGATAAGAATTAACTTGCAATGTATTCGAGGGCTGGTGGTATATTCTTAGGTTTGTAATCGGGATAGTTACTATTGACGATCGTTAGTACACCTTCCATCTCAGCGGGATCACGTACCAGCCAGGTTTTAGAGGCACAGGCATATTAATCCAAGGAAATATTAAAACTTACTGTTGATAACGGAACGAAACTGGGGGGAGGTGTATAAGGAATTAAAGATGTCAAAACAGACCAAGACAAACCGAGCAAGATGAACGAAATTCGAATATCGATCCTTCGCGTAAAGCGCTAGATGATAATGACAGAAGGAAAGAGTCCGTATCGGGTGAACGGGCGTATAAATATAAAGAAGAAAAAACGTGGATCTGCCGTTTAACTGATGAAAATGGCAGATGACGAAAGTAGCAAGAGGACAAGAACGAAGGGTCGCAGGCAAAAGGCGGGAGCGGTTTTGTACAGAGACAAAGGGAAAAACGGGGTCTAAGAGCAGAAGAATGCTTCAGAGGCTCTGAGGATGGGGGATGGTGCTTGGTGAAGGCGAAGACGCGGTGGAGGTGATGGAGATTGTGATTGGTGACGGAGGAGGAGGATGGAGTGGGAGCGGTTGTCTGGTTGATGTTGATGTTGGTTTTGTGGAGGAGGTTCAGGCACAAAAAATTATGAGGGAAGAATTCCAAAGTCAATTGGAAGGGCAGGGAAAAAAAAATTAAAAATTAAAAATTAAATGTGTGCCGTGTTGAGCTAACCCGGACAAACACCAGCACGCCGTCCTCGCAACTCTACCAGGGCCGCTTCTTCGAGAGGAGGGAGCGTATCGACGGTTATCCGGCCTGAGTCCTTCGCTCTTTGGCTGTCGCTCTCAAAGGCGGGCGCGGAAACAAAGGGCCCTAGTTGCGACTCATTCTTTGTTCCTGTGTCCGCGTGTGCGGCCGGCCTCGACTTTCCTTTCCTTCGCGGTGAGGAGCATGCGCCCTTCCGAGCTCTTGGTATGGCTGGTCGGCACAGTCGAGAATGTAGGGTTTGTCTCCAATGCTTACCACAAATCAGATCGCTCGTCTCTGGAAAAAAAAAGAGGGTTTGCTCTGTATATATTCGCATTCGTGTATATATTACCGTAACCACGCTTGATTATTATAGTAAACCTCCCACAGTGGAGCAAGCCTGGTTGCGGGACATCCGGTTACCATCCGTAGGCCAGCCTGCGTGGATAAGCTTATCGATACGCAACTTCCCGGGGCCTTTTCTCCAATTGCCTATAGCAGTGGCATTAAAACTCAGCTCTGCGGCATAAATAAGTCTTCCAAAATCCCCCCAGCGGCCAGCTAGGAGAGCGAGCTCGACAAGAAACGCTCTAGTCCGAAATGCTCGAGACTGGTGCAAGACCGGTGCACTAAGCCAAAGCCAAGGGTCGGTCCGTTGATGCAGCAATGACACCGCACTTCGACGGTTTGGGGATTTTAAATATTGATACTAGAAGGGAAATATAATTGGCTACCGGTTTGTTCAAGAAATCACCTCTCATTTTGTTGTCCCAATTCAGCACTATATAATAGGTAAAAACCCTGCGTAGATTTTCGAATCAACCTATGCACGATGTGTCCCTCCTATTCAGAATACTATGGTGTCTCAGAGGACAGGACCGTAGGACGGTCAGTCGCCCCTTTCAGAACCGTTTTGTTGTATAGCATGCATGACATGACACTCGGGTGACGACAATCTAACAAACCGACAGGCACAATGTAAGGCCTCCCGAACAGCAATCTAAGCCCTAAACAGATACCACTCCGAAAACAGTAGGTCCATGATGGAAGAGTGGAGTAAAAAAGAATGTTCGTTTCTACTACGGCGAGAGCCTCCTTAAAAGTAAATAACAAAGCCGGAAAACAAAGACACGTACAAAGCCCCAAGTGCACACCAGATAAAAAAATTAAAAATGCAAAAGCTTAACCGTGACATGATGTATACGAGAGACCTGGCTGCGAGCAAAGAAAGACAGAAATGGATGACAGTGACAAAGGGAAAACGTATAGTCCACACGGACAGATTAATCAAATACCCAAAACCGGAAAGTGTAGAGACCCCGAGCATGCAGATAACCCCAAACCATAACAAATTAACCTTTGGTACCTGAGAAACAACAGACTTTCAGGTGTCAACGTGGCAGGCGATAAACTTAATACCACGGTGTATCTCAAGCCTAGATTCCCCCGGGGCGAAAGGTGTGTTCACAATACCGAAAAGAGTACCGGACTCTGTCGGCATATCGCTGATTCCGTTGGTATCGGCATATCTCCTTTTTCTTTTTCATACTCGTTCCCCTCAAGAGAGTCCCAATAATGGCACTATAGGTAGTTTACTGGGGGGCTTTCTTCTTCCTGAAGACGGCATCTTGTCCCGTCATTCTCCGGCCCAAAGCCCGTTCAAGCTTTGCGCCCAAAGCAAGCTTGCCCAATTCGCCACCTTTCCTCTCAGTCAAGACGAATCGTTGTTCCTGGAGACGTGGGACATCGAGCCTGTGAAAGCCGTTGGTGATTTCGAGGATGCCAGCTTCACGGCTGTATTGAGAGGGAGTGATGGAAGTAGCACCGCTCGACACTGCGGAAAGGGTGGAAGCCCGTCGCTTTGCCTTCTCGGACATCTAATTAAATCGCAATAGACCAGATCAGTAAATTTTCACGATAAATCACAAATATGGAAGCCAGTAAATCAAAGTGTCATGAGTGAACAGGGAGAATCCTCCAGTGTTTACAAACAACACAACGGAAAAGACATGATCGCGGAAGCAGCGAGTGTGTCGTTTGTATAACTTTAGACGCCGACGAAAAAGGGGTGGGTTCCTTACAGCGAGGATTGGGCGGTCAGAGTCCAAGGAAGTCATTGTGTGTTCTTGGTAGGTCGGTACCGTGACTGTGTCAAACAATCTTTTATCCTTAAGGTTTGAGGGTTTGTCGATTCGGAGGACGGAATCGCGCAATTTCGCAGTGCTATTATCGGGTAGTTCGGATCGATATGGTCGATGATTACGATTTACGTTGAGCTACGAGGAATAAAAACAGACCCAAGATGTAATGGGAAGGAAGGTGAAGGAGTTTTTTTAAACAAAAGGGCCAGGAAGCTGGGCTGGGGCCCAAGACAAATATAAACCTTCGCTGCACACCCACAGATTGCACAAGCCTAGCCGGATGATTAGGGGTGCCAAAAAAAAGGACCAATCCAAAATAACGTGGATTTCCGAATACACTAGGCCGGCTGAGTCGTCGCAGGACACATCAACATTGGGAGAAAGGAAATGGGCAAACCGGGGCTAACCATGATGATGAAACAGCGAGAGGGGCGTTTTGGGACCATACCACATGGCGTCCACATGCGAGCTCGGTTTGCAGTGCCAAAATTACCGTCTGGAACGTGGCATTGATTACCTGCATTGTTAAAAAGGTTAAAAGGCGAGTTGGAAGAAGAGGATGCAAGCAAGCAAATGCCAGGGAGTGGGCGGCTTCGTTCTCTCTTGACATTGGTGCTTGTTTAACCCACACCACCATCCGAAAAGCTGACCGACAAGGTGTCCGACAAGGATGGGAGAACCTTCTCCAGCGGTCTGAGCGCCGTCGATATTGAAAGAGTTTCACTCAGTTCATGGTTAAGTACGAAAGTATATTGCCACGCTACGAAAAACCAGAGGTTGGACGAAAAGGATTACCGAGCGGGCTACCGACAACGACGAGAAAAGCAGTGATTTTCGCGGGTTTAATTATCTCGGTCGGTGTAGTCGTGGTGGTTGCGATAAATTAGAACCCGCAGAATTGTGATATTAACGGATGGGTCCGCTTTAGGACGTATGGAAACACTCGACTATCATATCAGAGTCAACCTCGCTCCGCAAATTCATGCGACTATGCTCCGAATGGGAGCTCGAGCTGTCACCCGTCCAAAAAAAATTTCGATACGAGCCCCGGTCCACAAGGGCAGGTGGACCGGCTCCATCACGCAAATAATTTCCTCTAGACATGTAACACAGAGAATCCAACCTTTCAAGCCATTTTCGTTACAGCTACGGCTGATAATGATGATATCCTTGAGATTCCAAAAATAGGGAGGTGGACTCCGTGATAATATTAACCCCAGAAACATTTTTGCGTGTCAAAAAAGATTGCCAGGGAGACAGAAAAATAAGGTGAGGCATAAGCGGACCAGATGTCATGCAGCCCACGTTTTTCTCTGCTTTCTGGTTTGGTAGAAGTCCATCTTTGTCTCTGATCCAGTCGAGAATGAGATTAAAGCAAGGGCCAGCCCCACGTGGAAAACAAGTAACGGAAAAGAACCGACATGCAGCCCGCTGTGCACAATAGCCCGCTATCCTGCATTGACTAACCCAATCTCTCAAATCTTCTTTGTAGATCCAATGCCCAAATGGGAGCCATCGGTGGATTAAAGGAGGAAGCAAATTCCTAGCCAGCCGTGATTCAATTTCGAACTTCAAGCCGTTCATTAGGATGGGCTTCTTTAGCTTAGGAGAAGGATGACTCCTCGTGATCAAATCGACACCCCAAACTCTCGGACGGAACAGCCGCGAATAGTCAAAATCCAACTTTTAAACATATGGCTAAACTCAATGTGCATATATACGCCTTTCACCCAGAAAATTACCGGCATTAACCAATTTCTGATCTGTGCTGCCCCAGTAGGAGTAGGACCTCCGCACGGTGTTGCGAAAGGCGTACGGTACGTAATATGCGCCATTATTGCAGTGTGCACGACCCTACAAGCCCTTTAAAACAGATGACCAATGGCGGGCGGAGGAGTGCATACGGCAATGCTGGACGGTTGGTCTGTGTCAGTCCGACACTAGGAATTCCTAGCCTCGAGGAAGGGCTTCCGGAAAAGTTCTTGGGTTGCATGCACCTTGCTCGAATATGTATCTACACTCTAGAGCTTGGAGAAATCAACTAACCACCTGAACACTATTTGAGAATCTAGCAAGAACAAGTCGGGTTATGAACTTGGTTTCTAGCATACAGAAGACATCAATTATATTTTCTAGGTTCTGTAAGTTCCGTATGTTTCAAATGTAATTTTCCCCTTCTTAGATGCTTGACTCTAAATCTATGAGCAGTGGTGACGTAACCCGCGGATTGTACCGTGGTGGTATTTCACGGTTTATGCCGTTATGGGTTATTCCTTTCCTTGAGAGTCTTGCAATACGTATCTTAACCCGGTTTTGATTACATACGAAAGAAGAAACGGCTTGGTCAATAGGTTTCTAATGTAGGCCAGGGCGTTGAACTCATCTACATGTAGGTTGGTAAATATTTGTTTGGCTGCCTCGACTCTCGGGTTGGTGCCTCAATATTGCAGAGTTGTAAACGGATCAGTCGCACGTACACGTGCATATGCAGATACTGATAAGACCTGGAGAATCACGTTGCAGCATTATGTTATCGACTGCCAGTCTCGTTACCAGCCAATCGAGGGTATAGACTCATATCCCGCCCTTTCGATAGGAGACCTGAGAGGACGCTCAAGGAAACTTGCCGATTGGAACTAACACCCACGGCGAAATACTGCCGAGAATGTGTGTTAGGACCAAGCCGCAGGTATTGATACATCGTAAGAGAGAAGTATCAGCAACCATTATTCTAAACATGAAATTCCTGAAATCCGCTTTATAATCGTGGGCTCGGAGCTCCAAGAACACAGCAATATCGCACTATGGCACCAAAAACGCACTGACTGATACCAACCTCCTTAGTTGCCCCAGCTTCTCCTCAGCAGTTTCACCCCGACTTCGGCACAACACAAAACCCCAATCTCACAAACGCTAGGCGTCACAGGTATATGAGGACCTCAATTCACTGTACCCACCACGAGAACAGGCAAAATGGATCTGTCGGTTCTTCTTTCCATCGAACGGATGCCACGAAACCCTAAGGCGACAGTTTTTCGACCTTCTGAACATCTGACCTCTCGCCAAAATTTGACGCTAAACGGTTTCCAGTCCAATGGCGTTTTGATTTTCAGGAAATCGTGAGGTGTAATTCTGAAGGCAGCAACTTTTGCGCATGCACGATGATGGGGGGCTGAGTGGAAACCTAGAATTTCCTCAACCCTCCACACTTCATGTTACTGATAAGCATGAAAGGGAACAGCTCCTTAGCTAGAATCGCTAGTGAGTAACAGACGGAGTTTTCCAATTCGCCAATTCCATCCCCCCAGCCAGCTTATCAGGCTTCTGCTCGAGGGTACCTGCATGAGATGTTGATCAACCTGGGTCCATGGGATGGATCCGAGCTCGTAGGCGAGAAATGGGGGTGCGAAACCGCCAATTGACATATTCCAAGAAATGAATTCTTTGGCGTTTCTTGGACAGCCATTGGGACGCCCCGACAGAGTGTTCTCCAGCTTTTCTTTGCTTCTGATGATCGCAGGCTGCCAGGTACGCATCTGCAGCCTGCAGAGCTACCCCATGGCCATGCCGCGTCAAATATCCTCTCTCGCTTTGATCATGAATCGAATCATCTGACGGGTCTCGATGGCCAGAACAGACTAGGATCTTATGACGATAACCCCAGAATGCTTTCTGAATCTTTCCTCGCTTTGGAACATAGACCCCCAAACTTTCTCTTTGCTGATATCCCACATATACGGGTCCGTATATCGCAAATTCTGGTAACGAATAAGTAAAAATACGCTGTCAGACAAGGAAATGGATGCTATATTGTGCGTATTTGTGTGTAAGCTTAAACCCCTTGTAAACCCTCAGGCACCTGTTCTCAGAATTCTACTCGTTAAGTCAGAGATATGAGATTATCTCTTTTGCCCGATTTCCAGCAGGAAACATTTTCTCTTTTGCGATACGAGCTTGTAACTGGCAAACCGAATGCGACGAGCATAAGGAGGTGAGAATGTGACATTGCTCATATGCAGGCCCAGCAGGCACCGACATTTTGGGTCCAGGCACTTGGGTCTGAGATTTTAAAGCGCAATAAGGGCGTCGGCTCGGGACACAGAGAAAAAATTTCCTCACTGTTATTTCGCTTGATATTGCCCCAGAATTGTCCTCTGCTTCTCACAGAATCTCGAAGATTGGTGTGGCAGTGCCCCGCAATAACTGCGGCTTGCGTGTGAAAATTTTGTCTAACCAGCCACATCACGGAGCCGACAAGGCCGAGGACTCCGGGGCTTCGGGCCCGGGACCACAAGGCTGGCACGTCATGGTCCTTGACATTCTCAGAGCTGGTTCTGGAAACCAACTGAGATCTATGGTCGCATTAGGACGGGTATTGGCCGTTAAAATTTTATATCTAAACTAACGGAGGAACTCCAAAGAGAATCTTCCGGGGCTAGTCAGGAATTTGACTCTTGCTTATGATCTGTCTTGTTTCCCGCAGATATCGATAGCCAAGGGTATGAATTCAGTATGGCGCCGGCTGTTAGAAAGCTAAAATCAATGTCGATTTATAATTGCTGATTTAAATGGTGATTATTTTGCTTTCGATTAACGTCGACTCTGTAAATGGCGTGTGGACGCCAACGGGCTGCAACTTTATCGTCGTTTGGGACACGGATGCCTGCTTAAAGTTATCAGCCTACTGAACCGTCTGCAGCCACTCTCCACCTGTGGGGCTCTCGTTCCCAATATTTTTCTTGCTGTAGATGATTATCATGTTGACGAGGGTCCCAAAGTGACATCAAGATGTTATCAACGGGTGTGAACGGGACAGATGACCCGCGAAACCCTTGACACTTTGTCTGGATATGGACGTGTCGCTTGCTACACACTGGGAGAGCCACGAAAAGCAAAGATAGAACCTTGCATTGTTCGACGGCTAAATGATTGGCTCTACGTCCTCCAGGCCCCCTCAATGATCGTCATCAGAAGTTGGTATCTTGGTGTAGAAGCATCTTTCAAGAATTGTGTGAGGCCAAGCGTATGCTACCCGGGTCTAGGATTCTCTACTCCCAGGCTCGACTAAATCAGGCGAAGGATGATGCTTAGGAAGCCTGCGATTTCAATACATACGCATACAACATACCCTGCTGGTAGGCACAAGAAATTGAACCGCAATGACTAGGCTTGTTGAAGCAGGTTCGGCGAAACGCGGGAGTCTTTACCCCCATGCACACAGGTGGTTAGTGTCTCGCACTAAGTATTCCTTTCTCGGTTTCTTAGAAGCAGAGAATAATGAAATGGAATGACTGATTTGCGGCAGCTAAAGCTAGTGACATGCAGGTTCAAGGTTTGGTGAGGATTTGAGGATAGCCCGTCCTTTGTGCTCGCGCCAGAGGAAACTCTCACGCAATGGAAACCGGAATTTGGGGGCGCCTTCGACACGTTTGTACGCTATAATAATACTTTTGTGGGCTCGCCTCCCAAATAAGGACAGTGCCCCCGCTCCCAACGTCCTTTTTCCGATTCGACGAATTTCCTCCGACAAGAGACAAGAAAGAAAGAAAAAACTCAACTTGCAACCTGGGGACGAGAAAAAGAAGAAAAAGACAAAGCAGGAACGCCCGTGCCTTGCCAGAGGCTAGAATAAGAAATGAAAACCGAATAACCTGCCCCGGGGGCGGCCCTGTCCAAGAAAAAGCACAGAAGAGACGAACCACCCAGTATCCCTAGCTGTAGGGTTCAGTTTCACTGCCAGATTTCATATTTCGTTTTTTTATTTTTATTTTTTCGGTTTCCTGCCTTATTCATATTTCTCCCTTCGCTCATTTTTATAAACCACATGCATATATCCAGCGGAGGGACCCCTTCGACTTCGCGATCCCTTCTTGCTCTCTTTCCTCTCTAGATCATGCCTGTTCTGCTCTAAACAAGATCTCGAACTTAAAGATCGATCTATCCAATACTCCTCTTCTCATTGGTAGACGACCAGGACACACCATACAGGTCCCCAAGGCTTCAACGACCCGTTGACATTGCTTCTTTCCCCTCCTACGTCTACACACACACCGAGTTTTTCCGTGGTATACACCTTGTCATCATATATTCGGGAACGGGGCCAAGGCAAAAGAAATCGAAACTCACATACCAACAAGTGAACGCCCGGGCCTGAAAACACCACTGTCACCTCACCTTTCATAATTCTTCATTCCTGCCACGGGCCCACAAACATCAGGCTGTTTGGGTGGTTGCGGTCCGGCCAGCCAGCTGCAAGATTTCGATAATTGGAAGCGGAAACCCAGCAATTACCTATCGCTAAACACTGAGGAATGTGGATGTCCGTTATCGCCAACAAATTAACGAAACTCACCCAAAAAACGCCACCGGACTACATCATATTTATTATTCTGGTGCTATAAGACAACTATTCGTGCGTATTCACGCATACCGTTTTTTCAGACATCATATCAGCTCGAAATCGACACAGTTTCCACAAGCTCGACGTTCAGCTATTGATTTTTCCGAGTCCGAGTCATTTTTGCAACCTCATAGATAGCGGCTTTTAGTTTCTGCTAGCTTCTGAACACCCGGGAGAAACCCGACTAGTTTTGTTTGAGTTTTAGACGGCGACGAGAAAAAGCATAGACACCATTTTATTATTAACAGCCAGCCGAGAAAATTAGGATAAAAGAAAAAAGTCTTGGATAAAAAACTAAATCAGAAAAAAAAAAAAAAAAAACTAAAAAAAACTTGGTAGTTTGGTTTGATGATTCTATATCCAACAACTCACGGGAGGAGCCCTGATTCCCAACAACCGCCGCCGATAAACACCAGCAGCTCCACCGTCGGCGGGCTGAATCCTTCGGTCAGCCAGCGGAGCTTCATCATGAGTGGTAACGTCAACCAGGGGGCGGCGGCCCTCTGGCCCAACGGCATGGCGAACGGAGATGAGGACTTTGCGGACTTTCTCGACTTGGGCGATTTCGGTCTGAACTTCAGCCAGTTTGGAATGGAGGCCGACGGCTCGCCCTCGCAGCAGCAGCAGCAACCTCCGCACACCCAGGCGCAACAGAGCCAGTCACAGAATGGTGCTTCGGCGGATATCACGATGGAGGACTTCTCGAATCTACAGCAGAGCTTCAACGGGGCGAACTCCCAGCCTCCTCAACACATGCAACACCTCCAGGTCCAGCGGCAGAGTCTGGGAGGCCAGAATCTGGGTCTGGCGACGGTATTTGAACACCCGCACTCACAACAGGGCATGTACGGCAGAGCGATAGTACCGCCGACACCCTCGAGTCTCGAGCTGCACGCTGGTGCCCATAACATGTCTAGCTTTCTAGAGTCCGGGAATATGTATCAGAACATGGGTGGTGATCCTGTGAGTGCCTCTGATGTCTTCTCCGCTCCTCCCGTAGTGCTCTCTCTGTCTCCTCTTCGTGATTGCTGATACGTGCGTATGTTGTATTTGATGTAGATGATGTTCACTCCCTTAGTGTCTCCCGCCGTTACACCGCTAGATACGTCGTTTAGAGTCCCAGAGTATAGTGTATCCGGTGCCTACTTTAGCCCGTTAACATCGCCTGCCCTTGATGCCCAAGCCTTTGGATATATGCAAAGAAAACTGCCGAAATCTCCAGTCGAACCGGCGGAGTCGAGCAATTTGAATCCAAAGAAGACTGCTAGAAGGAAGTCTGTAACAGGGCGAACGCCCGCTCGAGTGGTCCGCCAGTCTCCAAGTATGAAGCCACAACCCGGAAGACGGAAACCTGCCCCGCCAGTACCGTCTCTCGAGTTGACTGATGCTGCTATCGCAGAAATCGCCTCACAGTCACCGAGAACACCAGCTTCGCGGAAAGGTGCCTTGAAGATTCCATCGGAGCATCATGTGCCATTCAGTAGGGACAGTTCCTCGGCCGATTCGATATCTCCAGAGCCGCTATCGGAAAGTTTGATGCCACCACCACCTGCTCCAAATGGCAAATCACCAATGCTGGCAGCACAACAGAATCAAGAAGCAAGTGTCCCGAGCCTAGCGCAACCGACTCCTAATGCGGCGCTGGAGATAGATCCTTTGCCAGCCCAGAAAGCTAAGGGAAAACCCGCAACTCCAGCTTCTCTGATGAACATTCCGAAAGGCCTGGCTCCCAAGGGATCATCTGAATCATTGAGGGCGACAATCGTATCGAGTATCCCTGAAAAGAGGCCGTCATCTGGGTCCACGACACCTCTGGATGAGCAGATGACCCCACGCCTATCGGCTGTGCAGAGGTCGTCCGCGAATGCTACCCCAATTTCATCCCCAATGATAGAGCCGAGACCGGCGGGATCTGAGAGCCTCCCGCCTTCCGGAAGTCTCAAGGCCCGAAAAGACGCAAAAGGACATTCGAAGCGAGGTTCGATAAGCGCAAGCCCTGCTTTGCAGCCACGAATATCTCCTAGTATTAAACCCCTACTCCCTGAAGGTGAGAATTAGATGCCCCCAAATCACTTCAAGAACTTACCCACACGACACCGAGACATGCATATTGCCCCCATCCTGCCTATGTATATCTTTTATACAGGGGGAAGCAGATTTTTTTCTTTCTTGTGCATCTGCTAACTTTTCTTTTGATTTTTGTGACAGGCCTTTCCGCATCCCAATCCGCACTCATCCTTGCCTCGAAATCAAATTACGAGCATATTGTCTCTGGAAACCATAGCCAACTGGGTCTCTCGTATCCCGAACACCTTGCCACCAACCTCACGCACAAACGTACTTCGCATAAGATTGCCGAACAAGGCAGGCGGAATCGGATCAACAACGCCCTGGCCGAGATTGCGTCTCTTCTTCCCCGGAGAGCACCAGAGAAAACTGGCGAATCTGGGGTTAACGCACAACCGGGAAGTAAGGCCAGTACGGTCGAACTTGCAATCGAATATATTAAGGAACTGCAAGACAGTTTGAGCAAGACCGCATTGAGGCTCGCAGAGGTTGAGGCTGAATTAGCGGCCGTCAAGTTAGATAAAGGAATGTCAATTGACCAGCCCGATACCTCGGCTCAGACGGCGGGTGTACCTGACGATAGCAAGACAGACATGTCCCCGACGGATGCATAGTGCCGATGGCGCACCTCGACTAGAAAGGATGGTAGTTAACTGACATTTATTTCATTCTCTATTTGCTATTTTTCTTTCCCTTTGACGCACTCCCTTACTCACTTCATACCAAATTCACTCCGACGCATTAATTTATGACAGCCTTTTGCTTCCCCTTTTGACTCGCATATACGCGCATACACATGATTCCCCAGATATGTTGTTTTCGGTTTTTGGTTTTAATACGTCTCTTGCAGTTTCTGTGTTGGATCGAATGAATTTTCTTTGGTAGGATCGTCCAAAAGCTTTGTATAGTATGGTATGCACTCTCTCCTTTCGATTTCGGTTTTATTTTTGGGTATTCTCTTTATACTTCGGGCTTTCACATTTCTTGGGTACGAATTGGTTTATATTTTTTCAAATAGCGCCCTCTAAGCAGGCCTTCTTTTGCTTAGGCTTAATACTTGTATATATGAACCATACTTTCAGCTTCTCCGCATATTCTTCTAGCAAGCCAGGAGCTAGGTTTTTGAACGGGTCGGCTACGTAGTTCCGGACCCGGTATGCTATGTTTAAAGTTTTTGGGGCGTGTATGTTTTTATCTGTCATGGAAAACGGGATACCAAATAGCGGAAAATCCAATACAATTAAATGATCAAATCATCGATGAATCTTGGCCCATGAGGGCATCTATCTTGATGTGTATCTACAAACCGAGTACGTAAGTCAATTGAGACGACAAATCAATATTTACTGTCTATTCCGATCTTGGTTTCGCATTGCGTGCTTGTACAGTTTTCCAAGGTAAAGTTATGGAACGGCATTACAATGGTGGTTTTGCCGTTGATGCCGCTGGCCTATCATGATGTCTCAATTACCACGTGCGGGCCCAATACCCACAATTCAACCGGTTCCTGTTACAAAACACAACTATTATTCCCCATCACGGCAGTGCTATTATGAAAATCTCCGTTTTAAAAATGTGATATAAGTCTTGCGATGAGACTAGACGTCTGGTTATAGAGGCCTCCTTCTGTTCTTGTTCGAATCCCTTATTTCTCCATGGAATAAAATTCACTTCCGAAATCTTCTAGCGTCTCCTTCATACCGACTCGCCTCAATCGACAATATTCACACCAGCCGGAACGAGCGAAACATCAGGCATGAGAACAGAGACACGCAGCTGAGGAATACTGGTCACAAGGCCTTCACCGAATGCACGGGTCATTTTTTTTTTTGATTGAAGGCAAAATACCTTGGGGGTCTCCACAGCCATCAGGCAGCGTAGTGTCGGCAGACACAGCCTTGAGATCTGATGCAGAAATTTCATTTACCAGGGCACAACGTCGGCTTAGAGCGAACCATTTGTTCACGAGCATCTGGAATCAGTGTTAGGCAGCTATCCTGTGCATACTTTCCTGGGGCGTTTCCATCTGTATTGTATTGGGGTTGACATCGCGCTTGTCGTCAACAGCATGGTCATCACCCCTGAGTTTTTCTTCGTGCAGAGATTTCCTCATCCCTTTCACTCTCAGCTGTACACCTGACGATAGCCTATTGGCATCTAGCATTGACGAAGCTTTCTAGAAGTCCTTTAGTATCCATTTGATATTTTGATCGCTTAACTTTAGTAACTTCCGAGCCGTCTTTCCTCAGCGGATATTATCACAAACACTGGCATCGACACCACTGGAACCGAAACGATCGCGATATATCATCTGAAATGGTTCTCACTCAACGTGGAGGGCTATTCTGATTCTGGCGAAATGGCCCTGTGTGAAAACTACTAATGTGTGCTGATAATGTAGAGAAACTAACTCAAATCCATATTTTGCGGTGCGACCGACGACCGACTCAATCAATGCCTTAGCATTTCGCTGCCGAAACACTCCCCTACATCCTCGACCCCGACTCCAGACTATCGTCCATAATTGCGAATTGGTTAACAAATTAGTCCTCCCAACATGTTCGCAGGTAATCTCGAATGCGTTTTAGACGACTTGAATGTCATGTTACAACCGACCGATTCTTTGTCCGACAATGGAACTAAAAACCCTTAAATATAGCAAAACAAACATTTACACAATCACAACGATCTCTAAATCCAACAGTAATGGTTAAACTGACAATTGCCTTATCAAGTTGTACCGGTTCACTCTCAAAGCATGGCCCGCGTGGCCCGATGTCTCTGTCACTCCTTGAGTCCTTATTCATCAAACCGCGTCGTTATATCGAAATCCAACAATATCTGAGATATATGTCGTTTATGCCGCCTCTGACAAAACGCACTCACTTGCATATAGTTCAAGTACATCAATTTCCGAGCGCTTGCGATTAAAATCGCCTGCCCGTTCTATACTAGATCTAACATTTGTTTGCGTATTCGCTATCACGACAACACCCGCTATCCTTATCCATTACCACAAAATCCAACACCTTTGGTACCAGGCACCAGTACAACTAGGTGCATGGTGGGACCCCAATTGCAACGAGAACCTGCAGCGAATGCCATATTAGCGGCAGGACGACGTTAACGTATGCACCTTCTACACTAGGCTGCTATATCTACGCTGGGGACAGCGTAGATAACAGGCAATATAAATATTTCAGCCGAAGGGACCTTGAGAGAGACCTGCGGGGAAATGCTTCCGGTGATACTAGCGGCGGGCCGCTTAGTTATTCGTTCTCGTTTGCATGCACGCTTATCTCCGCACCATCACATTGCTTTGTGTTACAGAAAGCAAGACCGTTTTGAGGTTGAATGCGACCGGGGGACGGGAGACAAGAAAAAAGAAAAACATGGAGAAACTAAGAGGACCTTATCGCCAAAATACGGGGAATGTCGGAACAAGGGCTTTGGTTTCTTTTTCATGGTCTTTCTCGAAATGGGTGTTCTGGTTGCAAAAGGAAGTTCCTGGTCGGTGTCGTTTGAGGAGACATGCAGGTCGCGCGACACCCATCATTTCGGGGATGGTGCCCCGGTGAGGCGAGCCCATGCCTTGGATCCCGTGGAGAGGAAGGGCGGAAACAAGACACCGGTATTGCCACAGGGAGACATCTCCGGTTACCTAGGCTGGCGGACCAAGAATAACCGTTTTGGGTTCTCCAAAGATCGTGGCGAGCCAGTGGGGGGGTAAGCCGAAGACGTGGGGGGATGCAGAATGTTTATATTGACCCCAGATCTGGTCATGGTGCTCACGCGACACTGCTTGCTGCGGCCTGGTGAAGTTGTAGCTAGCAAAGCGAATGAGATTGTAAGGCGGAATGGTCACAACTACGGTCAAGGATATTCCAAAATGCATACGGAAAAGATTCCATGTAGCATGTAGGTAGGTAGCACCGAATGCTAACCAATGTAAACGGAAACGCAAGTTAATGAGTCGCCTCTAGCAAATCCACTACAATTCTATGCCTTTGTAACTTTACGATCACCTAAAAATAATTTCGGTTGTAGGTTCCCCCATTGCTAACTTGGCCAGGCCCGCCATGTACACTAGCCATTAGTATTATCGGCTTCAACAGTACAATTATCATATTCCAACCCAAAATCATCGACCAATCCAAGACTTCAAAGTTTCTTCTGAATAGTCATCGGTATTATACCATAAATCTTCCGGGGGGACAAAGCTCGGAAATCCTTTGGTTCCATTGAGGCGCCCTGGTGTGGATATGGAGCTGGCATCCTCAAGAATCGCACCGCTGCCAGTACCTTGTAGCCGGGAATCAATAGTATGCTGCAACAAACTCACTATGGCGAAATTCTCATTGACCATCGCTTCGTTCTTGCAGTCTTCCATGTACTCCACTGCACCCGCCCTAAGTAGAAATTTCGTAATATCCAGCCTCCCTAACTGTACAGCCACAACCAATACGGTTCTACCAGGTTCGAATTCAAAATCAATCTCGGCATGTGGAAGGAGCTTTGCAGCTTTATAGAGTTGTCCCAAAATGACGGCCGCAAGAAGTAAAATCTCTGGGCTTAGGTGTTCTTGAACCCCATGCTCGGGAGAGTAACGACCAATAAGAACATTGAAGGTTTTCATGCCTGCGAACCATGTGGCCTCGCATAAAACATCATTGGGCACCCAAAGGTCCGGAACTGATTGAAGTATGGTGTCTATGACATCGTAGAAATCGCAATGGGCGGCAAGTCGCAAAAAACTGCTTATCTGAATGGTCGTCATAATAGAAAGGTGTAAGAGTGCTAGATCACAGAGCTTCCGGTGAAATTCTTTGTGGTTTATACATCTTGCCCAATCCAATAAAAGTTCAATCTTGACATCGTTGTTTTCTACCCACCTAGAAAAATTTTCAAGTAGTTTTAAACCTCGAGTGGCATTGTAGCCTTTTCTAACGTAGCCCCGTCCCTTGTCACAGCCTGGAATTCCGAGATCAAATGCCCTGGTATCATCGAAGCAGAATGAGTCTAACCTCGCAATAAATTGCTCCACAGATGCATCCTGTCTTGATTTAATTATATCCAAAAGCTTTCTTGTATTTTGGCTAATATGACGGCCTCTGGGCGCCTTCCTTTTGATCTTCAGGTCATCGTTTATAGTTAATAAGCTATCAGCTGTGTTCTCGCTGCGTAAGCCTACTCCTTCTATGAAAGCCGCTAGATTCCGAGGGAAATTTTTAATGTGCCTATACTTCCAAAATGTGAGATTGATTTCCAAGGATGTCGGGGATTCTCCTGTGGCGGCAAGAACGTCGATGTCTAGCCTTTCGAGGAAAGGAGATATTAACTGCAAATAGATTTTTACCGGAACCGAGGTTAAATCCGTAACGACGCCACCCATCAAAGTTAGCAGGTCAGAAAGGTAGCCACCCATATTGGTAATCTTTATCTCCCAATTTTCAGCGGCATCGCTTATAGGGTCAAAGAATAAAACGTCATTGATTTTGTCGCTAGCCTTTTTTTTAAGTATCCTTTCGACAAAACCTGAGAGACCATTTTTCTCGAGATATGTTCTGAAGGGGTATTCTAAGCAATTGTCCAAGTGAGTTTCTGATATACTGTATATATCTATCTTCGCGGGATCTGCGCCATTCTCCAATAAAATCCGAATTCCCTTCTCGTCCTCGTACGAAATTGCCATAGACAATGCGGAATAGTTTTGTTTCCGCGGCTGTGAGCCCAGTGTAGCCGGGAGCGTGTCGTCAATATATTCACGTAAGCTCGGGTCTGATATAAGCTCTTGTAGCATATCATGGGCTCCAAACTCCACAGCAATAGCAAAACACATCTTCATCATCGAAGACCTGTAACGGCTTTTGAGAACCCGGAAGCAATCGATCCTACCGAAAGCAACACTTAATTCTAGGAGGTTAAAATTGAAGTCGCAATTACTATCAAATGCTGTACGTATGGAATACATAACTTGCTTGACCCAGGGTATGCCGCGATCCGCCAGTTCGCACATATAATTCGCAACAAGAATCTCCAGATGTTCAAGCAAAAACGGCCGATCTTCTGCTCCCATTTTCATCAAAGTTGAAACTATATGTGGATTGCCTGCCATAACCGCTGTCCGTACTAGAGAATTAGAAATTGGGGAGGCTAGCGTGGTGTTCACATTTAAATTTCGTTCGAATAGGAGTTTGCATATGGAATCCTGGTTGTACTCAATAGCATACTGCAGAGCAGTCACTCCAATGGTATCTACAACCGCCTGGTTTCGAGAGGTTGTATGGCTCAATATTCCTAAGCCAAGGAAAAATTTGAAGACATCGAGCTCCCCGGTTCTAGCCGCACTATTGAAAAGTTGGATAGAGAAATTCCTGATAACGAGGTCGAATCCTTCGGGTGTTTCCATATCCTGGTGGCTGAGTGCCAACAAGTGGCTTTCAGAAGTTGAAGGCCTTCTCCGCTGATAAATAAGTATAAATATTTGAGATTTTTCTGTATCATACCCGATTGCACTAGACTGTCAGTGCAGCTTCTCTGGATCGCAGCTTTATCCACGCTATTGGATAGGCGAGCCATATAAGATCTTAGAAAGTCTAGTAGATCCGGGAGCGCTGGCCTATTTGATACCAATGCCAGGCTGTTGGACTGGAATTCTTCAATGGTAGTGATGGGTGTTGTTGGAAGAAATCTCGTTATTCGATTATCCAAATTATTTAAGTCTGCGGGAATATATCAGCTGAAAATTCTTTGAATGGCAATTTCTTTTGGAGAAAATATTAAATAAGAGTTGTATACCTCGGAAGTGAATGCTAAAAATCTCCTGGAATTTTTCTTGGAAATCAAAAGTTGGTGAGAGCTGATGGAGAGAGTTCCTAAAAACGAAGGCTTCTAGTTTATCATACGGAGACTCCGAAGGCTGGGTAGTTATGGGTAGTGGTGATAATAGTGAGATTGCAGAGAACGATGAAGGCTGATCCTCATTTATGGTAGACCAATCGAAATCAAGAAGAGACGAAAACGATGGTGCAGGTGATGTCGGCACCATCGTGGTTGTCTCGGGATCATTCACAGATGACATAAATTCTGCAAATAATCCTATTGTAGAGTCTAATATTGGCGATTTACTTGCTTGCCGAGTGAAAGGAGACATGACCGAATATATCGGTGTAGGTGAATTAGACGGCGTTAAGAATTCAATTTTGTGCCCTGCTCCTCCGTGACCTATATCGCATCATACCGTTAGACTATATTCCCATTTGATTTGCTTGGTTTTAGATGAGATCAAACATGAATTCAATAAAAAAAGGGCCGTTATTAAGATGTCATAGTCTTCAATCATACCTTTTGGGTCTATATCTTGTTGATGCTGCTCAAGAACAGTCGTGTAGCATCGGGCCTTTTTCCTCGCAAGTTCTTCTTCATTGACTACCCGCCCATCAACGATTGTCACCGTGTCCTTCCCCTCCCTTACCCGCTTTTTAGTCTCCACGATGATATACTGAATATCGGCTTTTGATAGGGTTTTCTTCAAACCCCATACTTCGTTGATCATTCTCGTATATTGGGATTTTCTGCGTAAATTCGAATCCGAAACCCCATGCTTAGCTTAGAAAAAGTATGGTATTAAATAAATAACGCTGACTTACGTCGCGATAAACCCTCTTTCTGCCTTCAGAGTTTCCATAATCTGTTCCTGAGATCTGCCTTCCTCCTGATACAAGACTGTGATATATGCTCTGTGCTCCTCCCATATCTTAGGCGAGATTTTGGGAGCCGGCTGCCTTTTCCGAATAGTTTGGGATTCCATTGCGATTCCGTGCGCTGGTTACAGGGCTGACTCGTGGATATACAATATGGTTCAAAGGCTTGCAGATGAAAGATGTTGGATTTCGCAAGTTCTTAGCGGTGCAGCTTCGTATTGACTAGGTAGAAAAGCGAATTGAAGATCAAGATGGCCGAGGTGGTATTTATTCACCATCGCAAGATATTTATATCAAAAAACGTAGCCCTGCCATTGTTTCCCTGCCTCAAGCGGTTGGATTCAAGCGCATAGTGATTTGTGTAGCAATACAATGCAATGCACGCAACGCGAACGCAAATATGCTGCAGAAACGCGAAACCTACAAGAACATAAAATATTAACATGGAGGATCGCGGAATCTCATGCACCTTCCTCTCCAAATCTATTTAAGTTTGTTAGAGGAAAGATCAATAGTTCGGGTAACTAGGAGATAGTAGGCCATTAAATGCCAGAGATCGATGAAAAGTAGCTGATGGTGCAGGTCAGCTCGAGAGGTACATCTTGTCTGCTGTTACACAAATAAGCCGCCGTCTGGGGTACTACGACCGATCTACAAATCGCCACCCCCCCAATCACATTTCCACACGAAAAGGCACCAACGGTTTAAAATAATTTTTAAAAAGTTTCTTTCATTTGATTCTCGCCCGATAACCATGCGCCACAAATCTCATAAAGACCAGACCTCCAATATCTCCCTTCCTCATTTCCTGCCACTTATCTCTCCATGTTGTCGTTTCTTTGGTCCTCCCACACTCTCCTGTACCCAGTACAAGCTCTCCTTTGTCCCGTAAAAAAAGGAAGATGTAAAAATACTAAAAAAAAAAAGACTAAAATACATCGGAAGTGAAAAAGGAGAAAAGAAACCAACTACCGTTGACACAGATTTTTCAAGGAGGAAAACACAGCAGTGCTGAAAAAGAGATTCATAGACTATCCGGATGTACCATTTTCTCGTGCGGTTAAACTCGTAGAAGTATGAAATACGTCATCGGCTAATCATATAAAAAATAATTCCAGGACAGCAGTGGAAAAATTCCGACATGGGAAAGAAATAACGGAGACAGGAAATAAGAGCAGAGGGGCTTTCTGACGTTTGTTATGAGTAGTAAAAGCTTGGATAAGGGGTTGAAGAATAGAAAAAATAAGTTGACAGGGAAAGAAAGATAAAAGGGGTTGTGATTATACCTCGAGAAAGGAATAGTCAAGAAGGGTAGTAGAAAAACAGATCAACAAATCCCGTCCTCCAGTTGAATGCTAAAGATGCTGCAGATGAAAGAACATTTTCTCAGTTTCACCATAAACGCCGGTTTGTCGTTAGAAAAGCAAGTACTGAGAGAGAGCTGATTAATATTAAAACAGACAGTGAAAGAACCGCGAATGATTCGAATAAGACTCCGAAAAGCATAAAAGACTTGAAACAAACTCCATTGTCGTAATAGGTCGTTAATTTTGATTTAGGGGTTTTCTTGTTTTTTTCTTGGGTGTATTTGATGAATTGCGACTTTAAAAAGCGTGGTGGAGATTTATAATTGAGGTTCTGTCGTTAAAAAAATGCATGGTCGTAAAGGGGTATCGTCGCTGATATGCAGAGAAAAGGAAGAGTCGTTTCATAGTCATAGTGTCATTAAAGGGTAAAAAATGCCGAAGAAAAGCTCAGAGGGAAAAAGAAAATCAACGGATTTGGTCCATTCCGTCCAGAAGACTCAGAGTACGAGTCTTGGTCTTATCCTTCGTGAAGCAGTTCCAGAATCGGAGGGTTTCATCACCGGCACCAGTGACGATGACTTGCCCATCCGGACTCATGGCGAGATAGAGAACCCTGTAGGTATGACCAGTGAGAGAAACGACTTGCTGCATAGACGGATACTTCCAGACGACGATTTGATTTTGGCTATAGCCATGCGTGGAGACGATTTCATTGGAGTTTTTCGACCACGCGAGGTTACAGACCTGGGACCCAGTGTCGATTTCGTTAGTGGCAACACCACGAAGGGTGTCCCAGAACTTGATACGACGATCAGCTGTACCACCTCCGGAAGCGAGAGTCCCACGTGCGTGAGGAGACCAAGCAATTGCCTTGACAGCCGCAGTGTGTTCGTTAAACTTGTACAGCGGGGAGGTATTGGTCTTGTCCCAGACGTAGAGACGGTTGTCGTTGCCTCCAGAAGCGAGCTGGTTGTCATCAGGATTCCATTTGAGACCGCAGACTTCTTGTTTGTGGCCGACAAGCTTTGCCATGAACTGATCCGGAGTTCGGACGTCACGATGATAAATCGTTCGATCGCGAGAGCCAGAGGTTAGGATGTGCTCATTCCAAGCCAGGGCGCCTGTATCTAGTTAGTTGAAGACCGTTATTGAATAGCAAAAGGGAGATACTTACCAACTCGCATGGTGTGACCAGTCATAGTTCGAAGTCGACGACAACGCTCAGCGTCCCAGATTTGGACGAATCCCTTGTTTGTACCAATAGCAACGTGTGATCCCTATGTGACGAGTTAATACCAAGCCTGGTGAGAGTTATTGAATAAAAAACTTACCCTTTGAATCCAGGAAACACTCGTGACTAGATCTTCACCAAGGTCGCAAAGTTTTGTGACACGACCAGAAACCGAGTTCCACATGTAAACAGAGCTACCTAAGCCAACGCCGAGAATGTTGGTGCTACCCCAGTCGACAAGGTTGAGGTAGAAATCGTCTGCCAAGTCAGGGGCATCAAGCACCTTGTATGGAACCTTGGAGACTTGTCGGACCTGTCGTCGAGGAGAGAGAAGCATCCGCTGGGAATCATATCGGATCGGAGAAAGAGAGTAGATATCTGCACGAGGGTCCATATGGCGTCTGCCAGTGGACCTGTTGTTGGAGACTGGAGAGCCATAGGAAAGAATATTGGTGGTTCGTGGAGTTTGAGGGATATCAAAATCAACAGCGCGAGTGCTCTGGTGAATAGAAGGAGGCGTAGCAACGATAGATCGCTCCGTATAGTTGGTGATTTCTCTAGCGTCAGGAGCTTGAGGAATAGTCGGAAATATTTCACTCTTCAAGACGGACTGGTAGGTACGATCTGCTTGTTCCTCTGTAGAAAGACTGTTAGCTGATATGCTCATTGAAAAATTCAAGTGGGGCAACAAATATGCGGCTTGAATAGACACGAAAATTTTGTTGCTTGCAGAACCGGGGTAGAAGTGAGGGTCATGATTTCGAAATTCCTGGTGTTGCCTTCGACCGCTTTGGGATGCATGTTGAGATTTCAGACTTGACATCCCTCAACAACCTAAGACAAGACAGCCGAGACACCAGAAAAAATTGTGGCAAGCGCAAATATGACGTTTCTTATTTCTCTTTCACTTCATCATGATGTCAAAAAACGCATCATCGGGGTAACTTACTTTGCTGATGGTTCAATTCACCATTTGGGGCTCTCTTTCGAGGTTTGGATGGGGTAGATGGAGATCCAACGGCTGCAGCCAGATTGAAGGCGGCCTGGATATCAGCATCTCTCGATGGGATGTACCTGTTCAATTAATTTGTATTAGCAACAGCCCTTTATATTGACACCACGCTAATGGGAGTGTAGGCTACGAATTCTATCGCCTCCAGCAACTGAGCAAGCTGCAGCGAGCAACAAGAACAAGCCGTTCAAACGATAAAGAATTCATAAAACCCAACGAAACATTCCCGAAATGACTATCTACATCGAATGGAAGGGATGATTGGATGGTGGATCTCTTACCTGTCACCGTAGACCTTAATCCTTTTACGGGATGGAGGGGTAGCAGCCGGAGTCGAGGCAACTTGATTGAGGCGTTGCACCAACTCATCGGAGTCCAGATCTGATCGATCACCACGAGGGGTGGTCTTTGTTGGAGTTTTTGGGACGAACCCAGCAGAGCGTCGAACACGACGATCAAACTCAGAGCTCGACATCTTGGTTAAATGAGAGATTGTGCGAAAAGGGATCAAGGATAGGAGATGAGGATTCGAGAACAAGAAACTTTCTTGTCGGAGATCACGGCAGAGCAGTGGAGCGTCAATAGAGGGTCCAGATACTCTGAGTCTATAGAAGGCAGAAGAAAACTAGGACGTCAATATTAGGGCCTAGATGTCTTCAGAACGCAAGTTTCTCTATAGACTAATGGTCAATCTCAGGTGAGAGAGCGAGAAAGAGGGTTTGTTGACTGTATGTTCTGACGTTAGCACAAATATGTCTCACAGGATCTAGCTCGCGTGCGACCTCTGCAACGGATATGTGCAGGTAACTGCGCAGAGATGGCAAACTCACAAGGGGGAATGCAAGCGCCGGAACGGCGAAGATTATCGAACCAGCGACCAGAGAGTGTCTTCGATAAGAACTACGGTAGCTCTGACGATTCAGGAACGATCCAGCTACTGGTCAAGGGCAAGGAAGAGCTCTTTTACAAAGCCGAGATGTGTTGCCAAGGGGGTTGTCCTAGAGGATCGTCGAATTCGGGCCTATCGAAGTCTATATGCTTGGAACGAGCAGGTAGGTATGCAAGGGCGGCGGAGAGCAGGTGGTGGTGATGGTGGTGAAGGATGTTGGAGGGAGGGTCGAGAGATATCGGCTCAGGGGAGGGTTTATAATAATATTACAATTTGGATCCAGGTTTTTACAGACGGATTTCGTGGGGACGCCGATTGAATGGGAGATGAGCCCTAACAGACGCTGGCAGACGGAGGAGTCTCGGCAGAGAAAGCAGTCGCAGCGTGGAGGTTGTTGTGTAGGATGGGCGGGGGGGAGCTGATGATCCGGGCCGCGATACGATAGGACTATCAGGAACGGAGGCGAGGGCTAATCGATTATATTATATTGTTGTTGTTGTGGGAATTATTACGCATTCGGCACCAGCAGCAGCACAGCAGTAAGGAGCGTAGCCATCAACGGAAAGGAAGCTGACGGGAGAGATAGGGCGATATCGAGAGCGAGAGTGAGAGGAGGAGGTGGTGAAGCTGGAGATAGCGGAGAGGCGTAGTTAATTGACGATAGCAGCTGCGGTGGTGGTAACTAGGAGAGCGATGAGTTGAGTGTTTAAAGGTGGTTGGCCATGTAAAACGTAAACATTCAGAAATTGCCCAAACGGGAAAACACCACAACCACAACACAAGAATAACAACACCCCCCGAAACAGCACCCAGCCCGACCAAAGTAGCGTCTAATTACGGCGTCCCACTGGGCTCAACCCCTGCCGGCTCCCCCTCTTCGTTCTCCTAATAGCCCACGACTAACCACAAAGTGGGGGAAGGTTAAGGGCCAACCTCCCTATTTCTCTCCCGCATGCCCTTCAAGCCTTTCCCTTTTTCTGCAAGGGCGCCGCCAAATGTGGGGACCAGGACCCTGGAGAACTCTGCCGTACGTATTAATATTTTTCGTCCAAAACGGACGTGTATCGATAGCCCACCATCGACCATTCCGGAAATCCAGACAGAACAATAATAAACAACATGCCCTGCGACTACCAAGTTAGTAAGTTAGTACTCCCAGGCCACATGGGTATTGTCTAGAATAATCGTGTTCATTTGTTAGCGAGCGCAAGGATACCTCCTCATCCGACAGCTAATCAGGAACCCCCCATAGATGTCGATTGGTGATCTGGTGGTCTGATATATACAGCATTTTCGTTATACATATAACTGACATATATTAAAATGTCAACGTTTACCAATTTCCCAATTACAACTCATTTATGTTTGCCCACCCCTTGAACTTTGCGTGTTCGTCTCGGAGCGTTTTCTCCCTCCTCGTCCCGTTAGCCCTTGTCCATGTTGCCGCTGTTGCTTTTTGTTGCTTATTCCTGCATGCATACATACGGGCGGATCGTCGAGGGCTGTGGGATACCAGAGGTAAGCACCCGAGGAATAAGGTGGACGAGTATCTTGTGTTGTCCGACTCGCACAACTCGCTTGATGTTTAACCGAAACCTCCCATCAAAACCTGAGCGTCTACAACAAAGACTGGTCGCTTAGCTCAGTCAATTGGAGTGTAGTGCTAATAACGCCGAGGTCGTGAGCCATCTTGATGTTCTACTTTTTACCTTTCAACCGAAATAAAATCCCCACGAATTGTCATTCAACAGTCGTTGGCGTACAATTATCTAGTTCCTAATTTTTAAGAAGAAACGTTTTCATGGGTTGATCAATTGCAATTGATCTTGTGTGGGTGCAACATCAGTCCAGAGGGCCAGAATCTTGCTGCATTGACTGAAAGACTACTTGAGCGTTAAAGTTATATTTTTAACCAAAAGATTCCATATCTCGTCCGAATTTCGTTCTATTTTCCTTTTTTCGGACATGTAAATTACCCAGCACGCGTCCCCATCCACACCCCTTGCTGTGCGCGTAAAGTGGCTGAAGAAACGCACCACGTCCGCTTCCGAAGATACGCTAATTTATCTGCCCCCCTTTCAAATATTTTATCTTTGTAATTCGCCATTTTATAAAGCGCCGGACCAAAATGGAAATAAACACACTTGAAACACGGAAAACCAAAATCTGTCCGCCAAAGTAAGATTTCCAGATCGTGTGCCGGGGAGGAGTTCGAAATGCGAAAGGAAAAAGAAAGCAGTGCTCCTGCGAGACTGTGGTGCTTGCTCTGCAGGACGAAATGCGAAATGGCGGGCTGTTGCGTTGAGGCGGTCCAGCTTTCAACCCCACATCAACGCACTGCCGCACTTCACATGCCCACCGCTGCAACAAAACTTATAAATTAGCAGTAAACAGACCCGATATTCATTTGGAAGAAAGCACGGACAGATATAACAGAGACCCTGAACAATCTAGGATAAATGGCGTCATCTACTTCCAAGGCATTCGCCCAGGGTCTTATCGAGTTTATCAACGCCTCTCCCACTCGTACGCAATTTCTCCCAGATCCAGCGTTATCTCCACAGCTAGAGCTGTAGCTAACTCGGGCCTATCAGCATTCCATGCCGTCGATACCGCCAAGAAGACCCTCCTAAAGGCAGGGTTCAGCGAGATCAAGGTACTTTTATCCTATTATGAACGAAATCACTTAGAAGAATTAGTATTGACGCCGAGGTATAGGAACGAGATGCTTGGGCCGGCAAAGTCACCAGCGGGGGAAAGTACTTTCTCACCAGGAATGGCTCCTCGATCATTGCTTTCGCTGTTGGCAAGCTCTGGAAGGTACCCGATACCCCAAACCGTTAAAAATATCCTTAGAATCTAAAATAACTTTAACGATTTATATGTTTCATAGCCGGGTAACCCCATGTCCATTGTCGGTGCACACACCGACTCGTGCGCCCTGCGGTTAAAGCCCGTCTCCAAGCGAACTACGGAGGGTAACACCTTTATGCAAGTCGGTGTCGAGAGCTACGGTGGTGGATTATGGCATACCTGTACAGTTTCCGCGTGGTCCTGTCTTACGTCTTTAGTGGAGCGGCGTGCTAAATTGATGGTACAGGGTTCGATCGTGACCTGAGCATGGCCGGAAGAGCAATGGTCCGACAGAAAGACGGCAATATCGTCTCCAAGCTAGTTAAAATCGACAAGCCAAGTATGATTTTTCTCGTCCATGATAACGATTGGATTGTGCTAACGTCGAATAGTCCTTAGAGTTCCAACTTTGGCTATTCATCTTGACCGACAGGAGAAGTTCGAATTCAACAAGGAGGGTCAACTATTCCCTATCCTCGGCCTGGTCGCAGCTGAGTTGAACAAGGGTGCTCCAACCGCAGCCGGGGACAAGATGGAAGTGGAGAATACTGAGGAGAAGACCGAAAAGCCGTTCGCCCCTCTCACCGCTATCACTGAACGTCACCACCCGGCTGTCGTCCAGCTCATCTCTGATGCCACTGATGCACAGCCGGAAGATTTATTGGATTTCGAGATGATCCTATACGACACTCAGCCTGGTACTTTGGGCGGCCTGAATGAGGAGTTCATCTTCTCCGCCAGACTCGATAACTTGGTAACCTTCTTTCGTACTTACTTCATATCATTGTATGACATGCTAATATACTAGTAGGGAATGACGTACTGCTCAATCGAAGCCCTCATCTCATCATTGGAAGCTTCCGATGCCCTAGACAAGGAGCCCGGAATCCGCATCATCGCCTGCTTCGACCACGAAGAAATCGGCTCCACAACCGCTCAAGGAGCCGACTCCAACCTGCTCCCAGCCGTGTGAGTACTTCTCCCCATTGAATATCTACCGTAATATCATATTAACTCCCCATATAGCGTCCGCCGTCTCTCCGTCCTCTCCGGCGACAAGGACTACGACTTCGCATCTGTCTCTTCTACCGCCTCTAACTCTTCCGCCGCCGACCACCTCTTCTCCCCGACAACCACCTACTACGAAGAATCCCTCATCAAGTCTTTTCTCATCTCCGCCGACATGGCACACTCCGTCCATCCCAACTACCCGGGCAAATACGAATCTCACCACCGCCCGGAAATGAACAAGGGCACGGTCATCAAAATCAATGCGAACGCGAGATACGCTACCAACTCCCCGGGCATCGTACTCGTTCAGGAGTGTGCAAAGGAAGCAGGTGTGCCGCTTCAATTGTTCGTCGTGAGGAACGATAGCTCCTGCGGGTCTACTATTGGTCCAATGTTAAGTGCGCAGATGGGTATGCGCACTTTGGATTTGGGAAATGCACAGTTGAGCATGCACAGTATTCGTGAAACCGGGTGAGTATATTCTCCACTTCTTAATTTGTGGAGATGATTGATTCGCTAATGTTATATTTATAGTGGCGCCTATGACGTCGAGCACGCGATCAAGCTGTTCTCAACTTTCTTCCAGAGGTATAGCGATTTGGAGCCTACCATCTTCGTTTAGAGCGGCTATGTCTAGCGCTTTGGGCAAGATTATAGCCTTTATCGATTTAGCTGTTACTACATGAAATCGCTAGGTTTGGAGGTTTACATGTAGCAAGGGTTGATATATTGATAGTTTATTTCTATACCACGATAATATACATTACCGAAGTATTTCCCAAGTAAGAATGTATTACGTTTAAAAACCCATATAACGATAGTGACATGCCTGAGCACCGTAATGGATAACGAAAGCATGTAGTTGGAGAAAAGCAACCGAGAAAACCATCCGCCCAGGTACAATCATGAACCAAAACCATGCATTTGAGGAAAAACCCATCAAGGTGACTAAAAATCAAGAACAGAATACAAAGAACCCTTCTAGACAGCCCAGAAGCACTCAACCTTACAATTCTCTATCTCGCACCTCCAGCCACCATACCTCGCCTTTATAATAACCCTGATCTCATCGCCACCTCTAAGTTCTCTAACCAGCTCCCCATTCGCCCTCCTCCCATCTTTATCACATTGCTCCCTGTTCCCGTCAGCGTTGATCGAATCCGGCTCCCACTTGTCATCATCATCATCAGGTAGTCCATCCTCGCGCCAATCCCACACAATCTCGTGATCGATATGGTCGCTATGAGCATGTTTATTCCTCTGCAACAACCAATCCCCTATTTTATGCTTCCCCGCATTATTAACCTCCACCGGCTCCTCCTCGCCGCCGGAAGATCCCTGGTATTCCTCATCGATTTCCTCCTGTGCCCCTTCATTATGATGCCCGTCGCCCACTGCGTCAACCTCAACACCACCCCTCCAAACCTCAACGTCCAACCAACTCCAACAACCTCTGTACGAGCCATAATGCTCGCTATAACTACTCCATCCTTGGTCTTTACTCCGCACTTTAAACACCAACCGTCGCACCCTGCCGCGTCGCCCGCCCGCACCCTCCCTCCCGCCTTTCCCAGCGGTATCCGCCTCCAGTGCTGTGAAGTCGGGAATCACCGCGGTAAGGTAGACTTTATCCCCATCGGTAACCCACAGCCTCCCCTGCCGTTCCGCAAGGACGTCATGGGCAAAGTACTCTGCTTCATCGAGGATATTTTCGATTAATTCTACCGGCAGCTTTTTCGCAAGGATATCGGTGACTTCGAGAACGTCTGCTTCGCTGCGGAAGGTGGTACCACCATATCCGCTGCCACTGCCGCCGCTTAACCCGAGTTCTTGTAACCCGCTCATGATTCTATTGTAGATATTTCTTCCGAAACTGATTGTCTCTGTGCTGGTGTCGTTGTCGTTGGTATTGGAATCGCCGCTGGTACTGTCGTTGGTGTTCTTGCTCCGCCGGCTTCTAAACATCGGCGGTGGAGCCCGTTTCTGGTAATCCTTCTGGTAAGTCCCCGATGTCGACGGCTCGGCTTCGAAGCCCGTTCTAGGCGGGAGTCTGATATCTTTCAACGTACCCGTTTTTGTTGTTGGTTTCTCTTCACCAACACCACCACTCCCGGTGTTCTTGTTAGAAGATGAAGAAGAAGAAGAAGAAGGATTGCCCACGCTCTCAGGAATGAAGGCGGAGAGATCCAAGCCCGGTTTTCGAGAATAATCCGGTTTCCCGACGAGATTCTTAGGAATGTGAAGATCGATGATGGGACCGGTGCGGCCGTGGGATGGGTCGTCGTTGATGGGGGCCTGTGGGATCGGGGTGCCGTGTATTGCGGGGAGATTTTGGGGATTTGTAGCGTCGGTCGTGGCGGGGTTGTTCGTGCCGCTTTGGTTGGACATGACGTTTCGTCACTCTGTAATGGGAAGGCTTAGGTGTAGCTCTCTTTTGGTCAAGCCGGTGCGACTTCAACTATGCTTTTGTTGCTCCTTTCGAAAATAGAAACGGAAAGAGTAAATGTCTGATATATGATGCTGTTTCAGGAATGTTGGAATCACGGTTGTATCCTATCTGTTTGTCTTTTGAATTGAACGAGAGTGATCGAGGTTTGTCGATGGCACGGCGCATGTAAGATGGATACGATAGCTGGGGGATCAGGCCAGTCGGAGAGTTGTGCGTTGCTGCTGGGCGGTCTCGAGTGACGTCATCGCCCGCCGGACCCTGACGTACTCTCCAATCGAATGATCGGGCCTCGGAAAAACCAAACATTCGCACCCGCGCCAGAAGAGGGAAGGTTACTTCCACCGCCTGGTTAGCTAAGCTGCGGCGGATGGCGAGAATTAGCCGGAACCCACTCGAACGTGAACGACATTGGATGGTGAATCCGGCCCTGACGGTGCTGGCACAGCCTAACAGCTAACAGCTAACAGCAGCCAACAGCGCCAGAGTGGGTTGACAATGCACGCCTACGTGGTTCCTACGTTCGCCCCCCCACCAAACACTCGTATCGGACTCATACATTCTGTTTCTTACTCACAAAAAGTGCATTTTGTCACACAGCCTACGATTGCAGGGAAAATAGGTTTTTTTATGTTGTATAATTTTTCTGGCCCTCGGCAGCTAGGAGTCCGGAAAGACTCCCTCGCCTGTGAATCCAGATTTGTGTTCTATTTGGTCTGTTCTGTCGATATAGTAGGAGCTAGCTAGCTGTACAGGAAGAAAGCTGTTTTCTATACAGTTGATCTATCCCCGTAGGGAAAGATACTAGTGGGCGAAGTGTAAAAAACTTTTCGCGCACTGACGAGAACGAGAAGCAAAAAAAGAGGCGCAATATAACAACAAAAATTCAGAGCAAAAAAGCGATTGGAAATGCCACCCTGAAGAAAACAAAACTCCCAAACCATATGATGTAAAAAAACAAAAATAGTGTAAAGCGATCGATTAAAAGAAGTAGAAGCAAGAAGTGGTAGAAGAAATTGAAACCTGAAAGCAAAAAAAAGTGTTCTATGGGGTAACCGAGCGAACGTGAACAAAGTTCCAGATGGGTATAATGCTGGAGATCTTTCATGAGAAGGGGGAAAGAACAAAACCTCGAAGAGAAAAAAAAGTATACACAGTGTTCAAGGAAATTCGTGAAGAGAAGAAAAAGAAAAAAGAAAACGCCATTCCGTGGTCATCAGGTTCAAGGGGAAAAAAACTTAAACTGCTGTGTAAAAACAATCGTTGACCCTCCCAGTCGTGAATGCATTTATGAAAAAAAATCAAGTCAAAAGGTAGCCAATGTACAGTGAGAAAGGGAATAATTAAAAGATACAATCGTGGTAAAAGATGTATAGAGAAGGATGTTTAGACGGAGATGACAAACTTGGGGGGTGCGTTAGCCCCAAGTCGCTCTCTCCCCAACATACCGATCTCTCTCATCTTCTCCACACCCTCACCGGCCTCAGTTCGGTACTCTCGTCGGCCGTAGACGTTCTCACGGCAACGCATACGCTTCTTCTCGAGACCCTTGACGATGTCGAGGGCACCGCGAAGGCGGAGCGGAACGGCCTTGCTTGGCTTTGGGGAACCAAAACAAGCCTTCCTGCGAGAGCAGACTCCGTGGCGTGGCAGAGAGGTGGAGCGGGCGAGAGAAGCCTTGCTGTTGAACTCGAAGCGAGTTCTACCGGTGCGACCCTGCGGTGGTGGGGACTTGGAAGTGAATGATGGGCGTCTCTTGTTGGGCGACATACCACGGGAACCGCGGCGAGACATTGGTGGAGGCGAACGGTGACGACGGGTTGGAGCTGGGGATCCGCGAGGGGAGTGAGAGTTGCTGGCGTTAGAGCCGCGGCGGCGGTTCATACGAACAGGACGCTCCTCTTCCTCTTCCTCTGCTTCATCGTCATCTTCATTGTCCTCGGTTGGGAAACTGGGGTCGATGTCTTGAGGACGGATGACCTTGTTCAGTGTCTTTCTGTCTTCCATGCAAGAGACGTAGTAGTCTTCGAGAACCTTGTCTTCGTCAAAGGTACCAGGAACGAAGTCGGTGCTGTCCGGAAGCTCGGGAGTACGAGGACGGATCGAGCGAATAGGAGTGCGGCTCTTGAAGGAGCAAGAGCCGGGCTTGCGAGAATGGTGGATGGAGGCGAAAGAAGAGTCGGAAGTGTTGCGGCAGCAGGTTGGTCGGTCGGTCTGACGATCAGGGATGACAGTACCGTTAGGCACATAGAGTTCTTCCTCGTCATCAGAGTCGGCGGCATCTTCCTCTTCATCTTCATTGGATTGATTACCCTGCTCGGAGTCGCTCCACAATTCGTACTCGTCATCTTCTTCATCCTCCTTGTAGCCATCGTCCTCCTCATCGTCGTCAATGTCGTAGTCTTCGGCATCATCAGCTTGCTCTTCCTCCTCAAGGGCGACTTCGTCGTCGACCTCCTCGCTCAGCTTTCTGATCTTCTTCTCCTTCTCCAAAAGGCAGTCAACCTTGAGGAGGCGGGTTGGGAATTGAGGGGCGTTCATCCATGATTCGACAGACTCATCGACAGAGCTGGCGAACTCGTAGAAGCGCGGAATGCTAGCGGCGGCAGGGGAAGCGCCCTTGTTAGCAAGAGCCTTGCAAGGAATGGCAGTGGACTTCCTCTCGTCGACAATGGTTGCAGCGGAGTCGCGTCGGTGGTGAGCATTGGTGTTCAAGTGAGCAGCCTCGAGGACAGGCGATCGGTGAAGTCTGTGCGACGGTGGAGGCGAATGGGGCTTCTTAGGAGCCTTGCACTCATCCTTGACGTTGCAAGCGAACTTCAAAGTGGTACGTCTGATTGGAGTGGGAGCCTCGAGCTTTGGGACGACGGCAGCAACAACGGCAGTCTTCGCAGCGCGGACGGGGCCGGGGCAAGCAAAAGTGATACAACGCTTGCGAGTGAGGGTCTCAACGACGGCAGCGTGGTCGTCGTCACTTTGCGCCTTGATGGAAACAACGTTGTCCTTTCTAGTTTCAGCGCCACCGAGCTGGAGAGCGAAGGTTGGAGAGACACGAGGGCTCGGGGAGCTCAATTCGGAACTGGAAGAGTCGCTGGCATCACTGGTGAGGTCGGCAGTGGAAGGCATGCTGGTGCTGCTGACGGTCGAGGTGGTGGACATGCCACGCTTGGGGATGCGGAAGCCGACTCGAGAGTAGATGGAGGTACTCTCAGCGGAGAGAGGCTCGGAGTCGGAGATGATGGCACGGGTGAGGAGGGAGTCACCCTTGTGAGAACGAGCGGGGGCGATTGTTTGCTTCTTGTACATGTTGTCTTCTTGTTGCAGCTTGCGGGCGAGCAAGCTGCGTTTACGATTGTCGGAAGGTTCGTCGGATTCGGGCGCGATCTCCTCGTCAGCGGTGGACTGCTGCGACGCAACGGAGGCGGTGAGATTGTTGCCCGTGTTGAACTGAATGGGTAGGTGGTCTCGCTTGGTATCAGCCATGGCGGCGAGGTTTGTGGTGTGTATTATATCAGATATCAAAAATTATATAAAAAAAAGGTGGAGAACCGAAGAAGAAAAAAAAAAGTCGAGTGTGGTCGGGAAAAATTTGATACCCCCAAAAGCAGGAATCAAAAAAACAAAACAGACACAGTCTGCGACAAAGAGCTCGAAGGAATGGTAGGACCGAGAAGGCCTTTTGGTCTTTTTAAAATACTAGATGTGGTATAGGGAAGACCCGCTAGGGAAGCGAGCCGGGTAAGAATAAGAGGGGTGTGGGCGACGATATATATGGCGAGAGGCGATGGCTGATATTGGGGGAAGAGGCCAATCTCAAGAGATTGAAGAGAGGTTAAGGCTATAAACGTAAAACCTGCATGATGTAGAAAGGAATTTTGTTGTCGGTAAGGTGGAAAATAAAGGATGCCAGCGAACGGAAACGATTCTCCTTGCAGATGGGAGGAAGAGGGAACTGGCGAGTCAGACGACGAGGACGACTAAGCAGCCGACGACGAGGACGACGGAGTTCGGTGGGAGGATTTGCGAGGTACGTCGATAATCGATTTTTTGTGTCGATGAACTAAGCCGTTATTATACACCGGGACAGCTGATTCGGGTGTTAGTAAGAGAGCAAAATAGAATACCCGGCAGAAGAGGTAAACGGGAGGGGGAGAAAGGTATTTGAGAGGCAAAGCGAGAAAGGCACAGCACAGCCAGCACAGCCAGAGGACGACTGACAGCCGGACGGCGGGAAAGGGCAGGCCAAGTTTTAAACAGACGGGTGGATCAGGCAGGATCGGATGCAGGGCCCTCCCCTCAGGTTCTGCCCTCAAAAAAGCAGCAGATAATTGAGAAGGAGCAGGCGGCGGCCAAGCACGATGATGTCGTCCGGAGCAGATCACCGGCTAAGAGAAAAAACAAACACCAGTCACTCACCTCCACTTCCAATCGAACGAGGCCGGCGGTTGATCCGGGTTTCAGGTGCGTGTTCTTTCAGTCGGATGGGCGGTTTGATCTTGTTTGACCGTCTTCCTTCGTCAATGTCGGAGTGTTTTCGTGTGTGGTTGTGTTGTTATTATTATTTATTATTGCGTGCGTCGATGTTTTTTTTGGTGTTTTGTGGGTTTTATATGTGGGAGACGGACAAGAGTGCTGTCGTTATTATGGCGGGAGGAAAGGGAAAGGGCAGCTGGGCAGGCAGGACGGGCGGTGGGTTTAAGAACAGAACTTTCATTGTGCCATTCAGCCCGGCATTTGGATTTGGATTTGGCTGGTGCTGCGGGTGGGGTGCGCTGCCCGTTCTCGTTCTCTTCTCGTTCTCGTTCTGGCCGGGCTGCTCGCAGGCGGCTGACCCAGCTTGACACACCTGCGCTCTTCCCCAAACAGAACATTTAACGGCCGCACACTGCCCAAACCCGCTCTTCCAGAAGGTTGACTCTGTGACATGTTTTACGGCTGTCTGTCTGTCTGTCTGTCCGTCTGTCTGTCCTCCTACCATTCGATGGATTCTCTACGGTGCTCGGCTTAGGATATCACAGCATGGATATCATGGAAAGGAGACGCCTATCAGCCATCCACGTTCGAGCAGATATGTCCCTCAGGCGGGCTGTCGAACTCGGATCCCATTCCCAGACAATTCCCCTCATGATGGGCATGCAATAGGAGATGCGCACTATTGGAGATTGGTTTTCATTGATTGATTGATGGACTGCTTGCTCCTGCTTGCATTAGGCATGGGGGCTGCCAGCCCGCTCCAGAATATCGCGGACGCTGCTTGGGCTTGTTTGCTCACCCATTCCCGATACCGCCACGCTAAGACCCTGTTGAAAAACAACAGCCGAGAAAGGCGCACGGAAATTTTGCACACGCAGGAAAACACATCCCAACCTGAGCAAGCCCGCCTGGACCCTCCCTCACCGCCGAAAAAGAAATCCTGAGAGCTCTGTTGTTTTTTTTCTCTCTCTTCCCTCTATCGATCGTCGCGATTTCCGAAGTCAGAAATCAAACTTGTACCCACCGTATTCCTGCAACTACGGTACGTGGGTCGGTCGGTACCTGCGAAAGAAGAAAGAAAAGAAAAACTGCGCCTGGCGGCCATTTGAGAAGTAATCCATCTGCTGTATGTTGATGCGACGACGCCAACAGCCAGACGTGAGTTCTATTTTTTGACACTCGTTTAGAGGCCCTTCTGCATTTCTTGCGCAAAGAAGGGAATATTTCCCTAATAGTCGCACGCAGACGAGAATTTTCCCACTGGTACCCAACGTATACCAACGGTACTTGACCCGCTTGGCTCTCTCTGTCATGTCCGTGAAAGCTCAATGCATCGTGAAGAAAACAGTTTACGAATCCCACAGTAACCGTCATGTCATTTCCTTTTCTTTTTTTCTCACCCTCTCACAGCCTTACAGCGCCCATGCTTGGTAACCCTCGCCTGTCTCTCTGTCTGTCTGCAGCGTAAGCCGTCGGTAAGCTGCTGCTAGCTATCATATTTTTAAGATTCCGGTAACATTTTTAAAAACTTTTTTCTCCGCCCGCTCTGACGAGAGACATCGAGAACGAAGAAAATTTTTCCATTCCTTCTCGAAATGTGCCCGCGAAGGGGAACCCCGACCGACCAGGAGCAGAGAAAATTTGCAGCAGAGTTCTGCGTTGCGGTCGACCTACTCCCAATGGACAAGCCCAATCAACAGATCTGGCGCTCCGTTTGACTAAAATCTTTGATAATAAGAGTAATTAGGAGCAGCGAGACTTTTCGGAGCTCAACCTTTCCCTTCTGTTGCGGTGCGGATCTTCGGCTACCGGTACTAAGCTAGCTTCTCGAGCTTTTCTCTGGCCGGGCACCACCACAGCCACTCGAACGGCTTGCAGGGGAAGAAAGGAAGGGAAATTGAGGCAGTTGGGCTGGCAGCTACCGCGCTGGCACACGAACCGAGGAACCCGTTTCTGGTGTTCCGATAGCGTAATTATTTTTTATTTCATTTTTCCTGAGCCACTCACTCGCCCACTTCGCTCCTCTTTGAGTAATTGTGAGCTGTCACTATCACTCGCTCTCCTCAATGCTACGGTCCCTAGCGCCCCAGCAGATCCATCCCGTTAATTTACACCGGACTCTCTCTCTGGCTGCAGGTTCCTGCCTACTTGCTGCCGATATTTAAGGAGCTTAGTGATTGGCGGTTGGCACTATTCCCGCTGTGATATAATTCCAGCCGGGGTGGCTTGTGAACTCAAAGGCATCAATGAACGGCGGTCCTAAATTGTTGTTCATGTTCCTCCCTTGCGAAAAAGTTAAAGGGGGCACAAGAGACACAACGACGTATCCCCATGTCCGTTTTCTTTCATTCACGTATTCCTAATGCGTTAGACTTCCAACTGAAATATCGCGAAACATGAAGCTTACAAGGTTTGTTTATTTGATCGATTTCATTTATGTGTTTTGAACCGAAAATCAAGTTTGGCAAGCTCCGTCCAACAACTAATAAAAAATCGCGCCGCCCATCCGTGCGTCCTCCCATTCGCTCATCAACCCACCAGGGAACTTACCAGATCGTATCAAATATCGATGAAATAGTGAAGGAAAAACAAGCAATTGTAAATCCATGTTGTACCTCCCAAGCCTGCTGCCGTTCCTGCTGTAACTGCTGCAAGCTTCGTGCATACCTACTTCCTCCGAAAAGAGCTGCCTATGCTGTATGACCTCGGAGTCCCCACGACAATTGCTGTCTGGTTATTCCGACCCTCCATCAGAAAAAAATAATAAAATCATAGGAGTAATAAGACAGAAATTGATATTCGCAATGCTTATGCGGAGAAACCAGCTGCGCTCCTGTCAATCGGATTTCAAGATTCTTTGACAAGAAAATCGAACCACACCACACGAAAATACAGAACATTCCACTGATATATCCCTCCTACGGCATCCGCTCATCCTGTTCTGAATATTATGCTGTATAAGAATGCGGAGATCCTTAATCCGACGTCATCAGATAAGCATCTGCTGTTTAACATATGCGATATGGGCTTTATATCGCGAATTCAAAGATAGCAAATATCTCTCATAGTGAAATTCGCACGTAAGCTGGAATGCAAAAAGATGTTGCTTGATATATAAAAAAATTTCAAAAGCGATCTCCACAGCGTGCATAGCAAAATATTCTCATTACGACATCGAGCAGCAGCATCCTAGAGTTCTTTCACATTTCGCTATTGCTTTTGGAAAAGCTTAATGGAACCTCACGGTTTAGCTTCTTGCTTCCTTTCTTCTTTCTCTTCCTTTCTTTTCTTTCATTCTTTCGTAAGTTACTTTAGTGTCGTCGTGTGGCACTTCCTAGACTTTCCCGTCCTGAATCTAACCTGGTTGACAGTAGCTTCGAAACCCAACACCACGTTTGGCGGCCGATCCGAGAAAGAGAGCATGTATCAACATGCCAACACCATGTTTTCCCTTTTCCTCTTTGATTCTCGTTTTTTTTCACATGCCCCTTCTAGCTCTGCCATCCAACACACCATCACCTCTCACAAATAACCAGGCTCATGGCGATCGGATGGTCAAGGAGGAGGAAAGAATGGGAGCTAATGTGTGTTTCAGTCAGTATCATGAGCTGATTCTCGTAGGATAAATTGCTGTTTGTAAAAAAATACCCTCGCCATCCTTCCGATCGCTGATGCGGGGTAAAAAGGTTAAAAATTGCCCATGCGAAAAAAAAAGAACTGAAAGTCACCGCGATGGAATGAATATTCCTAGCTATCCCTCGATAGACGCGCAATACTCCTCGTTTCGGACCTGACCAGGCCCTTTCTCAGGCTTCGCATTAACGGATTCTTCCTTCTCGTTCCCCCATTCGCCCTTCTAGCTTTAACGCTTAGTTATAATTAATTGTCAGGTGGGTGCACGTG
Organism: Dactylellina haptotyla; assembly: GCA_031310005.1. NCBI lineage: Eukaryota > Fungi > Ascomycota > Orbiliomycetes > Orbiliales > Orbiliaceae > Dactylellina > Dactylellina haptotyla. Next base: position 5,257,299 of record CM062379.1, on the reverse strand, counting down.
GCCAGCTGTGAACTGCAGGAGGAACCGAAAGACCCTTCGACATTGGACGAAAAAAAAAAAGTATTTTAAAAAGGTACAGAAGGCAAAAAACAAAAAACGTGTAGTTTCGTTATCGTAAGTTCCATGTAGAGTGTTTCGCTCCGGCGAATGAAGCGCTGCGGAGCAGGTGGTCACGCTGCCATTCAGTTCTTGGAAATTATTATCCCATTTTTTGCTACTCGAAACGGTGGGTTTTCGAGAAGAAGCCTACGAAAACAGTTTGGATTGGGGAAGCAGAGCGCACCTAGCTTGGACGATAAGCTAGCTTCGCCTTAGCTCGCCCCTCCTTTTGCGTGGCTATTTGGCGATTTCAATTTGTTGGAATTCCTTTTGTGGTCCACCGTTAGGATCAAATGTACAATCGCTTGCCTTTCGTTGGTTGACATGCAGAAAATATGTGAATGTCAACCGTGGATAGCGCTCTTCGATGAGCCTGCAGTCTGTTGGAGGTGGAGTTTTAGCTTCATGCGGAAGGTCCAGCCCACTCTTTCGATGTTCCCTTTCCCCCTCTTTTTCTGGTCGCTCTCGCATCTACGGCACGATGGGAGTGTTTCCCCACCGATGATGAATACCCAGGGTGCACCCTTCAGATTTGTCCTCTTCTGAGAGAGAGAAAATTAAAGATCCAATCATCGACACATGTCGACAGCCAGGGGTGGTTCGAGACAGAGTCGCTTGACAGGGTCTTCGCTGTTGTGGATGGCACAACTCTAAATGTTTCTATTTTTCTATATTCTGTCTGATAATCGAAGAGGACCCGCCCATGATGCCATGTGGATTCACGTCACAACGTGCAAACTTGAAAGAGTTCCTTTAGGGTCAATTTTTCGAAATTTCTCGGCAAAACCCACAGGATTCCCAAACCCCGATATTTTCGATACATTTTGATACAGGTACCGCCCATCCACACCACACCTTTCGTCTGCTTCTCGGCGTTTCCTACTACTAATCGAATATTCTAAAACCCAACCGCACAGCCAACCTTTGTTCTTAATCACCTTTTTGTCTTATTTCTTTTTATGTTTTATTATTTTTTTCATCTGAAGTTTCATTTGAGGCTAATTCAAAAATAGGAATAGTTCAGGTGGAACAGTGCCCTCCGCCGACGATAATCCATGCTACAGTTGGGAAAAAGCCAGAACTCGAACAACGTCAGAGAGCACATGCTCATTTCTCTTGCTGATGCTTTTCGTTAGAGCTCTTCTGCTCTTCTATTTCTCCCCCCATCTGCTGATTCTCGCGTGAATACACCCCGCAGTCGAGGAGCTGTCAGGAATGTTACTAACGTGTTGATACTTTGTGCTTTTTTAAAGATGCTAAGAATATAACATTCGTTTAAAATATGACATGTAGACGCATTCTTTTTATTATTCGTCTATTCGTGGAACGTAACATTGCGGGGTAAGCCGGAATATTTCGAACCCCTCCCCTCGCCCTTTTTACACCTTTTGCTTCTCGCATGTCGTGTAAAAATGCTCTGTAGACGTGTTTCCGCATTTCTTTTGCGAACATGCGTGCGTGGTCGTGTGTACAGCGTATTATTTGTTACAGGTTACATTTCTTATTCTCACCTCTCTAACCTTCGGGTGTTCCGTTTGCTTCAAGCGAAACGAAACCTTCTGGATAATTTATTCTTTCGGGTTTTTGTGACAGGTCATATTTTCGGGTCGTCGAGGCAGCAGCGAAAATATATCTCTCATTGCTTCCTCATTCGTGTTTTCAGCCGGTTTATGCTGTAAAGCAAAGTAATCTATCTTAGATACATCCATTTATTTCCCCCAAGCGCGCTGGGAATGGGAACCACAAGACAAGCTTCTTGGGACTACAGTACACCCGACAGCTGGTAAGACCAGCCGGGGGCGCGCGCGCAGTTAGAAACCCTTACATTTGCATTCCCTATCCCCAGGCTGACGACCCATTGCAATTTCATTATATGTATGAATTGTATCTCCTCAGCGCGCCGCGAGAGAGTGAACATGGTTGAAAAACCGAGAACTCGACCTGGCTATTACCTGTACATGTATATGCTGCATACCATGCACGGTTTGCCCTTGTCGGTCACATCAACTCAACTCACCCTAATTTCCTGTCTCCATTATCACTCCCTAAACCAGACTGCTGGGTCGTCGGGGAAGCAAGAAGTAACATCCAGACCCAGCCGCAACGCCCATTACCAGCCAGAAAGAGAGTAGGAATCCACTTTCTTGACCACAAGGCGAAGAAGGGGAGAAAAGTAAGAGTAAAAGCACAGGCCTATCAGATGCGTGAAGAGGTACCTGCCGCCGGAGCGAATTGGAAGTGAGGGCCTCATGCATGAGGGTTGGAAAGCTACACAGGTATATCCACCGGCCTATACCATACAGAGGTCGGCCTTTGTTTGCTGGATGGATGGATGGCGATTTTTTGCCTTCCGATATACCTGCATCCAACGCTTAACTGAAGCTAGTCAGGCGCAGAGTAATATGTTTCCTCGATACGAAGGTAGGTGGAAAGAAAGGTCTCACTCGCTGGCGGCTGGTAGGGTAACTCTATCTCATTAGCTTGGGATTCCTATTTGGGGTTTTGTGGTTTTCGATTTGCCGTTTTTCCCGTTACTTCAGACCAGAGTTCAAATCACGAGCGCCGCTGTTTGGTGGATAGGCGGGACGAGTCGAAGCGATGAGAGACGAGAGGGGAGGCAACAAGACCCTGAGCTCCCCTTCCCGAATTCCCCCCTTTGGATTTCATTGGAATACTTCTTTTTGATCTCCCGATGGTTTTCTTACTTCGTCCTTTTACTTCAAAGGGAGGCAAGGACCCTACGATTGGAAGAGCATTTGCCAGTGGAAAAAAGCTCATGTACCACAATCACGCGGAAGCTGCATATTTCAATTTTAAGGAAATCGAGGCGGATCTTCGTGCATGCATGCAAGGTTGTTCCTTTTCTACTTTCTGTCACAGAAAAAATAATACATCGAAATCCAGCCGTGTCAGAATAGCTGGTTCGCATAGGCGGTGTTTGTCTCCCTTCTAATGAACAGATCGTGAGGGTTCTCGCTGTCCCATTGGGAGACTTTTTTGGTTCTCGATTTTCCTTGGGGGGAATTGGAGATTTCATGCAGCTCCCTTACGTGATTCGCATTGCGCCGACGGCGCCGGCAAAAATCACGAATACAAGGGAAGCTTACCAGACTTTGGATTCCGTTTGGTTCGCTCGGGTGGGTGAGGGTGCATAACCTCGTCTTTGCGAAAATACCCGAAGTTTAAGCAGAATACCTGTCGTAACCTTCTCTTTTGTTCTTTGTCTTATTTTCGTGATCACGAGCGAGTGAGGTGAGCCGAAGTGGGAGGACTTCTCTTATGCTCTTAGCTTGAACTATTCTGTTTCGCTTCCCTCACATCTGACATGTCAAGAACTACGTAGATGTCACGACGACGGGCGGCGCGGGGTTCACCGCATGATGGTCTTATGGTTCCACGATTCTTTGAAACTTCCAAGGGTTTGTAGACGTGCAGACAGCTTGGGTGGCCCTATCGCTTGGAAACGGGTTAAGGGAAGTACTAGTATGGTGGGGGGCGTGATTTGATATTAATATTATTTTTCGATCGCCTCGCGATCAATCGTCGATGGATACCAGATTCGACCAGTGAGTCGACGTCCCGTTCCTTAAGACTTGTTCTATAGTCTTTCCCGCCGGGCGAAACGTCGCACTGCCTCTGCGTTCGTTTCCCCTCCCGTTAGAGTTTCCAAGAATTGATATGCCATGTCAATAAACTTCCTTCCTTCCCTTTTGTCGCTGGTGATGTGTAATATTGCGTGTATTTTGCCCGAACCTTCCTTCTGGGCGTTGATTTGAGTTTGCCATCAAGCTCAAGCTTTACGCCGGCCAAGCTCAGCCTCAACGCTGACAGATGTTCGTATTTCCATCGTGAGACCTGGTTTTTCCTGTACGAGTTTCGTACGAGGGTAGCTTGCTCAGTGAAAGTACACCCGAACCTTGTCCTTGTAATCCAGTGCTGCAGCTGTCGGGCTTCAACAATTTTGCGGTCCTTGGGAACAGGATATCCCAGCCGACCAATTGGAGCTGCCGAATTGTCATGTCGAAGAAAGCTCGCCGTGTGGCGTCGTGAGGTTGCTGTTGAGCCACATGTTGTTGTCGCGAGGCGCTGGCACTTTACGCGTGTTGTTGATAGCCAACCTCGTTCTGTCGGCGCGATAGCTTCAGCTTCAAACGTCTATGTATCGATACTCCACCCCATTCACCCCATCGACGGCGCCCATTGCCTATCCGTATTGCTCGAACAGAGTCATAGCGACCAAGTAGCCGATAGATACGCATTGATATATACGACGGGTAGCGTAGAGCAAAATTCTCCAGCACCCCGCCCACCGCCACGATGCAGGGTGCTCAAGCTCTTCGACAGATCCGCAAGCAGAAGCGCGGAAATTATATTGCCGGCCCCGCGGGCAAGGATGGCGGTCTGCCTTATCCCAACCGTCTCAACTTCTATGCTGTCCCGCCGAAGGACGAGGTCTCTCTCGAAGAGTTCGAACAATGGGCAATCGATAGGCTGAGAGGTAGCTACTACACCATATCCATGTGCATATAAGCTATGCAAACGCTCACGAGAATACAATTGATGTCTAGTCCTCGGTGAGATCGAAACCTGCCTGTTCCGCAACAACTCCACTGGCGAGATCGATGCGACCCTCAAAAGGCTCCTCGAAAAATACCTACCCCTCAGCTCGAACAATTCGATCCCGGAATCTGAACGCTCGAAGCCCAAGGGTTTCGCTGGGATCACCAACGAGCGTAAAAAGGACCACTACAGCCACTTCATCCTCCGCCTGGCCTTCGCGCGGTCCGACGACTTGCGCCGCCGCTTCACCCGCACGGAAAGCATTCTGTTCCGCCACCGGTTCACCACAGACGACACCCGCGAGCGCGCCGAGTTCATGAACTCGCTGGAGCTCGACTCGCAGCCCGTGAGTGATACTGAGAAGGCGCAATATGCGGACGACCTAAAGGCGGTGTTGATAAGTGGGAGTCGTATGCCGGCGGAAAAAGCGAGGCAGCAGTTCGAGGCCGAGACGTATCTGAAGGTGGATTGGGATCGAGTGTCAGATTTGGTTGAGACCCGGCGAGTGTTCCTAAGGGGGGGAAAGGCGTACGTGCCGAATAGTATGTTATTGAGCTTGGTTATGGCGGAGTTTTCGAAGCGGCTAGACGAAGCGCTGATAGTATGTCCCTCTAATATTCTCCCTGCATCACCTGAGAAACCGGAAGATGATGCTAATATATTTTTTACAATTTGTAGAAAACAGCGCGGGTACTCCCTCGCCTCGACGAAGATGACCGTCTAATACCCATCCTCAACCACCTTTCAAAAGGCTTTACAGCACCAGAATACAACTCCTCCGCCTCCCCGGCCACCCTCACCGGCGACGCTATCAGCGCAGCCCAAATCGACGGTCTATCAGTCCACTTCCCACTCTGCATGCGCAACTTACACACCGCCGTCCGCCGCGACAAGCACCTCAAACACTTCGGCCGTCTGCAGTACGGTCTCTTCTTGAAAGGGCTGGGTCTAAGCATCGACGAAGCGATCGTATTCTGGCGCCAGGCGTTCTCGAAATTCACAGACGACCAGTTCAACAAGGAGTACCGCTACAACATCCGGCATTCGTACGGCTTACAGGGCGCCGGGAGGAATTACAAACCCTACAGCTGTCAGCAGATATTAATGGAACACCCGCCGGGGACGGGCGATAACCACGGGTGTCCGTACCGGCATTTTTCGCCGGATAATTTGAATATGGTGCTTGGGTCGATCATGGGCGTGGAGGACAGGAGCGTACTACAGGGTGTGAAGCAGGATGTCGGGGCGAAGAAGTTTCATTTGGCGTGTAATCGGGTGTTTGAGCATCTGCACGAGAAGGAGCTCAAGAGGGAGAAGGATGCGAACGGGGGCAGCTCGGGCCGGGAGACGATTATTCACCCGAATGAGTATTTCGACCGCAGTTGGTCGTTGAAGAATCCGGATAAGGCGAGGAAGAAGGAGAACGGCGGGTCGTCGTCGCAGGTGAAGAAGGAGATCAAGGACGAGGATGTAACGATGATGTAGTTTTACATTTTTTAATATCCATGGTGATGTGCAGGTGTATTCATGTTGCTATGAAGTAATTACTAGCAGCGAATGGTATCGGGATACCGAGTAGTTTACGCATGGAGTTGTAAATCGTAATCTCATTATTCACGGTGATAACACATATTGTAGAGAAGAAAAAGGCTTTTATAACACTCGCTGTCCCCTCTATATATACACCTCCTACGAACCGTATCACCTGCGCTCGTCCTGCTCCAACGAGAACTTGACCTTTGCCAAAAAGAACTCCGCGCGGTCTTTATCCACCGCCGGAACCTTGACTTTAAACTCCTTCAACAACGAACCCGGCGCAACAGCGGGTTTTGGTTTCGCAACCCCGATAATTTCATCAAACAGGTCGGATAAGACTGGAGCGGTAGGGGCTGGTTTATAATCTGATGATTTAACGGTATAACGCGGCTCCACCTTCGTAACAGGTATTCCTAGAATCTCGTCGAATAATTCCGAAGTGGTAGGTGGGATCTTCGACTCCGGCAGGCCGGAATTGGCGTACTCTACCGCCCGCGCGATCGAGTCCGCCACCGTTCTCGCGCCGTCGCTTACCCGGGCGAGCGAGATGGGCATGGAAACCTCGATCTCGTCTAGCGGGTTTACCTTCTTGGGTTTCTTGACGTCGTCTTTCTTGGCGGTTTCCTTGGGTGCGATCGGTTTGGGTTTGATGTTGCTCAGGTCTAGTTTTGCGAGTTTCGCGATCTCGCCGGCGACGGATTTCGGTTTATCTTTATCGATCTTGCCGAGGTGTGCGAGGACGTCGCCTTTGAGGACCCGCCCGCTGGGACCGGTTCCTTTGACGTCGGACATTTCGAGGCCGTTCATGTGTAGGAGGTGGGTTATACCGGGACTGGCGACGAAGGGGTTCTTGCGGGGTTTATGCGGGTGAGAGGAGGAGGAATCTTCTGATGCGGATTCTGCTGGGGCAGATTTGGATTTAGACGGTGCTGGAGCGGATTGAGGAGCTGGCTTTTCAGGCTCTGCGGATTCGGTTTTTATAGGGCTGTCTTCGGGTGGGATTTCAAGAGAGGCGATATCGTCGTCGACGTCGGCGAGGATGCCGATGCGGGTGCCCACTTGGACTTGGTCTTTGCTGGCTTGTACCTGCATTATAAGTGTTAGGAGGGGTGTTTATATTGTGTGTATAGAAGGTACGGCAACCTACAAAGATCTTTGCTAGAATTCCGTCGTCCTGAGCTTCGACGTCCATCTGCGCCTTGTCCGTCTCGACTTCGAGGATGACATCACCCGCGGCGAACTTGTCACCTATTGGAGGTTATGCGGTTAGCTAAAATCTATTCAATTGGCTAATTAAAGGGGGTATATGTATCAATACCTTCACTAATCTTCCACGACGCGATACTTCCTTCCGTCATTGTTGGCGATAGCGCCGGCATGTTGAAGTTATGGGCTTTGCAGTCGCGGCTGCTCGAGGATATTCCTATAATCAGACAATGAATTAACATAAACGATCCCCCCAGCTACATTGTCATATAGTATGGCATCTAAAAGGTCGAATTCGCAGTAAAAAGGGAACCCACCTCTCGCGGCCACCGCTCTCCAAGTGTACCCGGGATGAAGCAGCCGCTTCGTGGAAGTCCGGAGAGCGGAGGACATTGTCGACGCCATTTGTTCCTATGCTCCGCCGTTGCCAATTGGTCCGTCGGAGGGTATGTACGGGCGATCGAGAGAGATACGTCGTCGTGGGTGGAGAGAGAGGATAGATACGGGAAGGTGACGTTCGAGGAGGTTGTGGTCCTTCTTACGTTATATGGAAGATCGGGTCGGGTAATTTGGGCGGTGTTGGAGAGGGCACGGCAATTTTGTTGGGAAACTCGGAGCGCCATCGGATATTTGGGCGCACCCACATTCGGCATGCCGAAAAAAAATAGCATGTCATATACGGAATAGCGTCGTATTAGATTATTTGTATTGTCTTAGAAGCTTAATATACAGAGTAGTAGTATGCTTAGATAATAAATGCGTATTCGCGTAGATGGTGCCGGATATCAGCAGGGTAGAATGATAATTGAAGAGAATATAAGTTATTAAAACTCCAAAAACGCCGCGCTCATGCCCACCTCCTCACTTAGAAGTAATAACCCAAAATTATGTCGGCATTAAAATTAAGAAAAATATTGATAAAATACGGCGATCAACTGCCCCGGCTTCAGCTCTTCTTGACGCCCCACCAGGCGCCCAATTCGATGCATTCCCCGCCATTTAATCCTCTGTTTTGGTGGAAATTTATCATCAGGTCTCTGAACCACCAATCCCAATCTTCTTGCGGGATCTTATTCGACTGTCGGAGAACGGGCTCTAGGTTCCTGACCAAGCTCGTAAATGTTTGCCGAGCGAGTATCCTCAACGCCTTTGCATCATCAGATACGAACATTTCCATCGTACTGTTCTTCCTATCCTTCGGCTCGCTGTCTATGCTTCTGGTGTCCGCGTCCATTGTAGTAACAGTTGCGGTGGTGGGAACCTGAGGTGCGGACTTGCTGCTCTCGGTTGACCTTCGGGGTTCCGCCAAGGATGCGAGCGAGGTGAGCGAGCGGTTCTCCAGCGAACCGGTGATCGTGGACATCGGCTTGCCCTCCCAATGTGGATTGTCCAGCGGCAACGCATATCGTCTGTTTTTGATGTTTCCGAGCCGGGTAGCCTCCATCAACAATGTGGACTGCACGCTCGTGCAGGGCGCGGAGTGGAGCTGTTTGGTGCTCAAGAAATAACTGATGTATCTGTTGTAGTCTTGAATGTAAGAGTTTTCTGATTTCAGGTTGAATCTGGTGGACGCCGTCATCGGGTAAGCCCCGCTTCTAGATGACGGTGGGATGGAAGACGGCGAGAGACACCGGATGGTATGGTCGGAACACTGGAGTTCAAGGGTGCCGCCGACTTTGAGGATTCGTAGGAATTCGTCTAGCAGAGCTTCCGAGTTTCGATCTTGCGGGTAGGTCAGAGTCATTTCCCGAACCATAATGTAGTCAAACTCTCCTGCGGCGAAAGGCAGTGGCAGGTTGAGCATATTGTGCTTGACGAAGCGGAAGTTGACGCCGGTCATGTCGGGGCAGTTGCGGACGATGTCCATGCCGGTGAAGTGGACGTCCATCCGGCCGCGAGCAGCGAATTCGTCCGCCATGCTGGCGATCCAGAGTCCGCTGCCGCATCCCACGTCGAGGACTTTGGCGGGGATATCTTCGACTTTGGGGAAGTCGGCGGCGTGGATTGTGCCGAAGACTTCGTGGAAGATGTGGTGAACCAGGTTTTGGCGGTTGACTTCCTGTTGGTCGCAGGGGAGGGGGTAAGGGACGGACTCGTCGCCGGCGTAGCGTCGGTTGCGTTTGTAGTGGTAGCTGGGGTGGACAGGACGGCCCATGAAGAACGGGGGTGGTTCTTTGCGCGGAGCCGGATTTGGCTGCGGCGGTGGGATGGGGATGACGCCGTCCGGTAGGTGGGTGAGGATGGGGACCAGCCGTTCACGATGGGCGGCGGGCTTCTGGTAGGCGAAGGCCGGGGAGAGGCCAGGCTCCATCATCTTTGCGGCGTATGATACTAATTATCTACAGGAGGTTGAAGTTGAGGTCGGAGTTGAGGCCGAAGAGAAGGGGAGGGGATGACGGTGCTCTACTCAACCCAGTCGTAGCTTCCAACACAGGTGAAGAAGCAGCAGCGAGGCCATTCAGCATCTGTCTCGGCTGAGAGGTCAAGGAAAGGAGGGAGTATATCAGAACGGAAGCTACCGAGAGAGGGAAGGAAGGAGAAACAAGAAGCGGAGGAGAGGAATTTAAAGGAGGGACGGAATGGCACTGTAAACTTGGTTATTTGGGTTTCTGCATGGTGGATGTCACTAGCACCCAGCTGCATGTGGCGCCTTCCGGGATATTGCTCTCCTCTTGCTCGCACGTCCTCAGGCTCCTCGCGGGTATGCGTGCACCGTCTGAGGGAGCACGATGGAGGCAGAGAATGTGCCGGGTGAAAGAGAGCGGGAGAGAGCCGCGGTGATGCTTATTATATCTTTTTTCATTCAGGCGCTGTTTCGGATCCGGATGAGGCTGTCGATTTATCCAAGTTTCCTGGCCGTTTTCCTGTCCCTTTACGATGGCGGTCCCCACCCGCCTGCAGCCCGGCAGCCAGCAGCGAGGTCGCCCTCGGATGGTACATTTGCATTTCACGGCATCGCATCTTACCCGCGTTTCGTTGTCCTCGCCGGGGGCTCACGGACGATGCAATGCTCCCCGTAGCGCGTGTGCATCCCGTCAACATCATGATATCATCGTGGCAGTAACAGAAAAGAACGATCGAAAGAAAAGAAAAAGCACATGCGCATCGGAATTCGCAGGTGGGAGCAACCAGAACGCACCCCCCCCCGGCGAACATGGCGAGCGAGCTATCGATAACAGTCGCAAAAAAATGGCACATGCCGAGTCGAACCTGCGGCTGCATCAGTGCAGAGTTCCCCGCAGTGTGCGCGCACGCTATTTGCGTCCAACGGGTGCGCAAGCGAGACCCGTCCATCCGGGAGCTCGGGTCCGAGAGCAGGTCCGACCAAAACCTCCTACCTGCCTCGCCCGTTAGCATCGTGTGGAAAAATCTCAGTCACCTTCTCTTATCGATTAAATGGTTCCAGGACAAAACTGTGGATCAGAGCGCCCGTCTCCGCAGAGAGACTTGGGAGGGGACACCTTCGAACCTTCCTTTTCCAAAAGGGGCTCGATCGCAAATGATTACGAGAGGTAGCTGTCGTCACGGATTGGGGAAATATATTTTTTAATATTGAGATGTCTCAAATTCGAGAAATCCACAAGTCGAATTCTCCAGGTTGCAGTTCGGAGTGGGAACCGAGTGAAATAAGAAAGAAGAGGACGGAGCTAGTTCGATTCATTCCATGGCGACAGATCCTGGGGCATGTCAGCCGCCTTGCTTGAGCCCGCGCGAAAACGGAAGCAGAGAGGGCAGCCACTCCAGGCCCCAGGGCTCTTCAGGAGATATCCTATATATTCCTCAGTTGTAGATATGTGCGGATGAGATGCACAGCATTGTCCGGTTGTGGGGAACAATGTCTGTCGCCTGGTAGACTGCTGCTGCCTTCGTATGGAAATATCAATATGGTCTGTGAAGATCGATTGCGGTCGAACCCCCCCTGATCTATACTATTTATGAGGAATATGTTCGAGAATGAATACATCCAGCTGCTGGCGGAGGGTAAGGCGGGCGTCCTTTGATTAAAAGGTTATTTTCTTTTAAAATTGTTCGCTGCAGCGCAGGCTGTCGACTGGTGATTTATGTCCTAATTTCAGGGACGCCTGCAAATAAATAGAACTGAGATGCTATAATAATATTAATAGCGGCATTGACACTAAAGCTGCTCACATGGTCGACGGATGTAGTTCGATTCGGTTCAGTTCAGCTTTAATTCAGTCGGGCCAGACAACAAAAGTAACCGCCTCCCCTCTCCTTCCCTTCCTCTTCCCTTCCCTCTTCCCTCCTCTCCGCAGACGACACTCGATCGGGACATCTCCCTCGACTGGAAACCCACTCTCTTCCTTCAACCCCTTCCTCATCCTCCATCGCTGACGGCAACATCCATTCCTCGCCTCTCTCTCTCTCGTCGACTTCAGAATCGGTACGTACAGACATACATATAATGCGTGCATACATACATCTCTTCGGCTGTGCTGCTGCCCGGTGGGAGGTACCTCCGCTGCATGGATAGCCGGGATGCATGGGGGAGGGCCCGCTGCCATTCGCCAATTCCTTCTCCAAACACCACCTACACCTCTCTGCTCCTCCCACTCCATTCCTCCCCCTCCCCAGTCCCCAGGACACCAGACAGACATATTGATCAGACAGACAGACTGGCGGAGACGGTGCTTTCTTACTGATCTTTGGGTCCATTCCAGATTCGATCTCGTTCCCCACCCGCTTCTTCCTTATTCCAACTCCAACCACACACACTCGACCGCCAGACCCTCAAACCATCCTCCACATACAGACGTAAGCATCCGGGCCCTTCTCCCTCCACCCCTCCCCCCTTACCCTATTCGACCATATCGCCGCTGCCGCTTCTTCCTCTTCCTCCTCAGCTTCCCTGCATTGCAGCATCTACCTCGCTTTCTCGCTTTCACCATTGCCATGCCCTTTGACGTACCTCGTTCTTGGCAAAATTCTGTTCGACCGCTCTGACCTGAAATCTCTTTCCCGCCGTCTAGACTCCGGATACACCCACGACCGCTCCCTCTCTCCCTCCTCGACCCCGGTCGAAAGCTCGACGGATTCTTTCCCTACCTACCTCTCCTTCATCCGAAACACAGGATTCTCCAAAGATACATATGCTGAAGCAGGGCGGGGGGCTCGGTACACGCGCACATCCATTTCCCGGTTTAAAACTCACCAACATCCCGCTAACAACCTCTCCGCCATATCACATTATATCAGCAGATCCAAACACCGCATAGCGCCACCCTTCCCCGACTTCTCCCTTCCTCCTCCTCCTCCTCCCTCCTCTTCGCCGCCTCCGCTTCCTTTTGGGCCGTGTGATGTCTGAGAGCCAAGTCTATCAGCATTACCAGTCCAGAAATTTCATCCCATTCCGACTAGGCAGAGGATCATCTCCTCGTCCTAATGACACGCCGTCCCCCTCGCGATCTCCCGCTCCCCAATCGCCAGGCTCCTTCGGCATGTACAGCCAAGCTCCTCAGCAGGCCCAGGGCCACCCCCACATGCTCATAAACGCCGCCCAACAACCGCACACTCGCTACATGCAAAAGAACCTCACCCACGCCTTCCAATCTCAACACCATGGCTCCCAACCCCTCCATCAACCTCCGCAGCCTTCACAACTCGCCGACAGGGTCCTGGCCCATCCCGGCATCAACAATGGCCAGAACGGAATATCCGGACACCAGCACACCTACTCTGGAGGCACAATCGGCGGCTCCGCCTTCACCGGACAGCAGCAACATCTGACCAACGGCGCCGCCGCCTCCATCCAAGCCAACAACAGCAACGTTTCGGGCCATTGGGAGAAACAACTCCAACTCTGCCAGGTCTCCCGCCAGAGCGGTTCTCCCCATCACCAGGCGAGGGTTGCCGCCACCAAGACGAAGACCGGTGTTGGTGCCAAAGGGGTTTCGACCGTGTTGACGACATCCGAGGACAACGAAGATGAAGGAACTACGGGCGCCAACGAGAACGAGAAGCGGCCTATCCAACAGCGTAAGCTCACCGAGAAGGACAAGCGTCAGGAATGGTTCTCCCTCGACTTTGGCGGCCAGGGACTGCGTGCCCTGTCCGAGAATCTCTTCAACTACACTTTTTTGGACAAGCTCTACATCAACCACAACAACCTCAAAACCCTCCCCGCATCCATCGGCAAGCTCAAGCTCTTGACGTACCTGGACGCTTCCAGCAACCAGCTGACAGAGATCCCCGCTGAGATTGGCATGCTCACCAACCTCAAGACCCTGCTCCTGTTCGACAATGGCATCCACAACTTACCGGGCGAGATGGGAACCCTCTTTCAGTTGGAGATTCTCGGAATCGAGGGCAACCCCCTTAGGGATAATCTCAAGCAGAAGATAATTGCCGACGGAACCTCCGCCTTGATCAACTACCTCTTGGAGAGCAGCCAGATCGATCTCCCGGAACCCGGCAGAGAGTGGAATGTTCTTGACGGATCTACCCCTGAAGGAAAACCGTCGACCGAAGGCGACCCGAACAAGTTCAGCGTCATCTCGTACAACATTCTATGCGAGAAGTACGCGACGCCTCAGGCCTACGGCTATGTTCCTTCTTGGGCGCTCGCTTGGGACTACCGCAAAGCCCTCATCAGCCAAGATCTCCTGACCAGCAATGCGGATATTATGTGCTTACAGGAAGTCGACCTTAACAACTTTGAAGACTACCTGAGCCCGACCCTAGCCTACCAGGACTACAAGGGTGTCCTTTTCCAGAAGACTCGCGCACGCAACTTTGGTGCCCAAGAGACCCGACAGGTTGACGGTTGCGCTATTTTCTGGAAGACCACCAAATTCAACCTGCTGGACAAGCAAGTCATAAACTTCCAAGCGTTAGCCATCAACCGCCCCGACATGAAGAAAGCGACCGACATCTTCAATCGAGTCATGCCCAGAGATGACATTGCAACTATAGTATACCTCGAGAACAAGCTAACCGGAGGTCGCATGATTGTCGCCAATGCCCATTTGTTCTGGAACCCCGTCTTCGAGGACGTCAAGCTTATCCAGACCGCCGTATTGCTGGAGGAACTCGGCAAGCTGGCTAACAAGTACGTCGCCAATCCGCCTGCCTCCAAGATCCAGAAAGTCGAAGGAGAACCGGAAATTGCGGAAGTCAAATATCCAAACGGCGCCAGTGTGCCCCTGGTTGTGTGTGGTGATTTCAATTCTTTAGGTGATAGTGGAGTCTATGAACTTATCACCAAGGGCTCGATTGGAGCGCACCATCCAACTTTGGGAGACAGAGACTACGGCCCGTATAGTGAAGAAGGCATATCTCATCCGTTCAATCTCAAGTCTGCTTATTCGATCTTCCCGGATTTCCCATTCACCAATTACACACCTGGGTTCAACGGTGTCATCGATTATATCTGGTATTCGACAAATTGCATGCAGGTTACCGGGCTTTTGGGTGAAGTCGATAAGGAATACATGAGCAAAGTGGCAGGCTTCCCTAACGTCCACTTCCCTAGCGAGTAAGTCAAAAGTGCAATTTATTTTCTTTTTTGATTCCGAGGGACCAACACGCTAACAACTGTTTCTTTAATAGCCATCTCATGATCCAATCCGAATTCTACATGAAGCCCCCACGGAAAGAGGTCAACAAACCTCCGCCTCCAGACTTTGGTACCTCATCTTCTCGAAAGTAGACGAGCGCCATGAACACCGCCCAGCCTCTCTTATCCGTCGGGCCATTCTATAATATAGGAAATAAACGGCAGATACCCATTCGATCAACCGCTTTGTACAGTACTCACCCTTCAGTTCTTACATCCTGACGTATCGTAGTCTGGCCCAGATGACGGTGGCTTGGCAGCGCCCGTAGCTTAATAGATGCTCACATATAAGTGTTAGATGGGATGAAGCTTAGAGAGAGAGAGAGAGAGAGAGAGAACGATGGTTTATATGCTTTTCTTCTTTTCTTTACGTCTATCTTCTTGCTAACGACTAGTCTTCTAAACTTATTGAGTTATCATCTTATATTGGTGCGAGCTTGAAAGTTGGTCCGTTGCCTTTTGAAAGTATTTGCTATTTCCTTCTGCTAGCTATGCTGTATACCATGTTGTGTCATGCGCCATGTTAACCCTTTCCTTGTTGTTCGTCTCCCCTTGGTTCTCTTCTTTACGCTTCTGGTATATAATGTTTCATCTCGCCATGTCCTCCTTTCTTCTCCTCAATCGCCCTGACTTACCGCTCTACTCCCTCTCAGCTCGTGTAACTCTCTTCGTCCTATTTCTTTCTTTTCCTTTGTGGGTCTTCTTCGGGTATCGCGTTGGAGTATAAAATCCGTTCTTGCCCCCCTTTCCGAATCTTCCCTTCTCGCTTCTCATCTTGTTGTTAATTTTATAAACCTGTGCTTGCTTTCGGGAGGGGTGGGCTTTTTCTATCATGACGACTTCTGTTTTTCTCCCTATTCCGTACGTGCGTCCCGTTCGTCCTTGCAGTCCCGTAAGCTCTTTCCCTTTTTTTTTTGGATAATCCGCATATCTTTTTGTATTTCGTAGTTTACTTCTTCTTTGTTACTTGTCTCTCGTTATACTGCGAAGGCGTCGGAGTGGAATATAAGACATTCACCAAACATATCGCATGCGTTCGGTCGTAGTAGTCCAGTGATTCTCTATATAAGACGTTGGTTGAGGGATGCCAAGAAAAGGTACGCAATGTAGATAACCCGCCAAACCGCCAAAGCAGCCCACTTGAACCACTTCACCTTCCCCATCCCATCCGCTCCGGGCAAGCTCCACCTCCCCCGACCTCCAAATAGCTTCACGAAGCTCAAAAACAACCTCGCCACCGCGGTAGCCCGTTTCATCATGAGTGGAGGCTTCGACGGACTTGATCTGAACTCGCCCTGGGACGACCAGCCGTCCAGCGGCATCATCCCAACTGGTAATACCCCAATATCGCAACCAAAGCTTGGGATATACATGGAGAGAAGCTACCTTTCTCTCATCGCATGAATACCACAATAGACGATAGCTAACTTGTGGCCTATTGCTTTCTCGTTGGGATAAAGACGATGCAGCAGGAGATTCGCACCCAGTAGCAGGAGCAACAGCAGCAGCAGCAGCAGCTGTAACATCCCCGTCACTCCCCACTTCCACCACATCGATACCGACTCGCACCGTCCCCTCAAAATCCAGAGGACCCCCCCGCCGCGGCGGAGGTGTCGTCGCCAAACTCGAAGCTGTAGACGACTCCTTCAACCCGCTTGGCCCGCTCGGTGGCCCGACCGGCGATGAAGGCGAGGAGCCCATCACCTCCCCTCTGGGCCTATCAGCCGAACTCCCTCCGCAACCACCAACCAAGGAACC
This sequence comes from Dactylellina haptotyla, assembly GCA_031310005.1. Classification (NCBI taxonomy): domain Eukaryota; kingdom Fungi; phylum Ascomycota; class Orbiliomycetes; order Orbiliales; family Orbiliaceae; genus Dactylellina; species Dactylellina haptotyla. The sequence goes on along the minus strand of CM062379.1, from coordinate 5,240,567 downwards.
CAGCTCCCGCGGCACCCGGAGCGTCAGCACCGCATCAAGACCGAGCACTCGGGATATGATGGAGAGCGTCAACCTCGACGACGAGCAAGACGATGACGACTTGATGGGACGGAAGGGGCGGCATCCGCCTCCGGTTGCGGTAACGCCGACCAGGGAGTCCAGCCGGCAGATACCCCCCAGCGTGCCTGTGGAGCTGGTTGCCAAACCGACGTTTGATATCCAAGTCGGGGACCCGCACAAAGTGGGTGATCTGACAAGCGCTCATATCGTCTATCAGGTTTCTACGAAGGTATGCTATCCTATGATTCTCTTTTGTACATTCACGATATTTTATGTTTTATGAAACTAATATGTCTGGTGGGAATAGACGTCATCTAAAGCCTATCGAGTCCCGGAGTTCACGGTCAGTCGAAGGTACAGGGACTTCCTATGGCTTTACAACGCTCTTATCGTCAGCAATCCCGGGATCATCGTGCCCCCGCCACCGGAGAAACAGCAACTGGGCAGGTTCGACAACGACTTCGTTGAGTCACGCAGGGCGGCGCTGGAACGCATGTTGAACAAAATTGCATTGCACCCGGTGCTGCAGCAGGACGGGGATTTGAAAATATTCTTGGAATCCGAGTCGTTCAACGTGGATATCAAGCAGAAAGAACGACAGAACGCGGGTATCGAGACGGGAGGTGGGGGATTATTCGGCTCGATCGGGCTCGGGGGCACGTTTTCTACGGCGCAGAAGTTTGTGGAGACGGACGAGTGGTTTTTGGATCGTAAGGCTTACCTGGAGGCGTTGGAGAGCCAGTTGAAGAATTTGATGAAATCGATCGATGCGGTGATCAAGCAGCGCAAGGAGCTGGCGGAGTCCGCGCACGAGTTTGGGAATTCGCTGCACGCGCTGTCGGCTGTGGAGTTGAGTAATTCGCTGTCGTCGCCGTTGGCGTCGCTGGCGGACTTGCAGATCCGGCTGAAGGAGCTGTACGACAGACAGGCGCAGCAGGATGTGTTGACGCTGGGGATCACGGTGGACGAATATATCCGATTGATCGGGTCGGTGAAGCTGGCGTTCCAGCAGCGGCAGAAGGCGTTCCAGGCGTGGCACCAGGCGGAGTCGGAGACGCAGAAGAAGCGGACAACGTATGAGAAGCTGCAGCGGCAGGGGAAGACTCAGGGCGATCGGTTGAATCAGATGCAGGCGGAGGTTGCAGATTCGGAGAAGAAGTTGCACCAGGCGAGGGTTTTGTTTGATGAGATGGGGAGGTTGATGAAGGCGGAGTTGGATCGGTTTGAGAGGGAGAAGGTGGAGGATTTCAAGAGCGGGGTTGAGACGTTTTTGGAGAGCGCGGTTGAAGCGCAGAAGGAGGTGAGATATTCATTCTTCAGCTATACTAAAATACAGATTTGTGGAGGAATTATACTAACGGATGTGAAAACAAAAATACAGGCGATTGAATTGTGGGAGACGTATTTGCTACAGTTAGATAGAGAGATCGCGGAGGATGAGAGTCTAAACGAAGTGAAGAATTTGAGGATTGAGGCACAGGAGAATGTGCTGGTGTCGTCCCAGACGCCGGATACGGCTGCGGCGACGGCGGCGGCGGAGGAGTGAATATGAATACGAACTTTTGGAATGGAAATGATGGGATGGTAAATATCATGATACGAGCGGCAGAAAGTGCGAGCAGATGCATATAATTAATAGCCTATTTTTCTTTCTTTCTTTCTTTTCCTTGTCGACGGCTGTGCTTTGTAACATATGCGATAATCACAACATGTCCAACGTATCACCGTATTTCTATTTCCATACATCTAAATATTTTTTATATTTTATATTGCTATATGTGTACTGCGATCTTCACCCCGCTTGCTGGATGCATGAAACCGGAATAGCGCCGCAGGCGATTGGATCGAGAACATCTGCCGCAGCCGACTGAGCTCGCAGCTAAGCCGGTTCGAACGGTTTTGGTCGTCCGCTCGCAAAACCTGTCCACGTGCCTGCACAGGAGTGAATTGAGGGAGCCCGAATCCGCCCGCAGAGCAGCGAACCGGGCAGGGAGTAATACTCTGATTACTGACGATGCCCTCGACCGGTGAATTGCGTGAAGCGGACGCCCTTTCCGGGAGGTCCCAGCCGAAGGATTTATGTGAACAGGCCCGATTTTGGGTAGGCGAGCAGCTGCCGGCATAAAATTATTTTTTGGGCGTTGGAGAAAACTTGAACCACAACCAACAAAATCCTTCCTGCATACACCCTCAACCTCGCCTGCTCTCGTTCTGTCCGCTGCAGCATTCGTCCCATCTCTCCGCCCCGGATCCCTCGCCGTCCTGCTGTATTACCGCTCCCTCGCTCTCCGGCTGTGAACAGACCGCTCTCTGATCCATCTACCGTCTTCGAATTGCTCGACCTCTGCCGTCCGGACTCTACCCCGCTACAAGCTTGCAAAGGTGGCTACTGCTCGAGCTGTCCAAATCGCGCACCTGCTAGCTGGTTGGCGGTAGCAACCGCCAGATAACACGACCTCCTATCTGGGCTCCCGTCGAGCTGCAGCTATGGAGCAGCAGGTACCTGCCTCTCTTCTTTTGGTATCTTCATTGTTGTTTCGTGGGAAGTCTCTAACAGCTGTACTTTTTTGCCTGGCTTTTGGTACGAACAGGTCGAGCAAGCTGTCAACATAGTCTACAATCCGGCTGGCTCCAACCCGGACTACGTACGACAGGTATATAGCAATACACCCCTTCGATATAACACCCGTACTGCAGAAATCAGGGAATGATTAACAATTTTTTCCCTTTTCTTTTTTCTAATAGGCCCTCGAGTTCCTCAATCATGTCAAAGATTCTCCAGAGGGATGGACCGTCTGCCTCTCTCTCTTTACCCGGCAGCCAAAGGCCGAAGATGTCGTTAGACTCTTCACCCTCGAGGTAGTCAATATTGCCATCAAGCACCGCGCCGACGCCCTCGGTCTCCAAAACCTCATGCTCCTCAAAGACAGCCTCATGGACTACCTACGGCGGAACTACCAGATGAGTGCTGCGGACTCTAGACTAGACAACCCTGCCATCCAAGGCAAACTTATCCAAACCATCACGATACTCTTCACCGCTCTCTACACAACCTCGTGGACCACCTTCTTCGACGAACTCCTCGCCCTCACCATGACCGATGGCAGCGCCACCCCCCAGCGGATGGACAACCTCCCTGGCTTAGTCATCTACCTACGAGTCATGACCGACATCCACGACGAAATCGCCGACACGGCCTTCTACCGAACCAATGACCAGGCTAAGAAGAACACCATAATCAAAGACTACGTCAGGGACCACGACATGCAAAAGCTCGTCGGCACCTGGCAGGAAATCCTAACGCAGTGGACAAATGTCAACGCTGAAGTTGTGGAACGGGTGTTGCATGTGTTTGCCAAGTGGGTGAGCTGGATTGATATCTCGTTGGTGGTGAATAACCACTTCCTCGGCCATCTGTCGGATTTATTGCAAGGGGCGGGGACCGGACCCGAGGTCACAAAACGGAGGAAAGCTGCCACAGTGACGTTGGGCGAGATTGCGGGCAAGGGAATGAAACCTGATGAGAAGCTACAGCTTATCGAATTTTTGAGACTGACGGACGTCGTCAAGACTTTGATCTCGCTACCTGAGATGCGGAGCGATGCTGATGCTGATGAGGATATCGATTTTGCCGAGGCGGTGAGCGGGTTGGTTAATCGTATTGTTCAGGATTTGGTCATGATGTTGAACGGGGTAAGTGGAAATGTTTTAATGAAACCAAGATCAAGAGGTGGGCGACGGCTGACTTTTGATATTAGGATACTGGTGTTAGCCCGGAAGGCAGACAGAATGCAGAGAACCTTCTCACCGAGTGGGTTCCGTTCCTTCTGGTGATCTTCCAGCACGAATACGACGACGTCTCTATCCTCGTTCACCCTGCCCTCTCAGATTTACTATCTTACCTTCGAAAAGAGAAATCGACCACCAACACCCTACTTCCCACCCACCATGTCATGCTCGAACCCGTTCTAGGAGCCGTTGTCAGGAAGATGAAGTTCGATTCCGATCTCGACTGGGAAGATACCGATCCGCACATGGAAGCTGAATTCCAGGATTTGAGGAAGAAGATCAAAGGTTTGCAGGATGCCCTTGCATCGACTGACATCGATCTTTATTGCTCAGCTATATCGGTGCTTGTTGTCAACACGTTGGATAGATGTAGTCAGGGTCCTATAGATTGGAGGGATCTCGAGCTTGCGCTTCATCAGATGTATCTATTTGGCGAGGTTGCGGTGAAAGCGAATGGGCTTTATGTTGATGGTCAGCCTAATGGAGTTGCCGCTGAGGCTCTGGTTGTCATGATGGCAAAGATGATGGAGCTACGTGAGTATTTATAAAACTATTGCGAATCTAGAGTCGTACTGACGGATACACACAAGGCCCGAATATCTACGCCCACCCGGCTACGAGATTATTATACATCGAAAATGTCGTCAGATATTCACCCTTCTTCGAACATAGGAAAGACTTTGTGCCCCCGGCCCTCGAAATGTTCGTCCAATGCACGCACGACAGAAATCTCAAAGTGAAGACGAGATCTTGGTATCTCTTCTTGAAGGTGTCCAAGCTACTACGCACGGATATCAGCGGTGTCGCGTCACAGATAATCGGCAGTATCCAAGATTTACTTGCCATCAAGGCTGTCGTTGCTTCCCGCTCGGAAGACGAGGATGATATCTCATCGGATGACGATTCTGCTAGCGATGCCGTTTTCAACAGCCAGCTATATCTGTTCGAAGCCGTCGGGTCTATTGCATCCACGACAAACCTTTCCATCGCAGACCAAAAGGCCGTTTTGCAAACGATCCTCAGCCCACTATTCTCGGATGTCGAAGCAAATCTCGAGGCTGCGAAACGGAATGATCCGTTCGCCATGCTCCAAATTCATCATAATATCATGGCGATGGGGCAGTTTGCAAAGGGATTTGCCGAGGGGCTCAAGGTCCAGTCTACCACCCCCGAAGATAGATCACTGGCTCCAGAATTCCAAGCAACCGCCGAAGGTATTGTTAGTGCGTTGGAGAATCTTAAGACTTCAAAGTTAGTCCGTGAAGCTGCAAGCTTTGCGTTTGCGCGCATGGTTGGTGTTTTGGGACTTTCTATTCTGAGATTGCTGCCTCGGTGGATTGAGGGCCTTTTGGCCGAGAATTCTTCCAAAGGAGAGCTTTCGATATTTTTGAGGTTACTCGACCAATTGATTCATGGGTTCAGGGTAAGATTCTCCTATAGAGTGCGCTGTTTTGTTTGCTTGCTAATATGGTTTGTGAAATTTGCAGAAAGACATCAACAGTTACCTTGACCAGCTTTTGACACCACTGTGTGGTAAAGTCTTCCAGATTACCACCCAACCAACTACAGGGACGGACGACCAACTTGAAACCGCGGAGCTCAAGCGAGAATATCTTACCTTCCTATCTACTATCCTTAACAGCGACCTCTCTGAGATTTTTATGAGTTCTGGTAAGATACCCTCGAAATATGACAGTATTAAAAATTGCCGTTAACGTGAAAAATATAGCGAACCAACCTAATTTCCAGAACCTCCTACAAACCGTCGAACACTTTGCAAAGGATGTTTCAGATCCGCTCGTTGAACGCATGGCTATCGCTTTGATGGCACGCATGTCCTCTGTTTGGGGTGGACCGGAAATCCCAGAGACCGTGCTCCCGGAAGACAAGAAGAAGCCACAGGCCGCGGCAAAGGCCAACTTACCGCAAGAGCCCGTCCCTGGCTTCGATAGGTTTATGATTACTTTCTCGGAAATCTCCTGGGGTGTACCCGCGAATCCTGCATTTAACGCAAAGGATGCGCAGAGCCGATTGGTTCTCGGGGAGGTGGCTACGCTTCAGAAAGTGATTTACGGACGGACTGGGTCGAATTTCGTTACGTGAGTTTTACGCTATGCTTTGGTGAGATTGAACGTGTTTGCTAACAAACTTTTCGCATAGTTATCTTCAAGGAACCTATTTCCCTTCGATCAATTTCCCAGAGCAAGCTGCAGAAGAATACCTGTTGGCGCTACAGCAACTCGACCACAAAAAGTTCAAAAAGTTCTTCCAGGTAAGCAAATTTCACATCTACCTGTCTAATTGCAATGGAACTAACGCATATGGGTAACTTTAGAATTTTGTTCTCCAATCTGTAGGCTGAGGAGGGTCTCTTAATTTCATGCTACTCTAGATAAAAGTAAGAGAGAAGATGCACTATTCTCTGGACCGGTTTTGTAAGTTTTCATATTTTGGATCGAGATAAACACTACCACCATACCTGTACATGTCCATTTACCCCCAATCCACATATTTTTGTCAGGTAAAATCATTCGTCATATTTTTTTGCTTGACGAAGCGAACGAAAGAAAAATAAACAGAGAGACGTCATTAAACAGCGAATATGAAAAAAAAACCACCAGCAAAAGTATTTTTCTTTTTGGCGAATGATTTTTTTCATTTATAATTCCCTCCCTTTTTCTGTTGATTGACTTGAGAGCCCTTTGGAATGATCGAACTGTATTCCCCACATACCTACTTACCTTCTTGACCCCACCTTTTATATTCCCCTAAATTTCATTTCTGTGTATTATTTTCCCCCTCCTCTTTTAGACTATCATACCGATTCATTATCTATTACCCTTTTCTGTTTTCCTTTCTTATTCTTGGTTGTTATTACAATAGAGGAGGATCAACGGCTCGAAGATAGTTCCTTAAACTTTTTTTTTATCATTTTCTAAATAATTTCCCTTATATATTATTGTTAAAGTGAATAGCTATAGATGTGGAGCGGTTACTATTTAGGCACTTCTCTTTGTATTATCATCCTTTCAGGTATAGAATATAGAACATAATCTTCGCGAGAATCGATCGTCCTGAGAAATATGCATATGGATTGAGGTTGGGAGGAAAGATGATATATCAAAATCCAACACACGTAACGCAAGTTTATTGAGGTCTGTTCTTGATGGAATGCTTATCCGTTGCAGAACCAACCGCATTATCTCGAGGGCTTGCGTAGATTTGAGTTATACTTATGGAATGTTGGTTTCACAATCCCTAGCATAGTATCGAGTTAGTTTGCTGCACAAAGATCCATCCTCATAATCCACCAGAGCTCAACTTGTATCACCAATCTTATTTTCAAGGCGAATAAGAAGAACCAAACGGCTTTCGGCGTACGGCAGTGCGTGCAAATCAAAGATAAAATGACGAAATAAATTTTTTTAAAAAAATTGCAAAAAAGAGACTCGACGCGTCCGCCTCGCCCGTGGCTCCTCGGCGGGCTCGAACGTTAGGCCAACCTTGCCGCGACCCCCCAGCGCGAGAGGAGAGGGAGGACTTCCGAGGAAACCTCAACCCCCCATCATCGCCGAGGTGAATACACGACAAGGTCACCATGTGGTAAGAGTCGCCTCGCCAGGGGCTAAGAAGACACTGTAAGCCACTGCGCCAACCGGCCCAGTCACTTAAAGGTAAAGGTTATTGGGCGTATATATACCACAACGTTCTCTTTCCCTCATTTCTACCATCAGGGTTGTAAATGGATGAACAGGCTGTCTCGCAATGAACAGGTTAATTCTTTTGTAGACTGACCGTTGCCCGAGCATACGAGCCATCACTCGCTACTAAAAACCAGATAGCTATTTTATAGCTTAATTTATGAAGATGATGGGTATTCGATATACCGCAGATTGTCTTTCATCTACGATCACACTGCAACGCTGCCGACGGAAACTTGAACCCTCCCACTCTCCTTGAATAACCAGTTACAACTACCAACCCATGGCTGCCTCCATGATCTTAGATCCCCTTAGAATCGGCCGTTGCGGTATTGATAATAATGCCACGTTCAACGACTCCAACTCGGTATCAACCTCGAACGTTGCTATCCACGATAAGTTTCAAATTTCAAAAGCCAGAGCAAGCTTTGTTTTTCTTCAACTGGTATATTTGATTTGATTAGTTCGTGACTATCTGAGCAGGGGGCTAATCGCTCTGTATCTGGTATATATATTCTACAATGTACATGAGTGAGATATCATATGCTAGTTTGATGCTTTGATAAGAGAAATCGCCTGTTCTGCCCACGACTGTCGACTCGCGTCCGCAGCATGATGTATAAAAAATATCTTGACACTTGCTCTCTGCATCCTCCGCGCTTTCTTTCTTTAATCTAATTTATTTCTTGTCGTTTTTTTGTATTATATTCCACCTCTTTCCAGTTATACCCAGCTCCCTTTCCTACTTACCACCTTCACTTCTCCTCTTCTCTAAACAAAATATATGAAAAAGGGTTGCCATTCTGGTTGTTTCTTTCTTTCTTTCTTTCTTAATTTCTCAACTCCAGGAAGCAAGCACGTAGCTAGCCACACTCTCGTCAAAAACAAATAATGAAAAAGGTTTGAGAAAATCGCAACCTGCCAGAACACGCGCACGGAACTTTCCTATATACCTACGCACCCAGGAAGTCAAGAACACCTGACGACGACTCCTCAAAGAGACACCAAATTTCCTCGCTTTCTTACCCGATATCCATATTTCCAACATTCCCATGGTATCCGCTCCAACAAAAAGATTCAAAAAGAAGCTCCAGCATCCATACCCACCTCTTAATCTTTACACCGAAGAAAGGTAATAAAAACACCAACCCCTAATGGGGAAATCATACATATGTGAAAAAAGAAGAAGAAAAAAGTCGAACTCCAAATCCTCTCTGTAAATAAAAACAAGCCCGATTTACCGTATGAATGTTTTTCTTTCTCTTATTTGGTATAGTATAAAAACGACTCAAAGAAGAAGAAGAAGCTAACAAGAAAAATCAAAAACAACAAATAAAAAAGAAGTCTCTGTGAAGTTGTCCGTATTTGTGGGTATCATATTTCGGGCAAGAGACACACATCGTCATCAAATCGTCATGATAAACAGTTAAACAAGGAAAAAGGACGCCAAAATATAGTCTGGGTAAAAATGAAGAAGGGGAGGGACCACATGAGAATGTAGAGAAAAAGAGTTGGGTAAAAATATGTGCATGGACCAATCTGTCTACTCCATCGCCTCTGCGAATCAACTTATTTGCAAACGTAAACAAAAAGATGGGGTAGAGAGGGAAGATCGATCGAGAAGAAAAGGGGAATAAAGAATATATGGTGGGAAAATATTCTATATATCAATTTCAACAAGCTTAAAACCGTCGGGGAAAATGCTCTCCAATGAAAACAGCAGGACTCAAGTATGCAAGGGTAGTCTGGGGAATATAAAGAAAGTTGGATTGGAAACAGGAAACTAATCGAAAAAAAAACGCCCCAAGTCATGCCAAAATTTACACCCAATATTATAGGAAAGAAACCGGTGATTGAAAAAGACAGAATCCAGAAATGACATGCTTCAGAAAAGAAAAACGAAAAGCAACAAAACTAACAAAATAAGGAAAGTGAATACGGCCAAGTTGAGTGACGCGAGAGGTGTAAAGAACGATAAATGGTATCCAATTTCGTTCGTTTCATTTGCAAGAGAAGCAAAGAAGCCATTTAGAGCGATTCGAATCTGTCAGAAGGCATAGAAAGCAAGAGGGAACTAAAAGACTATTTATTCCTCTTGTTCTCGTCCAAGACTTCCGCACCTTCCTCGAAGAACCCTTCGTCGCCAAAAGTGCTGGCAGGCGGTTCAACTCGCTTGCTCTTCTTTTTCTTCTTCTTCTCGGGAACAGCGGAAACTCCATCTTTCTTGCCTGACTTTGGAAGGGTATTCACTGTGGTAGAAGACGGAATCTCGTAGATCATTGGCTCTTCAGGTGTTTCCGAGAGTCGGGGAGGCGTCGAGACACGCGGTGCCTTTTGTCTGAGTGGTTTTGGTGGAGCTTGCGACTGCTCTCCAAGCCTCATACCGCTCTCCATGGCCTCGACCAGTCCGTCGCTGCTCTCTACGAACTCCACCTCGCCCTTAGCGAAGCCGATATCTAGCTTCTCGAAGGGGATGTTTCGGCCGAATACCCAGACTGCGTCGTTCGACTGGGCAACATTGAGATGCCAAGTAGTGCTGGCAGCAATTGAACTCTCCTCCTTGAAGACGGACAGTGTGACGTGTCGATCAGAATGGATCGGAGGATATGGTGGGTTCGTGTCGATTTCGGCATAGTAAAGTGGAGTCTCGATAAGCTCCTTCTGAAGCTCCTTGTTCTTCGACGTGGTTGGCGGCGGTGCGGGTGTCTTCCCACCCCAATAACCTTGCAAAACGGTCGGTTCGGGTTTCGTGAGTTCCTCACCAACAGAAATTGGAGATATAGGCTCGTCGTTATCGTCCTCTAGTGGCTCTTGAACGCCGGCTGCGGTTCCTTCGGGTAGACCCGGAAGCTCATATTCTAACCATCCGGTAGTGATCACACCGCCATCGTGAGGCGCAGACTTCCTCCTGGCAACAGCAGAAGTCTTGCTTTCGTAGATCCTAAGAGTACCGCCACCAATCATAGCGACGTACCCGTACTCTTTGCCTCCAAGGAATCGGACGAATCCCATCCCAGGAGTGCCTGGACCGTATGGCAGAGAAACGCGGTGAACGATGGCGTTCGCTTGCGCAACAGAGTTACCACTGCTACCAAGAGTGCTGTCCTTACCGGTACTCGTTCCGTAACCACTCACGCTTCCACTCGAGCTCCGCCGTCTCCGACGAGCAGCTACGACGAGAGGTTGAGCGTTTGTTAACAAGCTCGCAGCGGCTTGTCCGGCAGAGCTGACCATACCGCTAACACCACCTTGGGGGCTCTTGGGTTGCGGGATGGATCGCTTCGGAGGAGGCCATTGGTAAGCGTTACCCGGCATATCGTAAAAGTGAACCGTTCCTTTCTCCGTGACGATAGCAAGTTTGTCGCCCTTCGGACCAGACCAGACGACGTCTACTACATGGGCAACCGTCATCCTGGTGAATCTGGCGATTTGTCGGACATGTCTCCCGGCATGTTGGCCGTTGGCGAGTCTACCGTTGACAGCGATTGCGGAAGCATCGGTCACGCTGGGGCTGGCTTTGCCCTTGGATTGGGCAGTTACGGAAACAGGAGGTTGATGCATGGCCTTCAGCAAGTCCCAAACGTGAACAACGTCTCCCTTGTTGCTGACGACAAGCAGAGCCATTCCACCTGGTGCGAATGACACAAAGCTGGCCCCCTGGAGAGGCTGGAAGGTAGTCTGCGGGGTCAAAGCCTCGTTTCTGTAGCTTTGAGCCATGCCCTTACCTAAGTCCATAATCGAAATGACGACCGGCTCGGATGAGTTAGCAGTCGCAAGACCTGCATTGTTGCCGCCAGACTGCATCCCGTATCCGTTCTTCCCGGACGAGATTCCGCTTCCCGGGCCAAGAGATGCAAGTTCCCGCTCCCGTTCTCGCATTTCCTGAACCTGCATGCCTAAAGCGCTGACGCCATTGGTTCCAGCGGGGTTTGGGCCGATTTTAACCCCCGCACCCGGTGGACTGTTTCCATTGCTGTTCCCGGAGCTGTTGTACCCGTTCCAGTAGTTTTTCATGGCGCGGATTCCTTGCTCGCCCATCCATTTGGCTCCTCGGATGACCTCCTGCGTGACTTCTCGTGCTACACGGTTCAGAATGGGTTCATCTTCCGGTACATCTACGTACGTATTCGCCTGAGGTTGGGGTGTTGATGGGTTTGGCAGATGAGGTGCTCCAGTGGCGACTCCTCCAACTGAAGGGAAGGGATTACCCATTCTCAAAGCCTGAGAACTCGGTGACGGTGGGCAGTAGGCAAGCCATCTGCCTTCCAACGAGAATATTGGCATTCCAGCTTTGCAGCTGGGTAGGTTCTCGCTACTGTACTCGGCGGAAAGGTTGCCAGAAGAGCTACTTCGCCCTTCAACGTAGACATTCGTCCAAACTTTGCCCCAACAGTGCCACGTTCTATCTTCCGTCACCTCAGATCGCCTTTTGCGTGATACCGCTGGCTTGGAGTCACTGAACAGGTAGATTTCCCCAGTACCTGCGATTCCCACAGCTATAACGTTCCCCGTTCCAACATTGGAAACTTCGACTCGAACTCCGAGAGGAGCAGGAATACCACCAATTGCAACGGGGATAAGTGGCGATTTGTACAGCGTAGCTACATGAGTTCTTCGAGATAAGGAATAGATTTCAACAGATGTTTGGTACTCTTCGGCCTGCTGCTGAGGAAGGTGTTCAGAAGATCTATTCGACGCGGCGCTAGCGGGTCTCGAGTTCTCCGATGGAGTTGGCGATCTTTCGTGCTCGTCTTCGTCCTGTCTCGGGAGGACCGGCGAATGTATAACCAAGCAAATGAGAGGGCGCAAGTGCGCATTCGCATCATCTCTCCTCGGCGTTGGCAGAAGCTATAGCAGTAACGTTAGCGGATTTGTTTCCCTCCTTCCCACATCAACGGGAAAACGAGTCTCTGTTTGACAATCTTCTTACCTTTGCGCCGATAACTGTTCCTGGCAATCCACTCATCCTAGCGACGAGCTCGACGACACCACGTCCAACCTTCCAGACATCAACACCGCCTTCCCACCCGAGACAGACGACATCGGTTCCGACAACACCGCTCCCTGAAGCTTTCTGAGCTGATTCCGAACCAATAAGCCCCTCGAGATCATCTAGGACATCAAACGAGAATGCCCATCCGCCATCCCCTGGCCGCAAGTGGCCCGCATGAGCCGGCGGCCGCGCTCCACCTCTTCCAGACAGATGACTAGGCGTCGGACTGGTGGCGTATACGCTACTGCCTCTGTGTTCAGGGAACGAAGGGTAGGAGACATGATGCTGCAGTGCTCTCCCTGCGCCACCAGCTCCCGTAGGCGGACTTATCGCATGCGGCGCACCCCCAACCTGGTTCGGGTACGATCTAGGGAAGGAGTTCGGAATGGAGATGTGGTTCTGGGGATTGCCGTATTCCCCCGCGGGACCTACGAGACCCTGCTGCAGATGGTGGTTTGGGGAAGTACCGAGGAGCTGCGGGGAGATGGACGGCGGCGGGGAGTTGCCCAGAAGATTGAAAGGGATGGAGGACGCAGAGGCGAATGCGGAGAGAAGCGGCGAGGTGGTCTTCTGTTGGACCTGCTGCGGCTGGACCTGAGGGAAGGTTTTGTTACTGTCGTTATCGGACCGGCGCGGTTTGCGACGAGGCATGAGGTTAGTTTTGGGTTGTTCCCTTTAGGAAAGTTCGTCTAAGCTAATGATGGGTTTTTGGAAATGGGAAAGCGACATTCCCCCTCCAAGGAGGGTTATGAAGCTCGGGATTGAACGATTCGATGCGGAAATTCAAAAAAACAACGGCGTAGTAAAATGATGGGTTCTATCGGCACTTCTTTCTCTGCTGGTTCTTCTTTTTTCCTCTTGTGCGGTTTTTGGCTAATCCAGTGGGGAAGCTAAAGGAGAGTGTATGGAAAGGGGAGAAGAGATGAAAGTAAGCGTTCGCAGGGAGGAGGAGGAGGAGCAGACAGGAGCTGGTTTCTCTCGAAGCGGCGGGTGCGTTGGGATGAGGTCAGATGCGTTGCGGACGAGCACGATCAACTGAAACAGCAACTCAAGCTCTCTTTCGCAGTCTCGTATGAAGGAGTATTGGGATATGATACAGAAGCATGACGCTGACGGGTGGTGCCTGGGACCGGACCTGTGCCTTATACACTTGCGAGGGAATGCCCAAGGTCGTCATTATCATTTGCCGCTATACTGCGGAGGCATCAGATGACTCAGGCAAACCTTACCCCAAAAGCTGGAGCGAGCATTTGGCCTAACCCTGGGGAGCTGGCCAACCGGGACGGACATGGCTCCCAGCCTCTCTCCGATACGTTTCCCGCTGCCTTTCGACGTATGGAGTAACCATCTGGGCGGGTTTCCTTCTTCGAGCTTGTTCCTGCTGGAGAAGGCCAGTGGACGGAGCTTGTGGCTGCTTTGTCGACGGGTACAGCCCGATGATGTAACGATCGGATCATGCCCCCCGACAAGCAACCCGGACGAAACGAACAACTAAAAACCCCCAAAAGCGTATGGGTTCACAAGAAAAGAAGGGTAATAAGGCGAGACCATGACGAATGACAAATGAACAAAAGCGAGGTGCGGTTATGTTTAAACGAAACGCTCCTCAGACTTACAACTCTCTCGGGTATATCTTGTACCGGCCGCCAATCAAGCTCTTGTTGTCAACGTTTCCGTTGTTGTTACTGTTGTTGTTACTGTTGTTATTTCCGCCAGAACTGTGACCGTTCGGTCCGCTAAAATTGTTCGCCTGGGATCGTTGGTAGATGGCCTGGCGTTGAGCGACTTGCTGCTGATACGTGTTATTGTAGTTATAGGGGGAAGTGGTCGGGGCGTCAAAGGATGGAGGTGCTGGCATTAAGTCGGCACGGGGCGATCCTTTGGAAGCGGTTTGGGCGATTGTATCTTCTTCTTTCTCCTGCTGGATGAGCGGAGAGAGAGAGAAGAGAGTGGCGGGTTTGAACGAGTGGTTGTGCTACGCTTGTTGTCGTCGTATATCGTCTAGCGATTTCGAACTACCGGTGCCGCTGCTGCTACTATCGACTGCTATTTGTTTTATGAAGTGTGTAAATGCTCTGCGTATCTGCTGTGTAGATGTGTTTCTTGGTCTGGTCTGGTCTTGGTGAGGAGGGAGATCTTAAGGATAGCTAGCGAGAATGGAGATAAAGAAGGACCACCGCTGTTCCCAGTCGGACAAGAGACGATTCGATTGGCTGAACCGACGGTATGCTGTTGCCTTTGCACAAGCGACTCTGAGGCACAGGACGGGACGGGGCTGCTGCGCTATTCCTTCACAGAGCACAGTTTCAGGCAGAATATAAAATGAGAGATAATAGTATATAAAAAATACAATCTATATGATAGCCTGGGTTTATTGCGTAAGTGTATCGTATGTATATATCGCAGAACAGGAGAATTCAGAAACCAGGAATGAACAGTCCCATAGACGGAGTATATAGGAGGAGGGCCCCAGTTCCAATCGGACTCGAAATGGGGGGTTGGCCCGGCTGCGACTTCTCTGCAGATAGGACGCACCAAACGGACTCCACCCTCTCCGGTTTCCTTCGAGCTGCAAATTAAACTTGTTCACATCTCGCCCTCTCACGGCCCTCCCTCTTCGCGCTCTAATCTGACGAGTGGGCGAGTGAGGGGAAATTGCGAACGTCCCCCACCCCCTCAGTGCGTACTGCACAGAGCCCGCGCAAAGCAAAGGGGGGGAAAAGGGAAGGACATGTTAGCGAAAGCACCCAATGATATGGTACCCCTCGTCCCACGATGCACGGTTTCCCTCATTACATATTTGTTACATCAGCCCCCAGAGTATCCAAGTAACTCATCGATCATCTCTCGAGCTGCGGGTAGGGATGTCTTCGGAATTTTTAATCCCTTCGAAACGAAACTATTTTTACTCTGCGGCCTCGTCTTTTGCGCGAGTTTCCCGGCTGCCCAACAAGAAACCGGATGGCTGTTTGCGACCAGAAAGCCTGGACTGTCTGCAACGCAACTGCAAATGTTTAACATTAAATTAAATATCACACCTCGTCCGTTATCGTCAGAAAAGCCTCGAGCTCACTGGTTCCGCCCTTGTAACGTACGTATGGGCTCGTAAGAACAAGCTGGGTTATCTTGCTCTCTTGCATACGTATCGGTTCTCGGGGGGCCACTTGCTGCTTCTTCAGCTCGCTTCTGGTAGCTTCGACACTGCCAGAGCTAGGACTTACCCGTTCGGAACCCCGACGAAATGGGCCTTCCGTTGGGGCTGCACCCAATTACATGTTGAGAACCCAGAACCACGATAATCCAGCCCACCCAGTCTTACTACCGCCATCTGCGATATCCATGTAGAATGTCAAGATGACCAGCAGCCGAATACCAGGCTAAGATGCGGCAATTCTCGTAGATGACACTTTTTATAGCTTCCCATCGGAATCTTTAGGCTCGCACTAAGCTCGCCCACGTGAATGATTAAAGTATTCTTTTTCAAACTACTACTAGTATGAAGCGGCGGCAAATGCACCAAAAAAGAGACCGTATTTCACTAAGTGTCTTAACCCAACGCTGTTCAATTCCTATACCCCCAATCACAAAGAGCTCAGCTCCCCCTCCAGCTAAAACAGAACCACTGTAAAACCACTAATAAAAAGTCCACAATCGAGGGCGAAAGGGTATGAGGGCATCGAAGGAGGAAAAAGGAAGACCCAGCAGACCAGAGAGAGAGGTGACTTCGTCGGATCCCCGAAAAACCCCACTATTTCCTTCGGTCACACGAAAGAAAAGCAAACAACAAAGCACAAGTTAAGTCCGCGCGGGATGGCCCACGGACAAGAAGAAAAAAAAAGGTCGGCGACAGACGTGCACCTCTTACTTCTCAGCCTACTTGCCCTTAGCATTCTCATCCTCCTCCGTAATCTTTAACCCAATCACACTGCCCCGCAGCGCCTCGGCAATCTTGTCATTCTTCGGGTCCACCGTCGTCGCGGTCCTCGAAAGCCTCTCTCTACGATGCTTCATCCCCTCCGCGAGTAACTGCGTGACATCCTCCACCGTCTTGCCTCGATTTCTCATCCCGCTTCTCTCCCTCCCCAGCTCCGTGTCCTCGTTGATGGTTCTAAACACCTCAGCTGTACCTTGGTAGATGGTCTTCTCGAACCCGGCTTCGGTGTAGAATGTTTCCGCGATTTCCTCCATCTCTCCGACCCAGCGGTACGCTTTTGGCGGCATCTGCACGATGGCGTTATTGACAAAGCTAGAGATTAGCGGCGTTTTATCCGCCAACTGTTCTTGTAGAGGTTTCAACAACCCTAGTGACGATGCTGTTGTAAACGATTCGATCGCGAGAGCCGTAAGTCCCTGATATAAATTAGCATATACTCGGTGTACGTGTATAAGCAATACCCAAAATATAAAACCCCCAAAAAAATACACACCTTTGTAAGACTAGCAAAGCACATCTTGACACCACTCGCCTGCCCAATCTCGTTGCCCACCCACTTAAGCCCCAGAATCTTCTCCAGGATCTCACCGTCATCCTCCTCCGTCTCCACGAGCGTGGTCGCATCATCGAGCTCATTGAACGCCGTCATGGACAGCCTCTGCGGTCCGCTGACCATAATATTCGGCTTGAACCAGTTCCCGCTGCTAGGATCCAACTTTGGTGGTCCGCCAATGATGGCGCCATCTACAAAAACGATCTTGCGTCCTGCTGGGTTTCCCTGAAGTTGCAAGTTCACGCCCGTGAATAATGCGGCAATAGCCCGAGCGGTAGCTGGGGATGTAGCGTTCAAATCGAGAAAGTAAAGCGGGGCCGGGGGGTGTTCTGGCGCCAGGGCTGTCGAGGCGAAGCTGACGGCGGCTTCTGCAATTCTTCGCGCGGTGGCAATGGCTTCCGCGGGGGGCACGATGGAGAAGACGTAGGTGCACTCGGCGATTATGTCCTCGTCGGAGGGGTAGCAGTGGAACTGGGCGTCACGAGCACGCTGAACCGTGTATTCACTACAATAACAGACCGCGTTAGCCAAGTTGCGTATAATATGTATATGAGACTCGATAAAGTGAACGAAAAAAGTACCTTCGTCCGAGCAATTGGGTAGCAACAGTGTACCCGTGATGTCGGAGCATAATGCCAATGCCGGTTCCCATCTCGCCCGGCGCCAGGATGGCAACCGTAGGCAGGTAGCGGCTATCGAGGGGCTCTTGGTGTGGTTCATCCATGTCTGCGACCTTTGAGCAGCTGGAATGGAGGAGATAAAATCAAGTACCCTGTTGTGGGTGTTCGTGGTATTGTGGAAAAGAGAGCTAAGCTAGGTAGCTTCTTGCTAGCTGGTGTTTCTGCGAAAAAAGCGAACGTGAACGTGAACGTGCCTGCGAACCGGACTCGCCGTGGGACTTCCCCTTTTTATAGCTGGGCGACTGAGGGACCAAGAGAGGAGTGCGTTCGGACGATGGGATGGAAGGCAGGTATTTGGTTGGGAGAAATGCAGACCGGCTTTGTGGTATTTTTTGGATGGTGTTTGAGCGGCTCTTTGTCTCCTGTGCTCGCCTGGTGCTCTCTCGTTGGTGCTATTTCGTCATAGCCGGGGAGCTTCTTATCGATAACCACACATATTATACTGCGTAGTATCGCAGAGCTCTCCTCTCAACTGTGATACTTTGTGATGCTTCCTTCGTACATGCGCTCACTCGACTTCACGATACCGAACTACCACAGTTGAGGGAGCAGGAGGAGAGATGGCGAGGACCCCCGCACGCATGCATTGCTGTGCTGTCCATCGCCCGTCCCATCGGAATTTAAGCTTAATTCTGCACAATCCGAGCCCGGATTAATTCATTCGGCACCCTGCAGCCCGCGCAAATTTCATCGCCCAAAACCTCGCCGTCTAAAAAACGTGGGTCACAGCTTCTCGCGTCTATCCCATTGGCACCGCTCGGGTACGACCCGACGAAAAAGGGGTGCGGCCAAGGCGTGTGACATTCCCATTCCTTCACTTCTACGCTACCGCTACTCCCACTACTTGCTTCCTCGTGCTCTCTTTTTCTCTGGTTCCATGTTCTTCGAATTGTGTGAAAGGAACAGAAAAAATGTATAGAATAGTAGTATGTTGGGGAAATTAAGAGATCCTCCAAAAAGACAGAAGCACTATATGCAAAATTCGAAAACCTGCCATCACATGAAATAACTGAACACCAAAAACTCCATTTGTTGTACAGATTTTTCTTTTCTTTTCTTTTCTTTCTGCGCAGAACGTAGTAGCCGGCTCCCTGAGAGCCCTGTCTCCTCCTCCTCTATAGGTCGTGTTCCCTTTTCCCTTGAATCCATCTTTTTCGACAATCGAAATGGAAAAAATAACTTCAATCTTCATACCAACGTGTTACTCCCCGCTCCGACGAACACCTGGGATGATGAAACCACAGGCTTCTCCTGGTCGTCCTCGATCTCGAACGGTTGGTACATGGAAACGACGCTCTTGGGACTCGACGCAATACTGGCATCCGAATCGACTCTCCGAAGACGTTTCCCGTCAGGCCAGTCTCTCTCCTATAAGAGTTCCTCGCAGGTCCAGTCTTCGTAGCTATAACACCGCAAATTATCACGTCAGTACCCCTGTTCATAATCTTTTCATTCCTTTGCACGTGGAGGGGAAGTAAAAACATACTATCCATCAGGCAGATATCGTCTCACGACCAATGGAATCTTCTTCTCGTTCAGCTCCTTCAACGCGATCTGTAGCGGATCCGTCTGTCCTTCCGTATCAACCAGCACCGGGGCGTTCATACTATCTCCACATATTAACCTCTCAATTCAAAAATTGAGTACTTGAAAAGAACGGGGGGAAATCGTAGATGGAAAGTACCTAATCTGCAACGCCCGTGTTCCCAACAACCGTGCCCTCTCGTACTTTGTCATATACGGCGTCGTGGACCTCTGATCGTTCGGGATCTTTTTCTTGTTCTCATCCACCACGCCCCGTCCTTGACTGGCCGCCATCGCCGCCACGTCGCCGGACGCGACGAATTCCGGTCCCGTTCCGTGGGTTCGAATACCGCCGGTGCCGTTCACGCCGTTGCTAAATTCGCCGTTGCCCTCCTCGTCCTCCGCATCGCGGTTTTCGTTGACGTCAAACGGTTCACCGTCGTCAAAGTCGTTATCGTCAAAGGCCTCTGGATCGTCGTATGGCTCGTTGAACCTGCGGGCAAGACGGGGGAAAGGTTGGTTAGTCCTTGGGATTTCATTGGAGCTTCCTTTAACGTGGAGAATCGGAGAGAGCGTACTCGGCCTCGCCGCCATCATCGCCACCGTAGTCAGACATTCTATATCGATAAGGATCTACACCCGCGTGTTTGACGATAGAAGTTCGGTAGCAGTGTTCGTGAGGGGTGGTGGTGGTGATTGAATGAGATGTGGAAGGGAGATGGAGGAAAGAAGAAGGATCTGTCCAAGTTAAATTTTTGAGCTGCGCGACAAATTTGCAGGGGAAAGCTGCCACCAGGAAAAAAAAATTACTTGGCGGCAAACAAGCTCCAACCCGACTACTATCCAATGCTAACTATATCCAATTAGATATCTTCGATGACGACGGACACGGCTTCCTGTTTGAACACAACGGTAAATCTATTATTCGAACCAATAGTCTCTAAATATCATGATCTTATCGAACAAACATCCATCATATGTACAAGAAAAACCAGCAATAAAAAAATGCACTCAAGAATACCATGCACCAGCGCCTACCGTACACCCCCAGCAAGATCTAGATCTAGTAATCTACTTTGACTTCTTCCCCTCATGCTTATGTCCGTTCCCGTTCTCATGCGAATGATCGTGGTCATGATCGTGATCGTGATCGTGGTCATGCCCATCCTCACTTCCACTCTCCAGCTCCTCCTCCTTGACCTCCACAAACTCACTAACCTCCTCCGCACCCTGCGCGATAAACTTAACCCTAACCTTCCTAACCCCCATAACATCGTCTCCAATATCCCGTCTCAGCATATCTTCGATCCGAGCCATATCCTCCAGCGTAGCTTTACTCTCCAGCGCGATCGTGATATCGACCAGGAAGTTCTGTCCGCTCTTGATCCCGCCCACGCTTTTAACCGTTCCCGCAATCCCGCTCTGAACCCGCGCAACCTTCTCTTCTTTCAACACGTTCTCCGCTACCTTGCGTACCTCGAAACACATGTCGTCGTCGATGCCCATGTCCGCGAGCTCGAACAGTGCAGCGCGGGTATTCGACCACCCGGCTTTGATGACCATCAAGGAGACCAAGAG
This sequence comes from Dactylellina haptotyla, assembly GCA_031310005.1. NCBI lineage: Eukaryota > Fungi > Ascomycota > Orbiliomycetes > Orbiliales > Orbiliaceae > Dactylellina > Dactylellina haptotyla. The sequence goes on along the minus strand of CM062379.1, from coordinate 5,219,755 downwards.
GCCGCCCACGGGATCGAGCCAGGCTGCACCGTGGAGGATATTGCTGAGAGAGATGGAGATGAGGGCTACCATTGCCGTGAGCGAGTCGATACGGTGATGCACTGCGTTTGAAGCTAAAACAGACGATTTACGCTCCTTAGCGATTTTCATAGCTGTTCAAAAATTAGCATATCTTTTCTCCCGGTATAGTAGTGCAATTGGCAACATACTCGCTCTGTACAGCCACTCCTTGACCAAGATACTTCCGCCAGCCAACCATGCCGCATTGATATTAGGTCCGATATGTCCATGTCCATGTCCATGCCCGTGCCCGTGCCCATGATCATGCCCGTGATGGTCGTGTCCGTGTCCGTGTCCGTGATCATCTCCACCGAAGTGATTATGACTGTGTCCCAAGCCTTGCAGGAAAGCCGGTAAATGCTCACCCGTCAATTGCGTATACAGAACCTCCACACTATTCAAACCTGTTCATCGATCTCAAATTAGCCCAGATATTCAGATCAAAGGCACAATATATATTATTGGAGCATACCCATTGCCAATCCACCGAAGAGCAGCAAGCTGCTAACACCAAGACTACCCAAACTCTCCACCTTTCCGAACCCATTAGGGAACATCTTGGTCGGCGGCTTGAGCGCCCAACTGACCGTCGCCAGCGTCATAACGTCCGACACGAGGTCCGTGAGCGCATGCATCGCATCGGCGATTAAAGCCTGCGAATGGAAGTACCAGCCGCCGAAACCCTTGGAGATTGCCATGAAGATGTTCACAAAGAGACCTGAATCGATAAATATTAGCTTTTTGTATTACTAACAAAAAAGGAAAAGGTTAGAGGGGTAAATTGGTTACCTATGCGGGTGATTCTCACCCCGGCATCACTCTTATTCTTGCTCGTGAGGAAGACATTATCGGCGGGGCTGTGGTGGTGGTGATGACTGAACAGGCCGTGCGAGTGTCCGTGGTGCGAATGGTCATGACCGTGATCGTGATCGTGATCGTGGTCGTGGTCGTGGTCGTGCGAATGCTTGTGGGACGCCATCTTTGACAGAACAGCCCTCGAGCGAATGGGTACCGTCTTTGGTCTCTTCAATTGCGAGAGGAGGGAGAGTCTCGTATAATGCCTCGCGGTGGTTGTGGTGGTTGTTCTGGAAGCAGCAGCAGCGGTAGAGGAAACGTGGCCGTGAGGATGAGATGTAGCAGCTATCCGAGCGAAGGCCTCGGTGCGATGAGCAGCGGTGAGAACGGTGGTGTGCCGTGAGATTGTGCGCAGCCTCAGCGATTGTGCCGTGATACCGCGGGTGAAGGAAGAAGGGGGAGAGAAGAGGAGGGAGGAGGAGAAGAGAGAAGGGGAGGCCGAGGACGAGGAGAGACGACAGGCATGTTGAGCGTACAGCATAAATATGGTCGGAACAGGTAAGCCAGTTGGGAGGGGGGGATAAAAGCTGCGAGAAGGGCTGCGGGCTGCGGGCTGGTTAGTGCGGAGGGGCTGCGGCACACGCGACCAAGCAGGCAAGCAGACAGGCACGAATTGAGACCACTGTAGCTTCAATCGAACGTGTAAGAACAAGATATCTGTCCGGGGTAAACGGCTGCAGAATGCGTTCCTGCTGGTGCGGACAATCCTGGTTGGTTCCGAAACCTCTGGCGAAAAAGAAATTCCGGTTGATAGAAGATACGCACGAGCGGTGGAGATGTGCCACCTAAGCTCTTACGACGACAGCTCGCAGACGGGAGGTATTTCTGGATAGTGAAGTTTGGATCGAAATTTAAAGATCAAACTCGAGTCCGGGCTCGAAGCTCGAAAACTTTCATGGCCAAATTCCCCGGTGCATCCGACGGGGATATCGTATCTGGCTAGCCGCCGATTTCGCGTGTTCTCTGCTGGCTAATCGGTAGCTCCTCTCAATGGCCTCGAATCCATATGTCATCCGCAGTATTAAGTAATCACCCGTCGATAGTTCCAAGGGGGTCCGAGTACACTCCCCTGTCTTGAAATTCATATCACGTACTCTTTGTATTTATTTTAATCCTATGTACCAGAACGCTATCCTTCCGGGGTCCCGAGTTGATTCAAGAGAGGTAGAGAGCGACAGAGTGAGAGAGAAACACACACACACATGCACATTTTGTATTTTTGGAAAGAAAAAAGGAAAATTCGTATCGAACAGGAATTGAAGTAAGAATATTGAACAGGGAAGAAAAATCGTCAAGCCTCATGAGAAAGAATCATGCCTAACATCACACTATCCTTACATATCGTAACTTTTTTTTTGATAAAAAAAGAATGCTATTTTCACATGCATCATGCCAAACATAAAAAGAATATTCTCACAGTATCGCATATCACTGAGCGAGGGCTTCGGGCTTCGCGGATGCGTTCGTGGATGACGGAGGCGGCAGTGGCGGGAATGCCACTCCGCTCTTAAGCTTGTCCGCGAACGACTTTGATGGATCCGCAATCGCCCCGAAGTATCCGACACCTTGGTTGTCGAACGGGCCTCCGCTCGATGTAGCGATCAAGTTGCCATATCCATCCGCCTCATGGCTGTCACTTCCAGAGGATGATCCAGAGCTGACGCCCTCGGGAATGCTCTTCTTGCGGGCGTGAGTGACAGGGTCGTAGTCGGATAGGTTGGTGAGTGCACTGTCCATTGAGAATATTGATGTAGATCGGACACGATCGTAAGTAGGATAAGCGTTAGGGAAAGGGCTGATGATCGGATTCTGAGGTTGGATATTGACGTTGCTGAACGAACCAGAGCCATGCGGGGAAGGTTGACCGTAGAACGCATTGCCGTAGGGGTGGTTGTAGACTTGTTGGTTGAACCCGGCTCTCGGCGACATGGTTTGCGTCAATTGCACGGCAAGCGGGAAAGCCATATCAGTAGCCGTGATACCTCCCATCACCATCTGCTGGGCTTGGGCGGCTTGCTGCTGCTGTTGCTGCTGTTGCTGCTGCTGAATAAGGAACGAAGCTTCCAGAGCACGAATGCTATTGTAGTTGTCACGGGACTTGTGGCGAAAGTTGATCATGCCTTGTTCCATCTTTGCAATCGAAGCGGAGAACTCCAGTTCGATATTTTGCCGTCGTTGCATCAGCATTTCCCGTTGTTTAGCCTTCTCTCTTTCCTCCGCCGTAGCCGCAGTCTCAATCTTAGCACGTTCTAAATCTGCCTTCAGATTCGAGACTCTTCGGGCAGCCTTGTCGCGTTTGCCGCCAGCAGAGTTGATCTCATTCTTGATCTCGGTGATTCGGCGATCGGCCTGTTCACGCATGGCAACCGCGTCTTTCTCAGAGGCTCCTAGATTCTCCTTCTCGCTCTTCCACAATTTCTTCTTCTCCTCCCATTCCTTCTCCTGGTCTTCCGGTAGTTCCTTCAATGTTTCTAACTCCATATGAATGTTCTCCGTTTCTTCTTCCGCACGGCGGACAGAATCTCTCAGAGACAAAGCTCTACGTCGGGCTCGTTCGTCTCCCTTGTCTCCAGACCCTAGTCGAGACTTAAGGGAGTCGATCTCGCTGCGCAGTGAGCTGATTCGTCGAGAATTAGATTTCTTCGAGACCTTGATACGTCGTTTGTGTTCTTCCAAATTATTGCGTGAGGCGTTCAAGCTGTTCTGAAGCGTAGTGATAGGTGATAGTGGCCGTTGGGGCTTCGAGGGGACTGATTCCTTCGGCGCATCCACGCTTGTAGTTTGCTTGGATGTGGTGCCGACACTAGCGGAGTAGATAATTTCTCCCGTTGTCCTTCTAATGAACGAGATGTCATACACCGTCGTCGGCGTGAGCCCAGAAATCTCAGCCGTCCACTCCTCTTCATCCCGCGTACGGCTGATCGTACTCTCGTCCGCTCCATCACCTCCTCTGGTGCTTCCGTTCGCCATTGAAATCGTAGTCTGAGGCCACTTAATGCCGTTCAGCTCGACTATAAACGGGAACCGCTTGTCGCCACTCTCGTCGTCGGTAAATGTGCTCGGTGGATGGTAATTCGACCCAAATTCTATCTCGTTCGATCCTATCCTCGTAATCCACACTCTTGGCTCGTCGAACGCATAGACCGCATCCGTCTGGGCGGCCTTGGAATCGCTGGTATTCGCGGCGTGTAACTTTTCTACCTCTTTTAAATGAACAATAGAACTAGCAAGCGCAGCCCATAACGGCTGTTGTCCTCGTACCCAAATCCCCAGCTTTCCCTTCTTTTTCGTGGTAGTAGGACATCCAACCTCGGGATCTTTCGGCGCATTTGAAACGACACTAGATGCATTACCACCCTTAGCCGCTGACGCCCCGTGACTGGCAGACGATACGTTTGAAGATGCAGTATTTAAAGCAGATGAGGACGTCGCAGGGTGAGAAGCAGCATACTCGGCAGGATCTCTCAGCGTTAACCATCTCCTAAGCGCCTTCATGACACCCTGAGCTACGATATGTACCGCTAATGCGCTTCTAATGCTCCCTGGAGACGGCGTCGATGGGGTTAGCGTGTTTAATTCGTTGCCAGCGGTTTCAGGGACGGGTATGCCGAGGTGTTGGGCGATGTGAGACCGTTCACGTAATATTTGAGATATTCCGACAACCGATGCGCAGACGGCGGCGTTTCTCATGGCCCCGCTGTTTCCGGGACCGGAGGAGCCAGCACCTAAGGAGAGAGCCACGACGGCCTGGGCGAGGTCGACGAGGAATATCCGAGCGCTGGGCCATAAGAGCATCGATACGAGAGCCATGATGATGTCCGATATGATGATGGTGAGCACGGAGGGACCCCCTTGCTGTCCTTGGAAGATGTAGTTCGAGATGGCGCCATAGTTGAGCGTTGGAGCGGAGGGGTTCTGTCCGAGGAGAGTGAGGTTGTGAGGGACGAATGACAGAGAGGCGAACAAGAGGTGGACCAGGGTGAGGAGGGTGGTTGGGAGTTGCAGTAAGATGATGAGAAGTGTGAGGGAATCGATCAACGGCCACGACGGGAGGATTGTCTTGTAGGAGCTGTCACTTCCGGATACGCTGGTGACGGAGTGGTCGAGATCGATCATCCGTTTGTGGGAGCCGTTGTCGGTATCCAGGTGCAGCCTCGCGATGGAGGCGGTGGAGAGATCTCCGGAAGAATTGTTAGCGGACATCCCTACGCCGTTGACACTGAGCTTCCCATGTGATAGTGAGGTTGAAGACGATGCTATTGAAAAAGAATCCTGGTAAGCCGACGCCCTGCTGTGGGTACTATGATCCTCGGACAGTGATGATGATGAACCTTGAGATTGACCGGTAGAAGAAGACGACGACGAAGCAGCGGAGCCGTTAGATGGGTGGTTTGGGGCGTGGGTGTTTGCATTGCTGGAGGCTCTGGACCGTGCTTGCTGACGTTTGGGGGGAGCTAGACTGCCATTTTGAGTGCTGCCGTTGGAGTTCTGGTTGTTGCTCGACCGCTTCGTGTTTGAAGACGTCGAGCCGCGAGGCATAGCCAACAGCCGCAGCTGGGTGTCGGAGGGTAGTCCGAGCTGTCGGTCAGCGTGTGGGTAAACAACTTGTCGTCAATCGCCGTCCGTCGATGGGAAAGGTGGGTATGAGAGTGGCGGGTGGGTGGTGGAGGTTGGCGAGAAGTGGCGAAACAGATTTTAGGTTAGGTGTGCTTTTTTCCCTCTTTCTCTTGTGATCCTTCTAGTAAGCCTGCTATCCTCCTCCAATTCCAACAGTCAATCAAACGATTCCTACTTCACCATGCAGGGAAGAGTCGTCGGTGCAATACAACGGAGGGAGGGATGATGGTGGTTGTGATGGTGGTGATGATGGAGGAGGAGAGTGTTGGAGATGACGTTGGGGGGAGGTGAGGTTGTGAGGTTGTCGGAGAGGAGAGGTGGTGCGGTGCAAGTGCGGTGGAGGTGGTGGATTTGGTGTATATTTAAATTTCTGATTGGAAGAAAAAATAAAACACAAACGACGGAAAATGTGGTTGCAAGCAGCCTTATTCGGTCAGGTGCTAAGGCCCAACCAGAGACAAGCAGACAGACGGACCAGCAACCCTTCCCTGAGCTGTTCGTCCGGTATATCCCCAGCTAAACGAGAAGCAGAATAGGAATAAGGAATAGGAATAGGAATGGGGTTAGGAAGAGGAATAGAAAGGAGAAAGGAGTCGGGTGGATCGCAGGCCAAGGAAGCGTGGCTATTGTCTGCGTCGGTGCCAAACTTCTCGTCGTTTCCCGTCAGCTCGGGTTCAGCAGCTTCCGCGCCCCCGGTTCGTGAACGCTTGTATTTCTTCACAGTTTGGCGGACGCCTCAAAGCTGGCCTCAAGCGGAGAGAGTGCGAGGAGCGAGCGAGCCTGGTGGGTAAATGCGGATGTGCTGATGTTTCAAGGGATATGCCGTCCACACTCCGCTCGCTCGCCTCGGTGTGATTGAGATCAATGCGTGCGTGCGTCTAAATGCAAATGATGGTAAACTAGGTTGATTCACCAACTCCCACTTACATGTACCGTCCTCCCTCGATGCAATAGCGAGTGGCTGCTAATGGGGGTCGAATTCCCATGGGATCGCCCGAATACGAGGGCCGGTGCAGGTTTCGTTTGGCCTTAGGGCTACTGTCGGAGGAAAAAAGAGACGCAGAAGAGTGGGTTCGAGCGAGCGAGCCAGCCTGGGTCGTCCCTTTCGAAACCGGGGCGCGGACAGGACAAGGTATTAATAACAATAATCCAGCCCGTCGACGTCTTTTAAACATGTTCTTTCCGTCCGTATACATTCCGAGACCTCCAGGATCCAGAGTAGTCTCTTGGAATGCGCGCTACCACGCAACCAGGCAGACCCGGCCTCGACGATCGCTCTCTTCTGTCGCACTTCGAAATCTCAACCTTCCGACGAATGCAGAGCCCGGCTATTCGTCTTGACTTCTCCGTCGTCCTCCAAAATGGCAACAGTCATATCAGCCTCATAGCGGCCCTTCGACTATAATCAGCCCCAAAACCGCATTAACATACATCGTCGTCAATTCAGCTATAATTACGCATACGTCTATGCACATCTCACCAAAAACCCCGTCTATCCCCACACATAAAAAGCGCCGAAACTACTCTCATTAATCATGCATAAACGAGTAGACCCCCCAAAAGCTCATCTACCAAAGTCATATCATTTCTTGGCCTTGTCCCTGTGTTCTCCGCAATCACGCTACTTTTTCCCTTCTTCCTCCTCACTCCTCACTATCCTAAAGCTACCTAATGGAACCTCCTCGATGATCGTTTTGCTAACCAACCCTAGTTTAAACCACTTGTCTTCATGCATTGCTTTGCTTCCTTGCCACCTAGAGCAACCTTTCGGAGATATAATAAAAGTGGAAGCAAGCAAAGTAAAAAAAAAAAGTCTTGTTTCGTTTCCCCCCAGCCCAGCCAGCAGGGGCAGGCAGCAGCATCTCTTTGTATATGAACGAAATGGAACATCGATGTGCCTAAGAAATTAGCCGGAAAGCATGAATGACATTTTCCACACAACCAGAAGCGCTCTCGCTCTCGCTCTCCCTTGCGTGGGGCGGACGGGACCAACCATGAACTAGCATCCCCATCCTATTCTTCAGAATCCCTATCCTTTGCTTTCTTTTTTTCTTCCTTCGTTTGCGCGAGATACGACGTTACGAGCACGTGCAATGCTCAGAGCATTCGGAATTGCCAATAAACCCCAAAGGCGAGATGCAGGCCTTGCTCGGTCGTTTCGGCGCATATCATGGGTGCACAAAGCGGTTGAAAAAAAAAAAGAACAACAAAAGTAAAATTAAAGCGTATTGGTAAGCTTATCTATCGCGCGACCCGATCATGCCATAACATCTCCCGATCTCCAACGAAAAGACTCGAAGAGCTCCTAAAACACCCAATAGATATAGGTGTATATAACATGTATGCATGAATCGTGTCATGGTGATTTTCTTATCCAGTCGCGCCCACATCGCCGGGATTTTTTCTTCTCTCCTGCCGTTCGTTCAACCGTTCCAGCCAGAGCAGCGGAAATAAATTGAAGAAAAAGGCCAAAAGTAGGGCAGCTGCGAATGCGAGAAACAATACACATTGTCTGATACAGTTTTTTTTTTTCGTGTCGCAGATTGTGGAGAACAGTTTAGCTAGCTCGAGGTTCAAGGGAAAGCATATCAAGCACCTGCTGTTTTCATCCCATCCCGCGAGCTGACTACACCTGCAGATTCCCTCATGAGAAGTGATGACATTATTAGCAAACGAAGCGAGAGCGAGAGGGAGAGAAAAGTCCAAGAAGGAAGGGAAGGAAAAATTCTTCGCGAAAAGCGCCAACCCTGTAGCCTGGAAAAGGTTATCAGAATTCAAAGGCTGGCCGGCGGGCTTCCTGTCACCGATTTCTTGAAATGGAAGCTGCAAAGCCGGCGTGAACCCCGCTCCTTCGAGGATGTTGCATCTTGGCGGTTTCTTCGCTGAAAAGCTTCAATAAATGGGGAGAAGAAAAAATAAGGACGCAACTGGAACATGCCGTTGCTTACGATTTCTTTTTTTCCCTTTCTTTCTGGTCCTTGCTACCTCATTTCATGGATGGACGGCCAAGTTCGTATAAAACACAAGCTTTTCATCTATAATGCCCAGAGCCAATTTTAAAAAGAAGCTGGGCACGCATGAGCTCACATAATAGCCACAGCCTACTTTTGAAAACTAGATGTTTTTTTGCTAAGAGTCTTGATGCTACCCTTTCCAATTCATGATCTTCACATAGTACAAGACCTGAGAAATTAGTTGAAATCGCACCTCTAGCTCTGCAGAGCATTGACATGCCATGTCGCATGTTGTATCTCCATACCCCGCACGCCAACAGACACAACATCCCCACGTCTCCCGGGATTTCCCCGGCGACGGGTTCTGTTAGTATGCAAAGAGCCAAATACTGTTCTCTCCTGTGATAGAAATATCAATCAAACAGAGCGCGTTCGCGTTCTGCGGGTTATTTTATTTTACCCTGAATTATAACATAATCGGACGCAAGACCGGCGCCACCAAAAAAAAGCTTGATCCATGGTTCCCGATAGGCGAATACGAAAAGGTAAAAAAAAAATATTACCCATATTACCAGAAACGACGCCTCTTTCATCATCCCGAGGTCCGTCTACGTCGGCACTTGACTCGAGCAACCCACCAACTTTCCCTTTTACCAAACTCGAGTAGCCTCTACTTCTCCTCTGGGCAGAACCCAATCGCGGTAATCGGTACCGAGTACGGGGTATTCTTAGTCAGATACGAACACCTTAAGTAAGCTACAGGTCTAGAGATCCCGGATCTTCCGCCTTTTTCTATAAAAAATGTAGAAACCGAAACGCTAGTAAAAGCTCGTATATATGAAATCACCCCAGCTTCGCATTCTATAGTAATCTCAGAAACGTATTACAAAAAGAAAAAAGAATCATGAAAATGATCCGCAAGAGCACCCTTGCCAAATGATAAATAGCATACTAGCTAAACTTACATGTTGAATGATTTCGAACATCCTGTACGTACCCCGCTGCATGTTAAAAGTTTCCCCCTTGCAAGGGCCATACTTAAAGAAAATAAAAAACAAAGTAGCACATGCTAAAAAACCAAACCCCACACACCCTTGATAACCCCACCTGAAAAGTATAAAACTGAACCAAAGAGAAAAAAATTCGCCGAAGAAGTAAAGATAGGTAAACCAATTGCAAAAGAAAATATCTGGCTAAACCGCATTGTCCAATCTTGTATGAGTAATCCTGAGATAAAAGGAAAAGAGCAAAACAGAGACCCAATTATAACTGCCGTCGTTAAACTTTAGGAAGGGAAAAAAAAGGAAAGCCTTATCGTAGCGAGAGAATTGAAAGAAACCAATGAACTCCAGATAATTAGAATTTAAGGAAACCAGTAACAATAGGGAAAGGATAAAAAGAGAACAGTAATGAATGGTTTAAAACTCCAACACTAAAAAGAAAAACACCCGAACAACCCATTATCTTTGCACTTCAATTACAATCTTCTAGTTTACTTTCCATCCGCATCGAGTAAGCTCAATCCAATGTTCCTCTGCCTCATCCCAGAGTCTAACGCCGAAGGAGGCAACGGCTCCAGTGTCGAGAGCCCTGAATCTTTCGAGTCCTGAATATCATCCTTCGTCGATGCATTGCTAGTCGGATTCTGGTATTCCGATAAGGGTGGCGAGCCGAGTGGATTACTGGATAGTTCGGAGCCAGGTGTGGGGGGCATGGGTGACCTTTGTGCCTTTTCGAGATCTCGCTTGAGGGCCATGAGTTCTTTCTCGAAGCGCTTGCCAAAGACGTCAACTAGGGTGGTGAAATCGTGTTAGATCTTATTTTGCTAGTAAAGTTAAGAAGAAAAGGAAAGAAACTAGGTTATAAAAAGACTTACTGTAGTATGTGGCCCCGTTGTAGACACTCCACAAGCCGAGCAACGATACGAAGAGCGCACTCAGCGTCCGGGAGTGGAACCACAACGGTACGGGAAGCATTGTCAGGACGGCGTAACTATATTGGATTCCCATAAAAGCGAATTCTTGAAGTGACTCAGGCAAGCTCAGGACGCATTTGCCAATCAAGGTCTTCGAATAACTCTTTCTCAGCCAGGTGAAGGATGTGGGTCTTCCAGCAGCAATCTTATCCCTTCTTCGAACAGTAATGAAGAAGTGATAGCTGGCCTGCCAGAAGAGATAGGGGATGGATGCCCAACCGATCATCTCGAAGAGACCGAAGCCGCCTTCTTTGCGCATGCGCTCGAGGGCGAACATTTTACCTTCCATGGCGTTTTGATGGACGATTGAATGGAGGACGACAGGTGGCATGAGATGGATGAAGAGCGAAGTGATTTTGTCAAGGGAGTGAAAGACCATGGAGTTTCTCCACATGGCAATAGCCCAGGCGTTATTGCCGTATGAGAGGCAATAGGCGCTGATGAAGAGACGGCGGGAGTTGGGGAAGACCCATATCGATAGCAGGAGAAGAACGTTGACGAAATAACAGAGATCAGCAAGGAAGTAGTGGTAGCCGCGTCTCTGGTAAGTGTAGAAGCGGATCGGCATGAAGTATGCCATCTGCAAAGAATACCACCACGGCATGAGATGTCTATTCTAACTGTTAGTAGCGATTCTTATATTTCGAGAAAAAGAGAAAAAAAGTATTCTGAGAAATACGTACGGATAACCGCCAAGGAAGTAGCCGCTGATGAAGATGTTACTGACACCGACGACAAACGAGAGCTTCTCCCTGAAAGTAACGACCTTCTGGTCCTGCCATCGTTTCATGAGGTGATCGATATTCTTGCCATATCTGGCTCGCATCTTCTCGAGCTCGACATCTCGCTTCTTAAGGACACGCTCCTTCTGCTTGTCGTATGTTTCCTTGACATATTTGCCCTGTTTCTTAAACGTCTCGCTCTGGGTTTGCAGAGTTCTATTCCATCTTTCGATCCTCTGGTTGAGAGCGAGGTTTGGGAGGGCGAGATTGTCGAGGAGGTCGAAGAGGGTAAGCCTGTCGACCTGGGCGGCGCCCTCCCAGTCCTCATCCTTGGAGGAGCCGACGAAGGAACCGGAGCGAGAGAGTGTGGGGGAGGTGAAGGAGCCTCGCTCGGAGATGGGAGAGGAGGGAGGAGGTGAGCTAGAGGCGCTCTCGACGGCGACGTCGTTGCTGTTGGGCTCCAGAGTGGTAGCCATGGCTGCGGCTGTGATAGAGTGGTTTAGCTATATGACGTAGCTGGGGCAGTTATGCAGTCGATCTTTTGCGGTGTGTTGGAAGCGAAGGACGAAGGCCGTCGACGGCTGTGGGAACGGGTGGTTGCCAGCTAGTGCTCCGAGCTACGACGGTGGATATGCCTGGGAGCGAGAGAGGGACAAGAGGAAGAGGGAAGGAAATAGAAGGGGAGAGAGAAAGAGAGATGGCGAGGGTGGTGGGTGAGAGAGAGATGTGAGATGGCAGAGATGTGACGAGTGTGACGGTGTTTGATAGGACACAGTTTAGCTAGGCCGGGTTTTTCCCTGAAGGCCGAAGAGAACAAGAGAGAGAAGCAAAGAAGCTTAGGTCGATGGCCACGTCGCGCGAGGCTTTCCCCGATCAGAGAAGCTGCATATCGAGATCTCAGGGTTTCCCCAGTATCTTTATATCCGTCCACTCATATGTACTTATGTATATATAATTTTATATCAAAGAGGAGGAGTGTGGTGTGTCTACGGGCTGTCTGATATATATATATATATATAGATATATCGAAATACACAATACTGCTTAGAAATGGCAGGCCGAAATGACTCTGCCGCATGGATCCTCGTCGAGGTACACGTCTTAATGCATCGCCATTTAAGATTATCATTCTTCTTATTCTCGTCTGTGAGGACGGGCCGAGGCAGATGACCTGGCTGGCAGAATCGTCGGGTCTACACGTTTGCAACGCAGCCCGAATGATTGGCTGGCGGGGCCTCAACCCGCCGCCCAGCCGATCTCGTGATGCCATTCGACCTGAAGCTGTTGAGGACCCAACATGTTAACCTCAGTTTCTAATTTATATATAGTTATCTGGAGATAAAGGGCGGCTGTATGCTGCTGCGTCTGGGTTGGAACTGCGTGCGTGGTACAGCTGTCAGGCAGGCATACGGATGGGTAGCTGCAACCTCCCCCAGCTAGCTCTCCAGCTACCCCGCTGCCTCGCTCCTGCTGTAATTATATACGAAATCGAGACGAGACTCTGTTCTCGCCGGCTGCTCGTGATTTTGGACCGGGCTGGTCCCTTGCATCATCCGAGCGGTGCGATTGTGGTTGTGGTTGGACAGGTCGCTTAGCCGCAGAGACGTGTGTGCCCGCCCGTTGTTCGCTCGCCTGTCGCGTTCAACCACCTCTCGATCGCAGACACACATGCACGCCCGCCCCTCGGTGCCCACCTTCGACCGCATCGCGATATCGACCCGGCTGGTCTCAATACATTCAACGCGGAGTCCGATAGAGTGACGCCTTGACGGAGGCGTTAGTCGCTCTGGTTGAAAAAAACCACAAGCTGGATACATCTCGATATATTATATAGATATATAGATACATCATACATCATCATCACCTGCTTCTTTCTTTCAGCACTGCAATTACTGTCCCTGCTTCGACCCATTCTTCAATAGTGTTACTACAGCTAGCTCGACCTGCGACTATTCGTGACGTGATTTCCGGCGATATCATGGCGTCGTTGGGCGCTGCTGCCTCCGGGGCAGCCGGATCCTCCAATCAACCTCCTCCCACTCCATCTACCGCCGCCCCCACCGGCCAAAACTCCCAGAACCTGAACAACATCGTCATCGAATATCTTAGCAAGAAGGGTTACGTCAAGACTGAAGCTACTCTGCGGGCAGAAATGGCCTCTCTCGATAGCGATGGACGTCCCATCCGTCCAAAAGAAGACAAATACTCTCAATTCGATAAAGCCTATTGTACGGTCCCATCCGTCCCGTTTACATGCTGCAATTGAATCACTAACCTGGTCGCACAGCTCGCCTTCGATCATGGATCGAAAACTCTCTCGATCTCTACAAAGTAGGTTGGCCTTTTGTTATCACGTATATTACGTCGCTCTGCTAACGTTGCTGTCACACAGCCGGAACTCAGGCGCATCGCCTTCCCCGTCTTTGTTCACATGTTCCTCTCACTGATGCGCAACGGAGTCCCCGCCGAGGCCACTAAATTCTTCGAGACATACAACCAGGAGTTCCAGAGCAAACACTCTTTCGACCTTCGTGGCCTCTCCACGATCACAGCTGCTCACCACGTTGAAGAGAACGAAACCGCCAAACTCTACACCGAGAACAAGTATAACGTTACGCTTACGGCTACTAGCCATGGTCTGCTCATGGGATACTTGACCGAACACGGGGGTGCTGCTGGCGACGCAGTCATCAGTATCCTGAACACCAATGTTCAGCTTTATAAAGTCGACCGACAGCCTTCATTTGGATTCTCTGGTGACGATGATATGATGGGCGACAATGAAGGCATTCCCGGGCATATCAACAAAGACGGACCTTCGCAGAAGGATCTCCCCGGTGTCAAGCTGGGACTGATGCCTATGGACAAGGACTTGATCGCTGATGTTGAGTTTGAGCTCGCTGCGGAGGACGCTCGAGAGAAGGAACGAAGGGAGGGAGAATTGAGCACTACTAGCGGTCCTAGCTTCCTCGAAACCTTCCAGCAGCATATCAAACGTGAAGAGAGTGAAGACACGCCCATGAGGGACGATATTCCTCTCCCACCATACAAACAAACGGATATAGACTCGGAGATCAAAGCTGTCAAAGACTACCGCGACAGATTCCGCCTCTCCACTATTACATTGCAGGCAAAAACGCAGGCCGGCACTGAAGGCCCCCCGATGACTGGTGCCTTGCCCAGCGTCCTCACATATACCTTCCACAATACGAACGATAACGTGCACCGTATTGCATTCTCTGACGACACCACTCTTTGCGCAACCTCACATGCCGAGTCTTATATCCGTATCTGGTCTCTGAAAGGTGAAAAACTCTATTCTGCAAATGCCTCTGAGAACGAAAATGTTGGAACTTCCCGACGATATGTTGGTCACTCCGGAGCTGTCTACGGTATCTCCTTCACACCCGACGCCAAATGGCTCCTGTCCGCCTCTGAAGACAAGTCGATCCGAATGTGGAGCACTCAAACTCACACCGCTCTTGTAGCCTATAAGGGCCACGACAGCCCCGTCTGGGATGTCCGCTGGGGTCCTTTTGGACACTACTTCGCCTCGGCTTCGTGGGATCGCACTGCTCGAATCTGGTCCACCGAAAAGATTGCGCCGTTGAGAATCCTCGCCGGGCACTTGGAGAGTGTCAACAAGGTCGCCTGGCACCCGAATAGCGCCTACGTCTTCACCGGATCCACCGACAAGACTCTGCGAATGTGGGATATGCAACAAGGTGCCTCAGTCAGATTGTTCAACGGACACACTTCTCCCGTCCGATGCCTTGAAGTCTCCCCCAACGGTCAGTATCTCGCGTCTGGTGCCGACGACGGAACAATCAACATTTGGGACATTAAAATGGGAAGGAGGATTAAGACGATGCGTGGTCATGCCCGAGTTCCTATCTGGAGTTTGTCCTGGAGCGTTGAAGGTCAGGTCTTGGTCAGTGGTGCTGCCGATAACACCATCCGAGTCTGGTCCGTCGGCGAAGATAAAGGAAACAATGCAGGTAACAACTCTGGAACTGTTGGCGCGGAGATGGTCATCAATGGTATTGGCGGTCTTCCTGGAGACGCGACTACCAAGGTTGATGGCTCTACAGCAGCAGCAGCAGGGTTGGGTGTTCTTGGGGCCAAAGGCCGTAAGGATAAGAAAGAAGTTGTTGCTACGTAAGTCCCTCTCGAATTGTAATTGATAAGAGCAAAGCTAACAGAATGTTTATAGGAATGACCATCTTGCTGTCTACTACACAAAGAAAACCCCTATTTACACGGTTAAGTTTACCCAGAAGAATCTGGTCTTGGCCGCTGGAGCGTATCTTCCATGAGAATATATTTTATATTCACAGTGCAGACCTGGAAGTCACGAAGAGTTCGGTAGCGCTTCCAGGGCCTGTTAACTCATATTTTATTTCTCTCTCTACGCCCTATTTTTCACAAAAGTGATTGTTCTGTTTAAAACTCTATTTTCAATTCTCTTGTATCATTGTGTAGACAGGCATAGCCGCAACTTACTTTCTTTCTTCTTGCTAGGTAGCATTATGGGATAGCAAATAATGAATAATGAAATAATATTACGAGAGGCCGAGTCCGCGTCCACTTATCCGCAGTTACAGTGCATTCAGTTTTACTATCGATAGCTTGTTCCGTGCCATTGGCTCTAGCTAAATTTGTGTTTGCTAAAATCCAACAAACATTCGACCTCAAAGGTGCAAATTACAAAAATGCCGAAACGACCACACCCACCGCCAACCAGGCGGAAAAAGACGCCAAAGGTACGTCATCCCGAGGCAATTGGCAGTATACGAGCTATTGTTAGGGTTCACGAGGCTGATATATACGAATACAGGCGCCGGAGACCGCGGACGAGTACCTGGCAGGTATGTAACAGCAACACCACATATATTTCCCAGCAGGATCTAGATTGTTCACAGTACAAACAAATTCGTAGCCGCCGTCGACCTCGAAGAAAGTGGTGAGAGATGGAGGAGCGGTGATGTTGCCAAGGTACTCATATATACTTCTTTCGAACAAACGAGCAATATTCTCACACCAACCTGCAATATCTAGTCCGGCAGGTTCTTCCTGCAAGCTATTTCAGCGTACGAAGCGACGTTGGCAAGGTATCCAGACAACTTTGACGCACGCTATAACCGGTCAGTGCTCGCTCCATCTATCAAGCAAGCTGTAATCTTAGAGGATGACCAGCGTCTTCTATACTCATATCTTTTGAGCCTCAATTGATACTCACGCTACACAGTGCCCGCCTACTCTATACCCTAACACAGCTGCCACTCCCTCCAACTTTCTTCCCTGCCCAATCTACCGCCGAATCTCGCCTTTTCGCAGCTGTTGAGGCGCACAAAGAATGCAATGACTTAGAAAAGGACTCCTCGGATGTTCTCTTCAATTATGGCCAAACTCTGAGCAGCCTGGGTGAATTTTACGCCAACAAATCTTACGACAACGACGAAACCGAAACACCCGCCCAAGAAATATCTCGCCTCTCGCAAGCTAAAGAAGCATTCGAAACCGCCTGGGGAGCACTAAGTCAATGCCTGACCGTCCAAGAAGCCGAGTACAAATCCACGCAAGAGCAATCACAATCCTTCAACGGTGCGCCTAACAGCCCGCTCGAGGATTACGATCCCGCAGACCCGGACGACGGCGGCGTCAAACTCCCTCGCGCGGACTCCACTGGCTCCTTCAACAGCCGTCGCGACTCCACTAATTCCTCGCACTCAAGTAGCAGCGGCAAAAACGTCCAATGGGCTGCAATAGTCGAACCGACCACCAAATCCACCCTCCTGGACACCGCCCTCGCCATGCTCGAAGTTCAAACCAACATTCTGAACCTCGCCACTCCAGCGACTAGCGCCACCCTCTTCTCCGCCGACTACGCTGATCAACTCACCTCCCACGCGCGAATAACCGTAGAAAACTACATTATCCCCATAGCGGGTAGTCTCCACCAAGACTCAAGCGTCGAACCGGACGAAATTGCCGAACGAGAACCGGAAGCCGTCCTCGCACGTGCCAACTTCCTGACCGCCCTGGCAGAAGTACAGTTCTATCTTGGAACGATCACAATCGACACCTGGGAAACAGAGGTTAAAACTGCATTTGAGGAGTTTACACTCTATAAGGACGATAGTACGGGTACCGTCCGAAGCATAGATCTAACCAAACAATCATGGATGGCGCTGTGCGATCGTTCGACGGCATATACCACCCTCGCTACAACGATTGGTGTCGTAGATCCTGCGAAGGCGTGGAAACTGGCGAGCTTGGCATCGCAGGACCTCGCTGCCGCGACAAAGATCGTACCGGATAAAGGTCGGGCGGAGGTATACCTCGCACGTGGCAACTTAGAGCTACTGAGGAGTAGGGTTCCCGTGGAGGCGGCGGAGAAGGCGAAGGGGCTGTTGAGGAAGAATGCGGGGGTGTATTACAGAGGTGTGGCGGCTGCGGCCTCCGGCGGGGCAGGGTTTATTGGGGCGGCTGAGGGGGGGAAAGTGAAAGAAGTAGTGGAAGAGGCGAAGGTGAAGGAGATGCTGGTCAGGTTTGAGGATGGGGATGCGGAGGGTATGAAGGAGTTGGTGAGGGGTGGGATCGAGAGGGCGACGGTGTGGAGGGTCGTCAGGGCTGCTGCTGAGGATGGGGTGTTTGGGGGCGATGTTGTTGAAGCTGTGAGAGGCCTCTTTAGGTAGTGAATATTCTTTCCTATTCAAATAGGATATAAAGTATAATTCTGCATGGACCAGCTGTAGGGCAAATCCATTTGGCTATTTAACCATCGAAATTGATTCTCTGATCTAGAATACATATATCCGCTAATGTGCCTACCCGAGAATCTAGACAGCCTCACCTCTGGTTTGCGAGACAACGAACCTCTCTAGGCCGTTGTATAAAGAGTGCTACGATTAGCATCACTAGCCGGAGATAATAATATGTGCGTAGAAGCATAAGCTCGTTGATGTATGAAATCCGAGTCCGATTTCCATTGATACCATATCCAACAAGGCGTAGCAGACAACTTACACTCTAATGCTATCTGAAGCCTAGTCCGCTCAATTATTCCTCGCCCAATTAACACTGCGACTCCATATCGGGTCTTCACTATCAAAGACATTTTCAATCACACGTTATAAAGATAATAAAGAATACCCAACCCCCAAAAAAAGAATATAGAACCAACCCCTTTGATGCCAAAAAAACATGAAAACGCCTTTAGACTACCACCGGAAAGTGTACCTCGTAATCCATAACCGAAGAAAGCAAAAATATAATAAAAGTGAACTCAAAATAAGAACAGTAAAGTTAATAGGGAAGCTATTGTATGGCGCCTGCGCACCTGTGATCCTGCAGGGGAAGAATGATATATTTTTCTTAGAAACGAAAGGATAATGCTATCGTAAGTGAAGGAGTAGCTTAATCAGCAAGATGTTGCACATTAATTGCTTCCGTACGCTTAATCATGCACTCCGCGCAGAACGCTTTCGGGTTCATATTGCACAGCTCACACAGCCAAACTTCCCTCTCACAGTGATCGCATAGGCCCCTCGGGAACTCGAGGAGAGCGACCCGGCGTTTCTCCCACCAGCTGTGATCGGCGTTTGGGTTGATCAGATTTGGAAGCCAAATTCGACGGGGAAGTGGGCATCGAAGCATGCGTTTTATGACATATTCCACTTCCGTCATTCTGACCTGGAAATCCGGAATACATGGGTGTGGGGGTGCGACGGTGACATCAGTCCGAGGAGCTGTGGGGAGGGCATAGCGATATAACTGAAAGTTGCGTTCCAAGAGACAGTAACGGAAAAGGTAGGCGAAATAACCTTCGTTAAGAGTTGGAGGGCGCTGTTCAGGATGCTTCCACCCTTCGGGCTTCTCCCAATTGATACTCGTCATTTTGTTGAGAGCGTACCGCTTTTCAGCAATAGTGTAGGTATCAAAATTGCCTACTATAGTATCGACTGTCGAGTCGCACATGATAGAAGTGCTTAGATTCAAGTCATCAACGTGTAATTGGTCTTTGTGGTCGGCACCAGATCCAGGGAAATAGAACGTTTGTCCGCTTTCGAGTTCAATCCTTATCTCCCAGGGCATCCGCGGAATCGGGTTCTCAGGTTCGAGCTTCGGAAATAAAGATATCCCTT
The DNA here is from genome assembly GCA_031310005.1 of Dactylellina haptotyla. Classification (NCBI taxonomy): domain Eukaryota; kingdom Fungi; phylum Ascomycota; class Orbiliomycetes; order Orbiliales; family Orbiliaceae; genus Dactylellina; species Dactylellina haptotyla. The sequence goes on along the minus strand of CM062379.1, from coordinate 5,200,425 downwards.
GGGTCTTGATCTGTTTGTGAACATTGTGGTGGAGACGCATCTGATTGTACTGATCCTCGAGTTCGTCAGACGGCTGCATAGTCCAGCCATCCCAAAGGAAAACATTCGGGGAGTCGCAGTATGAATTACAGAATCGGAGTTCCGTCTCGATGCCCAAAGCTCCGGTGACACAAAGGTAGCGAGCCGCGTTGAGTTGGTAGGGGCACTGCTCCTCGTTCCAAAACTGCTCGACATTCTGCCATACCCTCTTCTCAACAGCCATCTTACCGCTATTGGCGATGTGCAGTTTCTTCAAGCGAGTGTATCCTATAAGGCCGGTCCTTTCAAGCTCCTCGCTGTTTACTGGTAATGGACCCCGCCATATCTGAGACCCAATTGGTGATTTGACTTGCCGAAGAACCTGCCATGCCAGACCAACCGCTGCTTCCTCCTCTTCCCAGTATCTATCCAGTCTCTTAAACAAAAGTCTTTGAAGGAGGGAAACGATTAGGTCAGTATTTAGCTCGGGACATTTTTGGGCCTTGATAGATTGCAGATGCATAAAACATTCCGGATTTGCTTCTGAATTGGGCGTAAAGTTGGACACATGGTCCGAATATACGACACCATCGAAGGTTTGGATAATGATATTGGCTAGAAGTTTCTCCGTAACGCCAGTATTGCTGAGGTCAAGATGGGTAAGTCGATCCCATTGATGAAATTGGAATGACATTCGAGGTTTGCCAAGGCCTTGTGAGTTCGAAACGCCTCGAAGGAACTTGCGAATGTGAGGGTCGTGTATGCCAGGTGTGTTCGAGAAATCAAGGGCCTTGGAATTCCTGACAAGGTAGTGCTTGACGTCCTTCGCTACGCCCCTGCAGGTGCGGCGAAGATGGATGATATCCATCACATCCGGGAGGTATTTGACAATATATTCGACAATGAGGTGGTTATGTAGAACCTCCGCTCCTCGGTGATTTGACTTATCATTTTTGGCTTCAACTTCTACCGCGGGGGATTGGGCCTCCTTGATTAGCTGCCCCGGCGACGCAGCTGCCTGCGTCCGTTTAAGTGAGGACGAGGACAAAGTCGTTGTTGTTTCGGCTGGCTGCTCCATGCCGGGCAGCAGAAGACAGGGGTGAAGCTCCTAGTGGTCGAGGCAGCTGGTGATCTTGAGCTTTCCTCAAATTCTGGCCTGGAGGTTGTCGTTTGGAAGCCAGGGCTTCGGAGCAGTTCATCCACAGAAACGAGAGACTAGCGCTCCATAGGCAGTTGAGATAGAAGAAACTAAGTGACAACGCTATACGAGGAAGCAACAAGGTCCCGGATCAAGGTTGTGATGAAGCTGGATGAGTGGAAGCAGAGGATGGTGCCGGACGACGATGGAACCGTCTCGGATCCAAACAACACCTTTTCCCAGCTGCGAGAGCAGGTCCGTCGTAGCTCGGCACCAGCGCAATAACTCAATACAAACGCTGGGGATGTGCTCTGATGCTATATGGAATCTTTGATACCCAAGGTAAGGCCCAGGAAGCTCCCAGCATCAATTGGCTCTGACGGGCCCTGGTGGATCTATCACACAAGCGCAATGCAGGACATCGTTCCGGAGTGCGTGGTGCAAGGACCCGCCCGTTGGTTTATCGATAGGGCCGTGTGCCATGGAGGTGGAATCCGCAGACCACCAATCGCAGCTTCCGAAAGGCATTTAGCCTAAACAGCCCGGCACATACCCTGCTAGGGTCCCGATTCTGCGGTGAGGAGCTGGGACGCTTCTTTGGACCGGCTATACAGCGAGAGAGCTACGCACTCAATGCTTAAGCTTAAATAGACAGCAGTCTCGCGATCCAGGATTTATACTGCCCTCTTGCAACTACCACAATACCGGCCATACACAAGGCATTTCGGATAGAAGGGAAAGAAAGCTAACATAATTCGGTTCACCAGTCACGTTTTTACAAGCAACAATGGCGGAGTCGGACCCTTTATACCTGGGATTGGATCTTTCCACCCAACAGCTTAAGGGTACGGGCACACTAGAGTCTAATTTACCAACAGAAATTTGTCTCGTACTTACAGTTTGAATTGTAGTTCTCGCTGTGAGATCAAATCTCGAGACCGTCTTCGAAGAAGCTGTCTCTTTCGATTTAGACTTGCCGTCGTATGGTGTGCGGAAGGGCGTTTTTGTCAATGATAAAGACGACGAAGTTTACGCACCGGTGGCCATGTGGATTGAGGCTCTAGACCTTATCCTCCAGAGAATGAAGAACAGAGGGTTTGACTTTTCCCGCGTCAAGGGTATTAGCGGAGCTGGTCAGCAGCACGGAAGTGTGTAAGTTAGCCTGTTGCATTTACGCCGCTTCAACACAAAATTGACTGAAATTTGGGTAAAGATACTGGTCCAAAGAGGCTGAAACTATTCTTTCATCTTTGTCTTCGGATAAATCTCTGTTGGAGCAGTTATCTCCAGCGGCATTTAGCTGGAAGTTCTCTCCTAACTGGCAGGATCACAGCACCTCCGCTCAAGTCGCTGCATTTGAGGATCACGTAGGTGGCGACGATTTGCTCGCAAAGGCCACTGGATCGGGTGGCCATCATAGGTTCACGGGTCCCCAAATTCTTCGGTTTGTCCAACTGCATCCTGAAGAATACTCTGCGACCAGCAGGATATCTTTAGTATCATCATTCTTGGCCTCTTTGTTCCTCGGAAAAATTGCGCCTATGGATATCTCGGACGTTTGTGGCATGAACCTCTTCAATATTGAAACCGAATGCTGGGACGACAGACTGATTTCCCTTGCTGCATCACCCTCAGGGAACCTCGATGCGGCTGCCACAAAAGAGCTCTACACTAAACTAGGTGAAGTAGAACCTGATGGCGGGAAAAATCTTGGATCGATTTCCTCGTATTTTGTGCAGAAGTGGGGGTTCTCCTCTGACTGTGCCATCCTGCCTAGCACGGGCGATAACCCGTCTACGATTCTTGCACTACCACTACACCCCCAGGATGCGATCGTGAGTCTAGGAACTAGCACGACTATCTTGATGAGCACAGAGAAATACTATCCGTCTCCAGCTTATCATATGTTCAACCATCCAACTACCCCGGGATTATATATGTTTATGCTCTGCTACAAAAATGGCGGTCTGGCAAGAGAGGAAATTAGGGATGCAATTAATAAAGATGCTGGAATCTCGGATCATTCATGGTCACTTTTCAATAAAGCGGCGATCGAAACGCCGGTTTTGGGCAAATCTGGGGATGACTCTAAATCAAAAGTTGGATTTTACTTCCCCTTGCCGGAAATCGTACCAAACGTGCATAATCCGGGATTCTATCGGTTCGAAGTCGACACCGCATCCAACAGTGTCAGTGAGTCATCGGGCTGGGATGTCGCATCGGATGCCCGAGCCATTCTGGAATCCCAAGCTCTCAGCATGAGAATCCGCAGCGCACCCTTGCTCGACCCGAAAAATCCGCAGCCCCGAAGGGTTTACTTGGTCGGAGGCGGTAGCAAAAATAAGGCGCTAGCGCAAGTTCTCGCGGACGTGCTTGGTGGATATGAAGGGGTATATAAGCTCGATGTGGGGAATGCATGTGCCCTAGGAGCTGCTTACAAAGCTTTGTGGGCTGTTGAGAGAAGTGACTCGGGGGAGACCTTTGAGGATTTAATTGGAAAGAGGTGGAACGAAGAGGGCAAGGTTGAAAAGGTTATGGACGGATACAAGAAAGGCATTTGGGAGGCATATGGAGAGATCGCGCAAGGATATACCACGGCTGAGGCGAAGGTTGTCAAAGGCGAAGCGAAAGGCGATACCTCCCTGATATGATTCTGCATCCTGCTTCATAGCATGTTAACATAACATTCTCCTTACTAAAAGTTCGGCCAAACATCTCAAAAACTGCATTTTCGCAAAACTATATATACTACTGAATCCATATGGACAACATTAATAAATCCACTGGTGAACCTTAAACTGCTTTTCTAATCTCGGGATATCAAAGAGACAACTGTTTCCTAGTTCTTTTAAACATTCTGTAAACTTAATCTCTTTCTCTACAGTACATGGCCCAGGAGCTCCTAATTTCTATCAGCACATAATATTTTTTTTGATATCACAAATCACATTTTGGACAACGCTTGCAACCGGCCAGAGATACGGAAATTCGGGAACCTTCTTCCGGTCTGTTCTAGATTTAAACTCGAGTTCCATTTCACAACAGGTTACATACACGAGCCCGCTGTTGTGTAAATTTGATTTGGGGTCGAGACTGACGAGCCCGGTCTTCGGACCGAGAGAACTAATCCAACACATTAGATCACGGTGCGGTTGCACAAACATACGGCGTAAACCGAGCCGTAGTTTGCCTTTTTCGTGGCTGGCTAAAAGCGGAATGGATTCCAAAAAGAGGTCCCTTCCAAGTTCGCAGATCATCCCCAGGCTTTAGCCTGTGATTCGCGCTAAAGCAACCGACATGAGCTGTCCAACATATGCGGGCATGCACGTAGTATGCGTATATCTCCTGTCAGCCAGGCCAAGTCGTAAAAAGGATTCGTGTGCGTATTACCCGGTTGAATCCCATAAGCACACGTGTTTATACTTTAGCTTGCAGTTGGAATGACGGCTCGGTATTCATGATGTATTTCGTTTCCCGAGTGCTATAAGCCGACGACGCTCGGACCGGCACGAAAAGATAACCACAGGATCTGAACTGGGAGGCTGACGGGGCATGAAATATATAGAAATACGTCGATGTTACTGGTGGATAATGTTATAAATTAGGGATAAGCCCTAAATCAATTTATTAATACCTTGTGCCGCCCGATCCCTCGTTCGATATTCATTCTGAGCCACATGGAGGGTAATGCATGGACGCATGCTCGCTACCATACAGTAATTTCAATCACACGGACAATGCTCGTGATCGAAAAAGGAGATACGTAGGGATAGTTAAATCGTAGAGTAAATATTCTTATCTTTAAATTTCCTAGCTATCAGTGGGGTTTAGGGCCACAAAAGATCAGGAGCCTCGAACACAACGTATCGCTATATATATATCGCGTGAGTAACAAATTCTTTTTCTTTCTTTCTAGAAGCTTCCGATATCTATACTGAATCCTAAGCCTGGGATTGGAAGAAGATATTTTTCATTTGTATATTCTACATCAGATATCTTTGTATTTTCAATTTCTGAGAATAATGGTCGTGACAAAGGAAAGATACAAAGAAAACTAGAAAACGAGTGTCCGTGCTACATTCATCCCGAATAAAGGAATTATCAAGATTTCGAAATATTTAAACGAAGAGGCACTAGACCGAATTCAGATAGTGAATTCGGAGTCTAGGTTTAATGAAGATAACTTATGAACCACCTCTCCATCATATGAAATTTCTCCGAACCCGTGAGAACCACATGGCATGTTGCCGAATGTAGTAGAGCCAACAGGATTGTCATTGAGAGGAAAATGGGTCTCCAGAAGCTCCGGTTGCATTGGCGTTATCAATGAATTGAAATGTGGGCCGTTGGAGAGCGCTCCGTACTGAGTGAAAGCCTTCTCTTCCTGGACCTGTTCGAGCTCCGGGCTGCTCTGCACTGGGTGGATCTGGCAGTAACAGGCCGTGGTTAGAAAATCGCTAGCTAGGCCTGATTCCCGCAATTTCCCAAAGGCTGCGAGAATTTGACAGGTTCTCTGTTGATTGAGAATGGCCCGGCCACCGGGTTCGAGCGTCATAGAGTATGGTAAAGAGCCCTCATGAATGCTTTCGTCTAGGAAATACTCTAAAGGGCTCAAGGGAGAGCTCTCTTCTAGGTTCTCCTCAATCTTCAAATTTCTCAAGAGTTCGCAGTCGCATATCCAAGACCTATATATAGAAATCTCCATCAATTAAACTCACATCATGTATAGGCTTGCGAACCACATACCTTGCAGAAGGAGTGTACGAAGTTAGACTGCCAATGGTCCCCCCTTCACCCCCTTCCGTCCCCCCGAGAGATTCAGAAAGAAAATTATTGCTAAGAGAAATCACAGACGACATAACTAAGCTTATGAATTTGGAGAAACTAGTATTTGTAGATCCCGGATACAGATATACTCTCGTTTACAACGTGGAATATAGCGGGTAGAGCTCTTGATGAATATACTGGGTTTGCAATAGCATTTAGAAAATATAGTGCTGCTTTCGTCTCGAACTGCACTCGAAATTCTCATGCTTATACAATAGCTGGTAAAGCTAAGGAGAAGCTGGCGGGGACTTTGAATAACCGTCAAGGTACATAAAGATATTTGGGCTGGTAACCTTATTAAGAGAGTGAAAATAATGTTTCTTCTAGGGAGAAAACTTCTCGGTTTTATACTCGTCGGACTGGTGCTTTCCTGTCGATGTCGATAGCAAGACTACTGCAAGAATTGTGCAAGCCTTTAACACGTAGTCTTCGAGAATTTAATACTGGATTCCTTCTACGGAATCTACCGAAAGGGGCGGCTATTAGGGCTGATAGCCTCGATTATTCAAATAGATATCCGTATATATGAGCTTCAAACATTGGTTCGATTCCTCAAATATGCATCCCACTGTTGCATTCTGGTGCCCTGTCCGAAATGGGAATAGCATCCCAAGGCGTATTCTGGTCTTCTGCTCGAGCGAATCAAATCCCCCTTCGGGAACTTTGCGAGACCGAATGCGCTCCTGGCACTGGGAGAGATGTCAGGGGGACATGCGGCAGTAACTCACGCAGTATATGCCAGCTCAGTCAATATGCAGAACATAACACGCCAATGCCGATAGTCGAAAACTATAAAAGCTTATAGTAGAAGTCTATTATAGGGCGATCAACAGATATATATACCATCAAGCATCTATTAGCTATAGGCTCGCTGATTCTGATAGATACATTAATTCGGCTCCTGCCGTAAACTCCGCTAAGAAGTGGGCACTGTAGACCAGTAAAATAAATGAACGCTTTTCCTTCCCATAATACTCCATTTTAGCTCCCAGCGTGCATGTAAAAGTATACAGAAATGAAAAACAAAATAAAAGGAAGAACTCCCTGCAATGTCTGTGTAACGTAGGTGAATGCATGACGTAAAATGGTAAATGCGAAAACGCTAGAAGAAACAAAAAGTAATATAAAAGCAAATTCCATCCCATGAAGACAAAAGAAACGAGGAGCGATATTAAAGGCAGGTGATGCATGATTGCATATGCAAAAATAAAATTCCAACCGATTAATCGAATCGGACAATAATCAACTCGTCCGCCTTTTTCAAATTCCCAATCCTTCCATAAAGGTTCAGGGGCGAACACTGATCGCTTCGATCCTTCGCAAATACAACCCATCCACATCCAACTGCGATTGGCGCGCAATCGATGGTCGGAAGCGGGACTTTGGCCTCGATGCGGGTAACATTTGCGCGCGTTCCTTTCGAGCGTAACGATGATTCAGACGGTTTCGCATCCGACGGGCTAAGGACGTGGATGGACGAAGTGGGGTGTAGCCACTTGGCGTTCTTAGCGCCTTCCGTAGAAACATTCGCATCGTTCTCAAAAATGGATACGTTGTAGAGGTTTGTAACGATACTCGGGATGCTGCCGACGAGTGTAAGGCCTCGTTGCTGGTGGTAGGCGTGGGAACCTCTATATCCAGTTCGCATTTGCTCAGCGTTAACTCGGACAGTAGAGATAGCGAGGCAATCGTGGAGACGGCTAGAAGCGAGGGTCGTGGAGTTCATGGAAACTGGGATATGCTGTCTGGCTACCTTTGGTGTAGCCATGAAAGCAGGTCGCCATGTAAGATTATCAACAGTGCCATCATCAAGAATCTTAGCGTCGAGTTTCCACAAAGCAGTAGCTTGTCGGTGCTGAACAAGATCATTGAAAATTTCGTCAAAGAGGAGATGGCAGCATAGGTCAATGGTAACATGCTTTCCCTCGCTATCTGTCGTCTCGGTGGCTTGGAAAAATGTGAATCTGGTCTTGACGCTATCAGAAGCTGCAGCGTCACGAAGCGGAGGCATCGAGAGATCAGTCTTCTTCAGGGATGAACCGGTTTTAACATCAACAACTTGTGCTGAAGTCGCAAAGCTGACAAAAAGGTGGCGTCCAGCAATATCGGCACCGAGAGAGGAAATCTCCTTGTTGGCCAAGAAGGCAAAAGTCGATAAAGCGGAGGCAACCTGATCCATACCGGCGGGACCGTGGACTTTTGGCCAAGTAGGTATGATCTTGTTGAAGAACGCCACGTTATATTTATGTTTCGAGCCCTTTTTAGAGTAGGCGAAATAATGAGCATTGGCATCAAAGCTGCGAATCTCATCATCGATAGTCCAATGGCATACAACCTGTCCCAGAGTATTTGGGTCAAGTGACACAATAACTAGGGCTTGGTGGATGGTTGTTGGCAGATTCGGTGACCTTCTGTTCAAAAAGTCCATGATGCGCTGAGACACGCCTCGAGGGTTTGACTGAAGTTGCACCGTTGTTCTGGGATGACTAGCAACCATCATGAACTTCGGTGTGTTTTTCTGTCCAGTGAGAAACTTATCGCCTCTGTCGGCAGATTTTGGAATCCAAATTCTCCATTTATTGTCTTCATCCGGGTGAACGGAATCGAACAATGGATCAATGCTGATGAGATCAATGTTGATTTCTCTTCTGCTGCTGGCAAGGCAGTGGAGTATAAGTTTGGAGCGGCTCTCTTGCTCGCCATCAATATGCGAAGGGGATTGATAGACGAGAGTGTTTCCAACTACACCCCAACCCAGACAGCTCGGGTCGGCACTACCTTTGGCAACGACAAGCTTCTCGACTCTGGAAGGATCTTTCCGTATCCACCGTGATGTTCTCGCAATGAGACGGGTCATCTCGACGTTTCCGGCCGAGGGGTTGAATGATTCGGGGGCCAAGTTGAATGACTTCTTAAGTGCAAACCGGCAAATCGATTCATCTGTGAAGAGACGGTAGAAGCCTCTGGAGACAAGACGACATCTCGCAATGTCAAACAAGTCTAGATCGGGGAGAATCATGGCCATCACATCGAATGGCAGTTTCTCCATGAGTGTCTGAGTATTTACGGAAGCCATTTTGGCGGATATTTTTGCTAACTGCAGGGCGTGAAAAGCGATGCAGGGTGAGACTGGTAGATAGACGAAGAAGTAGATATTTGTGTGTAGAAAGTGGGAAGACAGATAGAAGGATGTTGTGGTTTTTATAATCTTGTTTGGGTAATTTGGGTAAACGTATACGCGCTCGGATTTATTTCGTTTGGCTGATGTTCTGTAAATATTAACCCAGCGAGACAGGGCTCTTGCTGCAGTGAGGCCGGATTATTATATATTACTCTATGTATCGAGCTCTCGACCACGAGGAAAATATTGGGAACCAATGGACCGGACCACCCTGACCATGCATGCAGGCTGGCAAAACAGCGGTATTTCCGACAGGGGAAGAAGTACCGATGCCTCAGGTCATCATCGTTGGCCAGGTATCTTTTTCCAAAGTGGCGTCCTGGTCGGGGGGCCGACTGCGAAACGGACCAGGGAGAAATGTGTTGAGCTGTTGCAAGCGTAGCCGCAGCTGGATTTCTTGGTTCTTGTGGGCGAATAATCCTCCGTTTGTGTCCTTCTTGTCGTCTTGGCTCCGGCCTTCTTATCGAATTGGGAGCTGCCAGCTGCTGGGTCGCTGCAGGGTGCAAGGCTTGTCGATAACGCTCGATTGGGCGTGTCGATGGTATCAGGGAATATTACGGGTAATACCAGCTAAAAATATATACGTCGTCCAGGGCGATATTTACCGTTCGATGAGGTCGTGGGTCTTGGTAATTTGGGTATCGACAGGATTATCGTCGTAATCTCGAATTCTGTGCCCAAGAGGAGACCAAGAAATTTTCGAGACAGCGACGATACGGTCCAAAGCTTGTTTAAATACAGCACCCATGGTAAGTCGCATGTTTGGATTATAATTAAGAACTCGTAAGAAATGTCGCACCATCTCCATTTACTTTAGGAGAACTGTTGCCGAAACAGTCCTCCATCTTGTGCTAGCTACCAAGGGAAGGGGGACAGGCTGGGGAAACAAGGACGAGCTCTCTGTCGCACAGGAGCATCCGCAAAACAGCCATGCGAGATGCTGGACGAGGAGGGGAATAACAAAAGAGAAAAGCAAAAATCGCTCGCTCGAAAAAACTACATTCTCCGAATTCTGTGCCAGTGGTAAGAAAATTTTTCTTTTCTTTTAATTTTAGGGCCAGAATCAGGCTTCAGTATGCTGGTCTGCCTGCATGTGGGAGATCAAAATAGCGTCATCGCCTGCGGTGCGGGAGTAGCGAAAGTCTGGGGAAGTCAAGTCCAAGATGGAAAATGGCCAAAAACCGCGGGTTGTCATCCAGGGGGTAGGTTTGTGTCGAGAAGGAACAAGGCGTCACCTGCCATCGCCCAGGAGAGACTTGAGCCTTCTAGCTCTGCTTGTAGCCCTATTTGGTCTCGCCTCCGCACCGAACATAAAACCCCGCCTAGCCAGTCGGGGCGCGAGAATCGCTTAGTGCATTGGGTAAAAGACACAAGTCCGCTTCGAAAATTTTTTTCAGTACCAAAATGGTCAGCTGGCGGAGAGGCGCTCTTCCTCCGGGCTGCGTTTGGGAAAACCATTACCCCATCGTATTGGGATGTTTAAGCAGAGTTTGGAAGGGTTTGGCTTTTCTGGTGCCCGAAATGAGTAGCAGTAGGTCACCGGGCCAGCGTCTGTTGCGCGTTATTACCTAACTGTTGGTCATTTCGTGGTGAAATGGTCGCCTTTGTCCGACGGCCACACGCCTCTGCCATTCACGTTCTTGCCTTGCGAGTCGTGGCTCGAGGAAAGGTCTGGCGCCGGGCAGTTGATCGATCAGCCCGGGGCTACTGGAGGGGTGGATCTTTGGATCTGTGGTTCCGGGTCCTACCCCGGCGGCGAAGATCCGCTTCTCGAAGTCGTCTTCTCTAGGTCAGATTTCGCGATATGACATGATGCACCAGAACAGTGGTATCCACGCGAAGTTCAGCTGCGTGGAGCGAATCACTAAGATCTTAAGAGCCAGTGATAATGATTGCTCAGCCTGGGCTTTCCAATAATATATCATCGATTCTACACTGGTCTAATGTGCGAACAGCTCCGAGTGATGCCAGTCAATAAATGTGTATGCAAATTTGACTCTCTGTCCCAAATGGTGACAAGTCTGATGGGCCAGAATTTCGAATTCCTGCCACGGCCCCCTTTGACACCTCAGAAAAAGCTTCGGAAGCTGCCAAGTCCGGGGTAGAATGTCTGTATTCTACGCTGGCCGACCCACACCACCAGACCCTGACCAAGCAAGCTCCAACGTTTTTCTCGGATCCATCAGGGTA